>CM057348.1:22775726-27575726 GCA_030015575.1 Agapanthus africanus
TTGACATGACTATTTAAATACATGATTATATCCTGAACGTAAATACTTGAACATTTTGTACCCATAGTTTTGGCAAGACATGTAAACATAATCTATACAATACATTACGCAGGGATAAAGGGGTAGATTGGTACGGAATGTATATCGTGGCACGAAAGGTCACTTAAAAGACACCTATATGAATTCTCGTGTCGTTGTCCCGTAGGTTATGACGGGGCCTTGTACTACATGTTACTATGGTCCACGGGGTAAGATGAACTCCTCTCGTATACATGAATAACTTCTTTACCAAATTAAAAATAACCACGTTATAATAACTATCATATACCAGTAATCAGTCATATACAACTTTACCTGTTCATTTCACTTTATATGCTATCTTCTCTTTCTTCTTTCGGGACTTACCGAGCGTTAGTGCGCTGACGACATTCCTTTCTGTTTCTTTATTTGAAATGTTCGTTGGGAGAACCGGTCTCTGAAGAGACAGAGCCGAACCAGGAAGACTTGAACTAGCTTATAGCTCAGCTGGACTACTAGCTCTTCTTGCACTTATTTTCTGTATGTTATTGTTTAGGTATTTACTTTATATCATTGTATCTTTTCATGACAAACAGTTGTATGTAAAGTTGAATGTAAATAAAGTTGTTGTTTATTTTATTACTCTTGTCATTCTTGTTCATTTTTATATATTGCTTAATTATGCTTGACGTATTTATTTCATAGTACGTGACAACTCTCGTCGACCGAAGAAATCGAAGGTTTGACAAGAAGAGGACTACTCCTCCGTTATACAGCTGAGGACTTCCCCTAAGTAGGTGTCTGTCATAACGGCTCCTTCAACTCCAATCTCTCATAAAAGAACGAGACTGGAGAAAACTCTACCGCTCGCGGCAAACTCCAAAGGCGATAGTCCTAAATGCCTCAAGGCCGGGGGTATTACCATACATATGGTCTATATGGCTTCAGGAAAAGAAGAAAGCCATGCTTCGGTGAGTCACCGACTGCAAACTCGGTCGCTGACCAAGGCTCGGGAGAAACAATAGAAGCTCCAGGAAATGCTGACCAAAATGGCAGCACTTACCGGAAAGAAAGAAAGTCCGAAAAAAGAAGCTGAACAACGCCAAGAGAAGGAGACCGATACAGAGTTCCTGCGAAGGGTGCTTGAGAGAAAAGACAAAGAAGCCACTGAACAAGCTGCCAACATAAAGCAGATGGTTTTCTTGTTCCACCACATGGTTGGAATGATGATCCAGCCAGAACCCCCGGCCGAAGATCCGCCGATAATTGTCGAGGATGATAGGGGGAAACATAAAACCCTCCTCCGGCCTTATCAACAGCTAAGGAGAAAACGATCTCCAAGGCCACCATTGATGATTATATTGCTCAACAAATAAGAGCTCATCAAGCTGATGGCCAAATTGTCGGAACTGGGTGATCGTATCCAGGCTGGTATGATCAAAACAAGTACCCACCGGGGTATGTGATCCCCAAATTCTATGTGTACAAAGAGACAAGCAACCCTCACCAGCACGTCGTGCAATTCAGAGCTCTGTGTGGCAACACTGGAGGCGACGATAAATTGTTGCTTCGCCAATTCGTCGGCAACCTATCAGAAACAACTTTTGAATGGTACTCGGAGCTCCCAAATGACTCCGTAAAAACATTCACAGAGAAGGAACTGTTGTTTACATAGCAGTTCGCCAGCGCGAGCGAGCACACTCCAATTACGGTATTAATCAATACCAGGGTAAAATCAGGAGAAACATGGGTCCAATACGCTATCCGGTGGCGGAACCTGTAATCTAAGTGCGAACAGCATATTGAAGAATTTGTTGCCGAGGACATGTTCTTCGGGAGCCTAAATCCTCAAACTAATGTGTCCCAGTTCATGAAATTCTTCAAACCAACCACCTTCCAGGCAATGATAGATAAACTTGTCCAGATGGACCAGATGGGCCATAGGCCTTCCTCTTCAAATAAGGACCCTCGAAATACCAAGGGTAAAAGGAAATCGGCCTTTTTTGCCAATACGCAACAACAACCGAGTGGCCCAAAACCGGCTGCTCGCCAAAACAACACGCGTCCGCGCCCAGCCTTGGAGGAAAGACTGGGACGCATTTACTCGTTTTCCCACGACAAGACGAGAAGACTGTTCGAATTGGTAGTGCGTAATAAACTCTTCACATTACCAGACCCGCGGCATCCACCGCAACTCGGCGACGTCAACAACCCTAATTACTGCTCCTATCATAGAATGGTGAGCCACCCAATTGAAGATTGCCACATCTTCAAGAATTGGGTCGAAGACCAGTATCAACAGGGAAAATTCACGCTGTCTAATAACTGGAGGGTAAACCCACCCCATAAGCAAACCCCCAAAAAGGTGGACGCGCAGGGGGCATCATGCTCACTCGTGGAAGAAACTCCATGGGAAGTCGTTCTTTCAGCAAAATACTAAAAGAATGCTAAAGGATCTACAAGCATGTCCGACAGTCAAGTGAAAAAGCCCACTTGAACCCGAAATCATCGAAGGGATGCTGAAACCAAGTCCTGCACCAAAAATTGTTGACGAGGGGTAAAACCCCCAAGTCAAGCCTTTAAAGTCTTCGAAGAAAAAGAAGAAGACCAAGAAGCCTATACAGCCTGCCGAGTATGACAAAAAGCGCACAAATCTATAAAAATACATTGACGCACTAGAGGAGTAAAACCAGAAGGCATGGACACCGATCACGCTCGAAGAATTCCTCAAGCATATTCTTGAGGAAAAAGATAGTGACTACGATGAGAAAAATGACTCATCAAATGACACCGAAGACCATGTAGCAAGTTGCCACATGGTCTCCCATTCATCGTCATATGGCGAAGAAGCTCCCTGATCGTCAGAAAACCATGCAGAGGAATTTGGGGGCAGAATCGGCTCTAAAATCCCCGGAACTGCTAGAAGACCCGATCGATAGGCTGTTAAACAAAGCCTTTCAAAAAAGAACACCTGCTTCAAGAACACGAAACAGCCATATACGAAAAGGCTAAGCGTCAGCGTCAGGACAAAGAAGCTGCGGTAAGGATGAGTCGTAAAGTACTCCAACCAAACTAAAGCATACCTGCTACAAAAAAGAGCAGGATCAAAACAGAGAGGCGGTTCACCAAAGACCTATCAATGGGGATGAAGCTTCCACCTCTCATAAAGAACAGTCCTGGGGCCATATACCTCGATGGAGAAGAATCACATCCAAACTACTGCCTATATCATCGGAGGGTCACCCATCCTACCGAGGAATGCAGTGCCTTTAAGAAGTGGTGGTAAGGATATATTGCCCATCAAAAACACTTCAAGAAGATGAAGAGCGAAGCTCGTGCTCGTCGACGGCAAAATAGTGCGATGAACACACTTGAAAAAATGGCCGGCAACTGTCATATGGTTGGTACCAGTTCGGAAAAGGAAAAAACCCAAGTTCTTACCTTCAGGAGTGATTCTGAGGACGAAATACCCCTCAGTCGTCTCTTCAAAGACTCCACCTCTGAAAAAGAAGAGGAGGAGAAGAACTGTGAGAATATTCAGTTGCGTAACTGCACACTGCCTGAGAAGAACCTCGGACCTACAAACAAAGGTTCGAACAAAAAAGACAAAGGGAAAGAAAAGATCTCTGAGGAAATTACCCTCGACGATGGAGTTGTCAAAGAGCTCGTAGTAAGGGACCCGCCTAAGAAAAACAAGGTTTCGTACAAAGTCCTAGCACATCTGAGGAAATTGCCCTCACAACTGAGAATATTGAATGCTCTCTTCCTGTCTAAAGAGGCACGAGATTCCCTGATCAAGGCATTACAAGAGCCCGATCAGTTCTAAGCTTTCTTCGCAGAAGAGAAGATGAAAGATGAACTAGCAGAGGTCCACACGGCTGACATTACATTCAGTGATGAGGATTTCCTCCTCGGTACATGCAAGCACAACCGTCCGTTATACGTCACTGGGTACTGCCACGACATCAAGATAGGGAAAATCCTTGTCGATAACAGATCCTCCGTTAACCTTCTAAACGTCAGAGTGCTGAAGCAGATTTGCATGAACATTCAGTGCCTGGATCGAGACAAAATTACCATCTCCGGGTTCGACTCACAGTCGTCACAGACAATTGGGTCCGTAATACTGACGTTATGCTTCGGGCTACTCATCATTGACATCAAATTTCATGTAATTGACGCCAAGACTTACTATAACTTTTTGCTCAGCAGGCCTTGGTTACACGAGTACAACATTTCCCTTCTATACAATATCAGTGTATAAAGTATTTCTAGGACGGCTCGGAGTACACCATTACAAGAAAGCTAAATCCGTTCTCGGTAAACAAAATCCGGAAATATGAAGACGCAAAGTACTTCCTACCAGACATCGAAGACACGGAAAGGTGTCATAAACCGGAGGATAAACAGAACTCCATCACCACTATCCCGATCTTTGGGAGAGATACCAAGGAAGATGAAGAAATAGTCTGCTCGGGAAAACCGCAGAAAGAAAATAATAAGCCCGGACCATCTACTCCTATTTTGGTCTTTGGCAGCGACTCTGAGGACGAGACCAACACAGTATTCTCCATCCGCCCTTCAATGCAAACTTTTGCCGGAGCAGGTCAGAGTATACAAATTACAATGGCTTTGCCTCGGCATTATAAGGAACTTGATGCACTCCATACATACATCGTATGAGAACCGTAAACTTTCTATGTACCTCCCAGGCAAAGAGGTGAAAAAGCAATCCTCTTCTACCAATCTACGGAGACCAAATTAGAAAAAGAAGTCTGGTATGGTGCCGATTTTACACTCGACAAACTTCAACCAATCTGTATGCCCAGATATTACGCGAAGGTATTGAAAAGGCTGTTAAGATGCCAAGGTGTACCTCTCGAACAAACTGTTCGACAAGCCCAATTTTACAAAAAGATTTGGGATATGATCACCGGGACTCAGCAAAAGATGCCTAACAGGAAGATGGAGAAAACCGGGCTCGGATACGTTCAGTCCAAGAAATGGGAGAAGATTCAAAGTTGTCGCGTCGTAAACAACTCCAATGAAGAGAAAAATGCTCTTCTAAATAGCAGTGACGTCAAATCGGAGCGAGATCTCGCTCTAAAAACGTTAAGTCTATCGCTGGAGGAGCAAATTGATAGGATAATAAAAGAAGCTTGTCAAAAGAGCCGGGACATTCACAGCCGTGAAATGGCCATTTATGAAAAGGCCAGGACGCAGCGTTTCAGTCGGCAATCGAAGGAGAAGGAAGACTATAATTCTCTTCATCCCTGACCCACTATATATTCTCGCGAAAGGGGAAAATCCCGAATTAGAAGCAAAAACAGGGCGAAGAACGCAAATCGCATTCGAAAACAACAAAGTGGATCCAAAAAGCCATGCAATCGAGAAAAACTCGGTTGTAGCCCGTCCTTTATAAAGAAGATAGGTCGGGAATACTCTTTCCCTTAAGACAAGACAAGGAAGATATTCAACCTTGACATGAAGCACTAAATGATGACACTTCCGGAGTCTCGGCACCCCGAACAAATAAATGAGGTCCATCATCCGGATTATTGCTCCTATCATCGAGTAATAGGTCATCCCCTTGAAGATTACTTCACCTTCAAAGACTGGGTAGAAGACCAGTATCAATAAGGCAGGTTCACTTTATCAGAGAGCTGGAGGGTAACCCCGTAGCAAAAGCATGAGCCAAAAAGGACCTATACCGTTAGGATAGGACCAGCTCAATATCAAGAATGGAAGCGAATTCATACCTGTTATATGATAATGCTCTCAAAAGAGGGAGGGCAAGAGATTATGGATGACCTCCACATGTGCTTCGCAAATGAAGATGAGGACGATGTGATCTCAGAGTTTCCACCGGCACCAAAAGAGTTAGAAGATGGGATACATACCACGGCGAAAAACTTAAGAAAATTTGAATTAGGGACGGAAAATGATCCAAGACCAACGTTCATCAGTGAACTGCTATCTAAAAAGCAAGTGGCCACGTTAAAAGACATGCTCATGCAGTATAAAGATTGCTTCGCCTGAAACTACTCTGAAATGCCGGGTCTAGATCCAAAGGTGGCATTACATAAATTGGCTATATCGCCGGGTATAAAGCCAATCAAACAAGCGCCAAGAAGGATACGACTCGAACTTGAGATGAGCATCAACGCTGAAGTCAGGAAACTAATCAACTCTTGCTTCATCCAAGAAGTTCAATATCCCGACTGGATCACTAACATCGTTCCAGTGATGAAGAAAAATGGGACGGTACGCATCTGCGTGGACTTTCGGGATTTCAACAAAGCTTTCCCGAAGGATAATTTTCCAGTACCTGTTACCGAGATGATGATCGATAACATTTCTACCCATGAGGTCTTCTCCTTCATGGATGGATCTTCAGAATACAAACAAATAAAAATGCATCCTGAAGACCAGATGCATACTGCTTTCCGAACACTATTGAGTATATTCTGCTATAAAGTGATGCCCTTCAGTTTGAAGAACGCCGACACTACCTACCAGAGGTCCATGAAAAATATCTTTGATGGCCTCATACACGAGATCGTCGAATGCTACATCGACGACCTTATAGTGAAGAGCAAATCTCACAAGGAACATTGGGAACATCTAAAAATAGTGTTCCAACGCCTTCGGAAATATAATCTGAAGATAAATACTCTAAAATGTGCATTTGGAGTTTCCTCAGGAAAATTCCTAGGATTCATCATATGTCACCGGGATATCGAAATCGATCTCTCAAAGATTAAGGCGATTATAGAAATGCCCACGCCAAAAACCCTCAAACAACTGCGGTCTCTTCAAGGAAAGCTTGCATACATCCGGCGGTTCATAGCCAACCTCTCCAGAAAATGCCGTCCCTACAGTCATTTGATGAAGAAGGGGACCCCGTTCGTCTGGGATCAAAAGTTCCAAACCGCACTAGACGAAATCAAGCAATACTTGCAAAATCCGCCGGTATTGACCGCTCCGGTTAAGGGAAAATACCTTATCCTATATACAACAGCCCTTGAAGGTTTTTTGGGTGCATTATGGGCACAAAAGAACGATCATGGAAAGGAGAGAGCTCTGTACTATTTGAGTCGCGTTCTCCTGGGGATAGAAAACAACTATTCCCTCATCGAAAAGAATTGCTTGGCTCTGATTTTTGCAATAATGAAGCTCAGACATTATGCCTTGGCACATGAGGTTCATCTGGTATCGAAAGTGGATCCTCTCAAATATCTGATGTCGAGGGCCATACTAATAGGAAGGCTCGCCAAATGGGCCCTCCTCCTGATGGAGTTCTCGATAACATATCGTCCCCTCAAAGCAGTAAAAGGACAGGCCATTGCCGACTTTTTTGCGGAGCATCCGATACCGGCTGACTCCCCCTTAAATTGCGAGTTTCTACACGAACATGCATTCGATACAACCAAAGAAAAAAGTGATTCCCAATGGGAACTCTACTTCGATGGAGAATCTTCCATGAAGCAGCGAAATCAAAACACCCCATAATCAAAACCGGGGTGGGCCTTATCTTCATGACTCCGCAAGGAGGGATATTGCGTTATGCCATCTCCTTAACAGAGCCAAGGATTAATATCGAGGCTGAATACGAAGCTTTGATAGCACCTCTCGAGATCGCTATCAACATGGGAATCAAAGACCTTTTCATATATGGAGACTCCTACCTGATCGTCAGCCAAGTAAATGGCGACTATCAAACATGCAAGCCAGAATTGATAAAGTATGGAGAAAGAGTGCAGCAACTGCTGACACAAATCCCTTCCTAAATCTTGGGGAATATACCGTGTGCGAAAAAAGCAAGGCGGACGCGTTGGCCAAATTGGCTAAGGAACTGGCCGATGAAGACCTCGCTGACGTAAGGATCATTGTGAAAAGATACAGGGTTCTCGCGCTAACGGGTATATCTTCGGAAGACCTAATAGAGCCATTCGAAGGAAAAGAAGTGATTGAACAAGTATCCCTTCATATATGTAAGTGCACGGCGGCGCCCCGGCCGTCAATCCGACGCCGAAATGCGGAAGCGATGATTTACTTTAACTTTTCAAACCGGCACCACCATGCACTATAAACCCAGATCGTGCCATTAATCTAGTCCTAGATATCTAGAGAGGGGGTAGAGAGATATACCGAGTCCTCCGGTCTTCTCGTCGTCGTCCCGATCTCCCCGCGGAATCTCCAGTCTCCACCAAGTCGCCGGAAGGGCACCACGTCGCCGGCTTCTTTTACGGGCTCCCGCCTCTGGACCGAGGCAACTCGGGCACGAAGTTGGCGAGTCGACGTGCCCAAGATTTGCTGTAGAATAGTGTAGTGCCATATGTCTCATTTGGGGTTTGAGGAAGTTGCCTTTGGTGGAGGAAATGAACTAAGAATTTTTTGGAGATGAAACTTGGGATTTTTGTGAAGCCAAAAGACCAAAAATCCCACTTGCAAAATTTGGACAGCCCCATCAAAGAGTTGGCCGGCCATTCAAGGTGAGGAGAAGAGAGTGGGAGAATGAGGGAGAGTCTCACAAGAATAATGCAAGAGAGAGAGATCAAAAATGTTATCATGAAAGGAAATGATCACACACTCAAACCCACACTCAACCAACCATCATCATTACTCCAAAGTCAAGCAATGATCAACAACCAAAACCAATACTCCATCAACTAATCATCAACAACCATGATGAAAAGAAGAAGAAGTCAAATGGTGGAGGAATTATCATGATACAAAGATATGCAAAGACAACCCTCCAAAATACTTATTTGCACAAATGCAAATAAGCCCTCCTCCACCAAACTTCAGCCAATGAAAGATATAAAGAAATATGGCTGAAACGGAAAACAAACTGGCAACTCCAAAAAACTGATCCCGTAATAAATTACAGGAAAACCCCGCTACTGTATATACACACCCGCATTTGTATTCCGACTGAAATACAAATGCAATGAGACAAAATCTACACTGTACAATACTGGCATCCGGCTTAAACCAAAGCCTGCTAGTATTATCCGTCCGATCCTGATCCGTGCAATACCGCACGTATCTGATCGAACCCTGCCATATCTCCATACGGCCTCTACAGCGTTTCGCCCGAAAACTTGAGCAACTGAATGTGGGGGACTCTAAAGACTCGTCAATACTATGGCTGTGGATTTAACCACTAGCACGTCAGAGGTATTAGCCATACGTGACGGGCTACCAGCTATTGACCAAAAGGGACGTCGATGAGCGAACCATCCTGACACCCTACTGAGCCTGTCAGTGACAATATCCGTACAGTCCGGTCCGTTCGTTGTTCAGTTGATAAAACTGTACACTTGTATTACATTTTTCCTACCATTTTCATATTAAAAAAGGACTATATTATAATATATTATACATATGAGGGTTTATGTGTAAAAAAGGACTATATTTTCATACATTAGAGATTAGCTACACATCATTTGATTGGTTCGAAAATTTGTGTTTTTGTAGTTTAACCGCAATCAGAACGGTGTCGCGTGTAGCTAGACCGAGATGAGTACGGGTCGTCCTCTGGGAAACGTTGAACCTTTTATTTTTACTTTAGATGTGTTGAAAAAGAGAGGAGGAAGAAAGAATTTTGTGAAAGGTTTCTAGATCTACTTTAATGTAAGATATAGATCTAGATTATTTTAGAGATTTAAATAATATAATAATAGGGCTTGTAGGGTTCGTTAGGATTTAGTAGTTATGGAAGATTAATTAAAAGTTACCCTTTTTATCCATTAATAGATTTAGAACTAGAACGACGGTGATGCGTGTAGATTAGGGTTTCTGGAGGGAAAAGGAATCCCACTCTTAACCCTTACCTCGACACGGAACTCCGTTCATTATCTAGCCTTTACCAAAACAATCATTAATCTAATCTCTAATCGCGGTCTGAACTAGCAAAGAATTGCTAGCGCGCCCGATTAGGATGTTAATGATTCTTTTGATAAAGTTCCTAAACTTTATAGGACTTAAAAAGGGTTTAATTATTTTCATCGTCCATTAGCCTACCCTAATCCTACGAACCCTAACAAGCGGAGAATTACTCGTGCATGTTGGGAGAAGAAGAGATGGAGAGAAATTGCATAATTAAACTACGAAGAAAAAGAATAAGAAAAAGAACTACCTTTATTAATCAACAAGATCAAGTACACTTTGATTCCTTAGAAAATGATTACAAAAACCTAGTTTGCTTCTCGATCTCTTCTAAGGAGGTAGATGAACCGTTGATGATCAGCCTGGATGCGTGAGCCGTCTTGGACTTCGTGATCTCGTCGGCTTGATACCTTTTCCAAGAGGCTCTCGGTGCCTTTTTATAGTGAAAACCCAGAATCTTATTGTTGAAAACTTGGTAAAATTCAGCAAAGAATAATGCCCCAAAATCTTGCACTCTAACCTCCTCAAATTGCGGCGGATCCGCGGCCCCAGGGTGGGTTTGGCCGCGGATCCGCGCTCAAGGGTAGGGATCATTTGATTCTTTTTCTTGGGCTTTCATCTGGTGACATGTGGCAATCCTAGGCATCTTCAGAATCTGAAAATCTTTTCTCTGTTGCTTCCAGACTTGGTCTCCAAGTTTGCTTCTTAATTTGGCAAGATTTCTTCAACAAATTGATTTGTTTGTTAAATCCTTCATAACAACTTGGAAATATTCTGCACAACAACTCAAATAAGATTTTAGTAGACTTTGTTCTACTAGGATTAGATCAATAATATTATTTGCATACATTTTCCTACCAAATGATAATTAAAATATATTAACACATGGAAAATAATGTTTTTACACATAAACCCTCATATGTATAATATATTATAATATAGTCCTTTTTTAATATGAAAATGGTAGGAAAAATGTAATACAAGTGTACAGTTTTATCAACTGAACAAATACCCCCAAACTTATCTTTGATCGTCCCGAGCAAACTAGTTTATTCAAGAGGAGAAAAAGAAATAAGAAAACTAAGCACACTTTCGTAGGCAGACACGATTGCACTGAGCACGTGCAACAAGCCGTTAAACCTCTAGGTGTCCCTAGTAGGAGGAGTGTTGTCTCCTGAGGGTTTTCAGCGGATTACACCCACAAAATCCAATAACAAAAGAAAGATGGTGAAATTTACATATAAAGACAAGAACCATAAAAGAAATACTTTGAAAAGAAGAGTTTCCAACTATACTAGCTTTTCAGTTGTCATGAGCCCTATCTTAATAGTCATGAAAAAATGTTAGAAATCACATCATCTCTCAATAAAACATCGTCATTATTCTTCATTCCTACCTTTCATCCAAACATTGATCATATAACCCCACGTGTGTGTAAATAACATCTCTACACTCGGAGAATTCAATTCAAGCTATCATACTCTTGTCCATCTACCTCAGTACTTTATGAATACTTAGGTTTGCTCACACCTTTTCATGCGACCGCTAATACTTCTTGAGGTACTAACCGACCGATTACTCAAGTGCTTGCTGATTTGGTGATAGTATTTTCCTTGTCTTGCACCACCTAAGGCTTAGCAGTGACTCCCAGACCAGTTGGCCTTAGGGCACTAGGTGAAGAGGCACCCTCGCTATATTTTTTTATTGCTGCCTTGGCGATACAAAACCAGTGTTCATTTTTTTTCTTTTCACCATTTTTATCCTTCCTTCATACTTTGGCTTTTAGACAAGAGCATTTCAAGGTATCCTCTACTATCCCGAGTTTCAAGACGTGTGTAGGTGCATATTGTAGGGTATCAACATTCAAATGTTTGGCTTCCAGAATAGAAACTATTTTTCAGACTTATTTTTATCCTCAGATTAGTGACTTCCTTCATCTTACTAACCCTTGGGACAACAGCTCATAACTACTTATTACTAGTTCGTATAAGAAAACTTCTAATTTTCTTGGTTTTCTTAAACTATTCCTATCTTTTGGATGTAATGTTTCACTTTCTACTCTTTTGTTATAAAAGAAAATTTTTGAAATTTTTTTTTTTTTTTGAAAATATTGTGCTTATGCAAAATATGATGCAAATTGATGTGTAAATAAGCACAAACCTCCCCCAAACCTGTTTACAGCAGTGTCCTCATTGATGTCATCCGTTAAGCTCAAAAACCTGTAGACTTGGGAGGAAATTATTAATGGGGGCAAGAATATATGAAAGTGAAAATCCTCCCCCAAACTTATTTTTGGCTCACAAATTTGAGGACAAAAGTTATGTTCAAGAGCCAAAAATATACCCCCCTCAAACATGAGTTAGACAATACGAAGCATTTTAAGAGGGGGTGAGTCATTTGGTCAAAGTAAGGCTTTACAAAGACCAAAAGTTAACACCAACCATTCAAAGATTTTATCAGTATATCGTATAGGTTGGTGGAAGAATGTGTTGTATCGACTCAAGAAAAAGTGGGGAAGGCATAAGAGGCGGTCTGGAAAGGGTTTGAAATTAGAGAAAAGAAAGAATGAGGATGAATGTGAATGATTAGAAAGAAGGAATGGTGACGGTTCAACCTCTAGAGGTGGAGATTGATCAATCACAAAATCCGTATTGTTTAAAAATTCAAGTTCGTCAGCAAAAAGTTCTTCAAAACTTTTATCAATGGTGTGATTGAACATTTTGCTGTCAAAGAGTTTTGTGCCAGAATTTATTCTACTTGATTCATAAAAAATCACTGAGGTAGAGGACTCGAAAAACTCATCTACCTCTTTTTCAAAAATATCCAAATCAAGTTGAATTTCCGGTATTACTGAACTTGAATTAACGGATTGTGATTTATCAAAACTCACTGAAACTATAGGAACAGAAGAAGAACCGGAGAAAGTAGAAGGTGAAATGGGTAAACAAATTGGTATGTCGAGTGTTGCTGAACTAGATGGAGGTTGTATTTCAGTCTGATCTTCGGGTATACCATTATCATCAACTTCAAGACATATTTGGGATTCGGGAAGAATTAAAGGCTCAAGATGATGACCATAAGGAAGTGAAAGGATTTGATGAATTGGTGGGCCAAAATCATCCAAAATTTCGGGTTCATAATTCAAAATATCCCCAACGTCAATCACCTCATTCAAGTGAAGGTTAAAATTCTTAAACTCCTCATCAAAAGTATGGTTTTCAATCAGTTTTGGTTCAAGAGTGGAGGTGTAGAGATCACAAGGGTTGGGTATGGTTTCACTTGAAAGGGCCCCGTCACAGTTGGGTAAATCAAACACTACAAAGTCACACAACTTATCAGTCATTCTATTTGGTGTACTTGATGAATCTATGAAACTGGAGTTGTGGATTTCAGTTTGGAGGTACAGTTCTGTCTTACTACCCAAATCCTTCATAATTTGGTTCGACATTTCCATAAATTTTTCTAATGTCTGCTCCAGACTAGTCTTGGGCTGATAAGGGGTTTCAGTATAAGATTGAAATTCCTGTGGATAATTAAAACTCCCAAATGACTGATTAGAAGAACTGTCTAGAGTAGGTGGAAAAGTCGGATTGGATTGATAGGAATAGAATGGTTGCGGAACTTGGGTAGGAGTAGGATCAATATTATGATAAGAAGAATATTGATATGGGTTGGTTGGTTGGTTATTTTCAACAGACATCTTATATGCCACAAACCGCATATCAAACTCTTCTCCGGACAGTGGTGGTGATGGTTGATATTGGTCCGGGTTGAAACTTTGCCCTCTAGACCTAGCTATGTGCTCAGCAATGGACATTCGTCTAGGGGCTTCCTCACTCTGGGTATGAACTGAAACAGGTGTAGGATTAGGATATGGTTGATAAGACCTAGACTGAGGTGGCCAACTGTTTCTTCCTGCTTGTTCTATATGATCTCTTAAGGACATGGAAGAGCCGGACGGTATACCGAAGGGATTTCGAAAACAAGAGATATCTGGTTGTGGACAACAAAGCTCGGCAAGTGTTCTTCTGTTTAGGTCACCCATTATAAGAAGAGAAGAAGGGGGAAGGGGTAAAAAGGAGAGAAAGTAATTGGTTTGTTTTGAAAAATGACGGATTTAGACAAATCACAAAAAATGCACAACCCTAGAACTATGGTTACCTAGGTCCAGTCTCTAGACCGCTCCTAGACTTCCAAAGGACAAGCCGCAGGATAAATCCTCTACCGCCTCCGTACTACCCTTGTAGCCAGGTAAGTGCCAGGTAAGTGGGAAGGAACCACGTTGTGGGCCTAATTAAAAACCACTAGCCTTTGTCACACTTACCTAGGCACTACAAAAGTAATGCGGATAAACGATAGATTACCCACGACCTTCCTCTGTCCTTATTGAGCGCGACAGTCCTTAGAGTCTGGTCTAGATATTTTTTAAATTAATGAAGGGTTGATCTATATGCTCGGTTTGTGATTTGTGGGGCTTAGGAAGGGTGATGAAATCCCCACCTAATCTTGATTTGGTCTTTGCCCCTTAAAGTCCATATTAAATATGCAAAACAAAACCAATCACAAAACTTTTGCAAAAAGATTTTTGAGCGGCGCTATTTTGCAAAGAATCCTGCAGAAAATAGATTTTATTGGATTTGAGGAGAGAGAGAAGGAGTTGAGAATCTTACCAGAGAATTCTGTAGCCCTAATCCCTCCAAGCCGCCGCGTTTCCGCCGCTGGAAGCACCTTTATGCCGCGGTTCCGCCGCGAGGTGGATGGAACAGTTGATGAAAATTTTTCTCAAGCCCTCTGTGCTCCTATGGATCTCTAAAAATGTCTCTGTTTCCTGTTCTCCTTAATTCTGTGTCTCCAGATTTCCTCGCAAAATTCACGCATAAATCGTTAAATATGCAGTTTGCAGTTTTGTTTTAATGATATGACTCGTCTAAGAATTCAACACAAATAGTAAAAATAAAAATTTACGCACGTTTCCCCGGCAACGGCGCCATTTGATTGGTTCGAAAATTTGTGTTTTTGTAGTTTAACCGCAATCAGAACGGTGTCGCGTGTAGCTAGACCAAGATGAGTACGGGTCGTCCTCTGGGAAACGTTGAACCTTTTATTTTTACTTTAGATGTGTTGAAAAAGAGAGGAGGAAGAAAGAATTTTGTGAAAGGTTTCTAGATCTACTTTAATGTAAGATATAGATCTAGATTATTTTAGAGATTTAAATAATATAATAATAGGGCTTGTAGGGTTCGTTAGGATTTAGTAGTTATGGAAGATTAATTAAAAGTTACCCTTTTTATCCATTAATAGATTTAGAACTAGAACGACGGTGATGCGTGTAGATTAGGGTTTCTGGAGGGAAAAGGAATCCCACTCTTAACCCTTACCTCGACACGGAACTCCGTTCATTATCTAGCCTTTACCAAAACAATCATTAATCTAATCTCTAATCGCGGTCTGAACTAGCAAAGAATTGCTAGCGCGCCCGATTAGGATGTTAATGATTCTTTTGATAAAGTTCCTAAACTTTATAGGACTTAAAAAGGGTTTAATTATTTTCATCGTCCATTAGCCTACCCTAATCCTACGAACCCTAACAAGCGGAGAATTACTCGTGCATGTTGGGAGAAGAAGAGATGGAGAGAAATTGCATAATTAAACTACGAAGAAAAAGAATAAGAAAAAGAACTACCTTTATTAATCAACAAGATCAAGTACACTTTGATTCCTTAGAAAATGATTACAAAAACCTAGTTTGCTTCTCGATCTCTTCTAAGGAGGTAGATGAACCGTTGATGATCAGCCTGGATGCGTGAGCCGTCTTGGACTTCGTGATCTCGTCGGCTTGATACCTTTTCCAAGAGGCTCTCGGTGCCTTATTATAGTGAAAACACAGAATCTTATTGTTGAAAACTTGGTAAAATTCAGCAAAGAATAATGCCCCAAAATCTTGCACTCTAACCTCCTCAAATTGCGGCGGATCCGCGGCCCCAGGGTGGGTTTGGCCGCGGATCCGCGCTCAAGGGTAGGGATCATTTGATTCTTTTTCTTGGGCTTTCATCTGGTGACATGTGGCAATCCTAGGCATCTTCAGAATCTGAAAATCTTTTCTCTGTTGCTTCCAGACTTGGTCTCCAAGTTTGCTTCTTAATTTGGCAAGATTTCTTCAACAAATTGATTTGTTTGTTAAATCCTTCATAACAACTTGGAAATATTCTGCACAACAACTCAAATAAGATTTTAGTAGACTTTGTTCTACTAGGATTAGATCAATAATATTATTTGCATACATTTTCCTACCAAATGATAATTAAAATATATTAACACATGGAAAATAATGTTTTTACACATAAACCCTCATATGTATAATATATTATAATATAGTCCTTTTTTAATATGAAAATGGTAGGAAAAATGTAATACAAGTGTACAGTTTTATCAACTGAACATTCGTCTATGAGCATCGCATGGCGGGCCTAGGGGGTTGGTGAAAGTCAGAACCCCAAAAGCGGTACAAGTCGTGTCGGAGTATAGCGCAGAACACCCTGAGATACTACTGGAATACCTACCAGTAAATCTCCTGCCTTGGCCAAGGACTTCGTGAAAGGGCTCTCCTAGACACAGCGCGACCTCACCCCCAATACCGGGAGAGACGAACCCCCGAAGATCCGCTCACTGCCTCCATGTGGCTCGGGACTGTACCCAACTAAAACCTGTTTGCACGTCTCCTTTGAGCGTGGTAGGGTAGTAATCAAAGTACAGTGGGAATTCATACGAGACAAATGACGATCCTCGGGTCGATGAACTAACCTGTACACATGTCACCAGGGAACTGCTATCTGACGTCAGGTATAAGACCAACTAGCATGTTCCCGGCGAGTCCTGTCCGGTGTACTCATAACCCAATGAGCACCTGTATACATCTTAGGTGAACCAACTGACACCAGTGGCTTGTGAGACCGGCCACCGCCCCTCGTTGGGGTCTCGACTGTATACACTAGTCTACTGTGGAGAATCGATGTCTTGTCTCGAAACTCCCACAACTAGGGACCTTTTAAGGATGTGCTTATAGACTACCAGCTCCCACGTATATGATCGGCCTCATACTGCTGGCAGTCAAGCAAGAATCCTAGGGGCTCTATCAACGTGTAATAGCGACCTGTCTGGTCACCTAAAGCAGTACACGATGATAAAGATAAACCAGATAGCATACTATCATCTTGAGTAAGACTGTCCTACCGGAATAGGTCCTCCCTCAATCATTGCAATCACGTGCCTGTGATCCAATAATTGACTCTGAGGGCACTATCTCCAACAATATAAAGAATGAAGAAAAGGTCAAGGACTGGATGGAAGTATTTATAAACTACTTTAAGTCCTAACGAACACCCGAAGACGCGTCGTCTAGACATCAACTCATGAAATGAGCTCTGTCTTTCTCCTTCGTCAATGATACTCTATATAAGAGATCATTAGATTGTTTATGGTTAAGAAGTGTGGGGCAGAGGAAGCAAAGAAAGTTGTCCAAAAACTCACAACGGACTCTGCGGCTCTCACCAAGCTGGACCAAAGATGAAGCTGAAGATAAAAAGAATGGGTTACTATTGGCCCACAATGATTCAGGATTGCCTCGAATATGTGAAGCAGTGTCACTCATTCCAAATTCATGGGGACTTCATCCACCAACTTCCAAATCCGCTACACCCAACATTGGCTAGCTGGCCATTCAAAATGTGGGAAACCGATATAATTGGACCTATTGAACCGGCATCGTCTAAAGGACATCGGTTTATATTGGTAACGACCGACTACTTCTCTAAGTAGGAAGAAACAGTACCACTAAGGGAGGTGAAGATGGAAAACATCCTCCATTTCTTCAGAACCTATGTCATCTATCGGTTCGGCACTCCACGATGAATTATCTTGGATAATGGGCCAGCTTATAGAAGTCATAAAATAAGCCGCTTCGCACAGAAATATAAAATAGATTGGAGATAATTTTCAGTCTCTAATTCTCGGGACAACGGTCTAGCTGAAACTTTCAACAATACCTTGATAATGATTATAAAGAAAATAGTGTCCAGAAATAAAAAGGACTGGCACGAAAGGCTGCATGAAGCTCTCTGAGCATATCGAACAACGTTCAAGATGGCCACGAATACAACACCATACGCATTGATGTTCGGCACGGAAGCAGTACTCTCCTGGAAATAGAACTCCCTTCTCTATGACTTGCGGTTCGATACAAGCTGACAGATGAAGGAAATGCTCATCTTCGGCTTGAGGAGCTCAATGCCATCGACGAAACTCGCCTTATAGCACAGAAAAACCTGGAGGCTTATAAGTCTAGGATGACACGGTCATATGAAAGACTGACTGGCCAAGAACATTTTGCCAAGGTGAACTCGTATTAGTCGTCAAAAGACCAATGATCCCCAATCGTGCAAAACGGAGGAAGTTCGAGCCGAACTATGAGGGCACATACATCATAGACAAAATCTATCAAGGTGGAGCCTACATGCTCATGGATATGCATGGCGAAAGGCCCTTCCGGCCAATAAATGGCCGATTCCTCAAAAAATACTACGCTTGAAGAGTCATGACTCAGGTCAATGATAGATGATGACACTTGTGTCCGCTCGCTATCTTCCTGAGTCAGAACTCTGAGAGTAGAATCCAAAAAGCTTCGTCGCCTCAAAAATGACAACAACAGACCGAGATGTCCCTAAACTAACAACGAACTGAGATGTCCCTAAACTAATATGCGTCCCCAAAATGGGAATGCCGGACCGAGATGTCCCTAAACTAAAACGTCGCCTCAAACATGGCAATAGTGGACCGAGACGTCCCTAAACTAGTGTGTCGCCTCAAAAATGGCGATAATGGACCGAAATATCCCTAAACTAGCATATTGCCCCAAATACGGTGATATGCTCTCTTGAGATCTATATTGCAATGGAAGTTCTAATGGAGAGAGTTGCAACTCAAGTCCCACTGGCAAACAGATGGGCGCCTATGGCGAAACTACTCTTGGGAGTTCCATTGCTATAAAAAAAGGTATGTCCACAAGCGAAATGGGCACGGATGAAAACCCGAAAGGGCACCGTGAGTAAAAATAGCAGAACTTCCGGCGAGCTTTGTGAAAACCTGAAAGGGCATGATCTCGTTAAAAAAAAACCTGTGTGGGATCCTTAAGAATCACAAAGGAGCAACACACTTAGGAATCCCCACGATTCCTTAGAAGAAATCACACTCGCGAGATCCTCACGACTCGTAAAGAGCATTCCCCCTATAAGATCCTCATGGCTTATAGAATTTAAAAGCCTTAGGCAACAGATCTAAACCTGTTTCCTAAGCTATCGTTGCCCTTCAGGAGGTCCCATATTGACCCTTGTATACAATCCATGAGCATAAATAAATATATCCCCCATCGAGTTCCATCTATAGTAAGAAATATCCCCATATGGTGAACAACACTTGTGAGTCCTTATGACTTACAAGAAGAAAATACTCTTGGAAGATCCTTACGACTTACAAGAGAAAATATCACTTAGGAATCCTCACGATTCTTAAGGAGAAAATACACCTACGAGATCCTCACGAGTTGTAGGGAGAAACACCTTTATGAGACCCTTATGGCTCATAAAGTCAAAAAAACCTTAGTCGATAGGATCCTAACCCTGTTTGCTAAGCCACTTTTGTCCAAATTAACAAAGGAAAATGATGATTCTCCCCTGGCAATATCCCAGTTGAAGCGATGTTGATGCCTAAATAGGTGTCAAATTTCAAGTCCTCTCATGGCAAATGATGATTCGCTCCTGGCAACATTCCAGTTGCAGCGATGCTGATGCAACAATGGGTACCAGGACTAAGTCCCCAACTCGCGACATAAATTAGCGAGCAAAAATATGCATATAAAAAAAGCTGAAATGTTCGGGCAACTCGCAATAAAAAGCTGCGAGTAAATAAAAATATATAGCCGAAATGATTGGGCACCGCGAAAAATAACCGAAATGATTAGGTAATTGTGACTTGCGCGATATGAAAAGCTAAAAAGATAGAGTATCGTGGAAATAAAAAATATATAAAATGAAATTTCCTCTGCCCTGCAAGTATGTCCATATTGACTCTTGTATACAATCCATGGGCACAAATAAAAGAAAAGGGACCATATTTTCCCACAACGCTTCGTCAAAGGGAGAACCAAGTCTTGACGGTTCATATACAACCTATAGACTATTCAGGCGTTCATTCTCATGCCAGCAGGATGCAGACGCAACGTTAAAAAAAGACCCAAGGGTCAAAGAAAAAATAGAGCCATGGCAAAATCCTAACTCCAAGTCTTGACGGTTCATGCACAACTTAGAGACTATATCGGCGTTCCCCCTCATTTCAGCAGGATACGGATGCAATTATCAAATGAAACTGGAGAAATGACATATCCCTAGCTCCAGGACTTCAATTGCAATACATACAGCATAAAGGTCCTACAGATGTCTACCCTACGTCAGCAAAGAATCGGCACGACATCGTCAAAACAAAAGAAAAACGAAGCAACAGTATATTCCTAGGTTCGGGTCTTGACGGAAATCATATAAAGCTTAAAAGACCATTGGAGATCATCCCACCCCAGAAGGGTGCGGTTATGAATCATCGAGGCTTTAAATTGAGGCTAACCTCAAATAAAAAGCGTCATGGCAAATTCCTAACATTTGCTCTACCGACGGTAATATGACCTAAGGAGATTAGTCGAAGACGTCTTGTCCAGCCCCCGAAGGGATCAGAGACACGACAGTCACGGGGCTACTCGAACAGCGGCTTAAAGACTGCATATCGAGAAATATATCAGCCAATGTGACGGTACCATGGACTAAAACTCTAGTACCACAAAACTAACGGACCCCTGTCGTAAAGAATGGGGGTTATTTATATATAATGTTAGGACAAATTTGCCTGTAAACCCAAGGGAGGTAAACTAAAAAACACTCTGAAATCAGTACATAAACTAAAAACTCCGAAATGAATGAATAAAGTACAGACTCCGAAATGAGTGAATAAACTACAAACTCCGAAATATGTACATAAACTACAAACTCCGAAATAAGTGAATAAACTACAAACTCCGAAATGAGTACATAAACTACTTCATGCCGAATAAAGACATTAAAAGATAGAGAGGTGCAAGCATGAAATAAAATATGTGTTTTATTCATAAACCAAAATAAATGCAAGATACAAAAGAAGAAGAAAAAATATACAGCGACAAAAATTTTAAGACGGTGGACGGTTCAATAAGCCAGATAGATCATCATTTTTCCGTCGAACCTCCGCCTCAAGCTTTAGCAGTATCGCAAGCAGAGCCCTTTCCTGTGCTTGTTGTTGTTGATACAAAGAAAACTAATGCTCAAGCTTCTTCTCAGCGATCTTGTGAGTCTCAACCATTTCGCGCGTAAAAGTGACAATTTTATTGAGAGTCACCAGCTCCGTAATTGCCTCTTGAAGAACTCACCAAATTTCATAGGCTCGAGTAGTTTTAGTTGCGAGCTAAGCTTGGAGTTCCCCTAGAGCCTTCGAAGCCAACTCCCTCTCCGAAAATTTCCGGTTGAGTCTTTTCTCATAAGATCGGAGGTTGGCAGTGCACCGATCAATCTGTTTACGTAAGCTGGCCTTTACAGATAAGATATCATAGGGATGACATGCGCATTCGACTCCATGCAAAGAAGCCTCCACTTGACGGCAAGACTCAACCCAATTACGCACCAGCACCTCGTCATGGTGGTAGCAAGGACAGACAAAGAAGCGTTAGCTTCGACAGCAAATTCCTCCGCCACAACGGAAGTGTCAGCACGGAGATCCTCAATAAGAGTTGCCAGTGAATGAATACTCTATTTCGCCATTCTCTCAGATATACGTCTGACATAAGGGCCCGGCAGCATGCAAATATAGAACTCTATTGGAATCAAGGTTGGCAAAACTGTAAAAGATACATGTGTAGTTAGTCGCCTTTCTGCACGGGGAATAAGTAAAAGAATACCAGGGCTAAACCGTCACTTACCCATGGCTACAGAAGGAAAATCTGAGAAATCCACAGGCCCATCAAGAACTTCAACTTCGCCATCAGCCTGAAGGACTGTAGTTTAAAGCAAAGAGCGTGTCAGTATCATTATGAAAATATAATACGGAAAGCATAGGAATACCAACTTTGGCCGGAGGAAAGGACGATGCGCTGGGGAGTATAGCGTGCGGGGCTTCCATGTTAAGTAAACACAAGAAGGTTTCCTCTGGAGAATGATCTACAATAGAGGACGCCAACTCTCACAATTCTGAGAGAAAGAAAGGGTCAGACAAGTGGAAAGGTCATTAAACAAAAAATATATATAAGATTACCTTCAATACTTCGTCCATTTTGGACCAAAGGGATAACAGCCTCAGGAATCTCCTCTACATCCTACGGTACGCCACTAGAAATATTTACAGAATCTATAACTTGTCCGGCAATCTCCGCTGAAGAATAAAATTCATCATTGGAGGCTCTAGGGCTCGATCTGGGCTTGAAACTACGCCTGCCGTAGAAGGCCCGACAAACGAAAAATGTGTAAAGACAAATACGATATGAAAGTAATATAAATCATTTACTGAGAGGGATGTAAAAGGTACATACCGATATGCCAGGGAGCCTGAAGTATAGCCTTTTCGAGTCGCTGCTCTTTTCTGGTTAATCGCGCTCATCGGGATTCGATCGAAGATAAATCCCTACCCGCCTTCAGAGCAGCCTCGTCTTCAGAAGCGGCTGATATTGGCTGTTTAAGAGCTCGTTCTTCTGCCAGTGTTAAAGGAACTATGGGTAATATAGTAGGAGCTGGGTCAACATCACGGAACCCAACAGGGGAAAACCTCCCTTCTTGGGGCGCACATTTTCGGTTTCATCCTGTGATCGCTTTAAGGCTTCGGCCAGCTGAGCGGCCTCTTCGGCAAATGTATCAGGAAAAAGAATGCTACCATCTGGTTCATGCGCAGACATAGGCTCATCATGAGTGAGAGGATCAGACTCGAGCAAAGTATCGAGTAAACGGGCGGCCGATTTCTTTCTACTTTTAGGGCCCAAGCCAATACTGGTAGAAGGACGATTCCTCCCCTTCAGCACTTTTGCACGGCACTGCCCAATCTCGTCTTGGGATCCGACTTTGATGATGGCGCTTCTTGTGCCTTATCAAGCTTCTTTGCATCGGTTCCAATGCGAACCGGCTTACCAGCAGTACGGGGGGGGCGACTTTGTTTAAGCAGCTTTTGGAATAAGAACTGAATCGCTGTCCCTCAGAGGAAATGGAACAAACGGTCGTGGTCGTAACAGAGCGTTGATGGCTTGGGCAGGTGCAGAGGCCTTTTACTGGGATAAACCATATTTTTTAAAGTATTTTCCCGATCAAATCATTCGCCGATGTGTCCCTAATGAAGAATTAAAGAGTGTATTGTCTTTCTGCCATGATCAGGCATGTGGCAGTCACTTTGGTCCACGAAAAACGGCGGAGAAAGTTTTTCAATGTGGCTTTTGTTGGCCAACTTTATTCAAACATGCATATGATCATTGCAAAACTTGTTCACGATGTTAGCACATAGATCAGATTTCATGTAGAAATGAGATGCCGCTCCAACCTATCTTGGTTGTGGAGATATTTAATATTTGGGGAATTGATTTTATGGGCCCATTTCCCAACTCTTTTGGGAACTTATATATCTTGTTAGCGATTGATTATGTCTCGAAATGGGTAGAAACGGTACCGTGTCACACTAATGACAACAAAGTTGTTATTAAGTTCTTGAAAAAAAATATCTTTTCGCGATTCAGACACCCTCGCTTTATAATTAGTGATAGCGGGACGCGTTTCTGCAATAGGTGTTTCGAGACTTTGATGTGGAAATATTCAATCAACTACAAACTTTCTACGCCCTATCATCCCCAAACAAGCGGGCAAGCGGAGATCTCCAATAGAAAGATCAAACAAATTTTGAAGAAAATTGTTTCTAAGAACCATAAAGATTGGTCGACAAAATTGACGGATGTTCTTTAGGCATTCCGTACCATTTATAAGACCGATCTTGGTATGTCTCCATACCGACTAGTGTTTGGGAAGGCATGCCATCTTCCTGTCGAGATCGAACATAAAGCAATGTGGGCTATTAAAGAGCTTAACTGTGATTTTGTTCAAATCAGCAGCTATCGAAAGCTACAATTAAATGAGCTTAACGTATTTCGCGATGAAGCTTACGATAATGCGGTTATAGTAAAGAACCGGACTGAAGTGTTCCACGACAAAAACCTTTTTAAGAAAACTTTCACACTGGGATAACAAGTCCTTCTTTATGATTCCCGTCTACACCTTCATCCGGATAAGCTTAAATCTTATTGGATATGACCTTTTATGGTGCGGTATATGTACCCGCACAGGCTAGTAGATATCGAAATTTTTTAAAACGGTTATATTTTTAAAGTAAATGGGCATAGATTAAAACCGTACTTTTCCACTGACCCTGCGGAGGAGCTCCTGTTCTTACACGAGCCGCTTTATCACAACTAACTTTCCTCCGCATCACCTCTATGTTTCAGTAACAGTGTGTTTCATCTAAGAATGGAGGTGAGTATCTGTGCGTGCCAAAGAACAATTTTAGGGGTAGTTTTTCATTTAACTATTATTTTATCCCTAATATTTTCCTCCCAAGTCTACAGGTCTATGCGTTCAAAGAACAACATCAGTGAGGACACTGCTGCAAACAGAATTGGGGGAAGGTTTGTATTTACTGAAATATCATTTGGCACTAGGCACTATATAAAAAATAAAAAAAATAAAAAAATTTATTTGATATTGAAAGTTAGAAAGTGAAAAATACATATGATAGGAAGAAAAAGTTTAAGAAAATTAGATATTTTATAACGAAACTAGTAATAGGTAGTCATGAGCTGTTGTCCCAAGAGTTAGTAAAATGAAGGGAATCACTAATCTAAGGATTTAATTGAGTCTGAAAAATAGTCGCTATTCTTGAGTCCAAACATCTGAATGTTGATACCCTACTATACACACTTGCACACATCTTGAAACTTGGGATAGTAGAGAATACATTGAAATGCTCTTGTCTAAAAGCCTTAGTATGAAGGAAAATAAATATTTAAAAACAATGAAAAAAAATGGTGAAGAAAAATGAACACTGCTTTTGTAATTACTTAATGCAGTATAAAAAAATATAGAAAATGTGCTTTATCACCTAGTGCTTTTGACCAACTGGTTTGGGAGCCACTGCTAAGCCTTAGTGTTGCAAGATAAGGAAATTGATAATTACGCCTAAATGAGTGAGCACATTTGGTAATCGGTTGGTTAGTACCTCAAGAAGTATTAACGGTCACATGAAAAATGTGCGAGCAATTCCACCTAAAATATTCACCGACTAAAAAGTACTAAGGAAGATGGACAAGAGTATGATAACTTAAATTGAATTCTCTAAGTGTAGGTATATGATCGATGTTTGGAAGAAAAGTAAGAAGGAAGACTAAAGGCGATGTTTTATTGAGCGATGATGTAATTTCTGACATTTTTTCATGACTATTAAGATAGGGCGCATGACAACTAAAAAGTTAGTGTAGTTTGAAACTCTTATTTTCAAGTTCTTCCTTTTTATGTTCCTTATCTTTATATGTAACTTTCATCTTTTTTATTTTATTATGGGATTTTTTAGGTGTAATCCGCTAAAAACTCTCAGGAGACAACCTTCCTCCTAGTAGGGACACCTAGAGGTTTAAAAACTTGTTGCACATGCTCAGTGCAATCGTGTTGCCTACGAAAGCTTGTTAGGTTTTTCTTTTTTCTTTTTCTTCTTCTTCTCTTTAATAACTAGTTTGCTCGGGACGATCAAAATTAAGTTTGGGAGTATTTGATTAGCTGAAAATATTGCACATTTGAATAATTATTTTTCCTGCTATTGTTAAGTTCTAAAAGGTGTTTATTGTAATTATAGAACATATGAGAGTTTATGTGTAAAATTTTTATTATCATATGTTTCTACATTATAATTAACATAATAAGGGAAAATACATGCATATTATATTTATATAAAATATTAGTAATTAAAATATGCATATGATATCAAATAATTTTAATCAATATTCTTAAAATATTGTATCATACAAATGGTTAGGATAATATCTCAAAATATTAACAAATATTACTAATACTATGACTTGAGATATTGTGCAGATATGAGCTCAGGTCTAGATATCAAAAGATCCGAGATGTCGGAATCAAATCTGCCGAAATATTGAGGGAAAATATAAGATCTAGCAACGGCAGAGACTCATAGTAAGATTTCCAAAATCCAGACATTGAAGAGATCTACAAATGCCAAAACCAGAGACCACAAAAAATCCTATGACCTGATCCCACTAAATCGTCGCGGTTGGGTGGCTAAATAAACATATACGCGGCGGATCCGCGGCATATTTGTGGCCGTTAGATGGTATATTTGGTGGCTTGGATCGTGACTGCATATCTTAACCTATGGAATCTAGGGTTTCTAGTTTCTGTGACTATAAATAGGACCGAGAGCTTTACATAAAAGATTATCGAACCGAAGTGATCAAGAGGTCCAAAGAGATCCACACATCCAGATGATCATCAGCTACTCATCTACCACCAACAAGAGAGAGAGCGAGAGCAAAAACTAGGGGTCTTTGTAATCTACTTTGTACGGAGGGTTGTATGCAATAGTTGATTAATAAAGGTAGTCTTTTTATTAGTTTTTTCGCATTTACTTTCTGCATTTAATTTCGGCATGTTAATCATGTTTTCTTCTTCATCCTTTCTTCTATCTCAAACTATGAGCGAGTAATTCCTAGCTTGCTAAGGTTCGTAGGCTAGGATAGATCAATGGATGATAAAGTCATTTAATCTCTTTTATATATTTTAAAGTCTATAAACTTTAGTAAAATAAATGTTAACATCCTTATCGGGCGCACTACCAATTTATTGCTAGTCACGACCATGATTCGAGATCTGTTTAACACTTGTTTTGGTAAATGCTAGACATGAATAGAGATCAATGCAAGGACAAGGGTTAAGAGTTGGGAAACCCTAGTTTCTTCCAAAAGAACCCTAATCTACATTCATCACTATCAATCTAGTTTTAAACTATTAAAAAATAAAAAGAGTCATTTTTAATTAGTCATCCATTACTACTAAGTCATATGAACCTTACAAGCCTCTTCTTTATAAATACATCCGTATTAAAATAGATCTATAATCAATCATCCATCTTTCAATCAACTCGTCTAAAATAAGAAAAAGGTTCACGTTTCCCTGCGGACGACCCGTACTCATCGCGGCTAGCTACTAGCGATATCGTCCTGATTACGGTTGTTCCCCTCCGAACGGCGGCCAAGACATGGACGTCTTGCCTGTGATTCGGGGCAGATGCTATTTGGTTTTATCCGTCCACCTCTCCGAAGATGCCAAGTTGATTTATGGCACCGTGTATCGGAGGTTTGGACGAATGCGGCCGATGTAGTAGACTTCGTCAGATTCCCCCTCGCTTGAGGGGTTTTTGATTGTGGGGACGCTCTTCCCTGCAGGCGCAAGCCCCTGCAGTTAATTACGCTACCGCATCGCGGTAACAACTATCTCCTTCTTCAGAATTTCACTTCGTGTCGTGGGTGTTTGTTATGTTTGTGGTTGCCCGTGGATTGTATACAGGGACTGCTGTGAGATCGCCTGCAGGGCATAAATTTCAATATATATATTTCATTTTATTTCTTTCCACGATGCTCTATCATTTCAGCTTTTATATCGCGAAGGTTGCGATTTCCCAATCATTTCGGCTATTTTTCGCGGTGCCCAATCATTTCGGCTATTTTACATGCATACATTTTTACTTGCTAATTTTTATTGCAAGTCATCCCATCATTTCGGCTATTTCGTATGCATGTATGGCTCGCTGATTTTATTTTTATTGCGAGTGTGGAACTTGGAATCTAACGCCAATCTCAGCATCAGCATCGCTACAACTAGAATATTGCCAGGAGCGAATCATCATTTGCCATGAAAAGGCTTAGAATTTGATACCAGTTTAGGCATCAGCATCGCTACAACTGGGATATTTCCAGAAGCGAATCATCATTTACCTCTGTCGATATTGAACAAAGGTGGCTTAGTAAACAGGGTTAGGATCCTGTCAACTAAGGCTTTTGACTTCATGAGCCGTAAGGGTCTCACAAAGGTATTTCTCCCTACAAGTCGTGAGGATCTTGTAGGTGTGTTTTCTCCTTAAGGATCATGAGGATTCCTAAGTGCATGTTCCCCTGTAAGTCATAAGGATCCTACAAAAGGGTTTTCTCCTTATAAGTCGAGAGGACTTACAAGGGTTGTTTACCATATGGACATATCCCCAGTCATGGATGGGACTTGGTTAGGGAAATGTTTATTTGCGCCCGTGGATTGTATACAAGGGTCAGTATTGAGCCGCTTGTAGGGCACTATCGAAGGTTGTGGGGATTGCTTAAGCACAGGTTCAGGTCTCTGTAACTTAAGACTTTCAAATCTTATGAGCCGTGAGGGTCCCATAAGAGAGTTCTCCTTACGAGTCGTGAGGATCTCGCAAGTGTAATTTCTCCTTAGGAATCGTAAGGATCCCTAAGTGTGTTGCTTCCCTGTGAGTCGTAAGGATCTCACACGGGCGGTTTCTCCTTACAAGGTCGAGAGGACCTTGTAAGTGTCTTTTAACGAGGTTACGCCCTTTCGGGTTTTCACAAACACTCGCCGGTAGCCCTGCTGTTTTTACTCACGGAGCCCTTTTGGGTTTTCATCCGTGCCCATTTCGCTTATGGACATATCGTCTCTCTTTTTTTAATTATTTTTATTCTTTTTTTCTAACGAGGTCGCGCCCTTTCGGGTTTTCACGAACACTCGCCGGTAGCCCTGCTGTTCTTACTCACGGAGCCCTTTTGGGTTTTCATCTGTGCCCATTTTGCTTATGGACATACCGTTTTTATTTATTTATTTATTTATTTATTCTTTTTTTTTATTTCGTCAGCCTGAGGATACTGCGGTAGTAGTTTAAAGACGTTTCGGTCGTCGGCTAGTTTTAGGACGTAGTGGTCCGCCGTTAGTTTAAGGACGTTTCGGTCCGCCGTCGCCGTATTTGAGGTGAATCTCTAGTTTACTGACTTTTCGGTCTATGGGGCTTTCCTTATGAATGAGCATGATGCCCCCGGCATATCCATCTTTCTTGGAGCATGTGGTTGTGGCGGGCTCACCTTCCAGTTTTCGGACAACGCGAACTCGCCCTTTTGGTATTGGTCTTCAACCCAGTTTTTGAAGACGTAACAGTTTTCGATCGGATGGCCCAATACTTGGTGGTAAGGGCAGTGATTAGGATTGTTGACATCATTTAGTTGTAGCTGGTGTTTCGGCTCCGGTAGAGTGATAAGCCCGTCATGCACTGCTAGTTCGAACAGCCTCCTCATTTCATCCCGAGAAAATGAGTAAGGACGTTTCAATTTCTCATAGAGGGGTTGCCGCTTGTTGCTTTGGCAAACAACCAGTCTAGGGCCACTCGATTGTTATTGAATGTTGGCGATGAGGGCTGTTTTTCCCTTCCCTTTATCTTTTCTGTTCGATCTCTTGTTTGGGGGTTCGAGATTTTTTTTGGGTAGCGTGAGATTGTATGGCTGAATGTTCTCGCAACTCCCCAATTCTTTCGTTTTAGAAATGGATTCCTTGAAGAGAGGGTTGAGGGCGACATCTTCGTCAGAGTCGCTTCCAAAGGTGATAACTTGCGATCCCTTGGTGTCGGTTATGTGACAGTTGTCGACGGCTCTTTTGCGCTCATCTGTCGTGCTTTTCTGTTTCCGACGAGCCTTGCGCTTCACCTGTTGAACGTGTTGTTGATGGGCAACATATCTCTGCCACCAGTTTTTAAAGGCTATGCACTCCTCAGTAGGGTGTGCAATCCTCTGATGATATAGGCAAAAATTATGATTTATATCCGCTTCATCAAGACGTATATTGCCAGGGGAATTTCCTTTGAAAGAGGGCAACTTCATTCCTATTGCCAGGGCCCTAGCAAATCGTTTTCTTACTTTAAGCTTGCTTTTGCTGGTGATAGGGATGCTTTGCTCCAGTTGGGATGTCTCGACTCTTTCCTCCAGTCGTTGGTGTTTGGCCTTTTCAAATATAGCCAGTTCACGCTCATGATTGGCTTTACATTCCAGATGAATTTCGTTTAGGAATACATCAATCATTTCGTCTGATGGTCCCAGAGGTTCTGGTTCGGGACTTGCCCCCGGTTTCTCAGTGTAAGGAGCTTCTTTATCGACTATCGAGTGAGAGATCACATGGCATCTTGCCACATAATCCTCAAGTTCATCCGACGAGTCTTTGTCATCATCTTCGTCCTCAAGGACGTGGCTGAGGAATTCTCGGAGTGTGACTGGGGTCGGCGCCTTCTGATTATATTCTTCCGGTGTGTCAATACGTGTTTGCAGATCCGTGCGCTTGTCATCAAACCGCGGAGCTTTTTCTATCAAGGAGCAGGATGCTCCCGGCATGTCCACCCTTTTAGGAGTATGAGGCTGTGGCGGGCTCACCTTCCAGTTCTCGGATAGCGCGAAATTGCCCTGTTGGTATTGATCTTCAACCCAGTTTTTGAAGACGAAGCAATCTTCGATTGGATGGCTTACTGCTTGATGGTAAGGGCAGTAATTAGGATTGTTGAGATCACCTGGCTGCAACAGACATTTCGGATTCGGCAGATTGATGAGTCTGTTGCGCATTGCCAGCTCGAACAGTTTCCTTGTTTTATTCTGAGGAAACGAGTAAGGACGTCCCAGTCTCTCCTCGAGGGATGGGCGTGGACGCAAGTTTTTTTGGCGAACAACCGGCTTTGAGTTGCTCGGCTGTTGTTGAGTATTGGCGACGACGATCGCTTTACCTTTCCCCTTTTCACTTCGGGAGTCCGGCTTTAGAGGAGATGATCTATGACCCATCTGATCCATTTGAGCTAGCTTGTCAATCATGGCATCGAAAGTCGTCGTCTTAAAAAACATCATGAACTGGGAGATGGTCGCTTGCGGATCAAGAGTGCCCATGAACATGCCTACCGTAGGTGCTTCTTCAATGCGTTGTTCGCACTTCGACCATAAGTTTCGCCACCGTATTGCGTATTGAACCCACGTTTCACCTGGCCTTATCCCGGTGTTGATCAGTGCTGTTATCGGGGTGCGTTCACTAGCGCTCGTGAATCTTTGTGTAAACAGTAGCTCCATCTCCGCAAATGTTTTGACAGAGTCGTTAGATAGCTCCGAATACCATTCAAAGGCCGTCTCCGATAGGCTGCCGACGAATTGGCGAAGCAGGAGCTTGTCGTCGCCTCCAGTGTTGCCACAAAGAGCCCTGAATTGAGCGACATGCTGATGGGGATTCCCTGTCCCTCTATATACGTAAAACTTAGGGATCGTATATCCCGCCGGGTAACTGATTTGGTCATACCAGCTCGGATAGGGCCGTCCGGTTCTAACAACTTGCCCAGCCGTTTCATTCGCCTGATGAATTCGTATCTGCTGAGCTATATAGTCATCGAGCGCAGCTTTGGAAATGGTTTCTTCCTTGGCTGCTGAAAGAGCCAGAGGAGGATTAGATATCTCCCCTCTATCGTCCTCAACAATGATTGGAGGGTCACCAGCTGGAAGGTCCGGCTGTAACATCATCCCTATCATATCTTGGAAGAGGAGGGTCATTTGTTTTATGTTAGCTGCTTGCTCTGCAGCTTCTTTATCCTTCTTTTCGAGGACTCTGCGTAAGAAGTCGGCGTCAGTTTCTTGTTCGTGCCGCTGCTCTGATGATGTTTCCGGGCTTTCTTTTGCCCGGTGAGTGCGGCCATAGCAGTCATCATCTCTTGAAGCTTCTGTTGCTGCTCCTGGGCTTTTGTCACAGACCGTGTGAGCGGTCGGTGACCTGTCGAAGCGCGGCCTTCCATCTTTCCGGAAGCCATATAAACGGTATGCACCACCATGCCTCCAGACTTGGGGCATTTAGATTCAGTGTCTTTGCAATTTTCCAAAGACACAGGGATCTTCCCCGACCTCCTTCATTTTTGAGTGGTCGAAGTTGAGGGGGCCGTTGTAGTGGGCACCCAAGTAGCTGTTGCTTTTTGTAGCTTGACAAAGTAGTCCTTCTCCTGCCGAACCTTCATCTTTTTCTGTCTGCGGAGATAGTCTTGATCCATCACGGAGTCTTGGACTTGACGCCAGACCTTGTAAATTTTAGAGGACAGCCGTTGAGGGGGCTGCTCTAGCTTCTTCTCTGGAGTATTCTCCACAGGTGAAGGAGCTCTCTTCAGCACCGCAGTAGGAGAGTTTCTGCGCACTGTGTTCAGCAATTCAAAGCTGTTCCCGGTTGGAACAGCAGCATCGATCCTCACCGTTGGAGCTGGTGGAGTTATCCCAAAGGGGGAGTTGCCCCCAGCCTTCCTCACTCGGCGCCAGTGGCGACATTGAGCGTGTCGTGCAGATGGAGTTGTTACAGCTATAAGGGTGACTTCGTCATGCCCCCTGCTTTGAGGAGAGACCGTTATTGGTGTTAGCCTGTCGAAGACTGACACCCGTTGAGAAGCAATATCTAATCTGTGAAAGACAGACCTCTGGACAGCTTTGATGACCTCGCCTGGAGCAGCAACCAGAATGGCCAGCCTTGTAAAAACTGTCTTCTTAGAAGGAGGATCCTTTCCAATGATTTCGTTTGCTTGAGCCGGGATGGCTATCCGCTTTGGGATGGCAGCTTCGGGTATCGCGGGCTTGTAGACGTTCTGGCCCAGTCTGTTGAAAACTGAGGTATTGAAGTTGGGCGACCCGTTGAGAGGGGTCGCGGCAGTGGTAAGCCGATCAAAGACTGACTTCTTTGGGGCTTCTTGCAATGTCATTGGGGCATTGAAGCTCATCGGCGGGAGCATGGTCCCGAAGAATAGTCCAGTGGTGGCTTGAGTTTCCTGCTCTACTGGCATCTTGAAAAGAGAGGCCGCTTGGGGCCCGTAAGTCACTCCTCCAGCAAGGACGGAGAGAGAGTTGCAGTTGCAGGTAGTACAGTTTGAAGCCATTGATCTTTCGTTTTCTGCACGGAGCAAGATACCAAATCTTAGTACCTCGAATCCACAGGCAACCACAGCAAACCGCGATTCGTTTGTGAACACGACACATGAAGTGTGAAGTGGAAAGAGGAAGAGGTCCCACCGGGCGTGCCAGAATCTGTTCCCCTCCGAACGGCGGCCAAGACATGGACGTCTTGCCTGTGATTCGGGGCAGATGCTATTTGGTTTTATCCGTCCACCTCTCCGAAGATGCCAAGTTGATTTATGGCACCGTGTATCGGAGGTTTGGACGGATGCGGCCGTTGTAGCAGACTTCGTCAGATTCCCCCTCGCTTGAGAGGTTTTTGATTGTGGGGACGCTCTTCCCTGCAGGCACAAGCCCCTGCAGTTAATTACGCTACCGCATCGCGGTAACAACTTTCTCCTTCTCCAGAATTTCACTTCGTGTCGTGGGTGTTTGTTTTGTTTGTGGTTGCCCGTGGATTGTATACGGAGACTAATTTATGTCGTCGTCCGTAGGATGTGGATTAGTCCAAATCCGTATTTTCTTAGATTTGGGTTTGGGGTTTTGGTTTAAGGATGCGTTAGCCATAATTGAGGCTAAGATCAACTTAAACATTTGTTAAGGATACGTTAGTCTGATTTGAGACTAAGATCAACTTAACGGGATCGTTTAGATCCAACAAAAGAGCATTTGGGCTCTATTGTTCCAGTTTAAGGACATAGGGGTCCATGGCATGTATGGCCGTCGGGACCCATCACCTCTCTGACGACGTTGAAGGATTACAATGACGGATGTCAGAGGAGTTCAGAGATGTACCCTTGAACCAAACTTGATTGGGGGATCCATAGTACAATTTGGGACTAAAGTCTGTTTGAAGGTTTAAGGATACGTTAGCCATATTTGAGGCTAAGATCAACTTAAACGGGATCGTTTAAATCCGACAAAAGAGCATTTGGAGGCTCTGTTGTTCCAGTTTAGGGACATAGTGGTCCATTGGTTTAAGGACGCTTAAGTCCGTGAGTTGGTTTAAGGACGCTTAAGTCCATAGGTTGGTTTAAGGACGCTTAAGTCCATGAGTTGGTTTAAGGACGCTTAAGTCCGTAGCAATGTATGGTTGTCGGGACCCATCACCTCTCTGACGACGTTGAAGGATTATAACGACGGATGTCAGAGGAGTTCAGAGATGTACCCTTGAACCAGATGTAAATTGATTTAAGCGAGCAGTCGTGCTCAATCAATTTAATTTGAGGACTTACGGCCAGAATTGGACTAAGTCCAGTTGAAAATGTTCAACATTTTATTTGTGTCTGGCCTGTTAGGCTTTTACTAGGGCTCTGCCCCTTTTAAAATAATGCATTGCATTTTATTTTGGTCTGTTTAGACTCTTTTCTTTTAATTGGGCTTTGCCCCTTTTAATAGTGCACAGCACTTTTGTTTGGTCTGATAGACCTTTTTTACACTGCTACAATATGGGGTTACCCCTACGGACTCAGAAATCCGTAGGGGCAAATATTTCTTGCCCCTACGGATTTATCCGTAGGGCCATATCGTTGTCCCTACGGTGCCTTACGTTCTAATTTTTTGTTTGGCCCTTCGGAGCCGCAAGCCGTGGATCTACGGTTATGTCCGTAGGGGCATCTAAATAGGTTATTAATATAAAAAAAAGCACAAAAAAATTATTCATCGTTCCCAAAATTTCTCTCTCACTCCCGCGCCTCTCATCGCCTCTTCCCGCGCCTCATCGCCACCGCGCTCGCGCTTCATCGCCACCGCGCTCGAGCCTCATCGCTAGCTTCGTCGGTCGTTCCCACACCTTCGTCGACTTCCCACGCCTCGTCGCCACCATCGTTGATCGTCGTCGACCACCAATTTCTACCGTCTCCTCCATCGCGCGCACGGGTTGTAAGTAAATCTCAAATAAATTTTAATTTTGACGTTGTAGTCTAGGGTTCAGGCCAGGTTCGGATAGGGGTAAGGGTTTGGCATCGGCGTCGGCATCGTGTTCGGTTAGGGTTAAGGTTAGGGTTAGGGTTAGGGTTCGGTTGTGGGGTTCGGTTGGAGTTGGGGTTAGAGTTGGGGTTGGGGCTGGGGCTAGGGTTTGGTTAGGGTTGGGGTTGGGGCTAGGCTGGGCTGGGGCTGGGGCTGGGGCTAGGGTTCGGTAGATGATGCGGATGAGGAATACGAAGACGCTGATGTAGAGTCTGAGTGATTGTATGAACCTAATGAAGATGACAAGGATGAGTTTTGGGTGTGTTTCTAGCTTTCTTCCACAAATCTATTATTGATTTTTTCATGTGCTTGGTTAATTTATAAGGCTAAATTACACTAAACCGCTCTTAATTATTCTTGTTCTTCTCTAGACTACCTTGACTACTTTTGCTTTTCTCTAAACCATCTCAAGGGAGTTCACTATAACAAAAAAGTTTAAGATGATTTAATGATCGTCTCAAGGGAGTTTTACTGTAACAAAAAACTTTAGGGTAGTTTAGTGAATAGTAAATATAGTTAATGGTGGTTTGGTGTAATTTATCTGTTTTATTATCTTCATTATTTGAGTCCTTCCACATCAAAATGGGTGAGTAATAGAGTACAACTCAATTCAAGAAAGACTCCGTTAAATATTTGACAAACTGAAGAGTGAAGTCAACTCTCTAAGTTTGTGGTACCTTCATAGCTGTGGAGGCTACTTGGATAGATAATTGGCTGTCATGAAGCCAACTGGGTCAGCTGGTACTGCTTTTGCAGTTTAAACGCTTTATGATATCAGTATCCTACATTTGTAGTTTTAATTGTTGATTGTTATAGATGAATGTCATTGCAATAATAGTTTTTGGTAGATGAATGCCATTGCAATGTAGGATGATTAGTTCTATCAATCTTGATCTCAATGGTTTAAAATCATGTTACACATACAACACGAATGCACAACAAACGTATAATTAGAGAGTGATTCAAGATGTTCAAGTTAAAACCAATATATGATACTCGATGATAATATGAAACCTTCATATTCTCATCGATACTCATATATAAAACTAAAAGCGCCACTTAGTCCCCGTCTATCGGTTAACATACATGCGATGTTCGTCATGACACAGAACTATACAAAAGTTGTTAAATATCGGACGGTATAACTCTATACTAACAACCGTCATATAGTCTATGCGACGAGAAAATTCAATTGTATGGTAACCGATAGATTTGTCCCGTGTGGACAAGTTAGGAATGTATAAAGCAAACACCTTCATTCACTTGTGTGCGATGTCCCGTGTGGACAAAGAGGATATATATTCTTTCAACTTAAATTTATATTATATTCATCTTGTTTATTGATTTATTTTCTATGTTGCAGGTATGTATCTCAATCTCAAGTCTAATACATCTTAGTTCTTTAATGCTCAATTCTCAAAGGAGCTTAGTTCTCCATAGGAGCTTAGTTCTCCAAGATAAGAGCATGCTCCTCCCCATAATGCGCATATGCGCAAGCGCCACGTTCACTACGTGCAACGCACGTGTGCCCGCCATGCGCGCACCACGTGCAATGCACGTGCGCACCACATGAGAATATTTAATAATATTAAAAGGAGCTTAGTTCTCCATAGGAGCTTAGTTCTCCAAGATAGGAGCGTGCTCCTTCCCATAATGCGCATACGCGCAAGCGCCATGTGCGCTACGTGCAACGCACGTGTGCCCGCCATGCGCGCACCACATGCAATGCACGTGCGCACCACATGAGAATATTCAATAATATTAAAAGGAGCTTAGTTCTCCAAGTTAGGAGCCTGCTCCTCCCCATAATGCGCAGGCGCCATGTGCGCTACGTGCAACGCACGTATGCCCGCTATACGCGCACCACGTGCAATGCACGTGCGCACTACATGAGAACATTTAATAATATTAAAAGGAGATACGTTCTCCATAAGAGCTTAAGTCTAATGCATATACACGGATTTTCTCCTTTGTCAGTAACTATCTCATTCTTATATTTCTCAATATAGTCACCATAACCTACAATTTATATGTTATACAGTCTAACATGGCCCATGAGTACGTCAGAGTTAAGGACTGGATGTATGTGGATTGGCAACAACGTATGCAACCTAAGTTTGTCGCAGGAGTTGCTGCTTTCATTGAATTTGCACGCGCACATAATAAGATCATAATAGAGAAGATTCTCTGTCTGTGCGATAGATGTGGCAATAAGTACTGGCAGAAGGTAGAATTGGCAGAGCTTCATATTGTAAAATATGGGTTTACTAGACTTTATACAACTTGGAAATATCACGGGGAAGGAGAAGAATGCAGTACTGCGGCAGAAGAAGAAGGAGAACACGATAATGCGGCAGTAGAAGAAGAAGAATTCGGTAATGCGGCAGAAGGAGAAGACTGTAATTTATTTCCATCAAAAGAAATGGAGGATATGGTAGAGGCTGCCCTAGGTGACTCTATTCGTATCGAAGATGACATTTCTTCCGGTCAAGTACCGCGTCCGGATAAATATGAAAATTTCATGAATGATGCTAGGAAACCAATTTATGAGAATGCGAAGTATTCCACCCTCTCATGGTTCGTCCAACTTTTCCAGATTAAGTGCCTAAATGGATGGAGCAACAAGTCATTCACAATGCTTCTTTCGTTCTTGAAAGATTCTATACCTCCGGGAAATAACGTGCCCGACAGCTGGTACGGAGCCCAGAAGATGATGTCTGATATGGGTCTAAAGTGCGAGAAGATTCAAGCATGTCCTAAAAATTGCGTGTTGTATCGGAAAGAGAATTCAGATTTGAAAGAATGTCCAATATGCGGAGAGGCCAGGTATAAGCCGAAAGATTCTGATAAGAAGCCCGATATACCTGTCAAGATAGCACGATACTTTTCCATAACACAGAGGCTATAGAGGCTATTCAGGTGCAAGAAAATAGCCGAGGCAATGATTTGGCATCACCGTGCTCCTCCAAGTGAAGATGGAAAAATGAGCCATCCAAAAGATTCACCGGCATGGAAGGATTTCGATAGAAGGCACGCAATATTCAGTAGCGATCCTCGCAATGTCCGGCTCGGACTGGCTACTGATGGCTTCTGTCCATTCAACTATATGGCTGGAAGTCACAGCACATAGCCCGTTGTAATGATAATTTATAATATGTCGCCTTGGTTGGCTATGAACCAATCATATTTTATGATGCTTCTTCTTATCGATGGACCAAACTCACCGGGGAACAATATTGACGTCTATCTCCGACCTCTGATCGAGGAGTTGAAATCTTTGTTCATTAATGGTGTAGAGACATATGATGCAAACACAAATACAACCTTCATACTGCGTGTGGCTCTAATGTGGACAGTTAATGACTTTCCTGCGTATGGAATGCTATCAGGTTGGTCTGTACATGGTCACAAAGCATGTCCTCATTGCCATGAACACACAACATCGAAATTCTTGAATTTTAGCTGGAAGGTTTGTTATTGCGGCCATCGACGTTTCCTGCCTCCAGACCACCCCTATAGGTTAGACACGGTTCACTTTGATGGTCATCAGGAGCTTCTTGGACCTCCATCCCCATTGTCCGGAGAGGACGTGACTGCTAAATGTGATGGTTACAATAATGTGACCTTCGGGATGGATCCGATGAAACAGGTCAAACCACCATTTTGGAACAAGTTAAGTATTTTCTTCGAGCTTCCGTACTGGTCTACAAATTCAGTACGTCATTTTCTGGACGTCATGCATATAGAGAAGGGAGTATCAGAGCACATACTTAACTTGCTTCTTTGTAAAGACGGGAAATCGAAAGACAACCTTAATGCTCGGATAGATCTACAAGAGTGGGGAATAAGAAGTGAATTGCACCCTAGACCGGTAGCGGGTAAACCGGGCAAGTTTGTACTTTCCAATGCCGCTTATCATATGTCACAACCGGAGAAGAAAAGATTCCTGCAGGTGTTGCATGATTTGAAAGTTCCCACAGGTTTCTCAGGATCATTCAGCAAGAAAATAAAAATTGTGAAGGGCAAGATCGATGGGCTGAAAAGTCATGATCACCATGTTATCGTGGAGCACCTTCTTCCATTATCCCTCAGGACTTCTCTCCCTGAATCGGTTGGTCTAGTAATCAACGAACTATGTTGTTTTTTCAGGGAGTTGTGTGCTAAAACACTGGAGGTTGTGACGCTGGATAAACTAGAAAATTCTATTGCGTTGATACTTTGTAAGTTTGAGTGTATTTTCCCACCGTCATTCTTCGATATCATAATACACTTGACGGTTTATCTTGCAACTAAGGCGAAGTTATCCAGACCGGTACAATATCGATGGATGTATCCCGTCGAGAGGTACGTGTAATTTTTCGTTTCGCGCAATTTATAAATTTATTGTTGTCCTGTATGCCCGTATTTATTTATTCAATATATTTTCATTAGGTATCTCTACACTCTTAAGAAGTATATACGAAATAAAAATCGACCAGAGGGTTCTATCATGCAAGGTTATCTTCTTGAGGAAGAAACCACATTTTGTTCCCGCTATCTGGACGAGAACATTGAGACAAGGCTTAACCGGCCACGAAGAACTCAAGACGGGCCATATGGTAAATGTAAGTGCACGGCGGCGCCCCGGCCGTCAATCCGACGGCCAAATGCGGAAGCGGTGATAAACTTTGATTTTACTTGAACTGGCAAACCGCCGCGCACTAATACCCGGATCGAACCATTAATTAGTCCTAGCTATCTATTAGAAAAGGAATAGAGATATACCGACGATCCAAGTCCTCCGGTCTTCTCGTCATCGTCCCGATCTCCTGCGGAATGTCCCGTCTCCTCCTCGTCGCCGGAAGTGCACCATATCGCCTACTTCTTTTACGGGCTCCCACCTCAATGCCGAGGCAACTCGGGCACGAAGCCGGCTACTCGACGTGCCCAAGATTCGCTGTAGAATATGTAGTCCTCAAGTCTCACTTTGGGGTTGTAGGAATTGCCATTGGTGGAGGGATTGAACTTGGAGCTTTTTAAGATTGATCTTGTGGGGATTTTGCAATATGAAATGAACCAAAATCCCACACACAAAAATTTGGACAGCCCACTAGGAGCTTGGCCGGCCAATACATGGTGGTGGAGAGAATGAGAGAGTGGAAGAAGTAAATCAAATGGGAGCCATTCTCATCTAATACCCAAGAGAGAGAGAGGAAAGCTATCATGCAAAAGAAATGATAGTAAGGAAAACTCAACACTCAACACCACCATCATCACCTCACAAAGTCCAACCATCATGAACCATGATGACTCAAAAAGTCATGCCATCATGAAGAAATCAAGTCAAAGGATGGTGCACATCATGAAAGCCATCATGATGCAACAAGATGCAAAGAACCCCCTCCACTAATGCCTATTTGCAACAATGCAAATAAACCCTCCTCCACCAATCTTCGGCCAATGAACGGAACAATGGAAATTGACCGAAACGGAAAGCAAACTGGCAACTCCAGAAAACTGGTCCCGTAATAAATTACAGGAAAACCCCGATACTGTGCATACACACCCGCATCTGTATTTCGACCGAAATACAAATGCAATGAGACAAAGTCTATACTGTACTATACTAGGATCCGGCATAAACCAAAGCCGGCTAGTAATATCTGTTCGATCCTGATCCGTGCAATACCGCACGTATCTGATCGAACCCTGCCATATATCCATACGGCCTATAGTACAAACTGTCCGATCCTGATCCGTGCAATACCGCACGTATCTGATCGGACCTTGCCATATCTCCATACGGCCTCTACAACCTTTCGCCCGAAAGCTGAGTAACTGAAATGTGGGGGACTCTAAAGACTCATCAACACCTTGGTTGTGGATTTAACCACTAGCACGTCAGAGGTATAAGCCAATACGTAACGGGCTACCAGGTACTGAGCAAAAGGGACGTCTGTGAGTGAACTCAGCCTGACTCCCTACTGAGCCTGTCAGTGACAATATCCGTACAGTCCGGTCCGTTCTTCTATGAGCATCGCATGGCGGGCCTAGGGGGTTGGTAAAAGTCAGACCCCCAAAAGCGGTACAAGTCGTGTCGGAGTGTAGCCCAGAACACCCTGAGATACTACTGGAATACCTACCAGTAAATCTCCTTGCCTCGGCCGAGGGCTTCGTGTAATGGCTCTCCTAGACACAGCACGACCTCACCCCCAATACCGGGAGAGACGAACCCCTGAAGATACGCTCACTGCCTCCATGTGGCTCGGGACTGTACCCAACTAAAACCTGTTTGCACGACTCCTTTGAGCCGTGGTAGGGTAGTAATCAAAGTACAGTGGGAACTCACACGAGACAAATGACGATCCCCAGGTCGATGAACTAACCTGTACACATGTCACCAGGGAACTGCCATCTGACGTCTGGTATATTACCAACTAGCATGTTCCCGGCGAGTCCTGTCCGGTGTACTCATAACCCAATGAGCACCTGTATACATCTTAGGTGATCCAACTGACACCAGTGGCTTGTGAGACCGGCCACCGCCCCTCGTCGGGGTCTCGACTGTATACACTAGTCTACTATGGAGAATCGATGCCCTGTCTCGAAACTCTCACGACTAGGGACCTTTTAAGGATATGCTTATAGACCCCCAGCTCCCACTTATATGATCGCCCTCATACTGCTGGTGGTCAAGCATGAATCCTAGGGGCTCTATCAACGTGTAATAGCGACGTGTCAGGTCACTTAAAACAGTACACGATGATAAAGGTAAACCAGATAGCATACTATCATCTCGAGTAAGACTGTCCTACCGGGATAGGTCCTCCATCAATCATTGCAATCACATACCTGTGACCTAATAATTGACTCTGAGGGCACTATCTCCAACAATCTCCCACTTGCACTCAAGGCTAATTATTGCGATGTCGCATACTCACAGCCCGTGTGATACCGAACACCCAACTCCTCTACTAGTCAGTCTCACAAAGCTCGTTTGCGAAACTATTGCGTTCGAGAAATAGCCTCAGTGAGTGGATCCGCCTTGATGTTTCTTTCTATGTCTCTCTATATCTCAAGTTCGCGGAGAAAGCCATCTCCCGAAATGAGCAATACCTGTCTTAGAATGTGTCTGGATGTCTGATGGGACATAGCTCATAAATGAACTTCAAATCCAAACTTCTTAGACTGTATCGTCAACTGAACTTAATCAGTATCCTGCGCCATGCCTCCCTCAGTATTGCCTTGGACCACCTGTCCAAAATACTTCCCCTCGTCAGAAGGAAAACTATAGCTCTGACAACCTCCTTGTCGTCCATGTCACCTTGGAAGCCTGGAATGATAACTGTTTCCCGAATGAGGCTGTCGTTATCATATCCCTAGAACATCCACTTATGTTCTAAAACTGCTTCCGACTGTTTCTCCAGGATTGGATTAATATCAACTTATTGCATCCAGTGCAAGAACAACATCTGGTGTGGTACTTGACATCTCATGATTGACTCAATTGCCCGAGCAAGTGATCTGCCAATCATGCACATCCCTCTCCCCTTTAGTCTGTAAGACACCTTTAGAGAGGGTGACTCCATCACCTGCAGGTACACAACCGTGCCAGGAGTCGTCCATTCTAAATACTCTTAGAATGCTGTCTAAGTACCCTGATTGGGAAACCACCCAAATCTAGATCTAAAAGCATAGATCTAGTAACCAGTATGTCTGATATAAAATCCATTTCCTTTGTGGAGAAAACACTGTGTGACGACCAAAGTATAACCGATTGTAGTATAGGAGTTTCTTTTCCTACTCTGTGTATGTCATCCAAATACCAGGATATCACACCCTACTACCTTCTCAACAGATCCATCCCCTATTCTGATGAAGTCAAACCCATGACTGTCACGTCAGAAGCAGATGATCTATCTCCGCTACATCTGCTTTAGTCTATAAATAGACATAAGCTGCCTGTCCACCAATGCTTCCGCTGCTCCCACTGACTCCGACAACCCTTTGGTAGAGTCATATAGACGTACACTTCTAAAACTAGTTTAGAACGACGCTATACTCATCCTCCCACCGGGTCTCGCAACCTGGAACAACAGCAATGGTAATTGTGGGTAAACAAGAACTTCCCTGTCACCGTCCTTAAGGCTACCGTAGTACCTCTCGGGTGCCTGAAGTTACCCACCGCATCTGCGGAGTGGCCAATGGAATGTCAATCCAGATTGAATCTTTAGGTTCCTTATCAAATCTTCAGTAATCGTTCGTGGTTCTGGAATCACCTCCAGTTCTACCATACTCCCACTACTGTTTTCTGAAAAAATCCATTTTTATTAAAACTGTGGCGAGTCTAGAACAATATTGCTATTGTTCATCCAGATGGTAGAAAGTCAACCCGCGTCATAGCCTGGGTCAACCCACAAACAGCCATTACAGAAACGTGCCTTGAGTTGTCCAGTGTCTGGTTTTAAGCATAAGCCGGACAACTCCCCGTACCTTAACATCGTTAAGATATGAACTGTTCTATATCCCATATAGGACCAGAGGCACTGATTTAATTGAACCAGATTCAAATCATGCAACTGTCTCCAGTGCATGTCAACTAAATGGAAGGAGGCCGATCAGCGTTACTCAACTTAGGAATGCTTCCAATTATGAGTAACCTGAAAAAGAAGCAAGTTCTCTTAGTCATTACTATCAACTTAATACCATACACAAGTATCTACATCTTCGATCTCTTTGAAGAATCCCGATACTTGCTACACCTGGTTCTCTACTCTATTCTAATACCTATAACTTCTCAAAATTCGGACCCTGTGTTTCCGCGAAACACTTGTCTAAAAACTAGAGAAGTCATAAGTAAACCGAATATAGTACGAGGACCAACCCCTCTGTCCTGATGGACCCTGGACAACATACAATACTCTGTATAAGTCCCTTGAGTCTGAAAACTCATTCACCGTGTGTCGTAGGTTGAAAACTGTACTTATGGTTAAGAAGAATTACACCGCTGTTTAATGCTCCTTACCTAACCATCCACTGATATAGGTAAATGTCGTGGACATAATTTCAGAAAGCTATATCTCACTCTATGAAAATAGACGTACAGATATATCAATTTGAAATTGGTGCATAACTGCGGATATTCAAAACCAAATATTTGCCGACCGGCAAACAGCCCAGGTGATTTCCTCAAATATCACCGATTACAACGAATCCCGATATAATGAGGATAATCACCCAATTCCCTATAACTTACTCCCACTCATCATCTGTAAAACCATACAGATGTGAGAATCATACCTGATAATTACATACCCTGGAGTAAGTATCTAATCGGGAAATCAGTTTTCCTTTAACATTACACAGTGAAACTGAAACATTGAAATGTTCCGATGGGGTATTCTGGTATTCCTAGTAATGCCTCTTCCAGATTCACGACTGTAACCGTATAGTTCTTTGCCACTTTTCCAAATCCCTTCATATGTCTTTAGTCTTTACCTTCTGTACACCCCTTTAGGCCAAATGGTTTTCTTCCTTCCCTACCGTTCGGCACCAGCCTATGGTTTGGAAGAAGACTATCCAATAAGCATAATGGGTGTACTGTCCCAATTCTAGGAACACTCGCAATGAGAGAGGGTGAAGATAAAAGACAACCGAATAAACCTTATTCCTATTTCTCCTGGACCAGATTCCATCCCCGAACTGGAACAAGTTCCATTCGAGTTCGTATATAACCATACGATGGAGTATCCAAATAAACTGTGGATCTTCGTAGTGATACGGAGTGTCTTGGAGAAATACAAAGGTGATGTGGGAGTGGTAACGAAATATTTGGTTTGGTCGTGAATATCAGTTGCAATTTACTTTGCCCTCTTACTAATCCCTTGCTTTGTCTGAACTTAATACCTTCTGTACACCATCGTTAGGCTAATTGGTTTTCTTCATTCCCTACCGGTCGGCACCAGCCTAAGCTTTGGAAGAAGACTATCCAATTTGCGTAATAGGTGTATTATCTCCTAAACCAAGGAGTACTCGCAACCTGAGAGAAGGTAAAAGGAAAAGACAACTGAATAATCCTATCCGTTTTCTCCAGAACCTGAAACCATCCTCAAATAAATCTTTTCGAGTTCGTATCTAACCATACGATGGTTTTGTCCAATGGAAGTGGACGTTCGTAATAATACGGGGTGTCCTGGAGAAAAGGGTAAAAGTAGGAGTGGCAATGAGGTTTGCAACTCTGACAATCCAAAAGCCTGTGTTTAAGAAGGTTCGGTCAACTTGGTCACTGAGTCATAGTCTTAGGGTCGGGTCAATGGTCGCTGCCAAAGAGAGAGAGAAAAGAAACACTCAGCGTGCACTCTAACCTAGATCAGAATGGTTACCAATTTATCTAATCTGGAATCCTCCTACTGTACCTCAAATTCTCCTCCAAACCTGAAAGAAGAATTAGTCGGAGTCACCCGAGGAGTAAACTAACTCATCAGTGGGAATCGGGTTCCAACTCTCATCGCATGACAACGTGACGGAATCCGCTCACGGTGTCACACTCCAGAAGGTATGCGCATATCTGGCAAGTTTCAGTTCTTTTGAAACTCCCGATGTGATTTCTGCCCCATGCTCTTATGACCTTGACTAAGGCCAACAAATCATAAGTCACATGTCAAGTTCTACCCGTCATTATCCAGGTTGATTTGAACCCACCCGTACAAGCCCTTGACTAGGGCCAACAAGGCTATACGACTGTCCCAAACCAACGCATCTATCTATGCAGCATATGAACACCCAATAGCTACCAAACACTGTGCCTTGACTATGGCCAACAAACACAGCTTGAATACTATTGACTATCCACATGAAACGACGGAGGGCTACAAATGGTTTCTGGCGAAAACCTTTAACGTAAAGAACTTGATATCGTTGAAGGAACGGATAGCTTTTTTAAAAATATAGTGACGACAACTTCCGCTAAAGAGGTCACTCCCGGTGAAGGGATCTCGGCTCTTTCCCCGTAGAATGGGGTGCAAGATATTCCAACTGAATACCACGGTGCAAAGCAAAAGTAATCGGCTATAGTGAAGTTAATGCCCTGACGCAAACTTTTTGTCCAAGGGGTCACTCCCGGTGAAGGGATCTCGGCCCTTGCCTCGTCGACTGAGGAGCAGGATATTCCAACTGAATACCACGATGCAAAACAAAAGTGAACGTCCTTGCAATAACAGCTTTTTGAAAAGCGTTCCAACAACATCAGATTAGGTTTGTTTTTAACTTGCATTGATCCGAATCAACGCAGTCCCATCAATTGATCACACCAAAAAGAACGAAAATATACTGATGTACGTATATGCCATCCGCATTCGCCACTGGGTCCCGTCATTACCCGTTAGGTTAGCTAACTAACGACAGAGCGGGGACTGGACTAGCGCGGATGTAAAACATATACAACATCTACTAATATATATACCAATATATTATATTCGCTCAAGGCGTGAATAAAATGCAACATCACAGAAATGTACAGCATCACAGAAACAATACAGATATCTGGGATCCCCGGGTTTCACAGAGCCGCTGAAACCCGACGTTCCCCTGGTCGTGTGGATAGCCTGTGCAATGAAATCCTAGACCCCTACGGGCGCGGCAAGTCACCCGCCAAAACCTGAAGCGAGGCAGCCCCCTTCATCTCTGTGAATGGACCACCCAGCACTCCACGGAATCCGGCAACTTGGGCACCCCTCCTGGGTCAACCTGTACCCCCTACGAGTGCGGCGAATAGCCCGCCAATCCTAGAGTGAAGCCCCCTCCGTCTCAATGCCATGAGATGCGGGCTTGTTGCCCTCTAGAACCCGGCCATCCGTGCACCCCTCCGCGGGGCAAGCCTAGTACAGAAAGTAAAATATACATACAACGGGTACATCGACCGCAACCAGGTCGTGCCCCAAAATAATAATACAAACAGGCAGTGACGGCAGTCCACATGTCGGACGCTCGCCCCGCAATATCAAATGTACATAATACATCAAAACTGTACTAGCATTGCATCCAGGCTATCCCCACGACCGATCCGCAACATCACAGCAAAAACAGAACATCAACGTGAAAGTCACGTTCGCAAATCCGTCTAACCGGGCTATAGCAGTTAGAATGGATTTACCGATCAAGTGACATTCACGGTCGCAGATATAATGTAAATACTGTGAAATAATGTGTTTAAAATATCCGATCAATCAGATTTTAACAAGTGGGCCCCAAGCAATACTGTAGCAGTTAAAGAAATTCTGGGCCCAATGTTAATTTTCCAAAACCCCTAAAATCAGCCCAGAAGCCCACTGGAGAAAATTGACACAGTGAGCTCATTATAGTGCGGCGGAACCGCGGCCCAAAGGGGGGTTTGGCCGCGGTTCCGAGCTCCAACTATGGCATCACTCAGTCGAATTTCTACAGTGGCCTTACATTTTCCCGTACATCAATTTTCTGCAACCTGAAAAAAATTTCGAGACCAAAAAAATTCAACAGAAAACTGTCGTGAAGGAAATACGGGTTTTGGGATTTTTGATCGATCCGAATTGCAAACACATTAAACAAAGCTAGACTAAGTTAATGGCGAGGCTCTGATACCACTGTAAGTGCACGGCGGCGCCCCGGCCGTCAATCCGACGGCCAAATGCGGAAGCGGTGATAAACTTTGATTTTACTTGAACTGGTAAACCGCCGCGCACTAATACCCGGATCGAACCATTAATTAGTCCTAGCTATCTACTAGAAAAGGAATAGAGATATACCGACGATCCAAGTCCTCCGGTCTTCTCGTCATCGTCCCGATCTCCTGCGGAATGCCCCGTCTCCTCCTCGTCGCCGGAAGTGCACCACATCGCCTACTTCTTTTACGGGCTCCCACCTCAATGCCGAGGCAACTCGGGCACAAAGCCGGCTACTCGACGTGCCCAAGATTCGCTGTAGAATATGTAGTCCTCAAGTCTCACTTTGGGGTTGTAGGAATTGCCATTGGTGGAGGGATTGAACTTGGAGCTTTTTGAGATTGATCTTGTGGGGATTTTGCAATATGAAATGAACCAAAATCCCACACACAAAAATTTGGACAGCCCACTAGGAGCTTGGCCGGCCAATACATGGTGGTGGAGAGAATGAGAGAGTGGAAGAAGTAAATCAAATGGGAGCCATTCTCATCTAATACCCAAGAGAGAGAGAGGAAAGCTATCATGCAAAAGAAATGATAGTAAGGAAAACTCAACACTCAACACCACCATCATCACCTCACAAAGTCCAACCATCATGAACCATGATGACTCAAAAAGTCATGCCATCATGAAGAAATCAAGTCAAAGGATGGTGCACATCATGAAAGCCATCATGATGCAACAAGATGCAAAGAACCCCCTCCACTAATGCCTATTTGCAACAATGCAAATAAACCCTCCTCCACCAATCTTCGGCCAATGAACGGAACAATGGAAATTGGCCGAAACAGAAAGCAAACTGGCAACTCCAGAAAACTGGTCCCGTAATAAATTACAGGAAAACCCCGATACTGTGCATACACACCCGCATCTGTATTTCGACCGAAATACAAATGCAATGAGACAAAGTCTACACTGTACTATACTAGGATCCGGCTTAAACCAAAGCCGGCTAGTAATATCTGTTCGATCCTGATCCGTGCAATACCGCACGTATCTGATCGAACCCTGCCATATATCCATACGGCCCATAGTACAAACTGTCCGATCCTGATCCGTGCAATACCGCACGTATCTGATCGGACCTTGCCATATCTCTATACGGCCTCTACAACCTTTCGCCCGAAAGCTGAGTAACTGAAATGTGGGGGACTCTAAAGACTCATCAACACCTTGGTTGTGGATTTAACCACTAGCACGTCAGAGGTATAAGCCAATACGTAACGGGCTACCAGGTACTGAGCAAAAGGGACGTCTGTGAGCGAACTCAGCCTGACTCCCTACTGAGCCTGTCAGTGACAATATCCGTACAGTCCGGTCCGTTCGTCTATGAGCATCGCATGGCGGGCCTAGAGGGTTGGTAAAAGTCAGACCCCCAAAAGCGGTACAAGTCATGTCGGAGTGTAGCCCAGAACACCCTGAGATACTACTGGAATACCTACCAGTAAATCTCCTTGCCTCGGCCGAGGGCTTCGTGTAATGGCTCTCCTAGACACAGCACGACCTCACCCCCAATACCGGGAGAGACGAACCCCTGAAGATACGCTCACTGCCTCCATGTGGCTCGGGACTGTACCCAACTAAAACCTGTTTGCACGACTCCTTTGAGCCGTGGTAGGGTAGTAATCAAAGTACAGTGGGAACTCACACGAGACAAATGACGATCCCCAGGTCGATGAACTAACCTGTACACATGTCACCAGGGAACTGCCATCTGACGTCTGGTATATTACCAACTAGCATGTTCCCGGCGAGTCCTGTCCGGTGTACTCATAACCCAATGAGCACCTGTATACATCTTAGGTGATCCAACTGACACCAGTGGCTTGTGAGACCGGCCACCGCCCCTCGTCGGGGTCTCGACTGTATACACTAGTCTACTATGGAGAATCGATGCCCTGTCTCGAAACTCTCACGACTAGGGACCTTTTAAGGATATGCTTATAGACCCCCAGCTCCCACTTATATGATCGCCCTCATACTGCTGGTGGTCAAGCATGAATCCTAGGGGCTCTATCAACGTGTAATAGCGACGTGTCAGGTCACTTAAAACAGTACACGATGATAAAGGTAAACCAGATAGCATACTATCATCTCGAGTAAGACTGTCCTACCGGGATAGGTCCTCCATCAATCATTGCAATCACGTACCTGTGACCTAATAATTGACTCTGAGGGCACTATCTCCAACAGTAAAGCCGAGTATAAGAGGGTAGACACTATGTTTATCAACAAGATGTACCGGTTTATCTTGCTTAATTGCGCATGTCTTGAACAAATTAGAGAGTAAGTTTTTTTGGATTAATTGTTATATCGGTGTTTGTGTGTGAATGAAATGATATAATATTAATGTCACCATTATTTGTCGAAAACAGAATTAATTTTAACGAGGTACGTGAGGGGCATCCTGATTGGAACGAAGAACGATTGGAAAAATATCATCAGGATAATTTTTGTGATTGGGTCACAGATCATGTAAGTTATTCGAATAACATTTTATTGCTATCAGTTTTAATCTAAACTTGTATCGTTATGTATTTTTCGTAAAATTTGTTTTGTTAGATCCACGATCCGAACTTGTCTGCATCATTTGAGAGTGATTCAAGATGTTTAGCTCAATTTCCTAGTATGGAGGTTGCATATTATAAAGGATTTGGTGTCCTTGGATACAAATTCAAAGTTAAGGACATAGAAACATTTAGAACCACTCAGAATAGCGAGATTGCGACGGTAGGATCGGACGGTGAGATTTATTATGGGTACTTAAATTGTATACTCGGCATCCACTATCCCGGACGATCAGAACCCTTTTATATATTCCAGTGTACTTTGTACGATACGCGAACCGATACGGACAGGTGGAGAAGCAATCTTGGGACTTGGAAAGATGAATATGGATTGACCAGTGTGAACACACTTCGATTTTACGGTCAGGAAGATCCGTTTATCTTTCCGAACCAAGCGTTCCAAGTATACTACTCATAGTGTTTGAAGCATCCGGGATGGAGTGTTGTATGCCGATGGAAACCCAGAGATGTCTACGATGTCCCAGAATTCGAGGACAGCGATGAGGATGAAGAAGATAGAAGGCTTAAAGTGCTCCGACCGTCTGTTTCGAAGGACGGGTTGTCTTCGACCGATCATGAAGTTACGTGGGTTAGAAATGACATCGACGATGAAATCCAAGTAGATATGTATAATGCGCCCACGAAACGAAAAAGGTTATCAGTAATGTTATATTATTACTTCACATTTTATGCTCTACACATATATAGTCAGTACTTTTAATGATTGTCTAATGTGTCCACGGACCGTTTATCTAGATTTGATGACGATGTCGGGAGCAGCGAAGGGCGGCAGGAGCTCCAGCCGCGGCAGAGGCAGAGGCAGAGCGGTTCTGCCGCCCGGAGAGTTGCGTAAAGAGTTTCAGAGGGCCGGTCTTGCACCCAGATCGGAGACCCCTTCGGATGCCTCCTTCCGTGTGGATTTTGCCACACCTCCAGGTATGCTGCACGCATATCCATTTTGAATGTAATATTACAGATATTCATGCCTGTTTATGTCAAAATTACTTATATTGTCAATGTTTGATTGTCTAATTGTTGGTGATGCGTCCACATCTGGGACAGAGGCCACTCCCACTCCTCCAGGTATGTTTATATATCATATAGTGCATGTATATTGATTTAGAATGCTATATCATAAATATACACACATTCATTTTGCTCTTACTTAGCAATTTTTATTATTGTCTAGCTGTAGGTGGTGACACCACCGCACCCGCGGGTATCTTTATATATCCTATAGTGCATGCATATTGATTTAGAACGTTATATTATTGATCTACACTTTTTTTTTGCAATTACTTATATAATCTATTTTTAATTGTCTAATTATAGGTGGTGCGTCCACATCTTCCGTAGGGGCCACTCCTGCCGCTTCCATACCCTCCGCATCGTCTGCAGATTAGTATGAATAAATATAAAATATTTATTCATTTTACATATGCTCTACAGAATAAATATGAACTTCATGGAAATTTAGCGTCAATGTTTATTTTCTAGTTGGAGGGGATGCGTCCGCATCCGGGACCCCAGTTGTTCCTCACCGGAGGAACTATCGTCCCGCTCGTGCTGCTGCCCGGGCCCAGGCTCGTGCGATAGTCACCGGAGGTATATATCACGCTTCAATTTTCGTTTAAGCTTGATTTCTTAATAAAACTTTGTCTTAATATTGATCTCTTGATATTTCGTGCAGACGCAGGGCCTCCCCATCCCTAGAGGGGGACTCGAGGCCCGAATCAGTCCCATAGGCTGAGGCCTGACAGAGCTATGGGGAGGCAGCATTCCCCCTCTTTTTTACCCTTGACTATCGCTATACCGGTCCTCATGCCGAGAGGTTCGGCTGGTATATGGGGGACGAGAGCCGGCTCGTGAAGAACTATCCACTTCACGTTGAGTGGGGCGAGCAGCACCGGCGCTCATTCGCCCTCTTCTTTGATCAGGCTCGGGTACGTATTAATATATATTTTCATTTGATTTATCCAATATATTTATTATTAACACTTGAAATCTAATAACAATGTTTTTTTTTGTATTTTCAGTCGGATTACGATTTTCAGCCTGTACCCGACCCTAATCACCCTGGGAGGGTGCTCGACCTTCATGCTCTGTACAATGGCCTGATGAAGAACATGCAGACCAAGGTCCGATACAACAGGAATGAGCTGAAGGCCGACTGCTACTCCCTGTGGATGGCGACCCCCGAAGCAGAGAGAGCGGCCCTCCTATCTACTCCGGCGTTTGCGAGAGTCGACGTAGAGACATAGTCTCTATTGTGCGAATATTTCGACTCCCAACGCAAACAGGTATGTATTTTAAATGTAATTCATTGTTTAGGATATAATTTATTTTTTGTGTTCCTTAATTAGAAAACTAAATGTTAATGCGTTGTGCAGAAACAGGCCGCTCAGAATACAGAGAACAGGAAGTCGGCGAAGAGGGGTCGCCTCACTTACACAGGTGGCTCGAGGAATATTACTCGAGCCATGGAGTTATCGGTAAATTACAATAGACCGACCTTTGTGATATTCTGCAATATTAAGAGTTATTTTCTAATATTTCTAATATTAAGAGTTATTTTCTAATATTGCAGACAGCTCAGACCATGGCGCAAGGTGGTACACCGAGCTTGCTGTCCGCGTATCTTGCCGTCCACGGCACCTCGACAGATCCCGCCACGGGCGAGCTTCGATATCCCGACGTCGCTACCCAGGAGTATTGCGTAAGTGTTAATATTTATTCTACCTATATTTGAAATTTTAGTTTTGGAAGGTTCAAGTTTAAATTTTATACTTATACTTTACTGCTTAATATGGGTGTAGGAGCACGTGGTTGAGCAGGCCGAGGCCTCGGGAATCGATTTTACCGGACAGAGCGATCCGAGGCTGCTGACCCCAGTTATAGACGCCGCACACTGAGGGCACCACGGAGGTTGGGAGAGAGGCCGGGGACTAATCCCTAGCAGGGCCCATATGAGGTTGGACTCCATCCCGGCGGTTACTTCCTCTGTCTCCAGTGAGCGACGTGTCCAGCAGGAACTGGAGAGCTTGAGGGCCGTCGTTCAGGAGTTGAAGGAGATGCTGGTATGTATACTACTTTATAGTAAAATATCATGTCATATTATAGATATCAACATATCCATAATTAGGACGTAGCTTGAGCTTATTTGGTTTTAGACTTAGGTTTGATTAATCATACATACATATGTAATTAAAATAAACAACGGTTTTCCAAACTAGATATCCAAATGGTGTTTCGAAATAACTTGATAATGATACGAATTCGAATAATACACAGTTCTTACACACTTCTTACACACGTTAGGTCCAAACGCGACAGGGTACATCGGCCGAGCCTCCACATGCATCTCCTTCGGCTGCGGCTCCGCAAGCCACTACATCGGCTGCGGTTCCGTAGACAACTCCTATAGCTCCACCGCCCGCTCAGACTCCCGCAGCCGCGGCTCCGCAAGCGACTACCTCGACGGCGGCTGCGCAGACCACATCGCCAGCTCCACAGGCCGCTCAGACTCCCGCACGCGCCGAATTGCATGGTTTATTGACCGAGGAGCAGGCGCGCTTGATTCTATCATTTATCAGAGGTGGAGCTGGACCGAGCTAGGGTAGCTTTTTGATTCTTATTTTTTGAAACATGTATTTATTTATATCATACATATTGTACTATATTTTGAAACGATATTGATATTGATATTGGTTTATATTTATATCATATTCAGTTTTTGGGTTTCTTTTGTATATTATATGCGTGAGATGTGATTATGAATACTGCGATATATGTTGTGTGATGATTAATTTTATATTTTATTGATATATATATTATTGTGCACATGGCGGGAAAAAATCAGGCAGCCCTTTTTTTTAAAAAAACAGATAATGTGTACCTACGGATTAATCCGTAGATACAAATGTTGCCCCTACGGCTTAAACCGTAGGGGCAAAATATCAGCATTAACTGATATTTTCCCCCTGATCTCAGTATCAGGGGAGTTGGGATTGCCCCTACGGATATATCCGTAGGGGAAAACAAAGGCCCCTACGGAGTTATCCGTAGGGACCAAATATCAAGATTTCTGATATTTTGCTCCTACGGATAAATACCTACGCATATATCCGTAGGGGATAGTACTTGGCCCTACGGATAACTTCGTAGGTACAGTTAATATATTTAAAAAAACCGTAAATAAAATAACTTTTTTCCCCTACGGCCTACTCCGTAGGTGAAACTATACCTACACATAACTCCGTAGGGGCAAGTTTTTGCCCGTAGGGGCAAGTTCAGGGCTTCAACTTGCACCTACAGGTTATTTTTTCGCCCCTACGGAGTTATCCGTAGGGGCAACCCTTATTTGTAGTAGTGTTATTGGGCTCTGCCCTTGATAATGCATTGCATTAAATGCTCTGACAACGCCCTACGTGGCTTGTCAGGCGCTTTGCGCCAATTGAGGAGCGCAAGGCGCAAACTCATGTGATGGTGACACGTGTCACGTTCTGGTGAGCGCAAGCGCAGTGCGCTGCGACAGTGCGCTGCGCTGTTGCGCTGCTGACACGTGGCGCGCTCCGGTGAGTTGCACCAACCCAAGAGCGCAATGTTCATTTTTTGTAAAGCGCAAGGCGCAGTTTGTTCTGGGGCTGATACGTGGCGCTCCCTGGTGGCTTGCGCCAACCCGAGAGCGCAACAGTGCAAATTTCCAAAGTGCAAGGCACTGTTTAATTATTTTGATCAAATTTCGATCAAAGAAAACAAGTTTTTCTTGTTTTCAAAGAACCAGTGGTTCATCGAAAGGCAATGCCTTTATTATTATTATATTATATTTTTTTTTTGAAAATCTTTGATCTTGTTCTTAGATCAATAATGTTTTTAGAAGAAACTCTTCTTTTTTCTCAAAGGTTTTTACTTTTTTTTTATCTCTCTGAGTTTCTTCTCAAAGTTTTCTAGAGGAGTTCTGAATATTTCTCTGTGTTCCTCTTTGTGTTAATGTGTTTTAGACTTGGAGTCTAGGGGGCTTTTTATAGTGCCAATAGATTTGTTAAATTAGTTAAAGAGATTTTTCTCTGAGTGATTTAGGGATTTTTCCCTACTATTGGATCTTTGATCCAAGGGCTCCTGTTTTACAGGAAAGAATTTTATTGTTTTAATAAGATCAGAAAGATCTTTCAGAATTTTAATTCTGTTTGGCGCAAGCGCACCTGCGCTTGACACGTGTCGCGCAGCGCAGAGCGCAGCGCAACTGCGCTAGCACAACTGCGCTGCCACGTGTCGCACAGCGCAGAGTGCAGGTCAGCTGAAGCGTTGCTTCCTTTATTAAAGTTTGAATTTTAAACAGAGCTTTGCTCTGATTGGGGGAAACAGAAGCGTTGCTTCGTTTCCCGCCTTGGAATTTGAACAGAGCTTTGCTCTAATTGGGGTAAACAACGGTTACTTTATTTACAAACACTACTCTCTTTAAACAGATCAATCAATAACGTAAACGTAAAACTTTACCGTAAATGTAAGAAAACCTTAGCCTAAACTAAAAACTTCAAACCCTTAAAAACGAAACGTAAACGTAAAACCTATTCAAGTTAAATGTTCAAGTTAAAACCAATATATGATACTCGATGATAATATGAAACTTTCATATTATCATCGATATTCAAATGTGAAAATCAAAGCGCAGTTTAGTCCTCGTCTATCGGTTAACATACGTTCGATGCTCGTCGTGACATAGAACTATACAGAGGTTGTTAAATATCGGACGATATACTTCGGTGCTAACAACCGTCGTGTAGGCTATGTGACGAGAAGATTCAATCGTATGATAATCGATAGATTTGTCTAGTGTGGACAAGTTAGGAATGTATAAAGCAAACACCTGCATTCAATTGTGTTTTCATTCGTTTCGAGTTATTTCATCGGTACTTTTCCGTTGGTTCTCCGTGTACAAAAATAGATTAGATATTCATTTCAACGTTGTTTCACAGTATTGAAATGATTATCTATTCTATTACAGTGTACTCGGAGAACAGCGGGGAGGTGCTGCCGAAATTTACTCGAAACGGATGAAAGCACAAGCGAATGGGTGTTTGCTCTATACATTCTTAATGGGATAGAAGCATTACCCCCGATAGCCGAAACACACACATACAACTCGAATACACAACAAACGTACACACAAAGCACATACACACTAACAACCCTACGCTTAAGCGAAATCATAAATTGAAACACACATACACAGAATACAACTCATACTTGGGTATCTTTAAATCTAACTTTGTTAATCGATAATTTATTCTTTTCAACGACAAACTTGCCTCTACGGATTTTCTTCTTTGTCGGTAACCATCTCATTCTTAGATTTCTCAATATAGTCACCATAACCTACAATTTATATATTATACAGTCTAACATGGCCCATAAGTACATCAGAAATTAAGGACTGAATGTACGTGGATTGGCAATAACGCATACAATCTAAGTTTGTTGCAGAAGTTGCTGCTTTCATTGAATTTGCACGCGCACATAATAAGATCGTGTTAGAGAAGATTCTCTGTCCGTACGATAGATGTAGAAATAAGTTTTGGCAGAAGGTAGAAATCGTAGAGTTTCACATCGTTAAACATGGTTGTACTAGACTTTAAACAACTTGGCTATATCACGGGGAAAAACAAGAAGAAGGCGGTAATGCGGCAGAAGAAGGAGAAGACGGTAATGCGGCAGAAGAAGAAGAAGACGATAATTTCTTTTCAGGAGAAGAAATGGAGGATATGATAGAGACTGCCCTAGGTGATAGTATTTCTACCGAAGATGGCATTCCTTCCGGTCAAGAACCGCGTACGGATAAGTATGAAAACTTCATGAATGATGCTATAAGACCAATTTATGAGAATGCAAAGTATTCCACCCTATCATGGTTCGTCCAACTTTTTCAGATTAAGTGCCTAAATGGATAGAGCAATAAATCATTCACGATGTTCTAATAGGATGACTGGACGGTTGATGGGATGACGCCTTATAGACCTCTGACCAGATGCTCACGGGGGCAACGACTGGAAGGTAGTTTAACTCTGATATTTCATAGCAAAAAAGAAAGAATATTCAAATGAATTATTAATGAAAATATTTTGATGTTTTTCAAATAAGATATTGTGGTTGATTTCTTTTATGGTTTTTTAGCAGGAGGTTTTTTTATACAATATACATTAAAAAAAATAAGGTGTTAATCTTTAGTCAAAGAAATAATAACGAGTTAATGAAATCGTGCACTTCAATTTTCATGAGCCTTCAAGAAAATTGACATTTTCATTTTATTTTATTAAACTATATTTTATTAAATCTGAAATAGGAAAATATATTGTATTAAATCATTTAGATTTCAGCTCATTGGACTATTATGAAAAAATGGAAATAGAAGGATCCTAATGATTTAAATTCTACGACTCTAAGTTGTCCTTCAGAACTAATATTATGGCAAATCAGAACTTTTTGGTTTTTGTCATCTTTTATTAAAGAAACTTTATGAGTTTCTTAATCTCTATACATATAATAGACCAAAAACCAGTAACATGAAAGAGAGAATATATTTTTCTTAAATGATTTAAGTTCAATGAACTGTCATGAAAAATTTAGAATAGGAGAGGTATACCTTGCTAATTAAACCTATAAATTCATTTAAATATAATGAAAAAATCTGAAATGGGGAGTATATTTTATTAGATTATATAGATTTAAATTCATTGAACCATCATGAAAAGTTTGAAATGGGAGGATCATAATGATTTAGGTTCTTTGAATCGTTATGGAAAAAGAAGAACATTGACTAATATAAAAGACAAATAATGCATGGGGTAGCTAACATGTTGACATGGAAACAGCTCAGCTAACATGTTGATATGGAAACAGCTCAGCAGCAAGTAAGACAAAATGCTTGGCTCGTAACGCCTCGCATGAATGCTGACGTCAAGCTGCACATGTAATACTTATCCATTTAGAACCCGACAAATCTTTTACATAGGAACTATCTTTACAAACATGGAGCTAAAAATTAATGCAAATAACTATAATTCAAGTTTCTATGTCGAGGTTCCCGTTCAAATCAGTTGTTCATTTAGAAGTTTTTCATAAGACTCCCTCTATTCGAATTTACTCGTCCTCGTAAACTTTTTAATACAAATTATTTATACTTATGGATAAATCATAATTCTGAATGTATTATTTGACCTAACTGACCCGCAACTTTTATTTGATCAGATTAGCAATTTGTGTAAAAAATATATTCCAAACAGGGCCTTAATTAGCATAAATCTGAATGTATTATTCGACCTTTCAACTTTTTTTTTATAGAGAAAGTGACCTATATTTTTTTTTTATTGCTCTTACCTTTCAACTTACATGTCATTCATGCCTATTCTGTATTAACAAAGAAAAAACAGTGTATATATGCAGCAAAGAGAACATAATGATTAAAATTGTAAAACTTCTATGCTTGTTGAGTTCCTTCACTTTTCACTTCTATTAAAAATTTGACATTTGTGGAAATGTTTGGGTCAGTGTTAATAATTTACATGCTAAACATTCTTTTAGTTGTTTTTTTTATAAAAAGACAAGTAATTTTAAGAAATAAATTTATAAGTACAAACAAATAGATCAGAGCGAGGAGCATGAAACAAGTCGAGAACCAAAGTTATTTCCTTTTTCTTTTTCTAATTTTCCGTTAATGCTGTTATGATAGTTTTGAGATACACTATAAATGTTCATAGTAGCATTTCATCATTTTAAAAGTTCAGAAAACCACTCATGCAAAATGCCCAAAATTCATGGTAGCAAGTTGAAATTTATCCAAATTAAAAAAATATCTTCCAAATTAAGAATTTTTCAATAATAATTTTTTTACCAAATGGGTATAGCGCATTATAATTTTTCTTTTCAAAATGAGAGGTTGTCGTTTTGATTCTTCAAGTGATGGCATCCAAACGCCTTTCTTATTATAAATAATCCTAATAGAAGGTAGATTAATCGTTACAATAAACTTACGACTAGCAGTAATTAGTTTATCTTTTTTTCTGTTTCACTGTGTAACGGATGATCGAGATAAAACAAAAATAGTGATTTAAACAAATAAATAAAAAATCTATCAACACAGCAAGACAAACAGACTTTGACATGGAAAATCCAAATCGGGATTAATCACAGACAGCAACAGAGATCGATATCACAATTTTAATGAAAAATTACAGATTTTCAAATAGCGGCTCCTAAGGCTCCATTTAAGACAAACTCTTAACAGAAGCCAGAGTTTATTTAGAAATGGAATTTACTAAATACCCCTATATATCAACGGTTACAGTAACACCAAATATCATATTCAGTACAGTACCCAAAAAATTCGGATCGGGGCCAGCCCTAACTGCATAGCGCACTTGCTAGGTTGGAGCCACACACGTGGGACTCGCTCTGCTCCACCGAAGCCCTGACTAGATGGTGAACTACGCCAGCTTGGAAACATATAATAGGGTTAGGATTCAAGACATCCTAACGCACTGGATATTCCCTTTCTGGACATAGATATAGATCGAGAGAAAGTGGACAATAATCAATATGAGATATGATGTTTGCCTGAACGGTGCTATGACAAGATTTTTATTATTCGGTTTAAGAGAAGCCAAGATACAAAGGATTGTTGTGGTACGGTTCTTATCGTTGTTTAATGACGGCAGACATGGTATCATGATATGAGATGCCTAACTCAACTTCCATTTCCGTTAAACCAATAAATATAACCATTTTTATCGTTCTTGGTTGAAGGAGATTGAGCGTGCGAGGAAAAAAGAAGAGCGTACAATTTACGTATCAGGTAAGGCAGATAATTGTGTCGTTAGTTCTGTTATTTTTCTAGCTTTCGCGCCAATTTTAACTTCAAACCAGCATAGAGGAAACAAATTGCGATAACTTAAAAATCAATCCACTGCATAAAATTATATGGATATATTAAAGAATTTTAAAGGATATTTACACAACTTTCAAGAACAAAAGAAGAAATAAAACTAAAGAATGGGAGCAAATTGTTAAAAATGGAGTTGGGGCTGTGAACAGAGCTGCCTATTTAAAGCCACCAACTGCTGGGCTTGACGGCTCACAACCCTAATTTAGATAAGACATCTCTACTCATCCCCCCTAAAAATTCCATTCCTCTCTCCTTCTCTCTCTTCTTCATCTCTTTTTACAAAATTCTCTTTGCTTTTCTATTAAAATAGAGATCTTTTTCAATAGTTTGGTAGAATTATGTATAAGAAGTAGGGAGTTGAACTTGAAAGAGGGTTGAAATGGTTGATCATGATGAAGTTTAATGGAGAAGATGAAAGTTGGGATGAAAATGAGAGATCTCTTGTTTAAGCACGAGAGATTTATCCATTTGATCCTTTTGTCGGTGGGTATGGGATGTTTCGGGAAATTCCAATTTATCCTTCGTTTCTGTAACGAAAGGGTTCATTGGGACTCAAAACATGAACGCATGTGTATTCACTGTGTTTATGTTTGGAACAAGAATTTATATTCTTGTTAATGATCGGAGGACAAACCCTACGGGACAGCGGTTTAGGATCTCGAATGCGGCGGCAGAGATAGGCTTGCATGGAGAGATGATACAGAAGAATTTATAGCTTGACGGATTGCGCTTCCTATCGAGTTATGATCCAATGATGTCCCAGTTGAAACATGAAGGGTTTGATGTCCGATCGTCCAAGATTCTAAACTTTAATTGATTAAGAGGGAGTTATAGAGATGCATGGCCAGACATGTTCCGTGCATGGCCGGCGCTGGTGATAAAACTAGAACTGTTTTTTGTGCTATAGTGAATTTCAATGTTCAAAACGGATTCTTCAAGTTCAATTTGTTGCTTGTCATCGTTTATATTATTAATTAATCTTGAAAGCATCAAGAGAGAGTCACTGCTGTATTTGTACTATGACATTTTATAAATCTTGTGTGTTATGTCTTACTTCTGTTTACTCAATTCAAATCATGATACCTGGCAATGAAAATTTTCATGCACCAATATGTGTGATTAACTCAAACGTGACTGAAGAATCATGCGATCACGAATCTCCAAAATACTTTTTCAATCCACACCTGCAAAACTTCTTACAAAAATTGCAGTAAACATGCATTCATTGCTGTAAATTCTGCTGTGAGCTTACAAAAGTTGGTAAGTAATATGAGTTCAGCAAAAATAAGCATCAGAAAAATTAGCTTTTTCTTATCCTTATCAATCTCTTTGCATATAATCCTTCCTCGTATTCCTAAATTCATAAAATCAGAAACTGATGGTGATCGTAAATGGTAATAACCCAGATTATGACACGTAGCAAGCGACGTGTCGTCAACGTAAGACCGCTGGATTCCTGGGGCTGTGGAAATGGAGTAAGTACGATGTATTGGGGACATTTCTCGGCGTCCCATCTCCGGGATATCATCCGACCTTTGGAGGGACTCCCATAAGTACACTCTCTAGTCGCCTAGCAAACAGCCAACATCATCCTACAGCCGAGGTTCCTCAGTCTCATCGCTTGTGTCCGAGCAGTCACCGAGCTAAACTTTCTCGGCCTCATCGCTCGTCTCCGGGTTGTCACCGAAGTTGAGCTTCCTCGGCTTCCCTATCTAGGCGAGAGCACGGTGCCCAAACGCCCCCGTAACGGCTCCGTGTATCTCATCGCGACGAGATCTTCGCCGCTCCACGTCCCGCATCCCACACTAGCGTATCTCACCATTAATAGGCGTATCCCGCCATCAACACGAACGTGAAGGAAGGGCATAACAGACGGCGAGAATCTCGCATCGGCTCGCTCCAATGCGACCCCTATATAATCCACTCCTTCAGACAACTCAGGTACGTCGAACTCATTTCCACGACACCGTGGCTCTGTCCAATTACTCCCCGGTACTTACTTGATCGCCGGAGGGTCCTACGGTGGTTTCCTACCTCGGGACTTTCCTTGAAGGTAGCTTAGTGTCAGCATCAACCGGCAACCCATTGAGACCCACATACTCAATCCTCACACCGAATCTCAACTGCTCATCCTGCTGGCAACAAAATCAATAGAGAACAACATCTGAGGGAGATTCCAACCTCCATCAGTTGTCGCCGTCTATAAGAACGAAAAGCTTTTCCATCCAAAAAGTTGATCTTCCGCCTTCGATTCAATGGCCAGCAATAATCGCAACGATCCCAGCACGAGCCGTCCCGTCCCCCACAACGGAGGCGTGGGCGGTTATACTCCACCTCCCAATATCGTCGATATCTTATCTGCACGGATTGATAGGCTCACGGCGATAGTGGACACACCCGCTCGTGTTCAAACGGCTGGCCATGGCCGCCAAACCGCCGTCCCCACGTCCCGGAATGACGGCGTGCATGGGACGACGGAGGGCCGCCTTCAGGCCTTCGACCACACTCACGCCCATCTCGATGTCATCGAACACTGGCGTGCCGATTCCGGCAGTCACGACCCCCATGCGAGGAAGGATTCCATGACTCGTTGGGCACCGGATAGTTCGACACCGAGATCTCGGGAGAGACCAGGCTATCGCTTTAATGCCCACCGCGCTCTCTCGCCCACTGAGAAGACGTCGTTCAGGTCGCCTGATTTCAGGGGAGACCGACATCCCCATATCCATGAGACCGCGCACATAGCTCACCTCAGGACCGACCGCAAAGGTTTCCCCCCTAGGACCTGAGGAATATGATAGAGTGAAGTCGAAACCGCTCCATCACGCAAGCTAAAAGCAGAGACAGCAGGCGTTCCGATTATGGAGAATTCTCTGGGTACCATGAAAAAATCGAGGCCCCGAGAAGAAAATTAAAGACATGCGACATGCTACCCGTTCAGCCGGCAGAGAGGCAAAATACTCCGCAGATTCGCTCACGAAGCCCTTCACAGAGCAGTTACTAGGCGAGCGGATCTCATCTTGGAACAAACCACCCAAGGTGGCCCTCTTCGATGGGAAATCTGACCCGAATGACCACTTGGATGCGTTTACGGAAGACATGAGCTTCCATGACAACTCAGACATGGCTCAGTGCCGAGCCTTCCCCACCACCCTCATCCGGGCCTGCCGAGATTGGTTCTGCGGCCTTGCGTCACGCTCGATCTCAACCTTTGACGAGCTGGCGACTCAGTTCCTCGGTCACTTCGACTGTAACCGACGACAAAAAAGGACGGTCGGCTACCTGTTTACCATCAAGAGTAAGACAAGGAATCTTTAATGGTTTACGTCACTCACTTCTACAATACCCTTCTGGAAGTTCCCGAGCACCGCGATGAAACGGTTATCACCGCCTTGAGGGCGGGCCTTAGGAGCAAAAAGTGGCTCCGCTCTTTCGCAGTAGCACAGCCCAAGACCATGGCCGAGGTAAAAGTCTGGATTGAGCGAGAAGTCCAACTCGAATCAGAGGTAAACGCCAACCTACCCTACGGAGACCGGACGGACCAAAAAAACGGGACAGGGAAGAGAAGAAAAATGTCGACCATTCGAAACCTTATTCTCGGAGGTTTCAGGAGTACACTCCTCTGAACATCTCTCAGATCAAGCTGCTGGAGAAGGTTAAGGGCGAGATTTTTTTCAAACTCTCGCTAGCGACTCAGAGGTCGGGAAAGCGACTCCGCGGTGCGTACTGCGCGTTCCATCGATCACAGGGGCACCCGACCGAGAACTGCGAACAACTCTGCGACTACATCGAGGAGTTGATCCACTCCGATCACCTAGAAAATTACCTACGAGACAAATGGCAAGCAGATATGGAGCAAGCGAACCAACCTCCTCCCGGAGAATTGACAATCGGGCAGATCATGGTCATCTCTATTAGCTTGACTCCGAGCAACGAGGACACCCGCCGTTTCCGGCCGGTCATTTCCTTAAGTGATCCCCCTACAAGAAGTGCAAGAAGGGCAATCCAATCACCTTCAACGATGAGGACCTTCACGTATATCACTCCCGCACAATGATCCCCTTATGATAGTAGCCCAGGTAAACCGATATGAAGTCTGGAGAATCCTAGTCAACTCGGGGAGCTCGGCGGATATCTTGTTTTATGGCTGTTTCTAGCGGAAGGGATTAAACCCATCCGACCTCCAACTGACCTCCTACTTTCTCTTCAGGTTTACAAACTATTCCGTCTTGGCCGAGAGATTGATCACCCTCCCTCTCAACATTAGGAAAGAAGGAATAACGCGAACTATATCGGTGAATTTCCTCATTGCTAGGATCCTTTCGTCCTATAACATTCTCTTGGGTCGCCCCACCCTAAACAACCTCCAGGCTCAGATCTCGACCTATCATCTCACGCTCAAGTTCCCTCTGGACAATGGGGGGATAGGCCGGGCCTACGGAGATCAGCAAACTGCTAAGGTCCGTCTTGCCTCGACATTCCCCGAGGAGAAAGAAGTTGACATTTTTGAAGATGTGTGCGATCCTCGGGAATCTCTGGATACATGCGACGACAAAAACGAGATTCACGGTTCCCTAGTGGAGGCTTTGTCAGAGGTTCCTCTCGAGGAGGGAGACGATACCTGAACTATTCAGATCGGCTGAATCTTGATAGGGGATGCTCGGGACAGCCTGATCCAGTTCCTTCGGAGCAACTCCGATGTGTTCACTTGGACTCCCGCGGACATGCCCGGGATTGACCCCAAGGTGATCTCCCACAAGCTCGGGGTCGACTCGAAATCCCGGCCGGTCCGACAAAAGAAAAGAAGTTTCGCGCCAGTAAAACGGAAAGCAATAGAGGAGGAGGTGGACCGACTGCTCGCGGCCGACTTCATCAGAAACCTGGACTACTCAGCTTAGCTAGCAAATACAGTCATGGTCAAGAAGGCAAACATGAAATGGCGCATGTGCGTCGATTTCACCGATCTAAATAAGGCATGCCCCAAAGACAACTACCCAATCTCTCGGATATATCAGTTAGTCGACAGCTCGGCCGGTCATGAGCTTCTGAGCTTCATGGATGTCTTCTCCAGTTATAATCAAGTCCGGATGAATCCGGCCGACGAAGAGCTGACCGCGTTCACCGCCGATCGAGGAGTCTACTGCTATAGGGTAATGCCTTCAGCCTCAAAAATGCGGGGGCAACATACCAGTGGCTGGTCAACAAACTGTTCAAACCACAAATTGGGAGAAATATGGAAGTTTACGTCTACGACATGCTCGTGAAATCCACCCTGATAGCCGAACACACCACAGACCTCGGCAAGACATTTGATGTTCAGCGAAAGTATAAAATGAAACTAAATCCAGCCAAGTGTGCGTTCGGCGTCACGGGCGGAAAATTCCTTGGATTCATGGTCACCCACTGGGGAATCGAAGCAAATCCGGAGAAGATTAGAGCCATCATTGATATGGCAACGCCCAAAAGCAATGTTGATATCATGCGGCTCATGGGCAGGGTGGCTGCTTTGAGTCGCTTCATGTCCAGATCTGGAGAAAAGTGCATGCCTTTCTTAAAGCCTTAAGGAAGATCCCCGGGTTCGAGTAGTCCGAGGAGTGCCAAGTCGCTTTTGATCAACTCAAGGCATATCTGGCAACACCCCCACCCCCACCCCCACCCCGCTTCTCACCAGACCAGCTGAGAGGGATGAGCTGTTACTGTATTTGGCCGTCTCCGACCAGGCTGTCGGCTCCATACTCATCATAGAATCCGAAGGAATACAAAGACCAGTCTACTACGTCAGCCACGTTTTTAAGAACGCAGAGACCGGATACCCGGCCATACAAAAAATAGTCCTGGTGCTTGTCGTCACCTCTAAGAAACTCTGACACTATTTCCAGGCTCACACGATCATTTTTCTCACAGAATGACCCTTGAGAAATATCCTTGGTTCCCCCGAATCGTCGAGGCGCTTAGAGAAATGGAAATAGGAGTTATCCCAATTCGACATCCGGTACCGACCAAGGCAAGCTATCAAAGCACAGGCCCTAACCGATTTCGTGGTCGAATGCACCATTCCCAATAAGGAAGGAGTGCTGGTGCGAGGCCTTGACCCACGACCCTTAGTCGAGGAGGCACTCGGCCCAATTCCAGACTGGGTATTCTATGTGGACGGCTCCTCTACAGAGGAAGAGAATGGGGCTGGGTTGGTCATCCGTGGTCCGAATGAAGCAGAGATGGAATACTCTCTGAGCTTTGGCTTCAAGGTGTCGAACAACGCCGCAGAATATGAAACCTTATTGTCTGGGCTACGAATCACCTTCGAGGTAGGGTTAAAAACAATCAGGAGCTGAACGACTCTGCGCTGGTCGTCGGTCAGGTGACCGGACATTTCGAAGCCCGGGATCCCCTGATGATGAAATACCTAGCGGAGGTAAAAAGACTTCGGAGAAATTTCGACGAGGTCCAAGTAGAACAGATTCCCAGGAGCATGAACGTCGAGGCCGACGCGCTAAGCAAACTCGCCTCTTCTTATTCGGCCAATCACTAGAGAAACATCCTTTTCGAAGTCCTGCCACGTCCCAGTATCGAAAATAGAGAGGTGGTACACCGGATCTACACTACTTAAGAGGATATCTCGAATTGGAGAAAACCCATAGCGAAGTTCCTCAAGGACGAAGTACTCCCCGAAAACCGGATTAAGGCATGCCGGCTCCACATAAAAGCTCGCCACTTCGTATGGAGTAAACGAAATCTGTACAAAAAGTTGTACACCCAACCTCTGCTCCGATGCGTCAATTCCGACGAAGTAGATTACGTTCTCCGATAGATACATGATGGAGTCAGAGGAGCACATCAAGGGGCCCGCGTTCTAATTCAAAAGACACTGTTGCAAGGGTATTACCGACCGACTATACACCAAGATGCGGAAAAGATGGTCAGAAGGTGCAAGACCTGCCAACTCTTTGGCAGCATTTCTCGGCTACCCGCTACCGAGTTGTCGCCGCTAAGTTCCTCTTGGCCATTCGCGCAATAGGGGATGGATATAGTCATCCAACTCCCCATTGGCACGGGTGGACATAAATACATCCTTGTCTCCATAGACTACTTCACGAAGTGGGTAGAAGCCATTCTGATCAGGAAACCGGATGCCAACTCTACGGTGAAGTTCCTGCAGAATAATATAATCTCCCGATTTGGAATCCCGAGGTGCATCATCACCGACCATGACACCAACTTTGAAAATGACAAAGACAAAGAATTCTATAGCGACTATCACATATTGATGAAGTTCTCCGCAATCGCGCATCCCCAATGCAACGGGCAAGCTGAGGAAGCAAATGGAGATGTCATTCGAGGCCTCAGAGCCCTCCTGGAAGGAAGACAGGGCGGCTGGGTCGAGGAACTGCCATGGGTGTTATGGGCATTGCAAACATCGAGAAAAACACCCACGGGGGAAACCCCGTTTAGTTTCTGTTACGGCACCGAGGCAATGGTCCCCGCAGAAATCGGCCTTCCCAGCTATCAAGTCGAACACTTCGACGACGAGGCCAATGTCTTGTCACTTCGAAGCAACCTAACCATCTTATTGGAAAAGAGAGATCGGGCATAAATAAGGATGGACGCATATCAGCAACAGACTGCCCAATATTACTACGCCTGGGTTAGACATTGAGCTTTCAAGGCAGGAGACCTGGTCCTGCATCGAAATGAGTTTGAAGACCAAGAAAAGCTGCACAAGTTCTCCCCAAAGTGGGATGGTCCCTTCCTCGTGACTGAGACACTGCCCGGCAGAGCCTACCGCCTCCAGGATTCTTAGGGACGTGACTTTCCACGGCTATATAACGCTGAAAAACTTAAATTGTACAGATGAACTTGTACTCTTTCGAATAATGAGATTACTCTTTTTATGTAAACTAAAGTTATTTTAGTTTCAACGCTAAGTCCTCACCATGAGACAACCGAGTAGCTTTTTGCTCGGCCCATCCGCAGCAGGAAGCTTCTTGCTCAGCTACACTGTGGATCCAAATCCTTCACCACGAGGCAACCGAGTAGCTTCCTGCTCGACCCATCCGCAGCGGGCAGCTTCCAGCCCAGCTACATTGTGGATCCATAGCCCTCAATATGAGGTAATCGAGTAGCTTCCTACTCAGCCCATCCACAGCGGGCAGCTTCCAGCCCGGCTACACTGTGGATCCAAAGCCCTCACCACGAGGTGACCAAGTAGCTTTCTGCTCGGCCCATCAACAGTGGGCAGCTTCCTGCCCGACTAAACTGTGGATCCAAAACCCTCACCACGAGGTGGTCGAGTAGCTTCCTGCTCAGCCCATCCGCAGCCAGCGGCTTCCTGCCCGGCTGCGCTATGGACCCGAACCCCAGCCATACTCAAATCCTAGGGTCACCGATCTATTTGAATTTGGAGTTAATATTTGGTGTTCGCTTGTCCTACGTCACCTTGACTTCAGGAGGAGGAGGGACACCGATTTATTTGTGCTCGGAATTAATATTTGGTGTTCGCTTGTTCCACGTCACCTCGACTCCAGGGGGAGGAGGGACACTGGTTTTGTAATTGCTTAAGGCAGCATAAAAAATATAGCGAGAGTGTTTTATCACCTAATGCCTTAGACCAACTAGTTTGGAAGCCACTACTAAGCCTTAGGTGTTGCAAGATGAGAAATTACGCCTAAATAAGCAAGTATATTTGGTAATCGATCGGTTAGTATCTCAAGAAGTATTAACGGTCACATGAAGAATGTGTGAGCAATTCCATCTAAAATATTCACTGACTAAAAAGTACTAAGGAAGATGGACAAAAGTATGATAGTTTGAATTGAATTCTCTAAGTGTAGAGATGTCTTTTACACACACGTAGGGGTATATGATCGATGTTTGGAAGAAAAGTAGAGATGAAGACTAAAAGCGATATTTTATTGAGGGATGATGTGATTTCTAATATCTTTTCACGACCATTAAGATAGGGCTCATCGCAACAGAAAAGCTAGTGTAGTTAGAAACTCTTCTTTTCAAGTTCTTTCTTTTTTATATCCTTATCTTTGTATGTAACTTTCATCTTCTTTCTTTTATTATGGTATTTTATGGGTGTAATCCGCTGAAAACCCTCAGGAGACGACACTCCTCCTACTGGGGACACCTAGAGGTTTAACGGTTTGTTGTACGTGCTCGATGCAATCGTGTTGCCGACGAAAGTGTGCTAGTTAGTTTTTCTTTATCTTTCCTTCTTTCTCCCTCTCTTGAATAACAAGTTTGCTCGGGACGACCAAAGTAAACTTTGGGGATATTTGTTCAGTCGAAAAAACTGCACTTTTGATATAACATTTTCCTTGCTTTTCTTAAATAATAAAAGGTGTTTATTATAAATATAAAACATATTTAGGGTTTATCTGCACAATACTATTTACCATATGTTTATACATTATATTTAACATTATGAAGAAAAATATATGCATATAATAATTGTATAATATTTGATAATTAAAATATGCATATCATATCAAATATTCTAATCAAGATTCTTAAAAGATATAATATCATACAAATGGTTAGAATAATATTTCAAAATTTATGCATAATATTTTAGTAATTAAAATATGCATAGCATATCAAATATTCTTAATCAAGTTTCTTAAAAATTTATTACCATATAAAGTAATTAAGATACTCTCTCTAATTTAATAAATATTACTAACATTATTCATGGAGATTTTGTGCAGATTTAGCTCAGGTCAAGAGATCAAGATATTCAAGATGTCAGGATCAAAAATCTGCCAATAAAATTGTAGGATCTGAAAACTTGGAAAGTGGATTTTTATGGAAAGTCTAAACCTATGAGATCTAAGATTTCTTATTTGAGGGCTATATAAAAGACCGAGGGCTAAAGTTAAAAATCATCACCTTTACACTAAGCAAATCACCGTCAAAGAACAAGAGATCCACGACAGCTCCATGATTCGACGTGATAGGGCGACGTGAAAATTGACGGAGTATCTACTTCTTACGAGGCAGAGATCGAGAGCAACTTCTTTCTCTTGTAATCTAAATTCGTAGGATTTGTATTTGTGAAGTTGATTAATAAAGGTATATCATTTTGTTTAATTATTTATTTTCTATATTTTGACTTTCTGCATTTTAATTATGATCTCATTCTCTATCCTTTCTTCTTATTCTCACAACATGCGTGAGTAATTCCTAAATTGCTAGGGTTCGTGGGATTAGGATAGAACAATGGATAAAAAAATATTTTAACTTATTTTAAGTCTTATGATGTTTATAAACTTTAGCAAAAGAATCGTTAACATCGTAATCGGGCGCGCTGCCAATTTATTGCTAGTCTCGACCGCGATTTGAGATTATATTAACAATTGTTTTGTTAAGGGTTAGACATAAATAGAGATCAACGAAAGGAAAAGGGTCAATAGTGTTTAAACCCTAGTTTCTTCCAAGAACTTTAATTCTCATTCATCACTATCAAGCTAGTTTTAAATTTATTAATAAATAAAATGAGTAATCTTTATTAGTCATCCATGACTACTAAATCCTAACGAACCCTTCAAGCCTTCTTCTTATATATTCTATATCCTTATTTAAACTAGACCTGAAAAATATATATTCTACATCCGTATTTACCATAGATCTAAAATCTATTCTTCATTATTCTCTATTCTCCTTCCTCTTTTCTAATCAACGCGTCTAAAACAAGATTAAAAGTTCAACGAATCCCTAAGGACGACCCGTACTCATCTCGGCTAGCTACACGCGACACCGTTATTGATTGCGGTTACTACTAAAACACTTTTTCACGATCAATCAAATGGCGCCGTTGCCGAGGATACGTGCGTAAATTTTTTTTCTTGCTATTCGGGTTGAATTCTTATTCGATCTATATCATAATAAAACAAAATAGCAAATTGTGTATTTAACAATTATTGTGCGAATTTTGCAAGGGAATCTAGGAGTCACTTGATCAACTCCGCGGCGGAACCGCGGCATAGTTAGGGAATTAGGGTTCCAAACTTCTCTGGTAACTTTCCTATCTCTTTCTCTCTCCTCTGAAAAATCCAATAATATATTTTTCTGCAGGATTCTTTGCAAATTTCGCCGCTCAAAAAATCTTTTTGCTTGTTTTGTTTTGCGGTTTGTTTTTTCATATTTTTAATACGGATTTTAAGGGGCAAGACCAAAATTCAGATTAGGTGGGGATTTCATCACCCTTCCTAGACCCCACAAATCACAAAACAAGCATCCGCATCATCCTATATTAATTAAAAAATATCTAGACCAAGACTCTAACGACCGTCGCGCTCAATTAGGACAGAGGAAGGGCTTGGGTAATCTATTGCTTATCCGCATTACTTGCGTGGTGTCTAAGGCAAGTGTGTCTAAGGAAAGTGGTTACTTAATTAGGCCCTCTATTTTCGGTGATTCATATCGCGGATACCTCCCACTTACCTGGCACTTATCTGGCCACAAGAGTAATAAAGAGGTGGTAGAGGATTAATCATGCGGCTTGTCCTTTGGAAGTCTAAGAGCGATCTAATGACTTGACATAGATGATCTTAGTTCTAAGGTTGATTGTGCAAATTTTTTGTGTGATTTGTCTCACGTCCATGTTCACATCATAATATTGCAATTCATACGCCCCATTTTTGTGCAATTTATAAGTAAACAGGTGCTTTTGACGATCGTTTGTTACATGATACAGGATACAGACTTTTGAAGCAAATACAGTGAAAAAGACAAAGATGATACAGGAAATGGACTTTTGACCAACCAGCACACGGATCCTACTCAAGCCGAGACGAACGTCAAGAGAAACGGTCAAAAAGATCCTTACAAGGTTCACTGAGAATCTGGAGAATACTAGAAAGCCCAACAGAGAAAAGAACAGTGAAAACAGAGAGCCCAAGAGAAGATCAACCAAGCAAAGAAAGATGGTGGGCCCAGCCCACTAAATGGCCGCGGATCCGCGGCCAAATGCATGTCTTTGCCGCGGAACCGCGGCCATATGGTGCCCGTGTCGGCACCGACTCCTTGTGTCGGTGTGTCGTTTCATGTGTTGGGATTTTTAGGGGGTAAATCAGTAAATTCATGTCTACGAGAGTCTGTAACCCTAGCTTCACTAGTTACTTATAAATTGTAATCTAGATCTGTAAAAATGTATGCCTCTTTATATTCAATAAAAGTGAGATTTGTTGGAGAAATCAAGAGCATCATCTTCTTCGCGTAAGTCTTTAATTTTATTTAATTCCTGCATTAGTATAATTGTTCTACTTGCCCTAGTAATCATTTAATTGCTAGTTAGCTAATTTTTAATCTGTCGTAAGGTAACTATTTAAAACATAAAACATAAAAATGATTCTTACTCATAATTCCCTAATGTGCGAGTAAAATTCTCGCTCGTTAGGGTTAGGAACAAAGGAGTGAGTGAGAGACGGATGTCTCTCACCTCTTTCAATGTCAACTTATTTTTAAACGAAACCTTCATGCACACATATACGATCCGCCCCCTACGGCACCCTACCTATAAGGTAACGGTGTTCCGTAGTATAAAAGGCCGGACTTATATGATGTCCATGAAGCTCACATCAATGAATAAGAAAAGACGGACAAGGATCTAGAGGAAGAAACTTTGTTTCTTCCCGATCATCCTAATCCCTTTTCCTATTGATTGTTGTGACTTTCCTAAAAGCTTAAATCACGACATTGAAAGAGGTGAACACATTAATCTCAACACACCTACCTTCGACCTAACCCTAATGAGTTCTTTCTCATCACATAAATTCGTCTTAAACTCAATCGATAAAAAAACCAACAACGATTTGAATCAACTCGTTATAACACAAAATCAGAAATTAACCATCCCTGCGGATCGACCCGTATTCACCGGCTAGCTGCGAAGCGACGCCGTTTCTGATTACGGTAAACTACAAATTTTTGGAATAATCAAATGGCGCCGTTGCCGGGGATGGCGTAATTTTCTCTTTTTGTATGATTTCGGGTTGATATAAAATTTTAAAATTATAAAAATCTGAAAATACAAAATACAAAAAAAAAAAAATCTTTTCATTATCTTTATCTGTTTGAAGGGTTTCCCTTTTGAATCTTGCAGGAACGACAAGGAATTTTGGATCTGGAGTTTTACAGAAGGTGAAAACAGAAAACAGAACATAAAAACAGAGAGTAGTTAACAGACCAGAGCAGCAAAAATTTTTACAGAGCCCAACCCCTTCATCAGACCGCGGAAACGCGGCCAATTGTTGGACTCACTGCTTGAATTTTTCTAGGGTTAGTCATCTCTGTATCTCCCCTCTGAAACCTCCATATCTCCACTGTAAACTTTTCTGCAGGGTTCTTTGCGTAAAAAGTCTTTCTCCCCCTTCTAAATAACAGATTTCTGCAGGTTTCTTTGCGCCGCGCTAAAAATATTGATTGCAAGTGAATTGTTGTTTTGCATATTTTAATCGGACTTAAGGGGCTATTTGACCAAATTCAGATTGGGTGGGGATTTCATCACCCTTCCCAGGACCCCAGAAAACACCTAAGCATTTTGCATCAACCACCTTTAATTAAAAAAGATTAGACTCAGACCTAAGGACAGCGAGCTCAATAGGAAAAGGACTAGGGTAGGCATCGGCCGTTTATCCTAACCGACATTGCGGTGTCTAGGCTAGTGATTTTTAATTAGGCCCACTGTAGTGGTGGTTCCTTCCCACTTACCTGGCCGTATTTGTCCGTGAAGAGGCGGTTTGAGGTCTATTTCTAGCCCTAGTTAGGAGCTGTCTAGCAGACCTAGGCGACCCTAGATCTAGGCCTGATTGTGCATGTGTGGTTGAGTCAGTTGTGTCACGAGTCCGTTTTCAAAAACCTCCTCGCAAAACTCACAAAAATAAAAAATAAAAAAAAATCTTTTCAAAACTTGCAACTTGCCGCTAAAGAAACTTGAAACTCACTTCCACCACTTCTTCTCACTGACGTTATCTTACCCCCACATTCTGTTTTTCTTTTTTTTTTTTCTGACTGCACTACCCTTTAGTGTATGTCATCTTGGACTAGGGATACTAACGCCCGATTAGTCCGTGTTTCGTTGGTACCGACCAACGAACCCTTCGACGAACCCTTCGTCGATCTTCCGTCCACTTCCTTACCTCCACCTTTAAATTCTTCTTTCGAAGGTATGTCGGGATTCAACCCCAACGATACCTTACCGACGGGAATGATTCCACCTCCGCCAGGTGCGAATAACCCGAATCTTCCGCCTGTTGTAGCGCCCGCACGAGTTGCGCTCCAGGATCTCTTCTACCCCGTCCGCACTTCTTTACCCACATGTCTTTCACCCCCACCGGCGAATGGGGACAATTTTGAGATTAAACCACATTTCATCAATATGCTGCCGAAATTTCACGGTTTGGAAACTGAAGACGCATATATCTTTATTAATAAATTCCAAAATGTGTGCGCAATGATGAAAACGACCCAATTGAGTGATGACGCTATAAGGCTAAGGGTCATTCCTTTCACCTTATGTGACCTAGCCGAGAAGTGGCTATATAGCACCGCATCACATTCTATAAGAAATTGGGATGAGTTTGTGAAAGCTTTTCTAAAAAAGTTTTATCCTCACCATAAAACTGCCAGAATTCGAAATGAAATAATTCAATTTTCACAACTTCCTTCCGAACCATTCTGGAAGTGCTTCGAGAGATTTAAGGACCTACTAGTTCAATGCCCTCACCATGGGATAGAAAGTTGGCAACTTTGCCAAATATTATACGAGGGATTGAACTCAGCAACGAAGCAGTTGCTAGAAACCATCTGTCAAGGTCATTTTCTCTCTAAGTCTAATGATGAGGCGTGGCAGTTTCTCGAGGATCTTAGTGAGCAGACAATACAGTGGGAGAGCACCAAGACCACATCAACTTCTAGTGGTCAATCTAGGGCGGGCATACATCAAATAGAGATGTCGATTTCTATGAAGGCCGAGATGGCCGCTCTGACGAAAAAGCTAGAAGCGATCGAGAACAAAATCTCGTCGTCTTCTCCTGCCCCTGCTATGCCCCCACGAACTGTCTGTGCTTGTTGTGCGGATCCATCGCACTTAACTGAAGAGTGTCCTTATAATGCATCCACTCAAGGACAGGATCAAGTCAATGCTGCATTTCAGCAACGACAAAGGAACGATCCGTACTCTTCGACGTATAATCCGGGGTGGAGGAGTCACCCAAATTTCGCTTGGAACCAAAATCAACAATTCCAAGGAAATAATAATAATTTTCAAAGACCCCCTCCTCTACAACAACAACAACAAGCACCCTCGCAAACTCAATATCAACCGCAACAATTTCAACAACAACCTTACCCTAATCAGGTTAACAACTTTGTGCCGAACAATGCTTACCAGCCAAACAATTATGTTCAACCTAACAATGATAAGGTTGGCTCGCTCGAGAGAAGTCTAGATGCATTCCTTAAGCAATCTACACAGTCTACAGCAAGACTTGAGACTTCTATTCAATCTTTAGTGCAAAATAGTGCCTCCCACGATCAGAGTATCAAATCTATTGAGGCACAAATTGCACAACTTAATGCAGCTTTGAGCGAGCGCGAAAAAGGAAAACTCCCGTCTCAACCGTTGCCCAACCCCGGTCACGCACATGCTGCACACAATCAGCAAAATCATAATGTGAATGTGGTGACCACGTTGAGATCGGGAAAAGTGTTGCGGAACAATGTGGGCATTAACAATGACACCCCTGCCGGTGGGTCTTCTTCTTCTTCTTCACCATCTTCTTCTTTAGAGCCTATTCTCCACCCTTCACATGGCTCTACCTCTTCTAGCTTGAACGGACCTAATTCTCACGACACGAACACATCTACACGAGGTACCGTTCCAACTCGACAATCTGATCCACAAAAGTTGGACTCAACCACTTTTCAAAATGTTCCTTTTCCTAATAGGTTGAGATCCAATAAACCAACTCCTCAAATGGAGAAGATTGTCGAGCTGTTTAAACAGGTTAGCATAAACATCCCTCTTTTGGATGTAATTCAGCAAGTTCCTTCATATGCCAAAATTTTAAAGGACTTGTGCACCAAAAAGAGGAAGTCGCAAGTGCCAAAGAAAGTTTTTGTGGCTAGTGCTATTAGCGATGCTCTTGTAAATTCCTTACCCCCAAAACAAAAGGACCCCGGGTGTCCTACCATTTCGATAACAATTGGGGACAAGAACATCAATAGAGCACTATTAGATCTTGGTGCGAGCGTCAATTTGCTACCCTATTCTGTGTACGAGCAATTGGGCGTTGGAGAGCTTAAGCCCACTCACTGTACTCTCCAAATGGCCGACCGGTCAATAACTCATCCTAGGGGAGAGCTGGAGGATGTGTTAATAAGAGTAGGGGATTTCATTTTCCCCGTAGACTTTATAGTGATGGATACACAACCTGTTGCGAACCCCCAGAACCAAATTCCGGTTATATTAGGTCGACCATTTTTGGCTACTTCCAACGCAGTGATCAATTGTCGTAATGGTTCAATGAACCTATCTTTCGGCAATATGACAATTGAGCTCAATATTTTCAAGTTAGGAAGTCAGCCTGCTGAGTCCAATGCTAGCGTACTCGACGTTTGCTCGATCAATGAGATCGCGGAGGAGGACTGTGAGTTCGAGAATTTTTTATTCGACCACAGCAATGTTAACGCCACTAGTGCGTTCCTCCTAGAATCCGACTTAGTTTTCGCGGCGGATAACGATTTTGAATATTTTACATTCGTCGACGACTTCGAAGACTCATCACCTGATTTGGAGTCTTTTGCTTTTGCGGATGAGTTAGTAGAACCATCCGACACTGTTGCGTACACTCGGTACGAACCTTTGATGGAATCATTCGAGTTTGAAACAACTACCCCTTTGCTACCATCTATTGTTTCACCTCCTAAACTCGAATTAAAGCTTTTGCCGACACACCTAAAATATGCATATCTAGGTGATAATGAGACCTTACCTGTCATTATATCAGCCTCTCTAGCTCTTGAGCAAGAGAAGGCTCTCTTGATGGTCTTACTTAATAATCGGCAAGCTTTCGGCTGGTCTATGGCGGACATTAAGGGGATTAGTCCCCTCATAGTCGAACATCATATACACTTAATGGATGATGCCAAGCCAGCACGAGATCCACAAAGGCGCCTCAACCCCATCATGAAAGAGGCGGTTAAGAAGGAAATTGTCAAATGTCTGGATAGCGGTATCATTTACCCTATCTCGGATAGCCAATGGGTTAGCCCAATCCACGTCGTGCCAAAGAAATCGGGCATTACGGTCATTACAAACGAGGCAAATGAGTTGATTCCCACTCGCACCCAAACTGGGTGGCGAGTCTGCATAGACTATAGGAAACTCAATGCCGCTACAAGGAAAGACCACTTTCCTTTACCTTTCATTGACCAAATGCTCGAGCGATTAGCAGGGCACGAATTCTATTGCTTTCTCGATGGCTATTCCGGTTACAATCAAGTCCCCATCGCCAAAGAGGACCAAGACAAGACAACATTTACTTGTCCCTTTTGCACCTTTGCTTATCGTCGCATGCCCTTCGGGTTATACAACGCGCCCGCTACATTTCAGCGGTGTATGATGGGGATCTTTTCAGACATGGTCGAAAAGTTCTTGGAGATTTTTATGGACGATTTCTCCATCTTTGGCGACTCCTTCGACGAGTGTTTACGCCATCTTGACGCTGTTCTTACCCGCTGCAGGGATAAGAACCTAACATTAAATTGGGAGAAGTGCCATTTCATGGTGCGAGAGGGCATTGTCTTAGGACATGTTATCTCGCAAAACGGCATCGAGGTAGACAGGGCTAAAATCGAAGTTATTTCTAACCTACCTCCCCCAAAATGCGTCAAAGATATTAGAGCCTTCCTTGGCCACGCCGGTTTTTACAGACGATTTATCAAGGACTTTAGCAAGATTGCTAGACCCTTGACCCTCTTACTGGCTAAGGACACGACCTTCGCTTTTGACTCCACATGCACTGAAGCATTTGAGTCTTTAAAACATTCACTCATCACTGCGCCCATCCTTTCATCTCCCGACTGGACGCACCCTTTTGAAATCATGTGCGACGCATCAGACTTTGCCATTGGTGCTGTTCTTGGACAACATATTAATAAGATGCCGCACGTGATTTATTATGCCAGTCGAACACTAAATGAGGCCCAACTTAATTACACAACAACAGAGAAAGAATTTTTAGCTGTTGTGTTCGCACTCGAAAAATTTCGGCCTTATTTAATCGGCTCTCCAGTCGTTGTTTATACTGATCATTCGGCTCTTCGCCACCTCTTTGCGAAGAAGGATGCTAAGTCTAGGTTAATACGTTGGATCCTTTTATTGCAAGAATTTGACCTTGTCATTAAGGACAAAAAGGGATGTGAAAACGTAGTAGCTGATCACCTATCACGACTTCCTTCTTCGCCCACGCTCGATCTTCCAATCTCTGACGTTTTTCCCGACGAACAACTCTTGACTGTTTCTTGCGAACCATGGTTCGCCGATATTGTAAATTATTTAGCCACCGGCCTGATTCCTAATGATTGGTCGAAACAGGATAAGCTTCGATTTTTGTCCCAAGTAAAGCATTTTTACTGGGATGAACCCTATCTTTTCAAATACTGTTCCGACCAAATCATTCGTCGGTGTGTGCCCGAGAGTGAGGTCAAGAGCGTGCTGTCTTTCTGCCACGATCAAGCATGTGGCGGGCACTTTGGCCCAAAGAAGACAGCCGAAAAAGTTTTGCAGTGTGGTTTCTATTGGCCACGACTCTTCAAGGATGCATTTGAATACTGCAAAACTTGCTCCCGGTGCCAACATTTGGGCCGGATTTCGCGGAGAAACGAAATGCCACTCCAACCCATTTTGGTAGTGGACATTTTTGATGTTTGGGGTATAGATTTTATGGGACCATTTCCTAACTCTTTTGGAAATGTGTATATTCTGTTGGCGGTTGACTACGTTTCTAAGTGGGTCGAGGCTGTGCCCAGTCGAACGAACGATAATAAAATTGTCGTTCGATTCCTTAAAGAACACATATTTTCTCGATTCGGGCACCCTCGGGCGATTATAAGTGATAATGGTTCTCATTTCTGCAATAGGACCTTTGAGTCCTTGATGCGTAAATACTCTATCACCCACAAATTGTCAACGCCATATCACCCCCAAACATGTGGGCAAGCCGAGGTTTCAAATCGGCAGATAAAGCAAATTTTGGAGAAAACGGTTTCCAAAAACCGTAAGGATTGGTCACTAAAACTGATAGATGCACTATGGGCTTTCCGTACTGCATATAAAACCGATCTGGGTATGTCTCCATACCGGCTTGTGTATGGGAAGGCCTGCCACCTCCCAGTGGAGATCGAGCACAAAGCTTTCTGGGCTATCAAAGAGCTAAATTTGTCTTTAGGAGATGCGGGCAGCAACAGAAAGCTGCAATTGAATGAGTTGGAGGAGCTAAGGGATGAGGCATATGATAATGCCATAACCGCTAAAAACCGAGCCAAGGTGTTCCACGATAAACACCTTTTACGAAAGACTTTCGAACCTGGGCAACAGGTTCTACTTTATGACACTCGGTTACACTTGCATCCTGGTAAGCTCAGGTCCAGATGGAGAGGACCTTTTGTGGTCCGCACCGTTTATCCGCACGGTGCGGTTGATCTTGAGAACCCTGAAGACGGTACCTTATTTAAGGTAAATGGGCATCGACTAAAACCGTTCTTCACTGCGGATCCTTCGGAGGAGCTCCTGTTCTTGCAGGAGCCGATTTACACTGATTGATCTTCCTCCGCTTACACCCCCAAACTTTGTTTCCCAATGACACTATTTCAAATAAGTTTGGGGGTGTGTATATCATTTGTATGTACATTTCCAAAATACCATAAAAATAAGATAATATAAATAAATAAATAAAATAAAAAAATATTTTTTTGGACTAAATTGCAAATGTGCAGATTAATAGCTGCATTTACGAATAAAACCCTCACCTTTGAGGGTGTTTTTTGTAAATCACCCCTTTCCCCCTATATAATGGAACCCGAGCCCTCCTGCCCTCACACCCTAAATATTTCATCTTCAGCAAACCCTAGCCGCCACCTCCTGTCTCCTGCAGAAAATTTTCGCCGCAACTCCACCAGAGCGCCGCGCAACCGCCGCTCCTGCCGTCTCCCACCGCTCTTCCGCCGCCGATCTGCCTCGTCACCCCCTGAAATTTTCAGGGGAGGTAAACCTGAACCCTTACTCTCCTTTTCTGCATAGACTTTCTCTGTAAACTTGTGATGGCCCATAAAATGCAGTACGAGAGAGATTTCTCACCGGTGTTCGCACACGAGATCTATGGATCATACTTCCCATACGAAATTGCACAGAGGGGATGGAATTACCTCCTCTATAACCATGGATCTGCATTTGCTGTCCCTAGCTTAGTTACCCAATTTTATGAGTCAATGGAAGAAAATAGCCTAGACAACCTAGGTTATATTAAACTGATTTGGGGAAATAATGAAATTCGCATTGATAGGGATATGATACACGAGGTGACACTAATACCACGTGTACCGGCACACGAACAACCCCTTCGCTTTGAAGATTATATTCCTTTAATGGGTAATGACTGTGCGCGAGAACCGCGCAAGGGGATCCAAGCACGGACCCTCTTCGCAAATGTTTTAACTGTGTGCCGGTGGGCACAAAACAATATTTTTGGAAGTTCTCACAACACAACCTTTTTCACCCCTTCCTTACATGTCGTTCATACTTTAATGACGAAAAACCCTAGATTCGACATGTGCACAGTTTTGCTATACTCCATAGGTTCGGGTAAACGAGGTAGTGTATATCCATGTCCCATGCTCGTGACCCAACTCTGCCGTTATTTCCTCCCGGCCGAGGAATTTGACTCTTATTTGACAGACGGTACCATAGTTCGACCACTTTTAGAGGGCGTCTCGTCGTCTTACTCTAGACTGACGGATATTTGGACACGGACAGAGCCGGGAGAAAACATACCTGCACACACCCCCAGCTCGAGCTCGACGTCGAGCGGGGAAGAGTTAACTCCCCAAGAACATGCGCGATTAATGAGAAGAACAGTGAGGAGATTAGACTCTTTGAGGGATGAGTTTCGGGCAACGGCACGAGAACACGACCGTCGGTTGACGGAGATTGAGAGGGGGATACAAACACTGTTGGCTAGGGGGGAGAGATCACGTTCACGCTCACGAGCGCGACGTGGGGCCGGGCAGTGAGGGCACTGCTTTGCTCAAGTTTGGGGGAGAGGGTAGTGTATATAGTTATCTTTTGCATAGCATATTGTATATATTTTTTTTCCTTTTTGCATATTTAAGTTCTGCATTGCATTTTTATAAAAATCATAAAAATTTGGAAATTTTGAAAACATAAAAAAATTTAGAAAACAGAAAAACCCATAAAAATTGGAAAAAATTCAAAAATTATAAAAAATAATGTATTCAATTCTGGTTAATTGACTTGAGTTTGATAAATAGGTTAACTGGCTAGGAAAAACTAAATCTTAGACTTAGCAAATTAAAAACCCTAAAAATAACCTTCCTTAAAGTTTAACTGTGGAAAGCATATGTCTTTGTAGGTTATTTAGAAATAGGCAAATTTTGGGTTCAGTTCTTGGGCTAAGTCGAAACGAAGGAAAAGTATTAAAACTCTTATTAGAGTATAAGTTTGAAAAATAGTTCCTAACTTAAGTCTAGATTCTGAAAATGTATACCCTACAAATTGCACAAACACGCACCTTGAAACTTGGATTAGTAGAAGAGACCTTGAAATACTCTTGTCTAACGTCCTTAGCACAATGAAAAAGAAAAAAAGAGTGGATAAAGAAAAAAAAATGGACACTGGTTTTTGTGATTACTTAAGGCTAAAAAAAAAAAAAATAGAAAAATATTTAGCGAAGATGCTACTGCTAAAAGCCTTGGGTGTTGCAAAACTAGGAAGTACGCCTTAAAGTGCTAACGCATCTGGTAATCGGTTGTTGGTACCTCAAAAAGTATTAACAGTCGCATGAAGGATGTGAAAGCGAAGTCTCACAAGTGCTTTGGACAATGGGCTGGAGTACGATTGCTTGATTTGAATTTCCAAGTGTAGGGGTGATATTTACACACACGTGGGGATATGTGATTAGAGTTTAGATAAGAGAAAGGAATGAAGAATAGAACTTGTGTCTTTAATAGAGTTGATAGAAATTCCTAAGTGGAGATGGAACTCTAGAAGGAAAACTTAAGAAATGCCGAAAGCTAGGTAATTCTACAGGATATGTGTAATCTTAAGTTAAATAATGAGCAAGCGTGAAGAATATGGGTGGATAATTTGCGGGTCAACGATAATAGATTTCCTTGTTAGAAAACCTAAATGGAGAACAAAAGTCGAGAAACCAAGTTGATAGGATTTTGTGGGTAGTATCCGCTGAAAACCCTCAGGAGACAACACTCCTCCTACTAGGGACACCTAGAGGTTTAACGGCTTGTTGCACGTGCTCAGTGCAATCGCGTTTCCCTGCGAAAATGTGGCTAGGTTAGAATAAACTAATAAATTTGCTCGAGGATGAGCAAAAGGTAAGTTTGGGGGTATTTGTTCACATCATAATATTGCAATTCATACGCCCCATTTTTGTGCAATTTATAAGTAAACAGGTGCTTTTGACGATCGTTTGTTACATGATACAGGATACAGACTTTTGAAGCAAATACAGTGAAAAAGACAAAGATGATACAGGAAATGGACTTTTGACCAACCAGCACACGGATCCTACTCAAGCCGAGACGAACGTCAAGAGAAACGGTCAAAAAGATCCTTACAAGGTTCACTGAGAATCTGGAGAATACTAGAAAGCCCAACAGAGAAAAGAACAGTGAAAACAGAGAGCCCAAGAGAAGATCAACCAAGCAAAGAAAGATGGTGGGCCCAGCCCACTAAATGGCCGCGGATCCCCGGCCAAATGCATGTCTTTGCCGCGGAACCGCGGCCATATGGTGCCCGTGTCGGCACCGACTCCTTGTGTCGGTGTGTCGTTTCATGTGTTGGGATTTTTAGGGGGTAAATCAGTAAATTCATGTCTACGAGAGTCTGTAACCCTAGCTTCACTAGTTACTTATAAATTGTAATCTAGATCTGTAAAAATGTATGCCTCTTTATATTCAATAAAAGTGAGATTTGTTGGAGAAATCAAGAGCATCATCTTCTTCGCTTAAGTCTTTAATTTTATTTAATTCCTGCATTAGTATAATTGTTCTACTTGCCCTAGTAATCATTTAATTGCTAGTTAGCTAATTTTTAATCTGTCGTAAGGTAACTATTTAAAATATAAAACATAAAAATGATTCTTACTCATAATTCCCTAATGTGCGAGTAAAATTCTCGCTCGTTAGGGTTAGGAACAAAGGAGTGAGTCAGAGACGGATGTCTCTCACCTCTTTCAATGTCAACTTATTTTTAAACGAAACCTTCATGCACACATATACGATCCGCCCCCTACGGCACCCTACCTATAAGGTAACGGTGTTCCGTAGTATAAAAGGCCGGACTTATATGATGTCCATGAAGCTCACATCAATGAATAAGAAAAGACGGACAAGGATCTAGAGGAAGAAACTTTGTTTTTTCCCGATCATCCTAATCCCTTTTCCTATTGATTGTTGTGACTTTCCTAAAAGCTTAAATCACGACATTGAAAGAGATGAACACATTAATCTCAACACACCTACCTTCGACCTAACCCTAATGAGTTCTTTCTCATCACATAAATTAGTCTTAAACTCAATCGATAAAAAAACCAACAACGATTTGAATCAACTCGTTATAACACAAAATCAGAAATTAACCATCCCTGCGGATCGACCCGTATTCACCGGCTAGCTGCGAAGCGACGCCGTTTCTGATTACGGTAAACTACAAATTTTTGGAATAATCAGTCCAACACGTTTTCAAAACAAACCCTTTTATCGTTCACACGCTGCCACTTGCATTAAACCCGCTTAGTGCATGCTCGGCTGGACACGGGATTCTAGTGCTCGTCTTGTCCGCGTTCTTGCTATCGACTCCGAAGTCGGTACTTCTTCATCTTCTTTTTCCCCTCCATCCATCACATCGACCGAGATGGATGGTTCTCCATCAGATTATAACACCACCCTGCTACCACCCGTCGGTACGCTGAATCCACCGTTCATCTCTCTCCAAGAAAGATGTTATCCTATACACGGTCCCCTTCCTACCTGTCTATCCCTTCCACCAGCCAATGGGGATAATTTTGAAATTAAACCCCACTTCATCAACCTTTTGCCCAAATTTCACGGGCTTGAGTCTGAAGACACATACGTTTTTATCACCAAATTTGAAAATGTATGCGCAATGATGGGTACTTCACAACTTTCCTTGGATGTTATGCGCTTGCGTCTTCTCCCTTTCACTTTGTGCGATTTAGCAGAAAAATGGATTTATATAACTGTCGCACACTCTATTACTAATTGGGATGAATTCGTGATAGCATTCCTTAAGAAATTTTACCCCAATCATAAGACCGCCCGTGTTCGGAGCGAAATCAATCAGTCTACCCAGCTTCCCAATGAACCATTTTGGAAATGTTTTGAACAGTTTAAGAATCTGCTTGTCCAATGTCTTCATCACGGAATAAATAGATAGGATCTGTGCCGAATTATATATGAGGGCATTAATCCAGCGACAAAGCATATGCTTGAAACTATGTATCAATGCCATTTCTTGTCCAAAGACGATGATGAAGCTTGGAAATTTCTGGAAGATCTCGCTGAACACACTTTGCAGTGGGAAAGCGATAGACCATCGTCTAAGGGAGGTATCCATCAGCTCGATGTTTCCATCACAGTAAAAGCCGAAATGGCAGCGATGCAAAAGAAACTCGACGCTTTAGAGAATAAATTCTCATCAGCCTTCCTAAACCAGGTTACGCTTCCCAAGACTGTGTGTGGTTGTTGTTCCAACCCATCATATCTGAAGGAAGAATATCCTTTGAATGCACTGTTTCAAGGTCAAGAGCACACTAATGTTACTTTCCAGCAGCGACCTAGAAACGGTCCTTATTCTTCCACATACAATCAGGGATGGAGGAGTCATCCTAATTTTTCTTGGAATCAAAACCAAACCCAGAATCAAAACCAGTTCCAAAGAAATTATCAAAACCTCCTCCACAGCAGCAGCAACCACACCCACAGAGTCAGCACCCCTTTCAATCGCAACCTTTTCAAAATCCGGCCAACAATTCTACACCTTATAACAATTCTTTCCAAACGCCCGGTACCGAAAACTCATCTGCACTCGAACGAAGCGTGGATATGTTTATTAAACATTCCATGCAATCGACGGATGATATAAAGTCTTCTATCTGAGTATTAACACAGACCAGCACCTCCTACGGTGAAAGTATAAAATCAATAGAAGCACAACTTGCACAACTAAATGTTGCGATGAGTGCTAGAGAAAAAGGGAAACTTCCATCTCAACCTCTACCGAATCCTGGCCACTCACAAAGTCATAAAGTGAGTGTTGTTACCACATTGAGATTAGGATGAGTGTTGAACAACTAAGTGGGTGAACAGATTGATGATGGGGAATCAATTGAAACCCCGGCTTCCACTTCTTTCCCTAATTCATCTAGTCCACCACCTTCTTCCGAGCCTATTCTCCGTTTTCCCCTAAGTTCGAACCCTCCGCCCACTTCCTCGAGTCTACCTAAAACAATCCACACTCCAATTCTGGGATCGATTTTCATCCCCACAAACTTCTTCACAAATGTTGGACCCAAAACTTATTGATAAAGCTCCGTTTCCAAACAGGTTGAGGGCCAACAAACCTAACGCACAAATAGAGAAGATTGTGGAAATGTTTAAGAAAGTTAACATAAATATTGCTCTCCTAGATACTATTCAACAAGTTCCGTCTTATGCAAAAATCCTTAAGGACTTGTGCACTGGGAAGAGAAAAACTCAAGTGCCGAGAAAAGGTATTCATGACGAGTAATGTAAGCACAGCTTTTACCCAACAATTGCCTAAGAAACATAAGGACCCCGGTCGTCCTACAATATCTATAACTGTTGGGGGTAAAAGCATCAATCGTGCTCTACTTTACCTCGGCGCTAGTGTTAACTTACTTCCATATTCCGTCTATGAGCAGCTAGGTATAGAAGAGTTGAAAACTGCCCACTGCACTCTCCAGATGGCAATCCGATCTATCGCCCAACCTAGGGGTGAGCTAGAGGATGTGTTAATCAAAGTCGGGGAATTCATATTCCCTGTGGACTTTATTGTTTTAGATACACAGCCTGTGGCGAACCCACGTAACCAAATCCCGGTGATACTAGGTCGGCCTTTTCTAGCAACTTTCAACGCTGTCATTAATTGTCGTAACAGGTGGTATTTGGGTACAGTCCCGATTCACATGGAGGCAATGAGCGATAGGAAGGGATTCGTCTCTCCCGGTATTGGGGGTTGATGTTGCGTTATGCTCGAATGGCCATAACAGGAAATCCCTGGCCAGGGTTGCAGTGATATACTGGTAAGAGTTATCAGTAGTTTCACGAATGTTATGGACCTCACGTCGGCATGACTTATCAAGCTATTGGGGTCTGACGTTTACCACCCCTAGGCGAGATATGCGACATATCAGACGAACAGACCGGACTGTACGGTAAGTGTTACTGGTTGGATTCACAGGAGTATGAGCGGGCTTGCTCGTCGATGTTCTGATCGCTCAATACCCGGATAGCCGTTACGTTTAGCAGACCGCTTGTGGCTTGTGGATGCTTGATATGATCATCATCTGCTGCCGGCGTATTGACGAGTCTTTAGAGTCCTACACAGAGGTTTCCTGGCTCAAGCGAAATGAAATAGGAGCGCATATGAGATATGTGCGGGACCGAGAATAATGCGTGTATGTGATACCGTATTCCATTCTCGCGATGAATGTATCGATTGGTTGTATGCGATATAACCTAGTTATCGAATCGAGGATTGATTCGATAAGCCGATACATTGGATATTAGTCGGTTATATGCGATATGACCGGATCGTTAAATCAAGTATTGATTTAATGATTTAATGCATAATTATATATTTGATATATTACCTTGCATTAACTAGTATTGGTTCACTTAAATTGGATTTTCTCACTTGATATACACAAGTTGTATATGTGATATACTTTTGTGCACTTTTTTGTATCATGTTTGATGATACATGCTAACTTGAGTTTGTGTGTATGATTAAACCATGGTTATATGAATGGTTAGGGTTTTGTTTACTTATTCATTTATTTATTTTGTTTATTTATTTTGGAAAAGATAAATAGAAATGGTGGCTTTCTTTGTTTCTTTCATGAAACTTCATGAAGTGTTGAAAGCTTGACCATTTTGTTTGCTTCCCTTAACCTAATCATTCACCTAACCCTAATTTAGTCTCTACACTTAACCATGGTTGGTATATGATAAGTATTCATTTTATTTTCTATTTGAAAAATACTTATCATATTCTTTTTCTTCTTCTTCTTCATCTTCAACAAGAAGAAAAACTTACCTCCATCAATGGCAACTTGAGAAAAAGAGTGAGGAATCCAATTCTAAAGTGAACCCACTTCCTATTTCTTCATCCTCTACCACTTGCCAAGTAGTATAGGGTGTTTTCTTCACAAGTTTCATGACTTGGTGAAGTTGGAGTTTGATCTTGAGTTGCCTCGACGTAGATCATCTTCGGCATCGAAGTCGACGACCTAGCCCGATCAATTCTTCGATGAAACCACCGCGAGAGTCCGAGATCCGATGGGTACAGCGGAGGGACTTCATCACGGAGCTATGGAGGTGGAGGACCGAATCTACAAAGGTTGTAGCCCCTTCCCTTTTAGTTAAAGTCGTTAACTTGCATTGCATCGTCTATAAATCTAGTTAACGATCCGTATTAGGGTTTGTAGGCACATGAAATTTTTTGAATTGGGCATGTTTGATCACTTGTGAGACCTCATTAGTGTGCCTAGGAACCCTACAAATCTAACTTTGTTAATCGATAATTTATTCTTTTCAACGACAAACTTGCCTCTGCGGATTTTCTTCTTTTTCAGTAACCATCTCATTCTTAGATTTTTCAATATAGTCACCATAAGCTACAATTTATATGTTATACAGTCTAACATGACCTATGAGTACATCAGAAGTTAAGGATTGAATGTACGTGGATTGGCAACAACACATACAATCTAAATTTGTTGCAGGAGTTGCTGCTTTCATTGAATTTGCACACGCACATAATAAGATCGTGTTAGAGAAGATTCTCTGTCCGTGCGATAGATGTGGGAATAAGTTTTGGCAGAAGGTAGAAATCGTAGAGCTTCACATCGTTAAACATGGTTGTACTAGACTTTATACAACTTGGCTATATCATGGGGAAGGACAAGAAGAAGGCGGTAATATGGCAGAAGAAGAAGGAGGAAACGGTAATGCGGCAGAAGAAGAAGAAAACGATAATTTCTTTACAGGAGAAGAAATGGAAGATATGGTAGAGACTACCCTAGGTGATAGTATTCCTACCGAAGATGACATTCCATCTGGTCAAGAGCCGCGTGCGGATAAGTATGAAAAGTTCATGAATGATGCTATAAGACCAATTTATGAGAATGCAAAGTATTCAACCCTATCATGGTTCGTCCAACTTTTCCAGATTAAGTGTCTAAATGGATGGAGCAATAAATCATTCACGATACTTCTGAAGTTCCTGAAAAATTCTATGCCCCGGAAAATAACGTGCCCGACAACTGGTACGAAACCCAAAAGATGATGTCTGATTTGGGTCTGAAGTGTGAGAAGATTTATGCATGTCCCAAAGATTGCGTATTGTACCGGAAAGAGAATTCAGATTTGAAAGTGTGTCCAACTTGCGGAGAGGCCGGGTATAAGATGAAAGAATCTGATAAGAAACCCGATATACCTGTCAAGATAGCACGATACTTTCCCATAATGCAGAGGCTATTCAGGTGCAAGAAAACAGCCAAAGCGGTGATTTGGCATCACCGTGCTGCTCCAAGCGAAGATAGAAAAATGAGTCATCCAAGAGATTCACCGGTATGGAAGAATTTCGATAGGAGGCACGAAATATTTAGTAGTGATCCTCGCAATGTCAGGCTCGGACTAACTAGTGATGGCTTCTGCCCATTCAACGATATGGCTGGAAGCTACAGCACATGGGCCGTTGTAATGATAGTTTATAATCTGTCGCCTTAGTTCGCTATGGATCAATCCTATTTTATGATGTCTCTTCTTATTGAAGGACCAAACTCACTGGGAAACAATATTGACGTCTATCTCCGACCTCTGATCGATGAGTTAAAATCTTTATTCATTGATGGTGTAGAGACTTACGATGCAAACACAAATACAACCTTCACAATGCGTACTGCTTTAATATGGATAATTAATGACTTTCCTACGTATGGAATGCTATCAGATTGGTCCGTACATGGTCACAAAGCATGCGCTTATTGCCATCAATATACAACATCGAAATTCTTGAATTTTAGCAGGAAGGTTTGTTATTGCGGTCATCGGCGTTTCCTGGCACTGGACCATCCCTACAGGTTAGACGCTGCTCATTTTAATGGTCATCAGGAGCTTTTTGGGCCTCCCGCCTCATTATCCGGAGAGGACGTGATTGCTCAGTGGGATGGCTACAATAATGTGACCTTCAGGATAGATCCGGCAAAACAATTCAAACCACCCTACCAGAACAAGTTAAGCATTTTCTACGAGCTTCCGTACTGGTCAACAAATTTAGTGCGTCATTGTATGGACGTCATGCATATAGAGAAGGGAGTATCCGAGCACGTACTCAACTTGCTTCTTTGTAAAGACGGAAAATCAAAAGACAACCTCCGTGCTCGGATGGATCTTCAGGACTGAGAAATTAGAAGTGAATTGCATCTTAAACCGATAGCAGGTAAACTAGGTAAGTTTGTACTTCCCAATGCCGCGTATCATATATCACAACCGAAGAAGAAAAGTTTCCTGCAGATGTTGCATGATTTGAAAGTTCCCACAGATTTCTCAGGATTATTTAGCAAGAGATAAAAATTGAGAAAGGTAAGATCGATGGGCTGAAAAGTCATGATCACCATGTTATTATGGAGCACCTTCTCTCATTAGCCCACATGACTTTTCTTCCCGAATCGGTTGGTCTAATAATCAATGACCTTTGTTACTTTTTTAGAGAATTGTGCAATAAAACCTTGGATGTTGTGATGGTGGAGAATCTAAAAAATTCTATTTCATTAATACTTTGTAAGTTTGAGCGTATTTTCCTACCGTCATTTTTCGATATCATAATACAGCTTACGATTCATCTTGCAACCAATGCTAAGTTTGCCGGACCGGCACAATATCGATGGATGTATCCCGTCAAAAACTACATGGAATTTTTTGTTTCACGCAATTTCTAAAATTATTGTTGTCCTATATGCCCGTATTTATTTATTTAATATTTTTTTTAGGTACCTCTACACTCTAAAAATATATATACGCAATAGAAATCGACTAGAGGGTTCTATCATGCAAGATTATCTTCTAAATGAAGTAACCATATTTTGTTCCCGCTATCTGGACGAGAACATTGAGACGAAACTTAATCGTCCTGGGAGAATTTAGGACGGGCCATATGGTAAAGTTGATTATAAGAGAGGAGACACTATATTTATCAACAAAATATATCGGTTTATCCTCCTCAATAGCGTATGTTTTAAAGAAATTAGAAAGTAAGTTTTTTGGATTAATTGTTATATTTGTGTTTGTGTGTGTATGAAATGATATAATATTAATATCATAATTTATTGTTGAGAACAGAATTCATATTGATGAGGTATGTGAGAGGCATCCTGATTGGAATGATGAATGATTAGAAAAATATCATCAGGATAATTTTTGCGATTGGGTTGCAGATCATGTAAGTTGTTCGAATAACATGTTATTGCTACCAGTCTTAATCTAAACTTATATCATTATGTATTTGCCGTAAAATTTGTTTTGTCAGATCCATAATCCGAACTTGTTTGCATCATTAGAAAGAGATTCAAGATGTTTAGCTCAGTTTTCTAGTATGGAGGTTGCATATTATAAAGGATTCGGTGTCCTTGAATACAAATTTGAAGTTAAGAACATAGAAATATCTAGAACCACTCAGAATAGTGGGATTGCGACGGTAGGATCGGATGGTGTGATTTATTATGAATACTTAAATTGCATACTTGGCATCCAATATCCCGGACGATCAGAACCGTTTTATATATTTCGGTGTATTTGGTACGATACACGAACCGATATGGATAAGTGGAGAAACAATCTCGTGACTTGGAAAAATGAATATGGATTGACTAGTATGAACACACTTCGATTTTACGGTCAGGATGATCCATTTATCTTTCTGAACGAAGCGTTCCAAGTATACTACTCACAGTACTTGAAGTATCCGGGATGGAGTTCCGTATGCCGTTGGAAACCCAGGGATATTTACGATATCCCAGAATTTGAGAATCTCATGGAGGATAGCGATGAGGATGAAGAAGAGAGAAGACTTAGAGTGCTTCGACAGTCTGTTTCAAAAGACGGGTTGTCTTCGGCTGATCGTGAATTTACGTGGGTTAGAAATGATATCAATGATGAAATTCAAGTAGATATGTCTAATGCATCTACGAAACGAAAAAGATTATCAGTAATGTTATATTATTACTTCACATTTTTACGATCTATACATATATTGCATGCATATGTAATGATTGTACTCTTATCTAGGTCTGATGACGACGCCCGGAGTTGCGAGGGGAAGCAGGACCACCAGCAGAGGCAGAGGAAGAGCGGTTCTGCCGTCCGGAGAGCTGCGTAGGGAGCTCTTGAGGGCTGGTCTTGCACCCCAATCGTTAACCCCTTCGGATGACTCATTTTGTATGGACTTTGCCACACCTCTAGGTATATTGCATGCATATTCATTTTGAATGTAATATTATAGATATACACGCATATTTATTTCAAAATTACTTATATAGTCAATGTTTAATTGTCTAGCTGTTGGTGGTGCATCCACATCAGAGGCAGGGGCCGCTACCGCACCTGCAGGTATGTTTATATATCTTATAGCGCATGCATATTGATTTAGAATGTTATATCATAAATATACACACATTCTTTTTTCTCTTACTTAGATAATCATTTTTTGATTGTCTAGCTGTAGGTGTTGCCTCCACATCTCGGGCAGAGGCCGCCACCGCACCTGCGGGTATGTTTATATATCCTATATTGCATAGATATTGATTTAGAATGTTATATTATAGATATACACATTCTTTTTTCAATTACTTATATAATCTATTTTTAATTGTTTAATTATAGGTGGTGCATCCACATCTGGCGCAGAGGCCACTCCCGGCACTTCCGTACCGTCCGCTCAGTCTGCAGGTTAGTATGAATAAATATAAAATGTTTAGTCATTTTACATTTCCTCTAAGAATAAACACGAACTTCATGTAATTTTATCGTCAATATTTATTTTCTAATTGGAGGGGATGCGTCCACATCCAGGTCACCGGCTGTTCCTCACCGGAGGAACTATCGTCCCGCTCGTGCTGTTGCCCGGGCCCAGACTCGTGCTGCTGTCGCCGGAAGTGCATATCTCAGCTCAATTTTCGTTAATCCTTGATTTATTTATAATTTTTTGTCTTAATATTGCTTGTCTTGATATTTCTTGTATATACAGGGTAGCCCCATCCTGAGAGGGGGACTCGAGGGCTGAATCAATCCCACAGACTCAAGCCCGATAAAGATAGGGGGGAGGCACCATTCCCCCTCTTCTTTACCCTCGATTATCGTTATACTGGCGATTATGCCGAGCAGTTCGGCCGGTATATGGGGGTTGAGAGCCGCATCCAAAAAAATATCCACTTCACGTTGAGTGGGGCGATCAGCATTGGCGCTCATTTGCCCTCTTCTGGGATCAAGCTCGGGTATTCATATATATTTTCATTTGACTTATCCAATAAATTTATTATTATTTAACACTTGTAATTTAAATACATTATTTTTTTGTATTTGCAGTTGGATTACGATTTTCAGCTTGTACCTGACCCTGATCACCCTAACAGAGTGCTCGATCTTCACTCTCTGTACCTCGGCCTCATGAAGAACATGCAATCTAAGATCCGATACAATAGGAACGAGCTGAAAATTGATTGCTATTTGGTATGGCTGGCGAGCCCTGAGGTAGAGAGAGCGGCTCTCCTACATACTCCGTCCTTTGCCAGAGTCGACGTAGATACACGGCCTCTTTTGTGCCAATATTACGACTCCCAGCACAAACAGGTTTGTAATTTAAATATAATTCATTGTTTAGTATATAATTTATTTTTTTGTGTTGCTTAATTAGAAAACTAAATCTGATTGTGTTGTGCAGAAATAGACCGATCAAAATAAAGAGAATAGGAAGTCGGCGAAGAGGGGTCACCCCACTTATTCAGGTGGCTCGAGGAATATTACTCGTGCCATGGAGGCATCAGTAAATTACAATAAATCGATTTTGATATAATGCAATATTAAGAGTTATTTTATAATATATGTAAACTTTTGGAAAATTGCAGAGAGCTCAGACCCTGGCGCAGGGTGGTACACCGAGCGTACTGACCGAGTATCTTGCCGTCCATGGCACCTCGACAGATCCCGCCAAGGGTGAGCTTCGATTCCCCGACATCGCTACCCAGGAGTATTGCGTAACTATTAATATTTATTCTAATTCGAATGGAATTTTTGTTTTGATAAGTTCGGATTTTTGACGACTCAGGGTTGCACCGAGGATCAGATGCGCCAGATTACGACGATTATCAGGGATGGAGGAACTGGACCAAATTAGAGTAGCTTTATTTATATTTTTAAGGATGTATGTATTTATCTGATATATATTGTATATATTTTGGACGATATTGGTGGTTGCTTGCTTATTCACGATAATTTAGATTGATATCGTATTCTGTTTGTTTATTTCTTGTATATATTATGCGTGAGATGTTGATTATGAATATTTATATATTTGGTTAGATGATGTATATATTATTGTGCATAGGACGGGGGAAAACGGGAAGCCCGTTTTTAAAAAAAAACCTGATATTTTGTTCCTAGTCTATAGGAACAAAATATCAGGTATCCAGATATTTTTTCCATACGGCTAAATGTGTAGGGGCAAATCTTGCACATACGAAGTAATCCATAGAGGTATTTATCAAGCCCTACGGGTTAAACCGTAGGAGCAAGTATTTTATTTTATAAACCAATAAATTAAATATATATTATGTCCCTATGGAGTAATCCATAGGGATACATGTCCCTACGGAGTAAGGCGCAGGGGCAATCATTACTCCATAGGGGCATGTTCAGAGCGAAAACTTGCACCTGCGGCCTTTGTATCTACAGGAGAATTTTATGTCCCTACGGCCATATCTGTAGAGGCAGCAGTTTGCCCCTACGGCTAAATCCGTAGGGACAACCCATTATTGTAGTAGTGTGGTCTTGTTTATTTTATAGAAAACTAGATGGAATTTATAATTAATTTGTCCATAGTCAGTGCTTATTGATGTGATATCATTGTCTCGAAACCGTCATCTCAGTGATCGGCCTCTTCTAAAATGGATATTATCGCATCGAAACCGTTATATATGTTTGGGTTTCAGCTCATGTGGTTCAGAGTTATCATTTTCGTTCATAATTGGTTGTCTGATGCCATCTTTTAAATCTTAATTAATTTGTATACAGTAAAACTTTACAAGTGTAATTGGCTTTGTCGGAAGCTCTGCAACAGTACGGTGATTTTTCAAAAAATAATCTTTTTCTACCGATACTCGTCTCCTACCAGCATCTCGCCTATATTCTAATAGGATGACTGGACGGTTGATGGGATGACGCCTTATAGACCTCTGACCAGATGCTCACGGGGGCAACGACTGGAAGGTAGTTTAACTCTGATATTTCATAGCAAAAAAGAAAGAATATTCAAATGAATTATTAATGAAAATATTTTGATGTTTTTCAAATAAGATATTGTGGTTGATTTCTTTTATGGTTTTTTAGCAGGAGGTTTTTTTATACAATATACATTAAAAAAAATAAGGTGTTAATCTTTAGTCAAAGAAATAATAACGAGTTAATGAAATCGTGCACTTCAATTTTCATGCGCCTTCAAGAAAATTGACATTTTCATTTTATTTTATTAAACAATATTTTATTAAATCTGAAATAGGAAAATATATTGTATTAAATCATTTAGATTTCAGCTCATTGGACTATTATGAAAAAATGGAAATAGAAGGATCCTAATGATTTAAATTCTACGACTCTAAGTTGTCCTTCAGAACTAATATTATGGCAAATCAGAACTTTTTGGTTTTTGTCATCTTTTATTAAAGAAACTTTATGAGTTTCTTAATCTCTATACATATAATAGACCAAAAACCAGTAACATGAAAGAGAGAATATATTTTTCTTAAATGATTTAAGTTCAATGAACTGTCATGAAAAATTTAGAATAGGAGAGGTATACCTTGCTAATTAAACCTATAAATTCATTTAAATATAATGAAAAAATCTGAAATGGGGAGTATATTTTATTAGATTATATAGATTTAAATTCATTGAACCATCATGAAAAGTTTGAAATGGGAGGATCATAATGATTTAGGTTCTTTGAATCGTTATGGAAAAAGAAGAACATTGACTAATATAAAAGACAAATAATGCATGGGGTAGCTAACATGTTGACATGGAAACAGCTCAGCTAACATGTTGATATGGAAACAGCTCAGCAGCAAGTAAGACAAAATGCTTGGCTCGTAACGCCTCGCATGAATGCTGACGTCAAGCTGCACATGTAATACTTATCCATTTAGAACCCGACAAATCTTTTACATAGGAACTATCTTTACAAACATGGAGCTAAAAATTAATGCAAATAACTATAATTCAAGTTTCTATGTCGAGGTTCCCGTTCAAATCAGTTGTTCATTTAGAAATTTTTCATAAGACTCCCTCTATTCGAATTTACTCGTCCTCGTAAACTTTTTAATACAAATTATTTATACTTATGGATAAATCATAATTCTGAATGTATTATTTGACCTAACTGACCCGCAACTTTTATTTGATCAGATTAGCAATTTGTGTAAAAAATATATTCCAAACAGGGCCTTAATTAGCATAAATCTGAATGTATTATTCGACCTTTCAACTTTTTTTTTATAGAGAAAGTGACCTATATTTTTTTTTTATTGCTCTTACCTTTCAACTTACATGTCATTCATGCCTATTCTGTATTAACAAAGAAAAAACAGTGTATATATGCAGCAAAGAGAACATAATGATTAAAATTGTAAAACTTCTATGCTTGTTGAGTTCCTTCACTTTTCACTTCTATTAAAAATTTGACATTTGTGGAAATGTTTGGGTCAGTGTTAATAATTTACATGCTAAACATTCTTTTAGTTGTTTTTTTTAAAAAGACAAGTAATTTTAAGAAATAAATTTATAGGTACAAACAAATAGATCAGAGCGAGGAGCATGAAACAAGTCGAGAACCAAAGTTATTTCCTTTTTCTTTTTTTGTTAATTTATATAAAAATGTAGTATAATCATTTTCTAATTTTCCGTTAATGTTTTGAGATACTCTATAAAAGTTCATAGTAGCATTTCATCATTTTAAAAGTTCAGAAAACCACTCATGCAAAATGCCCAAAGTTCATAGTAGCAAGTTGAAATTTATCCCAATTAAAAAAATATCTTCTAAATTAAGAATTTTTCAATAATAATTTTTTTACCAAATGGGTATAGCGCATTATAATTTTCTTTTCAAAATGAGAGGTTGTCGTTTTGATTCTTCAAGTGATCGCATCCAAACGCCTTTCTTATTATAAATAATCCTAATAGAAGGTAGATTAACGTTACAATAAACTTACGACTAGCAGTAATTAGTTTATCTTTTTTTCTGTTTCACTGTGTAACGGATGATCGAGATAAAACAAAAATAGTGATTAAAACAAATAAATAAAAAATCTATCAACACAGCGAGACAAACAGACTTTGACATGGAAAATCCAAATCGGGATTAATCACAGACAGCAACAGAGATCAATATCATAATTTTAAAGAAAAATTACAGATTTTCAAATAGCGGCTCCTAAGTCTCCATTTAAGACAAACTCTTAACAGAAGCCAGAGTTTATTTAGAAATGGAATTCACTAAATACCCCTATATATCTACGGTTACAGTAACACCAAATATCATATTCAGTACAGTACCCAAAAAATTCGGATCGGGGCCAGCCCTAACTGCATAGCGCACTTGCTAGGTTGGAGCCACACACGTGGGACTCGCTCTGCTCCACCGAAGCCCTGAATAGATGGTGAACTACGCCAGCTTGGAAACATATAATAGGGTTAGGATTCAAGACATCCTAACACACTGGATGTTCCCTTTCTGGACATAGATATAGATCGAGAGAAAGTGGACAATAATCAATATGAGATATGATGTTTGCCTGAACGGTGCTATGACAAGATTTTTATTATTCGGTTTAAGAGAAGCCAAGATACAAAGGATTGTTGTGGTACGGTTCTTATTGTTGTTTAATGACGGCAGACATGGTATCATGATATGAGATGCCTAACTCAACTTCCATTTCCGTAAAACCAATAAATATAACCATTTTTATCGTTCTTGGTTGAAGGAGATTGAGCGTGCGAGGAAAAAAGAAGAGCGTACAATTTACGTATCAGGTAAGGCAGATAATTGTGTCGTTAGTTCTGTTATTTTTCTAGCTTTCGCGCCAATTTTAACTTCAAACCAGCATAGAGGAAACAAATTGCGATAACTTAAAAATCAATCCACTGCATAAAATTATATGGATATATTAAAGAATTTTAAAGGATATTTACACAACTTTCAAGAACAAAAGAAGAAATAAAACTAAAGAATGGGAGCAAATTGTTAAAAATGGAGTTGGGGCTGTGAACAGAGCTGCCTATTTAAAGCCACCAACTGCTGGGCTTGACGGCTCACAACCCTAATTTAGATAAGACATCTCTACTCATCCCCCCTAAAAATTCCATTCCTCTCTCCAACTCTCTCTTCTTCATCTCTTTTTACAAAATTCTCTTTGCTTTTCTATTAAAATAGAGATCTTTTTCAATAGTTTGGTAGAATTATGTATAAGAAGTAGGGAGTTGAACTTGAAAGAGGGTTGAAATGGTTGATCATGATGAAGTTTAATGGAGAAGATGAAAGTTGGGATGAAAATGAGAGATCTCTTGTTTAAGCACGAGAGATTTATCCATTTGATCCTTTTGTCGGTGGGTATGGGATGTTTCGGGAAATTCCAATTTATCCTTCGTTTCTGTAACGAAAGGGTTCATTGGGACTCAAAACATGAACGCATGTGTATTCACTGTGTTTATGTTTGGAACAAGAATTTATATTCTTGTTAATGATCGGAGGACAAACCCTACGGGACAGCGGTTTAGGATCTCGAATGCGGCGGCAGAGATAGGCTTGCATGGAGAGATGATACAGAAGAATTTATAGCTTGACGGATTGCGCTTCCTATCGAGTTATGATCCAATGATGTCCCAGTTGAAACATGAAGGGTTTGATGTCCGATCGTCCAAGATTCTAAACTTTAATTGATTAAGAGGGAGTTATAGAGATGCATGGCCAGACATGTTCCGTGCATGGCCGGCGCTGGTGATAAAACTAGAACTGTTTTTTGTGCTATAGTGAATTTCAATGTTCAAAACGGATTCTTCAAGTTCAATTTGTTGCTTGTCATCGTTTATATTATTAATTAATCTTGAAAGCATCAAGAGAGGGTCACTGCTGTATTTGTACTATGACATTTTATAAATCTTGTGTGTTATGTCTTACTTCTGTTTACTCAATTCAAATCATGATACCTGGCAATGAAAATTTTCATGCACCAATATGTGTGATTAACTCAAACGTGACTGAAGAATCATGCGATCACGAATCTCCAAAATACTTTTTCAATCCACACCTGCAAAACTTCTTACAAAAATTGCAGTAAACATGCATTCATTGCTGTAAATTCTGCTGTGAGCTTACAAAAGTTGGTAAGTAATATGAGTTCAGCCAAAATAAGCATCAGAAAAATTAGCTTTTTCTTATCCTTATCAATCTCTTTGCATATAATCCTTCCTCGTATTCCTAAATTCATAAAATCAGAAACTGATGGTGATCGTAAATGGTAATAACCCAGATTATGACACGTAGCAAGCGACGTGTCGTCAACGTAAGACCGCTGGATTCCTGGGGCTGTGGAAATGGAGTAAGTACGATGTATTGGGGACATTTCTCGGCGTCCCATCTCCGGGATATCATCCGACCTTTGGAGGGACTCCCATAAGTACACTCTCTAGTCGCCTAGCAAACAGCCAACATCATCCTACAGCCGAGGTTCCTCAGTCTCATCGCTTGTGTCCGAGCAGTCACCGAGCTAAACTTTCTCGGCCTCATCGCTCGTCTCCGGGTTGTCACCGAAGTTGAGCTTCCTCGGCTTCCCTATCTAGGCGAGAGCACGGTGCCCAAACGCCCCCGTAACGGCTCCGTGTATCTCATCGCGACGAGATCTTCGCCGCTCCACGTCCCGCATCCCACACTAGCGTATCTCACCATTAATAGGCGTATCCCGCCATCAACACGAACGTGACGGAAGGGCATAACAGACGGCGAGAATCTCGCATCGGCTCGCTCCAATGCGACCCCTATATAATCCACTCCTTCAGACAACTCAGGTACGTCGAACTCATTTCCACGACACCGTGGCTCTGTCCAATTACTCCCCGGTACTTACTTGATCGCCGGAGGGTCCTACGGTGGTTTCCTACCTCGGGACTTTCCTTGAAGGTAGCTTAGTGTCAGCATCAACCGGCAACCCATTGAGACCCACATACTCAATCCTCACACCGAATCTCAACCGCTCATCCTGCTGGCAACAAAATCAATAGAGAACAACATCTGAGGGAGATTCCAACCTCCATCAGTTGTCGCCGTCTATAAGAACGAAAAGCTTTTCCATCCAAAAAGTTGATCTTCCGCCTTCGATTCAATGGCCAGCGATAATCGCAACGATCCCAGCACGAGCCGTCCCATCCCCCACAACGGAGGCGGGGGCGGTTATACTCCACCTCCCAATATCGTCGATGTCTTATCTGCACGGATTGATAGGCTCACGGCGATAGTGGACGCACCCGCTCGTGTTCAAACGGCTGGCCATGTCCGCCAAACCGCCGTCCCCACGTCCCGGAACGACGGCGTGCATGGGACGACGGAGGGACGCCTTCAGGCCTTCGACCACACTCACGCCCATCTCGATGTCATCGAACACTGGCGTGCCGATTCCGGCAGTCACGACCCCCATGCGAGGAAGGATTCCATGACTCGTTGGGCACCGGATAGTTCGACACCGAGATCTCGGGAGAGACCAGGCTATCGCTTTAATGCCCACCGCGCTCTCTCGCCCACTGAGAAGACGTCGTTCAGGTCGCCTGATTTCAGGGGAGACCGACATCCCCATATCCATCGAGACCGCGCACATAGCTCACCTCAGGACTGACCGCAAAGGTTTCCCCCCGAGGACCTGAGGAATATGATAGAGTGAAGTCGAAACCGCTCCATCACGCAAGCCAAAAGCAGAGACAGCAGGCGTTCCGATTATGGAGAATTCTCTGGGTACCATCAAAAAATCGAGGCCCCGAGAAGAAAATTAAAGACATGCGACATGCTACCCGTTCAGCCGGCAGAGAGGCAAAATACTTCGCAGATTCGCTCACGAAGCCCTTCACAGAGCAGTTACTAGGCGAGCGGATCTCATCTTGGAACAAACCACCCAAGGTGGCCCTCTTCGATGGGAAATCTGACCCGAATGACCACTTGGATGCGTTTACGGAAGACATGAGCTTCCATGACAACTCAGACATGGCTCAGTGCCGAACCTTCCCCACCACCCTCATCCGGGCCTGCCGAGATTGGTTCTGCGGCCTTGCGTCACGCTCGATCTCGACCTTTGACGAGCTGGCGACTCAGTTCCTCGGTCACTTCGACTGTAACCGCCGACAAAAAAGGACGGTCGGCTACCTGTTTACCGTCAAGAGTAAGACAAGGAATCTTTCAAGGTTTACATCACTCACTTCTACAATACCCTTCTCGAAGTTCCCGAGCACCGCGAAGAAACGGTTATCACCGCCTTGAGGGCGGGCCTTAGGGGCAAAAAGTGGCTCCGCTCTTTCGCAGTAGCACAGCCCAAGACCATGGCCTAGGTAAAAGTCTGGATTGAGCGAGAAGTCCAACTCGAATCAGAGGTAAACGCCAACCTACCCTACGGAGACCGGACGGACCAAAAAAACGGGACAGGGAAGAGAAGAAAAATGTCGACCATTCGAAACCTTATTCTCGGAGGTTTCAGGAGTACACTCCTCTGAACATCTCTCAGATCAAGCTGCTGGAGAAGGCTAAGGGCGAGATTTTTTTCAAACTCTCGCTAGCGACTCAGAGGTAGGGAAAGCGACTCCGCGGTCCGTACTGCGCGTTCCATCGATCACAGGGGCACCCGACCGAGAACTGCGAACAACTCTGCGACTACATCGAGGAGTTGATCCACTCCGATCACCTAGAAAATTACCTACGAGACAAATGGCAAGCAGATATGGAGAAAGCGAACCAACCTCCTCCCGGAGAATTGACAATCGGGCAGATCATGGTCATCTCTATTGGCTTGACTCCGAGCAACGAGGACACCCGCCGTTTCCGGACGGTCATGTCCTTAAGTGATCCCCCTACAAGAAGTGCAAGAAGGGCAATCCAATCACCTTCAACGATGAGGACCTTCACGTATATCACTCCCGCACAATGATCCCCTTATGATAGTAGCCCGGGTAAACCGATATGAAGTCTGGAGAATCCTAGTCAACTCGGGGAGCTCGGCGGATATCCTGTTTTATGGTTGTTTCTAGCGGAAGGGATTAAATCCATCCGACCTCCAACTGACCTCCTACTTTCTCTTCAGGTTTACATACTATTTCGTCTTGGCCGAGAGATTGATCACCCTCCCTCTCAACATTAGGAAAGAAGGAATAACGCGAACTATATCAGTGAATTTCCTCATTGCTAGGATCCTTTCGTCCTATAACATTCTCTTGGGTCGCCCCACCCTAAACAACCTCCAGGCTCAGATCTTGACCTATCACCTCACGCTCAAGTTCCCTCTGGACAATGGGGGGATAGGCCGGGCCTACGGAGATCAGCAAACTGCTAAGGTCTGTCTTGCCTCGACGTTCCCCGAGGAGAAAGAAGTTGACATTTTTGAAGATGTGTGCGATCCTCGGGAATCTCTGGATACATGCGACGACAAAAACGAGATTCACGGTTCCCTAGTGGAGGCTTCGTCAGAGGTTCCTCTCGAGGAGGGAGACGATAGCTGAACTATTCTGATCGGCTGAATCTTGATAGGGGATGCTCGGGACAGCCTGATCCAGTTCCTTCGGAGCAACTCCGATGTGTTCGCTTGGACTCCCGCGGACATGCCCGGGATTGACCCCAAGGTGATCTCCCACAAGCTCGGGGTCGACTCGAAATCCCGGCCGGTCCGACAAAAGAAAAGAAGTTTCGCGCCAGTAAAACGGAAAGCAATAGAGGAGGAGGTGGACCGACTGCTCGCGGCCGACTTCATCAGAAACCTGGACTACTCAGCTTAGCTAGCAAATACAGTCATGGTCAAGAAGGCAAACATGAAATGGCGCATGTGCGTCGATTTCACCGATCTAAATAAGGCCTGCCCCAAAGACAACTACCCAATCTCTCGGATATATCAGTTAGTCGACAGCTCGGCCGGTCATGAGCTTCTGAGCTTCATGGATGCCTTCTCCAGTTATAATCAAGTCCGGATGAATCCGGCCGACGAAGAGCTGACCGCGTTCACCGCCGATCGAGGAGTCTACTGCTACAGGGTAATGCCTTCAGCCTCAAAAATGCGGGGGCAACATACCAGTGGCTGGTCAACAAACTGTTCAAACCACAAATTGGAAGAAATATGGAAGTTTACGTCTACGACATGCTCGTGAAATCCACCCTGATAGCCGAACACACCACAGACCTCGGCAAGATATTTGATGTTCAGCGAAAGTATAAAATGAAACTAAATCCAGCCAAGTGTGCGTTCGGCGTCACGGGCGGAAAATTCCTTGGATTCATGGTCACCCACTGGGGAATCGAAGCAAATCCGGAGAAGATTAAAGCCATCATTGATATGGCAACGCCCAAAAGCAATGTTGATATCATGCGGCTCATGGGCAGGGTGGCTGCTTTGAGTCGCTTCATGTCCAGATCTGGAGAAAAGTGCATGCCTTTCTTAAAGCCTTAAGGAAGATCCCCGGGTTCGAGTAGTCCGAGGAGTGCCAAGTCGCTTTTGATCAACCCAAGGCATATCTGGTGACACCCTCCCACCCCCACCCCTCCCCCCACCCCCACCCCCTCCCCGCTTCTCACCAGACCAGCTGAGGGGGATGAGCTGTTACTGTATCTGGCCGTCTCCGACCAAGCTGTCGGCTCCGTACTCATCATAGAATCTGAAGGAATACAAAGACCAGTCTACTACGTCAGCCACGATTTTAAGAACGCAGAGACCGGATACCCGGCCATACAAAAAATAGTCCTGGTGCTTGTCGTCACCTCTAAGAAACTCTGACACTATTCCAGGCTCACACGATCATTTTTCTCACAGAATGACCCTTGGGAAATATCCTTGGTTCCCCCGAATCATCGAGGCGCTTAGAGAAATGGAAATGGGAGTTATCCCAATTCGACATCCGGTACCGACCAAGGCAAGCTATCAAAGCACAGGCCCTAACCGATTTCGTGGTCGAATGCACCATTCCCAATAAGGAAGGAGTGCTGGTGCGAGGCCTTGACCCACGACCCTTAGTCGAGGAGACACTCGGCCCAATTCCAGACTGGGTATTCTATGTGGACGGCTCCTCTACAGAGGAAGAGAATGGGGCTGGGTTGGTCATCCGTGGTCCGAATGAAGCAGAGATGGAATACTATCTGAGCTTTGGCTTCAAGGTGTCGAACAACGCCGCAGAATATGAAACCTTATTGTCTGGGCTACGAATCACCTTCGAGGTAGGGTTAAAAACAATCAGGAGCTGAACGACTCTGCGCTGGTCGTCGGTCAGGTGACCGGACATTTCGAAGCCCGGGATCCCCTGATGATGAAATACCTAGCGGAGGTAAAAAGACTTCGGAGAAATTTCGACGAGGTCCAAGTAGAACAGATTCCCAGGAGCATGAACGTCGAGGCCGACGCGCTAAGCAAACTCGCCTCTTCTTATTCGGCCAATCACCAGAGAAACATCCTTTTCGAAGTCCTGCCACGTCCCAGTATCGAAAATAGAGAGGTGGTACACCGGATCTACACTACTTAAGAGGATATCTCGAATTAGAGAAAACCCATAGCGAAGTTCCTCAAGGACGAAGTACTCCCCGAAGACCGGATTAAGGCATGCCGGCTCCACATAAAAGCTCGCCACTTCGTATGGAGTAAAGGAAATCTGTACAAAAAGTTGTACACCCAACCTCTGCTCCGATGCGTCAATTCCGACGAAGTAGATTACGTTCTCCGATAGATACATGATGGAGTCAGAGGAGCACATCAAGGGGCCCGCGTTCTAACTCAAAAGACACTGTTGCAGGGGTATTACCGACCGACTATACACCAAGATGCGGAAAAGATGGTCAGAAGGTGCAAGACCTGCCAACTCTTTGGCAGCATTTCTCGGCTACCCGCTACCGAGTTGTCGCCGCTAAGTTCCTCTTGGCCATTCGCGCAATAAGGATGGATATAGTCATCCAACTCCCCACTGGCACGGGTGGACATAAATACATCCTTGTCTCCATAGACTACTTCACGAAGTGGGTAGAAGCCATTCTGATCAGAAAACCGGATGCCAACTCTACGGTGAAGTTCCTGCAGAATAATATAATCTCCCGATTTGGAATCCCGAGGTGCATCATCACCGACCATGACACCAACTTTGAAAATGACAAAGACAAAGAATTCTATAGCGACTATCACATATTGATGAAGTTCTCCGCAATCGCGCATCCCCAATGCAACGGGCAAGCTGAGGAAGCAAATGGAGATGTCATTCGAGACCTCAGAGCCCTCCTGGAAGGAAGACATGGCGGCTGGGTCGAGGAACTGCCATGGGTGTTATGGGCATTGCAAACATCGAGAAAAACACCCACGGGAGAAACCCCGTTTAGTTTCTGTTATGGCACCGAGGCAATGGTCCCCGCAGAAATCGGCCTTCCCAGCTATCAAGTCAAACACTTCGACGACGAGGCCAATGTCTTGTCACTTCGAAGCAACCTAACCATCTTATTGGAAAAGAGAGATCGGGCATAAATAAGGATGGACGCATATCAGCAACAGACTGCCTAATATTACTACGCCCGGGTTAGACATTGAGCTTTCAAGGAAGGAGACCTGGTCCTGCATCGAAATGAGTTTGAAGACCAAGAAAAGCTGCACAAGTTCTCCCCAAAGTGGGACGGTCCCTTCCTCGTGACTGAGACACTGCCCGGCAGAGCCTACCGCCTCCAGGATTCTTGGGGACGTGACTTTCCACGGCTATATAACGCTGAAAAACTTAAATTGTACAGATGAACTTGTACTCTTTCGAATAATGAGATTACTCTTTTTATGTAAACTAAAGTTATTTTAGTTTCAACGCTAAGTCCTCACCATGAGACAACCAAGTAGCTTTTTGCTCGGCCCATCCGCAGCAGGAAGCTTCTTGCTCAGCTACACTGTGGATCCAAATCCTTCACCACGAGGCAACCGAGTAGCTTCCTGCTCGACCCATCCGCAGCGGGCAGCTTCCTACCCGGCTACACTGTGGATCCATAGCCTTCAATATGAGGTAATCAAGTAGCTTCCTACTCAGCCCATCCACAGCGGGCAGCTTCCAGCCCGGCTACACTGTGGATCCAAAGCCCTCACCACGAGGTGACCAAGTAGCTTTCTGCTCGGCCCATCAACAGTGGGCAGCTTCCTGCCTGACTAAACTGTGGATCCAAAACCCTCACCACGAGGTGGTCGAGTAGCTTCCTGCTCAGCCCATCCGCAGCCAGCGGCTTCCTGCCCGGCTGAGCTATGGACCCGAACCCCAGCCATACTCAAATCCTAGGGTCACCGATCTATTTGAATTTGGAGTTAATATTTGGTGTTCGCTTGTCCTACGTCACCTTGACTTCAGGAGGAGGAGGGACACCGATTTATTTGTGCTCGGAATTAATATTTGGTGTTCGCTTGTTCCACATCACCTCGACTCCAGGGGGAGGAGGGACACTGGTTTTGTAATTGCTTAAGGCAGCATAAAAAAATATAGCGAGAGTGTTTTATCACCTAATGCCTTAGACCAACTAGTTTGGAAGCCACTACTAAGCCTTAGGTGTTGCAAGATGAGAAATTACGCCTAAATAAGCAAGTATATTTGGTAATCGATCGGTTAGTATCTCAAGAAGTATTAACGGTCGCATGAAAAATGTGTGAGCAATTCCATCTAAAATATTCACTGACTAAAAAATACTAAGGAAGATGGACAAAAGTATGATAGTTTGAATTGAATTCTCTAAGTGTAGAGATGTCTTTTACACACACGTAGGGGTATATGATCGATGTTTGGAAGAAAAGTAGAGATGAAGACTAAAAGCGATATTTTATTGAGGGATGATGTGATTTCTAATATCTTTTCACGACCATTAAGATAGGGCTCATCACAACAGAAAAGCTAGTGTAATTGGAAACTCTTCTTTTCAAGTTCTTTCTTTTTTATATCCTTATCTTTGTATGTAACTTTCATCTTCTTTCTTTTATTATGGTATTTTATGGGTGTAATCCGCTGAAAACCCTCAGGAGACGACACTCCTCCTACTGGGGACACCTAGAGGTTTAACGGTTTGTTGCACGTGCTCGATGCAATCGTGCTGCCGACGAAAGTGTGCTAGTTAGTTTTTCTTTATCTTTCCTTCTTTCTCCCTCTCTTGAATAAAAAGTTTGCTCGGGACGACCAAAGTTAACTTTGGGGATATTTGTTCAGTCGAAAAAACTGCACTTTTGATATAACATTTTCCTTGCTTTTCTTAAATAATAAAAGGTGTTTATTATAAATATAAAACATATTTAGGGTTTATCTGCACAATACTATTTACCATATGTTTATACATTATATTTAACATTATGAAGGAAAATATATGCATATAATAATTGTATAATATTTGGTAATTAAAATATGCATATCATATCAAATATTCTAATCAAGATTCTTAAAAGATATAATATCATACAAATGGTTAGAATAATATTTCAAAATTTATGCATAATATTTTAGTAATTAAAATATGCATAGCATATCAAATATTCTTAATCAAGTTTCTTAAAAATTTAATACCATATAAAGTAATTAAGATACTCTCTCTAATTTAATAAATATTACTAACATTATTCATGGAGATTTTGTGCAGATTTAGCTCAGGTCAAGAGATCAAGATATTCAAGATGTCAGGATCAAAAATCTGCCAATAAAATTGTAGGATCTGAAAACTTGGAAAGTGGATTTTTATGGAAAGTCTAAACCTATGAGATCTAAGATTTCTTATTTGAGGGCTATATAAAGGACCGAGGGCTAAAGTTAAAAATCATCACCTTTACACTAAGCAAATCACCGTCAAAAAACAAGAGATCCACGACAGCTCCATGATTCGACGTGATAGGGCGACGTGAAAATTAACGGAGTATCTACTTTTTACGAGACAGAGATCGAGAGCAACTTCTTCCTCTTGTAATCTAAATTCGTAGGATTTGTATTTGTGAAGTTGATTAATAAAGGCATATCATTTTGTTTAATTATTTATTTTCTATATTTTGACTTTCTGCATTTTAATTATGATCTCATTCTCTATCCTTTCTTCTTCTTCTCACAACATGCGTGAGTAATTCCTAAATTGCTAGGGTTCGTGGGATTAGGATAGAACAATGGATAAAAAAATATTTTAACTTATTTTAAGTCTTATGATGTTTATAAACTTTAGCAAAAGAATCGTTAACATCGTAATCGGGCGCGCTGCCAATTTATTGCTAGTCTCGACCGCGATTTGAGATCAGATTAACAATTGTTTTGTTAAGGGTTAGACATAAATAGAGATCAACGAAAGGAAAAGGGTCAATAGTGTTTAAACCCTAGTTTCTTCCAAGAACTTTAATTCCCATTCATCACTATCAAGCTAGTTTTAAATTTATTAATAAATAAAATGAGTAATCTTTATTAGTCATCCATGACTACTAAATCCTAACGAACCCTTCAAGCCTTCTTCTTATATATTCTATATCCTTATTTAAACTAGACCTGAAAAATATATATTCTACATCCGTATTTACCATAGATCTAAAATCTATTCTTCATTATTCTCTATTCTCCTTCCTCTTTTCTAATCAACGCGTCTAAAACAAGATTAAAAGTTCAACGAATCCCTAAGGACGACCCGTACTCATCTCGGCTAGCTACACGCGACACCGTTATTGATTGCGGTTACTACTAAAACACTTTTTCACGATCAATCAAATGGCGCCGTTGCCGAGGATATGTGCGTAAATTTTTTTCTTGCTATTCGGGTTGAATTCTTATTCGATCTATATCATAATAAAACAAAATAGCAAATTGTGTATTTAACAATTATTGTGCGAATTTTCCAAGGGAATCTAGAGTCACTTGATCAACTCCGCGGCGGAACCGCGGCATAGTTAGGGAAGTAGGGTTCCAAACTTCTCTGGTAACTTTCCTATCTCTTTCTCTCTCCTCTGAAAAATCCAATAATATATTTTTCTGCAGGATTCTTTGCAAATTTCGCCGCTCAAAAAATCTTTTTGCTTGTTTTGTTTTGCGGTTTGTTTTTGCATATTTTTAATACGGACTTTAAGGGGCAAGACCAAAATTCAGATTAGGTGGGGATTTTATCACCCTTCCTAGACCCCACAAATCACAAAACATGCATCCGCATCATCCTATATTAATTAAAAAATATCTAGACCAAGACTCTAACGACCGTCGCGCTCAATTAGGACAGAGGAAGGGCGTGGGTAATCTATTGCTTATCCGCATTACTTGCGTGGTGTCTAAGGCAAGTGTGTCTAAGGAAAGTGGTTACTTAATTAGGCCCTTTATTTTCGGTGATTCATATCGCGGATACCTCCCACTTACCTGGCACTTATCTGGCCACAAGAGTAATAAAGAGGTGGTAGAGGATTAATCATGCGGCTTGTCCTTTGGAAGTCTAAGAGCGATCTAATGACTTGACATAGATGATCTTAGTTCTAAGGTTGATTATGCAAATTTTTTGTGTGATTTGTCTCACGTCCAACACTTTTTCAAAACAAACCCTTTTAGCGTTCACACGCTGCTACTTGCATTAAACCCGCTTAGTGCATGCTCGGCTGGACACAGGATTCTAGTGCCCGTCTTGTCCGCGTTCTTGCTATCGACTCCGAAGTCGGTACTTCTTCATCTTCTTTTTCCCCTCCATCCATCACATCGACCGAGATGGATGGTTCTCCATCAGATTATAACACCACCCTGCTACCACCCGTCGGTACGCAGAATCCACCGTTCATCTCTCTCCAAGAAAGATGCTATCCTATACACGGTCCCCTTCCTACCTGTCTATCCCTTCCACCAGCCAATGGGGATAATTTTGAAATTAAACCCCACTTCATCAACCTTTTGCCCAAATTTCACGGGCTTGAGTCTGAAGACACATACGTTTTTATCACCAAATTTGAAAATGTATGCGCAATGATGGGTACTTCACAACTTTCCTTGGATGTTATGCGCTTGCGTCTTCTCCCTTTCACTTTGTGCGATTTAGCAAAAAATGGATTTATATAACTGTCGCACACTCTATTACTAATTGGGATGAATTCGTGATAGCATTCCTTAAGAAATTTTACCCCAATCATAAGACCACCCGTGTTCGGAGCGAAATCAATCAGTCTACCCAGCTTCCCAATGAACCATTTTGGAAATGCTTTGAACAGTTTAAGAATCTGCTTGTCCAATGTCTTCATCACGGAATAAATAGATAGGATCTGTGCCGAATTATATATGAGGGCATTAATCCAGCGACAAAGCATATGCTTGAAACCATGTGTCAATGCCATTTCTTGTCCAAAGACGATGATGAAGCTTGGAAATTTCTGGAAGATCTCGCTGAACACACTTTGCAGTGGGAAAGCGATAGACCATCGTCTAAGGGAGGTATCCATCAGCTCGATGTTTCCATTGCAGTAAAAGCCGAAATGGCAGCGATGCAAAAGAAACTCGACGCTTTAGAGAACAAATTCTCATCAGCCTTCCTAAACCAGGTTACGCTTCCCAAGACTGTGTGTGGTTGTTGTTCCAACCCATCATATCTGAAGGAAGAATATCCTTTGAATGCACTGTTTCAAGGTCAAGAGCACACTAATGTTACTTTCCAGCAGCGACCTAGAAACGGTCCTTATTCTTCCACATACAATCAGGGATGGAGGAGTCATCCTAATTTTGCTTGGAACCAAAACCAAACCCAGAATCAAAACCAGTTCCAAAGAAATTATCAAAACCTCCTCCACAGCAGCAGCAACCACACCCACAGAGTCAGCACCCCTTTCAATCGCAACCTTTTCAAAATCCGGCCAACAATTCTACACCTTATAACAATTCTTTCCAAACGGCTGGTACCGAAAACTCATCTGCACTCGAACGAAGCGTGGATATGTTTATTAAACATTCCATGCAATCGACGGATGATATAAAGTCTTCTATCTGAGTATTAACACAGACCAGCACCTCCTACGGTGAAAGTATAAAATCAATAGAAGGACAACTTGCACAACTAAATGCTGCGATGAGTGCTAGAGAAAAAGGGAAACTTCCATCTCAACCTCTACCGAATCCTGGCCACTCACAAAGTCATAAAGTGAGTGTTGTTACCATGTTGAGATCAGGATGAGTGTTGAACAACTAAGTGGGTGAACATATTGATGATGGGGAATCAATTGAAACCCCGGCTTCCACTTCTTTCCCTAATTCATCTAGTCTACCACCTTCTTCCGAGCCTATTCTCCGTTTTCCCCTAGGTTCGAACCCTCCGCCCACTTCCTCGAGTCAACCTAAAACAATCCACACTCCAATTCTGGGATCGATTTTCATCCCCACAAACTTCTCCACAAATGTTGGACCCAAAACTTATTGATAAAGCTCCGTTTCCAAACAGGTTGAGAGCCAACAAACCTAACGCACAAATGGAGAAAATTGTGGAAATGTTTAAGCAAGTTAACATAAATATTCCTCTCCTAGATACTATTCAACAAGTTCCGTCTTATGCAAAAATCCTTAAGGACTTGTGCACTGGGAAGAGGAAAACTCAAGTGCCGAGAAAAGGTATTCATGACGAGTAATGTAAGCACAGCTTTTACCCAACAATTGCCTAAGAAACGTAAGGACCCCGGTCGTCCTACAATATCTATAACTGTTGGGGGTAAAAGCATCAATCGTGCTCTACTTTACCTCGGCGCTAGTGTTAACTTACTTCCATATTCCGTCTATGAGCAGCTAGGTATAGAAGAGTTGAAAACTGCCCACTGCACTCTCCAGATGGCAATCCGATCTATCGCCCAACCTAGGGGTGAGCTAGAGGATGTGTTAATCAAAGTCGGGGAATTCATATTCCCTGTGGACTTTATTGTTTTAGATACACAGCCTGTGGCGAACCCACGTAACCAAATCCCGGTGATACTAGGTCGGCCTTTTCTAGCAACTTTCAACGCTGTCATTAATTGTCGTAACAGGTGGTATTTGGGTACAGTCCCGATTCACATGGAGGCAATGAGCGATAGGAAGGGATTCGTCTCTCCCGGTATTGGGGGTTGATGTTGCGTTATGCTCGACTGGCCATAACAGGAAATCCCTGGCCAGGGTTGCAGTGATATACTGGTAAGAGTTATCAGTAGTTTCACGAATGTTATGGACCTCACGTCGGCATGACTTATCAAGATATTGGGGTCTGACGTTTACCACCCCTAGGCGAGATATGCGACATATCAGACGAACAGACCGGACTGTACGGTAAGTGTTACTGGTTGGATTCACAGGAGTGTGAGCGGGCTTGCTCGTCGATCTTCTGATCGCTCAATACCCGGGTAGCCGTTACGTTTAGTAGACCGCTTGTGGCTTGTGGATGCTTGATATGATCATCATCTGCTGCCGGCGTATTGACGAGTCTTTAGAGTCCTACACAGAGGTTTCCTGGCTCAAGCGAAACGAAATAGGAGCGCATATAAGATATGTGCGGGACCGAGAATAATGCATGTATGTGATACCGTATTCCATTCTCGCGATGAATGTATCGATGTTGTATGCGATATAACCTAGTTATCGAATCGAGGATTGATTCGATAAGCCGATACATTGGATATTAGTCGGTTATATGCGATATGACCGAATCGTTAAATCAAGTATTGATTTAATGATTTAATGCATAATTATATATTTGATATATTACCTTGCATTAACTAGTATTGGTTCACTTAAATTGGATTTTCTCACTTGATATACACAAGTTGTATATGTGATATACTTTTGTGCACTTGTTTGTATCATGTTTGATGATATATGCTAACTTGAGTTTGTGTGTATGATTAAACCATGGTTATATGAATGGTTAGGGTTTTATTTACTTATTCATTTATTTATTTTGTTTATTTATTTTGGAAAAGATAAATAGAAATGGTGGCTTTCTTTGTTTCTTTCATGAAACTTCATGAAGTGTTGAAAACTTGACCATTTTGTTTGCTTCCCTTAACCTAATCATTCACCTAACCCTAGTTTAGTCTCTACACTTAACCATGGTTGGTATATGATAAGTATTCATTTTATTTTCTATTTGAAAAATACTTATCATATTCTTTTCCTTCTTCTTCTTCATCTTCAACAAGAAGAAAAACTTGCCTCCATCAATGGCAACTTGAGAAAAAGAGTGAGAAATCCAATTCTAAAGTGAACCCACTTCCTATTTCTTCATCCTCTACCACTTGCCAAGTAGTATAGGGTGTTTTCTTCACAAGTTTCATGACTTGGTGAAGTTGGAGTTTGATCTTGAGTTGCCTCGACGTAGATCATCTTCGGCATCGAAGTCGACGACCTAGCCCGATCAATTCTTCGATGAAACCACCGCGAGAGTCCGAGATCCGATGGGTACAGCGGAGGGACTTCATCACGGAGCTATGGAGGTGGAGGATCGAATCTACAAAGGTTGTAGCCCCTTCCCTTTTAGTTAAAGTCGTTAACTTGCATTGCATAATCTATAAATCTAGTTAACGATCCGTATTAGGGTTTGTAGGCACATGAAATTTTTTGAATTGGACATGTTTGATCACTTGTGAGACCTCATTAATGTGCCTAGGAACCCTACAAATCTAACTTTGTTAATCGATAATTTATTCTTTTCAACGACAAACTTGCCTCTGCGGATTTTCTTCTTTGTCAGTAACCATCTCATTCTTAGATTTTTCAATATAGTCACCATAAACTACAATTTATATGTTATACAGTCTAACATGACCTATGAGTACATCAGAAGTTAAGGACTGAATGTACGTGGATTGGCAACAACACATACAATCTAAATTTGTTGCAGGAGTTGCTGCTTTCATTGAATTTGCACACGCACATAATAAGATCGTGTTAGAGAAGATTCTCTGTCCGTGCGATAGATGTGGGAATAAGTTTTGGCAGAAGGTAGAAATCGTAGAGCTTCACATCGTTAAACATAGTTATACTAGACTTTATACAACTTGGCTATATCATGGGGAAGGACAAGAAGAAGGCGGTAATGTGGCAGAAGAAGAAGGAGGAGACGGTAATGCGGCAGAAGAAGAAGAAAACGATAATTTCTTTACAGGAGAAGAAATGGAGGATATGGTAGAGACTACCCTAAGTGATAGTACTCCTACCGAAGATGACATTCCTTCTGGTCAAGGGCCGCGTGCGGATAAGTATGAAAAGTTCATGAATGATGCTATAAGACCAATTTATGAGAATGCAAAGTATTCAACCCTATCATGGTTCGTCCAACTTTTCCAGATTAAGTGCCTAAATGGATGGAGCAATAAATCATTCACGATACTTCTGAAGTTCCTGAAAAATTCTATGCCCCGGAAAATAACGTGCCCGACAACTGGTACGAAACCCAAAAGATGATGTCTGATTTGCGTCTGATGTGTGAGAAGATTTATGCATGTCCCAAAGATTGCGTATTGTACCGGAAAGAGAATTCAGATTTGAAAGTGTGTCCAACTTGCGAAGAGGCCGGGTATAAGATGAAAGAATCTGATAAGAAACCCGATATACCTGTCAAGATAGCACGATACTTTCCCATAATGCAGAGGCTATTCAGGTGCAAGAAAACAGCCAAGGCGGTGATTTGGCATCACCGTGCTGCTCCAAGCGAAGATAGAAAAATGAGTCATCCAAGAGATTCACCGGTATGGAAGAATTTCGATAGGAGGCACGAAATATTTAGTAGTGATCCTCGCAATGTCAGGCTCGGACTAACTAGTGATGGCTTCTGCCCATTCAACGATATAGCTGGAAGCTACAGCACATGGCCCGTTGTAATGATAGTTTATAATCTGTCGCCTTAGTTCGCTATTGATCAATCCTATTTTATGATGTCTCTTCTTATTGAAGGACCAAACTCACTGGGAAGCAATATTGACGTCTATCTCCGACCTCTGATCGATGAGTTAAAATCTTTATTCATTGATGGTGTAGAGACTTACGATGCAAACACAAATACAAGCTTCACAATGCGTACTGCTTTAATATGGATAATTAATGACTTTCCTACGTATGGAATGCTATCAGATTGGTCCGTACATGGTCACAAAGCATGCGCTTATTGCCATCAATATACAACATCGAAATTCTTGAATTTTAGCAGGAAGGTTTGTTATTGCGGTCATCGGCGTTTCCTGGCACTGGACCTGTAGGGTTCCTAGGCACAATAATGAGGTCTCACAAGGCATCAACCATGCCAATTTCAAAAATTTCAAGTGCCGAGAAACCCTAATACGGATCGTTGACTAGATTTTTAGGCGAAACAAAGAAACTAGTTAACAACTTAACTAAAAGAACGGAAATACAACCTTTGTAGATCCGGTTCTCCACCTCCATAGCTCCATGATGAAGTCTCCTCGCTGTCCAAATAGAATCCCGGGCTCTAGCGTCGGCTTCATCGGAGAAATAGGCGGGCTAGGTCATCGACAACGATGCCGAAGATGATCTACGTCGAGGCATCACAAGATCAAGCTCACACTTCACCAAGTCATGAAACTTGTGAAGATAACACCCTATACTACTTGGCAAGAGGTAGAGGATGAAGAAATAGGAGGTGGGTTCACTTTAGAATTGGATTTCTCACTCATTTTCACATGTCACCATTGTTGGTAGAAAGCTTTCTTCATTAAGATGAAGAAGAAGAAGATGATATTAATATGATAAGTATTGTCATAAAGGAAAATAATATGAATACTTATCATATACTAACCATAGTTAGGTGTAGAGAATAAATCATGGTTAGTTTGAAGGGTTAGGGTTAAGCATGAAGACAAAATGGTCACTTGGTCAAAACTTCATGAAGCTTCAACTAGAAAACAAATCAAGCCACCATTTTCTTTTCATTTGCCAAAAAGAAATAAATAAATAAATCAATAAATAGATAAATGAATAAGCAAAACCTTAATCATCAATTTAACCATGGTTTAGTTCTTTACACTTAACCAAATAAGCATGTATCATCAAACATGATACAATCATGTGCACAAAAGTATATCACATATACAACTTGCACAATTCAAGTGAGAAAATCCATTTAAAGTGAACCAATACTAGTTAATGCAAAATAATATATCAAATATATAATTATACATTAAATCATTAAATCAACACTTGATTTAACGATCCGGTCATATCGCATATAACCGACTAGTATCCTATGTATCGGCTTACCGAATCAATCCTTGATTCGATAACTAGGTTATATCGCATACAACCTTTCGATACATTCATCGCGAGAATGGAATACGGTATCACATACACGCATTATTCTCGGTCCTGCACATATCTCATATGCGCTCCTATTTCGTTTCGCTTGAGCCAGGAAACCTCTGTGTAGGACTCTAAAGACTCGTCAATACGCCGGCAGCAGGTGATGATCATATCAAACACCCACAAGCCGCAAGCGGTCTGCTAAACGTAACGGCCACCCGGGTATTAAACGATCAGAAGATCGACGAGCAAGCCCGCTCACACTCCTGTGAATCCAACCAGTAACACTTACCGTACAGTCCGGTCTCGTCGTCTGATATGTCGCATATCTTGCCTAGGGGTGGTAAACGTCAGACCCCAATAGCTTGATAAGTCTTGTCGATATGAGGTCTATAACAGTTCGAGAAACTACAGGTAACACTTACCAGTAAATCTCAGCAACCCTGGCCAGAGATTTCCGGTTATAGCCAATCGAACACAGCGCAACATCAACTCCCTATACCGGGAGAGACGAATCCCCTCCTATCGCTCATTGCCTCCATGTGATTCAGGACTGTACCCAAAAGCCACCGTTCTGCACGCCCTCTTGGACGTGGTAAGGTGGAAATCAAAGCATAGTGGGAACCACACAAGACTCTATGACGATCTTGGGTCAACAGACTACTCTGTACCAGTGTCACCAGAGAACTGCCATCTGACGTAAGGTATAATACCATCTGGGAGTTCTCGGCGAGTCCGTCCAGTGTACCTAGTCTCCACTGAGCACCCGTATATCATCTCTGATGTCAAACACCAATGGATATGGGATCATCCATCGCCCATCTGTATGGGTCGAGAAGGTATACGCTAGTCTACTCTGGTATATCGATGCCATGTCTCGATACACCCACGACTAGGGACCTTGAAAGATGTACTTATGGACTACCATGTCCCCACTAGTATGATCCGCATCATAGTCCAGGTAGTCAAGTACACATCCTAAGGGCTTTACCAACATGTAACAGAGAGACAATCAGTGTACACGTTAAGGTAAAGAGCAACCAGATAGCATACTATCATGTCGAGCAAGAAAGTCCTCCCTATATATATCCAAGCATCCACTACAATATACATCCTATGTATAGTAATGGCCTCTAGGGCATACATATAACTAACAATCTCCCACTTGCACTAGGGCCATCTGATAGCAGTGGTTGTAGTATCTCATACTCAACCATCCCATAAAAGTCTCTCTCTGGGAAAAGGCCTTTGTGAGTGGATCCGCCGTGTTGTCCTCTGAGTCTACTCTCCCAACCATGATCACCCTGGAGATTAACTATCTCCATGATCAGGTGATACTGTCTTAGAATATGTCTGGATCACTGATGGGACCGGCGTTCCTTGGCATAAGCCACAACTCCATTGTCACACAATGGGAGGAACAAAGTTCATCTCATGAACCAATATACATCCAGACTGCCTCTTTGGTAGCATCTTAAGTAGCGATGTATCCTGCCTTTATCGTCTAGTATGCCACGGTATCTAGCTTGGAACTCTTCCAACATACCGTCCCTTTACTGAGGGTAAAGACAATGCCTGTGACTGACATTCAGTCGTCCTTATCACCCTGGAACCTTTCCAGTGATTTTCCCCAGGATCAATTGATACCGTCTCACTACAACTAGTGAGAATCCTAACATCCATTTAGATCTATCTCATAGATCCAAAATCCAGGATTTAGGAGGTATCATTTTGATCCTATATGGAGAATCATTGTGATAAGCGGAGATTGACCGAGCGTAGCATAGGAAACTCCTTTCCTATCAAGAGTATGTCATCCACATACTCTACGAGGATCATCACCATACTCCCTACTACCTTTTTTGTATATACAAGGTTCATCTACCATTTTGATGACGTCAAACTGTTTGACTACTTCATCAAAACAGATGTTCCAACTCCGCGATACCTGCTTTATCCTATAAAGCATCTTGTACACGTTTCCGCTGCTCCCACTTTTTACGAAGCCCTCTGGCTGTGTACTTACAGACGCTCTCTTCTAAAACATCATTTTAGAAAAGCAGTCATGACACCCAACCGCCAGATATCGTAGTCATGGTATGTAGCCGTGGCAACTAGGATCTGGATGGACTTAAGCATAGCTCCTTAGAAAAGGTTTCATCATTATCCACGCCTGGTCGATGACGAAAACCTTTAACAAGTCTAGCTTTGAAAGTCTCAACCTTTCCATCTACACCAAGTAATCTTCTCAAGATATACTTGCTCCTGATGGGGATTTAACCCTTCAGATATAGCAACCAAAGTCCATACTTTGTTGGTGTACATGGATTCCATCTTGGATCGCTAAGCATCCAGCCATTCTTACAGAGTCCCACTCCTGATGGCCAGCTCGAAACTAGTTGGGTCATCATCTCATGATGCAATCCTCGCTCCCACTGTCATAGAGAAACAGAAGTATTTCTCAGGTGGGTGAGAAACCCTACTAGATCGGCGGAGAGGCTGAGGTTCGTTGGTAACTATTGAATCCTTTGGTTTTATCAAATCATCTGCTATAGTTTGTATAGCTGGAACCTTTCCAGTTCTACATTACAGACCTTGCCTCAAGCTTGTCCGGATTTTGCTTTTTAGACATAGGCTGGACAACCCCAAATCTTAACTAACTTAAGAGATGGGCTCTTCCCTTATCATATCACATATGAAATGGTAGGCAACTGATTTGATTTGAACCCTATTCAATAGGTATGCAGCTTCTCAAGTGCATAACTCCCAAAAAGGAAATAGGTAACTTGGTAGTACTCATCATAGAGCACACCATATCGAATAGAGTGCAATTGCTCCGCCGCGATATACCATCGTGCTATGGTGTATACGGAGGAGTAATCCTGAGAGAGAATCTCATTCTCCTTTAGAAAAGTCCAAGAATTTCGTGCTCAAGTATTCTCCTCCTTGATCTCATCAAAGGACATAATACTTATACCCGTTTTGGTTCTCTACTTCTAACTTATATTCTGTGAATATCTCAAAAGGTTCGGACTTGTGTTTCAACAAGAACATATGTCTGAATCTAAAGAGATTATCAGAGAATGTAATGAAGTACAAGGAACCGGTCTTGGCATGTGTAGACAGGGGACCTTACATACATCAACATGTATCATCCCAAGAGTTCACTAACTCTTTCTCTGTTTCCAGTAAACGGAGCTATGGTCATCTTATCTCTGTGACATGACTGGTAAGTTTCATAAGATGTAAATTCAAACTAATTTAAATATGCATCTAAAATGTAACTTCAGCCAGTCGGATCGCATTGATATGACCTAGTCTACAATGCCTCAAGAAGAATTCGTTCATTTCTGAACTCTTCCTCTTATGTGTGTTCCATATACAAAGAACTGTAGTTTGATTTAGAACATTAATGCTTTTAGATAATGTGCCTGAACCGATCAACTTTTGATATAGGAAATGTTCAAAATATTATCCAACAATACAAAATTATATCCTTTCTTTACTAATAAAGAGATTGATATGATTTTGTATATCAGGTTCGGTATCTAATAACATTCGTTCAGAATCAATGTATTGGTAATACAGGGTGACAGTGACCAACAGACTTGGCTGCAACTCTTGCCCCGTTTTCTCCCTCATGAAACTTATCACCCGTTCTCAGTCCTCTACCTTTCTGTAGCCCTATGTAACAGATTACATATCTGGGATCCTGATCTGGTATCACATACCGAGGACGTAAAGGATACTGAGAAACAGTTCTCTGTAATGAACACACCCGAAGATGATGCATCATCATGCACTCTCTTCGTTTGGGCGGCACGGGAATTCTGGTAATCCCCAATTTCCTGCTCTGTCTTATAACAATTATAAGTTGGACCGGGACCAACGTTCCCCAGCTCAGTATAACAAGCGGGTTCAGTCAATAATCCGTATTATTATCTTGATTAAGGCGTGATATGGTCGCTACCTGGAGAGAGAGAGAAGAAAACACTCAGCATGCGCTCTTACAAGAATAGATTGGTTTTTATTTTATCTAATCAGGATGGCTCCCACTGTTTTTTATCAAATCTTCCTTCAAACCCTAAAAGGAAAGACTAGCCGGGATTAATTACACACTACAAGTTCGCCAATCTTTCAGCCAGGCCAGTGTCGGTACTTTGAGGGAGGTCCCCCGTGCTTTCGCACGAACCTAATTAATGTAAACCTCGTTTTCCCAGAGGCGTAACCTCGTTAACACCTTTCTAGACACCTACTTGATCGGCTAATTGTAATGTGTAAAACTCTCCCAGGAGTAACAATTACTCGCAGCGGGTATCGAGATCCAACTATCTCATAGAAGGTATGCAATCTCATTGCAAATTTCAACACTTGAAATTCCCGATAATATTTTGCCCCTAGCGTCCTATGACCTTGACGCAGGCCAACAAACCATAGTGCGCTAGTCAAGTTCAACCCGTCATTTCCTGATTGAATTAAACCCACCCGCACGACCCTTGACGCAGGCCAACAAAGTCGCACGACTACCCTAATCCAATTTTCATCATATGCATAAGCAGATAAATACTAGTTAGCTACCGCACACTACGCCTTGACGCAGGCCAACAAACGTAGCACGAATACTAACTACTATTTATCTGAAATGACGGAGGGCTACGACAGGTTTTTCTGAAAACCTATTGCGTAATGAACTTGATATCGTTGTAGAATCAAATGAATTTAAAATGGAGTGTTTTTTAGGCTTTTCTTGTTTTGCTAAAGTGGTCACTCCCGGTGAAGGGATCGTCGGCCCTTTTCTCGTCGAATGAGGTGCGGGATATATCATATATATCACTGTGCAAAGCAAAAACTCTTAAAAGCAATCAAAAGACAAACCGAGTGTGTAGCATCTGCCAGTTATTGCTAAAGGAGTCACTCCCAGTGAAGGGATCTCGGTCCTTTCCTCATCGAATAAGGTGCAGGATATATCACATATACCGCTATGCAAAGCAAGAACTGTAGCTACCTGTTTTATTTTTGAAATTCAATTCTACAACATCTTAAGGTTTCTTTTCTTTCATTAATCACATTAACGAAGTCCCATCATTTATATACCTAAACATCACAGATAAATACGACGTACACTTATGCCATCCGCATTCGCCTTGATGTCCCCTCGTGCACCGTTAGGTTAGGTAACTAACGGCAGAGCGGGGCAGGGCTAGCGCGGGTGTAAAACATAAGTAACGTCTATATAATATATCATATATACTATATACAGTATCCATCACAGAACATATCACATGATCACATCACAGATATCGCAGCAGAAGAAACATATGAAATATTGGATATACTAGAACGTTCGTGTTTTCAATACGAGCCAGTATAAAACACGGATTCCACGGTCACGATGAATAGCCAAACCCACACCCCTAGACCCCTACGAGAGCGGCAAGAAACCCTACCAATTCTAGAGTTAGGAGACCCGGACTCGACTCCTCGAGTTGGTCTCCCACTGGACTCCAGAACCCGGTTACTTGTGCTCCCCTCCTTGGGTCTATCCTAGTGCGGAAAAGTAAATAATATACAAAAGGTGACATCTTCCGCAACCTGGAAGTGCCCCAATAAAAGAATATTACATACAAGTTTTTACATGAATGAAAGTGAAAAACACTCATCTCATATAAAAACCCCCGGCTATTCAAACACGACGATCCAATATAACATATTCAGCAACACATAACATCACATGTCATCAACGTAAGTAAACATGCGTATCCCAATTAGTCGTTGACATATAGCAACGAAACCGGCGATATCACATATTACACTTACGGTCACAGAAAAGAAAGTGTAAAACTACAACAGTTGGAATCCGCAATCTGTTTAGACATCGCATGCCTAATCAAATGAATTACTTAGACATCGCATGCCTAACAATTATAAACCCCGCATTTTAGTCTTAAAATCGAAAACACTTTTCAATATCAAGTCGGGCAATTCAACAAGATTCCCGACATCCTGATCGAATGCTCGTCGCAAACTTTAGTAGACGGCCGCACCCCCGATGCCGTCGACGAAGTGCACCAAGGCGGAACACCGCTGCCGCGAACACCCGAACGGATGCTTTCGGCGACGGGGTTCTCCTACAGTCACTTGGTCGGGGCTATGGAGTGAGGCTGTCTATTAAGTTTACCCGGCGAGTATCCGCGTACGCTACGTGATTGCGACGGACTTTTGATCACATCAAAATTCCGTGGCAACCGATCAAGTGAGACTAAACTGCTATGTTTATAACATTCATTCAGTTATCTCATAACTACTTGTGAATTCCAAATGTTGTATCACATTCCGGATAAAATAGAAAATGTTAAACTTTCCGATCGAACAATCGAACACCCAAGTTTTCCCGAAACAGCTCAACTCATGAAATAAGTTCAAAGACATTCACTTCGTGCCTCAGTACCAACGGTCCAGCCGTAGAAGGGTCAAGCCAACGCCTCACATGTGGCACGCCGTACTGCCCCAAACCCGAAGGTTCAAAGGGCAGTTCAAGACGGTCACATAATCGAGTTAAGGTTTGTTGTCTTCTAGAGGGACCATCGCGTTACTTGCACTACTTAGAACGTGATTAAACTACAGAAAAATCCAACAATTGGAAATTTCCCGGCAGGGGAAAAAGTGGGTATTTATATCCGGTCGAACTTTTTAACATATTCTAAAATATCCGGAAAGCCACATAGACAAAGTCTGATAATCCGATCGAATAAACGAATCCCCAAAACAACTCAGAATATTCAACTCTTGAATAAATATTAAAAATTCCCATAAAATCCAGCACCATAAAATAGGAATTACTGTGCAAAAATGGTTGGCTGATGTCATCAGAGGGCCGCGGAACCGCCGCAGAAGCTAGGCTTCTGCCGCGGTTCCGCCGCCGTTTAGAGGTAACTTTTGTCAAATTTTGCACCGTAACTCTTAGAATTCCCTGCTGAATTTTTTAAGAATTTTTAATGTGGAAAAAACCCAGTTTTTGAAAAAAGTCCAGAGAGCATGAAATTTTGAGGGTTTCGGGTTCGTTCGGCTTTCAAACTTCGTCTACGCATCGCCTAAGGCTCTAGCTAGGCTCTGATACCACTGTAGGGTTCCTAGGCACAATAATGAGGTCTCACAAGGCATCAACCATGCCAATTTCAAAAATTACAAGTGCCGGGAAACCCTAATACGGATCGTTGACTAGATTTTTAGGCGAAACAAAGAAACTAGTTAACAACTTAACTAAAAGAACGGAAATACAACCTTTGTAGATCCGGTCCTCCACCTCCATAGCTCCATGATGAAGTCTCCTCGCTGTCCAAATAGAATCCCGGGCTCTAGCGTCGGCTTCATCGGAGAAATAGGCGGGCTAGGTCATCGACAACGATGCCGAAGATGATCTACGTCGAGGCATCACAAGATCAAGCTCACACTTCACCAAGTCATGAAACTTGTGAAAATAACACCCTATACTACTTGGCAAGAGGTAGAGGATGAAGAAATAGGAGGTGGGTTCACTTTAGAATTGGATTTCTCACTCATTTTCACATTTCACCATTGTTGGTAGAAAGCTTTCTTCATTAAGATGAAGAAGAAGAAGATGATATTAATATGATAAGTATTGTCATAAAGGAAAATAATATGAATACTTATCATATACTAACCATAGTTAGGTGTAGAGAATAAATCATGGTTAGTTTGAAGGGTTAGGGTTAAGCATGAAGACAAAATGGTCACTTGGTCAAAGCTTCATGAAGCTTCAACTAGAAAACAAATCAAGCCACCATTTTCTTTTCATTTGCCAAAAAGAAATAAATAAATAAATCAATAAATAGATAAATGAATAAGCAAAACCTTAATCATCAATTTAACCATGGTTTAGTTCTTTACACTTAACCAAATAAGCATGTATCATCAAACATGATACAATCATGTGCACAAAAGTATATCACATATACAACTTGCACAATTCAAGTGAGAAAATCCATTTAAAGTGAACCAATACCAGTTAATGCAAAGTAATATATCAAATATATAATTATACATTAAATCATTAAATCAACACTTGATTTAACGATCCGGTCATATCGCATATAACCGACTAGTATCATATGTATCGGCTTACCGAATCAATCCTTGATTCGATAACTAGGTTATATCGCATACAACCTTTCGATACATTCATCGCGAGAATGGAATACGGTATCACATACACGCATTATTCTCGGTCCTGCACATATCTCATATGCGCTCCTATTTCGTTTCGCTTGAGCCAGGAAATCTCTGTGTAGGACTCTAAAGACTCGTCAATACGCCGGCAGCAGGTGATGATCATATCAAACATCCACAAGCCGCAAGCGGTCTGCTAAACGTAACGGCCACCTAGGTATTGAGCGATCAGAAGATCGACGAGCAAGCCCGCTCACACTCCTGTGAATCCAACCAGTAACACTTACCGTACAGTCCGGTCTCGTCGTCTGATATGTCGCATATCTTGCCTAGGGGTGGTAAACGTCAGACCCCAATAGCTTGATAAGTCGTGTCGATATGAGGTCTATAACAGTTCGAGAAACTACAGATAACACTTACCAGTAAATCTCAGCAACCCTGGCCAGGGATTTCCGGTTATAGCCAATCGAACACAGCGCAACATCAACTCCCTATACCGGGAGAGATGAATCCCCTCCTATCGCTCATTACCTCCATGTGATTCGGGACTGTACCCAAAAGCCACCGTTTTGCACGCCCTCTTGGACGTGGTAAGGTGGAAATCAAAGCACAGTGGGAACCACACAAGACTCTATGACGATCTCGGGTCAACAGACTACTCTGTACCAGTGTCACCAGAGAACTGCCATCTGACGTAAGGTATAATACCATCTGGGAGTTCTCGGCGAGTCCGTCCAGTGTACCTAGTCTCCACTGAGCACCCGTATATCATCTCTGATGTCAAACACCAATGGATATGGGATCATCCATCGCCCATCTGTATGGGTCGAGAAGGTATACGCTAGTCTACTCTGGTATATCGATGCCATGTCTCGATACACCCACGACTAGGGACCTTGAAGGATGTACTTATGGACTACCCTGTCCCCACTAGTATGATCCGCATCATAGTCCAGGTAGTCAAGTACACATCCTAAGGGCTTTACCAACATGTAACAGAGAGACAATCAGTGTACACGTTAAGGTAAAGAGCAACCAGATAGTATACTATCATGTCGAGCAAGAAAGTCCTCCCTATATATGTCCAAGCATCCACTACAATATACATCCTATGTATAGTAATGGCCTTTAGGGCATACATATAGGACCATCCCTACAGGTTAGACGCTGCTCATTTTAATGGTCATCAGGAGCTTTTTGGGCCTCCCGCCTCATTATCCGGAGAGGACGTGATTGCTCAGTGGGATGGCTACAATAATGTGACCTTCGGGATAGATCCGGCAAAACAATTCAAACCACCATACTAGAACAAGTTAAGCATTTTCTACGAGCTTCCGTACTGGTCAACAAATTTAGTGCGTCATTGTATGGACGTCATGCATATAGAGAAGGGAGTATCCGAGCACGTACTCAACTTGCTTCTTTGTAAAGACGGAAAATCAAAAGACAACCTCCGTGCTCGGATGGATCTTCACGACTGAGAAATTAGAAGTGAATTGCATCTTAAACCGATAGCAGGTAAACTAAGTAAGTTTATACTTCCCAATGCCGCGTATCATATGTCACAACCGGAGAAGAAAAGTTTCCTGCAGATGTTGCATGATTTGAAAGTTCCCACAGATTTCTCAGGATTATTTAGCAAGAGATAAAAATTGTGAAAGGTAAGATCGATGGGCTGAAAATTCATGATCACCATGTTATTATGGAGCACCTTCTCTCATTAGCCCACAGGACTTTTCTTCCCGAATCGGTTGGTCTAGTAATCAATGACCTTTGTTACTTATTTTAGAGAATTGTGCAATAAAACCTTGGATGTTGTAATGGTGGAGAATCTAAAAAATTCTATTTTATTGATACTTTGTAAGTTTGAGCGTATTTTCCTACCGTCATTTTTCGATATCATAATACAGCTTACGGTTCATCTTGCAACCAATGCTAAGTTTGTCGGACCGGCACAATATCGATGGATGTATCCCGTAAAAAACTACGTGGAATTTTTTGTTTCACGCAATTTCTAAAATTATTGTTATCCTATATGCCCGTATTTATTTATTTAATATTTTTTTTAGGTACCTCTACACTCTAAAAATATATATACGCAATAGAAATCGACTAAAGGGTTCTATCATGCAAGATTATCTTCTAAATGAAGTAACCATATTTTGTTCCCGCTATCTGGACGAGAACATTGAGACGAAACTTAATCGTCCTGGGAGAATTTAGGACGGGCCATATGGTAAAGTTGATTATAAGAGAGGAGACACTATATTTATCAACAAAATATATCGGTTTATCCTCCTCAATAGCGTATGTTTTAAAGAAATTAAAAAGTAAGTTTTTTGGATTAATTGTTATATTTGTGTTTGTGTGTGTATGAAATGATATAATATTAATATCATAATTTATTGTTGAGAACAGAATTCATATTGATGAGGTATGTGAGGGGCATCCTGATTGGAATGATGAATGATTAGAAAAATATCATCAGGATAATTTTTGCGATTGGGTTGCAGATCATGTAAGTTGTTCGAATAACATGTTATTGCTACCAGTCTTAATCTAAACTTATATCATTATGTATTTGCCGTAAAATTTGTTTTGTCAGATCCATAATCCGAACTTGTTTGCATCATTAGAAAGAGATTCAAGATGTTTAGCTCAGTTTTCTAGTATGGAGGTTGCATATTATAAAGGATTCGGTGTCCTTGAATACAAATTTGAAGTTAAGAACATAGAAATATCTCGAACCACTCAGAATAGTGGGATTGCGACGGTAGGATCGGATAGTGTGATTTATTATGGATACTTAAATTGCATACTTGGCATCCAATATCCCGGACGATCAGAACCATTTTATATATTTCGGTGTATTTGGTACGATACACGAACCGATATGGATAAGTGGAGAAACAATCTCGGGACTTGGAAAAATGAATATGGATTGACTAGTATGAACACACTTCGATTTTACGGTCAGGATGATCCATTTATCTTTCTGAACGAAGCGTTCCAAGTATACTACTCACAGTACTTGAAGTATCCGGGATGGAGTGCCGTATGCTGTTGGAAACCCAGGGATATTTACGATATCCCAGAATTTGAGAATCTTATGGAGGATAGCGATGAGGATGAAGAAGAGAGAAGACTTAGAGTGCTCCGACAGTCTGTTTCAAAAGACGGGTTGTCTTCGGCTGATCGTGAATTTACGTGGGTTAGAAATGATATCAATGATGAAATTCAAGTAGATATGTCTAATGCATCTACGAAACGAAAAAGATTATCAGTAATGTTATATTATTACTTCACATTTTTACGATCTATACATATATTGCATGCATATGTAATGATTGTACTCTTATCTAGGTCTGATGACGACGCCCGGAGTTGCGAGGGGAAGCAGGACCACCAGCAGAGGCAGAGGAAGAGCGGTTCTGCCGTCCGGAGAGCTGCGTAGGGAGCTCTTGAGGGCTGGTCTTGCACCCCGATCGTTAACCCCTTCGGATGACTCATTCTGTTTGACTTTGCCACACCTCTAGGTATATTGCATGCATATTCATTTTGAATGTAATATTATAGATATACACGCATATTCATTTCAAAATTACTTATATAGTCAATGTTTAATTTTCTAGCTGTTGGTGGTGCGTCCACATCAGAGGCAGGGGCCACTACCGCACCTGCAGGTATGTTTATATATCTTATAGCGCATGCATATTGATTTAGAATGTTATATCATAAATATACACACATTCTTTTTTCTCTTACTTGGATAATCATTTTTTGATTGTCTAGCTGTAGGTGTTGCCTCCACATCTCGGGCAGAAGCCGCCACCGCAGCTGCGGGTATGTTTATATATCCTATATTGCATGGATATTGATTTAGAATGTTATATTATAGATATACACATTCTTTTTTCAATTACTTATATAATCTATTTTTAATTGTTTAATTATAGGTGGTGTATCCACATCTGGCGCAGAGGCCACTCCCGCCACTTCCGTACCGTCCGCTCAGTCTGCAGATTAGTATGAGTAAATATAAAATATTTAGTCATTTTACATTTCCTCTAAGAATAAACACGAACTTCATGTAATTTTATCGTCAATATTTATTTTCTAATTGGAGGGGATGCGTCCACATCCAGGTCACCGGCTGTTCCTCACCGGAGGAACTATCGTCCCGCTCGTGCTGTTGCCCGGGCCCAGACTCGTGCTGCTGTCGCCGGAGGTACATATCTCAGCTCAATTTTCGTTAATCCTTGATTTCTTTATAATTTTTTGTCTTAATATTGCTTGTCTTGATATTTCTTGTATATACAGGGTAGCCCCATCCCGAGAGGGGGACTCGAGGGCCGAATCAATCCCACAGACTCAGGCCCGATAAAGATAGGGGGGAGGCACCATTCCCCCTCTTGTTTACCCTCGATTATCGTTATACTGGCGATTATGCCGAGCAGTTCGGCCGGTATATGGGGGTTGAGAGCCGCATCCAAAAAAATATCCACTTCACGTTGAGTGGGGCGATCAGCATTGGCGCTCATTTGCCCTCTTCTGGGATCAAGCTCGGGTATTCATATATATTTTCATTTGACTTATCCAATAAATTTATTATTATTTAACACTTGTAATTTAAATACATTATTTTTTTGTATTTGCAGTTGGATTACGATTTTCAGCTTGTACCTGACCCTGATCACCCTAACAGAGTGCTCGATCTTCACTCTCTGTACCTCGGCCTCATGAAGAACATGCAATCTAAGATCCGATACAATAGGAACGAGCTGAAAATTGATTGCTATTTGGTATGGCTGGCGAGCCCTGAGGTAGAGATAGCGGCTCTCCTACATACTCCGTCCTTTGCCAGAGTCGACATAGATACACGGCCTCTTTTGTGCCAATATTACGACTCCCGGCACAAACAGGTTTGTAATTTAAATGTAATTCATTGTTTAGTATATAATTTATTTTTTTGTGTTGCTTAATTAGAAAACTAAATCTGATTGTGTTGTGCAGAAATAGACCGATCAAAATAAAGAGAATAGGAAGTCGGCGAAGAGGGGTCACCCCACTTATTCAGGTGGCTCGAGGAATATTACTCGTGCCATGGAGGAATCAGTAAATTACAATAGATCTATTTTGATATAATGCAATATTAAGAGTTATTTTATAATATATGTAAACTTTTGGAAAATTGCAGAGAGCTCAGACCCTGGCGCAGGGTGGTACACCGAGCCTACTGACCGCGTATCTTGCCGTCCATGGCACCTCGACAGATCCCGCCACGGGTGAGCTTCGATTCCCCGACATCGCTACCCAGGAGTATTGCGTAAGTATTAATATTTATTCTAATTCGAATGGAATTTTTGTTTTGATAAGTTCGGGTTTTTGACGACTCAGGGTTGCACCGAGGAGCAGAAGCGCCAGATTACGACGATTATCAGGGATGGAGGAACTGAACCAAACTAGAGTAGCTTAATTTATATTTTTAAGGATGTATGTATTTATCTGATATATATTGTATATATTTTGGACGATATTGGTGGTTGCTTGCTTATTCACGATAATTTAGATTGATATCGTATTCTGTTTGTTTATTTCTTTTATATATTATGCGTGAGATGTTGATTATGAATATTTATATATTTGGTTAGATGATGTATATATTATTGTGCATAGGACGGGAAAAAACGGGAAGCCCGTTTTTATAAAAAAAACCCTGATATTTTGTTCCTAGTCTATAGGAACAAAATATCAGGTATCCAGATATTTTTTCCATACGGCTAAATGTGTAGGGGCAAATCTTGCACATACGAAGTAATCCATAGAGGTATTTATCAGGCCCTACGGGTTAAACCGTAGGAGCAAGTATTTTATTTTATAAACCAATAAATTAATTATATATTATGTCCCTATGGAGTAATCCATAGGGATACATGCCCCTACGGAATAAGGCGCAGGGGCAATCATTACTCCATAGGGGCATGTTCAGAGCGAAAACTTGCAGCTGCGGCTTTTGTATCTACAGGGAAATTTTATGTCCCTACGGCCATATCTGTAGAGGCAGCGATTTGCCCCTAAGGCTAAATCCGTAGGGACAACCCATTATTGTAGGAGTGTGGTCTTGTTTATTTTATAGAAAACTAGATGGAATTTATAATTAATTTGTCCATGGTCAGTGCTTATTGATGTGATATCATTGTCTCGAAACCGTCATCTCAGTGATCGGCCTCTTCTAAAATGGATCGCATCGAAACCGTTATATATGTTTGGGTTTCAGCTCATGTGGTTCAGAGTTATCATTTTCGTTCATAATTGGTTGTCTGATGCCATCTTTTAAATCTTAATTAATTTGTATACAGTAAAACTTTATAAGTGTAATTGGCTTTGTCGGAAGCTCTGCAACAGTACGGTGATTTTTCAAAAAATAATCTTTTTCTACGGATACTCGTCTCCTACCAGCATCTCGCCTATATTCTAATAGGATGACTGGACGGTTGATGGGATGACGCCTTATAGACCTCTGACCAGATGCTCACGGGGGCAACGACTGGAAGGTAGTTTAACTCTGATATTTCATAGCAAAAAAGAAAGAATATTCAAATGAATTATTAATGAAAATATTTTGATGTTTTTCAAATAAGATATTGTGGTTGATTTCTTTTATGGTTTTTTAGCAGGAGGTTTTTTTATACAATATACATTAAAAAAAATAAGGTGTTAATCTTTAGTCAAAGAAATAATAACGAGTTAATGAAATCGTGCACTTCAATTTTCATGCGCCTTCAAGAAAATTGACATTTTCATTTTATTTTATTAAACTATATTTTATTAAATCTGAAATAGGAAAATATATTGTTAAATCATTTAGATTTCAGCTCATTGAACTATTATGAAAAAATGGAAATGGAAGGATCCTAATGATTTAAGTTCTTTGAATATTAAAGGTCAAAACAGAAACATTGACTTGTATAAAGGACAAATAATACATGGCAAAGCTAAGAGAAGAACCAATGAGTTAGCCGTCTCCGCATGTTGACGTGGAATCAGCTCAGCAACGGAAAGAGACAAAATGCTTAGCTGGTAACGCCTCACATACTGACACTGGATGGAATGTGCTATATTTTTCCGTTTAGAAGCAGACAAAAATCTCATAATTACATTGAAAACATAGAGGCAGAATTAATGGGAAATTGATTGTTACCAATTCAGAATTTCAAAATTCTGAGACTCTAAGTTGTCCTTCAGAACTAATATTATGGCAAATCAGAACTTTTTGGTTTTTGTCATCTTTTATTAAAGAAAATTTATGATGAGTTTCTTAATCTCTATACATATAATAGACCAAAAACCAGTAACTTGCAAGAGAGAATATATTTTTTCTTAAATGATTTAAGTTCAATGAACTGTCATGAAAAATTTAGAGTAGGAGAGGTATACCTTGCTAATTAAACCTGTAAATTCATTTAAATATAATGAAAAAATCTGAAATGGGGAGTATATTTTATTAGATTATTTAGATTTAAATTCATTGAACCATCATGAAAAGTTTGATATGGGAGGATCATAATGATTTAGGTTCTTTGAATCGTTATGGAAAAAGAAGAACATTGACTAATATAAAAGACAAATAATGCATGGGGTAGCTAACATGTTGACATGGAAACAGCTCAGCTAACATGTTGACATGGAAACAGCTCAGCAGCAAATAAGACAAAATGCTTGGCTCGTAACGCCTCACATGAATGCTGACGTCATGCTGCACATGTAATACTTATCCATTTAGAACCCGACAAATCTTTTACATAGGAACTATCTTTACAAACATGGAGCTAAAAATTAATGCAAATAACTATAATTCAAGTTTCTATGTCGAGGTTCCCATTCAAATCAGTTGTTCATTTAGAAGTTTTTCATAAGACTCCCTCTATTCGAATTTACTCGTCCTCGTAAACTTTTTAATACAAATTATTTATACTTATGGATAAATCATAATTCTGAATGTATTATTTGACCTAACTGACCCGCAACTTTTATTTGATCAGATTAGCAATTTGTGTAAAAAATATATTCCAAACAGGGCCTTAATTAGCATAAATCTGAATGTATTATTCGACCTTTCAACTTTTTTTTTATAGAGAAAGTGACCTATATTTTTTTTTTATTGCTCTTACCTTTCAACTTACATGTCATTCATGCCTATTCTGTATTAACAAAGAAAAAACAGTGTATATATGCAGCAAACAGAACATAATGATTAAAATTGTAGAACTTCTATGCTTGTTGAGTTCCTTCACTTTTCACTTCTATTAAAAATTTGACATTTGTGGAAATGTTTGGGTCAGTGTTAATAATTTACATGCTAAACATTCTTTTAGTTGTTTTTTTTTAAAAAGACAAGTAATTTTAGGAAATAAATTTATAGGTACAAACAAATAGATCAGAGTGAGGAGCATGAAACAAGTCGAGAACCAAAGTTATTTCCTTTTTCTTTTTTTGTTAATTTATATAAAAAGGTAGTATAGTCATTTTCTAATTTTCCGTTAATGTTGTTATGGTAGTTTTGAGATACTCTATAAAAGTTCATAGTAGCATTTCATCATTTTAAAAGTTCGGGAAACCCCTTATGCAAAATGCCCAAAGTTCATGGTAGCAAGTTGAAATTTATCCAAATTAAAAAAGTATCTTCTAAATTAAGAATTTTTCAATAATAATTTTTTTACCAAATGGGAGCGCATTATAATTTTTCTTTTCAAAATGAGAGGTTGTGGTTTTGATTCTTCAAGTGATTCTTCAAGTGATCGCATCCAAACGCCTTTCTTATTATAAATAATCCTAATAGAAGGTAGATTAACGTTACAATAAACTTACGACTAGCAGTAATTAGTTTATCTTTTTTTTCTGTTTCACTGTGTAACGGATGATCGAGATAAAACAAAAATAGTGATTAAAACAAATAAATAAAAAATCTATCAACACAGCGAGACAAACAGACTTTGACATGGAAAATCCAAATCGGGATTAATCACAGACAGCAATAGAGATCGATATCACAATTTTAATGAAAAATTACAGATTTTCAAATAGCGGCTCCTAAGGCTCCATTTAAGACAAACTCTTAACAGAAGCCAGAGTTTATTTAGAAATGGAATTCACTAAATACCCCTATATATCTACGGTTACAGTAACACCAAATATCATATTCAGTACAGTACCCCAAAAATTCGGATCGGGGCCAGCCCTAACTGCATAGCGCACTTGCTAGGTTGGAGCCACACACGTGGGACTCGCTCTGCTCCATCGAAGCCCTGAATAGATGGTGAACTACGCCAGCTTGGAAACATATAATAGGGTTAGGATTCAAGACATCCTAACGCACTGGATGTTCCCTTTCTGGACATAGATATAGATCGAGAGAAAGTGGACAATAATCAATATGAGATATGATGTTTGCCTGAACGGTGCTATGACAAGATTTTTATTATTCGGTTTAAGAGAAGCCAAGATACAAAGGATTGTTGTGGTACGGTTCTTATGTTGTTTAATGACGAGCAGACATGGTATCATGATATGAGATGCCTAACTCAACTTCCATTTCCGTAAAACCAATAAATATAACCATTTTTATCGTTCTTGGTTGAAGGAGATTGAGCGTGCGAGGAAAAAAGAAGAGCGTACAATTTACGTATCAGGTAAGGCAGATAATTGTGTCTTCTGTTATTTTTCTAGCTTTCGCGCCAATTTTATGGATATATTAAAGAATTTTAAAGGATATTTACACAACTTTCAAGAACAAAAGAAGAAATAAAATTAAAGAATGGGAGCAAATTGTTAAAAATGGAGTTGGGGCTGTTGGGGAGCTGCCTATTTAAAGCCACCAACTGCTGGGCTTGACGGCTCACAACCCTAATTTAGATAAGACATCTCTACTCATCCCCCCTAAAAATGCCATTCCTCTCTCCATCTCTCTCTTCTTCATCTCTTTTTACAAAATTCTCTTTGCTTTTCTATTAAAATAGAGATCTTTTTCAATAGTTTGGTAGAATTATGTATAAGAAGTAGGGAGTTGAACTTGAAAGAGGGTTGAAATGGTTGATCATGATGAAGTTTAATGGAGAAGATGAAAATTGGGATGAAAATGAGAGATCTCTTGTTTAAGCACGAGAGATTTATCCATTTAATCCTTTTGTCGGTGGGTATGGGATGTTTCGGGAAATTCCAATTTATCCTTCGTTTCTGTAACGAAAGGGTTCATTGGGACTCAAAACATGAACGCATGTGTATTCACTGTGTTTATGTTTGGAACAAGAATTTATATTCTTGTTAATGATCGGAGGACAAACCCTACGGGACAGTGGTTTAGGATCTCGAATGCGGCGGCAGAGATAGGCTTGCTTGGAGAGATGATACAGAAGAATTTATAGCTTGACGGATTGCGCTGCCTATCGAGTTATGATCCAATGATGTCCCAGTTGAAACATGAAGGGTTTGATGTCCGATCGTCCAAGATTCTAAACTTTAATTGATTAAGAGTTGTTATAGAGATGCATATCCAGACATGTTCCGTGCATGGCCGGCGCTGGTGATAAAACTAGAACTGTTTTTTGTGCTATAGTGAATATCAATGTTCAAAACGGATTCTTCAAGTTCAATTTGTTGCTTGTAATCGTTTATATTTGTACTATGACATTTTATAAATCTTGTGTGTTATGTCTTACTTCTGTTTACTCAATTCAAATCATGATCCCTGGCAATGAAAATTTTCATGCACCAATTTGTGTGATCAACTCAAACGTGACTGAAGAATCATGCGATCACGAATCTCCAAAATACTTTTTCAATCCACACCTGCAAAACGTCTTACAAAAATTGCAGTAAACATGCATTCATTGCTGTAAATTCTCCTGTGAGCTTACAAAAGTTGGTAATTAATATGAGTTCAGCAAAAATTAGCATCAGAAAAATTTGCTTTTTCTTATCCTTATCAATCTCTTTGCATATAATCCTTCCTCCTATTCCTAAATTCATAAAATCAGAAACTGATGGTGATCGTAAATGGTAATAACCCAGATTATGACACGTAGCAGGCGACGTGTCGTCCACGTAAGACCGCCGGATTCCTGAGGGCTGTGGAAATGGAGTAAGTACGATGCATTGGGGACATTCCTCGGCGTCTCATCTCCGAGATATCATCCGACCTTTGGAGGGACTTCCATAAGTACACTCTCTAGTTGCCTAGCAAACAGCCAGCAGCTCGCCTCCGAGCCATCCTACAACCGAGGTTCCTCAGTCTCATCGCTCGTCTCCGAGCAGTCACCGAGCGAAGCTTTCTCGGCCTCATCGATCGTCTCCGGGCTGTCACCGAAGTTGAGCTTCCTCAGCTTCCCTGTCTAGGCGAGAGCACGGAGCCCAAACACCCCCGTAACGACTCCGTGTATCTTGCCGCGAGGAGATCTTCGCCGCTCCACGTCCCGCATCCCATACTAGCGTATCTCATCATTAATGGGCGTGTCCCGCCATCAACACGAACGTGACGGAAGGGCGTAACAGACAGCGAGAACCTCGCGTCGGCTCGCTCCAATGCGACCCCTATATAATGCACTCCTTCAGACAACTCAGGTACGTCGAACTCATTTCCACGACACCGTAGCTCTTTCCAATTACTCCCCAGTACTTACTTGATCGTCGGAGGTTCCTACGGTGGTTTTCCATCCTGGGACTTTCCTTGAAGGTAGCTCGGTGTCAGCAACAACCGTCAACTCATTGAGACCCACATACTCAATCCTCACACAGAATCTCAACCGCTCATCCCGCTGGCAGCAAAATCAATGGAGAACAACATCTGAGGGAGATTCCAACCTCCATCAGTTGTCGTCGTCTGTAAGAACAAAAAAAATTTCCATCCAAAAAGTTGATCTTCCGCCTTCAGTTCAATGGCCAGCGATAATCCTAACGATCCCAGCACGAGCCGTCCCGTCCCTCACACGGAGGCGGGGACGGTTCTACTCCACCTCCCAATATCGTCGATATCTTATCTGCGCGGATTGACAGGCTCGCGGCGATAGTGGACGCACTCGCTCGTGTTCAAACGGCTGGCCATGTCAGCCAAACCGCGGTCCCCACGTCCCGGAACGACGGCGTGCATAGGATGACGGAAGGACGCCTTCAGGCCTTCGACCACGCTCATGCCCATCTCGATGTCACCGAACACTGGCGTGCCGATTCCGGCAGTCACGACCCCCATGCGAGGAAGGATTCCATGACTCGTTGGGCACAAGATAGTTCGACACCGAGATCTCGGGAGAGACCAGACTATCGCTTTAACGCCCGCCGCGCTCTCTCGCCCCCTGAGGAGACGTCATTCAGGTCGCCTGATTTCAGGGGAGACCGACGTCCCCATATCCATCGAGACCGCTTACATGGCTCACCTCAGGACCGACCACAAAGGTTTCCCCCCAAGGACCTGAAGAACATGATAGAGAGAAGTCGAAACCGCTCCATCGCGCAAGCCCAAAGCAGAGACAGCAGACGCTACGATTATGGAGAATTCTCGGGGTACCATCAACAAATCGAGGCCCTCGAGAAGAAAATTAAAGACATGCGGCATGCTACCCGTTTGGCCGGCGGAGTGGCAAAATACTCCGCAGATTCGCTCACGAGGCCCTTTACAGAGCAATTACTAGGCGAGCGGGTCTCGTCTTGGAACAAACCACCCAGGGTGATCCTCTTCGATGGGAAATCTGATCCGAAGGACCACTTAGATGCGTTTACGGCAGACATGAGCTTCCAAGACAACTCATACGCGGCTCAGTGCCAAGCCTTCCCCACAACCCTTATCCGGGCCTGCCGAGATTGGTTCCGCGGCCTTGCGCCACGCTCGATCTCGACCTTTGACGAGCTGGCGACTCAGTTCCTCGGTCACTTCGTCGGTAACCGACGACAAAAAAGGACGGTCGGCTACATGTTTACCATCAAGAGTGAAGACAGGGAATCTTTCAAGGGTTACGTCACTCACTTCTACAATACCCTTCTGGAAGTTCTCGAGCACCGCGATGAAACTGTTATTACCGCCTTGAGGGCGGGCCTTAGGAGCAAAAAGTGGCTCCGCTCTTTCGCAGTAGCACAGCCCAAGACCATGGCCGAGGTAAAAGTCTGGACTGAGCGAGAAGTCCAACTCGAATCAGAGGTAAACACCAACCTACCCCACGGAGACCGGACGGACCAAAAAAAGGGGATAGGGAAGAGAAGAAAAAAGCCGATCGTTCAAAACCTTATTCTCCGAGGTTTCAGGAGTACAATCCTCTGAACATCTCTCAGACCGAGCTGTTGGAGAAGGCTAAGGGCGAGAGTTTTTTCAAACTCCCGCTAGAAACTCAGAGGTCAGGCAAGCGACTCCGCGGCCCGTACTGTGCCTTCCATCGATCACAGGGGCACCCGACCGAGAACTGCGAACAACTCCACGACTACATCGAGGAGCTGATCCACTCCGGTCACCTAGCAAAGTACCTATGTGACAAACGACAAGCAGATCGGGAGCAAGCGAACCAACCTCCTCCCGGAGAATTGACAGTCGGGCAGATCATGGTCATCTCTATTGGCTTGACTCCGAGCAACGAGGACACCCGTCGTTTCCGGCCGGTCATGTCCTTAAGTGATCCCCCTACAAGAAGTGCAAGAAGGGCAATCCAATCACCTTCAAGGATGAGGACCTTCACGCATATCACTCCCGCACAATGATCCCCTTATGATAGTAGCCCGGGTAAACCGATACGAAGTCCGGAGAATCCTAGTCAACTCGGGGAGCTCGGCAGATATCATGTTTTATGGCTGTTTCCAGCGGATGGGATTAAACCCATCCGACCTCCAACTGACCTCCAACTTCCTCTTCGGGTTTACAAACTATACCGTCTTGGCCGAGAGATTGATCACCCTCCCTCTCAACATTACGAAAGCAGGAATAACGCGAACTATATCGGTGAATTTCCTCGTTGCTAGGATCCTTTCGTCCTATAACATTCTCTTGGGTTGCCCCACCCTAAGCACCCTCAAGGCTCAGATCTCGACCTATCACTTCACGCTCAAGTTCCTTCTGGACAATGAGGGGATAGGCCGGGCCTACGGAGACCAGCAAACTGCTAAGGTCTGTCTTACCTTGACGTTCCCCGAGGAGAAAGAAGTTGACATTTTTGATGATGTGTGCGATCCTTAGGAATCTCTGGATACATGCGACGACAAAAACGAGATTCACGGTTCCCTAGTGGAGGCTTTGTCAGAGGTTCCTCTTGAGGAGGGAGACGATAGCTTAACTATCCATATCGGCTCACTCTTGATAGGGGATGCTCGAGACAGCCTGATCCAGTTCCTTCGGAGCAACTCCGACGTGTTCGTGTGGACACCCGCGGACATGCCCGGGATTGACACCAAGGTGATCTCCCACAAGCTCGGGGTCGACTCGAAATCCCGGGCGGTCCGACAAAAGAAAAGAAGTTTCGCGCCAGTAAAACGGAAATCAATAGAGGAGGACCGACTGCTCGCGGCCGACTTCATCAGAAACCTGGACTACACAGCTTAGCTAGAAAACGCAGTCATGGTCAAGAAAGCAAACATGAAATGGCGCATGTGCGTCGATTTCACCGATCTAAATAAGGCATGCCCCAAAAACAACTACCCACTCTCTCGGATATATCAGTTAGTCGACAGCTCGGCCGGTCATGAGCTTCTGAGCTTCATGGATGCCTTCTCCAGTTATAATCAAATCCGGATGAATCCGGCCGACGAAGAGCTGACCGCTTTCACCACCGATCAAGGAGTTTACTGTTACAGGGTAATGCCCTTCAGCCGCAAAAATGCGGGGGCAACATACTAATGGCTGGTCAACAAGCTGTTCAAACCATAAATTGGGAGAAATATGGAAGTTTACGTCTATGACATGCTCCTAAAATCCACCCTGACAGACGAACACACCACAGACCTCGGCAAGACATTTGATGTCCAGCGAAAGTATAAAATGAAACTAAATCCATCCAAGTGTGCGTTCGGCATCACGGGCGGAAAATTCCTTGGATTCATGATCACCCACCGGGGAATCGAAGCAAATCCGGAGAAGATTAGAGCCATCATTGATATGGCAACGCCCAAGAGCAATGTTGATATCATGCGGCTCATGGGCAGGATGGCTGCTTTGAGTCGCTTCATGTCCAGATCTGGAGAAAAGTGCATGCCTTTCTTAAAGTCTTATGAAAGATCCCCGAGTTCGAGTGGTCCGAGGAGTGCCAAGTCGATTTTGAGCAGCTCAAGGAACATCTGGCGACACCCCCCCTCCCGCTTCTCACCAGACCAGCTGAGGGGGATGAGCTGTTACTGTATCTGGCCGTCTCCGACCAGGCTGCCGGCTCTGTACTCATCAGAGAATCCGAAGGAATACAAAGACCAGTCTACTACGTCAGCCACGTTTTCAAGAACGCAGAGACCGAATACCCGGCCATAGAAAAAATAGTCCTAGCACTTGTCGTCACCTCCAAGAAACTCCAACACTATTTTCAGGCTCACACGATCATTTTTCTCATAGAACGACCCTTGGGAAATATCCTCGGTTCCCCCGAATCGTCGGGGCACTTAGAGAAATGGAAATGGGAGTTATCCCAATTCGACATCCAGTACCGACCAAGGCAAGCTATCAAAGCACAGGCCCTAACCAATTTCGTGGTCGAATGCACCATTCCAAATAAAGAAGGAGTGCCGGCGCGAGGCCTTGACCTACGACTCTTAGTCGAAGAAACGCTCGGCCCGATTCCCGACTAGGTATTCTATGTTTACGTCTCCTCTATATAGGAAGAGAATGGGGCTGGGTTGGTCATCCGTGGCCCGAATGAAGCAAAAATGGAGTACTCTCTGAAGTTTGGCTTCAAGGCGTCGAACAACGCCGCAGAATACGAAACCTTATTGTCTGGGCTACGAATCGCCTTCGGGGTAGGGTTAAAGACAATCAGGATCCGCACGACTCCGCGCTGGTCGTCGGCCAGGTGACCGGACATTTCGAAGCCCGGGAGCCCCTTGTTGGATATAGTGCCCTCTAAGTCAATTATTGGATCCCAGGTACGTGATTGCAATGATTGAGGGAGGACCTATACCGATATGACAGTCTTGCTCGAGATGATAGTATGCTATCTAGTTTGTCTTTATCATCGTATATATGTTTTAGTTCACTATTGCATGATGATAGAGCCCATAGGATTCTTGCTTGACTACCAGCAGTATGATGGCGATCATATACGTGGGAGCTGGGGACTGTAAGCACATCCTTAAAGTGTCCCTAGTCGTGGGAGTTTCGAGACAGGGCATCGAAACTCCAGAGTAGACTAGTGTATACAGTCGAGATCCCGACGAGGGGCGGTGGCCGGTCTCACAAGCCATTGGTGTCAGTTGGTTCACCTAAGATGTATACAGGTGCTCATTGGGTTATGAGTACACCGGACAGGACTCGCCGGGGATATGCTAGTTTGTATTATACATATCGTCAGATAGCAGTTCCATGGTGACATGTGTACAGATTAGTTTTTCGACCTGAGATCGTCATTTGTCTCGTGTGAGTTCCCACTGTGCTTTGATTTCTATCCTACCACGCTCAAAGGAGACGTGCAAACAGGTATTTTTTGGGTACATTCCCGAGCCACATGGAGGCAGTGAGCGGATCGTCGGGGATTCGTCTCTCCCGGTATTGGGGGTTGATGTCACGCAGTGCACGGATGGCCATCACTAGAAATCCTCGGCCGAGGTAGTGGAGAATTACCGATTTGGATCAGTAGTTTCTCAGGTGGTGATGGGCTTCATACCGACACGAATTATCGCGTTATTAGGGGTCTGACTTTATCCACCCCCCTAGACTCGATATGCGATACTTTTTAGATGAACGGACCGGACTGTATGTATATTGTCACCGTTAGGCTCTGCAGGGTTTATGGATGAGTTCGCTCGTCAGCTTCCCTTCCAATCAATACATAGGCAACCGTTACGTACAGCTTGTATCTCTGACGTGCTAGAGGTTATACCCAGTGCCAGTGTGTTGATGAGTCATTAGAGTCCCCCACAGACCGTTTCCCAAGTTCGGGCGAAACGTTGTAGAGGCCGTATGGTTTTATGGCAAGGTTCGGAAAATACACGTGCATTTTCGCACATGTCATATTTCAGACAGATAATACTGGTCGGCTTTGGTTTAAGCCGGGTCCGAGTATTATACTGTGTAGATATAATATCTTTGTCTCGGTTGCATTTGTATTCGGTCGTAATACAAATGCGGGTTACGGGGTTATCCTGAAATTCGTTTCGGGATCGCTTTTGGAAGTTGCCAGTTTCCAGTTTTCTATCAGCCGTATTAAACATTCAGTTTAATACGGATTTATCTTTTCTTGATGAGTGTGGATGGTTCTAGAAGCTTCTTGTTTTGGTGACTAGGTTCATGAATCATTCATTTGCATTAATTGAATGGATGACCAAGTTAATGACTCATTTGGTTGCATTTATTGTTATGCAAGGTGTCATTAGTGATTTATTCTTTCCTTTAATGAAGTGATAAGGATTCATGCTTATGGTCACACCCTCCCCTCTCCTACACTCACCTCCCTCCTTCTATAGATAGTGGCCGGCCAAATCATTTGGGGCTAAGGAAAAAAGTGATTCATTTTGGGAAAAAGATTATGATAGTATTGCTTCATGTAATTTCATATAGCTCATTTTTCCATCATCCGATTCAAAAGGCAACTTCATTAACCGTTCGTCCATGGCTTTGGACGATGTGAGACAAAGTATTCTACTCATTCTCTGCATCAATCTTGGTCATCTCTTTTAGCAAACTTGATGATCGAGTTGCCTCGGTTCAGAGGCGGGAGCCCGTTTAAAGATCCGTCGACGTGGTGCCACCTGGACAAGCAGACTGGAGATTCAGGAGATCGGAGCAGCCGCAACAAAGCGTGGGATGATGGTTGAAGACCGAAGAACTCGGATCGTTCGGTATAACATTTCTACCCATTTTGTAATTTGTTAGTTTAGCTTTAATAGCAGATCCGGGTTATAGTACGCGATAGCGCCAGTTGTAAAAGTTTTTGTTCCGCATTTGGCGTCTGTTAGACGGCCGGGGCGCTAGCGTGGACTTACACCCCTGATGATGAAATACCTAGCGGAGGTAAAAAGATTTCGGAGAAATTTCGACGAGGTCCGAGTAGAACAGATTCTTAGGAGCATGAACGCCGAGGCCGACGCGCTAAGCAAACTCGCCTCTTCTTATTCGGCCAATCACCAGAGAAACATCCTCTTCGAAGTCCTGCCACGACCCAGTATCGAAAATAGAGAGGTGGTACACCGGATCTACACTACTCAAGAGGATATCTCGGATTGGAGAAAACCATAGCGAAGTTCTTCAAGGACGGAGTACTCCCCGAAGACCGGATTAAGGCATGCCGGCTCCACATAAAAGCTCGCCACTTCGTATGGAGCAAAGGAAATCTGTACAAAAAGTTGTACACCCAACCTCTGCTCCGATACGTCATTTCCGACGAAGTAGATTACGTTCTCCGAGAGATACATGAAGGAGTCAGAGGAGCACATCAAGGGGCCCACGGTCTAATTCAAAAGACAATGTTGCAAGGGTATTACCAACCGACTATACACCAGAATGCGGAAAAGATGGTCAGAAGGTGCAAGACCTACCAACTCTTTGGCAGCATTTCTCGGCTACCCGCTACCGAGTTGTCGCCACTAAGTTCCTCTTGGCCATTCACGCAGTGGGGGATGGATATGGTCGTCCAACTCCCCACTGGCACGGGTGGACATAAATACATCCTTGTCGCCATAGACTACTTCAAGAAGTGGGTAGAAGCCATTCCGATCAGGAAACCGGATGCCAACTCTACGGTGAAGTTCCTGCAGAATAATATAATCTCCCGATTTGGAATCCCGAGGTGCATCATCACCAACCTTGACACCAACTTTGAAAATGACAAAGTCAAAGAATTCTGCAGCGACTATCATATATTGATGAAGTTCTCCGCGATCGCGCATCCCCAATGCAATGGGCAAGCTGAGGAAGCAAACCGAGATGTCATTCGAGGCCTCAGAGCCCTCCTGGAAGGAAGACAGGGCGGCTGGGTCGAGGAACTGCTATGGGTGTTATGGGCATTGCGAACATCGAGAAAAACACCCACGGGGGATCCCCGTTTAGTTTCTGTTATGGCACCAAGGCAATAGTCCTCACAGAAATCGTCCTTCCCAGCTATCAAGTCGAACACTTCGACGACGAGGCCAATGTCTTGTCACTTCGAAGCAACCTAAACATCTTATTGAAAAAGAGAGATCGGGCATAAATAAGGATGGACGCATATCAGCAACAGACTGACCAATATTACTACGCCCTGGTTAAACATTGAGCTTTCAAGGCAGGAGACCTAGTCCTGCATCGAAATGAGTTTGAAGACCAAGAGAAGCTGCAAGAGTTCTCCCCAAAGTGGGACGGTCCCTTCCTTATGACTGAGACACTGCCCGGCGGAGCCTATCTCCTCCAGTATTCCTGGGGACGTGACTTTCCACGGCCATATAACGCTGAAAAACTTAAATTGTACAGATGAACTTGTACTCTTTCGAATAATGAGATTACTCTTTTTATGTAGTTTCAACGCTAAGTTATCACCATGAGACTACCAAGTAGCTTTTTGCTCGGCCCATCCGCAGCAGGAAGCTTCTTGCTCACCTACACTGTGGATCCAAAGCCCTCACCACGAGGCAACCGAGTAGCTTTATGCTCGACCCATCCGCAGCGGGCAGCTTTCTTCCCGGCTACACTGTGGATCCAAAGCCCTCACTACGAGGCAACCGAGTAGCTTCCTACTCGGCCCATCCGCAACGAGCAGCTTCCTGCCCGGCTACGATGTGGATCCAAAACCCTCACCACGAGGCGACCAAGTAGCTTTCTGCTCGGCCCATCAATAGCGAGCAGCTTCCTGCCCGACTACACTGTGGATCCAAAACCCTCACCACGAGGTGGTCGAGTAGCTTCCTGCTCGGCCCATCCGCAGCTGGCGGCTTCCTGTCCGGCTATGCTATGGACCCGAACCCCAGCCATACTCAAATCCGAGGGACACCGATCTATTTGTTCTCGGAATTAATATTTGGTGTTCGCTTGTTCCATGTCACCTCGACTCTGGGGGGAGGAGGGACACTGGATTTGTAATTGCTTAAGGCAGCATAAAAAAATATAGCTAGTGCCTTAGACCAACTGGTTTGGGAGCCACTGCTAAGCCTTAGGAGTTACAAGACGAGGAATTACGCCTAAATAAGCAAGCATATTTGGTATTCGGTCGGTTGGTACCTCAAGAAGTATTAACGGTCGCATGAAGAATGTGTGAGCAATTCCATCTAAAATATTCACCGACTAAAAAGTACTAAGGAAGATGGACAAGAGTATGATAGTTTGAATTGAATTCTCCAAGTGTAGGGATATCTTTTACACACACGTAGGGGTACATGGTCGATGTTTGGAAGAAAGGTAAGGATGAAAACTAAAGACGGTGTTTTATTGAGTGATGATGTGATTTCTAATATCTTTTCACGACCATTAAGATAGGGCTCATCGCAACTGAAAAGCTAGTGTAGTTGGAAACTCTTCTTTTCAAGTTCTTTTATATATATATCTTTATCTTTGTATGTAACTTTCATCTTATTTTTTTTATTATGGTATTTTGTGGGTGTAATCCGCTGAAAACCCTCAGGAGACGACACTCCTCCTACTAGGGACACCTAGAGGTTTAACGGGTTGTTGTACGTGCTCAGTGCAATCGTGTTGCCTATGAAAGTGTGCTAGTTAGTTTTTCTTTATCTTTTCTTCTTTCTCCCTCTCTTGATTAACAAGTTTGCTCGGGACGATCAAACTTAAGTTTGGGGGTATTTGTTCAGACGAAAAAACTACACTTTTGATATAACATTTTTCTTACTTTTCTTAAATAATAAAAGGTGTTTATTATAAATATAAAACATATTTGGGGTCTATCTGCAAAATACTATTTACCATATGTTTATACATTATATTTAATATTATGAAGGAAAATATATGCATATAATAATTGTATAATATTTTGGTAATTAAAATATGCATATCATATCAAATATTCTAATCAATATTCTTAAAAGTTATAATATCATACAAATGGTTAAAATAATATTTCAAAATATATGCATAATATTTTAGTGATTAAAATATGCATAGCATATCAAATATTCTTAATCAAGTTTCTTAAAGATTTATTGCCATATAAAGTAATTAAGATACTCTCTCTAATTTAATAAATATTACCAACATTATTCATGGAGATTTTGTGCAGATTTAGCTCAGGTCAAGAGATCAAGATATCAGGATCAAAAATCTGCCAATAAAATTGTAGGATCTGAAAACTTGGAAAGTGGATCTTTATGGCAAGTCTAAACCTATGAGATCTAAGATTTCTTATTTGAGGGCTATATAAAGGACCGAAGTCTAAAGTTAAAAATCATCACCTTTACACTAAGCAAATCACCGTCAAAGAATAAGAGATCCAAGACATGTCCATGATTCGATGTGATAGGGCGACGTGAAAATTGACAGAGCATCTACTTCCTACGAGGCAGAGATCGAGAGCAACTTCTTCCTCTTGTAATCTAAATTCGTAGGATTTGTATTTGTGAAGTTGATTAATAAAGGTAGATCATTTTGTTTAATTATTTATTTTCTGTATTTTTACTTTCTGCATTTTAATTATGATCTCATTCTCTATCCTTTCTTCTTCTTCTCACAACATGCGTGAGTAATTCCTAGCTTGCTAGGGTTCATAGGATTAGGGTAGAACAATGGATGAGAAAATATTTTAATTTCTTTTAAGTCTTATGAAGTTTATGAACTTTAGTAAAAGAATCGTTAACATCATAATCGGGCACGCTACCAATTTATTGCTAGTCTCGACCGCGATTTGAGATCAGATTAACAATTGTTTTGTTAAGGACTAGACATAAATAGAGATCAACGAAAGGAAAAGGGTCAATAGTGTGGAAACCCTAGTTTCTTCCAAGAATCTTAATCCTCATACATCACTATCAAGCTAGTTTTAAATCTATTAATAAATAAAATGAGTAATCTTTATTAGTCATCCATGACTACTAAATCCTAACGAACTCTTCAAGCCTTCTTCTTATATATTATATATCCTTATTTAAACTAGATCTGAAAAATATATATTCTACATCCGTATTTACCATAGATCTAGAATCTATATTTCACTATTCTCTATTCTCCTTTCTCTTTTCTAATCAACACATCTAAAGCAAAATTAAAAGTTCCACGAATCTCTGAGGATGACCCGTACTCATCTCGGCTGGCTACACGCGACACCGTTATTGATTGCGGTTACTACTAAAACACTTTTTCACGATCAATCAAATGGCGCCGTTGCTGGGGATACGTGCGTAATTTTTTTTCTTGCTATTCGGGTTGAATTCTTATTCGATCCATATCATAATAAAACAAAACAACAAATTGTGTAAACAATTATTGTGCGAATTTTGCAAGGGAATCTGGAGTCACTTGATCAACTCCGCGGCGGAACCGCGGCATAGTTGGGGAATTAGGGTTCCAAACTTCTCTGGTAACTTTCTTATCTCTTTCTCTCTCCTCTGAAAAATCCAATTATATATTTTTCTGCAGGATTCTTTGCAAATTTTGCTTGTTTTGTTTTGCGGTTTGTTTTTGCATATTTTTAATACGGACTTTAAGAGGCAAGACCAAAATACAGATTATGTGGGGATTTCATCACCCTTCCTAGGCCCCACAAATCACAAAACGAGTATCCGCATCATCCTACATTAATTAAAAAATATCTAGACCAAGACTTTGAGGACCGTCGCGCTCAATTAGGACAGAGGAAGGTCGTGGTGGGTAATCTATTGCTTATCCGCATTACTTGCGTGGTGTCTAAGGCAAGTGGTTACTTAATTAGGCTCGCTATTTTTGGTGATTCGTATAGCGGATACCTCCTACTTACCTGGCACTTACCTGGCCACAAGAGTAATAAAGAGGTGGTAGAGGATTGATCCTGCGGCTTGTCCTTTGGAAGTCTGGGAGCGGTGTAATGACTTGACCTAGGTGACCTTAGTTCTAAGGTTGATTGTGCATATTTTTTGTGTGATTTGTCTCACGTCCAACACTTTTTCAAAACAAACCCTTTATCGTTCACACGCTGCCACTTGCACTAAACCCGCTTAGTGCATGGTCGGCTGGACACGGGATTCTAGTGCCCATCTTGTCCGCGTTCCTACTATCGACTCCGAAGTCGGTACTTCTTCATCTTCTTTTTCCCATCCACCAACCACATCGACCGAGATGGATGGTTCTCCATCAGATTATAACACCACCCTGCTACCATCCATCGGTGCGCAGAATCCACCGCGCATCTCTCTCCAAGAAAGATGATATCCTATACGCGGTCCCCTTCCTACCTGTCTATCCCTTCCACCAGCCAATAGGGATAATTTTGAAATTAAACCTCACTTCATCAACCTTTTGCCCAAATTTCACAGGCTTGAGTCTGAAGACGCATACGTTTTATCACCAAATTTGAAAACGTATGCGCAATGATGGGTACTTCACAAATTTCAGTGGATGCTATGCGCTTGCGTCTTCTCCCTTTCACTTTGTGCGATTTAGCAGAAAAATGGCTTTATAACACTGCCGCACACTCTATTACTATTTGGGATGAATTTGTGATAGCATTCCTTAAGAAATTTTACCCCAATCATAAGACCGTCCGTGTTCGGAGCGAAATCAATCAGTTTACCCAGCTTCCCGATGAACCATTTTGGAAATGCTTTGAACGGTTTAAGGATCCGCTTGTCCAATGTCCTCATCACGGAATAAATAGATGGGATCTGTCCCGAATTATATATGAGGGCACTAATCCAGCGACAAAGCAGATGCTTGAAACCATGTGTCAATGCCATTTCATGTCTAAAGACGATGGTGAAGCTTGGAAATTTCTGGAAGATCTCGCTGAACACACTTTGCAGTGGGAAAGCGTTAGACCATCGTCTAGGGGAGGTATCCATCAAATCGATGTTTCCGTCGCAGTAAAAGCCGAAATGGCAGCGATGCAAAAGAAACTCGACGCTTTAGAGAACAAATTCTCATCAGCCTTCCTAAACCAGGTTACGCTTCCCAAGACTGTGTGTGGTTGCTGTTCCAACCCATCACATCTGATGGAAGAATATCCTTTGAATGCACCGTTTCATGGTCAAGAACACACTAATGCCACTTTTCAGCAGGGACCTAGAAACGATCCTTATTCTTCCACATACAATCAGGGATGGAGGAGTCATCCTAATTTTGCTTGAAACCAAAACCAAACTCAAAATCAAAACCAGTTCCAAAGCAATTATCAAAGACCTCCTCCACAGCAGCAGCAACCACACCCACAGAGTTAGCACCCCTTTCAATCGCAACCTTTTCAAAATCCGGCCAACAATTCTATACCTTATAACAATTCTTTCCAAACAGCCGGTACCGAAAACTCATCTGCACTCGAACGAAGCGTGGATATGTTTATTAAACATTCCATGCAATCGACGGATGATATAAAGTCTTCTATCCGAGTATTAACACAGACCACCACCTCCCACGGTAAAAGTATAAAATCGATAGAAGCACAACTTGCACAACTAAATGCTGCAATGAGTGCTAAAGAAAAATGGAAACTTCCATCTCAATCCCTACCGAATCCTGGCCACTCACAAAGTCATAAAGTGAGTGTTGTTATCACGTTGAGATCAGGAAGAGTGTTGAACAACCAAGTGGGTGAACAGATTGATGATGAGGAATCAATTGAAACCCCGGCTTCCACTTCTTCCCCTAATTCATCTAGTCTACCACCTTCTTCCGAGCCTATTCTCCGTTTTCCCTAAGGTTCGAACCCTCCGCCCACTTCCTCGAGTCAACCTAAAACAATCCACACTCCAATTCTGGGATCGATTTCATCCCCACAAACTTCTCCACAAATGTTGGACGCAAAACTTATTGATAAAGCTCCGTTTCCAAACAGGTTGAGGGCTAACAAACCTAACATACAAATGGAGAAGATTGTGGAAATGTTTAAGCAAGTTAACATAAATATTCTCTCCTAGATGCTATTCAACAAGTTCCATCTTATGCAAAAATCCTTAAGGACTAGTGCACTAGGAAGAGAAAAACTCAAGTGCCGAAAAAGATATTCATGACGAGTAATGTAAGCACAGATTTTACCCAACAATTGCCTAAGAAACGTAAGGACCCCGGTTGTCCTACAATATCTATAACTATTGTGGGTAAAAGCATCAATCATGCTCTACTTGACCTCGGTACTAGTGTTAACTTGCTTCCATATTCCGTCTATGAGCAGCTAGGTATAGAAGAGTTGAAACCTGCCCACTGCACTCTCCAGATGGAAGACCGATCTATCACTTAACCTAGGGGTGAGCTAGAGGATGTGTTAATCAAAGTCGTGTAATTCATATTCCCTGTGGAATTTATTGTTTTAGATACACAGTCTGTGGCGAACCCACGTAACCAAATCCCGGTGATACTAGGTCGGCCTTTTCTAGCAACTTCCAACGCTGTCATTAATTGTCGTAACGGTTCTATAAACTTATCCTTCGGGAAGATGACAATTGAGCTTAATATTTACAAGCTAGTAAGTCAACCATCTGAATCTTATGCTCATCTAATCGATGTCTGTTCTATCAACGAGATAGCTTCCAACAGCTACGAAGCTGAAGTACTTTGCTATGATGATCTCGACAACACTAGTGCGACATTGTTTGTCTAGAAAATTATTATAGTGAAGATATCTTCGATGAGTCCATCCCTGAGTTTGAACCTTTTGACTCTTCGCAAAAGTCAGTAGCGCTTTCCGAGTCAATATCCTACGCAAGTTATGAACCTCTTAGGGAGTCCAAGTATCATTCCCTTACCCCACCTTCTATCATCTCTCCGCCGACACTAGATCTCAAACCGCTACCTTCTCATCTTAACTATGCATATTTATATAAGAATGAATCTTTGCCCGTGACCATATCTGCTTCTCTAGTTTTAGTGCAAGAAAACGCACTTTTGGCGGTATTGAGATCAAATCGGCAAGCATTTGGTTGGACAATGGCTGACATCAAAGGGATTAGTACCTTGATTGTTGAAAATTATATACATTTGATGGATGAATGCAAATCAACGCGAGACCCACAAAGACGGTTAAATCCCGTTATGAAAGAGGCGGTAAAGAAAGAAATCGTCAAATGCCTAGATAGTGGTATAATTTACCCAATATCTGATAGCCAATGGGTAAGTCCTATTCATGTGGTCCCTAAAAAGGATGGCATCACGGTCATAACTAATGAGGCTAATGAGTTGATCCAAACACGCATTCAAACTGGGTGGCACGTATGTATTGATTACAGAAAACTCAATGCCGCAACGAGAAAAGATCACTTCCCTCTACCTTTCATTGACCAGATGTTAGAACGATTAGCTGGACACGAATACTATTGTTTTTTGGACGGATACTCTAGCTATAACCAGATCCCCATCGCCGAAAAGGATCAAAATAAAACAACATTTACTTGTCCTTTCGGTACTTTTGCTTATAGACGCATGCCCTTTGGGTTATGTAACGCTCCCACTACATTTCAGCGGTGTATGATGGGGATATTCTTAGACATGGTCGAGAATTTTCTGGAGATATTTATGGACGATTTCTCCATATTTTGGGACTCCTTTGAGGAATGCCTACATCATCTTGACGCGGTTCTTACCCTCTATAAGGATAAGAACTTAAATTTAAATTGGGGAAAATACCATTTTATGGTCCAAGAAGGTATTGTCCTTGGACATATCATTTCATGAAAAGACATTGAGATAAACAGAGCTAAAATAGATGTCATCCATAACCTTCCTCCTCCCAAATGTGTCAAAAATATACGATCTTTCCTTGGTCATGCAGGATTTTATAGAAGATTCATTAAGGACTTTAGCAAAATTGCTAGACCTTTAACCCTTCTCTTGGCCAAGAATACAACATTTCACTTCGATTCGGATTGCGAGGCTTCTTTTGAATCGCTTAAAAGATCTCACGCTGCATCCCCTGTTCTATCATCTCCGTATTGGAACCACCCGTTCGAGCTTATGTGTGATGCATCATATTTTGTTATTGGTGCAGTCTTAGGACATCACATTGATAAGATGCCGCATGTAATTTACTATGTAAGTAGGACCTTGAACGATGCCCAAACTAATTACACAACTACCGATAAAGAACTCTTGGCAGTTATATTTGCATTAGAAAAATTCGGGCCCTACTTGATTGGCTCACCAAGAGTGGTTACACCGATCACTACGCCCTACGACACCTTTTATCGAAGAAGGATGCTAAGGCCAGGCAAATACGCTGGATCCTGTTGTTACAAGAATTTGATCTTGTCATACGAGACAAGAGTGGATGTGAAAACGTTGTAGCCGACCATTTTTCACGCATCAATTCTTCACCAACGTTGATCGTGCCAATAAACGACTCCTTCCCTGACGAACAACTCTTGACCGTATCCTGATAATCTTGGTTCGTGGATATTGTGAATTATCTAGCGACGGGACTTATTCCTAGTGATTGGTCGAAACAAGACAATCTTCGGTTTCTATCCCAAGTAAAACACTTTTACTGGGATGAACCTTATTTGTTTAAGTATTGTTCCGATCAAATCATTCGCAGATTTGTCCCTAACGATGAATTCAAGAATATATTGTCTTTTTGTCATGATCAAGCATGTGGTGATCACTTTGGTCCACGTAAAACGACGGAGAAAGTTTTGCAATGTGGTTTTTATTGGACAACATTATTTAAAGACGCATACGATCATTGCAAAACTTGTCCACGGTGTCAACACAAGGGTCGGATTTCATGAAGAAATGAGATGCCGCTCCAACCTATCTTGGTTGTGGAGATATTCGATATTTGGGGTATTGATTTTATGGGCCCTTTTCCCAACTTTTTTGGAAATTTATATATCTTGTTAGCGGTTGATTATGTCTCAAAATGGGTGGAAGCAATACCGTGTCGCACTAATGACAACAAGGTTGTTGTTAAGTTCCTTAAAGAAAATATCTTTTCGTGATTCATACACCCTCGCGCTATAATTAGCGACAACGGGACGCATTTATGTAATCGGTCTTTCGAGGCATTGATGCGGAAATATTCAATCAACCGCAAACTTTCTACAACCTATCATCCCCAAACGAGCGGGCAAGCTGAGATTTCCAATAGGCAGATCAAACAAAATTTATAGAAGACGGTTTCTAAAAACCGTAAAGATTGGTCAACCAAATTGACGGATACTCTTTGGGCATTTTGTACCGCTTATAAGACCGATCTTGGTATGTCTCCATACCGCCTAGTGTTTGGAAAGGCATGCCACCTTCTTGTCGAGATCGAACATAAAACAATGTGGGCTGTTAAAGAGCTTAATTTCGATTTTGATCAAGCTAGCAGCTATCGGAACCTGCAATTAAATGAGCTAAGCGAACTCCGCGATGAAGCTTACGATAATGTGGTTATAGTAAAGAACCAGACTAAAGTATTCCACGATAAAAACCTTTTTAGAAAAACCTTCACTCCGGGACAACAAGTCCTTCTTTACGATTCTCGTCTCCATCTTCTTCCGGGTAAGCTAAAATCTTGTTGGAAAGGACCTTTTGTGGTGCGGTATGTATACCCGCACGGGGTAGTAGAAGTTGAAAAGATTAAAAACGGTTAAACTTTTAAAGTAAATGGGCATAGATTGAAACCGTATTTTTCTGCTGACCCAGCGGAGGAGCTCCTGTTTTTACAGGAGCCGCTTTATCATAACTAAATTTCCTCCACCTCACCTCCATAATTTGGTAACATGGTCTCACCTTAAGAATGGATGTAAGTCAAAAAGGACTTAACTGAATATCCGTGCGTGTCAAAGTACAAGTTTGGGGGTAGTTTTCATTTAACTATTATTTTACCCCTATTATTTTCTCTCCCCAAGTCTACAGGTCTATGCGCTCAATGAACAACATCAGTGAGGACACTGCTAAAAACAGGTTTTGGGGGGTTTGTTTTCACTGAATTATCTTTTAACACTAAGTGTTTACCCCAATCAGAGCAAAGCTCTGTTCAAATTCCGAGGCGGGAGATAAAGCAACGCTTCATCTTCCCCCAATCAGAGCAAAGCTCTGCTTTGAAAATTTAAAAATTTAATAAATGAAGCAACGCTTCGGATTATTTGCGCTGCGCAACACGCCACGTGTCAGGCGCGGATGCATCAGCGCAGTGCCAAAGAAGGCGCGCCCAATCAGAGCAAAGCTCTATTTTTATAAAGCAACGCTTCAGCTGCGCAAGCACTGCGCTGTGCGCTGCGTGACACGTGTCACGCGCTGGGGCATCTGCGCCAAACAAAATTAAATTTCCAAGAAATCTTTTCTGTTCTTATTAAAACAAGAAGATTTTCTTCTGCAAAGCAGAAGCCCTTGGATCAAAGATCCAACGGTGGGGAAAATTCCCCAAATCACTCAGAGAAAGATCTCTTTAACAAATTTAACTAATTTATGGGCACTATAAAAAGGACCCCAGACCTCAATTAAAAGGGATGAACATCTTGCTAAAAAAAAAAAGAGAAGAGAACTCTGGAGAACTCCTTGAGAATACAAAAAAAGGTAAAAACCTTTAAAAGAAGGGAAAATTCTCTTATGAACAGATCATTGATCTAAGAACAAGATCATTGATCTTCAACAATAAATAAATAAATTAATAAATAAATAATAAAAAAATAGTGCCTTGCACTTGTTATGAACCTTTGGTTCTCTGCAATAAGGAAAAACAAGGAAAAACTTGTTTTGGATCAAGAAATCAAATAGTGCTTTGCACTTCTGTTCCTGAATCTAAAAGATTCTCAATGCTTTGCACTTGCAAACTGCGCTGTTGCGCTCTTAGGAGCGCGCCACATGTCAGCAGCGCAACAGCGCAGCGCACTAGCGCAGCGCACTGCACTGTTGCGCTTGCGCTCACCAGAGCGCGCCACGTGTCAGCAGCGTAACAGCGCAGCGCAACAGCGCAGCGCACTAGCGCAGCGCACTGCACTGTTGCGCTTGCGCTCACCAGAGCGCGCCACGTGTCAGCAGCGCAACAGCGCAGCGCACTGCACTGTTGCGCTTGCGCTCACCAGAGCATGACACGTGTCTTCACCACAATCGCTTGCGCTCAGTGAGTGGCGCAAAGCGCCTAACAAATGCAATGTAGGGCCAGGCCCAATTAAAAGACCAAACAGGCCTAATTAAATTGATGCTCTGCATCATTTATAAATGGGCAAAGCCCAAACAAAATAATAAAATGCTGTGCAGATGCCTTGCAGAACCCAAAATAAATTGATGCTCTGCATCTTTTATGGGCAGAGCCCAAACAAGAAAATAGAAGTAATGCCATGCATTATTTAAGTGTGGGCAAAACCCTAACACGGGTCTAATAGACCAAAAATAAATAAGGGTGTTGAACATTTTCAACTGGACTTAGCCCAATTTTGGCCGTAAGTCCTCAAATTAAATTGACTGAGCACAGCTGTTCTCTTAAATTAATTTATATCCGGTTCGAGGGTACATCTCCGAACTCCTCTGACACCCATCGTTGTAATCCTTCAACGACGTCAGAGAGGTGACGGGTCCCAACGACCATACATCAATATGGACTGCGGGGTCCTTAAACTCGTGGACCGAAACGTCCTTAAACTAATATCGGACCGAAACGTCCTTAAACTAATATCGGACCGAAACGTCTTTAAACTAATGTCGGACCGAAACGTCCTTAAACTAATAATGGACCACCACGTCCCTAAACTGGAATATGGACCGCAACGTCCTTAAACTACCTATGGACCACTACGTCCCTAAACTGGAACAATAGAGCCTCCAAACGCTCTTTTGCCGGATCTAAACGGTCCCGTTTAAGTTGATCTTAGCCCCAAATACGGCTAACGTATCCTTAAACATTTAAATGGATTATAAAACCCTAAATCGACTTTGGTTCAAGGGTACATCTCTGAACTCCTCTGACATCTGCCGTTGTAATCCTTCAACGACGTTAGAGAGATGACGAGTCCCGATGGCCAGATATTAAATGGATTATCACGTTAAGTTGATCTTAGTCTCAAACAGGACTATTGTATCCTTAACGAACGTTTAAGTTGATCTTAGCCGCAACGCGACTAATGCATCCTTAAACTAAAAAATACCAAATCCAAATCTAAGTAAACACGGATTTGGACTAGTCCACGTCCTACGGGCGACGGCATTACTTAGTCTCCGTATACAATCCACGGGCAACCACAAACAAAACAAACACACACGACACGAAGTGAAATTCTGGAGAAGGAGAAAGTGGCTACCACGATGCGGTAGCGTAATTAACTGCAGGGGCTTGCGCCTGCAGGGAAGAGCGTCCCCACAATCAAAAACCCCTCTAACGATGGGGAATCTGACGAAGTCTGCTACATCGGCCTCATCCGTCTAAACCTCCGATACACGGTGCCATAAATCAACTTGGCATCTTCGGAGAGGTGGACGGATAGTACCAATTAGCATCTTCCCCGAATCTCAGCGTCAGGACCCATCGCGGTCCTGTGCGCCGTCTATTCGGAGGGGAACACTAAGCACTATAATTTTTATTTTTTTTGAGATAATAAAAGATTAGAGAGTGAAAAAATTACATATGAAAGATAGGAATAGTTTGAGAAAAGCAAGAAAGTTAGATGTTTTCTTAAACAAAGCTAGTAATAAGTAGTTATGAGCTGTTGTCCCAAGGGTTAGTAAGATAAGGAAATTACTAATCTGAGAATAAAAATAAGTCTGAAAAATAGACCATGTTCTTGAAGCCAAACATTTGAACAGTGATACCCTACTATACGCACTTGCACATATCTTGAAACTTGGGATAGTAGAGGATACCTTGAAATTCTCTTGTCTAAAAGCCTTGGTAGAAGAAAAATAAAAATATAAAGAAAAAAATGGTGAAGAAAAATGAACACTGATTTTGTAATTTCTTAAGGCAGCATAAAAAATATAGCGAGGGTGCTTTATCACCTAGTGCCTTAGACCAACAGGTTTGGGAGCCACTGCTAAGCCCTAGGTGTTGCAAGACGAGAAATTACGCCAAAATAAGCAAGCATATTTGGTAATCGTTCGGTTAGTGTCTCAAGAAATATTAACGGTCGCATGAAGAATGTGTGAGCAATTCCATCTAAAATATTCACCGACTAAAAAGTACTAAGGAAGATGGACAAAAGTATGATAGCTTGAATTGAATTCTCTAAGTGTAGGGATGCCTTTTACACACACGTAGAGGTATATGATCGATGTTTGGAAGAAAGGTACAGATGAAGACTAAAGGCGGTGTTTTATTGAGGGGTGATGTGATTTCTAATATCTTTTCACGACCATTAAGATAGGGCTCATCGCAACTGAAAAGCTAGTGTAGTTGGAAACTCCTCTTTTCAAGTTCATTATTTTATATATCCTTATCTTTGTATGTAACTTTCATCTTCTTTCTTTTATTATGGTATTTTTTGGGTGTAATCCGCTGAAAACCCTTAGGAGACGACACTCCTCTTACTGGGGACACCTAGAGATTTAACGGCTTGTTGCACGTGCTCAGTGCAATCGTGTTGCCTACGAAAGTGTGCTAGTTAGTTTTTGTTTATCTTTTCTTCTTTCTCCTTCTCTTGAATAACAAGTTTGCTCGGGACGATCAAACTTAAGTTTGGGGGTATTTGTTCAGTCGAAAAAATTACACTTTTGATATAACATTTTCCTTACTTTTCTTAAATAATAAAAGGTGTTTATTATAAATATAAAACATATTTGGGGTTTATCTGCAAAATACTATTTACCATATGTTTATACATTATATTTAACATTATGAAGGAAAATATATGCATATAATAATTGTATAATATTTTGGTAATTAAAATATGCATATCATATCAAATATTCTAATCAATATTCTTAAAAGATATAATATCATACAAATGGTTAGAATAATATTTCAAAATATATACATAATATTTTAGTAATTAAAAGATGCATAGCATATCAAATATTCTTAATCAAGTTTCTTAAAGATTTATTACTATATAAAGTAATTAAGATACTCTCTCTAATTTAATAAATATTACTAACATTATTCATGGAGATTTTGTGCAGATTTAGCTCAGGTCAAAAGATCAAGATGTTCAAGATGTCAGGATCAAAAATCTGCCAATAAAATTGTAGGATCTGAAAACTTGGAAAGTGGATCTTTATGGCAAGTCTAAACCTATGAGATCTAGGATTTCTTATTTGAGGGTTATATAAAGGACCGAGGGCTAAAGTTAAAAATCATCACCTTTACACTAGGAAAATCACCGTCAAAGAACAAGAGATCCACGGCAGGTCCATGATTCGACGTGATAGGGCGACGTGAAAATTGACGGCGCATCTACTTCCTACGAGGCAGAGATCGAGAGCAACTTCTTCCTCTTGTAATCTAAATTCGTAGGATTTGTACTTGTGAAGTTGATTAATAAAGGTATATCATTTTGTTTAATTATTTATTTTCTGTATTTTTACTTTCTGCATTTTAATTATGATCTCATTCTCTATCCTTTCTTCTTCTTCTCACAACATGCGTGAGTAAGTCCTAACTTGCTAGGATTCGTAGGATTAGGGTAGAACAATGGATGAGAAAATATTTTAAATTCTTTTAAGTCTTATGAAATTTATAAACTTTAGCAAAAGAATCGTTAACATCCTAATCGGGCGCGCTACCAATTTATTGCTAGTCTCGACAGCGATTTGAGATCAGATTAACAATTGTTTTGTTAAGGGCTAGACATAACTAGAGATCAATGAAAGGACAAAGGTCAATAGTATGGAAACCCTAATTTCTTCCAAGAACATTAATCCTCATTCATCACTATCAAGGTATTTTTAAATCTATTAATAGATAAAAGAATTAATCTTTATTAGTCATCCATAACTACTAAATCCTAACGAACCCTACAAGCCTTCTTCTTATATATTCTATATCCGTATTTAAAGTAGATCTGAAAAATATATATTCTACATCCGTATTTACCTTAGATCTAGAATCTATTCTTTACCATTCTCTATTCTCCTTCCTTTTTTCTAATCAACACGTCTAAAGCAAGATTAAAAGTTCCACGAATCCCTGAGGACTCCCCGTACTCATCTCGGCTAGCTACACGCGACACCATTATTGATTGCGGTTACTACCAAAACACTTTTTCACGATCAATCAACGAGATAAAAATACTTTATTGATATTTAAATTATATACAAGGTATTATAATCTCTTCAGCTTTACAAAATGTCCGAAGGCTAAAGAAATAAAAAAAAAGGGGAGGAATAGAGATCGAGGCAGACGGCGGCTTGAAACCACTTTCGCGGCCGGGACCTCCCTACCGTCCCCTGTTCTGCGCCTCTACCAGGAGCCTCGTTTACGAACACAAGGTCTGCGCTTCCGCCTGAGGCCTCGCTTCCTCCCACCGGCTCGGCGCTGCCTCCCTAGGGCACTTCCTCGGCAAGGGGATACCTTGCACGAAACTCCTGGTCATCGAACCCAGGCATAGCTTCTTTGATGGCGTCGAGGGAGTTATGCCACCCGACCGCCGCAGAGTTGGCAAGGTCGACATAGAATTAGTCGGAAGCCTTGTACTCCTCCACGGCCTTTTCCGCCCTACCCTCGGCATGCTTCGCTGCTTCGTGGGCCATCCGGGAATCCCCCTTGAACGAGTCTCTCTGCCTTTTCATGACGTCATAGAGCCCGTTGACCTCCTCCTTCTTGGCCTGAATTGCCCGGTTGGATTCGGTCAGGTGCCGGTGAGACTCCTTCAGCTTTGCGACCGTCAGGTCTTCCGCGACCAACCTCAAGTCCAGGAAGGCCGCCTTATCCTCCATCACTTTCAGCTTGGCAAGGAGCTCTTTCTCACTTAAGGAAGACTCTCTGGCCTTTTTATCGCCAGGGCCACCTCCTCGTCCTCCATAGCGGCACGAAGGATGCTGGAGGACCAGCGGAAAAACACGAACCATTTTTAGAAGCTAAATAGAGGAAAAAACACTAGGGAATTTTTGGAGAATTACCAACCTGAACGGCCTCCTGAGCTATCGCCGCTACTTGGACCTTCATGGTGCCTGGGGGAATCTTGGCTCCCGCCGCCTTCTCCATGTCCGCCAGCAAACTGTCGGCCATAGAAATCCCCGAAGTCACCTCGATATAGAAGTCGCCCTCCTGCACCTGTATCCCTGCAGAGGGTGGTCGGGAAACCACTCTCTTCTGCCTCTTGAGCGGAGACTCAATAGAGGACGACACTTTTGTCCTGGCCTAGGGCGACGGATCCCGGTCATGCTTCTGCCCTCCACTACGGAGTTCCTTAAGGACGGCAGGAGCCACGGAGACCTTGGAGGAAGGGGATTGATGGGGGACCATGCCAGGTGCGGGTATGGATAAGCTAGCGCCACCGCCCTTCCTCCCCTGCGCATTGGCAGCCATGATCTTCGAATGATCTATCATCTCTACAGAAGAAAACGGAAGAAAACGGCCAGCAACATGAACGACAATATCATATCAAGCCTAAATTAATCGTCGAAACCCTAACTTACCCATAAAGCGTGTGGGACTGAGTCCCGTCCAACTCAAAATCTGCTCGGAAAGTAAGACATCGGCCCGTTGGATCGGCTCCCATTGCGACACTACCCCGGCCTCTGAGGCGTTAGACTGCCTAACCCGTAGGCAATCTGTCCTGTGCCATTTGGTGGGCACCGGCCAATCCTCTCCTTCTAGAGGACCGACGAAAACAAACTTCTCCTTCCACTCATGGATGGAAGAAGGGACGATCACTACCCCTGACCCGGCTGCCCTACTCTTACGTATTTTAAAAGAGAGATACACCCAGCTCGGTTCGTCTTTACTAGTGCCGAGGTGATTTTTGTAACAAAGAAAGGAAATAAGAAGACTCAAGTCGAAGGGGATCCAATCAATCTTCAACCGGACCAGAAACCCGAGGATAATTCTCCACGAGTTCGGCGCTAGCTGGCCCGGGGTAAGATGGAAGCAGTACACAAATCTTGGATGAGAAGGGTAGACACATCCCTGCTTGGAACGCATTCAGGTACACAGCAATCTCATTGCCCTGTACCTGGTCTGCCCGCTCTCCCTCCCTGGCAAGACGAAGTGAATAGCCAAGGGGGATGTGGAAGAGAGCCCGGATATCGGAAAGCTCATCCGGGCGATTCAACATCGAAGGCACATCACGAGTATTTTCGATACACGCATTGGAGGCTCTATTCGTACATTGGGGCCCCTCTTCGCCACCCGACGACGAAGTACAAGGGCATCGCCACCCCTTGGGGGCGAGCCCGACACAGAGGATGAAGACGAAGAGGAAGAAGAACTTTCTCGGCTATCGGAAGCCAAGGAGGAAGAAGAAGACCCACTGGACTTGGCTTCATAAGCCCCATCGCCCGACTCGACCCCTACTACATCAATGAAAACTTCGGAAGAAGACATCTAACCTGATTCAAGGAAAGGTTGGCCGAAGAAGGGGGTTTTGGCTGACGGTCCAACATAAGCGATGGTGCGCAGGGCAATCTTCAGATGACAGGAGACAACTAAAGCAAAATTTTTGCCAAGGAATAGCCTCCCATATTTATACACTCGGCATAAACCATCCAACGGCCCAAATCCGTTCCCGCCACAACGAAGCGTCGCACCCGATGGCCACAAGGACACTATGTGGCAACCAATCATTGGACGCTTCATCCCTCACGTGAATCCAAACGACAGATATGACGCCTCGCGGTCCACCACTCCATCGCGGCCACGTGGCTCGAAGATCAACGGCCTGAGTAAGAGAAACGACATCCCATTTATAGCGCCGCCGTTTCGCCGATCGGCTGACGTCATCGAGGATACACGCAGAAATTAAGGCGCTTTGTGAACCTCCACGTGGACCCAGGAATCGAAGAAGCACAACCGCGAAGCACCACGTCGTTCCCAAACAACCCCTTCCAAAAATCCTCGACTCCAAGCTGAACATTGAAGACCGAGCAGACCACTCTCGACCCGACCTATGAATAGGTCAGAACGAGAGTGGAGGGATAATGATGGTGATCGTAAATAGGAATACCCCAGATAATGACACGTAGCAGGTGACGTGCCGTCCACGTAAATCCGCTAGATTCTTGGGGGCTGTGGAAATGGAGTAAGTACGATGGATTGGGTTTATTCCTCAGTGCCTCATCTCCGAGGTATGATCCGACCTTTGGGAGGCCTCCAATGAGTACATTTCCTAGTCATCTCGCAAACAGCCAATAGCTCGCCTCCGAGCCATCCTACAGCCGAGGTTCCTCAGCCCCATCGCTCGTCTCCGAGCACTCAACGAGCTGAGCTTCCTCGGCCTCATCGCTCGACTTCGGGAAGACACCAAAGCTGAGCTTCCTCAGCTTCCCAGTCTAGGCGATAGCACGGAGCCCAAGCGCCCTCGTAATGGCTCCGTATATCTCGCCGCGACGAGATCTCCGCCGCCCCACATCCCGCATCCCAGGCTAGCATATCTCACCATTAATTGGCGTATCTCGCCATTAATGGGCGTATCCCACCATCAATGCGAACGTGACGTAGGGACGTAATAGACAGCGAGAATCTCGCATCGGCTAGCGCCAATGCGACCCCTATATAAACCCCTCCTCCAGACGACTCAGGTATGTCAAACTCATTTCCAAGACATCGTTACTCTCACTACTACAAATAAGGGTTGCCCCTACGGATATATCCGTAGGGACAAGAAAATACCCTGTAGGTACAAACGCCGTAGGTGCAAGTCGAAGCCTTGAACTTGCCCCTACGGACTAAAAATTGCCCCTACGGAGTTATGTGTAGGTCCAGTTGGCCCTACGGATTAAGCCGTAAGGATAAAAAATTTATTTTATTTACAGTTTTATAAAATAGATTAGGTGTACCTACGGACGTATCCGTAGGGCCAAGTAGTGGCCCCTACGGATAAGTGCGTAGATATATATCCGTAGGGGCAAAATATCAGGATACCTGATATTTTGCACCTACGGATACCTGTGTAGGGCATTTGTTTGCCCCTACGGATATATCCGTAGGGGCAACCTTAACCCCTAATACTGAGATCATAGGGGAAAAATATCAGGTATCCTGATATTTTGCCCCTACGGATAAATCAGTAGGGGCAAAGAAGGTCCCTACAGATTAATCTGTAGGGGCAATTGTGGGCCCTACGATTAAATCCGTAGGTACATATTATCAGGTTTTTTTTTAAAAAAAAGGGCTGCCTATTTTTTTCTCGCCCTGTGCAAAATAATATATACATCGATCATATATAAAATTAATCATCACGCAGAACATATATCGCAGTATTCATAATCACATCACGCATAATATACAAAAGAAACCAACAAGCAGAATATGATATCAATATAAACACGCAAACAGCACCAATATCAATATCGTCAAAAATGTAGTACAATATGTATCATATAAATAAATACATGTTTAAAATATAATAATCAAAAAGCTACCCTAGCTCGGTCCAGCTCCACCTCTGATAAACGCCAAAATCTGGCGCGCCTGCTCCTCGGTCAATAAATCATGCAATGCGGAGCATGCGGGAGTCTGAGAAGGCTGTGAAGCTGGCGATTTGGTCTGCACAGCCGCCGTCGAGGTAGTGGCTTGCGGAGCCGCGGCTGCGGGAGTCTGAGCGGGCGGTGGAGCTATAGGAGCTGTCTTCGGAACCGCAGCCGATGTAGTAGCTTGCGGAGCCGCGGCCGAAGGAGATGCATGTGGAGGCTCAGCCGATGTACCCTGTCGCGTCTGGACCTACGTGTGTATTAAGCGAGTAAGAACTGTGTATTATTCGAATTCGTATCATTATCAAGTTATTTCGAAACCCCAATCTATGTATAATTAGGGACTTAGGCCTCGTTTGGATATCTAGTTTGAAAAACCGTAGTTTATTTTAATTAGATATGTATGTATGATTAATCAAAGCTAAGTTTACAACCAAATAAGCTCAAACTACGTACTAATATTGGATATGTTGTTATCTATAATATGACATAATATTTTACTATTAAGTAGTATACATACTGTTACGCCCCGCTTCCCAGTATACGGCGAAGGGGACGCGACGAGGCCCGCTACGTATATACTCAGAAGTACATACGCTAAACGTATCTAAGCAATATAAAAGTAAATCACAAGAGAGAAGAGATATAGAAATAACAACAACTTTATTAATAACATTCTTTTGTACAATGCATGAAAAGTAAATACAACTGAAATGAAAAGCGATGCCTAAACAGTGGCATAACAGGAAATGAAAATACTGAAAAGAACAAGGTACAATATCTAGAGCTCGGGATCTTCGTGAAACTACTCCAAGTCTTCACCGGTGGGCTCGATCTCTGCTGGGTCCAAAGCACCTGACGACATTCAAAGAAGAAAGAAATAGAATGTCGTCAGCGAACAGGTCGCTCGATAAGTCCCAAAGATAAGGGAGAAATAGACAGAAAGTAAGAAAGAGAGAGAGGGAGCTTTTAATGTTGTATTATAATATTGTAATATTGTATTAACGTTGTTGTTTGTAGCCTGGTACAGAAGATACCAGTGTATACGAGGGGAGTCCCACTTACACCGGGGACCTTGGTAACCTGTAGTACAAGGCTCCGTCGATAATACCACGGAATAACGGCATGGATGTAATTATGTCTTAAGTGACCACCTCGTGCCACCTTTAACATATTCCGTACCAGTCTACCCCTTAAACCCCGTAGTGTTATGATTGTATTGTAGTATTGTATTGTATAAGTTGGATAACTGATCAAAACCATGATATCAGTAAACATGTTGTAACTGCATAATCAGGTAAATGGATTAACGGAATAATGGATGTATATCCATGGTTTGATTCAGTTAAGTTGTATAGATTGTTAACTGGATTCTGGGATTCATGTGTTCATATTGAGTTGGAATATTAAAGAATATAGATTGACTTGAATCATATTCAAGTCAGAAATAATCAGACTCAAACCCGAGTCAGACTAAAAGAAATGTAATTTGAAGTTCTATAATTGTTAGGGTCAATATTGTAATTTATAAAACTTGAGGGGGTTTTATGTAAAAAGTACTTTTGCATAGTTTTCAAGATACGCCTCAAGTATTTATTATTCGTCTTTATTGTTATAATGAGCGTGATTTTATTTTGTGGTATTTCTAGTGAATATATCCTAATAAATATATTAATTTGTAATTTTGATTTATTTGAAATTCATGGTATTTTAATGTAACTTTTAGTCTTGTAATTTTTAGGAAAAGGTGGAAACTTTATCTTATAATAAAATAGGTGTTTAAATGATAAACATATATATGTTAATACAAGAATAATTTTAAATAAATATTTTATTTTCTAAAATCTCATTTTTCTTAAATGTCGTATTTTAAACCTTTCGAGACCGAATGCTCCTTGCGGAGGTCTGAATCTCGCACTACTAGGCTCGAAGGTTCACGATAAACCGTACTATCCCTAACGAGTTCCCCAAAGATGGGTTGTAGTGGCGCTTTGCAAAGATTTAATAAATACTAATCATTTAGAAAACGGTTTTATAAAGTAAAAGGTATTTATTTGAAAAAGGGTGTAGATTTCCTTATTTTAGCTTTTAGGGTTTCCTAAGCCAACTAGCCTATTTCTAAATGGTCTAAACGATAGATCATAGAAGCCTCAAATCGCCTCTTCACCGCCAATTGCGGCCAGGTAAGTGCCAAGTAAGTGGGAGGCTCTCCACTACAAGTAGTGGCCCTAATTAAGTAACCACTTGCCTTAGACACACTTGTCTAGACACCACAAAGTCAGGTTTAGATAAACGATCGATGTCCATGACATATCGTATTTCCTATTAAAAGATATTGTTTTAACATTGTATACAACTTAGAACTTTCAGAAAAGGTTTATAAAGAAAATAGTATTTTAATGAAAAGTCTTGTATTATCGTATTCTAAGTTTTGATGATATCAATTAGGGTTGTAATTGCGTGTGTGTGGAGGTAGGTCATTACCTCGTGATCTATGTTAAGGTTTAGTAAAGTTTAGGGGTTAAATGTGATAAACTAAATATGGTGGTATTTAAGTGCGAAAATACGGTGTTTTGCAAAAGTTATCATTTCATGTGTGAAAACTTATTCAAATTGATTTTTACAAGTTTAATGGTCAAGATAAAGATGTTTAGGAATGGTTGAATTGATTAGAAGAAGAAAAATAAACATTATGGTATTTAAGTGAAAAAAATACGATATTGCAAAAGTTATCATTTCATGTGAGAAACTTTATCCAAATTAGTTGTTATGTGATTAATAGTCAACATGAATAAGTTTAAGTATTATAGAATTGGTGACAAGTGAGATTTTATAGAAAACCGAATCGGAAATCGGTTTGTTCCGATTTCCGTCGGGTTTGTAAAGTCGTATTTTACTTGAGAGAAAAGAAAGATAGAAAGAGGGGGACTTACGGGTTTTGGACACGTTAGAGAGTGAGAAGGAAGTAGAGGGTTTGCCGGGCGTCAAATCGTCGTGAAAAGTTCCTAGTACGATCGCCGGGATTCGCCCTCGATTTCGGCAGCGCTTCGCCTTTCACTCGTTTTCTAATGTACCGAGTTCTCTTGAGATTTTTAGAGAGTGAACTTAGGAATGTATGGTGAGAGGGTAGAGGGTAGTGGTGTTTATATAGAGCTAGGCTAGGGTTAGGGTTTTAATTAAAAAAATATTTAAAAATATATTTAAAAAAACATTAAAAATCATTAAATTTTGGAATAAAAGTGATTTATTGAGAATCTGGTAACCGATCAAAGAAAATAAAGTATGCAGGGGGTATGACCAAGTCAACACGGAAAAATTCCGTATTGACGACTCGGGGTACCTATGGGTAGGGCTTCACCTGGGGGGATTTATGGTATATTTAACTTTTTATGTGCAGTATAAATTTTGAGAGTTATGACGATTTGACTGTTGACTTTCCAAAAATTTAAAACAAAATAATTATAAAAATAATGTGGGGCAGAGGATTTGAACTCTGGTGGCTTGGTTCAGCAGTGCAAGGTATTACCAATGAGCTACAAGCTCATTCTTGTAATTATTGTGATATTTAATTACTTAAACAGATAGCAGTAAGAATAAATACTCCTAGTATACATTAAATTTAAAGTAATTTCTTGTACACTAAAAATGGAGTTATTACATTCTTGTAGCTTGTAATTAAAAACAAAATAATTACATATATCTTGTGCTCATGCTAAAATACCCCTTTGTGGATTTTAGAAAAAAATATTTGAAAATTTTTTGTGTAGAAAAATAGGGTTGTTACACATACCGGCATCTCCTTCAACTCCTGAACGGTGGCCTTCAAGCCCTCCAGTTCCTGCTGGAAACGTCGCTCACTGGAGACGGAGGAAGTAACCGCCGGGGTGGAGTCCAACCTCATATGGGCCCTGCTAGGGCCCAGTCCCCGGCCTCTCTCCCAACCTCCGTGGTGCCTTCCGTATGCGGCGTCCAGGACTGGGGTCAGCAGCATCGGATCGCTCTGTCCGGTAAAATCGATCCCCGATGCCTCAGCCTGCTCAACCACCCGCTCCTACACCCACATTAACCAGTAAAATATAAGTATATCATTTAAATTTGAACTTTTCAAAACTAAAATTTCAAATAGGGGTTGAATAAATATTAACACTTACACAATACTCCTGGGTAGCGACGTCGGGGTATCGAAGCTCGCCCGTGGCGGGATCTGTCGAGGTGCCGTGGACGGCAAGATATGCGGACAGCACGCTCGGTGTACCACCTTGCGCCAAGGTCTGAGCTCTCTGCAATATTAGAAAATAACTCTTAATATTAGATATATTAGAAAATAACTCTTAATATTGCATTATATCACAAAGGCCGGTCTATTGTAATTTACCGATAACTCCATGGCTCGAGTAATATTCCTCGAGCCACCTGTATAAGTGGGGCGACCCCTCTTCGCCGACTTCCTATTCTCTATATTTTGAGCGGCATGTTTCTGCACAACACATTCACATTTAGTTTTCTAATTAAGGAACATAAAAAAATAAATTATATACTAAACAATGAATTACATTTAAAATACATACCTGTTTGCGTTGAGAGTCGAAATATTCGCACAATAGAGGCCATGTCTCTACGTCGACTCTCGCAAAGGCCGGAGTAGATAGGAGGGCCGCTCTCTCTGCCTCGGAGGTCGCCATCCACAGGGAGTAGCAGTCGGCCTTCAGCTCATTCCTGTTGTATCGGACCTTAGTCTGCATGCTCTTCATCAGGCCATTGTACAGAGCATGAAGGTCGAGCACCCTCCCACGGTGATCAGGGTCGGGTACAGGCTGAAAATCGTAATCCAACTGAAAATACAAAAAAAACATTGTTATTAGATTGCAAGTGTTAATAATAAATATTTTGGATAAATCAAATGAAAATATATATTAATACCCGAGCCTGATCAAAGAAGAAGGCGAATGAGCGCCGGTGCTGGTCGCCCCACTCAACGTGAAGTGGATAGTTCTTCACGAGCCGGCTCTCATCCCCCATAAACCGGCCGAACCTCTCGGCATGAGGACCGGTATAGCGATAATCAAGGGTAAAAAAGAGGGGGAATGCTGCCTCCCCCCTAGCTCTGTCAGGCCTCAGCCTGTGGGACTGATTCGGGCCTCGAGTCCCCCTCTGGGGATGGGGAGGCCCTGCGTCTGCAAGAAATATCAAGACAATCAATATTAAGACAAAGTTGTATTAAGAAATCAAGGTTAAACGAAAATTGAAGTGTGATATATACCTCCGGTGACTAAAGCACGAGCCTGGGCCCGGGCAGCAGCACGAGCGGGACGATAGTTCCTCCGGTGAGGAACAGCCGGTGTCCCGGATGCGGACGCATCCCCTCCAATTAGAAAATAAACATTGACGCTAAATTTCCTTGAACTTCATATTTATTCTATAGAGGATATGTAAAATGAATAAATATTTTATATTTATTCATACTAACCTACAGACGATGCGGAGGGTACGGAAGTGGCAGGAGAGGCCCCTGCGGCAGATGTGGACGCACCATCTATAATTAGACAATTAAAAATAGATTATATAAGTAATTGCAAAAAGAATGTGTAGATCAATAATTTAACATTCTAAATCAATATGCATGCACTATAGGATATATAAACATACCCGCAGGTGCGGTGGTGTCACCACCTACAGCTAAACAATAAAAAAAATTACTATCTAAGTAAGAGCAAAAGGAATGTGTGTATATCTATGATATAGCATTCTAAATCAATATACATGCACTATATGATATATAAACATACCTGGAGGTGCGGGAGTGGCCTCTGTCCCTGATGTGGACGCATCACCAACAACTAGACAATCAAATATTGACAATATAAGTAATTTTGACGTGAACAGGCATGAATATCTATAATATTACATTCAAAATGGATATGCGTGCAATATACCTGGAGGTGTGGCAAGGTCCACATGGAAGGAGGCATCCGAAGGGGTCTCCGATCTGGGTGCAAGACCGGCCCTATGAAGCTCCCTACGCAGCTCTCCGGGCGGCAGAACCGCTCTGCCTCTGCCTCTGCCTCTGCCGGTGCCGCGGCTGGAGCTCATGCCGCCCCTCGCTGCTCCCGTCATCATCATCAAATCTAGATAAACGGTTCGTGGACGCATTAGAGAATCATTACAAGTATTGACTATTTATGTATAGATCGTAAAATGTGAAGTAATAATATAACATTACTGATAACCTTTTTCGTTTCGTGGGCGCATTAAACATATCTACTTGAATTTCATCATCGATATCATTTCTAACCCACGTAACTTCATGATCGGCCGAAGACAACCCGTCCTTCGAAACAGACGGTCGGAGCACTCTAAGCCTTCTCTCTTCTTCATTCTCATCGCTGTCCTCGAATTCTGGGACATCGTAGACATCCCTGGGTTTCCAACGGCATAAGACACTCCATCCCGGATGCTTCAAACACTGTGAGTAATATACTTGGAACGCTTGGTTCGGAAAGATAAACGGATCTTCCTGACCGTAAAATCGAACTGTGTTCACACTGGTCAATCCATATTCATCTTTCCAAGTCCTAAGATTGCTTCTCCACTTATCCGTATCGGTTCGCGTATCGTACCAAGTACACTGAAATATATAAAAGGGTTCTGATCGTCCGGGATAGTGGATGTCGAGTATATAATTTAAGTACCCATAATAAATCACACCGTCCAATCCTACCGTCGCAATCCCACTATTCTGAGTGGTTCTAGATATTTCTGTCCTTAACTTCGAATTTGTATCCAAGGACACCGAATCCTTTATAATATGCAACCTCCATACTAGGAAATTGAGATAAACATCTTGAATCACTCTCAAATGATGCAGACAAGTTCGGATCGTGGATCTAACAAAACAAATTTTATGACAAATACATAACGATATAAGTTTAGATTAAAACTGATAGCAATAACATGTTATTCGAACTTGCAAAGTATCAACGCAATAGAATTTTCTAGTTTATCCAGCGTCACAACCTCCAGTGTTTTTGTCACGCCCCGCTTCCCAGAGTACGCAGGATTGGGCACGTAACATAGCCAACCATGCTACCTGTGGGTAGGAAGTATCCATCCACAGTCACATTACGGTTGTAAGGATATCAAGAACAAGATAATGAACTAATCTAACACATGTCCAAATCCATAATAACAAGAATCAATAAATAATAAGTGCGGAAGAAAATGATCCAATACAATAAATAAACAGTACGTCCCATAATGCGGGCTCACATCTGGAAATGGAATGAAAATAAATAACTAAGCCCTAAGGAACTCACAGTTCAGCCTGCTGGCTGAAGTACTCCTGCTCGGTCGTCGACAGTGGTAAGGAATCTGGGCCATGCAAAACCCAGACGTCAGCGCGTCATGTCATCAAATAATATAATATAAACATAGTAATAAGCAATGCAGGTATGAACATGAATAAAGCAGTACTAAGAAATAACAGAGCAGGGTAATGTGCAATAGTGACTAAACTGTCCTATCAAGTTTCTACTCTATAGTCTTTGAAATCAATTGATGAATCGTCGATGTAACTCAATAGTATCCCGTGCGTGCCCGGGACCACGGTCAAGGTCTTCGGGGCTGAATCCGAGACGTGCCGCTAAGCAGTAATAGGTAGTAGGATGGATGAGTGATGTCAGCATCATCACTCCCGGACTGGCCAAGCCCGTAAGACTGATCAGAACAAGTATCGAACTGTTGAGTTACAAGTCGGTTTCACCTTTGATTTCCCCATACCCCCAAGCTATGTATGTCAGGTCAGGTATTCAGTAGTCCAGGATTAATGCCAACACAAAATCTGGTAAAAGTAGGTCTGTCTGGATAGACAGCAGGAATGGTCAGGTTTTTCGGCATTAGGCATGAAATCAGGTAACAGGTCAGGTCACGTTTCAACAGGTTGAGTCGATATGTACAGGGTGTCATGTCCGGTGTATCAGTACATGTGTCAGGTGTATCAAGATCGGTCAATATGTAATGCAATCAAATGTATGCTGATAACAGGTATAGTAACGAATTAGGAACAACAGCAGGAACAGCAAATAACAATATTATTCCATGTAAACACAGTGATGCTTTGTATTCTCTTATTAACAGGTTCAAGCACCCTTGGGGTGCAATAATCACAGTGTAGCGCAATATTAATAACAGCAGGCAATAAAGATATAAGTGTGCGACTATTATCCTCTAAATAGTAAAATGATTAGCAGGTAGTTGTTATTAAGGTTACGGTGGCAAAATACTATTTAGGTGGCAATATTATAATGTACAACATATTTCGTCCAATGAGGACAAGTAACACTACTTAGTTAAAACCGCAAGTTTTATGAGTCAAATAATTAATTAGTTTAACGTAGCATGTAGCAAGAAATCTTGCCTCGACGGTTTCGCAAACCGGAAAGCACGGATGCAAAGTCGGCAGAAAACACGAGACGGGTGCACGGGTCACGGATCGAGTCCCAACAGCGAACAGCGGAACCACACGGACCAGAATACTTCGCTGGAGCGTCGGGTCCAAACGACGGTACGGTCGGAATCCGGCAAAAGTCAAAAGCAACGAAGTTAGCAAACACGATACATGTGGCAAACGACCAGCGGGGGGTTTTGTACCAATGGAAAGTAGAGGGGTGCTTACAGGGAGACACCAGGGGCAACTACGACGGCTCGACGGCGATGGGCTCGCCGGCGGCGATGAACAGTGGACGCGACAAGGGCTGACTTGGAGGGATCGGGTGATGCAGCGATGATGGGGAGGTACTGGCCTGGTCTGGGTTGCAGGAGGAAGAGGAGGTGTCGGCGGTGGCTCTGGCAATGACGGCGATGATCGTCGGCGCGTTTCCCGGCGAACAGAGGAGGTGGTCGTGCTGCGGCTTGGGTGCTGTTGCTGTTCCGGCGAGGGTAGGAGGAAGACGACGAGGTCGGGGCGAGGAGGAAGAGAGGGAGTCGCAGGCGTCGTTGGTGACGAGAGGCGACGTCGACGGCGAGATCCGCGGCCGGTGTGGCGTCGGGGATGGGTGCAGGCGCGGAAGGAGGAAGGAGAACGGAGGAAGAAGGAATGTGCGGTTGAGGTTGCGGAGGCAAGGTGATGGCGGTGGTGGTCTCGTCGGCGCGGTGACGGCGGCGGCAACGGCGACGGGATGGCTAGGGTTAGGGTTTCGTGGGTTCTCGTGAGATGGGGAAGAGACGAGGGCTGCGTAACAAATATATAGGGAGAGAGAGGAAAGTTGTTAGAGAGAGAGAGAGAAGATTTGAGAGATATAGAGAGAGACGGAGAGAGAGAGATTGGTGAGAGAGAGAGAGATTGGATGGGGCCCACGAGGGATTTACTCCCTCGTGATTGGCCAGGAGGAAAATATGAGTAAATATTTAAAAGATTAACAGGGATTGATAGTATAATAGAAACAGAAAATGTATATTATATGGTTAAATTAAAATGGGTATTTCGGCGCTAAATGAAACATTTCCAAATCGCGCCCGGGTTGCGCCCAAATGTTTCAAATTCAAAATATAGGATTTTAAGCGGGTTCCAAATTTTGAAAAGAGGTGTTTTGTGATTAAAATGCATGCCCCCAAGTCGGACACTTGCACGCGCGCGTAGTCGTCCAAACTTGCCCGTTTCACCGAACGGGACGAAATCTCGACGCGCGGACGCTACCACGCGACCAGTGGCGACGAGTAGGCCAACATGGATATTTTTAATTTCATTTTAGGTGTTAAAATTTGTTATGTGCCAAAATGACTTAACCGGTTAAAATTTTGCAAAAAGCACCAAACAATCAGGATAATTGGAATGAGCAATATATAACACTCAACTAGCAAAAGAAATAGTATTATTGGGCTCGGGTGTTACATCATACCCAACTACAAAAGAATTTCGTCCTCGAAATTCCAAGAATACAAGATAGCTAACTATGGGAAAAGGTGAGGAAATTTCTGCCGGATCTCGTCTTCTCGCTCCCAAGTGGATTCTCCATGCGATCGATTACCCCAAGAAACTAGCACAAGAGGGATAACCTTGTTCTTAAGAACCTTTTCTCTTCGATCCTTGATTTCAACTGGTCGCTCCTCAAAAGTTAGGTCCTCCCGTACAGTCAACTCCGAATGATCCAAGACATGAGTCTCATCACGAACATACCTCCGTAGTTGAGACACATGAAACACATCGTGCACTCCTGCCAATGACTGTGGTAACGCCAAACGGTACGCTACCTCTCCAACACGCTCCAATATCTCGAAGGGTCCAACGAATCGAGGACTAAGCTTTCCCCGACTTCCAAAGCGAATCACCCCCCAAGTCGGTGATATCTTCAGGAATACCAAATCACCCACGGCGAACTCTAGAGGTCTTCTTGACGTGTCGGCCCAACTTTTCTGTCTGTCTTGAGCTGCCTTCATATGCTTCCTGATTGTATTCACCTTCTCGACTGTCTGTACCACCAAATCTGGTCTTAGTAACCTTCGTTCACCAACATCATTCCAACAAACGGGTGAACGACACTTACGACCATACAATGCTTCAAACGGAGCCATCTGAATAGTCGCTTGGAAGCTATTGTTGTACGAAAACTCCACCAGGTGTAGATGATCCTCCCAAGAACCTTTGAAGTCCATCATGCAAGCCCTCAACACATCTTCAAGGGTCTGGATCGTTCTTTCTGATTGTCCATCAGTCTGAGGATGATAAGCTGTGCTGAACTTCAATCGAGTCCCCAAACTTTCCTGTAAACTCCTCCAGAAGTGCGACAAGAACCGAGTGTCCCGATCGGACACGATGCTTACCGGTACTCCATGCAATCTCACAATCTCCTGCATGTACCGCTCTGCCAAAGTCTCTGTCGATTGGCCAACCCGAAAAGGAATAAAGTGAGCCGCCTTGGTCAACCGATCGATAATCACCCATACTGCATTGTTGCCCTTTGGACTCCGCGGTAAAGCCGTCACGAAATCCATGGTTATATGTTCCCACTTCCACTGAGGAATCGGAAGTGGTTGCAACAAACCAGCAACCCTTTGGTGTTCAGCCTCGACTTGCTGACACACCAAGCACTTAGCCACGAAGCGAGCAATTTCCCGTTTCATACCTTCCCACCAGAAGTGCTGTCGAATATCTCGGTACATCTTTGTCCCTCCTGGATGTACAGAGTAAGCTGAACTGTGTGCCTCCTTCATAAGCTCTTCACGCACATCCCCTTTTGGCACACACACACGGCTTCCATATCTCAACGAACCATCTTCGTGGATCAGTAAATCGGTTCGTAGTTCGGCTTCAACCTGCTCTCGAAACTTTTGCAGCCTAGGATCCTGCGATTGCGCCACTTTAATCTTCTCAACTAAGGACGACTGTACTTGCAACTGCATCAACTGTCTCGTAGCATGTGGTAGCACAACCTCCAAGTCAAATCTCTGAAAATCCGCAATGATCTCCCGTTGTGCGGTCAATACCTGAATTGCTGGTAACCGACTTAGCGCATCTGGCACGACGTTAACTTTTCCCGGATGGTACTTAAGATCAAGGTCGTAGTCGGCCATCAGCTCCAACCATCTGCGTTGCCTCATGTTCAACTCCTTCTGAGTGAACACATACTTCAAACTCTTGTGATCTGTAAAGACTTCGACTCTCTCGCCCAAAAGGTAGTGTCTCCAAATCTTCAGGGCGAAGATCACGGCTGCAAGCTCCAAGTCATGAGTCGGATAATTCTTCTCATGAGTCTTCAGTTGTCTCGATGCGTAAGCGACGACTTTCCCATTCTGCATCAAAACACATCCCAATCCTTTTCCAGATGCGTCACTGTGAATCACCAGTCCTCCGGAATTATCTGGTACGGTCAGGATCGGGGCGGTTATCAACTTCTGCTTCAACGTCTCGAAGGCCAATGCACATCCATCCGTCCAAACAAACGGTACCTCCTTGCGCGTGAGCTTGGTTAACGGCTCAGCTAAATGAGCGAAGTTCTCCACAAATCTTCTGTAGTATCCGGCGAGTCCAAGAAAGCTTCTTATCTCTGCAACATTCTTTGGAATAGGCCAATCTCGAACGGCTGCAATCTTCTCGGGATCAACGGCGATTCCATTGCCCGACACAACATGCCCCAGAAACTTCACTTCTTCCAGCCAGAATTCGCACTTACTCATCTTCGCAAACAAATTTCTCTTGTCTCAGCGTCTGCAGCGCGATCCTTAGATGCTCAGCATGCTCCTCCGGAACCTTCGAGCATACCAGCATATCGTCAATGAATACCACAATAAATTGGTCCAAGAATGGTGAAAAGATCCTGTTCATCAAATCCATGAATATTGCTGGCGCATTAGTCACTCCGAAGGACATCACCAAATACTCGAAATGTCCATATCGAGTTCGAAACGCCGTCTTGCAAATGTCTTCTGCTTTCACTCGGACCTGATGATATCCTGATCGCAAATCCAGTTTCGAGAATACCCTCGCGCCACTAAGCTGCTCAAAGAGTTCTCCAATGCGAGGGATCGGTTATTTATTCTTAAAAGTCATCCGGTTCAATTCTCGATAATCAATGCACATCCTTCTCGTGTCGTCCTTCTTCTTTACTAAAAGAACTGGAGCTCCCCAAGGTGAGTTGCTGCTTCGAATCCATCTCGAGTAATTCACCAACTTGTTTCTTAACTTCTTCCAATTCCACCGGTGCCATCGGATAATAAGATTTTGATACTGGCGCTGTACCAGGAATGAGGTCAATCGCAAACTCCACAACTCGCTTCGGCGGTAAGCCTGATATATCTTCAAACGCATCCATAAAGTCGCGAACAACCGACGGCTCTTCATTACTATCCGCTTCCGTTGTCGCAAGAACACTGTTTGTCGGCCTAGCCCTAAACTCGACTGGCCCGACAAAGCTGCTTCCTCCAGTGAAAGTAAACTTAGGATGTCCGGGAATCTGGAAAATTACTTTCCTTGCCCTACAGTCAATGTGTGCGTGGAAAGTGCCAAGAAAATCCATTCCCAAGACTACTTCATGACTGCCCGTATCTATCACCAAGAAATCTGCAAAGAGCTCTCGTCCGCAAACAACAACTGTACAATCTCTACACTCCTTACTAGCTATGATTTTCCCATTCCCAGTGTGTATGTCCCAAAACTAGACAGGATCGTGCAGGTAATCGAGTGTATAGTTATAAATTTGGATGACATAAAACAATGGGATGCTCCGGAATCAAATAATGCCAATGCGGGAAAACCATGAACGAGTAAATTACCTGAAACCACTTCTCCCGATGCCTTAGCTTCTTCAACTGTCAACGTGAAAGCTCGAGCCTGATTAGATCCTTGAGTCAACTGTCTCTGCCCTTGGAACGGTCTCTGTGGAGGCTTCTGAATATCATCCCTTGTACGAAGCTTCGACGGACAAGCACTAACGGCGTGATCTGCCGCTCCACATCTAAAACAGAGTCCCAGCCTCTTACGACACTCCTTTCGCACATGTCCGGGTATATGGCAGTAGTTACAAATCACGCTCCCTTTCCGATCACCCACACTAGTTTTCTTCATTGGTGCTACGCTGCTCCTGTTCACCGGAATACTTCTACGTACAGACGTTTGGTTCAGTGCAGATGCCGGTTCCAGCTCGGTCTGTTCCTTTAGATTCTCCAGCAATCCCCTTATCACTCTACGCCTGGCGGCTAAGACCGCACGTCTTTGGTCCATCTTCAAATTCTTACCGGCCATTTTCCTGAAAATCAAAGTACCCAACATTAGCATGATGATAGATTCTGAGTATAGATCAAGGCTAGAACTCCAAGATACTTAAATAGAGTACTGCATTGTAGCTATGCCGCGGTATCATAGCCGCAATTACTTAACTCCACCCAAGTCGCCCAAGTCCTAGGGATAATAAGAAATCAGGTTTCCGAGTCGACATGCAAAGTAAGTTTGCACGTCGTAAAAGATATAATCCGGAAGAATGTGATTCAAGAATGGTAAAACGGTCAAGGTGGCAGGACATGTTTCCTGATCACGGGTATCCTGATTCGTGTATCGGGTGCAATACCCAACTACAAAAAATCAACCCAATTAACTTATGCTCTGATACCAAAAGAACCATGTCACGCCCCGCTTCCCAGAGTACGCAGGATTGGGCACGTAACATAGCCAACCATGCTACCTGTGGGTAGGAAGTATCCATCCACAGTCATATTACGGTTGTAAGGATATCAAGAACAAGATAATGAACTAATCTAACACATGTCCAAATCCATAATAACAAGAATCAATAAATAATAAGTGCGGAAGCAAATGATCCAATACAATAAATAAACAGTACGTCCCATAATGCGGGCTCACATCTGGAAATGGAATGAAAATAAATAACTAAGCCCTAAGGAACTCACAGTTCAGCCTGCTGGCTGAAGTACTCCTGCTCGGTCGTCGACAGTGGTAAGGAATCTGGGCCATGCAAAACCCAGACGTCAGCGCGTCATGTCATCAAATAATATAATATAAACATAGTAATAAGCAATGCAGGTATGAACATGAATAAAGCAGTACTAAGAAATAACAGAGCAGGGTAATGTGCAATGGTGACTAAACTGTCCTATCAAGTTTCTACTCTATAGTCTTTGAAATCAATTGATGAATCGTCGATGTAACTCAATAGTATCCCGTGCGTGCCCGGGACCACGGTCAAGGTCCTCGGGGCTGAATCCGAGACGTGCCGCTAAGCAGTAATAGGTAGTAGGATGGATGAGTGATGTCAGCATCATCACTCCCGGACTGGCCAAGCCCGTAAGACTGATCAGAACAAGTATCGAACTGTTGAGTTACAAGTCGGTTTCACCTTTGATTTCCCCATACCCCCAAGCTATGTATGTCAGGTCAGGTATTCAGTAGTCCAGGATTAATGCCAACACAAAATCTGGTAAAAGTAGGTCTGTCTGGATAGACAGCAGGAATGGTCAGGTTTGTCGGCATTAGGCATGAAATCAGGTAACAGGTCAGGTCACGTTTCAACAGGTTGAGTCGATATGTACAGGGTGTCATGTCCGGTGTATCAGTACATGTGTCAGGTGTATCAAGATCGGTCAATATGTAATGCAATCAAATGTATGCTGATAACAGGTATAGTAACGAATTAGGAACAACAGCAGGAACAGCAAATAACAATATTATTCCATGTAAACACAGTGATGCTTTGTATTCTCTTATTAACAGGTTCAAGCACCCTTGGGGTGCAATAATCACAGTGTAGCGCAATATTAATAACAGCAGGCAATAAAGATATAAGTGTGCGACTATTATCCTCTAAATAGTAAAATGATTAGCAGGTAGTTGTTATTAAGGTTACGGTGGCAAAATACTATTTAGGTGGCAATATTATAATGTACAACATATTTCGTCCAATGAGGACAAGTAACACTACTTAGTTAAAACCGCAAGTTTTATGAGTCAAATAATTAATTAGTTTAACGTAGCATGTAGCAAGAAATCTTGCCTCGACGGTTTCGCAAACCGGAAAGCACGGATGCAAAGTCGGCAGAAAACACGAGACGGGTGCACGGGTCACGGATCGAGTCCCAACAGCGAACAGCGGAACCACACGGACCAGAATACTTCGCTGGAGCGTCGGGTCCAAACGACGGCACGGTCGGAATCCGGCAAAAGTCAAAAGCAACGAAGTTAGCAAACACGATACATGTGGCAAACGACCAGCGGGGGGTTTTGTACCAATGGAAAGTAGAGGGGTGCTTACAGGGAGACACCAGGGGCAACTACGACGGCTCGACGGCGATGGGCTCGCCGGCGGCGATGAACAGTGGCCGCGACAAGGGCTGACTTGGAGGGATCGGGTGATGCAGCGATGATGGGGAGGTACTGGCCTGGTCTGGGTTGCAGGAGGAAGAGGAGGTGTCGGCGGTGGCTCTGGCAATGACGGCGATGATCGTCGGCGCGTTTCCCGGCGAACAGAGGAGGTGGTCGTGCTGCGGCTTGGGTGCTGTTGCTGTGCCGGCGAGGGTAGGAGGAAGACGACGAGGTCGGGGCGAGGAGGAAGAGAGGGAGTCGCAGGCGTCGTTGGTGACGAGAGGCGACGTCGACGGTGAGATCTGCGGCCGGTGTGGCGTCGGGGATGGGTGCAGGCGCGGAAGGAGGAGGGAGAACGGAGGAAGAAGGAATGCGCGGTTGAGGTTGCGGAGGCAGGGTGATGGCGGTGGTGGTCTCGTCGGCGCGGTGACGGCGGCGGCAACGGCGACGGGATGGCTAGGGTTAGGGTTTCATGGGTTCTCGTGAGATGGGGAAGAGACGAGGGCTGCGTAACAAATATATAGGGAGAGAGAGGAAAGTTGTTAGAGAGAGAGAGAGAGAAGATTTGAGAGATATAGAGAGAGACGGAGAGAGAGAGATTGGTGAGAGAGAGAGAGAGATTGGATGGGGCCCACGAGGGATTTACTCCCTCGTGATTGGCCAGGAGGAAAACATGAGTAAATATTTAAAAGATTAACAGGGATTGATAGTATAATAGAAACAGAAAATGTATATTATATTGTTAAATTAAAATAGGTATTTCGGCGCTAAATGAAACATTTCCAAATCGCGCCCGGGTTGCGCCCAAATGTTTCAAATTCAAAATATAGGATTTTAAGCGGGTTCCAAATTTTGAAAAGAGGTGTTTTGTGATTAAAATGCATGCCCCCAAGTCGGACACTTGCACGCGCGCGTAGTCGTCCAAACTTGCCCGTTTCACCGAACGGGACGAAATCTCGACGCGCGGACGCTACCACGCGACCAGTGGCGACGAGTAGGCCAACATGGATATTTTTAATTTCATTTTAGGTGTTAAAATTTGTTATGTGCCAAAATGACTTAACCGGTTAAAATTTTGCAAAAAGCACCAAACAATCAGGATAATTGGAATGAGCAATATATAACACTCAACTAGCAAAAGAAATAGTATTATTGGGCTCGGGTGTTACAGTTTTAGCACACAACTCTCTGAAAAAACAACATAGGTCGTTGATTACTAGACCAACCGATTCGGGGAGAGAAGTCCTGAGGGCTAATGGAAGAAGGTGCTCCACGATAATATGATGATCATGACTTTTCATCCCATCGATCTTGCTTTTCACAATTTTTATTTTCTTGCTGAATGATCTTGAGAAACCTGTGGGAACTTTCAAATCATGCAACACTTGCAGAAATCTTTTCTTCTCCGGTTATGACATATGATAAGCGGTATTGGGAAGTACAAACTTGCCTGGTTTACCCGCTACCGGTCTAGGGTGCAATTCACTTCTTATTCCCCACTCCTGTAGATCCATCCGAGCATTCAGGTTGTCTTTCGATTTCCCGTTTTTACAAAGAAGCAAGTTGAGTATGTGCTCTGATACTCCCTTCTCTATATGCATGACGTCCAGACAATGACGCACTAAATTTGTTGACCAGTACAGAAACTCGAAGAAAATGCTTAACTTGTTCCAAAATGGTGGTTTGACATATTTCGTCGGATCCATCCCGAAGGTCACATTATTGTAACCATCCCATTGAGCAATCACATCCTCTCCGGACAATGGGGCCGGAGGTCCAAGAAGCTCCTGATGACCATCAAAGTGAACAGTGTCTAACCTGTAGGGGTGGTCTAGAGGCAGGAAACGTCGATGGCCGCAATAACAAACCTTCCTGCTAAAATTCAAGAATTTCGATGTTGTGTGTTGATGGCAATAAGGACATGCTTTGTGACCATGTACGAACCAACCTGATAGCATTCCATACGCAGGAAAGTCATTAATTGTCCACATTAAAGCCGCACGCAGTATGAAGGTTGTATTTGTGTTTGCATCATATGTCTCTACACCATCAATGAACAAAGATTTTAACTCCTCGATCAGAGGTCAGAGATAGACGTCGATATTGTTTCCCGGTGTGTTTGGTCCGTCGATAAGAAGAGGCATCATAAAGTATGATTGGTCCATAGCCAACCAAGGCGACAGATTATAAATTATCATTACAACGGGCCATGTGCTGTGACTTCCAGCCATATAGTTGAATGGGCAGAAGCCATCACTAGCCAGTCCGAGGCGGACATTGCGAGGATCGCTACTGAATATTGCATGCCTCCTATCGAAATCCTTCCATGCCGGTAAATCTCTTGGATGGTTCATTTTTCCATCTTCACTTGGAGGAGCACGGTGATGCCAAATCATTGCCTCGGCTGTTTTCTTGCACCTAAATAGTCTCTGTAGCCTCTGTGTTATGGGAAAATATCATGCTATCTTGACAGGTATATCAGGCTTCTTATCAGAATCTTTCGGCTTATACCTGGCCTCTCCGCATGTTGGACACTCTTTCAAATCTGAATTCTCTTTCCGGTACAACACGCAATTTTTAGGACATGCTTGAATCTTCTCACACTTTAGACCCAAATCAGACATCATCTTCTGGGCTCCGTACCAGCTATCGGGCACGTTATTTCCCAGGGGCATAGAATCTTTCAAGAACGAAACAAGCATTGTGAATGACTTGTTGCTCCATCCATTTAGGCACTTAATCTGGAAAAGTTGGACGAACCATGAAAGGGTGGAATACTTTGCATTCTCATAAATTGGTTTTCTATCATCATTCATGAAATTTTCAAATTTATCCGCACGCGGTCCTTGACCGGAAGGAATGTCATCTTCGGTACGAATAGATTCACCTAGGGCAGCCTCTACCATATCCTCCATTTCTTCTGATGGAAATAAATTACCGTCTTCTACTTCTGCCGCATTACCATCTTCTCCTTCTTCTCCTGCCGCATTATCGTGTTCTCCTTCTTCTTCTAACGCATTATTGCGTTCTTCTCCTTCCCCGTGATATTTCCAAATTGTATAAAGTCTAGTAAACCTATATTTTACGATATGAAGCTCTGTCAATTCTACCTTCTGCCAGTACTTATTGCCACATCTATCGCACGGGCAGAGAATCTTCTCTATCACGATCTTATTATGTGCGCGTGCAAATTCAATAAAAGCAGCAACTCCTGCGACAAACTTAGGTTGCATACGTTGTTGCCAATCCGCATACATCCAGTCCTTAACTCTGACGTACTCATGGGCCATGTTAGACTGTATAACATATAAATTGTAGCTTATGGTGACTATATTGAGAAATCTAAGAACGGGATAGTTACTGACAAAGGATCACGTGAGGTATTGCCTCAGGGCTAAATCTTTCTCATTTATGGGGATCTTTTCAGGGGTCACGTGGGGCACGTGACTCTAGCTCTTTGCATGCATGGAGATCTTTTAAATCTCCTTATTTTATTTTGAGAATTAAATTCTCTGTAGGGTTAAACCCTGATCATGATTTGGAGGAATTAAATTCCTGAAAGAATTAAATTCTTATATAGGGTTAAACCCTAATTTTCTTTTAGAGGAATTAAATTCGCATATATGTAAAAGAATTAAATTCTTGTAGAGGGTGAACCCTAATTTCCTTTTTTAAGAGGAATTAAATTCCTATGAATTTGAGAGAATTAAATTCTCAGTTAGGGTTAAACCCTAGTTCTATCTTGAAGGAATTAAATTCCTGTAATTTTTGGAGAATTGAATTCTCATATAGGGTTAAACCCTAGTTTCATCTTGAAGGAATTAAATTCCTATAACTTTGGGAGAATTAAATTCTCATATAGGGTTAAACCCTAACTTTGTTTTGGGAGAATTAAATTCTCTAAACTCAATTCCCCCTCTAAGTTTTGGATCTGCATGGCAGGATCTCAACCCGATGAGAATTAAATTCTCATCCTATGGGGAGATGTGCTTTGTGCAGATCTTCAACCAAAAGAAGAACTAAGTTCTTTTGTGCAGAAGAATTAAACTCTTAGATTTGAGAATTAAATTCTCTGTTTGAAGTTTTGATTCCCCTTTCTTTTCTCACCTAGGGTTTTCCTACGAACTTTTAGCATCTTAAGCAAGATCCATTGTTTTCATGTTGTTTACTTCCCTCAAATATTGCAATGTTTTACTTGCGCATCAACTAGTCTCGAAGTCTACGGCTGAACTTCGAACCGTATAAGTTATTTAACGATATCTTGCCTATTTATTAACTAGTTTAAAATTCTACAACTGAAAAATATAGCTATAATTGTTTGAAAATATAACTAAGTTATTCTATCTCATGTAACACCTCAAATAAAATTCTACAACTGAAAATATAATTTAAGCAAGATCCATTGTTTTCAGCCCTAACCCTAACCCCAGCCCCAGCCCCAGACCTAGCCCCAGCCCCAGCCCCAACCCCAACCCCAACCGCAAACCCAGCACCAGCCCCAGCCCTAACCCCAACCCCAACCCCAACCGCAACCCTAGCCGAACCCAACCCCAACCGCAACCCTAGCCGAACCCCAACCGCAACCCCTACCCCTAAAATAATCAAAAATTTCTTTAATTGAAGATTTAATTACCTGTGCAGTGGACGAGATGATCGATCGGTGGCGACGACGAAATGAAGGCAACGACGAAAACGGCGACGAGGAAGAACCAGGCGGTGACGACGACGAAACGGCCTGCGCTGGCGACGGCGAGAACGGCGACGAGAGATTTGGCAATCGGCGGGAACGAGGATTTGGGGATTTTGGGTTCGCGTGCGACTTCGATCGAGAATAATTAAGATAATGAGCGTAAGGATCGATCTGTGCCTTTTTAATTAAATCCCTATTTACATGCCCCTACGGATAAATCCGTAGGTTCTTGGTTTGCGGCTCCGTAGGGGCAAACAAAAATTTACGATTTAATATTCTTAAATTAATATGTAAGAACCGTAGGGGCAACCTTAAGGCCCTACGGATTAGTCCGTAGGGCCAAACGAAATCTGCCCCTACGGATTTCGTAATCCGTAGGGGCAACCCCTATTTGTACTAGTGTCTGTCCAATTACTCTCCGGTACTTACTTGATCGTCGGGGGGTCCTACGGTGGTTTTCCATCCCGGGACTTCTCTTGAAGGTAGCTCGGTGTCAGCAACAACCGACAACCTATTGAGACCCACACACTCAATTCTCACACCGAATCTCAACCGTTCATCCCGCTGGCAGCAAAATCAACGGAGGACAACATCTGATGGAGATTCTGATCTCCATGAGAAACCATACTATCTCTGATGATCAGAATCAAAGTGTACAACGGGCTCTTAGTAATCTCCGACAAATGAACATATATAATCGATCTCTTTAACAATGTAAACAAATAAACAAAGCCAGAACGCATCAATTTCATAAATCATAATACAGAATCAAGGCCAACCCAAAATACACTAAAAAAAGCCCCTCAACGACCGACCACTCTTCTTCTCTCCTCCATCTGTTATGATGATGCGACTCTCAGCCTGAGCTCTCGACAAATCCAAACCATTGACATCTTTTATCACAGTGTCTTCGCTCTGTTCCTCTTTACAGTTATTATCGTAAGCGCTGATCTCTTCGTTATTGCATATAATGGCGGCTGCAGCACATTCATCGAAGCGGACATGGAGTGCACACATGCAGGAGGGAGAAGAGTGTTTGATTTAATTAAGAACACATACAATGGTTTATTTGGAGATTGATCGATCAACGATAAAATGACATTGACATCGGACTGGATGCAAAATAGAGTTATGGCGCTTGGCGATGACACACTTGACGTATGTAATTCACGGCATGCTAAGACCCGGCCCCTTAAATCACCTATTCTCTAAATATCTGGCATTGAAAATTTTCATGCACCAATTTTTGTGATTAACTCAAACGTGACTGAAGAATCATACGATCACAAATCTCCAAAGTTGGGAAGCTGGACAGCATATTGGATGTCAATGAATAGGAGGATATAAAGAAGGAAATATAAAGAAGGAGGAAATATTGACAGTAAAATTGATAGTAAAAGTAGAAGAAAGAAATATTGCATGAAATCGAGAATAAAGAATATTGATAAGTATAACGAAGAGAGTTAGCTTGTTCCAACTTTCCGTCTTTTCATACCCTTCTTCAACAATTTCCCAAAGGTTTTGAGAAATCAAAATCTCCTTCATTCTTGTACTCCATTACTCATAATTGTTGTTCATGAAATATGGTGCTTCAATTTGTATCAGTTTGTGAGTCATCTTCAAGCAGGCTTTGAAATATCAACATCCCAATCGATCTGGGCTCTGAACGACTTTGTAGAGACTAAAGTGTTATGATACCATTTTGTAGGCGTTAAAAAAGACTTCAAGAATTAATTTTTGTGGTGGGGTTTGATTTGTAGAGAGGATGATAACAAAATATCAATGGATTTTCGGAATTAAATATGGTGGAGGCAAAAACTCAAATATATTTCATTATAACAGTTGCCTTGTTATTATAAACTAATCTCATACATATATATAGATGCTAGTCATCATTTATATACTAATAACTCATGACTCTTGACATTACATCCACTAAATGAATTACACTCACTAAATGCATAAACCCACCATAATACTAATTAAAACAAATAAATGTTTATTGACCATACTAAAGATTATGACTCTTAATAATCCCATAATTATTAAAATATCAAGTTTATTTTCAATAGTATATTGATTTTAATTTGGGGATATGAAGAGTCATGAGTTATTTTGGTCGTGGAAAAGTTATCGATGCAATATTTAGCATTAGTAATTAAGAATATAACGAGTCATATGCTATAAAAATAATTGTTTAGGTTATAGGTTGTGGAGTAATAAGAGTCATATGTGTTATGATAATAAATGTGTAGGGTCTGAGTTGTGGAATATGAACAGTGGTTTAATTCCTATATATATGTGGCGTCATTTGGATTGTGAAGTATGCCAAAAAGTTCAAATCAATGCAAATTATATTTTTCTCTTTTATATCCTCTTCCAATTTTCTTCTCAAATTATAATTTCAATTATATTTTGAGAACAAAGTGATATCGGAGCCCAGATCAATCTAAAACTTAACAATATCTCTGAGAGAAGCAGTCTACAAGCACCAAAAAAGAAAAGAGTACCTCTGAGAGACTACTGTATAAGTGTTGTGTGATCCATATGACAACCACAAAAAAAAGAAAAAGGAGAAGTGGTTGCAAACGAGAGAGAGTGTTGAAAGTAAAAACCAAAAGATATGAGTGTCAAGAATAATCCTACATTGGAAACAACAAGAGAAGCACATTGGTATAAGATATAGATTGAAACCCTACCAATTGGCTTAGGCCTTTTGGATGGAACTCAACTATATTGAAAGCCCATGTGTACTTATAAAAGTCCATCACTTAAAATAAAAAAAATTCTATCACATATGAGTCAGAGAAGAAATACTGGTCAGGACATTAGAAATTTGGTGTGTTTGTGTGTGTGTCGAAAGAGAGAGAAGAAAAGGTATATGAGGTGGTAGCCGCCTAAAACACATATTACCCCATGTTTTTCACTGATCCAAACTGGTTGCCTTGATCTACTTATTAGAAAACCCTTATATTCAAAAAATACGAACAATTGATGGACGTGTTAAAGATTTTTTATACATAGGGATTTCATAATATGTAGATCAACACGACCGGTTTAGATGGGGTGAAATATATAGGATGAGGTGTGTTGTGAGGCAGGGGTCTCTCTTTGAAAAAGAGACCGCCACCTCATACCCCTTTTTATGTGTGTGTGTGTGTGTGTGTGGAGATGACATGAATAAGATGTTGATAAAGGAAGCAATCAAGACGGATGCATATTCTTAGGAGTGGAAGAATTTGAGAGAATTGTTGTCCTGTTCATGATAGAAAAAATACATTACATTTCTTTATATATAAAAGTAGAGGGCTTTATATAATAAGTCTCTATATAACCAACTGGGTTTAGCTCGGTTGATATCAATTATCTCCCTAATATGAGAGTTCAAAGTTCGATCCTTGAAGGGGGTTGATTTCAGAAAAAGAAATAGTCTCTATTTAGAAAAGAAACATGAAAAAAGAATTCGGAATCTATTATACACTATATAGTAGATATATAGTACTATATTTAATAACTCTCTCAAATTCATGGTGGATCTAGATTCATGATCGGTCGGAAAGCAATGGAAAACTTGATGCTGCTAAACAACTTTAATGTCCTTGAAAAAGACGTGGAGCTCGTTCTTTGAGAGAGCCGTCAAGGCTTGACATCGTAGAGAGAATCCCTAGTGTCATTGAAGGGATACGCTGATTCTCTGTTGGGAATCTTCCCCTCATTCGATACCTATCGTCAAGGTGGAAATCCTGTCTTTAACGTTCGAGCACGCAAGACAGCAATCCATAAGAAGATTTAATCAACACAGAGTTTTTAACGTGGTTCGACCAGCAGTCTACTCCACGTGGCAAACATGAGGATTCCTTTGATATAAGAAAGAGTACACCTGACATCTTATCTTCTCTTTGATTTGATCATATAAAATAATAGCGTCTCTCAAATTTAGATTAGACCCCTAATCTCTTAATGAAGATAAAGCTTATAAGTTCTCACACATCTCAACTCTCTCTCACATCATCTCATCTCCCCTCTTTTGATCTCACTTCAAGAGAGAGGAGTTACAATCTTCATAAATCTAAAGACTACATCTCTCTTGCCATTGCGCGTCTGGGCTTTTCCTCGTTCGCCGTTTTTCCAATACGCCTTAATTAAAGCAACTTCCTATTTATTGCATCGAATAATTCTTCTTCTACTTAGATTAGGATTAACATAAATCTCTTTTATCCTTATATAATAGAATATTTCCTCTTATTTCAATTAGATCTAAATCTTTATTTAAATATGATATATATCTTAATTCTGTCTATAATATTTAACTATTTAGATTTAAACTAATCTCAACAATCTCTATCTTAGTTAAATCTATAAAAAAATTGAGTATGCTATCATCTCCATATCCATTAGTAAGCTACACTAACAGATTATTTTGGCTCAACTGTCCGAGTCCAATCTAGACTCCATGTAATCTACGAACCGCAGATAAGTGATCAACTGGATATGAGACACGACTCCAATAATCTCTATCTTGACTCAAATCCCCTAATAACTTGAGATTAATTCATTGTTGTTCTCATAATCCTCTTCGCCGACGTTCTCGCATATGTATCGTGTTCCTTCTCGGAACCATTGTACCATCTTCGTTATTTTCATCTCAAGCATACGATAAGATTGTTGCTTCCGAGTACTCACGATCACTGTACCATACTCTATCTCCGAACACTTATAACCACTACACCGTACTCCACCTTGGCCCAAAACATTAGAATCCCTTATCCGGAAATAAACGAAAAAAGCACTTGTAATGCGCCATATCTTGAAGTAACTCTTCATCTATCAACATGAGGATACACATCTGTGAATCACCGTACAAATATCGAGCTTTCTTTTGATCCTTTGACCACTACCAAATGCTCAACCATTGTTGTCGACAACGTTATAATATCCCGCAACGTTTCTTCAACTAATGAACTCAACCATCTAATAAGTATATGCATTATAGTCGAGATCCCTTGACCATCACGAACACGTTCATAGTCTCATCTATTTACTCGATCAAAACTATGGTGTAGTTAATACACTCCCCTTGAATTCGACATCTATCGATCCGCTAAGCCAATAACAAATAATCACCTGACTTGGTTTATACCACTGCACATATTGTAATACGACCGCTCTTGCACATGGTGTTCGGGACATCCCTCTCTTGTTTGCTAGATGGGCACACCGTAGAAGAGAGTCGAAATGGTTGACGATAGAGGTACTCACCAACCAACTCCTCCATTATGAATAGCTTCTGAATCATCTCGATGCACATCCTTCAAGACAGGCTTAGCTGCAAGCTTTCACGTCCCGCTCTATCATGAGGATTTTCCACAACATCAAGATCTTTCGTATCGAACTCTAATCTGATCCGATGATTCAGTTTCTTGATCTGTACTATACTCTTCGACAGTACCACCATAATAAAAGTATACTTGACTACATGAGAAAAATTCTCATCGTAGCCATCCCCTCCTTTTGTACATATCCTTTGGTCACTAGCTTGACTTATATTGCCCACATTCTTTCTTTCGAAATACCCACACGTAATTTATAGCTCTCGTCTGTTGTGATACATCCGTTGATCTTCACGTCCGTACAACATGGCACCTATGATCAAAGACATGCTATATCCTTTGCTTGGGTTTTATGGGTTTGGTGATGATCATCTATCTTGGGCTTACGGTAGACGGAAATATCCTCTGGCTCTGTAAATATATCAGCGTCCCCATCCTGTCTCCAAGAATCATGCAACTCCAATTTAATTGAAGTCTCCTTGCACACTTTGACTCCATCATAATTGAAGTTCCTTGCGCTGCAGTAGCTTTGATTCCAATTTAATCCACACAAACACATGAATAAGCATGGCACTTAAACACTCTCCGTGAATCATAAAGTACAGACTCTCCAATCCATATCATCTCTGGGATTTGGAAATATATGGTTATAGACAACGATCAATCACCAAGTGACACGCATTATTAATTGCTCCTGACCAAAATATGGCAACTGGATAGCACTCCATACTATGAGCCATATGTAGTGTGTCCTCATCATGCGCTACTGCCACCCCCATCTTTCTTTGGCTTTTTATGACCATAACACCCTGATCCTTGCAGAACTTTGTGAAAACTTCAAAAGAAAACTATCATAGATACAACACCTAATCTGAATAACGGAATTTTCCCAATCTGACTTTACCATTGCATCCAGAGCATATGAAAACATAGGGTTACATACTTGGATCATCCCAATTCTCCACCAATTGCACGATCTACGCACAAATCAACCGTAACCATCGATTTTCAGCCTTAACCATTATTTTCAACCATAGAACTTGATGTTTGATGTTCTACCCCTTTCTACCATTTTTTTGCTTCACTGCTCGCTACCGTCGAGGCCTCGTGCTCAAATATGATAGGATCCAACACCTCAAACATAAGATCCAATCTCCAAACGTTTCCACCGGCACACCTTGACCGATCTAATTTCGACAACCACCAATCCGACACTCCGTCGGACCAAACCTTCTTGATGAGCTATCGGACAAGACATCATATCGATCATCTAATATAAGATCCGGTCTCCAAACATTTACGCTGGTATCTCTTAGACCGGTCTAATTTTGACAACCGCCAATCCAACGCTTCATTGAATCAAATCTTCTTTTTTATAATGCCTCCATCACTCCTACTTGACATCACGTCCACCACCATCATGAGAACTCAAAATTCTGATCAAACACCATGAGCTCTGATACCACTTGTTGGGAATCTTCCCCTCATTCGATACTTATCGTTGAGGAAAAAATCTCGTCTTTAACGTTCGAGTATGCAAGACTGCAATCCACAAGAAGAAGTAATCAACACAAATTTAATGTGTTTTGACCGACGGCCAACTCCACGGGGCAAAAATGAGGATTTCAATGATATAAGAAAAGTACACCTGATATCTTATTTTCTCCTTGATTTGATCATCTAAGATAATAATATCTCCCAAATCTCGATTAGGCCCCTAATATCTCAATGAAGATAAAGTTTGTGAGATCTCACACATCTCAACTCTCTATCACATCATCTCATCTCTTCTCTCTTGATCCCACCTCAAGAGAGAGGAGTTACAACACTCATAAATCTAGAAACTACATCTCTCTTGCCTTTGCCCGTCTGGGCTTTTCCTCGTTCACCGTTTTGCCAATTCGCGTTGATGGAAGTATCTTCCTGTTTATAGCATAGAATAATTCTTCTCCAACTTAGATTAGAATTAATATAAATCTCCTTTATGTTTATCTAATAGAATATTTCCTCTTATTTAAATTAGATCTAAATATCTATTTAAATAAGATACATATCTTAATTCTATTTATAATATCTAACTATTTAGATTTAAACTAATTTAAACAGTCTCATTGTCGAAAGAGATGAGAAAGCTTGACGATTGGTGATTATTGCCGGAGAGACGTCTTGTGAAGGAGATGACTGAAAATCCTGACGAAGTAAGCGATCAGAGAAGAACGGAAGAAGGGACGGCTAAAGAGCTTGACGAAGGGGCAATTGAAGACCGTTAAAATAAGTCGTTAAAGATAGTCGCCGAGAAAGAGATATTTGGTGAAGGTGGTTTAATGAAGAGAGGAGGGTAAATAAAGAATATCAGAGGCATCAGATCTAAGGACACTGAAGGAGACGGAGGGCCGACGATAGGAGTGTTGACAGCAAGGAGAGTTGACATGCGATGGAGTTTGGAGAATTCACTAATCATAAAAAGAAAGAATTTGTTGATGTCGATCAAATGATAAGGACGAGCAAAGAAGTTTGGCGCGGAGGCTAACATATGATTCCTTATTTATCTTTTTGTTTTAGGAGGAAGATGAAAAACGGTTAGGAGGATGATCACCCAGATACCATATTAGAAGTAGAAGAATTTATGAGAATTGTTGTTATTTTTCATGGTAGAAAAATACACCACATGTCTTTGTATATATAATTAGAGAGCTTAATATAGTAAATCTCTATATGGAAAAGAAATCTAAAATACTCTAGTAAATGAAAATAAGAAAATATTTTGGTAATCCCTTTTTGATACATACACACCCTAATTTAAATTCTATCCTCTAATGTGATTATAATCCTATCTATGTACATGAGTGAATTTTATTAACAAAATAGAGTGGTAATAGCATGCCTTTGCTTTTAATGCATTTGCTTTGTAAAAGGGATGGGTTATATTGAAATTAATTAATTAATAAATATGTATGAATATTTAAGACAGATGAAGAATTTAATTGGTGAGACAATTAGGATAAGTTTGTTAGAGAATAGTTAATATTTATTCTCTTGGATTTTTTTTGGATTAAAACGAAGGACGCATGCCCCACGATTCATTAAACGATGATTTAACTAAACTGTATCAAAGTTCGACCAAAAAAAGAAAAGAAAAATAGAGGATAACGCATCCCCTAAAAAACTAAATACAGTTCTTATTCTCGCAAAAATAAAAAAAGCCACCTTCTCCCACATAAACCTTCCTTCGGAGTTATTACCGTTCAACATTGTCCCCCTCCGATTCGCGCTGTTGCATCCTCTAACATGGGGGAAGCGGAAGCCCCCAAACCAACTACTGATTCCTCGTCCTCTGCAACAGTCCTTGCCTTTTTCTTGACCCTTTTTTCAGCACCATCCGTCAAGAATTCAATGATTGCTTCAATCATGTTTAGAATACTCAAAACAGATTTCTTAGAATTTTTGAAAATTCTATTATTTCTCTCAAACCAAATATTCCAACACACAGCAGAAACCATAATTTCTCAACCCCCAAAATGCCCTCTATCCAACCCAATACCCCCATGACTCCATAGATCACCAAAAGTGCTCGGTAGAAATGAAAACCCAAACAATCTCCAGAATTTATCCCAAACACTCTTAGCTACGGGACACAAGAAAAATAAATGGTTCACTGATTCTGATTGTGCCTCACAAACACCGCAATACGACGGCCCTATCCACTTCCGCTTGCCTAAGTTGTCTCTCGCCAAAATTGCGTCACTGGAAACCAACAACAAAAAGACACAAACTTTTAACGGCACAGAAAACATCCAGATCTTCCTATCGTTCGTCGACACAACCCCTCCGTAATTCAGAATAGTATAAAAGGATTTAACCGAGAAACCCCTACTCGATAACCATTTCCATTCTGCGATATCTAAGATTTCTCTCTCCATTGGACAAATCTCGAGATAATCATTTGCTTTATTTAAATAAGGCATTTGTTTTAGTTAAACAAGGCATGCAATTTTGGAAATCTATTCTCCATAACTTTATCTAATTAGTTTGTATATCAATAAAATACGTTATCATCTACAGGGATACAATCATTTTTTATATCGAAGTAAATTAATTATTATATGTCCATACCTATTTTTTATAAGATTTTTTTATCTACCTATAAAGATATATACAATCATTTTTACTCAAAGTGATTCTTACGGTAACTGAACCATTGGCTCTCATTGAGAACTGTTCGTCACATTTCAAATTTTTTTGGAATTTATATAGACCCCCTAAAATATTGGTATTTTGAAAAACACCTCCTAAAACTTTATATTCTGAAACACCCCCATAAACTTCCCCGTTAACTAAAACGCCCTTTTTCTTAAATTAATTATGATTAACAATTGGCTTAGAGCTAATATGAAGGATTGGAAGATAAAAAGTTTTATATACCATCAATATTACCTAATTATCTCTTTCTTTATCTCTTTCCAACACAAATATAAAACCATTAGAAAGACAAACTTGTTATTTAGCTTCCTAACTGAGATTTCTATCAAAGTTAAGGATGATAATTATGCATGAGGACCAATTTAGTTTAATTAAGAGTTTTAAGGGGCGCATTTAAAAATATGAAGTTTTAAGAGGCGGTTTTCAAAATAGCAATATTTTAGAGGGCCTATATATAAAAAACCCAAAAATAATTAAGTTTAGTAACTTTATTATCCCATGGAATGAATTTATCTAGGCATATTTCCTCAGATTTACCCATGTAAATAACATCCAGACAACCCTTTTTAAAGGATTGCGCTGATTCAGGGGGAAAATGGAATCTGATGTTTATATCTGTAACACTTCAAAAATTTTAAAAGTTATTTTAGAATTTAAATAATAATATAATGAGTTTTATTAAAATGATAACAAAACGTTGGATTTTTGGGGATGCGGATTTTAAAACAGCACATTTGACAGTTTTTAATATCTATTATGGCATGGTATGCATATTATAATAATAACATTTTCTTTATTTCTCTAAATAACATTTTTTGATTATTCATCATGGTTGATGACTCTTGAGAGAGGCATGGGCATGTGAGAGGTACGGGATCACCATGCAATATGAACACACATTCATTTTCTTTTCTTTCTTCTTCAAACTTTCTCTCTCAATCTCACAAACCATAACTTCCTCTCACTCTCTCTCAAATACCCAAACCCTTTTACTTCTCTTTAACTATCACTCATGCTCGTTACTTCACTTAACCATCTAGAACTCATCTCTTCAAGTAGAGCAGCATCAAGTCCTTCAAATAGCCACATTTAAGTCTTGGATCTCCTAATTTGCTCAAATATTTCAAGGTAAACCCTTGATTTCAAGTTTTAAATTTTATTTACCATGAAAACTATATTTTCTACTTAGAAATCATGTTTTTATGGTTTAAATCTTGCACAAATAGAGTTTTATTGATTATTGTAGTTGTAGTATATTTAGTGTAGCTATTTGTTGTTGTTACAACTTGTTTTGGATTGTAGAGGGTAGTTTTAAGCAAAACTTTTGGGTTTAAAGTATTTTACAAATTCCAGTTTTTCGAGCAGCGGTTTTCATCTTCAGACGTCTGAGAATTTGAACTTCAAACGTCTGCGTTATTTCTGTTTTAAATTCGTATTGTTTGTCAGACGTCTAAGCTTAAAACTTCAGACGTCTGCTCTTTCTCTGAGGTTCCTCTGTGTTTTTAGGCAGACGTCTGTATATTTTTTTTCAGACAACTTCCGCTTATTTGCCTCGATGAGACGTCTTCTTCAGACATCTGATGTTTTATTTTTGCCTAATTAACTTGATTTTTGAGCCATGTTTAGTTTGTTTGGGTTTATATCGATATTGATGGGGTTTCTTTACATATTTATGATTATTATTGGTTATAGCATCGAGTGTGGGTGATCCCTTGACGATGAGGGGAGGCGCAACAGTTATGAGATTTGACTAGCTAAGGCCATAATCGGAAGGATGATGTATAGTACCCCGACATCTAAATTTATTATGAACACTTCTTTATTGATTATAATTCATGTCTCATATGCTCAGTTTACCAATACTATATTTCATTTTCTTTGCTATACTTTTGCAAACACAATTGATAGGACACTTGCACAATTACTAATAATTACCATTCGGCACCAATACAGACTCGCATGCCACACATACACATCATTAGTAACTGCCTAGTCACCCCTCATATTCCAGTATTTTGGGAAGCGGGGCGTGACAGCATCCAATGCTTCTTGAGTCACGAATTCCCAGCTACTTAGTGAAGAAAAAGATATGTTTTTAGTTTTTTATTTTATTTTTACAATTTTTTGCATACTTAGGTATTTAAGCAATGATATTTATAGGTATTCTCTACTATCTCCAGTTTCAAGATTCGTGTTTGTGCAATTTGTAGGTTGTATATTCTTTGAATTCTAGTCAAGAATTATTTTTCATATTTTCGTTCTATTCTCAGATTCAATAGATTTCCTTCATATCACTTAAGCTTTTGGATTTCAAATTCAAGATTACCTATTACAAGTTTGATTCCAAAAACTTTTTTTTATTTAAAAAAACCTAAAATAAAAATAAATAGAAGAAGAAAAAGAAAAAGAAAAGAATTTAAATTTACATAATGTTTTGGCTAATCCAAAGGTTAATATTAACCACTCAAAATTTTTGTCTATAATCATGCAATAATAGTAAAATAAATTATAATAATAAGTATCAATAAACACCCTAAATTTGATATGCATAGAATTAGTGTTGTGTTTATATGTGGGTGAACAAACGACTAATGAAGATGTGAAAGTTTGGTACGGTTGATAAAAATTTGATTGAATATGATCGTAAGGAGGGCCAACATCATAGCTAGTATGGGTATGATAGAGATTGTTGGTCTATGTAATTAGGAGTGAATATTGTGTCGGTTTGAAGTGGATTGGATGGAGGACCTACATTATAGTAAGGGTTTGATTGGAATTGTTGACCTAAATTATAGTTAGAAACTTCAGAATATATGTCTTGATTCCCACAGTAATTTTGTTGGTTTCTCCAATTAGCTAATCCAACAATAAAAGGACACTCTTTATAAACATGAGCGAGATCTTGACAATTAGTACAAAAATATTGAAAAGATAGAGTACTAGGAACCCGGTAGTTAACTTTTAATGCCTCTACCTTTTTTCCTAATATCAGCTAACTCGGCACTTAACCAATCCTTATTGTCGGCTGTGGATATGTAAAGTGAATTATAACCGCTCCTATATTTATTTATTCTAATGCAATCTTGAAGTAATGGTTTAACTTGATAACATAATTCATATAAAGTTTATTTAGTTCGTCACCCATATTTTAAATTTTTTTATTTAATTTTTAAAATTAAATTGTTTAAATTTAAAAGTGCAGAAATAGGAAATATGGAAATTAAAACAAAAAGTAGTAAAGGAAAAAGTAAAACAGGAAATCAGAAGCAAACTGGAAAGTTAAATTACTGTGGGTTCGCTTCATTTCGCTAGCAATTGTGTCACTTCATCGAAAACAGGTACTAGTTCTGAACAGAGAAGATAATTCTGAGCAGTAATAAAAAAAATCTGGGCTGGAAATTCGGTTAAATTCCGACCCAAAAAAATTTTCGGTCGAAATTTGGTTGATTCTGGCCATGAAATTTTTCTAGTATCCTATGCAAGCTCCAAATCTCCCGAGACTGCTCCTGGTTTCCTGAAACAAAATAAAAATTTGCAGAATAAAATAAAATAATGATAAAGATAATTGACTCGAATTAAAATTAACTGGAATTGAAACCAGCCTCCCCGGCAACGGTATCAAAAACCTGATGGAGATTTTAATTGTCCCTTAAATTTAACCGTAAGTGCACAGTTAATTCATTATAGTACTTACGGATCGACCCACGGGGAGGCGTATGAATTTTAATTAACTTAAAACGAATTAAATAAAAAGATTTGGTTCATTTTACTAAACTAATTAAAGACAAATAACGGAAAGAAATTATATTGCAAGTTTTAAAAGAAAAGATTTCAAATAATAAAGAAAGTCCTAGGGTTTTGAATTAGCTTTACTAATCATTGTGTTTTATAAGATATCTATTCTTTTCTAATTCCTATATTTAAATTTATTACCTATCAATTGCAAGAAATTATAGACAATACGTTCATCAAGATAAAATATCAATCAATCAAGAAAGAATAAATTATATTATCATGGCAATACCCTATCAATCTATAAAATCATATAACAATAAATTTAAATATTCAATTCTAATTAAGTTAACAATAATTAGATCTTACCCTTCTACACAATAACACATAAGTTGTCAATTTACGAATTACCTTGTTTTGTCAGAATACCTAAATTAATTAGTTTGAATCTACTATAATAAAAATTCCATCTTATCTTCTCTAATTAGTTTTCAAGATCGTCAAGCTATCATTAAACTAATTAATTTATCAGTGATACTATATTTTCCTAAACAAATCTTATGGACGTCAATCAATCATTGATTTATTTAGTTTATTAGCATAATATCAAAAAGAATTAACTTTTATCAAAGTAATTTATCTTGAAAACCAAATAGAAAAGAATAAAGAGAAGAATTCAAACACCAACCACAGGAAGTATAATCCAAAAACCCTAGCAATTAAATTAGGTACTCATGATAGAAGAAAACATAATAAAATTAGATAACTTAATATCAAAAATAACTTATAAAATATATTTATCTCTCCCAAAAAATAAAACAATTAACTCATGGAAAGTGTCACGTCCCGCTTCCCGGTGTACGAAAACGGTGACGTGGTGGGCCGCAACGTATTTACAAAGAAATAAATACGTTAAGCGTAATTAAGTAATAGATGTAAAAATGCACAAGAATGACAAGAGATATAAAATAAACAGCTACCTTTATTTACATTCATCTTTACATACAACTGTTTTTGAAAAGAAAAGATACAATGAAATAAGCAGTGCCTAAACAGTGGCATACAAAATAAAATATGTACAAGATGAGCTAGTGGTCCGGCTGAGCCGTGAGCTACTCCAAGTCCTCCTGGCTAGGCTCGATCTCCAGAGAGTCCGGTCCTCCTGACGAACATTCCAAAGAAATAAATAGACAGGAATGCCGTCAGCGAACTAGCGCTCGGTAAGTCCCAAAAGAAGGAATGGAATATAACAAGTAATATGAAATGAAATTGGTAAGTTGTACAAGTATATGCTTGTTATTCTAACGTAGTTGTTTGTAACTTGGTACATAAGCTATTTGTGTATACGAGAGGAGTCCATCTTACCCCGTGGACTATGGTAACAAGTAGTACAAGGTCCCGTCAAAACCCATGGGACAACGGTACGAGAGTTCATATAGGTGTCTTTTAAGTGACCATCTCGTGCCACATTAATACGTTCCGTACCAATCTATCCCATTATACCCGCGTAATATATTGTATAGGCCATATTTACAAGTCTTGCCGAAACCATAGATACAATTTGTTCAAATAATCAGGTTCAGGATATAATCATGTATTCAAGAATTCATGTCAATTTATAATCATGTTTCGGTCAAGTCAAGTCAAGTATTCAGGTTTGATATTGATATTTGAATTCAGGTATTCAGATTTATGTTCAAGTATTCATATTAGACTTTAGATTCATGTTTGAATTGGACTCTGATTTGAGTTTGGATTCAGGATTGAGTTAGACTCAGACTAAGTCAGACACTTATAACTGATTTAGGTCCTGAATTAAGTTCGGGAGTCATCGGTAACTGTTGCACATGGACGGCAGAATTTATTTCTTTTTCCAAGACGATTACCATTGATAATTCAGTTAAGTTTTCTACCTTAAATAGGAAAGCACTCACTTTCTCCGGCTCCATGGGACTCAAGCGAATTGATCCCGCTTAAACCTATATTTACTAAAGTCCTTAATATTGTTTTATATAACTCGAGACGGTTTTATGAAAAATATTTTTAATAAAATTTCAAAATAAATCTCGAGTATTTATTTATATTATTTAGGGTTTTCATGGATATGAATTTTAAGGATTTGAGATATTTTAGTGATAATAGCTTAGCTTGGAAAGTTCATGGTATTTTATTATAAAACTAGTCTTTTGTTGGTATGTTGGTATCTTGATGGTATTTTAGTGAAACTTGTAATTCTTTCATTTTAAAAAAATTAAAGTTTATTATATTTTGAAAATATATGGATTTTGTAATTTTATATAATTATTAAAAAATTTAATTTATTTAAGTAAAAAATACGTTTTTCTTAAAAACCGTATTTAAAACCTTGCGAGACCGAATGCTCCGTGAGAAGGTCTGCATCTCGCTCTACTAGCGCAAGGATGTGCGATAATCCGCACCATCCAATAGCGGGACCCTAAAGAGGGTTGTAGAAGCATATTCGCAAAGGAATTAAGAATACTGTTTTAAAAGAAAACCGTTTTTTTTAAGTGAGTGGTATTTTAATGTAATATTTTCTTCGTAACCAAAATTCACACAAAGGCATCGTGCAATGGAACAAGAGTGTATATATGGGGTAGGTCGTTACCCCGTGAAGTTTTCCTAAGATATGTTTAAGCGATACTAAAAGAGGTGATATTTAAAGTTCATGGTATTTTAATGAAAAACTTAAGTTAAAATTATTTTGCATGGAATTCTAGGTTAAAATTTATTCTAAACATTTATAATTAAAATTACAATTATTGTGTAAAATTTGGATGAACAATATGTAAGAAAAAGGGGGAGTTTTTAGGGTTTAGAAGATAGATGTCGATATTAACTTCACTTACCAATATTCGTTTTAAAAAAAATTTAAAGAAGAAAAAAGAAGATTGGAAGGGACTTATAAGTTAGTTAGGTCAAAGAAAGGTTGAAGAAGGAGAGTTGAACTTCGTGGCGTCGCGGGATCGTCGGAATTTGCTTCGATCCTCGACGAAAGTTGATCGCTTGCTAACTCCTCTTTTACTCCACTTGTACTTAAGAAATTTTGAGAGTTTTGGCTAGAATTTTCAGAATGATATTGATCTAAAGTATGGGGTGGTATTTATAGTGGAGAATTAGGGTTTTGGAATTAAAATGGTGAATTAAAATGTATTAAAAATGATAATTGGTGAAATGAAGGGTCTCTGTTTGATTGCAGGAAAATCAAACAGTGCAGGGGAGTTAGGGGTAGAGAAAGAGTCAAGTGTGCAAAGCACGGGGACATTTGGGCCTATCATACCCGTAAGTGCCGGTTTTTTATGGAGTTTGGCTGGTCGAATTGGGGTTTTGGGGATGCCACGTGTACTACTCAGTGTTTAAACCCTTTGGCACATGTTTTATTTTTCTGATTTTTCATTTTTATGTGTATTGCACGTGTAAACTTTTGGGCTTCCAAAAATTTAAAAAGAAAAATCAGAAAAAATAATGTGTCTAATGAGGTTCAAATACAGGGGCTACGTCACAGCAGTGCAAGGCTTTACCAGTAAGCTATAAGTTGTTTCTTGCTGTTATTTAACAGAATTAACTTATAACTCAATCTCAGGCTGTATAACTCATTTCTGTACATTAAACTGGAAAATTTCGTACATTAAATTCAGAGTCGTTACATTCTACCCTCCTTATAAAAAATTTCGTCCTCGAAATTTACATTTACATAGGGACAAATTTACAAATAAGTGAGGGTATCTTGCATGCATGTTTTCTTCTTGTTCCCACGTTGATTCTCCTGGTGAATCTTTTCTCCGCATCACTCGGACCAAGTTTACTTCCTTATTCCGTAATGTCTTCACTTTACGATCCAGGATCTCAATGGGTTATTGCTCGCAGGTCAGGTCAGTCTGGACTGTGGGCTCGGAGTGATCAAGTATGTGGCTGGGATCGCTCACATATGTTCGTAGTTGGGATATGTGGAACACGTTGTGCACTCCTTCCAATGAGGGTTGTAATGCCAAACGGTATGCCACTTCTCCGACTCGTTCGAGAATGTCGAAGTGTCCTATGTATCTGGGACTGAACTTACCCCTCTTGCCAAAGCGGATCACTCCTCGGTTTGGAGAAATATTTAAGAAAACATGTTCTCCAGGTTGAAACTCCAGATGTCGGTGCTTTGCATCAGCCCAATACTTCTGTCGGTCTTGGGCTATGCGCATTCTTTCCTTGATCGTGCAAACTACGTCTACAGTTGCCATGATCATCTCTGGTCCAAGGAGTTCATAATCTCCTATATCGTCCCAACTTAGTGGTAAATGATACTTCCTTCCGTAGAGTGCTGCGAATGGTGCCATTCCAATGCTCGCCTGATAGTTGTTATTGTATGAAAACTCCACAAGGTGTAGGTGATCTTCCTACGAACCTCCGAAGTCTAACATACAAGCTCTTAGCATGTCCTCCAGAATCTGAATTGTTCGCTCGGACTGTCCGTCCGTTTGTGCATGGTAATCCGTACTGAAGTTCAGACTCGTTCTCAGGCTAGCTTGCAGACTCTGCCAAAACTGTAATCGGAATCTGGTATCACGATCGGAGACGATGCAAATTGGCACTCCATGTAATCTCACAATCTCCTGCATAAGTTCATGGGTATCAACTATAGTACATATTGAAGATTTAAATCTTACTTTAGATTCATGCTCACCTCCAAGTACTTCTTTGGTAACGTCTCGGTAGATTGGCCAACTCAAAAGGGAATAAAGTGAGCCGACTTGGTGAGTCGATCCAAAATAATCCATACTGCGTCGTTACCCTTCGTGCTGCGAGGAAGGGCAGTCACGAAGTCTATGGTAATGTGCTGCCATTTCCATTCCGGGGTTGGTAACGGCTGAAGTAGACCAGCAGTTCTGTGATATTCAACCTTTACTTGCGGACACACTAAACACTTGGCTACGCTTCTTGCTACTTCACGCTTCATTCCATGCCACCAGCAGTGTTGCCGTAGATCCTTGTACATCTTTGTACCACCGGAGTGTACTGAGTACGGAGAGCTGTGAGCTTCTTTCATCAACTCTTCTTGAACTGGTCTGTGTGATACACATAATCGACTTCCATATCGCAAGGATCCATCTTCGTGGATGATGAAGTCAGTTCGAAGTCCACTTTCTACTTGTTCTCGGATCTTTTTTAGCTTGGTATCATTTGCTTGAGCTTCTTTGATCTGATTGATAAAAGTGGATTGGACTTGTAAGTTCATCAAATACAAAACGTTACCTGGCATAACTATTTCGATTGCCAATCCGTGCAATTCCTGTTGTATCTTCCACCGATCGGTGAGATTCATTGCTAATGTCTAGCGGCTAAGTGCGTCAGGAACTACATTCACCTTCTTTGGATGATACCGTAGGTTGATGTAAAAGTCCGCTATGAGTTCTAGCCATCTTCTATGCTGCATAATCAATTCCTTCTGAGTAAATACATACTTCAGACTCTTGTGGTCAGTGTATATATCCACTCTTTCTCCCAGAAGATACTGGCGCCAAATCTTAAGTGCAAAGATAACGGCTACCTACTCCAGATCATGTGTTGGATAGTTGCGCTCATGTACTTTTAGCTGTCTCGACGCGAAAACCATAACTTTTCCATGCTGATGTAGAATACATCCTAATCCCTTACCGGACGTATCACAATATACGATGAATCCTCCAGATTGATCCGGTATTACAAGGATAGGAGCTGAAATTAATCTTTACTTGAGTTCTACGAAAGCGTTTTCACATGCTTCTGACTACACGAATACTTCATCTTTACGTGTGAGCTTGGTCAGGGGTGTTGCAATCTTCAAAAAACCTTCAATGAATCTTCGGTAGTATTCTTCTAATCCCAAGAAATTTCGTATATCCTTCACCGTCTTTGGTGTCGGCTATTCGCTGACAGCTGATACCTTAGATGGATCTACTGAGATTCCTTCGCCTGAAACGATATGTCCGAGAAATCCAACTTGATCTAGCCAAAATTCACACTTGTTGTACTTGGCATAAAGTTGATACTGTCGCAATGTCTCCAGGACAATTCGTAAATGCTCGGCGTATTCTTTCTGATTCTTTGAATACACCGGGATGTCGTCGATGAAGATGACAACAAATCTGTCTAAGTACTCTCGAAAAACTTGGTTCATCAGATTCATAAAAATAGCAGGCGCATTGGTCTCTCCAAATGGCATCACGAGATATTCGTAATGAGCATAGCGAGTCCAAAACGCCGTCTTCGGAATATCGGACTCTTTGACCTTCACCTGATGATATCCCGAACGAAGATCTAGCTTTGAGAATACACAAGACCTACTTAGATGAACGAAAAGATCATCGATGCGAGGTAGTGGATAATTTTTCTTGATCGTCACTTCGTTCAGAGCTCGGTAATCCACACACATCCTGTATGAACCTTCTTTCTTCTTCAAAAGCAAAACTGGAGATCCCCAGCTAGAAGTACTAGGACGAATCCAACCTTTCTTCAGGAGTTCGTCCAACAGAGTGCGGATCTCCTTCAATCCTTCTGGACTTAACCGGTACGGAGATTTGATCACCGGTTGTGCACCAGGTAGTAAATCAATGCTGAATTCAAGAGCTCGATCGGGAGGCAAACCTACTATATCATCACGGAACACATCCTCGAACTCTCGAACCACCTCTGTCTTTTCTTCTTCCACCGGTAGAGTAAACACTTCTGCATTCTTTGGCTTAGCACGGAAGATTCCTGGCTCCAAAGTTCTATCTCCACTCTTGAAGTAGAAGACTGGGTGATCCGGTATCTCAAATACTACCCTCCTTTGACGGCAATCAATCGTAGCATAGAAAACTCCCAATCATTCCATTCCTAACTCAACATCGAAATTTGGGATGTCCAGTACTTTGAAATTCGTGTAGAATTCTCGTCCGCAAACTACAACTGGACACTAATCAAATCCTATAGTTGCTTTTAAAATTCCATTCCCGAAACTGACATTCCAGCTTGAAATGAGTGGCTTCACAGAAATTGCATGCGTTCTCACAAATCGTGGGGACATGAAGCAGTGTGATGCCCCAGTGTCGAAAAGTGCGAGTGCAGAAAGGGTGGCTACTAGTATAGTACCTAAGTTGTGTGAGATTGGTTTTAGATACAGGAAAAAATATAGTGATATACAAGGATTGAAAAGATGTGAAAGGATTGGGAATTACCAGTGATTACTTGGCCAGTGGCTTCGGCTTCTTCAACCGTCATTGTGAAAGCCTGACGTCTAGGCAGATTCCTCCTTGTTGGAGGCACATTCCCTTATCCTTGGGGCACGTTTCTCTGCCCTTGAGACATATTCATTTGTGCCTGGTGGAATTGATGAGGAGGCTGTACAGGAGGTCCACGTGGAGGTAGAGCAGGGAGAGCTAGACGAGGTGTAGGAGCCTGAATAGCTGGCCGCTGCGGGACTGTGATTGTGGGTCTAGGTGCTAGAGCTGGGTTGAGTCGATATGGACATGTTCCTATGGCATGAGTGGATGCGCTACAAACCAAACACAGGCCATTTACACGCCTGCAGTCTTTCGCCAAGTGTCCATTCCTCTTGCAGTAGAAACAAAAGTCTGGACTGGGCCGGTTAAATGATCCTCCCTGTCTCCTGGGTGCAAAAGTTGGCCTGGAAGAAGCTCCACCTGCCATCTGAGTTGCAGGGCATTTCACCCCGGCAGTCTGCGGTTTGCCCTTCTTCTTCACAACTGCCTCATAACGTCGGGCAGCCTTCAGAGTAAGATCATAGGTTGGGAAATCCTCTGTAGCGAGTGCAGCTTGGATTTCTGGGTCCAACCCTTGTTGAAATCGCCATGCCCGGATCTCAGCAGTAGGAATCAGGTGTGCCGCGAACCTGTTACGGTCTTGTGTTAGCAGTATAATAAGTGATATCAGGAATTTGAATTTGAAATAACATCTTACCTGCTAAACATGGTAAACTCAGCATCGTATTCATCCACGGACTTTCTACACATCGAGTCTTGTTGTAAGTAGATGAACTGCTGCTCAATGTCAAAACGGGCAGTCTCAGGGAAGTACTTCGCGTCGAACATATCGCGAAACATCTTCCATTCAATCGGTTGCGTGAGACGGATTTCTTCAGCCTTCCACCAAATTCTGACGTTGTCTATTAGTTACAGCTTCGCAACCCTCACCCAAGCAATCTCTGGCACTTGTGTTGCTGCCAGGTCATCTTCTATCGACTGAGCTCATTCTTCAGGCTCCAGCGGGCTCTCTTTTCCTGAGAAATATTTCGGGTGCAGTGCCCGGAATTGCTTGACTCCGGGTGCCTCAGCTTCTGGGCGATGCATAAGGATAGCAGTCTGCTGCTGCTGACCCTCCAAGAGGCTCTTGATTGAATCAAGCAGTACCGTTTGCTCATTTATGGGAGTTGCAACGGTAGGTGGTGGTGGTAGAGTAGGCGGTTGGGTGTTACCATTGACGTTCGTGCTGGTGTTGTTCGGTAAATTCATGACCTTGATAGAAAAAGAAAGGTTGGGATATATTCAAGGAATTTGAAATGTAAGAAATGTATAGTTGATGATTCTTATTATTCTTGTGATATATTGCTTAAGATTTCATGCAGAACTGACCTTCATGGACCGCCAACAAAACCTGTCACGCCCCGCTTCCCAGTGTACGGAAACGGTGACGTTGCGGGCCGCAACGTATTTACTAAGAAATAAATACATTAAGCGTAATTAAACAATATATGTAAAAATGCACAAGAATGACAAGAGATATAAAATAAACAGCAACCTTTATTTACATTCATCTTTACATACAACTGTTTTTGAAAAGGAAAGATACAATTAAATAAGCAGGGCCTAAACAGTGGCATACAAAATAAAATAAGTACAAGATGAGCTAGTAGTCCGGCTGAGCGGTGAGCTGCTCCAAGTCCTTCTGGCTAGGCTCGATCTCCTGAGAGTCCGGTCCTCATGACGAACATTCCAAAGAAATAAATAGACGGGAATGTCGTCAGCGAACTAGCGCTCGGTAAGTCCCAAAAGAAGGAATAGAATATAATAAGTAATGTGAAATGAAATTGGTACAGAAGGTATTTGTGTATACGAGAGGAGTCCATCTTATCCCGTGGACTATGGTAACATATAGTACAAGGCCCCGTCAAAACCCACGGGACAACGGCACGAGAGTTCATGTAGGTGTCTTTTAAGTGACCATCTTGTGCCACATTAATACGTTCTGTACCAATCTACCCCGTTATCCCCGAGTAATGTATTGTATAGGTTATATTTACAAGTCTTGCCGAAACCATGGATACAATTTGTTCAAGTAATCAGGTTCAGGATGTAATCATGTATTCAAGAAGTCATGTCAAGTTATAACCATTGTTCGGTCAGGTCAAGTCAAGTATTCAGGTTTGATATTGATATTTGAATTCAGGTATTCAGGTTCAGGTTCAGGTTCAAGTATTCATGTTAGACTTTGGATTCATATTTGAATTGGACTCTGATTTGAGTTTGGATTCAGGTTTGAGTTAGACTCAGACTGAGTCAGACACTTGTAACTGATTTAGATCCTGAATTAGGTTCGGAAGTCATCAGTAACTGCTGCACATGGACGGCAGGATTTGTGTCTTTTTCCAAGACAATTACCATTGATAACTCCGTTAAGTTTTCTACCTTAAATTGGCAAGCACTCACTTTCTCCGGCTCCCTAGGGCTCAAGTGAATTGATCTCACTTAAACCTATATTTACTAAAGTTCTTAATATTGTTTTATATAACTCGAGGGGGTTTTATGAAAAATATTTTTAATAAAATTTTAAAATAAACCTCGAGTATTTATTTATATTATTTAGGGTTTTCATGGATATGAATTTTAAGAATTTGAGGTATTTTAGTGATAATAGCTTAGCTTGGAAAGTTCATGATATTTTATTGTAAAACTTGTCTTTTGTTGGTATCTTGATGGTATTTTAGTGAAACTTGTAATTCTTTCATTTAAAAAAATTTAAGTTTATTATATTTTGAAAATAAATGGATTTCGTAATTTTATATAATTATTAAAAATTTAATTTTATTTAAGTAGAAAAATGCGTTTTTCTTAAAAACCGTATTTAAAACCTTTCGAGACCGAATGCTCCGTGAGGAGATCTACATCTCGCTCTACTATACCAAGAATGTGAGATAATCCGCACCATCTAATAGCGGGACCCTAAAGAGGGTAGTAGAGGCATATTCGTAAAGGAATTAAGAATACTGTTTTAAAATAAAAACAATTTTTTTAAAAGTGAGTGGTATTTTAATATAATATTTTCTTCGTAACCAAAATTCACACAAAGGCATCGTGCTATGGAACAAGAGTGTATGTGAGGGGTAGGTCGTTATCCCGTGAAGTTTTCCTAAAGTATGTTTAAGTGATACTAAAAGAGGTGATATTTAAAATTCATGGTATTTTAATGAAAAATTTAAGTTAATGTTATTTTGCATAGATTTCTAGGTTAAAATTTATTATAAACATTTATAATTAAAATTACAATTATTGTGTAAAATTTGGATGAACAATATGTAAGAAAAGGGGAGATTTTAGGATTTAAAAGATAGATATCGATATTAACTCCACTTACCGATATTCGTTTTAAAATGAATTTTTAAAGAAGAGAAAAGAAGATTGGAAGGGACTTAAAAATTAGTTAGGTCAAACAAAGATTGAAGAATGAGAGTTGAACTTCGTGGCATCGTGGAATCGCCGGAATTTACTTCGATCCTCGCCGGAAGTTGATCGCTTGTTAACTCCTCTTTTACTCCATTTGTACTTAAGAAATTTTGAAAGTTTTGGGTAGAATTTTCAAAATGATGTTGAGCCAAAGTGTGGGCTGTTATTTATAGTGGAGAATTAGGGTTTTGGAATTAAAATGGTGAATTAAAATGCATTAAAAAGATGATAAATGGTGAAATGAAGGGTCTATGTTTGATTGCAGGGAAATCAAACTGTGCAAGGGAGTTAGGGGTAGGAGAAGAGTCTAGTGTGCAAAGCACGGGGACATTTGGGCCTATCATAGCCGTCGATGCCGGTTTTTGATGGAGTTTGGCCGGTCGAATTGGGGCTTTGGGGCTCTGGATTGATACCACGTGTACTACTCAGTGTTTAACCCTTTTGCACATGTTTGATTTTTTTGACTTTTCATTTTTATGTGTATTGCACGTGTAAACTTTTGGGCTTCCAAAAATTTAAAAAGAAAAATCAGAAAAAATAATGTGTCTGATGAGGTTCAAATACAGGGGCTACGTCACAGCAATGCAAGGCTTTACCAGTAAGCTATAAGTTGTTTCTTGCTGTTATTTAACAGAATTAACTTATAACTCAATCTCAGGCTGTATAACTCATTTCTGTACATTAAACTGGAAAATTTCGTACATTAAATTCAGAGTCGTTACATTCTACCCTCTTTATAAAAAATTTCGTCCTCGAAATTTACATTTACATAGGGACAAATTTACAAATAAGTGAGGGTATCTTGCATGCATGTTTTCTTCTCGTTCCCATGTTGATTCTCCTGGTGAATCTTTTCTCCGCATCACTCGGACCAAGTTTACTTCCTTATTCCGTAATGTCTTCACTTTACGATCCAGGATCTCAACAGGTTGTTGCTCGCATGTCAGGTCAGTCTGGACTATGAGCTCAGAGTGATCAAGTATGTGGCTGGGGTCGCTCACATATCTTCGTAGTTCGGATATGTAGAACACATTGTGCACTCCTTCCAATGAGGGTGGTAGTGCCAAACGGTATGCCACTTCTCCGACTCGTTCAAGAATGTCGAATGGTCCTATGTATCTGGTATTGAGCTTACCCCTCTTGCCAAAGTGGATCACTCCTCGGTTTGGAGAAATCTTTAAGAAAACATGGTCTCCAGGTTGGAACTCCAGATGTCGGCGCTTTGCATTAGCCCAATACTTCTGTCGGTCTTGGGCTATGCGCATTCTTTCCCTGATCGTGGGAACTACGTCCACAGTTGCCACAATCATCTCTGGTCCAAGGAGTTCACGATCTCCGATGTCGTCCCAACTTAGTGGTGAACGACACTTCCTTTCGTAGAGTGTCGCGAATGGTGCCATTCCAATGCTCGCCTGATAGCTGTTATTGTATGAAAACTCCATAAGGTGTAGGTGATCTTCCCACGAAACTCCGAAGTCTAACATACAAGCTCTTAGTATGTCCTCCAGAATCTGAATTGTTCGCTCGGACTGTCTGTCCGTTTGTGGATGGTAAGCCATGCTGAAGTTCAAACTCGTTCCCAGTCTAGCTTGCAGTCTCTGCCAAAACTGTGATCGGAATCTGGTGTCACGATCGGAGACGATGCAAACTGGTACTCCATGTAATCTCCCGATCTCCTGCATGAGTTCATGGGTATCAACTATAGTACATATTGAAGATTTAAATCTTACTTTAGATTCATGCTCACCTCCATGTACTTCTTTGCTAACGTCTCAGTATATTGGCCAACTTGAAAGGGAATAAAGTGAGCGACTTGGTGAGTCGATCCACAATAACCTATACTGTGTCGTTACCCATCGTGCTGCGAGGAAGGGCAGTCACGAAGTCCATGGTAATGTGCTGCCATTTCCATTCTGGGATTGGTAACGGCTGAAGCAGATCAGTTGTTCTGTGATGTTCAGCCTTTACTTTCTGACACACTAAACACTTGGCTATGCTTCTGGCTACTTCGCGCTTCATTCCATGCCACCAGTAGTATTGTCGTAGATCCTTTTACATCTTTGTACCACCGGGGTGTAATGAGTACGGAGAGCTGTGAGCTTCTTTCATCAACTCTTCTTGAACGGGTCCATGTGGTACACATAATCTACTTCCATATTGCAAGGATCCATCTTCGTGGATGATGAAGTCAGTTCGAAGTCCACTTTCTACTTGTTCTCGGATCTTTTGTAGCTTGGCATCATTTGCTTGAGCTGCTTTGATCTGATTGACAAGAGTGGACTGGACTTGTAAGTTCATCAAATACGAAACGTTACCTGGCATAACTACTTCGATTGACAATCCGTGCAATTCCTGCTGTAGCTTCCACTGAGCGGTAAGATTCATTGCTAATGGCTGGCGGCTAAGTGCATCAGGAACTACATTCACCTTCCCTGGATGATACTGTAGGTTGATGTCGAAGTCCGCTATGAGTTCTAGCCATCTTCTCTATCGCATGTTCAATTCCTTCTGAGTAAATATATACTTCTGACTCTTGTGTTCAGTGTATATATCATCTATTTATCCTAGAAGATAGTGGCGCCAAATCTTAAGTGCAAAGATAACGGCTGCCTACGTCAGATCATGTGTTGGATAGTTGTGCTCATGTACTTTTAGCTGTCTCGACGCGAAAGCCATAACTTTTCCATGCTGATGTAGAACACATCCTAATCCCTTACCGGACGCATCACAATATACGACGAATCATCCAGATTGATCCGGTATTACAAGGATAGGAGCTTGTAGGGTGTTTTTCGTCACCCCGTTGAGATAGGAATACGCGTTGCTTGTCAGGCGTACTACAGATTCCCCCTGCTTAAGGTAGGTGGGGATTTATTGATTGTGGGGATCCGAATCTCCGGCAACCGCGGACTAAGCTGCCGTTAATTACCCCTCGCTTTTGGAGTGAAGGAACCTCCAATTGTTGGGTCAAACTGGTCATGCGAACTTAATGTGCAGTGTGCGTGTGTTGTGTTTTGAGAGGTCTTGGGTATATCGGGGGCCTCGCAGAGTTTACGGAGGTCCCGCTTTTCGGGGAAAGTGTGCAGCGCCCCGTTAGAAATATTTTATAACAAGGAAAGTGTTGTGGAGTGTATACATATATATATATATATAAAAGGTGAATAGCGTCCAAAGGACGCGTGTGCGCCAGCGCCTCACGTGTTTGGCATATAGGCGTCAACGCCTCACGTGCTTGGCACGCGGACGCTGGGCGTCGGGCGCCGGCGCCTCACGTGCTTTGCACGCGGGCGTCAGCGGGAAAAAGGGGCTTAGCCCCTATACTGGGAGTTGTACTCCCAATTAACTTTTGGAGTTAAAGTCTTAAAAAAGGACAAAGGGGCTTAGCCCCTGCACTGGGAGTTATACTCCCAATTGACTTGTTGAGTTGAACTCCTAAAAAGAAAATTTTATTATTTTATATATATATATATATATATATATATATATATTTGTGTGTGGAGTTAAACTCCTAAGAGATTTTCGGAGATGATGAAAGGGGACCCCTTTCTTCTCCCTTGAGCCCTGGGTTTTCTCCCGAGCCTTGGATTTTTCCTAAAGTGGGATTTTTGGAGACGGGTCTCCTTTTTCCTCCTCTTTGTTGGCTGGATCTTGAAGGATGTTCCCCTCCGAAAGACGGCGCGACAGGGCGTCTTGCCTGAGATTCGGGGCAGATGCTAATTGGTGCTATCCGTCCACCTCTCCGAAGATGCCAAGTTGATTTATGGCACCATGTATCGAAGGTTTAGACGGATGCGTCCGATGTAGCAGACTTCGTCAGATTCCCCCTCGTTTGAGGGGTTTTTGATTGTGGGGACGCTCTTCCCTGCAGGCGCAAGCCCCTGCAGTTAATTACGCTACCGCATTGCGGTAACAACTTTCTCCTTCTCCAGATGGTCACTTCGTGTCGTGAGTGTTTGTTTTGCATTTTGTTGCCCGTGGATTGTATACGGAGACTGAGTTATGTTGTCGCCCGTAGGGCGTGGACTAGTCCAAATCCGCATTATCTTAGATTTGGGTTTGGGGGGGTTTGGTTTGAGGATACGTCAGCCATACTTGAGGCTAAGATCAACTCAAACGTTTGTTAAGGATACGTTAGTCTCACTTTGAGACTAAGATCAACTTAACGGGATCGTTTAGATCCAACGTAGTGGTCCATCGTATGTATGGCTGTCGGGACCCGTCACCTCTCTGACGACGTTGAGGGATTACAACGACGGATGTCAGAGGAGTTCGGGGATGTACCCTCGAGCCAGAGTTAATTGGGGGAATTCATAGTCCACTCTGTTTGAAGGTTTAAGGATACGTTAGCCATCTTTGAGGCTAAGATCAACTTAAACGGGATCGTTTAGATCCGACAAAAGAGCATACGGGGCTCTATTGTTCTAGTTTAAGGACGTTGCGGTCCATGGGTAGTTTTAGGACATTGCGGTCCATGGGTAGTTTAAGGACATTGCGGTCCATTGTTAGTTTTAAGACATCTCGGTCAAGGTTCAGGACGTCGTAGTCCATGGGTTTAAGGACCCCACAGTCCGGTATGTGCTCTGGATGCTTCACACGGGTTCACTGCCGTGCTTGGCGAGGACCAGACTCCGCTCTGGACGTTCTCCACGGGGTCAAAGAATGACATTATCCGTGTTCCACGTAACCAGGAATTTGTATTAGACATGAGTTTAAGGACCCCACAGTCCATATCGATGTGTGGTCGTCGGGACCCGTCACCTCTTTGAAGACATTGAGGGATTACAATGCCAAGTATCAAAGGAGTGAAGAGATGTACCCTAGAACCGGAGTGGATTAAATAGCCCTTGGCCCAATTTGGGGTCAAGACGAATTAATTATGTTATGAGTCCATTGGACCAGTTAATCACAAATTGAGGACTTATGGCCATCCTGGGCTAAGTCCAATCAGGAGAGGCTTTGCCTCCATCCATTTAAGCCAATTGGGCCAAAGCCTAGTGTTAAACACTACAGAGCAGTCAGTGTTGAACACTGGGAATGAGGTTGACAAGTTAGTGTTTAACACTAAAAGATAATTGGTGTTAAACACCAGCAACAAGGCTTTTCAAATTAGTGTTAAACACTAAAACAGATCAGTGTTGAACACTGCAGATAAAGCTTTTTATTTAGTGTTGAACACTAAGGCCCAACAGTGTTTTAACACTGGGTTTGAGAGTTTTAATTTAGTGTTAAACACTAAGGCAAGAGGGGTCACGTGGATCACGTGAGAGCGCCCTCCCTTCGTTTGTTCTGCTGAAATTATCGCGTCTTTCAGAGCATCACGTGCCATCACGTGATGGGCATTCAAATGCCTATATGTTAAGGCTTCTGCTGAGGGTCACGTGGGTCACGTGGGGTGCTGCCTCAAAAGGGCTTTCTGTAGATCTCTTGGGGGGTCACGTGATGACACGTGACCCTGCCTCTAGGTATTTTGTTTAGAGGCTTTGTTAATCTTTTTTCAGGAATTAAATTCCTCGAACTGTAAATTTCAAAGGAATTAAATTCCTACTTCCTTTCGAAGACTTTGTTTTTCTGGAATAGAGTTTAACTCTGAATTTTCTGTAGGAATTAAATTCCCCATATATGTGAATGGCTGAATAGGGTTAAACCCTGATAAAAGTTTTTAAGGAGTTTAAACTTCCATCCTCTGTTAAATTATGATTAAGGGAATTAAATTCCCGCTGTTTCAACAGAACCAGGTTCTTAATTAGGGTTAAACCCTGTTTCCTTTTTGTTCTGAAGGAATTAAATTCCCATGATATAGGGTCAAGCCCTACTTTTATTTTAAAGGAATTAAATTCCTATAGTTCTGTGAGAATTAAATTCTCGTGCTTGCATTCCTTCTCCATGTTTTGGATCTGCATGGCAGGATCTCAACCCATTGAGAATTAAATTCTCAACCTTAAGGGGAGATGTGCACTTTGCAGATCCTCCATCAAAGAGAGAAGAAATATGTTCTTCTGTTTTTACATTTTCAGAGTTAAACTCTGTTGAGAATTAAATTCTCTTTCTTTCAAAAGGCCTTCCCTTTCTTACCTAGGGTTTTTTGCAGAAGATCCGAGTCTTTTCAAAGTATCAAAGCTCTCCTCCTTTTCTTTTTCTTTTCTGCGTGTGTTCTCTGTATCCCTTGGCTCCTATTTATAGGAGAAGCAGCCGAATCAATTAGTTTCGGTAAATCTTTCATGGGATATTTGATTTGCATCCCTTGTTCATTCTGGACCTTTGGATTATTAGGTGAATTTCATTCACCATTGGATTTCAAATCCAGGGATTCTCCTTTGTTATTTTGGTTAGATTTAAGGGGGAAATCTTTCCAAACCCGAGATTTTCCATAGATAGATGATCTTTAATCGTCTCTGAATCTTTAATTTGATTGGTCCCAGATAATCACTTTCCTTTGGAAAGATTCAAATTTCCTTCAGAATTTAATTCTGCCGTCAACATGGGCTTTGAAAGCCGGTCACGTGTGACCACGTGACCCCATGGTCACGTGTGGGCACGTGACCCCCTTTTGGAATGAGCCTTCCTCTTTCTCTTGCGTTCTGTTTTCTGATTGCTGCTTCAACGTCACGTGCTACCACGTGACTCCTGGTCACATGTGAGCACGTGACCCTTGTTTGAACTCTCTTTCTTTGGTTCAACGGGAGAACGGGTCTGCTGTCTTGAACGTCACGTGTCAACACGTGACTCTGGTCACGTGAGAGCACGTAACCTCTTCTGAAGCTCTTTTTCTTGACTTGATCAGGGAACCAATGTGCGCCTTTGCTGCTTGAATTTAAACGTCACGTGTCGACACGTGACCTTGATCACGTGGGAGCACGTGACCCTTCCTGAAGCCCCTTTTCTTCGACTTAGTCAGGAGACTAAACTTGCTTGAATGATGCGTTCAGGTGTCACGTGCCAACACGTGACCGCTAGTCACGTGTAAGCACGTGACCCTCTTCTGAAACTTTTCACAGAAGCTTTCCTGATTTTAAATCAGGAAACAAATGCCCCCACAGCGTTGTTCTCACGTGTCTGCACGTGAGTGCAATGCTGTCACCTCTTGTGACCGTTGGATTCCTCTAGGGATCTGGGGAGACGAAGCGTTTTCATTGTCTTCTATAAATACCTCTGTCTCTTCATAAGAGCCTTCACTTTGTTCATCTTCTTCTTCTGAGAACTTTTTCGTTGAGAATTTAATTCTCGCTTTCAGAGCTTAGTTCTCTGTCTCAGACATTTCCCAGAGTTTAACTCTGTTGACGGATCCCTTTTCTTCAGGTAATAATGTTGAACGGCGAAAGCGCCTTCGTCTTTAAAAGAACTCTTTGGATTTTAAATCCGTAGTAAGGGTTTCACAAAGAACCCATTTTTTTTCAAGTTTTTCCATAAGAACAGGAAACCACCTAACTTTCGAACTGTAGATCTTTTAAGGGTTTAGGTGATCTTTGGGGAGATGATGATGGCGTTTCAATCTCCATGGAATTTAATTCCATCAAAACTATTCCTGGGAATTTAATTCCCTTTTTCCTAATAAGGAATTTAATTCCTATGAAGAGCTCAATTTCTTCACACAGAGGCTCCCTGGGGTCTCTTGGCCCGAGGCTGTTCTTCTGCAATTAATGCGATGGGGATTTTGTAATGATGTCTTCTGTGGGAATTTAATTCCTTTGATTTTGTTGGGTTCGTTGTAGAGCCCTAGACAGATCTTATTGAGGGGAATATGCATGGTTACCACCTTTTATTAAATGAGGATATTCCCTTTGTTTTATTGTAACGTTTTGGCCTTACTATTAATGAGCCGTCATCCGGATTCTGTTGGACCCGTATGTTTTGTAGCTAATGAGTCCAAAAAACCATGCTGTTGCTTTCTTCAACTAGTCTTCATCTTTATGCACGAATATACGTTACTGACTTTTCTTCTAACGGTCTTCCTTTATTGGATTTCAGGTGCGATGGCTTCTGTTCCGCGCTTTCCTTTTTCTCGCTCAGAGGCTGCTTTTCCTCAGTCACCGTCCGATGAGGAAGCGATGGCGATGATTCGGGCCCATGACCCGAACTGCACCAATCTTCTTCAATGGGGACCTTGGTACAATCAGATTATTCAGGGTCGCAGGAGTTTTCTTTGCGCGGTGCCAACGGAGCCCACTTTCCCATTTTTACCGATGGATCCTCCAAGGACAGCTTTTGCCGTGGAAATGCCCAACTGGACTCCAACGGGGAGGCTGGAGCCTTCGACGACCGGCATTCCGAACCATCCGATTCCGGCCATAGACATCCTGGGGCGGCGTATCTGCCAGGGTGAGGCCCATCCGTGGGGGCAAATTTATAAGATAGGGCTCACTCCCAGGCATCCTACGGGCTACCTTCTCTGGGCTCGCTACATCCTTTCTGCCCATCGGGCGCGGTTGCAGAAAGTTGGGCTTTATCAGGCCATATATGCGTCACTGTTCCATTACAAGTCCCCGCATGCCTGGTGGGTCAAGGCGTTTTTGAACCAGTGGAATCTTCCCACTAATACTTTTCTTCTGGGGGATCGCGAGGTCTCGATCTCTCTTGCAGAATTTTATGAAATCTCAGGATTTCCAATCAGGGGCGCACTGTATGAGGAGTTGTTGCCTTCTGACGAGTATGTCTTCGAGCCCGAGTCTGCACCGATTGACGGCCTGTCCGCTGAGAATGCTGTTCGCCATAAGCGCCCCAGCTTGATCAAGGCGCTGGGTATTTTTGATCAATTGTTCACTGAGTCTGAGGAGCAGGGTGTTACTTTTAAAAGCTTCATTTCCTGCTTCCTTCGTGAGGATATCATATCGAAGACTGCTCCGAAGTTTACTAACATCAGAGACCCCTTTGGGTTTGGTCCGAAGAAGCTACCGACTGCTGAATCGGACCTGCCACAATATTATATTCCCATCGTGTCGCCGATGTCTTTTGAGTCCGTTGCAGCACCCGGTATGGATGAGGAAACATTCTTTGTGGGGTTTGTCAGTGTTTGGCTTAGCTGGTTTGTTATCCCGATGCATCGCCGCTTCATGAGAGCCTCGGTCATCTACCCGGCTCATCGTATTGCTGAGGGGACGCGGTTGGCCATCGGCATCCCGGCCTTGGCGCACCTCTATAATGGATTGGGCACCGCAGCTAATACTTCTACGCCTGGCGTGGATGTGGTGAACTTTTCGCTTCATTATTTCACGTCCTGGATCGAAATGCATGTATTGGGGGCTTTTGCTATGCATCAGAGGCCCTCATTTTACGATGCCTACCCCTTTCCACGACTTATGCGGCTAGTGGATGCTTCTGCCGCCGACCCGACTCAATTTGGGGCCATTCGGGTGCTGATTTCTCCTCATGCCACCGCTGGCGGGTTGGTTTTTAATGATCGGGTTTTGTCTACTCCTTCGGGTCCCGTTCAACAACTCTGAGACCAGTCGAAAGACAACGCACCTTCTCTGAAGCCCCGGGAGGCCACGCATTTGTATGCAATCAGACCGGGTTACTTGGTGTTTCGCCAGGACAATGCGGCTCTTTTCATGCGGTACAATCCGCATCGATTTGCCCGGCAGCTCGGATACGACCAGGGTGTTCCTTTCGAGGCTTTTATGGTCGCCCCGATCCCTTCGCTTGATGCTGTTCGCGATGCCGCTCATCATTTCATGAGGCTGAATACCGGCTCTTATTTCATGGTCCCTGAAGCCGAGTACATGCCTCGATGCGTGGGCGCGTTTACGGGTTGGTATCTTCATCGGGTCAACCCAATCATTCTCGAGGAAAGGAGGGTGCTTCTTGGCCACGATGCCCCTCCTCTGGCTTCGGGAGCTAAGCTGCGACCGAGGGTTCCAGTCCGCTTCCCTTTGAGGGAGATTGGCACCGCCCTCATTCCAGGGGAGTCAGGGGTGGACTTTACTCCAACAGCTGGTATGCCCTTGGGTTCCCGATCGCGGGGTAGACGGGCTCCAGTAGTAGCACCTCTGCCGGTGGCGGCGCCACCCCCCGTGGTGTCGACGATGGCGGTATCGTCCTCGGTTGTGGCACCGAGCGATAGAAACAAGGATGAGGGCGCTGAGGGCGATGTGGGCCAGCGCCGCCCTAAGGCTTCGCGAGGGAGGAAGCGGTCATCCTCGGCGACCGGCTCCGGGTCTAAACGGCGGAAGAAAGCGGCTACTGCCCCGCTTGATTCTGTGATGGAGTCTGAGCCTATCCTTGAAGACGAACCATTGGCCGTGCAAAGGTCGGACGCTGGACTTCTCTTCCCGGGTTCAGTGGATGAGGAGGCTGCGCAGTTGGCCGAGGCCATACGGCGCTCAAAAGAAGCGTCTCACAACGCCAAGGTTCCGAAGAAGTCTTACCCCGCTGTAATTTTCTACGAAGACCCTTCGTGGATTCGGCGGCGATTTATCGGCCCTTTGGAGGAATGGAGGGAAAGGGCTCTGAAGCAGGCCGCTTCAGAAGACGCAGCTGATGCACTTTCTTTGTGGACTGGCGGTCATGAGTCTACGCTCGAACCCCGGCGAGCCCACCTCCTTGAGAAGGAGCAGCGGCTTGAAGAAGCCATATTGAGGGCTTCTTTGCGTATAGGTACGTTGTGCTTCCTTTGTAGTCTCTCCGATTATTTATGCCCATGCATATACATCATTATTCTTACTTGGATCATGCAGAATCTTCGACGCTGGGGGAGCTTCCTACGGGCCTATTAAAGCTAAAGCCCGCCGAAACTCCCAATGAAGCCTTGCTGGATGTGGAAGGGGCTGACGAGGCTGTTCCTCTCATGATGGAACTTCCAGCGGCGGTTCTTGGCCAGGGCGTGCTTGCCCCTTTGGAGGAGGCTCCTTTGGAGGCCGACGCCCCAATGACTCTTACCGAGGGCAACCCAAGGGCTGGGAGTGAGGTAGTCGGGACTATTCTCCCTTTGTTGGAGCCTGAGGTTACGGCGGAGACCGTTGAAGCTGCTATCCCCCCGGCTCAGAATGGGAGGAGTGTTGAAGGTATCCCTCCGCGTCTTAATTTAGCAACCCCTTCATAGTCTGAACTCTTTTATCTTTCCCAGAATTGCGCGGTTTGGCGGCCACGATCGCGGATCTGTCGCCTCGACAGTCATTTCAGCGTTTATTGGAGATGGCAGCTCCGCAGGCGATCTCCCCTCAGCGCATTGTCCTTTCGTCTGGGCAAGGTTGGTGTCGTCCATCCCTTCTCATAGCATCGTCGTTATTTTTGCGTACTGACATTGACGTTTCCTGCAGTTCTGGAAGCCGATGACGAGGTCGAGATTCTCGAAGGGCCAGGGGAGCCTTCAACTCCTGCTTGTACGACTGTCGGTGAGTGACATTTCATTGCACTCTCACCCGTTCCTTGCTTAAGAGTTTTATTGACGTCTTTTAAATTTAAACAGCTCTGCCAGTTTCCACGGCGTTGGAGTCGCGCATCGTGATGCCACCCGGCCCTTATGCCTTGCGGGCTTCAGAACGCTTGGCCCAATTAAGCCTCGTCTCCTTGTCGTCTCTGATCGAGGAGCTTCGTGCTGGCAGCACGACCACGGCTGAAGCGTTCGCTGCCGAGGCTAACGGTTCTCTTCCTTTTCTTGCCACCTACCACAGTGAAGAGGTGGTGCGAGTCTGGGTGGAGTTCTGCCGGCGAGTGGAGGCTTGCCTGCACACTCTCGAGTGTTCTCGCCTTTCCTCGGAGGCCGTGGCTGCAAAGGCGGAGTTACGAGGGCTGATAGTACGGTGCGCGGCCAACATGACGTCATGTGAGAAGAGGCTCGGTCGCAAGTTCTCGGAAAGGGAGCTAGCCTCCAAGGCGCTGAGCGAGCTTCAAGCCAATCTCACAGCCAAGGCCAACAAAACGTATGAACTCTGGCGGGTGCTTCAGGAGTCCATCAAAGAGGTGGTGGCTCTCGATAAAGCTGCCATGTTCACTCGTGAGAGGGTCGAGGCTCATAAGGCCACTGAGAAAGAGCTTGAAGCCCGGCTCGCTTCGTATCAGGCTCAGCAAGCTCAAGCGGAGGCTCGTCTTCTGGAGATCTTGCGTCATGAAGCCGTGGCTCAGCAACAGAATGATGAGCTGGTCAAATTATTGCACCGCCCGCCGGCTTGAGGATTTGTATCTTTCTCCTTTTTTTTTTGTACATACTCATAGATGAGAGTATCTCTTTCTTTGTTTCTTTCATAAATTGTACTTTGTATCCATTTTGGTTTATGAATAAAAGATACAATTTTCCTCTCAATGATGTGTCCCCTTTTTATCGAATGCATTCTGCGGATATTCTATCTTGATCTCCTTGCAGTACAGTGATGGCTCAAGATTCAGGGTTAAGATCTGCTTCCTAAGGCTTTTGCATCTTATGAGCCACGAGGGCCTCATAAGGAGTTTTTCTCCCTACAGGTCGAGAGGATCCCATAGGTGTGAGTTCTTCTTAAAGATCGTGAGGATCTTTAAGCGGGTTTTCCCTTGAGAGTCGTAAGGATCTCACAAGAGAGTTTTTTCTTCCTTACAGGTCGTGAGGACCTGCAAGTGCTGGCTGTGGTCGCCCTTATCCGTGTTTCACGGGGTCAGAGGCTGCTCTGGGTATTGTAGTTTAAAGACGTCGCGGTCAAGGTTAAGGACCTCATAGTCCGTGGATTTAAGGACTCCACAGTCCGATGTTAGTTTTAAGACATCACGGTCAAGGTTAAGGACCTCATAGTCCGTGGATTTAGGGACTCCACAGTCCGGTGTTTGGTTGCAGGGACCCGTCACCTCTTTGAAGACGTTGAGGAATTACAACGCCAGGTATCAAAGGAGTGGAGAGATGTACCCTTAAACCAAGGAAGAATCCGTAGGGAATCGGGGCGGTTGATCGTTAGTTTTAAGACATCACGGTCGAGGTTAAGGACGTCATAGTCCGTGGATTTTAAGGACTCCACCGTCCGGTATTTGCTCTGGATGCTTCACACGGGTTCACTGCCGTGCTCGGCGAGGACCAGGCTCCGCTCTGGACGTTTTCCACGGGGTCAAAGAGTGACATCATCCGCGTTCCACGTAACCAGGAATTTTGCACTAGATGCTTCACACGGGTTCACTGCCGCGTTAGGCAAGGACTAGGCTCCGCTCTGGATGCTTCGCACGGGTTCACTGCCATGCTCTGTGAGGACCAGGATCCGCTCTGGACGTTTTCCACGGGGTCAAAGAGTGACATTATCCGCGTTCCACGTAACCAGGAATTTTGCACTAGATGCTTCACACGGGTTCACTGCCGCGTTAGGCGAGGACTAGGCTCCGCTCTGGATGCTTCGCACGGGTTCACTGCCATGCTCTGCGAGGACCAGGATCCGCTCTGGACGTTTTCCACGGGGTCAAAGAGTGACATTATCCGCGTTCCACGTAACCAGGAAGTTTGCACTAGATGCTTCAAACAGGTTCACTGCCGCGTTAGGCGAGGACTAGGCTCCGCTCTGGATGCTTCACACGGGTTCACTGCCATGCTCTGCGAGGACCAGGATCCGCTCTGGACGTTTTCCACGGGGTCAAAGAGTGACGTTATCCGCTTTCCACGTAACCAGGAAGTTTGCACTAGATGCTTCACACGGGTTCACTGCCGCGTTAGGCGAGGACTAGGCTCCGCTCTGGATGCTTCACACGGGTTCACTGCCGTGCTCTGCGAGGATCAGGATCCGCTCTGGACGTTTTCCACGGGGTCAAAGAGTGACGTTATCCGCGTTCCACGTAACCAGGAATTTTGCACTAGATGCTTCACACGGGTTCACTGCCGCGTTAGGCGAGGACTAGGCTCCGCTCTGGATGCTTCGCACGGGTTCACTGCCGTGCTCTGCGAGGACCAGGATCCGCTCTGGACGTTTTCCACGGGGTCAAAGAGTGACGTTATCCGCTTTCCACGTAACCAGGAATTTTGCACTAGATATCCGCATTTCACGGGGTGAAGGTTTGACTCTTGATGATACGTATATCACCGATCCATGGAGCTGGGGGTTGCCGCTGTTCCATTTCACTTGATGTTGTGTCTGCTGCGTCGAGATGATCTCCAGGTTATTTGGGAACCGTCGAGATTTGGCTTCCTCTCATGATGAAGCCTGGGGGAGGAGTATGATCCCCTCTTTGTTTGCGCCCCTGGATTGTATACAGGGATAGATGTAACATCACCTGTAGGGCAAGGATTTCACTTTTATTTTATTTCTTTTTCCGCGATGCTCTATCATTTCAGCTTTTATATCGCGAAGGTCGCGATTGCCCTATCATTTCGGCTATTTTCGCGGTGCCCAATCATTTCGGCTATTTTTTTATTTTTACTCGCTGCTTTTTATTGCGAGTTGCCCAATCATTTCGGCTGTTTTTTATGCCTTCATTCTCACTTGCTGCTTTTTATTGCAAGTTGCCCCATCGTTTCGGCTATTTTGTAGGCATGTGTGGCTTGCTAGCTTTTTCGCCGCAAGCTCGGATTTTGGACACCGATTTCAGCATCAGCATCGCTGCAACTGGGATGTTTCCAGGAGCGAATCATCATTTGCCATGCAAGAACTTTGGATTTGATACCAATCTTAGCATCAGCATCGCTGCGACTGGAATATTGCCAGGAGCGAATCATCATTTGCCTTTGTCGAAGATGAACAAAGGTGGCTCAGCAAACAGGGTTAAGGGTCCTGTCGACCAAGGCTTTTGACTTCATGAGCCGTAAAGGTCTCACAAAGGTATTTCTCCCTACAAGTCGTGAGGATCTTGCAGGTGTATTTTCTCCTTAGGGATCGTGAGGATTCCTAAGTGTATGTTCCTCTGTAAGTCGTAAGGATCCTACAAGAGGGTTTTCTCCTTATGGGTCGAGGGGACCTACAAGGGTTGGACTTTGCTGGGGAAATGTTTATTCGCGCCCGTGGATTGTATACAAGGGTTAGCATGAGCCGCTTGTAGGGCAATACCGAGGGTTGTGGAGGATTTGCTTAAGAACAGGTTCAGGTTTCTATAACTTAAGACTTTCAAATCTCATGAGCCGTGAGGGTCTCATAAGAGAATTCTCCTTACGAGTCGTGAGGATCTCGTAAGTGTATTTTCTCCTTAGGAATCGTGAGGATCCCTAAGCGTGCTGCTCCTTTGTGAGTCGTAAGGATCTCACGCAGGTGGTTTCTCCTTACAAGGTCGAGAGGACTCTGTAAGTGTCCTTTAACGAGGTTGCGCCCTTTCGGGTTTTCACAAACACTCGCCGGCAGTCCTGCTGTTTTTACTCACGGAGCCCTTTCGGGTTTTCATCCGTGCCCATTTTGCTTATAGACATACCGTTTTTTTTTTATTTCTACTTTTTTTTTATAAGGTCGCGCCCTTTCGGGTTTTCACGAACACTTGCCGGCAGCCCTGCTGTTTTTACTCACGGAGCCCTTTCGGGTTTTCATCCGTGCCCATTTTGCTTATGGACATACCGTTTTTTTTATTACTACTTTTTTTTTTACAAGGTCGCGCCCTTTCGGGTTTTCACGAACACTTGCCGGCAGCCCTGCTGTTTTTACTCACGGAGCCCTTTCGGGTTTTCATCCGTGCCCATTTTGCTTATGGACATACCGTTTTTTTTTGTTTTTTTTTTGTTTTTTTTTTATTTATCCATCTCGTCAACCTAAGGACGTTGCGGTAGTAGTTTAAGGACGTTTCGGTCCGTTGCTAGTTTAAGGACGTTTCGGTCCGACGATAGTTTTAAGGACGTTTCGGTCCGTTGTTAGTTTAAGGACGTTTCGGTCCAGAGATAGTTTAAGGACGTTTCGGTCCGTTGTTAGTTTAAGGACGTTTCGGTCCGTTGTTAGTTTAAGGACGTTTCGGTCCGTAGACAGGGGAAGGCCGGCTGCTGCTTGTAAAGTCTGAGCCTAGGAAGATAGCGAGCGGACATAGTCGTCGTCATCTATCATTAACCCAGGCTGCGGCTTATTAAGCGTAGTACTTCTTTAAGAAGCGGCCGTTTATTGGCCTGAAAGGCCTTTCACCGTGCATGTCCACGAGTAGATAGGCTCCACCCTGGTAGACCTTGTCTATGATGTACGGGCCTTCATAGTTTGGCTCAAATTTTCCTCGCTTGGCACGATTGGGGATCATAGGTCTTTTGACCACTAGTACGAGTTCGCCTTGGCGGAATGTCCTCGGCCTGGTCAATCTTTCGTACGAGCGCGTCATCTTTGCTTTGTAGGCTTCTAGATGTTGTTGCGCTATGAGCCGGGTTTCATCGAGGGCATCAAGCTCCTCAAGCCGAAGGTGAGAATTTTCTTCGTTCGTCAGTTCGTGGTGGAATGCTATTCGTAGAGAGGGTAACTCTATCTCGAGGGGGAGCACTGCTTCTGTCCCAAATACCAACGCGTACGGCGTTGTGTTTGTGGCCGTCTTGAATGTAGTTCGATAAGCCCAAAGGGCTTCTTGCAGCCTTTCATGCCAGTCTCTCTTATTCCGGGAAACGGTCTTTTTTATGATCTTCGTCAAGGTCTTATTGAAGGCCTCGGCCAGGCCGTTAGCTCGTGGATTGTAAACTGAAGAATATCTCCAGTCTATATTGTGCTGCTGTGCGAAGCGGCTAATCTTATGGCTTCGGTAGGCCGGCCCATTATCGGAGATAATCCGCCATGGAGTTCCGAACCGATAGATGACGTGCGTCTTGAAGAAATTGAGGATATTCTCCGTCTTCACTTCCTTCAGTGGTATTGCTTCTGCCCATTTGGAGAAGTAATCAGTTGTCGCCAGGATAAAACGATGTCCCCGGGGTGATGCTGGCTCAATGGGGCCGACTATGTCAGTCCCCCACATTTCGAATGGCCAACTAGCCAGCGTCGGGTGCAGTGGATTCGGATGTTGGTGGATGAAGTCTCCATGGATCTGGCATGAGTGGCATTGCTTCGCATACTCGAGGCAGTCCTGGATCATCGTGGGCCAGTAATAACCCATCCGTTTAATTTTTAACTTCATCTTTGGGCCTGCTTGGTGAGAACCGCAAAGTCCGTCATGAACTTCCTGAATGACTCTTTCTGCTTCGTCAGGTCCTAAGCATCTCAGCCATAGAGAATCAAACGATCTCTTGTATAGAATATCGTTGACGAAAGCGAAAGATAGAGCTCGTTTCATGAGCTGATACCTTGAGGACGCTTCTTCGGGCATTCGGCGGGATTTAAAGTAGTCTATGAAGATTTCCCTCCAGTCTTCGGCCTTCTCATGGTCTTTTATTTGTAGAGTCATCTGCTCAGTCGTTCCCTTTTTTCTGCATGATTCCGGAGATATTTCTGCCGGGGCGAGCACTCGACGGCTTTGTACCACGATTCTAACGTCATCGAGGTTCTCGTCAGCCAGTTCTTTAGCAAGTTTAGCCAACGCGTCTGCTTTGCTGTTTTCCGCGCGCGGTATGTTCTCCAAAGTATAGGAGGGAATTTGGGTCAATAGTTGTTGCACCCTTTCGCCGTACTTCACCAATTCCGGCTTGCACGTTTGATAGTCACCATTTACTTGACTGACGACCAGCTGAGAATCCCCATATATGAGGAGGTCCTCGATTCCCATGTCGATGGCGATCTCGAGGCCTGCTATCAGGGCTTCGTATTCGGCTTCATTGTTTGTCCTCGGCTTTGTCAAGGAGAAGGCGAAGCGCATTATCCCTCCTTGTGGAGTTGCAAAGATGAGGCCTATCCCTGATTTGATCATTGGGATACCTTGTTTCTGCTTCTTTATGGAGGACGCTCCATCGAAATAGAGTTCCCATCGGGTGTTTCTGCCGCTAATCGTATCAAATGCATGCTCGTCCGGCAAATCACCGTTCAGAGGAGAATCGGCCGGTATCGGGTGCTCGGCGAGGAAGTCGGCAATGGCCTGGCCTTTTACTGCTTTGAGAGGTTGATACGTTATCGAGAACTCCATCAAGAGCAGGGCCCACTTAGCAAGTCGTCCCGTCAATATGGCTTTTGACATCAGATATTTAAGAGGGTCCACCTTCGAAATAAGATGGACTTCATGTGCTAATGCGTAATGTCCAAGCTTTGTTATCGCGAAGATTAACGCCAAGCAATGTTTTTCAATGGGAGAGTAATTGCTTTCTGCCCCCAGTAGAACCCGACTTAAGTAGTAGAGTGCTCTCTCTTTTCCCTGATCGTTCTCTTGCGCCCATAATGCGCCCAAGGAACCTTCGAGGGCAGTCGTATAAAGAATGAGGGGCTTTCCTTTCACTGGAGCAGCCAGCACTGGAGGGTTTTGCAAGTACTGCTTGATCTCGTCTAGTGCACCTTGACATTTGTGATCCCAAACGAATGGAGTTCCCTTTTTCATCAGGTGGCTGTAAGGACGGCATTTGCCCGAAAGATTAGCGATAAACCGCCGGATGTATGCGAGCTTCCCTTGGAGAGACCGCAACTGCTTGAGCGTTCTTGGCGGAGGCATTTCCATGATCGCTTTAATCTTCGACGGATCTATTTCAATACCTCGGTGTCGAATGATGAATCCCAGGAATTTGCCCGAGGAGACTCCAAACGCGCATTTGAGGGGATTCATTTTCAAATTATATTGCCGGAGGCGTTGAAATACAGTCTCCAGATGCTTCACATGCTCTTCGTATGACATGCTTTTTACTACGAGGTCGTCGATATAGCACTCGACAATGTCATGTATGAGGTCGTCGAAGATCTTTGTCATGGCCCTTTGATAGGTAGCGCCAGCGTTCTTAAGACCAAAGGGCATAACCCTGTAGCAAAATATACCCAAAGGGGTCCGGAAAGCGGTGTGCTTCTGGTCTTCGGGATGCATTTTTATCTGATTGTATCCTGATAAACCGTCCATAAAGGAAAAAACCTCGTGAGTGGACGTGTTATCTATCATTAGCTCGGTTACCGGCACCGGGAAATCATCCTTGGGACAGGCTTTATTGAGATCCCTGAAATCCACGCATATGCGTACCGTCCCATTCTTCTTCATTACCGGGACGATATTGGCGATCCAGTCGGGATATTGGACTTCTTGGATAAATCCAGAATCGATCAGCTTCTTGACTTCGGCGTTGATGCTCATCTCCAGCTCGAGTCGCATCCTTCTTGGCGCTTGCTTGACTGGCTTGATATCCGGGGATATTGCTAATTTATGCACGGCAACTTCCGGATCTAATCCTGGCATCTCAGAGTAGTTCCACGCGAAGCAGTCTTTATGCCGTAGAAGCACGTTCTTTAACGCAGCCACCTTTTCTTCGGATAACAGCTCGCTGACAAATGTCGGTCACGGGTCGTCTGCCGACCCCAACTCAATCTTCCTGAGATTATCTGCAGTAGTATGTATACCGTCTTCCAGTTCTTTCGGAGCGGGTGGAAATTCTGAGATTATCTCATCATCGCTGTTCTCAAAGCACCGGGGGAGGTCATCTTCGCTCTTGGGCTCTTCTTTTAATATCGTAATCGTATGACAGGTGCGAGTCTGCTCCCAGGACTGAGGTGGATCCGGTTTTGCTCTTGTGGCTTTGGGTACGTGCTTCCGTGGCGGCGTTATCCTCCATCCGTCGGATAAAGCGAATCTACCCCGTTGGTACTGGTCCTCGACCCAGTTCTTGAAGGTGAAGCAGTCTTCGGTAGGATGTCCTATGGCTCGGTGATAAGAGCAATAGCCCAAGCGGGAGGCCTTGTTAGCTTGTTCAGGGTGTCTAGACTCTGGAAGCGTGATCATCTGATGTTTTAGGGCGAGCTTGAGTAACCTTTCCGTTTTGTCTTGGGGGAAGGAGTACGCTCGGCTCATCTTTTCTATGAAGGACGAATCCGAGCTGTGCAGTACCCGTAACCCTCTAATCTTGCGTCGTTGCTGTCGGCTCTTCTTTCCGCTTCTTGACTTATTTCCGTCTCCGCATCGGGCCTTTCGTATGACGGGTTGACAAGGATGAACATCTTTATCTTTTGCAGCCTGTTGAAATAGACGTTGCGTCCTGGCCTTCTCATAGATGGCCATTTCGCGGCTGTGGTCTTCCCGAACTTTCTGATCCACTTTCCTGATAGGCTTGCCCATTCGTTCTTCAAACGACGGACTTGGCGCTTCGATCGCGGGGTCTAGTTTTGATGAGGGGTTGGCATCTCCTGACAGGACGTCCTCTTCTTCATCAAAGGTATATATAGCGTAGCTACTGTGGGCCCGTTCCCGTTTTCCGGTTCTCGTGTATCCAAGCCCGAGTGTTTCCATTTTCCCGTTGGGCAGTTTGCGTTGAGTTCCGGGGACATCCCAAATCTTGTTGTAGAACCGAGCCTGCCGGACAGTCTGTTTTAAGGGTACTCCTTGGCGCTTCAATAGCTTCTTTAATCCATTTATATAATATCTGGGCAGACGGATGGGTTGGAGCCTGTCGAGTGTAGCATCCACGCCATGCCAGATTTCTTTCTCTACTTTCGACTCTGAGGATTGGTAGAATAGGATCACTTTCTCACCCCTTCGCCTGGGAGGGATGTAAAATGTTTCCAGGTCCTGCACATTATGAGCCTGAAGCGTGTCGAGATCCTTGTAGTGTTCTCGCGGTACCATGGTGATTTGCAAACTATGGTCATCGCCAAGGGGTGCTTGTGTTGACAGCCGATTGGAGAACACAGCATTAACTTCATCTTCTGAATCACTTCCGAAGACTAATACGGGGGCGGGTGTCCCCAGGTTGTTGCGTTGAGATGGCCCTTCATAAACTATCTCTTCCTCTTCTTCGGTGTCGCTCCCGAAAACAGGGATGGTGGCGGCGGCTTTGTTCTCCGGCTTGCGGCACCTTTCCGTATCCTCGAAATCTGGCAAAAAGTACTTCGCATCTTCGTATTTACGGACTTCGTTCACGGAAAATGGGTTCAACTCACCTGTTACGGTATACTCGAAACCATCCTTAAAGTACTTCATACACTGATGTTGTGTAGAAGGGATGATGTTGTACTCGTGTAGCCAAGGACGACTGAGCAAGGCGTTGTAGCAGGTCTTGGCGTCAATGACATGGAATTTGATGTCTGTGACGAGAAGTCTAAAGCGTAATGTTAGTATCACAGATCCGAGAGTCCGTGACGATTGTGAATCGAAACCGGAGATAGTAATTTTGTCACGAGCGAGGTGTTGCACACTCATGCAGATTTCCTTCAACACCCGAACATTAAGGAGATTGACGGAGGACCCATTATCCACCAGGATCTTGCCTATCTTGATGTCATGGCAGTATCCGGAGACATATAGGGGACGGTTATGGTCGCACGTCCCGAGAAGGAGGTCTTCATCACCGAAAGTGACGTCGGCCGTATGCACTTCCTCCAATTCATCCTTCATCTTTTCAGTGGCGAGGAAGGCTTGGAATTGCTCGGGTTCTTGTAACGCCTTAATTAGTGAGTCTCGCGCTTCTTTCGATAATAGGAGGGCATCGAGGATGCTAAGCTGAGAAGGTAGCTTCCTTAGGTGCGCGAGGATGTTATAGTCCACTTTACTCTTCCTAGGAGGGTCTTTGGCAGCCAGCTCTCTCGTGACTTGGTCATCTAGAGTGATATCTTCAGTGACCTTTTCCTTTCCCTTGTCTTTTCTATTCACGGGCCCGAGATTCTTTTCCGGGAGCGTACGATTGCGCAGCTGAATGTTCTCGCAGATCTCCGATTCCTCCTCTTTCCCCAAAACAGCCTCTTTAAAGAGAGGGCCCAGAGCCATTTCTTCATCAGAGTCGCTCCCAAAGGTGAGAACTCGTGACCCCCTGGCGTTAACCATGCAACAGCTGCCATTCGTTCTGTTGTGCCCATTGACAGTACTTCTTCGCTCCCGACGGATCTTGCGTTTCATGCGCTTAAAATGTTGCCGACGAGTAACATATCCTTGCCACCATATCTTAAAGGCGTCGCACTCCTCTGTGGGGTGTGAGACTTTTCGGTGATATGCGCAATAGTCAGGGTGCCTTTCCACCCCATCGTGTGTGTTTCCTTCCGAGGGCGGTAGCTTCATCCCCATTGACATGGCTTTGGCGAACCTTTTTCTCGTCTTGAATATCTTCTTGTCTACTTCGGATACCTTTCGCTCTGGCGGAGGTAGTTCAACTCTTCCGTTCGGTCGCCCGTATTTGGCTCTTTGCGACGTGGTCATTTCACGCTCCTGGTCCGCTTTACACTTTAGACGAATCTCGTCTAGAAAAGCGTCGATCATTTCGTCTGTTGGCCATGCATGCTCTGGTACAGGTTCTGCCTCCAGTTTCCTAGTGCCGGGAGTTTTCCCATCATCGGTAAACGAGTGGGAGATTACGTTACAGCTCGCCACATATCCTTCGGACTCATCTGACGAGCTCTCTCCATCATCTTCCTCTTGAAAGATGTGGTTGAGGAACTCTTGCAGTGTGACAGGAGTTCGCGCCTTTTGATTGTATTCTTCCAGCGCGTCGATTTGCTTCTGCAAGTTCGTTCGCTCGTCTCCAAGCCTCGCGGGCTTCTTGGATTTCTTCTTCTTTCTCTTCGAGGATTTCGACGGTTGGGCGTGAGTATTCGGGTTCTTATCGCGAGTCTTCGTAATTGGGCGGGGCTTCAACATTCCTTTAATAATTTGAGGTTCAAGAGGGTCCTTCCATTCGATCGCAGGGCACGCATGAAGGTCTCTCAGCATTCTTTTGGTTTTAGTTGATAGCACGACCTCCCACGGAGCTTCTTCAACAAAAGAACATGTTGCCCCCGGTGTGTCCGCTTTCCTAGGAGCATGCGGCTGTGGTGGGTTCACCTTCCACTTTTCGGACAGTACAAACTTCCCCTGGAGGTACTGGTCTTCAATCCATCCTTTGAAGACGAAGCAATCTTCAATCGGATGACCTACCGTTTGATGGTAAGGGCAATAGTTAGGGTTATTCGCCTCGGTGGGTTGCGGCGGTCGCCTTGGATTTGGCAGGCTTATAAGTCTGTTGCGTACTACCAGCTCGAATAACCGTTTCGTCTTGTCTCGTGGGAACGAGTAGGGACGCTTCATCTTCTCATTATAATACCGACGCCTTTCCTCCAGTTGATCTGCCGGTTTCGGGGCGTTAGGTTGCTGTTGGGCATTCGCAACAAAGGTTGCCCTCCCTTTACCCTTGTCATTCCTAGGTTCCGACTTCGGTGTAGGCGGTCTATGACCCATCTGGTCCATCTGAGCCAACTTGTCGATCAGAGCCTGGAATGTGGTTGGCTTAAAGAACATCATAAACTGGGCGATAGTTGCGTGAGGGTCTAGAGTTCCCACGAACATGCCCACCGCAGGTGCTTCATCAATGCGTTGCTCACATCTCGACCACAAATTCCGCCAGCGTATAGCGTACTGGACCCAGGTTTCGCCCGGTTTTACCCTGGCGTTAATAAGTGCAGTTATTGGAGTGCGTTCGCTGGCACTTGCAAATCGCTGAGTGAACAACAACTCCATTTCAGCGAACGTTTTGATAGAATCGTTCGGGAGTTCTGAATACCATTCGAACGCTGTTTCTGATAAGCTGCCCACGAACTGGCGGAGCAACAATTTATCATCACCGCCGGTGTTACCGCAGAGGGCCCGAAACTGGGCGACATGTTGATGGGGATTGCCGGTCTCCTTATACACGTGGAATTTTGGTATCGTATAGCCTTGCGGGTATTTGATTTGGTCGTACCAGCTCGGATACGGCCGCCCCGTTTTCACGACTTGACCAGCTGCCTCAGTAGCGTGATGAACCCGGATTTGCTGGGCTATGTAGTCAGCCAAGTCAGCCTTAGAGATTGCCTCCTCCTTGGCCGTTGAGAGGGCTGGCGGTGGATTTGACGTTTCTCCTCGGTCGTCTTCAAGAATGATCGGGGGATCCTCGGCGGGTAAGTCCTGCTGGATCATCATTCCTATCACATCTTGGAAGAGAAGGCTCATCCGTTGTATGTTGGCCGCTTGTTCAGCAGCCTCTTTGTCCCTTTTCTCCAGTGTCCGGCGAAGGAATTCAGCATCGGTTTCTTCCTCCCGGCGTGCGTCTGAGGACGTTTCTGGGTTTTCTTTTGGCCCGGTGAGCGCGGCCATAGCATTCATCATTTCTTGAAGCTTTTGTTGCTGCTCCTGGGCTTTCGTCACGGATCGGGTTAGCGGTCGGTGGCCCGTAGAAGTGCGGCTTTCCTCTTTTCCAGAGGCCATGTAAACAGTGTGCACCACCATGCCCCAAGACTTAGGGCGTCTGGGCTCAGTGCTTTTAGCCGTCGCTGCATGCTGTGGGGCCCTCTCTGGCCTCCTCCTTTTATGAGTCAGTTGATCAACAGCCTTTTGGGGTTTAGCCTGGTGACCAGCTTCCGGTTGGATTTTCAGCTTCTTGTGCTGGCGGGAGAAGTTCGGATTGATGATCGAGTCTCGGGCCTGCCGCCAAACCTTATAGATTTTGGAAGACAGCCGTTGAGGAGATCGGGGCTGTTCGGGTTTTATTTCCACAACCTTTTTTAATGAGGGAGGAGACCTCTTCAGTACTGCCGTAGGGGAATTCCTTCGCACCTTATTTAGCATTTCAAAACTGTTCCCAGTTGGAACAGCAGCATTAACCTCTGCCACCGGGGCCGATGGAGTCAACCCGGAGGGGGAGTTGCCCCCAGCCTTCCTTACTCGGCGCCAATGGCGACGTCGAGCGTGTCGAGCGGACGGTGTAGGGTCAGCGATAAGAATGGTTTCGTCTTGCCCCCTGTCTGGGTGGGGGGTCGCAGTTGGTATTAGCCTGTCAAAGACCGATGTCCTTTAGGCAGTAGGAGCGGGAGCTGAAGCCGTTAATCTTGTAAAGACCGACCTTTTAGCCGGAGGAGCTGCCTTAACGACTTCTGGGACAGGAGCGGCCACTTTCTTAGAAGCAACCTTCTCTGAGATCGTAGGTCCTATGATGGGTTCGAAGGATTTCTGGCCCAATCTAGAGAAGACCGAGGCGTTGACGTTGGGCGGCTCGTTGAGAGGAGCCGCGGCAGGGGTGAGACGATCAAAGACCGACTTCTTGAGAGCTTCCGTTGTCAGCGCTGGAGCGGTGAAGTTTGTCGGTGGGAGCATGGTCCCAAAGAACAATCCTGTGGTGGCACGAGTGACCTGTTCCACGGGCATTGTGAATAGCGAAGCAGCTTGGGGTCCGTAAGCTATACCTCCTGGCGAGGCAGAGCGTTGGTTGCAATTGCAGTCTGAGCAGTTGGAGAATTTCATGGAAGTAGAAGCCATCGATCCTTTGCTTTCTGCAATAAGCGAGACGCCAATTCTTAGTATCTTGGATCCCAAGGGCAACCATTAGCGAACCGCGATTGGTTCGCGAGTCACGACACACGAAGTGTGGAGTGGAAAGAGGAAAAGGTCCCACCGGGCGTGCCAGAATCTGTTCCCCTCCGAAAGACGGCGCGACAGGGCGTCTTGCCTGAGATTCGGGGCAGATGCTAATTGGTGCTATCCGTCCACCTCTCCGAAGATGCCAAGTTGATTTATGGCACCATGTATCGAAGGTTTAGACGGATGCGTCCGATGTAGCAGACTTCGTCAGATTCCCCCTCGTTTGAGGGGTTTTTGATTGTGGGGACGCTCTTCCCTGCAGGCGCAAGCCCCTGCAGTTAATTACGCTACCGCATTGCGGTAACAACTTTCTCCTTCTCCAGATGGTCACTTCGTGTCGTGAGTGTTTGTTTTGCATTTTGTTGCCCGTGGATTGTTTACGGAGACTGATTTATGTTGTCGCCCGTAGGGCGTGGACTAGTCCAAATCCGCATTATCTTAGATTTGGGTTTGGGGGGGTTTGGTTTGAGGATACGTCAGCCATACTTGAGGCTAAGATCAACTCAAACGTTTGTTAAGGATACGTTAGTCTCACTTTGAGACTAAGATCAACTTAACGGGATCGTTTAGATCCAACGTAGTGGTCCATCGTATGTATGGCTGTCGGGACCCGTCACCTCTCTGACGACGTTGAGGGATTACAACGACGGATGTCAGAGGAGTTCGGGGATGTACCCTCGAGCCAGAGTTAATTGGGGGAATTCATAGTCCACTCTGTTTGAAGGTTTAAGGATACGTTAGCCATCTTTGAGGCTAAGATCAACTTAAACGGGATCGTTTAGATCCGACAAAAGAGCATACGGGGCTCTATTGTTCTAGTTTAACGACGTTGCGGTCCATGGGTAGTTTTAGGACATTGCGGTCCATGGGTAGTTTTAGGACATTGCGGTCCATGGGTAGTTTAAGGACATTGCGGTCCATTGTTAGTTTTAAGACATCTCGGTCAAGGTTAAGGACGTCGTAGTCCATGGGTTTAAGGACCCCACAGTCCGGTATGTGCTCTGGATGCTTCACACGGGTTCACTGCCGTGCTTGGCGAGGACCAAACTCCGCTCTGGACGTTCTCCACGGGGTCAAAGAATGACATTATCCGTGTTCCACGTAACCAGGAATTTGTATTAGACATGAGTTTAAGGACCCCACAATCCATATCGATGTGTGGTCGTCGGGACCCGTCACCTCTTTGAAGACATTGAGGGATTACAATGCCAAGTATCAAAGGAGTGAAGAGATGTACCCTAGAACCGGAGTGGATTAAATAGCCCTTGGCCCAATTTGGGGTCAAGACGAATTAATTATGTTATGAGTCCATTGGACCAGTTAATCACAAATTGAGGACTTATGGCCATCCTGGGCTAAGTCCAATCAGGAGAGGCTTTGCCTCCATCCATTTAAGCCAATTGGACCAAAGCCTAGTGTTAAACACTACAGAGCAGTCAGTGTTGAACACTGGGAATGATGTTGACAAGTTAGTGTTTAACACTAAAAGATAATTGGTGTTAAACACCAGCAACAAGGCTTTTCAAATTAGTGTTAAACACTAAAACAGATCAGTGTTGAACACTGCAGATAAAGCTTTTTATTTAGTGTTGAACACTAAGGCCCAACAGTGTTTTAACACTGGGTTTGAGAGTTTTAATTTAGTGTTAAACACTAAGGCAAGAGGGGTCACGTGGATCACGTGAAAGCGCCCTCCCTTCGTTTGTTCTGCTGAAATTATCGTGTCTTTCAGAGCATCACGTGCCATCACGTGATGGGCATTCAAATGCCTATATGTTAAGGCTTCTGCTGAGGGTCACGTGGGTCACGTGGGGTGCTGCCTCAAAAGGGCTTTCTGTAGATCTCTTGGGGGGTCACGTGATGACACGTGACCCTGCCTCTAGGTATTTTGTTTAGAGGCTTTGTTAATCTTTTTTCAGGAATTAAATTCCTCGAACTGTAAATTTCAAAGGAATTAAATTCCTACTTCCTTTCGAAGACTTTGTTTTTCTGGAATAGAGTTTAACTCTGAATTTTCTGTAGGAATTAAATTCCTCATATATGTGAAGGGCTGAATAGGGTTAAACCCTGATAAAAGTTTTTAAGGAGTTTAAACTTCCATCCTCTGTTAAATTATGATTAAGGGAATTAAATTCCCGCTGTTTCAACAGAACCAGGTTCTTAATTAGGGTTAAACCCTGTTTCCTTTTTGTTCTGAAGGAATTAAATTCCCATGATATAGGGTCAAGCCCTACTTTTATTTTAAAGGAATTAAATTCCTATAGTTCTGTGAGAATTAAATTCTCGTGCTTGCATTCCTTCTCCATGTTTTGGATCTGCATGGCAGGATCTCAACCCATTGAGAATTAAATTCTCAACCTTAAGGGGAGATGTGCACTTTGCAGATCCTCCATCAAAGAGAGAAGAAATATATTCTTCTGTTTTTACATTTTCAGAGTTAAACTCTGTTGAGAATTAAATTCTCTTTCTTTCAAAAGTCCTTCCCTTTCTTACCTAGGGTTTTTTGCAGAAGATCCGAGTCTTTTCAAAGTATCAAAGCTCTCCTCCTTTTCTTTTTCTTTTCTGCGTGTGTTCTCTGTATCCCTTGGCTCCTATTTATAGGAGAAGCAGCCGAATCAATTAGTTTCGGTAAATCTTTCATGGGATATTTGATTTGCATCCCTTGTTCATTCTGGACCTTTGGATTATTAGGTGAATTTCATTCACCATTGGATTTCAAATCCAGGGATTCTCCTTTGTTATTTTGGTTAGATTTAAGGGGGAAATCTTTCCAAACCCGAGATTTTCCATAGATAGATGATCTTTAATCGTCTCTGAATCTTTAATTTGATTGGTCCCAGATAATCACTTTCCTTTGGAAAGATTCAAATTTCCTTCAGAATTTAATTCTGCCGTCAACATGGGCTTTGAAAGCCGGTCACGTGTGACCACGTGACCCCATGGTCAGTGTGGGCACGTGACCCCCTTTTGGAATGAGCCTTCCTCTTTCTCTTGCGTTCTGTCTTCTGATTGCTGCTTCAACGTCACGTGCTACCACGTGACTCCTGGTCACGTGTGAGCACGTGACCCTTGTTTGAACTCTCTTTCTTTGGTTCAACGGGAGAACGGGTCTGCTGTCTTGAACGTCACGTGTCAACACGTGACTCTGGTCACGTGAGAGCACGTGACTTCTTCTGAAGCTCTTTTCCTTGACTTGATCAGGGAACCAATGTGCGCCTTTGCTGCTTGAATTTAAACGTCACGTGTCGACACGTGACCTTGATCACGTGGGAGCACGTGACCCTTCCTGAAGCCCCTTTTCTTCGACTTAGTCAGGAGACTAAACTTGCTTGAATGATGCGTTCAGGTGTCACGTGCCAACACGTGACCGCTAGTCACGTGTAAGCACGTGACCCTTTTCTGAAACTTTTCACAGAAGCTTTCCTGATTTTAAATCAGGAAACAAAGGAAAAGGGTGAGACTTAAAGATCTACCCTTTTAGAGATTTGATGGGAGATATGTGTTCCCCTTCAAGGGTTTTATGGTGAAAAACTAATTCTTTTTGGAAAAAGAAGAGTTAAACTCTTGAATTTAATTCAAAAAAGGGGAAAAAGTTTAGAACCTTGAGGAAGAAGAAAGAGGCACAGAAACCTTAGTTTTTGAGGGGAATGAATTCTCTTTTCCATTTCATTATCATGTTGCCTTTTATAGGCTTACAAATTTACATATAGCCCATTTGCTTTACAAAATGGCATTTTTGCCCATCTCATGCCTCATGTGCTTATTTCTTTTGCACATGAGCCATGGACTTTACAGAAATTTAGCTTTATGCCCATTTATTTTATATTCATCCTTGAAAATTACATCAAACTTATTTATTACATAAATTTCATATTGGCATGGGGGAGGCTGGCCGTGGGGCTCGACTTGGGCATGGGCCCACTTGACCTGGGCTTGGGCCCGTTTACTTGGGGGTTGACTTTGACTTTGACTTGGTCAACCGGGGTGTAAGTTTTGACCCCAACAAAGTGCCCCCCATCAATAAATGCACACCGCGTATATGAGTTGTATGCATGAAATTGATGGATCTTAGAGTTAGACTTCAAGGTGGAACATCATTCTGGGGGCGGAACATCATTCCGGGAGCATAATTCCTGGGGTCGGAGTATCATTCCGATTTGCAAAGCATGATTCCAGGGATCAGAGCATAATTCCGAGATCGGAGCATCATCCCGAAGAGAGGAGCATGATTCCAGAGATCAGAGCATAATTCCGACGAAGGCTGACATTCTGATCGAAACATGGCTCCGATGCAGAGGTTGATTCCCAGGCGAAGCATAATTTCGACAAGGAAGGTGGATACTCCGAGACGAAGCATAATTTTGACACGGGATACATTCTGAGACGAAGCATGATTCCGACGCAGAGGTTGATTCCCCAGCGAAGTATAATTTCGACAGGGAAGGCAGATACTCCGAGGCGAAGCATAATTTCGACACGGGGTACATTCTAAGACGAAGCATGATTCTGATGCAGAGGTTGGTATTCTGAACAAAACATAGTTCCGATATAGAGGTTGATTCCCAGGCGAAGCATAATTCCGACTGGGAGGTCGTTGGTTGACTTGATTCCGAGTCGAAGCATAATTCCAACGGGAAGGTAGTTGCTGCCCTTTTTGCAACTTGGACGGTCGGTGCCTGACGTGTCTCCGAGATGGAGTGTCGCTGGTTGACATGTCCCCAAGGCAGAGTGTCGCTGGTCGACTTATCCCCGAAGCGGAGTGTCTGTTTGACGTTTTCCCGACACGGAGTGTCGCTGGTCGACTTGTCCCCGGCATGGATTGTCACTGGTTGACTTATCCCCGGCACGGAGTGTCGCTGGTCGACGTTTCCCCGGCATGGAGTGTCGCTGGTTGACTTGTCCCCGGCACGGAGTGTCGCTGGTTGACTTGTCCCTGGCACGGAGTGTCTGTTTGACGTTTCCCCGGCACGGAGTGTCTGTTTGACATTTTCCAGTCACGGAGTGTCGCTGGTTGACTTGTCCTCGACACGGAGTGTCTGTTTGACGTTTCCCTGGCACAGAGTGTCGCCGGTTGACTTTTCCCCGGCACGGAGTGTTACTGGTTGACTTGTCCCCAGCACGGAGTGTCTGTTTGAAGTTTTCTCGGCACGGAGTGTCGCTGTTCGACTTGTCCCGGCACGGAGTGTCGCTGGTCGACATTTCCCCGGCACGGAGTGTCGCTGGTTGACTTTTCCCCGACACAGAGTGTCGCTGGTTGACTTGTCCTCAGCACGAAGTGTCTGTTTGACGTTTCCCCGACACGGAGTGTCGCTGGTTGACTTGTCCACGGCATGGAGTTTCGCTGGTTGACTTGTCCCCGGCACGGAGTGTCCCTGGTTGACTTGTCCCCGGCACGGAGTGTCGCTGGTTGACTTGTCCCCGGCATGGATTGTCTGTTTGACGTTTCCCCGGCACGGAGTGTCGCTGGTTGACTTATCCCTGGCACAGGGTGTTGCTAGTTGACTTGTCCCCGACACAGATGGTCTGTTTGAAGTTTCCCCAGCACGGAGTGTCGCTGGTTGACTTGTCCCCGACACGGAATGTCGCTGGTCGACATTTCCCCAGCACGGAGTGTCGCTGGTTGACTTTTTCCCGACACGGAGTGTCTGTTTGACATTTTCCCGGCACGGAGTGTCGCTGGTTGACTTATCCCCGGCACGGAGTGTCTGTTTGAAGTTTCCCCGGTACGGAGTGTCGCTGGTTGACTTATCCTCGGTACAGAGTGTCGCTGGCTCATTTGTCTCCGGCACGGAGTGTCGCTGGTTGACTTGTCCCCGGCATGGAGTGTCTGTTTGGCGTTTCCCCGGCATGGAGTGTCGCTGGTTGACTTGTCCCCGGCACGGAGTGTCGCTGGTGACGTTTCCCCGGCACGGAGTGTCGCTGGTTGACTTTTTCCCGGCACGGAGTGTCGCTAGTTGACTTGTCCTCGGCACGGAGTTTCTATTTGACGTTTCCCCGGCACAGAGTGTCGCTAGTTGACTTGTCCTCGGCACGGAGTTTCTATTTGATGTTTCCCCGGCACAGAGTGTCGCTAGTTCACTTTTCCCCGGCACGAAGTGTCGCTGGTTGACTTTTCCCCAGCACGGAGTGTCTGTTTGACGTTTCCCCGGCACGGAGTGTCGCTGGTTGACTTGTCCCCGGCACAGAGTGTCGCTGGTTGACATTTTCCCAACATGGAGTGTCGCTGGTTGACTTGTCCCCGGCACGGAGTGTCTGTTTGATGTTTCCCCGGCATGGAGTGTCGCTGGTTGACTTGTCCCCGGCACGGAGTGTCTTTTTGACGTTTCCCCGGCACAGAGTGTCGCTGGTTGACTTGTCCCCGGCATGGAGTGTCGTTGGTTGACTTGTCCCCGGCACGGAGTATCTATTTGACGTTTGCCCGGCACGGAGTATCGCTGGTTGACTTTTCCCCGGCACGGAGTGTATGTTTGACGTTTCCCCGACACGGAGTGTCGCTGGTTGACTTGTCCCCGGCACGGAGTATCTGTTTGACGTTTCCCCGGCACATAGTATCACTGTTTTTTATATAGAGGCCGTTGTCGGAATTGGTTGGCCTAATTTGTTTTAGGGAGGTTCCAATCTGTCCGGCGGGACTTTTAAGCTTGGAAGCGCTTCCGAATGGGACTTTAGATTGTTTGTCCGATTCCAGCCTTGTTTGGCGGGCCCCTTGAATTCGAGGCATTGCAATGTAGGATTTGGAATTTGGAATTTGGAATTTGGATTTTTTTTTAGCATCAACATCGCTACACTGGAATGTGGTACTAGGAGCTAATCATCATTTGCCATGAGAGAATTTGGGGGTTTTAGTTTGGTTTGGTATCAGCATCGCTACATTGGAATGTGGTACCAGGAGCGAATCATCATTTTCCATGAGGGGATTCCCCTCGTTCCCAGTTTAACAACTTAGGGGTCATCTGTTCCCAGTTTAACGACTTAGAGGTCATCTGTTACCAGTTTAACGACTTAGGTGTCTATTGGATCGATTTGGAATTTCGGGGTTGGGGTCGGCATCAGCGTTGTTAACACTGAAGCACAGGTGCCAGGAGCAATTCATCATTTGCCTTTTCCAGCTGGGGAGCGATGGCTTAGGAGACATGCTTAGATCCCTATCCCCTAAGGCTTTTCAATTTTATGAGCCGTAAAGGTCCCATAAAAGTATTTTCTCCCTATGAGTCGAAAGGATCCCGTAGGTGTATTTTCTCCTTAGGAGTCGTGAGGACCCCCAAGTGTGTTTTTCCTTTGTGAGTCATAAGGATCCCACGAAGGTATTTTCTTACGAGTCGAGAGGATCTCGTAGGGTTTTTTCTCCTCATGTATCGTGAGGACACATGAGTGGGTCTTCCCAAATGGGGCATAATTCCAAGGGCCGATACCGGCCGCGTGACTGGTGATTACGGTGGGGTATGGGTGTGATGAGAATTATTTGAGCCCGTGGATTGTATACGGTAATCCACTTGGGGACTGGCCGTAGGGCAAGGAGAATTTTGGAAATTTGGATTTTGGTTGACGTCTGCATCGCTGTACTGGAATATGGTACCTGGAGCGACTCATCATTAGCCGATGAGAATTTAGGGATTTGGAATTTGGTTGGGTCTGCATCGCTGCGCTGGAATATGGTACCATGAGCGACTCATCATTCACCATTTGGTGATTTGGGATATTTATTTGTATACAATTTTTTTTACAGCGATTGATCTATCGTTTCAGCTTTTCTTATCGCGAAGGTCGCGATTACCCCATCATTTCGGTTGTTTATTCGCGGGTGCCCCATCATTTCGGCTGTTTTATTTTCATTTTTATTTTACTCGCTGATTTTTATTGCGAGTTGCCCCAACATTTCGGCTGTTTATTTTCATTTTTTCATTCATTTTTTTTATTTACACATTTTTTTACATCCACGGTTTATCAACTTAGGGGTCGATTGTTCCCAGTTTAACGACGTGGTGGTCGACTGTTTCCAGTTTAACGACGTGGTGGTCATTGTTTCCAGTTTAACGACATGGTGGTCATGTGTGTTTGCTTATCCCAGCTCCTCGAACTTTGATCTTAGCGGAGCTGTGTTGATGATCGTAGCTTTGTGGCTTGCCAGTACATCCGAGGACTGTGAGGTTTTCCCAAGCTTGTATTGGTTCTCCACCCAATCTTTGAAAACAGAGCAGTCTTCAATGTTATGACTCACCATTCTATGATATAGGCAGTATATGGGATTGCCGGTCATGTTCATTTCATGTGGCCTCTTTGGAATAGGCAGTTGCAGACGCCGAATATTTTGCGGACTTCATCCCTCCTGAAGGAGTATACTTTCTTCTTTCTCTCCATTAGAGTAGGCGCCTTTACTAATGCTGGTCCTTGAGGCCGATCAGTTTTTGATTCGCCTGTTGTCCGCTTAGCCCATTCAGTGTACGTACCGGAGAGACTGGAAGCTGATCGCGGCCGTTTTTCGTAAAAGTGTTCCGCTCTTGGGATGGAGAGAGTATTGGTTGGCTGATTCCGGATATCAATCCCTGGCTCATGAACCAAAATTTTATTTTTCTGTAATTTCAATCGAGCGACTTGGGTCGTGAGATCTGCCACGACGTTTGCCACCTTGTCGACTTTGGAATGGAGCTTGGCCATCTTCTCGTCCCTGTCCTGAAGCTGTCTTTGAAGCCATTGGAATAATACTTATTTTATAGTTCCGGGTATGACAACATGGTCATCCTTACCGCCTGAGCTTGATTCAGCAAGAACCACGGGTTCCTTTGGCTTAATGGCCTGAGCGGGCTCTTTATCATTTAGATCGAGACGACGTTGGGTAGCAACAGCTACGTCATTGTCATAGATACAAAGCGTAGGAGGACATGTTCCTCTGAGCTCCATCATGTAGACTGTATGGGTTGTGTACCCATCTACTGCTTCTTCATTGGCAATGTTGCGTGTTTGGATCCGAGCTTGTTGTTTTGGTCTGCTCTTCTCAGAGAAAGGCAGATGTCTGAGAGAATCAGGTTCCCGAACGACTTCGGTCTCCGTTTGTATGAAATTGGCGGTTGCAGCTTGATTGTTTGCTAACACGCCTTTAGACAGTTCTATCTCTCCTGCCTTGTATAGCTTTTCGACCCAATCTTTGAACATGAAGCAGTCCTCAATGGCATGACCTATCACTCTGTGATAGGGGCAGTATTTGGAGTCGTCGATCATATTCTTTTATTGCGATCTTTTTTATTCTGACAATTGTAAACCGTTTCTTAGGGCATCTTTGAATATTTTACGGACTTTATCCCTTCTTAAGGAATAGACCCTATCCAGCTTCTCTTTCAAAGGCGATTCTCCTCCCTCTCCGAACATTGGCTTCCGAGGCTGGTCGGCATTAGGCATGCCTGCTCTTCACCGCTTTGGTCGGCAGATCTTTTGGACCATCGTCGTGGCCCTTCCTCTTCTGGAAAAGACATGCGACTGAAGACTGTTGGTCTGACTGGGTCCTTGGGTGGCGCTGTCCGGATCGCCGTTTTCTTGACTCTTGCGGTCATGGCATTCTTCTGGACCAATTTCAGTGGTTCAAAAGAGCTAGCGAGCTTTACAGCCGATTCAGCTGTTGTTACGGGGTAACCCTATTCTTGGAACCTCATGAAGTTCAGCCTAGCAGGAGCCCTAACCCTTTTGTTGTCTCTGTATCTGAGCCTTTTCTGTCTTAGCTTCTCTATTTTGAGGGCATGATGGGCATCCGTCATCCAAAAAGCCACCGTGAGTCGATTGCCGGGGAGCTTAGAGAAGATATTGAGCAGTGTCAGGGGCACCACTGGAGCTTGCCCGAGATGCCTTATTGCTTTGTTGGTGTTGATGGCCTTGCCCCCAGCTGGAGCAATGGAGACTCGTTCGAAAACGGATTTGTGCTTAGGTAGTGGTGCCCTTGAGATCACCACATTTGGCCTCCTGCCTTTCGAGGACGGTATGTATGTTACTAAAGCTTGAGGAGCTGGGATGGCGTTAGCTGGCATGAACAGAATAGAGCCAAATGGTAGCGGCGGCTCCTCCCACTTTCGCCCGAGACTAGCCGGGAGGATCGTCCTGGTGTCCATCTTCATCGTGTAGGAGATGGAAGCTGTCTTGAGAGCTGAGCTTATCTTTAGAGACATTTTGTTGCGTCCGAAAATTGCAATTTGAAATCCTACATAACAGAGCATTATTTAGTATAAATATATATATGTATGTTGATTGAGTTCGCATGAACGTTTAACCCGAAATATGGGAGGAAAGATAGGTCCCACCGGACATACCAGAATCTGTAGGGTGTTTTTCATCACCCCATTGAGATAGGAATACGCATTTCTTATCAGGTGTACTACAGATTCTCCCTGCCTAGGGTAGGCGGGGGTTTATTGATTGTGGGGATCCGAATCTCCGGCAACCGCGGACTAAGCTGTCGTTAATTACCCATCGTCTTTGGAGCGAAGGAACCTCTGATTAACGGGTCAAACTGGTCATGCGAACTCAATGTGCAGTGTGCGTGTTTTGTGTTTTGAGGGGTCTTAGGTATATCGGCGGCCTCGCAGAGTTTACAGGGGTCCCACTACCCGGATAGCGGGATGGGGGTCAAGGGGCCTAGCAGCCCCCTTGCGGGGTGCGAGACAGCGTCCCGTCAGAAATTTTTTCTAACGGGGAAAGTATTGTGGAGTGTATACATATATATATATATAAAAGGTGAATAGCATCCAAAGGACGCGCGGGTGCCGGCGCCTCACGTGCCGGGCACCGGGCACCGGGCGCCTCACGCGCACGGGCACCGGGCGCCTCCCTTTACCCTTATGTGTATTGCACGTATAAACTTTTGGGCTTCCAAAAAGTTAAAAAAAACAGAAAAAATATTGTGTGTGATGGGGTTCGAACACAGGGGCTACGTCACAGCAGTGCAAGGCTTTACTAGTGATCTACAAGTTGTTTTTTGCTGTTATTTAACAAAATTAACTTATAACTCAATCTCAGGCTGTATAACTCATTTCTGTACATTAAACTGGAAAATTCCGTACAGTAAATTCAGAGTCGTTACAGAGAGATGAAACCCTATAGAGGGTATGCAGCAGTATATATAGGCAATTGGTAAGAAGATTTTCGAAGATACAAAAATCCCTCAAACTCTGAATATCTAATTCCACTAAAAACCGGTGCAAATTGATTTTCGGCCGGTTTTTGGTAAGATTTGACCTCCGGATTTTTTCAGTAGATTTGTCTCGACTTTGTGAATCTTGTTCCACGATTGTTTTTTGGTAATTTTCTCCCTTGGCTTTGTTTTAGCTTAAAGTTGTCCAATCCAGCGCACGTAATATGCTTTTTGTGCACTTTTTCCCTTTAGCCTTATATCTGCATTATTTCACAAAACATACCTGGAGTAGGGGTATAAACGAGCCGAGCTTGATCGAGCCAAGCTCAGCAAGAGTTCGGCTTGGGGGTTTTTTGGTCGGCTCTGGTCCGAATCGAGCTGGAGATGCTCTGCTTAGGTTCAACTCGATTAAACATATCCAGCTTGTGTTCGGCTCAGGTCCGGATCAATTAATCAAATTTATTTTTTAAAAAACTTATTTTCTACAATAAAAGCTTTTCCTTTATACAAATGATAAAACAAAACAGAAATCAAACAATTCAAAGGTTTCACTTAACTTAGATATTGAAATATTTAACCAAAACCTAACAATTAAATCCTCAAATTCAACAAGAAATCATCTCTACATATTACAGATTCTCATCGTCGTCATCATCAACCAATGCAGAGATCGCAAAAAACAACACCTAAAACGAAGAAATCGTGACGGGTTCTTCAAAATACCTTGCTCAATCGAATCCTGAACTTTAAAAGTGAGACCATTCACTTAAAAATCGAAATTTTAAAGAAATTTAGAGATAGGGAAAGAGAAAAGAGCGAGAGAGAGAGAGATGTGAGATATTTGAGATAGAAAAGAAGTCTCTGGAGTCTGAAGTGGATCTGAAATCTAGCCTCTAGGGTTTTTTTCACATTCTTTTTTATATAAGATTATATTATAAGTTAATGAGTAATAGGTATTGGGTCTAATGGGTAGCTACTAATTACTAAGTTACTTACTAGTCATTACTCACTAGACTTATATTATGGATTTTGGGTTAATGGATCATGGATGCAATTGTATTTAGGCATATGCAAATATACTCGAGCTGTTACCGAACTCGAGCTGGGTACCGAACGAACCAAGGCCGGCTCATGTCTGGCTCGTTAAATAAACGAGCTAAGGTTTTTGGCTCATGTTCGGTTCATTAATAAACGAGCTAAGCTTGAACGAGCTCTTAGCGATCCGAACACGAGCTGGCTCGTTTGATTAACAGTACTGACCCGGAGTAGCATTAAATAGGCAAAATAAAGATAAATATGAATATAAAATATGCATTAAAATGCACCAAACACATGACCATCCACCGCTGGCCTCTCTCGACACCCACCGTCCATCGTCGGTCGTCTGCCGGACGTTCGCCTCCTGCGGGCCCGACGCCCATCGATTTTTCGCCGCCGACCGGATACCGGGCGTCGCTAATCGTTCACCGGTCGGCCCGCTATCGATCGGACGTTGGTCACCGGCCGACCCAGCAGACCGCTCACCGGCCATCTGCCAATCGTTCGTTATCGGCCTCGCCGTCTTCCACCGACGCTCCTCCGGCCTCCCCTCCGGTTGCATATATATATATATTTTTCGCCGCCGACCGGACACCGGGCGTCGCTAATCGTTCACCGGTCGGCCCGCTACCGATCGGACGTTGGTCACCGGCCGACCCAGCAGACCGCTCACCGGCCATCTGCCAATCGTTCGTTATCGGCCTCGCCGTCTTCCACCGACGCTCCTCCGGCCTCCCCTCCGGTTGCATATATATATATATATATATATATATATATATATATATATATATATATTACCGGAAATGATTAAAATATATCAAACATGTTAATGCAAGATTCCTTGGAATTAAATACCCGGTCATCCCATTTCCGGAAATGCGAGAATTCCCGATAATCTTCTATTCCATATATCAAGCGCAATCTTAATAACTTTATTATCCCATGGAATGAATCTATTTGGGGAATATTTCCCAGATTTACCCCTGTAAATACCATCCGGACAACTATTTTTAAAGGATTGCGCTGATTCAAGGGGAAAATGGAATCTGATATTTTTATTCTATGGATTGTGTGTATCCAAACATGGGCGTAGTAAAATTATCAAATATTAATTAATAAAGTTATCAATTTTCCACATGCATGGCACACGCGTAAAACTAGTATGAAAAAAATCCAAAATATATTATACTAAATATAGCAGGTATATCACCATGTCTAATACACATTACCAAGAATATCATAGAACAAAAGATAGTAGTGATTAGTGGACCTTTAGCAACAGGAATTGAGAAAAACCAAATATGTTTTGTATTATATAAAAATTTTGAATAATTTGTAGTTGATTTTAGTACAGATTTTCTACTACTAAGTATTGTCAATTTATATTTATTATCAATGGAAGGGAAAAAATAGTATTTGATTAAGGCATCGTTACCAAAAGGAGACAACGATTGAAGAATATATCGTACGAGCTATTATTTTCGTTAGTTAAGTAGATTTCGTGCCAATTTGAACTTCAAATTAACTAATGAAGGCGAAATGAAGTGAGATAACTTTTCAAAAAATAATCCACTTGATGATGCTCGATATCGGTGATCTCCCAGATCATGACACGTGGCAGATGACGTGTCCCAGAGCTCACAAGAAAGGACCTATAGTGGCCGACCAGACCACTCCTATGCCCGTCCTACAAACAAACGTTGGCTCACCTCCAAGCCCCCTGCACAATTGGCCTCCTCGGCCTCACAGCTCGTTTCTGGGCTACCGCAGAACCAAGATACCTCGGCTCTCCCGCTCGTCCGTGAGCTCTCCTGCCGAGGTCATCTTCCTCGGTCCCATCGACCGACCGACGGCACCGCTCACAGGCGCAACCGCCATCCCGCGAATCTCGCCATGCGCGAGATATCCGCTAGCCACATCCCACGTTCCACGCCATCACGATCCCCCATTAACGAGCCTGTCTCGCCATTAATGGGAGATCCCGCTCATCACGCGGACGTGACGTCGGGAGCGTAACGGCCGGCGTGATTCTCGCGCCTGCCCTGCCTGCTGCCACCGCTATATAAACCCCTTCTTCAGACGGTTCAAGTAAGCCATTTATACTCCACTAAGCCGTTACTCTACTCAGATTTTCTCTCTAACTTGACCGTCGGAGAGTCCTCGGTGGTACAACCACCTCGGGACTTCCTTGCAGGTAGCTCGGCCCAACCAACCTCAAACCCATTGAGATCCACACGCTTCAGGAGTCTGCCTCCAGATCCAATCTCAGCCGTCTATCGCCGTCATCAGCAGATCAACCGAAGGTAACATCTTGGCGTGATCCAGGTCACGTCAGCTGGCGCCGTCTGTGGGAGCAACTTGATTCCACAAAAACAAAAGTTCATCTTTCGATCTCAATCTAATGGCGAGCGATCATCACGACGATCCAAGCACTAGCCGCCGCCTCCTCTCAACGGAGGCGCGGAAGAACCTCCTCCACCGAACGCCATCAACGTCCTTGCTGGCCGGATATACCGACTCGCGTCCGTCGTAGAGGCGCTCATCTACGACCAAACGGCAGGGCAAGATCCTCAGGTCGCCGCTCCCCCGCCTCGGGGCCGGGACCCCTACAGGGGAGAGAAAACTGCGTCCACGTCGGCACTGTCGACCACCGCCTATCTACCTCCCATGGCCGCAGATCTCCCGGGCCAATACATTCTGCGACCCGCTGGGCGCCCCAGAGTTCAACACCGAGGTCCGTCGCCAGAGCACCTCGCCCCGAGATCTTTCGTGCACCTGTCCCACCCGAGGAGATGTCGGTTAGCTCGCCTGTTACCAGGCATGACCGACACCCCCTCCCTCGGTGGGGTCGCGCGGACGGGACTCGCCACGGCAACTCAAAGACTACCTTGCCGGGGGATCTAAGGAACCTCATTGAGAGAAACCGAGGCCACGGCCAGACACAGGTCTCCAACAGCTGAGGCCAGGGATCAGAATATGCCGAATCGTCGAGGTACCACGGCCGACTCGACGCCCTCGAGAAGAAGATCGAAGGTATGCATTGGGAAGGCCGCCGTTCAAGCGACGGGGCTAAGTACGCCGCTGACTCGCTCACCAAACCATTCACCAAGAAGCTGCTCGTTGTACACGTCTCCTCCCGCAACAAGCCCCGCCTTGCTCGTCTATCCCTGGCTGGTAGCTCCCTACCCCCACAACGCCAGAGATCAAAGCCCTCACTAAGAGGCAGCCGAGCGGCTACCCTGCTTGGTCCATCCTTAGTAGGCCACTTACAACACCTCTCGTGCTAAGGATCTAAGCCCTCGCCAAGAGGCAGCCGAGCGACTACCCCGCTCGGCTATCCCTGGCCGGTAGCTCCCTACCCCACAACACCAGGGATCAAAGCCCTCACCAAGAGGCAGCCAAGCGGCTACCCTGCTCGGCTATCCCTAGCTGGTAGCTCCCTACCCCACAACGCCAGGGATCAAAGCCCTTGCCAAGAGGCACCGGGCAGCAACCCTGCTCGGCCATCCTTAAGGATCAAAGCCCTCATTAAGAGGCAGCCGAGCGGCTACCCTGCTCGGCTATCCCTGGCCGATAGCTCCCTACCACACAACGCCAGGAATCAAAGCCCTCACTAAGAGGCAGCCGAGCGGCTACCCTGCTCGGCTATCCCTAGCTGGTAGCTCCCTACCTCGCAACGCCATGGATCAAAGCCCTCACTAAGAAGCAGCCGAGCGGCTATCCTGCTCGGCTGTTTCTGGCCGGTAGCTCCCTACCCCACAACGCCAGGGATCAAAGCCCTCGCCAAGAGGCAACTGAGCAGCTCCACTGCTTGGTCCATCTTTAGTAGGCCACTTACGGCCCCTCCCGTGCTAAGGATCAAAGCCCTCACCAAGAGGCAGCCGAGCGGCTACCCTGCTCGGCTATACCTGGCTAGTAGCTCCCTACCCCACAACGCTAGGGATCAAAGCCCTCACTAAGAGGCAACCAAGCGGCTACCCTGCTTGTTCCATCTTTAGTAGGCCACTTACGACCCCTCTCGTTCTAAGGATCTAAGCCCTCGCCAAGAGGCAGCCGAGCGGCTACCCCGCTCAGCTATCCCTGGCTGATAGCTCCCTACCCCACAACACCAGGGATCAAAACCCTCACCAAGAGGCAGACGAGCGGCTACCCTGCTCGACTATCCCTGGCAGGTAGCTCCCTACCCCACAATGCCAGGGATCAAAGCCCTCGCCAAGAGGCACCGAGCAGTAATCCTGCTCGGCCATCCTTAAGGATCAAAGCCCTCGCCAAGAGGCGCCGGGTAGCAACCCTGCTCGGCCCGTCCTTAGTAGGCCTCTTACGGCCCCTCCCGCGCTAAGGATCAAAAGCCCTCGCAACAGGCAACCAGGCCCGCCCTTGCTCGGTTATCCCTGGCCGGTAGCTCCCTACCCCAACACACCAGGGATCAAAGCCCTCGCCAAGAGGCACCGGGCAGCAACCCTGCCCGGCCCATCCTTAAGGATCAAAAGCCCTCGAAAGAGGCAACCGGGCCCGCCCTTGCTCGGTTATCACTGGTTAGTAGCTCCCTACCCCACCACACCAGGGATCAAAGCCCTCGCCAAGAGGCACCGAGCAGCAACCCTGCTCGGCCCGTCCTTAGTAGGCCGCTCACGGTCCCTCCCGCGCTAAGGATCAAAAGCCCTCGCAAGAGGCAACCGGGCCCGCCCTTGCTCGGCTATCCTTGGCTGGTAGCTCCCTACCCCAACACACCAGGGATCAAAGCCCTCGCCAAGAGGCACCGGGCAGTAAACCTGCTCGGCCAGTCCTTAGTAGGCCTCTTACGGCCCCTCCCGAACTAAGGATCAGAAGCCCTCAAAAAGAGGCATCCGAGCGGCTACCCTGCTCGGTTATCCCCGGCTGGTAGCTCTCTACCTCGCAACACCGGGGATCCAAGCCCTCGGGAAGAGGCAGTCGAGCGGCTACCCGGCTCGACTATCCCTAGTTGGTAGCTCCCCACCTCGCAACGCCAGGGATCCAAGCCCTCGCCAGGAAGCAACCGAGCCTCTACCCTGCTCGGCCCGTCCTTAGCCTGCCTCCCCGTGCCTTCTACGCTAAGGAACATGACCTCACCAAGAGGCATCCGGTCTATCTACGTCTGAGAGATCTCCACCTCGACTTCGGGGCCATGGAGATACCGTCTTCCCGCCGGTCTTTCCACACTTGGCAAATGAACGGATTCAACTCGACGCGTAATCGCTAGACAAAGAACCGACCTGACACGAAGGCAGTACCGTGCAAATACAAAGTGTTTACCGACAAAGGAAAATACGCGCCAAATACTACCGCAAAAAGGATTTATTCCCAAAATCAGAAGTCTTTACAAGGGTATTGGGGGCTCCCCAGCCTTACAAAATGCCCGGAGGCTTACAAAATTCCCGATGCAACAAAAGAAAAGGAGACAAGAAGACGAGGGGCTTCAAGCCTCAGGGCCAGGCGCGACCCCGGGGAGCTCAAAATCTACCACGACTCGGGCCGCATCTGGAGGATCAGCGCCCGTCATAGGAGCCTCGGCGTCGCCCTCGCCGGGAGTCCCTTCCTCGGCCTCGCCCCCGGGGCCGTCACCCTGCTCGTCATCCGCGTGAGGATATTCGGCTCGGAGCTCTGCGTCAGAGAACTCCGGCATTCGAGCCTTCACGGCGTCGAGGGCCTCATGCCAGATGGCAGTAGTGGCCGCGGCTGGGTCGGTGTAAAAAGGTTCCTACTTCTGGTAGTTCTCCACCGCCTTCGCCGCAGTGAGCACGGCTCGCTTCTTCCCCTCTACCGCCTCCTCCAGCTCCTTCTGGAGGGTGCCCGCCGACTTCCTCAGGGTGCCGACGAGCACCTTGGTGTCCTGAAGCTTGCTTAGGCGGCCTCGCGGTACCTGGCGACCTCCTGCTTCCCGGCCACCACCTCCTGCTTCCCGGCCGCCACCTCGCCCACGAGGGCGGCGACCCTCGCCATCGCCGCCTCTAGCTCCAACTTCGATCTCTCCTCCAGCGAGGAGAGCTCGCCCGCGGCCCGTATCCCCAGGGTAATCTCCCCGTCCTCCATATTGACGACGAGGACGAAGTGCTGGAGGACCTGGAGAAATCAGAGGGGGGGTCAGCAAGAAAGGGAGGCACCAAACCTCACGAATGATAGGATGCTAAGTGAAAAAGACAAGTAGGGGGCGAGCACTAACCTGCACGGCCTCTTGGGCGATGGCCGCCATCTGCACCCTGAGGGTTCCCCAAGGGATCTTGCCCCCAGCCGACCTCTCCATGTCCGCCAACAAGCTGTCAGCAACAGAGATCCCCGAGAGTACCTCAAAGCGGTGGTTCCCCTCGTCCACCAAGATCGGGAAGGCCGGGGTCGGCGGAACTGCTCGGGGGAACCTCTTGAGAAACGGTCCCGGGGACTCGATCTCTACGTCTAAAGCCTGGGCCTCCAGTTCCCGAGCCAGCTTTCGGCTCGGCTCTTAGCTGGGCTCCAGGGCCCGGCCCGCACTCGAACGCCAGGGTGGGGCGGCTACCGGGGGAGCCGGGGCCGACGTCGGACGGGAGGAGCTGGCACCTCCAGCCTTCGATCCCTTCTTCGGCTTGCGCATGGCCGCTCGAAGTTCGCTCAGGTCCATGGGTTATGCACAAGACAAGGTACACTTGAGTCAGCAACACAAGTAAAATGAAAATAAACACAAGTCCAACAGATCGCCTGCTAGCTCCTAACTTACCGGCGAACTGGGCGGGGTTGAGCCCAGCCCAACTAAGGGCCCGCTCAGAAAGCAGCACGTCGGCCCGAGGAATGGGCACCCACTCCGCCACCTTTGCCGCATCGGGATCATAGGACTGACCTCCCCGCCGGCACCTACACCTAGACCATTGGGTGGGCACGGGCCAGTCCTCACCCTCCGGCGGCCCAACAAAGAAAAACTTCTTCTTCCAATCATGGATGGAAAAAGGCATGACGACGACTCCCGAACTGAGAGAACTCCCCTGTTGTTTCCTGAAGGTGATGTAAACCCACCACGGGTCGCCGGGGTGACGTTTGTAGAGGAGAGAAGAGGCAAGGGTGGACAGCCTGAAAAGGATCAGCTGCAACTTCAAACGGGCCAGGAACCCGATGAGAATCCTCAAGGAGTTCGGCACTAGCTGGCCCGGGGCTAACCCGAAGTAATTCAGCGCTCTAACGACCTCAGGGGAGAAGGGCAGGTGCATTCCGGGCCAAAAGGATTCCAAGTACAGGGCAATCTCCTTGCCCCGTACTTGATCTGCCCTCTACTACCCGGCCAAACGCAACGTGTAGCCGGGAGGAATATGGAAGCGAGTCCGAGCGTTGGCGAGCTCTTCCTCGTACCTCACCATAGACGGCACGCCAGGCACATCCGCGACCTCCACTCGGGGAACCGCCCCCGTCGTGTGACCCTGGGAAGAATACCTAACCCTAACTCCCTGGGAGGACTCCGATCCAGAAGAAGAAGAAGAAGAGGAGGAGGAAGACTCTACAGAGGGCTCCCCAGACTCTACACCAACTACATCTACAGACTCCTCAGAGGAAGACATCTAACCTGATGAAGAGGAGTCCTCGGAAAAGCGAACGCGGAAATCCCGACCTAAAGAGGAGAACGCCGAGCTAACAAGACCGAAGACGAGGAGATTATGAAGAGGAATGGGCCCTCAAGTGGACCCCATCTCTATTCATAGCCACCGGCGTATCCATCCAACGGTGGCAATCATCTCCCGCCGAAACAACGCTTCGCTCTTGTAGGGTGTTTTTCGTCACCCCATTGAGATGGGAATACGCGCGCGCTTGTCAGGCGTACTACAGATTTCCCCTGCCTAGGGTAGGCCAGGGTTTATTGATTATGGGGATCCGAATCTCCGGCAGCCGCGGACTAAGCTGCCGTTAATTACCCCTCACCTTTGGGGCGAGGGAACCTCCGATTAACGGGTTAAACCGGTCATGCGAAGTCAATGTGCAGTGTACGTGTGTTTTGTTTTCGAGGAAGGGGTTTGGATATATCGGGAGCCACGCAGAGTTTTTATGGGGGACAGTGTCGTGGTGTATGTGTGTGTGCACATATGTATATATATATATATGTATATATATATAAAAGAAAGAGGGGGAAAAGGCATCCAAAGGATGCGTGGGGCCAGCGCCTTGGGCGCTGTGCGCCCAGGTGCTGTGCGCTCAGGCGCTAGCGTGCCACGTGTCGGCACGTGGGCGCTCTGCTCTTGAGCGTAGGGTGCTGTAGCGCAAGCGCGCCACGTGTCGGCACGTGGGCGCTTTGCGCTTCAGCGCCTGACGCTCGAGCGCAACTGCGCCACGTGTCGGCACGGGGACGACTTGCGCTTGAGCGCTAGGCGCCTGAGCGCTAGGCGCCTGAGCGCAAGTGCGCCACGTATCAGTACAGGGGCGACTTGCGCCAGAACGCTGTGCGCTTGAGCGCAAGCGCGCCACGTGTCGGTACTGGGGCGACTTGCGCTCGGGCGCTTGCACTGGGGCGACTTGCGCTCCGGCGCTTGCGCTTGAGCGCAAGCGCGCCACGTGTCGGCACTGGGGCGACTTGCGCTCGAGCGCAGGGCGCTGTTGTGCAAGCGCGCCACGTGTCGGCACGTGGGATCTCTACGCTGAGCGCAGAGCGCTGTTGTGCAAGCGCGCCACGTGTCGGCACGTGGGCGCTCTGCGCTGGAGCGCCGGCGTGGAAAAGAGGCTTTTAGCCTAAAAAGATTCTCGGAAGAGAAATCAGAGTGGAGTTGGACTCCTAAGTGTGTTTTTGGGGTTAATGGAAGAGGTTCTTCTTCTTCCTCCTCTGTTAGCTGGATCTTGAAGATCAAGAGATGTGAGATCTCAAAATCTCTCCTTTTTGGGATCTAAAGACATATCCAAGTTCCCCTTTGTGGGTTTGGTGGTGAAAAACTATCTTGTTTTTGAAAAGGAAGAGTAAAACTCTTGATTTAATTCAAAAGAAAGAAGAAGATTTGAGACCTTCAGAAAGGGAAAGAAATACAAACCCTAGGTTTTTTTTTTGAGAGAATGAAAGTATTATTTTTTTTATTCATCATGTTGCCTTTTATAGGCTTACATATTTGCATATAGCCCCTTGGGCCTCACAAAATGGCGTTTTGCCTATCTCATGGCTCATGTGCCATTTCATTTTGGCACATAAGCCATGGGCTTACAAAAATTTGGCTTTCTGCCCATTTTGTATACATTCATGTATAAAAAATTACATAAAAATTATTTATTACATGGTCTATATTTTGGCATGGAGGAGGCTGGCCGCGGGCTCGACTTGGGTATGGGCCCGCTTGACCTGGGCTTGGGCCCACCTAGCTTGGGGGTTGACCTTGACTTTGACCCGGTCAACCGGGGTGTAAATTTTTGCCCCAACAAAGTGCTCCCCATCAATAAATGCACACCGCACATTTGAGTTGTGTGCATGAAATTGATGGATCTTGAAGTTGGACTTCGAGGTAGAACATCATTCCAGGGGCAGAGCATCATCCCGGGGAGCATGATTCCCGGGGATCGGAGCATCATTCTGATTCGCGGAGCATAATTCCAGGGTTCGGAGCATCGTTCCGAAGGGCGGAGCATAATTCTAGGGTTCGGAGCATCTTTCCGAAGGGCGGAGCATAATTCCAGGATTCGGAGCATCATTCCGATTTGCGGAGCATGATTCCAAGGATCGAAGCATCATTCCGATTCGCGGAGCATAATTCTAGGGGATCGGAGCATCATTCCGATGAGCGGAGCATGATTCCAGAGGATCGGAGCATCATTCCGATGAGCGGAGCATGATTCCAGAGATCGGAGCATCATTCTGATGGGCGGAGCATAATTCCAGGGTTCGGAGCAACATTCCGAGGATCGGAGCATCATTCCGAAGGGCTCGGAGCATCATTCCGAAGAGCGGAGCATCATTCCAGAGGGACGGAGCATAATTCCGAAAAGCGACATACATTCTGACCGAAGCATAATTTCGATGCAGAGGTTTATTTCCAGGTGAAGCATAATTCTGACAGGGAAGGCAAATACTCCGAGGCGAAGCATGATTTCGACACGGGTACACTCTGAGACGGAGCACGATTCCGACGCAGAGCTTGCTGGTTGACTTGATTCTGAGACGGAGCATGATTCCGATCAAGGAAGGCAGATACACCGAGGCGAAGCATGATTTCGACACGGGGTGCATTCTGAGACGGAGCATGATTCCGGCGCAGAGCTTGTTGGCTGACTTGATTCCGAGACGAAACATAATTTCGACAGGGAAGGCAGGTACACCGAGGCGAAGCATCATTTCGACACGGGGTGCATTCTGAAACGAAGCATAATTCCGACGCAGAGCTTGCTGGTTGACTTGATTCTGAGGCGGAGCATGATTCCGATCAAGGAAGGCAGATACACCGAGGCGAAGCATGATTTCGACACGGGGTGTATTCTGAGATGGAGCATGATTCCGGCGCAGAGCTTGTTGGCTGACTTGATTCCGAGACGAAGCATAATTCTGGCAGGGAAGGTAGATATCCCAAGGCGAAGCATTGATTTCGATGCGGGGTAAATTCTAGGACGGTGCATGATTCCGCCGCAGAAGTTGTTGGTTTGATTTGATTTGGGTTGACATCAGCATCGCTACACTTGAATATGGTACCATGAGCGAATCATCGTTTACCATGAGAGGATTTGGGAATTGTTTTTTTTTTTTGGCATCAGCATCGCTACACTGGAATATGGTACCAGGAGCGAATCATCATTTGCGTTTGCTTATTAGGAAACGATGGCTTAGGAGACAGGTTTTAGGTCCCCATCACCTAAGACTTTTCAATTTTGTGAGCCGTAAGGGTCTCACAAAGCATTTTCTCCCTACGGGTCGTAAGGATCCCGTAAGTGTATTTTTCTCCTTGGGAGTCGTGGGGACTCCCAAGTGTGTTGCTCCTTTGCGAGTCGTAAGGATATCACGCGGGAATTTTCTCCTCACAAAGTCGAGAGGACCTTGCGAGTGCATTTCATATCTTTTTTACGAGTTTGCGCCCTTTCGGGTTTTCACAAACTCGCCGGCAATCCTGCTGTTTTTACTCACGGAGCCCTTTCGGGTTTTCATCCGTACCCATTTTGCTTGTGGACATACCCTTTTTTTTATTATTTTATTATTTTTGGAGAGATTGGGATTGTTTTACGCCCGTGGATTGTATACAGTTTTGCAGGATGTATGATCCAGACCGTAGGGCCATAAAAATTTTGGGACTTTGTTGGCGTCTGCATCGCTGCACTGGAATATGGTACCAGGAGCGACTCATCATTCGCCGTTGGGGTATGGGATTTGGAATTTGGTTGGCGTCTGCACCGCTGCATTGGAATATGGTACCAGGAGAGACTCATGCTTTGCCACTTGGGGATTAGGGAGCGATGGCTTAGGAGACATGTTTAGATCCCTATCCCTTAAGACTTTTCAATTTTATGGGCCGTGAGGGTCCCATAAAGCATTTTCTCCCTACAAGTCGTAAGGATCCCGCAGGTGTATTTTCTCCTTAGGAGTCGTGAGGACTCCTAAGTGTGTTTTCCCTTTTTGAGTCGTAAGGATCCCACAAAGGTTTTTTCTCCTCATGTATCGTGAGGACACATGAGTGGGTCTTCTCAATGGAGCATAATTCCAAAGGCGGAGACCAACCGTGTAATTGGTGATCGTAGTGGGGCATGGGTATGCTGAGAATTATTTGAGCCCGTGGATTGTATACGGCATTCAATTTGGGGACTAACCGTAGGGCCGAAAGAATTTTGGGAAACTGGATTTTTTTTGTTTTTGTTTTTGTTTTACCGCGATTGCTTTATCATTTCAGCTTTTCTTATCGCGAAGATCACGATTGCCCTATCATTTCGGCTATTTATTCGCGGTTGCCCCATCATTTCGGCTTTATTCTCATTTTTATTTTCACTCACTAATTTTTATTGCGAGTTGCCCAATCATTTCGGCTTTTTTTTTACACACTTTTTTGTTTATTCACATATTTCTTTTTACATTCCCAGTTTAACGACTTAGAGGTTGATTGTTCCCAGTTTAGTGACATGGTGGTCAATTGTTTTCAGAGAAAGGCAGATGTCTGAGAGAATCCGTTTCACGAAGAACTTCGGTCTCCGTTTGTATGAAATTGGCGGTCGCATCTTGACTGTTTACTAACATGCCTTTGGACAGTTCTATCTCTCCTGCCTTATATTGCTTTTCGACCCAATCTTTGAAGACGAACCAGTCCTCAATGGCATGACCTATCACTCTGTGATAGGGGCAGCATTTGGGGTCGTCGGTCCTATTCGCTTCCTGCGGTCTTTTTGACTCTGGCAGTTGTAGACCGTTCTTCAGGGCGTCTTTGAATATTTTACGGATTTTGTCCCTTCTAAAGGAATAGACCTTATCCAGGTTCTCTTTCAGTGGAGATTCTCCTCCCTCTCCGAACACTGGCTTCTGAGGCTGGTTGGTGCTAGGCCCGCTCATCCCTTGCTTATTTCGGTTAGCCGAAATGTTGAAAGATCCAGAATCATCGGAGTTTCCGCCTTTGCGATTATCGTCCTTTCGGTTTCTCTAGGACCTATTGTTATTTTGGGAATCCGAGGAGGACTCCTGCTTTGAGCGCTCCAGCATTTGAACTTTCCTGGTCAGATCTTGGAATGTTTTGAGACCCGCGGTGCATAGAAACGGGGCCATCCAATTGTTGAGATTTCTGACGAGGAGACTGACAGATTGGTCCTGCTCTATCGGCGGTTCGCATTTGACGGAGAGATTACGCCATCGGGTTATAAAATCCATGCTGCTTTCATTGTTCTTGGGCTTGGTCCTTACGAGCTCGACAATGGTGATCTTATCGCCGACGCTCATGAATCTTTGTCGAAACAAAGATTCCATTTGGACGAAAGTAGTAACGGAGTCATCTGGTATGCTTGCATACCAGTCGAAAGCAACATCGGTCAAGCTATTAATGAACTGGCGGAGGAGAAGAGCATCATTGCCCCCAGTATTCCCGCATGAGGCTTTAAAGTGGATGATGTGCTGATTCGCATTTCCCGTCCCATCAAATCTTCCGAATTTAGGGATGACATAGCCGCTAGGAAATTCTACTAGATCATACTGAGCAGGATATGGTCTCCCACTGCTGCTGATATCTTTTTGCGCTTCGGCTTCGGCTACCAATGTTTTGACTTTGTTGGCAACCAAATCCATGATTTGATCTTGAGTTAGCGGGCTACTGTCATCGATAGCCAAGACACTTCCTGAGATAGGATGCGACTGACTTTCATGCAGTCCGTCCACCTTTGGATTTGAGGAAATAGGCGTCGGCTGCCTTGGGGCACCGTCTCTAAGTTCATGAGCAGAGCCCTGCGCTTGATTGGGCGGCTGAGAGCCAAGTCGGGCCGTGAACTGCATCACGACATTCGTCAAGTCGTCAATTTTGGAGTAAAGTTTGGCCATCTCCTTATCTTTGCTTCTGAGCTGTTTTCGGAGCTCTTGGAGAAGTTGCTGCTCCGCATTCTTAGGTTGGAAAGTTGGCTCATCTTCATTTTCCGAGCTTGACTCCTCATGAACCAAAGGGTCTTTCCGCCTATCATCCTCATCGAGAAGGTTTTCATCACCCAGCGGGGTCGGCTGTTCTTGGGAAGTGGCAACCACATTCAAGCCAGATTGGATTTGAGATGTGGTGGCCCCGTCATTGCTCTTACTGCGCGTGCCCACTGTGTAGACAGTGTGGACCACATATCCAGCCATTTCCCCATCTTCGGCGGGGTAACCCTGTTCTTCGAACCTCATGAGGTTCAGCCTAGCAGGAGCCCTAGCCCTTTTGTTGGCTCTATACCTGAGCCTTTTCTGCCTTAGCTTCTCAGCTTTAAGGGCTTGGCGGGCATCCATTTCCTGGGAAGCCATTGTGAGTCGATTAGCGGGGAGCTTAGAGAAGACACCCGATCGAGCAGTTGTTCGGGGCACCGCCGGAGCTTGCTCAAGATGCGTTGTAGCTTTGTTGGTGTTGATGGCCTTGCCCCCAGCTGGGGCCAAGGAAAGTCGTTCAGACATCGACTTTCGTTTGGGTAGTGGTGCCCTTGAGATCACCACATTTGGTCTCCTGCCTTTCGAGACTGGTCTTTCCGTCACCGGGGCTTGAGGAACTGGGATGGCGCCAACAGACATGAACATAATAGAGCCGAATGGTAGCAGCGGCTCCTCCAATTGTCGACCGAGACTGGCCGGGAGGACCGTCCTAGAGTCTATCCTCATCGTGTAGGAGACGGGAGCTGAGTTCATTATCGAAGACATCGTTGAAAGGTGATTGCTTGAAAATCTGCATGAAAGAGCATCATTTTAGTATAAATACAGGTATGTACATTGATTGAGCTCGCATGAATGCTTAACCCGAAATATGGGAGGAGAGATTGGTCCCACCGGGCGTGCCAGAATCTGTAGGGTGTTTTTCGTCACCCCATTGAGATGGGAATACGCGCGCGCTTGTCAGGCGTACTACAGATTCCCCCTGCCTAGGGTAGGCCGGGGTTTATTGATTGTGGGGATCCGAATCTCCGGCAGCCGCGGACTAAGCTGTCGTTAATTACCCCTCACCTTTGGGGCGAAGGAACCTCCGATTAACGGGTTAAACCGGTCATGCGAAGTCAATGTGCAGTGTACGTGTGTTTTGTTTTGGAGGGAGGGGTTTGGATATATCGGGACAGTGTCGTGGTGTATGTGTATGTGCACATATGTATGCATATGTATATATATATATATATATGTATGTATGTATATATGTATATATATATATAAAAAAGAAAGAGGGGGAAAAGGCATCCAAAGGATGCGTGGGGCCAGCGCCTTGGACGCTGTGCGCCCAGGTGCTGTGCGCTCAGGCGCTAGCGTGCCACGTGTCGGCACGTGGGCGCTCTGCGCTTGAGCGCAGGGCGCTGTAGTGCAAGCGCTCTACGTGTCGGCACGTGGGCGTTTTGTGCTTCAGCATCTGACGCTCGATCGCAAGTGCGCCACGTGTCGGCACAGGGGCGCCTTGCGCTTGAGCGCTAGGCGCCTGAGCGCAAGTGCGCCACGTGTCGGTACGGGGGCGACTTGCGCCAGAGCGCAGTGCGCTTGAGCGCAAGCGCGCCACGTGTCATCACTGGGGCGACTTGCGCTCGGGCGCCTGCACTTGAGCGCAAGCGCGCCACGTGTCGGCACTGGGGCGACTTGCGCTCGAGCGCTTGCGCTGGAGCGCAAGCGCGCCACGTGTCGGCACGTGGGCGCTTTGCTCTCGAGCACAGGGCGCTGTTGTGCAAGCGCGCCACGTGTCGGCACGTGGGTGCTCTGCGCTGAGCGCTTGAGTGCAAGCGCGCCACGTGTCGGCACGTGGGCGCTCTGCGCTTGAGCGCCGGCGAGGAAAAGAAGCTTTTAGCCTAAAAAGATTCTCGGAAGAGAAATCAGAGTGGAGTTAGACTCCTAAGTGTGTTTTTGGGGTTAATGGAAGGGGTTCTTCTTCTTCCTTCTCTGTTAGCTGGATCTTGAAGATCAAGAGATATGAGATCTCAAAATCTCTCTTATTTGGGATCTAAAGACAGATCCAAGTTCCCCTTTATGGGTTTGGTGGTGAAAAACTATCTTATTTTTGAAAAGGAAGAGTAAAACTCTTGATTTAATTTAAAAGAAAGAAGAAGGTTTGAGACCTTCAGAAAAGGGAAAGAAATACAAACCCTAGGTTTTTTTTGAGAGAGAATGAAAGTATTATTTTTTTTTATTCATCATATTGCCTTTTATAGGCTTACATATTTGCATATAGCCCCTTGGGCCTCACAAAATGGCGTTTTGCCTATCTCATGGCTCATGTGCCATTTCATTTTTTCACATAAGCCATGGGCTTACAAAAATTTGGCTTTATGCCCGTTTTGTATACATTCATGTATAAAAAATTACATAAAAATTATTTATTACATGGTCTATATTTTGGCATGGAGGAGGCTGGCCGCGGGCTCGACTTGTGTATGAGCCCGCTTGACCTGGGCTTGGACCCACCTAGCTTGGGGGTTGACCTTGACTTCGACCCGGTCAACCGGGGTGTAAATTTTTACCCCAACAGCTCTCAAACGGCCACCAACGCTCCACTTGTCGTACGCACAGTGGCCACGCCCCATCGGGCACAGGAAACCTGCAACCCGTCGCATCAGCCAATCAGCGCCCAACACATGGACAGTCGCTTCGGTAACCGTACGCACGATCCGGTGCACCCTCTTTAATGCAAAGATCTCACCCGGATTCGCTGGCGTCATCCAGAAAATACAACAGATTGCCCGAGGACACGCCCGACGATATCTTCGGAAAGGAGCTCACCTCGGATGACCGGGCAGACCACTCTCGACCCGACCCGTTAGCTGGTCGGGATGAGAGTGGGGGGATAGTGATGATATTCGATATCGTTGATCTCCCAGATCATGACACGTGGCTGATGACGTATCCCAGAGCTCACAAGAAAAGACCTACAGTGGCCGACCAGACCACTCCTATGCCCGTCCTACAAACAAACGCTGGCTCACCTCCGAGCCCCCTGCACAATTGGCCTCCTCGGCCTCACAGCTCGTCTCCGGGCTACCGCAGAACCAAGATACCTTGGCTCTCCTGCTCGTCCGCGAGCTCTCCCGCCGAGGTCATCTTCCTCGGTCCCATCAACCGACCGACGGCACCGCTCATAGGCGCAACCGCCATCCCGCGAATCTCGCCATGCGCGAGATATCCGCTGGCCACATCTCACATTCCACGCCATCACGATCCCCCATTAACGAGCCTGTCTCGCCATTAATGGGAGATCCTGCTCATCACGCGAGCGTGACGTCGGGAGCGTAACGGCCGGCGTGATTGTCACGTCTGCCCTGCCTGCTGCCACCGCTATATAAACCCCTTCTTCAGACGGTTCAAGTAAGCTATTTTTACTCCACTAAGTCGTTACTCTGCTCGAATTTCCTCTCTAACTTGACTGTCGGAGGGTCCTCGGTGGTATAACCACCCCGGGACTTCCTTGCAGGTAGCTCGGCCCAACCAACCTCAAACCCATTAAGATCCACACGCTTCAGGAGCCTGCCTCCAGATCCAATCTCAGCCGTCTATCGCCGTCATCAGCAGATCAATGGAAGGTAACATATTGGCGTGATCCAGGTCACGTCACCACTCTATGCAATTAATTATAGGGATATATCAACCATTTTAAGGGATATTTAAACATCTTTCAAGTCTAAAAAAAGAAATAATATAAAAGAATGGGAGCAAAGTGAAAAATGTACTTGGGGATGAGAACAGAATTTTCTAGCATTAGTCCTCTCTCAAAAAATCCATCACCACGCTCCCCCAACCCTTCTACTTCTTCTTCTCTTCTCTCTCTCTCCCCCTCTCCAAATATTAAAGATGTGTTTATACTTGTTTTTCTCTTAATCGATAGTTTTGTAGAGATCTATATATATACAATGTAGGGATCAGTTATTCGTAAATAGAGGGTTGAGATGGACTTAAGAAAGTCCAAGTTATAAGTCTCGATCATGATAGAGTTTTATACATGGTGAAGATAATAGTGAGATGAAAAAAATGAGAGATGTGTTGCTAAAATATGAAAGATTTGTCAATTTTGATCCTTTTTCGTCGGTGGGTACGTATGGGAAGTATCGAGAAATACCAATTTATCCTTCTTCTATGGACTGATAGGATTCTTTAGGGCTCTGGACAAGGAGACATGTGTTTTCATTGTCTTTATATCAAGAGCAAGAATTTATTTTTAATGAATAGTTGCTTGACTTTGCATTGATGCATCGGTTTAGGAATTGGAACGATTAATTAGCAGGGAAGATTGAAAGTTACTGATGATGCTTACAAGTGGTGTCTCCTCGAATTACGACACGTGGCGGATGACGTATCCCGAAGGCTACGGAGGTGGGATAAACGAGTTGCATTGTGAGGATTCCTCGGGACTTCGTCTCGGGGAACATGTCCGACCTTCCAGGAGACCTCCTTGAATGCCTTCCGCCTTTGCCTGGGAATCTACCAACAGCTCGCCTCCGAGCTATCTCAATCTCCTTGCTTGTCTCCGAGCATCCGACGTGCCAAGCTTCCTCGGCCTCCAGGCTCGTCTCCGAGCCTCCGACGTGCCGAGCTTCCTTGGCCTCCCCCGATCTACCGGGAGCGCAGATCTCATGCACCCCGCAACGGCTCCGCGTATATCGCCAGGAAGAGATATCTGCCGCCCCACGATCCGCATCCCACGCTAGCACATCCCTCCATTAATGGGCGCAACCCGCCATTCAAGGCGAGGATAAAGCGGGGGCGTAACTGACGGCGGTGATCTCACGCCCGCTCGCTCAACGCGACCCCTATATAAACCCCTCTCTCAGACGACTCAGGTATCTCGAATTATCTCAATACGCCGCTACTCTGCTCCTATTCCTCGGCTCTAACTTGATCGTCGGAGGGTCCTACGGTGGTCACCCATCCCGGGACTTCTTTACAGGTAGCTCGACGTCCAACACCAACCCATTGAGATCCACACTCAACAACTCCAAAACCAAATCACAGCCGTCTAAGACAGCCATCGCAGAATCGACGGAGGACAGCATCTGAAAGAGATCCGAAGCTCCATCAGTTGGCGCCGTCTGTGGGATCGAAAAACTTATTTTTTTTCCACCAAAAAAGTTGATCTTCCGCCCTCGATCCAATGGCAAGCGACAACCGCAACGATCCAAACACGAGCCACCACAACAGAGGCGGAAGCGTCTTGCCTCCCCCTCCAAATACCATCCACGCCTTTTCTGCCCGGATAGACCGGCTCACGACGCTGGAAGATGCCCTCGTACGCGTTCAAGCGGCGGGCCCTAACCAACAGAGCGCGTCTCCGCCTTCCTGGGATAACGACGTCCGCCGAAGGACGGACGGGCACACTCAAGCCCCCGATCTACCTCACCTTCATTACAGCGCCACTGAGCACCGACGGGCTGACTCCAGCCACCTTAACCCACACGCGGCGACTGATTCCATGACCCATTGGATGCCGGAAAGCTCCACGCTACGGTCCCAGGGAAGACTGGGCTGTCTCCCTAATGCCCATCGCGCGGTCTCTCCTCCTGAGGAGGTGTCAGTCAGCTCGCCTGCTTCCAGGCATGACCGACGCCCCCACTCTCGCCGAGATCATGTGAACGACGAGCGTAGGGACCACTCGAGAAGGGCCTTGCCTGGGGACTTAAGACACCTGATAGAGCGGAATCGAAGCCGCACCTTGGCGCTGACCCGGAGCGGGGATAGCCACCACTCCGACTGTGCGGAATCCTCGGGTTACCACCACCAACTCGAGGCCCTTGAAAAGAAGATCGAGGGCATAAGACAAGATGGCCATCCATCAGGCGAAGGGGATAGGTATTCCGTGGATTCTCTCATGAAGCCCTTCACCGAGGAATTGCCGGCCAAACGTGTCTCATCTAAGAACAAACCGCCCAAGGTGGCACTCTTTGATGGGAAGTCCGACCCAAAAGATCACTTGGACGTATGTACAGCGGGCATGAGCTTCCAAGATAACTCGGACGCAGCCCAATGCCGCACTTTTCCCACCACCCTAATCCGGGCAGGTCGGGACTGGTTCCGAGGACTTACGCCACACTACATCTTGATCTTCGACGAGATGGCCTCCCAATTCCTCGGTCACTTCATTGGGAATCGATGGCAGAAGAGGACGGTCGACTATCTGTTCACCATCAAGAGCAAAGAAAAAGAATCCTTCAAAGGATATGTCACTCGCTTCTACAACGCGCTCCTCGAGGTCCCCGAGCACCGCGATGAAACGGTCATCGCCATGCTGAGGTCGGGTCTTAAGCACAAAGAGTGGCTCCGCACTTTTGCATTAGCGCAACCTAAGACCATGGCCGAGGTAAAAGCCTGGACCGAGCGAGAGATCCAACTCGAGTCCGAGCTGAACTCAAATCTGCCCAGAGGCGACCAAACCAACCAAAAGAAACGGGGAAGAGAGGAGAAGAAGAAGGTCGACCATCCGAAGCCTTACTCACCAAGGTTTCAGGAGTACACTCCCCTAAACATCTCCCAGACCGAGCTGCTGGAGGAGGCAAAGGGCGAGAGGTTCTTCAAACTCCCGCCAGTGACCCAAAGGGCGGGCAAGCGTCTCCGAGGCCCGTACTGCGCCTTCCATTGGTCGCAGGGCCACCCGACCGAAAACTGCAAACAACTCCGTGACTACATCGAGGAGTTGATCTGCTCCGGCCACCTGGCGAAGTACTTGCGGGACAATCGGCAGGCAGAGCGGGAGCAAGAGAACCAGCCCCCTCCCAGGGAGTTAATGATCGGCCAAATCATGGTCGTTACCTCGGATCCTTCTCGGGAAGCTGGTGCAAACCGCCGCCTCCTCCCGGTCGAGAATGTAGGCGTTCCACCCTAGAAGAAGGGCAGGAAAGACGATCCCATCATCTCCACCGATGAAGACCTCCACGGTATATCCTTGCTTCATAATGACCCACTCATAATAACGGCCAGAGTCCACCGTTACGTGGTCCGGAGGATTTTAGTCGACTCAGGGAGCTCGGCGGATATACTGTTCCACGACTGCTTCCAGGGTATGGGGCTAGGACCATCCAACCTTCTACCTACCTCCTATGTACTCTTGGGGTTCACCAATCACTCCGTCCCTGCCAAGGGATTGGTCACCCTCCAACTCAATATTGGGGAAGCGAGATATACACGGATCGTACCTGTGGATTTCCTCGTCGCCAAAGTCCCTTTGTCCAACAAGATTCTCCTATGACGTCGGACCTTAAATGCTCTCCGAGCCCAAATCTCAACTTATCACCTTGCGATCAAGTTTCCTTTAGATCAAGGGGGAATAGGACGGGCCCACGGAGACCAGCAAACCGCTAGGATTTGCCTCACCTTGACTTCCACTGCCGGAGATCAAAGCGACAATTTTGAGGACATACTTGACTTCCAGGGGTCTTTAGACACACGCGGCGACCAAATGGAAGTCAGAGGCGCCCCAGTAGAAGCATTAATGGAAGTACCACCCGAAGAAGGGGTCAACGACCGAACAGTCCAGATCGGCCTCTCCTGACTTGGGATCGCCGTGAAGAACTGATCCGCTTCCTCCGAGATAATTCGGACGTTTTTACTTGGACGCCGGCGGACTTGCCCGGAATTGACCCTAGAGTGATCTCCCACAAGCTCGGGGTCGATCCGAAAGCAAAGGCCGTCCGACAAAAGAAAAGAAGCTTTGCGCCGGCCAAGCAAAAGGCGATAGAAGACGAAGTGGATCGAATGCTTACCGCTAACTTTATCAGCAATCTGGACTACTCTGATTGGCTGGCAAATGTAGTCATGGTCAAGAAGGCGAACGGGAAATAGCGCATGTGCGTCGATTTCACAGACTTAAACAAGGCCTTCCCCAAAGATAACTATCCCCTCCCTCGGATAGACCAGCTTGTAGACAGCTCGGCAGGTCACGAACTATTGAGCTTCATGGATGCCTTCTCGGGTTATAATCAGATCAGGATGAACCCGGCCGACGAAAAACTGACCGCCTTCACCACTGACCGGGGGTATACTGCTACAAGGTAATACCCTTCGGACTTAAGAACGCCGGGGCCACGTATCAGCGCCTCGTCAACAAACTGTTCAAACCACAGATCGGGAGGAACATGGAAGTCTACGTCAACGACAAGCTCATAAAATCAACCTCATCAGACGGGCACTCCAAAGATCTCGGGGAGACCTTCGACGTCCTACGCAAATACAAAATGAAGCTGAACCCAGCTAAGTGTGCGTTCGGAGTCACCAGTGGGAAATTCCTCTGGTTCATGGTCACCCATCGAGGAATCGAAGCGAACCCAGAAAAGATCAGCGCCATTCTCAATATGGCCACACCGAAGAGCAATGTTGAGATCATGCGGCTCACGGGGAGAGTGGCCGCTCTGAGTCGCTTTATGTCAAGATCCGGGGAGAAGTGTCTCCCGTTCATCAAAGCCTTGAGAAAAATTCCTAAGTTCGAATGGTCGGAGGAGTGTCAGAGCGCTTTCGAAAACCTTAAGGCACACCTATCAACTCCCCCACTGCTCACTCGACCAGTCGAAGGCGATGAGCTATTATTATACCTGGCGGTCTCCAATCAGGCTGCAGGCTCAGTGCTCGTCAGGGAATTCGGCAGTGTACAGAAGCCGGTTTACTACGTAAGCCACGTTTTCAAGGACACGGAAACAAGATACCCAGCCATAGAAAAGATAGTCTTGGCACTAGTTGTCGCCTCAAGAAAACTACGGCACTACTACCAGGCGCACACCATCCTCGTCCTCACCGAGCGACCTATATGGACTATTCTCGCTTGCCCTAAATCATCAGGACGACTGGAGAAATAGAGGTGGGAATTATCCCAATTCGACATCAAGCGCCGCCCCAAGCAGGCCATCAAAGCGCAAGAATGTAGAAATGGAGGTGGGAAAAGGCAAAGCGCATTATCCCTCCTTGTGGAGTCATGAAGATGAGGCCTACTCTAGATTTGATCATGGGGGAGCTGTGCTTTCGCTTCTTCATGGAAGATGCCCCATCGAAGTAGAGTTCCCATCGGGTATCGCTCCCTCCTCTTTCCCCATCGATCATGTCAAACGCGTGCTCGTCTGGCAATTCGCAATTTAGGGGTGAATCGGCAGGTATCGGATGCTCAGTGAGGAAGTCAGCGATGGCTTGGCCTTTCACTGCCTTGAACGGTCGATATGTTATTGAGAATTCCATTAAGAGTAGGGTCCTTGACATCAAATATTTGAGAGGGTCAACTTGTGATATGAGGTGGACCTCATGCGCCAAAGCATAATGCCGAAGCTTCGTTATCGCGAAGATTAACGCCAGGCAGTGTTTTTTGATGGGGGGTAGTTGTTTTCTGCCCCCAGGAGAACTCGACTCAAATAGTAGAGGGCTCTCTCCTTCCCTTGGTCATTTTCCTGTGCCCATAGCGCACCTAAAGAACCTTCAAGGGCGGTTGTGTACAGGATGAGAGGCTTTCCCTTGACTGGAGCGGTCAGCACCGGCGGATTCTGCAGGTATTGCTTGATTTCGTCCAGTGCGCTTTGGCATTTGCGGTCCCAGACGAACGGGGTTCCCTTCTTCATCAGATGACTGTAGGGGAAGCATTTGCCGGAGAGGTTAGTTATGAACCGTCGGATATATGCGAGCTTTCCTTAGAGAGACCGCAGTTGCTTGAGAGTTCTTGGCGGAGGCATTTCCATGATCGCCTTGATTTTCGACAGGTCTGTCTCGATGCCTCGGTGTCGTACAATGAATCCTAGGAATTTGCCCGAGGAAACTCCGAACGCGCATTTGAGAGGGTTCATCTTCAGGTTATATTTCCGAAGACGCTGGAACACTATCTTCATATGCTCCCAATGTTCCCCGTACAATTTTCTTTTCATTACGAGGTCTTCGATATAGCATTCGAAGATTTCATGTATGAGGTCATCGAAAATATAAGTCATGGCCCTCTGATAAGTAGCACCGGTGTACTTCAGACCGAAAGGCATCACTTTGTAGCAGAATATGCCCAGAGGGTTCCGGAAAACGGTATGCTTTTGGTCTTCGGGGTGCATCTTTATTTGATTGTACCCTGATGATCTGTCCATGAAGGAGAAGACTTCGTGAGTGGACATGTTGTCTATCATCAGCTCGGTAACCGGTACGGAAAAATGATCCTTCAGGCAAGCTTTGTTGAGGTCCCGAAAGTCCACGCAGATACGCACCGTCCCATTTTTCTTCATCACTGGGACGATGTTGGCAATCCAGTTGGGGTATTGAACTTCTTGAATGAAGCCGGAGTCGATTAGCTTCTTGACTTCGGCGTTGATACTCATTTCAAGTTCGAGTTGCATTCTTCTTGGTGCTTGTTTGACTGGCTTGACGTCCGGAGATATCGCCAATTTATGCACCGCTATTTCTGGATCTAGCCCCGGCATCTCGGAATAGTTCCATGTGAAGCAGTCTTTATACTGCATGAGCACGTCTTTTAGCGTAGCCACCTGTTCTTTAGACAGCAGCTTACTGACGAATGTTGGCCGCAGGTCATTTGTCGTCCCCAAGTCGATTTTCCTTAGGTTGCCCGCAGTAGTATGTATCCCATCTTCCAGCTCTTTTGGCGCCGGTGGAAACTCTGAGATCAACTCATCTTCATCCTTATTTTCGAAGCACCAGGAGAAGTCATCTATATTCTCAGGCACTCCTTCTTCTGACAGTGTTATCACATGACAGGTACGAGATCGTTTCCAAGACCGATGTTGATCTCGTTCTACTCCTGCTATATACGTTGCTTCTGGCACATGCCTTTGTGGTGGGGCTACCCTCCAACTGTGGGATAAAGCGAACATGCCGAGTTGATATTGGTATTCGACCTAGTTTTTGAAGGTGAAGCAGTCTTCGAGATGATGTCCTATCGCTCGGTGATAGGAGCAATAATCTGGCTGACAGACCTCGTTTGCTTGTTCGAGGTGCTTGGACTCCGAGAGTGTCATCATCTGGTGTTTCATGACAAGGTCGAAGATTCTCTTTGTTTTGTCTCGAGGGAACGAATATGCTCTACTCATCTTTTTCATAAGAGGCGGATTCCGGCTGACCTTTTCGTGACCGCGAGGCTTCTTGGACTTGCTTCGCCGTGGCCGAACGTTTTTTCCATTCTTCAACTTGCTCTTGCCTCTCCATCGGGCCTTTTTCTTGTCTTGGGAATGCACGGCGGGCTGACGACGGAGGGCGTTGTCATCCTCTGTGGCCTGTTGAAGGATACGTTGCATCCTGTCTTTCTCGTAGATGGCCATTTCGCGGCTGTGGTCGTTCCGAACCTTATGACTCGCTTCCTGTACTAGCTTGTCCATCTGTTCTTCAAACAGCAGACTTGGCATTTTTATGGCAGGACCGCGTTCTGGTTCAGCGTCAGCGTCTTTTAAAAGAACGTCATCTTCTTCATCAAGGTCCTTTATGACATGGCAACCATGGACCTGCTCTCGTTTCTTGGACCGGACATATCCAAGCCCGCTCGTTTCCATTTTTCCGTTGAGCAATTTTCGCTGAGTTCCGGGGACATTCCAGATCCTGTTGTAGAATTGGTCTTGTCGTGCGGTTTGCTTAAAGGGTACGCCTTGGCATCTCAATAACCTTTTCAATCCCTCTGCGTAGTATCTGAGCAGACGGATTGGTTGGAGCTTGTCGAGCGCAAAATCGGCACCATGCCAGACTTCTCTTTCAACTTTAGTCTCCGTGGATCGGTAGAATAAGATTGCCTTTTCATCTCTTCGCCTGGGAGGGACATAGAATGTCTGTAGCTCTTACACACTATATGTCTCAAGCGCATCAAGCTCTCTGTAGTGCTGTCGCGGAACCATAGCGATCTGCAAACTCTGATCATCTCCAGTGATGGCCTGCACCGATGGACGGACCGAGAACACTGCGTTGACTTCATCTTCAGAGTCACTGCCGAAGACCAGAATAGGGGTAGATGGTCCCGGCTTGCTGCATTGGGGCGGTCATGAATAGACTATCTCTTCCTCTTCCTCGGTATCGCTCCCGAAGACCGGAATAGTGGTGATAGCTTTTTGCTTATTCTCTGGTTTATGACATCTTTCCGTGTCTTCAAAGTCTGCAAGAAATACTTTGCATCTTCGTACTTTCGGACTTCATTCACGGAGAATGGGTTTAGTTCCCCCGTCACGGTATACTCGAAACCATCTTTGAAATACTTCATACACTGATGTTGTGTAGAAGGGATGATGTTGTACTCGTGTAACCAAGGCCTGCCGAGCAAAGCGTTGTAGCAGGTCTTGGCGTCAATGACATGAAATTTGATGTCGGTGACGAGCAGCCCAAAGCATAACGTCGGTATCATAGACCCGAGCGTCCATGATGACTGGGAGTCGAACCCAGAGATAGTGATTTTATCCCGAGCGAGATGTTGAACGCTCATGCAAATTTCTTTTAGCACCCTCACATTCAGGAGATTGACAGAGGACCCGTTGTCAACTAAAATCTTCCCTATCTTGATATCATGACAGTATCCGGTGACATACAGGGGATGGTTGTGCTCGCACGTTCCGACGAGGAGATCTTCGTCGCCGAAAGTGATGTCAGCTGTATGCACTTCTTCTAGCTCGTCCTTCATCTTTTCTTTGGCAAGGAAAGCTTGGAACTGCTCGGGCTCTTGTAGTGCTTTGATCAGAGAATCCCCCGCCTCTTTAGATAGCAGAAGGGCATTGAGAATGTTTAGCTGCAAGGGTATCTTCCTCAGGTGTGCCAGAACATTGTAATCCACCTTGTTCTTCTTAGGCGGGTCCTTGGCTGTCAGTTCTTCGACGACTCGATCATCGAGGGCAATATCCTCAGGGACTTTTTCCTTCCCCTTATCTTTTTTGTTCGGTCCCTTGTTTGTAGGTCCAAGATTTTTTTCAGGCAACGTACGATTCCGCAGCTGAATATTCTCACAGTTCTTTATCTCCTCCTCTTTTCCTGAGGTGGATTCTTTAAAGAGAGGGCCGAGGGCTATTTCTTCATCAGAATCGCTTCCGAAGGTGAGAGCTTGCAATCCTCCGGAATCAACCATGTGACAGTTACCGGCAATTCTTTTGTGCTCATCGGTTGTGCTTCTCTGTTCTCGACGAGCCTTGCGCTTCGATCGCTGGAAGTGTTGTCGGCGGGCAACATATCCCTGCCACCAGTTTTTAAAGGCATGGCACTCTTCGGTAGGGTGCATAATCCTTTGATGGTATAAGCAGTAATTAGGATGTACATCCGCTTCCTCAGGGTGTACACTGCCAGGAGTATTTCCTTTGGGAGATGGCATCTTCATTCCCATTGACAGGGCTTTAGTGAACCATTTCCTCGTTTCAAGCCTGCTTTTGTCTGCCGTGGGCGTGCTTCGATCTGGTTGGAGTGCTTCAACCCTTTTATCCAGTCACTGATGTTTGGCTTTTTCGAATATGGCCATTTCGCGGTCTCGATCAGCTTTGCTCTTCTGACGGGCTTCGTTCAGTAGCATGTCGATCATCTCCTCTGACGGTTCCAAGAGTTCCGATTCTTGATTTGCTCCCAGTTTATCTGCATCAGGAGCTTCTTTACCATCTATTGACGAGTGAAAGATGCGTGGCAGCTCGCCACATAATCATCGGGCTCTTCTGAAGAGTCGTCTCCTTCATCAGCGTTATCGTCTTCATTCTCAAGAACATGTATGAAGAATTCGTCCAATGTAATTGGGGTCCGTGCCTTCTGGTTATATTCTTCCAGTGCATCGATATATTTCTGCAAACCTGTATGGTTGCCGTCGGGTTGGACGGGCTTCTTGGTGTTCTTCTTCTTTAAAGACTTCGGAGGCTTGGCCCGAAGGTTCTGTCCACCATCACCAGCTTTCAGCGTTGGGTGCGGCTTCAGCATCCCCTCAATAATCTCAGGCTCCAGCGGGCTCTTCCACTTAATCGTCGGACATGCTTGAAGGTCCTTCAGCATTCTTTTAGTCTTAGCTGAAAGGGCCACCTCCCATGGGGCTTCCTCTATAAGTGAGCATGATGCCCCCGGCGTTTCCACCTTTTGGGTGACCCAATACTCGGTGGTAAGGACAGTAATTAGGGATGTTAACGTCGCCTGATTGCGTTGGGCATCTCGGTTCTAGCAGAGTGATGAGCCTGTTGCGCAGCGCTAGCTCGAATAATCTCTTCATCTTATCCCGAAGGAATGAGTAAGGGCGTCTCATCTTTTCTCCAAATGATCGATGTTTATCATTTTGGTGAGCAGCCGGCTTCGGGCCACTCGGTTGTTGCTCAGCGTTGGCGACGAAGGTCGCTTTCCCTTTCCCCTTTTCATTTTGAAAATCTGTTTTCGAAGAGGACGGTCTATGGCCCATCTGATCCATCTGGGCCAGCTTGTCAATCAAGGCCTGGAAGGTGGTTGGCTTGAAGAACATCATAAATTGGGAAATGGTTGCCTGAGGGTCAAGGGTCCCCATAAACATGCCCACGGCAGGAGCTTCCTCTATGCGCTGTTCACACTTTGACCATAGGTTCCGCCACCGAATGGCATATTGAACCCAGATTTCTCCCGACTTCACTCTGGCGTTGATCAATGCCGTGATCGGGGTACGTTCGCTGGCGCTTGCGAACCTTTGTGTGAACAGTAGCTCCATTTCTGCAAATATCTTGACAGAGTCATTCGGGAGCTCAGAGTACCATTCGAATGCTGTCTCCGATGAGCTGCCAACAAACTGGCGAAGTAGCAGTTTATCGTCACCCCAAGTATTACCACACAAGGCTCTGAATTGAGCAACGTGCTGGTGTGGATTACCCGTCCCCTTATACACGTGGAATTTAGGGATTGTATATCCCGGCGAGTACTTTATATGATCGTACCAACCCGGATAGGGTCGTCCAGTTTTGACGATTTGGCCAGCCGCTTCGCTCGCCTGATGAGCTCGTATCTGTTGAGCTATATATTCGTTAAGGGCAGCTTTCGAGATCGTCTCCTCTTTGGCTGCTGAAAAAGCAGGAAGAGGATTTGATGTATCCCCTCTGTCGACTTCAAGGATAATCGGAGGGTCTTCAGCTGGGGGGTCTGGTTGGATCATCATTCCCACCATATCTTGGAACATGAGCGCCATTTGCTTCATGTTAGCAGCTTGTTCCGCAGCCTCTTTTTCTTTCTTCTCGAGCATTCTTCGGAGGAATTCGGCATCGGTTTCCTGCTCCTAGCGCTGCTCCGACGATGTCTCCGGGCTTTCTTTTGGCCCAGTGAGTGCGGCCATCTTTGTTAGCATCTTCTGGAGCTTTTGTTGTTGTTGCTCCTGAACCTTAGTTACCGATCGCGTAAGTGGTCGATGACCCGTGAAGGTACGACTATCCTCTTTTCCGGATGCCATATAAATGGTGTGCACTACCGTGCCCCCAGACCTTGGGCGTTTGGATTCAGTGCCATTGAGCTTTATCACAGACACGGGGATCTTCTCCGGTCTTCTCCTTTTATGGGCGGTCGAAGTTGAGGGGGCTGTTGCAGCCGATGCTTTCCGCGGTACGACGGTGGTGAGATGGTCCTCCTCTTGCCGAACCTTCATTTTCTTCTATCGGCGGGAGTAGTCTTTGTCGATTACAGAGTCTTGGACCCTTCGCCAGACCCTATGGATTTTGCAGGACAGCCGCTGAGGAGGCTGCTCCGGCTTCGCCTTTGTAACGTTCTCCACCGGTGGAGGAGACTTTTTCAACACGGCAGTCGGAGAGTTCTTGCGCACTCTCCTGAGTGGCTCAAAGCTGTTTCCGGTTGGAACAGCAGCATCAATTTCCACCATCGGAGCTGGTGGAGTCATTCCAGAGGGAGAGCTGCACCCAGTTTTCCTTACTCGGCGCCAGTGGCGACGTCGAGCGTGTCTTGCAGATGGTATTGGCTCAGTTACCGGGGTGGCTTCATCATGCCCCTGTTCTGGTGAAGGGCTGTTATTGGCGCCAACCTATTGAAAACTGACGTCCGCCGAGAAGAAACGTCCAACCTGTAGAAGACTGACTTTCGGGTGGGGGAAGCACTTGTAACGACTTCACCCGCAGTGGGAGTTGGAACAGCCAGCCTTGCGAAGACTGACCCTTTAGCAGGAGAAGCCCCTCTGATGACTCGTTTGCCGGAGCTGGAATGACTATCCGCTTCGGGATAACTCCTTCGGGTATTGCAGGCTTCCTGACGGGCCCACTTGAGCTTCAGTTCAGCCTGTCAAAGACTGAGGTGCTGGATTTGGACGACCCGTTGAGAGGGGCCATGGTAGTTGCAAGCCGATCAAAGACTGACTTATTCGGAGCTTCTTGTGACGGCATTGGGACACTGAAGCTTGCCGGTGGGATCATGGTCCCAAAGAACAGTCCAGTGGTGGCCTGAGTCATCTGTTCCACTGGCATGGCGAAGATGGAGGCCGCTTGGGGCCCATAGGTCACCCCTCCAGCAAGGACGGAGTGGGAATTGTTGTTGCAGTTGGTGCAGCTAGAAGCCATTGCTCTTCTTTTCTCTGCACGGGAGCAAGACACCAAATCTTAGTACCTCGAATCCATGGGCAACCATATTAAACCGCGATTTTTTCGCGAACGCGACACACGAAGTGTGGAGTGGAAAGAGGAAAAGGTCCCACCGGGCGTGCCAGAATCTGTTCACCGCCGAAAGACGCGACCGGGACGTTGGGACGTCTGGCCTGAATTTTAGGGGCAGATGCTATTTGGATTTATCCGTCCACCTCTCCGAAGATGCCAAGTTGATTTATGGCACCGTGCATCGAAGGTTCGGACGGATGCGGCCGTTGTAGGGGTTTTTTGATTGTGGGGATGCTCTTCCCTGCAGGCGTAAGCCCCTGCAGTTAATTACGTTACCGCATCGCGGTAACCACTTTCTCCTGCTCCAGAAGGTCACTTCATGTCGTGTGTGTTTGTTTTATTTGTGGTTGCCCGTGGATTGTATACGGAGACTAATTTATGTTGTCGCTCGTAGGGCGGGGATTAGTCCAAATCCGTATTTTCTTAGATTTGGGTTTGTTTCATTTAAGGATCGTTAACCTCGTTTGAGATTAAGATCAACTTAAATGTTTGTTGAGGATACGTTAGTCTAATTTTAGACTAAGATCTACTCAACGGGATTTCAGGATCATTTAGATCCAAAGACAGAGCATTTGGGCTCTATCGTCTTAGTTTAGGGATGTTGAGGTCCATTAGGTTTAAGGACATCGTAGTCCACAGTTTAAAGACATCATAGTCTATAGAGTTTAGTTTAGGGACGTCGCGGTCCATTGGGTTTAAGGACATCGTAGTCCATGAGTTTAAGGACCTCACAGTCCGTAAGATTTAAAGACATCGTAGTCTGTATAGTTTAAAGACATCGTAGTCTGGTTTAAAGACGTCGTAGTCTGGTTTAAAGACATCTCTGTAAGGTTTTGGTTTAACCGTTTGGGGATGCACCAAAAGTTATTGGTTATTGGGACCCTCCATCTCTCTGAAGACGTTGAAGAATTACAACGACATGTATCAGAGGTATGAAGAGATGTACCCTTGAACCAATAAATGTTCATCAAAGATTTGATGATTTTGTTTGGGACCAAGTCCAATAAAGAGCACATAGGCTCGGTTGATTATGAATTTGGCCAGCTTAGGCATAGCCCATTTAGTCTTTGTCATTTCTCTTTTCTTTTAAATAAAGTGTTAGACACTCGCTAGGGCACAGTCCCTTCTCTGTGCACACAATGCTAAGCATTTATGTGGGTTCTGACACTCACACTTCACTTCCTTTTCTTTTGTTTTTATAAGTGTTGAACACTCTTTATTGCGCTGGGTTCTGCGTAATGAGTGTAGAGCACTCTATGTCAAGGAGCGCCCACGTGAGGGTCATGCTTGGCGCTTGGCGCCAACCAATGAGTGCAGTGTCACGACCCGAAATGGCACGTGACTGGCCCTTGAATCATATAAAGTCTATAGGACCCCATCTAATTCAAGTAAGCCAAAAACCCAGAAATCTAAAACCATTTTAGGTAAGAAGAAACTTATTTTAAAACGAGTGATTTTAATAGCATAAGCCGAATTATGCGTTTTCAAAACATCAAGTCTTTTCTGAAAATTTCGGCAGAGTTTCCTTTGTAAATACCGGCCCCGAACGGGGTACAACATGATAAAAGCATATATAATGATAAAAGGCATCCCCAAACGGGAGCTACCTCTTCGTCAATCGACGGCCACAACCATGCAAGCAACATAATATACAACGCCGAAGGGCGAGGATCAAAACTCAAAAGGAAACTCAAAACATCAATGAAAACCATAATAATACAACGCGCGACTCTAAGGTCGAAAGAATATACAACACTGGTCTGCTAAGTCAATACATATACAAGTTTGGTTGATGGAGTTTACTAGATACAATGAATAAAATAAAGTACAATGGTGGTCACGATACAAGTGAACCCACCTACCAAGAAATCACCCGGAATGAAGGCAGTATGCTAGCAAAGCCGCAACGAAACCTGTACGGCGAAACCTGCAAGAACTGTGGCACAACGGCGGTGAGTTGCCAACTCGTGAGTAGAAAACATCACCGAGCAGAAATCGTATGTATGACACAATCCTAGGTCAATACGATCAATAAAAATATAACCTCAAAAATGATAAAGTCTGAAGCATGAAAAGGTGGCAAAGGTAAACATCTATACATAGTGTAATCCCATGTGCTCGTATCAGTGCCTCAGGTAACAATGTATCATATGTATGAGGTTTGAATGTAATGTAATGAAATGAGTGAGACAACTGTTTTCTTTATTTAATGAGATTTCTGTATGTATATAAATCGAGTATCATCAATGAAATCAACAGGGAAATCCATGTCAAGCATCGACACAAAACATAAATCCCAATATCTCAATACCTCAGGCTCCGGCTATCCGGACTGGCCTGTATCATCAAATCTCAAAATCTCAGTGTCTCAAATCTCAATATGTCAATGTCTCAATACCTCGGGCTTCGTCAGTCCGGATCGGCCCGTATCATAAATCACATGACCACGAACGGTATCCTCCGGATATCCGACGCGCCAAACAATCACCGGTAGGCAGTCTGCCCCTGCCAGGCTCATCATCCTCTATGAAATCACTCTCGCCCCGGGGTACCATACCGGGTCCACCGTGTATCCGAGACGGTTCATATGACTCCTCGAATCGGGTCTCGAAATCCATCTCATAACCGAGAAAACATCATGGTGGACGACTCATACATCACGAGAAAACCGCACTTTTCATTTTACAAAGAGAGAGAGATATAGAAGTTTATATATATTCTTGCGGTTTTCCCCCAAATCCAGGAAATCTCATGAAAATCCGAAATCAAATCATCAATAGCAAGTAAACAGTGAATATCGGCATAAAACTCCATAATACTACATAACAGTGAATAATAATATGCATGAAGTAGCAAGTAATAACTGCAATGTCTAAACTAGCATATAAAGACGAGTACGCTAATACCATGTCGAACTATCAGTTAACAAGCTATGTCAATAAGTAATATTCTCTAAAGTGTACGTGACATGGCAATTACCGATGATGATGTGTGTGAGCTGGCAAGTAAGTGTATGTGGAACATACGCATCATCGGTAATGGTGCTGGTATCCTGACAGCATGATCTCAATAATGGCATATGAAAACACAATATAAGCATGCGATGCGATGCGAACAACAATAATATGCGGGAGCTGAATAATAAACACAATGATAACGAATCTGCATTTATATAAATATGAGTCATACAGTTTTTCCATTTGAAATAACACGAATCGTGTGTTTAGAAAATAGGGACTACGGTGCTTTAAGAAAATGTACGTCCTTTGAAATATCCGTAGAATCCCTTGGCCTGTCTTTAAAATACTCACGATTCGTTAGTTTTGAAATAGGTATGACTCGAGTCTAATCTATCATTTATAAGTAAACTGCAGGACTAAACTAAAAGGCTGATCGAAAGGGTAAGGAAAACCACCTAAATCTGAGTCAATATATATATATATATATATATATATATATATATATATATAATAGTCGGTGATCCCGCCTCAATAGTATCACTGTAACAACCCTAATCTTCCCATACAAATTTTTTCAAATATTTTTTTCAAAATCCATAAAGGGGTATTTATTGCCTGAGCATAAGACTTAAATAATTAATTAGCAATTTAATTACAAGAAGGAGCTTGTAGCTCATTGGTAATACCTTGCACTGCTGAACCAAGCCACCAGAGTTCAAATCCCATACCCCACATTATTTTTAATATTGTTTTAGTTTGAGTTTTTAGAATACCAACAGTCAACACGTGTTATCTCATAAAAACCCCACTACCCATGAAAAGTTAAATGTACCAGTGACTACATCAGGTGACCCCCCACCTTCCTATGCCCCGACTCGGGCCGACGCCGCTGGCCGGACTCGGCAGGACGGCCGAGCCCCAACATGGGAAAGGCGCCTTTTGGAATTCCCAAACCTCCTGCATACTTTAAATCTGGTGATCAGTTCCAGAGAGCACATTAACACCCATTTACTTCAAATTTTAATGATTTTTACACATTTTTACATTTTTTTAATTAAAAACCCTACACTTACCCTAACCCTAGCCTAACCCTATAAATACACCCTACCCCCTACCCTCTCATCCCAAAATTTTGAGCCCTATCTCAAAATCTCAAGAAATCTTGTGTACTTTGAAAACGAGCGAAAGGCGAAACTCCGACGAAATTTACGGCGAACTTCCAGTGATCGTGCTAGGAACTCTCGGCGACGAATCGACGCACCGGCGAACCCTCTTCTTCCTTATCACTCTCGTGTTTGTCCAAACCCGTAAGTCCCTTTCTAACTTCTCTTTTCTTTTCTAAATAAAATACGAATTTACAAAACCCGACGGAATCGAAACAACTCCGATTTCCGATTCGGTTTTCATATAAAAACTCCACTTCTCTTTAATACTATCGTGCTTAAACATCCTCATGTTGACTATTAAACACTAATCAACCAAATCGATCAAGTTTCAATTCATAAAATGATAGCTATTTCCAATTATCGTATTTTTACTTAAATACCACATTGTTTTAATTATGCCTTTAACTCCATTAAAATTGCTATACCTTTAAGTAGATCACGAGGTAATGACCTACCTCCTCACACACTCATATGCAAACATAACACGCTATCTCGAGAACTTAGAATACGGGAAAAACAAACAATTTCATTTAAATACCCTTTACTTAATAAAAACCAATTTTAAAAGATTTAGTATTGATACATCTTTATAAATAAATAACTTTTGGAACTAATAAAAAAAATATCTAGACTCAGTCAATTAAGGACCGTCGCATTCATTAGGACATAGCAAGGTTGTGAGTATTCAGTCGTTTATCTAAACCTGACTTTGTGGTGTCTAGGCTAGACAAGTGTAAGAAGGGTAATTTTAAAAGGCCCGTCTCACGGTGATTCGTGAGCGGATCCCTCCTTTCTTCACTGGTACTTACCTGGCCACAATTAGTGGTGAAGAGGCGATCTTGAAGGACATCTCACAACTTTTTGCTTACTAGGAGCCGTTTAGAACATAGAATACGAGAAAAACGACCTTTTTCACTTAAATACCATAACTTAATAAAACTGTTTTTCTTTAAAGACCAGTATTTAAACAAATCTTTGCAAAGCGCCGCTACAACCCATTTGGGGAACCCGTTCGGGATGGTGCGGATTATCGCACATCCTTGGGCTTAGTAATGTGAGATGCAGACCTCCGCAAGGAGCATTCGGTCTCGAAAGATTTAAATACGACATCTTAAGAAAAATGAGATTTTTTAGATTATAATAAATATATAAAATTTTATTTTCATATAAATATATGTATATGTAACTCAAAAATATCTAGTTTGACTTATTATAAATATTCTATCTTTTTCCAAAAATGTCACAAGATTCATTTTACACTAAAATACCATGAATTCCATTTAAATAATATTTACACATAAATACCTTTATTTATGGAATTAGGTTATTCTCATTAGAAATATCACTAATATAAAATCTATAATTATTACAACTCTAAAGACGATAATAATTACTTGGGGTTTATCTTGAAAACTATATAAAAAATATTTTTACATAAAACCCCCTCAAGTTTTATAAATTACCCTAAGGACCCTGGTAAATATAGGTTTAAGAAATAATCAAGACTTCGATTTACATTTCTAATGGTCTGACTCGGGTTTGAGTCTGATTATAATCTGACTTGAATATGATTCAAGTACCATATACAATCTACAATATTACAATTCAACATGAACACATGAATCCATGAATCCAATTATCAATCTATACAACTTGACTGAATCAAACCATGGATATACATCCATTATCCAGTTATTCCATTTACATGATTTTGCAGTTACATCCGTTTACTGATATCATGGTTTTGGTCAGTCATCCAATTATACAATACATGACAAACAATACAATCAAAACACTACGGGGTTTAAGAGATAGATTGGTACGGAAGATATTAAAAGTGGCACGAGACAGTAAGATTAGGACACCTAACCTATATTCCGTTGCTGTTGTACCGTGTCTTAACGGTTCCTTGTACATTCCGTTTGCCCTGGTCTCTAGCATACTGAGACCCCTCTCGTATACACTGGCATCCTTCTGTACCAAGCTACAAACAACAGCGATAACATAACATTACAACAATATTATACAACTTTAAAAGATACCTTCTTATTCTGTCTTTTCTATTTCTCCCTTATCTTTGGGACTTACCGAGCGACGTGTTCGCTCATGACATTCTATTTCTTTCTTCTTTGAATGTCGTCAGGTGCTCTGGACACAACAGAGATCGAGCACACCAGTGAAGACTTGGATCAGTTCCTCGAAGACCCCGAGCTCTAAACATTGTACATTTCCATTCAGTATTCTTCAATTCCTGTTATGCCACTGTTTAGGCATCGCTTTTATTTTCGTTGTATTTACTTTTCATGCATTGTACAAAAGAATGTTAATAAATAAAGTTGATGTTATTTATAAATCTCTTGTCTCTTGTGATTATTTTTATATTGCTTAGATACGCTTAGCGTATTTACTTCACAGTAAATCCGTAACGGACCAGTCCCGTCCCCTTCGCCGTATACCGGGAAGCGGGGCGTGACAATCACATACGATACAATATCCATAATATGACATCCTCAAGTCAAGAGTGCGGATCTATCATCAATATAACTCGTACGGTAAATCCGTCGTACGGCCTCCCAAATCTGGGTACGGGTCAATATCACATTTATCTCTTTATTCACTTGGTATCCTTTTATCATATATTATGAACTGGGGGTACTGATCTACGTCTAGTACAATACTGATATCATCTACATATATATGTGCGTGTGTATGAAAACACAACGCCTAAAGACCCGCTATACAAATCGTGTCGTATCTCATAATACGAACCACGCCACATCACCGATCTCATGGCCTCAAGCCCAATCTCATCGACTCATCTCTAAGTCATATACTATCATCAATATCCATGTATATGTATACGTGTATATATATATATATACATAGTCCCATACCCATGCGTGTGTGTGTGTGTATATATATATATACATATCCCCATATACGCACAATAATAAAATGAATGCATGTGTGTGTGTGCGTGTGGGTGTAAACCTTATTCTAGGGTTTCGCGACTAAGAAGCTAAGCTAAGATACTTCTAATAACACTAAAACTATATCAAGAACCCTATCTTGACTATCCATGTTTCATATAACATATATAAATATATAAATATATCATATATATAGCATACTATACTTCGAACTGCGGGGTGCTATACGCCATCCACCCGACTTTCCCCGTAGATATATATCCACTCACTTTGCTCTTCGCTTGCTGGAGTCGATGACGCCATGCTCATCCTTGTCATCTCGAAGTCTACGTGGGGTACCTAAAACCAATACGCAATCGCAAACGCGTATTAAAACCAAGTCGGAAAACCAAAACGGCACACGTTTCGCCCATAGGTCAAAACCTATAACTTCGCATGCAAAACCTGACCAATAACCCTAGTCGTTGGCATTCAAACACCACACGACGGAAACACAATATCAAATATTAAATTCCAAATCATTAAAAGCCACAAAATGAATTCATAAACTTCGTAAAACACTTCCAGATTTTGTTCCAAGTGAAATTAGCAAATTCTGCATATGGGGTAGTTCTAATTTGCCTAAAATGAAGCCATGGACCAAGCACGGGACGATTCCAAAGTACCAAGGCAGTAAATTGCGGCCAAAATGAGTAAAATTGCGGCCTAAACATGAGTATATGGTCTCGGGTTTTGGGTATAGGTTCTAGGTTGCCTACACATCTCTCAGTCTTCGCTAAATATTTTTCAGGTGCCCCGGGTCATAGCAGATACCAATATACCCTCAAAGAATCCACAATTCTCCGATATCGGGGTTTCTAAGTTTATGTTTTGGGGTTTAAGTTTATGGTTTAGTCCAATATACTGTCACTAAAGGGGTTGTATAACCTCTACTCACCTCAATTACGCAATCCCAATTCAAAATTCCTCAAACCCTAACTTGGAATTTCCAAATCTCGTTAATCACAATACCACTTCTAAACATGCAAGGATACTAAAGTGAATCAAATACAATATAAATGGTGATGAACTTACCTCATTTGGCAACCCAAGAATTTTCTTGAGTTGCCCCAAGTCTTCAAAATTGGATTTTTCTTGGGCCAAAGTGATTACAAGGAGCTTGTGCATGCTTTTTTATGAAATGGAGATGATGTTTTAAGTTTATTTTGGGGGTGCTTTGAGGGTTGAAGAGGGGGATGAAAATGGGGCAGCCAAGGTGAGAGGGAGAGAGGAAGGAGATGAATGAAGAGGGAAACAAATGGCCAAGTCAACACAACCCCTCACCCTCTCTCTCTCTCATGCCCATGCCTAATATAATATTGTTTTCCTTGTTTTCTTTTCTTTTGTTTTCTTTTCTTCTCTTTAAATTTTAGAACCATGCATGATAAAAAGAAGAAAACATGAAAGAAAAAATGTAACAAGTGTGAAAAATAGCACGGTGCTTGTCATGTGCACAAATCCGGCTTAATGCGAGATTATTGATGTTTAATCGCGATTAGCATTAAAATAGTGTATAATAAATTGTAAAATTTCATAATTTGCATAAATCACATAAAGCACCCTCTTTTTAGTAATTTCTATAATTTTCCAAATTTTTCCCTATTTATCGGTATTTAATTATACCGCCTTATTAAAATATTCCCAAAATTTATTAATTAATTATAAAAATTCCAAAAAATAATATTTTATTTTTCTGGAATTTTACAATCTTCCCCCCTTAAAGAAATTCGGTCCCTGAATTTAAATTTAAACTCCCCCAATTTCTAAAACATTTCAGTAAAAAGTTCAAGTCGTCGGGGCTCCGAAATCATCAATACATAAATCACATAGTGGCACAATGCATACGCGTGAAAACGAGTATATCAATCAAAAGAAAAACTCCGTCAAGCATCCAGCAATCATTAGAGTTATGGTGAAGACACAAATGTTAAATCCAATACGAAAATCGACATGATATACATCAAACTATACATGTAAATATCATTAAAATAACAGAAAGAAATGCATGCCAAACCTTTCATGTTGCTGTGCGGTGCGCGTATCGCGGCACAGTGGCGGACGTCTATTATAAGAAAATAACTATATATATACCCCGTGTTTAACATACACGTTCCGCCGTTTTGAAAACAATTTAGAAGGATTTCCTTTATAAAATGTTTCGTGTCATCTCGGACACGTAGGTAAATACTGAGACTATAGCTCCTTTTTAGAAATCCCTTCGATAGCTACCAATGCATGCAAAATATATTCAGGTACCGTCCTCTGACTAGACTTGCTCAGTCACTATATCAAATAGTAAATATCATAAAACATGCTGCTCAAAGGGAATCACTCCTAAAATGCATATAAGAATGCCGCGTGCGTCTGGTGCGCACGGAAATCGAAACCCATGACTGTGCCATACATGTGCACAGAAACAAAATCTAAGGGCAACGGGTGTGCATGAAACACCTGTCATAGGCAACGGGTGTGCCTGACAGCAAAATCAGGTGCATCTGATATGCACAAAGAATCCCGATTTAGTGTATCTGGTGTGCACCAAAATCGCATCAAGCGCCTCAAGCATGCGCAAATCCAAATCAAGTGCATTCATCATGCCCGAATAACATCTAAATCAATTGCATCCAACATGCACGAAATCTAATATCAAGTGCCGAACATACGCAAAATCCAATCCAAGCGCGTCAAATGTGCGCAAGAATCCAAATCCAGTGCACGAGGTGCACGAAAACAATATCGAATATCACAATCGAAATCGACGGTATACAGCATATCTAAATCCAAATCCAAATCAGGTATACCGTGGTATATAATCTCATAACCATGTGCAACCGCGTGCACAAAATACAAATGCTAAAAGTGTATGAAACTATGCCGAAAGCATAAGTCAAATCACATGCATAACATAGGCATGAAATCAAAATCAATGACTCGAATGACATCAAAACGAAGTCAAGTTCAACTGTGGTGCACAAAATACGTATCAATACACTGCAAGTATATGTGAGCTATACCGAGTGCAAAAACCAAATCGAGTGCGTACCACATGCACAAAATCAACCCAACTGTATGAAATCCATGAAATCATAAACATGTGTAGCCAAGGCACAAAAACGATATCAAGTGCAATAACTGTGCACAAATCATAAATCAACACAACGGTGTATAAGGCATATCTCAAGTGCAATAACTATGCACAAAATATAAATACCCAGTAGGTGCAACCATGGTGCACGAAAACAATTATCATGAAACTCAGTCATCAAAAACTCAATCATGCGAATAGATCGCCCAAAATACTGGAATCAAGTATGGCGGAAACAGACCCGCTCAAGCACATCCTCTAAAGATCTCTGGCCAACTGTCATGGTTACTCATGACATCTCTCGTCGACGGTGCTGAACTCTGGCCTGCTGGGTGTGCGTAAAATGACCGCTCCTGGGTCCAAGTCTTCTCGTAAATATTCCAGAAAGGTCCTGTCGAGGTCTCTCCCAAATCTCGTTTCTGCTGAACTGCCCGGAGGTTATCACCCTTTACTATATCTGTTTCTTGTTCCGAAATGGCTACATACTCATCGTGACTCCTTCTGGAAGATATATCAATATACAACGCCTCTGTATGCGTGTCACATCTCTAATATCGGAGGAGTGGAACGTCATCTCATCAAGATCTCGTACGAACCTCTTACTCCACTTTTCTTTACTGTCGACTGCTTCGGACTCGTCTCTTCGTGGCTGCATGGACCGTGCTCCAACGGCTATACTCGTATCTGGAGTCTCCCAAGCAATGCATCCCATCACATGATATCCGAATAAAGTCGAACCATTCATCGATTCATCAAAACCTCATAATCCCTCAAGAGCTCAATATCTTGAGTACAGTTTAATAGTATCGAGTACATACCACAGCACTGGTGGACCAGCCGTAGAAGGGCAAACTCAAGCCTCACTAATGGCACCGCGGAACTGCCGCAAACCCTAAGGTTCAAAGGCTTTCACATGGTCATTATGTCGAGTTAGGGTTTTCATTCTTCTAGAGGGTCCATAGAATTGCTTGCATGTCTTTCCGAATACTTTAAACTTGGAATATGGGTTTCTGACATTCGATCGCCTCCATTGACACTCAACGTACCTGCGTGAAGTCGTCTCTAGCTGGAATCAATCTATCTGATGACCTCGTATTGGAGTAAGCGAACGAACCACCTGTCCTAGTCATTCATCCTCGGATGACTAGCGACCTTCTATCATATCTCTAAGTATATATTCATGCTGCAGTAGCTCCAACATCTGGGGCGATATTTCGTCATTCGCAACAGCAACTGGCTCATTTGTCCGCACGCTGAACAGTGCCTCAATCATCTAATAATCGGTGCATTAACGGTCATCACATTCTTACTGGCCTCTAGCAGTAGCCAGATCCTCTGGTGCTGATCTGCACGTCCGAGTAATCTCATAAAAGCGATCCATCAAACGCTCATGGAGCGAAAACATAATAAAATGACGCCGCTATGCAATCATATGTCCCTGTGATCACGCCCTGGTCAGTCCTCATCCGTGACGAGCTCATGCTGACCGCAACTCTAGCCGTAGCTCTCTCTGCCCGTGTAATCGTGGAAGCAAAACCATATACCAATATCGATGATGATAGATCATGAATGAATATAATGCTGTGCAAGAAAATGTACATCCTAAGGTTTCTTAAGCGGAGTAGCGTATCGTAAGTATGCCGCGGAACATACGCACGGTACGTCACTCTCCTTAAGCCGCCTACTCCATCAACCAAGGTCAACCTACGCGACGAAAGTTCGGGTCTAATACCCCCTCGACTAAGTCTAAGTTCCGTAATGTCAAGCCTAGATTCCGTATATATACAAACGCCCTAGGCTCCGCATAGTCAAACCTAGACTCGAATCAAGGTTAACCTAGCGCTCTGATACCAACTTTGTCACGACCCGAAATGGCACGTGACTGGCTCTTGAATCATATGAAGTCTATAGGACCCTATCTAATTCAATTAAGCCAAAAACCCAGAAATCTAAAACCATTTTAGGTAAGAAGAAACTTATTTTAAAACGAGTGATTTTAATAGCATAAGCCGAATAATGCATATTCAAAACATCAAGTCTTTTCTGAAAATTTCGGCAGAGTTTCCTTTGTAAATACTGGCCCCGAACGGGGTACAACATGATAAAAGCATATATAATGATAAAAGGCATCCCCAAACGGAAGCTAGCTCTTCGTCAATCGATGGCCACAACCACGCAAGCAACATAATATACAACTCCGAAGGGCGAGGATCAAAACTCAAAAGGAAACTCAAAACATCAATGAAAACCATAATAATACAACGCGCGACTCTAAGGTCGAAAGAATATACAACACTGGTCTGCTAAGTCAATACATATACAAGTTTGGTTGATGGAGTTTACTAGATACAATGAATAAAATAAAGTACAATAGTGGTCACGATACAAGTGAACCCACCTACCAAGCAATCACCCGGAATGAAGGCAGTGTGCCAGCAAAGCCGCAACGAAACCTGTACGGCGAAACCTGCAAGAACTGTGGCACAACGGGGGTGAGTTTCCAACTCATGAGTAGAAAACATCACCGAGCAGAAATCATATGTATGACACAATCCTAGGTCAATACGATCAATAAAAATATAACCTCAAAAATGATAAAGTCTGAAGTATGAAAAGGTGGCAAGGGTAAACATCTATACATAGTGTAATCCCATGTGCTCGTATCAGTGCCTCAGGTAACAATGTATCATATGTATGAGGTTTGAATGTAATGTAATGAAATGAGTGAGACAGCTGTTTTCTTTATTTAATGAGATTTCTGTATGTATATAAATCGAGTATCATCAATGAAATCAACAGGGAAATCCGTGTCAAGCATCGACACAAAACATAAATCTCAATATCTCAATATCTCAGGCTCCGGCTACCCGGACTGGGCTATATCATCAAATCTCAAAATCTCAGTGTCTCAAATCTCAATATCTCAATGTCTCAATACTACGGGCTCCGTCAGTCCGGATCGGCCCGTATCATAAATCACACGACCACGAACGGTATCCTCCGGATATCCGACACGCCAAACAATCACCGGTAGGCAGTCTGCCCCTGCCGGGCTCATCATCCTCCATGAAATCACTCTCGTCCCGGGATACCATACCGGGTCCGCCGTGTACCCGAGACGGTTCATACGAATCCTCGAATCGGGTCTCGAAATCCATCTCATAACCGAGAAAACATCATGGTGGACGACTCATACATCACGAGAAAACCGCACTTTTCATTTTAAAAAGAGAGAAAGAGAGAGAAGTTTATATATATTCTTGCGGTTTTCCCCCAAATCCAGGAAATCTTATGAAAATCCGAAATCAAATCATCAATAGCAAGTAAACAGTGAATATCGGCATAAAACTCCATAATATATGCATGAAGTAGCAAGTAATAACTGCAATGTCTAAACTAGCATATAAATACGAGTACGCTAATACCATGTCGAACTATCAATTAACAAGCTATGTCAATGAGTAATATTCTCTAAAGTGTGCGTGACATGGCAATTACCGATGATGATGTGTGTTAGCCGGCAAGTAAGCGTATGTGGAACATCCGCATCATCGGTAATGGTGCTGGTGTCCTGACAGCATGATCTCAATAATGGCATATGAAAACACTATATAAGCATGCGATGCGATACGAACAACAATAATATGCGGGAGCTGAATAATAAACACAATGATAACGAATCTGCATTTATATAAATATGAGTCATACAGTTTTGCCATTTGAAATAACACGAATCGTGTGTTTAGAAAATAGGGACTACGGTGCTTTAAGAAAATGTACGTCCTTTGAAATATCTGTAGAATCCCTTAGCCAGTCTTTAAAATAATCACGATTCGTTAGTTTTGAAATAGGTATGACTCGAGTCTAATCTATCATTTATAAGTAAACTGCAGGACTAAACTAAAAGGCTGATCGAAAGGGTAAGGAAAACCACCTAAATCTAGGTCGATATATATATATATATAATAGTCGGTGATCCCGCCTCAATAGTATCACATACGATACAATATCCATAATATGACATCCTCAAGTCAAGAGTACGGATCTATCTTCAATATATAGCTCGTATGGTAAATCCGTCGTACGGCCTCCCAAATCTGGGTACGGGTCAATATCACATTTATCACTTTATTCACTTGGTATCCTTTTATCATATATCATGATCTGGGGGTACTGATCTACGTCTAGTACATTACCGATATCATCTACATATATATGTGTGTGTATATGAAAACACAACGCCTAAATACCCGCTATAAAAATCGTGTCGTATCTCATAATACGAACCACGCCATATCACCGATCTCATGGCCTCAAGCCCAATCTCATCGACTCATCTCCAAGTCATATACTATCCTCAATATCCATGTATATGTATACGTGTGTATATATATATATATACATAGTCTCATACCCATACGTATATATATATATATATATATATATATATTTATATCCCCATATACGCACAATACTAAAATGAATGCATGTGTGTGTGTGCGTGTGGGTGTAAACCTTATTCTAGGGTTTTGCGACTAAGAAGCTAAGCTAAGCTACTTCTAATAACACTAAAACTATATCAAGAACCCTATCTTGACTATCCATGTTTCATATAACATATAATCATATAGAAATATATCATATATATAGCATACTATACTTCGAACTGCGGGGGTGCTATACGCCATCCACCCGACTTCCCCCGTAAATATATATCTACTCACTTTGCTCTTCGCTTGCTGGAGTCGATGACGCCACGCTCATTCTCGTCGTCTCGAAGTCTATGTGGGGTACCTACAACCAATACACAATCGCAAACGAGTATTAAAACCAAGTCGGAAAACCAAAATGGCACACGTTTCGCCCATAGGTCAAAACCTATAACTTCGCGTGCAAAACCCGACCAATAACCCTAGTCGTTGGCGTTCAAACGCCACACGACGGAAACACAATATCAAATAATAAATTCCAAATCATTAAAAGCCGCAAAATGAATTCATAAACTTCGTAAAACACTTCCAGATTTTGTTCCAAGTGAAATTAGCAAATTCTGCATATGGGGTAGTTCTAATTTGCCTAAAATGAAGCCATGGACCAAGCACAGGACGATTCCAAAGTACCAAGGTAGTAAATTGCGGCCAAAATGAGTAAAATTGCGGCCTAAACATGAGTATATGGTCTCGGGTTTTGGGTATAGGTTCTAGGTTGCCTGCACATCTCTCAGTCTTCGCTAAATATTTTTCAGGTGCCCCGGGTCATAGCAGATACCAATATACCCTCACAGAATCCACAATTCTCAGATATCGGGGTTTCTAAGTTTATGTTTTGGGGTTTAAGTTTATGGTTTAGTCCAATATACTGTCACTAAAGGGGTTGTATAACCTCTACTCACCTCAATTACGCAATCCCAATTCAAAATTCCTCAAACCCTAACTTGGAATTTCCAAACCTCGCTAAACATCACAATACCACTTCTAAACATGCAAGGATAATAAAGTGAATCAAATACAATACAAATGGTGATGAACTTACCTCATTTGGCAACTCAAGAATTTTCTTGAGTTGCCCCAAGTCTTCAAAATTGGATTTTTCTTGGTCCAAAGTGATTACAAGGAGCTTGTGCATGCTTTTTGTGAAATGGAGATGATGTTTTAAGTTGATTGTGAGGGTGCTTTGAGGGTTGAAGAGGGGGATGAAGATGGGGCAGCCATGGTGAGAGGGAGAGAGGAAGGAGATGAAGAAATTGAAGAGGGAAACAAATGGCCAAGTCAACACAACCCCTCACCCTCTCTCTCTCATGCCCATGCCTAATATAATATTGTTTTCCTTTTTTTCTTTTCTTTTGTTTTCTTTTCTTCTCTTTAAATTTTAGAACCATGCATGATAAAAAGGAGAAAACATGAAAGAAAAAATGTAACAAGTGTGAAAAATGGCACGGTGCTTGTCATGTGCACAAATCCGGCTTAATGCGAGATCAGCGATGTTTAATCGCGATTGGCATTAAAATAGTGTATAATAAATCGTAAAATTTCATAATTTGCATAAATCACATAAAGCACCCTCTTTTTAGTAATTTCTATAATTTTCCAAACTTTTCTCAATTTATCGGTATTTAATTATACCGCCTTATTAAAATATTCCCAAAATTTATTAATTAATTATAAAAATTCCCAAAAATAATATTTTATTTTTCTGAAATGTTACATGAAGAGTGCACTCTATAGAAACAGCGCCCACGTGAGGAGCATGTGGCGCGCTTGACGTTTGGCGCCAACCAATGAGTGCAGAGCCCTTTTTATAAAAACAGCGCCCACGTGAGGAGCACGTGACGCGCTTGGCGCTTGGCGCCAACCAATGAGTGCAGAGCGCTCTTTAAAAGAGAGCCCACGTGAGGAGCACGTGGCGCGCTTGGCGCTTGGCGCCAACCAATGAGTGCAGAGCGCTCTTTATTTAGTAGCGCTTGGCGCTGGATTTCCCTTTGTGTATTATATTCTGCAAAGTTCAATTATTTGTTCTTCCCCGGATCTTTGATTCCTAAAATAAAAAAAAATTCATCCCCGTAAGAATTAAATTCTTATTTGTGGGAGACTTGTCTCATGGATCTCAGATCCGAGGAAAGAACTATGTTCTTTTTATGAGGGTTAAACCCTTAAAATGCTCTGATCTCTATTTTTATTTACCTTGAAGAAAATTCTTCTTCTTAGAGCTTGCTCTTCTCTCTTTTCTTTTCTGAGAACTTGAAACTTATAGGGAGGTTTCTCTGTACAAGACTTGGAGTCTTGGGTTTTTTATATAAGGGAGGCTGATTTGTTGAATCAGTTAAGGAAATCTCTCATTGAGAGATCTCTGATTGATTTGGGGATGTTTACCACCGTTGGATCTTTGATCCCAAGCCTTCTGTTTTACAGAATATTTTCCTCTTGTTATTAACGGGATTGGGAAGTATTTTTCCAAACAGAACTTATTTTGTATCTTGGTGATTTTTTAATCACCATTGGATCTTTGATCCAACGGTGCTCTGATTTACAGAGCGCAATCTTTCTTGTTTGGAAAGATTTGAGGATTATTTCCTCAGTAGAATTTGATTCTGTAATTTGATGATTCATTATCTTCGTTGGATCTTTGATCCAATGGTGGAGAACATTTAGTTCTAGAGCTGGCGCTCTCGTGCTTTGCACGTGGGACGCTGCCTCAGAGTCTTTGACTCTTAGCGCTGGCGCACTTGGCGCTGGCGCTCTCGTGCTTTGCACGTGAGGCGCTGCCTCAGAGTCTTTGACTCTTAGTGCTGGCGCTCTTGGCGCTGGCGCTCTTGGCGCTGGCGCTCTCGTGCTTTGCACGTGAGGCATTGCCTCATTTCAAATTTTGAAATTTTGAATAGAGCTTTGCTCTCTGATTGGGGGAAACAGGGTTCAAAGCTTCGAACCCTCTTAACGAGGTAGGTTCCTGCTCGGCACATCCGCAGCGGGTAGCTTCCTGCTCAACAATGTTGTGGATCCAAATTCCTCGTCAAGAGGCCGACGAACAATTTCATGCTGGCCAATCCTTAGCGGGTAGCTTCTTACCCATGTACGCTAAGGATCTAAAACCCTCTTAACGAGGCCACCGAGCAGCTTCCCTGCCCGGTCCATCCCTAGCGAGTAGCTTCCTACCCAACAACGCTAAGGATCTGAAGCCCTCTTAACGAGACCACAGAGCAGCTTCTCTGTCCGGTCCATCCCTAGCGGGTAGCTTCCTACCTATCAACGCTAAGGATTTAAAGCCTCCATCCCTAGCGGGTAGTTTCCTACCCATCTACGCTAAGGATCTGAAACCCTCTTAACGAAGCCACCGAGCAGCTTCCCTGCCCGGTCCATTCCTAGCGGGTAGCTTCCTACCCAACAACGCTAAGGATCTAAAGCCCTCTTAACGAGGCCACCGAGAAGTTTCCCTGCCCGGTCCATCCCTAGTGGGTAGTTTCCTACCCAATAACGCTAAGGACCTAAAGCCCTCATTCGGAGGCCACCGAGCAGCTTCCTGCCCGGTCCATCCCTAGTGGGTAGCTTCCTACCCAACAACTCTAAAGATATGAAGCCCTCTTAACAAGTCCACCGAGCAGCTTTCCTGCCCGGTCCATCCCTAATGGGTAGCTTCCTACCCAACAACGCTAAGGATCTAAAACCCTCTTAACGAGGCCACCGAGCAGCTTCCCTGCCCGGTCCATCTCTAGCGGGTAGTTTCCTACCCATCTATGCTAAGGATCTAAAGCCCTCTTAACGAGGCCACCGAGCAGCTTCCCTGCCCGGTCTATCCCTAGCGGGTAGTTTCCTACCTAATAATACTAAGGACCTCAAACCCTCATTGCGAGGCCACCGAGCAGCTTCCTGCCCGGTCCATCCCTAGCACGTAGATTCCTACCCAACAATGCTAAGGATCTGAAGCCCTCATTACGAGGCCACCAAGCAGCTTCCTGCCCGGTCCATCCCTAGCGGGTAGATTCCTACCCATCAACGCTAAGGATCTAAAGCCCTCACCAAGAGGCCACCGAACATACTCATGTTCGGCTCGTCCATGTGGGGTAGGTTCCTGCCCTAAGAAAAGATGGATCCAACGCCCTCGTCAAGGAAGGATCAGCCAACACCGACCAATTCTAACTTAGCTATTTTTCGATTCATTCTAAATGAACGATCGCCACCTCGACTCCGGGGAGCGGGAGGGTACCGACCTTCTGTTACTCGACTTTCACTCGACGCGCGATCGTCACATAAAAAGGCCGGACACCAACCCACGACCTAACCCTCACGGGATGAGGCTATTGACGGGCTAAATATACTTGCAGAATGAAGATACAAACAAAAGTATGTGAGCTAAACATTTAGAAAATGAAGAAGAAGGTGCACTTTATTTATGATCCGAAAATAAATACAAGGTATTCTGAACTCCTCGGCCTTACAAAAACACCCGGAGGCTTACAAAACTTTGAAAAAAAAGAGAGAGAGAAATCCCCTAGGCAGGAAAGCTCAGGCCATAGGCTCAGGGAGGATCTCGCCCTGCTCGACACCATCATCGGGGACCAAAACGGCGACCTCTGGGTCGGCGCTTCCACCGACAGCCTCACCCCCGGCGGCCGCCCTGGCAACTTCCACCTGCGGCGCATCCTCGGAGAGAGGGTACTGGACCCGGAGCTCGCTGTCGAAGAACTCCGGCTTCAACGCCTTGACGACGTCGAGAGCCTGGTGCCAAACGATGGCCGGGGCATCGGCGAGGTCGGCGTAGAACTGGTCCGACGCTTTATACCTTTCCACGGACTTCACCGCCCGGACCTCAGCAAGCTTCACGGCCTCGAGCGCCGCCCGGGCGTCCTTCCTGCTGACGTCTCTCGACTTCTTCATTACGTTATAGAGGTTACCAACCTCCTCCAATTTGGTCTGGATAGCCCGGTTGGATTCACTTAGAAGTCGGTGAGATTCCTTATACTTGGAGTTTGTCAGCTCCTCGGCGATCACCCAGGCTTCGAGGGCGGCTATCTTCTCCTCCGCTTGTTGCAGCCGAAGGCACATATCCTCCTCCCGCGAGGACGATTCCTCCGCCTTCTTCATGGCCGGGGCTATCTCCTCGGATTCCATATTTACAATGAGGACGCGGTAGTGGAGGACCTAAGGAAAAGCAGCAAAAGGAGTTAGAAACGTTCAAACCGAAAAAATATGCTTAAGAAGATTCTTAAAGGAAAAAGGATACTGACCTAAACTGCCTCCTGAGCGATGGCAGCCACCTGGGCCTTCAGGGTCCCCCGGGGAATCTTGCCCCCAGCTGCTTGCTCCATGGCGAAGAGCAAGCTGTTGGCGACGGAGAGCCCTGAGGGCACCTCGAAGCATAAGTCCCCCTCATGCAATGGGATCCCGGTAGAAGGAAGCGCCCGAGAAACCGTCTTTTTGTGCCTTTTAGGGGGCGTCGGTGGGCTTGGCCTCCTCCTCTTCCTCCCGCGCCAGGGGTGCCGGATCCCACGCATGCTTCTGCCCCCCTCCCCCGCGGCGCTCTTCGGGGACAAGGGGGACGCAGTTGAAGACATGCTTGGCGGTGCAGGCCTGGGGGCCGAGCTCGGACCCGGTCGGGACGAGCTTCCGCCCTCGGTCTTCTTTTGGGCCTTCACGGCCATGGCAGCTAAGAACTTGGAATGGTCCATTTGCTCTGCAAAAAGGGAGGAATACACAAAGAGAGTTAGTGACGCTGAAAAGGGCAAAAAAAATTCATCAAAGTCTAAATAGATCGTCTATGGCCCTAACTTACCCAGAAAACGCGCAGGGCTGAACCCAGCCCAGCTCAGGGCCTGCTGAGAAAGCAGTACATCGGCCCGCTAGATCGGCTCCCATAAAGACACCACCCTTGCCTCGGGTGAAGATGACTGTTTCGCCCTCGGGCAGTCGGCCCTGTGCCACTGTATAGGCATAGGCCAATCCTCGCTCTCGGGTGGCCCGACGAAAATGAGCTTCTCCTTCCATTCATGGATGGAAGAAGGGACGGCTACCACACCCGATCCGGCCACCCCGCCCCTACGTTTTTTGAAGGAAAAGTACACCCAGCTCGGCTCATCCTTGCTGGTGCCAGGATGATTCTTATAACAGAGGAAGGAAACGAGGGGGGTCAAACAGAAGGGGATATTTTCAAGTTTCAACCGGACCAGAAACCCAAGGAGGATTCTCCACGAGTTCAGCGCTAGCTGGCCCGGGGCAAGATAGAAGCAGCGAAACACCCCACATACCTCGGTTGAGAAGGGCAGACGCATTCCGGCCTGGAATGCTTCCAAATACAGGGCAATCTCCTTATCATGCACCTGGTCCGCCCGCCCACCCTCTCTAGATAATCGAAGCGAATAGTTGGAGGGAATATGGAATCGAGCCCGAATCTAGGTAAGTTCGTCCACATTCCTCAAAACAAAGGGCGCATCGCGGGCGTTCCCGATGCGCGCCTTAGGCGCCCTTGTCGCCACCCGATGGCGAACGACACGGGCATCCCTGGCTCTAGGGGGCGAGCCCGACTCAGAAGACACGGCAGAAGAACCCTCTCGGCTATCTGAAGCTGAGGAGGAGGAAGACCCACTGGACTCGGTGTTCCCCTCCGAAAGACGGCGCGAGACGGACGTCTTGCCTGAAATTCAGGGCAGATGCTAATTGGTGCTATCCGTCCACCTCTCCGAAGATGCCAAGTTGATTTATGGAACCATGTATCGAAGGTTTAAACGAATGCGGCCGATGTAGCAGACTTCGTCAGATTCTCCCTCATTGAGGGGTTTTTGATTGTGGGGACGCTCTTCCCTGCAGGCGCATGCCCCTGCCGTTAATTACGCTACCGCATCGTGGTAGCAACTTTCTCCTTCTCCAGATGGTTATTTCGTGTCATGTGTATTTGTTTTGTTTTTGGTTTCCCGTGGATTATATACGGAGACTAATTTATGTTGTCGCCCGTAGGGCGTGAATTAGTCCAAATTCGTATCTTCTTAGATTTGGGTTTGGGTTGGGTTTAAGGATACGTTAGTCTCATTTGAGACTAAGATCAACTTAAACGTTTGTTAAGGATACGTTAGTCAAGGATACGTTAGTCTAGTTTTTAGACTAAGATCAACTTAACGGGATCGTTTAGATCCAACAAGAGAGCAATTAAGGGAGTCATGTTGTTTAGTTTAGTGACATTACGGTCAATAGGTAGTTTAAGGACATTGCGGTCCAATGTTAGTTTTAAGACATTGCGGTCAAGGTTAAGGACGTCATAGTCCATGGATTTAAGGACTCCACAGTCCGGCGTTAGTTTTAAGACATTACGGTCAAGGTTAAGGACGTCATAGTCCGTTGTTAGTTTTAAGACATTCCGGTCGAGGTTAAGAACGTCATAGTCCATGGTTTTAAGGAACCCACAGTCTGTATCAATATGTGGTCATCGGGACCCGTCACCTCTTTGAAGACGTTGAGGAATTACAACGCCAAACATCAAAGGAGTGAAGAGATGTACCCTTAAACCAAGGTAGATTAAATGATCTTTGGCCCAATTTGGAACCAAGACCAATTAATTATATTATGAGCCCATTAGCCCAGTTAAGTTTGAATTGAGGACTTATAGCCAGCTTGGGCTAAGTCCAATCATGCTCAGAATATTGGCCCTCTGTTGGTTCATTGAAGGAGAGGCTTTGCCTTTAGAAACTTAGCCAATTGGGCTAAAGCTAGTGTTAAACACTAGAGACCAACAGTGTTGAACACTGGGAATAAGATTAGCAAGTTAGTGTTAAACACTAAAAGATAATCAGTGTTAAACACTGAGAACAGAGTTTTCAAATTAGTGTTAAACACTAAGCAAATTAGTGTTAAACACTGCAAATAGAGTTTTCCAAATTAGTGTTAAACACTAAGAAAATCAGTGTTAAACACTGGGGACAAAGTCTCCAGATTAGTGTTAAGCACTAAAGAGATAGGGGTCGCGTGTGGACACGTGAGAGCGCCCTGATTCCCCTTATCTTATTCTGCAGGTAAGCGTTTAAGACTTTTAATCCTGACGGCCATCACGTGTGAGCACGTGATGGAGTCCCACGCTCTGGTCTGTTAGAATGCTCATTAGGGGTCACGTGGTGACACGTGAGGGCGCCCTAGAGCTCTTTTCTGTATCTTTTGCCTTTTTCTCTGTGTGCTTCAGAGGGCACGTGGGGCACGTGAGGCGTTGCCTCAAAGTTCTTTTCTATGGATCTTTGCAGGGGTCACATGGTAGCATGTGAGCGCGCCCTGCTTCCCTTTATTTTGTTCTGCCATAAGCATTAAATACTTTGGAGCATCACGTGCTGTCACGTGATGGGAATTTGGGTGTTCATCTGTTAAAGCTTCAGCCAAGGGGTCATGTGGTAGCACGTGACTCTGGTTCTTTGCATATTTTAAAGATATGTTCATCTTTTAAGAATTAAATTCTTCATAGGGTTAAACCCTAGCCATGAACTTTAGAGGAATTAAATTCCTATTTTCTTCTAAAGAATTATATTCTTAGATAGGGTTAAACCCTAGTTTCTTTTTTAAGGGAATTAAATTCCTGTGAATTTGAGAGAATTAAGTTCTCAATTAGGGTTAAACCCTAGTTCTATCCATTCTGAAGGAATTAAATTCCTAAGGTTAAACCCTGATTTTATCTCAAAGGAATTGAATTCCTATAATTCTGTGAGAATTAAATTCTCAAAACTCAGTTCCTCCTCTGTGTTTTGGATCTGCATGGCAGGATCTCAACCCAATGAGAATTAAATTCTCAGTTCATGGGGAGATGTGCACTTTACAGATCCTCCACCAGAGAAAGAACTAAGTTCTTTTCTTCTTATAAGAGTTAAACTCTTTTGAGAATTAAATTCTCTTTTTAAGCCTCTCTTTTCTTACCTAGGGTTTTTTCTTTTGCAGAGAATCAAATTCTTCCTCTTGAATTTTCAAGATTCCAAGGCTCTATATTTATCTCTCTCTGTTTTTCTCTCCCCCTTCTTCTTTCTTCTTTTTTTTTAACTCTCTCCCTTGGCATCTATTTATAGGAGAAGGAACATAATCAATCTGTTTAGTAAATCTCTCATTGAGAGATTTGATTTATCGTCATCATTAATCTGGGCCTTTAGATTATTAGGTGAATTTTGTTCACCATTGGATTTTAAATCCAAAGATATCCCCTTGTTATTTCGGTTAGATTTAGGGGGAAATCTTTCCAAGTCCATGATTTTTCCATAAATTGGTGATATTTAATCACCTTTAGATTTTTAATCCAAGGGTTTCAGATAATTCTCTTCCATTTTGGAAAGATTTGAAAGATCTTTTCTCAGAATTTAATTCTGTTAAAGAATAAGGCTTTTAAAGCCGGTCACGTGTGGCCACGTGACCCCTGGTCACGTGTAAGCACGTGACCCCTGGAATGGGCTTTTCTTCTTCTGTGCTCTTTTCTTTTTCTGCCGCTGCCTAACCATCGCGTGCCAACACGTAACCACTGGTCACGTGTGAGCACGTGATGCCTCTTCTAAAGCTTCTTCTTGACTTTTTAATCAGGGAACAAATATGCTCTGTGCCGCTGCTTAACCATCACGTGCCAACACGTGACCACTGGTCACGTGTGCGCACGTGATGCCTCTTCTGAATCTTTTCTTGATTTTTAATCAGGGAGCAAATTCCCCCACAGCGTTGCTCTCACGTGTCTGCACGTGAGTGCAACGCTGTCACTTTTGTGACCGTTGGATCTGTCTTGGGAGTAGGGTAGATGAAACGTTTTGCATCCCCTCCTATAAATGCCCATGTCTTTTCAGAAGCGTCTACACTTTGCTCATCTTCCTCCTTGCAAACTTCTTTCTGAGAATTTAATTCTCCTTTCCAGAGCTTAGTTCTCTGCCTTGAAAAATTTTCAGAGTTTAACTCTGTTCAAAAAGAACCCTTTTCTTCAGGTAATGCTCTTAAACGAACAATGAACTTTCATGTCCTTCTGGATTTTAAATCACACCAAGGGTTTCACCCCTTTTAACATGAACCCATTTTTTCAAGTTCGTCAACAAAAATAGAAAACCATCTAATCTTCGAACAGTAGATCTCTTAGGATTCATTTGATCTTTAGGGAGATGATGAGATCCGTTGCCTTTTTCTAAGGAATTTAATTCCGTTTGAAGAAAATGTTTCTGGGAATTTAATTCCCTTCTCTTAATAGGGAATTTAATTCCTATGAAGAACTCAGTTCTTCACATGGAGGCTTCTTAGGGTTTTCTTGCGCTAGATTGTCCTTCTGTAATCAATGGAGAAGAAGCTTGCAATGATGTCTTTTCTGGGAAGTTAATTCCTTTGATCCTGTTTGATTTGTTGTAGAGTCCAAGGTGGATTTCTTTTAGGGGAAGGCGTAGGGTTATTTGAAGTTTCCTGTTTATTTAATTAGAATATTCCTTTTATCTCATTATGATTACTGTGCCTCATCATTAGCCAGCCGTCATCTTAATTTCGTGGGACCCCCATGTTTTGTAACTAATGGTCTTACCAAACAAGTCCTCTGTCGCTTTTTTCAACTGACTTCATATATTTATGCTCAGATATATATATATATATATATATATATATATATATTCATATATATATATGTATGTATGTTCTTGGCTTCATCTTTGACAGTTTTCCTTTAGTTTGTTTCAGGTGTGATGGCTTCTGTTCCGTGCTTTCCCTTCACTCGCTCGGAGGCCGCTTTTCCTCAATCACCATCCGACGAGGAAGCGATGGCGATGATCCGGGCTCATGACCCGAACTGCACCAGCTTACTTCTATGGGGAACTTGGTACAGCCATATCATCCGGGGTCGCCGGAGTTTCCTCTGTGAAGTGCCGACAGAGCCCACTTTCCCGTTCTTGCCGATGGACCCTCCGAGGACGGTTTTCGCTGTGGAGATGCCAAATTGGACTCCAACGGGACAGCTCGAGCCTTCGACAACCGGTATCCCGAATCATCCGATCCCGGCTATAGATATCCTGGGACGACGTATTTGTCAGGGTGAGGCCCACCCATGGGGACAGATTTATAAAATAGGGCTCACTCCTCGACACCCCACGGGTTACCTCATCTGGGCTCGCTATATCCTTACTACTCATCGTGTGCGACTGCAGAAGGTCGGGCTTTACCAGGCAATATATGCGTCGCTCTTTCATTATCAATCCCCGCATGTCTGGTGGGTTAAGGCGTTCTTGAATCAATGGAATCTCCCCACCAACACTTTCCTTCTGGGGGACAGAAAGGTTTCGATCTCTTTGGGGGAATTTTATGAGATCTCGGGGCTGCCAATTCGAGGGGCACTTTATGAGGAGTTACTACCTTCTGATGAATACATCTTTGAGCCCGAGCCCGCACTGCTTGACGGTTTGTCTGCTGAGAACGCCGTTCGCCACAAGCGTCCCAGTTTGATCAAGGTGTTAGGTATCTTTGACCGATTGTTCACCGAATCTGAGGAGCAGGGCGTTACTTTTAAGAACTTCATTGCATGCTTCCTTCGCGAGGACGTCTTGTCGAAGACAGCTCCGAAGTTCGCAAATATCAAAGACCCCTTTGGGTTTGGTCCGAAGAAGCTACCGGCCAATGAATCGGATCTACCGCAGTACTACATCCCCATAATGTCGCCGGTGTCTTTCGAATCCATTACAGCACCCGGCGTGGATGAGGAGACATTCTTCGTTGGGTTCATCAGTGTCTGGCTCAGCTGGTTTGTCATCCCTATGCATCGCCACTTTATGAGAGTTTCGGTCATCTATCCGGCTCACCGTATAGCTGAGGGAACGCGGCTGGCCGTTGGCATCCCGGCATTGGCGCATCTCTATCATGGGTTGGGCGCTACAGCTAATACTTCCACCCCTGGCGTAGACGTGGTAAATTTTTCGCTTCACTACTTTACGTCTTGGATCGAAATGCACATCTTGGGTGCTTTCGCTATGCATCAGAGGCCTGCATTTTACGATGCTTATATCTTTCCGCGACTTATGCGATTGGTGGATGCTTCTGCCGCTGACCCGACTCAATTCGGGGCTATTCGGGCATTGATTTCTCCTTATGCTACTGCTGGCGGGTTGGTATTTACTGATCGGGTCTTATCTTCTTCCTCGGGTTCAACTCAGCCGCTTTGGGACCGGTCAACAGATAACACGCCCTCTTTGAAGCCCCGGGAGGCCGCGCGCTTATACGCAATCAGACCGGGCTACCTGGTATTCCGTCAGGATAACGCGACCCTTTTCATGCGGTACAATCTGCATCGCTTTGCTCGGCAGTTTGGCTACGATCAGGGCGTCCCGTTTGAGGCTTTCATAGTCGTACCGGTTCCTTCGCTCGAGGCCGTTCGAGATGCCGCCCATCATTTTGTGAGACTGAACACCGGTTCCCAGTCCATGATCCACGATGCTGATTACATGCCCCGATGTGTAGGGTCGTTCACGGGCTGGTATCTCCATCGGGTCAACTCAATTATTATTGAGGAAAGAAGGGTACTTCTTGGCCACGGTGCCCCTAGTCAAGTTCCGGCCACGGGAGCTACGCTGCGACCGCGTGCCCCAATTCGTTTTCCTCTGAGGGATACCGGCACCGCGCTTATTCCGGGAGAGTCGGGAGTAGATCTTACCCCAACAGCTGTTATGCCCCTGGGTACTCGGTCGCGGGGTAAACGGGCTCCGGTAATAGTGTCACTACCCGAGACAACACCGCTCACCGCGGCATCGAAAATGGTGGCGTCATCTTTGGTTGTGGCGCCAGGTGAGGGTGACAGGGATGAGGTTGTTGAGGGTGTTGAGAGCGACATGGGCCGATGCCGCATTAAGGCTCCGCGGGGAAGGAAGCGGTCGTCCTCGGCGACCGGCTCTGGGTCCAAGTGTCGAAGGAAGGTTGCTATCAACTTGCTCGACTCTTTAATAGAGTCTGAGCCCATTCTTGAGGATGAACCCTTGGCCCTGCAGGAATCAGATGCTGGACTACTTTTCCCGAGTTCGGCCGCCGAGGAAGACGCACAGTTGGCTGAGGCGATACGGCGTTCTAAAGATGAGTCTCAGAACGCAAGGGTTCCCAAGAAAGCTTATCCTGCCGTAATCCTCTATGAAGACCCCTCATGGATCCGGCGGCGGTTTATTGGCCCTTTGGAGGAGTGGGGAGAAAGGGCGCTAAAGTAGGCCGCTTCGGAGGACGCTGCGGACGCGCTTTCCTTATGGACTGGCGGCCACGAGTCCACCCTCGAACCCCGGCGAGCCCGCCTCCTTGAGAAGGAGCATCGGCTTGAAGAAGCCATATTGAAGGCTTCCCTGTGCATTGGTATGTTTTTATACTTCTTTGCAGTTTTTCAGATTGTTTATGCCCGTATATATGTATTCTTATTCTTGTATGGATTGTGCAAAATCTTCGGCGATGGGGGAGGTTCCTACGGGCTTGTTGAAGCTAAAGCCCGTTGACATTCCCGATGCAGCCTTGCTCGATGTGGAGGGGGTCGACGAGGCTGTTCCTCTTGCCATAAAGCCTCCAGTGGCGGTTCCTGATCACGGAGCGCTTGCTCCTTTGGTAGAGGCTCCTTTGGGGGTCGCCGTCCCAACGACTCTTCCTACGGACGGCTCAGAGGCTGGAGGAGAGGTAGTCGGGACCACCCTCCCTCTGCTGGAGCCGGAGATCGCGGCGGAGGCCGTTGAAGCCGCCATCCCCCCGACTCAGAATGGGAGGAATGTTGAAGGTAACTTTCTACATTCTAAATTAGCAATCTTTCTGTTGTCTGAACTCTTTTGTTTTCTCAGAATTGTGCGGGCTGGCGGCCTCTATCGCTGATTTGTCTCCCCAGCAATCGTTTCAGCGTCTGTTGGAAATGGCAGCTCCGCAGGCGATCTCCCCTCAACGCATCGTCCTCTCATCTGGACAAGGTTAGTGTCGTTTGCCATTTCTTATAGTATCGTTGTTATTTTGTGTATTGACATTGACTTTCTCTATAGTTTTGGAGGCCGACGACGAGGTTGAGGTCCTCGAAGGGCTAGGGGAACCTTTGGCTCCTACTTGCATGTCCGTGGGTAAGTGACATTCCAATATAGTCCCACTTGTTCCTTTGCTTAGGAGTTTTACTGACATCTTTTTAAATCTGAACAGCTTTGCCAGCCTCCATAGCGCTAAACTCGCGCATCGCCATGCCGCCTGGCCCCTATGCTTTGCGAGCCTCAGAGCGCTTGGCCTAGCTAAGCCTTGTCTCCTTGTCGTCTTTGATCGAGGAGCTTCGTGCTGGCAGCGCAACCACAGCTGAAGCATTTATCGCCGAAGCTAACGGTTCTCTTCCTTTTCTTGCCACCTACCATAGCGAAGAGGTGGTGCGAGTCTGGGTGGAGTTCTGTCGGCAGGTGGAGGCTTGCTTGCACGCCCTTGAGTGTTCCCGTCTTTCCTCGGAGGCCGTGGCTGCAAAGGCGGACTTGCGGGGGCTGATAGCGCGGTGTGCGGCAAACATGGCATCATGCGAGAAGAGGCTCGGCCGTAAATTCTCGGAAAGGGAGTTGGCCTCTAAAGCATTGAGCGAGCTTCAAACCAGCCTTACAGCCAAAACCAATAAAGCGTATGAACTCTGGCAGGTACTTCAAGAGTCTATCAGAGAGGTGGTGGCTCTTGATAAAGCTGTCGTGTTCACTCGCGGAAGGGTCGAGGCTCACAGGGCTACTGAGAAAGAGCTCGAAGGCTGGCTCGCCTCGTATCAGGCCCAACAAGCTCAGGCGGAGGCTCGTCTTCTAGCGATCCTGAATCATGAAGTCGTGGCCCATCAAAAGCAGGATGAGCTAGCACAATTACTAAATTGCCCACCGGCTTGAAAACTTGTATCTTTTCCTTTCTTTTTGTACATACTCCTGAGCGAGAGTATTTTCTTTCTGTTCTTTCATGAATTGTACTTTGTACTCATTTTGGTTTATGAATAAAGACATATTTTTCTTCTCAGTGGTATGTCCCCTTTTTATTGAATGTATTCTGCGGACAATTCATTTAGGTTTCCTTGCAGGGCAGCGATGGCTTAGGATTCAGGGTTAAGATCAGCCTCCTAAGACTTTTGAGCTTTATGAGCCGTAAGGGTCTCATAAAGAGTTTTTCTCCCTACAGGTCGAGAGGATCCCGTAGGTGTAAGTTCTTCTTAAGTATCGTGAGTATTCTTAAGCGGGTTTTCCCTTGGGAGTCGTAAGGATCTCACCAGAGAGTTTTCTTCCTTACAGGTCATGAGGACCCGCAAGTGCTGGGTGCGGTCGCCCTTATCTGTATTTCACGGGATCAGGGGTTGCTTTGGGATGTTTTCCAGGGTACCGTAGTTTAAAGACATTGCGGTCAAGGTTAAGGACCTCATAGTCCGTGGGTTTAAGGACTCCACAGTCCGATGTTAGTTTTAAGACATCGCGGTCAAGGTTAAGGACGTCATAGTCCGTGGATTTAAGGACTCCACAGTCCGATATTAGTTTTAAGACATCACGGTCAAGGTTAAGGACCTCATAGTCCGTGGATTTAAGGACTCCACTGTCCGATGTGTGGTTACTGGGACCCGTCACTTCTTTGAAGACGTTGAGGAATTACAACGACAAATATCAAAGGAGTGAAGAGATGTACCCTTGAACCAAGGTGAAATCAGTCTAGAATCATCATGGTTGATCGTTAGTTTTAAGACATTACGGTCGAGGTTAAGGACATCATAGTCCGTCGATTTTAAGGACTCCACAGTCCGATGTTTGCACTGGATGCTTCACACGGGTTCACTACCGTGCTCTGCGAGGACCAGGCTCCTCTCTGGACGTTTTCCACGGGGTCGAAGAGTGGCGTTATCCGCGTTCCACGTGACCAGGAATTTTGCACTAGATACTTCACATGGGTTCACTACCGTGTTCGGCGAGGACTAGGCTCCGCTCTAGATGCTTCGCACGGGTTCACTGCCATGCTCTGCGAGGACTAGGATCCGCTCTGGACGTTTTCCACGGGGTCAAAGAGTGACGTTATCCGCGTTCCACATGACCAGGGATTTTGCTCTGGATGCTTCCAACGGGTTCACTGCCGTGTTCTGCGAGGATCAGGCTCCGCTCTAGACGTTTTCCATGGGGTCAAAGAGTGACGTTATCCGCGTTCTACGTGACCAGGGATTTTGCACTAGATGCTTCACACGGGTTCACTGCCGTGTTCGGCAAGGACTAGGCTCCGCTCTGGACGTTTTCCACGGGGTCAAAGAGTGACGTTATCCGCGTTCCACGTGACCAGGAATTTTGCTCTGGATGCTTTCCACGGGCTCACTGCCGTGTTCTGCGAGGACTAGGCTCCGCTCTGGACGTTTTCCACGGGGTCAAAGAGTGGCGTTATCCGCGTTCCACGCGACCAGGAATTTTGCTCTGGATGCTTTCCACAGGTTCACTGCCGTGTTCTGCGAGGACCAGGCTCCGTTCTGGACGTTTTCCACGGGGTCAAAGAGTGACGTTATCCGCGTTCCACGTGACCAGGAATTTTTCACTAGATGCTTCACACGGGTTCACTGCCGTGTTTGGCGAGGACTAGGCTCCGCTCTGGATGCTTCACACGGGTTCACTGCCGCGCTCTGCGAGGACCAGGATCCGCTCTGGACGTTTTCCACGGGGTCAAAGAGTGACGTTATCCGCGTTCCACGTGACCAGGAATTTTGCTCTGGATGCTTTCCACGGGTTCACTGCCGTGTTCTGCGAGGACCAGGCCCCGCTCTGGATGCTTCACACGGGTTCACTGCCGCGCTCTGCGAGGACCAGGATCCGCTTTGGACGTTTTCCATGGGGTCAAAGAGTGACGTTACCCGTGTTCCACGTGACCAGGAATTTTGCTCTGAATGCTTTCCACGGGTTCACTGCCGTGTTCTGCGAGGACCAGGCTCCGCTCTGGACGTTTTCCACGGGGTCAAAGAGTGACGTTATCCGCGTTCCACGTGACCAGGAATTTTGTTGATTATATCCGCATTTCACGGAGTTGGGATTTGACTCTCAGTGATCTGTACACCGCCGAGTCGTGGAACTGGGAATTGCCGCTGTTCCGCTTTGTTCGAGGTTGTATTTGTCGCAATGAGACGAATGTTGAGAAGATCTCTATGTTATTTGTGACTCATCGAGATTTGGCCTCTTCGTCTGATGAAACCTGGGCGAGGAGGAGTGCGATTCCTTCTTTGTTTGCGCCCCTGGATTGTATATAGGGATTGACATGATATCACCTGTAGAGCAAAAATTTCATTCATTTTCATTTCTTCCACGATGCTCTATCATTTCAGCTTTCGTATCGCGAAGGTCGCGATTGCCCAATCATTTCGGCTATTTTTCGCGGTGCCCTATCATTTCGGCTATTTGTTTTTATTTACTCGTTACTTTTTATTGCGAGTTGCCCCATCATTTCGGCTATTTTGCATGCATACATTTTTTTACTTGCTGATTTTGTTGCAAGTTGCCCCATCATTTCGGCTATTTCGTATGCATGTGTGGCTTGTTGGCTTTTCGTTGTAAGCTTGGATTTAGACATCAATTTCGGCATCAGTGCCGCTACAACTGGGATATTTCCAGGAGCGAATCATCATTTGCCTCTGTCGATGTTGAACAAAGGTGGCTTAGTAAACAGGGTTAAGGGTCCTGTCGACTAAGGCTTTTGACTTCATGAGCCGTAAGGGTCTCACAAAGGTATTTCTCCCTACAAGTCGTGAGGATCTTGTAGGTGTGTTTTCTCCTTGGGAATCGTGAGGATTCCTAAGTACATGTTCTCTTGTAAGTCGTAAGGATCTTACAAAAAGGTTTTCTCCTTATAAGTCGAGAGAACTCACAAGGGTTGTTCATCATATGAACATATCCCTAGTCACGGATGGGACTTGGTTAGGGAAATGTTTATTCGCACCCGTGGATTGTACACAAGGGTCAGTATTGAGCCACTTGTAAGGCAATATCGAAGTTTGTGGGGGTTGCTTAAGAACAGGTTCAGGTCTCTGTAACTTAAGACTTTCAAGTCTTATGAGCTGTGAGGGTCCCATAAGAGAGTTCTCCTTACGAGTCGTGAGGATCTCGCAAGTGTAATTTCTCCTTAGAAATCGTGAGGATTCCTAAGTGTGTTGCTCCCTTGTGAGTCGTAAGGATCTCACGCAGGTGGTTTCTCCTTACAAGGTCGAGAAGACTCTGCAAGTGTCTTTTAACGAGGTTGCGCCCTTTCGGGTTTTCACAAACACTCGCCGGTAGCCCTGCTGTTTTTACTCACGGAGCCCTTTCGGGTTTTCATCCGTGCCCATTTCGCTTATGGACATACCGTTTTTATTATTTTTATTATATTTTTTATATATATATATTTTTGTATCGGCTTTGAGATGCTGCAATCCACCGCAGTCTATCGACATCTCGGTCAACGGCTAGTTTTAGGACATAGTGGTCCGTTGTTAGTTTAAAGACGTTTTGGTCCGTTGTTAGTTTAAGGACATTTCGGTCCCTTGTTAGTTTAAAAACATTTCGGTCCGTTGTTAGTTTAAGGACATTTCGGTCCGTTGTTAGTTTAAAGACATTTCGGTCCTTTGTTAGTTTAAGGACATTTCGGTCCGCTGTTGAAGAAGGCCGGTTACTACTCATAGAGTTCGGGCTTAGGAAGATAGCGAGCGGACATGGTCGTCGTCATCTATCATTGACCTAGGCCTTGACCCGTCAAGCGTAGTATTTCTTCAGGAAGCAACCGTTTATCGGTCTGAAAGGCCTTTCGCCGTGCATGTCCATGAGTAGATAGGCCCCACCCTGGTAGACCTTGTCTATGATGTACGGTCCTTCATAGTTCGGCTCGAATTTTCACCGCTTGGCGCGATTGGGATCATAGGTCTTTTGACCACTAGCACGAGTTCGCCTTGGCGGAATGTTCTCGGCCTAGTCAATCTTTCATATGAGCGCGTCATCTTTACTTTATAAGCCTCCAGATTCTGTTGCACTATGAGCCGTGTTTCATCAAGGGCATCAAGCTCCTCAAGCCGAAGGTGAGCATTTTCTTCGTCAGTCGGCTCGTAGTGGACTGCCACTCGTAAAGAGGGTAATTCTATTTCGAGGGGGAGTACTGCTTCTGTACCGAAGACTAACGCGTACGGCGTTGTGTTCGTGGCTGTCTTGAACGTAGTTCGATACGCCCAGAGAGCTTCTTGCAGTCTCTCGTGCCAGTCCTTCTTATTTCGGGACACCGTCTTCTTCACGATCTTCGTCAAGGTCTTGTTGAAAGCCTCAGCTAGACCGTTAGCTCGGGGATTATACACTGAGGAATATCTCCAGTCTATGTTGTGTTGTTGCGCGAAGCGGCTGATCTTGTGGCTTCTGTAGGCTGGCCCGCTATCGGAGATGATCCGTCGCGGAGTTCCAAACCGATAAATGACGTGCGTCTTGAAGAAATGGAGGATATTCTCCGTCTTCACTTCCCTCAGCGGTACTGCTTCTGCCCATTTGGAGAAGTAATCAGTTGTCGCCAGGATGAAACGATGTCCTCTAGACGATGCTGGTTCGATGGGGCCGATTATGTCAGTTCCCCACATTTCGAACGGCCAGCTAGCCACCGTTGGATGTAGCGGATTTGGATGTTGATGGATAAAGTCCCCATGAATCTGGCACGAGTGGCATTGCTTCGCATACTCGAGGCAGTCCTGGATCATCGTGGGCCAATAGTAGCACATCCGTTTAATTTTCAACCTCATCTTCGGGCCCGCTTGGTGAGAACCGCAGAGTCCGTCGTGAACTTCCTGAACGACTCTTTTTGCTTCTTCAGGTCCCAGACATCTCAACCTCTTGTACAGAGTATCGTTGACGAAGGCAAAAGACAGAGCTCGTTTCATAAGCTGATGTCTTGAGGACGCCTCTTCAGGTGTTCGACGGGACTTGAAGTAGTCTATAAAGATTTCTCTCCAATCCTCAGCCTTTTCCTGGTCTTTTATTTGCATAGTCATTTGCTCAGTCACTCCCTTTCCTTCGGACGATTCCGGAGATACTTCTGCTGAGGCAAGCACCCGACGGCTTTGTACCACGATTCTGACGTCATCGAAGTTCTCATCGGCCAGTTCTTTAGCGAGCTTAGCTAGTGCATCTGATTTGCTATTTTCCGCACGTGGTATGCTTTCTAGCATATAGGAGGGGATTTGAGTCAGCAATTGCTGTACTCTCTCGCCATATTTCACCAGTTCGGGTTTGCACGTTTGGTAGTCGTCATTTACTTGACTAACGACCAGTTGAGAATCTCCATATATGAGGAGGTTTTCAATTCCCATGTCGATGGCGATCTCGAGGCCTGCTATCAAAACTTCATACTCGGCTTCGTTGTTCGTCCTCGACTCTGTTAAGGAGAAGGCGAATCGCATTATCCCTCCTTGTAGGGTCACGAATATAAGGCCTACCCCTGATTTGATTATAGGCGTGTTTTGCTTGCGCTTCTTCATGGAAGAGGCTCCATCGAAGTAAAGTTCCCATCGGGTATCACTAACGTCGATTGCATCAAACGCATGTTCGTCTGGAAATTCGCAATTCAAAGGGGAGTCGGCCTGTATCGGATGCTCAGCGAGGAAGTCGGCGATGGCCTGGCCTTTCACTACTTTAAGGGGCTGATAGGTTATCGAAAACTGCATTAAGAGAAGGCCCATTTAGCGAGTCTCCCTGTCAATATGGCCTTCGAGATTAAATATTTAAGGGGGTCTACCTTCGAAATGAGACGGACTTCATGCGCCAACGCATAGTGCCTCAGCTTTGTTATCGCGAAGATCAACGCCAGGCAGTATTTTTCGATGGGGGAATAGTTGCTTTCTGCCCCCAGCAGAACTCGACTTAAGTAATAGAGAGCTCTTTCTTTCCCTTGGTCGTTCTCTTGCGCCCATAATGCGCCCAAGGAACCTTCGAGGGCGGTTGTATAAAGAATGAGGTTCTGCAAGCACTGGCGGGTTCTGCAAGTACTGCTTGATTTCATCCAACGTGTCTTGGCATTTGTAATCCCAGACGAACGGGGTTCCCTTCTTCATCAGGTGACTGTAAGGGCGGCACTTGCCTGAAAGGTTGGCTATAAATCGTCGGATGTACGCGAACTTCCCTTGGAGAGATCGCAATTGTTTAAGAGTCCTTGGCGGTGGCATTTCCATGATCGCCTTGATCTTCGACGAATCTATCTCGATACCCCGGTGCCGGACGATGAACCCTAGGAATTTGCCTGAGGAAACTCCGAATGCGCACTTGAGAGGGTTCATCTTCAAGTTGTATTGTCGAAGGCGTTGAAATACGGTCTTCAGATGCTCGAGATGTTCCTCGTATGATCTGCTTTTCACCACGAGGTCGTCGATATAGCACTCGACGATTTCATGTATGATGTCATCGAAGATCTTCGTCATGGCCCTCTGATAGGTGGCACCGGCGTTCTTTAGACCGAAGGGCATCACCTTGTAGCAGAATATACCTAGCGGAGTCCTGAAGGCGGTGTGCTTCTGGTCTTCGGGATGCATCTTTATCTGATTATACCCTGATGAGCCGTCCATGAAGGAGAAAACCTCGTGAGTGGACGTATTGTCTATCATCAGTTCGGTGACTGGCACTGGGAAATCGTCCTTCGGGCAAGCTTTATTGAGATCCCGGAAGTCCACGCATATGCGCACCGTCCCATTTTTCTTCATCACCGGGACGATGTTGGCGATCCACTCGGGATACTGAACCTCCTGGATGAAGCCAGAGTCGATCAGCTTCTTGACTTCGGCGTTGATGCTCATCTCAAGCTCGAGCCGCATTCTTCTCGGCGCTTGTTTGACTGGCTTGACGTCCGGAGATATCGCCAATTTATGCACAGCAATTTCTGGATCTAGTCCCGGCATTTCGGAATAGTTCCATGCGAAACAATCTCTATGCTGCATGAGCACGTCTTTTAACGCAGCCACCCTTTCTTCAGATAGCAGTTCGCTGACGAATGTTGGTCGTGGGTCGTTCGTCGTCCCTAAGTCAATTTTCTTGAGGTTATCTGCAGTGGTGTGTATTCCATCCTCAAGCTCTTTCGGTGCTGGTGGAAATTCTGAGACCACCTCATCGTTGCTGTTTTCGAAGCACCAGGGAAGGTCATCTATATTCTCGGGCTCTTCTTTTGATATCGTTATCATATGACAAGTACGAGCTCGCTTCCAAGACCTATGTGGATCTGGTTCTGCTCTCGTGGCTTTGGGTTCGTGCTTCTGTGGCGGCGTTTCCCTTCAACTGTCAGATAGAGCGAACTTGCAGAGCTGATACTGATCTTCAACCCAGTTCTTGAAAGTGAAGCAGTCTTCAAGAGGATGCCCTATTACCCTGTGATAAGAGCAATAGTTCGGGTGTGAGACTTTGCCTGGTTGCTCAGGGCGTTTAGACTCCGGCAATGTAAGCATTTGATGCCTTATGGCAAGATCAAATATCTTCTTTGTCTTATCTTGCGGAAAGGAGTATGCTCGACTCATCTTCTTCATAAGGGACGAATCCAGACCACTTGATTCTCGACAGCGTGACTTTTTAGTTCCGCTTTGTCGCTGTCGAACGCCTTTTCCGCTCTTTGACTTATTTCCGCCTCTGCGTCGGGCTTTTTGCACAACAGGTCGCCAGGGAGGAGCATTTTTGTCTTTTGCAGCCTGTTGAAGAAAACGTTGCGTCCTGGGTTTCTCGTAGATGGCCATTTCGCGATTATGGTCGTCCTGAGCTTTTTGACCCGCTTTCCTGATAAGCTTGTCCATTCGCTCTTCAAATGACGGACTCGGCACTTTGATTGCGGGATCTAGTTTTGATAAGGGGTCGGCGTTTTCTGACAGGGCATCCTCTTCTTCATCGAAGTTGTATATGGCGTAGCTACCGTGGACTCGTTCCCGTTTCTCGGATCTCACATATCCGAGCCCAAGCGTTTCCATTCACCCGTTGGGCAATTTGCGCTGAGTCCCAGGGACATCCCAAATCGTGTTGTAGAACCGAGCTTGTCGAACAGCCTGTTTTAAGGGTACCACTTGGCGCTTTAATAGCCTTTTTAGTCCGTTCGTGTAATATCTGGGCAAACGGATGGGTTGGAGCCTGTCAAGTGTAGAATCCGCGCCGTGCCAGATTTCTTTCTCTACTCTTGTTTCCGTGGACTGGTAGAATAGGATCGCCTTTTCACCTCTTCGCCTGGGAGGGACATAAAATGTTCGCAGGTCTTGCACATTGTAAGCTTCAAGTGCGTCAAGATCTTTGTAGTGCTTTTGCGGAACCAAGGTAATTTGCAAACTCTGATCACTACCAGGGAATTCTTGTATCGGCGGACGACTGGAGAACACAATATTAACCTCATCTTCTGAATCGCTTCCGAAGATCAATATAGGAGCGGACGGTCCCGGGTTGTTGCGTCGAGACGGCCCAGCGTAAACTATCTCTTCCTCTTCTTCGGTATCACTCCCGAAAACAGGAATGGTGGCGGCGGCTTTGTTCTCCGGTTTGCGGCACCTTTCTGTATCCTCGAAATCTGGCAAAAAGTACTTTGCATCTTCGTACTTGCGGACTTCGTTCACGGAGAATGGGTTCAGCTCGCCTGTTACGGTGTACTCGAGACCATCCTTGAAATACTTCATACACTGATGTTGCGTAGAAGGGATGATGTTGTATTCGTGCAACCAAGGACGACCAAGCAAAGCGTTGTAGCAGGTCTTGGCGTCAATGACGTGAAACTTAATATCCGTGACGAGTAACCCGAAGCGTAATGTTAGTATTAAAGATCCGAGAGTCCGTGACGATTGGGAATCGAAACCGGAGATGGTAATTTTATCACGAGCGAGGTGCTGAACGCTCATGCAAATTTCCTTCAACATCCGAACATTAAGGAGATTGACGGAGGATCCATTATCAACTAGGATTTTGCCTATCTTGATATCGTGGCAGTATCCAGAGACGTATAGGGGACGGTTGTGGTCACACGTCCCAAGGAGAAGGTCTTCATTACCAAACGTGATATCGGCTGTGTGTACTTCTTCCAGTTCATCCTTCATCCTTTCTTCGGCAAGGAAGGCTTGAAATTGCTCGGGCTCTTGCAGCGCCTTGATTAATGAATTCCTTGCTTCTTTTGATAATAAGAGGGCATCAAGAATGCTGAGCTGGGAGGGTAGCTTCCTCAGGTGCGCTAGGATGTTGTAGTCCACCTTACTCTTCTTAGGCAGGTCCTTGGCAGTCAGCTCTTTCATAACCTGGTCATCTAAGGCGATATCCTCAGCGACCTTTTCCTTTCCCTTATCTTTTCTAGTTGCGGGTCCGAGATTCTTTTCCGGGAGCGTGCGATTGCGCAGCTGAATGTTTTCGCAGGCCTCTGGTTCTTCCTCTTTCCCTAAGATGGATTCTTTAAAGAGAGGGCCTAGAGCCATTTCCTCGTCAGAGTCGCTCCCGAATGTGAGCACTTGCGATCCCCCGGCGTTGACCGTGTAACAGTTTCCGGTAGTTCTTTTGCGCCTGTTGGTTGTACTTCTCTGCTCCCGACGAGTTCTGCGTTTCATCCGCTTAAAATGTTGCCGATGAGCAATATATCCCTGCCACCATATCTCAAAAGCGTCGCACTCCTCAGTGGGGTGTGAAATCTTCCGATGATATGAGCAGTAATCAGGATGCATTTCTATTCCATTGCGAATGTTCTCTTCCGAGGGCGGTAGCTCCATTCCCATTGATATGGCCTTGGCAAACCTTTTCCTCGTCGTGAATCTGTTTTTATCCGCATCGGATGTCTTTTGATCTGGCGGGAGTGCTTCGACCCTTTCTTTTAATCGCCTGCGTTTGTCTCCTTCTGATGCTGCTATCTCACGCTCCCGATCGGCTTTACTTTTCAATTGAATCTCATCCAGAAAAGCGTCGATCATTTCGTCTGACGGCCATACAAGCTCCGGTTTAGGCTCTACCCCCAGTTTCTTAGTGCCAGGAGTTTTTTCATCGTTCGTGAGCAAGTAGGAGATCACATTACAACTCGCCACGTATCCTTCGGATTCATCCGGCGAGCTCTCTCCATTATCTTCCTCCTGAAAGACGTAGTTGAGGAACTCTTAGAGTGTGATGGGAGTTCGCGCCTTTTGATTGTACTCCTCCAGCGCGTCAATCTGTTTCTGCAAGTCTGTACGCTTGTTGCCAGGCTTCACGGGCTCCTTAGATTTCTTCTTCTTTTTCTTTGAAGATTTTGATGGCTGGTTGCAAGTGTTCGGGCCGTCACCACCGATCTTTAGAATTGGGCGAGGCTTCAGCATCCTTTCAATGATCTGTGGTTCCAGTGGGTTCTTCCACTTGATCGCCGGGCACTTTTGGAGCTCATTCAGCATTCTTTTGGTTTTTGCTGAAAGCACGATTTCCCATGGAGCTTCTTCAATGAAAGAACAGGTTTCCCCCGGTGTGTCCGTCTTCTTGGGAGTGTGAGGTTGTGGCGGGTTCACCTTCCACTTCTCGGATAGCGCAAACTTGCCCTGTAGGTATTAATCTTCAATCCATCCTTTGAAGACGAAACAATCCTCAATCGGATGGCTCACCGTTTGATGGTAAGGGCAATAATTGGGGTTATTCACCTCACTGGGTTGCGACGGTCGCCTTGGATTTGGCAAGTTGATAAGCCTGTTGCGTACCGCCAGTTTGAATAGCCTTTTCGTCTTATCTCGCGGGAATAAGTAGGGGCGCTTCATTTTCTCATTATAGTACCGACGTCTTTCTTCCAGCTGATCTGCTAGCTTTGGTGCACTGGGTTGTTGCTGAGCGTTCGCAACGAAGGTTGCCTTCCCTTTACCTTTGTCGTTCCGGGGCTCCGGCTTCGGAGAAGACGGTCTGTGACCTATCTGGTCCATCTGGACCAGCTTGTCGATTAAATCCTGGAACGTGGTCGGCTTAAAGAACATCATGAACTGTGAGATAGTTGCATGAGGATCCAGGGTACCTACGAACATGCCTACCGCGGGCGCTTCTTCAATGCGTTGTTCGCATTTCGACCACAAGTTTCGCCAGCGTATAGCGTACTGGACCCACGTCTCGCCTGGTCTCACCCTGGCATTAATCAACGCAGTTATCGGGGTGCGTTCGCTGGCGCTCGCGAATCGCTGAGTGAATAGCAACTCCATTTCAGCGAACGTCTTGACGGAATCGTTCGGGAGTTCAGAATACCATTCAAATGCTGTTTCTGACAGGCTGCCGACGAATTGGCGAAGCAAGAGCTTATCTTCACCACCAGTGTTGCCACAAAGCGCCCTGAACTGGACAACATGCTGGTGGGGATTGCCCGTCCCCTTATAGACATGGAATTTCGGTATCGTATAGCCCGGCGGGTATTTGATCTGATCATACCAGCTCGGATATGGTCGCCCCGTTCTGACGACTTGACCGGCTGCTTCGGTCGCCTGGTGAACCCGTATCTGCTGAGCTATATATTCGTCTAGGTCAGCTTTGGAGATTGTCTCCTCCTTGGCTGTTGACAAAGCGGGTGGAGGATTTGACGTTTCTCCCCTGTCGTCTTCAAGGACGATTGGAGGATCTTCAGCAGGAGGATCTTCAGCAGGAGGCTCTTGTTGGATCATCATACCCACCATGTCCTGGAACAGAAGGGCCATTCGCTTTATATTGGCTGCTTGTTCCGCAGCCTCTTTATCCTTCTTTTCCAGAATCCTGCGAAGGAATTCAGCGTCAGTTTCTTGCTCCTGGCGTTGATCCGAAGATGCTTCGGGGCTTTCTTTTAGCCCAGTGAGTGCGGCCATCGCATTCATCATTTCTTGGAGCTTCTGCTGCTGCTCCTCCTGAGCTTTAGTTACCGATCGCGTGAGCGGTCGATGACCTGTAGATGTACGGCTGTCTTCCCTCCCGGACGCCATGTAAACGGTATGCACCACCATGCCCCCAGACTTAGGGCGTTTAGGCTTACTATCTTTGACGTTTGCTGCAGGCGTGGGGACTTTCTCCGGCCTTCTTCTCTTTTGAGTAGTCGACGTGGAGGGAGCCGTTGCAGCTGGCACCCTAGCGGTTGTCGTCCTTTGTTGTTTGACAGGACGGTTCTTTTCTTCTTGCACTTTCGCCCTTTTCTGCCGGCGAGAGTGATCTTGGTCAATCACGGAGTCTTGAACCCTCTGCCAGACTTTATAAATTTTGGAGGATAGCCGCTGAGGGGGCTTCTCCAGCTTCGTTTCCGGAACCCTCTACGCAGGTGGAGGAGATCTTTTTAGCATAGCAGTTGGAGAGTTCTTACGTACCCTCCTTAGTAGTTCAAAGTTGTTCCCAGTTGGAACAGCAGCATTAACTTCCACCACTGGAGCAGGTGGAGTTAGCCCTGATGGGAAATTGCCCTTGGCCCTCCTTACTCGGCGCCAGTGGCGACGTCGAGCATGACGAGCCGTTGGGGCTGGCTCAGCGACAGAGACAGCTTCTTCTTGCCCCCTGTCTGAATGAGGTGCTGCTGGTGTCAGCCTCTTAAAGACTGATGTTGTCCTTTGAGTAGCGATATTCAATCTGTCAAAGACATATTCTCGAGCAGGAGCAGGAGCCGAAATGGTCAACCTTGAAAAGACCGACTCTTTAACAGGAGAAGCTGCCTTGACGACTTCAGGAGCAGAGGTGGCTGTCTTCCTCGAGACGGCCATTTCAGGGGTCATGGGCTTCTTCGCCGGCCCATTGGAGTTCAGGTTCAGCCTGGTAAAGACCGAGGCTGTCGGCTTGACATTGGACGACCCGTTGAGAGGGGCCGTTGTAGCAGTGAGCCGATCGAAGACCGACTTCTTTTGCGCTTCCGGTGCGGGCACAGGAATGGTGAAGCTTGCAGATGGGAACATGGTCCCGAAGAACAGACCGGTGGTGGCCTGAGTCACCTGTTCCACTGGCATGGCAAGGATGGAGGCCGCTTGAGGCCCATAGGCTACACCTCCAGGTGAGGCGGAGCGTCAGTTGCATTGGCATTTGGAGCAGTTTGAGCAGTTGGAAGCCATTGCTGCTTGATTTCTGTGCCACGCAAAAGACCAAATCTTAGTAACTTGCAACCCAAAGGCAACCATTAACAAACCGCGATTCGTTCGCGAAGACGACACACGAAGTGTGGAGTGGAAAGAGGAAAAGGTCCCACCGGGCGTGCCAGAATCTGTTCCCCTCCGAAAGACGGCACGAGACGGACGTCTTGCCTGAAATTCGGGGCAGATGCTAATTGGTGCTATCCGTCCACCTCTCCGAAGATGCCAAGTTGATTTATGGCACCATGTATCGAAGGTTTAAACGAATGCGGCCGATGTAGCAGACTTCGTCAGATTCCCCCTCGTTGAGGGGTTTTTGATTGTGGGGACGCTCTTCCCTGCAGGCGCAAGCCCCTGCAGTTAATTACGCTACCGCATCGCGGTAGCAACTTTCTCCTTCTCCAGATGGTCATTTCGTGTCGTGTGTGTTTGTTTTGTTTTTGGTTGCCCGTGGATTGTATACGAAGACTAATTTATGTTGTCACCCGTAGGGCGTGGATTAGTCCAAATCCGTATCTTCTTAGATTTGGGTTTGGGTTGGGTTTAAGGATACGTTAGTCTCATTTGAGACTAAGATCAACTTAAACGTTTGTTAAGGATACGTTAGTCTAGTTTTTAGACTAAGATCAACTTAACGGGATCGTTTAGATCCAACAAGAGAGCAATTAAGGGAGCCATGTTGTTTAGTTTAGTGACATTACGGTCAATAGGTAGTTTAAGGACATTGCGGTCCAATGTTAGTTTTAAGACATTGCGGTCAAGGTTAAGGACGTCATAGTCCGTGGATTTAAGGACTCCACAGTCCGGCGTTAGTTTTAAGACATTACGGTCAAGGTTAAGGACGTCATAGTCCGTTGTTAGTTTTAAGACATTCCGGTCGAGGTTAAGGACGTCATAGTCCATGGTTTTAAGGACCCCACAGTCCGTATCAATGTGTGGTCATCGGGACCTGTCACCTCTTTGAAGACGTTAAGGAATTACAACGCCAAATATCAAAGGAGTGAAGAGATGTACCCTTAAACCAAGGTAGATTAAATGATCTTTGGCCCAATTTGGAACCAAGACCAATTAATTATATTATGAGCCCATTAGCCCAGTTAAGTATGAATTGAGGACTTATGGCCAGCTTGGGCTAAGTCCAATCATGCTCAGAATATTGGCCCTCTGTTGGTTCATTGAAGGAGAGGCTTTGTCTTTAGAAACTTAGCCAATTGGGCTAAAGCTAGTGTTAAACACTAGAGACCAACAGTGTTGAACACTGGGAATAAGATTAGTAAGTTAGTGTTAAACAATAAAAGATAATCAGTATTAAACACTGAGAACAGAGTTTTCAAATTAATGTTAAACACTAAGCAAATCAGTCTTAAACACTGCAAATAGAGTTTTCCAAATTAGTGTTAAACACTAAGAAAAGCAGTGTTAAACACTGGGGACAAAGTCTCCAGATTAGTGTTAAGCACTAAGGAGATAGGGGTCACGTGTGGACATGTGAGAGCGCCCAGATTTCCCTTATCTTATTCTGCAGGTAAGTGTTTAACACTTTTAATCCTGACGGCCATCACGTGTGAGCACGTGATGGAGGCCCACGCTCTGGTCTATTAGAATGCTCATTAGGGGTCACGTGGTGACACATGAGGGCGCCCTAGAGCTCTTTTCTGTATCTTTTGCCTTTTTCTCTGTGTGCTTCAGAGGTCACGTGGGGCACGTGAGGCGTTGCCTCAAAGTTCTTTTCTATGGATCTTTGCAGGGGTCACATGGTAGCACGTGAGCGCGCCCTGCTTCCCTTTATTTTGTTCTGCCAGAAGCATTAAATACTTTGGAGTATCACGTGATGGGAATTTGGGTGTTCATCTGTTAAAGCTTCAGCCAAGGGGTCACATGGTAGCACGTGACTCTGGTTCTTTGCATATTTTAAAGATATGTTCATCTTTTAAGAATTAAATTCTTCATAGGATTAAATCCTAGCCATGAACTTTAGAGGAATTAAATTCATATTTTCTTCTAAAGAATTATATTCTTAGATAGGGTTAAACCCTAGTTTCTTTTTTAAGAGAATTAAATTCCTGTGAATTTGAGAGAATTAAGTTCTCAATTAGGGTTAAACCCTAGTTCTATCCATTCTGAAGGAATTAAATTCCTAAGGTTAAACCCTGATTTTATCTCAAAGGAATTGAATTCCTATAATTCTGTGAGAATTAAATTCTCAAAACTCAGTTCCTTCTCTGTGTTTTAGATCTGCATGGCAGGATCTCAACCCAATGAGAATTAAATTCTCAGTTCATGAGGAGATGTGCACTTTACAGATCCTCCACCAGAGAAAGAACTAAGTTCTTTTCTTCTTATTAGAGTTAAACTCTTTTGAGAATTAAATTCTCTTTTTAAGCCTCTCTTTTCTTACCTAGGGTTTTTTCTTTTGTAGAGAATCAAATTCTTCCTCTTGAATTTTCAAGATTCCAAGGCTCTATATTTATCTCTCTCTGTTTTTCTCTCCCCCTTCTTCTTTCTTCTTTTTTTTTTAACTCTTTCCCTTGGTATCTATTTATAGGAGAAGGAACAGAATCAATCTGTTTAGTAAATCTCTCATTGAGAGATTTGATTTATCTTCATCATTAATATGGGCCTTTGGATTATTAGGTGAATTTTGTTCACCATTGGATTTTAAATCCAAAGATATCCCCTTGTTATTTCGGTTAGATTTAAGGGGAAATCTTTCCAAGTCCATGATTTTTCCATAAATTGGTGATATTTAATCACCTTTAGATTTTTAATCCAAGGGTTTCAGATAATTCTTTTCCATTTTGGAAAGATTTGAAAGATCTTTTCTCAGAATTTAATTCTGTTAAAGAATAAGGCTTTTAAAGCCGGTCACGTGTGCGCACGTGACCCCTGGTCACGTGTAAGCACGTGACCCCTGGAATGGGCTTCTCTTCTTTTGCGCTCTTTTCTTTTTCTGCCGCTGCCTAACCATCACGTGCCAACACGTGACCACTGGTCACGTGTGAGCACGTGATGCCTCTTTTGAAGCTTCTTCTTGACTTTTTAATCAGGGAACAAATATGCTCTGTGCCGCTGCTTAACCATCACGTGCCAACACGTGACCACTGGTCACGTGTGAGCACGTGATGCCTCTTCTGAATCTTTTCCTGATTTTTAATCAGGGAACACTCGGCACCAACAACCGGAGCCTCATCGTCCGACTTAACCCTAACTATCTCTACAGACTCCTCAAATGAAGACATCTAACCTGATTCAAGGGAATGGGCTCGTCGAGGAAAAATCGCGGGTGATCCGATCTAAAAGGAAGGAGCGCCGAGCAATTTTCGACAACGAAATCAAATTATGGCGAAAGTGTTGGCCCTAGAGGGGTCCCCTCCTATTTATACACCCCAAAGAAAGCATCCAACGGCCCAAATCGACCCCCGCCAAAATGAAATGTCGCACCTGCCAGCCGTCAGAGCTCCACGTGTCGATCGGCCATTGGGGACGTCCTTTCGGTTGCAGGTGACAAGCGGCAGCCTGTCGTGTCCGCCAACCGACGCCCGACATGTGGCCCGTATCCCAACATGCGACTGACTGAAACAGCGCCCCCTCTTTAAAGCGCGATCATTCCATTTGATCCGCTGACGCCATTGGGAATACGCGCGAATATTCAGGTGCGCGACGAGACGATACGTGGACCCAAAAGATCGAAACGACGAGACCGCCAAACGTCGTGCCATTCCCAGACGATCCGCATTACAATTCCTTGGCGCCAAATTGAGCAGAAGAAAGACCGAGCAAACCACTCTCGACCCGACCTTTGGATAAGTCAGAACGAGAGTGATGGGCTAATGATGATGCTTACAAGTGGTATCTCCTCGGATTACTACATGTGGCGGATGACGTGTCCTGAAGGCTACGGAGGTGGGATAAACGAGTTGTATTGTGAGGATTCCTAGGGACTTCGTCTCGGGGAACATGTCCGACCTTCCAGGAGACCTCCCTGAATGCCTTCCGCCTTCGCCTGGGAATCTACCAACAGCTCGTCTCCGAGCTATCTCTGTCTCCTTGCTCGTCTCCGAGCATCCGACGTGCCGAGCTTCCTCGGCCTCCAGGCTCGTCTCCGAACCTCCAACGTGCCAAGCTTCCTCGGCCTCCCCCGATCTACCGGGAGCGCAGATCCCATGCGTCCCGCAACGGCTCCAACTTATATCGCCAGGGCGAGATATCCGCCACCCCACGATCCGCGTCCCACGCTAGCACATCTTTCCGTTAATGGGCGCATCCCGCCATTCAAGATGAGGACAACACGGGGGCGTAACTAACGGTGGTGATATCGCGCCCGCTCTCTCCACCCGACCCCCATATAAACCCCTCTCTCATACGATTCAGGTATCTTGTATTATCTCAATACGCCGCTATTCTGCTCCTATTCCTCGGCTCTAACTTGATCGTCAGGGGGTCCTACGGCGGTCACCACTCCGGAACTTCTTTACAGGTAGCTCGATGTCCAACACCAACCCATTGAGATCCACATTCAACAGCTCCAAAACCAAATCACAGCTGTCCAAGACAGCCATCGCAGGATCGACGGAGGACAGCATCTGAAGGAGATCCGAAGCTCCATCACTTGGTCTTGTTTACTGTATAGAAAACTAGATGGAATTTATAATTAATTTGTCCATGATCAGCTCTTATTGATACGATATCATCGTCTCGAAACCGTTATCTCAGTGATCGGCCTCTTCTAAAATGGATATTAAAGCCTCGAAACCGTTATATGTGTTTGGGTTTCAGCTCTTGTGGTTTTGAGTTATCATTTTCGTTCATAATTGGTTGTCTGATGCCACCTTTTAAATCTTAATTAATTTGTATAGAGTTGAACTTTACAAGTGTAATTGATTTTGTCCGGATGCTCTGCAACAGTATAGTGATTTTTCAAAAAATAATTGTTTTCAACCGATACTCGTCTCCTACCAGCAACTTGTCTATATTCTAATAGGATGACCGGAGGATTGATGGGATGACCCCACCAATCAAAGATTACCTCTGACCGGATGCTACAGGGGATAGGGACTGGAAGGGATTTCTTTTATGGTTTTTTAGCAAGTTGTTGTTTATACAAACAGCATACATAAAAAAAAAATAAGGTGTTAATCTGTGGTCAAAGAAATAATAACGAGTTAACGAAATCGTGCACTTCAATTTTCATGCACCTTCAAGATATAGTTTAATAAAATAAAATGAAAATTGGCATTTTCATTTTATTTTATTAAACTATATTTTATTAAATCTGAAATAGGAAAATATATTGTATTAAATCATTTAGATTTCAGCTCATTGAACTATTATGAAAAAATGGAAATGGAAGGATCCTAATGATTTAAGTTCTTTGAATTTTAATGGTCAAAAAAGAAACATTGACTTGAATAAAGGACAAATAATACATGGAAAAGCTAAGAGAAGAACCAATGAGCTAGCCGTCTCCAGCTGTTATGTTGACGTGGAATCAGCTCAGCAACGGAAGATATTTAGAAACAGACAAATATCTCATAATTACATTGAAAACATCGAAGCGGAATTAATGCAAAATTGATTGTTACCAATTCAGAATTTCAAAATTCTACCTTCAAGTTGTCGTTCAAGACTTATATTACGGCAAAACAGAACTTTTTTGTTTTTGTCATTTTTTATTAAAGAAAATTTATGAGTTTCTTAATCTCTATACATATAATAGACCAAAAACCAGTAACATGAAAGAGAATATATTTTTCTTAAATGATTTAAGTTCAATGAAGTGGGGAATTCTTTGGTGCTTCCAAAGAATTTTCTCTCTCCTCTCACACACTCACTCACTCTCCCCTCTCTCTCTCTCTCTCACACACACTCTCCCCTCTCTTTTTGGAAGCACCAAAGAATTTCCTGAAAAAAGAACATTAACTAATATAGAAGACAAATAATGCATGGATAAGCCAATGATGAGCCGCCAGCTGGCATGTTGACATGGAAACTGCTCAGGAGCAAATGAGACAAAATGCTTGGCTCATAACGCCTCGCCTCACATGCTGACGTCATGCAACACATGTAATACTTATCCATTTAGAGCCAGACAAATCTTTTACATAGGAACTATCTTTACAGACATCGAGGTAAAAATTAATGCAAAAATTGATAATTCAAAATTATCCCCCGTTCAAATCAGTTGTTCATTTAGAAGTTTTTCATAAGACTCCCTCTATTCCAATTTATTCGTCCTCGTAAACTTTGTATACAAATTATTTATACTTATGGATAAATCATAATTCTGAATGTATTATTTGGGCAGACTGACCCGTAACTTTTATCTGTTCAGATTATTTATTTGTGTAAAAAATATATTCCAAGAAGGGCCTTAATTAGCACTGACCTGCAGCTTTTATTAAAATATATTTTTAAGTTTTCATGTTTTTATAAAAATATGAGAAGAACTCCACTAGATAATAAAGAGCTTCTACATACATATTGAATAACACAGTTGATTTTATCCCAAACCCTAATTTATATTCATGCATGTTTGCTTACTCAGGTTCTAACATGGCATACTCATTAGTATTATTTGTATTTTTGCTGATTTGATTTGAAGTAACAATATCAAATGAAGCAATCTAAAGTAACAATATCAAATGAAGATTTAAGTTCACTGGACCAATCTATCGATCTATATAATTTATATAAAGTTATAAGAGAGAATATCCGTTGGAGTATTGCATTATCTAGCTTGAATTTTATGAGAAAATTATTATCCAGACCCTATTTAATTCTCTTATTACATTTTGGATCATGGAAACTATATATATTATTGGTTCTTTACTCAATATTTATCATTTTTTTATCCTATATAGCAAGGCTTATATCGTGGAAAATTCTGAACGGCCTCATTCTTTAAAATCTTTCTCTGTTTTTTCTTTCACTAACTAGGTTTTATTAGGAAAATATTGAAAAATACATGATTTGTGGGCTATATCATGCAAAATATTAAAAAATCGAAAAAAAATATTCAGTGTTAAAAATATGCAATTTTCGTTTGGTATTAAGAAAAAATATATAGAAAACTAATGAATACTGAAAATTTTAAAATTTTAAAAAATCATTATTTAAATGAGCATGTTTAAAATTTTAAACGAAACGGAAAATTTCTTGTACGTACATAAAATATGAATAAACGAAAAAATAAAATATATTGAGACTTTTGAAAATTTTATAATTTTTATTTGTTATAGCACGTAAAATATAAAATAAATGAAAGAAAACAGAAAATATTGAGACTTTTAAAAGCTCCATGGCAAATAAAAATATTGAAAACCAGAAAAGAAAAAAAAACATAAATATCTTTAGCTTTTCGCATGCTATATAACATGCAAAATTTTGAAAAACCAAACAAGATAGAAAATTTTGAGATTTTTGAATTTCGAAATTTTCGTGTTTATATAGTGTCCAAGATATTGGAAATTTGAAGGAAAAAATTGGGGATCTAAATTTTTTATTGATTTTTTCCGTGTGTTGTCAGGGGTTTAGAATCACTCGCATCGGATTTCTTTGTTTTGTTTAATTCTTAGCAGCAATCGACGACATTTCTTCTTTTACCTTTTTGTCTATTTGATACCTAGAAATTCTCTAAAAATATAATCAGGTAGAATACTGAATACCAAAGAAAGCGGAAAATTTTGTGATATGCAAAATTTTATAATTTTCATTTGCTCTATAACTTACTAAATAATGAAAACAGAAAAATTTTGAGATTTTAAAAATTCTACAATTTTCTTGTGCTATAGCACATAAAATATGAATAAACGAATAAGAAGAAAATATTGAGACTTTTGAAAAATTTATAATTTTTATGTATTATAGCACGTAAAATATAAAATAAATGGAAGAAAACAGAAAATATTGAGACTTTTAAATACTCCATAGCAAATAAAAATATTGACAAACCGAAGAAAACATAAATTTCATTAGCTTTTCGTATGCTATAACATGCAAAATTTTGAAAAACCAAACAAAATAGAAAATTTTGAGATTTTTGAATTTCGCTATTTTTGTGTTTATAGCGTCCAAGATATTGGAAATTTGAAGGAAAAAATTGGGGATTTAAAAATTTTATTGATTCCCGTGTGTTGTCAGGGGTTTAGAATCACTCTCATCGGAGTTCTTTGTTCTGTCAAATTCTTAGCAGCAATCGAAGACATTTCTTCTTTTATCTTTTTGTCTATTTGATACCTAGAAATTCTCCAAAAGTATAATCAGGTAGAATATTGAACACTAAAGAAAGCGGAAAATTTTGTGATATGCAAAATTTTATTATTTTCATGTGCTCTATAATGTACAAAATAAAGAAAAGAAAGAAAATAGAATTTTATTTTGAGATTTTTGAAAATGTTACGATATTCTTTTGTTATATTATGAAAAATATTGAAAGAGAGAAAGAATAATAAAAGAAATTTTGAGATTTCTCAAAATTTTACGATTTTTATTTGTTATATAAACAAGCAAAATGTTGAAAAATAGAAATTTTAGAAATTATTGTAATTTGCATGCTCTATATAACAAGGAAAAGAATTTTAAAAAAAAACCAAAGAAAACAGAAATTTTGATATTTCTAAAAATTTCACGATTTTCATATTCTATATAACATACAAAAAATATTTTAAAACCGTAGAAAAAAGAAATTTTTCATATTTTTAAAAGTTAGCAGTCTTTGTGTGTTATATAGTGAGCAAAATATTGAAAAATCGAATCAACCATAAAATACTTAAGAGTTTTGAAAATTTCATAATTTTATGTAATTGAGCAAGAAAAATACTGAAAAATTAAAGAGCATAGAAAATTTTGAGATTTTTAAAAATTTCTCAATTTTTGTGGGCACATGAAAATGTTGGATACAGGCGTCCTTAAGGCAATTATCGTAATTGTAAGGATACAATTATTGAATTCATGAGGACCGATACAGAGAACAATCTTACTCGAAATGATAGTATGCTATCTGGTTTGTCTTTTAATGTCATGAGTATACGTGTTACTAGTAATCACGTATCGTTAATACATGAGATAAAACCCATAAAATCTTTGCTTGACTACCAGGATTATGATAGGGATCATACTAGTGGGGCTGGTAGTTTATAAGCACATCCTTACATGTCCCTAGTCGTAGGAGTATCGTGACTGGGCATCGATACTCCAGTTTAGACCAGTGTATACGTTTCATGACCCTGTACATGGCGATGGCTGATCCAATAGCCATTGGTGTTTGACACCGATGATTGTATACATGTGCTCATTGGATGAGTTACACTGGATGAACTCGCCGAGAACTCCTAGATGATAGTATACCAATATAAGATAGCAATTCTCTAGTGACATAAGTACAGGTTAGTCCCTAGACCTGAAATCGCCACGGTATCTTGTGTGTATTCTCATTGTACTTAGATTACTACGCTACCACGGCTTTACTGAGTCATGCAAATAGATTTTAGTTGGGTACAGTCCCGAAGCACATGGAGGCAGTGAGCGGTCGAGGGAATTCGTCACTCCTGGTATTGGGAGTCAATATCGCACTATGCAGGACACGACTATAACCAAAAGTCCATGGCCACGGCAGTAGAGATAAACTAGTAAGTGTTACCAGTTGTATCTCTTTGGTTATGAGTTCTCTGTCAGCGCGACTTATCGGGTTATTGGGTGTCTGATAGATTCCACCCCCAGACCCGGTATGCTATGCTCTTTGACGAAAATACTGGACTGTACGGTAACTGTCACTTATAAATTTTGTCGGGTCCGGATGAGTTCGCTCATCAACTTACCTTTATCTTGCTCATACCTGGGTAGCCGTTATGTACAACCAGTTCCACTAACGAGCTTGTGGTTTAACCCGAGAGAGAGTTGAGTCTGAAAGTGTTTCAAATTCAATCGGATGCGATCCTATATAATCTACTGCCAGCGTATTGACAGGTCTTTAGAGTCCTGCAACGAAAGTGCATGTCTAGGAAAAACGCGATGTGATGTGCGTATAGGGATACGTGCATGAGTTCGATTAGACATATATATTGGATATACGCATTTAATCGGACGACAGTTATACTAGCCGGTTTAAAAACCGGAATATCAAGTCAAGTGTTGACTTAATAACCGTATTTATGATGCGGTTTCTAGTATAGTGTATATGATATACGCACTTTCTACAGTATACGATACTGAGAAGATATTGATGGCATTTCGTGTATGTGATACATGATATGTATGTGTATATGATACATATACAAGATCTTATTTTACATATATAAATGTATGATTTATATATGTATATTTTTCCACTCTCATTTATGATTCATATTTATTGATGTGTGTGTGTGTAATTGTTTATGTATATTTATATATTCTTTTATGTACATGAACAATAAATATGAAACCAAGTGTGTGAGTGGGGCCCACCTCTCTTTTTTGTGTGACAACAAAGAGGAAAGAGAGGGTGTGATGAGACTTGTCTCATATATTATAAGATGAAGAAAAAAGGATAGTGGAGATAATTATTCTTTTTAACCGTCTTTATTTTCTTCATCTTCTTCCTCATAATATGAGAGAATTCAATTGATTTTTCACTAGCCATCATATTTCTTCTTCTTCCTCAAAGCTTGAAAGCTTTTGCTCTCTTGAAAATGGGCTAGTGTTGCCATGGTGAGGTAGTGAAAAAATTAGAGAGTGCCTAATATTCACATCGGCTTTCTCTACGCTGAGCAAGCCTCTGGAGGAAGTTTCTCCACCCGGTGACGGAGTTGGAGTTCGAGCAGTCCGTTTTCAACGCGGATTATCTACGGTAAGGCGATCGGTGTTCCTACACGTCCGGAAGCTCACGGAGTCTTGAATGGGTCTTCCGAAGTTAGCCGGACACGCTACTAAAGTTGTAGCTCTCTTGACTTTTCTCTTTACTCTTTTCTAGTTTGCGCATTACATTGTATTTGATGATCTTGATGATGAATTGGGATTATACTTTGTAAATTATTGTTTTTCAAATTCCGTCGTTGCCGTGATTGTCACGGCCCTAACCTCGTCCATTTACATGGTATCAGATCCAAATCAAATACTTGCAATTGGTTTTGTGGTCATTTGATTTTCCAAAACCTTTTTACAAAACAAAATAATTTCTGTTTGAAAAAACTGTTCCAAACCAGTAAGTATTTTTGCAAATTACACCCCGGTTGACCGATTCAAAATCAACTCCAAGTCAAGTCGGCCCAAGCCAAGAAGACCATGCCCAAGTCGAACCCAAACATGATGAGGTCGGCCTCCCCCATGCTAAGGAGAAAATTATTTAATAAATAATTTTAATACAATTTTTATGAATAAATGTAAGGAAAATGGGCATAAAACCAAATTTATGTAAAACCCATGGCTCATGTGCAAAAAGAAATAAGCACATGGGCATGGGATAGGCAAAATGTCATTTTGTAAAGCCCTAGGAGTTATATGTAAAAGTGTTTGACCTATAAAAGATAAACATGATGAGAAATCAATAATAATTCATTCCCCTCAGAAAATATTAGGGTTTATGCCTCCATCTTCTCTCTCACAAGTTTTTCCTCTTTCTCTTCATTTCCAATTAAATCAAGAGCTTAGCTCTCATTTTCTCAAAACTAAATAAAGTTTCACCATAAACCCATTAAAGAAGAGTTCAACTCTCACTTCAAATACAAAAAGGAAAGATCTTAACTATCTTCTTCTTTCTTCTCAAGATCTAATTTGAGAGAGGGGGAAGAAGGGAAACCCACCTCCCAAAGCTCTATCAAGAGAAGAAAATGGACCTTCTTTCATCATTCAAAATCCAAATCTTGGAATTTCAAGAGAACCTATTTGGGTTTCTTCTCAAAAGCGAAAGTGGAAAAATCTTTTGGAGTTTAACTCCACTAAAATTCTTTTGGAAGTTTAACTCGATATAATATTCTTTGGGAGTTTAATTCCATTTAAAATTCTTCTGGGAGTTTAAATCCAAAATAAAACCTTTAGAAGTTTAACTCCATTTAAAATTCTTGTGGGAGTTTAACTCCAAAATAAAAACTTTTGGAGTTCAACTCCATTAAAATCCTTTAAGGAGTTCAACTCCGAATCCGAGAGCTTAGCCCTCCCTTTTCCAGTCCGAGCTCGCGCCCCGTGGACACGTGCCCCTTCTAGCCATTCCCCCACGTGAGGGGGATCCTACTTAGTAGGAGCCTCCCCCTCACGTAAGGGGTTCCCATTCCCCCACGTGAGGGGGGCTCCCACTTAGTAGGAGCTTTCCGTCTTTTTAAAAATATATATATAAATAAAATAATAATAATAAATTAAATTAAAAACAATGTTTCTTTGAATAAAAAAAATCCATTTGTCACAAATAGAATAAAAAGAATGAAATGAACATGTCCCTATATTTTTTTTTAAACACCAACACCTCATATTGAGTCCGCGTGACCAGTTTGACCCGTCAATCGGAGGTTCTTTCACTCCAAAAGTGAGAGATAATTAACAGCAGCTTAGTCCACGACTACCGGTGATTTGGATCTCCATAATCAATAAACCCCTTCGTACAACAGGCAGGGAGAATCTGTACATGCCTGACAAGGGCACGCATTCCCATCTCGATGGGGTGACGCAAAACAGTCTACAATTGTCTTTGAGGATGCGTGTAATATTTGGCCTCCACCGAAAGAGGGGTCATGGGTTTTTTATGGGCAACGTGTTTGTCTCCGAGAAGACGTGATTAGTGAAAGTGTTTATTAGCATCACCACTGGGTTTTACTAGTATCAAGCATGCCAATTTAAAAAATTTCGGGATGCTAATCAACACTAACCTAGAATCTAAACTAGATGATTAGGGTTTAACATGATATAACAAAAACTTTACACTAAGAGAAAGAAGCTACAACCTTTGTAGACCGTGTCCTTCTCTTTTCAAGCTCCGTGTAGTAGTCCACGCGACTCCACTAGGCTCCACTTAAAGTTGGATCGAGCTTCATTTACGATCTTCGTGCCGAAGATGATCCACCCGAAGCTCCGCTAATCCAAGCTACATCTTCACTAAACTCTTTAGTGAAGTAAACACACTACACTTAATTGTCAATCAAGTGTAGGATGGTGAAGTATGGATGTTTATTTGCTCACTAGGGTTCTCACAAGCTCAAGATTTCACAACTCATATGAGGTATTGAGCTTGGAGGAGGTGAGGAAGAAGATGAAGAGAGCTAGAGAGCAAGGAGCTCAAGTGAGGAAAAAAATAACTCAAGTGTTGTGAAAAATATGAAGAATGGCTCATCAAAATACCTCACTCATTGAAGCATCCACACTTTCCAAATAAACAATTGGAACCATATTTCAATAGTGAGTCAAGACCAATATAATAATCATCAAAACCATGCTTCATCATTCCACAAAAGTCTCCCCATTTTCCACCTCTTTTTCTATTTTCTAAAAATAGAAAATCAACCATGCTTCATATATATATATATATATATATATATATATATAAAGATAAGCAAATAATTAGTAAGCAATAATATTAGTTAATATATAATTATATCAAATATAAATATATATCATATTATTAAATCAACACTTGATTTAATAATCCAGTTATATCACATATAACCGACTAATATCATTTATCTGTATATCACATTATCAAATCAACACCTGATTCAATAATCCGGTTATATCATATATAACCTAACTGATATCAAATAACGGCCAGATTAGAATACGGTATCACATACTCTTATTTAATCAGGCTCCCGCACATATCAACATATGTGCTCTGCTTCGTTTCGCTTGAACTAGGAAACTTTTGTATGGGACTCTAAAGACTCGTCAATACGCCAACAGTAGGTAATGATCATATCAGTTACCCACAAGCTGTCAGCGGTACTAGCTGGATATAACGGCTACCCAGGTATTGAGCGAATAGAAGATCAACAAGCAAGCTTGTCCAAACTCCCATGAAGTCTATAAATAACATTTACCGTACAGTCCGGTCTCTTCGTCTGATATGTCGCATATCGAGTCTTGGGGTGGAATCGTCAGACCCCAATAACTTGATAAGTCATGTCGATGTGTGGCCTATAACGGTATGAGAAACTACTGATAACTCTTACCAGTAAATATCATTAACAGCCCTGGCCAGGGACTTCCTGTTATAGCCAATCGAGCATAGCACAACATCAACTCCCTATATCGGGAAAGACGAAACCCCTCCTATCGCTCATTGCCTCCATGTGACTCAGGACTGTACCCAAAATCCACATGTTTGCACGACTCCTTTGAGCCGTGGTAGGGAGGAAATCAAAGCACAGTGGGAACCACACAAGACTCTATGACGATCTCGGGTCTACAGACTAACCTGTACCGGTGTCACTAGAGAACTGCTATCTGACGATAGGTATAGTACCATCTATGAGTTCTCGGCGAGTCCTGTTCAGTGTACTCATTCTCTAATGAGCACTTGTGTACAATCTTTGGTATCAAACACCAATGGTTATGGGATCAACCATCGCCCCATAGATGGTCAAGAAACGTACACACTAGTCTACTCTGGAATATCGATGCCCTGTCTCGATACTCCCTCGACTAGTAACTGTTAAAGGATGTGTTTGTAGACTACACAAGTCCCAGTAGTATGATCTGCATCATAGTCCTGGTAGTCAAGCAAACATCCTAAGGGTTTTATCAACATGTATCAGAGAGACAATATAATAATACAAGTGTACATGTTAAGATAAAGAGCAACCAGATAGCATACTATCATGTCGAGCAAGAAAGCCCTCTATATATTTATGTCCAAGCATCTACCATATCATACAATAATGGCCTCTAATATTCCTAACAATTAATGGAACAGACTCGTACACCTAAAGAAAGCGGATTAGGGAATCTTCCGAACCACTATAAACTTTGTGGGTTTGCATTTGCAATTTCATACTCTCTAAATTGCTTGTTGGCTTTAGCTTAGAAATTGCATGCTTGTTCCTTACTTGCTCTTTATGCTCATTACTTGATATAGTTGCTTGCTTGTGGTTTATGTTGCACAATTGTAATTAGCTGTAGCCTTTTTCTTATTGGATTATCCTTTTCTTAGCTATTCAATTGTGGTTTGTATTTTCAAGTACGGTTTTGAATTTTTAAATTATGCTTAGTGGTGGTGTAATCCTATTCACCCCCTCTAGAATTACTTTCAATTGGTATCAGAGCTTGGTGCTCTTCTTGTGTAGGCATAATATCCTAAAGTGATTCGTAGCATCATCTTTACCATCTTGTTCGTATTTTGAAGAACCGTCTATTCATAACCTTCCATATTTTGATGGTTCGAAATTTAATTTTTGGAAAATTATAATGCAATATTTTCTTGAATCCTTGATAAGAGTATGTGATTAATTCTTGATCGTGAGTATTCTACTTCTACTATTTCTAAATCTGTGTGGAGTACTCATGATAAAGATTTATTTGTTTTGAACGTTAAAACTTTTAAAAGTTTTAAACTATACTTGCAAATACAAACCACAATTGAATAGCTAAGTAAAGGATAATCCAATAGAGATAGAGACTATGGTAATTACAATTGTGCAACATAAACCAAAACCAAGCAACAATATCAAGTAATGAGCATATAGAGCAAGTAGGGAACAAGCATGCAATTTCTAAGCTAAAGCAAATAAGCAATTTAGAGAGTATGAAATAGCAAACATAAACACGCAAGGCTTATAGTAGTTCGGGAGATCCTCTAATCCACTTTCTTTAGGCGTACGAGTTCGTTCCGCTAATCACGTCTTCTCGGAGACAAACACGTTGCCCGCAAGCAACCTACAACCCCTCTTTTGGTAAAGGCCAAACCTTACACGTCTCCTCAAAGACAATCACGTTGCTCGACACACAAGCAACACTTCCTTCTTACAAGTTCCTCTCTCTTACAAAGGCACCCTTGTACTCAAGAATTCTCATACAAAGAAAAAGAAACTTCTCACTCAACTCCCTAATGAAGACACTCTTGCACTCAAGAGTTCTCCCACAAAGGAAGAAGATGAATACAATGAAGCTCAATACTCACAAAAAAGTTTCTCTCAAAGCGCTCTCTCTCTCTCTCTCTCTCTCTCTATATATATATATATATATATATATATATACACTCTAACAAGTATGGATAATCAAATGGCATCTCTTGATCTTGTGTGTGAGGGTGTTTTGGATAAGCAAATGAAAACTCTTTTAAATTCTCATAAGAGATGAGATTTTTGGCTCAAAATCACTTAAATATTGGCAATTGAAAAACTCAAATGATTGCAAGTGATTAACCATCAAAAATCCCATAGAAACCCTATTTATAGCCCTCAAGAAAAAAACTCAAATTAAGTGGGGACAATAGAATTTAAGTATGACAGACGTCTGAAGACAAACTGGACAGACGTTTGAAGGCAAAATCGAAACACCCCAACAGATATAAACGGGCAAATTTTTCAAATCAATTCTTCATCAGATGTCTACCAGATTGGGCATCATACGTCTGAAGAACAAAATCATTTTTAACCCGAGACTTTAACCCAGACATCTAAAGAACAATGGGTAGACGTATGAAGTTATAAAAATTCATTTTTCAAAACATTCAGCAGACGTCTATCCCATTGAACTGCAAACGTTTGTCAATAAACAAAAATCCAACCAGAGACTTTTAGGCAGCCATTTGAAGTTCAATTGGCAGACATCTGAAGGTATAAAAAATCCATTTTCAAAACCTTCATCAGACATCTGGTCAACTGAACTGCAGACATCTATCGTCTTCTCTGGATTTCAGATATTTTCTGATATTTGAAAAACAATAGCAGGCAGATGTCTGACCTGGCACAAAAACTGAAATTTGTTTTTTATAAAATAGAAAACTTCGAAAACGAAAAACCCAATGCTTGTAAAACGTTTGTGCATGTGTGTGTGAGTGTTCAAGAGCTTTAAATGATATAACCATGATTTATAGAGTACTTATAATGATTCCTATGACGGTTTCGCAAATCTTTGAGTTCTTGAATCCTTGACGTCTCGACTCGAGCTCTCGAACCTTTCGTGCTTTGCTTGAACTTTGCATTAGTTGATTGATCTTCAATTGGTTTCGACACTTGACGCTTCAAACTTGAACGTGCTATTTCACTTACAAGCGTCTTGAAGTCGTTCCATTGATCTTCAAACTTGGACTTCTCGGACTTCAACGCTTCGTTTTTGGATTTTTGCTTCTTTAGCTATCTTCAAGCTTGAATGTGCAATTTTGAGAAGCTCTCGTCCGTATCCTCCAACCTATATTAGATATTGCAATTAAGCTCGATTTCATCCATCCTCCTTTATAGAGCTTCATCTCAAGATATCCGATATTTTGAAATGCAATCTCAAAGACTAGGCCCATCATATACAGTGTTATGAAATACGCAAGTTATGAATAAACATAGGTATATGAAACATTCATTGTTTCGATGTCACAAACATGAATAGTATATCAATATCAATATATAACTCAAATGCAAAGCATGAGATACAGACACAAACACACATGATATATGAAAAACCGAAACGAAGAACACATGTATATATATACTTTCATATTGCGAATCATAAAAATAACGAATGTGAATAATATATCGATATCAAGAGATATAACACAAGTAAAGTATGTCGATATCGATATATTACTCGATATACACAAGATATAAGATATGCAAACTAAACATTAAATGTATACAAGTTGAGTGTCAACAATGAAAGCAAGACAAAGCAAGTGACACTAAACACCTATTCATGTTTTAGCTATCATCAAAACAAAACGTGAATGGATAAAACTAACACATGAAAAACTATAAGCTAACATCGTTCCCCTTTTTTATGATGGCAAAACATGAATAGAAGATAGTATATCTATATCAAAGATAATCAAATATCCGATATTGATATACTATCACTCATATATATATAACGGTGATTGAAATTTAAATGTTTAAAAGGATATGTGATACCGTGTCCAACTCAAAATAGCCCGGGCATGAGCGGTCTGGCGCGAATCCCACCTAATAAGGAGCGGGTACCGATGGCATGTATGGACCTTGTGGCCCATATAATCCCCCCACTTGTTGGCGTTGTCACCAACAGCCACATCCCGCTCATCGAACATCAGCGTCCAGGGTCCGGTTCCCTCGATTAGCCAGAAGCTGGCGGGCTGAAAACAACCCCTTCTCCTGACACTGCTGGAGCCTGCAAAAAGATATACCGACACAGTATTAAAATATTCATAGTATATATAGAATTTGACAAATTTAAATTACAATCGTTATATAAAAGCTTTTAAGTAATAACGATTATACCTGCCCCTGATGTCCCCGGCGTGCTGCTAGAACGGACGCCAGACGTCATCTTGCTAGTAGAACGTGGATCTACAAACAATAAATTGTTAGATTATTTAATAGAATTTAATAGAAAACTAAAAATTCAATAGATAACTACTAATGATGTATTAAATTTTAAATGAGTAAACTATATACGAGGTGCAGAAGTGACTGGGGTGCCCAGATCTGCTGGGGCGCTATTAGGGGTAGGCGGATCTACCTCTATAGGTGTATCACTCTCATCGGTGGTCGGATCTGCTTGGGGTAGTATGGAGCTCTGGCCAAGCTCGATTAGATGTCTTTTCTTCTAACGTTCAGATTTGTCTGGGCTTGCCATCAGACTTTACATATATATCCAAATATTATTTTATTGCTTATAATCATTATACATTTTAAAACATTTATATTAATTTCATTACCTAACACGTTTTTTTGGTACATTAGCTGAAGATTTCTTAGGTGGATTCTCAAAATTTTAATCTGTGACAATCAATTAGCCAATATCACGTCTTACTAACGTATTGTTCTACGGCGCAAAAGAGTGGTCGTCGGTACGGTCAATAGAAGGACCGAATCGTGTTAGCGCATCTTTCTCGTCACACTCATCTTCAGAGACATTCAACGTCTGCACATCTTCAGAGACATTCATACGATAAATCTTCTCGTCACATAAACTACATGTCACGCCCCGCTTCCCAATAGACGGAAATGGTGATGTGGAAAGCCCATGACGTATTTATTTCGAGAAGGTCATTTCCCGGAATAAATACGCTAAGCGTAAAAGAAGCAATATAAAATGATAAGAAAATTAACATGAGATTAAAACTTCAACAATTTTAATTACATTCAACTTGATTCATTTACAATACATGATTTCAACTGAAAGGAAATACAAGAAAAGAAATGCCTAAACAGGTGGCATACATAAACTGAGAAGAAGATAACTGGTCTAGGCTTGAGTCGCGATCTGATCGTGCTCCTCCTCTGAGATGTCTACCTTCTCAGTCTCCACAGTATTTGATGAATATTCCAAGAAAACAAAGGTGGGTGGAATGCCCGTCAGCGAAATTTCGCTCGGTAAGTCCACAAGATATGAAGTGAAATATAAAGTGTAATGATAAAGGAAGTGTACATCATGAACAATTTGTCACGCCCCGCTTCCCGGTGTACGGCAAAAGGGATGCGACGAGGTCCGCTACGTATTTACTGTGAAGTAAATACGCTAAACGTATCTAAGCAATATAAACGTAATTCACAAGAGACAAGAGATATAAAAATAATAACAACTTTATTAATAACATTCTTTTGTACAATACATGAAAAGTAAATACATCTGAAATAAAAGCGATGCCTAAACAATGGCATAACAGGAAATGAAAAATACTGAATAGAATAAGGTACAATGTCTAAAGCTCGGGGTCTTCGTGGAACTGATCCAAGTCTTCACCGGTGGGCTCGATCTCTGACGGATTCAAAACACCTAACGACATTCAAAGAAGAAAGAAATAGAATGTCGTCAGCGAACAGGTCGCTCGGTAAGTCCCAAAGATTAGAAAAAAGACAGAATAAGAAGTATCTTCTTAAGTTGTATAATATTGTAGAATATTGTGTTTACGCTATTGTTTGTAGCTTGGTACGGAAGGATGCCAGTGTATACGAGAGGGGTCTCAGTATGCTAGAGACCAGGGCAAACGGAATGTACAAGGAACCGTTAAGCCACGGTACAACAGCAACGGAATATAGGTTAGGTGTCTTAATCTTACCGTCTCGTGCCACTTCTAACACCTTCCGCACCAATCTACCCCTTAAACCCCGTAGTGTTTTGATTGTATTGTTGTATTGTATTGTATAAGTTGGATGACTGACCAAAACCATGATATCAGTAAACAGATTGTAACTGCATAATCAGGTAAATGGAATAACGGAATAATGGATGTATATCCATGGATTGATTCAGTCAAGTTCTATAGATTGATAACTGGATTCTGGGATTCATGTGTTCATATTGAGTTGGAATATTATAGATTTATATAGTACTTGAATCATATTCAGGTCGGATTATGATCAGACTCAAACCCGAGTCGGACAGAAGAAATGTAAATCAAAGTTCTATAATTGCTAGGGTCTTTAGGGTAATTTATAAAACTTGAGGGGGTTTTATGTAAAAATACTTTTATATAGTTTTCAAGATACACCCCAGGTATTTATTATTCGTCTTTATAGTTATAATGAGTGTAATTTTATTTTGTGATATTTCTAGTGAAAATATCCTAATTACATAAATAAAGGTATTTATCTGTAATATTGATTTATTTAAAATTCATGGTATTTTAATGTAAAATTTATTCTTGTGATTTTTAGAAAAAGTGGAATATTTATATTATAACAAAATAGATCTTTTAATGATAAATATACATATATTTATACAAAAATAATTTCAATAAATATTTTATATTTTAAAAGTCTCATTTTCTTAAGATATCATATTTTAGACCTTTCGAGACCAAATGCTCCTTGCGGAGGTCTGAATCTCGCACTACTAAGCCCGAGGGTGCACGATAAACCGTACTATCCCTAACGGGTTCCCCAAAGGTGGGTTGTAGCGGCGCTTTGCAAAGATTTTATAAATACTAATCCTTTAGAATACGGTTTTATTAAAGTAAAGGTATTTATTTGCAAAAGTCGATTTTCCGTATTTTAGATTTTAGGGTTTTCTATTTCAACTAGAATATTTCTAAATGATCTAAACAACAAGTTGTTAGAAACCTCAAATCGCCACTTCACCGCCAATTGTGGCCAGGTAAGTACAAGTGAGGAAGGAGAAATCCGCTCACGAATCGTGAGACGGGCCTTTTAAAGTTACCTTTGCTCACTTGCCTAGCCTAGACACCACAAAGTCAAGTTTAGATAAACGATCGATGTCCACAACTTATCATATTTTCCTATTAAAAGATATTTGTTTTAAAAGTGTAGCAAACCTAAAACTCTTAGAAAAGGTTTTATTAAGAAAAAGGTATTTAAATGTAAAATCTTGTTTTATCGTATTCTAAGTTTTCAAGGTAGCGTGTTATGTTTGCATATGAGTGTGTGAGGAGGTAGGTCATTACCTCGTGATCTACTTTAAGGTATAGCAATGTTAAGGGGGTTAAATGTGAAAACGAAACGTTGTGGTATTTAAGTGAAAAAATACGATAAATAGAAACGTTATCATTTCATGTGATAAAACTTGTTCAAATTGTTTGTTAAATGATTAATAGTCAACATAAAGATGTTTAAGTATGATGGAATTGGTGATAAGCGAGATTTTATAGAAAACCAAACCGGAAATCGGATTTCTTCCGATTCCGTCGGGTTTGTAAATTCGTATTTTTATGAAAGAAAAGAAAGATAGAAAGGGGGACTTACGGGTTTGGACAACACTAGAGAGTGAGAGGGAAGTAGAGGGTTTGTCGGTGCGTCGAATTGTCGTTGAGAGTTCTTAGCACGATCACTGGAATTTCGCCGTCGATTTCGTCAGCGTTTCGCCTTTCGCTCGTTTTCCAACGTACCAAAGTTCTCTTGGAATTTTGAGAGAGTGGACTCAGAAATTTAAGATGAGAGGGTAGAGGGTAGGGGATGTATTTATAGGGCTAGGCTAGGGTTAGGGTTTTTAATTAAAAAAATGTAAAAATTATATAAAAATCATTAAATTTTGGAGTAAAAGAGATTTAGTGTGCTCTCTGTAACCGATCTAAAAATTTAGTGTGTGCAGGGGGGTTGACTAGTAAAAGATGCTCATCTTCTATGTTGGCTCGGCCGAGTCGGGCCGAGTCGAAGGGTCGGTGGGTGGGGGGTCTCCTGGGGTGATTAATGGTGCATCTAACTTTTTATGTGTAGAAGGAAATTTGTGAGAAACGCATGTGTAACGGTTGGTATTCTAAAAAATCAAAAACAAAATAATATTAAAAATAATGTGGGGCATGGGATTTGAACTCTGGTGGCTTGGTTCAGCAGTGCAAGGTATTACCAATGAGCTACAAGCTCCTTCTTGTAATTATGGAGTGAAATAAATACTTAAAGAGATATCAGCAACAATAAATACTCCAAGTATACATTGAATTTAAATCAATTCTTTGTACATTAAAAATGGAGTTGTTACACAATTGATTAAGAGGTTTGGTGTCTCGGCATGTCATTTTATGTAAACACGGCAATTTTATTTAGCATGCAGTTGTTTCGTAATATATATGAATAAGTATGGTAATATATATGACAAGTAAGTAAACATGAAAGTATAGCATAAGCATTGCAAACAAATATAACATGGCAGTATAGTGTAGGTATGGTGAACATGCAGTGAATGTAAGTGTCTTAACAGGTCTCTACTTGGGTACACTAATCGTAAGTTCAATAATGAATGTCAACCAATCTTAAGAGTGTTCTCGAACCCAACAGGCTGTAATTCAGGGATAAGAAACCACGGGCCCGATTCAAGTGTTAGTAACGGGACTTCAACCTAGTGTTGAAATATTCCAAACTCAACAGGTTGTAATCTAGGAACAAGAAAACACGGGCCCTCATGATAGCTTGCTTGTGTTAGTAGACATGGATTCATGATCTAGTGAGACTCCTGATATTTCGTTGGATTCATGCATGAACTACCCCAACACCCCGTATATACTAAGTTACAGTTAAAATTACTAGCCTTACTCGAATCCATGAATACATCGAGTTGCAAGATTGAGTTCATGTCTATATAAAGTATTCATGTATTCATGTCAAGTTATATTCATGGTTCGAGTCAAGTCATAGTGTTTAAATATTCATGTTTCTCTTTAGTCAAGTTCAAGTGTTCCGATTCATGATCAATAGTCAAGTATACTTGTTTGGGTTCGATATTGATTTCGTGTGTTCAAGTTCATGATCAAGTATTCGTGTTTGGTTTTAGATTCAGGTTTTGAGTTTGGATTCAAACTTGAGTTAGACTCGGACTTGAGTCAGACACGTGTAACTGATTTAGATCCTAAATTACGTTCGAGAGTTATCGGTAGCTGCTGCACATGGACGGCAGGATTTGTGTTTTTTTCCAAGGCAATTACTAGTGATAACACCGTTAAGTTTTCTATCTTAAATAGGCAAGCATTTACTTTCTCCGGCTCCGTGGGGCTCAAGAGAATTGATCCCGCTTAAACCTATATTTACTAAAGTCCTTAAATATGGTTTTATATAACTCAAGGGGGTTTTATGAAAAATATTTTTAATATAGTTTCAAAATAATCTCGAGAAATTATTTATACTATTTAGGGTTTCCATGAATGTGAATTGAGGTATTTTGGCGATAATAGCTTAGCTTGGAAAGTTCATGGTATTTTACTTTAAAACTTGACTTTTGTTGGTATTTTGATAAACTTGTAATTCTTTCGTTTAAAAAAAATATAAGGTTATTATATTTTGAAAATATATGAATTTGTAATAAAAAAATTAATTTTTATTTAAATAGAAATTTGCGTTTTTCTTAAAAACCGTATTAAAAACATTTCGCGACCGACTGCTCCGTGAGGAGGTCTGCATCTCGCTCTACTAGCCCAAGGATGTGCGATAATCCGCACCATCTAATAGCGGGTCCCCTAAAAAGGGTTGTAGAGGCTTATTTGCAAAGGATTTTGAAAATACAATTTAAAAGAAAACCGTTTTTTATAGTAAATGGTATTTTAATGAAATCTTGTATTCGTAACAAAAATATGTTCAAAAAATATTGTGCTATGGAAACCATATGGGTATGTAAGAGGTAGGTCGTTACCTCGTGAATTTTCCTACAAGTGTGTTTTAAGCAAAGCAAAATAAGATGACATATATAAAGTTCATGATACTTTAATGTAAAAATTAAGTTAAAGTTATGTTACATGACATTTTTGAGTGAAAGTTTATTCTAAACCTTTGTTTTATGATTACAAACTTTTTGTAAGGATATGGATGCCAAATATGTAAGAAAAATGGATTTTTTTATATAGTATAGAAGAAGATGTCGGTATTAACTCTACTTCCGACATATGTTTTGAAAAAGAATTTTTAGAGAAGAAGAATGAGAATTGGAAGGGACTTACCACTTGGTTATATTAAGAAGAGGTAGGAGAAGAGATTGTTGTCGTCGTGGCGTCGCGTGATCGCTGGAATTGTTTCGATTCTTCGCCGGAATTTGACCGCTTGATAACTCTACTTGTACATCACTTGTACTTAGAAAATTTTGAGAATTTTGGCTAGAATTTTCAGAATGATAAAAGGCCAGGGCATGGGGTAGTATTTATAGTGTGGAATTAGGATTTTGGAATTAAAAGAGTGAATTAAAATGATGATAAATGGGGAATTGAAAGGTCTCTGTTTGATTGCAGAGCAATCAAACAGTACAGGGGAGTTAGGGGTAGAGAAAGGGTCGTGTGTGTAAAACCGGGGCCTCATTGGGCTCGAGGGGGCCTTGATGGGTATCTCGCCGGTCGTTTGGGTGAGGGGGGCCGGTGGATTCTTGCCACGTGTTCCTCTCTGTATTTAAATCGTTGTGCACATGTTTGATTTTTTTGTATTTTCGTTTTTGTGTGTTTTATACGTGTAAACTTTTAGACTTCCAAAAGTTAAAAAGAAAATATCAGAAAAATATAATGTGTCTGATAGGGTTCGAACACATGGGCTACGTCACAGCAGTGCAAGGGCTTTACCAGTGAGCTACTAGTTATTTCTTACAATTTTTAAACAAAATTAATTTATAACTTGTACTCAGACTGTGAAACTTTATTCTATATTTTAACAGAAGAACTTCCGTACTAAGATTCCAGAGTCGTTACACTACATGACGGTTGTTAGCACTGAATGATATAATTCGATGTTGACAACTTTCGTGTAGTTCTATATCATGATGAAAACAAACATATGTTAGCCGATAGACGGGGCCTAATGTGTGTAATTTAGTTTTGATTGACGATTTAGTTTAGGTGTATATATATGGTTTTAGTCTTAATATTCAATTGACGAATTTATTAAATTTAGTTTCAATTGACGATTTAGTTTAGGTGTATGTGTATGCTAAGTATCATGTATTCGGATACGGGACACGATACCTTAAATTTTTCCTAAACACTATAAATTTACCCAATTTTACTAATTACACTAAAATACACTTAAATATTGCTTTTTCACTAAACTACCTTAAAACTTTTCCTACGCAGCCTATTTCTTCAGTTTTAAAATTTCACTAACATACCCTTAACTATTGTTGGTTTTTCACTAAACTACCTTAAAAATTTAACTAAATAATTTATCTTCTTAAATTAACTAAATTACTGTAAATTTCATTAAAATAACCATAACTATTGCTTTTCTCACTAAACTATCATTAAATTTTTTACTAAAAACCCCAAGTCTAACTTTAACCCTAACAATAAGATTGTCACGCCCCACCCCCAATACAGAGAGTATTGTCCACTCTGGCCGAAATCGCACGGTTTTGTCCTTTGGGGTGAATCGGACCCGACCAGAGGCCACTTCTCAGGAGGTCACCCATCTCAGAACTTCCCTAGCTCGAGCACGCTTAACTACGGAGTTCTCAAGCTCCTGTAGTTCCGATTCACTTAAAATGTGCCTCTGTATTGAAGAGTGTGGTATCATTTCATTTATAATTCCTGATCTGCTCTTTTTCGAAATGTATTCCAAAGATTCCCTATTATTCTTCAGTTTTAAAATTTCACTAACATACCCTTAACTATTGTTGGTTTTTCACTAAACTACCTTAAAAATTTAACTAAATAATTTATCTTCTTAAATTAACTAAATTACTGTAAATTTCATTAAAATAACCATAACTATTGCTTTTCTCACTAAACTATCATTAAATTTTTTACTAAAAACCCCCAAGTCTAACTTTAACCCTAACAATAACACTGTCACGCCCCACCCCCAATACAGAGAGTATTGTCCACTCTGGCCGAAACCGCACGGTTTTGTCCTTTGGGGTGAATCGGACCCGACCAGAGGCCACTTCTCAGGAGGTCACCCATATCAGAACTTCCCTAGCTCGAGCACGCTTAACTACGGAGTTCTCAAGCTCATGTAGTTCCGATTCACTTAAAAGGTGCCTCTGTATTGAAGAGTGTGGTATCATTTCATTTATAATTTCTGATCTGCTTTTTTTCGAAATGTATTCCAAAGATTCCCCATTATTCTACAGTGGGTCAGGCACTTTTTTCCGTGTGGCACTTTGTTCCGTGAGCAAGAACCGGGTCCCGACATTCTCCCCACTTTTGAACAATGGTTCGTCCTCGAACCACAGAACTTCCCTGGCCGAAACCGTACGATCCGACCAGGGGCCACTTCCCAGGAGGTCACCCATCCCAGAACTTTCCTGGCTCAAGCACGCTTAACTACGGAGTTCTCAAGCTCCTGTAGTGCCTATTCACTTAAAAGGCGCATCTGTATTGAAGAGTGTGGTATCATTTCATTTATAATTCCTGATCTGCTCTTTTTCGAAATGTATTCCAAAGATTCATCATTGTTCTACAGTGGGTCCCACGGATTCAAGAGGTGGCCCCCGCCCCTTAACATGACACTTGGCATGGCACTTTGTTCCGTGTGACATTTTGTTCCGTGAGCAAGAACCGGGTGCCGACATTCTCCCTACCTTTGAACAATAGTTCGACATTCTCCCAGGAGGTCACCCATCCCAGAACTTTCCTGGCTCAAGCACACTTAACTACGGAGTTCTCAAGCTCCTGTAGTGCCTATTCACTTAAAAGGCGCATCTGTATTGAAGAGTGTGGTATCATTTCATTTATAATTCTTGATCTGCTCTTTTTCGAAATGTATTCCAAAGATTCCTCATTGTTCTACAGTGGGTCCCACGGATTCATGGCACTTTGTTCCGTGTGACATTTTGTTCCGTGAGCAAGAACCGGGTGCCAACATTCTCCCCACCTTTGAACAATAGTTCGTACTTGAACCACAGACCTACTATTGAGGGACCAGCTCTGATACCATTTTGTCACGCCCCATCCCCAATATAAAGAGTATTACCCAATATAAAGAGTTCTCAAGCTCATGTAGTGCCTATTCACTTAAAAGGCGCATCTGTATTGAAGAGTGTGGTATCATTTCATTTATAATTCCCGATCTGCTCTTTTTCGAAATGTATTCCAAAGATTCCTCATTGTTCTACAGTGGGTCCCACGGATTCATGGCACTTTGTTCCGTGTGACATTTTGTTCCGTGAGCAAGAACCGGGTGCCGACATTCTCCCCACTTTTGAACAATAGTTCGTACTTGAACCACAGACCTACTATTGAGGGACCAGCTCTGATACCATTTTGTCACGCCCCATCCCCAATAAAAGGCGCATCTGTATTGAAGAGTGTGGTATCATTTCATTTATAATTCCCGATCTGCTCTTTTTCGAAATGTATTCCAAAGATTCCTCATTGTTCTACAGTGGGTCCCACGGATTCATGGCACTTTGTTCCGTGTGACATTTTGTTCCGTGAGCAAGAACCGGGTGCCGACATTCTCCCCACTTTTGAACAATAGTTCGTACTTGAACCACAGACCTACTATTAAGGGACCAGCTCTGATACCATTTTGTCACGCCCCATCCCCAATATAAAGAGTATTACCCGCTCTAGCCGAAACCATATGGTTTTGTCCTACAGGACGAATCGGACCCGACCAGGGGCCACTTCCCAGGAGGTCACCCATCCCAGAACTTCCCTGACTCGAGCACGCTTAACTACGGAGTTCTCAAGCTCCTGTAGTGCTGGTTCATTTAAAAGGCGTCTCTGTATTGAAGGCCGGTATCATTTTATTTATAGTTTCTGATCTGCCCTCTTTTGGAATGTACTCCAAAGATTCCCCATTGTTCTACAGTGGGTCCCACGGATTCAAGAGGTGGCCCACTCCCCCTTAACATGACACTTGGCGTGGCACTTTGTTCCGTGTGGCACTTTGTTCCGTGAGCAAGAACCGGGTCCTGACAAACACTAACCATAACACAAACACTAATCCTAATTAATTTTTAACCATAACCGTAACCCTAACACTAACCATTAATCCTAATCAATTTTTAACCGTAACCGTAACCCTAACCCTAACAGTACTAACCTAACCCTAACACTAACAGTACTAACCCTACCAATTAATTTCGAAAACTGAAAAAACCCTAACCCTAATCTCATCAAATCCAAATTTCAAGGGTTTAATAGGGAAAATCATCATCGTCAAAAGGAGGGAAATAAGATTTCACAAAGCAATTTCAAGATAATCTATATAAAAAAGTAAAATTGGAAGGGAACTCACTGTCTTAACCAAATCGAGCACTGTTTCGGCTGACGAGCACTCAAACGTCGGCAAGACCAAGTCTTTGGCAAAGACGGGGGCTCGAGCTAGGGAATGGCGGCGAGACGGCCACGGAGACGTAAGCGGGGGCTCGTGCTAGGGCACGGAAGCGAGGAGAGGCAGTGGACACGGAGGCGTAGAGACGGCCACGGAGGCGAGGAGAGGCGGAGGGGGCTTGAGCTAGGACTAGACGCGCGCGCGGTTTTGGCTCCAAGTTTTCGGAGGAAGGAAAAAGAAGAGGGCTCGGGGAGTATTGAGGGAAATTTGGTGTTTTATCTCGACAGTGTTGTGGGGCCCGTCCTATATTAGCATTGGTAGCGGTTTCACCGCTACCAATACTACAACAACCATTACGAGTAATTGGTAGAGGTTCGAACCGTTACCAATATCTGGTTACTGTTAGGCACATTTATGGTGGTGTTTATTGAGCACTGCCTGTGATCACCTTGTTGGGTTCTTTGATTCTTCATAGCATCATCCCCTACTCTATATTTCTTTGATTAATCAAAGATTTTCCCTTTAATCCCAACATCATCCAGAGAGCCTTTACTCCCATCTCCCCTCATAAATCCACGTCACAGCCCCCGACCATCAAATAAACATAGATTTCTTTTTGTTGTTCTTTTTGTCTTTGATCAAATTGTAAGAATTATCCAAGAACGCAGATCAAATCAACAGCACCAGGAGCAACAGAGGCGAGCCCGATGCACATCCTTGGTACTTGAGGCAGCGGGTGATCGTGCGAATTCGGATTTGTTCGACAGATCGATCTCGGGAGGTAATTATCGCCAAGGTTTTAATCATTCAATTAATTGAACACCTCTAGAGAATTGACAGTCTAGATTTTGGGCCTGATACTGAGTCCGTACGATATTGTGGTCTTTACGACAATCGATAGTTATCTTTAAACCTTTTGTGTCGCATGATTTTTAACATTAAGAACCAGAATGACACGGAATGATTAAATAATTAATTTTCATAACAATTTATTTTTTCGGATCTCCGTGCTATTCATAACTTGTATGTTCATTAGTCCTGTAGTTCTGCGCTGCGTCAAGAAACGTGCAAAACATTAAAAATCTGAAAAAACAAAAATTTTGAGATTTTTTATAAATTTCATGAAGTTCACGTGTTATAGCATGCACAATATTTTTTAAAAGAAGAAAAAGAAGAAATTTCATGTTTTTGAAAATTTCGTGATTTTTGTGTAATATAACACGCACGATATTGAAAAAAGAAAGACAGCTGAAAATTTTGGATTTCCAAAATTTTTGTTGTTTTCGTGTTCTATATATCATAAAAATATTGAAAAATCGGAAAAAACAAAAAATATTTTATTTTTGAAAATTTCAAGATTTTATTATGCTCAGAGAAATATTGGAAAACCTTATAAAACGAAAATTTTATGATTTTTAAAATCTCACCGTTTTCGTGTGCTAATTGTAAAATATTGAAAATTTGAAAAAAAACATATATGATTTTCTAAAATTTTATGACTTTCTTATGCTATAACATACAAAATATTGAAATACCGATTTTTTTAGATATTTTTAAAATTTTCACTGTTTTCATATGCTATAACAAGAAAAATATCAAAAAGGTAAAGAAAAATGCCGATGTATTGTGTGTTGATCCTTCATATGTAAAATTTACATATGAAGTTTATAAATAGAGAATAATGGAGAAAAGAGGCCCTCCTATGGCGTGGAAAAAATACAACCTCCATCAATTGTATATGCTTTGCAAAGTCCTGTCCATTTTGGCTAATTCTCATCATCATCATTATCATCTAAGATGTGGGTAAACCAAATTTCATGTGATTCTACAACTTTTTCACCATTGATTTAGCAATGTAAAAAGTTCTATTGTCGGTAAACCGTTAATTTTGAACCCACTAAATCAACGGTGAAAAAGTTGTGGAATCACATGAAATTTGGTGTACTCACATCTTAGATGATAACGATGATGATGATGAATGCCGATCGTCGGAAAAAATGGCGGAGGTTGTATTTTTTCCACGCCATAGGAGGAAATCCCCTCCTACGGCCACTTTCCTCCATTAATCTCTTGTAAATATGAGATATTACGGCTTACAAATCATATAACAATAAACTTTTACATATGGCTTTTTCGACTTTGAATTTCATGGCGTGCATTCCTCGGGGCCCTTGCTTGCTACGGTACATAAAACCTATCCAGAAGAGGACAAAATAAAATCTGGCTTAATTTTGTCCTCTTCCACCCTCGTGCAGGAATTTTGGGATGCAAAATTTGTTTAAGCCCCTTTAGTACCGAGTTTAACTTAGCCCCTCATATGGCACAATTTTATACGTGCTACAAAAATTACTTTAGAACCCTCATTTGATTTCTGATTTCAGCTTCCTGATGAAGGCTATTCTTTTTTGGAGGACTGTATACATAAAAAGGTAAAATCTCTAGAGGAGAACATGAGAGATTCAATCAAGTAACAAGTACATAGGATAATTCAAGCAAGTTTAGAGCTGTAATGATGACGCGTCGGGAAAAAAAAGGAACGATATGAACCAGCAAAGCAGTTAAGCTTTTGGCGTCGTCGATAAAGGTGGCAGCGCATAAGGTGTTAATCCTACGTCGTCGTTGGTAACTACTTGAAGTCCGTCAAGCGCGTCTCGAGTCCACGAGTAACCTTCTAATCCACGAAATAAACAAGAGAAAACTCTATTATTTTGAAGGAAAATTTTATAGATAACTTAAATCTAAAATACAATGGATAAGGCTCTTAAATAGCCCTTAATTTCTACTTCTACTCAGCTTCTAAAGATGGAAAAAAATAACTAAAAGATAAAAACAAAAAATTCCTAAGAACTACTCTGCATACAAATTATTTCCCTATCATCTTCTCCTTATCAAATCAACATGATGGCTAGGCAGAATCTCCTACAAACCCTTTTTTTTCTTACGTCGACTCAAATCCTCTCATATCAACTCTTTAAATATTTCGGTTAAGATTTGATTGGAACCGAATCCTTTCCGACTCCCCGCCTTCGAAAGAATTCGCCCTCGAATTCGACTCTGAATACTCAACCTCCATTGGGGGAATGTACTTGTACAGGTCGGCCACATTGAAAGTTTTTGAAATGTGCATGTCCTCTCACATTAGCATTGTCATTAGTCTTTCGCAAGATCTCAAATAGACCATATTTCTTGTTTGCCAACTTGTTGTATGTCCCAACCGGAAATCTCTCTTTGCGAAGGTGCGCCATCACAAAATCTCCTTCGTCGAACACTTTCTTTCTGCGATGTCGATCTGCCGCCTCTTTATACCGAGTATAAGATTCCTCAAGTTTCCGTCGCACTTCGTCATGAATTGATTGAGTATGCTCCACTATATGCTCAGCTGCAATACTCCTTCCTGAAATCATCGGCAAAGCTACCAAGTCCAATACATGTTTTGGCGGCCGTATATAAACAATAGAAAATGGTGTTCGACTAGTTGACCAATTTTCCATACTATTGTACGAATACTCGGCTTGTGCTGGGGCCAAATCCCATTGTTTCAGCCCGGTGCCGATCAAACTTCTCAACATGTTTCCCAAAGTCCGGTTAACAAACTCGATCTGACCATCGGTTTGTAGATGACTTGTGCTGTTGTAGTTAAGCACTGTATCGAACCTACTCCACAAAGTCTTCCAGAAATGCAACAAAAATTTCACATCTCGATCAGAGGTAATAAACTTCGGCACACCATGCAATCGAACCACTTCACGAAAGAAAAGTAATGCCACATGTATTGCGTCTGAAGTCTTCTTGCACCGTATAAAGTGAGCCATTTTAGAAAATCCATCCACCACTACAAATATTGAATCTGCTCCTCGCTGAGTTCGAGGTAATCCAAGCACAAAATCCATAGTGATGTCTTCCCATGGCGCATTTGGTATCGGCAACGGTTGGTACAAACCAGTATTTTGTGACTGCCCTTTCGCCGACTGACATATTTGGCATCGGCACACAAAGTTGCCAACATCCTTCTTCATTTACGGCCAGAAATATCTCGCCGACTAAAGCTATAGTCTTGTCCCTGCCGAAATGACCTCCATGTAACTCTCGAATTAAATATTCTCTTAAGGATAATGTAAGACGTTACCGGCAAAGCATTATGCTATGCTGCTTACAGATTGACATGTCAGCTAGCAAAACTTTAATGGTTTTTACTTCCCCGTGCAATGTATGTCATTTATACAAGTGATTTTTCCATAATAGTTCAAGGGAAACTATTATGGAAAGAGACGAACCATTGACTTTCATAAAGTACAAATAATGCATGGGATAGCTAAGGTAAAAACCAATAAAGAGTCGTTAACAAGCATGCAATGTGGAAGCCACTCAACATAATGCTTTGTCAGCAACACCTCACGTGTTAGTGTCGTGCTTTTGTTTTCCGTTTTAAGACCAGAAAATCTCAAAATTACATAAGCATTGTTATTAAGATAATCATGAGACACACTTAATGCAACAATTAGCATTTCAGAATTGTACGACCTTGCTGTGGTTTTTTCTGAAGGTTTTTTACGATTCTCTGCTTCTCTGTTCAATTTATTCGTACATTTAAAAAAAAATCTTATTATTACTCGACTTTTAAGGAAATTAAAAAGAACATTTAAGATGTAAATTATTAAAAGTAACCTTAAATTTCCACGAATGTTAAATTTTTAACTAAGGTGACAGGAACTCAACAAAGGTACTGGAGAAGTTCTAAATTTTCGACCACTTCGTTCTCTGTCAGCATAAACTTACTTTATGCTTACCTGTGTGGCTGTTTAGAAACTAGTTGCCTTAGTTAGTATGCAATAGACCAAATCGACAAGAATATTATACAAATGATAAAAATTACTTTTATCTTTAAAATAGTGTAGAAATTTGATATTCATGGGCATAGTATTTCGAAATAACTTTGTAGGCAATGATCAACTTTAAATATGTTATAAATATACAGATGCGTCCGATGACAGCTAAAAAGTGTAATGATTACTTGGAGCTGGTACATGTTTCATTATCACACATTCAACCAATCTACCATCAAAACCTACTATTGATCAGACAATCGGTAACATAAATCTTCGTCCAAGTATTCACTCATCAAGGATCTTCAAAAATATATTGACAAATATTCAACTACCTATAACCGTCGATACCCCCAAACCCCGATATATATTCATGTTTAACCTGACTAAGTCATCCAAGAGATTTCGGTTGGAAGATCGAACCTTGGTTTTTTCTTACCCATACCCGATCCTGTTATCTGAATTTATACCGAAACTTGTTGATGGGTATTTTGAGAATTCTATCTGTAAATAAACCCCAAGTCCTATTTAAGGATTTAGGAAAGCTTAAGAGCTGCCGTCTGAAAATTTATAAACTATCCATTAAAATTGTGCCAACGATTTCTGTTGCTACCTGTGAACATATTTCGATTTGGGTTTTCCACGTAAAAATCCGTGTCTTTGTTGTCGATTGCTTTTCTTTGGTTTGGTTGTTTTGGTTTATCTTGCTCATCCGTAATATTCTGGACATATATACAGATTGAGAGAAGTCAACAATAATCGGTATGAGATATGATCTTGATCTTAACGATGATGTACCAAGATTTTTATTGTTCAGTGTATAACAGAAAACAAGATACAAAGGATTGTTGATGGTACAGAACGTTGTTTAATGTTGAGAGACATGGTATCATGCTGGGGAAAAAAAAAGCATGATTGTTCCATACATAAATAAAGAAAACAATTTCTGTGCCCCTCATCTACTATATGCTGATGATACTATCATTTTCACAAATGGTAACAAAAAAAAGGCTTGAGGGCTTTGTTTGATTTTCTGCATGAGTATGAAAACTTATCTGTACAGAAGATCAACATGCAGAAGAGTGCCTATTATATAAGTAAAGACCGTCTTACTTCCACTTGTTCCTCTATTCATAATATGACTGATATAAACAAGGGGGTTTTGCCTACTATTTACCTGGGTGCACCTGTGTTTCATGGAAGATCAAAGATCTGCTGCTTTGCACCCGTGGTAGAAATGATACAGCAGATACTACAAGGATGGCAAAATAAGCTTTTGTCACAAGCAGGGAGACATGCATTAATCAATCATGTATTAATGTCTATGCATACTCATATCCTAGCCTCTTGCAACCCTTCCTGCTGCTGTTATTAATAGAATAATCTCTATGATTTCAAGTTTCTTCTGGAATGATGATGAGATTTCTAAGCACCATTGCTGGGTATCTTGGGACAAAATTTGTAAGCCTCATGAAGAGGGAGGTCAGGATATCAGACAGCTTAGTGATGTTGCAAAAGCATATGATATGAAGAAAACCTGAAAACATATCAAGGGAGGCAGCCTTTGGGCCAGCTATATGAAAGCAAAATATACCAAAAACCGTGTTGCTATTATAAATTCTACTTCATCTGCCGCATGGAAAAAATATACAATTACATCCCTATGGTGGAATCTCTATCCAAATGGATAATTGAGCAAGGTAATATCGATTTTTGGTCTGATCTGCGGCATGGTGGCAGTCCTCTGAAAGATGTGGCATTAAAAAGCTTTGATAATCTGCCTGTAAACAATATTCTCATTGAAAAAGGTTGGGGATTTTCTACTATTCAAGAGGCTATTCCTGAGGGCATGATTTTTGATATTAAGAGTAAAAATTACTGCATAAAAGATTATCCAGATAGAAGAATTTGGAAGCTTACAAATACTGGAGAATTTTCTTTATATTCTGCCTGGGAATACGTCAGGGCTTCAAATCAACAGGTGGCTTATGCTAAGTTCCTAGCTCACAAGAACTTACCAAAAGCTATTATGATATTCAGTTGGAAACTTTACAAAAAGATGCATTACCTCTTGATTCGGTAGTCAGGAAACTGGGATATCAAATCCCTAGCAAATGTTCATGCTGTAAAAATTCTCAGCAGGAGGACAGAGAACATCTCTTCGTTAAAGGTGAAACGGCTAAAAATATTTGGAATTATATACATGACATTTTCAATACTGGGAAGAAAGCTGAGGATTTTGATAATATAGAAAATATCTTTGAGTTCTGGTACAATATATCCCAATACAATGACATTTGCCAGATGGCTCCCACATATAATCAGTTGGAACATTTGGAAGCTGAGATGTAAGCATGGATTTCAAAATGACTGCTCAACTGCTGCTACAATTTATCATCAAGTTACAACAGATATAAGAAATATGGTGCAGGTGTCGAAGCTGAAGCTCAATTCCAACCCTTGCCCATCCATTCTATCACAGTTGGGGATTTCTGATTTAATACAGGTGGAAAAAGCTTATCAAAACATTATCCTGACCTCATGGGACAAACCTCCAACAAATGTTAACGAATTAAACACCGATGGAGCCAGGAAGACTATGAATCAGATAACCACAGGGGGAGCAGTTTTGAGAAATGATGAAGGTGATGCAACTTTTGCTTCACAATTCTTTTATGGTAAGGGTGATATCTTAGATGCAGAATGCAAATCTATTCTAGATGGTCTCTTGCAAGCAAACTCATGAAGATCAAAAGGCTAATAGTGGAATCAGACTCAAAGATTCTCATTGAATATCTTTCTGGCAAGTGTAAGCTAAATGGCATCTCCATTACCTAATTCAGGCCATTCTCTACCTTGCTACTGAAACTGAAGCTATTTTCAAGCACACATACAGGGAAAGGGTTTTTTTTTGAAATAGGATGGTTTTGATTTAAAATTATTAAAATGAGGGGGTTTAAATTTAAATTGTAAAAATAGGACGGTTTTTCTCCCCAACCCCCCACCCCAGTATAGGGGGCGGGTTCCTAGAACCCGCCCCCTATATAAAAATAGCGAGGGCGGGTTCTGTTCTGGGAACCCCAGAACCCGCCCTCTATTAATATAGAGAGGGCGGGTTCCAGAACCGAACCCGCCCTCTCTATATTTATATAGGGGGCGGGTTCTAGGAACCCGCCCTCTATACAAATATAGAATTTTAAATAAAAATTTGAATAAATTTTTTTTAAAATAAATAAACGGAAAAATCAAAAAAATTTGAATAAAATAATAAAATTTTATTATATGAATGTGGTGTACAAAATGAATCCGTCAAATTTACAATACAAAAAAATCCTATCTGTTTGTAAAATGTAAATTTTATCTCGACGGTCAAATTTATAATATCAAAATGAATCCGTCAAATTTACTATAAAAAAAATCCTATCTGTTTGTAAAATGTAAATAACTATCGTTTTCCTTTTCCCTTTCCCTTATGAAATCCGAGGAGGCTTGACTAAGCCTATGCCTCCTGGGATGACCGGAGGACCCACCCGTTTTTTGGGTAGATGGCGGCGGCGGCGTCTGCTCTTCTGCTTCGGCTTCAGGTTCTGCTTCGTCTTCAGCAGCGTCTTGCACAGGCTGTTGTTCCGCAAATCCTGAATGTAGGACAGGTGTCGGATATGTGCTGCCTCCCAACAACTGTACGTAGGACGAAAAATCCGTCTCCCAACTGGGCAGTTGTAGCGAAGAACCTGTCTCGGTTTCATGCGGCTGCTGTTGCACAAAACCTGGGCCCCATGGCTGCGCAAATCCCCACCCCCAAGATTGCTGTTGTTGCGCAAAACCTGACCCCCAAGACGGCTATTCTGCAAAACCTGACTCCCAAGACTGGTGTTGTTGCGCAAAACCGGTCCCCTAAAACTGTTGTTCCTCCGGTTATTGCGCTTGTCCGGTATACCAGGGTTGCTGCTGACGGTATGGTGATCCAAACCACTGATCCTGCTGCGCTAGATCTCCGTAATGCTGCGGCTCAGGTGCCGGTTCATACTGCTACTCCAGTGCCGGCTCATATTGCTGCTCTAGTGCCGGCGATAAATGTGGAAGAATATTATATGAACCGAATACACCACCAATTAATTGGTCTACACTTGAAAATAGAGCCTGAGTTTCTGGACCAGCATCAGTCGGGAATGGATCATGCACCATTGTTTGTATAAGATGCAACCCACGAGCCTGTCGTTACATTAGAAATAAGTATTGACTCATACCGCCGGATGTTAAAAAGTAATATAATATAAAGAATTCAACTTACCAAATCTCGTTCCACGTGGCCTCTAGGCTCGTACCGCGCGATATTTGGGAAGTCGTTAGGGGAGCAGAAAGATATCTTATGGTGGCATGCTTATACCACTGTAGATATGCTTCGGTAACGTCGATGGCTGTTTGGTCACCTATTTGCTGTAAGGCGATATTATGCTGCTTATCCTCTCATCTCAGCAAATATTGATGATGATACTCCCTCCAATCACGCTCCGCCTTTCCTCCTCGCATATCTCCCTCTATTGTCATAGGCGAAGGCGGCGGGACAGGAATATATTGCGATCTATTAAACTGTCGCAACACCAGGTCCGGAAGGTGCATGACAACGATATTAATGCAGAGGAGTGGGCATCGAGCCCGCCAAACCGGCTCTCCTCGATACAGATGCCGGGTAATCTTTGCAGACGGTCTGCTGTATAAAGCGTCCATGTGAACTGCGCAAATAACATAGTACAAAAATTGTGATGAAGGTATTTCAAAATTTTAAAACAAACTTAATTACCTAAGTTATGGTTACATGAGTCGCCTCCATGAGATTCAACTCATCTCTATAGTACCCAAGTACTCGACGAGAAGCCTTATACGCTTTCTTGCCATTCCACCAAGAGCCGAGCGGCTTTCCAGGGGTATCCAAGGCAGTTATTTTAACTCGATCCGGTCTTCCCATACACATATGCTCCCATAATCAAATCTATAAATAAAGTGTCAAATGATAAGAGAGAACCAATATTACAATTTTGCAAATTTCTACCTGTGAAAAACAAGGAATTTACCTGAAGTAACTACAAATTTTATTCTTCGTTGGAGCACATGCCTTATCGAGTTCCTTGTAAAGAAAGGCCAGGACCTCTGCTCCCCAAGCATATTGGCCACACACATCAAAGTCCGTAAGAAAGCCAAGGTATAACGGATGGACATGCGTTGCCGATTGGTCCGGCATTAACCAAGAACCGATCATGTACAGAATGTAGTCACGTGCATGTTTATCCAAGACTTCATCGGTGGCTTCTTCAGGGATATTAGTAAATGTATCTTTTAGCCAGTTTAAACTGATCATATACCCCTTACTGTAGCCTCTTGGTGCCTGATATTAGCATTTTTGGTGAAATATTAAAGCTAGAAATAATGTACAACATGCAATAGGTACACTAAAGAGGGGAAACAAAATGAATTTTTTTACCTATCCGAGAGCAGACTCGGCATATGTATCCCAGTATGGGTGGTCGGTATCTGGACCAACAATTTTTCCTCCGACCAATTTAAGCTCATTCACCAGTAAACCGAGTAAGAGGCCAATATCCTGGAGTTTGATAGTGGCCTCACACCATCTTAGATGAAAAGTGTATCTTTTTTCTCCAGCGCTCAACTAGAGAGGTAACGAGGGCGTGGTCGACTTGGATATGACGAAGCAATGAAGCTTCATAAAATCCGGCCCTTCGAATCCGCTCGATTATTCGCTGGTTGGTAACTATCCACTTATCAGAACTATGGGTGACGACGGTGAGATTATCTCCATCCTGCAAAATTAAATAATATTATTTTCAACTATTAGAATTAAAAGAAAGGGGTAATTAAAAAAAATTTAATAAGTTTTGAATTTTTCCTCTCTGTGTAATATATTAAAAGATCTGTGTTCGTTTTGATCAACGAGCAGAGATTTGTCGAATAGTTGATTCTCCATTGAGACGATTTTAGATAGGAGAAAGGACTTTGGACAGAGTTAATTTGACGAAAGAGTTAATTTGACGAAAACCACACTGAAGAGGGCGGGGTTTTATAGGGAAAGGAGGACGGATTCCAGGAACCCACCCTCTTTAGCGATTAGTGTTGTCATATCAGTTTTTTATTTTTTTAGTATTGTTGTCACATCAGTTTATTTTTATGAAAGAGGGCGGATTTAAGATTGTATTATAGTCTCTCACATCAGTTTTCAGTTGAATTATACACGAGTTTTTAGAACCCGCCCTCTTCAATAATTAAATGAGGGCGTGTTCCAGAAACCCGCCCTTATATTTTTAATTAAATGCGGCGTGTTCCTATAAATAGCTCTCTACTATACAGCAACTCTCCATTTACACTTATTTTGTGCAAGTGTGGAGTTTAGGAAGAAACAACGACTCTCCATTTACACTTATTTTGTGCAAGTGTGGAGTTTAGGAAGAAACAACAACTCTCCATTTACCCTTATTTTGTGCAAGTGTGGAGTTTAGGAAGAAAGTCAAGTTCAGTACCATAGTCGTGAGGAGCTGCTGGATAGGATCAAGACGGAACCAAGGCTTGCTGTAAATTTCTGGAGCAAATTCAGTAACCAAACAAAGGTTCAGGGGCTCTAAACAGGAAGAAGAGACCAAAACAAGCACATGAAAGAAATTTGAAGGTTCATTTTTTAAATTTATTTTCTAAACATTATTATTATCTTAATTTCAGTTAACATTTAATTATTATTCATTATTTTTTCCCTTTATAATTACAATTTGAAAATGGAAGTACTAGTAATTTTAATTCATGTTCATAGAAATGACTTCTAACTCAAATATCACTATTAAAGATTTTTCATATATGCTTAAAAGTCGTATGTTGTAATCAACAAATATGCACATGCACAAACATGTCGGTGTGTGTAACTTAAATGTAATCGAAAAATGTTTACCTAATGACTTTCCTAATTATATTTTTAGCAAGAAATAAAAAACATGTATAGACTTGAAAAATCAATTTTTGCCTCGAAATGATTCTTCTTCTCGTATATATAATTTACGATAACAAAATTTTACCTAAACAATTTTTGTTCTCTATAATGGAATCCAATTACATTTAACAGCGCGCAAGGTTGTTAGTCTTATGAATTATATTTTCTATATGTACTAATATCTTGTTCAGTTTGATATTTATTATTTTGTATTATAAAATGGTTGTTTCAACACAACATAAAAAATATAATTCGTAAAACTGAATATATATAAGTCAATGCAAGCTTATTGCAAGTTTCTTCTTTGCACAAACTCTCTTCCTCTCTCCAATAAAACTGTTTTTGTGCAGGATCCTTTGCGCCGCCGCCAAATAAGTTGTTTGCAAGTGTTTTCGATTTATATTTGTTACTGTTTTGCATAAATAATACGGACTTTAAGGGGCTATAACACCAATTCAAGTTGGGTGGGGATTTAATCACCCTTCCTAAGACCCCAAAAATCACTAAAAGCATACGCATTATCCTTGAGCTTATTAAAAAAAATATCTAGACTCAGCCAACTAAGGACTGTCGTGCTCAATAGGACAGAGGAAGGTTGTGGGCATTCGATCGTTTATCTAAACTTGACTTTGTGGTGCCTAGGCTAGACAAGTGAAAAAGGTAATTTTAAAAGGCCCGTCTCACGGTGATTCGTAAGCGGAACCCTCCTTTCCTCATTTGTGCTTACCTGGCCACAATTGGCAGTGAAGAAACTGTTAGTTATATGTATGCCCTAGAGGCCATTATTATACATATGATGTATATTGTAGTGGATGCTTGGACATATATAGGGAGGACTTTCTCGCTCGACATAATAGTATGCTATCTGGTTGTACTTTATCTTAACATGTACTCTGATTGTCTCTATGTTACATGTTGATAAAACCCTTAGGATATGTACCCGACTACTGGGACTATGATGAGATCATCCTAGTGGGGCCACGGTAGTCGACGAGTACATCCTATAACTGTTCCTAGTCGAGGGTGTATCGAGACAGGGCATCGATACACCAGAGTAGACTGGCGTATACGCATCTTGACCCATATGATGGACGATGGATGATCCCATATCCATCGGTGTTTGACATCAAGGATGGTGTACGGATGCTCAGTGGAGACTGGGTACACTAAACGGACTCGCCGAGAACTCCCAGATGGTATTATACCTCACGTCAGATGACAGTTCTCCGGTGACACTGGTACAGATTAGTCTGTAGACCCGAGATCGTCATAGAGTCTTGTGCGATTCCCACTGTGTTTTAATTTTCATCATACCACGTCCAAGAGGGCGTGCAAAAAGGTGGCTTTTGGGTACAGTCCCGAATCACATGAAGGCAATGAGCGATAGGAGGGGATTCGTCTCTCCCGGTATACGGAGTTGATGTTGCGCTGTGTTCGATTGGATATAACTGGAAATCCCTGACCAGAGTTGCTGAGATTTACTGATAAGTGTTATCAGTAGTTTCTCGAACTGTTATAGACCTCAAATCGACATGACTTATCAAACTACTGGGGTCTGACGTTTACCACCCCTAGACGAGATATACGACATATCAGACGATAAGACCGGAATGTAAAGGAGTGTTACTGATTGGATTCGCAGGAGAATGTACAGGCTTTATCTTCTGATCGCTCAATACCTGGATGGCTGTTACGTTTAGCTGACCGCTTGCAGCTTGTGGATGTTTGATATGATCATCACCTACTGCCTGCGTATTGACGATTCTTTAGAGTCCTACACAGAGCTTTCTTGACTCAGGCACAACGAAGTAGGAGCACGTATGTGATATGTGCGGGACCGAGGTTTGAATAATGTTGTGTATAGTCATATCCACCGAGACTGACGGTATCATCGTTAACCATGTGACCGTAACCCCAGGAACTACCTCCAGCATTACCATCAAAATTACCCGTTGGAGGGACATCTGATACTTCCAATTGTTCCTTCTCAACCAAAAGTTCAAAAGAATGCTGGGTGTTTGACAGACCGAAGTCTATCATCGAAGATATTGATGCATCGTCTATAATTTCAACCAATGCATATCCACTAAACATAGGTCATATACAACTTAACTTAAGCCTAATTTCACAGAGATCGTATTTCGTGATTTTAAACACTTTATTCTCGATTTCATTATAAATCGTTGATGGTTCTAATCGCATGATTCTTGCGGACCCGCCCATATACTCGGGACCTTATGCACTTGTGATAATCCAGCCATCGAATTTACATACAACAAATAAACTTGAACTTGTCATAATCTGCATCAAACAATATCAAGCCAACAATAAAAAAACGTTAACAATTTCATACAATCACAGTCAAAACATGCACAATCATACCTAGAGCTATGGTCTTCAAAGTCCACTAGACTGCTTCTAACTGTTCCAAAATGACAAGTTGTGAGATAACCCTCAAATCGTCTCTGTAGGGTTGCTAGGCACATGCACAAGGGTCTACGAGGCATCAACCATGCCCGATTTAAAATTTAGCCATGCCGAACAACCCTAAACAAGATCTTTATACTAGAGTTTAGGTGAAAACAAGCATGTTAAACACTTTAACACTAAGTAAGAGGGATTACAACCTTTGTAGATCCGGTCCTTCACTTCTAAGGCTCCGTGTTGAGGTCCCTTCGCTGCGATCATCGTGTTTCGGATTCTCGAGAGGCTCCACGAAGAGAAAGATGCAAGCTTGCTTCCGATCTTCGATAACAAAGATGATCTACCTTGAAGTTTCATTAACACAAGCTCTCACTCACTAAATGAAGTGAACACCATCATCTAAATGGCAAGGATAGATGAGGATGATGAAGTAGGATTTATGCTCTCATTTGTTTTCTTATTCTCACTCATTTTCATCACTTAGGAAAAACCTAGAAAGCTTTTCCATGAAGAAAGAAGGAAGAAGATGAATAATCATTTGTGATGAATAATGAAATGTTGTCATAATCCTTTATGCAACCATGGTTCAAGTAACCTTTGTAGAGATTTAACTAGGGCTAGGGTTTGGGTTGGGTTAAAGCATGAGTCACTTAAAAATATCAACACAAATATCTTTGCTCATGACAAAAAGAAAAGCTTCTAGAAGCTACAAGAATGAGCTAACCCAAATCAAACCCTAACCATGTATAAGAATACTAGCTGCAATGAGATCTGTATCTCCGACGACCCCACATAGATTTTGCCTGCGGCACTTCAGGCAAAATTTTGATAGAAAATTTAAAAATTCAGATCTAAATAAGCTTATGTACAAAGCCGGTGAAACGTCTGACCCTAATGTTCATGACATGTACATGACGAAAATTGGGGAAATGAGTCAAGCCGCGAAAGCGTGGTTAGATGAGTATCCAGTATGCATGTGGTCACAAGCATATGATAATGGGTGCAGATCTCTACTAATGACCACTAATATGTCTGAAAGCTTCAACGGGGTCCTTAAAGATGTTAGAGGCTTACCGATACAGGGGTTGATTGTTCGAACCTTTTTCCGGGTGAATACTTACTTTGTGCAAAGAAGAGAAAAGTCCTTGGCGATGGAGACTCCACTCACCGCGTATTACGAAAATATATTCCGGAAAAGAGAGCGCAGAGCACAATACTACAGATCCGAAAGGTTTGACACGGCGGAGTTTCAAGTAACGGGGAGTAATGGGAATCAATATACCGTGAACTTTAGAGATGAATGGCTCTCTTCGTGTACATGCGGTGTTTTCCAGCAACATTTACCTTGTGTCCACGCAATTGCTGCTGCGAGCAGCATGCATAACTCACATTACAATTTTGCTTCCCATTACTATACAGTTTCCAATTACCAAGACGCATACGATCCAAAATTTTGTCCTATACCGGACAGTCGCTATTGGCACTATTATACTGGAAACAGACAAACACCGATTGTATTACCGCCGGAAAAAAAATATAGGATCCGGAAGACCTAAGGTACGTCGAGATTGAATGACAATGGATGCTGACCCTCAGCAAAGGCACGCCAGATGTAGCCTATGCAAACAACCAGGCCATTATAGGACCAGGTGTACAGGACAGTCATCAGGGGCGGGACCTTCGAGATCGTGACAAGTGCACCGGAAGATTTTTTGTATTATAAATTTGACGGATTCATTTTGTTATTATAAATTTGACTGTCGAGATAGAATTTACATTTTACAAACAGATAGGATTTTTTTATAGTAAATTTGACGGATTCATTTTGATATTATAAATTTGACCGTCGAGATAGAATTTACATTTTACAAACAGATAGGATTTTTTTGTATTGTAAATTTGACGGATTCATTTTGTACACCACATTCATATAATAAAATTTTATTATTTTATTCAAATTTTTTTGATTTTTCCGTTTATTTATTTTTAAAAAGAATTATTCAAATTTTAATTTAAAATTCTATATTTATATAGGGGGCTGGTTCTCAGAACCCGCCCTCTCTATTTTTATATAGGGGGCGGGTTCTAGGAACCCGGCCCCTATACTGGGGTGGGGGTTTGGGGCGAGAAACCGTCCTATTTTTACAATTTAAATTCAAAACCCCCCATTTTAATAATTTTAAATCAAAACCATCTGTTTTAAAAAAAAAACTACAGGGAAAATAATGCTATAGCTAATTTCATGGCAGCAAAAGCACAGAAAGAAAAAAATCAGTTGCAGTTATAATGGGGTTTATCTCCCAGATGATATTAAAAGATTGGCAAGACTGGAGCTTTCTCACTTGCCGAGAATCAGACTAAAGAAAGGGGGTTTCCACCTTATACCGCTTGAAGAATGATAAATTTTGCTCCTTTTGGCTGGTGCTTAGTCTTGGCGTCTGGAAATTGATGAGCAAAAGTTGCAATTTGAGTAAAAGATTGGTTTTTATGGCAAATCTAACAAAAAGGAACCGATTTTGGCTTTAAAAATCTTACCTTTATGCTTCTTGCTTGGAGGGGAGAAGATGAAGTTGACTAGGTTGGGGTCTCTTCTCCATTATTTTGGTTAAAAAGTTTGCAACTTTACGCTCTGGATCCTTTGGAGGCCGTGCTTTCAAGATCGATTCATGATGAAAATTAAAAGAGGGGGAAAGGATGTCGGGTCTCTTATTTGGATTTGTTCCTGCAAAAAAAATTGGAAGATAATGAAGGCTTTCTTTGAGCTATTTGACTTGATCTTGCTCAAAAATGAGGAAAAGTCATGAACCATGCTGGTTTTTGGTATAAAAATATCAAGGTTTAGCTGATCTGAGAATGAAATCTTTGATTTTGGTGATAAAGTTTGCTCCTTTTAATCCCGGTTAAAAGTTGTGATTTTTGATCTCCTTCCTTGAGCAGCGGAGGATGAAGACCCATTGCTCTTTCTGAGCCTTCGATTTGGGTGTAGACTGAGATATAGATGGGCCCATGGCTTTCGAGTCTCTTGTCTTTTTTCTACATAGTACAGTATATTTTCTTTTGTATTGTAATTTTCCCCTATTATATCAATATAGAAAAATGTGCCAGCTGGTGTCCAAGAGAAGTTCCAGTAAAAAAAAATATGATATCAGATGCCAAATTCAACTTCCATTTCTTCAAAACCAAATAAACGTCACAAATTCGTCCGATATAATTCGGCGAGGTCGAAAATTCGGATTCGGCGAACTATTCGGAAAAAATCGGCAGGTATTCGGAAAAGATTCGGTAAGTGTTCGGAAAATGTTCGGAAAGTATTTCGAGCAAGAAATTAATATATGAGACGTTGGGTTTTGATTTTGTAAATTATTTGCTGTTTTTTGAATTATTCAATATTTTTTCACATAATTCAGGAATAATTCACGAATTATTCGGTCCGCCGATTAATTCAGCGATTAAGTCGGCTGATCAAAAAATCGCGAATTATTCACGAATTCCGCGAATAATTCGCAAATCTTGTGACTATGATAAACATAACCATATTTATCCTCCTTTGTTGGAGTAGAATCGCGCACGTGGGAAGAAGAAAGAGCAAACGATTTATGCACCATGCAGATAACTGTGTCAGGCAACACTTCACGAAAAGTCGTTAGTTTTGATATTTTTCGAGCATTCACGCCAGTTTTAACTTCAAACCGACAAAAAACCGAACAAATTGCACTAACTTGAAAATTAATCCACTACATAGAATTATAGGGATATATCAACAGTTAAGGATGTTTAATTCAAGAACAAAAAAGGAAATAAAATTAAAGAATGGGAGCAAATAATTGTTAAAAATGGAGTTGGGGGTGCGAACAGAGCTGCCTATTTAAAGCCACCAACTGCTGGCCTTGAAGGCTCACAACCCTAATTTAGATAAGACGTCTCTAATCGTCCCCCTCTAAAAATTCCATTCTGACGCGAGCCGTATCGCGTCAAGATGTTACCTTCCGTTGATCTGCTGTTAGCGATGATAGACGGCCGAGATTTGAGTTGGAGGATAGCTCCTGAAGTGTGTGAATCTCAATAGGTTTGAGGCTGTTGGGGCTGAGCTACCTGCAAGGAAGTCCCGGGGTGGTTGCACCACCGAGAACCCTCCAACGATCAAGTTAGACAGGAAATCCGAGCAGAGTAACGGCCTAGTGAGTGGAAAATGACTTAGTTGAACCATCTGAAGGAGGGGTTTATATAGCGGTGGCAGCAGGCAGGCAGGTGTGAGAATCACGCCGGCCGTTACACCCCCGACGTCACGCCCGCGTGATGGATGGGATCTTCCATTAATGGCAAGACAGGCTCGTTAATGGGGATCGTCATGGCGTGGAACGCGGGATCGTGGGCAGCGGAGATCTCGCGCATGGCGAGATTCGCGGAGACGAGGAGGAAGCACCTGCGAAAGATGTCGTTGGTCGGTCGAAGGGACCGAGGAAGATGAGCTCGGCGGGGGCTCGGGACCGAGTGGGAGGGCGAGCTATCTTGGTTCTGTGGTAGCCCGGAGGCGAGTTGAGAGAGCCGAGGAGGCCAAGTGTGCAGGAGGCTCGGAGGCAAGCCAACGGTTATTTGCAAGGCCGGCATAGGAGTGGTGTGGACGGCCCAGAAGGTCGGCCACGTCCATGGGTCGCAGACCCGGGTGTTCCTCCGACGTGCTGTCCTTGGTCCTTCCTTGCAGGCTTCGGGACACGTCATCAGCCACGTGTCACGATCTGGGAGATCACCGATATCGAGCATCATCATTAGCCCTCCACTCTCGTCCCGACCTGTTCACGGGTCAGGTCGAGGGTGGTCTGCCGGGTCACCCGAGGTGAGCTCCTTGTCGTAGATATCGTGAGCGTGTATTCCCGGGCAATCAACTGTATTTTCTTGGTGATGTCAGCGGATCAGGGGCCAGATCTCGCATCAAAGAGGATGCGCCGGATCGTGCGTACGTTCACCGAAGCGACAGCCCACGTATCGAGTGCTGGTTGGCTGACGCAACGGGCCGCAGACTTTTGGCGTCTGATGGGATACACCATCGCGCGTGCGACAGGTGGAGCGATCGCGGCCGTCGAATGTATTGAGCCGTTTCGGTGGGAGATGACTGTCACCGTAGGATGTGTATGCCGGTAGTTATAAACAGAGGTGGGGTCTTTATCATGGCCCATACCTCTACAAATTTTCCTCGTCCTGGGTCTCGTTAGCTCGGCGCTCCCCTTTTAGGTCGGATCTCTGTGTTTCCCCTTCCGAGGACCCATCCTCTTAATAGGGTTAGGTGTTTTCTTCTGAAGAGTCCGTAGGAATAGTTTGGGTAGAGTCTAGGGAGCACCCCGTAGATTCTTCCTTTTCTTTCTCCTGCTTCTTCTCCTTCTGAGTCGAGCCTGCCTCTCTCTTTGGCAGGACAAATGGATCAATCCAGGACTCTTGGTGCCCTCGGTGCTCTGTCCCGGAGGGGGGCCGGTGGTGCCGCCGGCGGTGCTCTGTCCCCGCACCAAATGTGCCGGCGGCGGCGGGGCCATCTACCTCGTCACGAGCTCCCGATGATTGCCCCGGCAGCGGCCAAAGGCGTCCACGGGTTCTGATCAGTCGAAAATACTGCATTTTTAACACGGCAATTTCCCTAACATTTGCACTCATCTAGAAGTGTTCGGTATTCATGTTGCACATATTAGCAAAACATCTCTGAAATACCAGATTGCATGTGTTAGACTTTTAAACCGGCACTTTTAGGGAAATTGTGTGTTTATCATGGCATCGCACCATTCTTGTATAGCGCAACTCTTGTCTTGAAGTCTGTGCAGGAAATTGAAGAAACCGAGCCAAAATTTGGAAAAGAGCTGATAAAAGATACGCTAACTCAAAGATGTAAGATCTGGCAGTGATACAGAAGGCCAAATGAGATTTCATATATTGTATAAAGGCCCATAAGGAAGCCCAAGAATTACCATTTAAAAATAAAGCACCAGGGCCCTCAAAGGACCGCGGATCCGCGGCCCAAACCCTCTTGGCGCCGCGGATCCGCGGTGGTATGACGTCACCAGAAGTCCCGATTTGCTCCACGTGTCTCCTCTAACGGCCCAAGCTTCCAGAAGACCCCAGAAACTCCACGTGACGCATCTAGAAGGCTCGGCTTAACAAACTATTCTAGAAGGCTCTCTTAACAAACTTTTGGAGGGAAAATTCAAATTTCAAATCCTAGATCTAGGGTTTTGAGGTCTATAAAAAGGAGCCTAGATCTAGGGTTGAGGTTGTTCAAGAATCACCCATCATCTTCTACCCACAAGTTGAGTGACACAACTTGTGCCTCAAACCCTAACCCTAATTCCAATTCAAAATCAAGATCAAGATCCCGAGTACCATTCAAGCAAGAGAGCCTTCAACTTTTAGAAGCGACGCCGGATTTCAACGGAGTAAGAGATCCAAGCCGATCCGCGACTCAAGGAGCCGAGTGAAGCCGAAATCGACGATCTAGTTCCTTCCTTTTGTAAATTCAAGAGAGTTGTAACGAAATTTGTCGATAAATAAAGGTGAATTTTCTATATCTTGCTTATCTTTTAATTCAAGTATTATGATTAGATCTCAATTTGTGATTGTGTTTGTGATCATGATGTTTGAGTAAACTCCGCTCGTGTAGGAGTTGTGACGATCGATAGATGATGATGATTTAGACACTTTTACAATTCTTAAATCCTATAATGGTTGTAAATTCTAGTGAATCAAATGATTAATGACCTAGTTTCGAGATGATGCTTTCTTGATTGTGTTCACTCGAAACTAGGGAACAACTATTGAACATTTGATTAACTAGAAGCTAGAATTTGAATGAGATTCATCGAAAGGACAAAGGATGAGTTGCAAAATCCCTAATTTCCACGCAAGATCCTTAACCCTCGATGAATTTGCATCGATCTAGTATCAATTCGTTAATGGATAAGAATGAGTAATTATTAGATCTCATCACATCTATAGATTCGATCTACTCCTACGAGCTACACTTCGAATCTTGATTGTTGGTTGGAAATTATCACACATCTCACTTCTTGATTTTAATGCTTTCTTTTTTATCTAGATTTTTTCTAATTTTTTGATCTTCAATTACAAATCATGAATTGTTTTCTTTTCTTTTCCTTAAATTTTCGACTCATCTAATTCGGGAATTGAACGGATCTCACTTTCCCTGTGGACGATCCGCACTTACTAACGCGCTACATCCGACACCGTTATTGATTGCGGTCAAAATATTTCTTTGATTGTGATTTCTATATACAATTTTCTAAAAAAACCGACACACAAAGAAAATCACTCAATCAGGTTCCCGAGCCCCAGAAGAGGGATGCAGGAGAGAACGAAGACGGAGTTCCTCTTAAGAGGAAGAAGACGGTCTCTCGCGCGCCACCGACGGAGATTCCTGAGGGAATTCCTGTGCAGAAGGGGGACGTCCGTTTCGTAGTCCCATCCGGGCTTTCCGTTGCTGCCAGCCTGCTTGCTGGTATAGAAGAGTCGACCGGGGGCAAGATTCCACGAGGGACCCTGAGGGCCCAATTGGTGGCTATAGCTCAGAAGGTGGTGCATGTATGTACTCCCTCATGTGTTATTTCGAGCGCCCTTTATTTAGTTCGAGTGTCTCTAAGTCTCTTTGCTGTTTTTCGTCAGGTCCTTCAGCACTGCGCCCTCGTTACTCGCATGGAGGCCGAGGGGGCTATCCATGCTACGAGGCCGGCGGGAGAGTCTTCTTCGGAGGTCGAGGATCTGCGACTTGAGCTGCGTCTGGAGAGGGAGAGGATGGCCGTCCTTGAAAGCCCGATCGGCCGCCGTGGAGCTCGCTGTCTCAAAGTGCCGGGAGTCCTATCACCGCCTAAATGAGTCCCAACGAGTCATCGAGGCGAAGTTGATAGAACTGGCCGATCGCTTTGCAGCCATGAAGAGGGTGAGGGATGCCAGCAGGCGGGATGTCGAAGCGGCGCTCCAGGCGGTGGAGGTTGCCGAGATTCGGGCTAGAAAGATGGTGACTGATTACAAGGGGTCGGACCAGTTTTACGTCGACCACAGCGAGGCCTCCCCCATTGCATGGAATAAAGCTCTTGATGCCGTCAAGGATCAGTTTCCGGAGTTTGCCGACGGTGAGCTCTGTGCTCGGGTCCCACTTTCGGTGGTCATGCCTCCGGCCGATGGTGATGAGGGAGGTGAGGTCTAAGCGGGGCTTGCAGTTTTTGGCTTTTCCTCCTCTCTCTTTTGTAAGCCTCTGGGTAATTTGATAAGGCTGGGGAGCCCACAATACCCTTGTAAAGACTTTTGGCTTTGTGAATAAAAAATTTTTGCAGTAGTATTTGCGCGTGTATTTTCCTTTGTCGGTAAACACTTGTATTTGCACAATTCAGCATTCACATCGGGTCGGTTCTTCGTCTGGCGATCACACGTCGAGTTGAATTCGACTATTTGCCAAGTGTGCAAAGACCGATGAAGGGTCGGTGTCTCCATGGCCCCAAAGTCGAGGTTGGGATCGCTTAGACGTGGATGGCCTCATGGTGAGGGCTTAGGCCGTGGCGTTGGCGGTTGGTATCACCGGCTACGGATGACCGAGCATGGTAGATGTTCGGTTGCCTCTTGGCGAGGGCTTAGGTATCTGGCTTCGTGAGGTAGTGAACGACATCCACCATAACCGAGCATGGTAGCTGCTCGGTTGCCTCTTGGTGAGGGCTTCGATCCTTAGCGCTGGAAGGGCCGTAAAAGGTGGCTAAGGATGGACTGAGCAGTGAAGCTGCTCAGTGGCCTCTTGGCGAGGGCTTCGATCCCTGGCGTTGTGGGGTAGTAAACTACCAGCTAGGGATAACCGAGCAAGACCGGGCCCGGTTGCCTCTTGGCGGGGTCTTTTGATCCTTGGCGCGGAGGCCTACTAAGGACGGGACGAGCAAGGCCGGGCCCGGTTGCCTCTTGGCAGGGTCTTTTGATCCTTATCGCGGGAGAGGCCGTAAGAGGCCTACTAAGGACGGGGCCGAGCAGGGTTGCTGCCCGGTGTCTCTTAGCGAGGGCTTTGATCCTTAAGGATGGGCTGAGCAGGGTTACTGCACGGTGCCTCTTGGCGAGGGATTTTGATCCCTGGCGTCATGGGGTAGGGAACTACTAGCCAGGGATAGCCGAGCAGGGTACCCGCTCGGCTGCCTCTTGGTGAGGGCTTCGATCCCTGGCGTCGTGGGGTAGGGAATTACCAGTCAGGGATAGTCGAGCAGGGTAGCCGCTCGGCTGCCTCTTGGTGAGGGCTTTGATCCCTGGCGTCGTGGGGTAGGGAACTACCAGTCAGGGATAGCCGAGCAGGTAGCCGCTCGGCTGCCTCTTGGTGAGGGCTTTAATCCATGGCGTCGTAGGGTAGGGAACTACCAGCCAGGGATAGCCAAGCAGGGTAGCCGCTCGGCTGCCTCTTGATGAGGGCTTTGATCCCGGGCGTTGTGGGGTAGGAAACTACCAGCCGGGGATAGCCGAACAGGGTAGCCGCTCGGCTGCCTCTTGATGAGGGCTTCGACCCTTAGCGCTGGAAGGGCCGTAAGAGGCCTGCTAAGGATGGTCCGAGCAGTGAAGCTACTCGGTTGCCTCTTGGCGAGGGCTTCGATTCCTGGCGCTGTGTGGCAGTGAACTACCAGCCAGGGATAGCCGAGGAGGGTAGCCGCTCGGCTGCCTCTTGATGAGGGCTTTAATCCCGGACATTGTGGGGTAGGAAACTACCAGCCGGGGATAGCCGAGCAGGGTAGCCGCTCGGTTGCCTCTTGATGAGGGCTTCGACCCTTAGCGCTGGAAGGGCCGTAAGAGGCCTGCTAAGGATGGTCTGAGCAGTGAAGCTGCTCGGTTGCCTCTTGGCGATGGCTTCGATCCCTGGCGCTGTGTGGCACTGAACTACCAGCCAGGGATAGCCGAGCAGGGTAGCCGCTCGGCTGCCTCTTGATGAGGTGCTTCCATGGCGTCCCGGGTCCGTGTGCAGCGTCGGCAGAAGCGGGCTGCAATGGCTAGGGCCCGGCTGACTGAAATATACTCTGAATATCACCATGAGTACTTCCTTGATCCCGTTCCACCTCTGTTGTAGCCTCTTTTTCTGTAAGGCTGAGGAGTCCATAGTACCTTTTTGAAGGAATAAAATTCTTCTGTTCGCAACGTTCTAGCGTTCCCTTCGTATTATTAAATAGAAAGGACTTTAGAAGAGTTTACATTGTTCTTATGAAAGAAGAAATACACACTCGTGGATATTCCCTTTACTGGTATAGCTTGAGTTTCTCAGCGTTGTAAGGCCGTGGAAACTTGCACCCGTCCGCGTCTTGCAATCGGTAGGCTCTGCCGGGAAGGACCTCGGAGACAAGGAAGGGGCCGTCCCATTTAGAAGAAAACTTATGCAGGCTGCCTTGATCAGCGAACTCGTTTCGCCTCAGGGGCCTCAGGGCTAGGTCTCCGGTCTTGAAGAAGCGGCGCTTGACTCGAGCATTGTAATATCGGGCGGTTTGCTGCTGATAAGCGGTAGCTCTGATCTGAGCCCGGTCTCGTTTCTCCAACAAGATATCTAGGTTATTCCGGAGGGCCGTGGTGTTGGCTTCGTCGTCGAAGTGTTCGACCCGGTGACTGGGTAGCCCGATCTCCGCTGGGACCATTGCCTCAGTCCCGTAGCAGAGGCTGAACGGGGTTTCCCCGGTGGGGGTCTTCTTTGACGTGCGCAGGGCCCATAAGACCCGGGGTAATTCCTCGACCCAACTGCTTTGGCGTCCTTCTAGGCGGGTCCAGAGATCTCGGAGGACGTCCCGATTAGCGGCTTCAGCTTGCCCATTGCATTGGGGATGCGCAACCGCGGCGAACTTCATGAGAATGTGATATTCATTGCAGAATTCCTTCACTTTCTCGTTCTCAAAGTTTGTTCCATGGTCGGTGATGATACACCTCGGGATGCCGAACCGGAGTATCACGTTGTTCTGTAGGAACTTGATGGTTGTGGTAGCATCCTATTTCCTGATGGGGACGGCCTCAATCCATTTCGTGAAGTAATCCACCGCGACGAGGACATACTTGTGCCCGCCCGTACCGGTAGGGAACTGGCCTATCATGTCCAACCCCCACTGGGCGAACGGTCACGGGAAAGTAAGGGCGGTCAGCTCGGTGGCCGGAAGGCGAGGTATGTTTCCGTGGAGTTGGCAACTTTTGCATCTTCTTACGAGCTTCTGGGCGTCTTGGTGAATAGTTGGCCAGTAGTAGCCCTGGAGCAATGCCTTTTGGATCAAGGTGCGGGGCCCTTGGTGTGTGTCGCCGACCCTTTCGTGGATTTCACGGAGGACGTAGTCGGCTTCGCGGGGGTCGACGCACCGGAGCAGAGGTTGAGTGAAAGACTTCTTGTAAAGGTTCCCATTGCTCCAGACGAAGTGACGGGCTTTGGCTCGGAGACGGCTGCTGCTTTCCGATCTTCTAAGAGCGTGCCTGTTCCCCTCCGAAAGATGGCCAAGACAGGGACGTCTTGCCTGAGATTCGGGGCAGATGCTAATTGGGTGCTATCCGTCCACCTCTCCGAAGATGCCAAGTTGATTTATGGCACCATGTATCGAAGGTTTAAACGGATGCGGCCGATGTAGCAGACTTCGTCAGATTCCCCCTCGCTCAAGGGGTTTTTGATTGTGGGGACGCTCTTCCCTGCAGGCGCAAGCCCCTGCAGTTAATTACGCTACCGCATTGCGGGAACAACTTTCTCCTTCTCCAGATGGTCACTTCGTGTCGTGTGTGTTTGTTTCGTGTTCGGTTGCCCGTGGATTGTATACGGAGACTGAGTTATGTCGTCGCCCGTAGGGCGTGGACTAGTCCAAATCCGTATCTTTCTTAGATTTGGGTTTGGGGGTTTAGGTTTAAGAATGCGTTAGTCTCGTTTGAGACTAAGATCGACTTAAACGTTAGTTAAGAATACGTTAGCCTAGTTTTAGACTAACATCAACTTAACGGGATCGTTTAGATCCAATAAGAGAGCAATAAAGGGGGGCCCTTTTGTTTAGTTTAGTGGCATTGCGGTCAGTAGGTAGTTTAAGGACATTGCGGTCCAATGTTAGTTTTAAGACGTTACGATCAAGGTTAAGGACGTCGTAGTCTGTGGATTTAAGGACTCCACAGTCCGATATTAGTTTTAAGACATCATGGTCAAGGTTAAGGACGTCGTAATCCGTGGATTTAAGGACTCCACAGTCCGATGTTAGTTTTAAGACATTACAGTCAAGGTTAAGGACATCGTAGTCCGTGGATTTAAAGACTCCACAGTCCGATGTTAGTTTTAAGACATCACGGTCAAGGTTAAGGACGTCGTAGTCCGTGAGTTTAAGGACCCCACAGTCCGTATCAATGTGTGTGGTTATCGGGACCCGTCACCTCTTTGAAGACATTGAGAAATTACAACGACAAGTATCAAAGGAGTGAAGAGATGTACCCTTACACCGAGGTAGATTAAATGATCTGTAGCCCAATTTGGAAAATAAGATCAATTATTATATTATGATCCCATTGGCCCAGTTAAGTTTGAATTGAGGACTTATGGCCAGCTTGGGCTAAGTCCAATTGTATCTGGGATATTGGCCCTCTGTTGATTCATTGAAGGAGAGGCTTTGCTTCTGGAAACTTAGCCAATTGGGTTAAGGCTAGTGTTAAACACTAGAGACCAACAGTGTTGAACACTGGGAAAAGATTAACAAGTCAGTGTTGAACACTAAAAGATAATCGGTATTGAACACTGGGAAAAGGGCTTTCAAATTAGTGTTAAACACTAAGCAAGTCAGTGTTAAACACTGCAAATATAGTTTTCCAGATTAGTGTTAAACACTAAGTAGAGTCAGTGTTAAGCACTGGATACAGAGGGTTCAATTTAGTGTTAAACATTGAGGCAAGAGGGGTCACGTGTTAACACGTGAGAGCGCCCTTCTTCTCTTATTTTGTTCTGCAGGTAAGTGTTTAACACTTTCAGTTCTGAAAGCCATCACGTGCGGGCACGTGATGGGGGCTCATGCTCTGGTTTATTAGAATACTCATTAGGGGTCACGTGGTGACACGTGAGGGCGCCCCAGAGTTCACTTTTATTTTGCTGTTTCTTTATGTGCTTCAGGGATCACGTGGGACACGTGAGGCATTGCCTCAAAGTTCTCTTTATATATCTTCGCAGGAGTCACGTTATAACACGTGAGGTGTCTGCTTCAGAGTTCTATTCTGTGGGTCTTTGCAGGGGTCACGTGGTAACACATGGCTCTGCGTGTTTTTAAAGTTCTGTTCATAGGGTTAAACCCTAAACTTTAGAGGAATTAAATTCCTGTTTTCTTCTGAAGAATTATATTCTTAGTTAGGGTTAAACCCTGATTTCTTTTAATAAAGGAATTAAATTCCTGTGAGTTTGAGAGAATTATATTCTCAGTTAGGGTTGAACCCTAGTTCTGTTCATCTTGAAGGAATTAAATTCTTGTATCATAAGGTTAAACCCTAACTTTTTGTCAAAGGAATTAAATTCCTATCATTTTGTGAGAATTAAATTCTCTGAACTCAGTTCCTCCTCTGTGTTTTGGATCTGCCTGGCAGGATCTCAACCCAATGAGAATTAAATTCTCAATTCATGGGAAGATGTGCACTTTACAGATCCTCCACCAAAGAAAGAGCTAAGTTCTCTTCTTTTATGTAAAAGTTAAACTCTTTTGAGAATTAAATTCTCCTTTGAAGCCTCCATTTTCCTTTCTTACCTAGGGTTTTCCTTTTTGCAGAGAATTCAAGGCGCTCTCTCTCTCTCTCTCTCTCTGTATATCAAAAAAAAAGATCCAAAGGTCTCAAGGTTTCAGAGAAAGGTTTTAGAAAAAAGGTCTTCGAAAAAGGGAGGGGCCCTCTTCTTTTCTTGGCTCCTATTTATAAGAGAAGGAAGAGAATCAATCTGCTTAGTAAATTTCTCATTTAGAGATTTGATTTGTATGTTAAGAGATTTGATTTATATTTATCATTAATCCGGGCCTTTAGATTGTTAGGTGAATTTTATTCACCATTGGATTTTAAATCCAAAGATATCCCTTTATTATTTCGGTTAGATTTTAAGGGGAAATCTTTCCAAGTTCAAGATTTTTCCATAAATAGGTGATATTTAATCACCTTTAGATTTTTAATCCAACGGTTCCAAATAATCATTCTCTATTTGGAAAGATTTGAATGATCTCTTCTCAGAATTTAATTCTGTTAAATAATAAGGCTTTTAAAGCCGGTCACGTGTGGCCACGTGACCCCTGGTCACGTGTAGGCACGTGACCCCTGGAACGGGCCTTTCTTCTCCTTTAGCGCTCTGTTCTCTGGCCGCTGCTTAAGCATCACGTGCCAGCACGTGACCACTGGTCACGTGTGAGCACGTGATGCCTCTGCTGGAGCTTTTTCTTGATTTCTGATCAGGGGTGAATGTGCTTTTTGCCGCTGCTTTAAACGTCACGTGCCAACACGTGACCACTAGTCATGTGTGAGCACGTGATGCCTCTTCTGAGTCCTTTCCTGATTTTTAATCAGGGAACAAATGCCCCCACAGCATTGTTCTCACGTGTCTGCACGTGAGTGCAACACTGTCACTTTTGTGACCGTCGGATCTGCTTTGGGAGTAGGGTAGATGAAACGTTTTCCATCCCATCCTATAAATGCCCATGTCTTTTCAGAAGAGCCTCCACTTTGCTCATCTTCCTCCTTTGAGAACTTCCTTCTTTTGAGAATTTAATTCTCTTTTCCAGAGCTTAGTTCTCTGTTCCAAAAATTTTCCAGGGTTTAACTCTGTTGACCGATTCCTCTCCCTCAGGTAATCATCTCGAGCGAACGAAGAACTTTTATACATAAAATTCTCTGGATTTCAAATCCACCTTAAGGGTTTCACCCTTTGAATATGAACCCATTTCGTTCAAGTTCATCAACAAAAAATAGAAAACCACTTAATTTTCGAACGGTAGATCTTTTAGGGTTCGCATGATCTTTAGGGAGATGATGGTGACAGTTGTCCCTTCCATGAAATTTAAATCCATCCTCAAGGAGCTCTGGCTCTGGGAAAACAAAAAATTTTGGGAATTTAATTCCTTTTTTAAGAAGGAATTTAATTCCTATGAGGAACTAAATTCTTCCCATGGAGGCTTTTTAGGGTTTTCTTGCCCTGAGTTGTCTTTTTCACATCCGAGAGGAACAAGTTTGTAATGAATTTTTCATGATCGTTATTTCAGGTGTCATGGATGCCCATTTGTATGATCTTGACGAAATTATTTCTTACGGGAATATTCGCGCGTTGGGCCGCAGCCAGAATCAGGAGTTCACCAACGCTCAATGCGCTGATATCATGAGTTGTTTTGACGAGTACAACCATCGGCTACTCCCCCGTCGCTCTTCTCTTCTGAGACTCATCGTGCTGGCGATTTGGGAGGCGCTTCCTCTCTTTTGCACCGGTGTACCGCTCGGGGCATTGGACGCTGCCGAGGATAAGATACATTCGGTGTATCTGATGAGCCTAATCTCGAAGAGAAGGCGCGACAACCTCATTGATCTCTTGCACCAGGCTTTTCAGCAGTCGGCTATACTTGCTGCCTATCGGAGGGTGGAGGACATTCGCGAGGACCCCGATGCTTGCGACCGCGAGAGGAAACATACTAGGATGGTTCGAAATGCCTGGAAGATCTTGGACAAAGTCACGTTCGAGTTTCTCAATCCATGCCCCGCGTCCGAAGTTTTACCGTTGTAAACGTTTTCTTTTTATTTTGTATGAACCTTTTAAAGCATGAATGATAAATCTTTTCGTGTCTTTCTGTGTTTGCATGCCCTTTTTTTGTGGGATTTTGTCATTTTGCTATTGTTGCTGTTGATGTGTTTAGCGTGTAAGGCACTATTTCACTTTTTAGTACACATCAAGCGTGGTGCTCACGTGCTCTACACGTGGGGCCCTCTTGATGGGGCTGTTTAATTTTTCATGCCATATTTTTTTTTTGTGTACAGCATTTAGTGCTGAAAAGGAGCTTTGGGAATAGTCCCATCTCCTTGATTTCCAATGCTTTCCCTTTTTAGGCCTCGGAAATAGTCCCATCATGCAATATTCCCCGTGCGCGGCATTTAATGCCCCTCTTTATAACCTGAGGCCAGGCCTTCTTTTTCTCTTCACAGAGAAATTTATTCTCACTTTAGTGTGATTTATCTTGAGAAAACAACTGAGTGCCGTGTCCTGCAACCGCCCCCATGCTCGTCGACAGCTATGGGAAGTTCCTATCGAGGAGATGATCCCTCGCTTTGCCGCACGATTGGTGGATCCCCTTCTTACCGACGACGAGTGCGACTTAGTGGCATATGAACTCTCGATCCGCAGGGGGTCTCCCCTCCCAATGGGCTCCCTCTGGCTCCGGATGGCTCTTGCTGCCGTGCTTGTCGACATCCCTCCTCACCCGGCGGAGATGACCCTGGCGATGCTCGACGCGGCTGAAGAAAAGCTCGAGGGTTTTCACGAGGCGTGCCTGATTACTCAGGCTTTGAAAGATCGCTCAGTTCACCTTTTGAGCGAAATAAGAGCCCGGCGGGCTGTTATGTCTGCTTTTGCGGACGAACATGGCGCCAATCGGTGGGGAGCGACTTCTCGTGAGAACCGTCGCTTTAATGTGTTGGAGAGAGCAGAGAGAGAGATGGAGAATTTCGCTCTTTGTTTTGTTAACCCTTGTGCCGCTGATCTTTTGTTTGGTGACCTTTTTCCGCTAGCGTAGTATATTCAAATTAGTTTTCGCATGCTTTACGTTGAACTTTCATGTACGCTGGGCACTCGTATGTATGTTTCTACTTGCACAAATGAACTTTGTGTTCTTCCCGTGAGAACTTTCTTTAATTACAAACACTATCACCATGTTGCATGCACATCAGAGCTTCGAGTATTATTTCTTCTCGGATATTCATATAGTTGCAGATGCATGCTTGATAGGATATACATCGGAAATTTTCTTGTTACTTTCCATACCCGATGATGTGCGCATGTTTTAGATCGACTTTTGCTACCAACAGTCCCGAGCGTACCTATCCTGTTTCAGAGGCTGCGGTCATGACAGTGGACTTGCGTGATCAGATAGAGCGATGGTGTCGTGCGAGAAGAGGCTCGACCGCAAATTCTCAGAAAAGGAACTTGCCTCTAAAGCACTGAGCGAGCTTCATACCAGCCTCACAGCCAAAGCCAATAAAGCGTATGAACTCTGGCGGGTACTTCAAGAATCTATCAGAGAGGTGATGGCTCTTGATAAAGCTGTCGTGTTCACTCGCGAGAGGGTCGAGGTTCACAAGGTCACTGAGAAAGAGCTCCAAGGCCGGCTTGCCTCGTATCAGGCCCAGCAGGCAGAGGCGGAGGCTCGTCTTCTGGCGATCCTGAATCATGAAGCTGTGGCCCAGCAAAAGCAGGATGAGCTAGCAAAATTGCTAAATCGCCCGCCGGCTTGAAAGACTTGTATCTTTTCCTTTCTTTTTGTACACACTCCTGAAAGAGAGTATCTCCCTTTTGTTCTTTCATGAATTGTACTTCGTATTCATTTTGGTTTATGAATAAAGACATATCTTTCTCTTCTCAATGGTGTGTCTCTTTTTATTGAATGTGTTCTGCGGACAATTTATCTAGGTCTCCTTGTAGGGTAGCGATGGCTTAGGATTCAGGGTTAAGATCTGCCTCCTAAGACTTTTGAGCTTTATGAGCCATGAGGGTCTCATAGAGAGCTTTTCTCCCTACAGGTCGAGAGGATCCCGTAGGTGTAAGTTCTTCTTAAGAATCGGGAGGATTCTTAAGCGGGTTTTCCCTTGGGATTCATAAGGATCTCACAAGAGAGTTTTCTTCCTTGCAGGTCATGAGGACCCGCAAGTGCTGGGTGCGGTCACCCTTATCCGTATTTCACGGGGTCAAGGGTTGCTTTGGGATGTTCTCTAGGGCACCATAGTTTAAAGACATCGCAGTCAAGGTTAAGGACCTCATAGTCCGTGGGTTTAAGGACTCCACAGTCCAACGTTAGTTTTAAGACATCACGGTCAAGGTTAAGGACCTCATAGTCCGTGGATTTAAAGACTCCACACTCCAATGTTAGTTTTAAGACATCACGGCCAAGGTTAAGGACCTCATAGTCCGTGGGTTTAAGGACTCCACCGTCCGATGTTAGTTTTAAGACATCACGGTCAAGGTTAAGGACCTCATAGTCCGTGGGTTTAAGGACTCCACAGTCTGATGTTAGTTTTAAGACATCACGGTTAAGGTTAAAGACCTCATCGTCCGTGGGTTTAAGGACTCCACCGTCCGATGTTAGTTTTAAGACATCACGGTCAAGGTTAAGGACCTCATAGTCCGTAGGTGTTTCCTGATTTAAAATTAGGAAAAACTTATGGAGAAGGCATCACGTGCTAGCACGTGACCAGCGGTCACGTATTGACACGTGACATTCTAAAGCAGCGGCAAAAGGCAGATTCGCTCCCTGTTTAAATCAAAGAAAAGGCTCCAGAAAAGTTCACGTGCTCACACGTGATCAGGGGTCACGTGTTGGCACGTGACGGCTGAGTAGCGGCCAGAGAACAGAGCGCAAAAGGAGAAGAAAGGGTAGTTCCAGGGGTCACGTGCTTACACGTGACCAGGGGTCACGTGGCCACACGTGACCGGCTTTCAAAGACTCTTTATTTAACAGAATTAAATTCCGAAAGCATTCAAATCTTTCCAAAAGAGAAAGATTATTTGGAACCGTTGGATTAAACATCTAAGGGTGATTAAATATCATCAATTTATGGAAAAATATCAGACTTGGAAAGATTTCCCCTTAAATCTCACCGAAATAACAAAGAGATATCTTTGGATTTAAAATCCAATGGTGAATAAAATTCATCTAATAATCCAAAGGTCTAGATGAATGATAAATATAAATCAAATCTCTCAATAAACAAATCAAATCTTTCAATGAAAGATTCACTAAAACTGATTGATTCTCTTCATTCTCCTATAAATAGGAGCCAGAAAAGAGAGAAAAAAAGAGAGACACAGAGAGAGACACATACAGAGACATACAGAGAGAGAGAAATAGAGCCTTGAGATTTTGGGAAGAATTTGATCCTCTACAAAAGAAAACCTTAGGTAAGAAGGGAGAGGCTTAAAAAAGAGAATTTAATTCTCAAAGAGTTTAACTCTTATACAAAGAAAAGAACTTAGTTCTTTCTCTGGTGGAGGATCTGCAAAGTGCACATCTCCCCATGAATTGAGAATTTAATTTTCATTGGGTTGAGATCCTGCCATGCAGATCTAAAACACAGAGGAGGAACCGAGTTTTGAGAATTTAATTCTCACAGAATTATAGGAATTTAATTCCTTTGAGATAAAATTAGGATCTAACCCTATGTTATAGGAATTTAATTCCTTCAAAATGGACAGAACTAGGGTTTAACCCTAATGGAGAACTTAATTCTCTCAAAATCACTGGAATTTAATTCCCTTAAAAAAAAGATGAAATTAGGGTTTCACCCTATGCCAGAATTTAATTCTTTACATACATGAGGAATTTAATTCCTACAGAAAAGAAATTAGGGTTTAACCCTATCTAAGAATATAATTCTTCAGAAGAAAACAGGAATTTAATTCCTCTAAAGTTTATTGCTAGGGTTTAACCCTACGAGGAATTTAATTCTTAAAAAAATAGACACATCTTCAAACAGGCAAAGAAACAGGATCACGTGTTACCACGTGACCCCTATAAAGATCCATAGAGAAGAACTTTGAGGCAACACCTCACGTGCTCCACGTAACCCCCAAAGCGCACAAAGAAAAAGAAAAAGAAAAAAAGCTCTGGGGCGCCCTCACGTGTCGCCACGTGACCCCTAATAAACACTCTAACAAATCAAAGCGTGGGCCCCCATCACGTGCCCACACGTGATGGCCTTCAGAATTAAAAGTGTTAAACACTTATCTGTAGTATAAAATGAAGGGAATCTGGCCCCACCTTTTGGATGCCATCACGTGCCCCCACGTGATCTCTTCTCTTACAATATTTAACATCAAGCTGATGATCTGCTCCCAGTGTTTAACACTGATCTCCATAGTGTTTAACACTAGATTGAAAACTCCATTTCCTGTGTCTAACACTGATTTTCTTAGTGTTCAAACACTAATTTGGAAAATTCTGCTCTCAGTGTCCAACACTGATTTCCTTAGTGTTTAATATTAATTTGAAATCTTTATTCCCAGTGTTTAACACTGATTTGCCTTAGTGTTTAACACTCATTTGAAAACTCTGTTCCCAGTGTTCAACACTGATCATCTTTTAGTGTTAAACACTAACTTTTCAATCTCACTCCCAGTGTTCAACACTGTTGGTCTCTAGTGTTCAACACTAGTTTTAGCCCAATTGGCTAAGTTTCTAGAGGCAAAGCCTCTCTTTCAATGGACCAACAGAGGGCACATATCCTAAACATGATTGGACTTAGCCCAAGCTGTCCATAAGTCTTCAATTCAGACTTAACTGGGCCAATGGGCTCATAACATAATTAACTGGTCTTGGTTCTAAATTGAGCCAAAGATTATTTAATCTACCTCGGTTCAAGGGTACACCCCTTCACTCCTTTGATATTTGGCGTTGTAATTCCTCAACGTCTTCAAAGAGGTGGTGGGTCCCGATGACCACACATTGATACGGACTGTGGGGTCCTTAAACTCATGGACTATGAGGTCCTTAACCTTGACTGGGATGTCTTAAAACTAACGACGGACTGTGGGGTCCTTAAACCCTCGGACTATGAGGTCCTTAACCTTGACCGGGATGTCTTAAAACTAACGACGGACTGTGGGATCCTTAAACCCTCGGATTATGAGGTCCTTAACCTTGACTGGGATGTCTTAAAACTAACGACGGACTGTGGGGTCCTTAAACCCTCGAACTATGACGTCCTTAACCTTGACCGGAATGTCTTAAAACTAACAACGGACTACGATGTCCTCAACCTTGACCGTGATGTCTTAAAACTAACATTGGACTGTGGAGTCCTTAAATCCATAGACTACAACGTCCTTAACCTTGACCGTAACATCTTAAAACTAACATTGGACCGCAATGTCCTTAAACTACATATTGACCGCAATGTCACTAAACTAAACAACAGTGCTCCCCTAATTGCTCTCTTGTCGGATCCAAACGATCCCGTTAAGTTGATCTTAGTCTCAAATTGGACTAACGTATCCTTAACAGACGTTTAAGTCGATCTTAGTCTCAAATGAGACTAACGTATCCTTAAACACAAACCCCCAAACCCAAATCTAAGATAATACAGATTTGGACTAGTCCACGCCCTACGGGCGACGACATAACTCAGTCTCCGTATACAATCCATGGGCAACCAAACACAAAATAAACACACCCGACACGAAGTGACCACATGGAAAAGGAGAAAGTTGTTACCGCAATGCGGTAGCGTAATTAACTGCAGGGGCTTGCGCCTGCAGGGAAGAGCGTCCCCACAATCAAAAACCCCTCAGGCGAGGGGGAATCTGACGAAGTCTGCTAAATCGGACGCATCCGTTTAAACCTTCGATATATGGTGCCATAAATCAACTTGGCATCTTCGGAGAGGTAGACGGATAGCACCAATTAGCATCTGCCCCGAATTTCAGGCAAGACGTCCGTCGCGCCGTCTTTCGGAGGGGAACAGATTCTGGCACGCCCGGTGGGACCTTTTCCTCTTTCCACTCCACACTTCGTGTGTCGTGTTCGCGAACCAAACACGGCTCGCTAATGGTTGCCCTTGGATTTCAAGGTACTAAGGTTTGGCGTTTTGCTTATTGCAGAAAGCAAAAAATCAATGGCTTCCACTTGTGCGAAATGCTCCAACTGCAACTGCAACCGGCGCTCCGCCTCGCCAGGAGGTATAGCCTATGGGCCCCAAGCTGCTTCGTTGTTCACAATGCCCGTGGAACAGGTCACTTAAGCCACCACCGGGTTGTTTTTCGGGACCATGCTCCCACCAACGAGCTTCACCGCTCTTGTGCTGACACCGGAAGCTCCCAAGAAGTCGGTCTTTGATCGGCTTACACCTACCGCGGCCCCTCTCAACGGGTCGCCCGACACCAGCTCCTCGGTGTTCTCCAGACTGGGCCAGAACTCCTGTGGACCCGCAATGGGGCCCACAATCCCAGAGAAGGCTGCTCCTGAGAAAATAACCAGTCCTGCTCCTGAAGTCGTCAAGGCGGCTTCTCCTGCTAAAAAGTCGGTCTTTACAAGATTGACTGTTCCAGCTCCCGCTCCTGCTACCCAAAGGACATCGGTCTTTAACAGGCTGACACCAACAGCGACCTCCCACCTACACAGGGGGCAAGAAGAGGCTATCGCCCTCACTGAGCCGATTCCATCAGCACGACACGCTCGACGTCGCTACTGGTGCCGAGTGAGGAAGGCCGAAGGCAACTCCCCTTCTGGGCTAACTCCTCCAGCCCCGACGACAGAAGTTAATGCTGCTATTCCAACTAAGAACAGTTTTAAGATGCTGAATAAGGTGCGTAGGAATTCTCCTACCAAAGCGCTAAAGAGGTCTCCCCCTTCGCTGAAAAAGGCCGCGGAAATAAAGCCAGAACAGCCCCAATCTCCTCAACGGTTGTCTTCCAAAATCTATAAAGTCTGGCGGCAGACCCGAGACTCGGTGATCGATCCAAATTTCTCCCGCCAGCACAAGAAGCTGAAAATCCAACAGGAAGTCAGTCATCACGCTAAGCCACGAAAAGCCGTCTGGGTACCTACCTCAACGGCCCCCTCAACTTCCACTGCTCATAAAAAGAGGAGGCCGGAGAAGATCCCCGGGCCTGCGACGAGAGCTAAAGGCGCTAAGCCCATATGCCCCAAGTCTGGGGGCATGATGGTCCATACTGTATACATGGCGTCGGGGAAGGAAGATAGCCGTGCGTCTACAGGGCATAGACCACTTACAAGGTCGGTGACCAAAGCTCAGGAGCAACAGCAGAAGCTCCAGGAAATGATGATCGCAATGGCCGCGCTTACTGAGCCGAAAGAAAGCCCCAAAGCGTCCTCGGATCAGCGACAAGAACAGGAAACCGACGATGAGTTCCTTCGGAGGATATTGGAAAAGAAAGATAAAGAGGCTGCGGAACAAGCGGCCAATATAAAATAAATAGCCCACTTATTTCAAGACATGGTTGGGATGATGATTCAACAAGATCCTCTCGCTGAAGATCCCCCGACCGTCCTCGAAGATGATAGAGGAGAAACGTCGAATCCACCACCGGTTCTTTCAACGGCCAAGGAGGAGACAATCTCCAAGGCTGACTTGGACGACTATATAGCCCAGCAGATCCGGGTTCATCAGGCGACTGAGGCAGCTGGTCAAGTCGTAAAAATGGGGCGACCGTATCCAAGCTGGTACGACCAAATCAAATATCTGCCGGGTTATACAATACCGAAATTCCATGTGTATAAGGGGACAGGCAATCCCCACCAACATGTTGCTCAGTTCAGGGCCCTTTGCGGTAACACCGGCGGTGATGATAAACTGTTGCTTCGCCAGTTCGTAGGCAGCTTATCAGAAACGGCGTTCGAATGGTATTCATAACTCCCGAATGATTCCATCAAGACGTTCGCTGAAATGGAATTGCTATTCACTCAACGATTCGCAAGCGCCAGCGAACGCACTCCGATAACAGCATTGATTAATGCCAGGGTGAAACCAGGAGAAACGTGGGTCCAGTACGCTATACGCTGGCGAAATTTGTGGTCGAAATGCGAACAACGCATTGAGGAAGCGCCCGCGGTGGGCATGTTCGTGGGAACCCTAGACCCTCATGCAACTATCTCCTAGTTCATGATGTTCTTTAAGCCAACCACGTTCCAGGCTTTAATCGACAAGTTGGCCCAGATGGACCAGATGGGTCACAGACAGTCTCCCCCGAAGCCGGAGCCTCGGAGTGACAAGGGTAAAGGGAAGGCAACCTTCGTCGCGAATGCTCAGCAGCAACCCAGTGCCCCAAAGCTGGCGGATCAACTGGAAGAAAGACGCCGGTATTATAATGAGAAGATGAAGCGCCCCTACTCGTTCCCACGGGATAAGACAAAACGGTTATTCGAGCTGGCCGTACGCAACAGGTTTATCAACTTGCCAAACCCAAGGCGACCGCCACAACCCACTGAGGTGAATAACCCCAATTATTGCCCTTACCACCAAACGGTAAGCCATTCGATTGAGGATTGCTTCGTTTTCAAAGGATGGATTGAGGATCAATACCTACAGGGCAAGTTTGCACTGTCCAAGAAGTGGAAGGTGAACCCGTCACAGCCGCATACTCCTAAGAATATGGACGCACCGGGGGCAACTTGTTCCTTTAGTAAAGAAGCTCCATGGGAGGTCATGCTATCAGCTAAAACCAAAAGGAAGCTGAGAGATCTTCATGCGTGCCCGGCAGTCAGGTGGAAGAACCTGCTGGAACCCCAGATCATTGAAGGGATGCTGAAGCCGCGTCCAACTACAAAGAGCGGTGGTGATGGCCCAAGTACTCACACCCAACCATCAAAATCTTCGAAGAAAAAGAAGAAGAAATCCAAGAAGCCTGTGAAGCCTGGAGACAAGAGCACGGATTTGCAGAAACAGATTGACGCGCTGGAGGAGTACAATCAAAAGGCGCGGACTCCCGTCACACTGCAAGAGTTCCTCAACCACGTCTTTCAGGAGGAAGATGATGGAGAAAGCTCGTCGGATGAATCCGAGGGATATGTGGCGAGTTGTCATGTAGTTTCCCACTCGTCTACGGACGATGAGAAAATTCCTGGCATTGAGAAACTGGGGGCACAGCCTGAGCCAGAACTTGTATGGCCAACAGATGAAATGATCGACGCCTTTCTAGACGAGATTCGTTTGAAAAGTAAAGCCGATCAGGAGCGTGAGATGGCTGCATCGGAAGGAGCCAAACGCAAGTGACTAAACGAAAGAGTCAAAGCACTCCCGCCAGATCAAAAGACACCCGATGTGGATAAAAACATATTGAAGACGAGGAAAAGGTTTGCCAAAGCCATGTCGATGGGAATGAAGCTGCCACCCTCGGAAGAAAACACGTTCGATGGGGCGGAGAGGCACCCTAATTATTACGCATATCATCGGAAGATTTCGCACCCCACTGAGGAGTGCGACGCTTTTAATATGTGGTGGCAAGGATATGTTGCTCACTGGCAACATTTTAGGGGCATGAAACGCAAGACTCGTCGGGAACAAAAAAGTACGACCGAAGGGCGCAAAAGGACTGCCGGCAACTGTTACATGGTTAACGCCGGAGGGTCATAGGTTCTCACTTTTGAGAGCGACTCTGATGAAGCAATGGCTCTGGGCCCTCTCTTTAAAGAATCCGTTTTAGGGAAAGAGGAAGAACCAGAGGCCTGCGAAAACATTCAGCTGCACAATCGCACGCTCCCGGAAAAGAATCTCGGACCCGCGAATAGAAAAGATAAGGGAAAGGAGAAGGTCACTGAGGATATCACCTTAGATGACCAAGTCATGAAAGAGTTGACTGCCAAAGACCCTCCCAGGAAGGGTAAGGTGGACTATAACATCCTAGCACACCTAAGGAAACTACCTTCACAGTGTAAGTGCACGGCGGCGCCCCGGCCGTCGATCCGACGCCGGAAACGCGGAAACGAAAAACTTTGCAAACTAGCAAACCGGCACCACCGCGCACTTTTATCCCGGATCGGGCCATTAACCTAGCTACTAGCAAACTAAAAGATAGGTGAAGAGATATACCAAGCGATCCATGTCCTTCGGTCTTCGTCTCCACTCCGATCTCCTCGCGGAATCTCCGGTCGTCGCCTCCTCGTCGGAAAGGGCACCACGTAGCCGGATTCTTTTACGGGCTCCCACCTCTGGACCGAGGCAACTCGGGCACGAAGTTGGCTAGCCGACGCGTCCAAGGAATGCTGTAGACTAGTGTAGAAACTTTGTCTCTTGAGGTTATAGAAGTTGCCATGATGGAGAAGAGAGAAGAATGAACTTTATAGGAATAATGGTTCTCTCATTTTTAGCAAAGGAAATGAGATGAAGAAAATGCTACACCAAAATGAACCTCTCTCACCTCTCCCCTCAAAAGTGGCCGGCCCCATAATGATATGGTGGAGGGTAAAAAGGAAACTTAATTTCAAGAGAAGAAAAAGAGATAAATGAAAAGAAAAATGGTCACCACATTTCTAATCCAAATCAACTCCTCATCTTTACCATTTCCAATCTCATAAATGCTAAGATTGATTCAAAAGGAATATCATCATGATGAAGCCACAATCACAATAAACCCCCTCCATAATAAGTTATTTGCAAACTTGCAAATAACCCCCTCCATCAGAAAGTCCGGCCGTGAAGGAACAAAGGAAAACCGGCCGGAACGGAATGCAAACTGGCAACTTCAGAAAACTGATCCCGTAATAAATTACAAGAAATCCCCGCGACTGCATATACATGCCTGCATTTGTATTCCCACTGAACACAAATGCAAAGGGACAAAACCTACACTGTCAAATACTAGGATCCGGCTTAAGCCAAAGCCGGCTAGTAAAATCCATCTGATCACGATACGTGCAATACCGCACGTATCTGATCGAACCCTGCCATATCTCCATACGGCCTCTACAGCGTTTCGCCCGAAACTTGAGAAACTGGTCTGTGGGGGACTCTAAAGACTCGTCAATATTTTGGTTGTGGATTTAACCACTAGCACGTCAGAGATATTAGCCAATACGTAACGGGTTACCAGGTACTGACCAAAAGGGACGTCGATGAGCGAACCCATCCTGACACCCTACTGAGCCTGTCAGTGACAATATCCGTACAGTCCGGTCCGTTAGTCTATGAGCATCGCATGGCGGGCCTAGGGGGTTGGTAAAAGTCAGACCCCCAAAAGCAGTACAAGTCGTGTCGAAGTGTAGCCCAGAACACCCTGAGATACTACTGGAATACCTACCAGTAAACCTCCTGCCTTGGCCAAGGACTTTTCATGTACTGGCTCTCCTAGACACAGTGCGACCTTACCCCCAATACCGGGAGAGACGAACCCCTGCAAATCCGCTCACTGCCTCCATGTGGCTCGGGACTGTACCCAACTAAAACATGTTTGCACGACTCCTTTGAGCGTGGTAGGGTAGTAATCAAAGCACGGTAGGAACTCACACGAGACAAATGACGATCTCAGGTCGATGAACTAACCTGTACACATGTCACCAGGGAACTGCTATCTGACGTCAGGTATAATACCAACTAGCAGGTTCCCGGCGAGTCCTGTCCGGTGTACTCATAACCTAATGAGCACCTGTATACATCTTAGGTGAACCAACTGACACCAGTGGCTTGTGAGACCGGCCACCGCCCCTCGTCCGGGTCTCGACTGTATACACTAGTCTACTCTGGAGAATCGATGCCCTGTCTCGAAACTCCTACGACTAGGGACCTTTTAAGGATGTGCTTATAGACCCCAGCTCCCACGTATATGATCGCCCTCATACTGCTGGTGGTCAAGCAAGAATCCTAGGGGCTCTATCAATGTGTAATAGTGACCTATAAGGTCACCTAAAGCAGTACACAATGATAAAGATAAACCAGATAGCATACTATCATCTTGAGTAAGACTGTCCTACCGGGATAGGTCCTCCCTCAATCATTGCAATCACGCGCCTGTGATCCAATAATTGACTCTGAGGGCACTATCTCCAACAATCTCCCACTTGCACTCAAGGCTAATTATTGCGATGTCGCATACTCACAGCCCGTGTGATACTGAACACCCAACTCCTCTACTAATCAGTCTCACAAAGCTCGTTAACGAAACTACTGCATTCGAGGAATAGCCTCAGTGAGTGGATCCGCTATGGTGTTTCTTTCTATGTCTCTCTTTATCTCAAGTTCGCGGAGAAAGTCATCTCCCGAAATGAGCAATACCTATCTTAGAATATGTCTGGATATCTGATGTGACCTAGCTCATAAATGAACTCTAAATCCAAACTTCTTAGACTGTATCGTCAACTGAACTCAATCAGTATCCTGCGCCATCCTTCCCTCAGTATCCGCCTGGACTACCTGTCCAAAATACTGCTCCTCGTCAGAGGGAAAACTATAACTCTGACAGCCACTCTGCCATCCAGGTCACCTTGGAAGCCTGGAATAATAACCGTCTCCCAGAGGAGGCTGCCGTTATCATATCCCTAGAACATCCACTTATGTTCTAAAACTGCTTCCGACTGTTTCTCCAGGATTGGATCAATATCAACTTATTGCACCTACTGCAAAAACAACATCTGGTGTGGTACTTGACATCTCATGATTGACTCAATTGCCTAAGCAAGTGATCTGCCAATCATGCACATCCCTGTCCCATTTAGTCTGTAAGACACCTTTAGAGAGGGTGACTCCATCACCTGCAGGTATACTACCGTGCCAGGAGTCGTCCATTCTAAATACTCATAGAATGCTGTCTAAGTACCCAGATTGGGAAACTACCCAAATGTAGATCTAATACCATAGATCCAGTAACCAGAATGTCTGATATAATATCCAAGTCCTATGTGGAGAAACCACTGTGTGACAACCAAAGTTTAATCGATCGTAGTATAGGAATATCACTTCCTACTCCGTGTATGTCATCAAATACCAGGACATCACACCCTACTACCTTCTTAACAGATCCATCCCCTATTCTGATGAAGTCAAACCTATGACTGTCACATCAGAAATAGATGATCTATCTTCGCTATATCTGCTTTAGTCTATAAATAGACATAAGCCACTTGTCCACCATACTTCCGCTGCTCCCACTGACTACGAAAACCCTCTGGCAGAGTCATATACACGTGCACTTCTAAAGCTAGTTTAGAACGACGCTATACTCATCCTCCTGCCGGATCTCACAGTCTGGAACAACAACAATGGCAAGTCTGGATAAACAAGAACCTCCCTGCCACCGTCCTTGAGCATACCGAAGTACCTCTCGAGTGCCTGAGGTTACCACCATATCTGCGGAGTGGCCAATGGAATGTCAAACCAGATTGAATCTTTAGGTTCTTATTAAATCTTCAGTAATCGTTTGCGGTTCTGGAATCACTTCCAGTTCTACCATACTCCCACTACTGTTTTCTGAAAAAATCCATTTTTATTAAAACTGTGGCGAGTCAAGAACAATATCACTATTGATCTTCCAGATGGTAGAAAGTCAACCCTCGTCATAGCCCGGGTCAACCCACAAACAGCCATTACAGAAACGTGTCTTGAGTTATCCGGAGTCTGGTTTTAAGCATAAGCCGGACAACTCCCCGTACCTTAACAATGTCAAGATATGAACTGTTCTATATCCAATATAGAAACAGAGGCACTTATTTAATTGAACCAGATTCAAATCATGCAGCTGTCTCTAGTGCATGTCAAGTAAATAGAAGGAGGCCGATCAGCGTTACTTAACTTAGGAATGCTTCCAATTATGAGTAACCTGAAAGAGAAGCAAGTTCTCTTAATCATTACTATCAACTGAATACCATACACAAGTATCTACATCTTCGATCACTTTGAAAAATCCCGATACTTGCGACTCCTGGTTCTCTACTTTAATCTTATACTTATAACTTCTCAAAACTTGGACCCTGCGTTTCTATGAAACACCTGTTTAAGAACTAGAGAAGTCACAAGTAAACAGAATATAGTACGAGCACCTACCCCTCTGTCCTAATGGACACTGGACAACATACAATACTCTGTATAAGTCTCTTGAGTCAAATGACTCATTCACTGTGTGTCGTAGGTTGAAAACTGTACTTATGGTAAAGAAGAATTACACCGCTGTTCAATGCTCCTTACCTAACCATTCACTGATATAGGTAAATGTCATAGACATAATTTCAAAAAGGTATATCTTACTCTATAAAAATAGACGTACAGATATATCAATTTGAAATTGGTGCATAACAACGGATATTCAAAACCAAATATTTGCCGTCCGGCAAACAACTCAGATGACTTCCTCAAATATCACCAATTACAACGAATCCTGATGTAATGAGGATAATCACCTAATTCCCAATAACTTACTCCCACTCATCATCTGTAAAACCATACAGATGTGAGAATCAAACCTGGTAAATACATATCCTGGAGCAAGTGTCTAATTGGGAAATCAGTTTTCTTTTAACAGTACATAGTGAAACTGAAACATTAAAATGTTTCGATGGGGTATCCTGGTATTCCTAGTAATGCCTCTTCCATTATCCAGATTCACAACTGTAACCGTATATTTCTTTGTCACCTCTCCAAATCCCTTTATATGTCTTTAGTCATTACCTTCTGTACACCCTTTTAGGCCAAATGGTTTTCTTCCTTCCCTACCGTTCGGCACCAGCCTATGGTTTGGAAGAAGACTATCCAATAAGCATAATGGGTGTACTGCCCTAATCCTAGGAGCACTCGCAATACGAGAGAAGGTGAAGATAAAAGACAATCGAATAAACCTTATTCATATTTCTCCTGAACCAGAATCTATTTCCGAACTGGAACAAGTTCCTTTCGAGTTCATATATAACCATACGATGGAGTATCCAAATAAACTGTGGATCTTCGTAGTGATACGGAGTGTCCTGGAGAAATACAAAGGTGAAGTGGGAGTGGTAACGAAATACTTGGTTTGGTCGTGAATAACAGTCGCAATTTACTTTGCCCTCTTACTAATCCCTTTCTTTGTCTTAACTTAATACCTTCTGTACACCGTTTAGGCTAATTGGTTTTCTTCATTCCCCACCATTCGGCACCAGCCTAAGGTTTGGAAGAAGATTATCCAATTTGCGTAATAGATGTACTACTCCTAAACCAAGGAGTACTAGCATCCTGAGAGAAGGTAAAAAGGAAAAGATAACTGAATAGTCTTTTTCGTTTTCTCCAGAACCGGAAACCATCCTCGAATAAATTCCTTCGAGTTCGTATATAACCACACGATGGTTTTATCCAATGGAAGTGGACGTTCGTAGTAATACGGGGTGTCCTGGAGAAAATGGTAAAAGTAGGAGTGGTAATGAGGTATGCAACTCTGACAATCCAAAAGCCAGTGTTTAAGAAGGTTCGGTTAATTTTGGTCATTGAGTCATAGTCTAGGGTCGGGTCAATGGTCGTTGCCAAAGAGAGAGAGAGAAAAGAAACACTCTGCGTGCACTCTAACCTAGATCAGAATGGTTATCACTTTATCTAATCTGGAAACCTCCCACTGTACCGTCAAATTCTTCCCCAAACCTGAAAGAAGAATTAGTCGGGATCACCCGAGGAGTAAACCAACTCATCAATGGGAATCGGGATCCAACTATCATCGCATGATAAAGTGACGGAATCCGCTCACGTTATCACACTCCAGAAGGTATGCGCATATCTGGCAAGTTTCAGTTTCTTTAGAAACTCCCGATGTGGATTTTTGCCCCATGCTCTTATGACCTTGGCTAAGGCCAACAAATCATAAGTCATATGTCAAGTTCTACCCGTCATTGTCCAGGTTGATTTGAACCCACCCGTACAAGCCCTTGACTAGGGCCAACAAGGCTATACGACTGTCCCAAACCAACGCATCTATCTATGCAGCATATGAACACCCAATAGCTACCAAACACTGTGCCTTGACTATGGTCAACAAACACAGCTTGAATACTATTGACTATCCATATGAAACGACGGAGGGCTACGAATGGTTTCTGGCGAAAACCTTTAACGTAATGAACTTGATATCGTTGAAGGAACGGATAGCTTTTTAGAAATATAGTGACGAAAACCTTCGCTAAAGAGGTCACTCCCGGTGAAGGGATCTCGGCTCTTTCCCCGTAGAATGAGGTGCAGGATATTCCAACTGAATACCACGATGCAAAGCAAAAGTAATCGGTTATAGTGAAGTTATTGCCCTGACGCAAACTTTTGTCCAAGAGGTCACTCCCGGTGAAGGGATCTCGGCCCTTGCCTCGTCGACTGAAGAGCAGGATATTCCAACTGAATACCACGATGCAAAACAAAAGAGAACGTCCTTACAATAACAGCTTTTTGAAAAATATTCTAACAACATCAGAATAGGTTTGTTTATCTTGCATTGATCCGAATCAACGCAGTCCCATCAATTGATCACACCACAAAAGAACGAAAATAATGATGTACGTATATGCCATCGCATTCGCCACTGGGTCCCGTCATCACCCGTTAGGTTACTTAACTAACGACAGAGCGGGGACTGGACTAGCGCGGATGCAAAACATATACAACATCTACTAGTATATATATCAATATATAATATTCGCTCAAGGCGTGATAAAATGCAACATCACAGAAATGTAATCAGCATCACAGAACAATAAAGATATCTGGGATCCCCGGGTTTCATAGAGCCGCTACTGAAACCCGACGTTCCTCTGGTCGTGTGGATAGCCTGTGCAATGAAATCCTAGACCCCTACGGGCGCGGCAAGTTACCCGCCAAAACCTGAAGCGAGGCAGCCCCCTTCAGCAACGTGAATGGACCACCCAGCACTTCACGGAATCCGGTAACTTGGGCACCCCTCCTGGGTCAACCTGTACCCCCTACGAGTGCGGCGAATGGCCCGTCAATTCTAGAGTGAAGCCCCCTCCGTCTCAATGCCATGAGATGCGGGCCCGTTGCCCTCTAGAACCCGGCTATCCTTGCACCCCTCCATGGGGAATTCCTAGTACAGAAAGTAAAATATACATACAACGGGTACATCTACCTCGACCCGGTCGTGCCCCAAAAGAATAATACAAACAGGCAGTGACGACAGTCCATATGTCAGACGCTCGCCCCGCAATATCAAATGTACATATAAAACAAAACTATACTACCATTGCATCCAGGCTATCCCCCACGACCAATCCGCAACATCACAGCACAACACAGAATATCAACGTGAATATCACGTTCGCAAATCCGTCTAACCGGGCTATAGTAGTTAGACAGGATTTACCGATCAAATGACATTCACGGTCGCAGATATAATGTAAATACTGTGAACTAACATGTTTAAACTATCCGATCGAACAAATTCACCAATGTGGGCCCTAAGCACTACTGTAGCACTCACAGAAAATCTGGGCCCAAAAACAATATTCCAAAAACCCTATTTTAAACTCAGGAGCTCTCTGTAAAATTTTGGTGCCATGAACAGTCTATATTGCGGCGGAACCGCGGCCCAAGCATGGGTTTGGCCGCGGTTCCGCGGTGGAAAGGTGGGATCATGCAACCAAAATTTCACAGAATGCTTAGAATTCCCTGCACATCATTCTGCAACATACTGAAAAAATTTTGGAGCCAAAAAAATTTCGACAGAAAACTGATATGCATGAAAACGGGGTTTTGGGATTTTTGCTCGATCGAAACTTTAAACATACTAGAGCAAGCTAGACTAGGTTAATGGCGTGGCTCTGATACCCATGTAAGTGCATGGCGGCGCCCCGGCCGTCGATCCGACGCCGGAAACGCGAAAACGAAAAACTTTGCAAACTAGCAAAGCGGCACCACCGCGCACTTTTATCCCGGATCGGGCCATTAGCAAACTAAAAGATGGGTGAAGAGATATACCAAGCGATCCGTGTCCTTCGGTCTTCGTCTCCACTCCGATCTCCTCGCGGAATCTCCGGTCGTCGCCTCCTCGTCGGAAAGGGCACCACGTAGCCGGATTCTTTTACGGGCTCCCACCTCTGGACCGAGGCAACTCGGGCGCGAAGTTGGCTAGCCGACGCGTCCAAGGAATGCTGTAGACTAGTGTAGAAACTTTGTCTCTTGAGGTTATAGAAGTTGCCATGATGGAGAAGAGAGAAGAATGAACTTTAGAGGAATAATGGTTCTCTCATTTTTAGCAAAGGAAATGAGATGAAGAAAATGCTACACCAAAATGAACCTCTCTCACCTCTCCCCTCAAAAGTGGCCGGCCCCATAATGATATGGTGGAGGGTAAAAAGGAAACTTAATTTCAAGAGAAGAAAAAGAGATAAATGAAAAAAGAATGGTCACCACATTTCTAATCCAAATCAACTCCTCATCTTTTCCATTTCTAATCTCATAAATGCTAGGATTGATTCAAAAGGAATATCATCATGATGAAGCCACAATCACAATAAACCCCCTCTACAATAAGTTATTTGCAAACTTGCAAATAACCCCCTCCATCAGAAAGTCCGGCCGTGAAGGAACAAAGGAAAACCGGCCGGAACGGAATGCAAACTGGAAACTTCAGAAAACTGATCTCGTAATAAATTACAAGAAATCCCCGCGACTGCATATACATGCCTGCATTTGTATTCCCACTGAACACAAATGCAAAGGGACAAAACCTACACTGTCAAATACTAGGATCCGGCTTAAGCCAAAGCCGGCTAGTAAAATCCGTCTGATCACGATACGTGCAATACCGCACGTATCTGATCGAACCCTGCCATATCTCCATACGGCCTCTACAGCGTTTCGCCCGAAACTTGAGAAACTGGTCTGTGGGGGACTCTAAAGACTCGTCAATACTTTGGTTGTGGATTTAACCACTAGCACGTCAGAGGTATTAACCAATACGTAACGGGCTACCAGGTACTGACCAAAAGGGAGTCGATGAGCGAACCCATCCTGACACCCTACTGAGCCTGTCAGTGACAATATCCGTACAGTCCGGTCCGTTAGTCTATGAGCATCGTATGGCGGGCCTAGGGGGTTGGTAAAAGTCAGACCCCCAAAAGCGGTACAAGTCGTGTCGGAGTGTAGCCCAGAACACCCTGAGATACTACTGTAATACCTACCAGTAAACCTCCTGCCTTGGCCAAGGACTTTTCATGTACTGGCTCTCCTAGACACAGCGCGACCTCACTCCTAATACCGGGAGAGACGAACCCCTGCAGATCCGCTCACTGCCTCCATATGGCTCGGGACTGTACCCAACTTAAACCTGTTTGCACGACTCCTTTGAGCGTGGTAGGGTAGTAATTAAAGCACAGTGGAAACTCACACGAGACAAATGACGATCTCAGGTCGATGAACTAACATGTACACATGTCACCAAGGAACTGCTATCTGACGTCAGGTATAATACCAACTAGCAGGTTCCCGACGAGTCATGTCCCGTGTACTCATAACCCAATGAGCACCTGTATACATCTTAGGTGAACCAACTGACACCAGTGGCTTGTGAGACCGGCCACCGCCCCTCGTCGGGGTCTCGACTGTATACACTAGTCTACTCTGGAGAATCGATGCCCTGTCTCGAAACTCCCACGACTAGGGACCTTTTAAGGATGTGCTTATAGACCCCAGCTCCCACGTATATGATCGCCCTCATATTGCTGGTGGTCAAGCAAGAATCCTAGGGGCTCTATCAACGTGCAATAGTGACCTATAAGGTCACCTAAAGCAGTACACGATGATAAAGATAAACCAGATACCATACTATCATCTTGAGTAAGACTGTCCTATCGGGATAGGTCCTCCCTCAATCATTGCAATCACGTGCCTGTGATCCAATAATTGACTCTGAGGGCACTATCTCCAACACACAGCTCAGCATTCTCGACGCCCTCCTATTATCAAAAGAAGCGAGAGATTCATTAATCAAGGCGTTACAAGAGCCCGAACAATTCCAAGCCTTCCTCGCCGAAGAAAGGATGAAGGATGAACTGGAAGAATTGCACACGGCCGACATCACTTTCGGTGATGAGGACCTTCTCCTTAGGACATGCGACCACAACCGTCCCCTATACGTCTCCGGATATTGCCACGATATCAAGATAGGCAAAATCCTGGTTGATAATGGATCCTCCGTCAATCTCCTTAATGTTCGGGTGTTGAAGGAAATCTGCATGAGCGTGCAGCACCTCACTCGTGACAAAATTACCATCTCCGGTTTTGACTCCCAGTCACCACGGACTCTCGGATCCGTGATATTAACATTACGCTTCGGACTACTCGTCACGGACATCAAGTTTCACGTCATTGACGCCAAGACCTGCTACAACGCCTTGCTCGGTCGTCCTTGGATACACGAGTACAATATCATCCCTTCTACACAGCATCAGTGTATGAAGTACTTTAAGGATGGTTTTGAGTATACCGTAACAGGTGAGCTGAACCCATTCTCCGTGAACGAAGTCCGCAAGTACGAAGATGCAAAGTACTTTTTGCCAGACTTCGAGGATACAGAAAAGTGTCGCAAGCCGGAGAACAAAGCCGCCGCCACCATCCCTGTTTTCGAAAGCGATACCGAAGAAGAAGAAGAGATAGTTTACGCTGGTCCGTCTCGACGCAACAACTCGGGACCGTCCACCCCCATATTAATCTTCGGAAGTGACTCGGAAGATGAGGTTAATGCCGTGTTCTCCAGTCGGCCGTCAATACAAGCATCCCCTGGCGATGATCAGAGTTTGCAAATCACCATGGTGCCGTGGGAACACTACAAAGACCTTGACACACTTGACGCTTTGATTGGTACGAAAAAATGTTTGTAGTTTAACCGCAATCAATAACGGTGTCGCACGTAGCTAGACCGAGATGAGTACGGGTCGTCCTCTGGGAAACGTGGAACCTTTTATTTTTACTTTAGATGTGTTGAGAAAGAGATGAGGGATAAAGAATTTTATAGAAAGATTTCTAGATCTACGTTAAACAAGAATGTAAAATATAGATCTAGATTATTTTAAAGATGTAATTAATATAATAAGAGGGCTTGTCGGGTTCGTTAGGATTTAGTAGTTATGGACGATTAATTAAAAGTTACCCTTTTTTATCCATTAATAGATTTAGAACTAGAACGACGGTGATGCGTGTAGATTAGGGTTTCTGGAGGGAAAAGGAATCCCACTCTTAACCCTTATCTCGACACGGAACTCCGTTCATATCTAGCCTTTACAAAAACAATCATTAATCTAATCTCTAATCGCGGTCGGAACTAGCAAAGAATTGCTAGCGCGCCCGATTAGGATGTTAATGATTCTTTTGATAAAGTTCCTAAACTTTATAGGACTTAAAAAGGGTTTAGTTATTTTCATCGTCCATTAGCCTACCATAATCCTACGAACCCTAACAAGCGGAGAATTACTCGCGCATGTTGGGAGAAGAAGATGAAAAGAAAGAGAGGGAAAACATAATGTAAAAAAAACAATTAAATAAAATAACTACCTTTATTAATCGACTTGAACAAACTACACTTTAATCCGTAGAAAATGATTACAAACTAATTGCTTCTCGATCTTTCCTAAGGAGGTAGTCGAACAGTCGATGATCAGCCTGGATGCGTGAGCGTCAGGGGCTTCGTGATCTCTTCGGCTTGATAGCTTTTCCAAGAGGCTCTCGGTGCCTTTTTATAGTGCAAAGCCAGAATCTTTTGCTTCAAAAGTTGGTAAAATATAACAGAGAATCATGCCCCAAAATCTTGCCTCCCAATTCCCTAGAAGTGCGGCGGATCCGCGACCAAAGGGAGGGTATGGCCGCGGATCCGCGGCCAATAGTGAGGATCTCTTCATCAATTTTCTTGGGCTCTCTTATTGTGACATTTGGCAATCCTAGGCACCTTTAGAATTCAGAAATCTTCTCTCGGTTGCTTCCAGACTTGGTCTCCAAGTTTTTGCTTCTTAATTTGGCAAGTTTTCTTCAACAAATTGATTTGTTTGATAAATTCTGCATAACAACATGGAAAATTCTGCACAATAATCTCAAATAATATTTAGTAGGCTTATTTCTACTAGGATTTGGTCAATGGATTTATTTGCATATATTTTTCTACCAAATACTAATTAAAATATATTAACACATGGAAAATGGTGTCTTTACACATAAACCCTCATATGTATAATATATTATAATAAAGTCCCTTTTTTAATATGAAAATGGTAGGAAAAATGTAATACAAATGTGCAGTTTTATCAACTGAACAAATACCCCCAAACTTATCTTTGATCGTCCCGAGCAAACTATTTTATTTAAGAGGAGAAAAAGAAAGGAGAAAACTAAGCACACTTTCGTAGGCAGACACGATTGCACTGAGCACGTGCAACAAGCCGTTAAACCTCTAGGTGTCCCTAGTAGGAGGAGTGTTGTCTCCTGAGGGTTTTCAGCGGATTACACCCACAAAATCCAATAACAAAAGAGAGATGGTGAAATTTACATATAAAGATAAAAACCATAAAAGAAAGGCCTTGAAAAGAAGAGTTTCCAACTATACTAGCTTTTCAGTTGTCATGAGCCCTATCTTAATAGTTATGAAAAAATGTTAGAAATCACATCATCCCTCAATAAAACACCGTCTTTATTCTTCATTCCAACCCTTCATCCAAACATAGATCATATATCCCCACGTGTGTGTAAAGAACATCCCTACACTCGGAGAATTCAATTCAAGGTATCATACTCTTGTCCATCTACCTTAGTACTTTTTAATTTGATGAATATTAAGATTCGCTCACACATTTTCATGCGACCGTTAATACTTCTTGAGGTACTAACAGACCGATTACTCGTGTGCTTGCTGATTAGGTGATAGTATTTTCCTCGTCTTGCACAACCTAAGGCTTAGCAGTGACTCCCAGACCAGTTGGCCATAGGGCACTAGGTGAAGAGGCACCCTCGCTATATTTTTTTATTGCTGCCTTGGCGATAACAAAACCAGTGTTCATTTTTTTCTTTTCACCCTTTTTATATTTTCTTCATTTTTTTTTCATTTCCTTCATACTTTGGCTTTTAGACAAGAGCATTTCAAGGTATTCTCTACTATCCCGAGTTTCAAGACGTGTGTAAGTGCATATTGTAGGGTATCAACATTCAAATGTTTGGCTTCCAGAATAGAAACTATTTTTCAGACTTATTTTTATCCTCAGATTAGTGACTTCCTTCATTTTACTAACCCTTGGGACAACAGCTCATAACTACTTATTACCAGTTCGTATAAGAAAACTTCTAATTTTCTTGGTTTTCTGGAATTATTCCTATATTTTGGATGTAATTTTTTACTTTCTACTCTTTTGTTATAAAAAAAATTCCAAGGCCCGGTGTTAAAGATAATTCAGTGAATACAAACCTCCCCCCCCCCAAACCTGTTTTCAGCAGTGTCCTCACTGATGTAGCCTTTTGATAACATGGACCTGTACACTAAGGGAGAGATACAAGGGGTAAAATAATAGTTAAATGAAAAATTCCCCCAAACTTATTCCTTGACACGCACAGATATTCAATGAAATCCATTTTTTACTCACCTCCATTTTTAAAATGAGAAAATGTTATAAAAACATGGAGGTGAGGCGGAGGAAATTTAGTTTTGATAAAGCGGCTCATGTAAAAACAGGAGCTCCTCCGCGGGGTCAGCAGAAAAATACGGTTTTAATCTATGCCCATTTACTTTAAAAATTGAACCGTTTTTCAAATTTTCGACCTCAACTGCCCCGTGCGGGTGTACATACCGCACCACAAAAGGTCCTTTCCAACGAGATTTAAGCTTACCCGGATGAAAATGGAGACGGGAATCGTAAAGGAGGACTTGTTGCCCCGATGTGAAGGGTTTTCTAAAAAGATTTTTATCGTGGAACACTTTAGTCCTATTCTTTACTATCACCGCATTATCGTAAGCTTCATCGCAGAGTTCGCTTAGCTCATTCAATTGCAGCTTCCGATAGCTGCCTGCATGATCAAGATCAAAATTAAACTCTTTAATAGCCCACATTGCCTTATGTTCAATCTCGACAGGGAGGTGGCATGCCTTCCCAAACACAAGGCGGTATGGAGACATACCAAGATCGGTCTTATAAGCGGTGCGGAATGCCCAAAAAGCATCCGTCAATTTGGTTGACCAATCCTTACGGTTTTTCAAAACCGTCTTCTCAAATATCTGTTTGATCTGCCTATTTGAGATCTCAGCCTGCCCGCTTGTTTGGGGGTGATAGGACGTAGAAAGCTTGTGAGTGATTGAATATTTCCGCATCAAGGCCTCGAAAGACCTATTGCAGAAATGTGTCCCGTTGTCGCTAATTATAGCGCGAGGGTGTCCGAATCGCGAAAAGATATTTTCTTTAAGGAACTTAATGACAACTTTGTTGTCATTGGTGCGATACGGTATAGGTTCCACCCACTTTGAGACATAATCAACCGCTAGCAAGATATATAGATTCCCAAAGGAGTTAGGAAAAGGGCCCATAAAATCAATACCCCAAATATCAAATATTTCCACAACTAATATAGGTTGGAGCGGCATCTCATTCTTTCGTGAAATCCGACCCAAATGCTGACATCGCGGACAAGTTTTGCAATGTTCAAATGCATCTTTAAATAATGTTGGCCAATAAAAACCACATTGCAAAACTATCTCCGCCGTTTTTCGAGGTCCAAAGTGACCGCCGCATGCCTGATCATGACAAAATGATAACACGTTCTTGAATTCATCATTAGGGACACACCTGCGAATGATTTGATCGGAACAATACTTGAATAGATATGGTTCATCCCAGTAAAAATATTTTACTTGGGATAAAAATCGAAGTTTGTCTTGTTTCGACCAATCGCTAGGTATAAGTCCCGTCGCAAGATAGTTCACGATATCCATGAACCAAGGTTCGTAGGATACATTCAAGAGCTGTTCGTTGGGAAATGAGTCATTTATCGGCATGGTCACAGTTGGCGAAGAAGTGATGCGTGAAAGATGGTCGGCTACAACGTTTTCACATCCACTCTTGTCTTTGATGACAAGATCAAATTCTTGTAACAATAGGATCCAACGTATTAGCCTGGCCTTCGCATCCTTCTTCGATAAAAGATGTCGTAGGGCGGAGTGATCTGTGTAAACCACAATAGGCGAGCCAATCAAGTAGGGCCTGAATTTCTCTAATGCAATACAACTGCCAAGAGTTCTTTCTCGGTAGTTGTGTAATTTATTTGTGCATCATTCAAGGTCCTACTTGCATAGTAAATTACATGTGGCATCTTATCAATATGCTGTCCCAAGACAGCACCAATAGCAAAATCTGATGCGTCATACATAAGCTCGAACGGGTGGTTCCAATCCGGAGATGATAGAACGAGGGCTGTAGTGAGTGATTCTTTAAGCGATTCAAAAGCAGCCTCACAATCCGAATCGAAATGAAAAGTAGTGTCCTTGGCCAATAGAAGGGTTAAGGGTCTAGCAATTTTGCTAAAGTCCTTAATAAATCTCCTATAAAATCCTGCATGACCAAGGAAGGATCGTATATCTTTGACGCAATTGGGACGAGGGAGGTTTCGAATGACATCTATTTTAGCTCTGTCAACCTCAATGCCTTTATGTGAAATTATATGCCCAAGTACAATACCTTCTTGGACCATAAAATGGCATTTTTCCCAATTCAAAGTCAAGTTCTTATCATTACAGCGGGTAAGAACAGCGTCAAGATTACGAAACCAGTCCTCAAAGGAGTCTCCAAAAATGGAGAAATCATCCATGAAAATTTCTAGAAAATTTTCCACCATATCTGAAAATAAACCCATCATACACCGCTGAAATGTAGCGGGAGCGTTGCATAACCCAAAGGGCATGCGTCTATAAGCAAAAGTTCCGAAAGGACAAGTAAAAGTGGTTTTATCTTGATCCATTTCGGCGTTGGGGACCTGGTTGTAACCAGAGTATCCGTCCAAGAAACAGTAGTATTCGTGTCCCGCTAATCGTTCCAACATCTGGTCAATGAAAGGTAGAGGGAAGTGATCTTTCCTCGTCGCGGCATTGAGTTTCCTGTAATCGATACATACGCGCCACCCAGTTTGGGTGCGTGTTTGGATTAACTCATTAGCCTCGTTAGTGATGACCGTGATGCCAGATTTTTTAGGGACCACATGAATTGGACTTACCCATTGACTATCAGATATGGGGTAAATTATCCCACTATCAAGGCACTTGACGATTTCTTTCTTTACCGCCTCCTTCATAACGGGATTTAACCATCTTCGTGGGTCTCGGGTTGGTTTGGCTTCATCCATCAGATGTATGTAATGTTTAACAATTAAGGGACTAATCCCTTTGATGTCAGCCATTGTCCAACCAAATGCTTCCCGATTCTATCTCAACACTACCAAAAGTGCATTCTCTTGTTCTAAGGCTAGAGAAGCGGAAATAATCACTGGCAAAGTCTCATTCTCTCCTAAATATACATATTTAAGATGAGAAGGTAGCGGTTTGAGATCAAGAATTGGCGGAGAGACAATAGAAGGTGGGGTAAGCGAATGATATTCGGACTCCCGAAGGGGTTCAAAACTTGCATAAGATATTGACTCGGAAAGTGCTGCTGACTTCTGCAACGAGTCAATGGGTTCAATCTCAAGGTCGGACTCATTGAACATATCCTCACTGTAAAGTGGTGCAAGATCAAACGATGTCTCATTAGTGTTGTCGAGAACATCAAAGCAAAGCTCCTCATCCATGCAGCTTTCGGAAGCTATCTCGTGGATGGAACAAACATCCAGCAATTGAGCAGAAGGTTCTGATGGCTGACTTCCTAGCTTGTAAATATTAAGCTCAATTGTCATTTTCCCGAAGGATAAGTTCATAGAACCGTTACGACAATTAATCACAGCGTTAGAAGTTGCTAGGAAGGGTCGACCAAGTATCACCGGGATTTGATTGCGTGGGTTTGCCACAGGTTGTGTATCTAAAACAATAAAGTCCACGGAAAATATGAATTCCCCGACTTTAATTAACGCATCCTCTAGTTCGCCCCGAGGTTTGGTGATAGATCGTTCTGCCATTTGGAGAGTACAATGGGCTGGTTTTAACTCTCCAATTCCTAACTGCTCGTATACTGAATAAGGAAGCAAGTTGACGCTAGCGCCTAGATCGAGTAAAGCACGATTTATATTTTTACCCCCAATAGAAATAGAGATTGTAGGACAGCCGGGGTCCTTACGTTTCTTTGGTATTTGTTGGGTAAAAGCTGTGCTAACATTACTCGTCATGAAAACCTTTTTAGGCACTTGAGTTTTTCTCTTCCTAGTGCACAAGTCTTTAAGGATTCTTGCATAAGATGGGACTTGTTGAATAACATCTAGGAGAGGAATATTCACGCTAACTTGCTTAAACATTTCCACTATCTTCTCCATTTGCGGGTTAGGTCTGTTGGCCCTTAATCTGTTTGGAAATGGAGCTCGATCAATAAGTTTTGGGTCCAACGATTGTGGAGAAGACTGTGGCGACGGATTCGATCCCAAAATTGGAGTGGGAATCGACTTAGATAGATTTGGTGAAATGTTTGAGCCTTGGGGAAAACGGAGAATAGGCTCGGACGAAGGTGGGAGACTAGATGAATCAGGGGAAGAAGAAGAAGAAGGGGTATCAAATGTGTCACTATCATCAAATTGCTCACCCACTCGGTTATTCAGCACTCTCCCCGATCTCAATGTAGTAATGGCATTCACATTATGACTTTGTGAATGGCCAGGATTCGGTAGGGGTTGAGATGGGAGTTTCCCTTTCTCTCTTGCACTCATTGCGGCGTTTAACTGTGCGATTTGGTTTTCTATTGATTTAATACTCTCACCATGGGAGGAGGAGTTTTTCGTTAGGGTATCAATAGAAGACTTCATCTCAGCCGAAAATTGCATGGATTGTTTCATGAACATATCCAAAGTTTGTGCAAGTGAGTTGTCAGTACCGGCCACTTGTGGTGTAGAAATGTTGGCCGGATTTTGGAAATTCTGTGACTGAAAGGGGGGCTGATTCTGTGGTTGTGGTTGCTGTGGAGGAGGCCTTTGATAATTACTTTATTGGTTTTGATTCCAAGCAAAGTTAGGATGATTCCTCCAGCCTTGATTATATATGGAAGAACAAGGATCGTTTCTAGGTTGCTGCTGAAAAGCAGCATTAGCTTGAAACGATGCATTCATAGGACATTCTTCCGTTAAGTGTGAAGGATCCGAACAGCAACCACAGACGGTCTTTGGAAGCGTGACCTGATTTAGGGAGAATGATGAAACTTTGTTCTCAATAGCATCGAGTTTCTTCTGCATCGCTGCCATTTCGGCTTTTACTGCGATAGAAACATCGAGCTGGTGAATACCTCCCTTAGTTGAAGGTGGTCTTACGCTTTCCCACTGCAACGTGTGTTCAGCAAGGTCTTCCAGATATTTCCATGCTTCACCGTCATCTTTAGACATGAAATTGCATTGACACATTGTTTCAAGCATCTGCTTTGTCGCTGGATTAATGCCCTCATATATAATCTGACATAAATCCCATCTTTGTATTCCGTGATGGGGGTATTGGACAAGCAGATCTTTGAAACGTTCAAAGTACTTCCAAAATGGTTCATTGGGAAGCTGGGTGAACTGGTTGATCTCGCTCCTAATGTGGGCAGTCTTATGATTTGGGTAAAACTTCTTAAGAAATGCTATGACGAATTCGTCCCAATTAGTGATAGAGTGTACGGCAGTATTGTAAAGCCATTTTTCTGCCAAGTCGCACAATGTGAATGGGAGAAGACGTAAGCGCATAGCATCTAAAGTCAATTGTGAAGTACCCATCATTGCGCATACGTTTTCGAATTTGGTGATGAAAACGTACGTGTCTTCCGATTCAAGCCTGTGAAATTTAGGCAGCAGGTTGATGTAGTGGGGTTTAATTTCGAAATTATCCCCGTTAGGTGGTGGAAGAGATAGACAAGTAGGAAGGGGACTACGAATAGGATAGCATCTCTCTTGGTGAGAGGTGCGCGGTGGATTCTGCTCACCTGCTGGCGGTGGCAGCGTGGTGTTATAATTAGATGGAGTGCCGTCCATCACGGTCGATGTGGTGTGTGGTGGGGGAAAAGAAGATGAAGAAGTATCGACTTCGGCGTCGATAGCAGGAACGCGGACAAGACGGGCACTAGGATCCCGTGTCCAGCCAAGCATGCACTAAGCGGGTTTAGTACAAGTGGCAGCGTGTGTGTGATTTTAAAATTGGCTTGTTTTTGAAAAAGTGGGACTCAAGACAAATCACCCTAAGATGCACAAGCAACCCTAGAACTAAGGTCACCTAAGTCCAGTCTCTAGACCGCTCCTAAACTTCCAAAGGACAAGCCGCAGGATAAATCCTCTACCGCCTCCGTACTACCCTTGTAGCCAGGTAAGTGCCAGGTAAGTGGGAAGGAACCACGTCATGGGCCTAATTAATAACCACTAGCCTTTGACACACTTGCCTAGGCACTACAAAAGTAATGCAGATAAACGATAGATTAACCACGACCTTCCTCTGTCCTTATTGAGCGCGACAGTCCTTAGAGTCTGGTCTAGATATTTTTTAAATTAATGAATGGTTGATCTATATGCTCGGTTTGTGATTTGTGGGGCTTAGGAAGGGTGATGAAATCCCCACCTAATCTTGATTTGGTCTTTGCCCCTTAAAGTCCGTATTAAATATGCAAAACAAAACCAATCACAAAACTTTTACAAAAAGATTTTTGAGCGGCACAATTTTGCAAAGAATCCTGCAGAAAATAGATTTTATTGGATTTGAGGGGAGAGAGAAGGAGTTAAGAAAGATACCAGAGAAGATTGATTCCCTAATTCCTCCAACTGGCCGCGATTCCGCCGCAGAAGGGGTGCTTTTGCCGCGGTTCCTCCGTGTGGCAGAAGGAACAGTTGATGAAAAATTTTGTATAGCCTTCTGTGCTCCTCTGGATCTCTAAAAATGTCTATGTTTTCTGTTCTCCTTAATTCTGTGACTCCAGATCTCCTTGCAAAAATTCACGCACAAATCGTTAAATATGCAATTTGCAGTTTTGTTTTAATAATGATATGGCTCGTCTAAGAATTCAACACAAATAGTAAAAATAAAAAATTACGCACGTATCCCCGGCAACGGCGCCATTTGATTGGTACGAAAAAGTGTTTGTAGTTTAACCGCAATCAATAACGGTGTCGCACGTAGCTAGACCGAGATGAGTACGGGTCGTCCTCTGGGAAACGTGGAACCTTTTCTTTTTACTTTAGATGTGTTGAGAAAGAGAGGAGGGATAAAGAATTTTATAGAAAGATTTCTAGATCTACGTTAAACAAGAATGTAAAATATAGATCTAGATTATTTTAAAGATATAATTAATATAATAAGAGGGCTTGTAGGGTTCGTTAGGATTTAGTAGTTATGGACGATTAATTAAAAGTTACCATTTTTATCCATTAATAGATTTAGAACTAGAACGATGGTGATGCGTGTAGATTAGGGTTTCTGGAGGGAAAAGGAATCCCACTCTTAACCCTTATCTCGACACGGAACTCCGTTCATATCTAGCCTTTACCAAAACAATCATTAATCTAATCTCTAATCGCGGTCGGAACTAGCAAAGAATTGCTAGCGCGCCCGATTAGGATGTTAATGATTCTTTTGATAAAGTTCCTAAACTTTATAGGACTTAAAAAGGGTTTAGTTATTTTCATCGTCCATTAGCCTACCCTAATCCTACGAACCCTAACAAGCGGAGAATTACTCGCGCATGTTGGGAGAAGAAGATGAAAAGAAAGAGAGGGAAAACATAATGTAAAAAAAACAATCACATAAAATAACTACCTTTATTAATCGACTTGAAAAAACTACACTTTAATCCGTAGAAAATGATTACAAACTAGTTGCTTCTCGATCTTTCCTAAGGAGGTAGTCGAACAGTCGATGATCAGCCTGGATGCGTGAGCGTCAGGGTCTTCGTGATCTCTTCGGCTTGATAGCTTTTCCAAGAGGCTCTCGGTGCCTTTTTATAGTGCAAAGCCAGAATCTTTTGCTTCAAAAGTTGGTAAAATATAGCAGAGAATCATGCCCCAAAATCTTGCCTCCCAATTCCCTAGAAGTGCGGCGGATCCGCGGCCAAAGGGGGATATGGCCGTGGATCCGCGGCCAATGGTGAGGATCTCTTTATCAATTTTCTTGGGCTCTCTGATTGTGACATTTGGCAATCCTAGGCACCTTTAGAATTCAGAAATCTTCTCTCGGTTGCTTCCAGACTTGGTCTCCAAGTTTTTGCTTCTTAATTTGGCAAGTTTTCTTCAACAAATTGATTTGTTTGATAAATTCTGCATAACAACTTGGAAAATTCTGCACAATAATCTCAAATAATATTTAGTAGGCTTATTTCTACTAGGATTTGGTCAATGGATTTATTTGCATACATTTTTCTACCAAATACTAATTAAAATATATTAATACATGGAAAATGGTGTCTTTACACATAAACCCTCATATGTATAATATATTATAATAAAGTTCCTTTTTAATATGAAAATGGTAGGAAAAATGTAATACAAATGTGCAGTTTTATCAACTGAACAAATACCCCCAAACTTATCTTTGATCATCCCGAACAAACTAGTTTATTTAAGAGGAGAAAAAGAAAGGAGAAAACTAAGCACACTTTCGTAGACAGACACGATTGCACTGAGCACGTGCAACAAGCCGTTAAATCTCTAGGTGTCTCTAGTAGGAGGAGTGTTGTCTCCTGAGGGTTTTCAGCGGATTACACCCACAAAATCCAATAACAAAAGAGAGATGGTGAAATTTACGTATAAAGATAAGAACCATAAAAGAAAGGCCTTGAAAAGAAGAGTTTCCAACTATACTAGCTTTTCAGTTGTCATGAGCCCTATCTTAATAGTTATGAAAAAATGTTAGAAATCACATCATCCCTCAATAAAACATCGTCTTTATTCTTCATTCCAACCCTTCATCCAAACATTGATCATATATCCCCACGTGTGTGTAAAGAATATCCCTACACTCGGAGAATTCAATTCAAGCTATCATACTCTTGTCCATCTAGTACTTTTTAATTTGATGAATATTAAGATTCGCTCACACATTTTCATGCGACCGTTAATACTTCTTGAGGTACTAACAGACCGATTACTCGTGTACTTGCTGATTAGGTGATAGTTTTTTCCTCGTCTTGTACCACCCAAGGCTTAGCAGTGACTCCCAGACCAGTTGGACTTAGGGCACTAGGTGAAGAGGCACCCTCGCTATATTTTTTTATTGCTGCCTTGGCGATAACAAATCCAGTGTTCATTTTTTTCTTTTCACCCTTTTTATATTTTCTTCATTTTTTTTTCATTTCCTTCATACTTTGGCTTTTAGACAAGAGCATTTCAAGGTATCCTCTACTATCCCGAGTTTCAAGACGTGTGTAAGTGCATATTGTAGGGTATCAACATTCAAATGTTTGGCTTCCAAAATAGAAACTATTTTTCAGACTTATTTTTATCCTCAGATTAGTGACTTCCTTCATTTTACTAACCCTTGGGACAACAGCTCATAACTACTTATTACCAGTTCGTATAAGAAAACTTCTAATTTTCTTGGTTTTCTGGAATTATTCCTATATTTTGGATGTAATTTTTCACTTTCTACTCTTTTGTTATAAAAAAAATTTTAATGCCCGGTGTTAAAGATAATTCAGTGAATACAAACCTTCCCCCAAATCTGTTTTCAGCAGTGTCCTCACTGATGTAGCCTTTTGAGAACATGGACCTGTACACTAAGGGAGAGATACAAGGGATAAAATAATAGTTAAATGAAAAATTCCCCCAAACTTATTCCTTGACACGCACAGATATTCAATCAAATCCATATTTTACTCACCTCCATTTTTAAAATGAGAAAATGTTATAAAAACATGGAGGTGAGGCAGAGGAAATTTAGTTTTGATAAAGCGGCTCCTGTAAAAACAAGAGCTCTTCCGCGGGGTCAGCAGAAAAATACGGTTTTAATCTATACCCATTTACTTTAAAAATTGAACCGTTTTTCAAATTTTCGACCTCAACTGCCCCGTGCGGGTGTACATACCGCACCACAAAAGGTCCTTTCCAACGAGATTTAAGCTTACCCGGATGAAGATGGAGACGGGAATCGTAAAGGAGGACTTGTTGCCCCGATGTGAAGGTTTTTCTAAAAAGATTTTTATCGTGGAACACTTTAGTCCTGTTCTTTACTATCACCGTATTACCGTAAGCTTCATCGCGGAGTTCACTTAGCTCATTCAATTGCAGCTTCCGATAGCTGCCTGCATGATCAAGATCAAAATTAAACTCTTTAATAGCCCACATTGCCTTATGTTCAATCTCGACGGTAGGTGGCATGCCTTCCCAAACACAAGGCGGTATGGAGACATACCAAGATCGGTCTTATAAGCGGTGCGGAATGCCAAAAGAGCATCCGTCAATTTGGTTGACCAATCCTTACGGTTTTTCGAAACCGTCTTCTCCAATATCTGTTTGATCTGCCTATTTGAGATCTCAGCCTGCCCGCTTGTTTGGGGGTGATAGGGCGTAGAAAGCTTGTGAGTGATTGAATATTTCCGCATCAAGGCCTCGAAAGACCTATTGCAGAAATGTGTCCCGTTGTCGCTAATTATAGCGCGAGGGTGTCCGAATCGCGAAAAGATATTTTCTTTAAGGAACTTAATGACAACTTTGTTGTCATTGGTGCGACACGGTATAGCTTCCACCCATTTCGAGACATAATCAACCGCTAGCAAGATATATAGACTCCCAAAGGAGTTGGGAAAAGGGCCCATAAAATCAATACCCCAAATATCAAATATTTCCACAACCAATATAGGTTGGAGCGGCATCTCATTCCTTCGTGAAATCCGACACAAATGCTGACATCACGGACAAGTTTTGCAATGTTCAAATGCATCTTTAAATAATGTTGGCCAATAAAAACCACATTGCAAAACTATCTCCGCCGTTTTTCGAGGTCCAAAGTGACCGCCGCATGCCTGATCATGACAAAATGATAGCACGCTCTTGAATTCATCATTAGGGACACACCTGCGAATGATTTGATCGGAACAATACTTGAATAGATATGGTTCATCCCAGTAAAAATATTTTAATTGGGATAAAAATCGAAGTTTGTCTTGTTTCGACCAATCGCTAGGTATAAGTCCTGTCGCAAGATAGTTCACGATATCCACGAACCAAGGTTCGTAGGATACATTCAAGAGCTGTTCGTCAGGAAATGAGTCATTTATCGGCATGGTCACAGTTGGCGAAGAAGTGATACGTGAAAGATGGTCGGCTATAACGTTTTCACATCCACTCTTGTCTTTGATGACAAGATCAAATTCTTGTAACAATAGGATCCAACGTATTAGCCTGGCCTTCGCATCCTTCTTCGATAAAAGATGTCGTAGGGCGGAGTGATCTGTGTAAACCACAATAGGCGAGCCAATCAAGTAGGGCCTGAATTTCTCTTATGCAAATACAACTGCCAAGAGTTCTTTCTCGGTAGTTGTGTAATTTATTTGTGCATCATTCAAGGTCCTACTTGCATAGTAAATTACATGTGGCATCTTATCAATATGCTGTCCTAAGACAGCACCAATAGCAAAATCTGATGCGTCACACATAAGCTCGAACGGGTGGTTCCAATCCGGAGATGATAGAATGGGGGCTGTAGTGAGTGATTCTTTAAGCGATTCAAAAGCAGCCTCACAATCCGAATCGAAGTGAAAAGTAGTGTCCTTAACCAATAGAAGGGTTAAGGGTCTAGCAATTTTGCTAAAGTTCTTAATAAATCTCCTATAAAATCCTGCATGACCAAGGAAGGATCGTATATCTTTGACGCAATTGGGACGAGGGAGGTTTCGAATGACATCTATTTTAGCTCTGTCAACCTCAATGCCTTTATGTGAAATTATATGCCCAAGTACAATACCTTCTTGGACCATAAAATGGCATTTTTCCCAATTCAAAGTCAAGTTCTTATCATTACAGCGGGTAAGAACAGCGTCAAGATTACGAAGGCAGACCTCAAAGGAGTCCCCCAAAATGGAGAAATCGTCCATAAAAATTTCTAAAAAATTTTCCACCATATCTGAAAATATCCCCATCATACACCGCTGAAATGTAGCGGGAGCGTTGTATAACCCAAAGGGCATGCGTCTATAAGCAAAAGTTCCGAAAGGACAAGTAAAAGTGGTTTTATCTTGATCCTTTTCGGCGATGGGGACCTGGTTGTAACTAGAGTATCCGTCCAAGAAACAGTAGTATTCGTGTCCCGCTAATCGATCCAACATCTGGTCAATGAAAGGTAGAGGGAAGTGATCTTTCCTCGTCGCGGCATTGGGTTTCCTGTAATCGATACATACGCGCCACCCAGTTTGGGTGCGTGTTTGGATTAACTCATTAGCCTCGTTAGTGATGACCGTGATGCCAGATTTTTTAGGGACCACATGAATTGGACTTACCCATTGACTATCAGATATGGGGTAAATTATCCCACTATCAAGGCACTTAACGATTTCTTTCTTTACCGCCTCCTTCATAACGGGATTTAACCATCTTTGTGGGTCTCGGGTTGGTTTGGCTTCATCCATCAGATGTATGTAATGTTCAACAATTAAGGGAATAATCCCTTTGATGTCAGCCATTGTCCAACCAAATGCTTCCCGATTCGATCTCAACACTGCCAAAAGTGCATTCTCTTGCTCTAAGGCTAGAGAAGCGGAAATAATCACTGGCAAAGTCTCATTCTCTCCTAAATATACATATTTAAGATGAGAAGGTAGAGGTTTGAGATCAAGAATTGGCGGAGAGACAATAGAAGGTGGGGTAAGCGAATGATATTCGGACTCCCGAAGAGGTTCAAAACTTGCATAAGATATTGACTCGGAAAGTGCTGCTGACTTCTGCAACGAGTCAACGGGTTCAATCTCAAGGTCGGACTCATTGAACATATCCTCACTGTAAAGTGGTGCAAGATCAAACGATGTCTCATTAGTGTTGTCGAGAACATCAAAGCAAAGCTCCTCATCCATGCAGCTTTCGGAAGCTATCTCGTGGATGGAACAAGCATCCAGCAATTGAGCAGAAGGTTCTGATGGCTGACTTCATAGCTTGTAAATATTAAGCTCAATTGTCATTTTCCCGAAGGATAAGTTCATAGAACCGTTACGACAATTAATCACAGCGTTAGAAATTGCTAGGAAGGGTCGACCAAGTATCACCGGGATTTGATTGCGTGTGTTTGCCACAGGTTGTGTATCTAAAACAATAAAGTCCACGGGAAATATAAATTCCCCGACTTTAATTAACACATCTTCTAGTTCGCCCCGAGGTTTGGTGATAGATTGGTCTGCCATTTGGAGAGTACAATGGGCTGGTTTTAACTCTCCAATTCCTAACTGCTCGTATACTGAATAAGGAAGCAAGTTGACGCTAGCGCCTAGATCGAGTAAAGCACGATTTATATTTTTACCCCCAATAGAAATAGAGATTGTAGGACAGCCGGGGTCCTTACGTTTCTTTGGTATTTTTTGGGTAAAAGCTGTGCTAACATTACTCATCATGAAAACCTTTTTAGGCACTTGAGTTTTTCTCTTCCTAGTGCACAAGTCTTTAAGGATTCTTGCATAAGATGGGACTTGTTGAATAGTATCTAGGAGAGGAATATTCACGCTAACTTGCTTAAACATTTCCACAATCTTCTCCATTTGCGGGTTGGGTCTGTTGGCCCTTAATCTGTTTGGAAATGGAGCTCGATCAATAAGTTTTGGGTCCAACGTTTGTGGAGAATACTGTGGTGACGGATTCGATCCTAAAATTGGAGTGGGAATCGACTTAGATAGATTTGGTGAAATGTTTGAGCCTTGGGGAAAACGGAGAATGGGCTCGGACGAAGGTGGGAGACTAGATGAATCAGGGGAAGAAGAAGAAGAAGGGGTATCAAATGTGTCACTATCATCAAATTGCTCACCCACTCGGTTATTCAGCTCTCTCCCCGATCTCAACGTAGTAATGGCATTCACATTATGACTTTGTGAATAGTCAGGATTCGGTAGGGGTTGAGATGGGAGTTTCCCTTTCTCTCTTGCACTCATTGCGGCGTTTAACTGTGCGATTTGGTTTTCTATTGATTTAATACTCTCACCATGGGAGGAGGAGTTTTTTGTTAGGGTATCAATAGAAGTCTTCATCTCAGCCGAAAATTGCATGGATTGTTTCATGAACATATCCAAAGTTTGTGCAAGTGAGTTGTCAGTACCGGCCACTTATGGTGTAGAAATGTTGGCCGGATTTTGGAAATTCTGTGACTGAAAGGGGGGCTGATTCTGTGGTTGTGGTTGCTGTGGAGGAGGCCTTTGATAATTACTTTATTGGTTTTGATTCCAAGCAAAATTAGGATGATTCCTCCATCCTTGATTATATGTGGAAGAATAAGGATCGTTTCTAGGTCGCTGCTGAAAAGCAGCATTAGCTTGAAACGATGCATTCATAGGACATTCTTCCGTTAAGTGTGAAGGATCTGAACAGCAACCACAGACGGTCTTAGGAAGCGTGACCTGATTTAGGGAGAATGATGAAAATTTGTTCTCAATACTATCTAGTTTCTTCTGCATCGCTGCCATTTCGGCTTTTACTGCGATAGAAACATCGAGCTGGTGAATACCTCCCTTAGTTGAAGGTGGTCTTACGCTTTCCCACTGCAACGTGTGTTCAGCAAGGTCTTCCAGATATTTCCATGCTTCACCGTCATCTTTAGACATGAAATTGCATTGACACATTGTTTCAAGCATCTGCTTTGTCGCTGGATTAATGCCCTCATATATAATCCGACATAAATCCCATCTTTGTATTCCGTGATGGGGGCATTGGACAAGCAGATCTTTGAAACGTTCAAAGCACTTCCAAAATGGTTCATTGGGAAGCTGGGTGAACTGGTTGATCTCGCTCCTAATGTGGGCAGTCTTATGATTTGGGTAAAACTTCTTAAGAAATGCTATGACGAATTCGTCCTAATTAGTGATAGAGTGTGCGGCAGTATTGTAAAGCCATTTTTCTGCCAAGTCGCACAATGTGAATGGGAGAAGACGTAAGCGCATAGCATCTAAAGTCAATTGTGAAGTACCCATCATTGCGCATACGTTTTCGAATTTGGTGATGAAAACGTACGCGTCTTCCGACTCAAGCCCGTGAAATTTAGGCAGCAGGTTGATGTAGTGGGGTTTAATTTCGAAATTATCCCCGTTAGGTAGTGGAAGAGATAGACAAGTAGGAAGGGGACCACGAATAGGATAGCATCTCTCTTGGAGAGAGATGCGCGGTGGATTCTGCTCACCTGCGGGCGGTGGCAGCATGGTGTTATAATTAGATGGAGTGCCGCCCATCTTGGTCGATGTGGTGTGTGGTGGGGGAAAAGAAGATGAAGAAGTACCGACTTCGGTGTCGATAGCAGGAACGCGGACAAGACGGGCACTAGGATCCCGTGTCCAGCCGAGCATGCACTAAGCGGGTTTAGTGCAAGTGGCAGCGTGTGTGTGATTTTAAAATTGGCTTGTTTTTGAAAAAGTGGGACTCAAGACAAATCACTCTAAGATGCACAAGCAACCCTAGAACTAAGGTCACCTAAGTCCAGTCTCTAGACCGCTCCTAGACTTCCAAAGGACAAGCCGCAGGATAAATCCTCTACCGCCTCCGTACTACCCTTGTAGCCAGGTAAGTGCCAGGTAAGTGGGAAGGAACCACGTCGTGGGCCTAATTAATAACCACTAGCCTTTGACACACTTGCCTAGGCACTACAAAAGTAATGCAGATAAACGATAGATTACCCACGACCTTCCTCTGTCCTTATTGAGCGCGACAGTCCTTAGAGTCTGGTCTAGCTATTTTTTAAATTAATGAAGGGTTGATCTATATGCTCGGTTTGTGATTTGTGGTGCTTAGGAAGGGTGATGAAATCCCCACCTAATCTTGATTTGGTCTTTGCCCCTTAAAGTCCGTATTAAATATGCAAAACAAAACCAATCACAAAACTTTTACAAAAAGATTTTTGAGCGGCGCAATTTTGCAAAGAATCCTGCAGAAAATAGATTTTATTGGATTTGAGGGGAGAGAGAAGGAGTTAAGAAAGATACCAGAGAAGATTGATTCCCTAATTCCTCCAACTGGCCGCGATTCCGCCACAGAAGGGGTGCTTTTGCCGCGGTTCCGCCGCGTGGCAGAAGGAACAGTTGATGAAAATTTTTGTATAGCCTTCTGTGCTCCTCTGGATCTCTAAAAATGTCTCTGTTTCCTGTTCTCCTTAATTCTGTGACTCCAGATCTCCTTGCAAAAATTCACGCACAAATCGTTAAATATGCAATTTGCAGATTTGTTTTAATAATGATATGACTCGTCTAAAAATTCAACACAAATAGTAAAAATAAAAAATTACGCATGTATCCCCGGCAACGGCGCCATTTGATTGGTACAAAAAAGTGTTTGTAGTTTAACCGCAATCAATAACGGTGTCGCACGTAGCTTACGGGTCGTCCTCTGGGAAATGTGGAACCTTTTATTTTTACTTTAGATGTGTTGAGAAAGAGAGGAGGGATAAAGAATTTTATAGAAAGATTTCTAGATCTACGTTAAACAAGAATGTAAAATATAGATCTAGATTATTTTAAAGATGTAATTAATATAATAAGAGGGCTTGTAGGGTTCGTTAGGATTTAGTGGTTATGGACGATTAATTAAAAGTTACCCTTTTTATCCATTAATAGATTTAGAACTAGAACGACGGTGATGCGTGTAGATTAGGGTTTCTGGAGGGAAAAGGAATCCCACTCTTAACCCTTATCTCGACACGGAACTCCGTTCATATCTAGCCTTTACCAAAACAATCATTAATCTAATCTCTAATCGCGGTCGGAACTAGCAAAGAATTGCTAGCGCGCCCGATTAGGATGTTAATGATTCTTTTGATAAAGTTCCTAAACTTTATAGGACTTAAAAAGGGTTTAGTTATTTTCATCGTCCATTAGCCTCCCCTAATCCTACGAACCCTAACAAGCGGAGAATTACTCGCGCATGTTGGGAGAAGAAGATGAAAAGAAAGAAAGGGAAAACATAATGTAAAAAAAAACAATTAAATAAAATAACTACCTTTATTAATCGACTTGAACAAACTACACTTTAATCCGTAGAAAATGATTACAAACTAGTTGCTTCTCGATCTTTCCTAAGGAGGTAGTCGAACAGTCGATGATCAGCCTGGATGCGTGAGCGTTAGGGGCTTCGTGATCTCTTCGGCTTGATAGCTTTTTCAAGAGGCTCTCGGTGCCTTTTTATAGTGCAAAGCCAGAATCTTTTGCTTCAAAAGTTGGTAAAATATAGCAGAGAATCATGCCCCAAAATCTTGCCTCCCAATTCCCTAGAAGTGCGGCGGATCCGCGGCCAAAGGGGGGTATGGCCGCGGATCCGCGGCCAATGGTGAGGATCTCTTCATCAATTTTCTTGGGCTCTCTGATTGTGACATTTGGCAATTCTAGGCACCTTTAGAATTCAGAATTCTTCTCTCGGTTGCTTCCAGACTTGGTCTCCAAGTTTTTGCTTCTTAATTTGGCAAGTTTTCTTCAACAAATTGATTTGTTTGATAAATTCTGCATAACAACTTGGAAAATTCTGCACAATAATCTCAAATAATATTTAGTAGGCTTATTTCTACTAGGATTTGGTCAATGGATTTATTTGCATACATTTTTCTACGAAATACTAATTAAAATATATTAACACATGGAAAATGGTGTCTTTACACATAAACCCTCATATGTATAATATATTATAATAAAGTCCCTTTTTTAATATGAAAATGGTAGGAAAAATGTAATACAAATGTGCAGTTTTATCAACTGAACACGCTTACAATGTGCAGGACCTGCAGGCGTTTTACGTCCCTCCCAAGCGAAAGGGTGAAAAGGCGGTCCTATTCTACCGATCCACGGAAACAAGAGTGGAGAAAGAAATCTGGCATGGCACGGATTCTACACTCGACAGGCTCCATCACCTCTGTTTGCCCAGATGCTACACAGACGGGTTGAGAAGACTATTGAAGCGCCAAGGGGTATCCTTAAAACAGACTATCCAACATGCTCGATTCTACAACAGGATTTGAGATGTCCCTGGGACCCAGCGCAAATTGCCCAACGGGAGAATGGAAACGCTCGGGCTTGGATATGTGAGATCCGGGAAACGGGAGCGAGTCCACGGTAGCTACGCCATATATAACTTCGATAAGGAAGAAGACGCCCTGTTGGGAGATGCTAACCCCTCGTCAAAACTAGATCCCGCGAGCGAAGTGCCGAGTCCATCGTTTGAAGATCGAATGGACAAGCTTATCAGGAAAGCGAGTCAAAAAGCTCGAGACGACCATAGTCGCGAAATGGCCATCTACGAAAAAGCCAGGACGCAACGTCTGTTTCAACAGGCTGCAAAAGACGAAGATGCTCCTCCCTGTCGACCCATTCCGCAAAAGGCCCGACGCAGAGGTAGAAATAAGTCAAAGGGCGGAATAAGGAGCCGACAGCAACGATGCAGGATTAAAGAGTCATGTGATCGGGTATTGCGCGGTCCAGATTTGTCCCTCATGAAGAAGATGAGTCAGGCATACTCTTTTCCTCAGGATAAAACATGGAAGATACTTGACCTCGCTTTGAAATATCGAATGATTACACTTCTGGCGTTTAAACACCCTGAGCAAGCTAATGAGGTCTCTCATCCGGACTATTGCTCTTATCACCGAGCCATAGGACATCCTATCGAAGACTGCTTCACCTTCAAGAACTGGGTCGAAGACCAATACCAGCGAGACAGATTTGCTCTATCCGACAGCTGGAGGGTAATGCCGCCGCGAAAGCACGAACCCAAAGCCACAAGAGCGGAACCAGACCCACGTCGGTTTTGGAAGCGAGCTCATACCTGTCACGTAATAACGATATCAAAAGAAGCGCTCGAGGATAGGGACGACCTCCCTTGGTGCTTCGAAAACAATGACAATGAGGTGATCTCAGAATTTCCACCAGCTCCGAAAGAACTAGAAGATGACATACATACTACTGCAGATAATCTCAAGAAGATTGAGTTGGGGTCAGCAGATGACCCGCGACCGACATTCGTCAGCGAGCTGCTATCTGAAGAAAGGGTGGCTACGTTAAAGGACGTGCTTCTACAACATAGAGATTTCTTCGCATAGAACTATTCCGAAATGCCGGGATCAGATCCAGAGATTGCTGTGCATAAATTAGCAATATCCCCGGATATCAAGCCAGTCAAACAAGCGCCGAGAAAAATACGGCTCGAGCTTGAGATGAGCATTAACGCCGAAGTCAAGAAGCTGATCGATTCTGGGTTTATCCAGGAGGTACAGTATCCTGACTGGGTCGCCAACATCGTCTCGGTAATGAAGAAAAATGGGACAGTACGCATATGTGTGGACTTCCGAGATCTCAATAAAGCCTGCCCGAAGGACGATTTCCCAGTGCCGGTCACTGAGCTGATGATAGATAATACGTCCACTCATGAAGTTTTCTCTTTCATGGACGGTTCATCAGGGTACAATCAGATAAAGATGCCTCCCGAAGACCAGAAGCACACCGCTTTCCGGACTCCTTTGGGTATATTCTGCTACAAAATTATGCCTTTTGGTTTAAACAATGCCGGTGCCACCTATCAGAGGGCCATGACAAAGATCTTCGATGATCTTATACATGAAATCGTCGAATGCTATATCGACGACCTTGTAGTGAAGAGCATGTCATACGAAGAGCACTTAGAGCATCTGAAGACCGTATTTCAACGCCTTCGGCAATACAATTTGAAGATGAATCCCCTCAAATGCGCATTCGGGGTTTCCTCGAGTAAATTCCTGGGATTCATCATCCGACACCGAGGTATCGAAATAGATCCATCTAAGATCAAGGCGATCATGGAAATGCCTCCGCCGAGAACTCTCAAATAGTTGCGGTCTCTCCAAGGGAAGCTCGCGTACATCCGGCTGTTTATCGCCAATCTGTCAGGCAAGTGTCGTCCTTACAGCCACCTGATGAAGAAGGGAACTTCATTCGTCTGGGATCAAAAATGCCAGAGCGCGCTAGATGAGATCAAGCAGTACCTGCAAAACCCGTCGGTGTTGGCTGCTCCAGTCAAGGGAAAGCCCCTTATTCTTTATACAACAGCCCTTGAGGATTCCTTAGGCGCATTATGGGCACAAGAAAACGACCAAGGGAAGGAGAGAGCGCTCTACTATTTGAGTCGAGTTCTTCTGGGGGCAGAAAGCAATTACTCCCTATCAAGAAACAATGCCTGGCGTTAATCTTTGCGATAACAAAACTCAGGCACTATGCATTGGCGCATGAGGTCCGTCTTATATCAAAGGTGGACCCCCTCAAATATCTAATGTCAAAGGCCATATTGATAGGGAGACTCGCTAAATGGGCCCTGCTCGTGATGGAGTTCTCGATAACCTATCAGCTTCTCAAGGCAGTGAAAGGCCAAGCCATCGCTGACTTCCTCGCTGAGCATCCAGTACCTGCCGGTTCTCCTCTGAATTGCGAGCTGCTAGACGAACATGCATTCGACACGATCAATGGTGGTGATACCCGATGGGAGCTTTATTTCGATGGAGCATCTTTCATGAAGAAGCGCAAACAAAGTACCCCGATAATCAAATCGGGGGTAGGACTCATCTTTGTAACTCCACAAGGAAGGATAATGCGCTTTGCTTTCTCCTTAACAGAACCGAGGACGAACAATGAAGCCGAGTATGAAGTTTTGATAGCAGGCTTCGAGATCGCCATCGACATGGGGATTGAGAACCTCCTCATCTACGGAGACTCTCAGCTGGTCGTTAGTCAAGTAAATGGCGACTACCAAACGTGCAAACCCGAGCTGGTGAGGTATGGCGAGAAAGTACAACAACTGCTCACTCATATTCCTTCATGTACTTTGGAAAGCATACCGCGTGCGGAAAACAGCAAAGCAGACGTGTTGGCCAAGCTCGCCAAGGAACTGGCTGATAAGAACCTCGACGACGTAAGAATCGTGGTACAAAGCCGTCGGGTGCTCTCCCCAGCAGAAATATCTTCGGAATCATCCGAAGAAAAGGAAGCGACTGAGCAGATGACCTTGCAAATAAAATACTGGGAAAAGGCTGAGGATTGGAGAGAAGTCTTTATAGACTACTTCAAATACCGTCGAACGCCCGAAGATGCGTCTTCAAAACATCAGCTTATAAAACGAGCTATGTCTTTTGCCTTCGTCAACGATACTCTGTACAAGAGGTCATTTGACTCTCTGTGGCTGAGATGCCTAGGACCTGAAGAGGCAAAAAGGGCCGTTCAGGAAGTTCACGATGGACTCTGCGGTTCTCACCGAGCAGGCCCAAAGATGAAGTTGAAAATCAAGCGGTTGGGCTACTACTGGCCCACGATGATTCAGGACTGTCTCGAATATGCGAAGCAATGCCACTCATGCCAAATCCATGGGGACTTTATCCACCAGCATCCAAATCCACTCCATCCAACGGTGGCTAGCTGGCCATTCGAAATGTGGGGAACTGACATAGTCGGCCCCATCGAACCAGCATCGTCCAGGGGACATCGTTTCATCTTGGCGACGACTGATTACTTCTCCAAATGGGCAGAAGCAGTGCCTTTGAGGGAAGTGAAGACGGAGAATATCCTCCATTTCTTCAAGACGCACGTTATTTATCGGTATGGAACTCCGCGACGGATCATTTCCGATAACGGGCCAGCTTACAGAAGCCACAAGATCAGTCGCTTCGCGCAACAACACAATATAGACTGGAGATATTCCTCGGTTTATAATCCGCGAGCTAACGGTCTAGCTGAGGCCTTCAATAAGACCTTGACAAAGATCATGAAAAAGACGGTGACCCGAAACAAGAAGGACTGGCACGAGAGACTGCAAGAGGCTCTTTGGGCATATCGAACTACGTTCAAGACGGTCACGAACACAACGCCATACGCATTGGTATTCGGTACGGAAGCAGTACTCCCCCTCGAGATAGAGCTACCTTCTCTACGAGTGGCAGTTCACTACGAGTTGACGGACGAAGAAAATGCCCACCTTCGACTTGAGGAGCTTGACGCCCTTGACGAAACCCGGCTCATAGCGCAACAAAATCTGGAGGCTTACAAAGCGAAGATGACGCGCTCATACGAAAGATTGACCCGACCGAGGGCATTCCGCCAAGGCAAACTCGTGCTAGTGGTCAAAAGGCCTATGATCCCCAATCGCGCCAAGCAAGGAAAATTCGAGCCGAACTACGAAGGCCCGTACATCATAGACAAGGTCTACCAGGGTGGAGCCTATCTACTCATGGATATGCACGGTGAAAGGCCTTTCAGGCCAATAAACGGCCGCTTCCTAAAGAAATACTACGCTTAATGAGCCACAGCCTAGGTCAATGATAGATGACGACGACTATGTCCGCTCGCTATCTTCCTAAGCTCAAGCTCTATAAGCAGTAGCTGGCTCTCTCAACATCGGACCAAAACGTCCTTAAACTAACGGCGGACCGAAACTTCCTTAAACTAATAACGGACCGAAATGTCCTTAAACTAACAACGGACCGAAACGTCCTTAAACTAACAATGGACCACTACGTCCTAAAACTAGCTGTTGATCGAGATGTCGATAAACTACGGTGGATTGCAGTATCTCAAAGCCGATAAAAAAAATAATAAATAGAAAATATTAAAAATAAAAGACGGTATGTCCATAAGCAAAATGGGCACGGATGAAAACCCGAAAGGGCTCCGTGAGGAAAAACAGCAAGGCTACCGGCGAGTGTTCGTGAAAACCCGAAAGGGCGCGACCTTGTAAAAAAAAGGCGAGTGTTTGTGAAAACCCGAAAGGGCGCAATCTCGTTAAAGGACACTTGCAGGGTCCTCACGACCTTGTAAGGAGAAATCACCCGCGTGAGATCCTTACGACTCACAAGGGAGCAACACACTTAGGGATCCCCACGATTCCTAAGGAGAAAATACACTTGCGAGATCCTCACGACTCGTAAGGAGAACTCTCTTATGGGACCCTCACGGTTCATAAGATTTGAAAGTCTTAAGTTACAGAGACCTAAACCTGTGCTTAAGCAACCCCCACAACCTTCGATACTGCCTTATAAGTGGCTCAATACTGACCCTTGTATACAATCCACGGACGCGAATAAACATTTCCCCAGTAAGGTCCCACCCATGACTAGGGATATATCCATATGGTGAACAGCCCTTGTAAGTCCTCTCGACTTAGGAGGAGAAGACCCTTTTGTAAGATCCTTACGACTTGCAAGAGGACATGCACTTAGGAATCCTCACGATTCCTAAGGAGAAAATACACCTACAAGATCCTCACGACTTGTAGGGAGAAATACCTTTGTGAGATCCTTACGGCTCATGAAGTCAAAGCCTTAGTCGACAGGACCTTTAACCCTGTTTACTAAGCCACCTTTGTTCAACATCGATAGAGGCAAATGATGATTCGCTCCTGGCAATATCCCAGTTGTAGCGGTGCCGATGCCGAAATCAGTGTCTAAAATGCAAGCTTGTAGCGGAAAGGCTAGCGAGCCACACATGCATACGAAACAGCCGAAATGATGGGGCAACTTGCAATGAAAAGCAGCAAGTAAAAATGTATGCATGAGAAATAGCCGAAATGATTGGGCAACTCGCAATAAAAGGCAGCGAGTAAAAATAAAATAAATCGCCGAAATGATTGGGCACCGCGAAAATAGTCGAAATGATGGGGCAATCACGACCTTCGCGATGTAAAAGCAGAAATGATAGAGCATCGCGGAAAAAGAAATAAAATAAAAATAAAAATTATGCCCTGCAGGTGATGTTACATCACTCCCTGTATACAATCCAAGGGCGTAAACAAAAGAAGGGATCATACTCCTCCCCCAGGTTTCATCATAAGAAGAAGCCAAATCTCGACGGGCCGCAAGTGACCTAGAGATTGTCTCAACACTCGTCTTGTAACGACGGACACAACTTCAAGCGAAGCGGAACTGCGGCAGCTCCCAGTTCTATGGCTCGGCGATATACAGATCATCAAGAGTCAAATCCCCACCCCGTGAAATGCGGATACAATCAACAAATTCCTGGTCACGTGGAACGCGGATAACGTCACTCTTTGACCCCGTGGAAAACGTCCAGAGCGGATCCTGGTCCTCGCAGAGCACGGCAGTGAACCCGTGTGAAGCATCCAGAGCGGAGCCTAGTCCTCGCCGAACACGGCAGTGAACCCGTGTGAAGCATCTAGTGCAAATTCCTGGTCACGTGGAACGCGGATAATGTCACTCTTTGACCCCGTGGAAAACGTCCAGAGCGGAACCTGGTCCTCGCAGAGCACAGCAGTGAACCCGTGTAAAGCATCCAGAGCGGAACCTAGTCCTCGCCGAACATGGCAGTGAACCCGTGTGAAGCATCTAGTGCAAAATTCCTGGTCACGTGGAACGCGGATAATGTCACTCTTTGACCCCGTGGAATACGTCCAGAGCGGATCTTGGTCCTCGCAGAGCACGGCAGTGAACCCGTGTGAAGCATTCAGAGCGGAGCCTAGTCCTCGCCGAACACGGCAGTGAACCTGTGTGAAGCATCTAGTGCAAAATTCCTAGTCACGTGGAACGCGGATAATGTCACTCTTTGACCCCGTGAAAAACGTCCAGAGCGGATCCTGGTCCTCGCAGAGCACGGCAGTGAACCCGTGTGAAGCATCCAGAGCGGAGCCTAGTCCTCGCCGAATACGGTAGTGAACCCGTGTGAAGCATCTAGTGCAAAATTCCTGGTCACGTGGAACGCGGATAATGTCACTCTTTGACCCCGTGGAAAACATCCAGAGCGGATCCTGGTCCTCGCAGTGAACCCGTGTGAAGCATCCAGAGCGGAGCCTAGTCCTCGCCGAACACAGCAGTGAACCCGTGTGAAGCATCTAGTGCAAAATTCCTGGTCACGTGGAACACGGATAATGTCACTCTTTGACCCTGTGGAAAAAGTCCAGAGCGGATCCTGGTCCTCGCAGAGCACGACAGTGAACCCGTGTGAAGCATCCAGAGCGGAGCTTAGTCCTCGCCGAACACGGCAGTGAACCCGTGTGAAGCATCTAGTGCAAAATTCCTGGTCACGTGGAACGCGGATAATGTCACTCTTTGACCCCGTGGAAAACGTCCAGAGCGGATCCTGGTTCTCGCAGAGCACGGCAATGAACCTGTGCGAAGCATCCAGAGCGGAGCCTAGTCCTCGCCGAACATGGCAGTGAACCCGTGTGAAGCATCTAGTGCAAAATTCCTGGTCACGTGGAACGCGGATAACGTCACTCTTTGACCCCGCGGAAAAAGCCCAGAGCGGAGCCTGGTCCTCGCCAAGCACGGCAGTGAACCCGTGTGAAACATCCAGAGCAAATATCGGACTGTGGAGTCCTTAAAATCCACGGACTATGATGTCCTTAACCTCGACCGTAATGTCTTAAAACTAACGATCAACCAGCCTGATTCTGTACTGATTCTACCTTGGTTTAAGGGTACATCTCTTCACTTCTTTGATACCTGGCGTTGTAATTCCTCAACGTCTTCAAAGAGGTGACGGGTCCCTGGAACCACACATCGGACTGTGGAGTCCTTAAAATCCACGGACTATGAGGTCCTTAACCTTGACCGTGATGTCTTAAAACTAACATCGGACTGTGGAGTCCTTAAATCCACAGACTATGAGGTTATTAACCTTGACCGTGATATCTTAAAACTAACATCGGACTGTGGAGTCCTTAAATCCACGGACTATGAGGTCCTTAACCTTGACCGTGATATCTTAAAACTAACATTGGACTGTGGAGTCCTTAAATCCACGTACTATGAGGTCCTTAACCTTGACCGTCATGTCTTAAAACTAACATCGGACTGTGGAGTCCTTAAATCCACGGACTATGAGGTCCTTAACCTTGACCGTGATGTCTTAAAACTAACATCGGACTGTGGAGTCCTTAAATCCATGGACTATGAGGTCCTTAACCTTGACCGTGATGTCTTAAAACTAACATCGGACTGTGGAGTCCTTAAATCCACGGACTATGAGGTCCTTAACCTTGACCGTGATGTCTTAAAATTAACATCGGACTGTGGAGTCCTTGAATCCACAGACTATGAGGTCCTTAACCTTGACCGTGATGTCTTAAAACTAACATTGGACTATGGAGTCCTTAAATCCACGGACTATGAAGTCCTTAAGCTTGACCGTGATGTCTTAAAACTAACATCGGACTGTGGAGTCCCTAAATCCACGGACTATGAGGTCCTTAACCTTGACCGCGATGTCTTTAAACTACGATACCCTGGAGAACATCCCAAAGCGACCCTTGACCCCATGAAATACGGATAAGGGCGACCTCACTCAGCACTTGTGGGTCCTCACGACCTACAAGGAAGAAAACTCTCTTGTGAGATCCTTACGACTCCCAAGGGAAAACCCGCTTAAGAATCCTCACGATTCTTAAGAAGAACTTACACCTACGGGATCCTCTCGACCTGTAGGGAGAAAAACTCTTTATGAGACCCTCACGGCTCACAAAGATCAAAAGTCTCAGGAGGCAGATCTTAACCCTGAATCCTAAGCCATCGCTGCTCTGCAAGTAAGCCAAGATAAATTGTCCGCAGAACACATTCAATAGAAAAGGGACACACCATTGAGAAGAAAAAATATGTATTTTATTCATAACTAAAATGGATACAAGGTACAATTCATGAAAGAGCAAAAAAGAAAATACTCTCGTTCAGGAGTATGCACAAAAAGAAAGGGAAAGATACAAGGTTATCAAGCTAGCGGGCGATTTAGTAATTTCGCTACCTCATCCTGCTTTTGCTGGGTCACGGCTTCATTATTCAGGATCGCCAGGAGACGAGCCTCAGCCTCAGCCTGCTGGGCCTGATACGAAGCAATCCGACCTTCAAGCTCTTTCTCGGTGGCCTTGTGAGCCTCAACCCTCTCGCGAGTGAACGTGGCAACTTTATCAAGGGTCACCACCTCTTTGGTAGACTCTTGAAGCACCCGCCAGAGCTCGCTTTGTTGGCTTTGGCTGTAAGGCTGGTCTGAAGCTCGCTCAAGGCCTTGGAGGCCAGCTCCCTCTCCGAGAATTTACGGCCGAGCCTCTTCTCGCACGACGTCATGTTTGCCGTGCACCGTGCTATCAGCTCCCATAACTCTGCCTTTGCAGCCACGGCCTCAGAGGAAAGGTGGGAGCATTCAAGGGCGTGCAAGCAAGCCTCCACCTGCCGACAGAACTCCACCCAGACTCGCACCACTTCTTCGCTGCGGTAGGTGGCAAGAAAAGGAAGAGAACCGTTAGCTTCGGCGGCAAACGCTTCAGCTGTGGTCGCGCTGCCAGCACGGAGCACCTCAATCATAGATGATAAGGAAACAAGGCTTAATTGAGCCAAGCGTTCTGAAGCCCGCAGAGCATAGGGGCCGGGCGGCAGAACGATGCGCGATTCCAACACCGTGGAGGCTGGTAGGGCTGTTCAGATTTGAAAGACGTTAATAAAACGTCGCAAGGATCTCACAATAGAGTTTTCTTCCTTGCAGGTCATGAGGACCCGCAAGTGCTGGGTGCGGTCACCCTTATCCGTATTTCACGGGGTCAAGGGTTGCTTTGGGATGTTCTCTAGGGCACCATAGTTTAAAGACATCGCAGTCAAGGTTAAGGACCTCATAGTCCGTGGGTTTAAGGACTCCACAGTCCAACGTTAGTTTTAAGACATCACGGTCAAGGTTAAGGACCTCATAGTCCGTGGATTTAAAGACTCCACAGTCCAATGTTAGTTTTAAGACATCACGGCCAAGGTTAAGGACCTCATAGTCCGTGGGTTTAAGGACTCCACCGTCCGATGTTAGTTTTAAGACATCACGGTCAAGGTTAAGGACCTCATAGTCCGTGGGTTTAAGGACTCCACAGTCTGATGTTAGTTTTAAGACATCACGGTCAAGGTTAAAGACCTCATCGTCCGTGGGTTTAAGGACTCCACCGTCCGATGTTAGTTTTAAGACATCACGGTCAAGGTTAAGGACCTCATAGTCCGTAGGTGTTTCCTGATTTAAAATTAGGAAAAACTTATGGAGAAGGCATCACGTGCTAGCACGTGACCAGCGGTCACGTATTGACACGTGACATTCTAAAGCAGCGGCAAAAGGCAGATTCGCTCCCTGTTTAAATCAAAGAAAAGGCTCCAGAAAAGTTCACGTGCTCACACGTGATCAGGGGTCACGTGTTGGCACGTGACGGCTGAGTAGCGGCCAGAGAACAGAGCGCAAAAGGAGAAGAAAGGGTAGTTCCAGGGGTCACGTGCTTACACGTGACCAGGGGTCACGTGGCCACACGTGACCGGCTTTCAAAGACTCTTTATTTAACAGAATTAAATTCCGAAAGCATTCAAATCTTTCCAAAAGAGAAAGATTATTTGGAACCGTTGGATTAAACATCTAAGGGTGATTAAATATCATCAATTTATGGAAAAATATCAGACTTGGAAAGATTTCCCCTTAAATCTCACCGAAATAACAAAGAGATATCTTTGGATTTAAAATCCAATGGTGAATAAAATTCATCTAATAATCCAAAGGTCTAGATGAATGATAAATATAAATCAAATCTCTCAATAAACAAATCAAATCTTTCAATGAAAGATTCACTAAAACTGATTGATTCTCTTCATTCTCCTATAAATAGGAGCCAGAAAAGAGAGAAAAAAAGAGAGACACAGAGAGAGACACATACAGAGACATACAGAGAGAGAGAAATAGAGCCTTGAGATTTTGGGAAGAATTTGATCCTCTACAAAAGAAAACCTTAGGTAAGAAGGGAGAGGCTTAAAAAAGAGAATTTAATTCTCCAAGAGTTTAACTCTTATACAAAGAAAAGAACTTAGTTCTTTCTCTGGTGGAGGATCTGCAAAGTGCACATCTCCCCATGAATTGAGAATTTAATTTTCATTGGGTTGAGATCCTGCCATGCAGATCTAAAACACAGAGGAGGAACCGAGTTTTGAGAATTTAATTCTCACAGAATTATAGGAATTTAATTCCTTTGAGATAAAATTAGGATCTAACCCTATGTTATAGGAATTTAATTCCTTCAAAATGGACAGAACTAGGGTTTAACCCTAATGGAGAACTTAATTCTCTCAAAATCACTGGAATTTAATTCCCTTAAAAAAAAGAGGAAATTAGGGTTTCACCCTATGCCAGAATTTAATTCTTTACATACATGAGGAATTTAATTCCTACAGAAAAGAAATTAGGGTTTAACCCTATCTAAGAATATAATTCTTCAGAAGAAAACAGGAATTTAATTCCTCTAAAGTTTATTGCTAGGGTTTAACCCTACGAGGAATTTAATTCTTAAAAAAATAGACACATCTTCAAACAGGCAAAGAAACAGGATCACGTGTTACCACGTGACCCCTATAAAGATCCATAGAGAAGAACTTTGAGGCAACACCTCACGTGCTCCACGTAACCCCCAAAGCGCACAAAGAAAAAGAAAAAGAAAAAAAGCTCTGGGGCGCCCTCACGTGTCGCCACGTGACCCCTAATAAACACTCTAACAGATCAAAGCGTGGGCCCCCATCACGTGCCCACACGTGATGGCCTTCAGAATTAAAAGTGTTAAACACTTATCTGTAGTATAAAATGAAGGGAATCTGGCCCCACCTTTTGGATGCCATCACGTGCCCCCACGTGATCTCTTCTCTTACAATATTTAACATCAAGCTGATGATCTGCTCCCAGTGTTTAACACTGATCTCCATAGTGTTTAACACTAGATTGAAAACTCCATTTCCTGTGTCTAACACTGATTTTCTTAGTGTTCAAACACTAATTTGGAAAATTCTGCTCTCAGTGTCCAACACTGATTTCCTTAGTGTTTAATATTAATTTGAAATCTTTATTCCCAGTGTTTAACACTGATTTGCCTTAGTGTTTAACACTCATTTGAAAACTCTGTTCCCAGTGTTCAACACTGATCATCTTTTAGTGTTAAACACTAACTTGTCAATCTCACTCCCAGTGTTCAACACTGTTGGTCTCTAGTGTTCAACACTAGTTTTAGCCCAATTGGCTAAGTTTCTAGAGGCAAAGCCTCTCTTTCAATGGACCAACAGAGGGCACATATCCTAAACATGATTGGACTTAGCCCAAGCTGTCCATAAGTCTTCAATTCAGACTTAACTGGGCCAATGGGCTCATAACATAATTAACTGGTCTTGGTTCTAAATTGAGCCAAAGATTATTTAATCTACCTCGGTTCAAGGGTACACCCCTTCACTCCTTTGATATTTGGCGTTGTAATTCCTCAACGTCTTCAAAGAGGTGGTGGGTCCCGATGACCACACATTGATACGGACTGTGGGGTCCTTAAACTCATGGACTATGAGGTCCTTAACCTTGACTGGGATGTCTTAAAACTAACGACGGACTGTGGGGTCCTTAAACCCTCGGACTATGAGGTCCTTAACCTTGACCGGGATGTCTTAAAACTAACGACGGACTGTGGGATCCTTAAACCCTCGGATTATGAGGTCCTTAACCTTGACTGGGATGTCTTAAAACTAACGACGGACTGTGGGGTCCTTAAACCCTCGGACTATGACGTCCTTAACCTTGACCGGAATGTCTTAAAACTAACAACGGACTACGATGTCCTCAACCTTGACCGTGATGTCTTAAAACTAACATTGGACTGTGGAGTCCTTAAATCCATAGACTACAACGTCCTTAACCTTGACCGTAACGTCTTAAAACTAACATTGGACCGCAATGTCCTTAAACTACATATTGACCGCAATGTCACTAAACTAAACAACAGTGCTCCCCTAATTGCTCTCTTGTCGGATCCAAACGATCCCGTTAAGTTGATCTTAGTCTCAAATTGGACTAACGTATCCTTAACAGACGTTTAAGTCGATCTTAGTCTCAAATGAGACTAACGTATCCTTAAACACAAACCCCCAAACCCAAATCTAAGATAATACAGATTTGGACTAGTCCACGCCCTACGGGCGACGACATAACTCAGTCTCCGTATACAATCCATGGGCAACCAAACACAAAATAAACACACCCGACACGAAGTGACCACATAGAAAAGGAGAAAGTTGTTACCGCAATGCGGTAGCGTAATTAACTGCAGGGGCTTGCGCCTGCAGGGAAGAGCGTCCCCACAATCAAAAACCCCTCAGGCGAGGGGGAATCTGACGAAGTCTGCTAAATCGAACGCATCCGTTTAAACCTTCGATATATGGTGCCATAAATCAACTTGGCATCTTCGGAGAGGTAGACGGATAGCACCAATTAGCATCTGCCCCGAATTTCAGGCAAGACGTCCGTCGCGCCGTCTTTCGGAGGGGAACAGTGGGTTTAAGGACTCCACAGTCTGATGTTAGTTTTAAGACATCACGGTCAAGGTTAAGGACCTCATAGTCCGTGGGTTTAAGGACTCCACAGTCCGCAAAATGTGTGGTTACCGGGACCCGTCACCTCTTTGAAGACGTTGAGGAATTACAACGCCAAATATCAAAGGAGTGAAGAGATGTACCCTTTAACCAAGGTAAAATCAGTCTAGAATCATCATGGTTGATCGTTAGTTTTAAGACATTGCGGTCGAGGTTAAGGACATCATAGTCCATGGATTTTAAGGACTCCACAGTCCGATGTTTGCCCTGGATGCTTCACACGGGTTCACTGTCGTGCTTGGCGAGGACCAGGCTCCGCTCTGGGCGTTTTCCGCGGGGTCAACGAGTGACGTTATCCGCGTTCCACATGACCAGGAATTTTGTACTAGATGCTTCACACGGGTTCACTGCCGTGCTCGGCGAAGACAAGGCTCCGCTCTGGATGCTTCACACGGGTTCACTGCCGTGCTCTGCAAAGACCAGGATCCGCTCTGGGCGTTTTCCTCGGGGTCAAAGAGTGACGTTATCCGCGTTCCACATGACCAGGAATTTTGCACTAGATGCTTCACACGGGTTCACTGCCGTGTTCGGCGAGGACTAGGCTCCACTCTGGATGCTTCACACGGGTTCACTACCGTGCTCTGCGAGGACCAGGATCCGCTCTGGACGTTTTCCACGGGGTCAAAGAGTGACGTTATCCGCGTTCCACGTGACCAGGAATTTTGCACTAGATGCTTCACACGGGTTCACTGCCGTGCTCAGCGAGGACTAGGCTCCGCTCTAGATGCTTCACACTGATTCACTGCCGTGCTCTGCAAGGACCAGGATCCGCTCTGGACATTTTCCACGGGGTCAAAGAGTGACGTTATCCGCGTTCCACGTAACCAGGAATTTTGCACTAGATGCTTCACACGGGTTCACTGCCGTGCTCGGCGAGGATTAGGCTCCGCTCTGGATGCTTCATACGGGTTCAGTGCCGTGCTCTGCGAGGACCAGGATCCGCTCTGGACGTTTTCCATGGGTCAAAGAGTGACGTTATCCGCGTTCCACGTAACCAGGAATTTTTTGACTTTGTCTGTATTCCATGGAGTCGGAATTTGACTCGCGGTCAGCTGTATACCGGCGAGCCATGGATCTGGGAGTTATCGCTGTTCCGCTTTACTTGATGTTGTGTCTGCTGCAATGAGACGAACGTCGAGATGATCTCTAGGCTATCTGTGAACCGTCGAGATTTGGCTTCTTCTTATGATGAAACCTGGGGGAGGAGAATAATCCCTTCTTTGTTTGCGCCCCTGAATTGTATACAGGGATAGATGTAACATCACCTGTAGGGAGTAAATTTCATTTTTATTTTATTTCTTTTTCCGTGATGCTCTATCATTTCAGCTTTTATATCGCGAAGGTCGCGACTGCCCTATCATTTCGGCTATTTTTCGCGGTGCCCAATCATTTCGGCTATTTGTCTGATTTTTACTCGCTGCTTTTTATTGCGAGTTGCCCAATCATTTCGGCTATCTTTCATGCATACATTTTTTTTACTTGCTGCTTTTTATTGCAAGTTGCCCCATCATTTCGGCTATTTCGTATGCATGTGTGACTCGCTAGCCTTTTCGCAGCAAGCTTGGATTTTAGACACCGATTTCGGTATCAGCACCGCTGCAACTGGGATATTGCCAGGAGCGAATCATTATTTGCCTCTGTCGATGTTGAACAAAGGTGGCTTAGTAAACAGGGTTAAGGGTCCTGTCGACTAAGGCTTTTGACTTCATGAGCCATAAGGGTCTCACAAAGGTATTTCTCCCTACAAGTCGTGAGGATCTTGTAGGTGTGTTTTCTCCTTGGGAATCGTGGGGATTCCTAAGTGCATGTCCTCTTGCAAGTCGTAAGGATGTTACAAAAGGGTCTTCTCCTTATAAGTCGAGAGGACTTACAAGGGTTGTTTGCCATGTGAACATATCCCTAGTCACGGATGGGACTTGGTTAGGGAAATGTTTATTCGCGCCCGTGGATTGTATACAAGGGTCAGTATTGAGCCACTTGTAGGGCCAAAATTGAAGGTTGTGGGGGTTGCTTAAGCACAAGTTTAGGTCTCTGTGACTTAAGACTTTCAAATCTTATGAGCCGTGAGGGTCCCATAAGAGAGTTCTCCTTACGAGTCGTGAGGATCTCGCAAGTGTAATTTCTCCTTAGGAATCGTGAGGACTTCTAAGTGTGTTGCTCCCTTGTGAGTCGTAAGGATCTCACGCAGGTGGTTTCTCCTTTACAAGGTTGTGAGGACCCTGCAAGTGTTCTTTAACGAGGTTGCGCCCTTTCGGGTTTTCACAAGCACTCGCCGGTAGTCCTGCTGTTTTTACTCACGGAGCCCTTTCGGGTTTTCATCCGTGCCCATTTTTCTTATGGACATACCGTTTTCTTTTCTTTTCTTTTTTTTATTCTTTTTATTTTCTAACGAGGTTGCGCCCTTTCGGGTTTTCACAAGACTCGCCGGTAGCCCTGCTATTTTTACTCACGGAGCCCTTTCGGGTTTTCATCCGTGCCCATTCTGCTTATGGACATACCGTTTTCTTTTCTTTTTTATTTTAGCATCAGTTTTGGAATGCTGCAATCCACCGTAGTTTATCGACATCTCGGTCAACAGCTAGTTTTAGGATATAGTGGTCCGTTGTTGGTTTAAGGACGTTTCGGTCCGTTGTTAGTTTAAGGACATTTCGGTCCACCTTTAGTTTAAAGACGTTTCGGTCCACCGTTAGTTTAAAGACGTTTCGGTCCGCCGTTAGTTTAAAAACGTTTCGGTCCGTTGTTAGTTTAAGGACATTTCGGTCCTTTGCTTGAAGAAGGCCGGTTACTACTCAGAGTTCGGGCATAGGAAGATAGCGAGTGGACATAGTCGTCGTCATCTATCATTGACCTAAGCCTTAACCCGTTAAGCGTAGTATTTCTTCAGGAAGCGACCGTTTATTGGCCTGAAAGGTCTTTGATTGAAATACGATTTCCGATTGTGTATGTAGAAAATTATGTAGAAATCACAACCAAAAATATTTTGACCGCAATCAATAACGGTGTCGATTGTAGCGCGTTAGTAAGTGCGGATCGTCCACAGGGAAAGTGTAATCATTCGTATTTCGAATTAGATGAATCGAAAATTTAAAGAAAAGAAAAGAAAACGATTCATGATATATAGAATTGAAGTTCAAGAACTAGTAAAAATTTAGATCTATTAACTAGAAAACATTAAAATCAAGAATCAAGAATTGAGAGGTGATGATTTCCAAATCAAATATCAAGAATCGAAGTGAGGCTCATAGGAATCGATCAAAGATCTATAGATGTGATGAAATCTAGCGATTACGTATTCTTATCCATCGATGAATTGATACTAGATCGATGATGATCAACGAGAATTAGAGATTTCTTGTTAAACTAGGGTTTCATCATCTATCCCTTGTTCCTTCGTCGATATCATTCACATTCTAGCCTCTAGTAAATTCAAGAATCGATCGTGGATCCTTAATCTCGAGCGAACACAATCAAGAAAGCATCGCATCGAAACTAGGTCTTCAATTCTTCAATTTACAAGAGTTTACAAAACTCGTAGGCCTTAAAAATCGTTTTAGGATTTGTTACATCACCATTCTATTGATCGTCTCGACTCCTTTACGAGCAGAGTTTTACTCAAACATCACAACAAGAACCACAATCACAAATTGAGATCGAATCATGATGCAAGAATTTAAAGAAAGCAAGATTAAAGAATTTCACCTTTTATTTATCAACAACTCCGTTACAATTCACTCAAGAACTACAAGAGGAAAGAACTCGATCGTCGATTTGGTTTCGCTCGTCTCCTTGAGTCGCGGATCGGCTTGGATCACTTGCTCGATTGAAGATCGGCTCCACTCCTAAAAGGTTGAAGGCTTCTCGCTTGAATGGTACTCGGGATCTTGAATTTGGCTTTGGAATTTGAATTAGGGTTTGCAAGTTGTGTCACTCAACTTGTAGGTGGAAGATGAAGAGAGAATGAAGAAGAAGACGCTAAAGATTAGCCCTTAACCATAGATCTAGGCTCCCTTTTTATAGATCTCAAAACCCTAGATCTAGGATTTCAAATTTGAATTTTCCCTCCAAAAGTTTGTTAAGGAGAGCCTTCTAGAAATAGTTTGTTAAGCCGAGCCTTCTAGATGAGCCACGTGGAGAATCGGGAGTCTTCTGGAAGCTTGGGTAGTTACAGGAGACACGTGGTAAAAATCTGAGCTTCTGATGACGTCAGAGTGCCGCGGATCCGCGGCGCAAGCAGGCTCCCGCCGCGGATCCGCGGCTCTTTATGGGCCTTAGGGCTTGGGCTCTCTGGTACTCGTTTGGGCTGACACTTGGGCCTTTTCCTGATATGTTGAATTTTATTTGGATTTCTGTATCACTACCAGATCTCAAATCTTGGAGTTGGTGTATTTTTTATCAGCTTTTTTCCCAATTTTGGCTTTGTTCCTGCAATTTCCGGCACAATTTCTCGAGACAAGTGTTGCGCTACACAAGAATGATGCGATGCCATGATAAACACACAATTTCCCTCGAAATGCCGGTTTTAGAGTATAACACATGCAATCTGGTATTTCAGGACAGTTTTGCTAATATGTGCAATATGAATACCGAACACCTCTAGATGAGTGCAAATGATAGGGAAATTGCCGTGTTAAAAATGCAGTATTTTCGACTGATCAAATTCCCCCAAACTTATTTTCGGTCGTCTCGAGCGAACTGTTTTATTAAAAAGAGAAGGAGAAAATAAAGAAAGAGAAAAACTATCTAGCACACTTTCGTAGGCAACACGATTGCGCTGAGCACGTGCAACAAGCCTTTAAACCTCTGGGTGTCCCTAGTAGGAGGAGTGTTGTCTCCTGAGGGTTTTCATCGGATTGCACCCACAAAATCCAATAATAAAAGGAAGATCATGAATATTACATTTAAAGAAAAGAATTGTAAAAGAAAAGCCTTGAAAATTAGGGTTTCCAACTAAGCTAGCTTTTCGGTTGTCATGAGCCCTATCTTAATAGTCATGAAAAAATGTTGGAAATCACATCATCCCTCAATAAAACATCGTCTTATTCTTCATTCCTATTTTTCTTCCAAACATCGATCATATAACCTTACGTGTGTGTAAAGACATCCCTACACCCGGAGAATTCAATTCAAGCTATCATACTCTTGCCCATCAGCCTCGGTACTTTTTAATTAATGAATATTTAGCTGAGTTTGCTCACACACTTTCATGCGACCGTTAATACTTCTTGAGGTACTAACCCACCGATTACTCATGTGCTTGCTTATTTGGTGTTTTTCCTCGTCTTGCACCACCTAAGGCTTAGCAGTGACTCCCAGACCAGTTGGCCTTAGGGCACTAGGTGAAGAGGCACCCTCGCTATATTTTTTTATTGCTGCCTTGGCGATAACAAAACCAGTGTCCATTTTTCTCACCATTTTTATATTTTATTCATTTTTTTCCTTCATACATCGGCTTTTAGACAAGAGCATTTCAAGGTATCCTCTACTATCCCGAGTTTCAAGACGTGTGTAAGTGCGAATAGCAGGGTATCAACGTTCAAAATATTTGGCTTCCAGAATAGGAACTATTTTTCAGACTTATTTTTATCCTCAGATTAGTGACATCCTTCATCTTACTAACCCTTGGGACAACGACTCATAACTACTTATTACTAGTTCGTATAAGAAAACTTCTAATTTTCTTGGTTTTCTTAAATTTTTCCAATCTCATGGATGTAATTTTTCACTATCTAATCTTTTATTATCTTATTTATGTACAAAAATATTTTTATCTTTTGAAAATTTTTTTTTAATTTTTATAGGTTTTCAAAAAAATGTTTTGTGCTTATACAAATGATATGCAAATGATGCAAAAATAAGCACAAACCTCCCCCAAACTTGTTTTCAACAGTGTCCTCACTGTTGCCTTCCGCTATATCTCGAAAAACCTGTAAGCCTGGGAGGAATTTATTAGTGGGGGCAAAATATTTAAGTGAAGAACCTCCCCCTAACTTATTCTTGGCTCATCATTTTGTAAAAATTTTCTTTTCAAGAGCCAGAAAAAATGCCCCCCCAAACTTGAGTTATGCAATGTTAATCTTTTGAAAATCACATGAGGGGGTCAAAAATCATTGGTTGATGCCAAGCTTTGCAAAGACCGAAGGTTAACACCAACCATTCAAAATTTTTATCAATGCAGTGCTCGGGTTGGTGAAAGAAGAAGTGGGGAAATGGTAAGTAGTGGAATAGAATGTGTGTGCGTCTCATTTTAGAGAGACGATGCAGTGAATGTGATGGATTGCTCGCATTCTTTTTACAATTCAGAAGAAGGGATGGAGGTTCAATTTCATTGATTGGGAGATGATTCATCTCAACACCCGTGTCATTCAAAAATGCGAGTTCATCAGCGAAGATCTCCTTAAAAGTCTCATCAATATCCCGAAGAATAATGTCATCACAAAGTGCGGGGTGATCTTCAGACTCAGAAAACAGTTCATAATCAGTGTTAGTTGTTGACCCGGACATCTCAGTGGAAGAGTCCGTATGTGTATGATGCATAGTTGGGTCGAACAACAATATATGAAAAGAGTCTAGATCGGTATCATGAGGATCATCAAATTTGCTACTGTCGACATCCATTAAGTCGACAGAACAGACCTGAGCAGTAGGTTCGGAGGGTACACTTCCCAACTTGTAAATTTTCAGCTCAATTGACCTATTCCCGAAGGATAGGATTATAGAACCATTACGACAGTTGATTATAGCATTGGAAGTGGCCAAAAAGGGGCGACCTAAAATCACCGGAATTTGATTCCGTGGGTTCGCTACAGGCTGTGTATCAATTACAATAAAGTCCACAGGGAATATAAATTCCCCGATTTTTATTAACACATCCTCCAGTTCACCCCTAGGTTTGGTGATTGATCGGTCAGCCATCTGGAGAGTACAATGGGCTGGTTTCAACTCTCCGATTCCTAACTGCTCATAGACTGAGAAAGGAAGCAGGTTAACACTTACGCCAAGATCTAGTAGAGCACGGTTAATGTGTTTTTCCCCAATAGAAATGGAAATAGTAGGATATCCAGGATCCTTACGTTTCCTCGTTAATTGCTGGGGGAAAGCCGTGTGTACAGTCTTTGCTATGAATATCTTCTTGGGCACTTGTTTCTTCCTCTTTCTAGTGCACAAGTCTTTAAGAACTTTCGCATACGCGGGGACTTGTTGGATAGCATCTAGAAGAGGGATGTTGATGTTAACCTGTTTAAACATTTCAGTGATCTTCTCCATTTGTGGACTCAGTGTGTTTCCCCTTAACCGATTTGGGTAAGGAGCTTGAGCAATAAGATCAGGGTCCAACATTGGAGAAGATCGTGTGGGTGGAAACGATCTAAGAATAGGAGTGGGGATCGTTTTCTGTGTACTAGAAGAGGTGGGCTGAGGTGTCGAGCCATGGGGAAAACGGAGAATAGGCTCGCGAGAAGGTGGTGGGGTAGAAGAACTGGGGTCAGAATTAGAAGTAGAAGTGGAAGGAAAGGTCTCAGCCGGGGTATCATCGATAGATTTTTCAGTGTCATCAATCTCTTCCCCAACGTGATTGTTAAGCACTCTTCCAGATCTCAACGTGATTGCATTCACATGATGTGAATAGCCAGGATTGGGTAAAGGTTGAGCTGGAAGTTTCCCTTTTTCTCTTGCACTCATTTCAGCTTTTAGTTGTGCAATTTGTGCTTCCATCGATTTGATATTCTCATTTTGAGAGACAATGATCTTCATCACATTCTCGACGAAAGATTGCAAACTTGCCGTCCCTTGGATGGATTGTTTCATGAAAGTATTCAAGGTTTGTGCTAATGCAGAGGTATTATCTGTACCGGTCAATTGCAAAGGATTTTCATGTGGTGCAAAAGTGTTGGCCGGATTTTGGAAGTTTTGTGATTGGTAGGGGTGCTGACTCAATTGAAGTGGTGGTTGCTGTTGTGGTGGAGGGACCCTTTGGAAATTGTGTTGGTTTGGAACCGTATTTTGATTTTGTGATTGGTTCCAAGCAAAGTTCGGGTGATTCCTCCAACCCTGATTATATGTGGAAGAAAATAGATCGTTTCTAGGTCTTTGTTGCAAAGCAGCATTGGTATGCTCGTGACCTTGAAACGGAGAATTTATTAGACATTCTTCCGTCAAATGAGAAGGATCAGAACAACAACCACATACAGTTTTGGAGAGTGACATTTGATTTAGGGCGGCAGCTAAAAATTTGTTTTCCATAGTCTCGAGTTTCTTTTGTATAGCTGAAATGTCAGCTCTAACTCCTATGGAAACATCCGATTGGTTATTACCACTCCTAAACGATGGACTCTCCCACTATAAAGATTTTTCAGCAAAATCTTCTAAGTATTTCCAAGCTTCCCCATCGTCTTTGGTCATGAAATTTCCTTGACACATGTTTTCAAGGCTCTGTTTAGTGTTAGGGTTACTGCCCTCATATATGATTCGGCACAGTTCCCATCTCGGGATTCCGTGATGTGGGCATTGAACCAACAGATCCTTGAAGCGGTCAAGATATTTTGAAAATGGTTCATTTGGAAGCTGGGTGAATTGATTTATTTCGCTACGGACTCGAGCTGTCTTGTGATTAGGGTAGAATTTCTTAAGGAATGCTTTGACGAATTCTCCCCAGTTTGAAATGGAATGTGCGGTAGTGTTATACAGCCACTTCTCGGCTATATCGCACAAAGTAAATGGGAGAAGGCGTAGACGCATAGCATCCACAGAAAGCTGTGAAGTACCCATCATTGCGCATACATTTTCAAATTTTGTAATAAAGACATATGCGTCTTCAGACTCGAGACCGTGATATTTGGGTAGAAGATTGATGTATTGGGGTTTAATCTCAAAATTATCCCCGTTGGCTGGTGGAATGGATAAGCAGGTCGAAAGAGGACCTCGCATAGGATAGCACCTCTCTTGGAGAGAGATGCGGGGTGGATTCTGCGCACCAACGGACGGCGGCAGAGTAGTGGTAAAGAAGTTCGATAGAGATGTATCCATCGATGTGGGTGTGGTGGTGGGTAAAGATGAGGTAAATGCAGAAATACCGACTTCGGAGTCGATAGGGAAACGCGGACTTAACGGGCACTAGAATCCCGTGTCCAGCCTATCTTGCACTAAAAAGGGTTAGTACAAGTGGCAGCGTGACTTATAATTAGGGGAAATGAATGAATGCAATGTTTGTTTTGAAAAATGATACGGATTTTTGAAAAAATGATGCGATCACAACAAATGCAACAAGCAATACCCTAAAATCTAGTGGTCACCTAGGTCAAAGCTCTAGACCGCTCCTAACTGCCAAAAGACAAGTCGCAGGATCAATCCTCCACTGCCTCTTTGTTTCCCCTATGGCCAGGTAAGTGCCAGGTAAGTGGGAAGGTACTCCACTACGTAAGTAGTGGGTCTAATTAATAACCACTAGCCTTAGACACACTTGCCTTAGACACCACAAAAGAAACGCGGATAAACAATGAATTACCCACGGCCTTCTCTTGTCCTAAGTGAGCGCGACGGTCCTTAGAGTCATCTCTAAATCTTTTTTAGTTAATGAGGGTAAATGCAGATGCAAGTTTGTGATTTTTGGGGCTTAGGAAGGGTAATGAACTCCCCACCTAATCTGGATTTGGTCTTGCCCCTTAATTTCCTGTATTAATATGCAAACAACCAAAAATCAAAACACGCACAATTTATTTTGCTTTGCGGCGCTGCGATTTATTTGCAAAGAAACCTGCAGGAAATTGTTACTTGGAGCAGACAGAGGAGGAGATAAGAAAGTTAGAGACTCATAGAGCAAATTTGGTGGAGTGATGACGTCACCACGCGGCGGAATCGCGGTGGGAGCTGGCTAATACCACGGAATCGCAGCGCTTTGAAAAGAACACTGCACTGAAATTTTTGGTACTGTTCCTGTTCACCTCAAGAGCTCTCTGGACTTCTCTGAAAAAAATTTCCACAGCTCTACAAATTCCAGATTTTCTCGCAACAAATCACAACAACACGTTTAGGGTTTGTGCGAATTTAGATCTAAAAATATGGATAGAATAAACTTTTTAACTCAAATTTCAAAATACAAACAATTAGCGCACTATCCCCGGCAATGGTGCCATTTGATTGAAATGCGTTTTCCGATTGTGTATGTAGAAAATTATGTAGAAATCACAACCAAAAATATTTTGACCGCAATCAATAACGGTGTCGATTGTAGCGCGTTAGTAAGTGCGGATCGTCCATAGGAAAAGTGTAATCGTTCGTATTTCGAATTAGATGAATCGAAAATTTAAAGAAAAGAAAAGAAAACGAATCATGATTTATAGAATTGAAGTTCAAGAACTAGTAAAAATTTAGATCTATTAACTAGAAAACATTAAAATCAAGAATCAAGAATTGAGAGGTGATGATTTCCAAATCAAATATCAAGAATCGAAGTGAGGCTCATAGGAATCGATCAAAGATCTATAGATGTGATGAAATCTAGCGATTACGTATTCTTATCCATCGATGAATTGATACTAGATCGATGATGATCAACGAGAATTAGAGATTTCTTGTTAAACTAGGGTTTCATCATCTATCCCTTGTTCCTTCGTCGATATCATTCACATTCTAGCCTCTAGTAAATTCAAGAATCGATCGTGGATCCTTAATCTCGAGCGAACACAATCAAGAAAGCATCGCCTCGAAACTAGGTCGTCGATTCTTCAATTTACAAGAGTTTACAAAACTCGTAGGACTTAAGAATCGCTTTAAGATTTGTTACCATCATTCTATTGATCGTCTCGACTCCTTTACGAGCGGAGTTTTACTCAAACATCACAACAAGAACCACAATCACAAATTGAGATCGAATCATGATGCAAGAATTTAAAGAAAGCAAGATTAAAGAATTTCACCTTTTATTTATCAACAACTCCGTTACAATTCACTCAAGAACTACAAGAGGAAAGAACTCGATCGTCGATTTGGTTTCGCTCGTCTCCTTGAGTCGCGAATCGGCTTGGATCACTTGCTCGATTGAAGATCGGCTCCACTCCTAAAAGGTTGAAGGCTTCTCGCTTGAATGGTACTCGGGATCTTGAATTTGGCTTTGGAATTTGAATTAGGGTTTACAAGTTGTGTCACTCAAGTTGTAGGTGGAAGATGAAGAGAGAATGAAGAAGAAGACGCTAAAGATTAGCCCTTAACCCTAGATCTAGGCTCTCTTTTTATAGATCTCAAACCCTAGATCTAGGATTTCAAATTTGAATTTTCCCTCCAAAAGTTTGTTAAGGAGGGCCTTCTAGAAATAGTTTGTTAAGCCGAGCCTTCTAGATGAGCCACGTGGAGAATCGGGAGTCTTCTGGAAGCTTGGGTAGTTACAGGAGACACGTGGTAAAAATCTGAGCTTCTGATGACGTCAGAGTGCCGTGGATCCGCGGTGCAAGAAGGCTCCCACCGCGGATCCACGGCTCTTTATGGGCCTTAGGGCTTGGGCTCTCTGGTACTCGTTTGGGCTGACACTTAGGCCTTTTCCTGATATGTTGAATTTTATTTGGATTTCTGTATCACTACCAGATCTCAAATCTTAGAGTTTGTGTATTTTTGATTAGCTCTTTTCCCAATTTTGGCTTTGTTCCTGCAATTTCCTGCACAATTTCTCGAGACAAGTGTTGCGCTACACAAGAATGATGCGATGCCATGATAAACACACAATTTCCCTCGAAATGCTGGTTTTAGAGTATAACACATGCAATCTGGTATTTCAGGACTGTTCTGCTAATATGTGTAATATGAATACCGAACACCTCTAGATGAGTGCAAATGATAGGGAAATTGCCGTGTTAAAAATGCAGTATTTTCGACTGATCAGTCTTTCACCGTGCATATCCATAAGTAGGTACGCTCCGCCCTAGTAGACCTTGTCTATGATGTATGGGCCTTCATAGTTTGGCTTAAATTATCCCCGCTTGGCACGATTGGGGATCATAGGTCTTTTGACCACTAGTACGAGTTCGCCTTGGCGGAATGTCCTCGGCCTGGTCAATCTTTCGTACGAGCGCGTCATCTTTGCTTTGTAGGCCTCCAGATCTTGTTGCGCTATTAGCCGGGTTTCATTAAGGGCATCAAGCTCCTCAAGCCGAAGGTGAGCATTCTCTTCGTCCGTCAGCTCATAGTGGACCGCCACTCGTAGAGAGGGTAACTCTATCTCGAGAGGGAGTACTACTTCTGTACCAAACACCAACGCGTATGGCGTCGTGTTCGTAGCCGTTTTGAACGTAGTTCGATACGCCCAAAGAGCTTCATGCAGTCTCTCATGCCAGTCCTTTTTGTTTCAGGATACCGTCTTTTTCACGATCTTCGTCAAGGTCTTGTTGAAAGTCTCAGCTAGACCGTTAGCTCGGGGATTATAAACTGAGGAATATCTTCAGTCTATGTTGTGTTGTTGCGCGAAGCGGCTGATCTTGTGGCTTCTATAAGCTGGCCCATTATCGGATATGATCCGTCGCGGAGTTCCAAACCGATATATGACGTGCGTCTTGAAGAAATGGAGGATATTCTCCATCTTCACTTCTCTTAACGGTACTGGTTCTGCCCATTTGGAGAAATAGTCAGTCGTCGCCAAAATGAATCGATGTCCCCTGGACGATGCTGGTTCGATGGGGCCGATTATGTCAGTTCCCCACATTTCGAACGGCCAGCTGGCCACCGTTGGATGTAGTGGATTTGGGTGCTGATGGATAAAGTCTCCATGAATCTGGCACGAGTGGCACTGCTTCGCATATTCGAGGCAGTCCTGAATCATCGTAGGCCAATAGTAGCCCATTCGTTTAATCTTCAACTTCATCTTCGGGCCTGCTTGGTGAGAACCGCAGAGTCCGTCGTGAACTTCCTGAACAACTCTTTTCGCTTCGTCAGGTCCCAGACATCTCAACCACAGAGAATCAAATGACCTCTTGTACAGAGTATCATTGACGAAGACGAAAGACAGAGCTCGTTTCATAAGCTGATGTCTTGAGGACGCATCTTCGGGCGTTCGACGGTATTTGAAGTAGTCTATAAAGACTTCTCTCCGATCCTCGGCATTTTCCCAATCTTTAGTTTGCATAGACATTTGCTCAGTCGCTTCCTTTTCTTCGGGTGATTCCGGAGATATTTCCGCTGGGGCAAGCACCCGACGGATTTATACCACGATTCTGACGTCATCGAGGTTCTCGTCAGCCAATTCTTTAGCAAGCTTGGCCAACGCATCCGCTTTGCTATTTTCCGCGCGCGGTATGTTTTCTAAAGTGTAGAACGGGATTTGAGTCAGCAGTTGTTGTACTCTCTTTCCATACTTCACCAGCTCTGGCTTGCATGTCTGGTAGTCGTCGTTTACTTGACTAACGACCAGTTGGGAATCTCTGTATATGATGAGGTTTTCAATTCCCATGTCGATGGCGATCTCGAGGCCTGCTATCAGAGCTTCGTATTCGGCTTCATTGTTCGTCCTTGGTTCTGTTAAGGAGAAAGCGAAGCGCATTATCCCTCCCTGTGGAGTTACGAAGATGAGACCCACCCCTGATTTGATTATAGGGGTGTTTTGCTTGCACTTCTTCACGGAAGATGCTCCATCGAAATAAAGTTCCCATCGGGTATCACAGCCGTCGATCGCATCAAATGCGTGTTCATCTGGCAGTTCGCAATTCAAAGGAGAATCAGCGGGTATCGGATGCTCAGCGAGGAAGTCGGCGATGACCTGGCCTTTCACTGCCTTGAGAGGTCGATATGTTATCGAGAACTCCATCAAGAGCAGGGCCCATTTAACGAGTCGTCCCGTCAATATGGCCTTCGACATTAAATATTTAAGGGGGTCCACCTTCGAAATGAGACGGACTTCATGCGCTAACGCATAGTGCCTGAGCTTTGTTATCACGAAGATCAACGCCAAGCAGTGTTTTTCAATAGGGGAGTAGTTGCTTTCTGCCCCCAGTAGAACTCGACTTAAATAGTAGAGTGCTATTTCTTTCCCTTGATCGTTCTCTTGTGCCCATAATGCACCTAAGGAACCTTCGAGGGCGGTTGTATAAAGAATGAGAGGTTTTCCTTTGACCGGAGCAGCCAGCAATGGCGGGTTCTGCAGGTATTGCTTGATCTCGTCAAGCGCGCTTTGGCATTTTTGGTCCCAAATGAACGGGGTTCCCTTCTTCATCAGGTGACTGTAAGGGCGGCATTTTCCTAAAAGGTTGGCTATAAATCGCCGGATATACGCGAGTTTCCCTTGGAGGGACCGCAATTGTTTGAGAATCCTTGGCGGTGGCATTTCCATGATCGCCTTGATCTTTGACGGATCTATCTCAATACCTCGATGTCGGACAATGAATCCCAGGAATTTGCCCGAGGAAACTCCGAATGCACACTTGAGAGGGTTCATCTTCAAGTTGTATTGTCGAAGGCGTTGAAATACGGTCTTCAGATGCTCGAGATGTTTCTCGTATGATTTGCTTTTAACCACGAGATCGTCGATATAGCATTCGACGATTTCGTGTATAATGTCATCGAAGATCTTCGTCATGGCCCTCTGATAAGTAGCACCGGCGTTCTTTAAACCAAAGGGCATCACCTTGTAGCAGAATATTCCCAGAGGAGTCCGAAAAGTTGTGTGCTTCTCGTCCTCAGGATGCATCTTTATCTGATTGTACCCTGATGAGCCGTCCATGAAAGAGAAAACCTCATGAGTGGACATGTTATCTATCATCAGCTCGGTTACCTGTACTGGGAAATCGTCCTTCGGGCAAGCTTTATTGAGATCCCTGAAGTCCACGCATATGCGCACTGTCTCATTTTTCTTCATTACCGGGACGATGTTGGCGATCCAGTCAGGATATTGAACTTCTTGGATAAACCCAGAATCGATCAGCTTCTTGACTTCGGCGTTGATGCTCATCTCAAGCTCGAGCCGCATTCTTCGCGGCGCCTGTTTGACTGGCTTAACGTCCGGGGATATTGCTAATTTATGCACAGCAAATTCTAGGTCTAGTCCCGGCATTTCGGAATAATTCCATGCGAAGCAATCTCTATGCTGCATAAGCACGTCTTTTAACGCGGCCACCCTTTCTTCAGATAGCAACTCGCTGACGAATGTCGGTCGTGGGTCGTTCGTCGTTCCCAGCTTAATTTTCCAGAGGTTATCTGCAGTAGTATGTATGCCATCTTCCAATTCTTTCGGCGTTGGTGGCAACTCTGAGATTACCTCATTGTCATTGTTCTCGAAGCACCAAGAAAAGTCATCCATATTCTCGGTCTCTTCTTTTGATACCGTTATTACGCGACAGGTACGAGCTCGCTTCCAAGACCAATATGGATCTGGTTCTGCTCCTGTGGCTTTGGGTTTGTGCTTTTGCGGCGGCGTTACCCTCCAGCTGTCGGATAGAGCAAATCTGCCTCGCTGGTATTGGTCTTCGACCCAGTTCTTAAAGGTGAAGCAGTCTTCGATAGGGTGTCCTATGGCTCGGTGATAAGAGCGATAGTCTGGATGAGAGACCTCATTAGCTCGCTCAGGGTGTTTAGACGCTGGAAGTGTAATCATTCGATGTTTTAAAGCGAGGTCAAGTATCTTCCGTGTTTTATTCTGAGGAAAAGAGTATGCATGACTCATCTTCTTCATAAGGGACAAATCCGGACCGCTCGATTTCCGATCGCGTGACTTCTTGATCCCGCTTTTTCGCTGTCGAACGCCTTTTCTGCTCTTTGACTTGTTTCTACCTCTGTGTTGGGCCTTTTGCACAAGAGGTTGACAGGGAGGAGCATTTTCATCTTTCGCAGCCTGTTGAAAAAGACGTTGCGTCCTGGCTCTTTCGTAGATGGCCATTTCGCGGTTATGGTCATCCCGAGCTTTTTGACCCGCTTTCCTGATAAGCTTGTCCATTCGCTCTTCAAATGATAGACTCGGCACTTTGATTGCGGGATCTAGTCCTGATGAGGGGTTGGCATTTCCTGACAGGGCGTCCTCTTCTTTATTGAAGTTGTATATGGCGTAGCTACCGTGGACTCGTTCCCGTTTCCCGGCTCTCACGTATCCAAGCCCAAGTGTTTCCATTCTCCCATTGGGCAATTTGCGCTGAGTCCCAGGGACATCCCAAATCCTGTTATAGAATCGAGCTTGTCGAATAGTCTATTTTAAGGGTATCTCTTGGCGCATCAATAGCCTTTTTAGTCCGTTTGTGTAATATCTGGACAAACAGATGGGTTGAAACTTGTCAAGTGTAGAATCCGCGCCGTGCCAGATTCCCCCTCGTTTGAGGGGTTTTTGATTGTGGGGACGCTCTTCCCTGCAGGCGTAAGCCCCTGCAGTTAATTACGCTACCGCATTGCGGTAACAACTTTCTCCTTCTCCAGATGGTCACTTCGTGTCGTGGGTGTCTGTTTTGTATTTTGTTGCCCGTGGATTGTTTACGGAGACTGAGTTATGTCGTCGCCCGTAGGGCGTGGACTAGTCCAAATCTGTATTATCTTAGATTTGGGTTTGGGGGGGGGTTGGTTTGAGGATACGTCAGCCATACTTGAGGCTAAGATCAACTCAAACGTTTGTTAAGGATACGTTAGTCTAACTTTGTGACTAAGATCAACTTAACGGGATCGTTTAGATCCGACAAAAGAGCGTTCGGACTCTAATGTTCCAGTTTAGGGACATAGTGGTCCATGAATGTATGGCCGTCGGGACCCGTCACCTCTCTGACGACGTTGAAGGATTACAACGACGGATGTCAGAGGAGTTCAGGGATGTACCCTCGAGCCAGAGTTAATTGGGGGGATTTATAGTCCACTCTGTTTGAAGGTTTAAGGATACGTTAGCCATCTTTAAGGCTAAGATCAACTTAAACGGGACCGTTTAGATCCGACAAAAGAGCATGCGGGGATCTATTATTCTAGTTTAAGGACATTACGGTCCATGGGTAGTTTAAGGACATTGCGGTCCCTGGGTAGTTTAAGGACATTGCGGTCCGTGGGTAGTTTAAGGACATTGCGGTCCGTTGTTAGTTTTAAGACGTCTCGGTCAAGGTTAAGGACGTCGTAGTCCATGGGTTTAAGGACCCCACAGTCCATTGTTAGTTTTAAGACATCTCGGTCAAGGTTAAGGACGTCGTAGTCCATGGGTTTAAGGACCCCACGGTCCGGTATGTGCTCTGGATGCTTCACACGGGTTCACTGCCGTGCTTGGCGAGGACCAGGCTCCGCTCTGGACGTTTTCCACGGGGTCAAAGAGTGACATTATCCGCGTTCCACGTAACCAGGAATTTGCATTAGACATGAGTTTAAGGACCCCATAGTCCATATCAATGTGTGGTCGTCGGGACCCGTTACCTCTTTGAAGACATTGAGGGATTACAATGCCAAGTATCAAAGGAGTGACGAGATGTACCCCAGAACCGGAGTGGATTAAATAGTCCTTGGCCCAATTTGGGGTCAAGACGAATTAATTATGTTATGAGTCCATTGGACCGGTTAATCACCAATTGAGGACTTATGGCCATCTTGGGCTAAGTCCAATCAGGAGAGGCTTTGCCTCTATCCGTTTAGGCCAATTGGGCCAAAGCATAGTGTTAAACACTACAGAGCAGTCAGTGTTGAACACTGGGAATGGGGTTGACAAGTTAGTGTTTAACACTAAGAGATAATTGGTGTTAAACACCAGCAACAAGGCTTTTCAAATTAGTGTTAAACACTAAAACAGATCAGTGTTGAACACTGCAGATAAAGCTTTTTATTTAGTGTTGAACACTAAGGCCCAACAGTGTTTTAACACTGGGCTCGAGAGTTTTAATTTAGTGTTAAACACTAAGACAAGAGGGGTCACGTGGCAACACGTGAGAGCGCCCTCCCTTTATTTATTCTGAGATTATCGTGTCTTTCAGAGCGTCACGTGCCATCACGTGATGGGCATTCAAATGCCTATGTATTAGAGCTTCTGCCGAGGGTCACGTGGGGTGCTGCCTCAAAGGGACTTTCTGTAGATCTCTTGGGGGGTCACGTGATGACACGTGACCCTGCCTCCATGTATTTTGTTTAGAGGCTTTGTTAATCTTTTTTCAGGAATTAAATTCCTCGAGCTGTAAATTTCAGAGGAATTAAATTCCTACTTCCTTTCGAAGACTTATATTCTGGGATAGAGTTTAACTCTGAATTTTCTGTAGGAATTAAATTCCTCATATATGTGAAAAAACCAAATAGGGTTAAACCCTAACAAAGCTTTTTTAAGGAGTTTAAACTTCCATCCTCTGTTAAATTATGATTAAGGGAATTAAATTCCCGCTGCTGTAACAGAACTAGGTTCTTAATTAGGGTTAAACCCTGTTTCTTTTTTGTTCTGAAGGAATTAAATTCCCATGATATAGGGTCAAGCCCTAACTTTTATTTTAAAGGAATTAAATTCCTATAGTTCTGTGAGAATTAAATTCTCGTGCTTGTATTCCTTCTCCATGTTTTGGATCTGCATGGCAGGATCTCAACCCATTGAGAATTAAATTCTCAACCTTAAGGGGAGATGTGCACTTTGCAGGTCCTCCATCAAAGAGAGAAGAAATATGTTCTTCTGTTTTCACATTATCAGAGTTAAACTCTGTTGAGAATTAAATTCTCTTTCTTTCAAAAGACCTTCCCTTTCTTACCTAGGGCTTTTTGCAGAGGGTCCGAGTCTTTTCAAAGTATCAAAGCTCTCCTCCTTTTTTTCTTTTTTCTCTTCTCTGCGCATGTATATATTTCTCTGTGTCTCTTGGCTCCTATTTATAGGAGAAGCAGCCGAATCAATCAGTTTTTGACGAATCTTCATTGAGATTTGATTTGCATTCATCATTCATTTTGGGCCGTTGGATTATTAGGTGAATTTTATTTACCATTGGATTTTAAATCCAGAGATTCTCCCTTGTTATTTTGGTTAGATTTAAAGGGGAAATCTTTCCAAACCCGAGATTTTCCCATAGATAGATGATATTTCATCACCTCTGAATCTTTAATTTGATTGGTTCCAGATAGTTGCTTTCTTTTGGAAAGATTTGAATTTCCTTCAGAATTTAATTCTGTTGACAAAATGGGCTTTGACAGCCGGTCACGTGTGACCACGTGACCCATGGTCACGTGTGAGCACGTGACCCCCTTTGACATGAGCCTTTTCCTTTCTTTTGCGCTCTGTCTTCTGATCGTTGCTTAAGCGTCACGTGCCACCACGTGACTCCTGGTCACGTGTGAGCACGTGACCCTTATTTGAACTCTCTTTCCTTGGTTCGTCTGGAGAACGAGTCTGCTGTCTTGAACGTCACGTGCCAACACGTGACCCTGGTCACGTGGGAACATGTGACCTCTTCTGAAGCCTTTTCTTGACTTGATCAGAGAACTTGTGTGCCTTTGACGCTTGGATTTAAATGTCACGTGTCGCCACGTGACTCTGGTCACGTGGGAGCACGTGACTCTTTCTGAAGCCCATTTTCTTCAGCGTAGTCAGGAAACTGAACTTGACTTGATGATGCCTTTTAGGTGTCACGTGCCAACACGTGACCCCTTTTTGAAGCTTTTCCCAGAAGCTTTCCTGATTTTAAATCAGGAAACAAATGCCCCCACAGCGTTGTTCTCACGTGTCTGCACGTGAGTGCAACGCTGTCACCTCTTGTGACCGTTGGATTCCTCTAGGGATCTGGGTAGACGAAGCGTTTTCATTATCTTCTATAAATACCTCTGTCTCTTCATAAGAGCCTTCACTTTGTTCATCTTCTTCTTCTGAGAACTTTTTCTGAGAATTTAATTCTCTTCTTCCAGAGCTTAGTTCTCTGTTTTGAAACAATCTTCAGAGTTTAACTCTGTTCAAAAGGAATCCTTTTTCCTCAGGTAATGTTCTTGGACAACGATGGACCTTCACATTTCCCTGGATTTTAAATCCAAAACAAGGGTTTTTACCCTTCTTTCTTCGTATTTTCCATAAGAACATGAAACTGTTTAATCTTTCAACTGTAGATCTCTTAGGGTTTAGATGATCTTTGGGGAGATGATGATGGCGGTTCAAATCCATGGAATTTAATTCCATCCAAAAATGTTTTTGGGAATTTAATTCCCTTTTCTTAATAAGGAATTTAATTCCAACGAAGAACTCGATTTCTTCACACAGAGGCTTCCTGGGGTCTCTTGGCCCGAGGTTGTTCTTCCTGCAATTAATGCAATGGGGGCTTTGTAATGAATCTCATGACTTTTATTTTAGGTACCATGGATGCCCATCTGTACCGTCTTGACGAGATCATTTCCTATGGGAATATTCGTGCGCTGGGCCGCAGTCAGAACCAGGAGTTCACTGATGCTCAGTGTGCCGAGATCATGAGCCGCTTCGACGAGTACAACCATAGGCTACTCCCCCATCGCTCTTCTCTTCTGAGGCTGGTCGTGCTGGCGATCCGGGAGGCACTTCCTCTCTTTTGCGCCGGCATACCGCTCGGGGCCTTGGACACTGCCGAGGATAAGGTGCATTCGGTGTACCTTATGGGCTTGATCTCAAAGAGAAGGCGGGATAATCTCATCGATCTCCTTCATCAGATTTTTCAGCAATCAGCCATATTGGGCGCCTACCGGAGGGTAGAGGACATCCGCGGGGACCCCGATGCTTGTGACCGTGAGAGAAAGCATACTCGGGAGGTTCGAAATGCTTGGAAGATCTTGAATAAAGTTAATTTCGAGTTTCTCAACCCATGCCCCGCGTCTGAAGCCTTACCATTGTAAAAGTTTTTCTTTTTATTTTGTATCGCCTTCTTGAAGTCTGGATGATAAATTTTGTTGTGTCCTTGTATGTTTGCACGCTTTTTCTCTGAGTATTTTATTATTTTGCTACTATTGTTGTTTATGCTTTTTAACATGCAGGGTATCACTCCATATTTTCCTTTTAACTGAACGTCAGGTTTAGGCCTCACGTGTTCCGCACGTGGGATCCCTTGATGTGGCTGTTCACAAAATTTTCCCATGCCGTATTTTCAGTGCAGAGAAAGGGTCTTGGAAATAATTACATCTCCTTGATTTTCGGTGCCTTTCCTTTTTTAGGCCTTGGAAATAATTTCACCATGCAAGATTTTCCGCGCACAGCACTTAATGCACTTCATTATATATGAGGCTATAGCCTTCTTTCCCTTTCACAGGGAGATTCATATCATATATATATTTTTTTCTTGAGGGAGAAACGGGTGCCATGGCTTGTAATCGCCCTCATGCTCGTCGACAGCCGTGGGAAGTTCCTCTTGAGGAGATGATCCCCCGCTTTGCTGCTCGGTTGGTGGACCCCCTCCTTTCTGACAACGAATGTGACTCGGCCATACACGAGCTCTCGATCCGTAGAGGGTCTCCCCTCCCGATGGGTTCCCTCTGGCTCCGGATGATCCTCATAGCCGTGCTTGCCGACATTCCTCCTCACCCGGCAGAGATGACCCTGGCGATGCTTGATGCGGCGGAAGAAAAGCTCGAGGGTTTTCATGAAGCATGCTTGATTACTCAAGCTCTGAAGGACTGCTCAATTCATCTGCTGAGCGAGATAAAGGCCCGGCGAGCTATTATGTTTGCATTCGCGGACGAACATGGCACCAACCGATGGGGAGCGACTTCTCGCGAGAATCGTCGCTTCGATGTGCTGGCGAAAGCGGGGAGAGAGATGGAGAATTTTGTCCTTTGCTTCATCAACCCCTGTGCCGTTGATCCTGTGTTCGGTGATCTTTTCCGTTAGTGTAGAACCTTTTTAAATTAGTCCCTCCTTTTTGTATGCTCTATGTTGAACTTCCATGTAGGCTTGGTACTCGTATGTATGTTTCCGCTTGCATGAATAAATTTTGCGTTCCTTTTATGAAAATTTTCTTCAATTATCAATACTGTTGTCATGTCGCGTGCACATTAAAGCTGCGAATTTTACTTCTTTTTCGGATGTTCATATGATTGCGAGCACATACTTGATAGGATAATCGTCGGAAAGTTTTTTTTTTTTTCGTTGCTTTTCATACCGGGTTGTGTGAGCGCGTTCTGGATCGATTATTGCTGTTGGTCGGAAGCCCATTTATATGGTCTTGTAAATGTCATGTTTGCAAGGCCGCGGTCACGAAAGCGAGCTTACGTGGCCACGTAGCGAACATATCGTTATGCGAGAAAAAGGCTTGGCCATAAATTTTCGGAGAGGGAGCTAGCTTCCAAGGCGCTGAGCGAGCTTCGCGCTACCCTTATCACCAGGGCCAACCAAGTGTATGAACTCTGACGGTTGCTTCAGGAGTTCATCAAAGAAGTGGTGGCTTGAGACAAAGCTGTCACGTTCACCCGTGAGAGGGTCGAGGCTCATAAGGCCACTGAGAAAGAGCTTGAAGCCCGGCTTGCTTCATATCAGGCCCAGCAAGCTCAAGCGGAAGCTCGTTTTTTGGAGATCTTGCGTCATGAAGCCGTGGTCCAACAAAAGCAGGATGAGCTGACCAAGTTGCTGAATCGCCCGCCGGCCTGAAATATTTGTATCTTTTCCTTCCTTTTTGTACATACTCATGGATGAGGGTATTTTCTTTTTGCTTCTTTCATGAATTGTACTTTGTACTCATTTTGGTTTATGAATAAAAGATACATTTTTCTTCTAAATGGTGTGTCTCCTTTTCATTGAATGTATTCTGTGGATATTCTATCTTGATCTCCTTGCAGGACAGCAGTGGCTCGGGACTCAGGGTTAAGATCTGCTCCCTAAGACTTTTGCTTTTTATGAGCCACGAGGGTCTCATAAGGAATTTTTCTCCCTACAGGTCGAGAGGATCCCGTAGGTGCGAATTCTTCTTGAAGATCGTGAGGATCCTTAAGCGGGTTTTCCCTTGAGAGTCGTAAGGATCTCACAAGAGAGTTTTTCTTCCTTACAGGTCGTGAGGGCCTGCGAGTGCCGGATGTGATCATCCTTATCCGTGTTTCACGGAGTCAGGGATCTCTCAAGGTATCGTAGTTTAAAGACGTCACGGTCAAGGTTAAGGACCTCATAGTCCGTGGATTTAGGGACTCCACAGTCCGGTGTTTGGTTGCAGGGACCCGTCACCTCTTTGAAGACGTTGAGGAATTACAACGCCGGGCATCAAAGGAGTGAAGAGATGTACCCTGAAACCAAGGCAAAGTTTGTAGGGAATCGGGGTGGTTGATCGTTAGTTTTAAGACATCACGGTCGAGGTTAAGGACGTCATAGTCCGTGGATTTTAAGGACTCCACAGTCCGGTATTTGCTCTGGATGCTTTACACGGGTTCACTGCCGTGCTTGGCGAGGACCAGGCTCCGCTCTGGACGTTTTCCACGGGGTCAAAGAGTGACATCATCTGCGTTCCACGTAACCAGGAATTTTGCACTAGATGCTTCACACGGGTTCACTGCCGCGTTAGGCGAGGACTAGGCTCCGCTCTGGATGCTTCGCACGGGTTCACTGCCATGCTCTGCGAGGACCAGGATCCGCTCTGGATGTTTTCCACGGGGTCAAAGAGTGACATTATCCGCGTTCCACGTGACCAGGAATTTTGCACTAGATGCTTCACACGGGTTCACTGCCGCGTTAGGCGAGGACTAGGCTCCGCTCTGGATGCTTCGCACGGGTTTACTGCCATGCTCTGCGAGGACCAGGATCCGCTCTGGACGTTTTCCACGGGGTCAAAGAGTGACATTATCCGCGTTCCACGTGACCAGGAATTTTGCACTAGATGCTTCACACGGGTTCACTGCCGCGTTAGGCGAGGACTAGGCTCCGCTCTGGATGCTTCGCACGGGTTCACTGCCATGCTCTGCGAGGACCAGGATCCGCTCTGGACGTTTTCCACGGGGTCAAAGAGTGACATTATCCGCGTTCCACGTGACCAGGAATTTTGCACTAGATGCTTCACACGGGTTCACTGCCGCGTTAGGCGAGGACTAGGCTCCGCTCTGGATGCTTCGCACGGGTTCATTGCCATGCTCTGCGAGGACCAGGATCCGCTCTGGACGTTTTCCACGGGGTCAAAGAGTGACATTATCCGCGTTCCACGTAACCAGGAATTTTGCACTAGATGCTTCACACGGGTTCACTGCCGCGTTAGGCGAGGACTAGGCTCCGCTCTGGATGCTTCGCACGGGTTCACTGCCATGCTCTGCGAGGACCAGGATCCGCTCTGGACGTTTTCCACGGGGTCAAAGAGTGACATTATCCGCGTTCCACGTAACCAGGAATTTTATCGATTGTATCCGCATTTCACGGAATGGAGGTTTGACTCTTGGTGATACGTATATCACCGATCCATGGAACTGGGGGTTGCCGCTGTTCCATTTCGCTTGATGTTGTGTCTGCTGCGTCGAGATGATCTCCAGGTTATTTGGGAACCGTCGAGATGTGGCTTCCTCTCATTATGAAGCCTGGGGGAGGAGTACGACTCCTTCTTTGTTTGCGCCCCTGGATTGTATACAGGGATAAATGTAACATCACCTGTAGGGCAAAAAGGTTTCATTTCTCCATCATTTCCTGTATTCTTTCCGCGATGCTCTATCATTTCAGCTTTTTATATCGCGAAGGTCGCGATTGCCCAATCATTTCGGCTATTTTTCGCGGTGCCCAATCATTTCGGCTATTTGTTTTATTTTAACTCGCTGCTTTTTTATTGCGAGTTGCCCCATCATTTCGGCTATTTTTCATGCATACATTTTTACTTGCTGCTTTTTATTGCAAGTTGCCCCATCATTTCGGCTATTTCGTAGGCATGTGTGGCTTGCTAGCTTTTTCGCCGCAAGCTCGGATTTTGGACACCGATTTCGGCATCAGCATCGCTGCAACTGGGATGTTGCCAGGAGCGAATCATCATTTGCCTCTGTCGATGTTGAACAAAGGTGGCTTAGCAAACAGGGTTAAGGTCCTGTCGACTAAGGCTTTTGACTTCATGAGCCGTAAGGGTCTCACAAAGGTATTTCTCCCTACAAGTCGTGAGGATCTTGCAGGTGTATTTTCTCCTTAGGGATCATGAGGATTCCGAAGTGTATGTTCCTCTGTAAGTCGTAAGGATCCTACAAGAGGGTTTTCTCCTTATGGGTCGAGAGGACCTACAAGGGTTGGACTTTGCTGGGGAAATGTTTATTCGCGCCCGTGGATTGTATACAAGGGTCAGTATTGAGCCTTTTGTAGGGCAATATCGGAGGTTGTGGAAGATTTGATTAAGAACAGGTTCAGGTTTCTGTAACTTAAGACTTTCAAATCTCATGAGCCGTGAGGGTCCCATAAGAGAATTCTCCTTACGAGTCGTGAGGATCTCGTAAGTGTATTTTCTCCTTAGGAATCGTGAGGATCCCTAAGTGTGCTGCTCCTTTGTGAGTCGTAAGGATCTCACGCAGGTGGTTTCTCCTTACAGGGTCGAGAGGACTCTGTAAGTGTCCTTTAACGAGGTTGCGCCCTTTCGGGTTTTCACAAACACTCGCCGGTAGTCCTGCTGTTTTTACTCACGGAGCCCTTTCGGGTTTTCATCCGTGCCCATTTTGCTTATGGACATACCGTTTTTTTTTTTTATCATTTTTTTTTATCTTCTTTTTTCTTTATTTATCCATCTCGTCAACCTAAGGACGTTGCGGTAGTAGTTTAGGGACGTTTCGGTCCGTCGATAGTTTAAGGACGTTTCGGTCCGCTGTTAGTTTAAGGACGTTTCGGTCCGTCGATAGTTTAAGGACGTTTCGGTCCGTCGTTAGTTTAAGGACGTTTCGGTCCGTCGATAGTTTAAGGACGTTTCGGTCCGTCGTTCTAGGAAGGCCGGCTGCTGCTTGTAAAGTCTGGGCCTAGGAAGATAGTGAGCGGACATAGTCGTCGTCATCCATCATTGACCTAGGCTGCAGCTTATTAAGCGTGGTATTTCTTCAAGAAGCGGCCGTTTAATGGCCTGAAAGGCCTTTCACCGTGCATGTCCATGAGTAGGTAGGCTCCACCCTGGTAGACCTTGTCTATGATGTACGGGCCTTCATAGTTTGGCTCAAATTTTCCCCGCTTGGCACGATTGGGGATCATAGGTCTTTTGACCACTAGTACGAGTTCGCCTTGGCGGAATGTCCTCGGCCTGGTCAATCTTTCGTACGAGCGCGTCATCTTTGCTTTGTAGGCTTCTAGATGTTGTTGCGCTATGAGCCGGGTTTCATCGAGGGCATCAAGCTCCTCAAGCCGAAGGTGAGCATTTTCTTCGTTCGTCAGCTCGTGGTGGACTGCTACTCGTAGGGAGGGTAACTCTATCTCGAGGGGGAGCACTGCTTCCATCCCAAATACCAACGCGTACGGCGTTGTGTTCGTGGCCGTCTTGAATGTAGTTCGATAAGCCCAAAGGGCTTCTTGCAGCCTTTCGTGCCAGTCTCTCTTATTCCGGGAAACGGTCTTTTTTATGATCTTCGTCAAGGTCTTATTGAAAGCCTCGGCCAGGCCGTTGCTCGTGGATTGTAAACTGAAGAATATCTCCAGTCTATATTGTGCTGCTGTGCGAAGCGGCTAATCTTATGGCTTCGGTAGGCCGGCCCGTTATCGGAGATAATCCGCCGTGGAGTTCCGAACCGATAGATGACGTGCGTCTTGAAGAAATGGAGGATATTCTCCGTCTTCACTTCCCTCAGTGGTACTGCTTCTGCCCATTTGGAGAAGTAATCAGTTGTCGCCAGAATAAAACGGTGTCCCCGGGATGATGCTGGCTCAATGGGGCCGACTATGTCAGTCCCCCACATTTCGAATGGCCAACTAGCCAGCATCGGGTGCAGTGGATTCGGATGTTGGTGGATGAAGTCTCCATGAACCTGGCATGAGTGGCATTGCTTCGCATACTCGAGGCAGTCCTGGATCATCGTGGTCCAGTAATAACCCATCCGTTTAATTTTTAACTTCATCTTTGGGCCTGCTTGGTGAGAACCGCAAAGTCCATCGTGAACTTCTTGAATGACTCTTTCTGCTTCGCCAGGTCCTAAGCATCTCAGCCATAGAGAATCAAACGATCTCTTGTATAGAATATCGTTGACAAAAGCGAAAGATAAAGCTCGTTTCATGAGCTGATGTCTTGAGGACGCTTCTTCGGGCATTCGGTGGAACTTAAAGTAGTCTATGAAGACTTCCCTCCAGTCTTCGGCCTTCTCATGGTCTTTTATTTGTAGGGTCGTCTGCTCAGTCGTTCCCTTTTTTTTGCATGATTCCGGAGATATTTCTGCCGGGGCGAGCACTCGACGGCTTTGTACCACGATTCTGACGTCATCGAGGTTCTCGTCAGCCAGTTCTTTAGCAAGTTTAGCCAACGCGTCTGCTTTGCTGTTTTCCGTGCGCGGTATGTTCTCCAAAGTATAGGAGGGAATTTGGGTCAATAGTTGTTGCACCCTTTCGCCGTACTTCACCAATTCCGGCTTGCACGTTTGGTAGTCACCATTTACTTGACTGACGACCAGCTGAGAATCCCCGTATATGAGGAGGTCTTCAATTCCCATGTCGATGGCGATCTCGAGGCCTGCTATCAGGGCTTCGTATTCGGCTTCATTGTTTGTCCTCGGCTCTGTTAAGGAGAAGGCGAAGCGCATTATCCCTCCTTGTGGAGTTGCAAAGATGAGGCCTATCCCTGATTTGATCATTGGGATACCTTGTTTCTGTTTCTTTATGGAGGACACTCCATCGAAATAGAGTTCCCATCGGGTGCTTCCGCCGCTAATCGCATCAAATGCATGCTCGTCCGGCAAATCGCAATTCAGAGGAGAATTGGCCGGTATCGGGTGCTCGGCGAGGAAGTCGGCAATGGCCTGGCCTTTCACTGCCTTAAGAGGTTGATACGTTATCGAGAACTCCATCAAGAGCAGGGCCCACTTAGCGAGTCATCCCGTCAATATGGCTTTCGACATCAAATATTTGAGAGGGTCCACCTTCGAAATAAGACGGACTTCATGTGCTAATGCGTAATGTCTAAGCTTTGTTATCGCGAAGATTAATGCCAAGCAATGTTTTTCAATGGGAGAGTAGTTGCTTTATGCCCCCAGTAGAACTCGACTTAAGTAGTAGAGTGCTCTCTCTTTCCCCTGATCGTTCTCTTGTGCCCATAATGCGCCTAAAGAACCTTCGAGGGCGGTTGTATAAAGAATGAGGGGTTTTCCCTTGACCGGCGCAGCCAACACCGGAGGGTTCTGCAGGTACTACTTGATCTCGTCTAGTGCACCTTGGCATTTGTGATCCCAAACGAATGGAGTTCCCTTCTTCATCAGGTGGCTGTAAGGACGGCATTTGCCTGAAAGATTGGCGATAAATCGCCGGATGTATGCGAGCTTCCCTTGGAGAGACCGCAACTGTTTGAGGGTTCTTGGCGGAGGCATTTCCATGATCGCTTTAATCTTTGACGGATCTATTTCAATTCCTCGGTGTCGAACGATGAATCCCAGAAATTTGCCCGAGGAGACTCCAAACGCGCATTTGAGGGGATTCATTTTCAAATTATATTGCCGAAAGCGCTGAAATACAGTCTCCAGATGCTTTAAATGCTCCTCGTATGACATGCTCTTTACTACGAGGTCATCGATATAGCACTCGACGATGTCATGTATGAGGTCATCGAAGATTTTTGTCATGGCCCTTTGATAGGTAGCGCCAGCGTTCTTTAGACCGAAGGGCATAACCCTGTAGCAGAATATACCCAATGGGGTCCGGAAAGCGGTGTGCTTCTGGTCTTCGGGATGCATTTTTATCTGATTGTATCCTGATGAACCATCCATAAAGGAGAAAACCTCGTGAGTGGACGTGTTGTCTATCATTAGCTCGGTTACTGGTACTGGGAAATCATCCTTTGGACAGGCTTTATTGAGATCCCTGAAATCCACGCATATGCGTACCGTCCCATTCTTCTTCATTACCGGGACGATATTGGCAATCCAGTCGGGATATTGGACTTCTTGGATAAATCCTGAATCGATCAACTTCTTGACTTCGGCGTTGATGCTCATCTCAAGCTCGAGTCGCATCCTCCTTGGCGCCTGCTTGACTGGCTTGATATCTGGGGATATTGCTAGTCTATGCACAGCAATCTCCGGATCCAATCCTGGCATCTCGGAGTAGTTCCACGCGGAGCAGTCTTTATGCCGTAGAAGCACGTTCTTTAACGCAGCCACCTTTTCTTCGGATAATAGCTCGCTGACAAATGTCGGTCGCGGGTCGTCTGCCGATCCCAACTCAATCTTCTTGAGGTTATCTGCAGTAGTATGTATACCATCTTCCAGTTCTTTTGGAGCGGGCGGAAATTCCGAGATCACCTCATCATCGCTGTTCTCAAAGCACCGGTAAAGATCATCTACGTTTTCGGGCTCTTCCCCTAATACCGTAATCGTATAACAAGTGCGAACCCGCTCCGTGGACTGAAGTGGACCCGGTTCTGCTCTTGCGGCCTTGGGCTCATGCTTTCGCGGCGGCGTTACCTTCCAGCCGTCGGATAAAGCGAATCTACCCCGTCGGTACTGGTCCTCGACCCAGTTCTTGAAGGTGAAGCAGTCTTCGGTAGGATGTCCTATGGTTCGGTGATAAGAGCAATAACTCGGATGAGAGACCTTGCTAGCTTGCTCAGGATGTCTGGACTCTGGAAGCGTGATCATTTGATGTTTTATAGCGAGGTTGAGTAATCTCTCCGTCTTGTCTCGGGGGAAGGAATACGCTCGACTCATCTTCTTCATGAGGGACAAACCTGAGCCGCTTTTTGATTTATTTTCGTCTCTGCGTCGGGCCTTTCGTACAACGGATTGACGAAGATAAGCGTCTTTGTCTTTTGCAGCACGTTGAGATAGACGTTGCGTCCTGGCCTTCTCGTAGATGGCCATTTCGCGGTTGTGGTTTTCCCGAGCTTTCTGACCCGTTTTCCTGATAGGCTTGTTCGTTCGTTCTTCAAACGACGGACTCGATGTTTCAATCGCAGGGTCTAGTTTTAATGAAGGGTTGGCATCTCCTGACAGGGCGTCCTCTTCTTCATCAAAGGTATATATAGGGTAGCTGCTGTGAGTCCGTTCCCGTTTTCCAGCTCTTGCGTATCCAAGCCCGAGTGTTTCCATCTTCCCGTTGGGCAACTTGTGTTGAGTCCCGGGGACATCCCAAATCTTGTTGTAGAACCGAGCCTGCCGAACAGCCTGTTTTAAGGGTACTCCTTGGCGCTTCAATAGCTTCTTTAATCCATCCGTATAGTATCTGGGCAGACGGATGGGTTGGAGCCTGTCGAGCGTAGTATCTGCGCCATGCCAGATCTCTTTCTCTATTTTCGACTCTGAGGATCGGTAAAATAGGATCACCTTCTCGCCCCTTCGCCTGGGAGGGACGTAAAATGTTTGCAGGTCCTGCACATCGTGAGCCTGAAGCGCGTCGAGGTCCTTGTAGTGTTCTCGTGGTACCATGGTGATTTGCAAACTATGGTCATCGCCAAGGGGTGCTTGTGTCGGCAGCCGATTGGAGAACACAGCATTAACTTCATCTTCTGAATCACTTCCGAAGACTAATACGGGGGCGGGTGTCCTCAGGTTGTTGCGTTGAGATGGCCCTGCATAAACTATCTCTTCCTCTTCTTCGGTATCGCTCCCGAAAACGGGGATGGTGGCGGCGGCTTTGTTCTTCGGCTTGCGACACCTTTCTGTATCCTCGAAATCTGGCAAAAAGTACTTCGCATCTTCGTATTTACGGACTTCGTTCACGGAAAATGGGTTTAACTCACCTGTTACGGTATACTCGAAACCATCCTTGAAGTACTTCATACACTGATGTTGTGTAGAGGGGATGATGTTGTACTCGTGTAGCCAGGGACGACCGAGTAAGGCGTTGTAGCAGGTCTTGGCGTCAATGACATGGAATTTGATGTCTGTGACGAGAAGTCCGAAGCGTAATGTTAGTATCACGGATCCGAGAGTCCGTGACGATTGTGAATCAAAACCGGAGATAGTAATTTTGTCACGAGCGAGGTGTTGCACACTCATGCAGATTTTCTTCAACACCCGAACATTAAGGAAGTTGACGGATGATCCATTATCCACCAGGATCTTGCCTATCTTGATATCATGGCAGTATCCGGAGACATATAGGGGCCGGTTGTGGTCGCACGTCCCGAGAAGGAGGTCTTCATCACCGAAAGTGACGTCGGCCGTATGCACTTCCTCCAGTTCATCCTTCATCCTTTCAGTGGCGAGGAAGGCTTGGAATTGCTCGGGTTCTTGTAACGCCTTAATTAGTGAGTCTCGCGCTTCTTTCGATAATAGGAGGGCATCAAGAATGCTAAGCTGAGAAGGTAGCTTCCTTAGGTGCGCGAGGATGTTATAGTCTACTTTACTCTTCCTAGGAGGGCCTTTGGTAGCCAGCTCTTTCGTGACTTGGTCATCTAACGTGATATCTTCAGTGACCTTTTCTTTTCCCTTATCTTTTCTATTCCCGGGCCCGAGATTCTTTTCTGGGAGTGTGCGATTGCGCAGCTGAATGTTCTCGCAGATCTCCGATTCCTCCTCTTTCCCCAAAACAGATTCTTTAAAGAGAGGGCCCAGAGCCATTTCTTCATCAGAGTCGCTCCCAAAAGTGAGAACTTGTGACCCCCTGGCGTTAACCATGCAACAGTTGCCAGTCGTTCTGTTGTGCCCATCGACGGTACTTCTTCGCTCCCGACGGATCTTGCGTTTCATGCGCTTAAAATGTTGCCGATGAGCAACATATCCTTGCCACCATATCTTAAAGGCGTCGCACTCCTCCGTGGGATATGAGATTTTCCGAAGATATGTGCAATAGTCAGGGTGCGTCTCTACCCCATCGTGTGTGTTTCCTTCCGAGGGCGGTAGCTTCATTCCCATTGACATGGCTTTGGCAAACCTTTTCCTCGTCTTGAGTATCTTCTTGTCTACTTCGGATACCTTTCGCTCTGGCGGAGGTAGTTCAACTCTTCCGTTCAGTCGCCCGCATTCGGCTCTTTCCGACGTGGTCATTTCACGCTCCTGGTCCGCTTTACATTTTAGACGAATCTCGTCTAGAAAAGCGTCGATCATTTCGTCTGTTGGCCATGCACGCTCTGGTACAGGCTCTGCCTCCGGCTTCTCAGTGCCGGGAGTTTTCCCATCATCGGTAAACGAGTGGGAGATTACGTTACAACTCGCCACATATCCTTCGGATTCATCCGACGAGCTTTCTCCATCATCTTCCTCTTGAAAGATGTGGTTGAGGAACTCTTGCAGTGTGACAGGAGTTCGCGCCTTTTGGTTGTACTCTTCCAATGCGTCGATTTGCTTCTGCAAGTTCGTGTGCTCTTTTCCAGGCTTCACGGACTTCTTGGATTTCTTCTTCTTTTTCTTCGAAGATTTTGACGGCTGGGCGTGAGTATTTGGGCCATTATCGCGAGTCTTCGTAGTTGGGCGGGGCTTCAACATCCTTTTGATAATTTGAGGTTCAAGAGGGTCCTTCCATTCGATCGCAGGGCACGCATGAAGGTCTCTCAGCATTCTTTTGGTTTTAGTTGCTAGCACGACCTCCCATGGAGCTTCTTCAATAAAAGAACATGTTGCCCTCGGTGTATCCGCTTTCCTCGGAGCATGCGGCTGTGGTGGGTTCACCTTCCACTTTTCGGACAGTACAAACTTCCCCTGGAGGTACTGGTCTTCAATCCATCCTTTGAAGACGAAGCAATCTTCAATCGGATGGCCTACCGTCTGATGGTAAGGGCAATAGTTAGGGTTATTCATCTCGGTGGGTTGCGGCGGTCGCCTTGGATTTGGCAGGTTTATAAGTCTGTTGCGTATTGCCAGCTCGAATAGCCGTTTCGTCTTGTCCCGTGGGAACGAGTAGGGACGCTTCATCTTCTCATTATAATACCGACGCCTTTCCTCCAGTTGATCTGCCGGTTTCGGGGCGTTAGGTTGCTGTTGGGCATTCGCGACAAAGGTTGCCCTCCCTTTACCCTTGTCGTTCCGAGGTTCCGACTTCAGTGTAGGTGGTCTATGACCCATCTGGTCCATCTGAGCCAACTTGTCGATCAGAGCCTGGAATGTGGTTGGCTTAAAGAACATCATAAACTGGGAGATAGTTGCGTGAGGGTCTAGAGTTCCCACGAACATGCCCACCGCAGGTGCTTCCTCAATGCGTTGCTCACATCTCGACCACAAGTTCCGCCAGCGTATAGCGTACTGGACCCAGGTTTCGCCCGGTTTTACCCTGGCGTTAATAAGTGCAGTTATTGGAGTGCGTTCGCTGGCACTTGCAAATCGCTGAGTGAACAACAACTCCATTTCAGCGAACGTTTTGATAGAATCGTTCGGGAGTTCCGAATACCATTCGAACGCTGTTTCTGATAAGCTGCCCACGAACTGGCGGAGCAACAATTTATCATCACCGCCGGTGTTACCGCAGAGGGCCCGAAACTGGGCGACATGTTGATGGGGATTGCCGGTCCCCTTATACACGTGGAATTTTGGTATCGTATAGCCTTGCGGGTATTTGATTTGGTCGTACCAGCTCGGATACGGCCGCCCCGTTTTCACGACTTGACCAGCTGCCTCAGTCGCGTGGTGAACCCGGATTTGCTGGGCTATGTAGTCAGCCAAGTCAGCCTTCGAGATTGCATCCTCCTTGGCCGTTGAGAGGGCTGGTGGTGGATTCGACGTTTCTCCTCGGTCGTCTTCAAGAACGATCGGGGGATCCTCGGTGGGTAAGTCCTGCTGGATCATCACTCCTATCACATCTTGGAAGAGAAGGCCCATCCGTTGTATGTTGGCCGCTTGTTCAGCAGCCTCTTTGTCCCTTTTCTCCAGTGTCCGGCGAAGGAATTCAGCATCGGTTTCTTCCTCTCGGCGTGCGTCTGAGGACGTTTCTGGGTTTTCTTTTGGCCCGGTGAGCACGGCCATAGCATTCATCATTTCTTGCAGCTTTTGTTGCTGTTCCTGGGCTTTCGTCACGGATCGGGTTAGCGGTCGGTGGCCCGTAGAAGTGCGGCTTTCCTCTTTTCCAGAGGCCATGTAAACAGTGTGCACCACCATGCCCCCAGACTTAGGGCGTCTGGGCTCAGTGCTTTTAGCCGTCGTTGCATGCTGCGGGGTTTTCTCTGACCTCCTCCTTTTATGAGCCATGGAGGTTGAGGGGGCCGTTGAGGTGGGCGTCCAGACAGCCTTTTGGGGTTTAGCCTGGTGACCATCTTCCGGTTGGATTTTCAGCTTCTTGTGCTGCCGGGAGAAGTTTGGATCGATGATCGAGTCCCGTGCCTGCCGCCAAACCTTATAGATTTTGGACGACAGCCGTTGAGGAGATCGGGGTTGTTCGGGTTTTATTTCGACAACCTCTTTTAATGAGGGAGGAGACCTCTTCAGCACTGCCGTAGGAGAATTCCTTCGCACCTTATTTAGCATTTCAAAGCTGTTCCCAGTTGGAACAGCAGCATTAACTTCTGCCACCGGGGCCGATGGAGTCAACCCGGAAGGGGAGTTGCCCCCAGCCTTCCTCACTCGGCGCCAATGGCGACGTCGAGCGTGTCGAGCGGACGGTGTAGGGTCAGCGGTAAGAATGGTTTCGTTTTGCCCTCTATCTGGGTGTGGGGTCGCAGTTGGTATTAGCCTGTCAAAGACCGATGTCCTTTGGGCAGTAGGAGCGGGAGCTGAAGCCGTTAATCTTGTAAAGACCGACCTTTTGGCCGGAGAGGCTGCCTTGACGACTTCTGGGATAGGAGCGGCCACTTTCTTAGAAGCAACCTTCTCTGAGATTGTAGGTCCCGTGATGGGTTTGAAGGATTTCTGGCCCAATCTAGAGAAGACCGAGGCGTTGACGCTGGGCGACTCGTTGAGAGGAGCCGCGGCAGGGGTAAGTCGATCAAAGACCGACTTCTTAAGAGCCTCCGTTGTCAGCACTGGAGCGGTAAAGTTTGTCGGCGGGACCATGGTCCCAAAGAACAATCCAGTGGTGGCGCGAGTGACCTGTTCCACGGGCATTGTGAATAGCGAGGCAGCTTGGGGTCCGTAGGCTATACCTCCTGGCGAGGCAGAGCGTTGGTTGCAATTGCAGTCTGAGCAGTTGGAGAATTTCACGGAAGTAGAAGCCATCGATCCTTTGCTTTCTGCAATAAGCAAGACGCCAATTCTTAGTATCTTGAAACCCAAGGGCAACCATTAGCGAACCGCGATTGGTTCGCAAGTCACGACACACGAAGTGTGGAGTGGAAAGAGGAAAAGGTCCCACCGGGCGTGCCAGAATCTGTTCCCCTCCGAAAGACGGCGCGACATGACTGCGATGTCTTGGCGCTGAGATTCGGGGCAGATGCTAATTGGTGCTATCCGTCCACCTCTTCGAAGATGCCAAGTTGATTTATGGCACCACATATCGAAGGTTTAGACGGATGCGTCCGATCTAGCAGACTTCGTCAGATTCCCCCTTGTTTGAGGGGTTTTTGATTGTGGGGACGCTCTTCCCTGCAGGCGCAAGCCCCTGCAGTTAATTACGCTACCGCATTGCGGTAACAACTTTCTCCTTCTCCAGATGGTCACTTCGTGTCGTGGGTGTCTGTTTTGTATTTTGTTGCCCGTGGATTGTTTACGGAGACTGAGTTATGTCGTCGCCCGTAGGGCGTGGACTAGTCCAAATCCGTATTATCTTAGATTTGGGTTTGGGGGGGTTTGGTTTGAGGATACGTCAGCCATACTTGAGGCTAAGATCAACTCAAACGTTTGTTAAGGATACGTTAGTCTAACTTTGTGACTAAGATCAACTTAACGGGATCGTTTAGATCCGACAAAAGAGCGTTCGGACTCTAATGTTCCAGTTTAGGGACATAGTGGTCCATGAATGTATGGCCGTCGGGACCCGTCACCTCTCTGACGACGTTGAAGGATTACAACGACGGATGTCAGAGGAGTTCAGGGATGTACCCTCGAGCCAGAGTTAATTGGGGGGATTTATAGTCCACTCTGTTTGAAGGTTTAAGGATACGTTAGCCATCTTTGAGGCTAAGATCAACTTAAACGGGACCGTTTAGATCCGACAAAAGAGCATGCGGGGATCTATTGTTCTAGTTTAAGGACATTACGGTCCATGGGTAGTTTAAGGACATTGCGGTCCATGGGTAGTTTAAGGACATTGCGGTCCATGGGTAGTTTAAGGACATTGCGGTCCGTGGGTAGTTTAAGAACATTGCGGTCCGTTGTTAGTTTTAAGACGTCTCGGTCATGGTTAAGGACGTCGTAGTCCATGGGTTTAAGGACCCCACAGTCCATTGTTAGTTTTAAGACATCTCGGTCAAGGTTAAGGACGTCGTAGTCCATGGGTTTAAGGACCCCACGGTCCGGTATGTGCTCTGGATGCTTCACACGGGTTCACTGCCGTGCTTGGCGAGGACCAGGCTCCGCTCTGGACGTTTTCCACGGGGTCAAAGAGTGACATTATCCGCGTTCCACGTAACCAGAAATTTGCATTAGACATGAGTTTAAGGACCCCATAGTCCATATCAATGTGTGGTCTTCGGGACCCGTTACCTCTTTGAAGACATTGAGGGATTACAATGCCAAGTATCAAAGGAGTGACGAGATGTACCCCAGAACTGGAGTGGATTAAATAGTCCTTGGCCCAATTTGGGGTCAAGACGAATTAATTATGTTATGAGTCCATTGGACCGGTTAATCACCAATTGAGGACTTATGGCCATCTTGGGCTAAGTCCAATCAGGAGAGGCTTTGCCTCTATCCGTTTAGGCCAATTGGGCCAAAGCATAGTGTTAAACACTACAGAGCAGTCAGTGTTGAATACTGGGAATGGGGTTGACAAGTTAGTGTTTAACACTAAGAGATAATTGGTGTTAAACACCAGCAACAAGGCTTTTCAAATTAGTGTTAAACACTAAAACAGATCAGTGTTGAACACTGCAGATAAAGCTTTTAATTTAGTGTTGAACACTAAGGCCCAACAGTGTTTTAACACTGGGCTCGAGAGTTTTAATTTAGTGTTAAACACTAAGACAAGAGGGGTCACGTGGCAGCACGTGAGAGCGCCCTCCCTTTATTTATTCTGAGATTATCGTGTCTTTCAGAATGTCACGTGCCATCACGTGATGGGCATTCAAATGCCTATGTATTAGAGCTTCTGCCGAGGGTCACGTGGGTCACGTGGGGTGCTGCCTCAAAGGGACTTTCTGTAGATCTCTTGGGGGGTCACGTGATGACACGTGACCCTGCCTCCATGTATTTTGTTTAGAGGCTTTGTTAATCTTTTTTCAGGAATTAAATTCCTCGAGCTGTAAATTTCAGAGGAATTAAATTCCTACTTCCTTTCGAAGACTTATATTCTGGGATAGAGTTTAACTCTGAATTTTCTGTAGGAATTAAATTCCTCATATATGTGAAAAAACCAAATAGGGTTAAACCCTAACAAAGCTTTTTTAAGGAGTTTAAACTTCCATCCTCTGTTAAATTATGATTAAGGGAATTAAATTCCCGCTGCTGTAACAGAACTAGGTTCTTAATTAGGGTTAAACCCTGTTTCTTTTTTGTTCTGAAGGAATTAAATTCCCATGATATAGGGTCAAGCCCTAACTTTTATTTTAAAGGAATTAAATTCCTATAGTTCTGTGAGAATTAAATTCTCGTGCTTGTATTCCTTCTCCATGTTTTGGATCTGCATGGCAGGATCTCAACCCATTGAGAATTAAATTCTCAACCTTAAGGGGAGATGTGCACTTTGCAGGTCCTCCATCAAAGAGAGAAGAAATATGTTCTTCTGTTTTCACATTATCAGAGTTAAACTCTGTTGAGAATTAAATTCTCTTTCTTTCAAAAGGCCTTCCCTTTCTTACCTAGGGTTTTTTGCAGAGGGTCCGAGTCTTTTCAAAGTATCAAAGCTCTCCTCCTTTTTTTCTTTTTTCTCTTCTCTGCGCATGTATATATTTCTCTGTGTCTCTTGGCTCCTATTTATAGGAGAAGCAGCCGAATCAATCAGTTTTTGACGAATCTTCATTGAGATTTGATTTGCATTCATCATTCATTTTGGGCCGTTGGATTATTAGGTGAATTTTATTTACCATTGGATTTTAAATCCAGAGATTCTCCCTTGTTATTTTGGTTAGATTTAAAGGGGAAATCTTTCCAAACCCGAGATTTTCCCATAGATAGATGATATTTCATCACCTCTGAATCTTTAATTTGATTGGTTCCAGATAGTTGCTTTCTTTTGGAAAGATTTGAATTTCCTTCAGAATTTAATTCTGTTGACAAAATGGGCTTTGACAGCCGGTCACGTGTGACCACGTGACCCATGGTCACGTGTGAGCACGTGACCCCCTTTGGCATGAGCCTTTTCCTTTCTTTTGCGCTCTGTCTTCTGATCGTTGCTTAAGCGTCACGTGCCACCACGTGACTCCTGGTCACGTGTGAGCACGTGACCCTTGTTTGAACTCTCTTTCCTTGGTTCGTCTGGAGAACGAGTCTGCTGTCTTGAACGTCACGTGCCAACACGTGACCCTGGTCACGTGGGAACACGTGACCTCTTCTGAAGCCTTTTCTTGACTTGATCAGAGAACTTGTGTGCCTTTGACGCTTGGATTTAAATGTCACGTGTCGCCACGTGACCCTGGTCACGTGGGAGCACGTGACTCTTTCTGAAGCCCATTTTCTTCAGCGTAGTCAGGAAACTGAACTTGACTTGATGATGCCTTTTAGGTGTCACGTGCCAACACGTGACCCCTTTTTGAAGCTTTTCCCAGAAGCTTTCCTGATTTTAAATCAGGAAACACTCGCCTGGGAGGGACGTAAAATGTTCGCAGCTCTTGCACGTTGTGAGCTTCAAGCGTATCAAGATCTTTGTAGTGCTCCGGTGGGATCATGGTGATTTGCAAACTCTGATCATCACCAGGAAATTCTCGTATTGGCGGCCGACTAGAGAACACAACATTAACCTCATCCTTTGAGTCACTTCTGAAGATCCATATGGGGGCGGACGGTCCCGGGTCATCGCGTCGAGACGGCCCAGAGTAAACTATCTCTTCTTCTTCTTCAGTATCACTCCCGAAAACAAGAATGGTGGCAGCGGCTTTGTTCTCCGGTTTGCGACATCTCTCTGTATCCTCGAAATCTGGCAAAAAGTACTTTGCATCTTCGTATTTGCGGACTTCGTTCACGAAGAATAGGTTTAGCTCACCTGTTACGGTATACTCGAGACCATCCTTGAAATACTTCATACACTGATGTTGCGTAGAAGGGATGATGTTGTACTCGTGTAACCAAGGTCGGCCGAGCAGAGCATTGTAACATGTCTTGGCATCTATGACGTGAAACTTAATGTCCGTGATGAGTAGCCCGAAGCGTAGCGTCAATATCACAGACCCAAGAGTTCTCGATGATTGGGAGTCGAACCCGGAGATGGTGATCATGTCCCGAGCAAAATGCTGGACGCTCATGCAAATCTCCTTTAACACCCGCACGTTGAGGAGATTAACGGAAGACCCATTGTCGACCAAGATTTTGCCTATCTTTATGTCGTGGCAATATCCAGAGACGTATAGGGGACGGTTGTGGTCGCACGTCCCAAGGAGCATGTCTTCGTCACCGAAAGTGATATCGGCCGTATGCACTTCTTCCAGCTCATTCTTCATCCTTTCTTCGGTTAGGAAGGCTTGGAATTGTTCGGGCTCTTATAGCACCTTAATTAATGAATCTCTCGCTTCCTTTGATAACAGGAGGGCATCGAGAATACTGAGCTGAGAGGGTAGCTTCCTCAGGTGCCCTAGGATGTTGTAGTCCACTTTATTCTTCTTAGACGGGTCCTTGGCAGTCAGCTCTTTCATAACTTGGTCATCTAAGGTGATATCCTCAGCGACCTTTTCCTTTCCCTTATCCTCTCTAGTTGCGGATCCGAGATTCTTTTCCAGGAGCGTGCGATTGCGCAGCTGAATGTTTTCGCAATCCTCTGGTTCTTTCTTTTTCCCCAACACGGATTCTTTAAACAGAGGGCCCATAGCCGTTTCTTCGTCAGAATCGCTCCCGAATGTGAGCACTTGCGGTCCTCCGGCGTTGACCGTGTAGTAGTTACCGGCAGTTCTTTTATGTCCTTCGGTCGTACTTTTCTGCTCACGACGAGCTCTGCGTTTCATTCGCTTAAAATGTTGCCGATGATCAACATATCCCCACCACCATGTCTTAAAAGAGTCACACTCCTCAGTGGGGTGTGAAATCCTCAAATGATATGAGCAGTAATTAGGGTGCCTCTCCGCCCCTTTGAGCGTGTTTCCTTCCGAGGGTGGTAGCTTCATTCCCATTAGCATGGCTTTGGCAAACCTTTTCCTCGTCTTGAATATGTTTTTATCCGCATCAGATGTCGTTTGATCTGGCGGGAGTGCTTCGACTCTTTCGTTTAATCGCCTGCGTTTGGCTCCTTCTGATGCGGCCATCTCACGCTCTTGGTCGGCTTTACTTTTCAAACGAATCTCGTCTAGAAAGGCGTCAATCATTTCGTCTGTTGGCCACACAAGCTCCGACTCAGGCTCTGCCCCCAGTTTCTTAGTGCCAGGAGTTTTGTCATCGTCCGTAAACGAGTGGGAGATCACATGACAACTCGCCACATAACCCTCGGATTCATCCGATGAACTTTCCCCCTCATCTTCCTCTTGAAAGACGTGGTTGAGGAATTCTTGGAGTGTAATGGGAGTCCGCGTCTTTTGATTGTACTCTTCCAGCGTGTCAATCTGCTTCTGTAAGTCCGTGCGCTTGTTGCCAGGTTTCACGGGCTTCTTAGATCTCTTCTTCTTTTTCTTCGAAGATTTCGACGGCTGGTTGTGAGTTCTCGGGCCATCACCACTGATCTTCGGAGTTGGGCGTGGCTTCAGCATCCCTTCAATGATCTGGGGTTCCTGCGGGTTCTTCCACCTGACCGCCGGGTATGTTTCAAGATCGTTCAGCATCCTCTTGGTTTTTGCTGAAAGCACAATTTCCCATGGAGCTTCTTCAATGAAAGAACAAGTTGCCCCCAGTGTATCCATCTTCTTAGCAGTGTGAGATTGTGGCGGGTTCACTTTCCACTTTTCGGACAGCGCAAACTTGCCCTGTAGGTATTGATCTTCAATCCATCCTTTAAAGACGAAGCAATTCTCAATCGGATAGCTTACTGTTTGATGGTAAGGGCAGTAGTTGGGGTTATTCACCTCACTGGGTTACGGCGGTCGCCTTGGGTTTGGCAAGTTGATAAGTCTGTTGCGTATTGCCAACTCGAAGAGCCTCTTTGTCTTATCCTGCAGGAATGAGTAGGGGCACTTCATTTTCTCATTATAATACCGCCGTCTTTCTTCCAGTTGATCCGCCAGCTTTGGGGTACTGGGTTGCTGCTGAGCGTTCGCAACGAAGGTTGCCTTCCCTTTACCCTTGTCATTCCGAAGTTCCGGCTTCGGGGGAGGCGGTCTGTGACCCATCTGGTCCATCTGGGCCAACTTGTCGATCAAATCCTGGAACGTGGTTGGCTTAAAGAACATCATGAACTGTAAGATAGTTGCATGAGGATCTAAGGTACCCACGAACATGCCCACCGCAGGCGCTTCTTCAATGCGCTGTTCGCACTTTGACCATAAGTTCCGCCATCAGATCGCGTATTGGACCCAAGTTTCACCCGGCTTTACCCTTGCATTAATCAAAGCTGTTATCGGGGTGCGTTCGCTGGCGCTTGCGAAACGCTGGGTAAACAGCTACTCCATTTCAGCGAAAGTTTTGACGGAGTCGTTCGGAAGCTCAGAGTACCACTCAAACGCCGTCTCTGATAAACTGCCGCCGAATTGGCGAAGAAAGAGCTTATCATCGCCGCCGGTGTTGCCACAAAGAGCCCTAAACTGAGCGACATGTTGATGGGGATTGCCTGTCCCCTTGTATACATGGAATTTCGGGATTGTGTAGCCCGGCGGGTATTTGATCTGGTCATACCAGCTTGGATATGGTCTTCCCGTCCTGACAACTTGACCAGCTGCCTCAGTCGCCTGGTGAACGCGTATCTGTTGAGCTATGTATTCGTCCAGGTCAGCCTTGGAGATTGTCTCCTCCTTGGCTGTGGACAGAGCGGGCGGAGGATTTGACGTTTCTCCCCTGTCGTCTTCAAGAATGATTGGAGGATCTTCAGCAGGAGGCTCTTACTGGATCATCATACCCACCATGTCCTGGAACAGAAGGGCCATTCGTTGTATATTGGCTGCTTGTTCAGCAGCCTTTTTATCCTTCTTCTCCAGTATTCTACGAAGGAACTCAGCGTCAGTTTCTTGTTCCTGGCGTTGATCAGATGACGCTTCGAGGTTTTCTTTCGGCCCAGTGAGTGCGGCCATCGCGTTCATCATTTCTTGGAGCTTCTGTTGTTGCTCATGAGCCTTGGTCACTGACCGTGTAAGTGGCCTATGACCCGTGGATGCACGGCTGTCCTCTTTTCCAAGCGCCATGTATAGTGTATGCACCATCATGCCCCCAGACTTAAGGCGTTTCGGCTTATTGTTCTTGACATTTTCTGCAGGAGTGGGGACTCTATCCGGTTTCTTTCTCTTCTGAGTAGTCGACGTGGAGGGAGCCGTTGCCGCGGGCACCCAAGTAGCTGGCGTCCTCTGTTGTTTGACATGACGGTTCTTTTCTTCCTGAACCTTCACCCTCTTCTACTGGTGGGAGTGATCTTGAATGATTACCGAGTCCTGAACCCGTCGCCAGACCTTATAAATTTTGGAGGACAGCCGTTGAAGGGGCTGCTCCGGCTTTGTTTCTATAACATTTTCCGCAGGTGGAGAGGATCTTTTGAGAACCGCGGTCGGCGAATTTCTGCGTACCCTGTTTAGCAGCTCAAAGCTGTTCCCAGTTTGAACAGCAGCCTCAATTTCCACCGTTGGAGCTGGTGGAGTTAGCCCGGAGGGGGAATTGCCCCCAGTCTTCCTTATCCGGCGCCAGTGGCGACGTCGGGCATGCCGGGTTGTTGGGATTGATTCAGTGATGGCTGCGTCTTGCCCCCTGTTCTGGGGAAAGGCTGCTGCCGGTGTCAGCCTCTTGAAGACTGACGTTCGTTGAGAAGCTACAGTTTTCTGAGCGGGAGCGGGAACGGGGGTAGTTAGTCTCGAGAAGACCAACCCTCTGGGAGAAGAAGCCGCCTTGACGACTTCGGGAGCAGCTGTCTTCCTTGGGATGGCCAGCACAGGTATTAGGGGCTTCTCGGCGGGCCCTTTGGAGTTTAGGCTTAGTCTGGTGAAGACCGAGGAGTTGGAAGACCCGTTGAGAAGGGCCGTAGGAGTAGCAAGTCGATCAAAGACCGACTTCTTTGACGCTTCCGGTAGGGGCATTGGGATGTTAACGTTCACCGGCGGGAGCATGGTCCCAAAGAATAAACCGATGGTAGCTTGAGTCACTTTCTTCACAGGCATAGTGAATATCGAAGCAGCCTGGGGTCCGTATGCTACACCTCCAGATGAGGTGGAGCGTCGGTTGCATTTGCAGTTGGCGCAGTTCGAGCGGTTGTCGGCCATTGATCATTTTGCTTTCTGCAGCAAACGAAACGCCAAATCTTAGTACTTTGAAACCCAAGGGCAACCATTAGCGAACCACGATTGGTTCGCGAATCACGACACACGAAGTGTGGAGTGGAAAGAGGAAAAGGTCCTACCGGGCATGCCAGAATCGGTTCCCCTCCGAAAGACGGCCAAGACAGGGACGTCTTGCCTGAGATTCGGGACAGATGATAATTGGGTGCTATCCGTCCACCTCTCCGAAGATGCCAAGTTGATTTATGGCACCATGTATCGAAGGTTTAAACGGATGCAGCCGCAGACTTCGTCAGATTCCCCCTCGCTCGAGGGGTATTTGATTGTGGGGACGCTCTTCCCTGCAGGCGCAAGCCCCTGCAGTTAATTACGCTACCGCATTACGGTAACAACTTTCTCCTTCTCCAGATGGTCACTTCGTGTCGTGTGTGTTTGTTTCGTGTTCGGTTGCCCGTAGATTGTATACGGAGACTGAGTTATGTCGTCGCCCGTAGGGCGTGGACTAGTCCAAATCCATATCTTTCTTAAATTTAGGATTGGGGGTTTGGGTTTAAGGATGCGTTAGTCTCGTTTGAGACTAAGATCGACTTAAACGTTTGTTAAGGATACGTTAGCCTAGTTTTAGACTAAGATCAACTTAACGGGATCGTTAAGATCCAACAAGAGAGCAATAAAGAGGGCCCTGTTGTTTAGTTTAGTGACATTGCGGTCAGTAGGTAGTTTAAGGACATTGCGGTCCAATGTTAGTTTTAAGACGTTACGGTCAAGGTTAAGGACGTCGTAGTCCGTGGATTTAAGGACTCCACGGTCCGATCTTAGTTTTAAGACATCACGGTCAAGGTTAAGGACGTCGTAGTCCGTGGATTTAAGGACTCCACAGTCCGATGTTAGTTTTAAGACATTACGGTCAAGGTTAAGGACATCGTAGTCCGTGGATTTAAGGACTCCACGGTCCGATGTTAGTTTTAAGACATCACGGTCAAGGTTAAGGACGTCGTAGTCCGTGAGTTTAAGGACCCCACAGTCCGTATCAATGTGTGTGGTTATCGGGACCCGTCACCTCTTTGAAGACGTTGAGGAATTACAACGACAAGTATCAAAGGAGTGAAGAGATGTACCCTTACACCGAGGTAGATTAAATGATCTGTAGCCCAATTTGGAAACTAAGATCAATTATTATATTATGATCCCATTGGCCCAGTTAAGTTTGAATTGAGGACTTATGGCCAGCTTGGGCTAAGTCCAATTGTATCTGGGATATTGGCCCTCTGTTGATTCATTAAAGGAGAGGTTTTGCCTCTGGAAACTTAGCCAATTGGGCTAAGGCTAGTGTTAAACACTGGGAAAAGATTAACAAGTTAGTGTTGAACACTAAAAGATAATCGGTGTTGAACACTGGAAAAAAGGCTTTCAAATTAGTGTTAAACACTAAGCAAGTCAGTGTTAAACACTGCAAATATAGTTTTCCAGATTAGTGTTAAACACTAAGTAGAGTCAGTGTTAAGCACTGGATACAGAGGGTACAATTTAGTGTTAAACATTGAGGCAAGAGGGGTCACGTGGTAACACATGAGAGCGCCCTTCTTCTCTTTATTTTGTTCTGCAGGTAAGTGTTTAACACTTTCAGTTCTGAAAGCCATCACGTGCGGGCACGTGATCGGGGCTCATGCTCTGGTTTATTAGAATACTCATTAGGGGTCACGTGGTGACACGTGAGGGCGCCCCAGAGTTCTCTTTTATTTTGCTGTTTCTTTATGTGCTTCAGGGATCACGTGGGACACGTGAGGCATTGCCTCAAAGTTCTCTTTATATATCTTCACAGGAGTCACGTGGTAATACGTGAGGTGTCTGCTTCAGAGTTCTATTCTGTGGGTCTTTGCAGGGGTCACGTGGTAGCACGTGGCTCTGCGTGTTTTTAAAGTTCTGTTCATAGGGTTAAACCCTAAACTTTAGAGGAATTAAATTCCTGTTTTCTTCTGAAGAATTATATTCTTAGTTAGGGTTAAACCCTGATTTCTTTTAATAAAGGAATTAAATTCCTGTGAGTTTGAGAGAATTATATTCTCAGTTAGGGTTGAACCCTAGTTCTGTTCATCTTGAAGGAATTAAATTACTGTATCATAGGGTTAAACCCTAACTTTTTGTCAAAGGAATTGAATTCCTATCATTTTGTGAGAATTAAATTTTCTGAACTTAGTTCCTCCTCTGTGTTTTGGATCTGCCTGGCAGGATCTCAACCCAATGAGAATTAAATTCTCAATTCATGGGGAGATGTGCACTTTACAGATTCTCCACCAGAAAAAGAGCTAAGTTCTCTTCTTTTATGTAAGAGTTAAACTCTTTTGAGAATTAAATTCTCCTTTGAAGCCTCCCTTTTCCTTTCTTACCTAGGGTTTTCCTTTTTGTAGAGAATTCAAGGCTATATCTTTCTCTCTCTGTGTATATCAAAAAAAAAGATCCAAAGGTCTCAAGGTTTCAGAGAAAGGTTTTAGAAAAAAGGTCTTCGAAAAAGGGTGGGGCCCTCTTCTTTTCTTGGCTCCTATTTATAAGAGAAGGAAGAAAATCAATCTGCTTAGTAAATTTCTCATTTAAAGATTTGATTTGTATGTTAAGAGATTTGATTTATATTTATCATTAATCCGGGCCTTTAGATTATTAGGTGAATTTTATTCACCATTGGATTTTAAATCCAAAGATATCTCTTTGTTATTTCGGTTAGATTTTAAGGGGAAATCTTTCCAAGTTCAAGATTTTTCCATAAATAGGTGATATTTAATCACCTTTAGATTTTTAATCCAACGGTTCCAAATAATCATTCTCTATTTGGAAAGATTTGAATGATCTCTTCTCAGAATTTAATTCTGTTAAATAATAAGGCTTTTAAAGCCGGTCACGTGTGGCCGCGTGACCCCTGGTCACGTGTGGCCGCATGACCCCTGGTCACGTGTAGGCACGTGACCCTTGGAACAGGCATTTCTTCTCCTTTTGCGCTCTGTTCTCTGGCCGCTGCTTAACCATCACGTGCCAGCACGTGACCACTGGTCACGTGTGAGCACGTGATGCCTCTGCTGGAGCTTTTTCTTGATTTCTGATCAGGGGGTGAATGTGCTTTTTGCCGCTGCTTTAAACGTCACGTGCCAACACGTGACCACTGGTCACGTGTGAGCACGTGATGCCTCTTCTGAGACCTTTCCTGATTTTTAATCAGGGAACAGTGCCTTCCCTTAAGAATTCCACGAGGGGCTTCCTCCAGTCTCGGTCCCCTTCCTGGGCTGTGTACACATGAAAAATTGTCGCCCCGTCTTCCACGCTGGGCCGTGGCAGGGTCTCGAAGAGGATAGATTGCTTGTTGTTGGCCGAGTAGGATGAAACCAGCTTACTCAGGGCATCGGCTTGGGCATTGAGTTGTCTGGGTATTTGCTCTACCTGGACCTCGTCGAAGTTCTTCCGAAGTCTTCTTACCTCGGCGAGATACTTCACCATTAGAGGTTCCCGGGCTTCCAAATGGCCGGTCACTTGGCCAACGACGAGGGCTGGGTCACTGCGGATCCGAATTGTTTTCAGCCCCAGCCCGGAGGCCATGCAAAGTCCAGCCAGCAAGGCCTCGTATTCTGCCACGTTGTTTGAGACCTTGAACCCGAGCTTCAGAGAATACTCCATTTCCGTCTCATTCGGGCCTCGAATGATGAGGCCGGCTCCACAGCCTTCCTCAGTCGAGGACCCGTCGACGTAAATAATCCACTCAGGGACTGAGTCAGGCCCCCCTCGATCGAGAGTTGAGCCGCGCGGGTCGGCGTGGACTCTGGCTCCTTACTGGGGATGGTGCATTCGACGATAAAATCGATCAGGGCCTCTGCTTTAATGGCCTACCTCGGGCGGTATTTTATGTCAAATTGGGACAGTTCCCACCTCCACTTTTCTAAGCAGCCCGAGGATTCGGGTGACGCGAGGATAGCCCCCAGCAGGCGCTACATAAGAACGAGGATGGTGTGCGCCCGGAAGTAGTGTCGTAGCTTCCTTGAGGCCACAACGATCGCCAGAACGATCTTCTCCATGGCTGGGTACCTCGTTTCAGCGTCTTTAAAGACGTGGCTCACGTAGTACACCGGCTTCTGCACTCCGTCAACCTCTCGGATGAGAACTAAGCCTGCTGCTTGGTCGGATACCGCCAGATACAGTGATAACTCGTATCGAGTGTCCAGAAAACCCATGATGTCGCTTTCACCCTCGACATCGTCGGCTGGCTGCTCAGACGAAGATGCTGCGGTGAAGCATATCTTTGCAATCCGCTGGTCTCCATAGACCCGACCTATCCCGCCCTGATTGAGAGGGAACTTCATCGCCGGGTGATAGGTCGATATCTGGGCCCGAAGGGAGTTCAGCGTTGGGCGGCCGAGGAGGATGTTGTAGGCCGATGGGATCTTTGCTACGATGAATTCCATGGGCAACATTCGCATGCGGCCGGCCTCCCCGACGTTAAACTGCAGAGTGACTACCCCTTTCGCCGGGATGGAGTGGTTGGTGAACCCTGAAAGGATGTAGGAGGTCGGCCTTAGGTCTGCTGGGGTGAGCCCCATGCGCAGAAAGCAATCGTAGAAGAGAATGTACGCCGAGCTACCCGAGTCGACCAGTATCCTGTGCACCTCGTATTGGTGGACTCGAACCGTGATCACCAGAGGGTCTTTGTGGGGCAGGGATATGCCGTGGAAGTCCCCGTCGTAAAAAATGATCGGCTCATTATCCCTGGTCTTCTTCCTCGGGCGGCTATCGGCCTCTACTACCGGCGCGGGGTGCTGAGTCTCGGAGGTGCTCGACGGACCCCATGCTGACATGACCATGATTTTTGATGAGCCTCGGTTCCTTTCGACGAGGTCCCTTAGGTCTCCTGGCGAAGTCGTTTTTGAGCTGCCTTGGCGAGTCTCGCGTGCGCGACCCCATCGAGGGAAGGGGTACCAGTCATGCCTGCGAGCAGACGAGCTGACCGCCACCGCCTTGGGGGGAACAGGGGTGCGACGTGACTCGGGGCGAAGCTCTCTGACGTGAGACCTCGAAGTCAAATAGGTTGGCCCGAGGGACCTGCGACTGTTGGAGACAACGAGGCGATGATCGATCGTGCCGACGCGAGCAGAGTCTTCTCTCCCTCTGAAAGGGTCCTGGTCCCGAAGTAGGGGAGCGGCGACCCGGGGAGCTTGTCCCGCCGTTTGGATACGGGCGAGCGCATCCACGACGGACGCGAGTCGATCTATCCGGGCGGCTAGGGCGTTGATGGCATTCGGGGGAGGAGATTCGTCCGCGCCTCCGTTGTGGGGGAGGCGGCGGCTAGTGCTTGGATCGTCGTGGTGACCGCTCGCCATTGGGTTGAGATTGGAAGATGAACTTTATCTTAGTGGAATCAAGTTTCCCACAGACGGCGCCAGCTGACGCGAGCCGTATCGCGTCAAGATGTTACCTTCCGTTGTTCTGCTGTTGGCGATGATGGACGGCCGAGATTTGAGTTAGAGGATAGCTCATGAAGTGTGTGGATCTCAATGGGTTTGAGGCTGTTGGGGCCAAGCTACCTGCAAGGAAGTCCCGGGATGGTTGTACCACCGAGGACCCTCCGACGATCAAGTTAGACAGGAAATCCGAGTAGAGTAACGGCCTAGTGAGTGGAAAATGACTTACTTGAACCGTCTGAAGGAGGGGTTTATATAGCGGTGGCAGCAGGCAGGCAGGTGCGAGAATCACGCTGGCCGTTATGCCCCCGACGTCACGCCCGCGTGATGGGCGGGATCTCCCATTAATGGCGAGACAGGCTCGTTAATGGGGATCGTGATGACGTGGAACGCGGGATCGTGGGCAGTGGAGATCTCACGCATGGCGAGATTCGTGGAGGCGGGGCGGAAGCACCTGCGAATGATGTCGTTGGTCGGTCTAAGGGACCGAGGAAGATGAGCTCGGAGGGGGCTCGGGACCGAGTGGGAGGCCGAGCTATCTTGGTTCTGTGGTAGCCCGGAGGCGAGTTGAGAGGGCCGAGGAGGCCAAGTGTGCAGGAGGCTCGGAGGCGATCCAACGGTTGTGTGCAAGGCGGGCATAGGAGTGGTGTGGACAGCCCAGAAGGTCGGCCACGTCCATGGGTCGCAGACCCGGGTGTTCCTCCGACGTGCTGTCCTTGGTCCTTCCTTACGGGCTTCGGGACACGTCATCAGCCACATGTCACGATCTGGGAGATCACCGATATCGAGCACCATCACATTCCTCTCTCCATCTTTCTCTTCTTCATCTCTTCTTACAAAATTCTCTTTACTTTTCTATTAAAATAGAGATCTTTTCAATAGTTTGGTAGACTTATGTGTAATAAGTAGGGAGTTGAACTTGAAAGAGGGTTGAAATGGTTGATCATAATAAAGTTTAATGAAGAAGATGAAAGTTGGGATGAAAATGAGAGATCTCGTGTTTAAGCACGAGAGATTTATCCATTTGATCCTTTTGTCGGTAAGTATGGGAAGTTTCAGGAAATTCTAATTTATCCTTGGTTTTTTTTTGAAATGGGGTATAATAAAATTGAAATTATTAAAATAAAATAATTTTTTTATTTCTCAAAATAGGACGGTTTCAAATCCGGCCCACCCTCTAAAGGAGAGGGCGGGTTCAACCCGCCTTCTATAGGAAAGGGTAGGGGCGGGTTCCGCCCCTTTTTTTTAATAAAAAATAAATTAATTAAAAACAGAAATTAATTAAATATCGACTAAAAAAATAAACAATAATATTAGTGTTGTTTTGGTTCCGGACAATTGTTATTACAGTTCATATAGAATTATTATAAATATGAATCTTGTATACACTCCAATAAAAAAATGAATAAGTCAAATTTAAAATACAAAAAAATCATATCTGTTTGTAAAAGGTAAATTGTACAAGTTTCTTTACAAGCGCTAACTGATTTTCTTCCGGTGCACTTGTCACGATCTCGAAGGTCCCGCCCCTGTTGACTGTCCTGGACATTTAGTCCTATAATGACCTGGTTGTTTGCATAGGCTACATCTGTCGTAATTTTGCTGAGGATCAGCATCCATTATCATTCGATCTCGACGCACCTTAGTTCTTCCGGGCCCTATATTTTTTTCTGGCGGTAATACAGTCTGTGTTTGTCCGTTTCCAGTATAATAGTGTCAATAGCGACTGTCTGGTATAGGATGAAATTTTGGATCGTATGCGCCTTGGTAATTGAAAACTGTATAGTAACGGGAAGCAAAATTGTAATGTGGGTTATGCATGCTGCTCGCAGCAGCAATTGCGTGGGCACAAAGTAAATGTTGTTGCTGGAAAACACCGCATGTGCACGAAAAAAGCTCTTCATCTCTAAAATTTACGATATATTGATTCCCATTACTCCCCGTAACTTGAAACTCCGCTGAGTCAAACCTTTCAGATCTGTAGTATTGTGCTCTGCGCTCTCTTTTCCGAAATATAATTTCGTAATACGCGGTGAGTGAAGTTTCTATCGCTAAGGACTTTTCCCTTCTTTACACAAACTAAGTATTCACTCTGAAAAAGGTTCGAACAATCAAACCCTGTATCGGTGAGCCTCTAACACCTTTAAGGACCCCGTTAAAGCTTTCAGACATATTAGTGGTCATTAATAGATATCTGCATCCATTATCTTGTGCTTGTGACCACATGCGTATTAGATACCCATCTAACTACGCTTTCGCGGCTTGACTCATCTCTCTAATTTTCGTCATGTACATGTCATGAACATTAGGGTCAGACGCTTCACCGGCTTTGTACATAAGCTTATGTAGATCTGAATTTTTAAATTTTCTATCAAAATTTTGCCTGAAGTGCCGCAGGCAAAACCTATGTGGGGTCGTCAGAAATACAGCTCTCATTGCAGCTAGTATTTCTAGATGTCTATCAGATATGATGCATAAATATGTTTTATCAATAACAGATGGGATACATTTGAGTTGACGGAAAAACCATGACTAGGATGATGTATTTTCACTCTCGACAATAGAAAATCCCAACTGAAATATACCGTTATTAGCATCAACACCTGTAGCAATTAACATGCAACCTCTGTACTTACCATATAGATACGTCTCATCCATGCACAATATCGGCCGACAGTGTGTAAAACCAGCCACACAAGGAGCAAAACACCAGAAAATTCTTTGAAACCTGACACAGCCATCGACATCTGTTTCTATGGTTTTTAACCGGTATACGGACCCCGGATTTGATGCTTTCATGGCTTTCATAAAAGGGACCAGTGAGTTGTACGAGCTTTCCCAATCCCCAAATATCTTGTATAAAGCCTTTCTACGAGCATCCCATGCCTTCACATATGAAATCTGAATTTTGTGCTCTCCGCTGACGTAGAGCCGTATCTCTCGGGAAGTCATCGCCACATCTGTATGGATTAGTGGCATGATTAGTAAGCAAATGTAAGATGAAGTGCAATTCATGTGATCTTTTAACATAATAGAATTAATGCAAGTATGTTCTTGGTTGTATTTTGTGACCTTCCAAGCTTTGGCTCTTTTGGAACAACATGCATACAATCTCCACTTACATTCAGGAGCTTTTGTACATACCACGGTATAGTACGTCTTATTTGACTCATCGGTTTTAAATGTAACGTTTTTTTGAATAGCCCACGATTTCAGCTTACAAATAAGATCTCCTTTTTCCTGAAACATATCTCCAACAGTGACGCAATCTTTGCTTGCTACGGTCGCTTCCAAATAGGGTTCAGTATTTACTTTTGTCACGGCTAAGTCTACCCAACTATCATCTTCCAGCGGATCGAGGCCGGGATCTTCTAATTCGACAAAATCATTATTCGCAGCCATATCATCAATCAATGCTACTTCATTCAATCCAGCGGCTTATTCCACGCTATCCTCCCCTTGATGACCTTCATCAGTTTCATCATCATCACTGCCACACATATCAATGTCACCCGCAGCAACATAAGGCTCGGGTGCAATATATGATGGTTGAGGTCGGTGTAATATGGATGGTTCGGCGTGAAATGACCGGAAAGATGTGAACGGATATGCTTGGAATGTGCTACTTAGATTGTGTTGGAATGATGCGGAGGTATGGGAAAATCTGCGTTTAGTATATAAATTGTTCTTATATAATTTTTCCTTAATATTTTCATATTACGAAAAATATAAACATAATCACCACTTGTTTCAGATTTATTTACCTTTGGAAGGTTGTATATGATAATCCTTATTGTTCTTCGGGGGTGTATGTAACTGCAGCAGTCGATTGGGAAAATCTGTAGATAATATATAAAATATATTAGTATTTTGGTATTATAAAAAGTGGATTTATAAAATATTTATTTTTGAGTTTGAAGGTTTGAATAATGTTGTGTATAGTCATATCCACTGAGACTAATGGTATCATCGTTAACCATGGGACAGTACCCCCAGGAACTACCTCCAGAATTACCATCAAAATTACCCGTTGGAGCAACATCTCATACTTCCAATTGTTCCTTCTGAACTAAAAGTTCAATAGAATGCTGAGCGTTTGCCAGACTGAGCTCCATCATCGAAGATATTGATGCATCGTCTATAATTTCAACCAATGCATTTCCACTAAATATAGGCCATATACAACTTAATTTAAGCTTAATTTCACGGGGATCGTATTTCGTGATTTTAAACACTTTATTCTCGATTTCATTATAAGTCGTTGATGGTTCTAATCGCATAATTCTTGCGCATCCGTCCATATACTCGGGACCTTGTACACTTATGACAATCTGGCCATTGTATTTACATACAACAAATAAACTTGAACTTGTCATTATCTGCATCAAACAATTTCAAGCCAACAATAAAAAAAGCGTTAACAACTTATATAATGATTATATTCATTGAAAAATAAATAAACGTTAAAATAAATTTTTGTACATTTAAAGGGGTGCAGATGAGATTTTTTAGGAGGTGCAGATGCAAATCGGAGCAGGATGAGATTTTGTAGGAGGTGCAGATGCAAATCGGAGCAGAATGGAGAGCAAATGGGAGGAGAGTGCAGATGCAAATTGGACCGAAATGGAGAGCAAATGGAGATGAAAGAGAGCTGTTTTTATAGGTGTTTGGTGGTAAAGGGGTCACGGCTTTGTCTTGGATTAATTAAAATTATTTAAAATATTAAGGAGGGCGGGATTTTGGAACCCGCTGGCATAAAATTATTGAAGGGGGTGGTTTCTAAGAACCCGCCCTCTTCTTTGCAAAATGATATGACCACACATAATTATTATCAGTAAGATTTGACAACACAATATGATTTAAGAAAAAAACAAAAGACTTGACAGGAAAAAACAGAAGAGATGAGGGCAGGTTCTTGGAACCCGTTGGCATAAAATTATTGAAGGGGGCGCGTTCTAAGAACCCGCCCTCTTCTTTGCAAAAGAATATGACCGCATATAATTATTATCAGTAAGATTTGACAACAATATGGTTTAAGAAAAAACAAAAGATCTGCCAGGAAAAAACAGAAGAGATGAGGGCGGGTTCTTGGAACCCGCTGGCATAAAATTATTGAAGAGAGCGCGTTCTAAGAATTCGCCCTCTTTTTTGCCAAATATAATTATTATCAGTAAGATTTGACAATACGATTTAAGAAAAAAACAAAAGATTTGACAGGAAAAAATAGAAGAGATGAGGGCGGGTTCTTGGAACCCGCTGGCATAAAATTATTGAAGGGGGCACGTTCTAAGAACCCGCCCTCTTCTTTGCAAAATGATAATTATTATTAGTAAGATTTGACAACACAAAAAAACAGAAGAGATTTGACGACACAAAAAACAGAAATGATAATTATTATTGAAAGGGGCGCGTTTTAAGAACCCGCCCTCTTCTTTGCAAAATAATAATTATTATCAGTAAGATTTGACAACACAAAAAAACAGAAGAGATTTGACGACTTAAAAAAACAGAAATGATAATTATTATTGAAGGGGCGCGTTCTAAGAACCCGCCCTTCTCTTTGCAGAATGATGTGTTCATTGTTAAAAGTGAGATTTGACATTGATTTGACAACATGACAACACAATTTGATTTGACAATATGACAACACTGAATTGATAACACGATATAACAAAAATTGTATCGTTCTGTTTGCAAAGATGAGGGCGGGTTCTCGGAGCACGCTCTCATTTCCCTATAAAATCCCGCCCTCTTCACTCTGATTTTCGCTATCTTTATTTCACTATCTCTATCCAAATTCCCTTCTAAACCCCTGTCTCCTATCTAAATCTTTCGGTGATTGTAATATCAAAATAATTTCAATAGAGAGTCAATCATTCGACAAATCACTGCTCGTAAATCAAAACGAACATAGATCTTTCAGTATATTACACGGGGTGGAAAGATTCAAAATTTATTCAATTTGTTTTAATTCCCCATTTCTTTTAATTCTGATAGTTGAAAATAATATGATTAAATTTTGCAGGATGGAGATAATCTAACAGTCGTCAGTCATAGTTCTGACAAGTGACAAGTTACCGATTATCGTATAATCGAGCGGATTCGAAGAGCCGGATTTTATAAAGTTTCATTGTTTCGTCGTATCCAAATCGACCACAGTCTCGTTACCTCTCCTGTTGAGCGTTGGAGAAAAAAAACCTACACTTTTCATCTTAAATGGGGTGAGGCAACTATCACACTCCATGATATTGGCCTCTTACTTGGTTTACAGGTGAATGGGCTTGGATTGGTCGGAGGTAAAATTGTGGGTCCAGATACCGAGCACCCATACTGGGATACAAATGCCGAGTCTGCTCTCGGACAGGTATAATTCGTAATTTTTTAAATCAAAAGTTTAAGTATGGTATAGTGATATTAATTAACAATTATTTGTAAAATTTAGGCACCAGGAGGCTATACTAAGGGGTATAAGATCATTTTAAACTGGCTCAAAGATACATTTACTAATATCCCTGATAAAACTACCGGTGAAGTCTTGGATAGATATGCACGTGCCTACATTCTGTACATGATCGGTTCTTGGTTGATGCTGAACCAATCGGCAACGCATGTTTATCCTTTATATCTTAGGTTTCTTACGGACTTTGATGTGTCTCGCCAGTATGCTTGGGGAGCAGGAGTTCTGGCTTATCTTTACAAGGAACTAGATAAGGCATGTACTCCTACGAAAAATAAAATTTGTGGCCGCATTACATTACTTCAGGTACATTCCTTATTTTTAACAGCTAGACATTTGCAAAATTATAATATTGATTCTTTCTCTTATCATCTGACACTTTATATATATATTTGGTCATGGGAGCACATGTGTATGGGAAGACCATATCGCATTAATATTTCTGCCGTGGATACCCCTGGAAAGCCTATCGGCTCTTGGTGGAGTGGCAAGAAATCTTATAAGGCTCCCCGTCGAGTATTTAGGTATTATAGAGATAAGTTGGATCGCATGGAGGCGACTCAGGTAACCATAGTTTAGGTAATTAACTTTGTTTGAAAATTTTAAATTAGCTTCATTACAATTTTGTACTATGTTATTTGCGCAGTTCACGTGGACGCCTTATACAGCATATCGTCTGCAAGAATTAACCGGCATTTGTATCGAAGGAGAGCTAGTTTGGCGGGTTCGATGCCCACTACTCTGCATTAATATCGTGGTCATGCACCTACCGGACCGGGTGTTGTGACAGTTCAGTAGATTGCAACATATTGATGTTCCGCCGCCTGCTTCTATGACAATAGAGGGAGACATGCGAGGAGGAAAGGCGGAGGGTGATTGGAGGGAGCATCATCATCCATATTTGCTGAGATGGGAGGATAGGCAGCGTAATATTGCCTTACAGCAAATAGGTGACCAAACAACCACCGACGCTACAGAAACATATCTACAATGGTATAAACATGTCACTATAAGATATCTTCTGCTCCCCCTAACGACTTTCCAAATATCAAGCAGTACGAGCTTAGAGGCCACGTGGAACTAGAAATGGTAAATTAAATTCTTTAAATTATATTAGTTTTTAACATCCAGCGGTATAAGTCAATAATTATTTCTTATTTTTAATGTAACGACAGGCTCGTGGGTTGCATCATATACAATCAATGATGCAGGATCCATATCCGACTGATACTGGTCCAGATACTCAAGCTTTATTTTCAAATGTAGACTTATATATTGGTGGCATATTCGATTTATATAATATGCTTCCACATTTATCGCCATCGTGAGAGCAGCAGCATGAGCTGGCACCAGAGTAGCAGCATGAGCCGGAACCACAGCCGCAGCATCAGGGAGATCCAGAGCAGCGAGATCAGTGGTTTGGAACACCATACTGTCAGCAGCAACCCTGGCATACTGAAAAAGCGCAACAACCGGAGGAACAACAGTTTTGGGGGACAGGTTTTGTGCAACAACAGCAGCCTTGGGGGTCAGATTTTGCACAACAACAGCAGTTTTGGGGGTCAGGTTTTGCGCAACAACAGCAGTCTTGGGGGTCAGGATTTGCACGGCCATGGGGGCCAGGTTTTGTGCAACAGCAGCAACATGAAACCAGGACAGGTTCTTCGCAACAACAGCCCAGTTGCGAGACGGATTTTCGTCCTACATATAGTTGTTGGGAGGCAGCATATATCCGACACATGTCCCACATTCAGGATTCGTGGAACAACAGCCTGTCCAAGACGATACTGAAGACGAAGCAGAAGCCGAAATAGAAGAGCAGACGCCGCTGTCGCCGCCATATACCCAAGAAACGGGAGGGTCGTCCAGTCATCCCAAGAGGCACAGGCTTATATCAAGCCTCCTCGGATTCGGAAAGAGAAAGGGAAAGCGAAAGCGAAAGCGATAATTGTATACTTTAACAAACAGATGATTTTTTGTATTATAAATTTGACGGATTCATTTTATTATTAGAGTGTATACAACATTCATATTTAAACAATACTAATATTATTGTTTATTTTTTTAGTCGATATTTAATTAATTTCTATTTTTAATTAATTTATTTTTTTTATTAAAAATGGGGGGCAGGTTCCCAGAACCCGCCCTCTCCTTTATAAAAGAGAGAGCCGCCCCTATAGGAGAGGCATGCCCTCTCCTTTATAAAGGAGAGGGCGGGTTCCTAGAACCCGCCCTCTTATTTAGAGGATGAGGCCGGATTTGAAACCGTCCTATTTTGAGAAATAAAAAAATTTATTTTATTTTAATAATTTTAATTTTATTATACCCTATTTCAAACAAAAACTCATTTATCCTTCGTTCTGTAACGAAAGGATTCATTGGGACTTGATGATCCTCGATATCGGTGATCTCCCAGATCAGGACACGTGGCAGATGACCTATCCGAGAGCTCACAAGAAAGGACCTACAGTGGCCGACCAGACCACTCCTGTGTCCGTCCTACAAGCAAACGCTGGCTCACCTCCGAGCCCCCAGCACAATTGGCCTCCTCGGCCTTACAGCTCGTCTCCGAGCTATCACAGGCCCGAGCCTCCTCGGCCCTCTCATCTCGCCTCCGGGCTCGAGCAGAACAAAGATACCTCGGCTCTCCCCCTCCTCTGCGAGCTCTCCCGCCGAGGTCATCTTTCTCGGTCTCGTCGACCGACCAACAGCACCGCTTGCAGGCGTAACCGCCATCCCGCGAATCTCGCCATGCACGAGATCTCCGCCGGCCACATCCCATGTTCCACGCCACCACGATCCCCCATTAACGAGCCTGTCTCGCCATTAATGGGAGGTCCCGCTCATCACGCGGGCGTGACGTCGGGGGCGTAACGACCAGCGTGATTCTCGCGCCTGCGTCGCCTGCTGCCACCGCTATATAAACCCCTTCTTCAGACGATCCAAGTAAGCCATTTTTACTCCACTAAATCGTTAGTCTGCTCGGATCTCTAGTCTAACTTGACCCTCGGAAGGTCTTCGGTGGTACCACTACCCCGGGACTTCCTTGCAGGTAGCTCGGCAATCACAACCTCAAACCCATTGAGATCCATACGCTTCAAGAGCGACAGCCTCCAAATCCAATCTCAGCCACCCATCGCCGCCATCAGCAGATCAACGGAAGGTAACATCTTGGCGCGATCCAGGTCGCGTCAGCTGGCGCCGTCTATGGGAACTCCTTGATTCCACAAAAACAAAAGTTCACTTTCCGATCTCAATCCAATGGCGAGCGATCATCACGATGATCTAAGCACCAGCCGCCGCCTCCCCCTCAACGGAGGCGCAGACGAACCTCCCCTGCCGAATGCCATCAATGCCCTCGTCAGCCGCATAGACCGATTCGCATCTGTTGTGGAGGAACTGATCCTTGTCCAAACGGCGAGGCAAGATCACCAAGTCGCCGCTTCCCCGCCCCGGGACCAGGACGCCCACAGGGGGAGAGAAGACTCCGTTCGTGTCAGCGCCGCCGAACACCGCCTCGCTACCTCCCACGGCCGCAGATCTCCTGGGCCGATACGTTCTGAGACCCGCTGGGCACCCCATAGTTCGACACCGAGGTCCGTCGCCAGAGCGCCTCGCCCCGAGATCCTCCGCGCGCCTGTCCCTCCCGAGGAGATGTCTGTCAGCTCGCCTGTTACCAGGCATGACCGACACCCCCTCCCTCGACGGGATCGGGCGAACGGAACTCGCCACGGCGGCTCGAGGGACACTTCGTCGGGGGATCTAAGGAACCTCATTGAGAGGAACCGGAGCCGACGCCAGACGCAGGCCTCCAACAGCAGAGGCCGGGGATCAGAATGCGCCGAGTCATCGAGATACCACGACCGACTCGACGCCCTCGAGAAGAAGATCGAGGGTATGCACCAGGAAGGACACCGTTCAAGCGACGGGGCTAAGTACGCCGCCGACTCGCTCACAAAACCATTCACCGAGGAGCTGCTCGCCGTCCACGTCTCCTCCCGTAACAAGCCCCCAAAGGTCTCCCTCTTCGACGACAAATCTGACCAGAAGGACCACTTGAATGCATTCACCGCGGGAATGAGCTTCCAAGACAACTCCGACACCACCCGGTGCCTAGCTTTCCCGGCCACTCTCATCCGCTCCGGGCAAGACTGGTTCTGAGGACTTGAACCGCGCTCGATCTCAACCTTCAACGAGCTGGCCATACAATTCCTCGGCCACTTCGTCGGGAACAGGCGACAGAAACGCACAGTCGACTACCTCTTCACGATCAAGAGCGAGGACAAGGAGACGTTCAAAGCATACGTCCCCCGCTTCTACAACGCCCTTCTTGAGGTCCCAGAGCATCGGGAGGAAACGGTCTTCACGGCTCTAAGATCTGGTCTTAGGCACAAGGAGTGGTTACGCTCCTTTGCATTAGCGCAACCTAAGACCATGGCCGAGGTAAAGGCCTGGACCGAATGCAAGGTCCAGCTCGAATCCGAGGTGAACGCAAACCTCCCCCATGCCGAGCAAACCGACCAAAAGAAGAGGGCAAGAGAAGAGAGAAGAGGACCTAAGCGGCAAAAACCCTACCTCCCGAAATTCCAGGAGTACACCCCACTCAACGTCTCCCAGGCGGTGCTACTAAAGGAGACCAAGGGCGAGGGGTTCTTCAAGCTTCCCCCAATCCCGTGAATGGCCTCGAAGCGAACCCGGGGCCCCTACTGTGGTTTTCACAGATCGCTGGGCCACTCCACGGAGAGCTGCAAACAACTCCGAGACTACATTGAAGAGCTCATCCGTTCGGGGCACCTCGCAGCGTACTTAAGGGACAAGCGGCAAGCTGACCGCGAGCAGAAGCAGCGTCCCCCTCTCGCCGAGCTGACCATCGGCCAGATCATGGTAATGTCAGCGGAGGATATGCCTGGTACCCACGAAGCTCGGTACCCTGTGCCGGGCATAGATACCAATAGACATCCGGGGGGCACGAGCTGCACGAATAAGAACATCTACTAGCATGTATTTTCTTTTCAGAGCAATGTACATCTTTCTTGAGATCTTTTGTTTATATAATAAAGGGGTCAATAGAGCATTGCAGAAAAGAAAAAGAATTTCATTCATTCAAGAGGTACTATAGGCTCCTCAGCCGTACATAAAAAAAAAAGAAAAAAAAGAAAATTACAATAGCGGGGGAACGGGGTGCAGAGAACACTGCTCATGGTACTCTGACGATATTTCTGCCAGCCGAGCCATCACAGCATCCAGCCTCTGCCTTCGATCTCTCCCGCGAGCGTCGGCATCGTGCCTCAATTGGTAGCACTCACGGACGAGCGCTTCCGAGCGGTCTAACCGACTCTCAGAGATCAGGCCGAAGCGCCTCAGAGACCTTAGCTTGCCTATGGTCTCGTCGAACAGCATTTCGGATAAGGGGTTGTAAAGCCCCGGCGACGCCCTCCAGATGGAGTACATCAGCAGCTGAAGGAGGGAGGACCGCCGGGGGAGCAATCGGCCGAAGTGGTCCTCGATCCTACCTATTACCAACTGCACCGTGTCCTCGGTGCAGTACGTGTCATAAAGGTATACATCCTCGAAGTTTATGATATTTTCGATAGTGAAAGGGAAGTCCTGCATTTTTGCGTTTCGGATGTGAGGAAGGGAGTAAACAATTACCCCCTCAGTTTTATAGCCTCCAACGCCCCCCGGAGTTCAACGGTCGCCCGTTTTCACCCACAACAATGCCGCCACGCGGCAGAAGTTGCGTCGATCAATGCGAAACCGAAACGACACTCCGTCGCTTCGCGTTCCCCACACAATCGTGACACGTGTCGCCGCGACCATGCCTCTTCTCAGTGCGCCGACTGGCTATCAAAGTCAAAGCCCTCGCTTAGAGGCAGCCGAGCAGCTTCCCTGCTCAGCTATCCCTGGTCGGTAGCCTCCCTACCCCACAACGCTAAGGATCAAAACCCTCACCAAGAGGCAGCCGACCAGCTACCCCGCTCGGCTATCCCTGGCCGGTAGCTTCCCTACTTCACAAAGCTTGGGATCAAAGCCCTCACCAAGAGGCAGCCGAGCGGCTACCTCGCTCAGCTATCCCTGGCCGGTAGCTTCCCTACCTCACAAAGCCAGGGATCAAAGCCCTCACCAAGAGGCAGCCGAGCGGCTTCCCTGCTCGGCTATCCCTAACTGGTAGCTCCCCTACCTCACAACGCCAGGGATCTAAGCCCTCGCATAGAAGCACCCGAGCGACTTCCCCGCTTGGTTATCCCTGGCTGGTAGCTCCCCTACCTCACAACGCCAGGGATCTAATCCCTCGCATAGAGGCACCCGAGCGGCTTCCCCGCTCGGTTATCCCTGGCTGGTAGCTCCCCTACCTCACAACGCCGGGGATCAAAGCCCTCACCAAGAGGCAGCCGAGCGGCTACCCCGCTCGACTATCCCTGGCCGGTAGCTTCCCTACCTCACAAAGCCAGGGATCAAAGCCCTCACCAAGAGGGAGCCGAGCGGCTGCCCCGCTCGGCTATCCCTGGCCGGTAGCTTCCCTACCTCACAAAGCCAGGGATCAAAGCCCTCATCAAGAGGCAGCCCGAGCGGCTTCCCTGCTTGGCGATCCCTGGCCAGTAGCTCCCCTACCTCACAACGCCAGGGATCTAAGCCCTTGCATAGAGGCACCCGAGCGGCTTCCCCGCTCGGTTATCCCTGGCTGGTAGCTCCCCTACCTCACAACGCCAGGGATCAAAGACCTCACGAAGAGGCAGCCCAGCAGCTACCCTGCTCGGCTATCCCTGGCTCATAGCTTTCCTACCACACAACGCCATAGATCAAAACCCTAGCAAGAGGCAGCCCTGCAGCTACCTCGCTCGGCTATCCCTGGCTGGTAGCTTCCCTACCCCACAACGCCAGGGATTAAAGCCCTCGCCAAGAGGCACCGGGCAGCAACCCTGCTCGACCATCCTTAAGGACAAAAAGCCCTCGCCAAGAGGCACCGTGCAGTAACCCTGCTCGGCCATCCTTAGTACGCCATTTACGGCCCCTCCCGCGCTAAGGATGAAAAGCCCTCGAAAAGAGGCAACCGGGCCCGCCCTTGCTCGGTTATCCCTGGCTGGTAGCTCCCTACCCCAACAAACCAGGGATCAAAGCCCTCACCAAGAGGCAGCCCTGCAGTACCCTGCTCGGCTATCCGTGGATGGTAGCTTCCCTACCACACAACGCCAGGGATCAAAGCCCACGCCAAGAGGCACCGGACAGCAACCCTGCCCGGTCCGTCCTTAAGGATCAAAGCCCTCGCAAGAGGCAACCGGGCCCACCCTTGCTCGGTTATCCCTGGCTAGTAGCCCCTACCCCAACAAACCAAGGATCAAAGCTCTCGCCAAGAGGCACCGAGCAGATACCCTGCTCGGCCATCTTTAGTAGGCCGCTCATGGCCCCTCCTGCGCTAAGGATCAAAGCCCTCGCCAAGAGGCACCGAGCAGGTACCCTGCTCGGCCCCATCCTTACTTGGCCAATTACGGCCCGTCCAAAAGCTAAGGATCAAAGCCCTCGCCAAGAGGCACCGATCAGCTATCCTGCTCGGCACCATCCTTAGTTGGCCAATTACGGCCCCTCCAACAACTAAGGATCAAAGCCCTCGCCAAGAGGCATCCAGTCTATCAACGTCTGAGCGATCTCTACCTCGACTTCGGGGCCATGGAGATACCATCTTCCCGCCGATCCTCGCACACTCGGCAAGTGATCAGATTCAAGTCGATGAGTAATCGCTAGACAAAGAACATGCCGAACATAAAAGCAGTACCGTGCGAATACAATTGTCTACCAATAAAAGGAAGTACAAGCACAAACACTACTGCGAAAACAAAAAATCTTTATTCACAAAGTCAAAACTTTTACAAGGGTACTGTGGGCTCCCCAGCCTTACAAAAATGCCCGAAGGCCTACAAAATACCCGAGGCAACAAAAAGAAGAAAAAAGCATGAAGACAAGGGCCTTCAGGCCTCACGGCCGAGCGCAACCTCGGGAAGCCCAGCGCCCACCATAGGAGCCTCAGCGTCGCCCTCGTCGAGTATCTTCCCGGGGCCATCCTCCTGCTCGTCATCCCCTCGGGGATACTCTGCTCGGAGCTCTTCATCAGCAAACTCCGGCACCCGGGCCTTGACGGCGTCGAGAGCCTCATGCCAGATGAGGGTGGTGGCCGAGGCTAGGACGGTGTAGAACTGCTCCGACTTCTGGAAGTTCTCTACCACCTCCGCCGCCCTGAGGTCGTCTCTCTTCGCCGCCTCTACCGCAGCCCCCAACTCCTTTCGGAGGGTACTCACTGACTTCTTCATGGTGCCGACGAGCACCCCGGAGCCCTGAAGCTTAGCCTGGGCGGCCTGGGCGGCCTCACGGAACCCCGCCGCCTCCTGCTTCGCTGCCGCCGCCTCCTACCTCCCTGCCGCCGCCTCCTGCCTCCCGGCAGCCACCTCGCCATCAAGGGCAGCGACCTTCGCCATCGCCGTCTCCCGCTCCTGCTTCGAGCTCTCCCCCGGCGAAGAGAGCTCGCCCGCGGCTCGCATCGCCGGGGCTATCTCCTCCTCCTCCATCCGGGCGACGATAGCGACGTGCTGGAGGACCTAAAGAAATTAAGGGGGGTCAGAAAGAAAAAGGGGCACCTAATCTCGTAAATGATGAGACGACGTACAGACACTAACCTGAACGACCTCTTGGGCGATGGACGCCATCTGCGCCTTCAGCGTCCCCCCAGGGAACTGGCCCCCGGCCGACCTCTCCATGTCATGCAGCAAGTTGTCAGCGACGGAGAGCCTCGAAGGCACCTCAAAGCGGAGCTCCCCCTTGTCCACCAAGATCGGAGAGGCCGGGGTCCGCGGAACTATTCGGAGGAACCTCTTGAGAGACGACGGCGGAGAGCTCGTCTCCACCTCCGAAGCCTGGGCGTCCTTTCCCCGGGTCCTTTTTCTGCTCGGCGCCTGGCTGGCTCCGGGGCGCGCTCCACACTCGAGCGCGAGGGCGGGACGGCTGCTGGGAAAGCCGGGACCGGCGTCTGACCAGAAAAGCTGGCCCCTCCAGCCTTCGACCCCTTCTTCGGCTTGCGCATGGCTGCTCGGAGGAGGTCCGCGTCCATGGTTTCTGCACAAGATAAGATATAATGGAATCAGCGACACAGACAAAGTAAAAACAAATACAAACTCCTAACTTACCGACGAACTGAGCGGGGCTGAGCCCGGCCTAACTGAGGGCCCGCTCAGAAAGAAGCACATCAGCCCGAGGAATGGGCTCCCACGCCGCCACTCTCGCCGCGTCAGGGTCATTCGACGGATTTCCCTGCCAGCACCTATCCCTAGACCATTGGATGGGTACGGGCCAGTCCTCACCCTCTGGCGGCTCGATGAAGAAAAACTTCTTCTTCCAATCATGGATGGAAGAAGGCAAGACGACAACTCCTGACCCGGCTACACTCCCCCGTTGCTTCCTAAAGGAGAGGTAAACCCACCTCGGGTCGCCCGCGCGAGTTCCGGGGTGACTTTTGTAAACGAGAGAGGAGGCAAGGATGGACAGACTAAAGGGGATCATCTGCAACTTCAGCCGGACCAGGAACCCAAGGAGAATTCTCCAGGAATTCGGTACTAGCTGGCCCGGGGCTAACCCAAAATAATTTAGCGCGGCTACAATCTCGGGAGAGAAAGGCAGGCGCATTTCGGCCCGAAGGGTTTCCAGGTACAAGACGATCTCTCTACCCCTCACCTGATCTGCCCTCTCTCTTTCCTCGGCCAAGCGTAGCGTGTAGCCAGAAGGAATACGGAAACGAGCCCAAGCGGTGACAAGTTCGTCCTCATATCTCACTAAGGACGACGCACTAAGAGCGCCGCCGCCACCGCTCCGGGGACCGCCCCTGACGCGCGATCCCGGGAAGAGGATCTGACCCCAGCTTCCCGGAGAGGCTCTAACCCAGGGGAAGAATCCCTAGAATCTACCCCTACGACATCTACAGACTTCTCAAAACAAGACATCTAACCCGATGGGAAGGAGTCCTCGAGAAGAGAAAACGCAAGATCCGACCTAAAAGGAGAGCGCCGAGCAAAAAAGACTCAGAATGAGAAAAATATGAAGAGAGAGAGAGATCCTACATCAGGCCTCCTCCCTATTTATGCTACCAGCATCCTCATCCAACCGCAACGGTCAACTCCCGCCAAAACGGTTCACTGTTTCCGACGGCCACAATCACTCCACCTATCGCAAGTGCATTGGCAGCATCCCATCAGACGCCAGAAGCCTGCGGCACGTCACATCAGCCAACCGGCACCCAACACGTGGCATGTCGCTTCAGCAAAAAGGCACACGATCCGGCGCACCCTCTTTAATGTGGAGATCTCGTCCTGATTCACTGACATCACCCGGAAAAACAACCAATTACCCAGAGACACTCCCGACAATATCTTCGGAAAGGAGCTCACCTCGGGTGACCCGGCAAACCACTCTCGACCCGACCCGTCCACTGGTCAGGACGAGAGTGGGGGGATAATGATGATGCTCGATATCGGTGATCTCCCAGATCAGGACACGTGGCAGATAATGTGTCCTAGGGCTCACAAGAAAGGATCTACAGTGGCCGACCAGACCACTCATGTGCCTGTCGTACAAGCAAACGCTGGCTCACCTCCGATCCCCCAGCACAATTGGCCTCCTCGGCCTCACAGCTCGTCTCCGAGCTATCACAGGCCCGAGCCTCCTCGGCCCTCTCAGCTCGCCTCCGGGCTCGAGCAGAACCAAGATACCTCGGCTCTCCCGCTCCTCCGCGAGCTCTCCTGCCAAGGTCATCTTCCTCGGTCTCGGCGACCGACCAACAGCACCGCTTGCAGGCGTAACCGCCATCCCACGAATCTCGCCATGCACGAGATCTCCGCCGGCTACATCCCACGTTCCACGTCACCACGATCCCCCATTAACGAGCATGTCTCGTCATTAATGGGAGGTCCCGCTCATCATGCGATGACTTCGGGGGCGTAACGACCGGCGTGATTCTCGTGTTTGCCTCGCCTGCTGCCACCGCTATATAAACCCCTTCTTCAGACGGTCCAAGTAAGTCATTTTTACTCCACTAAGTCGTTACTCTGCTCGGATCTCTAGTCTAACTTAACCGTCGGAGGGTCCTCGGTGGTACCACCACCCCGGGACTTCCTTGCAGGTAGCTCGGCAACCACAACCTCAAACCCATTGAGATCCACACGCTTCAGGAGCGACAACCTCCAGATCCAATTTCAGCCACCCGTCGCCGCCATCAGCAGATCAATGGAAGGTAACATCTTGACGCGATCCAGGTCGCGTCAGGACTCAAGACATGAACGCATGTGTTTTCACTGTGTTTATGTTTGGAACAAGAATTTATATTCTTGTTAATGATCGGAGGACAGACCCTACGGGACATCGGTTTAGGATCTCGAATGCAGCGGTAGAGATAGGCTTGCATGGAGAGATGATACAGAAGAATTTATAGCTTGACGGATTGCGCTGCCTATTGAGTTATTATCCAATGATGTGCCGATTGAAACATGAACGGTTTGGTGTCCGGTCGTCCAAGATGCTAAACTTTATTTGATTAAGAGGTGTTACATAGATGCATGGCCTAACATGCTCCATGGCTGACGTTGGTTGTAGAGATAAAACTAGAATTGCTTTTCGTGCTATAGTGAATATCAATGTTCGAGACAGATTCTTCGAGTTAAATATGTAGCTTGTAATCGGTTATAATATTATTGACTGTTGGTGCATTTGTAATGTCTAGAGATGGTCAAAACAATATATGGACAACTCGAATGCAATTGAAAGCTTCAAGAAAGAAAGAGTTATTGTGACTGTATGATTATAATGTTTTACTTTCAATATATACCAAGAGTTTTGTTGTGATTCTGGTCATAGCTAGTAAGGTGTAACATTGCACTGTTGTATCTGTACCATGACATTTTGTAAATCTTTGTGTGTTATATCTTACTTCTCTTTAATCAATTCAAATCATGATATATCCATGATTTTGTCACGATTAGTTTTTATTGATGCTTTTATTGATGCTATCTCATCGTCATCTCTAAAAGCCTATAAGCCGTTAAAAATATCATCTTGCGTGTCATATCTTACTTCTGTTGAATCAATTCAAATCATGATAACATCCATCATTTTGTCACGATTAGTTTTTATTGATGCAGTATCATCGTCGTCTCTAAAAGCCGTTTAAAATCTCATCCACTGGCACTTGAAATTGCACATTTTTATATCTTGCTATTCTAATTAGTTGTTAAAATATATCACTAATTTAAACATTTTGAGATGGCAACAATGTCAAATGTTCCCCTATTGATGATGCTCAATATTGACGATCTCTAAGATCAGGACATGTGGCAGATGGCGTGTCCCATGACTCAGAAGAAAGGGCCCACGGAAGCCGACCAGGCCACCCTGTGCAGGACCTGCAAGCACAAGCTGGTCTTCCTCGAGACCTCCTGCAAATTAGCCTCCTCGGCCCCTCAGCTCATCCCGAGCTGCCACAGGACCAAGACTCCTCGGCCTCCCCGCTAGTCCCCGAGCTCCCTGCCGAGGCCGTCTTCTCCGGCCCTCCGACCAACTCCACCACTCACAGGCGTAACCGCCGCTCCGCGAATCTCGTCATGCGCGGATTCTACACCAGCAGCATCCCACGTTTCACGCCATCGCGATCTCCATTAATGGGCGATCCGCTCTCTACACGGGCGTGACGTCGGGGGCGTAACCGCTGGCGAGATTCCCGTGCCTGCCACTGCGTGCCGCCACCGCTACATAAACTCCCATCACAGAGGGGTCAAGTAAGCGATTCTTTACTCTTCTAAGCCGTTACTCTGTTCGGATCTCGTCACTAACTTGATTGTCGGAGGGTCCTTGGTGGTACCAAACCACCCCGGGACTTCTTTGCACGTACTCAGCACCAACTCCTCACACCACCTCTTCCACCAAAACCTATTGAGACCCACACGCAACAGAAGATAACCGTCAAAATCCACCGGGAGATCAACGGAAGACAACATCTGACGGAGGCCCGAAAAGGATCTCCATCAGTTGGCGCCGTCTGTGGGAACCAACTCCACAAAACACAAAGTTGGCCTTCCGATCTCCGCCCAAATGGCAAGCAACCACCCTGAAGATCCCGGTACCAGCCGCCGCCTTCCACTCACCGAAGGCGGGGATGAGCCCCCTCCAATGACCATCATCAACGCCCTCGCGGGCCGGATAGATCGGCTACAATCCATCGTGGAGGCCCTCGTCCGCGTCCAAATGGCCGGGCCTGGGCCACAGATCGCCGCTCCACCGCCTCCAGAAGGCTCTGCCCCTGTCTGGATGGCTGACCACAAGCAGGCAACGACTCCTGGCCACTGATCTCTCGAGCCGGTGCTCCCTGAGGCCCGCTGGGCGCCCCACGGCTCCACACCAAGATCCGCCGCTAGAACGCCCTGCCTCGAGCCTCCACACGACCCTTAGCCCCCTGAGGAGACGTCAGTCACCTCGTCTATCCACAGGCATGGTCGACACCACCACCCTCGGTGGGGCCGCACAGAAGGGGTTCACCTCGGCGGCACGAGAGCCACCTCGCCCAAGGATCTGAGGCACCTCATCGAGAGGAACCGGGACCGCTCCCAGACACAGGTCACCCGTAGCGGAGGCCAGGGATCCCAAGGCGCCGATTCCTCGGGATACCACGATCGGCTCGACGCCCTCGAGAAGAAAATCGAGGGCATGCGCCGGGAGGCTCACCTTTCGAGCGACGGGGCTAAGTACGCCTCCGACTCGCTCACAAAGCCGTTCATCGAGGAATTGCTCGTCGTCCACGTCTCCTCGCGCAACAAGCCCCCAAAGGTCTCTCTGTTCGACGGGAAGACCGACCCGAAGGACCATTTGGATGCTTTCACCGTAGGGATGAGCTTCCAGGACCACTCCAACGCAGCCCAGTGCAGGGCCTTCCCGGCCACCCTTATCCGTACAGGTCGGGACTGGTTCCGGGGGCTCGAGCCTCGCTCGATTTCGACCTTCGACGAGCTGGCTACTCAGTTCCTCGGCCATTTCGTTGGGAACCGTCGACAGAAGCGCACGGTCGACTACCTCTTCACAGTTAAAAGTGGGGACAAGGAAACGTTCAAGGCCTACATTACCCGTTTCTACAACGCCCTTCTCGAGGTGCCCGAGCACCGGGACGAGATCGTCATCACGGCGCTCAGATCTGGTCTGAAGCACAAGGAATGGTTACGCTCCTTCGTGTTGGCGCAACCTAAGACAATAGCCGAGGTCAAGGCGTGGACCGAGCACGAGGTTCAGCTGGAATCCGAGGTGAACGCTAACCTCCCCCGAGCAGAACGATCCGACCAGAAGAAGAGGGCTTGGGAGGAGAGGCCGGAGCGTCAGCAGCCCTACAACCCGAAGTTCCAGGAGTATACCCCCCTCAACGTCTCCCTCGCAGTATTGCTGGAGGAGGCCCAGAACGAGGGGTTCTTCAAGTTCCTTCCGATCCCGCGTCAGGCCGCAAAGCGAACCCAGGGCCCCTACTGCGCTTTCTACTAGGTACTGGGCCACGCCACAGAGGATTGCAAGCAACTCATGGACTACATCGAAGAGCTCATCCGATCTGGGCACCTCGTCGCATACTTAAGGGACAAACGGCAGGCTGACCGCGAGCAAGAGCAGCATCGCCCTCCCGCCGACCTGACCATCGGTCAGATCATGCTCGTTTCAGCGGACGGCCAGCCCGGAACTCAGAGAGCCCCGTACCCTGTGCTAAGCGCGGGGGCCAACAGTCCTTCAAGGAGCTCGGGCCGAGCCAATAAAGTCATCTACTAGCTTGTACTTTTCTTTTAGAGCGATGTAAACTCTTCCTAGGATCTATTGTTAATTTAATGAAGATCAAGGGAACATTGCGGGAAAAAAAAGAAAAGCTTTGTTTATTCAAAAGGTATTATGGGCTCCTCGGCCATACACGCAAAAAGAAAAGGAAATTACAACAGTAGGGGAAGGGGGTGCAACGAGCACTGCTCATGGTACTCGGTAAAGATCTCCGCCAGCCAGGGCCTTGCAAGGTCCAACCTTTGTCCCCAGTTCTCCCCGCGCGCGTCAATCCCAAGCCTCAGCTAGTAGCATTCGCGGACGAGCGCCTCTGAGCGGGCCAGCCGGTTCGCGGAGATCAGGCCGAAGCGCCTCAAAGACCGCAGCTTGCCCACGGCCTCGTCATAGAGCTGCTCGGACAGGGGGTTGTAAAGCCCCGACGACGCCCTCCAGATGGAGTACATCAACAGTTGCAGCAGGGAGGACCGTCGGGGAAGCAGCCGGCCGAAGTGGTCCTCAATGCTCCCATAGACCAGCTGCACCGTGTACTCGGTGCAGTTCTGTCGTAAAGATACACGTCTTCGAAGTGGATGATGTCGGGGATGGTAAACGGGAAGTCTTGCATTTTCGGCGACCTGTTTATGAAGGATGAAAGGACCAGTACCTCTTCATCCTTATATAGCCCACTGTGCAGCTCAACAGTGGCCCGCTTTCACCCTAAAGGGCGCCTCCACGCGGCGGTCATCAAGCCTTCTGCGATGGAGTCGAAGCGACGCGCCCCTAGAGCTTCGCCTGCCCCCGCATTCAATGCACATGCTATGTGCGCTGTTGCCACGACCGTTCCTATTCCCCATGCCTACAGCTGGGTGGTCGGGCTACACCTCGTCAAGATTCAACCCAGTAGCTACCCTGCTCGGTCAACCCTAGCGGGTAGCTTCCCTACCGCAACGCCAGGGGTCAGAAAGCCCTCCCAGAGGTAGTCAAGCCCGAGGATCCCTCGCTCGACTATCCCCAGCGGGCAACTTCCCTGCCATAACGCCGAGGATCAAAAAGCCCTCCCAGAGGCAGTCGAGCCCGAGGATCCCTCGCTCGGATATCCTTCAGGACAAAAGCCATCGCCAAGAGGCACCGGGCAGTAACCTTGCCCGGCCAAGGGTCCTTGGTAGGCTTCTACAGGCCCTCCCGTGCTAAGGACCAAAGTCCTCCTAGAGGCAGTCGAGTCCTTGCTCGGCTATCCTCGGCTGGTAGCTTCCTACCACAACTGATAGGGATCGAAGTCCTCGCCAGGAGGCACTGGGCAGTAACCCGCTCGGTCCCCATCTTGAAGGATCGAAGCTCTCGCAAGAGGCAACCAGGTAGCTACCCTGCCCGGTCATCTCCGGCTGGTGGCTCCCTACCTACGACGCCAAGGATCAAAAGCCCTCACAAGAGGCACCGGAGCGGCTACCCCGCTCGTTCATCCAAGGCTGGTAGTCGCCTACCCACGACGCCAGAGGTCAAAGCCCTCGCCAAGAGGCAACCGCTCCGCATCACTGCCCGGTCATCCTTAGCGGGCTTCTTACAGCCCCTCCAGTACTAAGGACCAAAGTCCTCCCAGAGGCAGTCGAGTCCTTGCTCGGCTATCCTCGGCTGGTAGCTTCCTACCACAACCGACAAGGATCGAGTCCTTCGCAAGGGGCGACCGAGCAGCTACCCTGCTCGGTCATCCCTGGCGGGTAGCTTCCCTACCACAACGCCAGGGATCAGAAAGCCCTTGCAAGGGGCAACTGCGCAGCTACCCTGCCCAGTCACCCCCGGCTAGTGGTCGATACTCGAAGTCAAAGATGCCTTGTGGCCTGCAGAGGATCCGAGACCCCAGGGAGGGGCGTCAGGTCTATCCAAGTCTAGATGATCTCCCCTCGACTCCGGAGCCCATGGGGACACCTCCTCGGCAGCGCTTGGCATGCTCGTCGGTCTAGTGATTGAAGTCAACTCGACGGACGATCGCCAGACAGATGGCCAGCCTAACATGAAAACACAACGGTACAAGCAGAGATACCTTACGAGCATTCTTCACAAACAGATGGTAGAGCACAATTCGATGGAGCCAAAGAAAAAGAAAATGTTTATTACAACTAAAGACAAAAGCTTTACAAAGGGTATTTTCTGGGGCTCCCCAGCCTTACAAAATTCAAAAAACAAAATAAAAAGAGGAAAACGGGGGCTCTACACCTCGGGGCCAGGTACGACCTCGAGGTCCTCGACCTCCACCACGTGACGCGTGGGGTCCTCGGCGGCTTCCTCGCTAGGAACCTCCTCCCCCTGCCTCTCGGCGTCCACAAGGGGGAACTCGGCCCGGAAATCTGCGTCGGTGAACTCCGGCATCCGGGCCTTGACGGCATCAAGGGCGTCATGCCAAATACGGGTCATGGCCACGGCCAAGTCGTCATAGAAGTCCTTCGACTTCTTATAGCCCTCCACCGCCCTCGATTCGGCCGACTTGGCCGCCTCAGCCGCCGCCCCCAGCTCCTTTTGGAGGGTCTTCACCGTCCTTTTCAGGTTGCCGGCGAGCACCTGGGCATTCTCGAGCTTGACCTCGGCAACCACGGCGGTCTCACGGTGCCGGGCTACCTCCCGTTTCCCGGCCTCCACCCCGCCTTCCAAGGCGGCAACCTTCGCCGACATCGCCTCCAGCTCCCGCCTGGAGCTCTCTTGCAGCGAGGCGAGCTGACCCGCAGCCTCCAGCGCCGGGGCTACCACCTCGGCTTCCATGCGCAGGGCGAGAGCTACGTGCTGGAAGACCTAGGAGACACGGAAAAGATCAGGGAGATGAAGGAGGCACTGAATCTCATAATGAACCAAAAAACTTACTTGCACGGACTCCTGGGCGATGGACGCCAGCTAAGCCCTGAAGGACCCCCGGGAACTCTACCCCCGGCCGAAATCTCTATTTCATGCAGGAGCCTATCCGCAACGGAAACCCCGATGGCACCGCGAACCGGAGGCCCCCTTCCTCCACCATGGTCGGCGAGGACCGGCCCCGGGAAGGTCTCTGGGAGCCCCTCTTGAGCAGTTCCGAGGGAGAGCCGATCTCCTTTTCCGAGGCCGGGTCCTCCTGAATCAGGGCCCGCTTCCGGCCCGATACTTTGCTGGGACCCGGGGCGGGATCTGCCCCTGAGCGCTCGCGGGACACCGCCACCGGAGCAGTAGGAGCCGGGGCGGGCTTCGCACGAGAAGAACTGGCACCCCCAGCCTTCGTAGCCTGCCTCGGCTGGCGCATGGAAGCTTTGAGCAAGACGAAGTCCATATATCCTGCACGAAAAAAATACCCAACAAATCAGCGACACGAGCAAAACACAAGCCAAAAAGCAAGCCTAACTTACCGACGAACTCGACGGGGCTAAGCCCAGCCCAGCTCAAGACCCTCTCGGACAGCAGCACGTCAGGTCGGGGGATGGGCTCCCACGACGCCACTCTCACCGCGGCGGGGTCATCGGACCGGTTCCCCGGCAGACATTTCTCCCTCGACCACTTGGTAGGCACGGGCCAGTCCTCGCCCTCGGAAGAGGAAACGAAGAAAAATTTCTTTTTCCAATCATGAATGGAAGAGGGCAAGGCCATGACCCCTGTCCCGGCAGCGCACCCCGGCCGCTTCCTGAAAGTGAGATAAACCCATCTCGGGTCGCCCGCTCGACCACCAGGGTGACTCTTGAAGACGAGAGAAGAATTGAGAAGGGAAAGGCTGAAGGGAACCGCCTGTAACTTCAGGCGGATCAAGAACCCGAGGAAGATCCTCCACGAGTTCGGCACTAACTGGCCGGGAGCCAAACCGAAGAAGTTCAGCGCAGCGACGACCTCGGGTGAGAAGGGCAGGCGCATTCCGCCCCAAAAAGCTTCCAAATACATGGCGATTTCCTTGCCCCGTACTTGATCTGCCCTCTCTCCCTCCTTGGCCAGTCGGAGCGTGTAGCGCGAAGGGATGTGGAAGCGAGCCCGAGCATTGGCGAGCTCGTCCTCATGCCTCACCCAGCACGAGGAGCCAGGGGCCATATCTGCCGCCTCCTCCCTAGAAGCGGCCCCCGCCTCACGATCCCGGGGAGAGGATCCAACCCCTGCTCCCCGAGGAGACTCAGACACAACTAAAAGGACCCTAGAACCTACTTCTACAACGTCTACTGATTCTACAGAGGAAGACATCTAACCTTGGAAAAGAGAATCTTCAGGGGCTAAAAGCGGGAGAAAGGAGACGACCACCGAGCAACCAAGACTTGAGAGAGGGAAATATGAAGGAGTAAGGGCCCTAGAGCGGGCCCCACCCATGTTTATTGCGGCATACAGTCTCATCCAACGGCGCCCGTCATCTCGCGCCGAAACGGCTCCTCGCGCCCAGCGGCTCCGATCGCTCCACGTGTCAGTCCTGCGCTGGACCGCATCCCATCAGACGCCACAGGCCTGCATACGTCGCATCAGCCAATCGATGCTTGACACGTGGACCGTCGCTTCAGTTACAGAGTGCACGAACCGGCGCACCTTCTTTAAATGCAGAGATCTCGCCTTGATTCGCTAGCAGAAAAGACAACCGACGGCCCGAGGACTCGTCCCGACAAAGCCCTAGAAAGGAGCTCACCTCGGGAGACCTGGCAGTCCACTCCTGATCCGACCCGCTAGCTGGTCGGGACAAGAGTGGGGGGATAATGATGATGCCCAATATTGGCGATCTCCAAGATCAGGACACGTGGCAGATGGCGTGTCCCATGACTCAGAAGAAAGGGCCCACGGGGGCCGACCAGGGCACCCTGTGCCCGACTTGCAAGCACAAGCCGGTCCTCCTCGGGGCCCCTGCAAATTAGCCTCCTCGGCCCCTCAGCTCATCCCGAGCTGCCACAGGACCAAGGCTCCTCGGCCTCCCCGCTAGTCCCCGAGCTCCCTGCCGAGGCCGTCTTTCCCGGCCCTCCGACCAACTCCACCACTCACAGGCGTAACCGCCACTCCGCGAATCTCGCCATGCGCGGATTCTACGCCAGCAGCATCCCACATTCCACGCCATTGCAATCCCCATTAATGGGCGATCCGCTCTCTACGCGGACGTGACGTCGGGGGTGTAACCGCTGGCGAGATTCTCGCGCCTGCCGCTGCGTGCCGCCACCGCTACATAAACCCCCATCACAGAGAGTTCAAGTAAGCGATTCTTTACTCTTCTAAGCCGTTACTCTGCTCGGATCTCGTCACTAACTTGATCGTCGGAGAGTCCTTGGTGGTACCAAACCAACCCGGGACCTCTTTGCAGGTACTCGGCACCAACTCCTCATACCACCTCTTTCACCAAAACTCATTGAGACCCACACGCAACAGAAGATAACCGTCAAAATCCACCGGGAGATCAACGGAAGAGAACATCTGACGGAGGCCCTACAAGGATCTCCATCACCTATTGATCCTTTTTTACTACAATGTTTATTTTGGCGGATGTTATTGCCATAAATAGAAACCTAACTGCAACATTACAAGATTTTGCAGTGAAGTAGAGTAAATGCAAATAACAATCTATTTTTACCAAATAAAAAAATTTCGAACCAGTTTATAGGATAATACCGCGCCTCGTTTTGCACCTGCATCTTTCAATCCACGCCTGTTGAACTTCTTACTGAAATTGCTGTGAACTTGCAGTCATTGCTGTAAACTTAAATAAAAATTAGTAGTCGATCAAAAATTTCTCTTATCTTTCACATTCCAGCCTAAAGCATGATGATCGTATGAATATTTCATCATAGTGGAAACAGAACTCATCCTGTTCAGCAAAATTTAGCATCAGAAATTAGTTGTTTCCCATCCCTATAAAATCACTCTGCTTATATATAATCCTCCCTTGTATTACCAAATTCATGTAATCTGAAACCGTACTTGTTTCATACCATCTCTCCTGATCAGAATCAAAACGTACGACGAGACTCTTAGTATTCTCAGACACGTGAACATGATCAATTTCGTTAACGATGTAAACAAATATACAAAGCCAGAACGCATCAATTTCATAAATCTTTATACAGAATCAAGGCCAACCCAAAATACACACTGAAAAAAAGCCCCTCAACGACCGACCACCCTTGGTCTCTCCTCCATCTGTTATGATGATGAGACTCTCAGCCCGTTCACAGCTCTCGACAAATCCAAACCATTGACATCTTTTATCACCGAGTCTTCGCTCTGTTCCTCTTTACGGTTATCTGTAACACTGGTTTCTTCATTATTGCATATAGCGGCGGCTGCAGCACATTCATCGCAGCGGTAGCAGCTGATGAGGTGGTCGTTTGTTAGCCCTGCGACTTGCATAAATGTGTAGATGACAGTGGGCCCCACGCTGCGGAAACCCCTTCTCACCAAATCTTTACTGATGACATCAGCCTTTGGGGTTTTGACTGGGACCTGGCGTGGGTAACGAAATCTGCTCATGATGGGTTTGTGGTTCACGAACCCCCAACAGTATTTATCGAATGATCCAAACTCCTCTATGATCTATGTCATGGGAGAGGGAAAAAACAAGAAAAAAGATGAATTACATAATGCAGGAAACATAGTTTAGCTTCCAAAGGAAAAGAATATTAGAAGATAATAAGGAGACCGTCGACATTGTATAATGCTGCAAATCGACTCCGTTAACATTCTATGATGCTGAAAATTGAGTGATTCGTATATTTAGAAATTAGGTTCGGTTTGGGGCCTGACAATAAATTATTGCTTGTTACCACTTTTGCCATTTTGAAAAGTACAAATTGTAGAAATAATATATCCAAACAACAAATATATTTCATACAGAGAAAACAATACAGAAAAAACATGAACTAAAAGTATGCTAATAATGGGGGTTAAACTCTTGGTTTATCTACACAACAGCTGAAAGAAAAGGCCAAATTTCGGTGTTACGAATCGGTTGAGCTTTGGAAGAAGGGATGATCCAAAGATAGAAAATGGTGGATGCAGCCAATGATGCCAAGAAGAATCTAGGCGGCTAGGACTTTTATAGGCATCAGCATGCATTAAAAACCTTTGCCAGTTGTGTGAAAGAGGTTTCTTCAAGCCAAACAAACAATTCACAAAACAATGAGACCATTATTAGCCTTATGAGATACTTCCCTCAAGTGGTTCTACTTATAAACATCAGAAAAATCTGGTTCAGTTTGGATCTCGGTCAACAATCTTTTTGATGCATCTGTCGTTATGGCTTTATGTTGGATGATTCTATTATCATGAAAATAAGCCAAAAATGAGTATAAAATGGCAATACATCATTCACCGTATATTCATATTGCACATAGTAAAAACAAAATAATACAGCAGATATTCTGCAGGTAGCAATCTACTACTAAATTTTGAATGATTGTCAAACCCAACAACTTGCTGCAGGTTAGAGGGAAAACAGATTGATAGTCAATGTACCATTTCGTAAACAAAATTCTAAAATTCGAACCGATCCAATACCTAAACTGAGTTCAAACATGCAATTCAACTTCAATCAACATGCCTATGCCATAAATGCTAACCCCAGAATGTATTGAAAGATAGACATAACTTGTTACCTTTAGTATCTGGCGAGCACTCTCAATAATGGCACGCAGCTTAGGCTCTGACAATAGGGAGCTGGCGGTGCTTCCTGGAGTTATGATCTTCTTCTCATTCAATTTAGAGACCGAAGAAGGGTCAAAATCCATGAAAACCTCCCTGCAGAAAATTGCCAGACAAGGTAACAATAAAAAAAACTGCTATATATTATCATCTCATATGACCATTTGTTTCATGGTGGCAGTACCTAAATATGTGCCTTTTACTGAGGATTGCTGGCCAAGTAAGCTCAGCTAATGCACCAGATAATACTAGCAACTCAAACAGTTTCCTGAAGAAAGAAAAAGGCATTTCATATGTACCCAGAGTCTTCATTTTCATATGAATATGAGAATTAGGATAAACTTGAGAGTGCATACTTGTCATCATGGACAGGAACACCCCATTCCTCATCATGGAAAGCCGCATAACATGGATCTGTATGAACAAATTAAACCCAGTTTATATTTCTTATTGATGGTCTTTAACTCTGTATGACAGTAGCAGGATATTCTACAGCTGAGCATAGATCAAGACACAAGTAGAAAATAATAAAAACATAGGGAATACCAAACATAGGTTTCACTTGGTATTGGTTTACTTTCAAGCAAATACTGCGGTCTCACTTAGTTTGACCAGTCTATTGCAATTAGTTATAGATATAACGACATGCGACTGTTTATAGACTTAAACATCTCCAAAATGTTCAAGTTGATCAGGAGGTTTAAAATGAAACTTTGTGAGAGCAACATTTGGAAGGTAATAAAATCAGAAAAAACAAATGTAGATGTAGAATGTCCAATGAAATAATGTCTCTCGACCTAGCAAAACCACAGAACTTCAATGGGAAAAAGGGTTATGAGTTAGGACAGAGTCCTATGAGGTAATGATGAATAGATACAGGACTGTGGTAGGCAACACTAGGAGTGAACTAGTTATGAAACCATTGACTTCTATCCAATAAGTTTATAATCCGTCACCACCGCAAAGTAACACCAAAGGAGAGATTTCGATCATGCTTTGGAAGCATGACAATAGTGGCTAATGAAAAAAATCTGAAATAACATCCTTAAGTTGGTCGACTGTCTGCTTTCTCCCATTTCGCAGTTGTCGGGTGGAGGCAAGGAAAAGCAGAGCTGTCATTGGGATAGTTGGAGAAAAGTAGGGATTTGTCTGCGCATAATTATGAAATATTTGTAATTGAGATAAGAAGGCAGGGGACTGGTCTGCATTCTGCTAAAATTGCATACATTTGGAAGAAAAGATATTGTCAGTTGCAAGTGCCACTATAGCATGGTGGAGCTCTGAGGTTCAAACCCCGCTAGCATCACATTACGGCCTATTATTTTTATAAAAATGCGGGTCGCGTAACGTACCATGTTGTCTACATGAAATTTGAAAAAGCACTCAACTTATGGTCGTTTTTATGGCAGTCAGTGGAGATGGAATTCTATTGATTCCTTGGATTATTCTTTAGGATGAGTTACACTTATTACTATGACCTTTCACCATAGTTGAGGTAAATACAAAGAAGTTATAAATTACACTCAAATACCATGAACCTTCCCTACTTATCACTCTAAAATAACTGCTAGTTATCTTTCCAAAATTGTTACTGCAATGGTATGCCATTATCAACAACCAATATATGATATATATATATCCCGATTTTACCCTTGTAACTCCCGTAAAAACTCATTTTCCTTTCCGTCTTATTCTAATTCTTTTTGTTGCATATACAAATTGATTGCTTCAAGGTATAGAGGTATGATAAGAATTAAAAGAAGAGAAGGAAATGAGAAACCAAATTAAATCGACTGAAAGTCTGGAAATATATAAGCATGTTTCAATGCTGTGCAATAAAGAATTTTAATGCCTGGAGAGCCCAAGAAGAAAATTAACTAGAAATCTGACCATAACATTTATGACTAGGCTACAATTCATCATCCACAACAAGCTTATATATGCTACCAGCAAAAAAAAAGGAAAGAAAGAGCGCCCCCATCTACTAATATAAAAGAAGAAAAAGGAAACAGTGGCAACTAAAGAAAAATGAAAACATTGTCCGTTGACAAAGTAGTAGTAGTAGTAGTAGTAGTAGTAGTAGTAATAATCCTTCATGTTTATTGGCATTGGTGGATATGTGAGCATCAGAGGAAAATGATTTTAAGGAAAGTAAAATGAAATATAGGCAATAAAGAAGCCACCGGCTGATTCCGAAATGAGAGTAGTTGTTCATTGAATGGTTATACCTACTAATACAGCACAAAGTAATGAGAGTTCAGGCAAATAAAAGGTTCAACAAAGGAAAATATTAATCCAGTTGAACTTCACAGCTGGAAAATTGCCATCTTTGAGACATCATTTCATATCTGTTTATCAAGCTCGAATTTAACATCTTACAGTGCTGGATTTTACAAATTCTTAGTCCTATTCTATAAAACTTGAGAGAATACTTACCCCTGCCTAATTTGACTTGAAGGTTTCATTTTATTTTCCTTTAAATGCTTTGGGCTTCAAATGCGACATGTAACAACTTTCAATGCTCTCCGTAAACACTACTTACTAGCAAAATCACAGCAATCACTTCCTACGAATCCATCGAAAATAAACCTCACAATGACAAAAGGAAGTTGAGACGAACTCACCGGTATTGGGAGTGACCCAAGCACACCTCCTCTTCCCCTGCAAAAACTCAGGAGAAGGTTTCACCTCATCCTCCGGGACAATCTTCTCCAGCATAGCTGCAATCTTCTCTGGCCTCGGAACCCCCTGCCTCCTCCTATTGGTCATGCTCGGCCGCCTACCGATCCTCCCAGTAGAAGCCCGGCTGCAAAACGAATCGGTCGACGCATCGGACGAGCAAGAAGCATTCAGTGAAAAATTCGAATGCAGCAATAGCTCCTGCCTCCTTAATGCCGCGGAAGGGGCGCTCAAAGACGAAACTATTTTACTCGGTGAATCGGGAACCTGCGAAGCTTCCTTCTTTTTGTCCTCTTTCGTTCCGATCTCTGCTTTCACAACTTTCCTCAATGGCTTCGAAGGTAGCTTGGGAGTGTTGGACGGCGATTTCGTCTTGTTACCGGCCGGTCCGAGCACCGACCGAGCCTCTGATTCTTCCGCTATGTTCATCGATCGAACCTTTGGAGCTCCCGACATGGATCTCGCCTCTGTCACATAAAAGTCCCCACTTTTCATAAATTAGGGCAGGGTTTAGTCAATGGGTAAACCCTAGAAACACTCAGAGGCTCAAATTCGATCAGATACCCCAAATTTGGCGGAGGCTCAGTGCAACATTGCCGAAATCGAGCTCAAGGACCCAATTCCAGCCTTCCTTTTCCAAGATTTTAGCGACAGAATCCCTTGCATTTGATACAAAACCGCTTCAAAACCCTAACATCTCCCCGTCGATGCTCGAATCGAGACTAAAAACAGAAGGAAATCGAAAAACATCTTAAGCCCTAGGCGGAGATGGACGGCGATTTGGAGATTTCCGGCGAGTGAAGAGAGAGAAAGAGATGAGCGAGCAGAGAAGAGAAGAGAAGGGGGGGATGAGAGAGAAAGAGAGTGAGATCGATGGTGGGTTTAAACGGTGCGGCCAGGAGATGCCGGTGGGAGCAGGTAAGTGACCGGCATTACCCGGTGGACTTGTCTGGATACCCCTGTGCCGGACCACAACGTATCCAAAATCTCCCCTTTCTGTATTTCTCATTTGTACACCCACCTGTTACCCACATCTGTGGGTCCCACGTATTATTGAAAGGATATATAATTGAGCGCGTAAAGGATTGGGTCCGCGGCCTGCGATGCCGCTGGTATTTTATTTTATTTACGGAAATACCCTTTCGACCGCCGTAGACAAGTAGCCGTTGCCCGTTTTTGAAAAATGCCATTGAAAGCACGGGCATCGCCGCAAGTTAAGGATAGGTGTCCTTTTCCGTAACCTGGAGGGAGGGTCCTTATATAACCGCCGTAAGCACCACCACCACAACAACTGAGTGGGGTAGGCTACATGAACCAACATGAGAATCACGCCGGGTCCAGCACATGAATCATTCGTCTCCATTCATTCCTATCGAACAATATATTTTCATTGACGCATTTGGCAACCATATCTTTTCGTATCGCCTTCATCCATGTTTTCTTCATTCTCCTTTTTGCCCTTTTGACATTGTTTATATCGATAGTATTCATTCGTCGAACCGGTGCTTCCTTAGGTCTGTGTCGCACATGACCAAATCATGTTAGCCGGTTTTCCCGCATTTTCTCCTCCACAGATGCTACATCAACTTTTGCATGAATATACTCATTTCGCACCTTATCTTTTCTAGTGTTACCACACATCCAACGAAGCATGCGCATCTCCGTTATGTGCATCTTCTGTGTATGATACTTCTCAGGGCCCAGTATTCTTGTCACGCCCCACTTCCCAGTGTACGGCGAAGTGGACGCGACGAGATCCGCTACGTATGTACTCAGAAGTACATACGCTAAGCGTAGCTAAGCAATATAAAATAATCACAAGAGACAAATAATATTGAAATAACAGCAACTTTTATTAATAATATTCTTTGTACAATGCATGAAATGAAAATACAACTGGAATGAAAAGGCAATGCCTAAACAGTGGCATAACAGAAATGAAAAATACTGGAAAGAACAAGGTACAATTATCTAGAGCTCTGGGTCTTCTTGGAACTGCTCCAAATCTTCACCGGTGGGCTCGATCTCAGCTTGGTCCAACGCACCTGACGACATTCAAAGAAGAAAGAAATAGAATGTCGTCAGCGAACAGGTCGCTCGGTAAGTCCCAAAGAATAAGAAGAATGAGAATGACAGAGTAACAGTATTTTCTAAAATATTATATTGTTGAATATTATGGAACATTGTTTAACGCTGTTGTTTGTAGCTTGGTACAGAAGGATGCCAGTGTATACGAGGGGGATCTCTATATGCTAGAGATCAGGGCAAAAGGAAAGTACAAGGAACCGTTATGCCACGGTACAACAGCAATAGGATTCAGGTTAGGTGTCTTAATCTGACCACCTCGTGCCACCTTTAACACCTTCCGTACCAATCTACCCCTTAAACCCCGTAGTGTTTTAACAGTATTGTAGTATTGGAATATGTAAATTGAGTGACTGACCAAAACCATGATATCAGTAAGCATGTTGTAACTGTATAATCAGGTAAATGGAATATCAGGATAATGGATGAATATCCATGGTTTGATTCAGTCAAAAAGAATATATTGTTAACTGGATTCAGGGTTTCATGTATTCAAATTGTGTTGGAATATAAAAGAATATAGATTGACTTGAATCGTATTCAAGTCAGAAATAGTCAGACTCTAACCCGAGTCAGACTAAAAGAAGATAATTTGAAGTTCAATATTAGCTAGGGGCCTTATTGTAATTTGTAAAACTTGAGGGGGTTTTATGTAAAAATACTTTTGTATAGTTTCAAAATACACCTCAAGTATTTAATAATCGTCTTTATTGTTATAATGAATGTGAATTTTATTTGTGTTATTCTAGTGAATATATCCTAATCAAAGTATTAATTGTTTTATCTGAAATTCATGGTATTTTAGTGTAACTTTTAATCTTGTGATTTTTTTAGAAAAATGTGGAAACTTTATATTATGATAAAATAGGTGTTTAAATGATAATTATATATATATATTAACACATGAATAATTTTTATATAAATATTTTATAAAAAAAATCTCATTTTCCCTAAATATCGTATTTTGAACCTTTCGAGACCGAATGCTCCTTGCGGAGGTCTGAATCTCGCACTATTAGCCTGCGGGTGCACGATGAACCGTACTATCCCTAACAGGTTCCCCAAAAGTGGGTTGTAGCGGCGCTTTGCTTAGGTTTAACAAATACTTTTCATTTGGGAACACGGTTTTATAAATATAAGGTATTTATTTGCAAAACGTATAGTTTTCCGTATTTTAGTTGTTAGAATTTTCTAAGTCAACTAGCCTACTTCTAAGGTCTAAACGATGAGTCATTAGAAGCCTCAAATCGCCTCTTCACCGTCAATTACGGTCAGGTAAGTGCCAGATAAGTGGGAAGGAACCACAGTCGTGGGCCTAATTAAAAACCACTAGCCTTAGACACACTTGCCTAGGCACCACAAGAAAGTTTAGACAAACGATCGATATCCATGACCAATCGTGCTTTCATTTTATTAAAATATTTTATTTAGAAATGTTTACAACTTAAAGCTTTCAATAAAAATTATAAAGATTAAGGTATTTTAGTGAAAAGTCCTGTAATTTCGTATTCTGTATTTTTGATATTTATCAATTAGGGTTATATTGAGTGTGTGTAGGGGTAGGTCATTACCCCGTGACTTATATTAAGTTTTGGTGAAGTTTAAAGGTAAAACATGACATGTTAAAGTTGAAGGTATTAACGCGCAAGAATACGGTATTCGAAAACGTTATCATTTTATGTGTGAAATTTCATTCAAATTGGGTTCTACAAGTTTAGTGATCAAAATAAACATATTCAGGAGTGAGGTAATTAATTAAACTAAGAAAAATGAACTTCATGGTATTTTTATGAAAAGAATACGGTATTGCAAAGAAGCTATCATTTCATGTGAAAAAGTTTGATTAAATTGGTTTATGGGTGATTAATAGTCAACATGAATATGGGTAGATAATATGTATTAGGTGACAAGTGGAAATTTATAGAAAAACCGAATCGGAAATCGGTTTGTCCGATTTCCGTCGGGTTCCAAAAAGTCGTATTTTTTACCTTAAAAAAAAGGGAGATAGAAGAGGTGGGACTTACGGTTTGGACAAGCTAAGGAATCTAAGGGATGTGGTGGTTGCCGATTCGTCGAAAGCGTCGCGAAGGTTCTGATCCGGTCGCCGGAATCCGTCGTCGATTTCGGCAGCGCTTCGCTTCTTACTCTTCGTACCGAGTTCTCGAGAATTTGAGAGAGTAGACTTAGAGTTGTGAGGGGAAAAGGTAGAGGATAGGGGTCTTTATATAGGGCTAGGCTGGGGTTAGGGTTTGGATTAAAAATATTAAAAGAAAATATAAAAAACATTAAAAATTCATTAAAAATCATTAAACCTAGGAGTAAAAGAGATTTATTCGCCAAATCAAAACCGATCCAGGTATAATAAGTATGCAAGAGGGTTGACCAAGTCAAGAGCCAACTTTTCTCAGTTGGTGACTCGGCCGTCCGGCCAAGTCCGGCCGGCGGCGCCGGACCGAGTCGGCCGAGTCGCCGGCCGGCGGCGCCGAGTCGGGCAGAGTCAAGGGTCCAATGGCCGGGGGTTTTCCTAAGGAACAACTTGGTATTTTTACTTTTTGTTGTCCAGTACATATTTTGGGAGTTATGGCCTTTTTACCGTTGACTCCAAAAAAAAAAATAAAACAAAATAAATACAAAAATAATGTGGGGTATGGGATTTGAACTCCGGTGGCTTGGTTCAGCAGTGCAAGGTATTACCAATGAGCTACAAGCTCCTTCTTGTAATTATTGTAAGGAATTAGATACTTAAATTGTTTCCAGCAACATTAATACTCCAAGTATACACTATATTTAAAGCAAATTTTTGGTATACAAAATTGGAGTTGTTACAATCTACCCTCCTTACAAAAATTTCGTCCTCGAAATTTACAACTTTTATTTAAGGACTAGATTACAAAATGGCGCGGATATCTTGCACGCATCTCATCCTCCCTTTCCCACGTGGATTCTCCTGGAGTGTCTTTCCTCCACATTACCCGGACCAAATTAATTTCTTTGTTCCAAAGTGTTTTCACTTTCCTGTCCAGGATCTCCACAGGTTGTTGCTCACAAGACAAATCAGGCTGTTTCGTGAGCTCGGAATGATCAAGTACATGTCTGGGGTCACTCACATACCTTCTGAGTTGGGATATATGGAACACGTTATGCACTCCTTCCAATGAGGGTGGAAGCGCTAAACGATATGCCACTTCACCGACTCGTTCGAGTATATCGAACGGTCCAATGTATCTCGGACTCAACTTTCCCCGTCTTCCAAATCTGATCACTCCGCGGTTCGGAGAGATTTTCAGGAATACATGATCTCCTGGCTGGAACTCCAAGTGTCGTCTCTTCGCATCTGCCCAGTGTTTCTGTCTATCTTGGGCTATGCGCATTCTTTCCCTGATAGTACGAACCACATCAACGGTTGCTACTATCATCTCTGGTCCAAGGAGTTCTCTATCTCCGATGTCGTCCCAACTTAATGGCGATCGACACTTCCTTCCATATAATGCTGCAAAAGGTGTCATTCCTATGCTTGCTTGGTATCTGTTGTTGTATGCAAACTCCACAAGATGCAGGTGATCCTCCCACGATCCTTTGAAGTCGAGTATACATGCTCTGAGCATATCCTCCAAGATCTGAATAGTTCGTTCCGACTGACCATCTGTTTGTGGATGATAAGCCGTACTGAAGTTCAGACTTGTTCCCAAGCTAGCTTGCAGACTTTGCCAAAATTGCGATCGGAACCTGGTGTCACGATCGGAGACAATGCAGACTGGTACTCCATGAAGTCTTACAATTTCCTGTATGAGTTCATAGGTATCATAGATAGTACAGTATGAAGAGTTTAAATCTTAAATTAGATTATTACCTCCATGTACTTCTTCGCTAATGTCTCAGTTGATTGGCCAACTCGAAATGGGATGAAGTGAGCCGACTTTGTGAGTCGATCCACAATGACCCAAATCGCATCGTTACCCTTTGTGCTGCGAGAAAGAGCAGTTACAAAGTCCACCGTGATATGCTGCCACTTCCATTCTGGGATTGGTAACGGTTGAAGTAATCCAGCAGTCCTGTGATGTTCAGCCTTTACTTGCTAACACACCAAGTATTTTGCGACGCTTCTGGCTACTTCACGCTTCATTCCATGCCACCAATAATTCTGACGTAGATCTTTGTACATTTTGGTACCTCCAGGATGTACTGAATAGGGAGAGCTGTGAGCTTATTTCATTAACTCTTCCCGAACAAGACCCTTTGGTACACGCAATCTACTGCCGTATCTCAAAGATCCGTCTTCATGAATGATGAAATCTGTTCTGAGTCCATTCTCCACTTGTTCTCTGATCTTTTGCAACTTAGCATCGCTGGCTTGAGCTGCTTTGATCTGATTGACAATATTTGATTGAACTTGCAGATTCATCAAATTTGAAACATCACTTGGCATGACTAGTTCAAACTCCATCTGATGTAGGTCTTGCTGCAGCTTCCACTGGGCGGTGAGATTTATTGCTAATGATTGGCGACTAAGAGCATCAGGTAATACGTTCACCTTTCCTGGATGATATTGCAAGTTGATGTCAAAGTCCGCCATAAGTTCTAACCATCTTCTCTGCCGTATATTCAACTCCTTCTGAGTAAACACATACTTCAGACTTTTATGATCTGTGTAGATGTTCACTCGTTCACCAAGTAAGTAGTGGCGCCAAATCTTGAGAGCAAAAATAACAGCTGCCAACTCTAGATCATGTGTCGGATAATTGCGCTCATGAGTCTTCAGTTGTCTTGAAGTATAAGCCACAACCTTACCGTGCTGATGTAGAACACATCCTAATCTCTTACCGGATGCATCGCAATGCACTTCGAATCCTCCAGATTGATCCGGTATGACGAGAATAGGTGCAGATGTCAGTCTTGACTTGAGTTCTACGAAAGCTTGCTCGCATGCTTCTGACCACACAAATTCTTTATCTTTTCATGTGAGCTTGGTCAGGGGTGTTGCTATCTTCAAAAAGCCTTCAATGAATTTTCTGTAATATCCAGCTAAACCCAAGAAACTCCGAATATCCTTCACTGATTTTGGTGCAGGCCATTCACTGACTGCTGAAACTTTTGCTGGATCCACAGAAATCCCTTCTCCTGATACGATGTGTTCAAGAAAACCAACCTATTTTAGCCAAAACTCGCACTTGCTGTATTTGGCGTAAAGCTTATGTTGTCGAAGTGTTTCCAGGACAATTCGTAAGTGCTCCGTATGTTCTTTCCGATTCTTAGAATATACCAGGATGTCGTCGATGAAAATGACAACGAACCTGTCTAAATACTCCCGGAAGACTTGGTTCATAAGGTTCATGAAGATTGCAGGTGCATTGGTCACTCCAAATGGCATTACTAGAAATTCGTAATGTCCATAGCGAGTTCTGAAAGCTGTTTTGTGAATATCAGCTTCCTTGACCTTCACTTGATGATAACCTGAACGAAGATCTAGTTTAGAGAAGACACAAGATCCACTTAGCTGATCGAATAAATCGTCGATGCGCGGAAGTGGATATTTGTTCTTTATAGTAACTTCGTTCAAGGCCCTATAATCGATGCACATTCTGTATGAACCTTCCTTCTTCTTTACCAATAGTACAGGTGCTCCCCAACTTGAAGTGCTAGGACGAATCCATCCTTTCGCCAGTAATTCGTCCAACTGTGTTCGAACTTCCTTCAATCCTTCCGGACTTAGTCTATACGGTGCTTTGATCACTGGTTGTGCTCCTGGTACTAAGTCAATACTGAATTCAAGAGCTCGATCGGGAGGCAAACCTGATATATCGTCAGGGAATAGATCATCGAACTCTCGAACTACCTCCGGTCTCGATTCTTCCTCTGCCTGAGCTGCTGCAACTACTGTTTCCCTTGGCTTTGCTTTGTAAGCACTTGGCTCCAGTGTACGATCTCCACTCTTGAAATAGAAGACCGGATGATCGGGAATCTCAAATACTACCCTCCTTTGACGACAGTCGATGGTAGCATAAAAGGCTCCAAGCCAGTCCATTCCTAGAACCACATCGAAATTTGGTATATCCAGTACCTTGAAGTCAGCGTAAAACTCTCGACTGCAGACGACGACTGGACTCATGCTGTATCCCATAGTTGCCTTTAGAACACCATTCCCAGAACTGACGTTCCAGCTGGATACAAGCGGTGAGACTGGAATCGCATGGGTTCGGACAAACCGTTGCGACATAAAGCAGTGGGATGCTCCAGTATCAAACAGTGCAAGTGCAGGTAGTGAAGCTACTAGGATTGTACCTAAGGTATTAGGGATAGGTTTTAGGTATACGGAAAGTGTGTAGGTAAGCAAAACTAAAAGTTGAGTTTAAGAAAGACAGTTTACCAGTAATGACTTGGCCAGTGGCCTCAGCTTCTTCCACAGACATCATGAAAGACTGGTGCTTCGGCACAATCCTCCTGGCCTGAGGAGCATTTCTCCTGGCCTGAGGAGCATTCCTCTGAACGTTCCTTTGAGCTTGATGGAACTGTCGAGGAGGTGGTGCAGCTTGTGGTCCCCTAGGTGGTGCAGGCAGTGCAAGTCTGGTAGCAGGTGCCTGAAGAGCTGGTCGCTGCTGATAAGTATTTGCTGGCCTGGGTGCAGCAACTGAGTTCTGCCTTTGGGGACAAGATCCAATATCATGAGTGGCTGAACCGCAGACTAAACAGAGGCGGTTGGCTCGACGGCGGTCCTTCATCATATGTCCAGTTCTCTTGCAGTAGGTGCAAAAGGCTGGGCTAGGACGATGAGTTGGTACTCCGGGTCGCCTCGGTACGAAAGGTGGTCTGGACGTGGCTCCACCTGCCATCTGGTTGGCAGGGCGCTTGATTAAGTGTCAAAAACTGTAATTACCGCAATCAGAAACGGCGTCGCTTCGCAGCTAGCCGGTGAGTGCGGGTCGATCCACAGAGACGGGTAAATTCCTTTTATGTGTTTTAACTAGTTGATTCTATTTGTCGTTTTGGTTGGTTTATAAAAATCTAAAATACTGGATCTAATTAATCTAATTAAGAATCTTGCTAGGGTTAGGTTTAGGGGAAGTTTTGGAGATTAAGGTTCTTCCTCACCGCTTTCAATGCCATTTTTTATAGATCTATTAGATGTTAAGTTAATTATTAATAAAGTGGATACGAATCTCTTGGGAAGATGTTTCTTCCTCTAGATTTGTATCCTTACTTTGTTGATAATTATCCTAACCCTCACGGAAAACGTGCGCAACCGGCCCTTTATACTACGGTTCATCGTTACCTCGAAGGGTAGGATGCCGCAGGGAGCGGTTGTGCTCGTATGCGTGAAGTACTAATTCATTAGGTGAAGGTGGCATTAAAAGGGGCGAGAGATCTCATCTCTCAACCCTTTCCCTAAGGCTAACCCTAACAAGCGAGGAGACTACTCGCTCATTAGGGGATGAAATAACAATTTAATTAAAAGAACAGAAATAAAATACTTACTAATTCGATGGCTCCCTCCAAACAAGAAGAACAGATCTGAAATTTATTCCCAGAATTTCTGAATTTTATTGATTGAAAAGAGGCATACAATTTTTAGATCTAAGATTACAATTTATAGGAAAATAGGAAACCTAGGGTTACAGACTCTCGCACATGCAAAATTACAGATTTGACCCCTGAAAATCCTAACATCTGCACCGACGCACCAAAATTCCACCGACACGTGTATTAGACGGCCGCGGATCAGCGGCGCCAGGCTGGGTTTGGCTTGGGCTGTGTGCTTTTTGGGCTTGGTTCAGTGGCTCTTTGGGCTTCTGTTTCCATGTGTAGTTTCTCTGTTGGCTTCTTATTCTCTTCCAGATATTTCAGTGAATACTTGCAGCGATCTTTTAACCGTTCACATGACATTTTGGACCTTGTACTGTTCTTCGTCTAGGCTTGACTAGGATCCGTCTAATAGTTGGTAAAAAATCCCTTTTCTGTTGTTTTGTGTCTTTTTCACTGTATTTGCTCCAGAAACCTGTATCCTGTAATATGCAACAAACGTGCGTCAAGAGTACCTGTTTATTTATAAAAGAGTAAGAAATAGGGGAATGAATAATGCAATATTATAGTCTGAACAAATACCCCCAAACTTACCTTTTGCTCGTCCTCGAGCAAACTTATTTTTATTCACTAAAATCCTAACCACACTTTCGCAGGGAAACGCGATTGCACTGAGCACGTGCAACAAGCCGTTAAACCTCTAGGTGTCCCTAGTAGGAGGAGTGTTGTCTCCTGAGGGTTTTCAGCGGATTACACCCACAAAATCCTATCAACTTGGCCCACTGACTTTTGTTCTCCAATTAGGTTTTCTAACAAGGAATTCTATTATCTTATACTTGTAAATTATCCACCCATATTCTTCACACTTCCTCATTATTTAACTTAAGATTATATATATCTTATAGACTTATTTAGCTTTCGGCATCTCTTAAGTCTTCCTTCTAGGGTTTCATCTCTACTTAGGAATTTTCTATCAACTCCATTAAAGATACAAATTTTATCTTTCATTCCTCTCTCTTATCTAAATTCCAATCACATACCCCTACGTGTGTGTATAGATCACCCCTACACTTGGAAATTCAATTCAAGCAATCGTACTCTCGTCCTTTGTCCAAAGCACTTATGAAATTTGCTTACACATCCTTCATGCGACCGTTAATACTTCTTGAGGTACCAACGACCGATTACAAAATGCGTTTGCACTTTAAGGCGTACTTCCTAGTCTTTGCAACACCCAAGGCTTTAGCAGTGACTCCCAAACCAGTTGGTCTAAGGCACTAGGTGACGAAGCACCCTTGCTAAATATTTTTCTATTTTTGCAGCCTTAAGTAATCACAAAAACCAGTGTCCATTTTTTTCATATCTTTTTCTTTTATTTTCATAGTACTAAGGACTTTAGACAAGAGTATTTCAAGGTCTCTTCTACTATTCCAAGTTTCAAGATGCGTGATTGTGCAGGTTGTAGGGTATACATTTTCAGAATCTAGACTTAAGCTAGGAACTATTTTTCAAACTTATACTCTAATAAGAACATCAATACTCTTCCCTTGTTTCGACTTAGCCCAAGAAGTGAACCCAAAATATGCCTATTTCTAAATAAACTACAAGGCATATACTTTCTACCGTTAAACTTTAAGGAAGGTTATCTTTAGGGTTTTTAACTTACTAAGTCTAAGATCTAGTTGTTCCTAACTAGTTGACCTATTTGTCAATCTCAAGTCAATGAGCCAAAATTGAATACATTTATTTATAATTTTTTGAAATTTTTCAAATTTTTATAGGTTTTCAAATAAGTATGCAAATGCAAAAATATGTACAAATGAATGCGAAGGAAGAAGACGTATCGAGCATACCCCCAAACTTGAACTTGACAGTGTCCTCACTGTCATGCTAAACCAAGAGGGTCAAAATACCGATACTCCCCTGTTTATTTATTTATAAAAAATTTTATTGTTAAGAAAAACAAAAATATATACAAAAAGACCCTCCCCCAAACTTCATTTAAACTATGTTAGAGATTACTGCCAAACCTTGCATCGGCCAAAAGTCAACACCAACCATTTGAAAAATTTATCAGTAAAGAATATTGGTTGGTGGAAAATTAAGTTGTGGTGGTCCGCAAAGAATTGAGGAAGATAGAAGTAGTGGAATGGGAGGTGTGGAGGTGAATATACAGGTGATGGTGATGCATCGAAACGAGAATGTAAATGATCAGCAATAAGTGGAGTGTTAGCATTCTCGTATCTTATTAAAAGAAAGGGGGGTATTTCAACTTCTAAGGGAGGAAGTTGACTCACCACAATCCCCCCAAGATGTTCCTGTGGGTCCTCTATTGACATGGCATCATCCATCACATGTTTATGGTATTCACTTATGAGGGAACTTATCTCCTCGATGTCCGCCATAGTCCTACCGAAAACTTGCCCCCTATCTTGTAAGACTTTTAAAATAGCGTTCTCTTGCTCGAAGGCTAGAGAGGCTGATATGATAATGGGAAAAGTCTCATTCTCACCTATGTAAGCATATCTACGGTGAGACGGCAAGGGCATGAGTTCGAATTTCTGAGGCGAAAGAATCATTGCGGAATCTACCTCGAACTCAAAGGACTCTAACACAGGTTCGAAATCACTGCAAACAACCGATTCGGATGGTTCGACTGACTCATCCAAAAATTCAAACGACTCATATTCGGGCTGTGAGTCGTCATCATCCAAAAAGGTGAAACATTCATAATCAACATCGGTTGTGTCAACGGTGGTAGGCTCAAGGAGGGACGCACTAGTGGCGTCAAAACTGTTTTCATCAAATAGAAATCCTTCAAGCTCGCAGTCCTCCTGCGTGATTTCGTGAATAGAGCAAACTTCTCGTGTACTATTTTTAGGCACGGGGGGCAGACTTCCCATCTTATAAATATTGAACTCACTAGACCTCTTTCCGAAGGATAGAGTCATGGAGCCATTGCGACAATTTATTATGGCATTGGAAGTGGCCAAAAATGGTCGACCAAGAATCACCGGAATTTGGTTTCTTGGGTTAACAACAGGTTGTGTATCCATAACGATAAAGTCAACGGGGAATATGAATTCCCCGACTTTGATCAACACATCCTCTAGTTGACCCCTTGGATAGGTGATTGATCGATCAGCCATTTGGAGAGTGCAACGAGTGGGTTTCAACTCTCCAACCCCTAATTGTTCGTACACGGAGTAAGGAATCAGGTTAACACTAGACCCAAGATCTAAAAGTGCACGATTAATTTGCTTATCCCCAATTATGATTGAAATAGTAGGACAGCCGGGGTCCTTTCGTTTTTGGGGTAAGGTTTGATGGTGGTTAATAGCATTGCTCACTGCACTAGCCACTAGCACTTTCTTGGGTACTTGAGATGCCTTTCTCTTCGAGGTGCACAAGCCCTTTAAGATTTTCGCGTATGAAGGGACTTGTTGGATAGCATCCAAGAGAGGTATATTTATGCTAACCTGTTTAAATAATTCCACAATCTTCTCCACTTGTGCATTTGGTTTATTAGGACTCAACCTGTTTGGAAATGGTGCATTTTGAAAATTTGTTGAGTCACATGTCTGTGGAGTAGAATGTGGAGTAGGAACGGATCCCGGTGTGGATGTGTTCGTGTTGTTAGAAATGGGTCCGTTCGAGTCAGAAGAAGTAGAGCCGTGTGAAGGGTGGAGAATAGGCTCTAAAGAAAAAGGTGAAGAAGGAAGTGAAGAAAATGAAGAAGGGGAAGAAGAACCACCGGCGGGGACGTCATCACTAGTTTCCACATTATTTTGCAACTCTCTTCCGGATCTCAACGTGGTCACCGCATTTACATTGTGATTGTGATATGCGTTTTGTGGGTGACCGGGATTGGGCAATGGTTGAGATGGAAGCTTTCCCTTTTCTCTCTCACTCAACGCAGCAGTTAATTGTGCAATTTGTGCCTCAATAGATTTGATACTTTGATCGTGTGAGGCATTGTTATTCATTAAAGATTGCACATAACTTTCAAATCTTGCTGCGGATTCTGTTGTTTGCTTGAGAAATGCTTCAAGACTTTTCTCGAGCGAGCTAACCTTATCATCATTAGGTTGAACCAAATTGTTCGTTTGATTTGTATAAGGTTGTTGTTGGAAAGGTTGCTGGCTTTGAGTTTGTAAGGGTGCTTGTTGTTGTTGTGGAGGAGGTCTTTGAAAATTATTGTTCCCTTGGACTTGTTGATTTTGGTTCCAAGGAAAATTCGGTTGACTCCTCCACCCCTGATTGTATGTCGAAGAGTAAGGATCATTTCTTTGTCGTTGCTGAAATGCAGCATTGACTTGATCCTGTCCTTGAATAGGTGCATTATAAGGACACTCTTCGGTTAGGTGCGACGGGTTCGAACAACAAGCACAAACAGTTCTTGTGGGTAGAGTAGGGGCAGGAGAAGTCGATGAGATTTTGGTCTCAATGGCTTCTAGCTTTTTCATAAGTGAGGCCATCTCGGCCTTCATAGCAATTGACATATCTATTTGATGTATGCCTGCCCTAGATTGACCAACTGAAGAAGATGATGTGGTCTTGGTACTCTCCCACTGAATTGTTTGCTCACTTAGGTCCTCAAGAAACTGCCAAGCTTCGTCGCTAGACTTGGAGAGAAAATGACCTTGACATATTGTTTCTAGCAACTGCTTCGTTGCCGCATTCAATCCCTCGTATAATGTTTGGCAAAGTTGCCAATTTTCTATCCCATGATGAGGGCATTGAACAAGTAGGTCTTTAAATCTCTCGAAGCATTTCCAGAATGGTTCGGACGGAAGCTGTGAAAATTGTATAATCTCGTTTCGGATTCTAGCAGTTTTATGGTGAGGATAGAATTTTTTTAAAAAAGCTCTTACAAACTCGTCCCAATTTCTAATGGAGTGTGATGCGGTGCTGTATAACCACTTCTCGGCTAGGTCACATAAGGTGAAAGGAATGACCCTTAGCCTTATTGCGTCATCACTTAATTGGGTTGTCTTCATCATGCTGCAAACGTTTTGGAATTTATTAATGAAAATATATGCATCTTCGGATTCCAAACCATGAAACTTAGGCAGCATATTGATGAATTGTGGTTTTATTTCAAAGTTGTCCCCATTTGCCGGTGGGGGTGAAAGACATGTAGGTAAAGAAGTGCGAACGGGGTAGAAGAGATCCTGGAGCGCAACTCGTGCGGGCGCTACAACAGGCGGTAGATTCGGGTTATTCGCACCTAGCGGAGGTGGAATCATTCCCGTCGGCAAGGTATAGTTGGGGTCGTGTCCCGACATACCTTCGAAAGAATTTGAGGGTGGAGGTAAGAAAGTGGAAGGAGTTTCGACTTCGGTGTCGAAAAGTTCGTTGGTCGGTACCAACGAAACACGGACTAATCGGGCGTTAGTATCCCTAGTCCAAAATGACATACACTAAAGGGTAGTGCAGTCAGAAAAAAAAAGAAAAACAGAATGTGGGGGTAAGATAACGTCAGTGAGAAGAAGTGGTGGAAGTGAGTTTGCAAGTTTTCTTTAGCGGCAAGTTGCAAGTTTTGAAAAGATTTTTTTATTTTTTTTTATTATTTTTGTGTGAGTTTTGCAAAGAAGTTTTTGAAAACGGACTCGTGACACAACTGAATCAACCACACATGCACAATCAGACCTAGATCTAGGGTTGCCTAGGTCTGCTAGACAGCTCCTAACTAGGGCTAGAAATAGACCTCAAACCGCCTCTTCACGGACAAATACGGCCAGGTAAATGGGAAGGAACCACCACTACAGTGGGCCTAATTAAAAACCACTAGCCTAGACACCGCAATGTCGGTTAAGATAAACGGCCGATGCCTACCCTAGTCCTTTTCCTATTGAGCTCGCTGTCCTTAGGTCTGAGTCTAATCTTTTTTAATTAAAGGTGGTTGATGCAAAATGCTTAGGTGTTTTCTGGGGTCCTGGGAAGGGTGATGAAATCCCCACCCAATCTGGATTTGGTCAATATAGCCCCTTAGAGTCCGGTTAAATTATGCAAAACAAATAAAATTTCACTTGCAATCAGAATTTTTTAGCGCGGCGCAAAGAAACCTGCAGAGATCTGTTATTTAGAAGGGGGAGAAAGACTCTTTACGCAAAGAACCCTGCAGAAAATTTTCACAGACAGAGATATGGAGGTTGCAGAGGGGAGAAGGAGGAATCAAACCAGCAAAATTTCGTATGCTGACGTGTCCAGGTAAGCGCGGATCCGCGGTGGAAGGCACATTTATGCGGCGGAAGCGCGGCTTCTTCGTGGGATCGTCCTGTGAAAAAAATTCTGTGGTTCTGTGCTGTCAATTCCTCTCTGTTTTTAGGTAGCAAATTTTGATTAGCCCTCTGTAAAATTCCAGATCCTTGATTCTTCGCCGTTCCTGCAAGATCCAAAAGATACACCCTTCAAACAGATCAAATTTGATTATTTTTTTATATTTTTTATATTTTCAGATTTTTATAATTTTTAAAATTTATATCAACCCGAAAATTCACAAAAAGAAAGATTACGCCGTCCCCGGCAACGGCGCCATTTGATTAAGTGTCAAAAACTGTAATTACCGCAATCAGAAACGGCGTCGCTTCGCAGCTAGCCGGTGAGTGCGGGTCGATCCACAGAGACGGGTAAATTCCTTTTATGTGTTTTAACTAGTTGATTCTATTTGTCGTTTTGGTTGGTTTATAAAAATCTAAAATACTGGATCTAATTAATCTAATTAAGAATCTTGCTAGGGTTAGGTTTAGGGGAAGTTTTGGAGATTAAGGTTCTTCCTCACCGCTTTCAATGCCATTTTTTATAGATCTATTAGATGTTAAGTTAATTATTAATAAAGTGGATACGAATCTCTTGGGAAGATGTTTCTTCCTCTAGATTTGTATCCTTACTTTGTTGATAATTATCCTAACCTTCACGGAAAACGTGCGCAACCGGCCCTTTATACTACGGTTCATCGTTACCTCGAAGGGTAGGATGCCGCAGGGAGCGGTTGTGCTCGTATGCGTGAAGTACTAATTCATTAGGTGAAGGTGGCATTGAAAGGGACGAGAGATCTCATCTCTCAACCCTTTCCCTAAGGCTAACCCTAACAAGCGAGGAGACTACTCACTCATTAGGGGATGAAATAACATTTTAATTAAAAGAACAGAAATAAAATACTTACTAATTCGATGGCTCCCTCCAAACAAGAAGAACAGATCTGAAATTTATTCCCAGAATTTCTGAATTTTATTGATTGAAAAGAGGCATACAATTTTTAGATCTAAGATTACAATTTATAGGAAAATAGGAAACCTAGGGTTACAGACTCTCGCACATGCAAAATTACAGATTTGACCCTTGAAAATCCTAACATCTGCACCGACGCACCAAAATTCCACCGACACGTGTATTAGACGGCCGCGGATCAGCGGCGCCAGGCTGGGTTTGGCCGCGGATCCGCGGCCAAACTGTAGACTTGGGCTGTGTGCTTTTTGGGCTTGGTTCAGTGGCTCTTTGGGCTTCTGTTTCCATGTGTAGTTTCTCTGTTGGCTTCTTATTCTCTTCCAGATATTTCAGTGAATACTTGCAGCGATCTTTTAACCGTTCACATGACATTTTGGACCTTGTACTGTTCTTCGTCTAGGCTTGACTAGGATCCGTCTAATAGTTGGTAAAAAATCCCTTTTCTGTTGTTTTGTGTCTTTTTCACTGTATTTGCTCCAGAAACCTGTATCCTGTAATATGCAACAAACGTGCGTCAAGAGTACCTGTTTATTTATAAAAGAGTAAGAAATAGGGGAATGAATAATGCAATATTATAGTCTGAACAGCGCTTGACTCCTACGGACTGAGGTCTGCCCCTCTCTTTTATGACTGCCTCATAACTGCGGGCAGCTTCTAGGGCTTCCTCATGAGTCAAAAACTTTCCTGTGGCTAGAGCAGCCTTGATCTCTGTGTCCAAACCTTGCTGAAAACGACGGGCTCTGATCTCGTCCGTCTGTATCAGGTGTGCCGCGAATCTGTTTAAAGATTGTGTTAGTTGTGTAATATGTGATATTTAAAAATTTTACTATTGTGACATATCTTACCGGCTCAACATAGTAAACTCAGCATCGTATTCATCTACCGATTTCTCCCACATTGATCCTTACTGTAGATGAATAAACTGCTGCTCCATAGCGAACCTGGCAGTCACAGGAAAATATTTCGCGTCAAACTTCTCGCGAAATGTCTTCCATTCAATCGGCTGTACCAGACGGGTCTCTTCTGCCTTCCACCAATTGCGAGCGTTATCCGTGAGCTGTAGTTTCGCTACACGGACCCAAGCGTGGTCTGGCACTTGAGCTGCGGCCAGATCGTCTTCGATGCTTTGTGCCCATTCTTCCGCTTCAAGAGGGCTTCCTTTACCAGAGAACTGCTTTGGGTGCAAAGCCCTGAATTGCTTTACTCCCGGTGCATCTGTCTCAGGACGGCTCAAAAGTTGTTGCTGTCCCTCGAGAAGACTGCGGATCGCATCGAATAGCATTGTTTGCTCAGTGGGTGGTGCCGGAACAACTGGTGTGAGAGGTAGTGCTGGAGGGGTGTTGTTAACGTTGGTGTTGGTGTTGTTCGGGAAATCCATGACCTTGAAGAAAAATTTGGGTTAGGATAGATTCAAATATATGAAATGATAAGATTCAAGGAATAGAAATTTGTAAGATTCAAGGGACATGAATTGTAAAGAATGTTTTAGTTGCTGGTTCTTGTGTTATATTGCTTAGGTTGTTCACGCAGACCAGAACTGCATGATAGGGATTCATACAGCTCTGACCTGCATGGGCCACCAATAAAACCTGTCACGCCCCGCTTCCCAGTGTACGGCAAAGTGGACGCGACGAGGTCCGCTACGTATGTACTCAGAAGTACATACGCTAAGCGTAGCTAAGCAATATAAAATAATCACAAGAGACAAATGATATTGAAATAACAGCAACTTTTATTAATAATATTCTTTGTACAATGCATGAAATGAAAATACAACTGGAATGAAAAAGCAATGCCTAAACAGTGGCATAACAGAAATGAAAAATACTGGAAAGAACAAGGTACAATTATCTAGAGCTCTGGGTCTTCTTGGAACTGCTCCAAATCTTCACCGGTGGGCTCGATCTCAGCTTGGTCCAACGCACCTGACGACATTCAAAGAAGAAAGAAATAGAATGTCGTCAGCGAACAGGTCGCTCGGTAAGTCCCAAAGAATAAGAAGAATGAGAATGACAGAGTAACAGTATTTTCTAAAATATTATATTGTTGAATATTATGGAACATTGTTTAACGCTGTTGTTTGTAGCTTGGTACAGAAGGATGCCAGTGTATACGAGGGGGATCTCTATATGTTAGAGATCAGGGCAAAAGAAAAGTACAAGGAACCGTTATGCCACGGTACAACAGTAATAGGATTCAGGTTAGGTGTCTTAATCTGACCACCTCGTGCCACCTTTAACACCTTCCGTACCAATCTACCCCTTAAACCCCGTAGTGTTTTAACAGTATTGTAGTATTGGAATATGTAAATTGAGTGACTGACCAAAACCATGATATCAGTAAGCATGTTGTAACTGTATAATCAGGTAAATGGAATATCAGGATAATGGATGAATATCCATGGTTTGATTCAGTCAAAAAGAATATATTGTTAACTGGATTCAGGATTTCATGTATTCAAATTGTGTTGGAATATAAAAGAATATAAATTGACTTGAATCGTATTCAAGTCAGAAATAGTCAGACTCTAACCCGAGTCAGACTAAAAGAAGATAATTTGAAGTTCAATATTAGGTAGGGGCCTTATTGTAATTTGTAAAACTTGAGGAGGTTTTATGTAAAAATACTTTTGTATAGTTTCAAAATACACCTCAAGTATTTAATAATCGTCTTTATTGTTATAATGAATGTGAATTTTATTTGTGTTATTCTAGTGAATATATCCTAATCAAAGTATTAATTGTTTTATCTGAAATTCATGGTATTTTAGTGTAACTTTTAATCTTGTAATTTTTTTAGAAAAATGTGGAAACTTTATATTATGATAAAATAGGTGTTTAAATGATAATTATATATATATTAACACATGAATAATTTTTATATAAATATTTTATAAAAAAAATCTCATTTTCCCTAAATATCGTATTTTGAACCTTTCGAGACCGAATGCTCCTTGCGGAGGTCTGAATCTCGCACTATTAGCCTGCGGGTGTACGATGAACCGTACTATCCCTAACAGGTTCCCCAAAAGTGGGTTGTAGCGGCGCTTTGCTTAGGTTTAACAAATACTTTTCATTTGGGAAAACGGTTTTATAAATATAAGGTATTTATTTGCAAAACGTATAGTTTTCTGTATTTTAGTTGTTAGGGTTTCCTAAGCCAACTAGCCTACTTCTAAGGTCTAAACGATGAGTCATTAGAAGCCTCAAATCGCCTCTTCACCGTCAATTGCGGCCAAGTAAGTGCCAGGTAAGTGGGAAGGAACCACAGTCGTGGGCCTAATTAAAAACCACTAGCCTTAGACACACTTGCCTAGGCACCACAAAACAGTTTAGATAAATGATCGATGTCCATGACCAATCGTGCTTTCATTTTATTAAAAGATTTTATTTAGAAATGTTTACAACTTAAAGCTTTCAATAAAGATTATAAAGATTAGGGTATTTTAGTGAAAAGTCCTGTAATTTCGTATTCTGTATTTTTGATATTTATCAATTAGGGTTATATTGAGTGTGTGTAGGGGTAGGTCATTACCCCGTGACTTATATTAAGTTTTGGTGAAGTTTAAAGGTAAAACATGACATGTTAAAGTTGAAGGTATTAACGCGCAAGAATACGGTATTCGAAAACGTTATCATTTTATGTGTGAAATTTCATTCAAATTGGGTTCTACAAGTTTAGTGATCAAAATAAACATATTCAGGAGTGAGGTAATTAATTAAAGTAAGAAAAATGAACTTCATGGTATTTTTATGAAAAGAATACGGTATTGCAAAGAAGCTATCATTTCATGTGAAAAAGTTTGATTAAATTGGTTTATGGGTGATTAATAGTCAATATGAATATGGGTAGATAATATGTATTAGGTAACAAGTGGAAATTTATAGAAAAACCGAATCGGAAATCGGTTTGTCCGATTTCCGTCGGGTTCCAAAAAGTCGTATTTTTTACCTTAAAGAAAAGGGAGATAGAAGAGGTGGGACTTACGGTTTGGACAAGCTAAGGAAGCTAAGGGATGTGGTGGTTGCCGATTCGTCGAAAGCGTCGCGAAGGTTCTGATCCGGTCGCCGGAATCCGTCGTCGATTTCGGCAGCGCTTTGCTTCTTGCTCTTCGTACCGAGTTCTCGAGAATTTGAGAGAGTAGACTTAGAGTTGTGAGGGGAAAAGGTAGAGGATAGGGGTCTTTATATAGGGCTAGGCTAGGGTTAGGGTTTGGATTAAAAATATTAAAAGAAAATATTAAAAACATTAAAAATTCATTAAAAATCATTAAACCTAGGAGTAAAAGGGATTTATTCGCCAAATCAAAACCGATCCAGGTATAATAAGTATGCAAGAGGGTTGACCAAGTCAAGAGCCAACTTTTCTCAGTTGGTGACTCGGTCGTCCGGCCAAGTTCGGCCGGCGGCGCCGGACCGAGTCGGCCGAGTCGCCGGCCGGCGGCGCCGAGTCGGGCCGAGTCAAGGGTCCAATGGCCGGGGGTTTTCCTGAGGAACAACTTGGTATTTTTACTTTTTGTTGTCCAGTACATATTTTGGGCGTTATAGCCTTTTTATCGTCGACTTCCAAAAAAAAATAAAACAAAATAAATACAAAAATAATGTGGGGCATGGGATTTGAACTCCGGTGGCTTGGTTCAGCAGTGCAAGGTATTACCAATGAGCTACAAGCTCCTTCTTGTAATTATTGTAAGGAATTAGATACTTAAATTGTTTCCAGCAATATTAATACTCCAAGTATACACTATATTTAAAGTAAATTTTTGGTATACAAAATTGGAGTTGTTACAATTCTGTACCATATAATAAGGCAGGCCGAATAGCGCTTCGATAAAACTTCCTATTCAATCTTAACGGAAAGTTACGATCGTACAAAATTCCTATTGCACTCCTCCATTTTAACCAACCAGCTTTGATCTTTTGATTAACATCGCTATCGGTCTCCTCATTCTCTTTAGACGATGAAACAATATCATCAGCGAATAGCATACATCAAGGTATCTCATCTTGGATAGTTCTAGTAAACTCATCCATCACAATGGTAAACAGGAATGGACTTAATGCAGATCATTGATGTAAGCCAATTGTAATCGGAAAATCACTCGTTAGGCCGACGCAAGTTCTAACATTTCCCACAACTCCATCGTACATATCTTTAATTATGTCAATGTACTTGACGGGGACTTTCATCATTGTCCTCCATAATATCTCTCTAGATATCTTATCGTACGCTTGCTCTAAATCAATAAATATCTTATGCAAATCTCTTTTCCTCTCTTGAAAACGCTCGATAAGTTGATGAAGCAGATGAATAGTCTCTGTCATCGATCGTCCAGGCATGAACCCAAACTGATTTTTCTGTCATCTTAACATCCTTTCTTAGCCTGTATTCAATCACTCTCTCCCAAAACTTCATGGTGTGACATATAAGTTTTATTCTACGATAGTTTGAGCAACTTTGAATATTACCCTTATTCTTATAAATAGGTGTAAGGGTATTTTTCCACTGCTCATTTGGCATCTTTTTAGTCTGCCAAATCTTATTAAACGAATCTGTCAGCCATTTAACGCATATTTCTCTTACGCATCTCCAAATCTCGATAGGAATCTCGTCTGGATCAACTGCTTTTCTTAATCTCATTCTCTTCAAAGCCTCTTTAATCTTTGGTATTCTTATTCTACACATAAAATCACGGTTTATATCTTGAGATTGAATGACACGTTCATCGAAATTCTTAATAAAGGTTTCCTTGAACAATTTGTCAAAATAATCTCTCCATCTTTTCTTGATATCCTCTCGAGTTAAAACCTCCTGATCTTCATTTTTGACACATTTCACTGCACATAATTCTCTAGTCTTCTTTTTCCGCATCTGAGCAATCCAGTATATATCATTTTCAGCATTCTTAATGTCCAACTTCTCATACATCTTATTGTAGATCTTAGGTTTAATTTCCCGAACAGCTTTCTTAACTTCCTTTTTAGTCATTTTATACCTCTCAAATTTCCCCGCATCTCTGTTTTTCTTCAAATTTTTATAAGAATCTCCCTTAATTTTAATAGCAGTCTTTACTTCTTCATTCCACCATGACGTGTCCTTAGTAGTGGAGCACCACCTCTCGACTCATCAAGTAGATCTCTAGCTACTCTCTTGATACAGTCAGCCATCTTGTTTCATATTCTGTCTGAACCATCTTCAGACTGTCAATCCGCCTCTTGAACTACACAATTTATAAAAATCTTTTGGTTACCTTCTTTCAGTCGCCGCCACTTAATTCTAGATTCTACTTTACGTCTAATCTTCTTAAGTCCTCTTCCAAATCGAAAATCTAGAACTAAAAATCCATGTTGAGTGGTTACACCTTCACCTGGCACTACCTTACAGTCGATGCAACAATCTCTATTTATCATTCTCGACAGAAAAAAGTCTATTTGATTTGCACTTGATCTGCTTCTAAAGGTGATAAGATAAAACTCTCTTTTCCTAAACTAAGTGTTTGCTAAGATCAAGTCATAAGACAAAGCAAAATCTAGAATCGAGCTATCTGCTTCATTCCTTTGTCCAAAACCAAAATCTCCATGAATAGTATCAAACCCACTACGACTAGTACCTACATGTCCATTGAGATCACTACCACTAAATAATTTCTCTCCACTAGACATCCTTTGCACTATTTCGTCTAGATCCTCTCAGAATAGATGTTTACTAGCGTTATCAAGAACTATCTATGGTGCATAAGTACTAATAATATTAAGAATCTCCCTACCTAGAGTGAACTTAACCAGTAAAATTCTATCACATTTTCTTCTAATCTCAACTACATCCTTAAGTAACCATCTATTTATGATTATGCCTACCCCATTACGATTTTTATCTCAACCCGCATACCAAAGCTTATAATACCAAGACTCCGACTCTACCCTTTTCACCTACCCACTTAGTTTCTTGCAAACACATAATACCAACTCTCCTCCTAATCATTACCTCCACTAATTCTGTTAGTCTACCCGTATGGGAACTTATATTCTAGGAACCTAGACAGATCTTAAGAAACTCTTCCTTATTTGTCACTACACTCGGGGTCCGATGTAGCGCGCCGCTTCCGGACGACAACTTAGAAACCCTTGCATACTCAACACTACACTCAGGATCCGATATAGTGCGTCGCTGAGTAGGGGACGCTCCAACGATATTCTTATTATGGTTCATGTCATAGAATATAACAAAGTTTTACGTTGGCTGTACCCTCACTCTTTCTCATCTAGATTTGAAACCGGCAACGGTGGGTTTATATAACCTATGCAAGCACTAGCGGAAAATAAATCAATTTACTGTTAATCACAACAGGTTCTCTAAGAAAAACTTCTTTTTTTTTGAACCGGCCTGGAAGAATAACACATGCATACAACACATACATACACACATAACACCCATACACACATAGCACATGGGAACCCACGAATTTGCCTCGAATACATTAAATTATGGCCACTTTTCTTTCTGAGTTCAAACTGTGCTCTCTCCCTAGATGGGAAAGAATCATACCAACAAGCGGGCTATTGCTTCGTTGGTACATGAAAGTATGTTGTCACTCGTGTAAATTGATTGTGATTTACATGCATGACATTAATAATGGAACAAAATTGATGTTCCTTTAAAATAGGAGCCTGCAACATCGACAGAGTATTTTAAAAAAAATATCTGAAGACATGTTTCCAACAAGAATGAAAGAAGAGAACTGTGACAACATGTTTATTCAGAGAGCTAAGATACAGTTGATTGAAAAACAATAATACCATCTCGTATCGATTTTTCAGTCATATAATGCTAATATTTAGGGTTTTTTTTGAAATAGGGTAGTTTTTATTTAAAATTATTAAAATGGGGAGAGTTTGATTTTAAATTGTAAAAATAGGGTGGTTAGGGGGGAGCCCGCCCCCGCCCCCAGTATAGGGGACGGGTTAGGAACCCGCCCCCTATATTTTATAGGAGAAGGCGGGTTCTAGGAACCCGCCCTCTCTATTTTTATATGGAGGGCGGGTTCCCAGAACCCGCCCTCTCCTATATGAAGGAGAGGGCGGTGTTCCCCTCCGAATACAGAGACGCGACCGCGTAGGTTCGTCTTGCCTGAAATTCGGGACATATGCTAATTGGTGCTATCCGTCCACTTCTCCGAAGATACCAAGTTGATTTATGGCACCATGTATCGAAGGTTTAAACGGATGCGGCCGATATAGCAGACTTCGTCAGATTCCCCCTCGTTTGAGGGGTTTTTGATTGTGGGAACGCTCTTCCCTGCAGGCGCAAGCCCCTGCAGTTAATTACGTTACCGTATTGCGGTAACAACTTTCTCCTTCTCCAGATGGTCACTTCGTGTCGTGTGTGTTTGTTTTGTTTGTGGTTTCCCGTGGATTGTATACGGAGACTAATGTATATTGTCGCCCGTAGGGCGTGGATTAGTCCAGATCCGTATCTTCTTAGATTTGGGTTTTTGGTTTGGGTTTAAGGATACGTTAGTCTTATTTGAGACTAAGATCAACTTAACGTTTGTTAAGAACACGTTAGTCTAATTTTAGACTAAGATCGACTTAACAGGATCGTTTAGATCCAATAAAAGAGCATTTTGGCTCTATTGTTCTAGTTTAGAGACTTTGCGGTCAATTACCAGTTTAAGAATATAGTGGTCCATTACCAATTTAAGGACATGGTGGTCCATTACCAGTTTAGGGACATGGTGGTCCAAGGTTAAGGACATCATAGTCCGTGGGTTTAAATGGACCCCACAGTCCGAGGTTAAGGACATCGTAGTCCGTGGGCTTAAATGGACCCCACAGTCCGAGGTTAAGGACATCATAGTCCATGGGTTTAAGGACCCCACAGTCCATAGTTTAAAGACATCATAGTCTGTGGAATGTATGGTTGTCGGGACCTGTCACCTCTCTGAAGACATTGAAGGATTACAACGACAAATATCAGAGGAGTTCAGAGATGTACCCTTGAACCAATTTTGGTTGGGAGATTTATAGTCCAATTTGGGACTAAAGTCTGTTAAAAGGTTTATGAGCATATGGGCTCAGTTGATATGAGTTGAGGACTTACGGCCAATCTTGGGCTAAATCCAATAAATGTTTAACATTTTATTGTTCTGGCTATTGAGCCTTTATTTGGGCTTGGCCCCTTTAATAATGCAGAGCATCAGATCCTGATATTTTTTTTCTTGTATTGAATGCATAGTATTCATCAGAACAATGTGTGTTCTGACAGCGCGCCACGTGGCGTGCGAGGCGCTTTGCGCCGATCAAAGAGCGTATTGCGCTTCTGTCAGGTAGCGCACACGAAGGTGACACGTGTCGCGCTTAGCGCTAAGTGCTAGTTTATCAGCGCATTGCGCTTTCCATTTATGAGCGCTTTGCGCTGGTTTACGGGCGCACCAGTGAGTGACACGTGGCGCGCTTGGCGCCAAGCGCCAGCCCATGAGCGCAGTACTCTGTTTTAAAAGCGCAAAGCGCAAGTAGTGTCTATGTTTGACACGTAGCGCGTTTTGGCGTTGAGCGCCGGTCCAAGGAGCGCAAACCTCAGTTCATGAGTGCAAGGCACTGTTCAGTAGCGTAAAGCGCATCTGATCAAATTTATGATCAGAGAACAAGTTTATGTTCTTCTTTTAAAGGAGGCTTTGCCTCAAATTTCAAGAACAACAGTTCTTATTTTTGAAAGGGCTTTGCCTTTATAGATCAATGATCTGTGAATGAAGTAAGTACTTCTTTGTTTTTATGATGAGATCTTTTGATCTTTTTATAAAAGACCTTGGTCATTATAGATCTATGATCTTTTAAGAAGATATTTTTTCTTTTTATGAGATGATTTTATCTCTGTGTTCAAGAATTATGTTCTTTACCTTGAAGAAATAATCTTCTCTCAAGAGCTTACTCTCTTTCTTTTGAGTTTTCTCAAATTTTATAGAAGGGTCTCTCTCCTTTAGACTTGAAATCTTGGGGCCTTTATATAGGGCAAATTGATTTGTTAAATCAATTAAAGAGGTCTTTCTCTGATTGATTTTGAGATATTTCCCCACCGTTGGATTTTTGATCCTAGGGCTTCTGTTTTACAGAAGGCAATCTTCTTGTTTTTAATAAGATTGAGAAAATCTTTCCATAACAGAATTTATTGTCTTTGGTAATTTTTATTTACTATTGGATCATTGATCCAACGGTGCTCTGATTTACAGAGTAAAATCTTGTCATTTGGAAAGATTTTGAGGAATCTTTCCTTAACAGAATTTAATTCTGATTAATTAATGATTTATCATTATTATTAGATCTTTGATCTGACGGTTGGGGAGTTTTTAGGTTCCAGCGCTGGCGCACCCGTGCTTTGCACGTGGTGCGCTGTTTAAAAGGCAGCGCACACGTGTATGACACGTGGTGCGCTGCTTGGAGCGCAGCGCATCTAGCGTTAACGCACACGTGCTTTGCACGTGATGCGTTATTTAGGGCGCAGCGCACTTGGCGCTGCATCTGAAGCGTTGCTTCATAATATTTTAACTCTTGGCTTTGAGGCATTTGTTACATTTTTTGCATGTGGAGTTTTTCCCTTCATTTTTTATTTTATTATTATTATTTTTATTATTTATTATTATATTTATTTATTATTATTATTTTTATTTATTTTTTTTATAAGGGAGCAGGTTGTGAGCCAAAAATTTTGCGGGAACAGGCGGGTTCAGAACCCGCCATATTTTTAAAAAAAATTAAATAAAATTGTTTTATTTAAAGCAAAATTCAAAAAAATTCGTAAAATTCGAAAAAATTAAATAAAGAAAAAATCGAAAAAATTATAAAATTGTTTTATATGACTGTGGTGTACAAAATGAATCCGTCAAATTTACAATACAAAAAAATCCTATCTGTTTATAAAATGTAAATTCTATCTCGACAGTCAAATTTATAATATCAAAATGAATCTGTCAAATTTACAATACAAAAAAATCTTCCGGTGCACTTGTCACGATCTCGAAGGTCCCGTCCCTAATGACTGTCCTGGACATCTGGTCTTATAATGGCCTGGTTGTTTGCATAGGCTACATCTGACGTGCCTTTGCTGAGGATCAGCATCCATTGTCATTCGATCTCGACGCACCTTAGGTCTTCCGGGCCCTATATTTTTTTCCGGCGGTAATACAGTCGGTGTTTGTTTGTTCCCAGTATAATAGTGCCAATAGCAACTGTTCGGTATAGGATGAAATTTTGGATCGTATGCACCTTGGTAATTGGAAACTGTATAGTTATGGGAAGCAAAATTGTAATGTGAGTTATGCATGCTGCTCGCAGCAGCAATTGCGTGGGCACAAGGTAAATGTTGTTGCTGGAAAACACCGCGTGTACACGAAGAGAGCCCTTCATCTCTAAAGTTCACGGTATATTGATTCCCATTACTCCCCGTTACTTGAAACTCCGCCGTGTCAAACCTTTCGGATCTGTAGTATTGTGCTCTGCGCTCTCTTTTCCGGAATATATCTTCGTAATACGCGGTGAGCGGAGTCTCCATTGCCAATGACTTTTCTCTTCTTTGCACAAAGTAAGTATTCACCTGGAAAAAGGTTCGAACAATCAACCCCTGTATCGGTAAGTCTCTAACACTTTTAAGGACCTCGTTGAAGCTTTCAGACATATTAGTGGTCATTAGTAGATATCTGCATCCATTATCATGTGCTTGTGACCACATGCTTACTGGATACTCATCTAACCACGCTTTCGCGGCTTGACCCATCTCCCCAATTTTCGTCATGTACATGTCATGAATATTAGGGTCAGACGTTTCACCGGCTTTGTACATAAGCTTATGTAGATCTGAATTTTTAAATTTTCTATCAAAATTTTTCCTGAAGTGCCGCAGGCAAAACCTATGTGGGGTCGTCAGAAATACAGATCTCATTGCAGCTAGTATTTCTAGATGTCTATCAGATATGATGCATAAATCTGTTTTATCAATAACAGATGGGATACTTTTGAGTTGACGGAAAAACCATGACCAGGATAATGTATTTTCACCATCGACAATAGAAAATCCCAACGGAAATATACCGTTATTAGCATCAACACTTATAGTAATTAACATGCAACCTCTGTACTTACCATATAGATACGTCCCATCAACGCACAATACCGGCCGACAGTGTATGAAACCAGCCGCACATGGTGCAAAGCACCAGAAAATTCTTTGAAATCTGACAGAGCCATCGACATCTGTTTCTGTGGTTTTTAACCGGTATACGGTCTCCGGATTTGATACTTTCATGGCTTCCATAAAAGGGACTAGTGAGTTGTACGAGCTTTCCCAGTCCCCAAATATCTTACATAAAGCTTTTCTACGAGTATCACATGCCTTCACATACGAAATCTGAATTTTGTGCTCTCCGCTAACGTAGAGCCGTATCTCTCGGGGAGTCATCACCACATCTGTACGGATTAGTGGCATGATTAGTGAGCAAATGTAAGATGAAGTGCAATTTCTGTGATCTTGTAACATAATAGAATTGATGCAAGTATGTTCTTGGTTGTATTTCGTGACCTTCCAAGCTTTGGCTCTTTTGGAACAACATGCATGCAATCTTCACTTACATTCAGGAGCTTTCGTACATACCACGGTATAGTACCTCTTATTTGACTCTTCGGTTTTAAATGTAACGTTTTGCTGAATAGCCAGCGACTTTAGCTTACAAATAAGATCTCCGTTTTCCTGAAACAAATCCCCGACACTGACGCAATCTTCGCTTGCTACTGTCGCTTCCAAATAGGGTGTCTATTTACTTCTGCCACGGCTAAGTATACCCAACTATCATCTTCCAGCGGATCAAGGCCGGGATCTTCTAGTTCGACAAAATCATTATTCGCAACCATACCATCAAACAATGCTACCTCATTCAATCCAGCGGCATATTCCACGCTATCCTCCCCTTGATGACCTTCACCGGTTTCATCATCATCACTGCCACACATATCAATGTCACCCGTAGAAACATAAGGCTCGGGTGCAATATATGATGGTTGTGGTCGGTATAATGTGGATGGTTCGGGGTGAGAAGACCGCAAAGATGTGGACGGACATGCTTGGAATGCGCTACTTGGATCGTGTTGGAATGATGCGGAGGTATGTGAAGATCTGCGTTTAGTATATAAATTGTTATTATACTGTTATTCCTTAATATTTTCGTAAATAAATCACCACTTGTTTCAGATTTATTTACCTTTGGAAGGTTGTGTATGGTAATCCTTGTTGTTCTTCTGGGGTGCATGTAACTGCAGCAGTCGATTGGGAGAACCTGTATTCAATATATAAAACATATTAGTATTTTGGTATTACTAAAATGTTGGAATGTGGATTTATAAAATGTTTACCCTTGAGTTTGAAGGTTTGAATAATGTTGTGTATAGTCATATCCACCGAGACTGACGGTATCATCGTTAACCATGTGACCGTACTCCCAGGAACTACCTCGAGCATTACCATCAAAATTACCCGTTGGAGGGACATCTGATACTTCCAATTATTCCTTCTGAACCAAAAGTTCAAAAGAATGCTGGGTGTTTGACAGACCGAAGTCTATCATCGAAGATATTGATGCATCGTCTATAATTTCAACCAATGCATTTCCACTAAACATAGACTATATACAACTTAATTTAAGCCTAATTTCACGGGGATCGTATTTCGTGATTTTGAACACTTTATTCTCGATTTCATTATAAGTCGTTGATGGTTCTAATCGCATAATTCTTGCGGACCCGCCCATATACTCGGGACCTTGTGCACTTGTGATAATCCGGCCATCGTATTTACATACAACAAATAAACTTGAACTTGTCATAATCTGCATCAAACAATATCAAGCCAACAATAAAAAAAAAGCGTTAACAACTTCTTACAATCATAGTTAAAACATGCACAATCATACCTAGAGCTATGGTCTTCAAAGTCCACTAGACTGCTCCTAACTGTTCCAAAGTGACAAGTTGTGAGATAACCCTCAAATCGTCTCTTCACTGCCAATTGTGGCCAGGTAAGCACAAATGAGGAAAGGAGGGTTTCACTCACGAATCACCGTGAGACGGGCCTTTTAAAATTACCTTTCTCACTTGTCTAGCCTAGGCACCACAAAGTCAAGTTTAGATAAATGATCGAATGCCCACAACCTTCCTCTGTCCTATTGAGCACGACAGTCCTTAGTTGGCTGAGTCTAAATATTTTTTTTAACAAGCTCAAGGGTAATATGTATGCTTTTAGTGATTTTTGGGGTCTTAGGAAGGGTGATGAAATCCCCACCCAATCTGAATTGGTGTTATAGCCCCTTAAACTCCGTATTATTTATGCAAAACAGTAACAAACATAAATCGAAATCACTTGCAAACAGCTTATTTGGCGGCGGTGCAAAGAATCCTGCACAAAAACAGTTTTATTAGAGAGAGGAGGAGAGTTTGTGCAAAGAATGCTGCAGGAAGAATAGTTCATATGAGTTCAGAGGAGGGGAGAAGATGAGGAAAATACTCACAGAGAATTTGGAACTTCAAATTTCTTCCATGTGCTTTTGGTCTCCTCTTCCTGTTTAGAGCCCCTGAACTTTGGTTTGGTCACTGAATTTGCTCCAGAAATTTACAGCAAGTCGTGGTTCCGTCTTGATCCTATCCAGCAGCTCCTCACGACTATGGTACTGAACTTGACTTTCTTCCTAAACTCCACACTTGCACAAAATAAGGGTAAATGGAGAGTTGTCGTTTCTTCCTAAACTCCACACTTGCACAAAATAAGGATAAATGGAGAGTTGCTGTATAGTAGAGAGCTATTTATAGGAACACGCCGGCATTTAATTACTGTAATATATAATATGATGGTGGGTTCCTGGAACACGCCCTCATTTAATTATTGAAGAGGGCGGGTTCTCTTCGTTCTGATAAAAATACAAAATAATAAAAAAATGATGTAAGAAGACACTATAATACAACTGATTTGATGTGAGAAGACACTATAATACAACTGATTTGACTTGGGGAATCCAACAAATATGAGGGCGGGTTCCTAGAACACGCCCTCATTTAATTATTGAAGAGGGCAGGTTCTAAGAACCCGCCCTCTTTATTCTGATAAAAATACAAAACAATAACAAAATGATGTGACAAGACACTATAATACAACTGATTTGACTTGACACAACTGATTTGACTTGAGGGTGCCTGGGAATCAACGAATATGAGGGCGGGTTCTTGGTACACAACCTCATTTAATTATTGAAGAGGGCAGGTTCTAAGAACCCGCCCTCTTCGTTAACAAAATGATTTGACTTGACAATCCCGGGAATTGATACAATACAAAACAATAAAAAACTGATATGACAACAATACTAAACAATAAAAAACTGATGTGACAACACTAAGTATTGAAGAGGGCAGGGTCCTGGAACCCGCCCTCCTTTCCCTATAAAACCCCGCCCCCCTCTTCAGTGTGGTTTTCGTTAAATTAACTCTATCTAAAATCCCTTCTCATATCTAAAATATCAAAATTGTCTCAATGGAGAATCAACCATTCGACAAATCTCTGCTCGTTGATCAAAACGAACACAGATCTTTTAATATATTACACGGAGAAGAAAGATTCAAAACTTATTACATTTTTTGTAATTACTCCTTTCTTTTAATTCTAATAGTTGAAAATAACATTATTTAATTTTGCAGGATGGAGATAATCTCACCGTCGTCACCCATAGTTCTGACAAGTGGATAGTTACCGACCAGCGAATAACTGAACGGATTCGAAGGGCCGGATTTTATGAAGCTTCATTGCTTCGTTATATCCAAATCGACCACGCCCTCGTTACCTCTGTAGTTGAGCGCTGGAGAAAAGAGACCCACACTTTTCATCTAAGATGGGGTGAAGCCACTATCACACTCCAGAATATTGGCCTCTTACTCGGTTTACGGGTCAATGGGCTTGGATTGGTTGGAGGAAAAATTGTTGGTCCAGATACCGACCACCCATACTGGGATACATATGCCGAGTCTGCTCGGACAGGTAAAAAAATTCATTTTGTTTCCCCACTTTAGTGTACCTATTGCATGGATATTTTGTACATTATTTCTAGCTTTAATATTTCACAAAAAATGCTAATATCAGGCACCAGGAGGCTATAGTAAGGGGTATAAGATCAGTTTAAACTGGCTGAAAGATATATTTACTGATATACCTGATGAAGCCACCGATGAAGTCTTGAATAGACATGCGCGGTCCTACATTCTGTAAATGATCGGTTTTTGGTTGATACCGGACCAATCGGCAACGCATGTCCATCCGTTATACATTGGCTTCCTTATGGAGTTTGATGTGTGTGCACAATATGCTTGGGGAGCAGGGGTCCTGGTCTTTCTTTATAAGGAACTCGATAAGGCATGTGCTCCAACGAAGAATAAAATTTGTGGCTGCATTACATTAGTTCAGGTAAATTCCTTGTTTTTCACAGCTAGAAATTTGCAAAATTGTAATATTGGTTCTTTCTCTTATCATCTGACACTTTATTTATAAATTTGGTCATGAGAGCATATGTGTATGGGAAGACCGGATCGAGTTAAAATAACTACCTTGGATACCCCTGAAAAGCCGCTCGGCTCTTGGTGGAATGGCAAGAAAGCGTATAAGGCTTTTCGTCGAGTACTTAGGTACTATAGAGATGAGTTGGATCTGTTGGGGTAAAAATTTACACCCCGGTTGACCAAGTCAAAATCAAAGTCAACCCCAAGCCAAGTGGGCCCATGCCCGGGTCGAGTCCGAACAAGAAGCGGCCGGCCTCCCCCCATGCCAAGATAAAAATTTTGTAATAAATAATTTTATTGTATTTCTTTTATTTTATTTTACGAATGAATGTAAGAAAAATGGGCATAAAGCCAAATTTTTGTAAAGCCCATGGCTTATGTGCAAAAAGAAATGGCGCATGAGCCATGGGATAGGCAAAATACCATTTTGTGAAACCCAAGGGGCTATGTGTAAAGTGTATAGCCTATAAAGGTAAGGATAATGAAAATATCCCAACAACTTTTTCTCTCTCCAAAGAGCAAATTTAGATCTGAGATCTTTCTCCTTTCTCAAGGTTCTAAAAACCTTCTTCTTTCTTGAATTAAATCAAGAGTTTTACTCTTCCTTTTGAAAAACTAAATAGTTTTCACCACAAAACCTACAAAGAGGAACTCAGATCTTCCCTCAGATCTCAAAAAGGGGAGATCTTTAAATCTCATCCCCCTTTCTTCAGGATCCAGCCAAAAGAGGAGGAAGAAGGAGACCCATCTCCAAAAATCCCATCTTGGGAAGATCAAGAACCAAAGGGAGAAACAAAGCAACCCCCTTTGATCATTCCTAAACTTTTTAGGAGTTTAACTCCACAAATCGGGAGTACAGCTCCCAGTGCGGGGACCAAAGTCCCCTTTCTGTTTGACGCCCAGCGTCCAGCGCCCAGAGCGCTTGCGCCCACACGCCGAGCACGTGGTGCGCACAGCGCTCGGAGCGCTTGCGCCCACGCGCCGAGCACGTGGTGCGCCCGCGCCCTGTGCGCTAGCGCCCACGTGCCGAGCACGTGGTGCGCCCAGTGCCCAGAGCGCTAGAGCCCACGTGCCGAGCACGTGGTCGCCTAGCGCTCAGAGCGCTAGCGCCCAGCGCCTAGTGCGCTAGCGCCCAGCGCCTGCGTGACATGCACGCGAGGCGCTGGCCCTTACGCATCCTTTGGATGCCCATTCCCTATACACACACACACACTCTATAATACTATCCCTCTCAAAAAAATTTGGGCCGGGGCGCTGCCCCGCACCCCGCAAGGGGGCTGCTAGCCCTCTTGACCCCCAGCCCGCTATCCGGGTAGCGGGACCCCCGTAAAAACTCTGCATGGCTCCCGATATATCCAAGCCGCCCCTCCAAAACACAACACAGCACACTGAGTTCGCATGACCAGTTTAACCCGTTAATCGGAGGTTTTCTCGCCCCAAAGGCGAGGGTTAATTAACGGCAGTTTAGCCCGCGGCTGCCAGAGATTCGGATCCCCACAATCAATAAACCCCGTCTACCCTAGGCAGGGGGAATCTGTAGTACGCCTGACAAGCGCGCACGTATTCCCATCTCAATGGGGGGACGAAAAATACCCTACAGAATCTGGCACGCCCGGTGGGACCTTTCTTTCCTCCCATATTTCGGGTTAAACGGTCATGCGAACTCAATCAATATACATATCGATTGCCTATACTGAAATGATGTTTTTTTCCGTGCAGCAATCAACTTTCGACAACAATGTCTCCCAAGATGAATTCAGCTTCCAACGCGACCCCGATCCCGTACGTGGTCAAGGTCAATGCTCGTGTGGTTCTCTCCGCAAGCCTCAGTCGACAGTGGGAGGAACTGTCCCGCCAGTTTGGCTCCGTCATCATCTACCCTACCGGAAGCGCTCATCTGGCAGAAATCCCGGCAAAACAGGTGGCCAAGCCGGTCTCAAGGGGAAAGAGGCCGAATGTTGTGATTGCTAAGGCACCACAACCGAAGCTTAAGACGGTGTCTGAACGACTCTCTGGCGCTCCAGCTGGGGGCAAGACTTCCGGTACAAAGGGCAACATCAAATGTTGCGGACGAGCTCAGGCGATGATTCCAACAAATGCACAATCGAGCGTATCTCCAAAATCCTCCATCGCCCGGTCTACGCCGTCTTCCCAAAGAGCCGAAGTCTGCCAGATGCTTTGAACAGAAATGTTAAGGCAGAAGCGGCTCAGGTATCGAGCCAACAAGAGGGCCAGGGCTTCAGCCAAGTGGAATCTTGTGAAGTTCCAAGTGCAGGGTTACTCTGTGACGACGGCTGAGTCGGCCGTAAAAATCAGCAATTCCTTCGAACCTCTGAAGTGGGTTCAGAGAAATGCCATGACCGCCAGAATCAAGAAGACAGCGGTCCGAACGTCGCTACAAAGAGACGTGTCCCGGCCCCAACAGAAAAAATATGACACCGTCTCTTCAAGAGTCTATCAGACGCTCTGTGCCGCACGAAAGCAGCGGGGAAAACCCAAAAAAGAAGCGCCAGCACCATTCAAGAATCCGGCCAGGCCATCCGCCTTCAATCGACTGCCCGCTACTGAAACAGGGGGGTCAAGACAGCGATCTGTGAAATCAGCCGCCGATAATAAAAAGACGGCTGGATATATTATCTATACAGTCTATATGGCGGGCGGGCGCCCCAGCGACAACCTTCGCAGCAAAAGCAAGGATGGGGCCACCACATCCTAAGCCCAATCTGGCTTGAATGTGGTTGTCGCTGCCCAAGAACAGCCGCCTCCGCTGGATGAAGAAAACCCTCTTGATGAGGATGATAGGCAGAAAGACCCCTCGGTCCATGCAGAGTCAAGCTCGGACAGCGAGGAAGAGCCGACTTTCCGCCTCAGGACGCGGAGCAAGAGCTGCTTCAAGAGCTTCGAAAACAGCTCAAAAGCAAAGATAGAGAGATGACCAAGCTCTATTCGAAGATTGATGACTTAACGAACATTGTGATGCAGCTTACGGCTCAAATTGCTCTAGCGCCTCCCAATCAAGCACAAGTCACTACTAATCAGCCGGGTGATGACAATCCGAAGCAGCCAATGCCCGTTCCTTTGGGCCCAAGACTGGTCGAGCCGCATGAATGCCGGCCAAATTCCGCTTCTGGGGACGCCTTGGCCCCAGATAGCACTATCCCGCTAACACAAGATCGGATAATGGACTTGGTCACCAGCAAAGTTAAAACATTGGTGGCTGAAGCTGAAACTCAGAAAGAAATTGGCAGTAGTGGGCGGCCATATCCCGCACAGTACAATCTGATTGAGTTCCCGAGCGGCTACGTCATTCCTAAGTTTGGAAGATTTGACGGAACAGGGAATGCAAATCAGCACGTCACCCACTTCAAAGTATCGTGCGGAAATACAGGGGGCAATGACGCGCTCCTTGTTCGTCGGTTTGTCAACAGCCTGACCGGCGTCGCCTTTGACTGGTACGCGAGTATACCAGACGGGTCCGTCATTACCTTTACCCAAATGGAGTCTCTGTTTCGGCAAAGGTTCATGAGTATCAGTGATAAAATCTCCATTGCCAACCTTGTGAGGACCAAGCCAGGGAAGAATGAAAGCAATACCGACTTTATCGCCCGATGGCGTAATCTCACAGTCAAGTGCGAACCGCCGCTGGAGCAGGACCAGTCCGTCAGCCTTCTCATTGGGAACCTCAGTAATTGGATGGTCCCGTTCTTGTGTACAGCAGGCCTCAAGACGTTTCAAGAGCTAACCAAGAAAGTCCAAATGCTGGAACGCTCAAAACAAGAGTCTACCCCGGACTCTCAGAGAGACAAAACTTGGAAAAGCAAGCGAGACGACAACCGTAGAACCGGGAGTTCCAGCAGTACCAATGTCTTCAATGTGTCCGACAATGAAGAAAAGCAAAGGGCGGGCGAATCCAAAACCAACCGGTCTCGAAAGCCATTGCTGGGAGGAGATGGGCCTTCCCTAGAGGAGAAGAAGAACAAGGTTTACTCTTTCAGAAGGGATAAGGTCCGCAAGATATTTAAAGATGCCTTGAACAACGGCCTACAATTGCCGGAGTCGAAAAGACCCCAAGAAGCAAAAATGACCGACAATCCCCTGTATTGCCCGTACCACCGAGTAGTGAGCCATGCGATCGAGGATTGCTATATCTTCAAGGACTGGGTCGAGAAGCAGTACAAGGCTGGAGAGATCGAGATGTCCAAAAGCGTGTTGGTGAATAATCAAGTTGCAACCACCAACTTTATACAGACAGAAGTTGAAGCTTTCTGAGAGCAGACAGCTGAACCCGCTGCGCTGACAAACGAAACTGACTCATCGCAGCCTCCGTGGAGTATACACATATCTAATAAGACGAAGAAGATAATAAAGCTACTTCGGAAAGAGCCCAGGACGGAGTGGGAAGGGCAGAAGAAGCCTACCTTTCCAGCTGCAAATGCGGCTCCGTCAGGCTCAAAATCCAAAAAGCTCAAGAAGAAGAAAAGTGCAGCTCGGCGCGAAAAGAAGTCTGCAGGGAGATCGACCATTCAAAAATATATCGATTCTCTTGAAGAATATGAACAGAAGGAAAGAACTCTGATTCAATTGAAAGAGTTCTTCCCTGTACAAGCGGTTGAAATTCTGGAGGAGTTAGAAGAAGACCCCAATGAAGAGATCCCAGTAGTGACCTGCTACGCCATCCATCTTGACAGCGACTCTGAGAAGGAGCTCTGTTTTCCCGAAGAGGACGAGGAGCTCGCCACAAAGGCCAATCAAATCCAGCTCAGAAACGGCAGGGCTCTACCGCCAAATCAGGGCAACGCCCCAAAAGGGAAGGAAAAACATGTGGCTAATGATGAAGATGGCAGAGAACCAACTGATGAAAACTCAAGTCCTTCCCCAGTAGACTATAATGTTTTGGCTCATCTCCAAAAGCTTCCGTCTCTCCTTAGCATCTACGATACCTTGGTTCTATCTCAAGAGCTTAGAGATGTTCTCATTCATGCTCTACAAAACCCCAAGCGGTATCAGGCTCGCTTTGCGGAAATTAATATGAAAGAAGCTCAGTACGCTTTGCAAGCCGCCGCAGTCACGTTTAAGGATGAACTTGCTACTGGGAACGGCTGAGCATAATCGGCCGCTTTACGTGACCGGGTACAGCGACGGAGATCGGATTAATCGCATATTGATTGATCCGGGGTCCTCAGTAAACATCATGAACTTGCGGACACTGAAGAGCTTGTCAATGGACGTCCGACACTTGTCAAGGGAAAGGATTGTTATTCAAGGCTTCAATCGAAACTGCCAGCAAGTTCTGGGGTCTATAGCTTTGCCAATCAAATTCGGGGATCTGCAAACTGAAGCTAAGATATACGTGATCGACGCCGACACGTCTTATAAGGTTCTCTTGGGACGGCCATGGCTCCACGATTACGGCATCGTTCCGTCAACTCTCCATCAATGCATGAAGTATACTAAAAATGGCGAAGAAAGACGCATTGACGGTGACATCCAGCCGTTCGGTGTGCATGATGTCCGATATAAAGATTCTCAGTACTTTATGAACCACTAAAATGCTAAGCCACAACTGACTGGGGATAGAGCGGCCCCAAGACTCAAAAGCAAATCTGAGCCGGCTGTCACATTCAAAAGCAAAAATGCCCAAGTGCGCCAGCGTTTCGGTAGTGACACTGATGAGTCCGACGCTGGAAGTCCGTCCTTCCGTAAAACTCGCCCTCGTTTCGGTAGTGATACGGACGAATCCGATACTGAAAGCCAATCTAGCAGCAAAGTCCGCCCTCATCTTGGCAGCGACACCGAAGAATCGGAGGAAGAGGACCTGCCGTGCAACAGCGGTGCAGATTGGACCCCCATGCAACAAGCAAAACTACGAGAGACCTTCGAAATTGCGGAAAGGTCCCTAGCCGTCACAAAGGTACCGGAGCAGATGTGCAAAGAGCTTGATGCGTTGTCAGTCTCTACCGTGGACCAGCTGAAAACTTTCTATGTTCCCGGAAGGAAAAATGGACAGAAGGGCATCCTGTTTTATGGGTCAAATCCTGTTGTACACCATGACGATTTGTCTGTCACGTGCCTTCCATATGAGAGAGGCATAAGAGCCGTTCTCAATCCCAGATACTATGCGCCCGAGATGCGGGTATACTTTAAAAAGTGCGGATGCCGGTTATATCAAACGGAGTCCGAAGCAAAGTTTTACGAAGGGATATGGCATCCACCTCAGGTCCGAGCACTCATCGATGGACGAATTCCAGATAGGCGGGGCGTAGGTTTCATCCAGCCGGATTCTAAGGCATGCTACATGATCCATATTGGGGAAGCCCGCGAAGAGTCAAATGATGAAGACGAGCTAGCCAAGCCAGAAGAAGCTCCTCAAGAGCTCGAAGATGGAGGACAAGCAACTTTTGACGAGCTAACCGAGATTGACTTAGGAACGCCCGATAATCCAAGGCCGACCTACATCAGCTCACTGTTGTCGGGGGAAATGAAAGAGCAGATAATTGCCCTGCTGCACGAGTTCGTCGACTGCTTCGCGTGGATATATAAAGAAATGCCTGGCCTTTCCCCTGAAGTGGCCGTGCATAAACTGGCTATATCTCCTGATGCTAAGCCAGTCAAACAAACTCCTCGAAGAATGAGAAGGGAACTAGAAGAAAAGGTCATCGAGGAAACCAAGAAGCTCATCGATGCCGGCTTCATCAGGGAAGAGAAATATGCGGACTGGATCGCATGCATAGTCCCAGTGAAGAAGAAAAATGGGCAGATCCGAGTTTGTGTCGATTTCAGGGACCTCAACAAGGCATGTCCTAAAGACGACTTCCCGCTACCGGTCATGGAAATGATGGTCGATGAAACCTAAAATTACGAACTATTCACCTTTATGGATGGCTCGTCTGGGTATAATCAGATCAAGATGTCGCCTGAGGATGAGAAGCACACAGCATTTCGAACCCCGATCGGAATATACTGCTACAAAGTGATGCCGTTTGGACTGAAGAACGCAGGTGCTACGTATCAAAGGACAATGACTAATATCTTTGATGACCTAATCCATAAAGTCGTCGAATGCTATGTTGATGATCTGGTCGTCAAAACTAAAGCCAAGGCCGACCACATCCAAGATCTTAGGACCGTTCTCACCAGACTGAGGGAATACGATATGAAGATGAATCCTTTAAAGTGCGCTTTTGGCGTGTTATCGGGAAAATTCCTAGGCTTCATAGTCCGACATCGAGGGATCGAAGTTGACCCATCAAAGATAAAGGCCATCATGGAGATGCCCCCTCCGAAGAGTCTGACGCAGCTAAGGTCTTTTCAAGGCATGCTTGCTTATATACGAAAGTTTATGTCAAATTTATCGGGGAGATGTAGGCCCTTCTCAAAACTCATGAAGAAAGGAGCTCCTTTTATCTGGGATGCTGAATGTCAAGCATCGTTCGAAAGCATCAAACAGTACTTGTTGCACCCTCCAGTGCTAGCCGCTCCCATTCCAAATAAACCGCTAATTCTCTACACTGCCGCGCTAGATGAGTCACTCGGTGCGCTCCTTGCCCAGAATAACGAGGAGAGAAAAGAAAATGCCCTCTATTACCTCAGTCGAACTCTAGTCGGGGCAGAACACAACTATTCCCCAATCGAAAAGCAACGCCTGGCCCTGATATTTGCTGTGAAGAAGCCGAGGCACTATCTGCTTGCTCATCGGGTTATGTTGATCTCCAAGGTCGATCCGCTTAAAAACTTGATGACCAAAGCAAGCCTAGCCGACAGAATGGCAAGATGGGCTGTCATACTACTTGAGTTTGACATAGTTTATACTCCTCAGAAAGCAGTAAAAGGGCAAGCACTTGCAGACTTTCTCGCTGCTCATCCCATACCAGAAGGGTTGCCGCTAAATTGTGAGTTACCCGATGAACAAGTGCTGCATCTCGAGGAAGATGAGCCATGTTGGGAGCTCTACTTCGATGGAGCCTCATCAATGAGGAGCTCCGGCAAATCAAGCGTCCCGGAGATAAAAGAGGGGATAGGATTGGTGTTCATCACGCCATCAATGGGAACCCTACGGCGTTCTTTTGCTCTCACCGAGCCTCGCACAAATAATGAGGCCGAGTATGAAGCTCTGATAGCTGGTTTGGAGCTCGCCATAGAAATGGAAATCCTTCGGTTACGAGTTTACGGTGACTCCCATCTTGTCGTCAACCAAGTAAGCGGCGACTATAAGATATACAAACCCGAGTTAGTTCGGTACAGAAGCCGAGTGGTGGAACTCATGAAATGGTTCACTCACATTGAACTAACGAGAGTTCCTAGAGCGTTGAACGGAAAGGCTGACGTACTCGCTCGCTTAGCCAAGGAGCTGGCTGATCCTGACATGGACGAAATTCTGATCACAGTCAAGAGCCGGCAAATTCTGCCCCCTGTCTCTCTACGAGAAGAGGAAAGCGCGGAACAGAAGAGCAATCCCACCGAAGAAGCGTCGATCGTTCAAGACGAGCCCGATTGGAGAGAACCCTTCATAGAGTATTTTCGATACGACAAGCTGCCCGAAGGAAGGTCTGCGAGGGTTCAGCTGAAGAAGAGAGCTCTCCGATACGTGTTTGTAAATGACACGCTATACCGCAGGTCATATGACCAACTCTGGCTCAGGTGCCTGTCATCGGTCGAAGCCCAAAAAGTCATGAAAGAAGTTCACTCAGGCGTTTGCGGTGCTCACCAATCTGGCCCCAAGATGCGACTTCAAATTAAACGGCTTGGGTATTACTGGCCCACCATGATACGGGATTGCAGAGAGCATGCAAAGAAATGTTATATCTGCCAAATTCACGGTGATTTCATTCACAAGCACTCCAATCCGTTTCATCCTACGGTAGCATCGTGGCCCTTCGAAATTTGGGGCACCGACATAGTTGGCCCAATTGATCCTCCGTCATCTAGAGGCCACCGGTTCATAGTGGCCGCAACAGACTACTTCTCCAGATGGGGTGAAGCTGTCCCGCTAAAAGAAGTCAAGACAGGAGATATTCTGACATTCTTCCAGCATAATATTCTATACCGCTTCGGTACACCAAGAAGAATCATATCTGACAACAAGCCTTCTTTCAAGAGCTTCAAAGTCGCAAGGTTCGCTACTCAACACAAGATAGACTGGAGATATTCCTCCATCTATAATCCAAGGGCCAACGGACTGGCCGAAGCCTTCAATAAAACTTTGTGCAAGCTCCTGAGGAAAAATGCTTCAGCCAACAAGAGAGACTGGAATCTCAAACTTCATGAGCAATACCTGTCTTAGAATATGTCTGGATATCTGATGGGACCTATTTCATAAATGAACTCCAAATCCAAACTTCTTAGACTGTATCGTCAACTAAACTCAATCAGTATCCTATGCCATGCCTCCCTCGGTATCCGCTTGGATCACCTATCCAAACTACTGTCTCTCGTCAGAGGGAAAACTATAACTCTGACAGTCACTCTATTATCCAGGTCACCTTGGAAGCCTGTAATGATAACTGTCTCCCGAAGGAGGATGTCGTTATCATATCTCTAGAACATCCACTTATGTTCTAAAACTGCTTCCGAACGTCTCTCCAGGATAGGATTAATATCAATTTATTGCATCTAGTGCAAAAACAATATCTGGCGTAGTACTTGATATTTCATGGTTGACTTAATTGCCTAAGCAAGTGATATGTCAATCATGCACATCCCTCTCCTCTTTAGTCTGTAAGACACCTTTAGAGAGGGTCACTCCATCACCCGCAGGTATACTACCGTGCCAGGAGTCGTCCATTCTAAAACACCTGTAGAATGCTGTCTAAGTACCCAGATTGGGAAACTACCCAAATCTAGATCTAAAACCATAGATCTAGTAACCAGAATGTCTGATATTATATCTATATCCTATGTGGATAAACCACTGTGTGACAACTAAAGTATAACCGATCGTAGCATAGGAATTTCACTTCCTACTCTGTGTATGTCAATCAAATACCAGGACATCACACCCTACTACTTTCTTAACAGATCCATCTCCTATTCTGATGAAGTCAAACTTATGACTGTCACATTAGAAATAGATGATCTATCCCCGCTATATCTGCTTTAGTCTATAAATAGACATAAGCTACTTGTCCACTATGCTTCCGCTGCTCCCACTGACTATGACAACCCTCTGGCAGAGTCATATACACGTGCACTTCTAAAGCCAGTTCAGAACGACGCTATACCCATCCTCCTGCCGGGTTTCATAGCCTGGAACAACAGTAGTGTCAAGTCTGGGTAAACAAGAACCTCCATGTCACCGTCTTTGAGCATACTGAAGTACCTCTCGAGTGCCTGAGGTTACCTACCATATCTGCGGAGTGGCTAATGGAATGTCAAACCTAATTGAATCTTTAGGTCGTATCAAATTTCCAGTAATCATTTGTGGTTCTGGAACCACTTCCAGTTTTACCATACTCCCACTACTGTTTTCTGAAAAAATCCATTTTTATTAAAACCGTGGCGAGTCAAGAACAATATCACTATTGATCTTCCAGATGGTAGAAAGTCAATCCTCGTCATAGCCCGGGTCAACCCACAAACAGCTATTACAGAAACGTGCCTTGAGTTATCCAGATTCTGGTTTTAAACATAAGCCGAACAACTCCATATACTTTAACATCGTTAAGATATGAGCCATTCTATATCTAATATAGAAACAGAGGCACTAATTTAATTGGAACCAGATTCAAATCATGCAGCTGTCTCTAGTGCATGCCAACTAAATGGAGAGGGGCCGATCAACATTACTCAACTTAGAAGTGCATCCAATTATAAGTAACCTGAAAGAGAAACAAGTTTCTCAAAACCATTACTATCAACTGAATACCAAACACAAGTATCAACATCTTCGATCATCTTGAAGAATCCAGATACTTGCGACACCTGGTTCTCCACTTTATTCGTATACCTATAACTTCTCAAAACTTGGACCTTGTGTTTGTACGAAACACCTGTCTAAAACTAAAGAAGTCACAACTAAACAGAATATAGTACGGGGACCAACCCCTCTGTCCTTATGGACACTGGACAACATACAATGCTTTGTATAAGTCCCCTGAGTTGAATAACTCAAACTCTGTGCGTCGTAGGTTGAAAACTGTACTATGGTTATGAAGAATTACACCGCTGTTGAATGCTCTTTACCTAACCATCAACTGATACAGGTAAATGTCATAGACATAATTTCAAAAAGTTATATCTCACTTTATAAAAATAAACGTACAGATATATCGATTTGAAATTGGTGCATAACAATGGATATTCAAAACCAAATATTTGTCGTCCGGCAAAAACCCAGGCGATTTCCTCAAATATCACCAATTACAACGAATCCCGATATAATGAGGATGATCACCTAATTCCCAATAACTTACTCCCACTCATCATCTGCAAAACCATACAGATGTGAGAATCATACCTGGTAAATACATACCCTGGAGTAAGGGCTAATTGGGAAATCAGTTTTCTTTTAACAATACACAGTGAAACTGAAACATGTAAATATTTCGAAGGGGTATCCAGGTATTCCTAGTAATGCCTCTTCCATTATCAGATTCACAGCCGTAACCGTATATTTCTTTGCCATCTCTCCAAATCCCTTTATTTGTCTTTACTCGTTACCTTCTGTATACCCCTTTAGGCTAAATGGTTTTGTTTCCTCCCTACCGTTCGGCACCAGCCTATAGTTTGGAAGAAAACTATCCAATAAGCATAATGGGTTACTCTCCTAATCCTAGGAGTCCTCACAACCTGAGAGAAGGTAAAAATAAAAGACAACTGAATAAAGCTTGTTCTATGTCTCCTGAACCAGAATCCATCCCCGAACTGGAACAAGTTCTTTCGAGTTCGTATATAACCATACGATGGATTATCCAAATAACTGTGGATCTTCGTAGTGATACAGAGTGTTCTGGAGAAATACAAAGGTGAAATAGGAATGGCGATGAAATACGTGGTTTGGTCGTGAATAGCAGTCGCAATTTACTTTGCCCTCTTTCAAGTCCCTTTATTTGTCTTTACTTAATACCTTTTGTACACTTTTTAGGCTAAATGGTTTTCTTCATTCCCTACCGTTCGACACCTGCCTATGGTTTGGATGAAGACTATCCAATTAGCATAATAGGTGTACCGTCCTAATCCAAGAAGCACTCGCAACCTGAGAGAAGGTAAAAGGAAAAGACAACTGAATAGTCCTATTCATTTTCTCCAGAACCGGAAACCATCCTCGAAACTGGAACAAGTTCCTTCGAGTTCGTATATAACCATACGATGGTTTTATCCAATGGAAATGGATATTCGTAGTGATATGAAATGTCCCGAAGAAAAAGGGTAAAAGTAGGAGTGGCAATAAGGTATGCAACTCAGACAATTCAAAAGTCAGTGTTTTAAGAAGGTTCGGTTAACTTGGTCACTGAGTCATAGTCTAGGGTCGGGCCATGGTCGCTGCCAAAGAGAGAGAGAAAAGAAACACTCTGCGTGCACTCTAACCTAAATCAAAATGGTTATCACTTTATCTAATCAGAAAACCTCCCACTGTAACCTCAAATTCTCCTCCAAACCTGAAAGAAGAATTACTCGGGATCACTCGAGGAGTAAACCAACTTATCAGTGGGAATCGGGATCTAACTATCATCGCATGATAACGTGATGGAAACCACTCACGTTATCACACTCCAGAAGGTATGCGCATGTCTGGCAAGTTTCAGTTTCTTTATAAACTTCCGATGTGATTTTTACCCCATGCTCTTATGACCTTGACGAAGGTCAACAAATCATAAGTCACATGTCAAGTTCTACCCGTTATTGTTCAGGTTAATTTGAACCCACCCGTACAAGCCCTTGACGATGGTCAACAAGGCTGTACGACTGTCCCAAACCAACGCATCTATCTATGCAACAGAAAGGTAACAAGCAGCTACCATTCACTATACCTTGATGAAGGTCAACAAATATAACATGAATACTAAATGCTACCCGTCTGAAATGACGGAGGGCTACGAATGGTTTTTGGCGAAAAACCTTTAACGTAATGAACTTGATATCGTTGAAGGAACCGGATAGCTTTTTATAAATATAGTGGCGAAAACATTTGCTAAAGAGGTCACTCCCGGTGAAGGGATCTCGGCTCTTTCCCCATAGAATGAGGTGCAGGATATTCCAACTGAATACCGCGATACAAAGTAAAAAGTAATCGACTATAGTGAAGTTATTACCCTGATGCAAACTTCTGTCCAAGGGGTCACCCCCGATGAAGGGATCTCGGCCCTTGCCTCGTAGAATGAGGTGCTGGATATTCATAACCGAATACCACTGTGCAAAACAAAAGAGAACGTTCTTGTAATAACAGCTTTTTGAAAATTGTTCCGACAACATCAAACAGGTTTGTTTAGCTTGCATTGATCTGAATCAACGCAGTCCCATCAATTGATCACACCAATAAAGAACGAAAATATGATGTACGTATATGCCATCCGCATTCGCCACTGGGTCCCGTCATCACCCGTTAGGTTACTTAACTAACGACAGAGCGGGGACTGGACTAGCGCGGATGAAAAACATATACAACATCTACTAGTATATATATCAATATATAATAATCGCTCATGGCGTGATAAAATGCAACATCACAGAAATGTAATAAGCATCACAGAACAATACAGATAATCTGGGATCCCCGGGTTTTCTTTGAGCCGCAAGTGAAACCCGACGTTCCCCTGGTCATATGGATAGCCTGTGCAATGAAATCCTAGACCCCTACAGGTGCGGTAAGTTACCCGCCAAAACCTGAAGCGAGGCAGCCCCCTTCAACAAAGTGAATGGACCACCCAACACTTCACGGAATCCGGTAACTTGAGCACCCCTCCTTGGGTCAACCTATACCTCCTATGAGTGCGACAAATAGCCCGCCTATTCTAGAGTGAAGCCCCCTCCGTCTCAAAGCCATGAGATACAGGCTCGTTGCCCTCTAAAACCCGGCTATCCGTGCACTCCACCGCGGGGTAATCCTAGTATAGAAAATAAAATATGTACAACGGGTATATCGACCTCAACCCGGTCATGACCCAAAAGAATAATATACAAACAGGCAGTGACGACAGTCCACATGTCGGACGCTCGCCTCGCAATATCAAATGTACAAATACAACCAAACTGTACTACCATTGCATCCAGGCTATCCACCACGACAAATCTGCAACATCACAGCACAACACAGAACATCAACGTGAATGTCACGTTCGCAAATCCGTCTAAAAGGGCTATAGCGATTAGACAAGATTTACCGATCAAATGACATTCACGGTCGCAGATATAATGTAAAGCACTGTAAACTTTAAACAATATTATAAAATATCGAATCCGAAATAACCTCCCGAATAGCCCAGAAAAACTGATAAAACTATATCCAAATTGGGCCAAATAAACAATACCACTGCACCAACTACCCAGAGACCAGAGAACAGCCCAAAAACGAAGCCCAATATCAACATATGGGCCGACCTGGCCGGAAATTTTTGCCTAGTGGCCGGTTTTTTACAGGTGGGTGAGGTTCGTTTTTGGTCTGTGGTCATATGGTATGGTCAGCAGTCTTCTGCACATGTTTGAAAAATTTTTCTGGACCTTTAAAAAATTAACAGAGAGCAAAACTGCAGTGGCATTGTTTGGGTTTAGTTTCGTTTTCGATAGATTAACATTGTTTAAAACAAGCTAGCTAAGGTTAATGGCGTGGCTCTGATACCATGTAAGTCTACGGCAGCGTCCCGACCGTCAATCTGAGGCCAAAATGCGGAAACAAAAACTTTTTCATGAACTTGAAATTGGCGCTAACGTATACTATAAACCCGGATCGAACCATTAACATTAACTGGCAATCTAGAAGAAGTTAGGAAAGGCTATACCGATCGATCCGTGTCCTTCGGTCTTTAGCCATCGTCTCTAGCTTCTCGCGGCATCTCCGATCTCGCTCGATCTTCGTTCTCCTCGTCGGAAAGGGCACCACATCATCGAATCCTTTTACAGGCTCCCGCTTCGAACCGAAGTAACTCGGACACGAAGTTTGCTACCCGACGTGTCCAAGGTGAAGTAGAGAATGTGTGTGATAACTTTGTCTCTTGACACTCTAGGATTCTCAACACATGAGATGGTTAGAGTGGAGGTTGAAGATGATGCCATGGTGGAGGTTGTGAGCAAGAAGAAGAAGGAAAAGAGAAGAGGCTTTTCTTTTCTTAATATGTTGGGATGATAATGAGAGCAAGAATTCTATGAATCCAAGAGCCAACCCTTGCCTCCCTCCCTCTCTCCTCTTATCATTTTAACATATTAAATCAATCCAAAATGTGACATATGCACAAATAAAAAGATCATGAGTCACTAGAATGCATGTGTCACAATAAATGCAACTCATGATGAAATCCACTCACAATTTCCACCATTTGTAAACATTAATCCAAATGTTTACAACAATAAAAAGATATGGCAACATCTAAAGTAAACTCGTGACGGATCACAAAGATACCCCTCACCTGTATATACATACCTGCATCCGCATTCCGACTGAATGCAAATGCGATGAGACTAAAGTAATCCAACAAATCTAATACTAGGATCCGGTTTAAACCAAAGCCCACTAGTATGATCCGTCCGATCATGATCCGTGCACTACTGCACGTATATGATCGAACCCTGCCATAATATCATACGGCCTCTACAACGTTTCGCCCAAAACTTGAGAAACTGTCTGTGGGGGACTCTAAAGACTCGTCAATACTTTGGCTGTGGATTTAACCACTAGCACGTCAGTGGTACTAGCTGTACGTAACGGGCTACCAGTATTGACCAAAAGGGAGGTCGATGAGCGAACTCATCCTGACACCCTACTGAGCCTATCAGTGACAATATCCGTACAGTCCGGTCCGTTCGTCTATGAGTATCGCATGTCGGGCCTAGGGGGTTAGTAAAAGTCAGACCCCCAAAAGCGGTACAAGTCGTGTCGGAGTGTAGCCTAGAACACCCTGAGATACTACTGAAATACCTATCGGTAAATCTCCTGCCTTGGCCAAGAACTTCGTGTAATGGCTCTCCTAGACACAGTGCGATCTCACCCCCAATACCGGGAGAGACGAAACCTCTACCGATCCGCTCACTGCCTCCATGTGGCTCGGGACTGTACCCAACTAAAACTTGTTTGCACGACTCCTTTGAGCCGTGGTAGGGTAGTAATCAAAGCACAGTGGGAACTCACACGAGACAAATGACGATCTCAGGTCGATGAACTAACCTGTACACATGTCACCAGAGAACTGCTATCTGACGTCAGGTATAATACCAACTAGCATGTTCCCGGCGAGTCCTGTCCGGTGTACTCATAACCCAATGAGCACCTGTATATATCTTAGGTGAAGCAACTGACACCAATGGCTTGTGAGACCGGCCAACGTCCCTCGTCGGGGTCTCGACTGTATACACTAGTCTACTAACGGAGTATCGATGCCCAGTCTCGAAACTCCCACGACTAGGGACCACTTTAAAGATGTGCTTATAGACTACCCAACTCTCACGTATATGATCGCCATCATACTGCTGGTAGTCAAGCAAGAATCCTAAGGGCTCTATCAACGTGTAATAGTGATCTGTAATATCACCTGAAGCAAGTACACGATGATAAAGATAAACCAGATAACATACTATCATCTTGAGCAAGACTGTTCTACCGGCATAGGTCCTCCCTCAATCATTGCAATCGCGTGCCTGCGATCCAATAATTGACCTTGAGGGCACTATATCCAACACAGAGCCGCAGCATCACGGAGATCCAGCGCAGCAGGATCAGTGGTTTGGATCACCATACCGTCAGCAGCAACCCTGGCATACCGGGCAAGCGCAACAACCGAAGGAACAACAGTTTTGGGGGACCGGTTTTGCGCAACAACACCAGTCTTGGGGGTCATGTTTTGCAGAATAGCCGTCTTGGGAGTCAGGTTTTGCGCAACAACAACAACTTTGGGGGTCAGGCGCAGCCATGGGGCCCAGGTTTCGTGCAACAGCAGCCACATGAAACCGGGACATATTCTTCGCTACAACTGTCCAGTTGGGAGACGGATTTTTCGTCCTACGTACAGTTGTTGGGAGGCAGTACATATCTGATACCTGTCCCACATTCAGGATTTGCGGAACAACAGCCTGTCCAAGACGCTGCTGAAGACGAAGCCAAAGCAGAAGAGCAGCCGCCGCCATCTACCCAAGAAACGGGTGGGTCCTCCAGTCATCCCAAGAGGCATAGGCTTATGTCAAGCCTCCTCAGATTTCATAAGCGAAAGGGAAACGGAAAACGATAGTTATTTACATTTTACAAACAGATAGGATTTTTTTGTATTTTAAATTTGACGGATTCATTTTGATATTATAAATTTGACCGTCGAGATAGAATTTACATTTTACAAACAGATAGGATTTTTTTGTATTGTAAATTTGACGGAATCATTTTGTACACCACAATCATATAATACAATTTTATTATTTTATTCAAATTTTTTTTCATTTTTCCGTTTATTTATTTTAATTTTTTTTATTTAATTAATAGAGCGGGTTGGTTCCCAGAACCCGCCCCTATACCGGGAAGGGGGGTGGGAGCAGAAACCGCCTTATTCTCATAAAATTAAAAAAATACCCTATTTTAATAATTTTAAATATAAACTATCCTATATAAAAACAAAACCCAATATTTAGCTATCTCCACTCTATAAGATACGGCTTTTAAGATATATGCCCCCAAATCTTTGCTATTTGGGAGGGCAAGAAAAGAAAAACCAAATCTTGTATTTTGATAATAAAGGTTTTTTCAGGAGCGGGGAGTATTTTGAGGAGCTTTTTTTTCCAAAATGCAAAGATTTGAGAGCTTTTCCAAATAGAAAAGATTTGGGAGGTCACATATCCCAACGGCAAAATTCCTACTAGAAAATGAGTACAATGATGGAAAAATAAAATATTGCTTGCACCATATATTGGTACCGTTATATATTAACTTTTGTTCCATTTTCAGTTTTTGGAGCTAAATTGCACATTTTCCACTCCAATAACAACCCCTTGGCTGTTTATTTATTATATTAATTAATTTTGGATAATCGATGTGTTGTGTCTATCATCGGGCGTTGTAACTCCCTTATAGGGTCATGTGGCAGCGCATGAATCTGTAGCCAAACATGGAACCAAATGAATCGGAATCGGTAAGCTCACCACTCGACATCAATTAACCCTTGTACCTATGCTGCAGTGTGTTACAGCTATCGCATCGACTGCAGAAATAAACATAGGATGCTTCTAAAGGGTGTTACCTGCTGTTATTTTATCTGCTCCTTCGAAGCTTAGAAACAAAATTTGAAGGAGATGGTGGGACATCTAAGGAAATTTTCAGATTTGATTCTTTTTTTATATATGTATGTTTGATAATTTTATAGATTAGCAAATTTATTTAAATGCTAGCTGCCAAAAGAATATACAATGATAACATTGGAATAATTGATACCAGTAAGATATGTATGTAATAATTTGACCAAGAGATGTCAGTTGGTATGAATAATAATGCGATTAAGATGTGCATGGTTTAAAATTTATCGGGTCGGTTTCAGGTAAGATGATATGTATAAAATTTTATCATTTGTATCTGCTAGCAGTTTAATATCAGTACCAGCAATAAAAATATTAAGGTTATGTTTAAGAAAATTTGAAAAGAAGAATGTGGAGGGTTATAGAGTATTATTTATTTATTTATTTATTTATTTATTTTAAAAAATGAAGAGGATGAGGTGTACAAAAATTTGAGATGGGTTCTAGAATCTTAATTATTTATTTTTACCTAAAAAGAAAGGATAAGATGAAGAGCTTGAGAAGTGAGAGAAATGATGTGAAATACTTGGAATGTGAGGATTTTTCTCATTTTTTCTATTTTCAAGAAAAAAGGAGAAGGATAGATCACTAACCAAGGTATTTGCTTTATATATAGAGAAGATAATTGCAAGTGTCATTCAACAATACTGAAAAATAAAAAATACATCCATAATTCCACATCTCAATACATGTATAATTCAAAAATCAAGCTACTCTGCATTTGAAACAAAAGGTATTTTTTTTAGAAAACAAAAATAAATAAATAAAACTTCATTCAATGCAACATTATCAAGTTTTGCCATTCAATGTGCTAAAACAGTTGGTTTGGTGAAAGGCAATTCAATAGGTTTTCCCATATCCACAGCACAATCGTTAGGCTTGTATAAAACTCTAATTCAATATATTATGGCCTTGACTTGGAAATTGAATTGGGCCCTTGGTTGGTAAAGGAATATGCATATATTTCACTCAAAACAATAAGAGGGAATATGGCTATCATAACCAAAAATATAGGCATAGAAAATTACACTTGTACATGAAAGCTTCAATATGATGAGTCTGAGGGTAAGCTATCTCAGCTACCATTATGAGATATAACTCTCTTAATAAATGAGCACAACCATCTTTATAATAGCGACAAGAGCATGAATACTTGGTTTGGCTGGCAGTAAATATTCAGGGTACAATGCTACAAATGCTGAAGAAAAACAAGCAGGCACAGATGCATTATATAATCACATTTACCAACATGGTACACATTTGATGTTAAGTGCGGATGTATTTGTCTAAAATAACAGATGAGTTCACACTTCATTAATAAATTTAATATACTTTGATTCTAAGTAAATTCCAACTGGATATAATATTTTTTTCCGCCTCAAAACGACAAATTGGTATAATGTACAAGAGGATAAATTGAGGCGATGGAGGTTTCTCTTAATGTACTATGGAGTTGTTAACTAATACTTAGTAGTACTATATACGGTTGTTAATTGATGTTTAAGGTATTATTTTATATCTAATTAATGGAGGTAGTTAGACCTAAATCCTTTGTTTAAGAAGCCATCCAATTACAAAATTAAGGCCAAACTTGCACAAAGGCACTAATGACAGACAGGTGCACAGTATGTGGCTACCTCTCATGACTTTCCCACCATTATCATTATTGTTACAATTGCCATTAGCTACCAAGCACTTAACATTGAATAATACGTATCAATCATTAAAAGTCCCATTACGGAAATAATCAGACTTAAGAACTATCATATGTATCAATTAATGGGTTTACTGCATATGAAACTCTTCGTCTATGCATCCGTCAGACGTTATAACCTATTGATTGGTTTATTTATAACCTTATCCCGAATCAACGATTAGGTCAAACTTGCTATTTTAGTCCGCGGTGAGAATAAGCTAAAAGTTCCAAGTGCTAACAAGTTGGTAAAAAAAAGTTGCACCTGCTATATGAAACATTGGTGGAAGGTGTTATATGCATCAAACCCTACATCAATTAATAATAAAATGAGAATAGACAAGCAGCTACTATGACAAAAACAATCAAATCTTGGTAATACTGTGAATCAACCAGTGGCACGTGAAACAACCAGTGGCACGGCCCGTGCCCCCCGCAAATCCAAGAGAGGCGGCTGGGCCATCTAATCATACTTACCCTGTCCTCCAATAATGTTCAATATGCAATTGACCCTTAATCAGTTATTAGACAATGAGAATAACATTCCAATCGAGAAGGAAGAATCGAATATTCGGTGATCAAATCGTTCATTCCAGAGTTTTATAGACATTAAAAAACGAATTAATCGGACGAGAATAGAGAGAGTCCCATTCTACATGTCAATACCGACAACAATGACCTCTAAGGGGTCCCAATGGTTTGGACTTGAGTAGGATGAAAAAAGATACACAACCTTGGCAATCGAATAAAGCAAGACCAAAACAATTAATTCATGATAATTTGGATCTCTAATGAAAAATTGACAAAAAGTGCTAAATGCAATTAACCTTTAATCAGCTATTAAGCAATGAGAATAACTATCGAATAAAGCAACTAATATGACCCCAAAAAATAAACTCTTATTAAATGGATCGGTGATCATTATATATACTTTATAGACAAAAGATTTATATGCAACTTACTCCAATACAGTTACTAAACAATGAGCATATCCATCGCATAAAGCAACTATTATGACCGAAAAAATCAAGTCATATTAATGTTTCACTAATCAGCATACTAAAAAGGAAGTGGGCCAACCCTTCTCTTTTCTATTAGCAATAGTCAGTAGCTTAGATTGCCCTTTCTAAATTAGATCGGTCGACAAGCGATGGAGTCTAACCATGATTAGCAACATTAATTTATATAAAAGCAACCAATCAAGATTAATTAAATATCACCAATTGTTAATGGTTATAATTAAGATCGCCAAATCCAAATGATTACTTCCTTAAGATTCCAAGTAAGGTTGGTAGTCTCTGTCTTGATTGTGACCTTCCTAATTACGTTGTAATATTCTGATCAAGCATCTTCCACCGTCCAATTTAGTCCTTCAATTAAAACTACTTGAATAAATGGGAATTTGGTTTAAAGTAGGTTATGCCATTTAAGGTTTCTATGATATGTACAGCTAATATAATAACTTTAAGGGATAATCAAGAAGTTTAGGTCAGATGGGAATCATAAGGACCATTATAGGTTTTGGACCACACTAGAATTGGTAAGCTCTTGTGTATTGCAAGAGAAGAAGGAAACACGTTTTCCCAATGAAATAAGAAAACTTCTTGAATATATATTTCACACTTGACTTTCGAGAAAATATGTATGGCTTGAAGTCAAGTTAGGCCTGAACTGCTCGAGATATTTACGCCATGTTGGGTCAGACAAGATCTATACTGGTCATGTCAAACTCAATCCAGTAAGTTAGGTCTCAATATAATGTCTAATAGACACAGTTCCTTGTACATTGAGAGATTATGTTTCCCCATCTGAAGTAATTGCTCCACATGAGCTGCAGCATCTTAGTAATGCAACCATGGTAAAACAAACAGTAAACTAACCATTGGCATGTTCATACTGTGTTTTTCTCCGAAATTTTTCCCCGTGGTAGGTTCATATCCTGATGCAAGCCAGGTTTCAACCTAAGACCAAATGATACCCACCCAGCTTTACCATACCCCCACAAAAGGGTGTGAAACAGTTTTCAAAAAAAAAATCCTAAGTCGTGTTTGTAAATGGTATTTTTTTAATAGCTAGAATAAGGTCTTGTGAATCCATTCATAACTCACAAAATACAATTAGAGCGGTGCATAATGCATACCATCAAAGCTTTGACAACTATTTTCAATCGAAACACTCAACTGGATACATGCCCAAGCTATTGGGTATTGAAACTTGTACTGTGTGCACCTATAATAGGATAATAGAATCCCGCACGCACACAAAGTATAATCATAAGTCACTTAAGAGGAACTACTTTGCAAAGTTCACAATGCTCATTCCAAATATCTCATACTGGGAAGACCCCTAATTGTGTGGAGACTTGTATCAAATATACCTTGCTGCGAGCGACTAATATCAAATTTGGTTATCTGGTAGAGACATTTTATAAGAGAAGGTCAGACGTGTGTGCCTTCACGAAAAGGATTTTAGTGTGTTACAAGGATAATCACTACACGATACATAACACATGATAAATGTCACAAGGAACTATCAAATCTAGGATTCAGCATACAGCCATCAACCCTCAAATGTAAGCACCCATCCTTAACATTTTCCTTCCCTTCCCTTCCCTTCATATCAAATAGAACCAAAATAACTGCTTAAGTTTAAAGAAGAAACAAGGCAATTCCATTAAGATATATTTTACGTAATATACATATCTTCTGAGACGACACGTATAACTTGATAATTCATAATGACTAATGCAAACAAACCCCATAATTCTCTTTTCAAATGCAATTAAAAGTATATTATAATGAGTAAACAGAAAGTGTCCATATGTAACCTTAATTATTTGATATGCATGAGATTTAACTACTTAAAAGGTGGAAGGCATATGATTTAAGAGAGGTCGGTTAAAGCATATGGAACCTGCCATAACAACATAGTACAAATATGCTTTTGATAAAGATGGTTCATGACTCCAATTCCAGACCACCTACAAAAATAACATGAAAGCAATCAATCGCCGTTCAGACATTTTGTTATAAAATCAAATTCATTCAGACAAAAATTGACAAGAGACATAATATGCTTACAAAAAATTTTATGAGAACCTTTATGATGGTTTCATGCATGAAGCTTTCATTGCAACTTTTGTACGAACACTCGAATGGGATAGATATGTCCATGTCAAAATCTTACAATAATTAGTTTACTTGGATGCATTCTGAACTCTGATGGGGATAGTACATGAAATCTCATGTAACAAGAAACGAAGCAAAAGTTTATTTCCCAAATCCCACAAGAATTAGAGCAATCAATGTGAAATTAACAGTGAGTGAATAATTGAGACAGAGAGAGAGAGAGAGAGAGAGAGAGAGACCGCAGCAGCAGCCTGATAGTCTAGTGTCTAGACACATCCTGATTTATTTGTGAAAGAAATTTACTGTTGATTACTTAGGGATTTAGTTTTGATTTAACTGTGATAGTTAATCAGAGGCACAAATATTATTAACCAGTTCTTGATTAAACGAACAAAGAGTAGAACATGCTTTTATACGACGCACATTGCAATCTTATTCCGGAATTAGCAAAGATTTTGAAGTCAAAGCAGCATACTACAAACATTCATATGTCTGCCTCCAAATACTTGTAGGACTCTGCAATCAAAAGAACTATTTTAACTACATCTTCTGAACAATATTATACAAGCTTTGCCCAATCTAGCAAGAGCTCCTTACCGACTATGACTTGTTGCTTTTATTGCTTGGTGGAATATAATATGTATGGTTGAAAGTTGGATGAATTTAGCCCAAACGGAAGAATTCAGGTTTCCTCTTTTCCTTAGACAGCATTTGTGCCCCTATACTGCAAACGGCTTCCGCAAATCTACCTCCCAAAATAATTCAAGCCCGGAAAATTATGCATGTTGAAAGCAATTTGTAGTCCTAACTACCAACCGAACTCACAACAACAAAAGAGAAGCGAACAATTTTGTTCTGCCTTGAAATTGAAAAATATTGCTGTTTAAATAGTGTTTGAAGATTGACGAGTGAAAACTATTCCAATTTGGGTGAACGGGTATCCAAAAGGGTGTGACCATGCATTTAAGCACAAAGGATGCCTTGTTTCATTTAGAATCCGAAAAGTTATGTTCTTAATCAATATCCAAAGCGCTAAAATATTCAATAGAATGGGTTGGTACAAGAAGTAGTTATGTCCCCTAATCTATTCAAAGTACCAAACAATTCAATGTACTTAGCTACATGGATGGTTTCTAATACCTAAATAATTTTAGAAAATCTTAGATAACCAATCATAAATTCCAACACTAAAGTTTCTCTACTCATGCAGGGATTCAAGCCTATCTTAGCTAAAGACGACAGATAGTGAATTGCCTATCTTATATCATGCTTCACAACTTTTAGCACACTTCCAAGAACAACTGTACTAAGACAAATAATTGTCGATTCGGTTAATCATATGCCAAGAGACCTTATGTAGAAACCTCCATCTGGCATACTAATTTTTTAGGTGTCAGCTGTCCAAGTTGCACCTCATTGGTAGTCTGCTGAATGCAATAAAAGAGATATCTCTATCAGTTAGATTTGAGGTAACTACTGCTTCAAAGGCCTTACTGTATTTTCAAGGTAAAGATCATTCTATTTCCAAGCATTTCATTGCATTTAGTTTCATACAAGATAATGCAATGTTTCTTTACCGAGAAGATAAATATTTTAGTTTTGAAACAGCAAAACGCTCTTCCAAATCTGATTATTATGATATACAATAGAGGCCACACATGAAACTAATCATATAACCCAAGGAGGCAAAGAATTTCTTATAATTAGTGTTTTTTTAACAACGGAATTGAACTGAATGTATTTCTATTGATTGATTTATAGGTTGTGTCGTTCCTCCATAATATTAACTTTAACAAAGCAACAAGAAAGAAGGAATCGATCTATTTTCTGGATAATATAATATTATATTATATGGATTTTAACGGATGAGACATCCTGCAAATCATTTCTATACAAAACTAATAGAACCTTCTTACTCTATAAAAAGATAAAATAAAAACCGTGATGAAATAAAAAATAAAGATTTTGGTATGCGTAAAAATAGAATCCAATCCGTTTTTCAACCAAAAGGGTCAAAAGTAATTTTTTTTGTTTGAAGAATTTTTCTTTTATAAAATATAGAAGTTCGATCTGCTGAATGAATTACTCCACCCTAACGCTTTTTGTTTGTCTACTACTTATAAATCAAAACAAAGGAGTTCTAATAGACCTGGAAAAGAAGAAATAGTAATCTTTGACGAACAAGAGAAAAATCATTATTATTTCAATACAGATGATACAAGAAAGGGTAGAAAGTCATTTTTCTTGTGTCGAATAGAAAATTAGGTACACTTATAATCCAAATATCTGTTCCATTCATTTATCCCTTCCTTGATTTGCATTCTCTTCCTTTGTTTTTATATGCCTATTGTTTCGTGCCTAGTGCTGGGAATGGGATACAAGTAATGAATTCCATACATCCCGCAAAAACGGTATAAACAATGCAAGCAAAGGCGGAAATACATATTGAATTGTATTGATCAATAAGATTTCCGTGCTTTTTACCAACTTGGTGCTAAAGAATCTCTGGATCTGGATCTAGAAATTCATTTCGTATAATTGAACAGTTTCAAACTGTTTCTTTTTAAGAACCAAATTTTTTTTTGCCAAAATAATAAATGCCAAGAAGAACAAAAGGTCTTGGACATGTAATGGATCTTGAAGCACTATTTTTGCATCTCCCTGATCAAACCCACATACATTAGGATTCAAGCTCAATGGATTCGCCCTCTAAAACAAGAAGTTCCAGTCCTAGAGGTATAATATCAACCACTTGGTGTCCATCCGATACATCAACTATGGTTATTTCATATTCTCCTTTTTCTTTACGTACTATTCTGCTTACTATACTTGCAGATGTAGCATTATAGACTGTACTGTTACTCTTGTTGCCAGATAAATTTGGCCTCTTCCCCTGTCCCGACCTACATATATGGGATATTTTAAGAAGTGAACGTCTTTCTTCGTAGCGGGGTCGGAGGAAAAAATGGGAAAGACGATTTCACTATATTTCTGACCTGGAACATGACCTATAACAAGAATATTTCTTTTATTGGAACGATAACTCTGAGAAGACAAATTTCCTATCTTTTCTTTCATCTCGGGAGAAATACGATGGGGGGTAATTCGAATCCCTCGGGTAAAATAAGAACAGCCCCTACATTCAAAGCCCCCTTTTTATCGTTAGCAAGAACTTGTTTCAGTGGCATATCATAAGGAATTCGAACAACTGCTTCAAATTCAGTATCATGAAGTACAGCTTGCGGAACTTCAATATCCACTGGCTTATTAACTAAATGGCAATTGGCATATAAGATGCATTCATGTAAGTGACCGGCTGTGTTAATACATGGAAAAGCGTCCTTTGTAAAACACAATGTAATTATGATAAGGATGCATGTGGTACATGAATGAGATGTCTATCCATTTTTGCGTAGTTATTGGTTAATACATAGCAATTAGCATATATGAATGTCCAGATTATGACTAGTTGCATGCGGTTTGAATGTATTTATTTATAACAGCGAGTACCTCGCTGAGACGCATTTGGTGAAAGCATGATTAGACAGATTGACAAAAAGTATAATACATAAAGTTGGAGAAGTGGATTTATTGAACAAGGGTGATGCATCAATAGGTTTGCATTATCCAATACAGTACGCATGGGATGATTTGATAGTTTTGCTTCTGTTTGGTTATGATAAACCGGATATGAACAGAATCCCCTTAGCAAATTCATCATCTTTGCCTCCTCTTCTAGACCGTTGGCCTTTTCAATGGTTGCTAAATGCTAAACGGTTGCATGGAGCTTAAAAGGCTTGACAAACTTACTCCAATAATCCCCTCTACAGTACCATCAACCATTATTTATTCAATACGTGCTGATGTTGACAAAAACAGGTAGCGTCACCAACTAGATGTAATCAATACGTTATGATAAGCAAAAGATAGAACCAATATGACCAATGAAGACCTCAAAGAAAAATGCACTTCCTGGCACTAATTTGTACTGCCTTTGACCAGCAAGTTCAGCTCATTGGTGCTTGGTAAAATGTTTACGCAACTTTTTCAAAATTATATGGTTCCTTGCAAGAACCAAAACAATCAGGAATCATGTTGGTCAGCTTAAACACTGCATACAGTGATATCTATCGCCTCAGCAAGGCGGTGAAGAGTGAAGACATCCACTATGTCTTCCAAATGACAGGGTAAACAATCCTCTATGTTGATCGTGTGCAAGTGGTGAAGGCATTATCTCTGTCTTCTAATTGACAGGGTAACCAATCCTCTACGTTTATCATGTGATTGCACACAATAATTCAATATTTATGCACCACAATTAAGGAAACGGAAGGATGAAGAAGACTCGTTCATGCCAAAACTTAAAATTAACTCATGAACTGGAAACCATACTTGAGCATTTGAAATAAATCATAAAAAATGAAAAAGGAATTGATGTCACTGCCTACAAGATCAATATGGTAGAAAAAGCATGCACCACACATGCAGATCAAATTTGCTTGTGTTATTCATTAATCGCAGAAAATCTCACCAGCTTTTCCCTCTTGGAAAAGTGTTCCTCTTATAAGATACGGAAATGGCAACTGCAGAAAACACAGAGACAAGCATGTTACAATAATAAAGAGCGTTAACATTTAAATATTTTTAATTCTATCCAATTGTATAGTTTGCAAGAAAGACTGACTAGGACACATGAGAAGAATAGGTAAAATATAGATGGCAGCCATAGAGTATCTTTAAACTATGGTTTGACATCTCGGACGATCCCGATCCGATATGGCCGATTCTGATCCAAAAAATGACTGTCCGATTCCGATACCCATACCATCCAATATCAAGTTATAATGGGTTTACCCATTTTATTAGGGTTCTGGTATTACGTTTGTAAATGGATTAGTGGGTTTATTGATAGATCATTGAGTTATGGTTTATTTGACATCATTACGGTTTATTTGACATCATTACGGTTTATCTGACATCAATTACATTCAAAAAATGAAGAAAAAAATTATACTTATCTTTAGCGAGTATTAAAACAACTATTTAGACATCATTAATTGCTTAAGACTTTGCCAAATTGTTTATAGTTGCTCTTTCTATTATAGCTTTAAATTTTTTCAATCGAATAATATAAACTTGGATATTTCCGATCCGAGATGGCTGATTCCAATCCCAAAAATGACCGCCCAATACCGATACCAAGATTTTAAACCTTGCTTTGAACTTCAATTGTCTAATCAATTAGATGTAACCACCAGAATCCTTGAGCATTCCCAATCTACTTTACAAGTCCCAAATGTTTGCTTGTAGAACACACACTCCTCCATTGTGTCTGATAGTATGCGCGGTTTGGGTTAAGATCATGTTATCATTCATAATAACATATTGATCCTAACTATCTCAAGATAGATGACTTTTATAACACCTTATTTGCACTTCAAACTAAAGCAAGTTTCATTTAATAATGGAGAAAGGGTTTCTATTCAACCCTGTTCTTACATAACAAACTACACAACACCTACAAAATCGGCGAGTCTCGCACTTGAGTGCGTGAGCTCCACACCTAATGTTTAAGTATGTTGTGTAGGAAAATTGTGTAGCTACCCTTTGCTCTTTAATAATTTAGGGTGCATCTATGAAACTAAAATGCCACTGAGTTGTCTTTTATTAGTATCCTTACTAGTTAGCGTCGAATAAGAATGTTAATCACGCTAACAGAATCCCTCTGTTGTCTTATAAACCTTAAAAGCTTTTTATCTGGCTCAAATACTCATTTATTCTGTTTTAAGAAGTTTCTAAATGCTACTTTACATGCCTTTCTTATGAGCAAGGAACGAGAGGCTATATATGATAAAACCCAAAGGGGGGAATAGCAAACAGAAGAAGACTAAGGAAAAGAACCGGCTATCGCTAGCAAATGAACTGAGGGAAGGAAAAGAGGAACCACATGAAGGGACTTTACAAGTTTCAAGTGCTGGAGTAAAAATATTGGTAATGCAAGCATCAGAATAATAAATTTAAGGTACATTCCCTGCTACTAGAAGAAAAAAAAGTACAACAAATAGGCCACATGAAGAAATTTACTCCATGATGTCTTCATCAAGCCAATTTAATTACCTAAGAAAAAATTCTATTGTAGAAAAAGTTGCAATTCTGATGGGGCGTGTGAAAGCAAACATTGTCAGGAAACTTAACACTTCAAAAGAAATTTAACTTGTTGTAGGGCATGCAAAATCAAAGATGATACGCCTTCTACAATATTATACATGAATGAAGGAAAGACTATGATATCATACCCCAGTAAACCTCGACCATGCCAATGTCTAGGTGTTATGTTTAGATCCATCAGCAAACCCTGTCTCATAATTACCAAAGGAATTGGAAGGCCCTGATTCGACTGTGCTTCTGAAGCAAGCCTACGAACCACATCATCACCCATTTCCACATTACCGAATTTTATGATCTGGTCACCTAGCTGGAGCCCATCTTCTGCTGCTGGAGAATCATTAGTTATCTCGTCGACCATGGCAAATGGAACCCTAACAACTGGATCCTCATCCATTGGGGAAACATGGGCTGTGGAATAATGGATGGAAGTAGATACATCTGCAACATAAGATAGAAGCTGGTTACTTGGCGACTGTAATCAATGACAGAACACAGATGAAACAGTAAATTTCAGAAGGGCAAAAAGTATTTAACAGACAACCCCATGGTACTTATTGACACCTCAGGCATGGGTCTTTATACATGAAGAAGATGCAACCAGAACAGTTTAGAAAGAGATTGATAGAATAGCTTCGCATTTACATCTCAACGACCAAAAAAGTGTGCAAACCTCTATGTTAGTCTTTAGCAATAGGCATACATACTTTACAACCAACGACATGGGCCATATGGATATCATATGGATCAACTAGGTTAAGCGTAGCTGTAAATGATATAAGCAATCCATAGGCATCAGTTTCTTGTACCTGAGTTTTTGGGGACTGATGGTGTGCCTTTAGTTAATCTACCTGAGTGCAATATATGCAAATTTTCATCTATTTTGTCTGTGAGAACCTTGTAATCATTGCGGAGTGCTGCAATCACATACAAAAATTGAATAAGCAATGGATGTAAACAATGAACCTTTTTGTTTCAAATTACAAAATACATTGCATGCAAGTTATAGGGAAAACACATAAATAATTCAAAGATTGGCCCATTCAGTAGTAATATATCATACCTTTATATTATCTGAAACTGATAAAGCTAAATTATAAAGATATGGAGAAAAAATGTTAAATACACTTGGGCATAGAATTTTGCAAAAATAAGGAAAAGAAATGAATATTGCAAAACCAACACAATCATATTGGTTTTGACGGTTGAGTGTGCTTATCCTTCAGGTTCAAAGAATCTAAATAAATTAACAATTGTATATCTTGGAAATAACCATACAACAACTGAACCTTTTATCCCAAACATATGGGATAGGTTACATGAACCAACATGAAAATCATGCCGGGTCCAGCACATGAATCTTCCGCCTCCACTCACTCCTATCGAACAATATACTTTCATTGAGGCCTTTGGCAACCATATCTTTTCATATCACCTCCATCCATGTTTTCTTCGGTCTCCTTTGCGTCCTTTTGACATTGCCTATATCGATAGTATCCAATCGTCGAACCGGTACTTCCATAGGTCTGCGTCGCACATGACCAAACCATCTTATCCGGTTTTCCAGTATCTTCTCCTCCACAGGTGCTACATAAACTTTTGCACGAATATCCTCATTTCGCATCTTATCTTTTCTAGTGTTACCACGCATCCAACGCAGCATGCGCATCTCCGCTGCGTGCATTTTCTGTGTATGATGTTTCTTAGGAGCCCAGCATCACGTGCCATATAATAAGGCAGGCCGAATAGCGCTCCGATAAAACTTCACTTCCAACCTTAACGGAAAGTTACGATCGCACAAAATCCCTGTTGCACTTCTCCATTTCAACCAACCAACTTGGATCCTTTAATTAATATCGCTATCGATCTTCCCATCTTTTTGGATGATGGAACCTAGATATCTAAACTGATCGCTTGGTGATATCTTTTGTCCTTCCAGTGTTATACCAATATGGGCTCAACTTCTCTGTTTGCTAAATTTGCAATGCATATATGCTGTCTTGGACCTGCTCAATCTAAACCTCCGAAATTCCAACGTTTGCCTCCATAACTCCAATTTGATATTAACCCCTGCTTTTGTCTCATTTACTAAAACAATATCATCAGCGAATATCATACACCAAGATACCTCACCTTGGATAGTTGTAAGCTCATCTATCACGATAGTAAACAGGAATGGACTTAGTGCAGATCCTTAATGTAAGCCAATTGTAATCGGAAAATTACTCGTTAGACCGTCGCAAGTTGTGACATTTGCCACTCCTACATCATACATATCCTTGATTATATCAATGTACTTGACGGGGACCCCCTTCTTCATTATTGTCCCCCATAATACCTCTCTAAGTATCTTTTCGTATGTTTTCTCTGAATCAATAAATATCATATGCGAATCTCTTCTCTCTCGAAAACGCTCGACAAGTTGATGAAACAAATGAATAGTCTCTGTCGTCTGTCATCGATCGTTCAGGCATGAACCAAACTGGTTCCCTAGTATATTAATATCCTTAGCCTATGTTCAATCTCTGTCCCAAAGTTTTATGGCGTGACACATAAGTTTTATTTCACGGTAGTTTGAGTAAGTTTGAATGTCACCCTTGTTCTTGTACATAGGTAGAAGGGTACTTTTCCTCCACTTATTTGGTATCTTTTTGGTCTGCAAAATCTTATTAAACAGATCTGTCAGCCATTTAACGTTTATTTCTTCTAAGTATCTCCAAATCTCGATAGGTATACCGTCTGGACCAACCGCTTTTCTTAATCTCATTCTCTTCAAACCCTCTTTAACCTCTGCTATTCTTATTTTACGCATGAAAACACGGTTTATATCTTAAGATTGAATAACAAGTCCATCCAAATTCTTAGAAAAGCTCTCGTTGAATAATTTGTCAAAATAATCTCTCCACCTTTCCTAAATATCATCATCTCGAATTAAAACCTTCTAATTTTCATTTTTGACACACTTCATTGCATATAAGTCTCTAGCCTTTCTTTCCCGCATCCGAGCAATCCAGTATATATCATTTCCAGCCTCTCTATTGTTCAACTTCTTGTACATCTCTTTATAGACCTTAGCTTTATTTTCCCAAACAGTTTTCTTAACTTCCTTTTTAACCATTTTATACTTCTCAAATCTCTCTGCATCTCTGCTTTTCTTCAAATATTTATAAGAATCTCTCTTGATTTAATAGCAGACTTTACTTTTTCGTTCCACCATGATGTGTCCTTAGATGGTGAAGCACCACCTCTCGACTCACCAAGCAGATCTCTAATTACCCTATTGATACAACTAGCCATCTTGTTTCATGTTCTGTCTGAATCATTTTCAGACTGCCAATCCGCCTCTTAAACTACACGATCTATAAAATCCTTTTGGTTACCTTCTTTCAGTCGCCATTACTTAATTCTAGATTCTACTTTACGTCTAATCTTCTTAGGTTCTCTTCTAAATCGAAAATCTAGAACTAAAAATGTATATTGAGTGGTTATACTCTCACCTAGCACTATTTTTACAGTCGATACTCTGTTGTTACGCACCTGGATTCTGGGAGGTCGATACTGCCTTTATCTTTCTCGTCAGAAAAAAATCTATTTGGCTTGCACTTGATCCGCTCCTAAAGGTGAAAAGGTGAGTCTCTTTTCCTAAACCAAGTGTTTGCTAAGATCAAGTCATAAGACAGAGTAAAATCTAAAATCGAGCTACCTGCTTCATTCTTTTGTCCAAAACTAAAACCTCCATGGATAGTATCAAACTCATTACGACTAGTATCTACATGTCCATTGAGATCACCACCAATAAATAACTTCTCTCCACTAGGTATCTTTTGCACCATCTCGTCTAAATCCTCGGCGCTTGCCATCTCGGAAATAACCATAAACATTTCAAATAACCTTAAACTTAAAAGGCAAAAATCCAAGGTAAACGCAGGAGGTTTGCAACTTAATACGATGATAACTGCGTTCTAGAAGTTTGGTCACATATGTTCTCTGCCTTCAGGCAGGAAGAAAATCATCCACTTAGGTATCTTTTTGAACAAATATGCTTATACTTTATATTGTTCCTCCATTGATCAAGAATTTCGGTCTTTTGAAAGTATCTTGATCAACCAATAGAAAGGGTTTCAATTTATTCAAATGGGATGATCTCATCAGCTATTGATCCGAACAACTGATTGCAGGGTTGATGATTTGGACCTTTCAATCCATAGATGTGCATTGGACCTATGAATAGGGGTAATTCCTGATGCTTGTAAAGAGAAGGGAAGAAGCTTAGACAAAAAGGGGTGTGACTTGGCCAAAAAAAGAAAGTGACCTTGACAAAAAGAGAGAGCCCCATTCCTTGGTTATCCTACAGAGCTTTCTGATATGGTAATTACTACACATGCAACAGTAAAGGATACATTTCTCATAATCATGCTCAACAGCCTGATCTTTTCTAATTCTCACCCATCCAGCCATTTCCTTGTGGTCCCTCTTCGTCTTACAAAGCTTTCTGGTGCACTCCTCATCCTACAAAACTTTCTAGTGAACTTCACTGATAGCCAGCCTACCAGATTTGGTGGCAACAATATGTATGACAATCAAATATACATTTTTCATAGAAACATCAGACTTGCAGGGTCGCATGGGAAAGCTTGGGTCCAGTATGTATAACAATCAAATATACACTTTTCATAGAAAGATTAGACTTGTAAGTCGCATGGCAAAGCCTGGGTCCAGCACTACAATTGTGATAAGGTCTGCATTTTAACAGTGTAAATAACAAATGCCAGATGGGCAGCAAGGGCGTTAATGCCAATGCTGAGCAACAGTCACAACACGGCTACACACACACACACACACGGAGGGAGGGAGGGAGGGAGGGAGGGAGAGAGAGAGAGAGAGAGCATTTTCATAGCTGTCTTTAACATGATTTCAGCTAAAAAAACATAATTTCATAAAAAACCTTATAACTTTCAGCAGTTTCCATTTTACAAAAATAGCAGGAGGTTGAAGATTGTGTATTTAACGACTTACCAGCAAAACTTAGTATTTGAGCAACCAAAATTCAGAACATCAGCATAGAATTTAAACCCAGCAGCAAAATTCAGTGAAATAGCAAGAAAAAGATTAGCAACTTGAATTAGAAATCAAGAAAGTTTTGTGAAAATTTAGGTTTTCTCGTCTTCAGTTCTGGCCTGCACTAGAGGAGAACAAGGCGAGGGTTTTTTTGGTCTTGGATGCGCTTGAGTAGAAAGAGGGGAAAGAGCTGTTGGCTGCTTGAGGGGAAAGAGCTATGAGAGGAGAGAAGAAAGACTCATTGGCTGTTTGAGGAGAAACAGGCGATGAGAAGATACAGGAGAAAGAATCTTGGCAGCGCGCTTGATGAGAACAAGGAGAAAGAGAGATCTATAAGGGAATAAGGTTAAGCTGTCAGTAGCAATCATTTGTGGGTATTAACCGCTTCGCAGTATCTACCCGTGTCAAATCGTGATCCGCCCATGTCCAAATGCAACGGCACCTAAATTCCAAGCACGGCATGGGATTTCTTGTCAAACACGTGTTGATCACGATTCCATGTCACACACCTGTCTAAAACACAGAAACAGGACAAACACTCCTATGTCAGAGCAGCCTAGCTGAGCAACTCAGGCTCTGGGATCTGATGACTAAGACCATAGGGACATTGCTGAGTGAGGTGATTGAATGGATCCAAGCCCTCCTCTAATATATAAAATGTATTAGCAGCCAAGGGATGCTTGACTACGCAAAAGGCTTAGATGGCCTCGCCCTTTTTTATTCCAATGAGAACATGCATGCGGCACGTAAGTCAGGGATGACTGATAAGGATCTTATTGTCGGTTAAAATAGCCTACTTACATTGTCTTTTCCGATTACTCGTCTCCTTTGGTGGTGTGCAGACTACATGATCACATTCACATTTCTCGTGATCACTTTCAGGGTGCTTAGAGGAAGCTAATATGCAAGGCAGTGGAGCAGTAACACAAGGATTCACTGGAATGAATGAAATCAGGGCTTGCTGGGGCCCATAAAAGTTTCCAGTTCAAAAAAAAAAAGGAACACAAGGATTAAGAGACAAAGTAATCCCCCTTTTTTCCAGATCTATAGGGATAAATGTGTAATAAAACATGAAAAATCCAAAGTTATGGTATGAAGTAAACCATTTCTAGAGTATTTTCCAGAAAATCCAGAAAAAAACACATAAAATAGGTATGCTTTTAAGCAAGTCAAACAACTAGAAACAAAAGTTATCAAGGTCATACGCCCTAAAATGAGTTAGTCTCGTATCAAATGCTGAATTTTCAATAAGATAAAACCTAGTGCAAAATAAAGAAAGTGATTTAACAAGAATAGGATAGAGGTAAGATGGGCTTCATGGTAGGCTTAGAAATTAAAATCAAACGAACAACCCATTAGTGAATTAATGACATAAATAAACTAGTCCTCCCACTTTACTGTTCAAAATGAACAGTAATGAATAATTTATTAAGCCGTAAGCCGCATGACTCGCCATTTAAAGCATTCAACAAAGGGAAATAAGTATCAACAAAGATCTAAACCACCATTAAACAGTATGTTTATAGCGCATAAGTAAATCACGAATTTAAGTAGCCTTTCACAGCCACTTACAACACCCAATACACAAACCTCTTCCTCATCCGGTCCAAACTCTTGCTGCTGATTAAAAAAATACCAAGAAAGCATCCACCTTAAAGTCTTCAGCAGGCTCTGAATTTCATTATAGAAATGCAACTTAACGATTTCTAAGGCACTTAAAAGCAACTCCATTTGATAAACACTATGCTAAAATTCAAACCGCGGACGAAAATGCACTTCCCTCTCTAAAGGGTAACAAGGTGTATAGTCTGGCAGAAATATTTCGTGGTTGAAAATTTACCATGAAATGCATTTGCCTCATAAATACTAACTCAAGTAAATAGAAAACAAACAAACAAACACAGATTGTTATACAGTATCAGTTAATCTACATTAGGATTAGGTCAAAAATTCAAACGCACCAGCAAGGCGAGCACGCTGCGCTCGAACGGCAGCGATGTCGATGTCCGATCGAGGAAATCCCTGCGAAAAAATCAACAAAAACATCAAAAATCTAGGGTTAGGGTTTTCGCTCAAGAAGCAGATCGTGACGGAGGTTACCTCGGGATCGACAAGATTGCCGGTGATCCCAGGGCCGCCAGGGCCGCAGAGCTGACCGATGATGGCGTTCATCTCCGTTTCGTGAGATGATCTCTTGTCCATCATCGAGATCGTCTCCGCCTTCAGATTCGTCGCCACCATCGCTCTCGCCCTCCCGGCTCTCGCTTCTGCTCTCTATGTGAGTATCTTTTTCCCCCAAGACAAGAATGTTCGATGTTTGATAAATACTAGGGGATGTGACGTCCTGCTTCTGATATTAGATAGATTATGGAAAGGAATTGGATTTGTCTGATGGGCCTTGGGCTTAGAACTAAGAATAATCTAAAATGAAATTACGAAAGAAAAAATATTTTTGATTTACCTCTTGATTGACTATTGCCGGAACCCTTCGCCAAATCAAACAAGCTATCCGGAGGAAATTCTTAGAGCGTCGGCTATTCCCAATTGGTATTTTTAAAGCCTTTAATTATTTATCACCTATGTTAGACGGTGATCTGGATCAAAAAAGCAATTGACAAAGTGCAATAGCATCGGGGATTTTGAAATAAAAAAGAAGTTTAGGGTTGCTGTGGTTTTTTTGTTAAATGATTTAACAAAAGTAACATGTTTAGAAGGATGAAGTGCACGTTTCAAACGATTGCCATCTTTTACTGGCAAAATGAGGGTGGTTTCTGCAAATATACCAAACAACTACATATGTTAAAATTAGCGGCAACAACATTCAGATCAATGGAACACGACGGATTGCATCCCAAGAAAAAGAAAAGAAGAGGAGGGAAAAAAACATTTGTGCTCTCTATGTGAGTATCTTTCTCTCCAAGAATATCTTTGATAATAATAATAATCAGAAGGGAATTTACAGAAACAACCTCCATGGTTGAATTGGAGCAGTAAACCGTCTTTATGGGCCTTCGGCTTTTTTAGATTAAAACCTGGGACTTTGGGTCTATCTGGGCACAGACCTCAAGTGGTTTTAGCAGTCAAGGCCCTATAAACGTCGTTCTTGTTGTTGTTGCACTTGATCTAAGAAAAATAAACTGGAGAGACGGGAAAAGAAGGGGGGGAGGGGGGGATTTTTTTTTCTTTACAGCGTGATAGTCGACAACTATCAGGCAAAATGTATATGAATTTTAAGTCTTGCATTGAAAACCCAAAAAATATATTATTTTAAGATTGTTGTTGTGATTGAGCATACAAATTAAGCTGACTTAGGTTAATAATTTAGAGTCGAATGCTACTTCTAGAGCATGAAACTTGTTGTGGAAAAACCTCTGTACTTTATATATCTCTTCTCTTCTTGATATCATGTTGCGGTGTTATTCTACAGGGTTAATTGCAAGATTCTGGATAAATCAATTCTCGACATACCAAATACACTGCTAGGAATGGTTAAGAGAAAATAAAAAGAATACTCACATTCCACATATAAAACGTTTGATGTAAGAAACAGGTTGCTAGGTCGCATGCATGTTGCCTGCACTGCATGCCCAGACCTTGCAAGTATAAAACCATGAGGCCTGACCTCACCAATGAGCAGTAGCTCAGTTGGTATGGGCGCTTCCCCTCTTGAGGAAAGTGAGAGGGTCGAACCTCAGCAGCCCATGAGAGGAAGTTGCCACAAATTTACGTTTTCGGGATAAATGTGTGGGTCCCGGGATGTTTGCGTGTAGTGTACATGGATGTGCCGTGTGCAGGATAAGATTTACACGCCAAAGCCAAAAAAAAAAATGATGAAGCATCGACAAATGGGGAGGTGGCCATGTGATCCCAATAGGGAACAGGAATATGCAACCTGATCTTCATGCTCCTTCCTTTTTCAAGGTAAATTTGCAAATTGACCTATTTTCTTTTCCTCTTCCTTTTTCTTTTTCCCAATTTGATGGTTGAGAATAGTTAGAACAAAATTAAAACAATCTTGATTTATCTGGCGAATGAATTACATCCAAAAATAGAATCTAACCATTCACATACTTCCATATATATTCTCACGAGGCAAAATAAAAGTTCAACCAAGCATGTCACAGTTACAGTCAAGATTATGTAGTTGTTTATTTTTATCATTCAACAGCGTAATCGTGAAGAAAACGGTTGAAAATGCCGCCTAGGAAGAAAACAATAACTAAAAATTCTTTGTCATTTGTTCGTACCTTTGGTTCTTTTGTGACAAACTTGTTAGCTAAACTAAATTTTCGCAAAACAAACTAAAATTTGAATACGCGATAAACAAAGAATTTAAAATTGGGAACCGATATAGCATGTATCTTCTCGTGCATTCCTAAATGTGATATGATGAAACCAATCGAAAACAACGTATGATGTTTAAAAACCTTAGACCGCGTCATATTACTGTCACGACCCACTCCCAACACAAACGACATTGTCCGTTCTGACCGAAACCGTACGGTTTTGTCCTTCGTAACGAACCGGATCCGACCAGGGGCCACTTCCCATGAGGTCATCCATCCCAGAATTTCCCTGCCTCGAGCACGCCTAACTACGGAGTTCTCAAGCTCATGTAGTACCGATTCACTTAAAACGCACATGTGTAATTGAGAGTGGTGTCATTAATAATGCAGTTCGGTTCTCTTTCGGAATGTATTTCAGGGACCCGATCTCATTGTTCTGAAGTGGCTCCACACTCAGATCATCATGTGTCTGCAACAGACCGCACTGAGTGTGGACAGAGCAGATCACCAAGATGTCTAAAGACCACACTGCTCTGAAGTATTACATTTCTCCACCTAAAAACAATGATTCGTTCTCGAATCACAGACCTACTACCGAATGACCTGCATGGGCCTGTTGGGGTTAAAATTTACACCCTATTGGTTAAAAGTCAAAGTCAAGGTCAAACTGCGGACAAGTATGCCCAAACTAAAGCAAACGGATTCCACGTCCGAACCCAAATCCAAACAGGTGGGCCCAAGGCCAGACTGGTCCTATGTCAAGAAAGTACTACAAATAAATGTAATATTTAAATAAATAGACAAAAAGCCGCATTTTTGTATGGCTCATGTGCAAAAAGAAATAAGCACATGAGACATGAGATGGGTAAAATGCTATTTTGTAAAGTCCAAAGGGGCTATATGTAAACTTGTAAGCCTATATAACGCAACATTATGATGAAATAAAACAACATTTTCATTCCCCTAAAAAAAATTAGGGTTCTGTTCTTCCTTCTTTCTCAAAATTTTAAACCTTCTTTTTTTTCGAATTAAATTAAGAATTTAACTCTTCTTTTCCAAAAAAAAAAAAAAGTTTTTCACCACAAAACACTCGAAGGGGAGCTCAGATCTCCCATCAAATCTCTAAAAGGGAGAATTTTAATCTCAATACTCATTTTCTCCAAAATCCAACAAAAAGATAGGAGGAAGAAGGAACACATCTTACAAGAACCCATTTTAAGGAAGTCTAAGGCTCAAAGAGTACGAAAAGAGACCCCTTTCACCATCCAAGATCTAAATCCTTTTGGAATTTAACTCCAAATCAATCTTTAAGGAGTTCAACTCCAAAATCCAAATTCTCAAAGAAGTTTAACTCCAAAAACAGATCTCTTAGGAGTTTAACTTTAAATCCATGCGGGGGTTTAACTCCAAGTCCACATCCAATTTCTTCCTTAGGAGTTTAACTCAAAAACCCCTCGGGAATTCAACTCCCAACAAAAGGGCTAAGCCCTTTCTTCCGCTGGTGTTTCCAGCGGTCGCGTGCCGCGCACGTGAACCGCTGGCGCTCACGCGTCCGGCATGTGACCCGCGGACGCCCGGCGCCGACGCGCCACTGTAACATTTCAGAAATATAAATATTATTTTTGGAATTTAAATATTAAAATAATATATTTCGCGAAAACTATTCGATTTGCGAATAGGGGTTTTTCGTAAAATGGTATAAATATATACCAATATTTGGAATATAAGTGGAAATTAAAATGATTTATTTATTATAATGATATTTATCGGATTTTGGTATTTTTATAATTAATTATATGCAGGTTTAAATTAAACTTGATTAGTGCACTACTAATCGCGATTAAGCCTAATCCGTGTTTCTACATTTTTCCATGGTTAGTGCACCATACCATGTGCATTTTGTTATATGTTGTTTTATTTTGTTGTTTCATTGTGGCTTGTGAGTTAATTGTGAAAAAGAGAAAAAAGAAAAGAAAAGAAATGCCATGGTTGATGAGAGAGGGAGGGAGGGGAAAACAAAATAGATATTTTGAGAGAGAGTGACCCTTGACCATTCCATTTATTCTTCTTCCGTCTTCATTTCTTCACCATTTCCTTCATCTCCTTCATCCTCCTCTATCTCCATGCATCATCTCCAATTCATCAATAAAATCCCATGCCACCTTCAATAAAAAGATGCACAATCTCATCCTAAACCCTATGGACCATTGAAGTTTGGATTTTGAAGACTTTGGACAACTCAAGAATTTTCTTGAGTTACCAAATGAGGTATATTTTCTTTCCTATTAGTTAGGTTGTTATGTTAGTGTATCCTAGTTAGTTTAGATTTCGTATTAGTTAGGTTTTATGATCTTGGAATTTTCCAAGTTGAGGGTTAGGGGATATTATGAAGTGTAAAGGTGTATTTGAGGTTTAGTTGTGACTACAACCCTTGTAATGATAGAAATCCGGACCAAAACTGAGTTAGAACACCAAGACTTGAACTTTGAATTGGCCGATATCGTATTTTTTGGAATTTGTGATGGGATATTGAGATATGCTATTATCCCGAAGCTCTGAAAAATATATAGCGAACACAGAGAGATGAGCATGCAACCTAGAAGCACCCCTTAAAACCCGATCCAATATACCCTAATATTGGCCGCAGATTTATTGGTTGTGGCCGCAAATTGCGGTCACATTAGGGTGAATGTTGGTGATTTTTGGTGTGTAGCATTGTTATCTGATATCTAGACCAACTTTATATGCAAAATGTTCTGGTTTGATCTAGGGTAAAATCTGGGATAGATTTCCTTAGTTGCTGATTTGTGTTTTCCGATTTCTGAAACTTAGGATTTGATATTTGATATCGTATTTCGTCGTTGAACGTTTGTACGTCAATAGACGAGGGTTATTTGGCTGATTTTGTATGCGTAAGCTATAGGTTCTAACCTATGAGCACTTCATATGCCGTATCGGTTTTCCGGACTTGGTTTTAATTGCATTTCGATGTGTATTGATTGTAGGTACCTTCGCATGGATTTCCGAGACGACAAAGCACATCGACTTGGACTACGCGAGGAGAATTGCATGTGAGTAGATTTATATCTACATGGGAAGTCGGGTGGATGGCGTATAACACCTCCGCAACCATTGATATGGAAAGATCATTGTATAAATTATAATTTTTAGAAAGGATATATTACAAACTTACGGACATGATTAAAGGTTTTAGTAAGAGATGATGTGATAAAAGTTGACACCCGAGCCCAATGCTACTGGTTTCTATTGTCGTTTGTTGGCGTTTGGTATTTATTTCATTGATCCTACTTGGCTGTTGTTAGTTAAAAATTTTACCCGGCAAATTCATTTCTGCATATAACAATTTAAGGCATCTAAAATAAAATTAAAAATATTCGTCATGGCCTGCTTGACACCCCTAACCCTGTTGTAGCGTCCGTGCATCGTGTTCTCGTCCTGTTCAGTGAAACGGGCGAGTTTGGACGGCTACGCACACGTACGTGTGTCCGTCTTGGGGGTATACTTTTTGATTGTAAAATACTTCATTTTAAATTTTGGATCCCGCCTAAAATTTTCTTATTTCAATTTCAAATTTTTGGACATGACCCGGACGCAATTTGGAAATATTTTACTTTGCGCCAAAATCCCAAATTTCTAATATTTAAACCGTCGAATATATTTTTCTCACCCATATATATTTTCCTAAATCTTTATTAAATTTCTTTTAAAACCCCACGAATCCTTATCCCAACCAATCCCCTCTTTCTTTCTTTTTCCCTGGGCCCCACTCCTCGTATCTCTCTCTCGCTTTCTTTCTCTCTCCTCCCAATTCTCTCTCCTCTCTCTATCTCTCTCCTCTCTCTCTCTCCCTCTCTCCCCGTCTCTCTCTCTCTCTTTCTCTCTCCCTCTCTCTCTCTCTCTCTCTCTCCTCTATGTATATACTTTCCCCCCTCCATTTCTTTTCCTTCAGCAACCCAAATCTCGCGCAACCCTACCGCCGCCTTGCCCCTCGCCGCCGTAGCCCAACGCCAACGCCATCACCACCGGACTTCTCGCCTCTTCGCCCTCGTCGCAGCCACTGCACCTCCTTCCTCCTCTCTTCTCCTATCTTCTTCTTTCTCGGTTCATAATTTCTTGATCCGTAGGTTTCCGTCACCGTCGTCGTAGGCCGACCGCCGGAGCTCCGTCGACGTGATCGACGACCACAACCTCCCTGTCATGACCCGAAGGTACAGAACGTGACTGGCACTTAGATTACGAGACGTCTAAAGACGTACCGTAACCTAAGTCAGCCAAAGCCCAGAAAATCTAAACCAAAAATCAAAAGAGAGTGAAGGAAAACCTTTAATGAAAACGGTTTGTAAATCAATTAAATTACGTTGAACCCCCTTTTTAAAACATCAAAAATTTCCGAAAATTTCGGCAGAGTCTCCCCTGTATTTTCTATCCCCCAAAATGGGCACAACAAGATATATATAACCTGTGACATAAATGGCATCCCCAAGCGGGAGCTAGCTCTTCGCCCAAGGCGGATCACAACCACATTCAATATATAAGTAATATCAAGAAAAGAGCAAAAAGAAACGCAAAATATCAGAAAACACAACGCCGGCTCAAGTGAGCTCGACCCAAAAGAAACCACAAATATACAAATCTCTCAGTCTCATCACTAGGTCGCATATACAATATAAAGTGGTAGATGGAGAATACTAGATATAATAATGGAGCAAAAAGAAATAAAGTGTGCTCGCAACCCACCTGCGGGCGATGTCGCGAGTCTGAGCAAAAAGAGCTGATGATAAGATAGCCCGCCGCTACAAGGATGACGGGTCCGACCTGCAAGACACTGTGGCACAACGGGGGTGAGTTGCCAGCTCGTGAGTAGAATATAACATCTAGTAAGGCAATCGTAAGAATGCACGCAATGCGTCACAACATGTATGACCATATGTGATATAATATCTCTAGTATGCATGCACATGTATGCAATGTCATTACTAAATCTTTAAGTGTTTTAAATGTTAAGAGTTCTGCATTCTAATCTTTTAGAAAAGGATATCTGTATAATAGCTAAATAACATCAAGAAATCATCTGAAAACCGTGTCAAGCATCGACACCAAATATGAAATCATATCTATCTCAATATCTCACTGTATCAATGTCTCAAATATCGGGCTCCGTCAGTCCGGATCGGCCCATGTCATCAAATCTCATGACAACGGTCGGTATCCTCCGGATATCCGCCGCGCCAGACATCACCGGTAGGTAGTCTTCCCCTGCCAGGCTCATCGTCTACAACTCGATCTTCTTGCCCCGGGGTACCATACCGGGCCCACCATGTACCCGAGACGGTTCATCCACTCCTCGAATCGGGTCTCGAAATCCAACAGAAAACATGAAAACTCATGGTGGATGACACATACATCACGAGAAAACCGCAACTTTGTTTTTAGAAATGATAAATATAAGCTTTTGTTAAATTCTTGCGGTTTTCCCCAAAAATCCAGAAATCGCAGCAATACTGAAATCCTCAAGAAAATCATGATGTTCACATGTTATATATGATAAATGTCTATGATATCAATGTATACGATGTGAATTTTGGCTAGAAATCTATGTAGATATGATGATAATGCGAGGTATAGGCATGCTATGCAATTTCATATATCATGTATAAATGCAAGTGGCGATACTAAGTTAAACAGGTTCTATAGTGCACGTGGCATGGTAATTACCAAAGGCGTGTGTGTCACATGAATAGTGCGCGTGCATCAGATGCCAATGGTAATGGTGTTCGTGTCCTACGAAGTGTTATCGCATATGTGCATATGAATATCCATGCAATCTAGCATACTATTAACTATAAGGGTATGCAGTGTAAATAAAGGGGTAAGCTAACTAACAATATAAATCTTGCAAGAAATAGGGTAATCCTAACTAGGGGGCGCCTCGCGCCATCCAGACGATTCCCCCATAGATGAATACATCTACTCACCTGAATGCCTCGCTAATCCAATCCGACCACCGCCTTGCCTTTACGCGCCGTGTCTGAAGTTTCCCCGATCGATCCTATATTGGCACAACACCAAGCATAAGATTACATATCCTAAAACGATGCAAGTCACAATATACAATTATCGGCGCTCTCGAATTAAACGTAACGTGCACTCGGTGCGCGGAAAAACGCACGAAAATCGCTAATTTTTAACTAGAATCGTCATTTCGGGGAATTCGACAAAACTAAAACCCGACTAGACGAAACCCCGCACTCGCGCACTCTAATAGTCCTATACGAAGCTAATTATATCGCTAACATAACACAATTTGATCGCATTCTAATTTTTGTAAAAATCTAGCAAGCAAATTTCAAACCGATTCGATGCAAACGTCGCAATTTAACGATTTAGCAAGCGTAACCTTACGCAATTAACCACTCTAATCAAATAGGTAACCAAAGCCCTAACTTAACTCTAACAACCATGCTTCAAACCCTAGTTCAACACCAAATCCCATTCTTGATTTTTCATGAACAAGAATTTACAACTAAATTAATACTTCAAAATTGAATTTTAGCACATATAACTACAAGTTAACAAACTAGTTTAGGATTTTACCTCACAAGTGGAACCCTAGCATGATCAAGCCACCAAAGAAGCCTCCTTTCTCTTAGTTTTGAACTAAATTTGGTTGAGGAGAGAGTGGATTAGGGTTTGGCTTTGAATTGAGATGGAAATTTGTGAATTTTTATTGAATTTTAGCAAGGAAATGAAGCAAGAAAAAGTGAGAAGTGAGGGAATTTCCTGCAGTTCAAGGCCGGCCAGCAACAAGGGAAAGGAGATGGGGAAATTTTGAAGAAGGTTCTAGGTCAACAAAACACCATATGTTCTCATTTAATGCTTTCACATCAACATTTTCACAAAAAGCCTCATTTTAATTCATTTTTTTCATAAAATTTCCAACCCTAAAATCAAAATCTTGCAAGTCATGATACAATTTTATTAACACCATATTTTAGCTTATAAAGATTTCTAATTATGAAATTTACCTAATTAAGTTTGTATTTATCACTAATTTAATGTATTTTAAAAAGCCTAAAATAATAAAAAAATAATTAATTACGATTTTTTTTTTTTAACTAGAAAATTATAAGTGACATTTTAGTAACAAAATTATAGTAATATCTTATCTAAATTTTGTATAATTAGGTTTACAATGAAAAATACCTATTTTGACTTTTTACGGAAAAAGCCGAAAAATTAGCCGATTACCGAAAAACTGCTTGAACGATTTTCGAAGGGTTACACTCCCCCAGATCTTCGTGAGCATTCCCTTCTCTATCTTCCTTCCCTCCTTCTTTACTTTTCTTTTCTTTCTTGTTGCATGTCTTGATTATTTCACTATTCTGTATTGGCCGGAATCCGGTGATGCCGACAACGTGTCCCGACGTTCCAGCGTGGTACCTCGACCCGTGTGGTTCCCATGTTCGTCGTTTGGGCTCTTTCCGTGAACCGTGCGCCCGTCGCGAGTTTCCCCGCCGACGTTTTACGTTCCGTTTTCCCGATTCGCGACCCGTCGAGACAAATACCCCTTGCTACATGCTAAATAATATCTGCATACACATTGATGATACACTAAACCGGTAAATTTAACTTTAGTACGATCATTTCTCATTTTCGTGTTCAATATTGTTATATATCATTTTATCTTTTAAACTTGGAACCTACCTATTGCAATTACTGTTTTGAACCTAATAACCATATTTACATGTTTTAATTTCACTTCCACTAATGACATAGCCTATGGCACTTTATCTATCGTTTTACTTCATTCGGACACTCGTGTACGTTTAACCTGCATAAACTGTGATTTCATCCTTGGAACCTATATATATATATTTATATCATTGCATCCATGAAGTCTTAAACTTGTTAACATGATCAAACGGTTATAATTGTCTTACTGCATTCTTATAATGTTGAAATTATCTCTGTGACACAACTGATAACTATACTGCTAATTGAGTGAATCTGCCTATTGCTTAATTCATTGCTTAGATCATGCTGTTGATAACCATGCTTGATTATGTAACTGATTGTGAGCACACCTATGATATCGCTTACATCCTGACCCGACTTGCTACATACATATTGATTTATCCGACATGGTACCGTATACTGCTTGACCTGGCCTGATGTACCATGACCTGACCCGTTACCTGATCTTGTGTCTAATGCCAACAAACCTGACATGTAGTCCTCATGGACCGTTCCTGTTGTCTATCCAGACAAACCTGTTTACCCGATCCTGTGTTGGCATTAGTTTCTTGATTACGGGATACCTGACTTGCCATACACATATAGCTTGGGGGTATGGGGAAGTCAAAGGTGAAACCTAACTTGTAACTCAACAGTTCGCTACCTGTTCTGATCAGTTTTTAGGCTAGGCCAGCCTTGGAATGATGGTGCTGACATCATTCATCTGTACACATTCCTGTTTGGTGCCTAGCTGCATGTCTCGGTTTCAGCCCGAGAATCTGGGGCCGTGGTCCCGGGTATGTACGGGATACTATTGAGTTACATCGATGATTCATCAATTTGGTTTCAAAGACTTTAGAACAGAAAACCTGATAGAACAATTTAGTTTCCCCACTGCACACTACCCTGCACTGCCCTGATTTATATTAATGTTACCCTTGCTTTATTCATGTTTATGTTCGCATTGCCTGTTACCCTGTTTATTATGTTATTACTTGATGACTTGACGCGCTGACGTTTGGGTTTTGCATGGCCCAGATTCTGTACCGCTGTCGCAGTCCGAGCAGGAGTACTTCAGCCAACAGGCTGAGCTGTGAGTTCAGCAGTGTTAGTTTTCTTTCCTGCATTTTATTCCTGATGTGAGCCCGCATTATGGGACATACATTCCAGTTATTTGTATTGGATCTTTCGCTTCCACATTTTATTATTCTTGACTCATGATTTATCTTGGATTGTGGACATGTTTAGATAGTTTTATTTTGTTCTTGATATCTCTACAACCGTAATGTGACTGTGGATGGATACTTTCTACCCACAGGTAGCATGGTTGGCTATGTCACGTGCCCATTTTAGCGTACTCTGGGAAGCGGGGCGTGACATGGTTCTTTTGGTATCAGAGACATAGGTTAGTCGGGTTGATTCTTTTGTAGTTGGGTATTGTACCCAATACACGAATCAGAATACCCGTGTTTAGGAAACATGTCCTGCCACCGTGCCGTTTTACCATTCTTGAATCACATTCTTCCTGATTATATCTTTTACGATGTGCAAACTTCCTTTGCATATCGACTCGAAAACCTGATTCCTTGTTATCTTTAGGACTTAGGCGACTTGGGTGGAGTTATGTAATTGTGGCTATGATACCGTGGCATAGTTACAATGTGGCACTCTATTTAAGTAACTTGGAGTTCTAGCCTTGACCCATATCCTTGATCTATATATTGAATCTGTTATCATACTATTACTCTTGGGTGTTTGGGTGCAGCATCATGGAAGCCAGGAATCTACACTCGTACCAGAGGTGTATGGATGACGCTACCTTGCTTGGAGTAATTCGTGACTTGCTTGAGAACCACAAGCAGCAGACCGAGCTGAAGCCGGCGTTTGCACTAAACCAAACGTCCGTACGTAGAAGTGTTCCGGTGAACAGACGCAGTATAGCACCAATGAAGAAAACAATTGTGGTTGATCGGAAGAGGAGCGTGATTTGTAACTACTGCCATGTACACGGACATGTGCAAAGAGATTGTCGTAAGAGGCTTGGACTTTGTCTGATTTGTGGATCAGTGGATCACACCATTGGTAATTGTCCGTCAAGACTGAGATTGAAGGAGAATACTCGGGAGCCACCGCAAGAGCAGCTTCCAAATCAGGAGCAGTTAATTCAGGGAGCTAATCAGGCTCAGGCTTTTCCCCTGATGGCTGAAGAAGCTAAGGTGTCAGGAGAAGTTGTTTCAGGTACTCTACTCGTTCATGGTTTTCCCTCATTAGCGTTATTTGATTCTGGTGCATCCCATTGTTTTATGTTATCCAAGTTTATGACTACACACTCGATTGACTACACGACCCTGTCTAGTTTCTGGGACATACACACTGGGAATGGGAAAATCATAGCTGGTAAGGAATGTAAAGATTGTACAGTTGTCGTGTGCGGACGGGAGCTTTTTGCAGATTTCTTGGTGATTGATACGGGCAGCTACGAAGTCGTCTTGGGAATGGATTTTCTTGGCACTTTCCACGCTCACATTGACTGTAGGGCAAGGAAGGTAATTTTCCAGATTCCCGGACATCCCGAGTTTAGCTTCACCGAAGGAAGCAGTTCTGTCGGGCCAGTCGAGTTTAGAGCTAGGCCGACAAACAATATTCTTGCAGCAATGGAAGTTGATGAAAGTGAAGAGCCGGCTGTTGTTCGCGATTTTATGGACGTGTTTGAAGATATATCGGGTTTACCGCCGAAGCGAGATGTGGAGTTCGCAATTGATCTATTCCTGGTGCAGCGCCAGTATCCAAAGCGTATTATCCAATGGCACCAGTAGAGTTGGAAGAAGTCAAGAAACAGGTTGTTGAATTGCTTGAGAAGGGTTGGATTCGAAGCAGTAACTCGCCTTGGGGAGCTCCAGTTCTTCTAGTAAAGAAGGATGGCACAAGAAGGATGTGTATTGACTATCGAGAATTAAACCGGGTGGCTATTAAGAACAAGTACCCGATCCCTCGCATTGGCGAACTTTTCGAGCAGCTTAGTGGCGCGAGGGTATTCTCGAAGATGGATTTGTGATCCGGATATCATCAGGCCCGAGTGAAAGCAGAAGATATTTGCAAGACGGCGTTTCGAACTCGGTATGGACATTACGAATACTTAGTGATGCCCTTCGGAGTAACGAATGCGCCGGCAGTATTCATGGACTTGATGAACCGAATCTTTTTACCATTCTTGGACCAGTTTATTGTGGTGTTCATTGACGATATTCTGGTTTACTCAAAGAGTTTTGAAGAGCATGCTGAACATTTGAAGATCGCACTGCAGACATTGAGACAAAAGAAGTTATGTGCGAAGATGAGTAAGTACGAGTTGTGGCTGGAGGAAGTAAAGTTTTTGGGGCATGTTGTGTCCGGCAATGGAATCGCCGTCGATCTCGAAAAGATTGCAGCAGTATATGATTGGCAAATTCCAAAGAATGTTGCAGAGATAAGAAGCTTTCTTGGGCTCGCCGGATATTACAGGAGATTTGTGGAGAACTTTGCTCGTCTGGCGGAGCCGTTAACCAAGCTTACGCGCAAGGAGGTACCTTTTGTATGGACGGACAAATTTGCGTTAGCTTTCGAGACATTGAAGCAGAAATTGATAACCGCTCCTATTCTGACCGTGCCAGACAATTCCGGAGGATTGGTGATTCACAGCGACGCATCTGGGAAAGGATTGGGATGTGTTTTGATGCAGCATGGGAAGGTTGTAGCGTACGCATCGAGACAGTTGAAGACCCATGAGAAGAACTACCCAACTCATGACTTGGAACTTGCGGCTGTGATTTTCGCTTTGAAGATTTAGAGACACTACCTTTTGGGCGAAAGGGTCGAAGTGTTTACTGATCATAAGAGCTTGAAGTATGTGTTCACGCAGAAGGAGCTTAATATGAGGCAGCGTAGATGGTTGGAGCTGATGGCTGACTACGATCTTGATCTTAAGTACCATCCGGGGAAGGTTAATGTCATGCCGGATGCGCTTAGTCGGTTACCAGCAATTCAGGTGTTAACTACGCATAAGGAGCTCGTTGAAGATTTTCGAAGATTTGACTTGGAGGTTGTGCTACCGCATTCTACGGGACAGTTGATGCAGCTGCAAGTACATTCATCGTTGATCGAGAATATTAAAGCAGCGCAATCGCAGGATCGTAGACTGCAAAAGTTTCGAGGACAGGTTGAAGCCGGACTACGAACAGATTTATTGATCCACGAAGATGGTTTGTTGAGGTATGGTAGCCGTCTGTGTGTGCCAAAGGGAGATATTCGTGAAGAGCTTATGAAAGAAGCACACAGTTCAGCGTATTCTGTACATCCTGGAGGCACAAAGATGTACCGAGATATTCGACAGCATTTCTGGTGGGAAGGCATGAAATGGGAGATTGCTCGCTTTGTGGCAAAGTGCTTGGTGTGTCAGCAAGTTAAGGCTGAACATCAAAGGGTTGCCGGTTTATTGCAACCACTTCCGATTCCTCAGTGGAAGTGGAAACATATAATCATGGATTTCGTGACAGCTTTACCGCGGAGTCCAAAAGGCAACAATGCTGTATGGGTGATTGTTGATCGATTGACCAAGGCAGCTCACTTTATTCCTTTTCGGGTTGGTCAATCAACAGAGACTTTGGCGGAGCGGTACATGCAGGAGATTGTAAGATTGCATGGAGTACCGGTAAGCATCGTGTCCGATCGTGACACTCGGTTCTTATCACACTTTTGGCGAAGTTTACAGGAAAGTTTGGGGACTCGATTGAAGTTTAGCACAGCTTATCATCCTCAAACTGATGGTCAGTCGGAGAGAACAATCCAAACTCTTGAAGATATGTTGAGAGCATGCATGTTGGACTTCAAGGGTTCATGGGAGGATCATCTACATTTGGTGGAGTTTTCTTACAACAACAGTTTTCAGGCAACTATCCAGATGGCTCCATTTGAAGCTTTGTATGGTCGTAAATGCCGTTCACCTGTTTGTTGGGATGACGTCGGTGAACGAAGATTATTGGGACCAGATTTGGTTGTGCAGACAGTTGAGAAGGTTAACACTATCAGAAATCATATGAAAGCAGCTCAAGACCGACAAAAGAGTTGGGCAGATACGTCAAGAAGACCTCTAGAGTTCGCCGTGGGTGATTTGGTATTCTTGAAGATATCACCGACTAGAGGGGTGATTCGTTTTGGAAGTCGAGGAAAGCTTAGTCCTCGATTCGTTGGACCCTTTGAGATCTTGGAGCGTGTTGGTGAGGTAGCATATCGTTTGGCGTTACCACAGTCCTTGGCGAATGTGCACGATGTATTTCACGTATCTCAACTCCGTAGGTATGTTCGAGATGAAACGCATGTATTGGATCATTCGGAACTAACAGTACGAGAAGACTTGATTTTGGAGGAGCGACCGATTGAAATTGTGGATCGAAGGGAAAAGGTTCTTAAGAACAAGGTGATCCCTCTTGTGCTTGTTTCTTGGGGTAATCGCTCGCATGGAGAGTCCACTTGGGAACGAGAAGATGAAATCCGGCAGAAGTTTCCCCACCTTTTCTTGTAGTTATTTTGTTGTCTATCTTTGTATTCTTGGAATTTCGAGGACGAAATTCTTTTGTAGTTGGGTATAATGTAACACCCGAGCCCAATGCTACTGGTTTCTATTGTCATTTGTTGGCGTTTGGTATTTATTTCATTGATCATACTTGGCTGTTGTTAGTTAAAAATTTTACCCGGCAAATTCATTTCCGCATATAACAATTTAAGGCATTTAAAATAAAATTAAGAATATTCGTCATGGCCTGTTTAACACCCCTAACCCTGTTTTAGCGTCCGTGCATCGTGTTCTCGTCCTGTTCAGTGAAACGGGCGAGTTTGGACGGCTACGTGCACGTACGTGTGTCCGTCTTGGGGGTATGCTTTTTGATTGTAAAATACTTCATTTTAAATTTTGGATCCTGCCTAAAATTTTCTTATTTCAATTTTAAATTTTTGGACACGACCCGGGCGCAATTCGAAAATATTTTACTTTGCGCCAAAATCCCAAATTTCTAATATTTAAACCGTCGAATATATTTTTCTCACCCATATATATTTTCCTAAATCTTTATTAAATTTCTTTTAAAACCCCACGAATCCTTATCCCAACCAATCCCCTCTTTCTTTCTTTTCCCCTGGGCCTAACTCCTCGTATCTCTCTCTCGCTTTCTTTCTCTCTCCTCCCTCTATCTCTCTCCTCTCTCTCTCTCCCTCTCCCCCCGTCTCTCTCTCTCTCTTTCTCTCTCCCTCTCTCTCTCTCTCCTCTATGTATATACTTTCCCCCTCCATTTCTTTTCCTTCAGCAACCCAAATCTCGCGCAACCCTACCGCCGCCGACGCCATCGTAGCCCAACGCCGACGCCATCACCACCGGACTTCTCGCCTCTTCGCCCTCGTCGCAGCCACTGCACCTCCTTCCTCCTCTCTTCTCCTATCTTCTTCTTTCTCGGTTCATAATTTCTTGATCCGTAGGTTTCCGTCGCCGCCGTCGTAGGCCGACCGCCGGAGCTCCGTCGACGTGATCGACGACCACAACCTCCCCCAGATCTTCGTGAGCATTCCCTTCTCCATCCTCCTTCCCTCCTTCTTTACTTTCTTTTCTTTCTTGTTGCATGTCTTGATTATTTCACTGTTCTGTACTTGGCCGGAATCCGGTGATGCCGACAACGTGTCCCGACGTTCTAGCGTGGTACCCCGACCCGTGTGGTTCCCCTGTTCGTCGTTTGGGCTCTTTCCGTGAACCGTGCGCCCATCGCGAGTTTCCCCGCCGACGTTTTACGTTCCGTTTTCTCGATTCGCGACCCGTCGAGACAAGTACCCCTTGCTACATGCTAAATAATATTTGCATACACATTGATGATACACTAAACCGGTAAATTTAACTTTAGTACGATCATTTCTCATTTTCGTGTTCGATATTGTTATATATCATTTTATCTTTCAAACTTGGAACCTACCTATTGCAATTACTGTTTTGAACCTAATAACCATATTTACATGTTTTAATTTCACTTTCACTAATGACGTAGCCTATGGCACTTTATCTATCGTTTTACTTCATTCGGACACTCGTGTACGTTTAACCTGCATAAACTGTGATTTCATCCTTGGAACCTATATATATATTTATATCATTACATCCATGAAGTCTTAAACTTGTTAACATGATCAAACGGCTATAATTGTCTTACTGCATTCTTATAATGTTGAAATCATCTCTTTGACACAACTGATAACTGTACTGCTAATTGAGTGAATCTGCCTATTGCTTAATTCATTGCTTAGATCATGCTGTTGATAACCATGCTTGATTATGTAACTGATTGTGAGCACACCTATGATATCGCTTACATCCTGACCCGACTTGCTACATACATATTGATTTACCCGACATGGTACCGTATACTGCTTGACTTGACCTGATGTACCATGACCTGACCCGTTACCTGATCTTGTGTCTGATGCCAACAAACCTGACATGTAGTCCTCATGGACCGTTCCTGTTGTCTATCCAGACAAACCTGTTTACCTGATCCTGTGTTGGCATTAGTTTCTTGATTACGGGATACCTGACTTGCCATACACATATAGCTTGGGGGTATGGGGAAATCAAAGGTGAAACCTGACTTGTAACTCAACAGTTCGCTACCTGTTCTGATCAGTTTTTAGGCTAGGCCAGCCTTGGAATGATGGTGCTGACATCATTCATCTGTACACATTCCTGTTTGGTGCCTAGCGGCATGTCTTGGTTTCAGCCCGAGAATCTGGGGCCGTGGTCCCGGGTATGTACGGGATACTATTGAGTTACATCGATGATTCATCAATTTGGTTTCAAAGACTTTAGAACAGAAAACCTGATAGAACAATTTAGTTTCCCCACTGCACACTACCCTGCACTGCCCTGATTTATATTAATGTTACCCTTGCTTTATTCATGTTTATGTTCGCATTGCCTGTTACCCTGTTTATTATGTTATTACTTGATGACTTGACGCGCTGACGTCTGGGTTTTGCATGGCCCAGATTCTGTACCGCTGTCGCAGTCCGAGCAGGAGTACTTCAGCCAACAGGCTGAGCTGTGAGTTCAGCAGTAGTTAGTTTTCTTTCCTGCATTTTATTCCTGATGTGAGTCCGCATTATGGGACATACATTCCAGTTATTTGTATTGGATCTTTCGCTTCCGCATTTTATTATTCTTGACTCATGATTTATCTTGGATTGTGGACATGTTTAGATAGTTTTATTTTGTTCTTGATATCTCTACAACCGTAATGTGACTGTGGATGGATACTTTCTACCCACAGGTAGCATGGTTGGCTATGTCACGTGCCCATTTTAGCGTACTCTAGGAAGCGGGGCGTGACAATATATTGGATTGAGACTATGATATATGTATATAAGATAACGTGACGTGGGATATTGAGATGGTAGATATAGATGACTCGGATTGATATATGAGAAATATGATACACACACACACAGGATAACGTGACGTGGGATATTGTGATGATAGATATAGATGACTCGGATTGTTATGAGAATATGAAAAGAGAAAGTGAATCGTGCTAAGTATAAAATTGAAAATGGACAAGTATGAGATTTATAGTGACTTAATGCGAGATTGATATCGATATGACATGAGATCAATATTACGATATGAAATGGATATAGATGTGTTATGTGATTGATAAGATATGACGTACAAGACTTTAGATCCGTACCTTTTTTGATGAATAGAACGATAGATTTCATATTCTGTTTGATGACACCGTACGATGGATTACCCTACGCGATGCGTTTACCGAATGTTTGATCCGCGCTCATGAATTGAGGATGATGATCGAGAATAGTGCGACACTTGATACTATGAGGCGGGATCGTCGATATAAAGAGGCTACCTTATTATAGTTCATATTTCTATTGTATTATTCCTCATGTGATACCTATCATGTTTCCGGTATTTATTGTTATATGATATCATCTGCTAGTACACCTGCATAATTACCGTTGATGCGCATGTTACACTTACACAGATTTGCCGGCTCACACACATTCATCATCGGTAATTGCCATGGCACTTACACAGTAGAATTTCTATATCCCTGATATTATTCCTAATTGTTCAGTACTATCAGATGACATATTTGCATGATATATTTGATGTGCTCACCTTATGGTTATATGCATCGAGATGTTGTTTTTATGAGATCTCTGGATTTGAGAACCGTGGTTATATTTCAAAGGAAATTGGGTATTGTTTTAAAAACGCGGTTTCTCTTGATATGATATTTCGAGGTGTCCACCATGTGTTTTCTCGGTTCTGAGTTGTGAGCACCGTCTGCGGGTACATGGTGGACCCGGTATGGTACCCCGGGGCAAGAAATGATTTTTGTGGTGTAGACGGTAAGCCTGGCAGAGGGAGCACTACCTACCGGTGATATTTTTTGACTCGGCGGTTATCCGAAGGATACCGACCGGAGTCGTGAGATGGATATGAGGGCCGATCAGAGTATGCGGGGTCTGAGATGAGCTAGATATGAGCACCGATCTGAGTATGCGGCGCCTGAAGTATGAGGATTTACGTGTCGATACTCGACATGGGTTTTCATGATGTTTCGATTGTCGGTGTTAGATACTCAGGTTTCATGATTTTGATGTGCCGTTGATAGACACACGTGGTTGATATCCTTATACATACAGACATATGTTTTCATGATGATTCGAGTGTCGATATTGGACACTCAGGTTCCAGGATATGGTTTGTGTCGTTGATGGACACATGGATGATATCCACATGCATGCATGCATATGATGTTAGACGTTTATTTATATATGTCATTGCATTGACTCGATTGTTGACATATATGTATACATGGTCATCCTAGATATCATAGTATTACCTTCAGGATATAGTGACCTTGGAAATCGTTGTTTTATTCGATTTCTACCTGCTGATGTTTTCTACTCACGAGTTGGCAACTCACCCCCGTTGTGCCACAGTTCTTGCAGGTTTGACCATTTGTGATTAGTAGCAGTATCGCTGGCACACAACTTCATCCAGGGTATTTTGCTTTGGTAGGCGGGACACATATTTGATCGTGCCTACTCTTATACTGTTATATTCTATTGTATCTAGATAAACTCCATCAACTCAGAAACTAGAATTTGTATATTTGAAGACCTAGTCAGACTTGTGTTTGTGCGAGACTTAGAGCGATAGGTGTATGTTCCCTTCTTGAATTTTGATGTCTTGCTTCATTTACAGTTTCTTTCTGTGTCGATCTTCGCCGTTGGGTGTCGTATATATGTTATTGCGTGGTTGTGATTCCGCCAGTTGGCGAAGAGCTAGCTCACGCTTGGGGATGCCTATATATTGTTATGTTTATGATTTTGGATCAAAATATACAAGGGAAGTGCTGCCCGAAATTATAAGGACGAAAATGTTTCAAAGATAGTATACATTCATTGCCTTTTTTATATTATATGACTTATACTTTTAAAAGAAAAACCAAATTTCATTATACCTTTATTTCAAACTGCACCCTCCCACTATTTTCCGCAAAAAGGTTTATATTTTCTGGGTTTTGGCTTACTTGAATTACGTTACGCCTTTAGACATTGCGTGATTTAAGTGCCGGTCACGTGCTAAATTACGGATCGTGACAGCCACGCACGTGAACCGAGGGCGTCCGGCGCCCACACGCCACGCACGTGAACCACGGGCGTCCTACGCCCATGCGCCACGCACGTGAACCGCTGGTGCCCAGCGCCCACGTGCCATCTCATGCGTCCTTAGTATGTTCCTCCCTCCTCTTTTTCCTACACGCTCCACACTCAAAACACATCCCCCGTTAGAAAAAAATTTCTAATGGGGCGTTGCCCCGCATCCCGAAAAGGGGCTGCTAGCCCTCTTGACCCCCAACCCGCCATCTGGGTAGCGGGATACCCGTTAACTTTGTGAGGCCCCTGATACGTCCAAGGCCCCTTCAAAACATGACATACACACACACTGCACCTTGAGTTCACATGTCCAGTTTAACCCGTCAATCGGAGGTTCTCTCGCCCCAAAGGCAAGGTGTAATTAACGACACGTTAGTCCGCGGCTACCGGAGATTCGGATCCCCACAATCAATAAACCCCGGTCTACTCCAGGCAGGGGGGATCTATAATATGCCTGACAAGCACGTGTATTCCTAACGAAAATACTCTACAGATTCTGGCACGCCCGGTGGGACCTTTCTCTCTTCTCATGTTTCGGGTCAAGTGTTCATGCGAGCTCAGTTAATATATACTGATTTTTTGTACTGAAATCCTATTCCTCTACGTAGATTAACAACTCTCAATCTCAATCTTCGGACCTAACAAAGATGTCTCCAAGGTCAAGCTCGGCTCTCATCTCCTATACGATGAAGATGGACGCCATGACGGTCCTCCCGGCCAGTCTCGGGCGGCAGTAGGAGAAACCGCTGCTACAATTTGGCTCTATTTTATTTGTCTTGGCTAACACCATTCCTGCTCTTCAAGCTCCGGTGGCGGATAAACTGGCCTCAAGAGGCAAAAAGCCAAATGCCGTGGCTGCGAAGGCATTTCAGCCCAAACACAAATCCGTTTCCGAACGACTCTCCGCTGCTTTAGCTGGGGGCAAGGCCATCAACATCAACAAAGCAACAAGGCGTCTTGTCATGCCCCACCCCCGATACAGAGAGTATTGTCCGCTCTGGCCCAAACCGCACAGTTTTGTCCTTCGGGGTAAATCGAACCCGACCAGGGGCCACTTCCCAGAAGGTCACCCATCCCAAAACTTCCCTGGCTCGAGAGCACGCTTAACTATGGAGTACTCAATCTCCTATAGTGCCGGTTCACTTAAAAGGTGCATCTGTATTGAAAAGTGGTAATATTTTATTTATAGTTCCGGATCTGCCCTCTTTCGGAATGTATTATTCCCCATTGTTCTACAGTGGGTCCCATGGATTCAAGAGGTGGCCCCCGCCCCCTTGGCGTTGACACTTTGTTCCGTGAGCAAGAACCGGATCCCGACATTCTCCCCACCTTTGAATAATGGTTTGTCCTCGAACCATAGACCTACTATTGAAGGACCAGCTCAGATACCATTCGGTCATGCCCCACCCCCAATACAGAGAGTATTGTCCGCCCCATGCCATGCCAAGGGGGCGGGGGCCACCTCTTGAATCCGTGGGACCCACTGTAGAACAATGGGGAATAATACATTCCGAAAGAGGGCAGATCCGGAACTATAAATGAAATGATACCACTCTTCAATATAGAGGCGCCTTGTAAGTGAATCGGTACTATAGGAGCTTGAGAACTCCGTAGTTAAGCATGCTCGAGGCAGGGAAATTCTGGGATGGTTGACCTTCTGGGAAGTGGCCCCTGGTCGGGTTCGGTTTGTCCCGAAGGACAAAACCGTGCGGCTTCGGTCAGAGCGGACAATACTCTCTATATTGGGGGTGGGGCGTGGCACGTATCGGGCAAGCTCAGGCGGTGCCCCTGACAACCGCTCGATCGGGTATCTTCTCTAAGCTCCACTTCAACCGACTCATGGTGGCTTCCCAGAAAACGGATGCCCGCTAAGCCCTTAAATTTGAGAAGCTAAGACAGAAAAGGCTCAGATACATAACCAACAAAAAGTATTAGGGCTCCTGCTAGTATGAACTTCATGGGGTTCCAAGAATGAGGTTACCCAGCAACAACAGCTGAATCGACTATAAGGTTTTCTAACTCTTTCGAACCACTGAAATTGGTTCAGAAGAACGCCATGACCACAAGAGTTAAGAAAACTGTGATCCGAACTGTGCCACCCAAGGACCCAGCCAGGCCAACCGTCTTCAGTCGCCCGTTCTCTCTCGAAGAGGAAGGAGGAAGAGCCACGACGATGGTCCGAAAGATCAGCTGCCAAAAATAAGGAGATGGCTGGATATATGGTCCATACTGTCTACATAGCGGGCACATGCAGCAAGAGCAAAGATGGGGCCACCATATCTCGAATCCAATCTGGTTTGAATGTGGCTGCCACTTCCTATGACCAGCTTCCTCCGGAAGATAATGAAAACCCTTCCAGTGAGTCTGATAAGCAGAGAGGTCTCTCGATTCATGAGGAGTCGAGCTTGGAAAGCAAAGAGGAGCCAATCTTCTATCCCAAGACTGCAGAGATTGACGACTTGACAAATGCCTTCCTACAGCTCACGGCCCAAGTTGCCTCTCAGTCGCCAATTCAAGGTCTCTGCTCAGAAACCGGGAAACGGTGTCCCGAAGCAGCCGACACATATTCCCTCAAATCCAAAGACGGGCGAGTCGCATGAAAGTCAGCCACATTCTACCTCAAGAAATGTCTTGACTACCGACGACAGCCGCCCGCCAACGCAGGATCATGTAACAACCCTAAACTTCCTGTACAACTTTATGTACAAATTTTTCAAAAAATACAGAAAGGAGTACTTTTGCCTGATCACAAGTTATAAATTTGTTTTGCTTTTTAATAGCAAGAAGGAGCTTGTAGCTCATTGGTAAGACCTTGCACTGCTGAACCAAAGCACCAGAGTTCAAATCACATCCTCCATATTATTTTTAATATTGATTTCATTTTAAATTTTTAGAATCCCAAGAGTCTAAACCCACCATTGCCGGTCCCAAGTCCGGATGAGAAAGGGTGAGGGATCAAATGCTAGTCAAATAGACTTTTTTCTGACGAGAAGAATAGATAGAGATTGTTGTATCGACTGTAAGGTAGTGCCAGGTGAGAGTGTAACTACTCAACATAGACTTTTAGTTCTAGATTTTCGATTTAGAAGAGAACCTAGAAAGATTAGACGTAAGGTAGAGCCTAAAATTAAATGGTGGCGATTGAAAGAAGGTAATCAAAAGGCTTTTATAGATCGTGTAGTACAAGAAGCGGATTGGCAGTTGGAAGATGATCCAGACAAAACATGGAACAAAATGGCTAGTTGTATCAAGAAAGTAGCTAGAGATCTACTTGGTGAGTCGAGAGGTGGTGCTCCACCATCTAAGGACATATCATGGTGGAATGAAGATGTAAAGGCTGCTATTAAAATTAAAAGAGATTCTTATAAAGATTTGAAGAAAAGTAGAGATGTGGAGAGATTTGAGAAGTACAAAATGGCTAAAAAGGAAGTTAAGAAAGCTGTCCGGGAAGCTAAATCTAAGGTCTACAAGGAGGTGTACGAGAAATTAGACACTAAAGAGGCTGCAAATGATATATACCGGATTGCTCGAATGCGGGAAAGGAAGACTAGAGACTTATGTGCGGTGAAGTGTGTCAAAAATGAAAATCAGAAGGTTTTAGTTCGAGATGAGGATATCAAGGAAAGATGGAGAGATTATTTTGACAAATTGTTCAATGAGAGCTTTACTAAGAATTTGGATGGACTTGTCATTCAATCTCAAGATATAAATCGTGATTTCATGCGTAAAATAAGACTTACTGAGGTTAAAGAAGCTTTGAACAGAATGGGTTTAAGAAAAGCGGTTGGTCCTGACGGGATTCCTATCGAGATTTGGAGATGCTTAGGAGAAATAGGCGTTAAATGGACGACATATCTGTTTAATAAGATTTGGCAGACAAAAAAGATGCCAAATGAATGGAGGAAAAGTATCCTTGCACCTATCTACAAGAATAAGGGTGACATTCAAAGTTGCTCAAACTACCGTGGAATAAAACTAATGTGTCACACCATGAAACTTTGGGAGAGAGTGATTGAACACAGGCTAAGGAAGGATATTAAGATAACAGAGAACCAATTTGGGTTCATGCCTGGACGATCGACGACAGAGGCGATTCATTTGCTTCGTCAACTTGTCGAGCGCTTTCGAGAGAGGAGAAGAGATTTGCATATGATATTTATTGATTTAGAAAAAGCGTACGACAAGGTACCTAGAGAGGTATTATGGGGGACAATGATGGAAAAGGGGGTCCCCGTCAAGTATATTGACATAATCAAGGATATGTACGACGGAGTAGTGGCAAATGTCAGAACTTGCGGTGGCTTAACAAGTGATTTTCCGATTACTATTGGTTTACATCAAAGATCTGCATTAAGTTCTTTCCTGTTTACCATCGTGATGGATGAGCTTACTAGAACTATCCAAGATGAGGTCCCTTGGTATATGCTATTCGCTGATGATATTGTTCTAGTAAATGAGACGAAAGCAGGGGTTAATGCCAAATTGGAATTATGGAGACAAACATTGGAATCTCGGGGATTCAGATTGAGCAGGTCCAAGACAGCATATATGCACTGCAAATTTAGTAGCCAGAGAAGTCAAAACCATATTGGTATAACATTGGAAGGGCAAGAGATATCACCGAGCGACCAGTTTAGATATCTAGGTTCCATCATCCAAAGGAATGGGGAGATCGATAGTGATGTTAATCAAAGGATCCAAGCTGGTTGGTTGAAATGGAGGAGTGCAACAGGGATTTTGTGTGATCGTAACTTTCCGTTAAAATTGAAAGGGAAGTTTTATCGGAGCGCTATTCGGCCTGCCTTATTATATGGTACAGAATGCTGGGCTCCTAAGAAGCATCATACATAGAAGATGCACGTAGCGGAGATGCGCATGCTTCGTTGGATGTGCGGTAACACTAGAAAAGACAAGGTGCGAAATGAGGATATTCGTGCAAAAGTTGGTGTAGCACCCGTGGAGGAGAAGATGCGGGAAAACCGGCTTAGATGGTTTGGTCATGTGCGACGCAGACCTATGGAAGCACCGGTTCGACGAATAGATACTCTCGATATGGGTAATGGCACAAGGGCAAAAGGGAGACCGAAGAAAACATGGATAGAGGTGATACGAAACGATATGGTTGCCAAAGGACTCAATGAAAGTATATTGTTCGATAGAAGTGAGTGGAGACAGAGGATTCATGTGCTGGACCCGGCGTGATTCTCATGTTGGTTCATGTAGCCTACCCCATATGCTTGGGATAAAAGGCTCAGTTGTTGTTGTTGTTGTTGTTGTGTAGAATCCCAAGAGTCTACACGTGCTAAACTCGTAAAACAAAAAGTCACATGTAAAAAAAACTGACCTAGGAGAATCACCACCAGACGAGGGATACGTGACCCCCCTGACCCGGCCCGACTCGGTCGACTCGGGCCGGCGGCGCGGCCGAATCGGCCGGCGGCGTCGGTCCGACCGAGTCGGATCGGATTTTTGTCTTCATGACACTTCTGTCTTTTGGTCTTCTGAAAACCCCTGCACACTTTAAAAACCCTACATTATTACAGAGAATTAAAAATCAAATTAAAACTCTTTTTAATGCAAAAAAAATTAATACATTTTCTTCTCGCCCTTTCACCTATCCTAACTCTAGTTTTACCCTATAAATACCACCCCTAAACACATACTCCTCACTCACAAATCCTGTCCAAACTCTCAAGAAAACTCTTTAGAATTTTGTGTACAGGTGGAGTTAGCGAAGGGCGAAACTCCGGCGAATTTCCGATGGCGATACGTGGAGTTTCCGGTGACGAAACGACGCACCGGCGATTCCTCTCTCTACCTCTATCTTCCCTCTTTCATGTTAGCTTGTAAGTCCCAACTCCCCCTTTTCTATTCCATTCTAAAAATTTGTAAAACTAAAACCCGACGGAAGTGGAGTTAATCCGACTTTCGATTCGGTTTTCTTTAAAAAGATCAATTTTCCTTAAATACAACCATACTAAACTCTTATATCTTGACTATTAATCATTAATAAAATATGTCGAACAAGTTTCATTGCAAAATATTTCATATTGCAACTTTTATCGTACTTTTTCAGTAAAATACCATGTAGTTTAGTTTTGGCTTTAAAACATCATCAATCTTGCTATATACCTTTAGATAGATCACAAGGTAATGACTTACCTCTTCACAACACTCATATACAACATACCACGATATCTTTTGGGAAATATAGATTCGGAAAATACCGTTTTACACAAAACTACCTCTAACTTATATAAAAACCATTTTCACAAAATTATGTATTTTAAACAAGTCTTTGCAAAGCGCCGCTACAATCCATTTTGGAGAACCCGTCTAGAATGGTGCAGATTATCGCACATCCCTGAGCTTAGTAATGCGAGATGCAGACCTCCGCAAGGAGAATTTGGTCTCGAGAGATTTAAAAATACAAATATCTTAAGAAAATGAGATTTCTAGAAATATAATATATTAATTTTTTTTATATAAATATATATATGTATTATCAAAATATCTATTTTTGATATAATATAAATATTCCAAATTTTCCAAATCAAAAGAATCCCTTAACACGAAAATACTATGAAATTTCATACAAGTTCAATATTACAGTTAAATACCCTATATTATGAAAATAGGATTTATTCACTTGAAATGTCACATATATAAAATCTACATCTATGAAAACTCTAAAGACTATAATTAAATACTTGAAATGTATTTTGTAAATCGTACAAAAATATTTTACATAAAAACCCCTCAAGTTTTATAAATTACAATAAGAACCCTAGTAATTATAGGTTTAAGCAGGATCGGTCTCTTGAGCCTAAGGGAGCCGGAGATATGGGTGCTTGCCTATTTAAGGTAAACAACTTAACAAACGGTGTTATCAACACGGTAATCGTTTTTGAAAAAGACACAAATCCTGCCGCCCATGTGCAGCGGTTACCGATAACATCAAAACAATCAGGACTTCAATTTCTTTTCTAATTGTTCTGACTCAGACTGAGTCTCATTATAAATAATCTGACTTGAATATGATTCAAGTACAAACTACAATTCAATATGAATCCATGAATCCATATATTCAATCTGTTCAATCTATCAATTTATACAACTTGACCGAACCGAACCATGGATATACATCCATCTACATGATTCATACATCTATATGTTTCTCCAGTTATATCCATTTACCGATATCATGGTTTTGGTAAGTCATCCATCTGTACAATCTATAATACAAGACAATACAAGTTGTAATACAATACAAACAATACAAACAAGATATCGCAGGGTTTAAAGGGGTAGATTGGTACGGAAGGCGTTAGAAGTGGCACGAGACTGCAAGATTTAAGACACCTAACATGAATACAATCGCCGTTGTTCTGGGCATTCTAATGGAGCCTTGTACTCTATATTCCGTTGCCTTAGTCTCTGGCATACTGAGACTCCTCTCGTATATACTGGCATCTTCTGTACCAAGCTACAAACAACAGCGTTAATACTAAATACAACATTATAACAATATAATACAACTTTAAAAGCTACACACTCTCTCTGTGTCTATTCTACTTCTCCCTTATCTTTGGGACTTACCGAGCGATTGTTCGCTGACGACGTTCCTTCTCTTTCTTCTTTGGAATGTTGTCAGGTAGATCGGACGCACTAGAGCATGAGACCATTCAGGAGCATTCGGAGCAAACCCTTGAGCAGTACACTGAAGTCCCAGAGCTGTAGCCACTTATACCTATTTCATTTCAGTACTTTCCATTTTTGTTATATCATTGTTTAGGCATTGCTTTCATTTAGATGTATTTACTTTTCCATGCATTGTACAAAAGAATGATAATAAATAAAGTTGTTGTTCATTACATTTGTCTCTTGTGTATATTTCTTTTATATTGCTTAGATACGCTTAGCGTAGTTATTTCAGAGTAAATACGTAGCGGTCTCGTCGCGTCCTCTGCCCGTACACTGGGAAGCGGGGCGTGACAGATCAGATCATGGATTTGATCACCAACAAAGTCAAAATATCGGTGGCCGAGGCCGAGACACAGAAAGAGGTCGGCAGCAGTGAGAGACCATACCCTGCACAATACGATCTTGTGGAGTTTCCCGGTAGCTATGTCGTCCCCAAATTTGAAAGGTTCGATGGGACGGGAAATGCGAACCGGCACATTGCCCAATTTAAAGTATCATGCGCGAATACTGGGGGATTTTCAACTTTATGAGCCGTGAGGGTCTCATAAAGACTTTTCTCTCTACTAGTCGAGAGGATCTTGTAGGTGTCTTTTCTTCTTAGAAGTCGTGAGGACTTTTAAGTGTGTTTTCTCTTGAGAGTCGTAAGGATCTCACAAGAGAATTTTCCCCTTACAAGTCGAGAGGACTCGTAAGTGGTTTCTCTTTCTCATCAGTATGCGATTTTGGAGAATATGGCCTATGGATAGTATACATTAGTCAATTTAGACCTACTTGTAGGGCCACAGTGCTTAGAAAATAAGTGGATATCCCCATCGCCTAAAGCTTTTCACCCTCATGAGCTGTGATGGTCTCATAAAGATGTTTTTCCCTACAAGTCGAGAGGATCTCGCAGGTGTATCCTAACGTGAATTATAAATAACCCCTTTTTGATAGGGTTCTGTTAGGTTTGTAGTACTAGGGTTTTAGTCCGTGGTACCGTCGCGTTGGCTGATTTATTCCTCGATATGCAGTCTTTAAGCCGCTGTTCGAGTAGCCCCGCGACTGTCGTATCTCCGATCCCTTCTGAGGCCGGACAAGACGTCTTCAAGTAATCTTCTTAGGTCATATTACCGTTGGAAGAGCAAGTGTTAGGAATTTTCCATGACATTTTTTACTTGAGGTTAGGCTCAATTTAGAGCCCCGATGAGTCATAACCGCACCCTTCTGGGGTGGGATGATCTCTAATGGTCTTTTAGGCTTTATATGAGTTGCTGTCAAGACCCGAAACTAGGAATATGTCGTCACTTCATTTTTGCTTTGATGACGTCGCGCCGATTCTTTACTGAAGTAGGGTAGACATATGTATGACCTCTATGCTGTATGTATTGCCATCGAGATTTGGAGCTTGGGATATGCCGTCACTCCTCTTTTGTTCGACCCTTGGGTCTTTGTTGACGTTGCGTCTGCACCCTGCTGACATGAGAAGCACGTCGAGTCGATCTCTAGGCTGTAAATATCGCCATCAAGATCTGGAGCTAGAAATATGTCATCATTCCACTTTGATTTGACCCTTGGGTCCTTTTTGACGTTGCGTTTACATCCTGCTGGCTTGAGAAGCATGTCGAGCTGGAGTTAGGATTTTGCTATCACTCCTTTTTTATTTGGCTCCTTGGAGCCTTTGTTGACGTCGCATCTGCACCGAGAAGGAACGTCGAGTTGGAGCTGGGATTTTTCCATTACTTCTTTTTTGTTTGATCCTTGGGTGTTTAAAGACGTTGCGTCTACATCTTGTTGGCAAGAGAAGAACGTCAAGCCGAAGTTAGGATTTTTCTATCACTTCTTTTTGATTTGGCTCCTTGGAGCCTTTGTTGATGTCGTATCTGGACCAAGAAGGAACGTCTAGCTGTAGCTGGGATTTTGCCATTACTCCTTTTTTATTTGACCCTTGGGTCTTTGTTGACGTCGCGTCTGTAAGTATGTCGCACACCCCACGAGTTTGCGGGGAGGCGAAATACATCAAAAACGATTTTTTCTTTGTCAAAAGATCAAGTTTGCTTTGCAACATAGACTTTATCAACTTAGGATCTTGATTAAACCTTAACTAGATAAGATATACTACAAGAAGGTTCTAACTACTCGGTTAGAGCGTTATACCTTCGTGTCAAGTCCTTCGTGTCTTCTCTTAGTTCTTGGCTCCCTGGATCAAGCTTCAACTTTCTTCTCCTTTCTTTGGCTCCTTGGATCAAGCTTCAACTTTCTTCTCCTTTCTTTGGCTCCTAGATAGCTAGAAACGAACTCGGTTGCTGGTCTCCTTTATGTCGAAGAAGAAGATCCACCCGAGGGCCTATGGTCAAGCTTCAATCTCAAGTGAGGTAACTTAGTGGCCTAATTTGCTAAAAGAGACTACTAAGTAGATGTAGAGAATGATCAATGGATTAATAAGTCTCAAGAGCTCTATTAATCACAACACATGTGAAGGGTTAGAGCCTGAAGAAGGAGGAGAGGAAATTAGGAAAGAGAGTGAGGAAGTGAAAAATGAACTAGAGATAATGGAAAAAGGTTGAGAGAATGGCTAAGTCTTTGCACAATAATTCAAGCATGGATTATTTAACTCACAAAATAATCACCCATACTTGAATAGTAAGCACAAATGAATACACAAATACCAAGCCATGCTTTCAACCATTCCTCAAGTGTCTCCCTAAATTCCACCTCATTAATCCTTTTCCAAAAAAAGATAAATCAAGTAATGAGGCGTCTCCTTCTAGAAGCTCATTCTTGTGAAATTACAAAAATTCCCTCACCGTATATACATACCCATTGTAGGGTGTTTTTCGTCACCCCATTGAGATAGGAATATGCGCGCGCTTGTCAGGCGCATTACAGATTCCCCTGCCTAGGGTAGGCTGAGGTTTATTGATTATGGGGATCTGAATTCCGGCAGCCGCAGACTAAGCTGCCGTTAATTACCCATCGCCTTTGGAGTGAGAGAAGCTCCGATTGACGGGTTAAACAGGTCATGCGAACTCAATATGCAGTGTTGTGTTTTGAAGGGGTTTTGGATATATCGAGGGGGCCCTCATAGTTTTACGGGGGTCCCGCTACCCGGATAGCAGCCTGGGGGTCAAGGGAGCTAGCAGCTCCCTTACGGGGTGCAGGGCAGCGCCCCGTTAGAAATTTTTTCTAACGGGGGAGGGATTTTTAGTGTGGAGTACATGTAAAATGATGGGAAAAAGGCGTCCAAAAGGAAGCGTGAGTGTCAGCGCTTGGGCGCTGGTGCCGGCGCCTCACGTGCCCGACACGTGGGCGCTCGGGCGCTAGCGCTTTGGGCGATCGGGCGCTAGAGCCTCACATGCCCAGCACATGGGCGCTAGCGCCTCATGTGCCCGGCACGTGGGCGTTCGGGCGTCAGCAGGAGCGCTTTGGGCGCTAGCGCCTCACGTGCCCGGCACGTGGGCGCTCGGGCACCGGCGCCAGCGCTTTAGGCACTGGTGCCTCACGTGCCCGGTGCCGGTGCCAGCTCTTTGGGCGCTAGCGCCTCACGTGCCCGGCACGTGGGCGCTTGAGCGCTGGGTACTAGCGAAAGGAAGGAGGGTTTTCCCCAGAAATAGGAGTTAAACTCCAAAAGAGGGTTTTGAGTGGAGTTGAACTCCAAAAGATCTGGATTAGGAGTTAAACTCTTTTGAGAATTTGGGTCTTGGAGTTGAACTCCCTAAAAATCTTCAGAAGTTCTTCTCTCTTAAGCCTGGGATCTTCTCTTGAGCATTGGATCTTTTCCACAGGGGGATTTTCGGAGATGGATCTCCTTCTTCCTCCTCTTTGTTGGCCGGATCTTAGAGGAAAAATGGGGGTGAGATTCAAAATCTCCCATTTTTTAGATCTAATGGAATATCTGAGCTCCCCTTTATGGGTTTTGTGGTGAAAAATTATTTAGTTTTAGAAAAGGAAAAGTAAAACTCTTGATTTAATTCAAAAGAAGAAGAAGGTTTAGAACCTTGAGGAAGGAGAAGGAGGCACAAAACCCTAGAGTTTTAGAGAAATGAAAAATTTGTCATAGATATTTTCATCATGTTTGCCTTCATAGGCTACAAACTTTACACATAGCCTCTTGGGCTTTACAAAATGGCATTTTGCCCATCCCATGCCTCATGTGCTTATTTCTTTTGCACATAAGCCACGGGCTTTACAAAAATTTGGCTTTATGCCTATTTTACTTACATTCATGCACAAAAAAATTACATCAAAATTATTTGTTACATGATTTTTATATTGGCATGGGGAGGCTGGCCGCAAGGCTTGACTTGGGCATGGGCCCACTTGGCTTGGGATTGACCATGACTTTGACTTGGTCAACCGGGGTGCAAATTATTAGTTGCATGTATGCCCTAGAGGCCAGTATTGTACAGATGATATATATTATATTGGATGCTTGGACATATATAGAGAGTACTTTCTTGCTCGATATGATAGTATGCTATCTGGTTGCTCTTTATCCTAACATGTATACTAGTCTCTTGATACTGTCTTATGGTTACATGTTGATAAAGCCCTTAGATGTGTACTTGACTACCAGGACTATGATGCAGATCATACTAGTGGGGCCATGGTAGTCCATAAGTTCATCCTTTAACGTTCTTAGTCGTGGGTGTATCGAGACAGGGCATCGATATACCAGAGTAGACTGGCGTATACGCTTCTCGACCCATGAGATGGGTGATGGATGATCCCATATCCATTGGTGTTTGACATCAGAGATGGTATACGGGTGCTCAGTGGAGACTGGGTACACTGGACGGACTCGCCGAGAACTCTCAAATGGTATTATACCTCACGTCAGATGGTAGTTCTCTGGTGACACTTGTACAGGTTAGTCTGTAGACCCGAGATCGTCATAAAGTTTTGTGTGGTTCCTACTGTGCTTTGATTTCCACCTTATCACGTCTAAGAGGGTGTGAAAAACGGTGGTTTTTGGGTACAGTCCCGAGTCACATGGAGGCAATGAGCGATGGGAGGGGTTTCGTCTCTCCCGGTATTAGGGGTTGATATTGCGCTGTGCTCGATTGGCCATAACAGGGAAGTCCCTGGCCAGGGCTGTTTTAGAGATTTACTGGTAAGTGTTACAAGTAGTTTCTTGACCCGTTATGAGCCTCACATCGGCATGACTTATCGGTTATTGGGGTCTGACGTTTACCACCCCTAGACTTGATATGCGACATATCAGACGAGAAGACCGGACTGTACGGCAAGTGTTACCGTCAGGCTTTTGCATGAGTTGGAGCGGGCTTGCTTGCTGATCTTCTGATCGCTCAATACCCGGGTAGCCGTTACGTTCAGCTAGTACCGCTGACGGCTTGTGGGTGCTTGATATGATCATCACCTACTACCGGCGTATTGACGAGTCTTTAGAGTCCTACATAGAGGTTTTACTGGCTCAGGCAAAACGAAATAGGAGCACATATGTGATATGTGCAGGACCGAGAATAATGTGTGTATGTGATACCGTATTCTATTCTTGCGACTTTTTTGTATCGGTCGATTATATGTGATATAGCCGGGTCATCGAATCAAGGGTTGATTCGATAAGACGATACTTTGGATGTTGGTTGGTTATATGTGATATAGCCGGATTATTAAGTCAAGTGTTAATTTGATAACTTAGTGTATAATTGTATATGTGATATACTAATTTACATTAACTAACATTGGCTCACTTAAGCATTTGTTTTTCTCACATGTGCACAACTTTAATATATATATATGTGTGTGTGTGTATGTGTGTGTGTGTGTGTGTGAGATATTAAATTGTGTTTTTCTTTTTGTATCATGGTTGTTGATACAACATACATGGGTGTGTAAGACATACACCATTCTATTTTAAATGGTGGGTTATAATCATTTAAGGTAATTACAAATTAGTGGAGCTTTTGTCACAAGCATGAAGCTTGTGGAAGCTTGTGGATTGCTTTGATAAAGTCCACTCACTTTGTTTTTACTTTAGATTTTTATTAATCTAACCATTTTGGATTAGCCATGGTTATGTCTTTACATGAGTTTGTCGGGACCCGGTTCTTGCTCATGGAGCAAAGTGCCACACGGAACAAAGTGCCACGCCAAGTGTCGTGTTAAGTGGGCGGGGGCCACCTCTTGAATCCGTGGGGGCCACCTTTTGAGTCCGTGAGACCCATTGTAGAACAATGAGGACTCTTCGGAATACATTCCGAAAGGGGGCAGATCTGTACTATAAATGGAATGATACCACTCTTCAATACAGAGGCGCCTTTTAAGTGAACCGGAACTACAGGAGCTTGAGAACTCCGTAGTTAAGCGTGCTCAGGCCAGGGAAGTCTTGGGATGGGTGACCTCCTGGGAAGTGGCCCCTGGTCGGGTCCGGTTCGCTCCGAAGGACAAAACCGTGCGGCTTCGGCCAGAGCGGACAGTACTCTCTGTATTGGAGGTGGGGCATGACAGAATGGTATCAGAGCTGGTCCCTCAATAGTAGGTCTGTGGTTCGAGGACGAACCGTTGTTCAAAGGTGGGGAGAATGTCGGGACCCGGTTCTTGCTCATGGAGCAAAGTGCCACACGGAACAAAGTGCCACGCCAAGTGTCGTGTTAAGTGGGTGGGGGCCACCTCTTGAATCCGTGGGGGCCACCTTTTGAGTCCGTGAGACCCATTGTAGAACAATGAGGACTCTTCGGAATACATTCCGAAAGGGGGCAGATCTGTACTATAAATGGAATGATACCACTCTTCAATACAGATGCGTCTTTTAAGTGAACCGGAACTACAGGAGCTTGAGAACTCCGTAGTTAAGCGTGCTCAGGCCAAGGAAGTCTTGGGATGGGTGACCTCCTGGGAAGTGGCCCCTGGTCGGGTCCGGTTCGCTCCGAAGGACAAAACCATGCGGCTTCGACCAGAGCGGACAGTACTCTCTGTATTGGAGGTGGGGCGTAACAGAGTTAGTATATGATACCCACTCACCCATGGTTAGCTCACTCACTTGATCATTATCCTCATCTCATTTTGTTCATCTTCTTCCTTGAGCTCAAAAGCTCTCTAGGTTTTGATTAAGTGAGAAAGTAAAATGAGAAAACAAATTCTAAAGTGAGCCCACTTCCTATTTCTCCATCCTCTACTAGATTAGCACTTTTATATAGGGTGTTTGCTTCACTAATTCTTTAGTTAGTGAAGTAGTAGCTTGAGTTGGCATCCTCTCGACGTAGATCATCTTCGGTCTCGAAGACTTCAAGCAAGGTCGCTCCTTTCGCCTCGTGAAGCCATGCAAGAGTCTGGGAGAACTACGATCGCAGCGAAGGGACTACAAAAAGGAGCTTATGAAGTGAAGGACCGATCTACAAAGGTTGTATTTCATTTTCACTTAGTTGTAAATAGTTTACTTTGTTTCCGTATTCTATTTCTAGCTAACGATTCTAGTTTAGAGTTCCTTTTCACGACAAAAATTTTAAAATGGCATGGATGATGCCTCCCGAAACCTTGTTGCCGTCGAAACGAACCCTAAAGTGGTATCAAAGTGTAGCTAGGAAATTATACGGATATTGTTAGATTACGAATACGAAACGAACTCCGAAACATGAAACCCTAAAACCCATTTTCTGTCGAATCTAAAACGAGCCCTAAAATTTTTTATAACAGGTACAGAATCATAAATGTATGATAACATGAACACTGATGAAATTTGGAGGCATTTGGCTATGATTAGGCCGGCGACACCCCCCCTCACTGGCCAATTCCGATCCCCCCTCCAAATTTTTCCAGTGTTCTGTTACATGGGTTTTGGTGCTTTAGGTGTTGTTTATTCTTGCTAAATTGTCATGTGAAGTTAATTTACTGTAATAACAACTCGGAGTGTTTCATAGTCGTATTTTAACTATTTTCGGGTTACTTTAGACGATATTAAAATGTTCAATCGGATGTCAAATACCCACTTTTTCTCTTGCCGGAAAATTTTCCAAGTGTTGGATTTTTTCTTGTAGTTAAAAAGCTTTCAAAGATCATGCAAGTTATGCGATGGACCCTCTAGAAGAACAAAACCTTAACTCGATTATGTGACCGTCAAAACCGCCACTGAACCCTCGGGTTTGTGGTGGTTCAGCGGTGCCACATGTAAGGCGTTAGTTTGGCCCTTCTACGGCTGGTTCGTTGGTACTGTGGCGTGTGCTGAATTACTTTAAAACTACGCTCAAGTGTTGAGTTTTCTAGGTAATTGTGGGTGTTTGTTGATTCGATCGGAATGTTTAACATCGTCTAGTTTTTTTGCGACCGTAAGTGTAATATGTGATATCGCCGGTTTCTTTGCTATATGTCAACGAAAATTGGGATGCGCATATTTACTTACGTTGATGACATGTGATGTTATGTGTTGCTGTTGGATATGTTATATTGGATCGCCGTGTTTTGAATAGCCGGGGGTTTTATGTGAGATGAGAGTTTTTGTTTTCATTCATGTAAAATTAAATGTATGTAATATTCTTTTATTGGGGCACTTCCGGGTTGAGGTTGATGTCACCATTGATGTATATTATTTACTTTTCCGCATTAGGATAGACCCAAGAAGGAGAGCACAAGTAACCGGGTTCTAGAGTTCAGTAGGAGACCAACTTGAGGAGTCGAGTCCGGGTCTCCTAACTCTAGAATTGGTAGGGTTGCTTGCCGCTCTCGTAGCGGTCTAGGGTTATGGGTTTGGCTATTCATCGCGACCGTGGAATCCGTGTTTTATAGAGGCTCAAAATAAAACACGGACCTCCTAGTATATCCAATATTTCATATGTTTTTTCTGCTGCGATATCTGTGATGTGATCATTTGATATGTTGAGATGGATATTGTATATAGTATATATGATATATTATATAGACATTACTTATGTTTTACACCCGCGCTAGCCCTGCCCCGCTCTGCCGTTAGTTACCTAACCTAACGGTGCATGAGGGGACATCGAGGCGAATGCGGATGGCATAAGTGTACGTTGTATTTATCTGTGATGTTTAGATGACTTAAATGATGGGACTTCATTAATTTGATTAATGAAAGAAAAGAAACCTAAAAGATGTTGTAGAATCAAATTTTCAAAAAGGGTAGCTACAGTTTTTGCTTTGCATTGTGATATATATGATATATCTCGCACCTTATTTGATGAGGAAAGAGCCGAGATCCCTTCACCGGGAGTGACCTCTTTAGCAAAACTGGCAGATGCTACACTCGGTTTGTCTCTTGATTGCTTTTGGAGTTTTTCTTTGCATAGTGATATATATGATATATCCCGCACCTTATTCGATGAGGAAAGAGCCGAGATCGCTTCATCGGGAATGATCTCTTTAGCAAAACTAATGAAAGCCTAAAAAACACTCATTTTCAAAATTTACTTGTTTCTACAACGATATCAAGTTCATTACGCAATAGGTTTTGTGAAAAACCTGTCGTAGCCCTCCGTCATTTCAGATAAGTTCTACTTAGTATTCGTGCTACATTTGTTGACCTCCGTCAAGGCGTAGTGTGCGCTAGCTAACTAGTATTTATCTGCTTATGCATATGATGCAGATTGGATTAGGGTAGTCGTACGGCCTTATTGACCTCCGTCAAGGGTCGTGAGGGTGGGTTTGATTCAATCAAGAAATGACGGGTTGAACTTGACTTGCACCCTATGGTTTGCTGACCTTCGTCAAGGTCATGGGATGCTTGGGGCAAAATATTATCGGGAATTTCAAGTGTTGAAATTTGCAATGAGATTGCATACCTTCTATGTGATAGTTGGATCCCGATACCCACTGCGAGTAATTGTTACTCCTGGGAGAGTTTTACATAGGACAATTAGCCGATCAAGTAGGTGTCTAGAAAGGTGTCAATGGGGTTACGCCTCTGGGAAAACGAGGTTTATTTTAATTAGGTCCGTGCAAAAGCACGGGGAATCTCCCTCAAAGTATCGACACTGGCCTGGTTGAAAGATTGGCGAAGTTGTATGGTGTAATTAATCCCGGCTAGTCTTTCATTTTAGGGTTTGAAGGAAGATTTGATAAAAAAAAGTGGGAGCCATCCTGATTAGATAAAATAATAACCAATCTGATCTTGCAAGAGCATACGCTAAAGTGTTTTATTCTCTCTCTCTCCAGGTAGCGACCATATCATGCCTTAATCAAGATAATAATATGGATGTATTGACCGAACCCACATGTTATACTGTGCTGGGGAACGTTGGTTCCGTTCTTTCTTATAAAAGTTATAAGACTGAACAGGATATAGGGGAATACCGGTATTCCTATGCCACCCGAATGAAGAAAGTACATGTTGATGCATTTTCTTCGGGTGTGTTCGTTACAGAGAACTGTTTCTCCATTTGCTCTACGTCTGGGTATTAGATACCGGGTCAGGATCCCATATATGTAATCAGTTACATGGGCTGAGAAAAGGTAGAGAACTTGGAGAAAATGATAAAGACATAAGGGTTGGAAATGGTGCAATTGTTGCAGCTAAAACCGTCGGGGAATATCACCTTGTATTACCAACTGGTAATACATTGATTCTGAACGAATGCTATTACATGCCGAAACTGATATGCAACATTATATCGGTTTCTTTATTGAGTAAAGAGGGATATAATTTTGTATTACAGGATAATGTTATGAACATTTTCCTGAACCAAAAGTTGGTTGGATCAGGCACGTTGTGCAATGGTATTTATGTTCTAAATCAATCAACAGTTCTGAGCATAACAAGCACACACAAGAGGAAGAGTTCAAAACTGAACGAATCCTTCTTGTGGCATTGTAGACTAGGTCACATCAATGCGACACGGCTAGCTAAGTTGCATAAGGATGGATATTTGAATCCGTTCGAATTTTCATCTTATGACACTTGTCAGTCATGTCTCAAAGGCAAGATGACCAAAACTCCGTTTACGGGATACGGAGAAAGAGTTACTGAACTCTTGGGACTGATATATAGTGATGTATGTGGTCCCATGTCTACACATGCCAGGGATGGTTCTTCGTACTTCATTATATTCACTGACGATCTCTCTACATTCGGATATGTGTTCATGATGAAATACAAATCAGAAGCTTTTGAGAAATTTAGAGAATATAAACAAGAAGTCGAGAACCAAACCGGGAAAAGTATTAAAATCCTTCGATCTGATCGAGGAGGTGAATACTTGAGCAATGAATTCCTGGACTTCCTAAAAGAGAATGGGATTCTCTCTCAGCTAACTCCTCCATATACACCACAGCACAACGGTGTATCGGAATGGATGAACCGCACCCTATTAGATATGGTGCGCTCTATGATGAGCATAGTTGAGTTACCTATTTCCTTCTGGGGTTATGCACTGGAGACAGCGGCATACCTACTGAATAGAGTTCCTACCAAATCCGTGCCTACCACCCCATATGAGATATGGGAGGGGAAGAGACCATATCTTAATTTTATTAAGATATGGGGTTGCCCGGCCTATGTCAAAAGACAAAAACCGGACAAACTCGAGGCAATGTCTGTTTTGTGTAAGTTTGTTGGATATCCCAAGCATTCGCGAGGGTATATCTTCTACCACAGTGAGGAACAAAGGGTGTTTGTTGCTCAACACCCCACCTTTTTAGAAAAGGAATTTCTTGCAAAAGAGATTAGTGGCTCTAAGGTAGAATTGGAAGAGGTTCGAGCTGTACAAACCACAACAGAAAATTTGGTGGAACCAGAGGATTCGGTAGTTCCCGATGAACCCCAGCCACTCCGCCGATCTTGTAGGGTTCTCACCCACATGAGAGATACTACGGTTTTCTCATGGATGATGGGAGTGAGGATTGCATCATGGAGGATGATGACCCAACTAGCTTCGAATAGGCCATCACGAGTGGTGACTCAGTGAAATGGCTGGATGCAATGCAGTCCGAGATGGAATCCATGTACACCAACAAAGTATGGACTTTGGAAGATGCTCCTGAAGGGGTAAAACCCATTGGGAGCAAGTGGATCTTCAAGAAAAAACTTGGTGTAGATGGGAAAGTGGAGACTTTCAAAGCTAGACTTGTTGCAAAGGGTTTTCATCAACGACCAGGTGTAGACTATGACGAAACCTTTTCTCTAGTGGCTATGCTTAAATCCATCCGGATCATGCTTGCCATCGCTGCATATCATGACTACGAAATCTGGAAAATGGATGTTAAGACCGCCTTTCTAAATTATGATTTAGAAGAGAGCATGTACATGGCTCGGCCAGAGGGCTTCATAGCTAGTGGGAGTAGCGGGAAGGTGTGCAAGCTGCTTAAATCCATTTATGGATTAAAGCAAGCATCACGGAGTTGGAACATCTGCTTTGACGTCGTTATCAAAGAGTTTGATTTCGTCAAAAACGTAGATGAACCTTGTATATACAAGAAGGTAGCAGAGAGTAAGGTTGTCCTCCTCGTATTGTATGTGGACGACATACTCTTGATAGGAAATGACATTTCTTGCTGCAATCGGTCAAGCTTTTCTTATCACAACGATTCTCAATAAAAGATCTAGGGGATGCCTCCTACATCTTGGGGATTAAGATCTATAGAGATAGATCTAAACGGATACTGGGATTGTCCCAATCCAGGTACATTGACACCATACTAAAGCGGTTTAGTATGGAAGAATCCAAGCGTGGGTTTTTACCCACGATCTCTAGGCTCACTCTCTCCAAAGAGATGTCTCCCAAGACTGATTTGGAGAGAGCTCGCATGCAAGAGATACCCTATACTTCGGCAGTAGGCTCTATCATGTACGCGATGCTATGTACCATACCCGATATAGCACACTCACTAAGTGTAGTGAGTAGGTATCAAGCTGATCCTGGAGAGAGTCACTGGACAGCTGTGAAGAGCATTCTCAAGTACTTACGAAGGACTAAAGAGATGCTCTTGGTGTATGGTAACGGAGAACTCCAAGTGGAGTCCTTTACCGATTCGAGCTTCCAGAGTGATAAGGACGACTCTAAGTCACACTCGGGATTTGTCTTTACCCTCTACGGAAGGGCGGTATGTTGGAAGAGTTCCAAGCAGGAAACCGTGGTAGACTCGACGATGGAGGCTGAATACATCGCTGCCAACGATGCTGCCAAATAGGCCGTCTGGATCAAAAAGTTCTTAACTGAACTTGGTGTGGTTCCATCCATTAAGGATCCAATACCTTTGTATTGCGATAACAATGGAGCGGTGGCTTTGGCCAAGGAACCTAGGTCCCATCAGCGATCCAGGCATATTCTGAGGCGGTATCACCTGATCCGGGAGATAGTTGATCGCCGGGAGAACGAGGTCAGGAGGGTTGACACGAAGAACAACACAGCGGATCCACTCACGAACGCCATTCCACATATACAGTTTGAGAGACTCTTCGGGATGCTTGGTATGCGATACTACAGCAGCTGGCCCTAGTGCAAGTGGGATATTGTTAGTTGTATGTATGTCCTAGAGGCCAGTATTGTACAGATGATGTATATTATATTGGATGCTTGGACATATATAGAGAGGACTTTCTTGCTCGATATGATAGTATGCTATCTGGTTGCTCTTTATCTTAACATGCATACTAGTCTCTTGATACTGTCTTATGGTTACATGTTGGTAAAGCCCTTAGGATGTGTACTTGACTACCAGGACTATGATGCAGATCATACTAGTGAGGCCATGGTAGTCCATAAGTTCATCCTTTAACGTTCTTAGTCGTGGATGTATCGAGACAGGGCATCGATATACCAGAGTAGACTAGCGTATACGCTTCTCGACCCATGAGATGGGCGATGGATGATCCTATATCCATTGGTGTTTGACATCAGAGATGATATACGGGTGCTCAGTGGAGACTGGGAACACTGGACGGACTCGCCGAGAACTCCCAGATGGTATTATACCTCACGTCAGATGGCAGTTCTCTGGTGACACTTGTACAGGTTAGTCTGTAGACCCGAGATCGTCATAGAGTCTTGTGTGATTCCCACTGTGCTTTGATTTCCACCTTACCATGTCCAAGAGGGCGTGCAAAACGGTGGTTTTTGGGTACAGTCCCGAGTCACATGGAGGCAATGAGTGATAGGAGGGGTTTCGTCTCTCCCGGTATTGGGGGTTGATGTTGCGCTATGCTCGATTGGCCATAACAGGGAAGTCCCTGGCCAGGGCTGTTTTAGAGATTTACTGGTAAGTGTTACCAGTAGTTTCTCGACCCGTTATGAGCCTCATAGCGTCATGACTTATCGGTTATTGGGGTCTGACGTTTACCACCCCTAGACTTGATATGCGACATATCAGACGAGGAGACCGGACTGTACGGCAAGTGTTACCGTCAGGTTTTTGCAGGAGTTGGAGCGGGCTTGCTTGCTGATCTTCTGATCGCTTAATACTCGGGTAGCCGTTACGTCCAGCTAGTACCGCTGATGGCTTGTGGGTGCTTGATATGATCATCACCTACTGCCGACGTATTGACGAGTTTTTAGAGTCCTACATAGAGGTTTTACTGGCTCAGGCAAAACGAAATAGGAGCACATATGTGATATGTGCGGGACCGAGAATAATGCGTGTATGTGATACCGTATTCTATTCTCGCGACTTTTTTGTATCGGTCGATTATATGTGATATAGCCGGGTCATCGAATCAAGGGTTGATTCGATAAGACGATACTTTGGATGTTAGTTGGTTATATGTGATATAGCCGGATTATTAAGTCAAGTGTTGATTTGATAACTTAGTGTATAATTGTATATGTGATATACTAATTTACATTAACTAACATTGACTCACTTAAGCATTTGTTTTTCTCACATGTTCACAACTTTAATATATATATGTGTGTGTGTGTGTGTGTGTGTGTGTGTGTGATATTAAATTGTGTTTTTCTTTTTGTATCATGGTTATTGATACAACATAAATGGGTGTGTAAGACATACACCATTCTATTTTAAATGGCAGGTTATAATCATTTAAGGTAATTACAAATTAGTGGAGCTTTTGTCACAAGCATGAAGCTTGTAGAAGCTTGTGGATTGCTTTGACAAAGTCCACTCACTTTGTTTTTACTTTAGATTTTTATTAACCTAACCATTTTGGATTAGCCATGGTTATGTCTCTATATGAGTTAGTATATGATACCCACTCACCCATGGTTAACTCACTCACTTGATCATTATCCTCATCTCATTTTGTTCATCTTCTTCCTTGAGCTCAAAAGCTCTCAAGGTTTTGATTAAGTGAGAAAGTAAAGTGAGAAAACAAATTCTAAAGTGAGCCCACTTCCTATTTCTCCATCCTCTACTAGATTAGCACTTTAGTATAGGGTGTTTGCTTCATTAATTCTTTAGTTAGTGAAGTAGTAGCTTTAGTTGGCATCCCCTCGGCGTAAATCATTTTCGGCCTCGAAGACTTCAAGCAAGGTCGCTCCTTTCGCCTCGTGAAGCCATGCAAGAGTCCGAGAGAACCACGATCGCACCGAAGGGACTACAACAAGGAGCTTATGAAGTGAAGGACCGATCTACAAAGATTGTATTTCCTTTTCACTTAGTTGTAAATAGTTTACTTTGTTTCCGTATTCTATTTCTAGCTAACGATTCTAGTTTAGAGTTCTTTTTCACGGAAAATTTTTTAAAATGGCATAGACGATGCCTCCCGAAACCTTGCTGCCGTCGAAACGAACCCTACACAAATTTTGACCCCGACACCCGTATTCGTATTCCAAAAAATATGAATACAATGAGACAGGAATACTCCAATAATATAATACTAGGATCCGGCTTAAACCAAAGCCCACTAGTATTATCCGTCCGAATATCATCCGTGTAGCCATTACACGTATGTGATCGAAACCCTACCGTAAGACCATACAGCATCTACATCATCTCGCCTGAACTAGGGAAACCCTCTGTGTGGGACTCTAAAACTCGACAGTACGCTAACAGTAGGTTTAACCACAAGTCTGTCAGCGGCACTAGCTGTACGTAACGGCAACCCAGGTACATGTCGAAAAGAAGGCCGACGAGTGAACTCATCTGAACCCCTACTGAGCCAGTCCGTGACAATCTCCGTGCAGTTCAGTCTGTTCGTCTGAGAGTATCTCATGTAAGGTCTAGGGGGTGGAAAACGTCAGACCCCTAATAACTAGACAAGTCGTGTCGGTGTTGCTCAAGACCATCCGAGAATCTACTGGTCCAACCACCAGTAATTCTTAATCCGTTATGGTCAGGGACTTATGGTGTTGACCAACCGATCACTGCGCGACATCGACTCCCTATACCGGGGGAGACGAATTCCCAACAGTCGCTCACTGCCTCCATGTGGCTCGGGACTGTACCCAACTAAAACCTGTTTGCACAACTCCTTTGAGCCATGGTAGGGTAGTAATCAAAGCACAATGGGAAGTCACACGAGACAAATGACGACTTCAGGTCGACAAACTATCTGCACTCATGTCACCTGAGAACTGCTATCTGACGCTAGGTATAATACCATCTAGTCAATTCTCGGCGAGTCCTGTTCAGTGTACTCACACCCAGTGAGCACTTGTATACAATCTTAGGTGCACCTCACTAATGGTTGCGGGACCAATCCTGTAGGGTTCCTAGGCACCCTCAAGAGGTCTCATAAGGCATCAACCATGCCCGTTTCAAATTTAAACGGTGCCGAGAAACCCGACTACGGATCGTTGGCTAGAAAACTAGGCGAAAAGCAAACAAGTTAACACTTAACTAAGAGAATCGGAAATACAACCTTTGTAAATCCGGTGCTCCACCTCCATAGCTCCGCAATGAAGTCCTCTCGCTGTCCAAAACAAATCCCGGGCTCTAGCGTCGGCTTCATCGGAGAATAGGTGGGCTAGGTCGACGATGTCCATGCCGAAGATGATCTACGTCGAGGCATCGCTAGATCAAGCTCCCACTTCACCAAGTCATGAAACTTGTGAAGAAAACACCCTATACTACTTGGCAAGAGGTAGAGGATGAAGAAATAGGAAGTGGGTTCACTTTAGAATTGGATTTCTCACTCATTTCATCAATCCACCATTGATGAAGAGAAGCTTTCTTCATTGAAGAAGATGAAGAAGAAGATCATGATCTATTATGATAAGTTAATTTAAAATAGAAAAGAAAATCAAAACTTATCATAATCCAACCATGGTTATGTGTAGAGAGCAAACTATAGTTAGGTGAATGGTTAGGTTAGGCATAAAACAAAAATGGTGGACTTTATTCAAAGCTTCATGAAGCTTCAACAAAGAACAAAATTAGCCACCATTTTCCTTTTGCCAAGATGAAATAAACCATTCAATAAATGAATGAATAAATATATAATAACCCTAACCATTTACTTAACTAAGGTTTAACTCTTTACACAAACCCTAGCATTCATGTATCATCAAACATGATACAATCAAGTGCACAAAAAAATATATCACATATACAATGTGCACAAACGAGTGAGAAAATCCATCTAAATTGAACCAATATTAGTTAATGCAAAGTAATATATCAAATATATAATTATACATTAAATCATTAAATCAACACTTGATTTAACGATCCGGTCATATCGCATATAACCGACTAATAACCAATGTATCGATTTATCGAATCAATCCTTGATTCGATAACTAGGTTATATCGCATACAACCATTCGACACATTCATCGCGAGAATAGAATACGGTATCACATACACGCATTATTCTCGGTCCCGCACATATCTCATATGCGCTCCTATTTCGTTTCGCTTGAGCTAGGAAACCTCTGTGTAGGACTCTAAAGACTCGTCAATACGCCGGCAGCAGGCGATGATCATATCAAACACCCACAAGCCGCAAGCGGTCTGCTAAACGTAACGGCCACCCGGGTATTGAGCGATCTGAAGATCGACGAGCAAGCCCGCTCACACTCCAGTGAATCCAACCAGTAACACTACCGTACAGTCCGGTCTGATCGTCTGATATGTCGCATATCTTGCCTAGGGGTAGTAAACGTCAGACCCCAATAGCTCGATAAGTCGTGTCGATATGTGGTCTATAACAATTCGAGAAACTACAGGTAACACTTACCAGTAAATCTCAGCAACCCTGGCCAGGGATTTCCTGTTATAGCCAATCGAACACAGCGCAACATCAACCCCCTATACCGGGAGAGACGAATCCCCTCCTATCGCTCATTGCCTCCATGTGACTCGGGACTGTACCCAAAAACCACCGTTTTGCACGCCCTCTTGGACGTGGTAAGATGGAAATCAAAGCACAGTGGGAACCACACAAGACTCTATGACGATCTCGGGTCAACAGACTACTCTGTACCAGTGTCACCAGAGAACTGCCATCTGACGTAAGGTATAATACCATCTGGGAGTTCTCGGCGAGTCCGTCCAGTGTACCCAGTCTCCACTGAGCACCCGTATATCATCTCTGATGTCAAACACCAATGGATATGGGATCATCCATCGCCCATCTGTATGGGTCGAGAAGGTATACGCTAGTCTACTCTGGTATATCGATGCCCCGTCTCGATACACCCACGACTAGGGACTTTGAAGGATGTACTTATGGACTACTATGTCCCCACTAGTATGATCCGCATCATAGTCCAGGTAGTCAAGTACAGATCCTAAGGGCTTTACCAACATGTAACAGGGAGACAATCAGTGTACACGTTAAGGTAAAGATTAACCAGATAGCATACTATCATGTCGAGCAAGAAAGTCCTCCCTATATACGTCCCAGCATCCACTACAATATACATCCTATGTACAGTAATGGCCTCTAGGGCATACATATAACTAACAATCGCCTCATCAGGGTCAAGATATGTATACACTAGTCTACTCTGGAGTATCGATACCCAGTCTCGATACTCCTATGACTAGGGATACTTTTAAGGATGTGCCTATTGACTACCCAGCTCCTACAAGTATGATCGCCATCACAACGCAGGTAGTCAGGCAATGATCCTACGGGCTTTATCAACATGTATACAAGATATGAAATACAAAGTAAAACACATCACATGTTAAGATAAAGACAAACCAAATAACATACTATTATATCGAGCAAGATTTTCCTGTACATATATATCCCTAACATCCTATACAATGAAGGCCTCTAGGGCATACATATCCAACAATCTCCCACTTGCACTAAGGCCTGTAATTGGCGTAATAAGTATCCACTGTTTGCACTAGACCCAGTAGCTGGCATATCGCATGCCCAACATCTCGAACAGTCTATCGAACTGGACTTGAGGGATGGCCTTGGTGAGTGGATCTACCGTGTTGTCTTTTGTGTCCACTCTCCGCACCTCAATCTCTTAGCGATCCACGATCTCCCTGATCAGGTGATACCGCCTTAAGATATGTCTGGATTTCTGATTGGACTGTGGTTCCTTTGCCAAAGCCATAGCTCCGTTGTTATCGCAATACAAAGGTATTGGATTAGCAATGGATGGAACCACCTAAAGTTCAGAAACGAACTTTCTGATCCAGACTGGCTTTTTTGCAACATCGCTCGCAGCGATATACTCAGTTTCCATCGTTGAGTCTACTACGGTATCCTGTTTGGAACTCTTCCAACCGACCGCCCCTCCGTTGAGGGTAAACACATAATCCGAGACAGATTTAGAGTCATCCTTGTCACTTTGGAACCCAGAGTCGGTAAAACCCTCAATCTGGAGGTGTCCATTACCGTACACCAGGAATATCTTTTAGTCCTTCTGAGGTACTTAAGAATGTTCTTTACTGCTATCCAATGTTTCTCACCTGGGTTATACTGATACCTGCTTACCATGGTAAGTGCGTAAACTACATCTGGTCTGGTACATAACATCGCATACATTATCGACCCTACCGCCGAAGCGTAGGGTACTATGCTCATGCGAGCCCTCTCCTCATCAGTCTTGGGAGACATGTCTTTGGAAAGGGTGATTCCGTGACAAGCGGGTAAATTGCCGCGCTTAGAATCTTCCATACTAAATCTCTTTAGTACGGTGTCAATGTACATCGACTATGAAAGTCCTAACATTCTTTTAGGTCTGTCACGATAGAACTTAAGCCCCAGAATGTACGAGGCATCACCCAGGTCTTTCATAGAGAACTTCTGTGACAAGAAAAACTTAGCCGATTGTAGCATATGAATATCATTTCCTATCAGGAGAATGTCATTAACGTATAAAACGAGGAACACCATGGTTCTCTCTACAATTTTCTTATAAATACAAGGTTCATCCACATTTTTGATAAAGTCAAATTCTCTGAACATCTCATCAAAGCAGATATTCCAACTCCGCGATGCCTATTTTAATCCACAAATGGATTTGAGCAACTTGCACACCTTTCTGCTGCTCCTACTGTCTATGAAACCCTCTGGTTGATCTATGAAAACACACTATTCTAAACTTCCATTTAGAAAGACGGTTTTAACATAATCTAAGTAAACCGAAAACCCAGAAATCCAAACCAAGAAAATAGTAGAGTGCAGGAAAAACCAACTTAAAGCAGGTAGTTTCAATAGCATAAGCCGAATTATGCGGTTTTTTAAAAACATCAAAATTTTACTGAAAATTTCGGCAGAGTCTCTTTTGTAAATACTGGCCCCCAAACGGGATACAACATGAATAGTATACGAAATCAAGAAAAAGGCATCCCCAAGCGGGAGCTAGCTCTTCGTCAAACAACGGTCACAACCACACAAGCAATATAATATACAACGCCAACGGCGAGGATCAAAACTCAAAAGGAAACTCAAAACCACCAGAAATCCACAGAAATAAAACGCGCGACTCTAAGGTCGAAAGAATAACATCACGGGTCTCTATCTCAAAAATAAATACATGTTTGGTTGATGGAACTTCTAGATACAACTGGATAATAATATACAAGATATAAGGATGGGTAAGATACAAATAACCCACCTACTAGCAAGCCACCCGGAATGGAAATAGTGCCAGCAAAGCCGTAATGAAACCTGTATGGCAAACCTGCAAGAAACTGGGGCACAACGGGGGTGAGTTGCCAACTCGTGAATAGAAAAACATCTATGCACAGAAATCGCATAAATAACGCAATCCTAGGTCAATGATCATAATATATCCTCAAATATATGAATAACACGTAGCCTATAACAAGGCTAGGGTAAATATCTAACCCGAGTGTAATCTCATGTGCCCGTGTCAGTGCCTCAGGTAGCAATATATCATATGGATGATGTATGAATGCATAAAACAGAATGCATGTACTGAATAAAACTGGTTTCATAAATCAGTGAGATTTCTGTATTTTAAAAGAAATGAGGTACCATATATGAAATCAGCATAAAACAGTGCCCAGCATCGACACAAAACAAGTGTCCAAATACCTCGATATCTCTGTGTCACAATTTATGTACCTCAAGTCTCAATCTCAATGTCTCAATCACAATATCTAGGGCGCCGTCAGTCCAGACCGGCCCCTACCATCCATCTCAAGACCACGACGGTATCCTCCGGATATCCGACGCGTCGGGTAATATCACCGGTAGGTAGTGCTCCCCTGCCAGGCTCACATCGTCATCATCACGCGCTTCTTGCCCCGGGGTACCTTACCGGGTCCACCATGTACCCGAAACGGTTCATCCGTCTCCTCGAATCGGGTCTCGAAATCCATCAGCAAACTCATGGTGGACGACTCATACATCATGGGAAAACCGCACTTTTTATTTTAAAAAGAGAGAAATCAGTTCATATAAGTTTTTGCGGTTTTCCTCCAAATCCAGAAAATCTCATGGAAATCCGAATCCAAAACCTCAATAACACGTAAAATAGTGAATATATGCATGAGAATCCAGGAATGCGGCATAACAATGAATAACAATATTCATGAAGTAGCTGGTAATAACTACAATGTCTAAACTAACATATAAGGCAAGTACACTAATATCATGTCTAACTATCAGCTAACAGGCTACGTCAAGCAATAATATTTTCTAAGGTGTACGTGACATGGCAATTACCGATGAAGATGTGTGTGAGCCGGCAATTAAGTGTACGTGGTACATACGCATCATCGGTAATGGTGCTGGTGTCCTAACAGCATGATATCAATAATGGAGTATGAAACATAAAATAAGTATGCGATGCGAAGCGGACCACAAAAATGAGCGGGAGCTGAGAACTAGACGCAACTATAACTAATCTGCATTAATCTAATATCAGTCCTACAAATGGTGCCTTTTGAAATAACACGAATCATGGGGTTTTGAAAATAGGGGTTACAGTGTTTTTGTGAAAAGATACGTCTTTTGAAATATCCGTAGGATCCCTTAGGCTGTCTTTAAAAATGCCCACGACTCGTTAGTTTTTGAAATAGGTAAGAAGTCTAATCTAATCTAACAACTACACTAAACTATACGGCTGAACTAACAAGCTGAACTATAGGTAAGGAAACCGCCTAACATCTGAGTCGATACATATACATACCTGTATATATATATTAGTCGGTGATCCCGCCTCAATAATATCATATCCGATACCATATCTATAATCAGGCATCCCAAGTCAAGAGTGCGGATCAATCATCAATATAGCTCGTACGTAAATCCGTCGTACGGCATCCCAATCTGGGTACGGGTCAAAGTCACATCAATCACACTATTCATTTGGTATCTTCTTTATCAAATATCATGATCCGGAATAATGTCCTACGTCTAGTACAATATTGATGCCATCTATGTATGCATGCGGGTGTAAGAATTACTACGTCAGAAGACCCGCTAAAACATCATGTCGTATCTCAATACGAACCAAATCACGTCACCGATCTCCTGGCCTCAAGCCCAATCTCATCGACTCATCTCAAATTCCAAATACTATCCTCAAATCCAGTATATGAACACATAGTCTCATACCCATGTGAACACATAAATATATTCCCATACACGCACATATGAAATAAGGAATGTATGCAAGTATGTATGTGTGTATGTGTAGTGCAACACTACCCTAGGGTTCGCAACACTAAAGTAATCCAACACACCAATATCCATCCTAAGCATCGTTATTAATCCCAAATAACATATAATAATTGTTGGTGTGTATACGCATCCGTATACACCACCACGGACTGCGGGGGTGCTATACGCCATCCACCCGACTTCTCCCCATAGATATAAATCTACTCACCTGGTCCTCGCTAGCCGGTGCCGACGTCGCCACGCGCTTGCTTGTCGTATCGAAGTCCACATGGGGGTACCTACATATCATAATGCACCATATCGCATTAAAACTAAATTCGAAATCGAAACGGCATACGAAAATCAAATCGGCACGCGTATCACGCATAGGTCCAAATCTATCACCTACGCATGCAAGAATAGTCAAACCAACCCTCGATGTCAATGTACAAACGTCAAACCATCGAGAAAAATCCAATCACACTCATTTGCACATTCACGAACACTAATTTTAATATAAACTAGGTTAAAACTCACAAAACCCCCAATTTCACTTAAAAAGTCATTTTTCCGCAAATCTAGCAAGCACAATTCGCCGTTTTTGTACAAAACATGATATTTAAATGAATGTAGCGGCCAATATAATTATTAAATATCTTAAATAAGTCATAAAAACAATTTCCGGAATTTAATCTCATTAAATTCCAAAAACCCTAATATTCTAGTTTACAAAATACCCTTTTTAACAATTTCATAGCAAAAATGCACAAACTACAATTTAGGTTGGATTTCCATGAACTAAAGTGTTAAACTACACTTAATAAAGTTAATAATATGATAAAAACCCTAACCATATTTTTAATCTCATATTTCGAATTAAATCAAAAAAACTAGTTTGCAACAAAAAGCTTAATTTGGACATTTTTCAAGTAACAACTTGTAATTAACAACTAGATTAGTTTTCTACAAAACTAAATATGTTAATCCACCTCACTAAACCATACACAATCAAACACAACTCATTTCCACAACAAACCCTAACTTAGTAATCAAAACCCTTTCTTTAAATTTCAAAACTTGAAATTTAAAACCCTAATTCAACACCTAATAGCTAGATTCAAGTAATTTAACAACAAATTAAGCATAAGGTTATGATTATACCTCACAAGCTTGAGATCAAACTTGCAAAAATCTTAGCCTCCAACAATGATTTCATGCTCCAAGATCCATGCTTGAATAGCTAAAGAATAATGGGTAAAGCTTGGATTTAGAATTAGCTTTGAATTTTTGAGAAAAGGGGTGGATTTTTGATAGAAATTTTGGGGATTTTGATGGAAAAATGAGATGAAGTATTTGGGGCTGTTGTGTTTCAGGTTTCGGCCAGAAATCTTGGGGAATTGGGTGAGGGAGAGAGAGAGTGAGGTGGGGAAAGTTAGTTCAAGTCAAAGTCAACTCAAATTATACCATTTTCTACTCTTTTCTTTTCTTTTCTTTCATTTCTTTTCTTTAAAATCCAAGTGGGGACAAAAGAGGGGGCTGCTGAATTCTTCAAGGGGATAAGTGAATGGGGGTGTGTGGGTGTGGGTACGGGTGTGGGGTGATGAAAAATGATAAATACAATACCCCAAACATCCATTTACGCTAAAAAAAGCCTTTTTTCTTCAATAATTTCTAAACCGTTTTGGCAAATGATTTCGTTCCAAAAACCACATGATAAAATTTTATTTAATGTTTTATGATGCACAAAATTTGTTTCAACTCATTCCAATTTGTAATTTTCCCTAATTAAATGTATTAGTGACGGCTTAAAATAATAATAAAATAATATTTTTTTCAGAAAATTTGAAATTTCACCAGCGGCTCAATAAACACCAAATAATAGCAATTATATAGCTAGAATATGTATATTTAATTTTTATAATAAGATATTTGTATTTTGACTTTTTACAGAAAACCCCCTTATTTTACCGATTTTTCGAAATTTCACCGAAACGATTTTCAAAACGTTACATCCATCTGCCAGATCTCATAGTCATGGAATGCAACAATGGCAAGTAGGATCCGAATGGATTTAAGCATAGCCACGGATGAAAAAGTTTCGTCATAGTCCTGTTCCCCTCCGAATGATGACGCAAGACAGACGTCTTGCCTGAGATTTGGGGCAGATACTAATTGGTGCTATCCGTCCACCTCTCCGAAGATGCCAAGTTGATTTATGACACCGTATATCAAAGGTTTAAACGGATGCGGCCGATATAGCAGACTTCGTCAGATTCCCCCTCGCTTGAGGGGTTTTTTGATTGTGGGGACGCTCTTCCCTGCAGGCGCAAGCCCCTGCAGTTAATTACGCTACCGCATCGCGGTAACAACTTTCTCCTTCTCCAGATGGTCACTTCGTGTCGTGGGTGTTTGTTTTGTTTTTGGTTGCCCGTGGATTGTATACGGAGACTAATTTATGTCGTCGCCCGTAGGACGTGGATTAGTCCAAATCCGTATTTTCTTAGATTTGGGTTTGGGGTTTTGGTTTGAGGATACGTTAGCCATATTTGAGGCTAAAATTAACTCAAACGTTTGTTAAGGATACGTTAGTCTAATTTGAGACTAAGATCAACTTAACGGGATCGTTTAGATCCGACAAAAGAGCATTTGGGTTCTATTGTTCTAGTTTAGGGACATAGTGGTCCATTGCCAGTTTAGGGACATAGTGGTCCAATAAAATGTATGGCTGTCGGGACCCATCACCTCTCTGAAGACGTTGAAGGATTACAACGACAAATATCAGAGGAGTTCATAGATGTACCCTTGAACCAATGAGTTGGTTGAAAGAGCAGATGTGCTCAGTTTAAGATGATTTGAGGACTTACGGCCAGTTTGGGCTAAGTCCAATTATGTTTGAAATATTGGCCCTTTGGGCCATTAGACATTTGTCTGGGTTCAGCCCCTCATCATTCAGCAGTGGTAAACAGAGGTTTGGGGGCTCTGACAACATTTTGTCTTTGATTTACTCAATTTTGAGATTCAATTGGAGGAGGGACTTTTGCCTCTGGAAAATTAGCCAATTTGTCTAAAAGTAGTGTTAAACACTAGAGAACAACATTGTTAAACACTGGAGATAGAACTCCCAAATTAGTGTTAAACACTAAAAGACAATCAATGTTAAACATGGGAAATATAATCTTCAATTTAGTGTTAAACACTAGAAACAATCAGTGTTAAATACTGGAAATATAATCCCCAAATTAGTGTTAAACACTAAAGACAGAGGGGTCACGTGTGGACACGTGAGAGCGCCCAAAAGGGGGACCGGATTCCTTTTCTTCGTTTTGCAATTAAGTGTTAAACACTTTTCATTTCCTGGCCATCACGTGTGGGCACGTGATAGGCATCCATCCATTGGATATTAAAGGGATTTGTTAGGGGTCAGGTGGGGACACGTGAGGGCGCCCTAAATGTGGAGCCAGATCTCCTTTGTTTTATCCTCAAATCTGCGAATAAGTGTTAAACACTTTTCATTTTTATTTCGAACATCACGTGTTGACACGTGATGGGGATTTATGCGCTGACTGTTAAAATGTTTGCTAAGGGGTCATGTGGTAGCACGTGAAAGCGCCCAAAACTTAGATTTCCCTTGCTTTTATTCCCTTTGTCTTGGAGGTCACGTGAGAGCACGTGAGGCATTGCCTCAAAACCTTTTCCTTCTTGTTTTTTGGGGATCTTTTCAGGAGTCACGTGGGGATACGTGATCTTTGTTCTTTGCATGCTTGAAGATCTCTTTATCTTTTAAGAATTAAATTCTTCATAGGGTTGAATCCTAATTTTCTTTTCAGAGGAATTAAATTCCTATATATGTAAAAGAATTAAATTCTTGTATAGGGTGAAACCCTGATTCTGTCTTGGAGGAATTAAATTCCTGTTAATCTGAGAGAATTAAATTCTCAATTAGGGTTAAACCCTAGTTCTGTCCATCTTGAAAGAATTAAATTCCTGTAATTTTTGGAGAATTGAATTCTCATATAGGGTTGAACCCTAGTTTTTATCTTGGAGGAATTAAATTCCTGTAACTTTGGGAGAATTAAATTCTCATATAGGGTTAAACCCTAGTTTTGTTTTGGGAGAACTAAATTCTCTAAACTCAATTCCCCCTCTAAGTTTCGGATCTACATGGCAGGATCTCAACCCGATGAGAATTAAATTCTCAACCTATAGGGAGATGTGCTTCTGCAGATCTTCAACTAGAGGAAGAACTAAGTTCTTGTAGAAGAGTTAAACTCTTAGATTTTGAGAATTAAATTCTCTGTTTAAAGTTTTGATTCCCTTTCTTTTCTCACCTAGGGTTTTCTTTGTTGAGAATTAAATTCTCCTCTCTTTTCTTCTCTCTTGAGAATTAAATTCTCCTTTCTCTCTTCTTCTCTCCTGAGAATTAAATTCTCATTTCTCTCTTCTTCTCTCCAAAAAGGCCGATCCCTCTCTTCTCTTCTTGGCTCCTATTTATAGGAGAAAGAAAATAATCAATTTGTTTTGTGAATTTTTCATTGAAAGATTTTAATTGATTTCATAATTAATATGATCCTTTAGATCACACAATGAATTTTATTCACCGTTGGATTTTAAATCCAAAGATATTCTGTTTGTTATTTTCGGTGAGATTTAGGGGAAATCTTTCCTTGTCTAAGATTTTTTCCATAAATTGGTGATTTTTAATCACCCTTGGATCTTTAATCCAACGGTCCCCATAATCCTTTTCCATTTGGAAAGATTTAGAAGCTTTTAGAATTTAATTTTATTAAACTGTAAGGCTTTCGAAACCAGTCACGTGTGAGCACGTGACCCCCAATTGAGTCCTTTTCTCAGCGTTTATTTACGCTTCAGTTTTAACCATCACGTGTCAACACGTGACCATTGGTCACGTGTGAACACGTGATACCTCATTGAGGTATTTTCTTCAGCCATTTGTTTTTATTTCTGTTTTAACTATCACGTGTCAACACGTAACCATTGGTCACGTGTGAGCACGTGACCTCCAATTGGGTCCTTCTTCAGCCATTTGTTTTTATTTCTGTTTTAACTATCACGTGTCAACATGTGACCATTGATCACGTGTGAGCACGTGATACCTCATTGAGGTAATTCCTGATTTTTAATCAGGGAACGGTGCATATCATATTTGCTCATAACTTTTGATCCCGGATGAATTATGAAGCCCATAATATATCAAATCGAAGGGTTTTTCGAGATGCTTCCAATATCATCAGAATTTAGCTGTTTATCCTTCGGGAGTTTATCAAAATACAGGTTGGAAAATACTGGTTCGCATTTTCTTAAGCGTATCGCTGCCATTTGATACCTTGGACTCTTTTGCGCAGAAATTTTTAGCGGGAACAAATGCCCCCACTACTTTGCCCACGTAAGTATGTATGTGGGTGAAGTAGTGCAGAGTTATGCATAGCGTATGACCATTTTTGGGTTGGTATATAATTTTCAGAATCTTGATTTGAGAAGATAACGAGCAGACACAAGCGTCGTCATTTATCATTGACTCAAATCTCGACTCTTAAGAGATATAGTTCCAAACCCTTAAATCCATGAGCCGCACCCTTCTATCTCTTTATATCTTACTCTGGCGTGAAGTAGTTTATATGCTTATGAGTAGCTTTTCCATTTCAGTGGCATATAGCTTTGGCAAGTGTGGCTCATAGATGGTCCATCTTGACCTTTTTGCAGGGCAGTGATGGCTTAGGAGACAGGGGTAGGATCTGCCACCTAAGACTTTTTCAACTTTACGAGCCATGAGGGTCTCATAAAGACTTTTCTCCCTACGAGTCGTGTGGATCTCGTAGGTGTCTTTTCTCCTTAGGAGTTGTGAGGGTTCCTAAGTGTGTTTTCTCTTGAAAGTCGTAAGGATCTCACAAGAGAATTTTCCCGCTTATAAGTCGAGAGGACTCGTAAGTGGTTGTTTCCCTCCTTGTCGAGATTCAACTTTGGAGAGTGTGGTCCATGAATAGTATGCAAGAGTCCGTTTTGGATCAACTTGCAGGGCCCCAGTGCTTAGGAAACAGGTTTTTATCCCTATTGCCTAAGGCTTTTCCCTACGAGTCGAGACGAATCGAGCATTTCTCGCAAGGATATCCTAACGTCACAGTTAACCTCTGCTCTTTACGACAAAGGTCCGTTAGGATCTGTGGTACTAGGTTTTGTCTGTCGTACCGTCGCGTTGGCTGATGTATTCCTCGATAGGCAATCTTGCTGTTCGAGTAGCCTTACGACTGTCGTGTCTCTGATCCCTTCGGGGTCTGGACAAGACGTCTTCAAGCAATCTTTCTAGGCAGTTTGACCGTCAGAAGAGCAAGCGTTAGGAATTTTGTCATGCCGCTTTTTACTTGAGGTTAGGCTCATTTTGGAGAGCTTCGATGAGTCATAACCACTCCGCGGTGGTGTGGGATGATCTCCGATAGTCTTTCAAGTTTTATATGAGTTGCCGTCAAGACCCTGAAGCTAGGAATTTGGCTTTTGCTTCGTTTGCTGGCATTGCGTCTGCTGTATCGAGACGAATGTCGTGGTTTTCTCTAGGTTGTTGATGAACCATCGAGGTTTGGAACTAGGGATTTTGCCGTGGCTCCGTTGTTTGATTGACGCATCTGAATCCTGCTTGAGTGAGAACGCTGTGGTGACATCTCATATGCTGTATTGAGACGAAAGTCGAGGTGGTGACCACTCCATGTGGGATGATCTCCGGTAGTCTTTCAGGTTTTATATGAGTTATCGTCAAGACCCTGAAGCTAGGAATTTGGCCTTCGCTTCGTTTGCTTTGGCGTGTCCGGCTCCTGTTGGAGGAAGGACGCTGTGGTGACATCTCGTCTGCTGTATCGAGACGAACGTCGAGGTGGTGACCACTCCGTGCTGGTGTGGGATGATCTCCGATTTTCTTTCAGGTTTTATATGAGTTGCCGTCAAGACCCTGAAGCTAGGAATTTGGCCTTCGTTTCGTTTGCTTTGGCGTGTCCGGCTCCTGTTGGAGGAAGGACGCTGTGGTGACATCTCGTCTGCTGTATCGAGATGAACGTCGAGGTGGTGACCACTCCGTGCTGGTGTGGGATGATCTTCGATTGTCTTTCAGGTTTTATATGAGTTACCGTCAAGACGCTGAAGCTAGGAATTTGGCCTTCGCTGCATTTGCTTTGGTGTGTCCGAATCCTATTGGAGGAAGGACGCCGTAGTGACATCTCGTATGCTGTATCGAGATGAACGTTGAGATGGTGACCACTCCGTGTTGATGTGGGATGATCTCCGATGGTCTTTTAGGTTTTATATGAGTTACCGTCAAGACCCTGAAGCTAGGAATTTAGCCTTCGCTTCATTTGCTCGCACTGCGTCTGCTGTATCGAGACGAATGCTGAGGTGGAGCTGGGATTTCGCTGTCACTCCGCTTTGTTTCGACCATGAGGACTTTTGTTGACGTTGCGTCTGCATCATGCCGAGGGAAAAAAAATGCTGAGGTGACATCACGTCTGCTGTATCGAGACGAACGTCGAGGTGGAGCTGGGATTTTGTCGTCACTCCGCTTTGTTTCGACCATGGGGTCTTTTGTTGACGTCGCATCTACATCCTGCTGGACTACGAAGGAATGCCATTGTTGATATTGCGTCTGCTGTAACGAGACGAATGCTGAGGTGAAACTGGGATTCTGCCGTCACTCCGCTTTATTTCGACCATGAGGCCTTTTGTTGATGTTGCTTCTGCATCCTGTTGGACTGCGAAGGATCGCCATTGTTGACATCTCGTCTGCTGTATCGAGATGAATGTTGAGGTGGAGCTGGGATTTTGCCATCACTCCGCTTTGTTTCGACCGTGAGGTCTTTTGTTGATGTTGCTTCTGCATCCTGTTGGACTGCGAAGGAACGCCATTGTTGACATCTCGTCTGCTGTATCGAGACGAATGCTGAGGTGGAGCTGGGATTTTGCCGTCGCTCCGCTTTGTTTTGACCGTGAGGTCTTTTGTCGACGTTGCGTCTGCATCCTGCTGGACTGCGAAGGAGCGCCATTGTTGACATCTCGTCTGCTGTATCGAGACGAATGCTGAGGTGGAGCTGGGATTTTGCCGTCGCTCCGCTTGATGGTGTAACATCTGTGTCATGCTGGAATGAGGAAACCCACCGTTGTTGGTCTCCAGGTTGCAGATGTGGCCATTGAGATTTGGAACTAGGGATTTTTCCATGGTTCCGTTTCGTTGCGACTCTGAGGTCGATTTTTGACGTCATGTCTGTATCTGGTTGGAGTGAGGAGAAATGCCGTTTGTGATATCTAAGTTGTCGATGTTGACGTCGAGACCCTGAAGCCAGGGATCTTCCTTTGCTTCATTTGTTGACATCGTGTCTGTAATATTGCGACAAATGTCGAGATTGTCTCTAGGTTGTCTATGAACCGTCGAGATTTGGCTTCGCTTTCTGATGGAGCCTGTTGGGAAGGTATGGTTCCTTCTTTGTTTGTGCCCCTGGATTGTATACAGGGATCGATGTGATCTCACCTGTAGGGCAAAATGTTTCATTCTTTCATCATTTTTTATTCTTTTCGTGATGCTCTATCATTTCAGCTTTTTATATCGTGAAAATCGCGATTGCCCAATCATTTCGGCTATTTTTTGCGGTGCCCAACTATTTCGGCTATTTTTCTTTTTACTCGCTGCTTTTTATTGCGAGTTGCCCAATCATGTCGGCTGTTTTTGTATGCATACATTTTTACTTGCTGATTTTGTTGCAAGTTGCACCATCATTTCGGCTATTTCATATGCATTTTTTTTGGCTCGCTGATTTTTTCTCGCGAGTAGGGGATTTGGGATCTGATACCAATCTTAGCATCAACATCGCTGCGATTGGAATATTGCCAGGAGCGAATCATTATTTGCCGTAAAAGGACTTGGAATTTGATACCATTTTAGGCATCAGCATCGCTACCATTGGGATATTGCCAGGAGCGAATCATCATTTGCCTCTATCGATGTCGAAAAAAGGTGGCTTAGCAAACATGGTTAGGATCCCGTCGACTAAGGCTTTTGACTTCATGAGCCGTAAGGGTCTCATAAAGGTGTTTCTCCCTATGAGTTGTGAGGATCTCGTAGGTGCATTTTCTCCTTAGGAATCGTGAGGATTCCTATGTGTGTGTTCTCTTATAAGTCGTAAGGATCTTACAAGAGTGTTTTCTCCTTGCAAGTCGAGAAGACCTACAAGTGTTTGTTCACCGTGTAAACATATCCCTAGTCGCTGGTGGGACTTTGTTAGGGAAATGTTTATTCGCGCCCGTGGATTATATACAAAGGTCAACACTGAACCGCTTGTAGGGCAGTATTGGAGGTTGTGGTGGCCGCTTAAGAACAGGTTCAGATCCCTGTAGTTTAAGACTTTTGAATCTTATGAGCCGTGAGGGTCCCATTAGAGGGTTCTCCTTAGGAGTCGTGAGTATCTCGCAAGTGTAATTTCTCCTTAGGAGTCATGGGGACCCCTAAGTGTGTTGCTCCTTTGTGAGTCGTAAGGATCTCACGCATGTGGTTTCTCCTCACAAGGTCGAGAGGACCTTGCAAGTGTCTTTTAACGAGATTGCGCCCTTTCGGGTTTTCACAAAACTCACCGGTAGCTTTCCTGTTTTTACTCACGGAGCCCTTTTGGGTTTTCATCCGTGCCCATTTTGCTTATGGACATACTTTTTTTTTAACGAGTCTGCGCCCTTTCGGGTTTTCACAAATATCGCCAGTAATCCTGCTGTTTTTACTCACGGAGCCCTTTCGGGTTTTCATCCGTGCCCATTTTGCTTATGGACGTACCGTTTTTTTTATACTACGTCAGCCTGAGGATGCCGCGGGTTGGTAGTAGTTTAACGACGTTTCGGTTATCAGCCAGTTTTAGGACATAGTGGTCCATCGTTAGTTTAACGACGTTTCGGTCTACCGTTGCCATGTTTGAGGCGAGTTTCTAGTTTACGGACTTTTCGGTCCATGAGGCTTTCTCTATGAACGAGTAAGATGCCCCCGGCATGTCCATCTTTTTCGGATCATGTGGTTGTGGCGGGTTCACCTTCCATTTTTCGGACAGCGCGAATTTGCCCAGTTGGTATTGGTCCTCAATCCAGCCTTTGAAAACGAAGCAATCTTCGATTGGATGGCTTACTGCTTGGTGGTAAGAACAGTAATTAGGATTGCTGATATCGTCTGGCTGCAACAGACGTTTTGGATTCGGCAGATTGATGAGTCTGTTGCGCACCGCTAGCTCGAACAATCTCCTTATTTTGTCCTGAGGAAACGAATAAGGGCGTCCAAGTCTCTCCTCGAGGGATGGGCGTGGACGCACGCTGTTTTGGCGAACAACCGGTTTTAAGTTGCTCGGCTATTGTTGAGTATTGGCAACAAATGTTGCTTTCCCTTTGCCCTTTTCATTCCAAGGCTCTGTCTTTGAAGAGGAAGGCCTATGGCCTATCTGGTCCATTTGGGCCAGCTTGTCAATCAAGGCCTGGAAAGTGGTCGGCTTGAAGAACATCATGAATTGAGAAATGGTCGCCTGAGGGTCGAGGGTTCCTATGAACGTGCCCACCGCTGGAGCTTCTTCTATGCGTTGTTTGCATCTCGACCATAGGTTCCGCCACCGGATTGCATATTGCACCCACGTCTCTCCCGGATTCATTCTGGCATTGATCAATGCCGTGATCGGGGTGCGTTCGCTAGCACTCACGAATCTTTGTGTAAACAATAGCTCCATCTCCGCAAATGTTTTGACAGAGTCGTTAGGTAGCTCCGAATACCATTTGAAGGCCGTTTCTGCTAAGCTGCCGACGAATTGGCGAAGCAGCACCTTGTCGTCGCCTCCAGTGTTGCCGCACAGAGCCCTGAACTGAGCAACATGTTGATGGGGATTGCCTGTCCCCTTGTAGACATGGAACTTCCGGATCGTGTAGCCCGGTGGGTATTTGATCTGATCATACCAGCTCGGATATGGTCGCCCCGTTTTGACAACTTGACTGGCTGCCTCAGTTGCCTGGTGAACCCATATCTGCTGAGCTATATATTCATCCAGGGAAGCTTTGGAAATTGTCTCCTCCTTGGCTGTTGAAAGAGCCGGTAGAGGATTCGATGTCTCTCCTCTGTCATCTTCGAGGACAATCGGAGGATCTTCAGCAGGAGGATCTTGCTGGATCATCATACCCACCATATCCTAGAACAGAAAGGCCATTCGTTTTATATTAGCTGCTTGTTCCGCAGCCTCTTTGTCCTTTTTTTCCAGTATTCTCCAAAGGAATTCGGCGTCGTTTTCTTGCTCTTGTCGTTGATCCAAAGATGCTTCTGGGCTTTTTTTTGACCCGGTGAGTGCGGCCATTGCAGTCATCATTTCTTGGAGCTTCTGCTGCTACTCCTGAGCTCTAGTCACGGATCGGGTGAGCGGTCAGTGACCTATCGAAGCGCGACTATTCTTTTTCCCGGATGCCAAATAAACGGTATGCACCACCATGCCCCCAGACTTGGGGCGTTTGTGCTCAGCGCTTTTATGGTTCACCATGTTCACAGGGGCTTTTTGCGGCCTCCTTTTCTTTTGAGTGATTGACGTTGAGGGAGCCGTTGCGGTGGGCACCAGCTGTTGCTTTTTCTGGCTTGACAGAGTAGTCCTTCTCCTGCCGAACCTTCATCTTTTCCTGTCGGCGGAGATAGTCTTGATCCATCACGGAGTCTTGGACTTGACGCCAGACCTTGTAAATTTTAGACGACAGCCGTTGAGGGGGCTGTTCCAGCTTCACCTTTGGGGCGTTATCCACAGGTGTAGAAGATCTTTTCAATACGGCAGTTGGCGAGTTTTTACGCACCTTGTTAAGTAGTTCAAAGCTGTTCCCAGTTGGAACAGCAACGTCAACTTCCACCGTTGGAGCCGGCGGAGTCATTCCAGAAGGGAAATTGCCCCCAGCTTTCTTCGCTCGGTGCCAGTGACGACGGCGAGCATGTCGCGCGATTGGAGTTGGTTCAGCCGTAGGGGCGACCTCCTCATGCCTCCTGTGTTGGTCAGAATTTGCTGGTATCAGCCTTTTAAAGACCGACGTCCGTTGAATGGGGACGACCAACCTATCAAAAGCAGACTTCCGAGTAGGGGAAGCAACGTTGGTGATTTAGCTTGGAACGGGAGCAGGGATGGCTATCCGCTTGGGGATAACACCTTCTGGTATTGTGGGCTTCTTCACAGGCCCATTGGAGTTTTTACCCAGTCTATTGAAAACCGATGCACTGGATTTGGGCGACCCGTTGAGAGGGGTCGCAGTAGTTGCAAGCCGATCAAAGATTGACTTCTTCGGAGCTTCTTGCAACGGCAGAGGGGCATTGAAGCTCATTGTTGGGAGCATGGTCCTAAAGAACAGCCTAGTGGTGGCCTGAGTTACTTGCTCCACCGGCATCTTGAAAAGGGAGGCCGCTTGAGGCCCGTAAGTCACTCCTCCGGCGAGGACGGAGTGGGAGTTATTGCAATGAGTGCAGTTTGAAACCATTGATCTTCTGTTTTCTGCACGGAGCAAGACACCAAATCTTAGTACCTCGAATCCACAGGCAACCATAACAAACCGCGATTCGTTTGCGAACACGACACACGAAGTGTGGAGTGGAAAAAGGAAAAGTCCCACCGGGCATGCCAGAATCTATTCCCCTCCGAATGACGACGCAAGACAGACGTCTTGCCTGAGATTTGGGGCAGATGCTAATTGGTGCTATCCGTCCACCTCTCCGAAGATGCCAAGTTGATTTATGGCACCGTATATCGAAGGTTTAAACGGATGCGGCCGATGTAGCAGACTTCGTTAGATTCCCCCTCGCTTGAGGAGTTTTTTGATTGTGGGGACGCTCTTCCCCGCAGGCGCAAGCCCCTACAGTTAATTACGCTACCGCATCGCGGTAACAACTTTCTCCTTCTCCAGATGGTCACTTCGTGTCGTGGGTGTTTGTTTTGTTTTTGGTTGCCCGTGGATTGTATACGGAGACTAATTTATGTCGTTGCCCGTAGGACGTGGATTAGACTGAATCCGTATTTTCTTAGATTTGGGTTTGGGGTTTTGGTTTGAGGATACGTTAGCCATATTTGAGACTAAGATCAACTCAAACGTTTGTTAAGGATACGTTAGTCTAATTTGAGACTAAGATCAACTTAACGGGATCGTTTAGATCCGACAAAAGAGCATTTTGGCTCTATTGTTCTAGTTTAGGGAAATAGAGGTCCATTGCCAGTTTAGGGACATAGTGGTCCATTGCCAGTTTAGGGACATAGTGGTCCAATAAAATTTATGGCTGTCAGGACCCATCACCTCTCTGAAGACGTTGAAGGATCACAACGAAAAATATTAGAGGAGTTCAGAGATGTACCCTTGAACCAATGAGTTGGTTGAAAGAGAAGATATGCTCAGTTCAAGATGATTTGAGGACTTACGGCCAGTTTGGGCTAAGTCCAATTATGTTTGAAATATTGGCCCTTTGGGCCATTAGACATTTGTCTGGGTTCAGCCCCTCATCATTCAGCAGTGCTAAACAGAGGTTTGGGGGCTCTGACAACATTTTTTCTTTGATTTCCTCAATTTTGAGATTCAATTGGAGGAGGGGCTTTTGCCTCCGGAAAATTATCCAATTTGGCTAAAAGTAGTGTTAAACACTAGAGAACAACAGTGTTAAACACTGGAGATAGAACTCTCAAATTAGTGTTAAACATTAAAAGACAATCAGTGTTAAACATTGGAAATATAATCTTCAATTTAGTGTTAAACACTAGAAACAATCGGTGTTAAACACTGGAAATATAATCCCCAAATTAGTGTTAAACACTAAAGACAGAGGGGTCACGTGTGGACACGTGAGAGCGCCCAAAGGGGGGACCAGATCCCTTTTCTTCGTTCTGCAATTAAGTGTTAAACACTTTTTATTTTCTGGCCATCACGTGTGGGCACGTGATAGGTATCCATCCATTGGATATTAAAGGGATTTGTTAGGGGTCAGGTGGGGACACGTGAGGGCGCCCTAAATGTGGAGCCAGATCTCCTTTGCTTTATCCTCAAATCTGCGAATAAGTGTTAAAAACTTTTCATTTTTATTTCGAGCATCACGTGTTGACACGTGATGGGGATTTATGCGTTGACTATTAAAACGTTTGCTAAGGGGTCACGTGGTAGCACGTGAGAGCGCCCAAAGCTTAGATTTCCCTTGCTTTTATTCCCTTTGTCTTGGAGGTCACGTGAGAGCACGTGAGGCATTGCCTCAAAACCTTTTCCTTCTTGTTTTTTGGGGATCTTTTCAGGAGTCACGTGGGGACACGTGATCTTTGTTCTTTGCATGCTTGAAGATCTCTTTATCTTTTAAGAATTAAATTCTTCATAGGGTTGAACCCTAATTTTCTTTTCAGAGGAATTAAATTCCTATATATGTAAAAGAATTAAATTCTTGTATAGGGTGAAACGCTGATTCTGTCTTGGAGGAATTAAATTCCTGTTAATCTGAGAGAATTAAATTCTCAATTAGGGTTAAACCCTAGTTCTGTCCATCTTGAAGGAATTAAATTGCTGTAATTTTTGGAGAATTGAATTCTCATATAGGGTTGAACCCTGGTTTTTATCTTGGAGGAATTAAATTCCTGTAACTTTGGGAGAATTAAATTCTCGTATAGGGTTAAACCCTAGTTTTGTTTTGGGAGAACTAAATTCTCTAAACTCAATTCCCCCTCTAAGTTTCGGATCTACATGGCAGGATCTCAACCCGATGAGAATTAAATTCTCAACCTATGGGGAGATGTGCTTCTGCAGATCTTCAACTAAAGGAAGAACTAAGTTATTATAGAAGAGTTAAACTCTTGGATTTTGAGAATTAAATTCTCTGTTTAAAGTTTTGATTCCCTTTCTTTTCTCACCTAGGGTTTTCTTTGTTGATAATTAAATTCTCCTCTCTTTTCTTCTCTCTTGAGAATTAAATTCTCGTTTCACTCTTCTTCTCTCCTGAGAATTAAATTCTCCTTTCTCTCTTCTTCTCTCCAAAAAGATCGATCCCTCTCTTCTCTTCTTGGCTCCTATTTATAGGAGAAAGAAAAGAATCAATTTGTTTTGTGAATCTTTCATTGAAAGATTTTAATTGATTTCATAATTAATATGATCCTTTAGATCACACAATGAATTTTATTCACCGTTGGATTTTAAATCCAAAGATATTCTGTTTGTTATTTTCGGTGAGATTTAGGGGAAATCTTTCCTTGTCTAAGATTTTTTCCATAAATTGGTGATTTTTAATCACCCTTGGATCTTTAATCCAACGGTCCCCATAATCCTTTTCCATTTGGAAAGATTTAGAAGTTTTTAGAATTTAATTTTATTAAACTGTAAGGCTTTCGAAACCATTCACGTGCTGACACGTGACCCTTGGTCACGTGTGAGCACGTGACCCCCAATTGAGTCCTTTTCTCAGCGTTTATTTACACTTCAGTTTTAACCATCACGTGTCAACACGTGACCATTGGTCACGTGTGAGCACGTGATACTTCATTGAGGTATTTTCTTCAGCCATTTGTTTTTATTTCTGTTTTAACTATCACGTGTGAGAACGTGACCCCCAATTGGGTCCTTCTTCAGCCGTTTATTTTTATTTCTGTTTTAACTATCACGTGTCAACACGTGATCATTGATCACGTGTGAGCACGTGATACCTCATTGAGGTAATTCCTGATTTTTAATCAGGGAATAGTGCATAACATATTTGCTCATAACTTTTGATCCCGGATTAATTATGAAGCCCATAATATATCAAATCGAAGGGTTTTTCGAGATGCTTCCAATATCATCAGAATTTAGCTGTTTCTCCTTCGGGAGTTTATCAAAATACAGGTCGGAAGATACTGGTTCGCATTTTCTTAAGCGCATCGCTGCCATTTGATACATTGGACTCTTTTGCACAGAAATTTTTGGCGGGAACAAGTCCAATCCTGGTCTTTGACGAAAACCATTAGCAATAAGTCAAGCTTTATAGGTTTCTACCCAACCATCTACACCAATGTTCTTTTTGAAGATCCATTTGCATCCTACGGGTTTTACCTCAGCAGGAGCAAAATCCAAAGTCCAAACTTTGTTTATGTACTTGGATTCTATCTCAGTTCGCATAGCATCCAGCCACTTCACTGAGTTTTTACTCGTGATGGCTTGCTGAAAACTAGTCGGCTCATCATCGTCGATGATGCAATCCTCTCGTCCCCCCTCTACGAGAAAACCGTAGTATCTCTCGGGCGGATGAGACTGCCTACTAGATCTGCAGAGTGGCGTGGGTCAACCTGTTCCATTGAAATCTAAGATTCTACTAAGTTTTTAGTAATAGTTTGTGATTCTGGAATTTCTTCCAGCTCCATCGCGCTCCCACTTATCTCTTTTTCGAGAAATTGAGTTTCCATGAAGCGGCATGATGAGAAACAAAGATCTTTTGTTCCTCAGCGTGATAGAAATAATACCCCTAGAATTCTTGGGGTATCCCACAAACTTACACAGTACGGAACGTGTCTCGAGTTTGTCCGGATGAACCTTTTTGACAAAGGTAGGATGGCCCCATATCTTCAAATACTTAAGACAGGGTTTCTTCCCATTCCACATTTCTATTAGAGTGGTAGGCACATACTTAGTTGGAACTTTGTTCAATAGGTATGCAGTAGATTCCAGTGCATAACCCCAGAAAGAGGGCGACAATTCAGCATTACTCATCATGAAACACACCATATCAAGTAAAGTGTGATTCTGTCTTTCTGATACACCGTTGTGTTGTGGTGTGTATGGAGGAGTAAACTGAGAGAGAATTCCATTCTCTTTTAGGTATTCCAGGAACTCGATACTTAAGTATTCATCGCCCCGATCGGAACGGAGCATCTTGATACTTTTGCCGGTTTGCTTTTCCGCTTCTTATACTCTTGGAATTTCTCAAAGGTCTCGGATTTATGTTTTATTAAGAATACATGTCCATATCTAGAGAAATCATCTGTGAAAGTAATGAATTAGGAATAGCCACTTCATGCATGTGTAGACATTGGCCCACACACGTCGTTGTGTATAAGTCCCAGGAGCTCAGTGGCTCTTCCTCTGTGTCTAGTGAACGGAGTTTTTTCATCTTTCTTATGATACATGATTGACAAGTTGCATATGATTGATACTCAAACGGATCTAAGTATCCTTCTTTATGTAACTTAGTCAGTCATGTTTCATTAATATGACCGAGTCTACAATACCATAAGAAAGCTTGGTTTGATTCTGGAGCTTTTCTTTTAAGTGTGTTTTGGACGTTGAAACCTTGATGTTGATTGAGAATGTATATTCCGTTACTAAGTATGCCTGACCCAACCATTTCATAATTTAGGTGAATATTGATAACATTGCTTATAAGTGCAAAATTATATCCTTCATTTAACAATAAAGATACAAATATAATATTACACACCATACTGGGTACACAAAAGTAGTTATGCAATAACAAAATATGTCCACTCGCCAATCCAAGGTGATATTCTCCTACTGCAACAACGTCCACACTGGCTCCGTTGTCAACCCTGAGGGTCATATCACCTTTTCTCAAAACTCTACGGTTTCTCAGCGCCTGCAAAGAATTACAGATGTGAGATCTTGATTCGGTATCCAATACCCAGGAAGAAGAGTTTATAGAGAAGTAGTTTTCAATTATGAACACACCTGAAGCCGAAGCCACAACTTGCTTTGTTTCCTGATTCTTGGCCTTTAGGGCCCTGCAGTTCTTCTTCCAATGTCCCTTCTTCCGACAATAGAAGCACTCTTCCTCTGTGGCTGCCCTCCCTGATCTTTTCCTTTCCCTTTCCCTGCACCTTCTGCACACCTCCCCTCGGTTTGGTAGGGGCCTTCTTCTTCTTCCCATTGGCCTTAGCCTTGGATCTAGAAGAAGAATATCCTCCACTAAAGAGAGCGGGTGTTTACTTGCTTTTGTTCAAGGTGCCCTTTGACATCCTCAACATATTAAGGAGCTCAGGAAGTGTAACTTCCATACTGTTTATATTGAAATTCAATATGAACTGGGCATAGGTGGAGGGAAGGGACCGGAGGATCAAGTCGATGTACAACTCATTTTCCAACGTGGTTCCCAGGCCCGTGAGCTCTTCAATGAGAGAAATCAGCTTCAGAACGTGGTCCCCGACAGACGATCCGATAACCAACCTCGCTTGAAAAAGTTTCTTCGAGGTTTCGTATCTTGCGATACGAGATTGCTCTCCATATAATTCTTAGGTGTGGAGGAAGATGGAGGCAAGGTCCATCTTCTCGTGCCGCCTATGATGTTCATTGTCCATGGAGGCCAGCACGAGACACTTAGCTTTCGCGCAATCAAGATCCCAGGTCTTACGGACCTCAATGTTCGCGGCCGAGAATGCTGGACTGGGAACATGGGGAACTTTCGCCGTGAGTACGTATGCGACCTTATCATATGTAAGAGCCATTTGGACATTCCTCAGCCAGTCTTTATAGTTTGGCCCAGCGAGTTTATATTTATCTAATATAAGCTTAAGTCCCGTCATGGTCGCTGCAATTAGGAGAGAGAGAAAAGTAACACCCAGCATATGCTCTTACAAGTTTAGATTGGTTTTTAGTTTATTTAAACAGGATGGCTCCCACCGTTTCCTCGAATTCTTCTTCAAACCCTAAAAAAAGAATTAGTCAGGATTAATCGCACGTCACAATACTTGCTTAACCTTTTGGCCAGTGTAACAACTCCAATTTTTATATACATAAAATTGATTTAAATTTGAAGTATACTTGGGGTATTTAATGTTGCTATTACCACTTTAAGTATTTATTTTCCCACAATAATTACAAGAAAGAGCTTGTAGCTCATTGGTAATACCTTGCACTGCTGAACCAAGCCACCAGAGTTCAAATCCCATACCCCACATTATTTTTATATTGATTTTTTAAAAACCTTTAGAATACCAAGAGTTTACACGTGCATATCTCATAAAAACCCCACTACACCCAAACATGTAACACTTGCAGGAGTTAGATGAACCGTCGGGGGGGACCTGGCCGCCGGACTCTGCCAACTCGGCCGACTCGGTGCTCCGACCGAGTCACCCCCGAGTCGGCCGATTCCGGCGACGGCCCCAACATGAAAGTTGTGTCTTTTCATATTCCCTATGCACCTGCAAGATTTCAGCCTCAGAACACTTCCAGAGCTCTTTAAAAACCCCAATTACTCCACTTTTAATACATTTTTATTACATTTTATCACATTTTTATTTTTAACTTTTCATCTACCCTAACGCTAGCCTAACCCTATAAATACCAACCCTACACACTACCCTCTCACCCCCAAAACTCTAGGCTCACTCTCTCAAAATTTTTCCAAGAAGTGTGTACGTTGAAAACAAGTTCGCGGCGAAGCTCCGATGAAATTCTAGCGGGAATTCCGGCGACGTTTTTAGAACAACCGGCGACGAAACAACGCCTCGGCAACTTCTTTGTTTCCCCTACACTCCTTAGTATAGATCGAAACCCGTAAGTCCCATTCTATCCCCCTTTCTATTTCTTTAAAATACGAAATTATGAAACCCGACGGAATTGGAACAAATCCGATTTCCGACTCGGTTTTCTATAAAATTTCACTTCTAACCAATACATTCATGCCTAAACATCTTTATCTTGACTATTAAACTTTTAAAAATCAATTTGAACAAGTTTTCCCACATGAAATGATAACCTTTCCAATTTACCGTATTTTTTTCACTTTAATACTATCATGTTTTAATTTCACATTTAACCCCTTAACCTTACTATACATTTAAAGTAGAGCACGAGGTAATGACCTACCTCCACACACACGCAAATACAACCCTAAACGACATCATCAAAACTTAGAACACGATAAAACGAAACTTTCATTTAAATACCATAATCTTAATAAAACCATTATTAAAAGTTTTAGATTTGATACACTTTTAAATAAATACCTTGTATTAGGAAAATACGATAAGTTGTGGACATCGATCGTTTATCTAAACCTGACTTTGTGGTGTCTGTGCTAGGCAAGTGAGCTTAGGTAACTTTAAAAGGCCCGTCTCACGATTCGTGAGCGGATCCCTCCTTCCTCACTTGTACTTACCTGGCCACAATTGGCGGTGAAGAGGCGATTTGAGGCTTCTAACGACTTGTCGTTTAGACCATTTAGAAATAGGCTAGTTGACTTAGGAAACCCTAGAAGCTAAAATACGGAAAATTACCCTTTGCAAATAAATACATTTTACTTTATAAAACCGTTTTCTAAAGGATTAGTATTTTACAATCTTTGCAAAGCGCCGCTACAACCCACCTTTGGGGAACCCGTTAGGGATAGTACGGTTTATCGTGCACCCTCAGGCCTAGTAGTGCGAGATTCAGACCTCCGCAAGGAGCATTCGGACTCGAAAGGTTTAAAATACGACATCTTAAGAAAATGAGATTTTTGGAATATAAAATAATTATTAAAATTATTTTTGTATAAACATATGTATATTTATTATTTAAATATCTATTTTATTGTAATATAAATATTCCACCTTTTTCTAAAAATCACAAGAATAAAGTTTACACTAAAATACCATGAACTTCAAATAATCAATATCACAGATAAATACCTTTATCTATAAAACTAGGACATTTTCACTAGAAATGTCACAACATAAAATCCACCCTCATTACAACTCTAAAGACGAACAATAAATAGTTGAGGTGTATTTTGAAAAATATATAAAAGTATTTTACATAAAACCCCTTCAAGTTTTATAAATTACCCTAAGGACCCTAGCAATTATAAGACCTCGATTCACAGTTCTGATTGTCTGACTCGGGTTTGAATCTGATTAATCTGACTTGAATATGATTCAAGTCAATCTATAATCTACAAGTTTCCAATTCATTATGAACACATGAATTCATGAATACAATTATCAATTTATACACTTGACTGAACCGAACCATGAATATATATTCCTTTTACATGATTCTCAGTATTCTATTTACATGACTCTACGGTTATAACCATTTCCTGATATCATGGTTTCGGTCAGTCAGTCAATCACTCATACAATCAATACAATTTTACAAGATAACAATACAAACAAGACATCGCGGGGTTTAAGGGGTAGATTGGTACGGAAGGTGTTAAAGGTGGCACGAGGTGGTCAGATTTAATACACCTAACATGAATCCAGTTGCTGTTGTACCGTGGCATAAACGGTTCCTTGTACTATACGTGCCTCTAGTCTCTAGCATATAGAGACTCCCCTCGTATACACTGGCATCCTTCGTACCAAGCTACAAACAACAGCGTTAATACGACACTACTACAGGATAATACAACTTTAAAATATATCTTCTTATTCCGTCTTATTCTACTTTCCTCTTACCTTTGGGACTTACCGAGCGACCTGTTCGCTGACGACATTCTGTTTCTTTTTTCTTTGAATGTCGTCAGGTGATTTGGACCCGGCGGAGATCGAGCCATCTCAAGAAGACTTGGAGTAGTTTGCCGAAGACCCTGCACTTTAGTTTCATTGTACACTTTTCCTTTCTGTACTTTTTCATTTCATGTTATGCCACCGTTTAGGCATTTTTTTATTTCAGTTGTATTTCCTTTCATGCATTGTACAAAGAATGTTAATAAATAAAAGTTGATGTTCTTTTTATTTCTTATCTCTTGTGTATTTACTTTATATTGCTTAGATACGCTTAGCGTATGTACTTCTGAGTATATACGTAGCGGACCTCGTCGCGTCCCCTTCGCCGTACACTGGGAAGCGGGGCGTGACAGCCAGGTTAATGTTGGTACTTCGAGGGAGATTTTCCAACGCTTTCGCGAAATTTCTTAATTATATAACATCTTTTCCCGGGAGGCGTAGCCCCGCTAATACCGTTTTAGACACCTATTTGATTTATAGAATTGACCGTTAAGTGAAATTATTTCCCGAAGAGCAACGGATACTCACAGTAGGACCGGGACCCAACTATCATTGTGTGATGAATTTGAAGGAAGCCTACCAAAACCAACACACTCAAGAAGATATGCAGCACTAGCAAGTTTTCTTTATGTTTGAAACTCCCGATGTGATTTTTTCCCCGTGCGCTTATAATCTTGACAAAGGTCAAAACATCATAAGTCGCAAATTAAGTTCAACTCGTCATTATCCAGATTAATCTAGACACATTCGTACAAGCCCTTGACGAAGGCCAAAATAGCTGTACGCCTGTCCTAGATTAATGTATCGATCTATACCACAGATAAGCACCCACTAGTTACCAAACACTATGCCTTGGCGAATGTCAAAACACATAGCATGAATACTAGTAGATACCTATCTGAAATGACGGAGGGCTACCGCTAGTTTTTGGCGAAAAAACCGTTAACGTAATGAACTTGATATAGTCGAAAGAACCTGATAGCTTTTGAAAAGGAGTGGTTTAAGCTCCGCTTTTTAAAAATTGCTTTTTGAAGAAAACCGAGTGGTTTTGTAATTGTTCCAACGACATCAGATTTTAGGTTTATTTTCTTGCATTAATTAGAATTAATGCGGTCCCATCAATTAACCTTATCATTGCAGCAAAAGAAACGAAAATAGAACGTAACGCTTATGCCATCTGCATTCGCTACGGGCCCCGTCATACACCGTTAGGTTACTTAACTACCGGCAGAACGGGGGCTGGTCTAGCACGGGTGCAAAACATAAGCAACGTTTATTATATATATATATATATATATATATATATATATATATATATATATATATATATATATAGCCATTCATCTCACACAATAATAAGCATTCCAGATCACAGAATCACAGATGAATAAATTGGATATACTAGAATTTCCGTATTTCGTTTAAGCCTGTAACGAAACACGGATTCCACGGTCGTGATGAATAGCTAAAACCCCATCCTAGACCCCTATGGGTGCGGCAAACTACTCGCCAAATTCCCGAAGTGAAGCAAACCCCCTCAATAAAATGAGTAGGCCACTCGGCACTTCAAGAACCCGGTAGTTTGTCCACCCCACCTTGGGTCTATCCTAGGAGCAAAAACAATAAAAAGAAATAATACAACGGTGGCTACAACCTTAACCCGGATGTGCCCCATAAAATAATATTATATCAATTTACAAATTTTACATGAATGAAAGAAAAGAAAAACACTCTTCTCGCATCCCCGACTATTCATTCACGACGATCCAACAATCCATATACATAAACTATCACAGATCACATATATGTGCAACCCCACTAATCGACGTATAGCGATTAGCAGACGTTTAACAACACACATATAAAACCCGATTAACCAAATAACTTAGAATTTCGATCGAATAACAAATTCGTGTCTACCCTATGAATAATCCAGTACACAAACAATTCTGGGTAGAAAAAAATATTCCAGAAATCATATTCCATAACATAAGACCCACAGAAGAAATTTGCAGTGACTCGGCCCTGACTCGGCCGCGGTTCGGTGGCCAAACACTGAGTTTGGCCGCGTTTCCGCGGTGGTCTTGACCGATCACTGCCTGAAATTTCTTCTGCGTTCCTATAAAATCCTGCTTGTATTTTTAAGACCTTTGAAAATATTTTTTGAACAGTTTAAAAATTCAACAGCAAGCATGGTCCAGAAATTGATTTCGGGCAAAAATTATTTTGATCGAAGTTCTAACTATTTACTAACAAGCTAGTTTAGGTTTAAGTATCTCTGATACCAGTGTAAGTCTATGCCGTATACCCCGCGAGTTCGCGGGGAGGCGGAATACATCAAAAACGATTTTTTCTTTGTCAAAAGATCAAGTTTGCTTTGCAACATAGACTTTATCAACTTAGGATCTTGATTAAACATTAACTAGCTAAGATATACTACAAGAAGGTTCTAACTACTCGGTTAGAGTGTTATACCTTTGTGTCAAGTTCTTCGGGTCTTCTCTTGGTTCTTGGCTCCTTGGATCAAGCTTCAACCTTCTTCTCCTTTCTTTGGCTCCTAAGTAGCTAGAATCGAACTCAGTTGTCGGTCTCCTTTATGTCGAAGAAGAAGATCCACCCGAGGGCCTATGGTCAAGCTTCAACCTCAAGTGAGGTAACTTAGTGGCCTAATTTGCTAAAAGAGACTACTAAGTAGATGTAGAGAATGATCAATGGACTAATATGTCTCATGAGCTTTATGAATCACAACACATGTAAAGGATTAGAGCTTGAGGGAGGAGGAGAGGAAATTAGGAGAGCGAGCGAGGAAGTGAAAAATGAACTGGAGATAATGGATAATGGTTGAGAGAATGGCTAAATCTCTACACAATAATTCAAGCATGGATTATTTAACTCACAAAATAATCACCCATATTTGATAGTAACCACAAATGAATAAACAAATACCAAGCCATGATTTCAACCATTCCTCAAGTGTCTCCCCAAATTCCACCTCATTAATCCTTTTCCAAAAAAAAGATAAATCAAGTAATGAGGTGTCTCCTTCTAGAAGCTCATTCTTGTGAAATTACAAGAATGCCCTCATCATATATGCATACCTGTATTCGTATTCCGAAAAATACGAATAAAACGAGACAGGAATAATCCAATAATATAATACTAGAATCCGGTTTAAACCAAAACCCACTAATATTATCCGTCCGAACATATCCGTGTAGCCAATACACGTATGTAATCGAAACCCTGCCGTAAGACCATACAGCCTCTATATCGTCTCGTTTGAACCAGAAAAACCCTCTGTATGGGACTCTAAAGACTCAACAGTACACTGGCAGTAGGTTTAACCACAAGTCCGTCAGTGGCACTAGCTGTACGTAACAACAACCCAGGTACATGTCGAAAAGAAGGCCGACGAGTGAATTCATCCGAACCCCTACTGAGCCTGTCTGTGACAATCTACGTGCAGTCCGGTCTGTTCGTCTGAGAGTATCGCATGTAAGGTCTAGGGGGTAGAAAACGTCAAACCCCTAATAACCAGACAAGTCGTATCGGTGTGGCTACTGGTCCAACCACCAGAGAATCTACCGGTCCAACCACCAGTAATTCTCAATCCGCCCTGACCAGAGACTTATGGTGTTGACCAACCGATCACTGTGCGACATCGACTCCCTATACCGGAAGAGACAAATCCCCAGCAGTCACTCACTGCCTCCATGTGGCTCAGGACTGTACCCAACTAAAACCTGTTTGCACGACTCCTTTGAGCCGTTGTAGGGTAGTAATCAAAGCACAGTGGGAACTCACATGAGACAAATGACGACTTCAGGTCGACAGACTATCTGCACTCATGTCTCCAGAGAACTGCTATCTGAGGCTAGGTATAATACCATCTAGTCAGTTCTTGGCGAGTCATGTCCGGTTTACTCACACCGAGTGAGCACCTGTATACAATCTTAGGTGCACCTCACCAATGGTTGCGGGACCAATCCATCGCCCCTCGTCAAGGTCTAGATATGTATACACACTAGTCTACTCTGGAGTATCGATACCCAGTCTTGATACTCCTACGACTATAGACACTTTTAAGGATGTGCCTATTGACTACCCAGCTCCCACAAGTATGATCGTCATCACAACACAGGTAGTCAGGCAAAGATCCTATGAGCTTTATCAACATGTACACAAGATATGAAATACAAAGTAAAACACATCACATGTTAAGATAAAAACAAATTAAATAGCATACTATCATATCGAGCAAGATTGTCATGAACATATATATCCCTAGCATCCTATACAATGAAGGCCTCTAAGGCATACATATCCAACAGCGTCTGCACCCTGTGTTAGTTATATGTATGTCCTAGAGGCCATTATTGTACATGATTGTATATTATAATAGATACTTGGATATATATAGAGAGGACTTTCTTGCTTGACATGATAGTATGCTATTTGGTTACTTTTTATCTTAACATGTAAACTGTTATTGTGATACCGTCTTTCTCTCACATGTTGATAAAACCCTTAGGATGTGTACTTGACTACCAGGACTATGATGTAGATCATACTAGTGGGGCCAGGGTAGTCCATAAGTTCATCCTTTAATTGTTCCTAGTCGAGGGAGTATCGAGACAGGGCATCGATATTCCAGAGTGTAGACTAGTGTGTACGTTTCTTGACCTTGTATGGGGCGATGGATGATCCCACATTCATTGGTGTTTGACATCAAAGATTGTACACAAGTGCTTATTGGAGAATGGGTACATCGAATAGGACTCGCCGAGAACTCCTAAATGGTATTATACCTAACGTCAGATAGCAGTTCTCTGGTGACACTGGTACAAGTTAGTCTGTAGACCCGAGATCGTCATAGAGTCTTGTGTGATTCCCACTGTGCTTTGATTTCCTCTCTACCACGCTCAAGAGAGCGTGCAAACGGATGAATTTTGGGTACAGTCCCGAGTCACATGGAGGCAATGAGCGATAGAAGGGGTTTTGTCTCTCCCGGTATTGGAGGTTGATATTGCGCTATGCTCGATTGGCCATAACAGGAAGTCCCTGGCCAGGGCTGATGATGAGATTTACTGGTAAGTGTTATCAGTAGTTTCTCGACCCGTTATGAGCCTCATATCGGCATGACTTATCAAGTTATTAGGGTCTGACGTTTACCACCTATCAGACGAAGAGACCGGACTGTACAGTAGTGTTACTTACTGGATTCATGGGAGTATGGATAAGCTTGCTTGTTGATTGATCTCTCAATACCTGGGTAGCCGTTACGTCCAACTAGTACCGCTGACGGCTTGTAGGTGACTGATATGATAATCACCTACTGCTGGCGTATTGACGAGTCTTTAGAGTCCTGCATAGAGATTTCCTAGCTCAACCGAAATGAAGTAGGGCACATATATGATATGTGCGGTGTTTCCCCAATCAGAGCAAAGCTCTGTTTGAATTTCAAAATTCAAAAAGGTGAAGCAACGCTTCAGATCCCTTGCGCTGCACGTAGAGCGCCACATATCAAAAGCAGACACGCCAGCGCAAGAAGCGCTGCGCCCAAGGCAGCGCACCCCCAATTAGAGCAAGGCTCTGTTTTAAAATTCAAATTTTAAATAAAGGAAGCAATGCTTCAGATAACTTGCGCTCTGCGCTGCGCGCCACGTGTCAAACAGTGGTGTGCTGCGCTCTACGCTGCGCAACACGTGTCAGCGCAGGTGCGCTAGCGCAGTTGCGCTGCACTCTGCGCTGCGCGACACGTGTCAAGCGCAGGTGCGCTAGCGCTAGCACTAAAATTTAAAATTATTTAATTAATCAGAATTAAAATTCTAGAAAGATCTTTCCAATCTTATTAAAATAAGAAAATTATCTTCTGTAAAACAGAGGCCTTAGGATCAAAGATCAAACGGTGGGGAAATATCCCCAGATCAATCAGAGAAAGATCTCTGTAACTAACTCAACAAACCAATTGGCCCTATATAAAGGTCCCTAGACTCCAAGTCTCACACATATACAGAGAGAGAGAAAAGGGAGAACTCTGAAAAATTTGAAAGGCAAGCCTTTGAAGAAGGAAGATCATCTTCTTCAAGGTAAAGAATTTAATTCTTGGAAGAACAGTGATGAAAACACCTCACAAAAAGAAGAATTTCTTCTAAAAATATCAAAGATCTAAGAACAAGATCAAGATCTTCACTACAAAAAAAAATAAAAAAGTTCAAAAAAGATCCAATCATAAAAGATTAAAGAAGTAATTTACTTCATTCCTAGATCTTTTGATCTATATAAAGGAACAGCCTTTTGATGAACCATTGGTTCTTGAATCTTGAGGTAGAACCTCTTTTGAGAACAAGAAAAACTTATTTCTTTGATCTGAATTGGATCAAGATGCGCTCTGCGCTATTGGACAGTGTCTTGCACTTTTGAAATGCGCCCTTGCGCTCCTTGGACTGTCGTAACTCACCAGAGCGCGCCACGTGTCAACCACAGAATGATCTGCGCCTTGCGCTTCTAAAAATAGCACACTGCGCTCTTGGATTGGCGCATAGCACCAGGACGCGCCACGTGTCAGCAGTGCACTAGCGCAGCGCATTGGCGTAGCGCACTGCGCTAATAGACTTGCGCTTAGCAGAGCGTGACATGTGTCACCTCCACATGCGCCAGCGCCTTGCGCTCCTTAATTGGCGCGCCTGACAGGCCACGTGGCGCACTGTCAGACCAATAAATACTGTGCATTATTTTAAAAAGGGCAGAGCCCAAGTAAAGGCCTAACATGCCAAATATAAATGCTATGCATTTAATTAAAAAGCCTAATGCTATGCATTGTTTAAAAAGGCAGAGCCCAAGTGATGTCTATCAGATCAATTTAAATGCTGTGCATTATTTAAAAAGGGCAGAGCCCAAGTAAAGGCCTAATAGGCCAAATATAAATGCTAATCATTTAATTACAAAGCCCAATGCTATGCATTGTTTAAAAGGGCAGAGCCCAAGCAAAGGGCCTAACAGGCCAAAGATAAATTAAATGTTGAACAATTTCAAATGGACTTAGCCCAATTCTGGCCATAAGTCCTCAATATAAGTGGAACTAAGCATAACTGCTCCCCCAATCAATTTACAACCAGTTCGAGGGTACATCTCTTTACTCCTCTGACATCTGTCATTGTAATCCTTCAACGTCGTCAGAGAGGTGACGGGTCCCGACAACCACACACTGTTACGGACTGTGGGGTCCTTAAACTCATGGACTATGACGTCCTTAACCTCGACCGTGATGTCTTAAAACTAATATCGGACTGTGGAGTCCTTAAATCCACGGACTATGATGTCCTTAACCTCGATCGTGATGTTTTAAAACTAATATCGGACTGTGGAGTCCTTAAATCCACAGACTATGATGTCCTTAATCTCGACCGTGATGTCTTAAAACTAACACCGGACTGTGAGGTCCTTAAACTCACGGACTATGATGTCCTTAACCCTGACCGCGATGTCTTAAAACTAACAATGGACCGTAATGTCCTTAAACTAATTATCGTCCGCAATGTCATTAAACTAAACAATAGAGCCCAATTGCTCTCTTGTCGGATCTAAACAATCCCGTTAGGTTGATCTTAGTCTAGAATTAGGCTAACGTGTCCTTAACAAACGTTTAAGTTGACCTTAGCCTCAAATAAGGCTAACGTATCCTTAAACACAAACCCCCCAAACCCAAATCTAAGAAAGATACGGATTTGGACTAGTCCACGCCCTACGGGCGACAATATAACTTAGTCTCCGTATACAATCCACGGGCAACCAAACACAAAACAAACACCCACGACACGAAGTGACCATATGGACAAGGAGAAAGTTGTTACCGCGATGCGGTAGCGTAATTAACTGCAGGGGCTTGCGCCTGCAGGGAAGAGCGTCCCCACAATCAAAAACCCCTCAAGCGAGGGGGAATCTGACGAAGTCTGCTACATCGGCCGCATCCGTTTAAACCTTCGATACATGGTGTCATAAATAAACTTGGCATCTTCGGAGAGGTGGACGGATAGCACCAATTAGCATCTGCCCCCAGATTCAGGCAAGACGTCCAGTCTTCCCGACTTCCGGCGGTGAACAGATTCTGGCACGTCCGGTGGGACCTTTTCCTCTTTCCACTCCACACTTCGTGTGTCGTATTCGCGAACAAATTGCGGTTTGTTAATGGTTGCCTTTGGGTTTCAAGTTACTAAGATTTGGTCTCTTGCTTGCCACAGAAAGCAAACAGCAATGGCATTCACCTGCTCGAAGTGCTCCAACTGCAGCTGCAACCCACGCTCCGCCTCACCTGGAGGTGTAGCTTATGGACCTCAAGCGGCGTCCCTATTCACGATGCCGATAGAATAAGCCACCCAGGCTACTACTGGATTATTTTTCGGGACCATGCTCCCGCCAATGAGCTTCACTGCTCCCGTGCCCGTACCAGAAGCCCCTAAGAAGTTGGTCTTCGATTGACTTACAGCTGCCGCGGCCCCTCTCAACGGGTCGCCCAACACCAGTGCCTCGGTCTTCTCCAGGCTGGGCCAGAACTCCTGCGGGCCCATGATGAAGCTTGCGGTCCCAGAAAAGGTTATTCCAAAGAGAGTAACCAAATCTGCTCCTGAAGTCTTCAAGGCGACTTCTCCTGCCAAGGGGCCAGTCTTTACAAGGCTGACCGTCTCAACTCCCGCTCCTGCTACTCAAAAGATATCGGTCTTTAATAGGCTGACACCGGCAATAACCCCTCACCTGAACAGGGGGCAGGACAAGGCCATCCCCGTCACCGAGCCAATTCCATCAGCGCGGCATGCTCGACGTCGCCACTGGCGCCGAGTGAGGAAGTCAGGAGGCAACTCCTCTTCTGGGCTAACTCCACCAGCCCCGACGGCGGAAATTAATTCTGCTGTTCCAACCGGGAACAGCTTTGAGCTGTAAATAAGGTGCGTAGGAATTCTCCTATCGCCATACTGAAAAGGTCTCCTCCTCCGCTGGAGAAAGCTACGGAAGCAAAGCCGGAACGGCCCCCGCAGCGGCCGTCCTCCAAGATCTATAAAGTCTGGCGGCAGGTCCGAGACTCAGTGATCGATCCAAATTTCTCCCACCAGCACAAGAAGCTGAAGGTCCAACAGGAAGTAAGCCATCCTTCTAAGCCACGAAAAGCTATCTGGGTGCCCACCTCGACGGACCCCTCAACTTCGACCACTCAGAAAAGGAGGCCAGAGAAAGCCCCTGTAAACGTGGCAGACCGCAAAAACACTGAGCCCAAACGCCCTAAGTCTGGGGGCATGGTGGTCCATACCGTTTACATGGCATCTGGGAAGGAAGATAGCCGTGCTTCAATGGGCCACCGACCACTCACCCGATCCATCACAAAAGCTCAGGAACAACAGCAGCAGAAGCACCAGGAGATGCTCACTGCGATGGCCGCACTCACTGGACCCAAAGAAAGTTCGGAGGCGTCATCGGAACAACGTCGCGAACACGAGACCGATGCTGAATTCCTTTGTAGAATGCTTGAAAGGAAGGACAAGGAGGCCACGGAACAAGCGGCCAATATAAAGCAGATGGCTCTCATGTTCCAAGACATGGTCGGGAAGATGATCCAACCGGATCCCCCAGCCGAAGATCCTCCTATTATCCTTGAAGATGACAGAGGAGAAACGTCAAATCCACCGTCGGCTCTTTCAACAGTCAAGGAGGAGATAATTTCCAAAGCTGCCCTGGATGACTACATCGCTTAGCAAATAAGAGTTCATCAGGTAACTGAGGTAGCCGGCCAAGTTGTCAAAACAGGGCGACCATATCCGAGCTGGTATGATCAGATAAAATACTCGTCGAGCTACACGATCCCGAAATTCCATGTCTATAAGGGGACATGCAATCCCCATCAACATGTCGCCCAATTCAGGGCTCTTTGTGGCAACACCGGCGGCGATGATAAGCTCTTGCTTCGCCAATTCGTCAGCAGCTTATCGGAGACGGCGTTTGAGTGGTACTCCGAGCTCCCGAACGACTCCGTCAAAACCTTCGCAGAAATGGAGTTGCTATTCACCTAGCGATTCGCGAGCGCCAGCGAACGCACCCCAATAACGGCGTTGATTAATGCAAGGGTGAAGCCGGGCGAGACATGGGTTCAATATGCAATCCGATGGCGGAACTTGTGGTCGAAGTGCGAACAGCGCATCGAAGAAGCACCAGCCGTGGGCATGTTCGTGGGCACCCTAGACCCTCATGCAACTATTTCACAGTTCATGATGTTCTTTAAACCGACCATGTTCCAGGCCTTAATCGATAAGCTAGCCCAGATGGATCAAATGGGTCACAGACCATCTCCCCCGAAGCCGGAACCTCGAAATGACAAGAGTAAAGGGAAGGCGACCTTCGTCGCGAACACCCAACAACAGCCCAGTGCCCCAAAGCTAGCGGATCAACTGGAAGAGAGACGGCGCTATTACAATGAGAAAATGAAGCGTCCTTACTCATTCCCACGGGACAAGACGAAGAGGCTGTTCGAGCTGGCTATGCGCAACAGGCTTATCAGTTTGCCGAATCCCAGGCGACCGCCGCAACCCAGCGAAATGAATAATCCCAATTACTGCCCTTATCACCAAACGGTAAGTCACCCGATTGAGGATTGCTTCGTCTTTAAAGGATGGATCGAGGATCAATACCTATAAGGCAGGTTTTCGCTGTCCGAGAAGTGGAAGGTAAACCCACCACAACCGCACACTCCTAAGAAGACGGACACACCGGGGGCAACTTGTTCTTTTGTTGAAGAAGCTCTGTGGGAGGTCATGCTTTCAGCCAAAACCAAAAGGATGCTGAATGATCTCCAGACATGCCCGGCGATCAGGTGGAAGAACCCGCTGGAACCTCAGATCATCGAAGGGATGCTGAAGCCGTGCCCAGCTCCAAAGATTGGTGGTGATGGCCCAAGCACTCACGCCCAGCCGTCAAAATCTTCAAAGAAGAAGAAGAAGAGATCCAAAAATCCCGTGAAGCCTGGCGACAAGCGCACGGACTTACAGAAACAGATCGACGCGCTGGAAGAGTACAATCAAAAGGCACGGACTCCTATCACACTCCAAGAGTTCCTCAGCCACGTCTTTCAGGAGGAAGATGATGGAGAGAGCTCTTCGGATGAATCCGAGGGATGCGTAGCAAGTTGTCATGTGATCTCTCACTCGTTTACGGACGATGAAAAAACTCCTTGCACTTAGAAACTGGGGGCAGACCCTAAACCAGAACTTCTGGGGCCGTCAGATGAAATGATCGACACATTCCTCAATGAAGCTCTCCTGAAAAGTGAAGCTGATCGGGAGCGTGAGACGACCATATTTGAAAGAGCCAAACGCCGTCGACTAGACGAAAGAGTCGAGACACTCCCACCGAATCAAAGAATATCCATCGCGGATAAAAATAAGTTCAAGACGAGGAAAAGGTTTGCTAAAGCCATATCAATGGGAATGAAGCTACCGCCCTCCGAAGGAAACTCTCCCGATAAAGCAAAGATGCATCCTAACTACTGCTTATATCATCAAAAGATTTCGCACCCCACCGAGGAGTGCAATGCTTTTAAAAGATGGTGGCAGGGATATGTTGCTCACCGGCAACATTTTAAGCGGATGAAACGCAAAACTCAGCGGGAGCAAAGAAGTGCGACTGAGGAGCATAAAACAGACACCGGTAACTGTCATATGGTCAACACCGGGGGATCACAAATTCTCACTTTCGGAACCGACTCTGACGAAGAAATGGCTCTTAGCCCCCTCTTTAAAGAATCCGCATTGGGGAAGGAGGAAGAACCGAAGGTCCGTGAAAACATCTAGCTGCGCAATCGCACGCTTCCAGAAAAGAATCTCGGATCTACGAGTAAAAAAGATAAGGGAAAAGAAAAGGTCTCTGGGGATATCGCCCTGGATGACCAAGTCATGAAAGAACTGACCGCCAATGACCCGCCAAAGAAGAGTAAGGTGGTCTATAACGTTCTAGCGCACTTGAGGAAGTTACCCTCGCAGCTCCGTATTCTCGACGCCCTTCTACTATCCAAAGAAGTGAGAGATTCACTGATCAAGGCGCTACAAGAGCCAGAGCAATTCCAAGCTTTTCTCGCCGAAGAAAAGATGAAGGACAAGCTAGAAGAAGTGCACACGGCCGATATTACCTTCAGCGACGAAGACCTCCTCCTTGGGACGTGCGAGCACAACCGTCCCCTCTATGTCTCAGGGTACTGCCACGATATAAAGATAGGCAAAATTCTGGTCGACAATGGGTCTTCCGTCAATCTTCTCAACGTGAGAGTGTTGAAGGAAATCTGCATGAGCATCCAGCATCTCGCTCGTGATAAAATCACCATCTCCGGTTTTGACTCCCAGTCATCGCGGACTCTCGGGTCTGTGATATTGACATTACGATTCGGGCTACTTATCACGGATATTAAATTTCATGTCATTGACGCCAAGACATGCTATAGCGCTTTGCTCGGCCAACCTTGGTTACACGAGTACAACATCATCCCTTCTACACAACATCAGTGTATGAAGTACTTTAAGGATGGTCTTGAGTATACCGTAACAGGAGAGCTGAATCCATTCTCCGTGAACGAAGTCCGCAAGTATGAAGACACAAAATACTTCTTGCCAGATTTCGAGGACACGGAGAGATGTCACAAACCGGAGAACAAAGCTATCACCACCATTCCTGTCTTCGGGAGTGATACTGAGGAAGAGGAAGAGATGGTTTATTCAGGCCCACCCCAGTACAACAAGCCAGGACCGTTCGCTCCTATGTTGATCTTTGGCAGCGACTCAGAAGATGAGGTCCATGCTATATTCTCCGCTCGGCCTTCAATACAAACATTCACTGATGAAGAGCAAAGTTTGCAAGTTGCCATGGTTCCGTCCAAACATCATAAAGAGCTAGACACGCTTGATACCTACAGTGTAGAAGAGCTGCAGACGTTCTACGTCCCTCCCAGGCGAGAAGGCGAAAAGGCGATCCTATTCTACCGCTCCGGGGAAACTAAAGTGGAGAAAGAAATCTGGCACGGCGCGGATCCTACACTGGACAGGCTTCAACCCATCCGTCTGCCTAGATATTATACAGAAGGCTTGAAAAGGCTGTTGAAGCGCCAAGGGATACCTTTCAAACAAACCGCTCGAAAAGCCAAGTTCTATGACAGGATCTGGAACGTTCTCGGAACTCAGCGCAAGTTGCCCAATGGGAGAATGGAAGCAATTGGGCTTGGATACGTTCGGTCCAAGAAACGGGAGCTACTCTGCGACTGCTATGTCGTACATGACTTTGGTGAAGAAGGAGATGCTCAATAGGAGAGTGCTAATCCTGAACCAGAAAAAGGCCCCGACGTAAAAATGCCCAGTCCTTCGTTCGAAGAACAAATGGATAAGGTTATAAGGGAAGCTGGTCAAAAAGTTCGAGACGACCATAATCACGAAATGGCCATCTACGAGAAAGCCAGGACGCAACGCCTTCTCCAACAGGCGGCGAAAGACGAAAATGCCGCTCTCTGTCAACCTGTTGTAAAAAAAGCCCGACGCAGAGGCAGAAACAAGTCGAAGAGCGGAAAAGGTGTTCAACAACGACAAAGCGGGACCAAAAAGTCACGCGATCGGGAATCGAGCGGTCCGGATTTGTCCCTTATGAAGAAGATGAGTCGAGCATACTCTTTTCCTCAAGATAAGACAAAGAAGATACTTGACCTCGCTATAAGACATCAAATGATTACACTGCCGGAGTTTAAACACCCCGAGCAAGCTGGCGAAGTCTCTTACCCTGACTATTTCTCTTATCACCGAGTAATAGGACATCCTCTCGAAGACTGCTTCACCTTCAAGAACTGGGTTGAAGATCAGTATCAGCTCGGCAAGTTCGCTCTATCCGACAGTTGGAGGATAACTTCGCCGCAAAAGCATGAACCCAAAGCTACGAGAGTAGAACCAGACCCACGTCAGTCTTGGAAGCGAGCTCGTACTTTTCATATGATAACGATATCAAAAGAAGAGCCCAAGAATATGGATGACCTTCCCTGGTGTTTCAAAAACAATGATGACGAGGTGATCTCAGAGTTTCCACCGGCACCAAAAGAGCTGAAAGATGGAATACACACTACTGCAGATAACCTCAAGAAGATTGATTTGGGGACGGAAAATGACCCGCGACCAACATTCGTTAGTGAGCTGCTATCTGAAGAAAGGGTGGCCGCGCTAAAAGACGTGCTTATGCGGCATAGAGATTGCTTCGCATGGAACTATTCCGAAATGCCAAGATTAGATCCAGAGATCGCGGTCCATAAACTAACGATATCCCGGACATCAAGCCAATCAAACAAGCACCGAGAAGAATGCGGCTCGAGCTTGAGATGAGCATCAACGCTGTGGTCAAGAAGCTGATTGACTCTGGCTTCATCCAAGAAGTTCAGTATCCTGACTGGATCGCCAACATTGTCCCGGTGATGAAGAAAAATGGGACAGTGCACATATGTGTGGACTTTCGGGATCTCAATAAAGCCTGCCCGAAGGACGATTTTCCAGTACCGGTCACTGAGCTGATGATAGAAAACACGTCCACTCACGAAGTTTTCTCCTTCATGGACGGCTCATCAGGATATAATCAGATAAAGATGCATCCCGAAGATCAGAAGCACACCGCTTTTCGGACCCCTTTGGGTATATTCTATTACAAGGTGATGCCCTTCGGTCTAAAGAACGCCGGTGCCACCTATCAGAGTGCCATGAAAAAGATCTTCGATGACCTTATACATGAAATCGTCGAATGCTATATCGACGACCTCGTGGTGAAAAGAAAATCATACGAGGAACATCTCGAGCATCTGAAGATCGTGTTTCAACGCCTTCGGTAATATAACTTGAAGATGAACCCACTCAAATGTGCGTTCGGGGTGTCCCCAGGTAAATTCCTAGGATTCATCCTCCGGCACCGAGGTATCGAAATAGACCCGTCAAAAATTAAGGCGATCATGGAGATGCCCCCGCTAAGGACTCTCAAGCAATTGCGGTCTCTCCAAGGGAAGCTCGCATACATCCGGCGATTTATAGCCAATCTCTCCGGCAAGTGCCGCCCGTACAGTCACTTGATGAAGAAGGGAACCCCGTTCGTCTAGGATCATAAATTCCAAGGTGCACTGGACGAAATCAAGCAGTACCTGCAGAACCCGCCAGTGCTGGCTGCTCCGGTCAAGGGAAAGCCTCTCATTCTTTATACAACAACCCTAGAAAGTTCCTTAGGCGCATTATGGACACAAGAGAACGGCCAAGGGAAGGAAAAAGCCCTCTACTATTTGAGTCGAGTTCTACTGGGGGCAGAAAGCAATTACTCTCCCATCGAAAAACACTGCCCGGCGTTAATCTTCGCGATAACGAAGCTCAGACACTATGCGTTGGCGCATGAAGTCCGTCTCATATCGAAGGTGGATCCTCTCAAGTATTTGATGTCAAAAGCCATATTGACGGGACGACTCGCTAAATGGGCCCTGCTCTTGATGGAGTTCTCAATAACCTATCAGCCTCTTAAGGCGGTGAAAGGCCAGGCCATCGCCGACTTCCTCGCCGAACATCCGATACCGGCCGATTCTCCCTTGAATTGCGAACTGCCAGACGAACATGTGTTTGATGCGATCGACGGTGGTGGTATCCGGTGGGAACTTTATTTTGATGGAGCGTCTTCCATGAAGAAGCGCAAACAGAACACGCCTATAATCAAATCAGGGGTAGGCCTTATATTCGTGACCCCACAAGGAGGGATAATGCGATTCGCCTTCTCCTTGACAGAGCCGAGGACGAACAATGAAGCCGAGTATGAAGCTTTGATAGCAGGCCTCGTGATCGCCATCGACATGGGAATTGAAAACCTCCTCATATACGGAGATTCCCAGCTGATCGTTAGTCAAGTAAATGGTGACTATCAGACGTGCAAACCAGAGTTGGTGAAATACGGTGAAAGAGTGCAGCAACTGCTGACTCAAATTCCTTCATACACCTTGGAAAGCATACCGCGTGCGGAAAATAGCAAAGCGGATGCACTAGCTAAGCTCGCTAAAGAACCAGTCGACGAGAACCTCGATGACGTAAGGATCGTTGTGCAAAGCCGTCGGGTCCTCGCACCGGCGGAAATATCTCCGAAATCATCCGAGAAAAAGGAAGCGACTGAACAGAAGGCCTTGCAAATAAAAGACCAAGAAATGGTCGAGGATTGAAGAGAAGCCTTTATAGACTACTTCAAATCCCGTCGAATGCCTAAAGATGCGTCCTCAAGACATCAGCTCATGAAGCGAGCCTTATCTTTCGCCTTCGTCAATGATACTCTGTACAAGAGATCATTTGATTCTCTGTGGCTAAGATGCCTGGGACCTGAAGAGGCAAAGAGAGTCATCCAGGAAGTTCACGACGGACTCTGTGGTTCTCACCAAGCCGGGCCGAAGATGAAGTTGAAGATTAAACGGATGGGTTACTACTGGCCCACGATGATCCAGGACTGTCTCGAGTATGCGAAGCAATGCCACTCGTGCCAAATCTATGGGGACTTTATCGATCAGCACCCAAATCCACTACACCCAACAGTGGCTAGCTGGCCGTTTGAAATGTGGGGAATTGACATAATCGGCCCCATCGAACCAGCATCGTCCAGAGGACATCGTTTCATTTTGGCGACGACTGATTACTTCTCCAAATGGACAGAAGCAGTACCGCTGAGGGAAGTGAAGACGGAGAATATCCTCCATTTCTTCAAAACGCACGTCATTTATCAGTTCGGAACGCCGAGACGGATCATCTCCGATAACGGGCCAGCCTACAGAAGCCACAAGATTAGCCGCTTCGCACAACAACACAACATAGACTGGAGATATTCCTCAGTTTATAATCCCCGAGCTAACGGTCTAACTGAGGCTTTCAACAAAACCTAAACAAAGATCGTGAAGAAGTCGGTGTCCAGAAATAAGAAAAACTGGCACGAGAGACTGCAAGAAGCTCTCTGGGCGTATCGAACTACGTTCAAGACGGCCACGAACACAACGCTGTACGCGTTGGTATTCGGTACAGAAGCAGTACTCCCCCTCGAGATAGAGCTACCTTCTCTGCGAGTGGCAGTCCATTACGAGCTGACGGACGAAGAAAACGCTCACCTTCGGCTTGAGGAGCTCGATGCCCTTGATGAAACCCGGCTCGTAGCGCAACAAAATCTGAAGGCTTATAAAGCAAAGATGACGCGCTCTTACGAAAGATTGACTAGGCCGAGAACATTCCGCCAAGGAGAACTCGTGCTAGTGGTCAAAAGACCTATGATCCCCAATCGTGCTAAATGAGGGAAATTTGAGCCGAATTATGAAGGCCCATACATCATAGACAAGGTCTACCAGGGTGGAGCCAACCTACTCATGGACATGCATGGTGAAAGACCTTTCAGGCCAATAAACGATCACTTCCTGAAGAAATACTACGCTTGACGAGTCACGGCCTAGGTCAACAATAGATGATGACGTCTATGTCCGCTCTCTATCTTCCTAAGCCCAAACTCTATAAGAAGTAGCCGAACGACGGACCGAAACGTCCTTAAACTAACAACGGACCGAAACGTCCTTAAACTAATGACGGACCGAAACGTCCCTAAACTAACAACGGACCACTATGTCCTAAAGCTGGCTGTTGACCGAGATATCGAAAAACTACGGCGGATTGCAGCATCCCAAAGCTGATACAAAAAAAAGAAAAAGAAAGAAAGAAAACGGTATGTCCATAAGCAAAATGGGCACGGATGAAAACCCGAAAGGGCTCCGTGAGTAAAAACAGCAGGGCTACCGGCGAGTCTTGTGAAAACCCGAAAGGGCGCAACCTCGTTATATATATAAAAAAAAGAATAAAAAAAGAGAAAACGGTATGTCCATAAGCAAAATGGGCATGGATGAAACCCGAGAGGGCTCCGTGAGTAAAAACAGTAGGGCTACCGGCGAGTGTTGTGAAAACCCGAAAGGGCGCAACCTCGTTATATATATATATATATATATATATATATATATAAAATAATAATAAAAAAGGTATGTCCATAAGAAAAATGGGCACGGATGAAAACCCGAAAGGGCTCCGTGAGTAAAAACAGCAGGGCTACTGGCGAGTGTTTGTGAAAACCCGAAAGGACGCAACCTCGTTAAAAGACACTTACAGGGTCCTCTCGACCTTGTAAGGAGAAATCACCCGCGTGAGATCCTTACGACTCACAAGGGAGCAACACACTTAGGGATCCCCACGATTCCTAAGAAGAAATTACACTTGCGAGATCCTCACGACTCGTAAGGAGAATTCTCTTATGGGACCCTCACGGCTCATAAGATTTGAAAGTCTTAAGTTACAGAGACCTGAATCTGTTCTTAAGCAACCCCCACAACCTCCGATACTGCCCTACAAGCGGCTCAATGCCGACCCTTGTATACAATCCACGGGCGCGAATAAACATTTCCCTAACAAAGTCCCATCCGTGACTAGGGATATGTTCGCACGACAAACAACCCTTGTAAGTCCTCTCTACTTATAAGGAGAAAACTCTCTTGTAAGATCCTTACGACTTAAAAGAAGCCATACACTTAGGAGTCCTCACGATTCCTAAGGAGAAATCATACCTACGAGATCCTCACGACTTGTAGGGAGAAATACCTTTGTGTGACCCTTACGGCTCATGAAGTCAAAAGCCTTAGTCGACAGGACCCTAACCCTGTTTACTAAGCCACCTTTGTTCGACATCGACAGAGGCAAATGATGATTCACTCCTGGCAATATCCCAGTCGTTGCGATGTTGATGCCGAAATCGGTGTCTAATCCCAAGCTTATAGCGAAAAGTTGGCAAGCCATACATGCATACGAAATAGCCGAAATGATTGGGCAACTCGCAATAAAAAGCAGCGAGTAAAAATAAAACAAATAGACGAAATGATTGGGCACCACGAAAAATAGCCGAAATGATGGGGCAATCGCGACCTTCGCGATATAAAAGCTGAAATGATAGAGCATCACGGAAAGAATTGAAAAATAAAAATAAAATTTATGCCCTACAGGTAATGTTACATCAATCCCTGTATACAATCCAGGGGCGCAAACAAAGAAAGAATTACACTCCTCTCTCGACGGCTCATAGATAGCCTGGAGATCATCTCAACATTCGTCTCAGCAGACACAACATCAAGCAAAGCGGAACAGCGGTTATTCCCAGTTCCATGACTCGGCGGTATACAGATGACCGAGAGTCAAATCCCAACTCCGTGAAATGCGGATATAATCAACAAAATTCCTGGTTACGTGGAACACGGATAACGTCACTTCTGACCCCGTGAAAAACGTCCACAACGGATCCTGGTCCTCGTAGAGCACGGCAGTGAACCCGTGTGAAGCATCCAGAGCGGAGCCTAGTCCTCGCCGAATACGGCAGTGAACCCGTGGGAAGCATCTGGTGCAAATTCTTGGTCACGTGGAACACGGATAACGTCACTTCTGACCCCGTGGAAAACGTCCAGAGCGGATCCTGGTCTTCACAGAGCCCGACAGTGAACCCGTGTGAAGCATCCAGAACGGAGCCTAGTCCTCGCCGAACACGGCAGTGAACCCGTGGGAAGCATCTAGAGCAAAATTCCTGGTCACGTAGAAAGCGGATAATGTCACTTCTGACCCCGTGGAAAACGTCCAGAGCAGATCCTGGTCCTCGTAGAGCACGGCAGTGAACCCGTGTGAAGCATCCAGAGCGAAGCCTGGTCCTCGCCGAACACGGCAGTGAACCCGTGGGAAGCATCCAGAGCAAAATTCCTGGTCATGTGGAACGCGGATAACGTCACTTCTGACCCCGTGGAAAACGTCCAGAGCGGATCCTGGTCCTCGCAGAGCACGGCAGTGAACCCGTATGAAGCATCCAGAGCGGAGCCTGAACCTCGCCGAACACGGCAGTGAACCCATGGGAAGCATCCAGAGCAAAATTTCTGGTCACGTGGAACGCGGATAACGTCACTTCTGACCCCGTGGAAAACGTCCAGAGCGGATCCTGGTCCCTGCAGAGCACGGCAGTGAACCCGTGGGAAGCATCCAGAGCAAACATCGGACTGTGGAGTCCTTAAATCCACGGACTATGATGTCCTTAACCTCGACCGTGATGTCTTAAAACTAACAATCAACCACAGTGATTTTACACTGATTTTACCTTGGTTCAAGGGTACATCTCTTCACTCCTTTGATATTTGTCGTTGTAATTCCTCAACGTCTTCAAAGAGGTGACGGGTCCCAGTAACCACGCATTTCATGGACTGTGGAGTCCTTAAATCCACGGACTATGATGTCCTTAATCTCGACCGTGATGTCTTAAAACTAACACCGGACTGTGGAGTCCTTAAATCCACGGACTACGACGTCCTTAACCTCGACCGTGATGTCTTAAAACTAACATTGGATTGTGAGGTCCTTAAACTCATGGACTATGATGTCCTTAATCTCGACCGTGATGTCTTAAAACTAACACCGGACCGTGGAGTCTTTAAATCCACGGACTATGATGTCCTTAACCTCGACCACGATGTCTTTAAACTACGATATCCTAGAAAACGCCCAGGTCGGAGCCTGGTCCTCGCCAAACATGGCAATGAAACCATGGGAAGCATCCAGAGTAACCCTTAATTCCGTAAAATGCGGATAAGGGCAACTTCACCCATCACTTGCGGGTCCTCACGACTCGTAAGTGAGTAAATTCTCTTGTGAGATCCTTACGGCTCTCAAGAGAAAATACACTTAGGAATCCTCACGATTCCTAAGAAGAAAATGCACCTACGGGATCCTCTCGACCCGTAGGGAGAAAATACTTTATGAGACCCTCACGTCTCAAAAAGTTGAAAAGTCTTAGGTGACAGACCCTAACCCTGTTTTCTAAGCCATCGTTACTCTACAAAAAGCCTAAGACTGACAGCTATACGCTATTTACAGACCGCACTTGCTAAAATCGCATAGCAAACAACACAACAAGAAAGAAGAAAGCAGAGAAATGACACAAGACATTATGAAGAATGTATATCTTTTATTCATGAATTCGATTGAGTACAAGATACATCGTGTTAAAGAATAAAAGAAACAAATACATTTTATTTACAATTACAAATGATACAAAATGTTCATGGAGAAGGAAGCGTCTTCAACAAATCCGTAAGTTGCTCTCGCACTTCCTTCAGCGCCTTCTCCTGATCTGCTGCCGCAGCCAACTCTGCTTCCACCTGGGCCCGCTGCTGCAAGTAGGATGAAAGTTGTTCTTCGATGGCTCGCTGAGCTGCTTCATGACCTTGGGCATCACACTCAACGGTATCGAGCTTCTGCTTCAATGTAAACCCGTCGGAGATACTTTGCAGGAGGCCCTCGAAGATAACTTTCACCCGAGCAGCGTTCGCGTCAACCTCAGCACGCAGTCGAGCAGACTCGCTTGAGGTCTCTTTGCATTCCCTCCACCTTAAAGACGCTTCTTGTTCAAGATGGCGGAAGTAAGAAGCGCTCTGCTAGATCCATGCCGCCCGTTGAGTACTCGTGGCCAAAATCTCGGGGGCAGGACGCATAAGTTCCAGCAGATACAAGCGGGCCTCGATCTCCCTGCAGTGGTTAACCCAAGACTCGACGACGCCTTCATTGTGGAAATTTACAAGCGTCGTCAGCATCGGATTAACCTCAGCAGTGAAATCTACGGCAGATATAGGAGCTTCTGCGTCAAGCTCCTCGACGCATCTGCTCGGCATACTCAGACTCATCGCAGCACCCTTTGAGGATGGACGTCTGGAGAATGGGCCTGCCGGCATCATAATGCGGGACTCGAAAGGAACTGGAAACAGAGCGATAGCAGCAAAAAAAATCATAATCAGATGACAGACCTAAAAATACAAGAGATTCATGAACAATGGAATTTACTATACCAGCTGCAACAGATGGCAAAGCTGGGAGGACCGGTGGCGCAACTGATCTTTTATCTCCTCCTTTGATCTGTAGCACTGCAATCAGGACAAGAAAAAAAATCAGAAACAATTTCATTATTGAAAAAAAGAAAGAGCATTAATTGAAAACTATACTCACCAGCACCACTAGAGGAAGCAAGCTCCGACGGGAAGGAGAAGTGTGGGTGCAGCACCTGGTACAGGTGATCAAAAAGCACTCCTGCAAGGACGCAATAATACAACATCGGTACATAAATTATGCAGCCAAGATAAGACTGATAAGTCATAAATCCATACCTTCCAGCATTTGCGACGGTACGAGAGAGGGTAGAGATGTGGCCACCGTTAGGGCGGTAACTGACGGCGCTCCCTCGAGTAAAGGGGCATCAGCACTAGTCGCACCTGCGTTAGAAACAAGATAAGCCTTGTCAGGAAGGATTGCAGAATAAAAAGAAGGACGGTAACCCAAAATTTACCTGATGAGTCGCCAGCCGAAACGGCGGCGTTTCCCTCCTCCATTGGCATGGGTTCACCTCCCGTTGCCTCATCGCTAGACTCTACGGGAGTCGTCGTCACGCTCGCGACGCTGGAAGACGACAAGGAGCCGTAAGCGGGGAGAGCGATGATCGGAGCGGCGCCCGACTCTTGAGAAAGAGCGGTCGTCTCGTGCTCAGCGATCATGCCCGTCTCATCCACTACCACCTCAGGCTCGGCGGTCGCAGCCTTCTCGTCCACCACTGCCGTGGGTTCATCGGTCGCAGCCGCTCCATCTACCGCTGCCTCAGGCTCGGTCGTAGCAGCCGTCTCATCTGCCGCCACCTCGCGCTCAGCAGTGGTGGTCGTCTCGGGCATAGTAGTCGTAACTGTCTCATCAGCCACTAGCTCAGGCCCGGCGACTACGGCTACACCGCCTACCGTCACCTCGGGATCAGCTGCCACCTTCTCCACCGTCCCCTCAGGCTCGACGGTCGCCACCGCCCCTTCAGTTTGACTCGGCCCTGCAGGATAAGATGTATAAGAACCGATAGTTTTACAACTTTTACAACAAAGCCTCGAAAAGCACATTACCTGAGGTTGATTGACCGTTGGCTTCCCGAGCTGCACGCGCCGCCCGTCTATGAGTAGTAGACAAGGCAACCGGGGGCTCCTCTGAAGAAGTAGCAGCGGGAGTAACGGCGCTTCAGCCCGCTCCCATGGCCAAAGCAGCGCTATGCTCCTTCGCTGCGCGCCTCAAGCGCTTCCTCTCCTCCCGGGCCGTCACGACGGACCTCTTAGAAGCCTTCTTCAGCAAGGCTTCGTCGTCCGCGTTCAGAGTTGCCTCCAGAGCCTTCAAGGCATCCATCATCGGCTTTTTGAGTTGGGTCTCTTGCGGCAATTCCGAAGAGGCCGGAACATCGGTAGCTGGCCCGGAGAGAATTCCCACGTCAGTTTGCGAGATAGGTCTTGTGGTCCCTGCGATAAGACAAAGAGGGGGTTAGATTACTCATAAGAAATGGAAGCAGAGGCATAGTAAACTAAAATGTACCAAGGCCTAAGGATGCTCTGAGTCGTTCCTCCTCCTGGAAAGTTTTGAGAGAAGCAGGGATAGCTTCTTCGGTAGAAATGCCTGTTAAAAGAAGGAAAAGCGTTAGTCAAAAAACAATGATAGAGGTACGATGCAATGACGAAAAATACAACTAGTGATTACCCGATTGCGTAAGTTTAGCCAACCACGCATCGCGCCTCGCCAATCGCTCTGAAGCTGCGATGGCGGTCGCTATATCAGTGTCGTCTGGCGGCATAAATAAGCCCTCGTTAGTCCCGTACTCACCCAAGCCCTCGCTATAAGGAGCATGAGGTTTCTGACCAAACGCAACGTCGGCAGAGAGGATCGACTTCTTCTTCCTCTTCTGCGCGCGAACCCCAGGTGCACCCAAAATCAACTTACGTTTCGTAGGCACTTTAGGACGGCGGGTCCCGATGTCCAAGCCCACGCCGAATTCAGGAGAAACCACATTCACCGTCTCCACCGGAGCACGGGGCGCTGGGGGCGTCCACGGTATCACAGGGCAATCCGCACGGGGGGATTAGTACACACGGAGGCTCATCTCCAGCATCTCCTCTCAGCGGAGGAACAACGAGGGTCCTTGGCCTTAGAGGGGCTTTACGATCGCTGGCGGGGGGCACACCCTTGCGGTCAAGTAGCAACCGCTTCTCTTCTCAGATAACAGCACCCATCGCGTGCTGATACCAAGCCCCGTACACGTTGAGGGCCCTTGGAACGCAACTTGGCTCGCTGATGAAGAAGTGGGAGCCCGTGTTCAGCCGCATAAAATGGTGCAGCGCACTTCGTATCCCCTCCCTGGTGGCCGCAGGCTCTTCCAAAAACGCCTCCAGTGGAACCCCCTGGTTATAGCTTAGCAGTTGGGCGAACCGATGGGGGTTGTACCTCATAAAGAGCGCCAAGTCATTTTTCCTGAACATAACGAAGCCCGGCCGGATGGAGTATAAATGTATAATCTACCGGGCTTTCAATACGGAGGCCCCATCCTGATGGAGTATAAATGTATAATCTCCTGGGCTTTCAATACGGAGGCCCCGTCCTTGAAACTATCACGCAACGCCAACACCGACTTGGAGGTCTCCGGGCCGATGGTCATGACCTTGTCCATGAAAGAAATGCCTTCTCCGACCGTGTGCGGACGAAGAAGTAACCTCTAGCCTCCCGCGGAGGCGGATTCACAATAGAAGCGCCGACCAGCCTCATGACTCTCGGGAGTCTGCACTTCTCGTAGAACGAGGGCCTCTTGTGAATACCAAAAACACCGAGCACATGCATTTCCATCCATGAAGTAAAATAGTGCGTCGGGAAATTGGTGGGTTGCACCCCTGGTTCATTTGCATCCACCGCCACGCTGAGACCATGGTACATGTGGGCCAACCCGGCGATTCCAATCGACAATTATATGCCAGCTACCATCCGATGCGCTGGGTAGAAGACAGATGGCCTCATGTAGCGCGGGTGCATGGGGAGCACGAACCAGCACAACCATAACCTCATAAACCCGAGATAGAAAGTCTCCTCGTCAATGCCCGGAGCGGCGATTTCCGATAAGGGCACGATTGCAGCATCGGGAAGGTAAAAACCCCTTCTGATCGTCTTCCAGTACTGGTCGACGATCTAAGCCAAAGCCGAAGGGGTCGTCGAGCTTGGCAAACTTTTCACTCCGCTGCGATAGAATCTCTGGTCGAAGAAAGCGGGCGATGAAATCTGCAAAACTAACTCCCTGCCTCACGATTCCAAGTAAAGACTTTCATACATATTCAGCACCTTTACCAGGCTCGGAAACTGGTGCTGAATAGTATTCTCCGGCGTTAGGCCCATTACCAGTGGCTTGGTGGCGAAGACATATTCATCCGGAGGAAGTAGCTCCTCATAGTGCTCTCCCCTCACCGGCAAACCGGAAATTTCAGCAAATTCTTCCAAAGTGATGGAAACTTCCCTATCCGTTAGAAGAAAGGTATGCGTGGGGATGTTCCATTGCTCCACGAATGCCTTAATCCACCACGTCGGGGGAGCAGAATATTCAAACAGCGAGGCGTAAACTACACGATACAGACCGATCTTCAGCAAATGCGCCTTCTTCGCTGACAAGATGTATCTGGCCCACTGCAAATACCCGGCCGATTGTCGAGGGGTCAATCCAATGTTATAGGGTTTTCCCCAAGGGCGCGACTCATCCTGGCATATGCGCCGCCCCAGAATATCCACGGCTGGCGGCGGCTACACGGGAATGGCAGCAATCGAAGGCTGAAGAAGGTCCTCCGAATTCCAATTTACGACCTCCACGGCATAGTTCACCGGGGGTGCATCTGCATATGGGATCGATGAGATCGGCTCTGACGGCGTCGCGTAAGAGAAGCTTCGGCGGCCCTAGATAATCTCGCTGTACCACCTACCCCACAGGTGAAGGTTCTTATACTCACGGTCGTAATCCTTAATAAGAATAAGAACCTCCCGATCCACCGGCGCCTCAGGGAATCCTCCCTCTGAGCGGAAAAATGGGAACGAAAGATCAGCAGACATGTTGTCTACAAGAAAAAGCAAAATTCAATCATCAGTATCATAATTTAATTTTAAAAATTCCAACGCTTGGTACTTTAAAATTTATACCACATTGCAATGCAGTGGAGAGGGGACCAAAGGGGGACCCACAAAATCCAGATGACAATACATCAGTTAATAAGACAGCCTCATCATTGGATGAGACTGTCAATTAATGAGAAAATCCTCAAAGAATATTCTCATTAAATGAGAAATCCCTTGAGACAAGGAGAAGATCTCCCATTTTAGAGCAAAGCTCTGTCACAGAGTGACACTTGTCAAACTCTGGTCACAAGGGAATAAGATTCCTTAAAAAGCCTAGCTTTGTAATAATGATGGAAAAATCCATCAAAGAAAAAAATTAATTCCTAAAAATTAAAGTTCTGGGATCTTAAAGATCCATAAAAAAAACTCTTAAGAGTTCATCATCAGAAGATCAAAAGATCTATATTCTGTCAATGAGCAAAGCTCTGTTCATGGGTTAAGAAACCCTGAAACAAATTCTTGAGAGCAAATCTCTGTTTGTGAAACCCCAAAGGGGATTTCTTTAGATCAAAAGATCTATAAAGAGCAAGGCTCTATTAATTAAAGTTGATTTAATTAAGTTTAAATTTTTACCTAAAATTTGCTAGGGTTCTAACTCTGAAGTTCTTGAAAACAAGAGCAAGGCTCTGAAAATAAAATTCTTGAAGATGATAATCATCTGCTGAGGACCAAGGGTCTTATTTATAGGCGCTCAAGCGCCTCTTCAATTCCTAAATCGATCCAATGGATCAGATGTTGCCACCGCTGCACTCACGTGTGCGCCACGTAAGCGCAACGGTGGGGGGGGCATTTGTTTCCCCAATCATAGCAAAGCTCTGTTTGAATTTCAAAATTTAAAAAGGTGAAGCAACGCTTCAGATCACTTGCGCTGCGCGCAGAGCGCCACATGTTAAAAGCAGATACGCCAGCGCAAGGAGCGCTGCGCCCAAGGCAGCACACCCCCAATCAGAGCAAGGCTCTGTTTTAAAATTCAAATTTTAAATAAAGGAAGCAACGCTTTAGATAACTTGCGCTCTGCGCTGCGCGCCACGTGTCAAACAGTGGTGCGCTAGCGCAGTTGCGCTGCGCTCTGCGCTGCGCGACACGTGTCAGCGCAGGTTCGAGGGTACATCTCTTTACTCCTCTAACATCTGTCGTTGTAATCCTTCAACGTCGTCAGAGAGGTGACGGGTCCCGACAACCACACACTGTTACGGACTGTGGGGTCCTTAAACTCATGGACTATGACGTCCTTAACCTCGACCGTGATGTCTTAAAACTAATATCGGACTGTGGAGTCCTTAAATCCATGGACTATGATGTCCTTAACCTCGACCGTGATGTCTTAAAACTAACGTCAGACTGTGGAGTCCTTAAATCCACGGACTATGATGTCCTTAATCTCGACCGTGATGTCTTAAAACTAACACCGGACTGTGAGGTCCTTAAACTCACGGACTATGATGTCCTTAACCCTGACCGCGATGTCTTAAAACTAACAATGGATCGTAATGTCCTTAAACTAATTATCGACCGCAATGTCATTAAACTAAACAATAGATCCTAATTGCTCTCTTGTCGGATCTAAACGATCCCGTTAAGTTGATCTTAGTCTAGAATTAGACTAACGTGTCCTTAACAAACGTTTAAGTTGATCTTAGCCTCAAATAAGGCTAACGTATCCTTAAACACAAACCCCCCAAACCCAAATCTAAGAAAGATACGGATTTGGACTAGTCCACGCCCTACGGGCGACAACATAACTTAGTCTCCGTATACAATCCACGGGCAACCAAACACAAAACAAACACCCACGACACAAAGTGACCATATGGAGAAGGAGAAAGTTGTTACCGTGATGCGGTAGCGTAATTAACTACAGGGGCTTGCGCCTGCAGGGAAGAGCGTCCCCACAATCAAAAACCTCTCAAGCGAGGGGGAATCTGACGAAGTCTGCTACATCGGCCGCATCCGTTTAAACCTTCGATACATGGTGCCATAAATCAACTTGGCATCTTCGGAGAGGTGGAAGGATAGCACCAATTAGTATCTGCCCCCAGATTCAGGCAAGACGTCCAGTCTTTCCGGCTTCCAGCGGTGAACATGCGGGTCCGAGATTGATGCGTGTATGTGATACAGTATTCTAATCTTGCGATATAGGTTATATGTGATATAACCGGATTATTGAATCAAGTGTTGATTCAATAATTTGTTGTATGTATATTTGATATACATATTGTAGGGTTACTAGGCACACTCAAGAGGTTCCACAAGGCATCAACCATGCCAAAATCAAAATTTTCATGTGCCTAAGAATCCTATGCAAGATCGTTAACTAGAGGTAAAGGCGAAACAACAACAAGTTAACAACTTAACTACTAAGTGAATGGAAATACAACCTTTGTAGATCCGGTCCACCACTTCTTTAGCTCCGTGATGGCGTCCCTTCGCTGCGATCACCGGGATCCCGGACTCTAGCGATGGTTTCGTCGGAGAAATGAGGGGGCTAGGTCATTGACTTCGATGCCGAAGATGATCTACGTCGAGGCAACTCTAACTCAAGCTCCATCTTCACTAGCTCATGAAACTTGTGAAGAAAACACCCTATACAGCATGGCAAGTGGTAGAGGATGAAGAAATAGGAAGTGGGTTCACTTTGGATTTGGATTTCTCACTTGATTTCATCACTTGAAATTTTTCAAGAAAGTTTTCTACTCTTCATGAAAAAGATGAAGAAGAAGAAGAAGAAAGAAAATGAATTAATTTTCAAAATAATAATTCAAATGAATACTTATCATAATGCAACCATGGGTGAGTTAACTTGTGTAGAGACTAAACTAGGATTTAGGTGAATGGTTAGGTTAAGGAAAGAAACAAAATGGTCAAAGCTATTTAAAGCTTCATTAAGCCTCAAATAAAATCCAAAGAAAGCCACCATTTTATTTCTTGCCAAAATGAATAAATAAATAAATGAATAAATAAATTAAAACCCTAACCATTTACCTAAACATGGTTCAAAGCATACACACACCCAAGTTTGCATGTATCATCAAACATGATACAAACTAGTGCACAAAACTTATCATATATACAATGTGCACATCAAGTGAGAAAATCCATCTTAAGTGAACAAATACTAGTTAATGTAAAGTAATATATCAAATATATAATTATACATTAAATCATTAAATCAACACTTGATTTAATGATCCGGTCATATAGCATATAACCGACTAATATCAAGTGTATCAATGTACCGAATCAACACTTGATTCGGTAACCCGGCCATATCACATATAACCGACCGATGATACAAATCGCGAGAATGGAATACAGTATCACATACTGGTATTATTCTCGGTCTCGCACATATCTCATATGTGCTCCTATTTCGTTTCGCTTGAGCCAGGAAACCTCTGTGTAGGACTCTAAAGACTCGTCAATACACCGGCAGCAGGTGATGATCATATCAAACACCCACAAGCCGCAAGCAGTCTGCTAAATGTAACGACCACCCGGATATTGAGCGATCAGAAGATCAACGAGCAAGCCCGCTCACACTCCTGTGAATCCAACCAGTAACACTTACCGTACAGTCCGGTCTCGTCGTCTGATATGTCGCATATCTCGCCTACAGGTGGTAAATGTCAGACCCCAATAGCTCGATAAGTCGTGTCGATATGAGGTCTATAACAGTTCGAGAAACTACTGGTAACACTTACCAGTAAATCTCAGCAACCCTGGCCAGGGATTTTCGGTTATAGCCAATCGAAAACAGCACAACATCAACTCCCTATACCGGGAGAGACGAATCCCCTCCTATCGCTCATTGCCTCCATGTGATTCGGGACTGTACCTAAAAACCACCGTTTTGCACGCCCTCTTGGACGTGGTAAGGTGGAAATCAAAGCACAGTGGGAATCACACAAGACTCTATGACGATCTCGGGTCAACAGACTACTCTGTACCAGTGTCACCAGAGAACTGCCATCTGACGTGAGGTATAATACCATCTGGGAGTTCTCGGCGAGTCCGTCCAGTGTACCCAGTCTCCACCGAGCACCCGTATATCATCTCTGATGTCAAACACCAATGGATATGGGATCATCCATCGCCCATCTGTATGAGTCAAGATGCGTATACGCTAGTCTACTCTGGTGTATCGATGCCCTGTCTCGATACACCCTCGACTAGGAACGGTTATAGGAAGTACTCGTCGACTGCCGTGGCCCCACTAGTATGATCTCATCATAGTCCCTGTAATCGAGTACATATCCTAAGGGCTTTACCAACATGTAACAGAGAGACAATCAGTGTACACGTTAAGGTAAAGGGTAACCAGATAGCATACTATCATGTCGAGCAAGAAAGTCCTTCCTATATATGTCCAAGCATCCACTACAATATACATCCTATGTATAGTAATGGCCTCTAGGGCATACATATAACTAACAATCTCCCACTTTCACTAGGGCCATCTGATAGCAGTGGTTGTAGTATCTCATACTCAACCATCCTATAAAAGTCTCTCTCTGGGAAAAGGCCTTTGTGAGTGGATCCGCCGTGTTGTCCTCTGAGTCTACTCTCCTAATCTCGATCACCCTGAAGATCGACCATCTCCATGATCAGGTGACACTGCCTTAGAATATTTCTGGATCACTGATGGGACGGACGTTCCTTGGCATAAACCACAACTCCATTGTTACACAATGGGAGAAACTAAGTTCATCTTATGAACTAATATACACCCAGACAGCCTCTTTGGTAGCATTTTAAGTAGCGATGTATCCAGCCTTTATCGTCTAGTAAGCCACGGTATCTAGCTTGGAACTCTTCCAACATACCGTCCTTTTACTAAGGGTAAAGACAATGCCTGTGACTGACATTCAGTCGTCCTTATCATCCTGGAACACTTCCAGTGATTCTCCCCAGGATCAATTGATACCATCTCACTACATCTAGTGAGTATCCTAACATCCATTTAGATCTATCTCATAGATCCTAAACCCAGGATTTAGGAGGTATCACTTTGATCCTATATAGAGAATCCTTGTGATAAGCGGAGATTGACCGAGCGTAGTATAGGAAACTCCTTCCCTATCTAGAGTATGTCATCCACGTACTTTACGAGGATCGTCACCATACTCCCTACTACCTTTTTGTATATACAAGGTTCATCTACCATTTTGATGAAGTCAAACTCTTTGACTACCATATCAAAACAGACGTTCCAACTCCGCGATGCCTGCTTTATCATATAAAACATCTTGCACACATTTCCGCTGCTCCCACTGTCTACGAAGCCCTCTGGCTGTGTACTTATAGACGCACTCTTCTAAAACATCATTTAGAAAAGCAATCATGGCACCCAACCGCCAGATATCGTAGTCATGGTATGTAGCCGTGGCAAGTAGGATCTGGATGGACTTAAGCATAGCCACTGGAAAAATGTTTCATCATTATCCATGCCTGGTCGATGACGAAAAACCTTTAACAAGTCTAGCTTTGAAAGTCTCAACTTTTCCATCTACACCAAGTAATCTTCTCAAGATATACTTGCTCCTGATGGGGATTTAACCCTTCAGATATAGCAACCAAAGTCCATACTTTGTTGGTGTACATGGATTCCATCTCAGATCACTAAGCATCCAGCCATTCTTACAGAGTCTCACTCCTGATGGCCAGCTCAAAACTAGTTGGGTCATCATCTCATGATGCAATCCTCGCTCCCACTGTCATAGATAAACAGAAGTATCTCTCAGGTGGGTGAGAAACCCTACTAAATCGGCGGAGAGGCTGAGGTTCATTGGTAACTATTGAATCCTTTGGTTCTACCAAATCATCAGCTGCAGTTTGTATAGCTGGAACTTCTTCCAGTTCTACCTCATGTCCACTAATTTCTTCACAAGAAATTCCCTTTCACAAAGGTGGCATGCTGAGAAACAAAACATTTTTGTTCCTCGGTTATGTAGAAGATATTCCCTTGTGAATGCTTGGGATATCTAACAAACTTCTACAGAACTGACTTTGCCTCGAGCTTGTCCGGATTATGCTTTTAGACATAGGCTAGACAACCCAAAATCTTAACAAACTTAAGATATGGGCTCTTCCCTTTCCATATCATATATGAAGTGGTAGGCTGGTGATTTGATTTGAACCCTATTCAATAGGTATGCAACTTCATAAGTGCATAACTCCCTAAAAGGAAATAGGAACCTCAGTAGTACTCATCATAGAGCGCACCATATCAAATAGGGTGTGGTTGCTCCACCCCGATACACCATCGTGCTATGGTGTATACGGAGGAGTAATGCTGAGAGAGAATCTCATTCTCTTTTAGAATAGTCCAAGAATTCCGCGCTCAAGTATTCTCCTCCTTGATCACATTAAAGGACATAATACTTATACCCGTTTTGGTTCTCTACTTCTAACTTATATTCTGTGAATATCTCAAAAGGTTCGGACTTGTGTTTCAACAGGAACATATGTCTGAATCTTGAGAAATTATCAGATAATGTAATGAAATACAAAGAACCGGTCCTGGCATGTGTAGACAGGGGACCTACATACATCAACATGTATCATCCCAAGAGTTCACTAACTCTTTCTCCGCTTCCAATAAACAGAGCTGTGGTCATCTTATCTTTGTGACATGACCGGCAAGTTTTCACAAGATGTAAATTCAAACAGATTTAAATATGCATCTATGTGCAACTTAGCTAGTCGGGTCGTATTGATATGACCTAGTCTACAATACCTCAAGAAGGATCCGTTCATTTCTGAACACTTCCTCTTGTGTGTGTTCTGTATACTAAGAACTGTAGTTTGATTTAGAACGTCAATACTTTTAGATAACGTGCCTGAACCGATCAACTCTTGATATAGGAAATGTTCAAAACATTATCCAACAATACAAAATTATATCCTTTCTTTACTAATAAAGAGACTGATATGATGTTGTATATCAGGTTCGGTATCTAATGACATTTGTTCATAATCAATGTATTCAGGTAATACAGGGTGACAGTGACCAACAGACTTGGCTGCAACACTTGCACCGTATTCTGCCTCATGAAACTTATCACCCGTTCTCAGTTCTTTACCTTTCTGTAGCCCATGTAATATATTACATATGTGGGATCCTGATCCGGTATCATATACCCAGGACGTAAAGGACATTGAGAAACAGTTCTCTGTAATGAACACACCCGAAGATGATGCATCGGTATGCACTTTCTTCGTTTGGGCGGCACGGGAATTCTGGTAATCCCCAATTTCCTGCTCTGTCTTATAACAATTATAAGTTGGAGCGGGACCAACGTTCTCCAGCTCAGTATAAAAAGCGGGTTCGGTCAATATATCCGTTTTATTATCTTGATTAAGGCGTGACATGGTCGCTACCTGGAGAGAGAGAAGAAGAAAACACTCTGCGTGCGCTCTTGCAAGATCAGATTGGTTATTATTTTATCTAATCAGGATGGCTCCCACTGTTTTTATCAAATCTTCCTTCAAACCCTAAAAGGAAAGACTAGCCGGGATTAATTACACGCTACAAGTTCCCCAATCTTTCAGCCAGGCCAGTGTCGGTACTTTCAGGGAGGTCCCCCATGCTTTCACACGAACCTAATTAATGTAAACCTCATTTTCCTAGAGGCGTAACCCCGTTGACACCTTTCTAGACACCTACTTGATCGGCTAATTGTAATGTGTAAAACTCTCCCAAGAGTAACAATTACTCGCAGCGGGTATCAGGATCCAACTATCTCATAGAAGGTATGCAATCTCATTGCAAATTTTAACACTTGAAATTCCCGATAATTTTGCCCCTAACCTCCTATGATCTTGACAAAGGCCAACAAACCATAGGATGCTAGTCAAGTTCAACCCGTCATTTCCTGATTGAATTAAACCCACCCGCACGACCCTTGACAAAGGCCAACAAGGTCGCACGACTACCCTAACCCAATCTGCATCATATGCATAAGCAGATAAGCATCAGTTAGCTACCGCACACTACGCCTTGACAAAGGCCAACAAACGCAGCACGAATACTAACTACTACTTATCTGAAAGAGGGCTACGACAGGTTTTTCTGAAAACCTATTGCGTAATGACCTTGATATCGTTGTACAATCAAATAATTTTAAAAATGGAGTGTTTTTTAGGCTTTTCTAGTTTTGCTAAAGGGGTCACTCCCGGTGAAGGGATCGTCGGCCCTTTCCTCATCGAATAAGGTGCAGGATATATCATATATACCGCTGTGCAAAGCAAGAACTATAGGAGCAATCAAAAGACAAACCGAGGGTTGTAGTATCTGCCAGTCATTGCTAAAGGGGTCACTCCCGGTGAAGGGATCTCGGCCCTTTCCTTATCGAATAAGGTGCAGGATGTTCTACAAGGAACACCGCGATGCAAAGCAAGAACTGTAGCTACCTGTTTTTGAAAATTCGATTCCACAACATCTTTTAGGTTTCTTTTCTTTCATTAATCACATTAATGAAGTCCCATCATTTAAGTACCTAAACATCACAGATAAATACGACGTACACTTATGCCATCCGCATTCGCCTCGATGTCCCCTCGTGCACCGTTAGGTTAGGTAACTAACGGCAGAGCGGGGCAGGGCTAGCGCAGGTGTAAAACATAAGTAACGTCTATATAATATATCATATATACTATATACAGTATTTATCACAGAACATCAAATGATCACATCACAGATATCGCAGCAGAAGAAACATATGAAACATTGGATATACTAGGACGTCCGTGTTTTCAATACGAGCCAGTATAAAACACGGATTCCACGGTCGTGATGAATAGCCAAACCCACACCCCTAGACCCCTACGAGAGCGGCAAGCAATCCTACTAATTCTAGAGTTAGGAGACCCGGACTCGACTCCTCGAGTTGGTCTCCCACTGGACTCTAGAACCCGGTTACTTGTGCCCTCCTCCTTGGGTCTATCCTAGTGCGGAAAAGTAAATAATATACAAATGGTGACATCTTCCGCAACCTGGAAGTGCCCCAATAAAAGAATATTACATACAAGTTTTTTACATGAATGAAAATGAAAAACACTCATCTCACATAAAAAACCCCGGCTATTCAAACACGACGATCCAATATAACATATCCAGCAACACATAACATCATATGTCATCAACGTAAGTAAATATGCCCATCCCAATTGTCGTTGACATATAGCAACGAAACCGGCGATATCACATATTACACTTGCGGTCACAGAAAAGAAAGTGTAAAACTACAACAGTTGGAATCCGCAACCTGCATAGACATCGCATGCCTAATCAAATGAATTCCTTAGACATCGCATGCCTAACAATTTTAAACCCCGCATTTTAGTCTCTTTATCGAAAACTCTTTTCAATATATCAAGTCAGCAATTCAACAAGATTCCCGACATACTGATCGAATGCTCGTCGCAAACTTTAGTAGACGGCCGCACCCCCGATACCGTCGACAAAGTGCACCAAGGCGGAACACCGCTACCGCGAGCACCCGAACGGATGCTTTCGGCAACGGGGTTCTCCTACGGTCACTTGGTCGGGGCTAAGGGGTGTAGCTGTCTATTAAGTTTATCCGGCGAGTATCCGCGTACGCTACGTGATTGCGACGGACTTTTGATCACATCAAAATTCCGTGGCAACCGATCAAGTGAGACTAAACTGCTATGTTTATAACATCCAAATCAGTTATCTCATAACTACTTGTGGATTCCAAATATTGTATCAAATTCCAGATAAATAGAAAATGTTAAACTTTTCGATCGAACATTCAAACACCCAAGTTTTCCCGGAACAGCTCAACACATGAAATAGGTTTAAAAACATTCACTTCATGCCACAGTACCAACGGTCCAGCCGTAGAATGGTCAAGCCAATGCCTCACATGTGGCACGCCGTACTGCCCCAAACTCTAAGGTTCAAAGGGCATTTCAAGACGGTCACATAATCGAGTTAAGGTTTGTTGTCTTCTAGAGGGACCATCGCGTTACTTGCACTACTTAGAACGTTCTTAAACCACGGAAAAATCCAACACTTGGAAATTTTCCGGCAGGGGAAAAATTGGGTATTTATATCCGGTCGAACTTTTTAACATATTCAAAAATTATCCGGAAAAACACATAGACGCGGTTAAAGTTTCCGATCGAATCATCGAATCCCCAATACACCCCAGATAACACAACAGTGGAATATAAATTAAAAATATCCAGAAGAATCAGGAATCAGAGAGGGACATTACTGTGTAAACTGAAGAGAATAAAGTGCCCATACGGCCGCGGAACCGCCGCATGAGCCATGCTCATGCCGCGGTTCCGCCGCGCTTTTATGGACTTAAACGCACGTGCTTCACATTAATTCCCAAAACACCCTGCTGAATTTTTTGGCTATTTTTAATTAGGAAAAATCCACAGATTCAGAAAATGTACAGAGAGGGGTATTGTATTAGGGTTTCGGGTTCGAACGGACTTCTAACTTCGTCAACACTTCGCCTAAGGCTCTAGCTAGTCTCTGATACCACTGTAGGGTTACTAGGCACACTCAAGAGATTCCACAAGGCATCAACCATGCCAAAATCAAAATTTTCATGTGTCTAAGAATCCTATGCAAGATCGTTAACTAGAGGTAAAGGCGAAACAACAACAAGTTAACAACTTAACTACTAAGTGAATGGAAATACAACCTTTGTAGATCCGGTCCACCACTTCTTTAGCTCCGTGATGACGTCCCTTCGCTGTGATCACCGGGATACCGGACTCTAGCGATGGTTTCATCGGAGAAATGAGCGGGCTAGGTCGTTGACTTCGATGCCGAAGATGATCTACGTCGAGGCAACTCTAACTCAAGCTCCATCTTCACTAGCTCATGAAACTTGTGAAGAAAACACCCTATACAACATAGCAAGTGGTAGAGGATGAAGAAATAGGAAGTGGGTTCACTTTGGATTTGGATTTCTCACTTGATTTCATCACTTGAAATTTTTCAAGAAAGTTTTCTTCTCTTCATGAAGAAGATGAAGAAGAAGAAGAAAGAAAATGAATTAATTTTCAAAATAATAATTCAAGTGAATACTTATCATAATGCAACCATGGGTGAGTTAACTTGTGTAGAGACTAAACTAGGGTTTAGGTGAATGGTTAGGTTAAGGAAAGAAACAAAATGGTCAAAGCTATTCAAAGCTTCATGAAGCTTCAAATAAAATCCAAAGAAAGCCACCATTTTATTTCTTGCCAAAATGAATAAATAAATAAATAAATTAAAACCCTAACCATTTACCTAAACATGGTTCAAAGCATACACACACCCAAGTTTGCATGTATCATCAAACATGATGCAAACTAGTGCACAAAACTATATCATATATACAATGTGCACATCAAGTGAGAAAATCCATCTTAAGTGAACAAATACTAGTTAATATAAAGTAATATATCAAATATATAATTATACATTAAATCATTAAACCAACACTTGATTTAATGATCCGGTCATATAGCATATAACCGACTAATATCAAGTGTATCAATGTATCGAATCAACACTTGATTCGGTAACCCGGCTATATCACATATAATCGACCGATGATACAAATCGCGAGAATGGAATACAGTATCACATACTGGTATTATTCTCGGTCCCGCACATATCTCATATGTGCTCCTATTTCGTTTCGCTTGAGCCAGGAAACCTCTGTGTAGAACTCTAAAGACTCGTCAATACACCGGCAGCAGGTGATGATCATATCAAACACCCACAAGCCGCAAGCGGTCTGCTAAACGTAACGGCCACCCGGGTATTGAGCGATCAGAAGATCAACGAGCAAGCCCGCTCACACTCCTGTGAATCCAACCAGTAACACTTACCGTACAGTCCGGTCTCGTCGTCTGATATGTCGCATATCTCGCCTAGGGGTGGTAAATGTCAGACCCCAATAGCTCGATAAGTCGTGTCGATATGAGGTCTATAACAGTTCGAGAAACTACTGGTAACACTTACCAGTAAATCTCAGCAACCCTGGCCAGGGATTTCCGGTTATAGCCAATCGAACACAGCACAACATCAACTCCCTATACCGGGAGAGACGAATCCCCTCCTATCGCTCATTGCCTCCATGTGATTCGGGACTGTACCCAAAAACCACCGTTTTGCACGCCCTCTTGGACGTGGTAAGGTGGAAATCAAAGCACAGTGGGAATCACACAAGACTCTATGACGATCTCGGGTCAACAGACTACTCTGTACCAGTGTCACTAGAGAACTGCCATCTGACGTGAGGTATAATACCATCTGGGAGTTCTCGGCGAGTCCGTCCAGTGTACCCAGTCTCCACCGAGCACCCATATATCATCTCTGATGTCAAACACCAATGGATATGGGATCATCCATCGCCCATCTGTATGGGTCAAGATGCGTATACGCTAGTCTACTCTGGTGTATCGATGCCCTGTCTCGATACACCCTCGACTAGGAACGGTTATAGGAAGTACTCGTCGACTGCCGTGACCCCACTAGTATGATCTCATCATAGTCCCAGTAGTCGAGTACATATCCTAAGGGCTTTACCAACATGTAACAGAGAGACAATCAGTGTACACGTTAAGGTAAAGGGTAACCAGATAGCATACTATCATGTCGAGCAAGAAAGTCCTCCCTATATATGTCCAAGCATCCACTACAATATACATCCTATGTATAGTAATGGCCTCTAGGGCATACATATAACTAACACATATAAAATATTAGTCGGTTGTATGAGATATAGCCAGATTATTAAATCAAGTGTTGATTTAATAATTTAATATATAATTATATATTTGATATATTAATATATATTGACTAATATTTGCTCAGTTAAGAATTTATTTTCTATTAATACATTTAAATATATGTGTGATATATATTAATGTATTTATTTTTGTGTCATGCTAGATGATACATTGGACTTGGGTGTATGAGACTCATACCAAACTAAAGATAATTTGGGTGATTAATAATTAAGGGATGAATCAAAATTAGGTGGAAATTGTCATGGCTTAAGATGCTTGTGGAAGTATGTAGAAGCCTTGAAGTAAGTACACTAATTTTGTTTTACTCTAGATATTTATTAACCTAACCATTATCTTTAGCCATGGTTAAGTCTCTACAAATATCATTGAGATATTTTCTCACCATGGTTGATCACTTGATCTTTTTCTTCATCTCATTTTTTTTCTCTTGATTTTGAGTGAGGTGAAAATGAAAAGGAGAAAAATAATTTTAAAGTGAGCAAAATTCCTACTTCATCAATCTATACCAAACTGGCCATTTAGTATAGGTTGTTTACCTCATTAATCCATCAATTAGTGAAGAGGTAGCTTGAGTTAGAGATTCTTCGATGTAGATCATTTTCGGCCTCGAAAATCTTTGAGCAAGCTCGTTCCTTTCGTCTAGTGGAGCCTAAGAAAAGTTCGGGAGCCACTACTTGGAGTAAAGGGACTACTACACGGAGCTTTAGAAGTGAAGGACTGTTCTATAAAGGTTGTATTCCTATTTCACTTAGTGTAAAGTTTGTTTACATGCATATAAAACCATAATTCTCTAGTTAGATCCTTGGTTCAGGTTGCTTAGCACTCTAAATTTTTGAAATTGCATACTTGACACTTGCCGAAACCTAGCGAGGGTGCTAAGCGAACCTATCACCCTGCTAGCATAAGAAGCACGTCAAGTCGAACTCTAGGATGTAGATGTTGCCGTCGAGATCTGGAGCTAGGAATATGCCATCGCTCCAATTTGATTTCGCCCTTGGGTCCTTGTTGATGTTGCATCTGCATTCTGCTAGCATGAGAAGCACGTCGAGCTGGAGTTAGGATTTTGCCATCACTCCTTTTTTGTTTAGGCTCCTTGGAGCTTTGTTGACGTTGCATCTGCATCCTGTCGGAATGAGAAGAACGTCGGTATGAGCTATAAGCTGTACATGTTGCCGTTAAGGTTTGGCTCTCCCTTTGACGAAGCCTGGTGGGAAAATATAGTACCCTTTCTTTCATTTGTGTCCATAGATTGTATACAGGGGTCGGTGTGGACCTCTCTGCAAGGCGAAAAAGTTTCATTTTCATTTTTTTATTTCTTTCCGTGATGCTCTATCTTTTTAGCTTTTATGTCGCGAAATCCGTGATTACCCAATCATTTCTGCTATTTATCACGGTGCCCTATTGATTGGTTGATGTTTTTAGAGTTGTGTAGTAGTTAACCGCAATCAATAACGGTGTCACGTGTAGCTAGACCGAGATGAGTACGGGTCGTCCTCAGGGAAACGCTGAATCTTTTAATCTTACTTTAGGCGTGTTGATTAGGAAAAGAGAAAGAATAATGAATAGTGGAAATAGTTTCTAGATCTACGTTAAACACGGATATAGAATATAGATCTAGATTAACTACGGATGTAGGTTTTATATTAGAAGGGGGCTTGTAGGGTTCGTTAAGATTTAGTAGTCATGGATGATTAATTAAAGATTACTCATTTTATCCTTTAATAGATTTAAAACTAGATCAACAGTGATGCATGTAGATTAGGGTTTCTGAAGGGAATAGGGTTCCCACTCTTAACCCTTATCTTGACATGGATCTCCGTTCATGTCTAGCCTTTACCAAAACAATTGTTAATCTAATCTCTAATCGTGGTCATGACTATCAATGAATTGACAGCGCTTCCAATTAAGATATTAACTATTATTTTTGTAAAGTTTATAAATTTTATAGGACGTAAAAAGAGTTTAAAGATCTTCATCATCCATTAATCTACCCTAATCCTACGAACCCTACCAAGCGGAGAATTACTCGTGCATGTTGGGAAAAGAAAAGATAGAAAGGAAAATCATATTTAAAACTACAGAAAATAAAACGATATAAGAAAACAACTACCTTTATTAATCAACAAGATCAAGTACACTTTGTTCCTTTAGAAAATAATTACAAAACCCTAGTTTGCTTCTCGATCTCTTCTAAGGAGGTAGATGAACTGTTGATGATCAACCAGGATTCTTGAACCGTCGTGGACTTCGTGATCGCGTCGGTGTGATGGTTTTTCTAAGAGGCTCTCGGTCCTTATTTATAGTCACAGAGCCAGAACCCTAGTTTCCTAATATGGTAATTAGTTGTTAGGATCCCAAACAGAAAATCCAGAGCCCTAACTTCTCAATATTGCGGGGGAACCGCGTCCATTGGGTGGATTTGGCCGCGGATCCGCGGTGGGTTGGAGGGTTCTTTGCTTCAACAATCTTGTGGCTTCTTGTGGTGACAAATGTAGACTATTTTGATATCTGGAATTTGAAATTTTTCTCTAAGTCTCTGTCAAAATTGATTTGTTCAATTTACTTGAATATTTCGGCAGATTTGATCTCGCCAACTCGGATTTCCTTGATTTCAGTCCTGATATAATTTTTGCACAATAACTCAATAAATAATATTAGTAGAATTTGTTTTTATTGAGATATTATCTTAAACATTTGACATGATATTATAGTTTTAAGAGAATTGGTCAAAGATATTTAATATGGTATGCATATTTAAATGGACTAAATATTACATAGATACTATATGCCTATTTTCCTTCATAATGTTAATTATAATATATAAACATATGAAAATAGTATTTTTATAGATAAATCCTCATATGTGTCATATTTATAATAAACACCTTTTATTATATAGAAATAGTAAGGAAAATGCCATATCAAATGCATAATATTTTCGACTGAACACCGATCATTTCGGTTATATCGTTTTTTTACTCGCTATTTTTTATTGCAAGTTACCCAAACATTTCGGCTGTTTCATATGCATATATTTTTTACTCGCTGATTTTTATTGTGAGTTGCCCCATCATTTCGACTATTTCATATGCATTTTTTTTTGCTCGCTGATTTTGTTGCGAGTCGGGGACTTGGGTCCTGATACCAATTTTGGCATAAGTATCGCTACGACTGGAATATTGCCAGGAGAAAATCATCATTTGTCATGAGAGGACTTGAAGTTTGATATCTTTTTAGGTATCGGTATCGCTACAACTGAAATATTGCCAGGAGCGAATCATCGTCTGCCTTTTTCGATTTGAACAAAGATGGCTTATAAAACAGGGTTAAGATCCTGTCGACTAAGACTTTTGACTTTATGAGCCATAAGGGTCTCATAAAGGCATTTCTCCCTACAAGTCGAGAGGATCTCGTAGGTATATTTTCTCCTTAGGAATCGTAAGGATTCCTAAGTGCGTCTTCTCTTGTAAGTCGTAAGGATCTTATAAGAGTATTTTCTCCTTATAAGTCGAGAGGACTTACAAGTGTCATTCACTATATGGGGACATTTCTCGCCATTAGTGGAATTTGGTGAGAGAATATTTATTTATGCCCGTGGATTGTATACAAGGATCAATATGGGACCACCTGTAGGGAAATATTAGGGGAATATGATGGCTTAATAACGAGTTCAGATCCCTGTAGCTTAAGACTTTTGAATTCTATGTGCCGTGAGAGTCTCATAGAGGGAATTCTCCTTACGAGTCGTGAGGATCTCATAAGTGTATTTTCTTTTTAGGAATCATAGGGATTTCTAAATGTGCTGCTCCTTTGTGAGTCGTGAGGATCTCACAAAGTTTTTTTATGAGATTGCGTCCTTTCGGGTTTTCATAAGCTCGCCAGTAGCCTTGCTGTTTTTATTCACGGTGCCCTTTCGGGTTTTCATTCGTGCCCATTTCATTTGTGGACATGGCCTTTTTCCCCCTTTTTTTAAAAGATTGCGCCCTTCTAGGTTTTCACAGGCTCGCCGGTAGTCCTGCTGTTTTTACTCAAGGCGCCCTTTCGGGTATTCATCCGTGCCCGTTTCTCTTATAGACATACCCCCTTTTTTCTTTTTCTTTTTTGAATGGCTAAACTCTCGAAAGTAATTTCGTCGTAGGTGGCCCATCTGTTTGCCGGTAGGATTTGGGGGTGGCTTCATCGCTGGAATAGCTGTGTAGCCAGTGGGACTTGAATTGCAACCTTCGCCGTTAGGACTTCGATTGCAATATAGATCTTAAGGGAGCATATCACCGTATTTGGGGGCGATGTGCTAGTTTTGGGACATTTCGGTCCATTATCGCCATGTTTGAGGTGAAATTTTAGTTTAGGGACATCTCGGTCCGTTATCGCCATGTTTGAGGTGAAGTTCTAGTTCAAGGAGATCTCGGTCCGTTGTTAGTTTAGGGACATCTCGGTCCGTTGTTAGTTTAGGAACATCTCGGTTCAATATCGCCATATTTGAGATGGATAGTTAGTTTAAGGACTACTCGGTCCGATATTGCCATTTTTTAGGCGAGTATTAGTTTAAGGACGTTTCGGTCTAACGTTCCCGTTTTTAAGATGGATATTAGTTTAAGAACGTTTCAGTCCATTATCGCCATGTTCGGGACGAAATGATCTAGTTTAGGGACTTCTCGGTCCATCATTCTCATGTTTGGGACGAAATGCTAGTTTAAGGACATCTCGGTCCAACATCTCCATGTTTGGGGCGACACACTAGTTTAGTGACTTCTCGGTCCATTATCTATCATTTGGTCGGGGAGTTATATAACTCATTCTTTTCAACGCTTGTTTGCCGAGACGCCGCTGCATGTCTTTTATATGCATGGACACTTCACGCCTTAGGTTGTCTTCACCCTCTTGGACTGCTTATTTTACCATCGCATCAATCGAGTTGTTTTGCGGGAAATACCGGGTATTTTAAACGGCACCTGCCCCCTGCTCATCAATGTCGCTTTCCGATACTGATGGAGCGTCTTCTTCATATACGAAGGAACGAGATATCACGTCATTACTTCTGCCGAGTCTTCCTCCTTCTTGGAAGAATGAACTTGACCTGGAGGGTTTCCTCCCCATCGTCTGATTCGGAGTAAGACATGGATTTCATATCCTTCCTATGGTTTTATTGTTTCAAGCGGGATATTCCACTTGATTATAGGACCCGTTTGTAGGTCCCTTAATATCCTTCCTATTTTTTTTAAAAAAAAGACCATCTTGCGTAGAGAAGATTCTGCCAGTGAGCAATATACCCCCTGCATATATCCCGGGGGTGCGAGTATTCATGCCCCAATCTTTTGAAGGGTAGAACCCGTGCTGTCGCTGTTTTGGCGACAGATTGCTTCGAAGCCGCTCATTCTTTGTTGAGCGTTGGTGACAAACGCCATCTTGCCTTTGCTTTTCATACATCTTCATCGGATGAGGAAGAGTCTTGAGCCATCTGATCCAATCGAGCCATTTATCCATGAGTTCTTGGAAGGTCGTCGGCTTGAATATGGCCATATATAGGAACACCTTTGAATTTGGGTCAAGGGTGACTATGAACATTCCCACGGCTGTAGCTTCGTCGATGCGTTGCTCGCATTTTGACCAGAGATTTCGCCATCGGGCAACATATTGAACCCGGGTCTCATTTGGTCCAACCCTTTCGTTGACCAACGCTGCCACAATAGTGTGTTTATTTATACTAGCGAATCTCTGACAGAAGAGCATATCCATCTTGTTGAAGGTTTTTACGGAATCATTTGGGAGTCCCGCGTACCATTCGAAGGCGATGCCTGCCAGACTGCTGACAAATTGTCGGAGGAGCAATATATCATTTCCTCCAGTGTTACCGCATATGGATTTAAAACGCGCAATATACTGGTGAGGATTCCCGGTTCCTTTGTACATGTGGAACGTCAGAAGCATGTATTCTGGCCTGCGGGTACGGTATTTGATCGTACCACACCGGATATGGCCGACCAGTCTTGATTGATCTATTTGTGGCTTCACTGAAATAATGAGTTTTGATTTGCTGAGCGATGTATGCGTCCGGTTTTACTTTTGGGATCATTTCCTCCTCAGCCGTTGATGAGGCTCGCAGAGGATTTGAGATGTCACCCTTGTCTTTAAAAACTACTACCGGCGTTTCATCTGCTAGTGGTTCCGAATGGACCATTATTCCAGCCATATCCTGGATCAGAAGGGCTATCCGGTTCATTTTAGTGGATATTTCTGCCGCTTCTTCATCTCTCTTTTTTAGAGCGTGCTTTAGAAAATCAATATCCAACTCCTTCCCTACTCTTTTTTCGGGTGCATCCTCGGGATTTTCCTTAGGCGATGGATTAGCGAGTGCTGCCGCCTGAGCAAGCATCTCTTGCAGCTTTTCACGTTGTAGTTGAGCCTTTGTCAGGGACCGAGTATGCGGTCCGTGACTAGTATCAGCGCGACATTCGTTTTTAGAGTTCACCATATAGACTGTATGAACTACTATGTCCTCAGGCTTGAGGCATTTGGAGCTTTAACCCTCGGAGTTTGCCTCGGGCACTTGGGCTTTATCAGGCCTCTTTTTTAATGAGAAGCCGCTTTAGGAGGAACCATTGTATTAGGAACCGCCTTGGGATGAGTCCCTTTGTATTTAAAAGGGGAATTTTCAGAATTTGGCTGACGTTTAGGGGAAGAGCCACAGTTGATGACTGAGTCCTTCACCTGCTTCCACACCTTATATATAGATGAGGAAAGTTCTTTTAGGGAGTGAACTGGTTTCTGCTCTCGTGGGATCTCCATGGGCTGCGGGGATTTCTTCAATATTGCGGTGGGAGAATTTTGTCTAACCCTTTGCAATGGTTCGAATTTGTTTTCGGTTGGAGCAGCAGCATTCACCACTGGGGTTGAAACAGGACCATACAGAGTACTGCCTTCAACTTTTCTTATTTGACGCCGATATCGACGTCGGTGATGGCTTGCGATCGGAATTTGATTAGCCTCAAAATTTTGCTGAGCCTGCCCCCTGTTTTCTTTGAGAGCTTGAGTATTCTTCCCCCTGCGTCGACCTTGGTCTTTGGCAGGTGCTAGTTGTTTGAGGACTGATTCCGTCGGCAAAGCTGAAGTTGGAGGATCCGGTCCGTGGAAAACAGACTTCATCTGGGCTTCCACCTTCGGCGTTGAGGTACCGAGGGTAAGAAATGGAAGCATAGACACGAAAACAAACCCATTGATTTCTTGAAAAGCTGGATTGCAGAGATTTGAGACTGCAAGTGGCCCATATTTGACTCCACCAGATATGACAGAGTCTGAGTTGCTGTGAGTGGAAGCAAATGCCATTCTACCTAGAGACAAAACACCGAGCTTTAGTATCTCATCACTCAAGGGCAACTACAAACATATATATCGCGATTATTTGATCGCGGAAAAATACGACACACGAAGTGTGGAGTGGAAAGAGGAAGAGGTCCCAACGGGCATGTCAAAATCTGTTCACCGCCGAAAGACAGGGGCCGAGACGTTGGGACATTTGGCCAGAATTCTGGGGGCAGATGCTATTTGGACTTCTCCATCTATCTCTCCGAAGATACCAAGTTGATTTATGGCACCATATATCGGAAGTTTGGACAGATGCGACCGTTGTAGCAGACTTTATCAGATTCCCTTTATTTTTGAGGGTTTTCTTTATTGTGGGGACGCTCTTCCCTGCAGGCGCAAGCCCTTGCAGTTAATTATGTTATCGTATTGCGATAACCACTTTCTCCTGCTCTGGCAGTTCACTTCATGTCGTGTTGTGTTTTTGTTTCTTTTGGTTGCCCGTGTATTGTATACGGAGACTAGTTTATGCCATCGCCCGTAGGGCGCGGATTAGTCCCAAATCCGTATATTTTAGATTTGGGGTTTAGGTCAAGGATTTGCTTGACGGGGTTTTGAACTTAGGTTATATATTCCTTTGGTTCTAAAATATTTTGTTTTATTTATGGACCGTTAATCTAGTTTGAGATTAAGATCAACTTAAATGTATGAACATTTGGGCTCAATCTATTTTAACTAAGGATACATTAGTCCTTTTTGAGACTAAGATCAACTTAGCATTATTTTTAAGGATCATTAAATTTATTAAGATCCAGAGTATTTAGGCTCAGTTGCAAGAGAGGCTTAGCCAATTTGGGCTTACTCGGTCTTCTTTTGTTCTGTTCAGAAGTGCTCAGCACTTGTTTGGGCTCTGTTTGTTCAACCCCTTTTAATGAAAAAGTGCTACGCACTTATTTGACATTCTGACATTCACATGGATATCATGTGAAGCATTCAATTACGGACGCTGCCCAATCAGTGCTAAGCACTCAGCCGTTTTGGCTGTATACGAAGTGCTAAGCACTTTTTGTGTGGCACCCACGTGAGGAGCACGTGAGGCGCTGCCCAATCAGTGCTAAGCACTTAGACGTTTTGGCTATATATGAAGTGCTAAGCAATTTTTGTGTAGCGCCCACATGAGGAGCACGTGAGGAGCTCGCCTTCTGTTTTGGGCGCCCACGTGTTTGTCACGTGAGGCACCAGACGCTGTTAAAAGGGCACCCACGTATGAAGCACGTGAGGCGCTAGTCTTTTTCCCCCTTTTAGAGATTAAATCTCTATTAATGGCATTTTGACCATTAATGATCACCAAGATCTTCGTTTTTTGAAGATCTGGGATCGGGTTTTTCTTTAAGAACTAAGTTCTTTTACAGGTTTTTTTTCCTTTTGTTTTTCTTTTGGACCTAGTTCTTTTCTGAATTTTTTATTCCTAAGAACAAGATCTTCCTGATGAGAATTAAATTCTAAACTTATGAGAGAATTGTTTTGTGGATCTCTGATCCAGAGAAAGAACTAAGATCTTTGAGAAATGTTAAACCCTTAAAATAGGTAAAAGAGATATTTTTATCTCCGTATTTTCTTTGCCTCGGTTCTCTTTTTGAAAGGGAAGCCCTCCTCTTTGTGAATTAAATTCTCTATTGTTTTTAAAGCTTTCTGTATTTTTTCAGAAACTTACAAGGGTTTTTTTCTATCTGTGGTATCTCTGTGCGTGTGAGACTTGAAATCTCGGGTCCTTTATATAGTGGAGGCAAATTGTTAATTGGTTTTGAGAAAATCTCTCATTGAGAGATTCCAATTGATTAATTGGACTCAAAATTGATTTAGGTAATTTTACCCACCGTTGGATTTTTGATCCAAGAACTTCTGTTTTACAGAATATATTTTCTTGTTTTTAACAAGATTGGGGAAATATTTTCCCATATACAAAATTTATTCTGTAAAATGGTGATTTTTTAATCACCATTGGATTTTTAATTCAAGGGTTCTCGGTTTTACAGAGAGCAATCTCTGTTTGTTTAGAAAGATTGAGTGAATATATTCCCAAAGATAGAGTCTTATTCTATTATTAGATCATTGATCCAACCGAGATTATCTTTCTTATTTAGAAAGATTTGTAAGATATTTTCTCCTAATAGAATTTAATTCAATATTTTGATGATTTATCATCTCCATTGGATCTTTGATCCAATGGCAGAGAGTATCCCAAATTCTTATGTAGAATTTAATTCTATTGATCTTGACTTAGGCATCAGCGCTCACGTGTTGTGCACGTGGGCGCCGCTTAAGAATTTAATTCTTATGATGGGTACTCCTAATCTTTGCACATTGGTGCCGACGTGAGGCGCACGTGCGGCGCCACCACAAAATTGGTGTTGGCGCCGGCGCCCTCATGAGAAACACGTGAGGCGCTACCCATTAGCTTTCAACAAAGCTTTGCTCTTTTTATATTGTTTAAATTTTGGCGGGAACAATACCGAACCAAAACCAAAATCTCTAAATTCTCTCATGGCAAATTATGATTCACTCCTGGTACCACATTCTAGTGTAGCGATGCTGATGCCAAACCAAAACCAAAATCACCAAATCTCATGGAAAATGATGATTCGCTCCTGATACCACTTTCCAGTGTAGCGATGCTGATGCCAAACCAAAACCAAAATCTCTAAATCCCCTCATGGTAAATGATGATTAGCTCATGGTACTATATTCCAGTGTAGCGATACTGATGCTAAACAAAAATCCAAATCCCAACTTCCAAATCTTACGCTGTAATACCTCAAATTCAAAAGTCCCGCCAAATAAGGCAGGAACCGGATAAATCAAACTAAAGTCCCATCCGGAAGCGTTTCCAAGCTAAAAAGTCCCGCCGGACAGATTGGAACCTCCCCAAAACAAATCAAACCAACCAATTCCAACAACGACCTCTATGTCAAAAACAGTAACACTCCGTCTCGGGGATGCGTCATACACCGACACTCCATCTTTGGGAAACGTCAAATAGATACTCCGTGTCGGGGATACGTCAACCAGCGATACTCTGTCTCAGGGAAACGTCAAACATACACTCCGTGTCGGGGATACGTCAAACAGTAGACACTCTGCCTCAGGGATATGTCATACACCGACACTCCGTCTTGTGGAAACGTTAAACATACACTCCATGTCGGGGATACGTCAACCAGCGATATTCCGTCTTGGGGAAAAGTCAGACAGTGACACTCCCTCTTGGGGAAACATCAAACAGACACTCCGTATCGGGGACACGTCAAACAACAGACACTCTGCCTTGGGGATACGTCATACAGGGATATTTCGTCTCGGGGAAATGTTAAACAGACACTCCGTGCTGAGGATACGTCAACCAGCGATACTCCATCTCGGGGAAACGTCATACACCGACACTCCGTCTTGGGGAAACGTCAAACAGACACTCCGTGCTGGGGATAGGTCTACCAGCGACACTCCGTCTTGGGGAAATGCCAGACACCGACACTGCGTCTCGGGAAAACGTCAAACTGACACTCCGTGCCGGGGACACGTCAACCAGCGACACTCCGTGCCGGGAAAACGTCAAACAGACACTCCATCTCGGGGATACGTCAACCACCGACCGCCTATGTCGTAAAAAAGGCAACGCCAGCCTCTAAAAACCTGGAACCAAATCAAGTCAACCTCCACAAGGAAGAAAATCCATCAATTTTATGCACACGGCCCATATATGTAGCATGCATTCATTGATAGGGGGCACTTTGTTGGGGTTAAAATTTACACCTTATTGGCTAAAGGTCAAAGTCAAGGTCAAACCGCGGACAAGTAGACCCAAACCAAAGCAAAAAGACCCCACGCCCGAACCCAAGCCGGGCCCACACCCAAACCCAAGTCCAAACAGGTGGGCCCAAGCCCAGACTGGTTCTATGCCAAGAAAGTACAACAAATAAATGTAATATTTAAATAAATAGGCAAAAACCAAATTTTTGTAAAGCTCATGGCTCATGTGCAAAAAAAAATAAGCACATGAGCTATGGGATGGGTAAAATTCCATTTTGTAAAGCCCAAGAGGCTATGTGTAAACTTGTAAATTTATATAAGGCAACATTATGATGAAATAAAACAACTTTTTCATTTCCGTCAAAAAATTAGGGCTCCGTGCCTTTTCTTTCCTCAAGATTTTAAACCCTTTTTTCTGAATTAAATTAAGAGTTTAACTCTTCTTTTCCTATAAAAAAATAGTTTTTCACCACAAAACCCTCGAAGGGGAGCTCAGATCTCCCATCAAATCTCTAAAATGGAGACTTTTAACCTCAACGCCCCTTTTCTCTAAAATTCAACAAAAAGAGAGGAGGAAGAAGGAACCCGTCTCAGAAGAACCCATTTTAGGGAAGTCCAAGGCTCGAAGAGGACGAAAAGGAGCATCCTTTCACCATCCGAGATCTAAATCTTTTAGGAGTTTAACTCCAAATCAATTTTTGAGGAGTTCAACTACAAAATCCAAATTCTCAAAAAAGTTTAACTCCAAATTCAGACGTCTTAGGAGTTTAACTCCAAATCCACATCCAATTTCTTCCCTAGGAGTTTAACTCCAAAGCCCATCGGGAGTTATAACTCCCAGCCTAGGGGCTAAACCCTTTCTTTCACTGGTGTTTCCAGCGGTCGCGTGCCACGCACGTGACTTGCTGGCGTCTGGCGCCCACGCGCCTGGCATGTGACCCCCTGGTGCCCGGCATCCACGCGCCTGGCATGTGACCCCCTGGTGCCCGGCACCCACGTGCCATCTCACGCGTCCTTATGACGCTCCTCCCTTTCTTTTTCCTACACGCTCCACACTCAAAACACATCCCCGTTAGAAAAAAATTCTAACGGGGTGCTACCCCATATCCCGCAAGGGGATTGCTAGCCTTCTTGACCCCCAGCTCGCCATCTGGGTAGCAGGATCCCCGTAAACTCTGTGAAGCCCCCGATACGTCCAAGACCCCTTCAAAATACAACACACGTACACTGCACCTTAAGTTCGCATGTCCAGTTTTACCCGTCAATCGGAAGTTCCCTCGTCCCAAAGGCGAGGGGTAATTAACGACAGCTTAGTCCGTGGCTGCCGGAGATTCGAATCCCCACAATTAATAAATCACGGCCTACTTTAAGCAGGGGGAATTTATAATACACCTAACAAGCACGCGTATTTCTATCTCAATAGGGTGACGAACAACACTCTACAGGGCCACCATAAATGCCATGCCCCACGCCCTAGTATGAATGGTATCATAGCTGGTCCCTCAATATTATGTCACGACCTACCCCCAACACAGACGGTATTGTTCGCTCTGGCCGAAATAGTACGGTTTTGTCCTTCGGAGCGAATCGGACCCAACCAGGGGCCACTTCCCAGGAGGTCATCCATCCCAGAATTTTCTTGGCTCGAGCACGCCTAACTACGATGTTCTCAATCTCCTGTAATGCCGGTTCACTAAAAAGACGCCTCTGTAATTGAGGGTGGTATCATTATATTAATAAAACAGTTCAGTCCTCTTTCGGAATGTACTTCAGGGACCCGATCTCATTGTTCTGAAGTGGCTCCACACTCAGATCGCCATATGTCCGTAATAGACCGCACTGAGTATGGACAGAGTAGATCGCCATGATGTCTGAAAACTGCACAACTATAGGGTATTGCATTCCCCCTACCTAAGAACAATGGTTCGTTCTCGAATTATAGACCTACTACTGAGGGACCTGCATAGGCCACCATAAAAGCTATGCCCCCACGTCCTAGTACGGATGGTATCAGTGATGGCCCCTCAACATTATGTCACGACCCATCCCAACACAGACGGTATTGTCCGCTCTAGTCGAACCGCATGGTTTTGTCCTCTGGAGCGAACCGGATCCAACCAAGGGCCACTTCCCAGGAGGTCACCCATCTCAGAATTTCCTTAGCTCGAGCAAGCGTAACTACAGAGTTCTCAAGCTCCTGTAGTGCCAGCTCACTTAAAAGGCACCTCTGTAATTGAAGGTGGCATCATTGCATTAATAATGTAGTTCGGTCATCTTTCAGAATGTATTTCAGGGACCCGATCTCATTATTCTGAAGTGACTTTATACTCAGATCACCATGTGTCCACAACAGACCGCACCAAGTGTGGACAGAGCAGAACACCATGTTGTCCGAAGATCACACTGCTCTGGGGCATTACATTCAACAAAACCATGTCACGTCCCGCTTCCCAAAATACAGAATACAAGGGATGGTTAGGTCAGCCATACTCCTACGGTCAAGGAAATATCCTACCGCTGTCGCACTTCGGTTTCTAACAGTACATGGTAAGCAGTAATCATGTAACAACCCCAAATTTCCAATACAAGTTTTTACAAAAAAATTTCAAAAAAATCCATAAAGGGGTATTTTAGCCTGAGCATAAGTTATAAGTAATTATTTTGCTTTTTAATTACAAGTTAAAAGAATGTAACAACTCCATTTTTAGTGTACAAAAATTTTCTTTAAAATTAATGTATACTTGGGGTATTTACATTTACTGTTATTACTTTAAGTAATTAATTAGCTTCATAATTACAAGAAAGAGCTTGTAGCTCATTGGTAATACCTTGCATTGCTGAACCAAGCCACCAGAGTTCAAATCCCATACCCCACATTATTTTAAATATTGATATTTTTTAAAACCTTTAGAATACCAAAAGTTTACACGTGCATATTGTTCCCCTCCGAATGGCGGCGACGACGTGAGGGCGTCTTGCCTGAGATTCGGGGCAGATACTATATGGTTTTATCCGTCTACCTCTCCGAAGATACCAAGTTGATTTATGGTATCGTGTATCGGAGGTTTAGATGGATGCGGCCGATGTAGCAGACTTCGTCAGATTCCCCCTCGTTTGAGGGGTTTTTTATTATGGGGACGCTCTTCCCTGCATGCGCAAGCCCCTGCAGTTAATTACGCTACCGCATCGCGGTAGCCACTTTCTCCTTCTCCAGAATTTCAATTCGTGTCGTGTGTGTTTGTTTTGTTTGTGGATGCCCGTGGATTGTATACGGAGGCTAAGTTATGCCGTCGCCCGTAGGACGTGGAGTAGTCCAAATCCGTATTTATTTAGATTTGGGTTTGGTGTTTTAGTTTAAGGATACGTTAGCCATATTTAGGCTAAGATCAACTTAAACGTTCGTTAAGGATACGTTAGTCTAATCTGAGACTAAGATCAACTTGACGGGATCGTTTGGATCCGACAAAAGAGCATTTGGAGGCTCTATTGCTCCAGTTTAGGGACGTAGTGGTCCATAGGTAGTTTAAGGACATTTCGGTCCATATTCTAGTTTAGGGACATGGTGGTCCACTGGTAGTTTAAGGACGCATAAGTCCATAGGTTTAAGGACCCCACAGTCCGTATCTGGGTTTAAGGACGCATAAGTCCGTGGGTTTAAGGACCCCACAGTCCGTGTTGATGTGTGGTTGTCGGGACCCGTCACCTCTCTGACTTCGTTGAAGGATTACAACGATAGGAGTCAGAGGAGTTCGGAGATGTACCCTCGAACCGGATGTAAATTGATTTAGGAGAGCAGCCGTGCTCAGTCAATTTAATTTGAGGACTTATGGCCATGATTGGGCTAAGTCCAGTTGGGAATATTCAACGTTTTTATTTATCTTTGGCCTATTAGGCCTATGCTAGGGCTTTGCCCCGTTTTAAATAATGCACTGCATTTCTTATTTTGTTTGAGCTCTGCCCTTTTATAAATGATGCAGAGCATCTGCCTTGTTTGGGCTCTGCCCTTTTAATGCATTGCATTTTATTTTGTTTGGGCTCTGCCCTTTTAATGCATTGCATTTTATTTTGTTTGGTCTCTGCCCTTTTAATGTATTGCATTTTATTTTGTTTGGCCTGCTAGACCTTTTTGATTTGGGCCTGGCCCTTCAGTAAACAATGCGGTGCATTTGTCAGACGCTTTGCGCTAATCATTGAGCGCAAGCGCTTGTGGTGGTGACACGTGTCACGCAAGCGCAGTGCGCTGCGCCAGTGCGCTGCGCTTGCGCTGCTGACACGTGGCGCGCTCTGGTGAGTTGTGCCAATTTCAGAGAGCAATGCTCTATCTCATAAGCGCATAGCGCAAGTGGTTCAGGTGCTGACACGTGGTGCTCTCTGGTGGCTTGCGCCAACCCAAGAGCGCAACAGTGCAGTTTTGCAAGTGCAAGGCACTGTTTCAAAATCTTGATCCAATTTTGGATTCAAGAAAAGAATCTTTAAGATTCTAGAACCAATGGTTCATAAAAAGTGCAAGGCACTATTATTATTTGTTTTTTTATTGAAGATCATTGATCTTGTTCTTAGATCAATGATCTATTCAGAAGAAATTCTTCTATTTTAAAGGTTTTTACCTTTTTCTTGAGTCTCTTTTCAAGTTTCTTCAGAGCTGAAGTTCTTGATGATTCTTGATGTTGATGATGTTTTGAGTTGGGGTCTAGGGGTCTTTATATAGTACCCATAGATTTGTTAAGTTTGTTAAAAAGATCATTCTCTGAGTGATTTGGGGAATTTTCCCCACCGTTGGATCTTTGATCCAAGGGCTTCTGTTTTATAGAAGACAATCTTCTTGTTTTAACAAGAACAGAAGGATCTTACTAGAATTTTAATTCTGTTTGGCGCAAACGCCCCAGCGCTTGACACGTGTGACGCAGCGCAGAGTGCAGCGCAACTGCGCTTGCGCAACTGTGCTGACACGTGTCACGCAGCGCACAGCGCAGCGCAACTGCGCTTGCGCAACCACGTGTCACGCGGCGTGGCGCTTGCGCAACTGCGCTGACACGTGTCGCGCAGCGCGGCGCTTGCGCAACTGAAGCGTTGCTTCCTTTAATTTTTGTTTTAAATAGAGCCTTGCTCTGATTGGACGCGCTGTCTTGGGCGCTGCGCTGACGTATCAGCTTTTGACACGTGGCGCGTTGCGCGCATCGCAAGGAATTTGAAGCATTGCTTCATTTATTAAAATTTAAATTTTCAAAGTAGAGCTTTGCTCTGATTGGGGGGCATCGGAAGCGTTGCTTCATCTCCCGCCTTAGAACTTGAACAGAGCTTTGCTCTGATTGGGGTAAACAAATGCCCCCCACCGTTGCGCTTACGTGGCCCCAAATGCAAGCGCAACGGTGGCAGAATTCCAACCGTTGCGGCAACTTTTGGAAGTTGAAAGGGCATTTGATACCTATAGATAGGACCTTTGGTCCTCAACAGATGATTATCATCTTCAACATTTTTTTTTACTTTCAGAATCTCAGAGCCCTGCTCTTTGCTTTTAAGAACTCCAAGAGTTAAACTCTTAAACTTTTTTAGGTAAAAACTTTAAATTAAATTAAATTAAATTAAATTAATTTTCATTGACATAGCCTTGCTCTCAATAGATCCCTGATATAAAGAAAACCCATCTAAGGTTTCACTTAGCAGAGCTTTGCTCTAAAGGGGTCTAAAGAGGACTAAGGAGAACCCTATTAGGGTTCCATTAATAGAGCTCTGCTCTCTAAAAGATTTTTCCTGGATTTTCTTAATTCATTAATAAGGCTTTGCTCCTTCCAAATCATACAGAAGAACTCTTAAGAATTCTTCATGGATCTTGGAAGTTAAAGATGGCATTTAGTACTATTATTATTATTATATCATCTTTTCAGAGCAAAGCTCTCAATGTTCTTAGGGGATTTTCCTCAAATTCTCCTCATAACTGATTTTGGCAGGTGTCACTCCTGTCTGCAGAGCATTGCTCTCGAGGAGTTTTAACTCCCTATGCTTTTTTCTCATTGCTAATCTTCCAATGATGTTTCTTTCAGGCATTATGGCGGTGCGTCTATACAGTCTGCACGAATTCATTACCTACGGGGATATCCGTGTGCAGGGCCGTCAACAAAACCAAGAGTTTACAGACGCCCAATGTGCGGAGGTCATGGGTCGTCTGAACGCACGTGTTGGTTGGCTGCTCCCTCGCCGTTCTGCTCTCTTGAAAGTCGTGCTGGGAGCAATCTGGAGAGCACTCCCGGAGTTCCACGAGGTCCTACCGCTCAATGCGCTGGATGATGCCGAAAACAAGGTGCATTCAGTGTACCTGTCGGGGCTGATCTCGAAGAAACGGCGGGACAATCTCATTGACATTCTGCATCAAATTTTCCAGCAGACGACGATAATCGCTGCTTATCGAAGGCTGGGGGGCCTCGCCGAAGATCTCGACACACAGGAGCGCGAGAGGATGCGCACGAGAATAATCAGGAAGGCCAGAAGAACTCTGGATGGCCTTACTTTTGAATTCCTCAATCCGTGCCCTGGATCTGAGCTTATTCCATTGTAATAATGTTTCTTGTTTATTGCTTTTATGATTGTAAGAATTTTTGGCAATATAAATGGAATTTTTTTATCCCAGCTTGTTTTATTTCTCGTTCTGAGTCTTTTGCCTATGCATGAATGAGTGTGTCTCGAACGCTTGATCAAATGTAAATTGGATGTTCTTCCTGTCACTTTCTTCTTTCTTTTATTGTCCGCATGTTGTCTTAATAAACATGGTTGATAGATAATAGAGTAAGCATCTTAGTTTTTCCAAGAAATAGTGTTGGCTTAGGCCGTAGGTTCAGATCTGCCGCCTAAGACTTTTCAACTCTATGAACCGTGAGGGTCCCATAGAGACTTTTCTCCCTATGGATCGAGAGGATCTCGTAGGTGGATTTTCTTCTTAGGAATCGTGAGGATTCCTAAGTGCGTTTTCGCTTATAATTCGTAAGGATCCTATAAGAGAATTTTCCCTCTTACGAGTCAACAGGACCCGTAAGCGGTTGTTTCCCTCCTTGTCGAAATTCGACTTTGGAGAGTGAGACCCGTGAATAGTATGCAAGAGACCGTTTTAGACCGACTTGCGGGGTTCCAGTGCTCAGGAAACAAGTTTTTTTAATCCCTGCTGCCTGAGGCTTTATCTTGCAAGTTGAGACGAATCGGGAATTTCTCGCGGAGACACCGGTTTCTCTGCGAGCCGACGTGAATCAGGAGGCTCTCATCAAGGACGCTAGTTTCCCTGAATTGATGTATTTGCAAAGGACACTTGTTTCCCTGGGTTTGAAACGAATCAAGAATTTCTCGCAGAGACGCTAGTTTCTCTGCGGGTCGACGCGAATCAGGATTTTCTTCGTCAAGGACACTGGTTCCCCTGAGTCGAAGGATTTTGCCGAAGACACTGGTTTCTTCGGGGTTGAGACGAATCGGGAATTTCTCGTGGAGACACTGGTTTCTCTGCGAGACGACACGAATCAGGAGGCTCCCATCAAGGACGCTAGTTTCCCTGAGTTGAGGAGTTTTCCAAGGACACTTGTTTCCCTGGGGTTGAAACGAATCGAGAATTTCTCGCGGAGACGCTAGTTTCTCTGCGGGTCGACACGAATCAGGATTTTCTTCGTTAAGGACACTTGTTTCCCTGAGTCGAAGGATTTTGCCGAAGACACTGGTTTCTTCGGGGTTGAAACGAATCGGGAATTTCTCACGGAGACACTGGCTTCTCTGCAAGCCGATGCGAATCAGGAGGTTCTCATCAAGGACGCTAGTTTCCCTGAGTTGAGGAGTTTGCCAAGGACACTTGTTTCCCTGGTGTTGAAACGAATCGAGAATTTCTCGCGAAGACGTTGGTTTCTCTGCGAGCCGATGTGGATTAGGAGGCTCTCATCAAGGACGCTAGTTTCCCTGAGTTGATGAGTTTGCCAAGGACACTTGTTTCCCTGGTGTTGAAACGAATCGAGAATTTCTCGCGGAGACGCTAGTTTCTCTGCGGGTCGACGTGAATCAGGATTTTCTTCGTCAAGGACACTTGTTTCCCTGAGTCGAAGGATTTTGCCGAAGACACTGGTTTCTTCGGGGTTGAAATGAATCGGGAATTTCTCTCGGAGGCACTGGTTTCTCTACGAGCCGATACGGATCAGGAGGCTCTCATCAAGGACGCTAGTTTCCCTGAGTTGAGGAGTTTGCCAAGGACACTTGTTTCCCTGGTGTTGAAACGAATCGAGAATTTCTCGCGGAGACGCTAGTTTCTCTGCGGGTCGACGCGAATCAGGATTTTCTTCGTCAAGGACACTTGTTTCCCTGAGTCGAAGGATTTTGCCAAAGACACTGATTTCTTCGGGATGGAAACGAATCGAGAATTTCTCGCGGAGACGCTGGTTTCTCTGCGAGCCGACGCGAGTCAGGAGGCTCTCATCAAGGACGCTAGTTTCCATGAATTGAGGTATTTGCCAAGGACACTTGTTTCCCTGGTGTTGAAACGAATCGAGAATTTCTCGCGGAGACGCTAGTTTCTCTGCGGGTCGACGCGAAACAGGATTTTCTTTGTCAAGGACACTTGTTTCCCTGAGTCGAAGGATTTTGCCGAAGACACTGGTTTCTTCAGGGTTGAACTGATCTGTGGTGGTCTTTCAGGTTTTATATAAGTTACCATCAAAACCGTGAAGCTAGGAATTTGATCTTTGCTTCGTTTGCTGGCACTGCGTCTGCTGTATTGAGATGAATGTCGCGGTTGTCTCTAGGCTGTTGGTGAACCGTCGAGATTTGGCTTAGCTTTCTGGCGGAGCCTGTTGGGAAGGTGTGGTTCCCTCTTTGTTTGTGCCCTTGGATTGTATACAAGGATCGATGTGATCTCAACTGTAGGGCAAGGGTTTCATTCATTTTTATTGTTTTATTTCCGCGATGCTCTATCATTTCAGCTTTTATATCGCGAAGGTCGCGATTGCCCAATCATTTCGGCTATTTTTCGCGGTGCCCAATCTTTTCGGCTATTTATTTTATTTTTACTCGCTGCTTTTTATTGCGAGTTGCCCAATCATTTCGGCTATTTTGTATGCATACGTTTTTACTTGCTGCTTCTTATTGCAAGCTACCCCATCATTTCGGCTATTTTGTATGCATGCGCGGCTTGCTGGCTCTTCGCCGTAAACCTGAAATTAGACACCGATTTCGGCATCGACACCGCTACATCTGGGATATTGCCAGGAGCGAATCATCATTTGCCTCTGTCGATGTTGAACAAAGGTGGCTTAGTGAACAGGGTTAAGGTCCTGTCGACTAAGGCTTTTAACTTCATGATCCGTATGGGTCTCACAAAGGTATTTCTCCCTACAAGTCGTGAGGATCTTGTAAGTGTATTTTCTCCTTAGGAATCGTAAGGATTCCTAAGTGTATGTTCCTCTGTAAGTCGTAAGGATCCTACAAGAGGGTTTTCTCCTTGTAAGTCGAGAGGACTTATAAGGGTTGTTCATCATGTGTACATATCCCCAGTCACGGATGGGACTTGGTTAGGGAAATTTTTATTCGCGCCCGTGGATTGTATACAAGGGTCAGTGCTGAGCCACTTGTAGGGTAATATCGAAGGTTGTGGGGGTTGCTTAAGCACAGGTTTAGGTCTCTGTAACTTAAGACTTTTAAATCTTATGAGCCGTGAGGGTCCCATAAGAGAGTTCTCCTTACGAGTCGTGAGGATCTCGCAAGTGTATTTTCTCCTTAGGAATCGTGGGGATCCCTAAGTATGTTGCTCCCTTGTGAGTCGTAAGGATCTCACGCGGGTAGTTTCTCCTTACAAGGTCGAGAGGACCCTGTAAGTGTCCTTTAACAAGGTTGCGCCCTTTCAGGTTTTCACAAATACTCGCCGGTAATCCTGCTGTTCTTACTCACGGAGCCCTTTCGGGTTTTCATCCGTGCCTTTTTTGCTTATGGACATACCTTTTTTATTCTTTTTATTTTTATATATTTTTTTTAACGAGGTCGCGCCCTTTCGGGTTTTCACGAACACTCGCCGGTAGCCCTGCTGTTTTTACTCACGGAGCCCTTTCGGGTTTTCATCCGTGCCCTTTTTGCTTATGGACATACCGTTTTTATTATTTTTCTTTTTTTCTTTTTCTTTTTTTTTCTTTTCCTTTTTCTTTTATTCATCTCGTCAGCCTGAAAATTCTGCGGTAGTAGTTTAAGGACATTTCGGTCCGTCATTAGCTTAAAGACGTTTCGGTCTGCCATTAGTTTAAGGACGTTTCGGTCCGTCATTAGTTTAGGGATGTTTCGGTCCGCCCAGGAGAAGGCTGGCTACTGCTTATAAAGTTTGAGCTTAGGAAGATAGCGAGCGGACATAGTCGTCGTCATCTATCATTGACCTAGGCAGCAGCTCGCTAAGCGTAGTATTTCTTTAGGAATCGACCATTTTCACCGTGCATATCCATAAGTAGATAGGCTCCACCCTGGTAGACCTTGTCTATGATGTACGGGCCTTCATAGTTTGGCTCGAATTTTCCTCGCTTGGCGTGATTGGGGATCATAGGCCTTTTGACCACTAGCACGAGTTCGCCTTGGCGGAATGTCCTCGGCCGGGTCAATCTTTCATATGAGCGCGTCATCTTTGCTTTATAGGCCTCCAGATTTTGTTGCGCTATAACCCGGGTTTCATCAAGGGCATCAAGTTCCTCAAGTCGAAGGTGAGCATTTTCTTCGTCCGTCAGCTCGTAGTGGACTGCCACTCGTAGAGAGGGTAATTCTATTTCAAGGGGGAGCACTGCTTCTGTACCGAATAACAACACATATGGCGTTGTGTTCGTGTGTTAGTGTATATGCCCTAGAGGCCATTACTGTATCATACTAGTTTGTATATTACTTAATGGAAGCTTGGGATATTCACAGTTGTATATACAATCTTGCTCAAAATGGTAGTATGCTACTTGGTTTGTTTCTACTTTAATGTGTACATGTGTTTCTTTTAGCATATTATCTATACACATTAGTAGAGCCCTTAGGATCTTTGCTTGATTACCAGCGTTGTGATGGCAGTCACACTCATGGGGGCAGGGTAATCCACAAGCACATCCTTATACAGGTCCCTAGTCGCAGGACTATCGAGACAGGGTATCGATACTCCGGAGTAGACTAGCGTATGCGCTTCTCATCCCAGCAGGGGAGACGGTCTGTCCTACAGCCGTCAGTACGTCGTACTTGAGATAGTATGTGGGTGCTCGTCAGGTTACGAGTACACTGGACAGGACTCGTCGGGAACTGATTGGATGGTATTATACCTATCGTCAGTCGTCAGTTCCCAGGTGACATGAGTACAGCTTAGTTCGCTGACTTGACACTGTCACTTCGCCTCGAGTGTGTTCCCACTGCACTTTGATCACTACCCTACCACGGCTCAAAGGAGTCGCGCAAACAGGTAGTGGTTGGGTGCAGTCCCGAAGCACTTGGAGGCAGTGACGGTTAGACATGATTCGTCTCTCCCGGTATTGGGGGTTGACATCGCGCTGTGTCTAGGAGAGCCATTACACGAGTAGTCCCTGGCCAGGGCAAGCGAGATATACTGGTAGGTTTCCAGTGTTATCTCAGGGTGTTCTGGGCTTCACTCCGACACGACTTGTACCGCTATTAGGGGACTGACGTTTATCGCCCCCTAGGCCCGCCATGCGATGTATCAAACGAACAGACCGGACTGTACGGAGACTGTCACATTCAGGCTCAGTAGGAGTTCAGATGGGTTTCACCTCGTCCGTCTTCTTATCGGCATCTACCTGGGGGCCGTTACGCACAGCTAGTGCCGCTTGCGGTCTGTGGTTAAACCCACTGCCATCGTAGTGTCGAGTCTTTAGAGTCCCACACAGAAAGCTATTCGCCTTTAGGCAAAAGAGTAGAGGTCGCATGGTTTTGCGACAGGTCGCATGGTTTTGCGACAGGGTTCGGTCACATCCGTGCACTTGTGCACGTTTGGTGTCCGGACAGTTAACATAGTGGGCTTTGGTTTAAGCCAGATCCTAGTGTACGTTTTGGGATTGGTTTTATCTTGTTTGTATTCGTGTTCCCCGGAACGCGGATACGGGTGTGTATGCACAGTTGACAGAGACAGAGGCAGAGGATTCTCATTAGGGTTGCTGACTGTTGACTTTTGTCAAACCCTAATGAGATTAAGACATATGATTAACAACAATATTAATTGAGTATTATAGTGACATGGTTAGGGTTGAAAGGTTGACCTAGTTGACTTGTTGACTTTTGTTGACCGGTTGACTAGGTTGGACTTGTTGACCACCATCATGACAATGGCCATCATTTGGTTGCATTGACTTATGCTTGCTTGTTTTGTTCACCATGTGCATTTAATGCAAGAAATGATAGTGTCATTTGTCATGATAATAACCTTTACAATATACTCAATTATCATTACTTGTTATCATGATGTTTATGGATTATGAGAGGTGAGAATGAGAAATGTATGGTTCACTTTTTGATTAGCTTTCTCTCTCTTGAGCTCTCTCATTTTTTCTCTAGCTCTCACCCTCTTCCTCTTGCTCTCTCTACCTCAAGGGCAAACCATTCTCATGTGTTGAGACTCATTGCCCTAGAGATAAAAAGACACCAAAACAATCCTCTACTCATCCTAGTTCACAAGGTTTAGCAAACCGAGTGATCTAATTTTTTCAAGTTCGAGGAAGAAGCCAAAGGTAGAAGCTTTCGGGTGGATCCGTCTTCGGCGCAAGAAGACGACGAGGAGAGGCCGGTCCGTACACCACGCGAGTTGAAGACGAAGGAGTTCAAGAAAAGCATAACCCCCTAACCGAGTAGTTAAACAGCTCCTAGTTAGGTTGTTAGATAGATAGTTTAACAAAGATCCGGTTTGAGTCCATGTTACCATCTCTAGAAAAATTATTTTTCATCATTTCCGCAAGCCCGTAAGTACCGGGAGCGGTAGCATGGACTTACATCGTGGCCGTCTTGAACGTAGTTCGATACGCCCAGAAAGCTTCTTGCAGTCTCTCGTGCTGGTCCTTCTTATTTCGCGACACCGTTTTCTTCATGATCTTTGTCAAGGTTTTGTTGAAGGCCTCAGCTAGACCGTTAGCTCGCGGATTATAAACCGAGGAATATCTCCAGTCTATATTGTGTTGTTGCGCAAAGCGACTGATTTTGTGGCTTCTGTAAGCTGGTCCGTTGTCGGAGATGATCCGTCGCAGAGTTCCAAACCGATATATGATGTGCGTCTTGAAGAAGTGGATGATATTCTCCGTCTTCACTTCCTTCAGCGGTACTGCCTCTGCCCATTTGGAGAAGTAGTCAGTCGTCGCCAGGATGAAATGATGTCCCATGGATGATGCTGGTTCGATGGGCCGACTATGTCAATTCCTCACATTTCAAATGGCCAGCTAGCCACCGTTGGATGTAGCGGATTTGGCTGCTGGTGGATGAAGTCCCCATGGATTTGGCATGAGTGGCACTGCTTCGCATATTCGAGGCAGTCCTGAATCATCGTGGGCCAGTAGTAGACCATCCGTTTGATCTTCAACTTCATCTTCGGGCCTGCTTGGTGAGAACCACAGAGTCCGTCATGAACTTCCTGAACGACTCTTTTTACTTCGTCAGGTCCCAGACATCTCAACCACAAAGAATCAAATGACCTCCTGTACAGAGTATCATTGACGAAGGCGAAAGACAGAGCTCGTTTCATAAGCTGATGTCTTGAGGACGCATCTTCGGGCGTTCGACGGTATTTGAAGTAGTCTATAAAGACTTCCCTCCAATCCTCGGCCTTTTCCCGGTCTTTTATTTGCAGAGCCATTCTCTCAGTCGCTCCCTTCTCTTCGGGTGATTCCGGAGATATTTCCGCTGAGGCAATCACCAGACGGCTTTGTACCACAATTCTGACGTCATCGAGGTTCTCGTCAGCTAATTCTTTAGCGAGCTTGGCCAACGCGTCCGCTCTGCTGTTTTCCACGCGCGGTATGTTTTCCAAAGTATAGGAAGGGATTTGGTTAACAGTTGTTGCACCTTTTCGCCGTACTTCACCAATTCTGGTTTGCATGTTTGGTAGTCGCCGTTTACTTGACTAACGACCAGTTGGGAATATCCATATATGAGGAGGTTTTCAATTCCCATGTCGATGGCGATCTCGAGGCCCGCGATCAAAGCTTCGTATTCGGCTTCATTGTTTGTCCTCGGCTCCGTTAGGGAGAAAGCAAAGCGCATTATCCCTCCTTGTGGAGTTACAAAGATGAGTCCTACCCCCGATTTGATTATAGGGGTACTTTGTTTGCGCTTCTTCACGGAAGATGCTCCATCGAAATAAAGCTCCCAATGGGTATCACCACTGTCAATCGCATCAAACGCATGTTCGTCTGGCAGATCGCAATTCAGAGGAGAATCGGCAGGTATTGGATGTTCAGCGAGGAAGTCGGCGATGGCCTGGCCTTTCACTGCCTTGAGAGGTTGATACGTTATCGAGAACTCCATCAAGAGTAGGGCTCATTTAGCGAGTCGTCCTGTCAATATGGCCTTCGACATCAAATATTTAAGAGGGTCCACCTTCGATATGAGACGGACTTCATGCGCCAACGCATAGTGCCTGAGCTTTGTTATCGCGAAGATCAACGCCAGGAAGTGTTTTTCAATAGGGGAATAGTTACTTTCTGCCCCCAGTAGAACTCGACTCAAATAGTAGAGTACTCTTTCCTTCCCTTGATCGTTCTCTTGTGCCCATAATGCGCCTAAGGAACCTTGGAGGGCGGTTGTATAAAGAATGAGGGGCTTTCCCTTGACCGGCGCAGCCAACACTGGCGGGTTCTACAGGTATTGCTTGATCTCGTCTAGCACGCTTTGGCATTTTTGGTCCCAGACGAACGGGGTTCCCTTCTTCATCAGGTGGCTGTAAGGACGGCACTTGCCTGAAAGGTTAGCTATAAATCGCCGTATATACGCGAGCTTCCCTTGGAGAGACCGCAGCTGTTTGAGAGTCCTTGGCGGAGGCATTTCCATGATCGCCCTGATCTTTGACGGATCTATCTCAATACCTCGGTGCCGGATGATGAATCCCAGGAATTTGCCCGAGGAAACTCCGAATGCACACTTGAGAGGGTTCATCTTCAAGTTGTATTGTCGAAGGCGTTGAAATACTGTCTTTAGATGCTCGAGATGTTCCTCGTATGATTTGCTTTTAACCACGAGATCGTCGATATAGCATTCGACGATTTCGTGTATAAGGTTATCAAAGATCTTCGTCATGGCCCTCTGATAGGTGGCACCGGCATTCTTTAAACCGAAGGGCATTACCTTGTAGCAGAATATACTCAAAGGAGTCCTGAAGGCGGTGTGCTTCTGGTCTTCGGGATGCATCTTTATCTGATTATAACCTGATGAGCCGTCCATGAAGGAGAAAACCTCATGATTGGACGTATTTTCTATCATCAGTTCGGTGACTGGCACTGGGAAATCGTCTTTCGGGCAAGCTTTATTGAGATCTCGGAAATCCACGCATATGCGCACCGTCCCATTTTTCTTCATCACCGGGACGATGTTGGCGATCCACTCGGGATACTGGACCTCCAGGATAAAACCAGAGTCGATCAGCTTCTTGACCTCGGCGTTGATGCTCATCTCAAGCTCGAGCCACATTCTTCTCGGTGCCTGTTTGACTGGCTTGACGTCTGGGGATATTGCCAATTTATGCACAGCAATTTCTGGATCTAGTCCCGGCATTTCGGAATAGTTCCATGCGAAGCAATCTCTATGCTGCATAAGCAGGTCCTTTAATGAAGCCACCCTCTCTTCAGACAGTAGCTCACTAATGAATGTCGGTCGTGGGTCGTTCGCCGTCCCTAACTCAATTTTCTTGAGGTTATCTGCGGTGGTATGGATTCCATCCTCCAGCTCTTTCGGTGCTGGCGGAAATTCTGAGATCACCTCATCGCTGCTGTTTTCGAAGCACCAGGGAAGGTCATCCATGTTCTCGGGCTCTTCTTTTGATATCGTTATCATATGACAGGTGCGAATTCGCTTCCAAGCCCAATATGGAACTAGTTCTGCTCTCGTGGCTTTGGGTTCGTGCTTCTGTGGCGGCGTTACCCTCCAGTTGTCAGATAAAGCGAACTTGCCGAGCTGATACTGATCTTCGACCCAATTCTTAAAGGTGAAGCAGTCCTCGAGAGGGTGTCCTATCACGCGGTGATAAGGGCAATAGTCCGGGTGAGAGACTTCGCTTGCTTGTTCGGGGTGTTTAGACTCTGGCAGTGTAAGCATCTGATGTTTTAGAGCGATGTCAAGTATTTTCTTCGTCTTGTCCCGAGGAAAAGAGTACGCTCGACCCATTTTCCTTATGAGGGATAGATCGGAACCGCTCGATTCCCGCTTGCGCGGCTTCTTAGTCTCGCTTTGTTGCTGTTGATAGCCTTTTTCGCCTTTCGACTTATTTCTGCCCCTGCGTCGAGCCTTTTTTATAACAGGTTGACTGGGAGCGGCATTTTTATCTTTCACAGCCTGTTGGAGGAGGCGTTGCGTTTTGGCTTTCTCGTAGATGGCCATTTCGCGGTTATGGTCTTCTCGGACTTTTTAGCCAGCTTCCCTTATAAGCTTGTCCATTTGTTCTTCGAACGACGGACTGGGCACTTTTGCATCAGGAACTTTTATTGGTTCAGGATTAGCATCTTCCCATTGAGCATCCGCTTCTTCATCGAAGTCATGCACGACATAGCAACCGTGGAGTAGCTCTCGTTTCTTTGACCGGATGTATCCAAGCCCAATTGTTTCCATTCTCCCATTAGGTAACTTGTGCTGAGTCCCGGGAACGTTCCAGACCCTGTCATAGAATTTGGCTTTTCGAGCGGTCTGTTTGAAGGATATCCCCTGGCGCTTCAGCAACCTCTTCAAGCCTTCTGTATAATATCTGGGGAGACGGATGGGCTGAAGCCTGTCAAGCATAGGATCCGCACCGTGTCAGGTTTCTTTCTCCACTTTGTTTTCTTCAGAGCAGTAGAATAGAATTGCTTTTTCGTCTTCTCGCCTGGGAGGGATATAGAACGTCCGCAGCTCCTCTACACCGTAGATATCAAGTGCATCCAGTTCTTTATGGTGTTTAAGTAGAACCATGGCGACTTGCAGACTTTGCTCTTCGTCAGCGGACGTTTGTATTGAAGGTCGAGCAGAGAATACAGCATGGACCTCATCTTCTGAGTCGCTACCAAAGACCAACATGGGAGCGGACTGTCCCGGCTTGTTGTGTTAGGGTGGACCCGAATAAATCATCTCCTCTTCCTCCTCGGTATCACTGCCGAAGACAGGGATGGTAGCATTAGCTTTGTTCTCCGGTTTGTGACACCTCTCCGTATTCTCGAAATCCGGTAAAAAGTATTTGGCATCTTCATATTTGCGGACCTCATTCACAGAGAACGGGTTCAGTTCTCCCGTCACGGTATACTCGAGACCATCCTTAAAATACTTCATACACTGATGTTGCGTAGAAGGGATAATGTTGTACTCGTGTAACCATGGTCGGCCGAGCAGAGCATTGTAGCATGTCTTGGCGTCTATGACGTGGAACTTAATGTCCGTGACGAGTAGCCCAAAGCGCAGCGTCAGTATCACGGACCCAAGAGTTCTTGATGATTGGGATTCGAATCCGGAGATGGTGATCTTATCCCGAACGAGGTGTTGGACGCTCATGTAGATTTCTTTTAACACCCGCATATTGAGGAGATTAACGGAGGATCCATTGTCGACCAGGATTTTTCCTATCTTTATATCATGGAAGTATCCTGAGACATAGAGGGGGCGATTGTGTTCGCACGTCCCAAGGAGAAGGTCTTCATCGCCAAAAATAACATCGGCCGTGTGCACTTCCTCTAATTCATCCTTCATCTTTTCTTCGGCCAGGAAAGCTTGGAATTGTTCCGGCTCCTGTAGTGCCTTGATTAATGAATCTCTTGCCTCTTTTGCTAGTAGAAGGGCATCAAGAATGCTGAGCTGCGAGGGTAGCTTTCTCAAGTGTGCCAGAACGTTGTAGTCCACCTTATTTCTCTTTGGCGGGTCCTTGGCAGTTAGCTCCTCCGTAACTTGGTCATCTAGAGCGATCTCCTCAGGGACCTTCTCTTTTCCCTTATCTTTTTTATTTGAGGGGGTCCGAGATTCTTTTCAGGTAGCGTGCGATTACGCAACCGGATATTTTCGTAGGCCCTCGGTTCTTCTTCTTTTCCCGAGGTGGACTCTTTAAAGAGGGGGCTAAGAGCCAGCTCCTCGTCGGAATCGCTCCCGAATGTAAGCACTTGTGATCCCCCGGCATTAACCATGCGACAATTGCCGGTAGCTCTGTTAAGCCCTTCGGTCGTATTTTTCCGCTCCCGCCAAGTTTTGCGCTTCTCCCGCTTAAAATGTTGTCGGTGAGCAACATATCCTTGCCACCATCTATTGAAAGCTTTGCACTCTTCGGTGGGGTGCGACATCTTCCGATGATACAAGCAGTAGGAGGGGTGCATTTCCACTTCGCCGGTAATGCTTCCTTCAGAGGATGGTAACTTCATGCCCATTGATATGGCCTTAGCAAACCTTTTCCTCGTCTTGAATTTGCTTTTATCCGCAGTGGATGTATTTTTCTCCAGCGGAAGTGTCTCAGCTCTTTCGTCAAGTCGCTGGCGCTTGGCCCTTTCAAATATAGCCGTCTTGCGTTCCCGATCAGCTTTACTTTTCAACAGAGCTTCGTTGAGGAATGCGTCAATTACTTAATCTGATGGCCCCAGAATTTTTGGTTCGGGATCTGCCCCCAGCTTTTCAGTGCAAGGAGTCTCCTCATCGTCCGTGAACGAATGGGAAATCACATGACAGCTCGCTACGTATTCCTCAGATTCATCCGACGAACTTTCCTCCTCATCTTCCTCTTGAAAAACATGGTTGAGGAACTCTTAGAGTGTGATGGGAGTCCGTGCTTTCTGGTTGTATTCCTCCAGCACGTCAATTTGTTTTTGTAAGTCTGTGCGCTTGTCGCCAGGCTTCACAGGCTTCTTGGATTTCTTCTTCTTCTTCTTCGAAGATTTTGACGGCCGGTTGTGAGTGCTTGGGCCACCACCATCAATCTTTGGAGTTGGACGCGGCTTCAACATCCCCTCAATGACCTGCGGTTCCAACGGGTTCTTCCACTTGATCGCTGGGCATGTCTGAAGATCATTCAGCAGTCTCTTTGTCTTGGCTGACAGCACAACCTCCCATGGGGCTTCTTCGACGAGAGAACACGTTGCCCCCGGCATATTCATCATTTTAGAGGCGTGAGGTTGCGGTGGATTCACCTTCCATCTGTCGGATAACGCGAACTTGCCCTGCTGGTACTGGTCTTCAAGCCAATTTTTGAAGACGCGGCAATCTTCGATCAGATGACCCAGTACTCGGTGATAGGGACAGTGGTTGGGCTCATTGACATCATTTGGTTGCGACGGACGTTTTGGATCCGGCAGATTTATGAGTCGGTTGCGCAATGCCAGCTCGAATAATCTTCTCGTTTTATCTCGGGGAAACGAGTAAGGATGTCCTAGCCTCTCCTCAAGGGGTACGTGCGGACGCATATTATTTTGATGAACAACCGGATTCGAGTTGCTTGGCTGTTGTTGAGCATTAGCGACAACGATCGCTTTCCCCTTCCCCTTTTCATTTCGGGAGTCCGTCTTTGGAAGAGGAGGTCTATGGCCCATCTGATCCATTTGCGCTAGCTTGTCAATCAAGGCCTGGAAGGTAGTCGGCTTGAAGAACATCATAAATTGCGAGATGGTTGCTTGCGGATCAAGGGTTCCCACAAACATGCCCACTGCAGGAGCTTCTTCAATACGTTGCTCGCATTTTAACCATAAGTTCCGCCACCGTATAGCATATTGGACCCATGTCTCGCCTGGCTTCACTCTGGCATTAATCAATTCCGTTATTGGGGTGTGTTCGCTGGCGCTTGCAAAACGCTGGGTAAACAACAACTCCATCTCCGCGAAGGTCTTAATAGAGTCGTTTGGGAGCTCAGAGTACCACTCGAACGCTGTATCTGACAAGCTGCCGATGAACTGGCGAAGCAACAACTTATTATCACTGCCGGTGTTGCCGCAGAGCGCCCTGAACTGAGCAACATGCTGGTGGGGATTGCCCGTCCCCTTATAGACATGGAATTTGGGTATTGTATAGCCCGGCGGATACTTGATTTGATCCTACCAGCTCAGATATGGTCGTCCTGTTTTTACGACCTGGCCGGCTGCTTCAGTCGCATGATGAACCCGTATTTTTGGGCTATATACTCGTCCAAGTCAGCTTTGGAGATTGTCTCCTCCTTGGCTGTTGACAGGGTTGGTGGAGGATTTGACGTTTCTCCCCTATCATCTTCAAGGACGATCGGGGGATCTTCAGCTGGAGGATTTTGTTGGATCATCATCCCCACCATGTCTTAGAATAGGAGGGCTATACGCTTTATGTTGGCTGCTTGTTCAGCAGGCTCTTTATCCTTCTTCTCCACTATCCGACGAAGGAATTCAACGTCAGTTTCTTGCTCCTGGCGTTCATCCGAGGACGCTTCAGGGCTTTCTTTTGGCCCAGTAAGTGCAGCTATCGCAGTCATCATTTCTTGGAGCTTCTGCTGCTGCTCCTGAGCTTTAGTCATCAATCGCGTAAGCGGTCTATGACCTGTGGATATGCGGCTGTCCTCTTTACCAGACGCCATGTAGACGGTATGAACTACAATGCCCCCAGACTTAGGGCGTTTGGGTTCACCACCTTTAATATTCGCCGACGACGTGGGGAATTTCTCCGGCCTTCTTCTCTTATGGGCCGTTGAAGTTGAAGGGGCCGTTGATTTGGGCACCCAAGTGGTCGTCGTCTTTCGTTGCTTGATAGGAGGATTTTCTTCCTGTCGACCTTTCAATTTCTGGTGAGAGAAATTCGGATCAATCACCGATTCTCGGACTCGTCGCCACATCTTGTAGATCCTGGAGGACAGCGATTGAGGAGACTGCTCCGGCTTTTCTGCTTCCACGGCGGTCTCTACCGGTGGAGGAGATCTTTTGAGCACCGCAGTTGGCGAATTTCTGCGTACCCTGTTCAGCAGCTCAAAGCTGTTCCCAGTTGGAACAGCAGCATTAACTTCCACCGTTGGAGCTGGCGGAGTTATCCCAGAGGGGGAGTTGGCCCCAGTTTTCCTTATCCGTCGCCAGTGGCGTCGTCGGGCGTGATGAGTTGTCGGTATTGGTTCAGCGACGGAGACAAATTCTTCTTGCCCCCTGTCCGAATGAGGCGCTGCTGGTGCCAACCTCTTAAAGATTGAGGTTGCCTTTTGAGTATCGGTATTCAATCTGTCAAAGACAGATCCTCGAGCAAGGGCAGGAGTGGGAATAGTCAGCCTTGCAAAGACTGACTTTTTGACAGGAGAAGCCGCCTTGGCGACTTAGGGAGCAGCCGTCTTCTTTGGGATGGCCTTCTCAGGTATCATGGGCTTTTTGGCGGGCCCTTTGGAGTTCAGGCTCAGCTGGAGAAGACCGAGGGGTTGGATGACCCGTTGAGAGGGGCCGTGGGAGTAGCAAGTCGATCGAAGACCGACTTCTTTGAAGCTTCTGATACGGGAACAGGGATGATGAAGCTTGCTGGCGGGAGCATGGTCCCGAAGAACAGGCCAGTGGTAGCCTGGGTCACTTGCTCCACAGGCATAGTAAGGACGGGGGCCGCTTGAGGCCCATATGCTACGCCTCCAGGTGAGGCAGAGCGTCGGTTGCATTGGCACTTCGAGCAGTTCGAGCAATTTGAGGCCATTGATGCTTGATTTCTGCGCCAGGCAAAAGACCAAATCTTAGTAACTTGAAATCCAAAGGCAACCATTAACAAACCGCGATTCGTTCGCGAAGAAGACACACGAAGTGTGGAGTGCAAAGAGGAAAAGGTCCCACCGGGCGTGCCCGAATCTGTTCCCCTCCGAATGGCGGCGACGACATGAGGGCGTCTTGCCTTAGATTCGGGGCAGATGCTATATGGTTTTATCCGTCTACCTCTCCGAAGATGCCAAGTTGATTTATGGTATCGTGTATCGGAGGTTTAGATGGATGCGGCCGATGTAGCAGACTTCGTCAGATTCCCCCTCGTTTGAGGGGTTTTTGATTGTAGGGACGCTCTTCCATGCAGGCGCAAGCCCCTGCAGTTAATTACGCTGCTGTATCGCGGTAGCCACTTTCTCTTTCTCCAGAATTTCACTTCGTGTTGTGTGTGTTTGTTTTGTTTGTGGATGCCCGTGGATTGTATACGGAGACTAAGTTATGTCGTCGCCCGTAGGACGTGGAGTAGTCCAAATCCGTATTTATTTAGATTTGGGTTTGGTGTTTTAGTATAAGGATACGTTAGCCATATTTAGGCTAAGATTAACTTAAACGTTCGTTAAGGATACGTTAGTCTAATTTGAGACTAAGATCAACTTGACGGGATCGTTTGGATCCGACAAAAGAGCATTTGGAGGCTCTATTGCTCCAGTTTAGGGACGTAGTGGTCCATAGGTAGTTTAAGGACATTTCGGTCCATATTCCAGTTTAGGGACATGGTGGTCTACTGGTAGTTTAAGGACGCATAAGTCCGTAGGTTTAAGGACCCCACAGTCCGTATCTGGGTTTAAGGACGCATAAGTCCGTGGGTTTAAGGACCCCACAGTCCATGTTGATGTGTGGTTGTCGGGACCCGTCACCTCTCTGACGTCGTTGAAGGATTACAACGATAGGAGTCAGAGGAGTTCGGAGATGTACCCTCGAACCGGATGTAAATTGATTTAGGAGAGCAGCCGTGTTCAGTCAATTTAATTTGAGGACTTATGGCCATGATTGGGCTAAGTCCAGTTGGGAATATTCAACGTTTTTATTTATCTTTGGCCTATTAGGCCTATGCTAGGGCTTTGCCCCTTTTTAAATAATGCACTGCATTTCTTATTTTGTTTGGGCTCTGCCCTTTTATAAATGATGCAGAGCATCTGCCTTGTTTGGGCTCTGCCCTTTTAATGCATTGCATTTTATTTTGTTTAGGCTCTGCCCTTTTAATGCATTGCATTTTATTTTGTTTGGGCTCTGCCCTTTTAATGTATTGCATTTTATTTTGTTTGGCCTGCTAGACCTTTTTGATTTGGGCCTAGCCCTTCAGTAAACAATGCGGTGCATTTGTCAGGCGCTTTGCGCCAATCATTGAGCGCAAGCGCTTGTGGTGGTAACACGTGTCATGCAAGCGCAGTGCGCTGCTGACACGTGGCGCGCTCTGGTGAGTTGCACCAATTTCAGAGAGCAATGCTCTATCTTAGAAGTGCATAGCGCAAGTGGTTCAGGTGCTGACACGTGGCGCTCTCTGGTGGCTTGCGCCAACCCAAGAGCGCAACAGTGCAGTTTTGCAAGTGCAGGGAACTGTTTCAAAATCTTGATCTAATTTTGGATTCAAGAAAATAATCTTTAAGATTCCAGAACCAATGGTTCATAAAAAGTGCAAGGCACTATTATTATTTGTTTTTTTTTATTGAAGATCATTGATCTTGTTCTTAGATCAATAATCTATTCAGAAGAAATTCTTTTATTTTAAAGGTTTTTACCTTTTTCTTGAGTCTCTTTTCAAGTTTCTTCAGAGCTGAAGTTCTTGATGATTCTTGATGTTGATGATGTTTTGAGTTGGGGTCTAGGGGTCTTTATATAGTGCCCATAGATTTGTTAAGTTTGTTAAAGAGATCATTCTCTGAGTGATTTGGGGAATTTTCCCCACCGTTGGATCTTTGATCCAAGGGCTTCTGTTTTACAGAAGACAATCTTCTTGTTTTAACAAGAACAGAAGGATCTTAATAGAATTTTAATTCTGTTTGGCGCAAACGCCCCAGCGCTTGACACGTGTCACGCAGCGCAGAGCGCAGCGCAACTGCGCTGACACGTGTCGCGCAGCGCACAGCGCAGCGCAACTGCGTTTGCGCTGACACGTGTCGCGCGGCGCAGCGCTTGCGCAACTGCGCTTGCGTAACTGCGCTGACACGTGTCGCGCAGCTCAGCACTTGCGCAACTACGCTTGCGCATCTGTGCTGACACGTGTCGCGCAGCGCTTGCGCAACTGAAGCGTTGCTTCCTTTAATTTTTGTTTTAAATAGAGACTTGCTCTGATTGGGCGCGCTGGCTTGGGCGCTGCGCTGACGTATCAGATTTTGACACGTGGCGCGTTACGCGCAGCGCAAGGAATTTGAAGCGTTGCTTCATTTATTAAAATTTAAATTTTCAAAGTAGAGCTTTGCTCTGATTGGGGGGCATCGGAAGCGTTGCTTCATCTCCCGCCTTAGAACTTGAACAGAGCTTTGCTCTGATTGGGGTAAACACATATCTCACAAAAACTCCACTACACCCAAAGATGTAACATTTCCAAAAGTTAGATGAACCGTCGGGGGGGAGGGGATCCCGGCCGCCTGACTCGGCCGGGAATCGGCCAAATCGGCCTTGACTCGGTCTGACTCAGTCCTCAGGCCGAGTCACGGCCGAGTCGGCCGATTCTGACGACGGCCCCAACATGAAAGTTGTGTATTTTCATATTCCCTTTGCACCTACAAAATTTCAGCCTCAGACCATTTCCAGAGCTCTTTAAAAACCCCAATTACTCCACTTTTAATACATTTTTATCACATTTTATCACAATTTTATTTTAAACTTTTCATCTACCCTAACCCTAGCCTAACCCTATAAATACCAACCCTACACACTACCCTCTCATCCCAAAATCCTGAGTTCACTCTCTCAAATTTTTTCCAAAGATCGTGTACTTTGAAAACAAGCTCAAGGCGAAGCTCGGACGAAATTCCGGCGGAACTTCCGGCGATCATCTTAGGAACTATCGACGACGACGCAACACCCCGACGATCCCTCGAGTTCCCTCTCACTCTCTTGAGTAATCTAAAACCCGTAAGTCCCTTTTCTATCTCTCTTTTCCATTCTCAAAATACGAAATTACAAAACCCGACGGAATCGGAACAAATCCGATTTCCGATTCGGTTTTCTATAAAATTCCATTTCTCACTAATACAACCATACTTAAACTTTCTCATGTTGACTATTAAACACTAATCAAACAATTTGAACAAGTTTCATCAAATGAAATGATAGCTATTTCAATTTATCGTATTTTTCGCTTAAATACCACATTGTTCCAATACTTCATTTAACTCCATCAAACTTGCTATACATTTAAAGTAGATCATGAGGTAACGACCTACCTCCTCACACACTCATATGCAACACCCCCGAGAACCTAGAATACGAGAAAACAAACATTTTCATTTAAATACCATATACTTAATAAAACCATTTCTAAAAGATTTAGTTTTGATACACTTTTAAAGAAGTACCACTTATTATGAAAATACGATAAGTTGTGGACATCGATCGTTTATCTAAACCTGACTTTGTGGTGTCTAGGCTAGGCAAGTGAGAAAGGTAACTTTAAAAGGCCCGTCTCACGATGATTCGTGAGCGGATCCCTCCTTTCTTCACTTGTACTTACCTGATCACAATTGGCGGTGAAGAGGCGATTTGATGTATCTCACAACTTGTCGTCTGGACTAGTTAGGGATAGACTAGTTGATTTAGGAGAATCTAGAACATACAATACGGAAAATATACAACTTTACAAATAAATACCATTTACTTCATAAAACCGTTTTCTAAAGGATTTAGTATTTACAATCTTTGCAAAATGCTGCTACAACCCACTTTGGGGAACTCGTTCGGGATGGTACGGTTTATCGCACATTCTCGGGCTTAGTAGTGCGAGATTCAGACCTCCGCAAGGAGTATTCGGTCTTGAAAGATTTAAAATACGACATCTTAAGAAAATGAAGTTTTTAGAATATAAAATATTTATTAAAATTATTTTTGTATAAATATATTTATATTTATCATTAAAATACCTATTTTATTATGATATAAATATTCCACATTTTTCTAAAAATCACAAGAATAAATTTTACACTAAAATACTATGAATTCCAAATAAATCAACTTTACAAATAAATACCTTTATTTATGAAATTAGGATATTTTCACTAGAAATATCACAATATAAAATCCACCTTCATTATAACTCTAAAGACGAATAACGAATATTTGAGGTGTATTTTTAAAAGTATATAAAAGTATTTTTACATAAAACCCGCTCAAGTTTTATAAATTTTCCTAAGGACCCTAGCAAATTATAGGTAAGAATTAATCAAGACTTCGATTTACATTTCTAATTGTCTGACTCGGGTTTGAGTCTGATTATATTTGACTTGAATATGATTCAAGTACAATCTACAATCTTCAATATTACAATGCAACATGAATCCATGAATCCAGTTATCAATCTATACAACTTGACTGAACCGAACTATGGATATACATTCCATTTACATGGTTCTCCAGTTATTCCATTTACATGATTCTACGGTTACATCTGTTTACTGATGTCATGGTTTCGGTCAGTCTTTCAATTATACATTCAATGCAATTTACAGTACAAAACAATACAAATAAAATACTACGGGGTTTAAGGGGTAGATTGGTACGGAAGGTGTTAAAGGTGGCACGAGACGGTAAGATTAAGAAACCTAACATGAATCCAATTGCCGTTGTTCCGGGTTGTATAACGGAGCCTTGTACTTCCATTTGCCCTGGTCTCTAGCATACTGAGACCCCTCTCGTATACGCTGGCATTCTTCTGTACCAATCTACAAACAACAGCGTTAATACAACATTAAAATAATATAATACAACATTAAAAGCTACTCTCTTTCTCTTTCTTCTTTTCTACTTCTCCCTTATCTTTGGGACATACCGAGCGATCTGTTCGCTGACGGCATTCTATTTCTTTCTTCTTTGAATGTCGTCAGGTGGTTTGGACCCGACAGAGATTGAGCCATCTGCAGAAGACTTGGATCAGCTTGCTGAAGAACCAGAGCTCTATTTTCATTGTACATTTCCCATTCAGTACTTTTCATTTCCTGTCATGCCATTGTTTAGGCATCGTGTTTATTTCAGTTGTAGTTCCTTTTCATGCATTGTACAAAAGAATGTTAATAAATAAAAGTTGTTATTTTTATTATACCTTGCCTCTTGTGTATTTTATTTTATATTGCTTAGTTACGCTTAACGTATTTGCATCTGAGTAAATACGTAGCGGGCCAGTCGCGTCCCCTTCGCCGTAGAATGGGAAGCGGGGCGTGACAAATCATAGCACCGATAAAGAGAAAATACAGTTGCTACATCTATCACATGTAAAAGAATCAGAGTGCAAAATGGATACAAGGATGTAACTTCAAAGGAAAAAACTAAGCAGGTAAAGTCAAAGGAAAAGACAGCGTTGACGTTGCTGATCTAGATGTCCACAATATCCTCTAAGTGAGGTAGATCCGAGCTAAGTCCACTTCTCACTCTGAGTATACATACTCAGGTCGTCAGAGCGACACAATAGCAATATGTAACATGTGCAATAATAATAAACATGAAGTAGCATGCATAAGTTAAAGACATGAACATGAAATAACATGCACAGGTAAAACACTATGGTATGAGTATCAGATCAGCAAATCGATGCAAGTCCATATCACTAATCCTATCGGTCTCTAGGTCCCAATGTCCTTGTCACTATCTTATCGTTAGCTTGAGCATAAAAGTCGACCGTTGGAACCACAAGTCCCTTTCTTGTAATCAGTAACAATCAGTAACATGCTTTCACGTAATGGGACCCTGAGAGGCCCTCTCCTGTATTCAGTACACACTCATGTAATGGGACTCTGAGATTCCGTTGACCGAACCCAAACTCAAAGTATCCTAACACCCACGATCTACATCAAGGTCCAACCAAGAACCAAAATGTCGGTTAGTCATGACAAGTCTACTCGAAAATTGGCGACTGGTCTCCATCAAGTATGACCAGACCAGTACTTTAGATACGCGGGCAGTACTCGATGTCTTATCTATGACCCTAATATAAGTGTTTCCATAACCGTCCCATTTCAGTTATAGTTACACTTGTATACGTCCCTCAGACGTCAACAATGTAATAATTAAATGATTGCGTTGATTGTGTACAAATACGTGTTATGATCACTTTTCATTCACGCTTTTACGCTAATATACTTGCCACAATCCAATCACTAACATTTTGGTAATCTAAAAACAGTCACTGGGGTATCGATACAATGTTCATTAATTAAAGGAGATATAACAGTCACACAATATGATCGAGACGCGGTAAAATGCACTACTAATAATATATTAGCACCTAGCATCGTTTGGATTATGAAAATCACATTAAATCACACGTGCATAATTTGGCGAAACAATATAAAAGAAGCAAACAACATATTTAATTATCTGTACAACAAAATTGGTTTCGAGTCAATCAGGCTTGAAAAGTTAACCTCTCGTCAACCTTTTAGACGATCGGTACCGGTCATATTAATTTACATGTCATAAACTATAGGTATACCAACTTTCATTTGGTGTGGATACTCTTTGCCCATTCATGTAGCATCGCAAAAGTAATCTATTGTCGGAATTCAATGACCATCGAATCCAAGGACGAAAGGTATCAAATTTAGTGTTACACATATTTAATGAAGCCATGTGATGGAGGTCCTTTTCGGGTCTCCGTCAGATGTTTTCTTCCGCCGATCTCCTGGTGGACTTAGGTGGTTATCTTCCGTTGCGTGTGGGTCTCAATGGGTTTTGGTGGAAGAGGTGATATGAGGAGTTCGGTGCCGAGTACCTGCAAAGAAGTCCCGGGGTGGTTTGGTACCACCAAGGACCCTCCGACGATCAAGTTAGTGATGAGATCCGAGCAGAGTAACGGCTTAAAAGAGTAAAAATCGGCTTACTTGACCTCTCTATGATGGGGGTTTATATAGCGGCGGCGGCACGCAGCCGCAGGCGCGAGAATCTCACCGGCAGTTACGCTCCTGACGTCACGCTCGCATAAAAAGCGGATCGCCCATTAATGGGGATCGTGATGGCGTGGAACGTAGGACGTTGCTGGCTGAGAATCTGCGCGTGGAGAGATTTGCGGAGCGGCGGTTACGCCTGTGAGTGGTGGAGTTGGTCGGTCGAAGGGACCGAGGAAGACGGCCTCGGCTGGGGAGCTCGGAGCCGAGCAAAAGGGCCGAAGAGTCTTGGTCCTGTGGCAGCTCAGGACGAGCTGAGGGGTCGAGGAGGCCAATTTGTAGGGGGCCCTGAGGAGGGCCAGCTTGTGCTTGCAGGTCGGGTACAAGGATGGCCTGGTCGGTCTCTGTGGGCCCTTTCTGCTGGGTCTTGGGACATGTCATCCGCCACGTGTTCTGATCTTATCGCAGATCCAATATTGAGCATCATCATTAGACCCCCACTCTTGTCCCGACCAGCTAGCGGGTCGGGTCAGGAGTGGACTGCCAGGCCGCCCGGGGTAAGCTCCCTCCTAAGGTTTTGTCGGGACGCGTCTCCGGGCTGTCAGCTGTCTTTTCTGCCAGCGAATTAGGACGAGATCTCTGGATTTAAGGAAGGTGCGCCGGTTCATGCATCCTGCCACTGAAGCGACGGTCCGCGTGTCAAGGGTCGGTTGGCCGACGCGACGTGTATAAACCTGTGGCGTCTGATGGGGCGCGGTCCAGTGCGGGAACGACAAATGGAGCAATCTGTCGTCGAGTTGATTTCGATCACCTGATGTCTTTTGTTGGGGCTTCGAGTCCGCTGCATGTGATGAGCTCAGTGGCCTCGTTACAAGGGCTACAAATCTGCAGCGTCTGTTGGGCAGGAGGATGCCTGCTGGGGATGACCGAGCAGGGAAGCTGCTCGGTTGATCTTGGCGAGGGCTTTGATTCCTGGCGTTGCGAGTAGGGAAGCTACCGGCCAGGGATAGCCGAGCAGGGAAGCCGTTCGGCTGCCTCTGAGAGGACTTTAATCTTTAGCGTTAGAGGGGTTGTAAGAAGCCTGCCAAGGATAACCGGGCAGTGAAGCTGCGCGGTTGCCTTTTGGCGAGGGCTTTGATCCCTGGCGTTGCGAGTAGGGAAGCTACCGGCCAGGGATAGCCGAGCAGGGAAGCCGCTCGGCTGCCTCTAAGGAGGACTTTGATCCTTGTCTTTGTTGGGTAGGAAGCTACCCGCTGGGATGCGCCGAGCAGAAAGGGGCTCGGCGGCCTCGTGAAGAGGGCTTCAGATCCTCAGCATCTGATGGGCAGGAGGACGCCCGCCGGGGATGCGCCGGGCAGAAGGAACTCGGCGGCCTCGGGGTGAGGGCTTGAGATCTTCAGCGTCTAACGGGCAAGAGGATGCCCCCTGGGATGCACCGAGCAAGAAAGATCTCGACGGCCTCGCGATGAAGGCTTTAGACCCTCAGCGTCTGATGGGCAGGAAGATGCCCGCTGGGGATGCGCCGAGCAGGAAGGATCTCGGCGGCCTCGTGGTGAGGGCTTGAGATCCTCAGCGTCTGATGGGCAGGAGGACACCCGCTGGGGATGCGCCGAGCAGGAAGGATCTCGGCAGCCTCGTGGTGAGGGCTTGAGATCCTTAGCGTCTGATGGGCAGGAGGATGCCCTATGGGGATGCACCGAGCAGGGAGGAACTCGGCGGCCTCGCGGTGAGGGCTTGAGATCCTCAGCGTCTGATGGGCAGGAGGATGCCCGCTGGGGATGCGCCGAGCGAGAAGGATCTCAGCGGCCTCGTGGTGAGGGCTTGAGATCCTCGGCGTCTGATGGGCAGGAGGATGCCTTATGGGGATGCGCCGAGCGGGGAGGAACTCGGCGGCCTCGCGGTGAGGGCTTGAGATCCTCAGCGTCTGATGGGCAGGAGGATGCCCGCTAGGGATGCGCCGAGTGAGAAGGATCTCGGCGGCCTCAGGTGATGTTGTAGGGTGTTTTTCGTCACCCCATTGAGATGGGAATACGCGCGCGCTTGTCAGGCGCACTACAGATTCCCCCGGCCTAGGGTAGGCCGAGGTTTATTGATTGTGGGGATCCGAATCTCCGGCAGCCGCGGACTAAGCTGCCGTTAATTACCCCTCGCCTTTGGGGCGAGGGAACCTCCGATTAACGGGTTAAACTGGTCATGCGAACTCAATGTGCAGTGTACGTGTGTTGTGTTTTGAAAGGGGGGTTTTGGATGTATCGGGAGCCACGCAGAGTTTTTACGGGGGTCCCGCTACCCGGATAGCGGGCTGGGGGTCAAGGGGGCTAGCAGCCCCCTTGCGGGGTGCGGGGCAGCGCCCCGTTAGAAATTTTTTTCTAACAGGGACAGTGTCGCGGAGTATGTGTATGTGTACATTTATATACATATGTATATATATACATGTAAATATAAGTAAAGGGGAAAAAAGACATCCAAAGGATGCGTGGGGCCAGCGTCTAGAGCGCTGTGCGCTAAGGTGCTGTGCGCTCAGGCACGCGCGCGCCACGTGTCAACACGTGGGCAACTTGCGCAAGAGCGCTGCACGCAGGTGCGCAAGCGAGCACGCGCCACGTGTCGGCACGCGGGCGCTTTGCGCACTTGCACAAGCGCGCCACGTGTCGTCACACGGGCGCTTTGCGCACGTGCGCAAGCGCGCAGGTGCGCAAGTACGCGCGCCACGTGTCGGCACGCGGGCGCTTTGCGCAAGAGCGCTGCGCGCAGGTGCGCAAGCGCGCGCGCGCCACGTGTCGGCACGCGGGCGCTTTGCGCACTTGCGCAAGCGCGCAGGTGCGCAAGTGCGCGCGCCACGTGTCGGCACGCGAGCGCTTTGCGCCCTTGCACAAGCGCGCAGGTGCGCAAGCGCGCGCCACGTGTCGGCACACGGGCGCTTTGCGCACTTGCGCTGCGCGCCGGAGAGGACAAGAGGCTTTTAGCCTAAAAAGATTTCTCTGAAGAGAGATCAAAGAGGAGTTGGACTCCTGAGTATTTTTTTCTTCTTTCTTGGGGGTTTAGTGAAAGATGTTCTTCTTCTTCCTCCTCTGTTGGCTGGATCTTGATGATCAAGAGATGTGAGATCTAAAAATCTCTCCTTTCTGAGATCTAATGGTAGATCCAAGTTCCCCTTTGTGGGTTTTGTGGTGAAAGACTTCTTAGTTTTTGAAAAGAAAGAGTAAAACTCTTGATTTAATTCAAAAGAAATTAAAAGGTTTAGAACCTTGGAGAAGGAGCAGGAGGCACAAAGAACCCTAATTTTTGGGGGAATGAAAAGTGTATTTTTTTTATTATTCATCATCATGTTGCCTTTTATAGGCTTACACATTTACATATAGCCCCTTGGGCTTTGCAAAATGGCATTTTAGCCATCCCATGGCTCATGTGCCATTTCATTTTTGCACATAAGCCATGGGCTTACAAAATATTGGCTTTATGCCCATTTTGTTTACATTCATGCATAAAAAATTACATAAAAATTATTTATGACATGATTTCGTTGTTTGCATGGGAAGGCTGGCCGCGGGCTCGACTTGGGCATGGGCCCGCTTGACCTGGGCTTGGGCCCACCTGGCTTGGGGTTGATCTTGACTTTGACTCGGTCAACGGGGGTGTAAATTTTTACCCCAACAAAGTGCCCCCCATCAATAAATGCACACAGCATATATGGGTCGTGTGCATGAAATTGATGGATCTTCTTTCACGTGGAGGCGACTTGCTTTGGTTCCCACTTTTTGGGACGCACTGCCCTTTTTACGACATGGACGGTCGACGCTTGACGCGTCTCCGAGACGGAGTGTCCGTGGTAGACGTTTCCCTGACCCGGAGTGATTTGGTTCCCGATTTGTGGGGAGCCCGCACTGCCCGTTTTACGACATGGACGGTCGACGCTTAACGCGTCTCCGAGACGGAGTGTCCGTGGTAGACGTTTCCCTGGCCCGGAGCGATCTGGTTCCTGCTTTGTAGGAAGCCTGCACTGCCCTTTTTGCGACATAGACGGTCGACGCTCTGATCCGAAGCGATTTGGGTTCCCAATTTGCTGGAGCCTGCACTGCCCTTTTTGCGACATAGACGGTCGACGCTCTGATCCGAAGCGATTTGGGTTCCCAATTTGCGGGAGCCTGCACTGCCCTTTTTGCGACATAGACGGTCGACGCTCTGATCCGAAGCGATTTGGGTTCCCAATTTGCGGGAGCCTGCACTGCCCTTTTTGCGACATAGACGGTCGACGCTCTGTTATGAAGCGATTTGGGTTCCCAGTTTGCGGGAGCCTGCACTGCCCTTTTTGCGACATGGACGGTCGACGCTCTGTTACGAAGCGATTTGGGTTCCCAATTTGCGGGAGCCTGCACTGCCCTTTTTGCGACATAGACGGTCGACGCTTGACGCGTCTCCGAGACGGAGTGTCCGTGGTAGACGTTTCCCTGACCCAGAGTGATTTGGTTCCCGATTTGTGGGAAGCCTGCACTACCCTTTTTGCGACATGGACGGTCGACGCTCTGTTATGCAGCGAGTTGGGTTCCCAATTTGCGGGAGCCTGCACTGCCCTTTTTGCGACATAGACGGTCGACGCTCTGTTACGAAGCGATTTGGGTTCCCAATTTGCGGGAGCCTGCACTGCCCTTTTTGCGACATAGACGGTCGACGCTCTGATCCGAAGCGATTTGGTAGACGTGTCCCCGGCACGGAGTGTCGCTGGTCGACGTTTCCCCGAGGCGAAGTGTCTGCTGTAGGACGTTTCCACGAGACGGAGTGCCTGCTGTAGGACGTATCCCCGAGACGGAGTGTCTGTTGTAGGACGTTTCCCCGAGACGGAGTGCCTGTTGTAGGACGTTTCCCCGAGTCGGAGTGCCTGTTGTAGGACGTTTCCCCGAGACGGAGTGCCTGTGGTAGGACATTTCCCCGAGTCGGAGTGCCTGTTGTAGGACGTTTCCCCGAGTCGGAGTGCCTGTGGTAGGACGTATCCCCGAGACGGAGTGCCTGTTGTAGGACGTATCCCCGAGACGGAGTGCCTGCTGTAGGACATTTCCCCGAGTCGGAGTGCCTGTTGTAGGACGTTTCCCCGAGTCGGAGTGCCTGTGGTAGGACGTATCCCCGAGACGGAATGCCTGTTGTAGGACGTATCCCCGAGACGGAGTGCCTGCTGTAGGACATTTCCCCGAGTCGGAGTGCCTGTTGTAGGACGTTTCCCCGAGTCGGAGTGCCTGTTGTAGGACGTTTCCCCGAGACGGAGTGCCTGTGGTAGGACGTATCCCCGAGACGGAGTGCCTGCTGTAGGACGTTTCCCCGAGACGGAGTGCCTGTGGTAGGACGTATCCCCGAGACGGAGTGCCTGTTGTAGGACGTTTCCCCGAGACGGAGTGCCTGTTGTAGGACGTATCCCCGAGACGGAGTGCCTGTTGTAGGACGTATCCCCGAGACGGGGTGCCTGTTGTAGGACGTTTCCCCGAGACGGAGTGCCTGTTGTAGGACGTTTCCCCGAGTCGGAGTGCCTGTGGTAGGACGTATCCCCGAGACGGAGTGCCTGTTGTAGGACGTATCCCCGAGACGGAGTGCCTGTTGTAGGACATTTTCCCGAGTCGGAGTGCCTGTTGTAGGACGTTTCCCCGAGTCGGAGTGCCTGTTGTAGGACGTTTCCCCGAGACGGAGTGCCTGTGGTAGGACGTATCCCCGAGACGGAGTGCCTGCTGTAGGACGTTTCCCCGAGACGGAGTGCCTGTGGTAGGACGTATCCCCGAGACGGGGTGCCTGTTGTAGGACGTTTCCCCGAGACGGAGTGCCTGTTGTAGGGCGTATCCCCGAGATGGAGTGCCTGTGGTTGACGCAGAGGTCGATGTTGGAATTAGTTGGTTTGATTTGTTTGATTTGAGTTGACATTAGCATCGCTATACTGGAATATGGTACCAGGAGCGAATCATCATCTGTCTTTGAGAGGATTTGGGAATTGGGGTTTTTGTTTGGCATCTGCATTGCTGTACTGGAATAATGCCAGGAGCAACTCATCATGTGCCCAGAGAGGATTTGGATTTGGTTTGTTTGGCATCTGCATTGCTGCACTGGAATAATGCCAGGAGCAACTCATCATGTGCCCAGAGAGGATTTGGATTTGGTTTGTTTGGCATCTGCATTGCTGCACTGGAATAATGCCAGGAGCAACTCATCATGTGCCCGGGGAGGATTTGAATTTGGTTTTTGTTTGGCATCTGCATTGCTGCACTGGAATAATGCCAGGAGCAACTCATCATGTGCCCGGGGAGGATTTGAATTTGGTTTTTGTTTGGCATCTGCATTGCTGCACTGGAATAATGCCAGGAGCAACTCATCATGTGCCCGGGGAGGATTTGAATTTGGTTTTTGTTTGGCATCTGCATTGCTGCACTGGAATAATGCCAGGAGCAACTCATCATGTGCCCGGGAGGACTTGGGAGAGATTGGGATCGTTTTACGCCCGTGGATTGTATACGGTTTTGCAGGATGTATGATCCAGACCGTAGGGCCATAAAAATTTTAGGGCTTTGTTGGCGTCTGCATCGCTGCACTGGAATATGGTACCAGGTGCGACTCATCATTCGCCGCTTGGGGATTGGAATTTGGAATTTGGTTGGCGTCTGCATCGCTGCACTGGAATATGGTACCAGGAGCGACTCATCATTCGCCACTTGGGGATTGGGGAGCGATTGCTTAGGAGACAGGTTTGGATCCCTATCACCTAAGACTTTTCAATTTTATGGGCCGTGAGGGTCCCATAAAGGTATTTTCTCCCTGCGAGTCGTAAGGATCCTGCAGGTGTGTTTTCTCCTTAAGAGTCGTGAGGACTCCTAAGTGTGTTTTTCCTTGGTGAGTCGTAAGGATCTCACGAAGGTTTGTTCTCCTCATGCATCGTGAGGACACATGAGTGGGTCTTTCCAATGAAGCGTAATTCCAAAGGCGGAGACCAGCCGCGTAACTGGTGGTTGCGGTGGGGCATGGGTATGCTGAGAATCATTTGAGCCCGTGGATTGTATACGGTAGTCAATTTGGGGACTGGCCGTAGGGCTGGGAGAATTTTGGAAATTTGAATTTTTGTTGGCGTCTGCATCGCTGCACTGGAATATGGTACCAGGAGCGACTCATCATTCGCCGTTGTTTTTTATTATTATCATTTTTTTTGGCTTTTGTTTTTGTTTTACCGCGATTGCTCTATCATTTCAGCTTTTCTTATCGCGATGATCGCGATTGCCCTATCATTTCGGCTATTTATTCGCAGTTGCCCCATCATTTCGGCTTTTCTTTTTATTCATTTATTTACACATTCTTTTTTTTCTTATTTACACTTTTTTTTTTTTACATTTCCAGTTTAACGACTTAGAGGTCGATTATTCCCAGTTTAATGACGTGGTGGTCCTCTGTTTCCAGTTTAAAGACTTAGGGGTCTACTGTTTCCAGTTTAACGACGTAGGGGTCATCTGTTTCCAGTTTAAAGACGTAGAGGTCGTCTGTTTCCAGTTTAACGACGTAGTGGTCACCTGTTTCCAGTTTAACGACTTGGAGGTCGTCTGTTTCCAGTTTAAAGACGTAGAGGTCGTCTGTTTCCAGTTTAAAGACGTAGAGGTCATCTGTTTCCAGTTTAACGACTTGGAGGTCATCTGTTTCCAGTTTAAAGACGTAGAGGTCATCTGTCTCCAGTTTAATGACGTGGAGATCATCTGTCTCCAGTTTAATGACTTGGAGGTCATCTGTTTCCAGTTTAAAGACTTAGAGGTCATGTGACGAGGAGCTCAGAGAACATACCTGATTGAGTAGCTGTAAGGGGCACCGCTGGAGTTTGCCCGAGATGCCTTATTACTTTGTCAGTGTTGATGGCCTTACCCCCAGCTGGGGCCAAGAAAAATCGTTCAAATACCGACTTGCATCGAATATGGCAATTGGAAATTGTTAACCTGCAAATAGAAACATTATTTCAGTATAGGCAATCGATATGTATATTAATTGAGTTCGCATGAACATTTAACCCGAAATATGGGAGGAGAGATCGTCCCACCGGGCGTGCCAGAATCTGTAGGGTGTTTTTCGTCACCCCATTGAGATGGGAATACGCGCGCGCTTGTCAGGCGCACTACAGATTCCCCCGGCCTAGGGTAGGCCGGGGTTTATTGATTGTGGGGATCCGAATCTCCGGCAGCCGCGGACTAAGCTGCCGTTAATTACCCCTCGCCTTTGGGGCGAGGGAACCTCCGATTAACGGGTTAAACTGGTCATGCGAACTCAATGTGCAGTGTACGTGTGTTGTGTTTTGAAAGGGGGGTTTTGGATGTATCGGGAGCCACGCAGAGTTTTTATGGAGGTCCCGCTACCTGGATAGCGGGCTGGGGGTCAAGAGGGCTAGCAGCCCCCTTGCGGGGTGCGGGGCAGCGCCCCGTTAGAAATTTTTTTCTAACAGGGACAGTGTCGCGGAGTATGTGTATGTGTACATTTATATACATATGTATATATATACATGTAAATATAAGTAAAGGGGAAAAAAGACATCCAAAGGATGCGTGGGGCCAGCGTCTAGAGCGCTGTGCGCTAAGGTGCTGTGCGCTCAGGCGCGCGCGCGCCACGTGTCAACACGTGGGCAACTTGCGCAAGAGCGCTGCGCGCAGGTGCGCAAGCGAGCGCGCGCCACGTGTCGGCACGCGGGCGCTTTGCGCACTTGCACAAGCGCGCCACGTGTCGTCACGCGGGCGCTTTGCGCACGTGCGCAAGCGCGCAGGTGCGCAAGTACGCGCGCCACGTGTCGGCACGCGGGCGCTTTGCGCAAGAGCGCTGCGCGCAGGTGCGCAAGCGCGCGCGCGCCACGTGTCGGCACGCGGGCGCTTTGCGCACTTGCGCAAGCGCGCCACGTGTCGTCACGCGGGCGCTTTGCGCACTTGCGCAAGCGCGCAGGTGCGCAAGTGCGCGCGCCACGTGTCGGCACGCGGGCGCTTTGCGCACTTGCGCTGCGCGCCGGAGAGGACAAGAGGCTTTTAGCCTAAAAAGATTTCTCTGAAGAGAGATCAAAGAGGAGTTGGACTCCTGAGTATTTTTTTCTTCTTTCTTGGGGGTTTAGTGAAAGATGTTCTTCTTCTTCCTCCTCTGTTGGCTGGATCTTGATGATCAAGAGATGTGAGATCTAAAAATCTCTCCTTTCTGAGATCTAATGGTAGATCCAAGTTCCCCTTTGTGGGTTTTGTGGTGAAAGACTTCTTAGTTTTTGAAAAGAAAGAGTAAAACTCTTGATTTAATTCAAAAGAAATTAAAAGGTTTAGAACCTTGGAGAAGGAGCAGGAGGCACAAAGAACCCTAATTTTTGGGGGAATGAAAAGTGTATTTTTTTTATTATTCATCATCATGTTGCCTTTTATAGGCTTACACATTTACATATAGCCCCTTGGGCTTTGCAAAATGGCATTTTAGCCATCCCATGGCTCATGTGCCATTTCATTTTTGCACATAAGCCATGGGCTTACAAAATATTGGCTTTATGCCCATTTTGTTTACATTCATGCATAAAAAATTACATAAAAATTATTTATGACATGATTTCGTTGTTTGCATGGGAAGGCTGGCCGCGGGCTCGACTTGGGCATGGGCCCGCTTGACCTGGGCTTGGGCCCACCTGGCTTGGGGTTGACCTTGACTTTGACTCGGTCAACGGGGGTGTAAATTTTTACCCCAACAGATGTAACAACCCTAAATTTCCAATACAAGTTTTTACAAAAAAATTTCAAAAATCCATAAAGGGGTATTTTAGCCTGAGTACAAGTTATAAGTAATTATTTTGCTTTTTAATTACAAGTTAAAAGAATGTAACAACTCCATTTTTAGTGTACAAAAATTTGCTTTAAAATTAATGTATACTTGGGGTATTTACATTTACTGTTATTATTTTAAGTAATTAATTAGCTCCATAATTACAAGAAAGAGCTTGTAGCTCATTGGTAATACCTTGCACTGCTAAACCAAGGCACCAGAGTTCAAATCCTATACCCCATATTATTTTTAATATTGTTTTTATTTTGAACCTTTAGAATACTAAGAGTTTACACATGCATATCTTACAAAAACCCCACTACACCCAAAGATGTAACATTGCCAGAGGGTAGATGAACCGTCGGGGGGGATCCCGGCGGCCTGACTCGGTCAGGAATCGACCAAATCGGCCCCGACTCGGCCGACTCAGTCCTCCGACCGAGTCACGGCCGAGTCGGCCGATTCCGGCGACGACCCCAACATGAAAGTTGTGTCTTTTCATATTCCCTATGCACCTACAAAATTTCGGCCTCAGACCATTTCCAGAGCTCTTTAAAAACCCCAATTACTCCACTTTTAATACATTTTTAATACATTTTATCACATTTTTCATTTTAACCTTTCACCTACCCTAACCCTAGCCTAACCACCCCTACCCTCTACCCTCTCACCCCAAAATTCTGAGCCCACTCTCTCCAAAATCGAAGAAAACTTGTGTACTTTGAAAACAAGCTCGAGACGAAGCTCCGGCGAAATCTATGGCAAACTTCCGGCGATCGTTTTAGGAACTACCGGCGACGACACAACACATCGGCGATTCCTCTACTTCCCTCTCACTCTCTTGTGTGATCTAAAACCCGTAAGTCCCAATTTCTATCTATCTTTTCTATATAAAAAAAATATAGTTTTACAAAACCCGACGGAATCGGAACAAATCCGATTTCCGATTCTGTTTCTTATAAAATTCCACTTCTCACTAATACAATCATACTTAAACTTCCTCATGTTGATTATTAAACACTAATCAACTAAATTGATCAAGTTTCATCAAATGAAATGATGGCTATTTCAATTTATCGTATTTTTCACTTAAATACCACATTGTTTCAATTATACATTTAACTTCATTAAACCTTGTTATATCTTTAAAGTAGAGTACGAGGTAATGACATACCTCCTCACACACTCATATACAACCTAACACGATACCATCGAAAACTTAGAATACGAGAAAACAAAAATTTTCATTTAAATACCCTTTACTTAATAAAACCATTTCTAAAAGATTTAGTATTGATACACTTTTTAAATAAATACCACTTATTATGAAAATAGGATAAGTTGTAGACATCAGTAGTTTATCTAAACCTGACTTTGTGGTGTCTAGGCTAGGCAGGTGAGAAAGGTAACTTTAAAAGGCCCGTCTCATGGTGATTCGTGAGCGGATCCCTCCTTTCTTCATTTGTACTTACCTGGCCACAATTGGCGGTGAAGAGGCGATTTAAGGTATCTCATAACTTGTCGCTTTGGACCAGTTAGGAATAGTCTAGTTGACTTGGGAGGCCCTAGAACATAGAATACGGAAAATTGACATCTTTACAAATAAATACCATCTACTTAATAAAACCGTTTTCTAAAAGATTTAGTATTTATACAAATCTTTGCAAAGCGCCGCTACAACCCATTTTGGGGAACCCGTTCGGGATGGTGCGGATTATCGCACATTCTCGGGCTTAGTAGTGCGAGATTCAGACCTCCGCAAGGAGCATTCGGTCTCGAAAGATTTAAAATACGACATCTTAAGAAAATGAGATTTTTTTAGAATATAAAAAAATATATTAAAATTATTTTTGTATAATTATATGTATATTTATCATTAAAATACCTATTTTGTTATGATATAAATATTCCACATTTTTTCTAAAAATCACAAGAATCAATTTTACACTAAAATACCACGAATTTCATATAAATCAATATTACAAATAAATACCTTTATTTCTGAATTTAGGATATTTTCATTAGAAATATCACAATATAAAATCTACACTCATTACAACCCTAAAGACGAATAATAAATACTTGGGGTATATTTTGAAAAGTATATAAAAGTATTTTTACATAAAAACCCCTCAAGTTCTATAAATTATCCTAAGGACCCTAGTAAACATAGGTTTAAGCGGAACCAATCTCTTGAGCCTCAGGGAGTCGGAGAAGTGGGTGCTTGCCTATCTAAGGTAGACAAATTAATAAAAACAATCAGGACTTCAATTTACTTTGCTAATCGTCTGACTCAGTTTGAGTCTCAGCATAATCTGACTTGAATATAATTCAAGTATAATCTACAAGCTACAATCTACAGTCTACAATCTACAATCTACGATCTTCAATATTACAATTCAACATGAATCCATGAATCCAATTATCAATCTATACAACTTTACCAAACCGAACCATGGATATACATTATATTGACATGGTTCTCCAGTTATTCCATTTACATGATTCTACGGTTACATCCGTTTACTGATATCATGGTTTCGGTCAGTCAACCAATTATACAATCAATACAATTTACAAGACAAACAATACAATCAAAACACTACGAGGTTTAAGGGGTAGATTGGTACGGAAGGTGTTAAAAGTGGCACGAGACGGTAAGATTAAGACACCTAACCTGTATTCCGTTGCTGTTGTACCGTGGCCCAACGGTTCCTTGAGTTCCTAATACCTTAGTCTCCGGGGCAAGTGAGACTCCTCTCGTATACACTGGCATCCTTCTGTACCAAGCTACAAACAACAGCGTTAACACAACATTACAACAATATAACACAACTTTAAAAGATACCTTCTTATTCTGTCTATTCTACCTTCCTCTTATCTTTGGGAATTACCGAGTGACCTGTTCGCTGACGACATTCTATTTCTTTCTTTTAATGTCGTCAGGTGATTTGGATCCGTCAGAGATCGAGCCAACTGCAGAAGACTTGGATCAGTACAGCGAAGACCCTGAGCTCTAGACATTGTACATTTTCTATTCAGTACCTTTAATTTCCTGTCATGCCATTGTTTAGGCATCGCTTTTATTTCGGTTGTATTTCCTTTTCATGTATTGTATAAAAGAATATTAATAAATAAAGTTGTTGTTTTTATTATATCTTATCTCTTGCGCATTTACTTTTTATATTGCTTAGTTACGCTTAGCGTATTTGCTTCTGAGTAAATACGTAGTGAACCAGTCGCGTCCCCTTCGTCGTATACCGGGAAGCGGGGCGTAACAGGTGAGGGCTTCGGTCCTCAACGTGAGAGGGGCCGTGAGAGGCCTGCTGAGGATGGCCGAACAGGGTAGCTGCTCGGTGCCTCTTGGCGAGGGCTTGGATCCCTGGCGTCGTGGGTAGGGACCTACCAGCCGGGGATGACCGAGCAGGGTAGCTGCTCGGCTCCTCTTGGCGAGGGCTTTGATCCTTAGCGTTGGAGGGGCTGTAAGAAGCCCACTAAGGATGACCGGGCAGTGAAGCTGCGCGGTTGCCTCTTGGCGAGGGCTTTGATCTCAGGCGTCATGGGTAGGCAACTACCAGCCTGGGACGACCGAGCGGGGTAGCCGCTCGGATGCCTCTTGCGAGGGCTTCGATCCCTGGCATCATGGGTAGGGAGCTACCAGCCGAAGTTGACCGAGCAGGGAAGCCGCTCGGTTGCCCCTTGCGAAGGCTTTGATCCTTCAGGACGGGGACCGAGCAGGGTTACTGCCCAGTGCCTCTTGGCGAGGACTTTGATTTCTGTCGGTTGTGGTAGAAAGCTACCAGCCGGGGATAGCCGAGCAAGGACTCGACTGCCTCTGGGAGGACTTTGGTCCTTAGCGCGGGAGGGGCTGTAAGAAGCCTACCAAGGACCCTTGGCCGGGAGGGGTTATCGTCCGGTGCCTCTTGGTGAGGGCTTTTGTCCTGAAAGATAGCCGAGCGAAGGATCCTCAGGCTCGACTGCCTCTGGGAGGACTTTCTGATCCCTGGCGTTGTGGTGGGGAAGCTACCCGCCAGGGATAGCCGAGCGAGGGTCGGGCTCGACTGCCTCTGGGAGGATTTTCTGATCCCTGGCGTTGCTGTAGGGAAGCTACCCGCCAGGGATAGCCGAGCGAGGGTGTCACGCCCCGCTTCCCAAAATACGGAAAACGAGAGATGACTAGGCCAGCCATGCTCCTACGGTCAAGAAATCATCCCGCCGTAGTCACACTTCGGCTTCCAGCATTACATGGTAATCAGTAAATAAAGCACAGTAGTAAAGGAACCACATCACTAATTTATTACATTAAAATCCATTGTTCACAGATTACAAATAACAAGAACAGTTACTAACCAAGTTCAATCTCACGATCACTTTTATGGAAAGCAGTAAAGAAAGAAAGTACACCAGACTATATCTCCGTGAACTCGAAAGGTAGATCCGACTCCTGTGCTGGTCCTTCCACGGGATCTGAGCATGCATACTCAGGTCGTCAGAGCGACATAATAGCAATATTATTATAATAAGATGAAACAGGTAAAAGAGGTAACAACAGTGAAAGTACAATGCGAGTAATCACCATGTCACTATATGATGCAAAATATGATCTGTGTCCCTATCGGTCTCTAGGTCATGTTTGAAATCGCATAGTGGAAGGAGGATCATGTTTAACAGGAGTCTCGTACATACCCGAGACAACGGCCCACATGCCCGGGACATAACCCTGTCAGCCGGATCGCTAGATCCTACCTAATATATATATCGCTGCTCGAATGATCATCCTCTAAAACACGGTCCCGCTAAATACGATTCTCTTTCCACTTCGATTTCCCCTTTATCCCCAGGTTTACACTATTTATGATCTTGATTTAGTCGTGTACAAGTATATCAATGGCACGGTTTTATCACTGTTCACTGTATCAATCACTGTCACGAATATTCACTTCCCATTGGTGTACTTGTCACTCCTAAACCAATATCAATCACGCACGATAATGCAATGTTCACTGACTCTAACATGCACTAACACTAAGTATATAGCAAATGGGGTATCATATATGTATGTATGCCATCAATAAGCTAGTATATTATGAATCAATGTGCACGCCATTAACTTACAAAAATTGCATAAATTCATATGTTTAGAATTTAATGAAATGATATAAATACGATAAATAGAACACTCAGTCAGAAATTCATCAAAATTAGTTTCAGTTCAATCGGGTTTCCGGTATTGAAGATACAGCTGTTTCATTTTAAGTGCTCGCGGCTGGAAATTCAGTTTCTGAACTGAACGTCCGTTTTGCGACACGAATTGCACCCAGTTGGGTTCAGAATTTAGCAATGTTACAGCTGAATAAAATTTAGGGGTTCTTGATAGGGTATTCAACGCAATAGATGGAACCTCAATCGCGTCTATACGTCGAAAGTTATACACTGTTTAACATTGATATGTCACTTCTGAATCTGTTCTGGACAGTTATACGTTCTGCCCTTTTTATTACAATTTAAATATCAAACGGCAATGAAACGGAATGAAACCACTTGTTTTGTTTATATAACAGATCCATATTTAATCCACTGCAGAGTTCCGTAACATACGAATTCAGGAAACAAAGTGGCACACATTTTGGGACAGTATACAGTAATCAGAGTCGCTCTGGACTGCAGTCCAGAGTCGCACTCCGATCTAAATATCATCGCAGTTACAGTACAGAAAACATTAGAATTTTACATAGAGTTAAAGTTTGTCGAGTCGGATTCGATTTAAGCCCTCGAACGCATCATTCCAGTATGTATGTAATTTACAGTGATTTTAACCATTTTCAGATACAGGAAATTTCTAGTTTTAGCGGTATATTTGGGGGTATCAATTTTAGTCACTAACAGTCATATTTTCCAGTGAGATTTATACACGATATTCATCACTATATGGGCCAACAGAAAACATCTATTTCCGTCGAATTAAGCAAGTATTTTCATTGGGTCCTAGCATCGAACACATATGTCGTTTAATTCTATCGTGAACAGGAATTTTATATCATACATGTTTGAGTTTGTAATATGGGTAAATTAGCATGTACCAAGTAAAGTACTTGCCTGGAAATGCCTCGGGGTTGCACGGCAGCAACGGCATCACGAAAGCGTGATGTACGTTGTGAAACGATTTGCGCGAGCTTGGCTCGCAATACGGAATTGGTGTCGGAATTGCCCGGAGACTTCTTGTGCTCGCTGGAAGCGTGAAGGAGGCTCAGTGGATCTTCCGGGTGCGCTGGGGTCGACGACGGTCGACGGCGTCGCTCTAGCGATGGGCCGCAGTGGGTGTTTGGATGGTGGTCGTGAGTTTTGGTATGGTTTTGGAGAAAGGGATAGTGGGGCTCGGGTTTAGAGTGATGATGACGATGCTAAGGGTGAGGATGAAGGGGTGTCGACTGAGGCGGTTCAATCTCGCCGGCGTCGAGGGTAGGTGGCCGAGCTTGGGTGTGTAGGGGGTTTGGTGTGCAGGGGATTTGTGTGCAGGGGATGCTCGGTTGATGGAGGGTGGAGTCGTAGAGGGCGAGGGAGGGTGAATGAGGGGTCGCCGAGGGGTTGTCGAGGGGTTGTCGCCGTCGGAGGGGTCGAGCGTAGTTGGGTGCTCGGTGGAGTTAATGGGTTTTCGAGAGAGAGGTGAGGAATTTTTGGAAAACGAGAGGGGAGCGAGGTGTGAGGGAGATAAGGGAGACGAGGGGAGCGCGTCGTGGGGGTAACGTCGCACGAGCGGGGGCATGGGTGTGGGCGCGAGTGGAGGCGAGGAACGCGGATCGCGAGCAGGGAAAGGAAAAGAGCCGTTGGAGAGGGAGGATGAATAGGAGCGGGTCGGGTCGGGTCGCTGAGGAGGCGACCCGAAAGGAGTTGGGCTGGGCTGAGAAGTTTTTATTAATTAAATTCTTTTTTTTTGTTTTCATGGGCTGAGGGTTTAAACGGGCCGGGGTTTAAATAAAGAATTTATTTTAAATTTAAATATGGTGTGTGGGCTGAGGAGGGGAAACAGGCTGGGTTTAATTGTGAAGGAATGGGCCGGCTACAAAATAGATTTAATTGTGAAGGAATGGGCCGAGTATGAATTAATTTGAGAAGAGAAAAATCATTGGGCTGAGGGTAGAAAGCTGGGGTTTTTAGTTTAATTTGGCTTTGGTTTTTAAATCTTGGGTTTTGGCTTTTAGGGTTTGGGAAAAATATAAATATTGGAATTCAAGCAACCACCTTCTTACAAAAATATACGAGGAAAAAGAAAGGAAATCTCTGGGATTTAGAAAAATAGAAAACTTTTATTAAGATGGGAACGGGGATTTACATCATACCCCCCTTACAAAAATTTCGTCCTCGAAATTTAACAAGGATACAAGGAAAACGATATACTAAACAAAGAGATGTGGATAACGATCACGGATATCTTCCTCCCGCTCCCAGGTGGATTCTCCTGGGGAACGACCGCCCCAAGACACTCGGACTAACAGAATGACCTTATTCTTCAGCACTTTCTCTCTGTGGTCGAGGATGGTAGTGGGATGTTCTTCGTATGACAGATCGGTACCCAAAACTAGCTCCGAATAGTCCAGGACATAGTTCTCATCCCGAACATAACGTCGCAACTGTGACACGTGGAAGGTATTGTGCACACCAGCTAGCGATGGAGGCAAGGCAAGTCGATAGGCCACCTCTCCTACTCGCTCTAGCACCTTAAAAGGTCTGATAAAACGGGGACTGAGCTTTCCCCGGCCTCCGAACCTGATAACTCCACGGGTAGGGGAAATCTTCAAGAACACGTGATCTCCGACTTCGAATTCTAGTGCCCTCCTGCTGGTATCTGCCCAACTCTTCTGTCGATCTTGTGCCGTTTTAATGCGCTGCCTGATCATTTGGACCTTGTCGACTGTCTGAACAATGAGTTCGGGGCCCAATAATCTTCGTTCTCCCACATCATCCCAACATACTGGGGATCGACACTTCCGCCCGTATAGTGCTTCAAAAGGAGCATCTAAATACTAGCCTGATAACTATTGTTATAAGAGAACTCGACTAGATGCAGATGGTCCTCCCAGGAACCCTGAAAGTCCAACATATTGGCTCTCAACATATCCTCGAGCGTCTGAATCGTACGCTCGGATTGTCCATCCGTCTGCGGGTGATAAGCTATGCTGAATTTAAGGCGGGTACCCAAGCTCTCCTGTAAGCTCTTCTAAAAGTGCGACAAGAATCTCGTGTCCCGGTCTGACACAATGCTGACTGGAACACCGTGAAGTCGTACAATCTCCTGCATATATCTTTCTGCCAGTGATTCTGTCGACTGTCCCACTCGGAATGGTAGGAAGTGTGCAGCTTTCGTGAGGCGATCGACGATAACCCAAATGGCGTTATTGCCCCTAGGGCTCCGTGGTAAGGCTGTCACGAAATCCACAGTAATGTGCTCCCACTTCCATTCAGGTATCGGCAGTGGTTGTAACAATCCCGCTGTCCTCTGATGCTCCGCCTTTACCTGCTAACATACCAAACACCTGGATACGAACCTCGCAATTTCCCGCTTCATCCCGTTCCACCAAAAATGCTGCTTTAGGTCCTGATACATTTTTGTTCCTTCCGGATGCACAGAATAAGCTGAACTGTGTGCTTCAGCTAAAACTTCTTCTCGAACATCTCCCTTGGGTACACAGAGTCTGCTACCAAATCTCAGAGAGCCATCTTCATGTATAATCAAGTTCGTTCTCAGTCCGGCTTCCACTTGCTTTCTGAACTTTTGCAATCGGGGATCATCCGTTTGTGCAATCTTGATGCGATCCACCAGGGAGGATTGCACTTGTAGTTGCCAAAGTTGACTGAGTGCGTTCGGCGTAACTACTTCAAGTTCGAGTCTCTGAAAGTCCTCAATAATGCTCCTCTGATCGGTCAACATCATGACCGCTGGCTTGCGACTGAGCGCATCTGGTACAACATTCACCTTCCCCGGGTGATACTGAAGGTCTAAGTCATAATCTGCCATCAGTTCTAGCCATCGGCGCTGCCTCATGTTTAGTTCCTTCTGAGCGAAAATATACTTCAAACTTTTGTGATCTGTGTACACCTCCACTTTCTCACCCAATAGATAGTGCCTCCAAATCTTCAACGTAAAGACTACCGCAGCTAACTCCAAGTCATGCGTAGGATAGTTCTTCTCGTGGTTTCTCAGTTGTCGAGAGGCGTAAGCAGCCACTCGGCCGTGCTGCATTAGAACACAGCCTAATCCCTTCCCTGAGGCATCACTGTGTATCACCAAACCACCGGAATCATCTGGTGCTGTAAGAATAGGCGCCGTGGTTAACTTCTGCTTCAGTATGTCAAATGCCTGAGTGCACTCCTCTGTCCATTAAACGGTACGTCCTTCCGTGTCAGCCTCGTCAATGGTTCCGCGTTTCTTGAGAAATCTTGGACGAATCTCCGATAATAACCTGCCAATCCCAGAAAACTCCTGATCTCGGCCACTGACTTCGGCGTTGGCCAATCTCTGACAGATTCTATTTTTGCTGGGTCTACCGAGATGCCTTCACCCGAAACAATATGTCCCAAAAACTGAACCTTGTCGAGCCAGAATTCACACTTGCTTAGCTTCGCATACAGCTTCTCTTCCCGAAGAATTTGTAGGACCGTGCGCAAATGTTCAGCGTGCTCTTCCCGGGTTTTCGAGTAGACAAGTATGTCGTCGATAAACACAACGACAAACGTGTCCAAGTACTTTGCAAACACCCTGTTCATCAAGTCCATGAATATTGCTGGGGCATTGGTAACACCGAACGGCATCACAAGGAACTCGTAATGTCCGTATCGGGTCCTGAAAGCCGTCTTGCATACATCCTTGGCTGCTACTCTGATTTGATGATATCCAGAACGGAGGTCCAACTTTGAGAATACCTTGGCTCCACTTAGCTGATCAAATAAGTCGTCAATGCGCGGGATTGGGTACTTGTTCTTTATTGTGACCTTGTTCAGCTCCCGATAATCTATGCACATTCGCAGCGATCCATCCTTCTTCTTTACTAACAGAACTGGTGCACCCCACGGTGAAGCGCTTGGCCGAATAAATCCCTTCTCCAATAGTTCTTCAACCTGCTTCTTCAATTCCGCCAACTCAACTGGTGCCATTCTGTATGGGGCTCTGGATACTGGGGCTGTACCTGGAGTTAAATCGATCGAGAACTCCAAGATTCGAGGAGGTGGTAGACCTGGTAGATCTTCAGGAAATACGTCCAGAAAGTCCCGAACGGTTTCTGGGACTAGGCTCTTATCAATCTCCATAGCTGTCAGCTCCTTGGGCTTGGCTCTGTACTTGGCTGGCTCCAAAGATTTGCTTCCGCCCTCGAAAATAAACTCCGGGTGATTGGGAATGCGGAAGATCACCTTCCTTGCACGACAATTGATAACTGCATGGAAAGTGCTCATCCAATCCATCCCGAGAATTGCGTCGTAACTGTCTGTCCCAATCAGAAGGAAATTCGCATAGAATTCCCTGCCACACACTACAACCGGGCATGATCTACATTCTCGACTAGATATTATAATGCCATTACCCGTATGTATTTCCCATCCCTTGGTTAGTGGTTTATGTGGTATGGAGTGTGTATCAGTGAAATGCTCAGACAAGAAACAATGCGATGCTCCAGAATCGAATAGTACTCTAGCTGGCAAGGAATGTACGAGTAGAGTACCTGTAACCATGTCTTCTGACGCCTCTGCCTGCTCGGCGGTCAAGGTGAAAGCACGTCCCTGACCGCGACCTGTAAAAGGTTGCCTCTGCTCCTGTGGCCTCTGCTGTGGCGGTCCAGAACCTTCCTGTATCTCTGCTCGCTCAGGACAACCGCTAATCCTGTGCTGACTGGATCCGCAAATCAAGCACTGACCCTTGGCATGGCGACAGTCCTTCTGGGTATGCCCACCTCTACTGCAATAGCCGCAAACTACGCCCTGTCTCTGGGGGCGATGCTGTGGTACGAACGGGCGCTTCATTTGTGTCATTCCAGGCCTGTGGACCGGTATGGCTCCTCGAGAAGGTGCGTGGGTACGTGCTGGAACGACTGGGGGTCTCCTAAACTTGTTAATCAATTGCTCCTGAATTCTCGCCGCGTTGAGTACCTGTGCAAAAGTCTGCAAATCCAGCGATGCAATCAACTGCTGCAACTCGAAATCTAGCCCCTGAAGGAAACGTCTGGCCCTGGTGGCCTCTGAGATGACCATGTATGGAGCAAAACGGCTCATACGGTTGAACTCTGTCGCATATACGTCCACTGGGCGTCCATTCTGTTTCAAAAGAATAAACCTTTCCTCCATTTCTGCCTTGGTTGTGGAAGGAAAATAATGATCTAGGAAACACTCCTTAAATTTGCCCCATTCAATCGGCCGGTCTAGCCTGCTTTCTTCCACCGACCACCATGTACGGGCTTCATCTTCCAATTGTATCTTTATCACGTCCACCCTATCTTCCTCTGGAACCCTGGCGGCTGTCAGTAAGTCCTCCATGTTCACCAGCCATTGCTCAGCCTCAAAGGGTTCAGCTAGCCCTGTGAATGCAGCTGGATGTAATCGTCGGAAGTCCGATACGGTACCAGCCCTAGCATGATAAGCTGGTGGAGTAGCGTCCTCAGGGGCGGTAATGAGTGCGGAGGGTCCTCCTGCAGCGGTAATCGCCCTGAGTCCCTCAGTGAGTAAATCTGTCTTCCTTTCCTGAGCTTCCGCGAGAGAGGTCAGTGCATTAAGTATTCTTTCCGTGCGGTCCTGAGTGCTGGAGTCTGAGGAGGGATCGTTCGGGGACATCATATCACTGGAGGATTCAAAAGGATAAGATCAGATTCAAGGATGAAAATCAAGAGTAGTGAAACGAGAATAACGTAATACAGTGTAGTTAATGTTATCCCTTGATACTAAACACGGCTCTGATACCGACTAAACCATGTCACGACCCGCTTCCCAAAATACGGAAAACGATGGATGACTAGGCCAGCCATGCTCCTACGGTCAAGGAATCATCCCGCCGTAGTCACACTTTGGCTTCTAGCATTATATGGTAATCAGTAAATAAAGCACAGTAGTAAAGGAACCACATCACTAATTTATTACATTAAAATCCATTGTTCATAAATTACAAATAACAAGGACAGTTACTAACCAAGTTCAATCTCACGATCACTTTTATGGAAAGCAGTAAAGAAAGAAAGTACACCAGACTATATCTCCGTGAACTCGAAAGGTAGATCCGACTCCTGCGCTGGTCCTTCCACGGGATCTGAGCATGCATACTCAGATCGTCAGAGCGACACAATAGCAATATTATTATAATAAGATGAAACAGGTAAAAGAGATAACAACAGTGAAAGTACAATGCGAGTAATCACCATGTCACTATATGATGCAAAATATGATCTGTGTCCCTATCGGTCTCTAGGTCATGTTTGAAATCGCATAGTGGAAGGAGGATCATGTTTAACAGGAGTCTCGTACATACCCGAGACAACGGCCCACATGCCCGGGACATAACCCTGTCAGCCGGATCGCTAGATCCTACCTAATATATATATCGCTGCTCGAATGATCATCCTCTAAAACACGGTCCCGCTAAATACGATTCTCTTTCCACTTAGATTTTCCCTTTATCCCCAGGTTTACACTATTTATGATCTTGATTTAGTCGTGTACAAGTATACCAATGGCACGGTTTTATCACTGTTCACTGTATCAATCACTGTCACGAATATTCACTTCCCATTGGTGTACTTGTCACTCCTAAACCAATATCAATCATGCACGATAATGCAATGTTCACTGACTCTAACACGCACTAACACTAAGTATATAGCAAATGGGGTATCATATATGTATGTATGCCATCAATAAGCTAGTATATTATGAATCAATGTGCACATCATTAACTTACAAAAATTGCATAAATTCATATGTTTAGAATTTAACGAAATGATACAAATACGATAAATAGAATACTCAGTCAGAAATTCATCAAAATTAGTTTCAGTTCAATCGGCTTTCCGGTATTCAAGATACAGCCGTTTCATTTTAAGTGCTCGCGGCTGGAAATTCAGTTTCTGAACTGAACGTCCGTTTCGCGACACGAATTGCACCCAGTTGGGTTCAGAATTTAGCGATGTTACAGTTGAATAAAATTTAGGGTTCTCGATAGGGTATTCAACGCAATAGACGGATCCTCAATCGCGTCTGTACGTCGAAAGTTATACACTGTTTAACATTGATATGTCATTTCTGAATCTGTTCTGGACAGTTATACGTTCTGCCCTTTTTATTACAATTTAAATATCAAACGGCAATGAAACGGAATGAAACCACTTGTTTTGTTTAGCTAACAGATCCATCTTTAATCCACTGCAGAGTTCCGTAACATACAAATGCAGGAAACAAAGTGGCACACATTTTGGGACAGTATACAGTAATCAGAGTCGCTCTGGACTACAGTCCAGAGTCGCACTCCGATCTAAATATCGTCGCAGTTACAGTACAGAAAACATTAGAATTTTACATAGAGTTAAAGTTCGTCGAGTCGGCTTCGATTTAAGCCCTTGAACGTATCATTCCAGTATGTACGTAATTTACAGTGATTTTAACCATTTTCAGATACAGGAAATTTCTGGTTTTAACGGTATATTTGGGGGTATCAATTTTAGTCACCAATAGTCGTATTTTTCAGTGAGATTTATACACGATATTCGTCACTATATGGGCCAACAGAAAACATCTATTTCCGTCGAATTAAGCAAGTATTTTCATTGGGGCCTAGTATCGAACACATATGTCTTTTAATTCTATCGTGAACAGGAATTTTATATCATACATGTTTGAGTTTGTAATATGGGTAAATTAGCATGTACCAAGTAAAGTACTTGCCTGGAAATGTCTCGGGGTTGCACGGCAGCAGCGGCGTCACGAACGCGCGATGTATGTCATGAAACGATTTGCGCGAGCTTGGCTCGCGATACGGAATTGGTGTCGGAATTGCCCGGAGACTTCTTGTGCTCGCTGGAAGCGTGAAGGAGGCTCAGTGGATCTCCCGGGTGCGCTGGGGTCGACGACGGTCGACGGCGTCGCTCCGACGATGGGCCGCAGTGGATGTTTGGATGGTGGTCGTGGGTTTTGGTATGGTTTTGGAGAAAGGGATAGTGGGGCTTGGGTTTGGAGTGATGATGACGATGCTAAGGGTGAGGATAAAGGGGTGTCGACTGAGGCGGTTCAATCTCGCTGGCGTCGAGGGTAGGTGGCCGAGCTCGAGTGTGCAGGGGGTTTGGTGTGCAGGGGATTTGTGTGTAGGGGATGCTCGGTTGATGGAGGGTGGAGTCGTAGAGGGCGAGGGGGGGTGAATGAGGGGTCGCCGAGGGGTTGTCGAGGGACTGTCGCTGTCGGAGGGGTCGAGCGTAGTTGGGTGCTCGGTGGGGTTAATGGGTTTTCGAGAGAGAGGTGAGGAATTTTTGGAAAACGAGAGGGGAGCGAGGTGTGAGGGAGATAAGGGAGACGAGGGGAGCGCGTCGTGGGGGTAACGTCGCACGAGCGGGGGCGTGGGCGTGGGCGCGAGTGGAGGCGAGGAACGCGGATCGCGAGCGGAGAAAGGAAAAGAGCCGTTGGAGAGGGAGGATGAATAGGAGCGGGTCGGGTCGGGTCGCTGAGGAGGCGGGCCGAAGGTAGTTGGGCTGGGCTGAGAAGTTTTTATTAATTAAATTCTTTTTTTTTGTTTTCGTGGGCTGAGGGTTTCAACGGGCCGGGGTTTAAATAAAGAATTTATTTTAAATTTAAATATGGTGTGTGGGCTGAGGAGGGGAAACAGGCTGGGTTTAAATAATTAAATTTCCTTAAGAAAAACCCTGGGCTGAAGAGTGTATGGGCCGGCTACAAATAGATTTAATTATGAAGGAATGGGCCGAGTATGAATTAATTTGAGAAGAGAAAAATCATTGGGCTGAGGGTAGAAAGCTGGGGTTCTTAGTTTAATTTGGCTTTGGTTTTTAAATCTTGGGTTTTGGCTTTTAGGGTTTGGGAAAAATATAAATATTGGAATTCAAGCAACCACCTTCCTACAAAAATATACGAGGAAAAAGAAAGGAAATCTCTGGGATTTAGAAAAATAGAAAACTTTTATTAAGATGGGGACGAGGATTTACAGAGGGTCGGGCTCGACTGCCTCTGGGAGGACTTTCTGATCCCTGGCGTTGTGGTAGGGAAGCTACCCGCCAAGGATAGCCGAGCAGGGTAGCTGCTGGATTGCCTCTTGGCGAGGGCTTTCATTCCTGGCGTTGCGAGTAGGGAAGCTACCGGCCAGGGATAACCGAGCAGGGTAGCTGCTCGACTGTTCATGAGGTTTCACCCGACCGTCCATTTGCAGGTATGGGGAACAGGAACGGTCACGGTGAACGTGCGCGTAGCACGCGCATCGATTGTGCAGGGAGGTAAAGCGCCAGGGTCGCGTCGTTTCGGTTCTGCCAGAGGAGGCTGAATGATCGCCCAGCGGACGAGTATCGGCCCGTGAGATCTGTGGCCATGGGACGTAGCCTGCCGGTGGTCAGCCGCGCCGACGAGGGCAGAGTCTTCTGGAGGCGGGAGGGCGGCGATCTGGGGCGTTGGCCTGGCCGTTTGGACTTTAGTCGGTCTATCGGCCGGCGAGGGCGTTGATGACGGTCACCGGAAGAGGTTCATCCGCACCTCCGATGAGGGGGGACGGCGGCTGGTTCCTGGATCTTCAGGGCGATTGCTTGCCATGTGGATGGAGATCGGAAGACCAACTTTGTTTTTTTGGAGTTTGCGTTCCCACATATGACACCAACTGATGGAGGTCCTTTTCGGGTCTCCGTCAGATGTTGTCTTCCACCGATCTCCTGGTGGACTTAGGTGGTTATCTTCCGTTGTGTGTGGGTCTCAATGAGTTTTGGTGGAAGAGGTGATATGAGGAGTTCGGTGCCGAGTACCTGCAAAGAAGTCCCGGGATGGTTTGGTACCACCATGGACCCTCCGATGATCAAGTTAGTGATGAGATCCGAGCAGAGTAACGGCTTAAAAGAGTAAAAAATGGCTTACTCGACCCCTCTGTGATGGGGGTTTATATAGCGGCGGTAGCACGCAGCAGCAGGCGCGAGAATCTCGCCGGCAGTTACGCTCCCGACGTCACGCCCGCGTAAAGAGCGAATCGCCCATTAATGGGGATCGTGATGGCGTGGAATGTGGGACGTTGCTGGCGGAGAATCTGCATGTGGAGAGATTTGCGGAGCGGCGGTTACGCCTGTGAGTGGTGGAGTAGGTCGGTCGGAGGGACCGAGGAAGACGGCCTTGGCTGGGGAGCTCGGAGCCGAGCAAGAGGGCCGAAGAGTCTTGGTCCTGTGGCAGCTCGATACGAGCTGAGGGGCCGAGGAGGCCAATTTGTAGGGGGCCCCGAGGAGGGCCGGCTTGTGATTGCAGGTCGGGTACAAGGATGGCCTGGTCGGCCTCTGTGGGCCCTTTCTTCTGGGTCTTGGGACATGTCATCCGCCACGTGTCCTGATCATATCGCAGATTCAATATTGAGCATCATCACCATGATTCTGAAGGCTCGCGTCGGAAAAATCGATGGATAATTTACTTTTTCAAGTCAGCACCGATGTGTGCCGTTTTACCTTTAAAAAGCTTGATATCTAGGTAGGTATTTTAAAGTTGAATTATCCAATGATTTCTGTAGGCACACACTACTGAATAAGTTATCAATAAACCATATAGTAAAACAGAAAAAGGAAATTTGCTGGCGAAATCTAGACCGTTGGATGCGAAGATCCCCAAAGCTAAAGCCGCGTTCTTTATTTTATAAATAAAGGCCCACTGCGAGCCAGCGATGGCCGTCTGCGCTTTTGCTGCAGTCTCCGCATCATCATCATCATCGCCAACATCAACAAATGGCAACTCTGGGCCTCACCAAGCCCTCCCCCATCGAAGCTCCTCAGGTTTTAATTCGTTCTCTATTGGTTTGATGATATGCCGCAAAGAACAGCTCACTGTATTTTTCTTCCTTTTTTTGTGAATTTTGGATAATTTTTTGGTGGGTTAAAGTGCTAGTTTGAGTTTCTGATATAAAGATGTGATCTTTGGTCGTTTTAGCAGATCGGTCTAGAGATTTTACTTTGCTTTTGGTTATTTTTTCGATAGTGGGTAGTTCTTTGATTTTTCGTTATCCTTTTGGGTTTTTTCCTATCAAAGCCGCGATCTTTGTTGTACACTAGAGATGAGTTTTAGATATCGTTCTAAATATTCGGTTGCAAGTTTGTGTATACTTCTCTTAAAAATATATTCTTTTTAGGGAAATTGATTATGTGTTACACCCCGATCTTCTAATGACCTCATCGATGAGGCTCGCATCTTTGAATAGTCGAGATGGGGGTGCGATTCTCTCATCTTTTCCCAATAACCATTCTCCATTACAAAAGAATTATAAGAAGGACAAGGAATTGGGAAATTTGGAATTGTTTTATTGCTAGGGTTGGGTTTTAGAGAGAACTCAAAACTCTTTTACAAATGGAGATGAAGAGAATTAATCTCAAAATTCAGCTCAACTCTTTACTCTCTCACTGCTCGTTTCTTATAGGGATTGGATTAGAGCATTTTACAAAATAGCTCCTACAGCACCAACATATTACAATCTAGTCCCTAAACTAATTAAACTTGTAACGTTATGTTCATTAAATTCAGGGTTATTGATACTCTGAATTAGGGTTTCAATCTCTCTCTCTCTCTCTCTCTCTCTCTCTCTCTCTCACCCCCTCCTCTCTCACAATTTTAGTTTTCATTTTCTCTGGAAAAAGAGCACAACTAACTGGTAAGTTACCAGGGATTACAATGCAATTAAAGGCAACAAGGCTTCTGAAACCTCAATTTCATTCATCTTTTTAAAAAAATTGTATGCAAACCATGGTTCCTTAACAATGGGGTCTCGCAAAATTTAAGGTAGCTTGACAATGTATTCTTGAAACCATGATACAGATAAAGTGGCCCCAGGGCTTATTTGCAAAATGACTATACTGAAGGTCCAAGTTGCAATTATCCACTTTCCCATTCTCTCTATATATTCCAAACAGAGAATGAATTGAGCTAAGCTTGAAAAATGATATGTTTTCTTATTCTTAGTTCTAGTTGTTCTTCATTAGTTCATTTCCTTTAATGAGGTTAGCTTTAGCTTTAACTTTGCATCTAATTTCTTGCAATTAGTTGTTATTTAGGATTGTAGCTAGGTTTAGATGGCTACAACCATAACAGTTAATTATCTGCAGCACCCCTGATCTATAAATTCAGCACTCATAACCCCTCAAACCCTTGGATTTAGTTCATTAGAAGCTTATCATGCAAACTTTTCAATTAGACTAGCCCCCCATCATCAAATGATGCAATTTGATAGAAGCTAACAAATGCAGATGGTTTTGCAAGTTAAAAATTTCGTCTTTAGCACAAGTAATTTCATTCTTCATATAACCCTGCACCGCAGATCGTGTTCTCTGCAAAGGAGTTGGATTTTGCAGAATGGAAGGGCGACATACTCGCGATCGCCGTGTCGGAGAAAGACATGTCAAAAGGCTCAGATTCCAAGTTTGAGAACCCGATCTTGAAAAAGCTAGACGAGAAACTCGGTGGCCTTTTGGCGGAAACTACATCAGAGGAGGATTTCAGTGGAAAAGCTGGGCAATCAACTGTTCTAAGGCTTCCTGGTTTTGGTTATAGAAGATTGGGATTAGTTGGGATTGGCCAATGTATAAAATCCGCCACATCAGCTTCCTATCGAGGCATCGGAGAGGCTGTTGCTGCAGCTGCAAAGGCCGCTCAAGCTAGCAGTGTTGCTATTATTCTTGCATCTTCCGAGGAGATTTCAGAAGAGTCCAAGCTTAAAGCTGCTTCGGCAATTGCATCAGGCAAGTTTTGTCTCACTCGAACTTATGAACTTATATACTCTCTCTCCGTTTTGAATCGCTTGTCCTTTTGACATATTGCAAATTAATGTAAACGAAGTGTTACTCCACTTCATTTGAAAATGATTGAAATTTAACATTCTATGTTATCCCCGTATTGGGATTGGGGAATAGATTCTCATATTCATTTTGATCCTTACAAAAACCAATAATTTGAAATACAAGAAGATGGCCAAAAGCTCAAGTACATTGAAATAAAGGGGTATTTTGCATTTCACCATCATAACAATTTATATTAATTATCATCAATTTCCATACTATTCAGTATTAGTTTTCTTCTCTCGGATACGGATATGGATACCGTATCTGAGACTTAGGTTGCTACTATAGTACTATATTTATTAATTTACAAACAATTTCTGTACTATTTCTGAATCTTAAGTAAATCACCAAGTAAATGAAGCAGACATAGGTTGCTACTATAGCTGTATATTTATTAGTTTTCTTCTCTTGGATACGGATTGGATACCGTTAAGCTATTGAATTCACATCCATATGTAGCAAAAGATGATCTGGATATGGATCAATATGAATATCCATATTTATCACAAAAATGAAATATAATTATGATTTGAACCAGATTACGTGTATTCATTCATACCCCAAACTGTAGATTCTTGCTCAGTTATTTCAGCTGTCGCCATACTATCATTTGTTGACATTGTTGCTCACCTATTTATTTGATGCTTTCACTTGGCCTAACATATAAATCTCGGTTTTGCATCTTTCCATATATATGGTATAACAATACACAAGTCAGCATGCACACAAGCACACTGTGTGTAAGCAGTAATCGTTCTACAGACTCTCAAAAAAAATCCAATTTTTATTTAAACCCATACTTTACTCTCCGGTCACGTTCATACAAAACAGGGTTATAAATATGCCGTCTCCTCAATTTTCCTTCTGATCGAAAAATCATTTTATAGCCAAAAGATTGCTTACCCTAAGTTTGTGCCTGTTACATATTTTTGTAGCCAACAAGAATTACTATTCAGAAGGACCGACACTACTTATATAGAGGTTTTGAAGCAGCCTTCACTTTTTCCCCCTTCTGTACAGGAGCTGTGCTAGGAGTTCATGAAGACATCAGGTTTAAATCAGAGTCGAAACAGTCACTGCTCAAGTCTGTGGATATTATTGGTCTGGGTTCTGGACCACAATTGGACAAGAAACTCAAGTACGCAAGCGATGTTTGTTCGGGGGTAATTTTTGGAAAGGAGCTTGTAAATGCTCCAGCGAATGTGCTTACCCCTGGTTAGTAATAAAGTTCCACTTGTTTTGACTTCTACTTTATGTATGATTTGTGAAGTAGAATCGTGAGCAGGACTTTAGAGACATTCTTCATTTTACAGGTAATTAATTTTTTCCTTATATTATTTTTGTGATAGGTGTACTGGCAGAAGAGGCTTCAAAAGTTGCTTCTTTGTACAGTGACGTTCTTACTGCTAAAATATTAGATGCAAATCAGTGTGCAGAATTGAAGATGGGTTCATATCTTGGTGTTGCTGCTGCATCGTCAAATCATCCTCATTTCATTCATTTATGTTATAAACCCCCAAGTGGAGATGTGAAAACAAAGTTGGCGCTAGTTGGGAAAGGGCTCACATTTGACAGGTACCACAACATATTATATACTTCGAATCTCCTCCTATAGAAAAATCAAGGAACTTTACATGTTGAGACTTTTGATTATATATCATGGTTAATAAGTAATTTGGGTTGGCTCTCTTTTCACAGATGAACTTGACCAAGATCTGTAAATAGTTATATTTGATACTCTTAAAGATCCTGCTGTTGAACCAAAACTTCGAGGTTATTGTGAGGGTTGAGAGAGAAGAGATATTTTAACAGTGACATGTCTCCACAGAATGAGCACTTTTTCTGTGGGCTATAACTTGCAACATAAGTTTAGTCTTCATTTTTATAAAATATTGCTCATTCAGCTGGATTTGAAAATGGGGGGCTCTGCTACTATCTTGATGTAAGATTGAGGGTATATGCTAAAGTTTACTTGGTACTGTTTTTTACCTTGCAGTGGTGGTTACAACATAAAGACCGGACCAGGCTGTTCAATTGAGCTAATGAAATTTGATATGGGAGGTTCTGCAGCAGTTTTTGGTGCAGCAAAAGCCATCGGTCAAATTAAGCCTCCTGGGGTAGAGGTATGTTGTTTCTTCCTATATATTTAAATTCTAAACGCCAAGAACGGATTTCCTGAATGCGATTTTTACATTTCTAGGTTCATTTTATTGTCGCGGCCTGTGAAAATATGATAAGTGGCACGGGCATGAGACCTGGTGACATAGTCACGGCATCTAACGGAAAGACAATTGAGGTATGCTTATCAAATTTATGACTTCTATTAGTGTTTTCACTTGTTTTTCCCTCCCATGTACTTGGATAGTTTCCTATGGTTATCATTGCTTGTACTTGTCTGATGATGTCCTACATTTACATTTGTTCTTTTTCTTGACAGAAATTCCCTACTTTATAAACCATCAGAAAAGATTTTGGATGCTTGAATGGAATTTTTGTCACATTTTAAATTTCTCTAACTGAAAAACTTTATGCTCCAAAATTATTAAGCTTATCACATTAAAAAATTGGTAGCAGTGAATACCACTAGCTTCCCAGACCGTTGCAAAATGAGAATATGTAAAGCCTAGTTTGAAATGTATACCACTGGTTTAAGCAAATCAGTTATCCTTATTGCCTATGTAAATCTTTGTAAAACATCGACTTTACTTTCATGCATTCATTAGCCAAGATTGCCACCTTACTCTTTTTTCCTGCAGCACATTCATTCTGTCCTGTCCATGGGTATGCGCGAGAAAATCGGTCATTAACCAATCATGGTAGGGAGGCAAGAGCCTATCTTTTATATAATTCCCTATGGCGAATATTCTCCTCTTACCAGCTCCTTCCTCAACTAAACCAAACGAGTCACACGGATGATCAAATTAATACCATTCGTATTTTATTATCCTGTCTGTATTTCTTGTGTACAGATAATGGTGCAAAATCGTGCACTTACTGGAATCCTAGCTATAAGCCTGTAATGAATATATTTTATGTTGAATGCACCTTGGAGCATATACTTGCACTTTAGCTATAATGTAAACGTAGTAAGCAGATATTAGTCTTGAACAACCTTTTCCCTTTTTCATTAAAATGAAGAATTTCTCATCAAGGCTCTTTTCAATGCTGTTTACCATTATAGGTGAATAATACCGATGCTGAGGGAAGGCTTACACTTGCGGATGCATTGGTATACGCTTGTAACCAAGGTGTTCAAAAGGTACCAATAGCTCTTACAATACTGTCTTGTGTTGGTTTTCATCTATTCTTAAGGAACATTTTACTCATTAATAGTTATTTTTCTATGTATGATAGCATTAATCATGGTTCTTGCAAGCGAAATAGTTGTGAGACTTTATTAACGCTTTATGTGCCAGCAAGTATTCATTATCAGTACCATTATCTAAACACAGGTGATTGATCTGGCAACATTAACCGGCGCTTGTGTAGTTGCCTTAGGGCCGAGCATTGCAGGTATAAAAAAAATGTTCTTCATGGCCATCCTCTCTTTCGTTGTAGCAGATTTTATTTGTTTTGAATTCAAATCACAAATAAAAAATAGTTTGTTCTAATGCCTAAAGATTTAATTTTACTTCAACAGGGATATTCACACCCAGTGATGACCTGGCAAAGGAAGTTGTCGCGGCTTCTGAAATCTCAGGTGAGAAGTTTTGGAGGATGCCATTAGAGGATAGCTACTGGGAGTCTATGAAATCCAGCGTAGCTGATATGGTGAATACTGGAGGCCGACAGGGTGGTTCTATCACAGCTGCACTTTTCCTAAAACAGGTACAGCTAAAATCCCAATATCCCCTCAACTTTGCGAGGTTTTCATTTTTGGGGGGTGAGGAGAGTACTCAGACTTTGAGCCTAGTTAAAAGCATTTATCATTTCTTATATTACTATATTTTTTTGTGCATGCTTTCGAAATCTTTAAGCATCAAAGTGTTCGCTTATGACCTCTTTCAAGACATTAAATATGCAGTAACATTATTTATACTTTATGCTATCTAATGTGAGATTTTTTCCCCCAATTTTTCTTTTTCCTTTTGTATTTATCAATAATAATGTTCATAGAAAATTTCGTTCATTGTACCTTTGATGTGTGACCAAAATCTTATAATGTAGGAATATCGACATACTAATGAAATTAAGTGAATACTCTTTGTGTACAGTTTGTTGACGAGAAGGTCCAGTGGCTGCACATAGACATGGCAGGCCCAGTTTGGAATGAGAAGAAGCGCTCAGCTACAGGGTTCGGTGTATCGACGTTGGTGGAATGGGTTCTAAGCAACTCGTCTTAGATCTTTTTCTGTGTGTTTCAAACTGTTGCATCGACTGTTTTATAAGAAAAATACTATTTCGGCATAATGCAACTAGAAATATCTATGGCAGCAATGAATCTAATGCCATGCATGAATAAAGTGGGAATTTGTGATGATGAGATATCTGTAGCAATGAATTATTCCCTTCAAGTTGTCAAATGCTTTCCAATTGGGGATCAATATTCAGCTGTTGCATTTTTTGTTTTCTAATTTTCATATTGTTCCACTTTTTTTTAACTTGTGATCTGAATTTATCTGTGCAACATACTGCTCAAATTAATGGATATTTTCTTAAGCATATTGAAAAAAATGCGCGGCATGAAGTACTTTGTTAATTCACGAGATATGGTGTAAAATCTATGCATATTAGCTTTGTTATAAATTTTCAACTATAATTGTGAAAGCTTTATTGAAATAATATCCCGGAATAGATTTATTCCAATGTTTTTAAAATAACAAAGAAATATTCACCATGTTTCATTAAAGGATTATTTGGGAGGGAAAAAAAATACAAACAGCTAAGCATTCTGCATTGTTTCATGAGGCTTAAAGATGATGACAAAATTGACAATTCAATATATACAGAAACAACATTTATACCCTTCTCTTCAATATGATATCAAATTTGATAATTCAATATATACAAAAACAACAACATTTATACTCTTTTCTCCAATAGGATCCTTCAATTCTCTCAAAAGGGAATAACATGAATGAAGCTTGTTAAGGTTAAAAAGAAAACAAGGAGTTGAATAACCATTAATGACAATTACATTTCCTGGTCCCAAACTAAAAAATACAGGAAAAAAGAACACTAATCAAGATTTCAACACTGAATTACATGAATTATAGGATCATTATGAATAATCAGAATTCCAAAACAAGGGGAACAAACTTGATATAGCGATAGATTATGAGTCGAATTGTTATTTATGATCCTCAAACGAAATCAAGCCATTCAAATAATTCCACAAGAAAAATAAATACCGACAAAAATCTCAATGTCCTCACCAAGAAGGAATGAATCAACAAATAAAACACAATATTTCTGAAACTATTCACCCGCCTTGCCACCAGAAGTAATATCATCGGTGTTTTTATTGCGTTCAGTTAGAACTCAAGAGAGAGGCTTAGCGCGAGTCGCTGGATCCTCGAAAGATTCCACCCTCATCATGAACAAATAGCTGAGGATCCACAAGAGAACATATTGGAAAGGAATCCAACATGAACACGCCAAAAGGCTCAGTATGCTCCCAACATATTGCGGGTCTCTTATGTACCCGAAAGGAAATTCTGTCAGCCATGGGATATTCTTCCCAAATCGAACTCCATAGTATGTACCAGTCTCACCTAGCAATTGATATACCCTGAAATTTAATAAAGCCAACAATTTGAGTTGGGAAAATGAGAATAATGCTAAAGTAAAGCTTTTAAGTTATCATGTAACAGGATAAGTGCTATACATGCAGGAGGAAAAAATTCAATAAAATCAGCCACAAATTTCTTTTTCTTCATTTGACAAGCTTTTCTTTACTGCCCATTGCGCCTTTGTTGATCTTGCATGTCTAGGGTGAATTAGGCTTGGTATTAGAGGCCATGTTTAGGCCTTTAGTCGTGACCCAAAATCTTACTTTCATGGCATAGTACTACAGAACTTAAAGAGAGAAACAGATAAGACAAGCGCATCCATCTTTATATTTTGCACCCTTGCATTCTGAAACTCGAAAGAGTCCATGTGCCAATGGAAGATCAACCAAGACAAACAATTATAATCTGATGAAGGGCGTAGTAATTTTAGGGGTTACAAAATGTCAGCTTCAAATGTAGAAAATCTCATCAAATGTACCAGACTCACCAAGCAATTGATATACCCCGAATTTTGATAAAATCAAGCTATTGGAGTTGAGAAATGAGAATAAGTGTGAAGCAAAGCTTTGCCTGTTCACTATAAGAGAACCGAGACAACACCGTGATAATGTAAGTCTTGGCCTTTTCTTCTGCTTTAGTACTGTCACAGGCAAACATTATTCATGTGGGAGTGAAAAATTTACAAAATTAAGACATAATAATATGTTTTCTTTTCATTTAACAAGTTTCTCTAACTAGTTATTCCTGATTTCAGTTTAAACTGGACAAGTTTTCATTTTATTTTTGTTTCATCGTATTTTCTTGATTTCTCTTAAATAGAATTGCACATCAGTGTCTAGCGTGCATTAGATTTGGTATCAGAGCTGTTTAACGCATTAGCCTAGGGATAACACCTAGATCTTAACTTTCAACAACTTCCATTGTGTAATTATAACTGCCCCAGAAGTCATTAAAAGAATTAAACCGATTTATTCATCCTAGATTTTGCATCATTGAGCCATGCGTTGAATTCTGAAACTATATGGACAGAATAGATTTGTCGACATGATCCATATGCCGACTGGTACAAATAGTTAACAGATTGATCCAATAGAGCTATACTCAGGAGTTCTCTAAGTACGGAGATGAAGCGAGAGTAGTTGGCTTGTTACATTGATAGTTTACAGCATGCTTCTACTCAAGACAAGGTGATGATGCCTATCACAAAGCTAAAAGAATTGGAAAAGCGATTGCACCCATCTAATTATATAATTGATTCAAAATGAACCTATGAATTTATACAAGGATGCTAACAATTCACCAAAGCAGTCCAAGATAGCCCGAAACAAACAATATTAGCCTGAACAACGGCAAAGTAATATAGGAGCCAGAACCATAGCTGCCTCAAAGTTTTATAGGAAATACGATCACAACTCCCAGCAAGTCTATTTATTTCATTAAGGAAATGCCAGAGCCGATTATTTAGTTAATACCGGAACGTCAAACGGTGTTGTCAGGTACGATGAGACGACACTACCAAAGCCTTTATTGCGGCTGTTCTAAAGAAGGGTTTGGTATCGAAAAAGGTAACAAGCCTTGTCATCATCTCCTCATTCTATTATTCTTTTTCTTCTCTCCTTTTACTTTACATCATTTGTGACACCTTGTTCCTCTCCTTGGGATAAGCAGATTTCTTAATGTTTTAAGACAAGTACGCCCAAATATATTTCAAATTACGGTAGCTTTTCCTATAAATGCTGCGACATTACATTCAAATCTATTCCCCATTGCCTTACCTTGTGTACAGAGACAAGAAGAAATAAAAATGGTAACAAATTTCTCTAAAAGGCATGATGTTTATTTCTCCAATCAAGTTCGCTCTTTGTTTTCTGTTGACCAAATCGATCAAGTTCACTCTTTTAACGAAAATTCCAGCAAACCCATCAACAATCTTTGATTACAAATCCCCCAAAAATTACAGAATAAGAAAAAATGTACCTGGAGTTGAGGAACTGGCCAAAGAGAAAGAGGAGGTACGAGTACCATGGCGGCCAACAGAAGCTAGCAACAGAGAAGAGAGAGATGAACTGAATGGCCTTGAGCACGTGCGAGACCTGCGCCATTCGATGGCTAGGGTTTACTCCTTTCCCGCATAAATCCACCCATTTCTGCGGATAATTCCATAACAGGTAATAGAATGGGAACGGGATCAGCGTCCCTACACTCACCGCCGTCGCCGCAGCGCCGATCATCTTTACGTCGACCTCTTCTCTTGTCCCAATCGCAGCAAATCGGGAATTTGGCAGCTTTTGTAGTTGGTAAAGTTGCCACCTTGAAAATGGGTTGGGCTGCCCCAAACATTAGCTTAAAATACTTTTAGTCTTTAAGTTTCTATTTTTTACAACACGTGACACTGTTACTAATTTAGATTTTATGATTCCGTGCCATGCATTTCATTTTCATCTTATAAGGTAGATTTTTGGCTAAATTACACTCTATCACCCTTAATGGAGCTGTGGCATATTTTGTATATCAGAGTTCCTTACCTGTGATGTGAAAAGATAATATATATGCACTTAATATCTTGTTGAGAAAAAAACGAGTATGAGCTAGTAACTGATATAAGAACCGTCAGCTGGTCTGTTATATAACCCAATTCGACTGTCAAATCGACGATCCACTCTGTCCATCTTGCTCTATACATGAAGTGATCAATGTGTTGGAGTTGCTTAGCACCCTCACTTGGTTTTAATAAATATCAAATATGCAATTTTAAAAAATTTAGAGTGCTAATCAACTCGAATCTAGAATCGAACTAGAGGATTAGGAGTATAACTAACAAGTATCACATACAAGTAAGTGTCTAACACTAAGAGAAAAGAAATACAACCTTTGTAGACCTCTCCTTCTTGTCTTTAGCTCCGTATAGATGTCCTTGACACCTTGGTTCCACTCGAAACTTGAACACGTCCGCTTGAAGCTTTCGAAGTCCACGATGATCCACCACGTAGTTCTTTTTACTTAAGCTCCTTACTTCACTAAACCTAAGTGGAAGTGATGCAAACAATCTATACAAGTGAGCTAGACTGGTATAGATTGATGAAGTGGGTATATATCTCACTAAAAAACCTTTCTTTCTCTTTCTCTTTACTCACTAGAAAATGGTAGAGAGCTTGGAGGAAGAAGGAGATGGAAATGGCTTAGCTTGAGCTAATGAAAAGATAAGCATAAGAATAATGAGAGAGAGAGAGAGAGAGAGAGAGTCGCACTCTCACTTAACGAGCATGGAAAATATCTAGATATTTTAGTGAGTGGGTTAGTGGAGGATTAGAAAATAAACCATGGTTACTTAGATATTTTGAAGAAGTGTGTAGAAGATAAATATCAACCATAGATTTATTATCTAATTTCCATTAACTCAAAAACAATAAAATACCATAAATGTTTCCATATGAGTCTAGCACAGCCATCTCCAATATATCATCAACCATGACACATGCACACATGTATGTGTGTGTATATATTCATATAAGCATACATACATACATGCATACAAATAAAGAAAGGAATCAATAATAAGCTAATGGTCATTTTATATTAAATTAACACCTGATTTAATAATCCGGTCATATCATATATGACCCGACCAATAGAAAACGTCAGATTAAAATACGGTATCATATACTCGCATTTAATCAAGCTCTCGTACATATCTCCATATGTGCCTCACTTCGTTTCGCCTGAGTTCGGAAACCCCTTTGTGAGACTCTAAGACTCGTCAATACGCTAGCAGTAGGTAGTGATCATATCAGATACCCACAAACCGTCGGCGATATTAGCTGCACGTAACGGTTCCTAGGTATTGAGCAAACAGAAGATCAACAAACGAACTTGTCCCAACTCCCGTAGAGCCAACCAGAAACACTTACCGTACAGTCCGGTCTCTTCGTCAGATATGTTGTATATCGAGTCTAGGGATGGTATCGTTGACCCCAATAACTCAATAAGTCATGCTGATGTGTGGTCTATAACAGATCGAGAAACTACTGATAACACTTATCAGTAAATCTCATCAGCCCTGGCCACGGACTTTCAGTTATAGCCAATCGCGTATAGCACAACATCAACCCCTAATACCAGGAGAGACGAAACCCCTTCTATCGCTCATTATCTCTATTTGTCTCGGGACTGTACCCAAAAACCACCTGTTTGCACGATTCAGTAGAGCCATGGTAGGGTGGAAATCAAAGCACGGTGGGAGAACACACAGGACTTTATGGCGATCTCGAGTCTACAGACTAACTTGTACAAGTGTCACCTGAGAACTGCTATCCGATGATAGATATAATACCATATAGGAGTTTTCGGCGAATCCGTTCAGTGTACCCAGTCTCCACTGAGCACTCGTATACAATCTTTGATGTCAAACACCAATGGATATGAGATCATCCATCGCCCATTAAATGGATCAAGAAACTATACGCTAGTCTACTCTGGAATATCGATGCCCCGTCTCGATATACCCACGACTAGGAACATTTAAGGATACGCTTATAGACCACTCATGCCCCACTAGTATGATCTGCATCATAATCATGGGAGTCAAGCGGATATCCTAAGAGCTTTATCAACATGTATCAAATGAATAGTATACACAATCAAGTGAACATGTTAAGATAAAGAGTAATCAGATAGCATACTATCATGTCGAGCGAGAAAGTCCTATGTATATATATACATATCCAAGAATCCACTATCAAATAATGGCCTCTAGGGCATACATATACATATCCAGGAATCCCACCCTAAATGGAAACACCAATAGGGCCACAAAGCAGCTCCAGCAAGCTTAGACGTTGCCTTTGACGATCGAGCGAGCAGGCATATTCTCTGGACTCTCAGTCAGTCGGTCTACGACATCGTCCCGAAGGGCCGAAGCCTGCCAAGTGCTCAAAACAGAAATGTTAAAAAAGAAGCGGCTCATGTATCGAGCCAACAAAAGGGCCAGGACTTCGGCCAAGTGGAATCTTATGAGGTTCTAAGAGCAGGGTCACCCCGCGACGACGGCTGAGTCGGCCATAAAAGTCAGCAATTCTTTCGAACCCTGAAATGGATTCAGAAAAACGCCATAACCGCTAAAATTAAGGAGACAGCAGTCCGAACGATGCTACAAAGAGACGTGTCCCAGCCCCAACAGAGAAATCATGATACTGTCTCTTCAAGAGTCTATCAGGCGCTCTGTGTCGCGCAAAAGCAGTGGGACAAATACAGAAAAGAAGCACCGGCACTACTCAAGAAGTCGGTCAAGCCAGCCATCTTTAATCAATTATCCGTTACCAAAACAGAAGGGCCAAGACGGTGGTCCACAAAACCAGCTAGCAATAATGAAAGGACGGCCAGATATGTTATCCACACTGTCTATATGGCGGGCATGCACCCCAGTGACAACCTCCGCAACAAAAGCAAGGATGGGGCCACCACATCTCAAGCTCAATCTGGCTTAAATATGGTTGCCGCTTCCCAAGATCAGCTGCCTCCACTGGATGATGAAAATCCTCTTGATGAGGCCGATAGACAGAAAGACCCCTCAGTCCATGTGGAGTCAAGCTCAGACAGCGAGGAAGGCCGACTTTTCGCCCCAGGACCGCGGAGCAAGAGCTGCTTCAAGAGCTTCGAAAACAGCTCAAGAGCAAAGATAAAGAGATGGCCAAGCTCTATTCGAAAACCGACGACCTAACGAACGTTGTAATGCAATTTACGGCTCAAATTGCTCGAGCGCCTCTCAATCAAGCACAAGTCTTTACTCATGAGCCGGGTGATGATAACCCAAAGCACCCGATGCTTGTCCCTTTGGGTCCAAGATTGGTCGAGCCGCATGAAAGCCGGCCACATTCCGCTTCTGGGGACGCCTTGGCCCCAGATAGCACTATCCCGCTAACACAAGATCGGATAATGGATTTGGTCACCAGCAAGGTTAAAACATTGGTGGCCGAAGCCGAAGCTCAGAAAGAAATTGGCAGTAGTGGGCGGCCATATCCCACACAATACGATCTGATCGAGTTCCCGAGTGGCTACGTCATTCCTAAGTTCGGAAGATTTGACGGGACGAGAAACGCAAATCAGCACGTCGCCCATTTTAAAGCGTCGTGCGAAAATACAGGGGGCAATGATGCACTCCTTCTTCCTCAATTTTTCAACAGCCTGACTGGTGTCGCTTTCAATTGGTACGCGAGTATACCAGACGGGTCCGTTACTACTTTCGCCCAAATGGAGTCTCTGTTTCGGCAAAGCTTCATGAGTGTCAGTGATAAAATCTCCATTGTTGACCTTATGAGGACCAAGCCGGGGAAGAATGAAAGCAACACCGATTTTATCGCCCGATGGTGTAATCTCACGGTTAAGTGCGAACCGCCGCTGGAGCAGGACTAGTCCGTCAGCCTTCTCATTGGGAACCTCAGCAATTGGTGTAGGGTTCCTAGGCACGCTAATGAGGTCTCACAAGGCATGAACCATGCCAATTTCAAATTTTACGGGTGCCGAGAAACCCTAATACGGATCGTTAACTAGAAATTTAGGCGAAAGATGCAACTAGTTAACAATATAACTAAAAGAACGGAAATACAACCTTTGTAGATCCGGTCCTCCGCCTCCATAGCTCCGCAATGAAGTCTCCTCGCTGTCCAAATGGAATCCCGGGCTCTAGCGTCGGCTTCATCGGAGAAATGGGCAGGCAAGGTCGTCGGCTTCGTGCCGAAGATGATCTACGTCGAGGCATCACAAGATCAAGCTCCTACTTCACCAAGTCATGAAACTTGTGAAGAAAACACCCTATACTACTTGGCAAAAGGTAGAGGATGAAGAAATAGGAAGTGGGTTCACTTTAGAATTGGATTTCTCACTTGTTTTCATCACTTGCCATTGATGTAGCAAGCTTTTTTTCATGGAAGAAGAAGATGAAGAAGAAGAAGATATCTTAAGTGTTGAATCATAAGATAAATAAATCAATACTTATCATATATTAACCCTTGGTTAATTGCAGAGAATGGACCATGGTTAACTTAAATGGTTAGGGTTAAGTATAAGACAAGAATGGTGGACTAGTTCAAAACTTCAAGAACCTTCAACTAGCAAACAAAGAAAATCCACCATTTGTCATTCTCCTTTCCAAAATGAAAAAGATAAATAAATAGATAAATAAGTAAATGAAAAAACAAAACCCTAATCATTAGTTTAACCATGGTTTAATTCTTTACACTTAACCAAGTAAGCATGTATCATCAAACATGATACAATCATGTGCACAAAAAGTATATCACATATACAACTTGTACATCCAAGTAAGAAAAACCATTTAAAATGAACCAATACTAGTTAATGCAAAGTAATATATTAAATATATAATTATACATTAAATCATTAAATCAACACTTGATTCAATGATCCGTTCATATCGCATATAACCGACTAGTATTCAATGTATCGATTTATCGAATCAATCCTTGATTCGATAACTAGGTTATATCGCATACAACCAATCGACACATTCATCGCGAGAATGAAATACGGTATCACATACACGCATTATTCTCGGTCCTGCACATATCTCATATGCGCTCCTATTTCGTTTCGCTTGAGCCAGGAAACCTCTGTGTAGGACTCTAAAGACTCGTCAATACGCCGGCAGCAGGTGATGATCATATCAAACACCCACAAGCCGCAAGCGGTCTGCTAAACGTAACGGCCACCCGGGTATTGAGCGATCAGAAGATCGACGAGCAAGCCCGCTCACACTCCTGTGAATCCAACCAGTAACACTTACCGTACAGTCCGGTCTCGTCGCCTGATATGTCGCATATCTCGCCTAGGGGTGGTAAAACGTCAGACCCCAATAGCTCGATAAGTCGTGTCGATATGAGGTCTATAACAATTCGAGAAACTACTGGTAACACTTACCAGTAAATCTCAGCAACCCTGGCCAGGGATTTCCGGTTATAGCCAATCGAACACAGCGCAACATCAACTCCCTATACCGGGAGAGACGAATCCCCTCCTATTGCTCATTGCCTCCATGTGATTCGGGACTGTACCCAAAAACCACCGTTTTGCACGCCCTCTTGGATGTGGTAAGGTAGAAATCAAAGCACAGTGGGAACCACACAAGACTCTATGACGATCTCGGGTCAATAGACTACTCTGTACCAGTGTCACCTGAGAACTGCCATCTGACGTAAGGTATAATACCATCTGGGAGTTCTCGGCGAGTCCGTCCAGTGTACCCAGTCTCTACTGAGCACCCGTACATCATCTCTGATGTCAAACACCAATGGATATGGGATCATCCATCGCCCATCTGTATGGGTCGAGAAGGTATACGCTAGTCTACACTGGTATATCGATGCCCCGTCTCGATACACCCATGACTAGGGATTTTGAAGGATGTACTTATAGACTACCATGTCCCTACTAGTATGATCCGTATCATAGTCCAGATAGTCAAGTACACATCCTAAGGGCTTTACCAACATGTATCGGAGAGACAATCAGTGTACACGTTAAGGTAAAGAGTAACCAGTTAGCATACTATCATGTCGAGCAAGAAAGTCCTCCCTATATATGTCCCAGCATCCACTACAATATACATCCAATGTACAGTAATGGCCTCTAGGGCATACATATAACTAACAATCTCCCACTTGCACTAGGGCCATCTGATAGCAGTGGTTGTAGTATCTCATACTCAACCATCCCATAAAAGTCTCTCTCTGGGAATAGGCCTTCGTGAGTGGATCCGCCGTGTTATCCTCTGAGTCTGCTCTCCTAACCTCGATCTTCTTGGAGATCAACCATCTCCATGATCAGGTGATACTGCCTTAGAATATGTCTGGATCACTGATGGGACCGGCGTTCCTTGGCATAAGCCACAACTCCATTGTCTCACAATGGTAGGAACGTAGTTCATCTCATGAACCAATATACACCCAAACAGCCTCTTTGGTAGCATCTTAAGTAGCGATGTATCCTGCCTTTATCGTCTAGTATGTCACGGTATCTAGCTTGGAACTCTTCCAACATACCGTCCCTCGATAGAGGGTAACGACAATGCCTGTGACTGACATTCAGTCGTCTTTATCACCCTGGAACCCTTCCAGTGATTCTCCCCAGGATCAATTGATACCATCTCACTACAACTAGTGAGTATCCTAATATCCATTTAGATCTATCTCATAGATCCAAAACCCAGGATTTAGTAGGTATCACTTTGATCCTATATGGAGAATGATTGTGATAAGCGGAGATTGACCGAGCGTAGCATAGGAAACTCCTTTCCTATCAAGAGTATGTCATCCACGTACTCTACGAGGATCACTACCATACTCCCTACTACCTTTTTGTATATACAAGGTTCATCTACCATTTTGATGATGTCAAACTGTTTGACTAACTCATCAAAATAGATGTTCCAACTCCGCGATGCCTGCTTTATCACATAAAACATCTTGCACGCGTTTCCGCTGCTCCCACTGTTTACGAAGCCCTCTGGCTGTATTCTTATAGACATTCTCTTCTAAATCATTATTTAGAAAAGCAGTCATGGCACCCAACCACCAGATATCGTAGTCATGGTATGTAGCCGTGGTAAGTAGGATCTGGATGGACTTAAGCATAGGCACTGGAAAAGGTTTCATCATTATCCATGCCTGGTCGATGACGAAAACCTTTAACAAGTCTAGTTTTGAAAGTCTCAACTTTTCCATGTACACCAAGTAATCTTCTCAAGATATACTTGCTCTTGATGGGGATTTAACCCTTCAGATATAGCAACCAAAGTCCATACTTTGTTGGTGTATAAGGATTCCATCTCAGATCGATAAACATCCAGCCATTCTTACAGATTCTCACTCCTGATGGCCAGCTCGAAACTAGTTGGGTCATCATCTCATGATGCAATCCTCGCTCCCACTGTCATAGAGAAAACAAAGTATCTCTCAGGCGGATGAGGAACCCTACTTAGATCGGCGGAGAGGTTGAGGTTCGTTGGAAACTATTGAATCCTTTGGTTCTACCAAATCATCTGCTGTAGTTTGTATAGCTGGAACCTTTCCAGTTCTACAAAACTGACCTTGCCTCGAGCTTGTCCAGATTATGCTTTTAGACATAGCCCGGACAACCCCAAATCTTAACAAACTTAAGATATGGGCTCTTCCCATTCCATATCTCATATGAAGTGGTAGGCAACTGATTTGATCTGAACCTAATTCAATAGGTATGCAGCTTCTCAAGTGCATAACCCCCAAAAGGAAATAGGTAACCCAGTAGTACTCATCATAGAGCACACCATATCAAATATGGTGTGTATGCTCCGCCCCGATATACCATCGTGCAACGGTGTATACGGAGGAGTAATTCTGAGAGAGAATCTCATTCTCCTTTAGAATAGTCCAGGATTTCCGCGCTCAAGTATTCTCCTCCTCGATCACATCAAAGGACATAATACTTATACCCTCATTTTGGTTCTCTACTTCTAAATCATATTATGTGAATATCTCAAAAGGTTCGGACTTGTGTTTCAACAGGAACATATGTCTGAATCTTGAGAGATCATCAGAGAGTGTAATGAAGTACAAAGAACCAGTCTTGGCATGTGCAGACAGGGGACCTTACATACATCAACATGTATCAATCCCAAGAGTTCACCAACTCTTTCTCTGTTTCCATTAAACAGAGCTATGGTCATCTTATCTCTGTGACATGACTAGCGAGTTTCACAAGATGTAAATTCAAAAAAAATTTAAATATGCATCTACATGTAACTTCAGCTAGTCGGGTCGCATTGATATGACCTAGTCTACAATGCCTCAAGAAGGAACCGTTCATTTCTGAACTCTTCCTCTTGTGTGTGTTCCGTATACTAAGAACTGTAGTTTGATTTAGAATATTAATGCTTTTAGATAACGTGCCTGAACCGATCAACTTTTGATATAGGAAATGTTCAAAACATTATCCAACAATACAAAATTTTATCATTTCTTTACTAATAAAGAGACTGATATGATTTTGTATATCAGGTTCGGTATCTAATAACATTCGTTCAGAATCAATGTATTGATATTACAGGGTGACATTGACCAACAGACTTGGCTGCAATGCTTGCCCCGTTTTCTGCCTCATGAAACTTATCACCCGTTCTCAGTTTTCTACCCTTTTGTAGCCCTATGTAACAGATTACATATCTGGGATCCTGATCCGGTATCATATACCCAGGATGCGGAGGATACTGAGAAACAGTTCTTTGTAATGAACACACCCGAAGATGATGCATCAACATGCACTCTCTTCGTTTGGGCGGCACGGGAATTCTGGTATTCCCCAATTTCTTGCTCTGTCTTATAACTATTATAAGTTGGAGCGGGACCAACGTTCCCCAGCTCAGTATAACAAGCGGGTTTGGTCAATATATCCGTATTATTATCTTGATTAAGGCGTGATATGGTCGCTACCTGGAGAGAGAGAGAAGAAAACACTCAGCGTGCGCTCTTTGCAAGAATAGATTGGTTATTATTTTATCTAATCAGGATGGCTCCCACTGCTTTTTATCAAATCTTCCTTCAAACCCTAAAAGGAAAGACTAGCCGGGATTAATTACACACTACAAGTTCGCCAATCTTTCAGCCAGGCCAGTGTCGGTACTTTGAGGGAGGTCCCCCGTGCTTTCGCACGAACCTAATTACAGTAAACCTCGTTTTCCCAGAGGCGTAATCTCGTTAACACCTTTCTAGACACCTACTTGATCGGCTAATTGTAATGGGTAAAACTCTCCCAGGAGTAACTCTTACTCGCAGTAGGTATCGGGATCCAACTATCTCATAGAAGGTATGCAATCTCATTGCAAATTTCAACACTTGAAATTCCCGATAATTTTGCCCCTAACGTCCTATGACCTTGACGGAGGCCAAACTACCCATAGTCCGCTAGTCAAGTTCAACCCGTCATTTCCTGATTGAATTAAACCCACCCGCACGACCCTTGACGGAGGCCAAACAACGCCGTACGAATACCCTAATCCAATCGCATCGTATGCTAGCAGATAAGCATTAGTTAGCTACCGTACACTACGCCTTGACGGAGGCCAAACTACCGCAGCACGAATACTAACTAGTACTTATCTGAAATGACGGAGGGCTACGACAGGTTTTTCTGAAAACCTATTACGTAATGAACTTGATATCGTTGTAGGATCGAATGAATTTTGAAATGGAGTGTCTTTGAGGCTTTTCTAGTTTTGCTAAAGGAGTCACTCCCGGTGAAGGGATCGTCGGTCCTTTCCTCGTCGAATGAGGTGCGGGATATATCATATATATCACTGTGCAAAGCAAAAACTCTTAAAAGCAATCAAAAGACAAACCGAGTGTGTAGCATTTGCCAGTTATTGCTAAAGGAGTCACTCCCGGTGAAGGGATCTCGGTCCTTTCCTTATCGAATAAGGTGCAGGATATATCATATATACCGCTGTGCAAAACAAGAACCGTAGCTACCTGTTTTAATTTTGAAATTCGATTCTACAACATCTTAGGTTTCTTTTATTTCATTAATCTCATTAATGAAATCCCATCATTTAAAGTACCTAAACATCACAGATAAATACGACGTACACTTATGCCATCCGCATTCGTCTCGATGTCCCCTCGTGCACCGTTAGGTTAGGTAACTAACGGCAGAGCTGGGCAGGGCTAGCGCGGGTGTAAAACATAAGTAACGTCTATATAATATATCATATATACTATATACTGTATCTATCACAGAACATCACATGATCACATCACAGATATCGCAGCAGAAGAAACATATGAAATATTGGATATACTAGGACGTCCGTGTTTTCAATACGAGCCAGTATAAAACACGGATTCCACGGTCGCGATGAATAGCCAAACCCATACCCCAAGACCCCTACGAGAGCGGCAAGCAACCCTACCAATTCTAGAGTTAGGAGACCCGGACTCGACTCCTCGAGTTGGTCTCCCACTGGACTCCAGAACCCGGTTACTTGTGCCCTCCTACTTGGGTCTATCCTAGTGCGGAAAAGTAAATAATATACAACAACGGTGACAACTTCCGCAACCTGGAAGTGCCCCAATAAAAGAATATTACATACAAGTTTTTACATGAATGAAAATGAAAAACACTCATCTCACATAAAAAAAACCCGGCTTCAAACACGACGATCCAATATAACATATCCAGCAACACATAACATCACATGTCATCAACGTAAGTAAATATGCGCATCCCAATTGTCGTTGACATATAGCAACGAAACCGGCGATATCACATATTACACTTACGGTCACAGAAAAGAAAGTGTAAAACTACAACAGTTGGAATCCGCAATCTCTTTAGACATCGCATGCCTAATCAAATGAAATACTTAGACATCACATGCCTAACAATTATAAACCCCGCATTTTAGTCTCATTATCGAAACCACTTTTCAATATCAAGTCGGGCAATTCAACAGGATTCCCGACATCCTGATCGAATGCTCGTCGCAAACTTCAGTAGACGGCCGCACCCCCGATACCGTCGACGAAGTGCACCAAGACGGAACACCGCTGCCGCGAGCACCCGAACGGATGCTTTCGGCGACGGGGTTCTCCTACAGTCACTTGGTCGGGGCTAAGGGATGTAGCTGTCTATTAAGTTTACCCGGCGAGTATCCGCGTACGCTACGTGATTGCGACGGACTTTTGATCACATCAAAATTCTGTGGCAGCCGATCAAGTGAGACTAAACTGCTATGTTTATAACATTCATTCAGTTATCTCATAACTATTTGTGAATTCCAATTATTGTATCACATTCCAGATAATTAGAAAATGTTAAACTTTCCGATTGAACATTCGAACACCTAAGTTTTTCCGAAACAGCTCAACGCATGAAATAAGTCTAAAAACATTCGGTTCGTGCCTCAGTACCAACGGTCCAGCCGTAGAAGGGTCAAGCCAACACCTCACATGTGGCACGCCGTACTGCCCCAAACCCGAAGGTTCAAAGGGCAGTTCAAGACGGTCACATAATCGAGTTAAGGTTTGTTGTCTTCTAGAGGGTCCATCGCGTTACTTGCACTACTTAGAACGTCTTTAAACCATGGAAAAATCCAACACTTGGAAATTTCCCGACAGGGGAAAAGTTGGGTATTTATATCCGGTCGAACTTTTTAACATATTCAAAAATTATCCGGAAAACACATAGACAAAATTAGACAATCCGATCGAATCTACGAATTCCCTAAACAACCCCAGAAAACTCAACTCTTGAGTCAAATTAAAAATTCCCAGAAAATACAGCATTAAAATGTAAGAGTTACTGTGCAAAAAGTACTGGGAGAAGGGACAAACTTGCCGCGGAACCGCCGCATTAGCCATGCTAATGCCGCGGTTCCGCCGCACTGTAGTGGAATCATGATCTTGTTTTTCACAGTTTTTCTTAGAAAACCCTGCTGAATTTTCTGCATATTTTTAATATTGAAAAATCCACATTTTCAAAAATTGGACAGAGAGTGGTCTCGGATTATGGTTTCGGGTTCGTTCGGGTTTCAAACTTCGTCTACGCATCGCCTAAGGCTCTAGCTAGGCTCTGATACCACTGTAGGGTTCCTAGGCACGCTAATGAGGTCTCACAAGGCATCAACCATGCCAATTTCAAATTTTACGGGTGCCGAGAAACCCTAATACGGATCGTTAACTAGAAATTTAAGCGAAAGATGCAACTAGTTAACAATATAACTAAAAGAACGGAAATACAACCTTTGTAGATCCGGTCCTCCACCGCCATAGCTCCGCAATGAAGTCTCCTCGCTATCCAAATGGAATCCCGGGCTCTAGCGTCGGCTTCATCGGAGAAATGGGCGGGCAAGGTCGTCGGCTTCGTGCCGAAGATGATCTACGTCGAGGCATCACAAGATCAAGCTCCTACTTCACCAAGTCATGAAACTTGTGAAGAAAACACCCTATACTACTTGGCAAGAGGTAGAGGATGAAGAAATAGGAAGTGGGTTCATTTTAGAATTGGATTTCTCACTTGTTTTCATCACTTGCCATTGATGTAGCAAGCTTTTCTTCATGGAAGAAGAAGATGAAGAAGAAGAAGAAGATATCTTAAGTGTTGAATCATAAGATAAATAAATCAATACTTATCATATATTAACCCTTGGTTAATTGTAGAGAATGGACCATGGTTAACTTGAATGGTTAGGGATAAGTATAAGACAAGAATGGTGGACTAGTTCAAAGCTTCAAGAACCTTCAACTAGCAAACAAAGAAAATCCACCATTTGTCATTCTCCTTTCCAAAATGAAAAAGATAAATAAATAGATAAATAAGTAAATGAAAAAACAAAACCCTAATCATTAGTTTAACTATGGTTTAATTCTTTACACTTAACCAAGTAAGCATGTATCATCCAACATGATACAATCATGTGCACAAAAAGTATATCACATATACAACTTGTACATCCAAGAAAGAAAAACCATTTAAAATGAACCAATACTAGTTAATGCAAAGTAATATATCAAATATATAATTATACATTAAATCATTAAATCAACACTTGATTCAATGATCCGGTCATATCGCATATAACCGACTAGTATTCAATGTATCGATTTATCGAATCAATCCTTGATTCGATAACTAGGTTATATCGCATACAATCAATCGACACATTCATCGCGAGAATGAAATACGGTATCACATACGCGCATTATTCTCGGTCCCGCACATATCTCATATGCGCTCCTATTTCGTTTCGCTTGAGCCAGGAAACCTCTGTGTAGGACTCTAAAGACTCGTCAATACGCCGGCAGCAGGTGATGATCATATCAAACACCCACAAGCCGCAAGCGGTCTTCTAAACGTAACGGCCACCCGGGTATTGAGCGATCATAAGATCGACGAGCAAGCCCGTTCACACTCCTGTGAATCCAACCAGTAACACTTACCGTACAGTCCGGTCTCGTCGCCTGATATGTCGCATATCTCGCCTAGGGGTGGTAAAACGTCAGACCCCAGTAGCTCGATAAGTCGTGTCGATATGAGGTCTATAACAATTCGAGAAACTACTGGTAACACTTACCAGTAAATCTCAGCAACCCTGGCCAGGGATTTCCGGTTATAGCCAATCGAACACAGCGCAACATCAACTCCCTATACCGGGAGAGACGAATCCCCTCCTATCGCTCATTGCCTCCATGTGACTCGGGACTGTACCCAAAAACCACCATTTTGCACGCCCTCTTGGACGTGGTAAGGTGGAAATCAAAGCACAGTGGGAACCACACAAGACTCTATGACGATCTCGGGTCAACAGACTACTCTGTACCAGTGTCACCTGAGAACTGCCATCTGACGTAAGGTATAATACCATCTGGGAGTTCTCGGTGAGTCCGTCCAGTGTACCCAGTCTCTACTGAGCACCCGTACATCATCTCTGATGTCAAACACCAATGGATATGGGATCATCCATCGCCCATCTGTATGGGTCGAGAAGGTATACGCTGGTCTACACTGGTATATCGATGCCCCGTCTCGATACACCCACGACTAGGGACTTTGAAGGATGTACTTATAGACTACCATGTCCCAACTAGTATGATCCGTATCATAGTCCAGATAGTCAAGTACACATCCTAAGGGCTTTACCAACATGTATCGGAGAGACAATCAGTGTACACGTTAAGGTAAAGAGTAACCAGATAGCATACTATCATGTCGAGCAAGAAAGTCCTCCCTATATATGTCCCAGCATCCACTACAATATACATCCAATGTACAGTAATGGCCTCTAGGGCATACATATAACTAACAATTGGATGGTCCTATTCTTGTGTACATCAGGCCTCAAGACGTTTCAGGAGCTAACCAAGAAAGTTCAAATGCTGGAACGCTCGAAGCAAGAGTCTACCCCAGACTCTCGGGCGCATCTGCGCTGACACGTGTCGTGCAGCGCACAGCGCAGCGCAACTGCGCTAGCGCATCTGCGCTGACACGTGTCGCGCAGCGCAGTGCTTGCGCAACTGAAGCATTGCTTTATTTAATTTTGTTTAAAACAGAGCTTTGCTCTGATTGGGCGCGCCTTCTTGGGCGCTGCGCTGACGTATCAGCGCCTGACATGTGGTGCGTTGCGCCTAAGATTTGAAGCGTTGCTTCAAAATTTTGAATTTTGAATTTTAACAGAGCTTTGCTCTGATTGGGGGAAACAAATGCCCCCCCCACCGTTGCGCTCACGTGGCGCACACGTGAGTGCAGCGGTGGCAAACTCCTGATCGTTGGATCAAGGGGTGAGCTGAAGGGGCGCAAGCACCTTATAAATAGGACCCATGGCCCTTTTAGAAAACTTCACCATTTTCTAGATTTTGATTCCAGAGCTTTGCTCTTACTTAGAACTTCAGAGCTTTGCTCTCGTTTCCAGAACTTTAGAGTTTTGCTCTCATTTTCCAAGTTAGAAAACTTTAGGTAAAATTAATCTTGAGTTAAATTAATTTTAATTAACCAATAGAGCTTTGCTCTCATAGATCTTCTGATCTAAAGAAATCCCCTTTGGGGTTTCACCAATAGAGCTTTGCTCTCATGAAGCCATAGATCTGCAGAGATCTTGTTCATGTGTTTTAACCCAAGAGCAGAGTTTTGCTCATGGATCCAAAATAGATCTTTTTGATCTAAAAGTGAAGAACTTCTAAGAGTCTTAAAAAAATAAAATAAAATTTTAATTTCTTTAGAAGTTTTAAATAAATCATCACAGAGCTAGGCTCTTTTAAGGAATCTTATTCTCCTGAGACCAGAGTTTGACAAGTGTCACTCTGTGACAGAGCTTTGCTCTGAAAGAGGAGATTTTCTCCTTGTCTCTAGGGATTCTTTATTATTATTATTAGTAGGAATGTTTTCCTGGGGACCAACTGACAATCTCAACCAATGATGAGGTTGTCTTATTAACTGACGTATTGTCATCCAGATTTTGTGGGTCCCCTACCCACTGCACTGCAGTGTGATTAATTAATTAATTTAAATTTAATTTTTAATTTAATTAATTGATTAACGCATTTTCTCTTTTTTTTTAAACGCCAAGCGTTGGAATTACAACACTAACGGCTAGATTGTTCTTTTGCAGCGATCATGTCTCTCGACACCTCGTTTCCGTTCGTCCGCTCGGAGGAAGGGTTTCCCGAAGCGCCCTTGGACCGTGAAGTCTTAGCTATGATCAAAGAATACGACCCGGAATATAAGAGTCTCCACCTTTGGGGGTCGTGGTACAATCAGATCATCATGGGCCGACGGAGCTTCACATGCGCGGTGCCGTCAGAACCCATAACGGCGATTCATTACACCAGCCTACCCCCGGTGCAGTACGCCGTGGAGATGGTTGATTGGACATCGAAGGGCTTTCTACATCTTGCCATAGATGCGATTTCGGTTCATCGTCCTATGGTTTTGGATATCCTGGGACGCCGCATCTGTCAAGACGAGGTGCGACCTTGGGGGCAATCATATAATATCCGTTTGATCCCCCGCCACCCAATCGGCTATCTGCCGTGGGCCCGGTATATCCTGTCGACGAAGAAGTCGCAGTTGATAAGATTAGGATTGTATACCGCAGTCTACGTATCCCTCTTCTAGTATCCCACGCTTCCCACCTGGTGGTTCAAGGCCTTCCTGGAGCAGTGGAACATTCCTACCCACACTTTTCTCGCCATGGATCGGGAAGTGTCAATCTCTTTGGAAGATTTTACGGAGGTATCCGGTCTACCGGTCATGGGGTAACATTATGAGGAGTTGCTCCCGACGGATGAGTACGTCTTCGGTGTTAAGCCGGTGATAAGAGGGCTCACGCCGGAGAACGCTGTTCAACACCAATTTCCAAGTCTGATCAAGGTGTTGAACATCTATGAGGCCCTTTTTATTGAGCGTGGGAGCCGCGGAGTTAGTTTTGAGGATTTCATTGCTCGGTTCCTTCACCCAAACGTCCTCTCGGCAAAAGCTGCCAAGTTTGCCACCCTTGAGGACCCTTTCGGTTTAGGTTTGGATAACCTGCCGGCGAAGGAAATAGACCAAAAGGACATTTTTCTTCCTAACTCCCCAACCATGTCTTTTACAGAAGTCACAGCCCCCGAGATGGACGAGGAGGCCTTCTTTTTAGGATTTCTTGGGCTTTGGCTGAGTTGGTTTGCGCTCCCAATGCACTCTCACCGCATGCGGCCCTCTGTTTTTTACCCAGCCCACCGAATGACTATCGGGGTAAAGGTGGCCGTTGGGATCGCCGGCTTGGCGCACTTATATCATGGCCTCAGCCGAGCAGCGGATGCTAACGAGCCTGGGGTGCTGCACGTGGTCTTCCCAATGCACTACTTTATGTCATGGCTCGAGCTACATATGACGGGTGTCTTCGGTATGCATAAAAGGCCCTCGTTCTACGAAAGGTGCAGTTTTCCTCGCATTCTACAGTTGATCGGCGCATCAATTGTAAATCCATCGCCACGAAATGCCAGGGGTTTACTCCTTCGCTCCCACACCGTTGGAGCCGGTGTGTCTTTCATTGACAAGGTGTTGACTATTGGAAAAACGTCCACCACTGCCGTGCGGTCATTGCAAGACACTTTCAAGGATGGAGCTTCAGTTTTAACGGCCCGGGAGACCCTTCATTTATATTCCATCAGACCGGGCTTCTTGGTGTTTAGGCAGGACGGGGCAGCGATCTTCATGAGATATAACCCGCATCGTTTCGCCCAACAGCTGAGCTATAATCAAGGGGTACCGCTGGAGGCTTTTTTATCGGAACCTTCCGCGACTGAAGAAGGGATGGAGAGAGCGCTGCATCACTTCATGCGTCTAAACACGGGCTCTCACTTCTTTATCAGTGAGCCGGCTTGCGCCCCACGACTTCTTAGGGTATATACAGAATGGTACAGTCATTCGACGGGAGCGGTCATAAAGGAGGAAAGGCGTTTGCTGATCGACCATAAGGGTGCACCTCCAGGTAGCGATCGCAACGCTCCTCTAGTGCCAAGGACTCCAGTAGTTTCCCCTCTAAAAGAGATCAGAACCGGGCCATCGCGTGCGCAAAGTCCTCCGCACGGATTGCCCCTTCCTGATATTACAGACGCAGCCCCAGCGCCCTGTGCTCCAGTGGAGACAGTGGTCATGGCCTCGCCGGAGTCCGGTATAGGTTCAAACATCGGGACCCGCCGTCCCAAGGTGGCTGCTAAACGTAAATCGATCCCGCGTGGTCCTAGGGTTGGTGGGCAGAAGAAAAAGAAGTCGCTTTTCGCCGCGGACGTCGTGTTCGGTCAGGAACCCCATGCTCCCTATGCCGAGGGCCTGATCGAATATGGGACTAACGAGGGATTAGTCATGTCGCCTCCGGATGATACAGACTTGGAAGCCGCTCTCGAAACTTCGGCGTGGTTGGCAAAGCGTGACGCATGGCTAGCCAAGCTTGCGCAATCAGGTAGCTACTAGTCGTATTTTCTTTATTGCAACATGTCTTCCTTATTGCCTTTGACTAACGTTTTTCTTTCTTTTCTTCCAACAGGCATCACTGATGAAGAAGCCATTGCCACTTCCCTGAAGACTTTCCAAGAGGAGGAACGTCTTAGAGCGTCCATGGGCCTTAGTAAGTTTCAATTCATCAAGTTTTCATTTCCCTTGTGTTATGGTCGATCTAACCTCTCCCTTTTTATCGCAGGAACCTTAATGCTATTCCCGCCAAGCGACGCGGATGTTCTACCAGCTGCCGATGTTCCTGCTTCCTCAGGGTTACTGCAGGAGGTTCGTCTTGAAGAGCCGATGAGAGACGCCTTAAAGGCTCTGGAGGCATCTCTGAACGAGGACGACGACGCCCTGAAGGAAGCGTCACAGAGGTCTATCGCGACAGCCCGAGAGGAACGGAAGCGGTCGAGGCGAGAAGCAAAGGCACGCAGGGCTGCCTTGGCTATGTGAGCGGGCCCCAGCACTGTTCCTCGTGCTGATACTCCGTCAGAAGAGTCCCCGGTCGCTTTGTCTATCGCTTATAGACAGGCGATTCGCGCCAATAGAGAGGCTAACGGCAAGTCTACACCTCAGGTAACACTTCTTTCAGAATTTCATTATAAGACTCATAAAGCTGTCGGTTCTTATATACTTTATCTTGCAGGGCCAAGTCCGACCGAGGGGGATGCGGAGACCGTTGAACCCAGGGAAACAGAGGAGGCGACGCCTGTCGAACCTGAGCCGACGGCGGGCAACGTCGCTGAGGCTTCAGAGCCTGAGATGGAGGTTGGGGGATCTGTAGCTGAGAAGGTCATTGATGCTGCACCTGAAGTGGCGGCAGATGAAATGATCATTATAACTGAGCCCGGGGTGGTGGCGGACGAGGCGCTTGAAGCCGGCGACCTTGTGGCGGCGGCAGATAAGCCGATGGAGATTACGGAGCCCGAGGGAGTAGCGGGTGAGATGGGCACGACTCTTTGGGAAGAGTCAGCCGCTCTCTCTCAAAAGTCCGGCAATGCTCCGATCATTGCCCTCCCCGTCTACGATCTTCCGCTGTCTCCTGGCCACGCGAGCACGGCGACGGTCCCCATCGAATCGGGTGATGAGGCCACGGGCGGTGGCCTCATGTCGATAGAGGAGGGAGTCGCCTCCGTTTCAGCCGGGAGCTCCTCAGGTAAACCCCAAGTTTCTGTTTTTCTTTACTTTACATTCCTTTCTGACAAGTTCACCTTTCTTGTAACGCAGGTGCAGCCAGCGCCGATGCCTCACCGCTTGAGGGAGCGCCTTCAACGACTGCCTTGGCGGTGGTCACCTCTCAACCCTCTCTCATACCATCTAAGATGTTGGAAGGTATGGGTTTGCAATTTATTAATCCTATACTTCAGACGTATAATTTGTGTACTGAAGTCATATTGTTGTGTCTTTTCAGGAGTGCTCTTTGATCATGTATATCAGATGTTGCTCCCACACTTCTCCTTTCCATCCGAACTCGCTTCTTCCTCTGGTGGCGCTGGTGATTATGATTTCCATTGATATCTTTCTTTTTTATTGATGGAATTGCTTCTAACCCCTTTTCTCCTCCCGACTGCAGCGCTACAGATTGAAGGAGGGGATACAAGATCGGCTGCGCCACCGGTCTTTCCGGCCTTGCCACCTGTCTCGGCTGGTATGGCGACTATCACATTAATGACTTCCCCCTCTTTTATTTCCTGAACTGTTATCTGATCACATCTTGCTTCTTTTCAGCTGTCGTTCCGGTCTTGGCGCCTTTTGAGTCCCATATTACAATGCCGGCCGGCCCTTCTCAGAGACGTCCGTCCTCAAAAGGTGCGGTGAATAGCCTGTGCATATTGAGCGACTACATCGAGGAACTCGACGTCGAGACTCCTACATCTGCTGCGGACTTTGCTACGACGGTTAACCAGATTTTGGTAATATTTGCCAACTTCCATGACGAGGGCATCGTCGCCTCCTGGGTTAATCACTGTCGGGAGATTGAGGCTCGCCTTCATCAGCTGGAGTCGTTGCGTCCCGCTCCTGAGACCTTGGCTGCCAGCAATCAAAGAGCAGCGTGGATTGACCGGAGCGCTTCTTACTTCCGCCATCTCGAACAAGAAGTTATTTTAAGGCGTAAGGAGCGCGGCGAGACCTCGAGCAAGTCTGCCCAGCTGCGTGTTCGGGTAGAGGCCAATGCTGTACGGCTGAAGGCTGCCTTTGAGGGTCTTCTGCAATGTCTTTCTGAAGGGTTATCCTTGAGGCAACAGCTTGACGTTGTCGAGCGGGATGCACCCAGCCAAGAAGCAGCCCAGAAGGCGGCCGAGGAGCAACTTTCATCCTTTTTACAGCAGCGGACCCAGGTGGAAGCGGAGGTGGCCGCGGTAGCCGCTCAGGAGGAGGCGCTGAAGGAAGTGCGAGAGCAACTTGTGGATTTACTAAAGACACTTCCCCCTCAGTAGCTATCCCTCTTTGTATCGATTGTGCTTGTAGATAAAAGAATGTGTATATATATATTTTTTTATTCTTTAACACAATGTATTCTGTACCCAATCAAGTTTATGAATAAAAGATACACATTTTCTATAATGTCTTGTGTCATTTCTCCGCCTTTTCTTTCTTTTATTATTAGCACGCCACCTTAGTAAACATGGTCAACAGATAATAGAGCACACATCTTGACTTTCTTAAGAAATAGCGATGGCTTAGGCCGCAGGTTCAGATCTGCTGCCTAAGACTTTTCAACTCCATGAGCCGTGAGGGTCTCGTAGAGATTTTTCTCCCTACGGATCGAGAGGATCTCGTAGGTGGGTTTTTCTCCTTAGGAATCGTGAGGATTCCTAAGTGTGATTTTCTCTTATAAATCGTAAGGATCCTATAAGAGAATTTTTCCCTCTTACGAGTCGAGAGGACTCGTAAGCGGTTGTTTCCCTCCTCGTCGAAACTCGACTTTGGAGAGTGAGACCCGTGAATAGTATGCAAGAGATCGTTTAGATCGACTTGCAGGGTCCCATTGTTCAGGAAGCAAGTTTTTTAATCCCTGCTGCCTGAGGTTTCATCTTGCAATTTGAGACGAATCGGGAATTTTCCCGCGGAGACACTGGTTTCTCTGCGAGCCGACGCGAATCAGGAGGCTCTCGTCAAGGAGTGCTTGTATCCGTGAGTCGAGGAGTTTGCTAGGGATCATTTGTTTCCCAAGCGCCAAGGATTATTTGTTTCCTTGGGGTTTGAAACGAGTCGAGAATTTCCCATGGAGGCACTGGTGGCTCTGCGAGTCGACGCGGATCAGGAGGCTCTCGTCAAGGAGTGTTTGTATCCATGAGTCGAGGAGTTTGCTAAGGATTATTTGTTTCCCTAGCGCCAAGGATTATTTGTTTCCTTGGGGTTTGAAACGAGTCGAGGATTTCCCACGGAGGCACTGGTGGTTCTGCGAGTCGACACGGATCAGGAGGCTCTCGTCAAGGAGTGTCTGTATCCGTGAGTCGAGGAGTTTGCTAAGGATTATTTGTTTTCCTAGCACCAAGGATTATTTATTTCCTTGGGGTTTGAAACGAGTCGAGGATTTCCCACGGAGGCACTGGTGGCTCTGCGAGTCGACGCGGATCAGGAGGCTCTCGTCAAGGAGTGTTTGTATCCGTGAGTCGAGGAGTTTGCTAAGGATTATTTGTTTCCCTAGCGCCAAGGATTATTTGTTTCCTTGGGGTTTGAAACGAGTCGAGGATTTCCCACGGAGGCACTGGTGGCTCTACGAGTCGACGCGGATCAGGAGGCTCTCGTCAAGGAGTGTTTGTATCCGTGAGTCGAGGAGTTTGCTAAGGATTATTAGTTTCCCTAGCGATTTGAAACGAGTCGAGAATTTCCCACGGAGGCACTGGTTGCTCTGTGAGTCGACGCGGATCAGGAGGCTTCGTCAAGGAATGTTTGTATCCGTGAGTCGAGGAATTTGCTAAAGACACTGGTTTCTTCGGAGTCGGACTGAACCGTCGAGATTTGGCTTTGTCTTCTGGCGGAGCCTGTTGGGAAAGTATGGTTCCCTCTTTGTTTACGCCCTTGGATTGTATACAGGGATCGATGTGATCTTAACTGTAGGGCCTAAGTTTTATCATCATTTTTTTTGTTTTATCTCCGCGATGCTTTATCATTTCAGCTTTTATATCGCGAAGGTCGCGATTGCCCAATCATTTCGGCTATTTTTCTCGGTACCCAATCATTTCGGCTATTTATTTTATTTTTACTTGCTGCTTTTTATTGTGAGTTGCCCAATCATTTTGGCTATTTCGTATGCATACATTTTCACTTGCTGCTTTTTATTGCAAGTCACCTTATCATTTCGGCTATTTCGTATGCATGTGCGGCCTATTGGCTTTTCGCTGTAAACCGATTTCGGCATCAGCACCGCTACAACTGGGATATTGCTAGGAGCGAAACATCATTTGCCTCCGTCGGTGTCGAACAAAGGTGGCTTAGCGAACAGGATTAAGGTCCCGCTGACTAAGGCTTTGACTTCATGAGCCGTAAGGGTCTCACAAAGGTATTTCTTCCTATAAGTCGTGAGGATCTTGTAGGTGTATTTTCTCCTTAGGAATCGTGAGGATTCCTAAGTGTTCGTTTCCTCTGTAAGTCGTAAGGATCCTACAGGAGGGTTTTCTCCTCATAAATCGAGAGGATTTACAAGGGTTGTTCACCATGCGAACATATCCCCAGTCACGGATGAGACTTGGTTAGGGAAATGCTTATTCGCGCCCGTGGATTGTATACAAGTGTCAGTATTGAACTACTTGTAGGGCAATATCGGAAGTTGTGGGGGTTGCTTAAGCACATGTTTAGGTCTCTGTAACTTAAGACTTTCAAATCTTATGAGCCATGAGGGTCCCATAAGAGAGTTCTCCTTACGAGTCGTGAGGATCTCGCAAGTGTATTTTCTCCCTAGGAATCGTGGGGATCCCTAAGTGTGTTGCTCCCTTGTGAGTCGTAAGGATCTCACGCGGGTGGTTTCTCCTTACAAGGTCGAGAGGACCCTATAAGTGTCCTTTAACGAGGTTGCGCCCTTTCAGGTTTTCACAAACACTCGCCGGTAGCCCTGCTGTTTTTACTCACGGAGCCCTTTCGGGTTTTCATCCGTGCCCATTTTGCTTATGGACATACTGTTTTTTTTATTCTTTTTATTTTTATATATTTTTTTTATGAGGCCACGCCCTTTCGGGTTTTCACGAACACTCGCCGGTAGCCCTGCTGTTTTTACTCACGGAGCCCTTTCGGGTTTTCATCCGTGCCCTTTTTGCTTATGGACATACCGTTTTTTTCTATTTTATTTTTATATATTTTTTTTATATCTCGTCAGCCTAAAAGATGCTGCGGTAGTAGTTTAAAGACGTTTCGGTCTGCTATTAGTTTAAGGACGTTTCGGTCTGCTATTAGTTTAAGGACGTTTCGGTCCAACTTTGAGAAGGCTGGCTACTGCTGATAGAGTTTGAGCTTAGGAAGATAGCGAGCGGACCTAGTCGTCGTCATCTACCATTGACCTAGGCCGCGGCTCGTTAAGCATAGTATTTCTTTAGGAAGCGACCGTTTATTGGCCTGAAAGGCCTTTCACCTTGCATGTTCATGAGTAGATAGGCCCCACCCTGGTAGACCTTATCTATGATGTATGGGCCTTCATAGTTTGGCTCGAATTTTCCTCGCTTGGCGCGACTGGGAATCATAGGCCTTTTGACCACTAGCACAAGTTCGCTTTAGCGGAATGTCCTCGGTCGGGTCAATCTTTCATATGAGCGCGTCATCTTTGCTTTATAAGCTTCCAGATTTTGCTGTGCTATGAGCCGGGTTTCATCAAGGGCGTCAAGCTCCTCAAGCCGAAGGTGAGCATTTTCTTCATCCGTCAGCTCGTAATGGACTGCCACTTGTAGAGAGGGTAACTCTATCTCGAGGGGGAGTACTGCTTCCGTCCCAAATACCAACGCGTAAGGCGTTGTGTTCATGGCCGTTTTAAACGTAGTTCGATACGCCCAGAGAGCTTCTTGCAGTCTTTCGTGCCAGTCTTTCTTATTTCGTGACACCGTTTTCTTCATGATCTTCGTCAAGGTCTTGTTGAAGGCCTCAGCTAGACCGTTAGCTCGCGGATTATAAATCGAGGAATATCTCCAGTCTATATTATGCTGTTGCGCGAAGCGACTGATTTTGTGGTTCTGTAGGCTGGCCCGTTATCGGAGATGATTCGTCTTAGCGTTCCAAACCGATATATGACATGCGTCTTGAAGAAATGGAGGATATTCTCCGTCTTTACTTCCCTCAGCGGTACCGCTTCTGCCCACTTAGAGAAGTAGTCAGTTGTCGCTAGGATGAAACGATGTCCTCTAGACGATGCTGGTTCGATGGGGCCGACTATATCAGTCCCCCACATTTCGAATGGCCAGCTAGCCACCGTTGGATGTAATGGATTTGGATGCTGATGGATGAAATCCCCATGAATTTGACATGAGTGGCACTGCTTCGTATATTCGAGGCAGTCCTGAATCATCGTGGGCCAGTAGTAGCCCATTCGTTTTATCTTCAACTTCATCTTTGGGCCCGCTTGGTGAGAACCGCAGAGCCCGTCATGAACTTCCTGGACGACTCTTTTCGCTCAGGTCCTAAGCATCTCAGCCACAGAGAATCAAATAACCTCTTGTACAGAGTATCATTGACGAAGACGAAAGACAGAGCTCGTTTCATGAGCTGATGTCTTGTGGACGTTTCTTCAGGCATTCGGTGGGACTTGAAGTAATCTATGAAGACTTCTCTCCAATCCTCGGCATTTTCCCAATCTTTTACTTGCAGGGTCGTCTGCTCGCTCGCTCCCTTTTCTTCGGATGATTCCGGAGATATTTCTGCTGGGGCAAGCACTCGACGGCTTTGTACCACGATTCTAACGTCATCGAGGTTCTCGTCAGCCAATTCTTTAGCAAATTTAGCCAACGCGTCTGCTTTGCTGTTTTCCGCGCGCGGTATGTTATCCAAAGTATAAGAGGGAATTTGGGTCAACAATTGTTGAACCTTTTCGCCGTACTTTACCAATTCTGGCTTGCACGTTTGGTAGTCGTCGTTTACTTGACTAACGACCAGTTGAGAATCTCCGTATATGAGGAGGTTTTCAATTCCCATGTCAATGGCGATCTCGAGGCCTGCTATCAGAGCTTCGTATTCGGCTTCGTTGTTTGTCCTCGGCTCCATCAGGAAGAACGCGTAGCGCATTATCCCTCCTTGTGGGGTTACAAAGATGAGTCCTACCCCCGATTTGATTATAGGGGTACTTTGTTTGCGCTTCTTCACGGAAGATGCTCCATCGAAATAAAGCTCCCATCGGGTATTATCACCGTCGATCGCATCAAACGCATGTTCGTCTGGAAGATCACAGTTTAAAGGAGAGTCGGGCGGTATCGGATGCTCAGCGAGGAAGTTGGCGATGGCCTGGCCTTTCACTGCCTTGAGAGGTTGATATGTTATCGAGAACTCCATCAAGAGCAGGACCCATTTAGTGAGTCGTCCCGTCAATATGGCCTTTGACATCAAGTATTTAAGGGGGTCCACCTTTGAAATAAGACGGACTTCATGGGCCAACGCATAGTGTCTAAGCTTTGTTATCGCAAAAATCAACGCCCGTCAATGTTTTTCAATGGGGGAGTAGTTGCTTTCTGCCCCCAGTAGGACTCGACTTAAGTAGTAGAGTGCTCTTTCCTTCCCTTGATCGTTCTCTTGTGCCCATAATGTGCTTAAGGAACCTTCGAGGGCGGTTGTATAAAGAAAGTGTTAGTTGTATGTATGCCCTAGAGGCCAGTATTGTACAGATGATGTATATTATATTGGATGCTTGGACATATATAGAGATGACTTTCTTGCTCGACATGATAGTATGCTATCTGGTTGCTCTTTATCTTAACATGTACACTAGTCTCTTTATACCGTCTTATAGTTACATGTTGGTAAAGCCCTTAGGATTTGTACTTGACTACCTGGACTATGATGCAGATCATACTAGTGGGGACATGGTAGTCCATAAGTACATCCTTCAAGGTCCCTAGTCGTGGGTGTATCGAGACGGGGCATCGATATACCAGTGTAGACTAGCGTATACGCTTCTCGACCCATGTGATGGGCGATGGATGATCCCATATCTATTGGTGTTTGACATCAGAGATGGTATACGGGTGCTCAGTGGAGACCTAGTATACTGGACGGACTCGCCGAGAACTCCCAGATGGTATTATACCTCACGTCAGATGGCAGTTCTCAGGTGACACTTGTACAGGTTAGTCTGTAGACCCGAGATCGTCATAGAGTCTTGTGTGATTCCCACTGTGCTTTGATCTCCACCTTACGACGTCGATGAGGGCGTGCAAAACGGTGGTCTTTGGGCACAGTCCCGAGTCACATGGAGGCAATGAGCGATAGGAGGGGTTTCGTCTCTCCCGGTATTGGGGGTTGATGTTGCGCAGTGCTCGATTGGCCGTAGCAGGGAAGTCCCTGGCCAGGGCTGATCAGAGATTTGCTGGTAAGTGTTACCAGTAGTTTCTCGACCCGTTATGAGCCTCACATCGGCACGACTTATCGGGTTATTGGGGTCTGACGTTTACCACCCCTAGACTTGATATGCGACATATCAGACGAAGAGACCGGACTGTATGGTAAGTGTTACTGGTCGGATTCGCAGGAGTGTGAGTGGGCTAGCTCGTCGATCTTCTGATCGCTCAATACCCGGGTGGCCGTTACGTTTAGCAGACCGCTTGCGGCTTGTGGGTGCTTGATATGATCATCATCTGCTACCGGCGTATTGACGAGTCTTTAGAGTCCTACACAGAGGTTTCCTAGCTCAAGCGAAACGAAATAGGAGTGCATATGAGATATGTGCGGGACCGAGAATAATGCGTGTATGTGATACCGTATTTGATTCTCGCGATTAATGTTTCGATTGGTTGTATGAGATATGACCTAGTTATCGAATCATTGATTCGATAAATCGATGCATTGAATACTAGTCGGTTATGTGCGACATGACCGGATCATTGAATCAAGTGTTGATTTAATGATTTAATGTATAATTATATATTTGATATATTACTTTGCATTAACTAGTATTGGTTCATTTTAAACGGATTTTTCTCACTTGATTTACACATTGTATATGTGATATACTTTTGTGCACATATTTGTATCATGTTTGATGATACTTGATCATATGGTTAAGTGTATAGAATTAAACCATAGTTAACTTGAGATTAGGGTTTTGATTATGCATTTATTCATTTATTTGTTTATTCATTTATTTGGATAAACTTTAAGATGAAAATGGTGGCAATTTTTGTTTCATATTGAAGCTTTGACTTTGCTAACCATTCTTGTCTTCATGCTTAACCCTAACCCACTCAAATGACCATGGTTTATTCTCTACACTTAACCCTAGTTAAAGTTATGATAAGTTTGTATTTTCTTTTGATTTTAAAATAGAACTTATCATAACTAGCTTCATCATCTTCTTCTTCTAAAAGGAAAAAGCTTGCTACTTTAATGGCAACTTGAGTTCTAGTGAGAGAAATCCAATTCTAAAGTGAACCCACCTCCTATTTCTTCACCCTCTACCTCTTGCCAAGTTGTTTTGGGTGTTTTATTCACAAGTTTCACAACTTTGTGAAGTCGGAGCTTGAACTAGTGCAACCTCGACGTAGATCGTCTTTGACACGAAGCCGACGACCTAGCTCGCCCGTTTCTCCGATGAAGCCGACGATTGGGTTCGGGATTCATGATGGACAGCGAGAGAACACCCATGTGGAGCTAAGGAAGTGGAAATCCGGATCTACAAAGGTTGTAGCTTCTCACTTCTAGTTAAAGTGTTAACTAGTTTATAGTATCGCCTAGAAATCTAGCCGACGATCCGTGTTAGGGTTTCTCGGCACCCATAAAATTTTAAATTGGCATGTTCGATGCCTTGTGAGACCTCTATAGTGTGCCTAGGAATCCTACAGTGGTATCAGAGCCTAGCTAGAGCCTTAGGCGAAGTCTAGACGGAGTTTGAAACCCGGACGAACCGAAAACCTAACCCCAAAATAGCTCTCTGGACTTTTTCTAAAAAATGGGATTTTTGTCAATTAAAAATATGCAGAAAATCAAGCAGGGTGTTATTTGAATTACTGTGAAATACGAGGGCCTAAGTCGACTTTTCCACCGCGGAACCGCGGCACGTGCTATGCATGCTGCGGCGGTTCCGCGGCCTTACTGTTCCCTTGTATGATGATTTCTGCACAGTAACTCATATAATTTAATGCTATATTTTCTGGGATATTTTTGTTGTGACTCTACAGCAGAGTATTCTGGGGTACTATTGGGAATCAAAGTTTCGATCGGATTATCAAATTTCGTCTTTATGTTTTTCCGGATAATCTTTTGAATATGTTAAAAAGTTCGACCGGATATAAATACCCAATTTTTCCCCTGTCGGGAAATTTCCAAGTGTTGGATTTTTCCGTAGTTTAACGACGTTCTAAGTAGTGCAAGTAACGCGATGGACCCTCTAGAAGACAACAAACCTTAACTCGATTATGTGACCGTCTTGAACTGCCCTTTGAACCTTCGGGTTTGGGGCAGTACGGCGTGCCACATGTGAGGCGTTGGCTTGACCCTTCTACGGCTGGACCGTTGGTACTGAGGCACGAACTGAATGTTGTTAGACTTATTTCATGTGTTGAGCTGTATCGGGAAAACTTGGGTATTCGACTGTTCGATTGGAAAGTTTAACATTTTCTGTTTATCTGGAATGTGATACAATAATTGGAATTCACAAGTAGTTATGAGATAACTGAATGAATGTTATAAATCTAGCAATTTAGTCCCATATGATATTGAAAAGAGTTTTCGATAATGAAACTAAAATGCTGGATTTATATCTGTTAGGCATGCGATGTCTAAAGAAGTTGCGGATTCCAACTGTTGTAGTTTTACACTTTCTTTTCTGTGACCGTAAGTGTAGTATGTTCATATCGCCGGTTTCGTTGCTATACGTCAACGACAATTGGGGTATGCATACTTACTTACGTTGATGACATGTGATGTTATGTGTTGCTGGATATGTTATATTAGATCGTCGTGTTCGAATAGCCGGGGGTTTTTATGTGAGATGAGTGTTTTTCATTTTCATTCATGTAAAAACTTGTATGTAATATTCTTTTATTTGGGGCACTTCCAGGTAGCGGAAGATGTCACCTTTTGTATATTATTTACTTTTCCGCATTAGGATAGACCCAAGGAGGGGAGCACAAGTAACCGGGTTCTGGGGTCCAGTGGGAGACCAACTCGAGGAGTCGAGTCCGGGTCTCCTAACCCTAGAATTGGCAGGGTTGCTTGCCGCTCTCGTAAGGGTCTAGGGGTGTGGGATTGGCTATTCATCACGACCGTGGAATCCGTGTTTTATACTGGCTCGTATTGAAAACACGGACGTCCTAGTATATCCAATGTTTCATATGTTTTTTCTGCTGCGATATCTGTGATGTGATCATGTGATGTTCTGTGATAGATACAGTATATAGTATATATGATATATTATATAGGCGTTACTTATGTTTTGCACCCGCACTAGCCATGTCCTGCTCTGTCGTTAGTTACCTAACCTAACGGTGCACGAGGGGACATCTAGGCGAATGCGGATGGCATAAGTGTACGTCGCATTTATCTGTGATGTTTAGGTGACTTAAATGATGGGACTTCATTAATGTGATTAATGAAAGAAAAGAAACCTAAGATGTTGTAGAATCAAATTTTAAAATAAAACAGGTAGCTACAGTTTTTGCTTTGCAAAGCGGTATATATGATATGCCCTGCACCTTATTCGATGAGGAAAGGACCGAGGTCCCTTCACCGGGAGTGACTCCTTTAGCAATAACTGGCAGATGCTACACACTCGGTTTGCTCTTGATTACTTTTGAGTTTTTGCTTTGCACAGTGATATATATGATATATCCCGCACCTTATTCGACGAGGAAAGGGCCGACGATCCCTTCACCGGGAGTGACCCCTTTAGCAAAACTAGAAAAGCCTCAAAATCACTCCATTTCAAAACTCCATTTGATTCTACAACGATATCAAGTTCATTACGCAATAGGTTTTCAGAAAAACCTGTCGTAGCCCTCCGTCATTTCAGATAAGTACTATTTAGTATTCGTGCTGCGGTTGTTTGGCATGCGTCAAGGCGTAGTGTACGGTAGCTAACTAGTATTTATCTGCTTATGCATATGATGCAGATTGGATTAGGGTATTCGCACGGCGTTGTTTGGCATGCGTCAAGGGTCGTGCGGGTGGGTTTAATTCAATCAGGAAATGACGGGTTGAACTTGACTAGCGGACTATGGGTTGTTTGGCATGCGTCAAGGTCATAGCACGCTAGGGGCAAAAGATTATCGTGAATTTCAAGTGTTGAAATTTGCAATGAGATTGCATACCTTCTATGAGATAGTTGGATCCCGATACCCACTGCGAGTAAGAGTTACTCCTGGGAGAGTTTTACACATTACAATTAGCCGATCAAGTAGGTGTCTAGAAAGGTGTTAACGAGGTTACGCCTTTGGGAAAACGAGGTTTACATTAATTAGGTTCGTGCGAAAGCACGGGGGACCTCCCTCAAAGTACCGACACTGGCCTGGCTGAAAGATTGGTGAACTTGTAATGTGTAATTAATCCCGGCTAGTCTTTCCTTTTAGGGTTTGAAGGAAGATTTGATAAAAAGCAGTGGGAGCCATCCTGATTAGATAAGATAATAACCAATCTGATCTTGCACGAGCTTACGCTAAAGTGTTTTCTTCTCTCTCTCTCCAGGTAGCGACCATTTCATGCCTTAAACAAGATAATAATATGGATGTATTGACCGAACCCGCATGTTATACTGTGCTGGGGAACGTTAGTTCCGTTCCTTCTTATAAGAGTTATAGGAATGAACAGGAAATAGGGGAATACCAGGATTCCCATGCCACCCGAATGAAGAAAGTACATGTTGATGCATTTTCTTCGGGTGTGTTCGTTACAGAGAACTGTTTCTCCATTTGCTCCACGTCCTGGGTATTAGATACCGGGTCAGGATCCCATATATGTAATCAGTTACATGGGCTTAGGAAAGGTAGAGAACTTGGAGAAGGTGATAAAGACATTAGAGTCGGAAATGGTGCAATTGTTGCAGCTAAGACTGTCGGGGAATATCACCTTACATTACCAACTGGTAATACATTGGTTCTGAACGAATGCTATTACATGCCGAACCTGATATGCAACATTATATCGGTTTCTTTACTGAGTAAAGAGGGATATAATTTTGTATTACAGGATAATGTTATGAACATTTTCCGTAACCAAAAGTTGGTTGGATCAGGCACGTTGTGCAATGGCATTTATGTTCTAAACCAATCAACAGTTCTGAGCATAACAAACACACACAAGAGGAAGAGTTCTGAACTGAACGAATCCTTCTTGTGGCATTGTAGACTGGGTCACATCAATGCGACACGACTGGCTAAGTTGCATAAGGATGGATATTTAAATCTGTTTGAATTTTCATCCTATGACACTTGCCAGTCATGTCTCAAAGGCAAGAAACCAAGCTCCGTTTACGGTACACGGAGAAAGAGTTACCGAACTCTTGGGACTGATACATAGTGATGTATGCGGTCCCATGTCTACACATGCCAGGGATGGTTCTTCGTACTTCATTACATTCACTGACGATCTCTCTAGATTCGGATATATGTTCCTGATGAAACACAAATCAGAAGCTTTTGAGAAATTTAGAGAATATAAACAAGAAGTCGAGAACCAAACCGGAAAAAGTATTAAAATCCTACGATCTGATCGAGGAGGAGAATACTTAAGCAATGAATTCCTGGAATTCCTAAAAGAGAATGGGATTCTCTCTCAGCTTACTCCTCCTTATACACCACAGCACAACGGTGTATCTGAACGGAGAAACCGCACCCTATTAGATATGGTGCGCTCAATGATGAGTACAGCTGAGTTACCTATTTCCTTCTGGGGATATGCGCTTGAGACAGCCATAGACCTATTGAATAGAGTTCCTACCAAATCAGTGCCTATCACTCCATATGAGATATGGAAAGGGAAGAGACCACATCTTAATTATATTAAGATATGGGGTTGTCCAGCCTATGTCAAAAGACAAAATCCGGACAAACTCGAGGCAAGATCTGTCTTATGTAAGTTTGTAGGATATCCCAAAAATTCACAAGGGTATATCTTCTACCACCCCGAGGAACAAAAGGTGTTTGTTTCTCGACATGTCACTTTCTTAGAAAAAAGTTTTCTTATGAAACAGATAAGTGGCATTGAGGTAGAACTGGAAGAGGTTCCAGCAACACAGACTACAACAGAAGATTTGGTTGAACCAGAGGATTCCGTAGTTCCCGATGAACCCCAGCCACTCCGCCGATCTAGTAGGGTTCCTCGCCAACCTGAGAGATACTACGGTTTTCTCATGGATGGAGGGAGCGAGGATTGCATCATGGAGGATGATGACCCAACTAGCTTCGAGCAGGCCATCACGAGTAGGGACTCAGTGAAATGGCTGGATGCTATGCGGTCCGAGATGGAATCCATGTACACCAACAAAGTATGGACTTTGGAAGTTGCTCCTGAAGGGGTAAAACCCATTGGGAGCAAGTGGATCTTCAAGAAGAAACTTGGTGTAGATGGGAAAGTGGAGACTTTCAAAGCTAGACTTGTAGCAAAGGGTTTTCGTCAAAGACCAGGTGTGGACTATGACGAAACCTTTTCTCCAGTGGCTATGCTTCAATCCATCCGGATCATGCTTGCCATTGCTGCCTTTCATGACTACGAAATCTGGCAAATGGATGTTAAGACCGCCTTTCTAAATGGTGATTTAGAAGAGTGCGTGTACATGACTCAGCCAGAGGGCTTCGTAGACAGTGGGAGCAGCGGGAAGGTGTGCAAGCTGCTTAAATCCATTTATGGATTAAAGCAAGCATCGCGGAGTTGAAACATCTGCTTTGATGTCGTTATCAAAGAGTTTGATTTCGTCAAAAATCCAGATGAACCTTGTATCTACAAGAAGGTGGCAGAGAGTAAGGTTGTCTTCCTCGTATTGTACGTGGACGACATACTCTTGATAGGAAACGATATTCCTATGCTGCAAGCGGTCAAGCTCTTCTTATCACAAAGATTCTCAATGAAAGATCTTGGTGATGCCTCCTGCATATTGGGAATTAGGATCTATAGAGATAGATCCAAACGGATTTTGGGATTGTCCCAATCCAGGTACATTGACACCATACTAAAGAGGTTTAGTATGGAAGAGTCCAAGCGTGGGAACTTTCCCACGATCTCTGGAGTCACTCTCTCCAAAGAGATGTCTCCCAAGACTGATTTGGAGAGAGCTCGCATGCAAGGGATACCCTATGCTTCGGCAGTAGGCTCTATCATGTATGCGATGCTATGTACCAGACCCGATGTAGCATACTCACTAAGTGTAGTGAGGAGGTATCAAGCTGATCCTGGAGAGAGTCACTGGACAGCTGTGAAGAGCATTCTCAAGTACTTGCGAAGAACTAGAGATATGTTCTTGGTGTATGGTAACGGAGAGCTCCAAGTGGAGTCCTTTACCGATTCGAGCTTCCAGAGTGATAAGGACGACTCTAAGTCGCAGTCGGGCTTTGTCTTTACCCTTTACGGAGGGGCGGTTAGCTGGAAGAGTTCCAAGCAGGAAACCGTGGCAGACTCGACGATGGAGGCTGAATACATCGCTGCCAACGATGCTGCTAAAGAGGCTGTCTGGATCAAGAAGTTCATTACTGAACTTGGTGTGGTTCCATCCATTGAGCATCCAATACCTTTGTATTGCGATAACAATGGAGCAGTGGCTTTGGCCAAGGAACCCAGGTCCCATCAGCGATCCAGGCATATTCTGAGGCGGTATCACCTGATCCGGGAGATAGTTGATCGCCGGGAGATCGAGGTCAGGAGGGTTGACACGAAGGACAACACTGCGGATCCACTCACGAAGGCCATTCCCCAGATACAGTTTGAGAGACTCTTCGGGATGCTCGGTATGCGATACTACAGCAGCTGGCCCTAGTGCAAGTGGGAGATTGTTAGTTGTATGTATGCCCTAGAGGCCAGTATTGTACAGATGATGTATATTATATTGGATGCTTGGACATATATAGAGATGACTTTCTTGCTCGACATGATAGTATGCTATCTGGTTGCTCTTTATCTTAACATGTACACTAGTCTCTTTATACTGTCTTATAGTTACATGTTGGTAAAGCCCTTAGGATTTGTACTTGACTACCTGGACTATGATGCAGATCATACTAGTGGAGACATGGTAGTCCATAAGTACATCCTTCAAGGTCCCTAGTCGTGGGTGTATCGAGACGGGGCATCGATATACCAGTGTAGACTAGCGTATACGCTTCTCGACCCATGTGATGGGCGATAGATGATCCCATATCCATTGGTGTTTGACATCAGAGATGGTATACGGGTGCTCAGTGGAGACTGAGTACACTGGACGGACTCGCCGAGAACCCCCAGATGGTATTGTACCTCACGTCAGATGGCAGTTCTCAGGTGACACTTGTACAGGTTAGTCTGTAGACCCGAGATCGTCATAGAGTCTTGTGTGATTCCTACTGTGCTTTGATCTCCACCTTACCACGTCCATGAGGGCGTGCAAAACGGTGGTCTTTGGGCACAGTCCCGAGTCACATGGAGGCAATGAGCGATAGGAGGGGTTTCGTCTCTCCCGGTATTGGGGGTTGATGTTGCGCAGTGCTCGATTGGCCGTAGCAGGGAAGTCCCTGGCCAGGGCTGATCAGAGATTTGCTGGTAAGTGTTACCAGTAGTTTCTCGACCCGTTATGAGCCTCACATCGGCACGACTTATCGGGTTATTGGGGTCTGACGTTTATCACCCCTAGACTTGATATGCGACATATCAGACGAAGAGACCGGACTGTATGGTAAGTGTTACTGGTCGGATTCGCAGGAGTGTGAGTGGGCTAGCTCGTCGATCTTCTGATCGCTCAATACCCGGGTGGCCGTTACGTTTAGCAGACCGCTTGCGGCTTGTGGGTGCTTGATATGATCATCATCTGCTACCGGCGTATTGACGAGTCTTTAGAGTCCTACACAGAGGTTTCCTAGCTCAAGCGAAACGAAATAGGAGTGCATATGAGATATGTGCGGGACCGAGAATAATGCGTGTATGTGATACCGTATTTGATTCTCGCGATTAATGTTTCGATTGGTTGTATGAGATATGACCTAGTTATCGAATCATTGATTCGATAAATCGATGCATTGAATACTAGTCGGTTATGTGCGACATGACCGGATTATTGAATCAAGTGTTGATTTAATGATTTAATGTATAATTATATATTTGATATATTACTTTGCATTAACTAGTATTGGTTCATTTTAAACGGATTTTTCTCACTTGATTTACACATTGTATATGTGATATACTTTTGTGCACATATTTGTATCATGTTTGATGATACTTGATCATATGGTTAAGTGTATAGAATTAAACCATAGTTAACTTGAGATTAGGGTTTTGATTATGCATTTATTCATTTATTTGTTTATTCATTTATTTGGATAAACTTTAAGATGAAAATGGTGGCAATTTTTGTTTCATATTGAAGCTTCATGAAGCTTTGACTTTGCTAACCATTCTTGTCTTCATGCTTAACCCTAACCCACTCAAATGACCATGGTTTATTTTCTACACTTAACCCTAGTTAAAGTTATGATAAGTTTGTATTTTCTTTTGATTTTAAAATAGAACTTATCATAACTAGCTTCATCATCTTCTTCTTCTAAAAGGAAAAATCTTGCTACTTTAATGGCAACTTGAGTTCTAGTGAGAGAAATCCAATTCTAAAGTGAACCCACCTCCTATTTCTTCACCCTTTACCTCTTGCCAAGTTGTTTTGGGTGTTTTCTTCACAAGTTTCACAACTTTGTGAAGTCGGAGCTTGAACTAGTGCAACCTCGACGTAGATCGTCTTTGACACGAAGCCGACGACCTAGCTCGCCCGTTTCTCCGATGAAGCCGACGATTGGGTTCGGGATTCATGATGGACAGCGAGAGGACACCCATGTGGAGCTAAGGAAGTGGAAATCCGGATCTACAAAGGTTGTAGCTTCTCACTTCTAGTTAAAGTGTTAACTAGTTTATAGTATCGCCTAGAAATCTAGCCGACAATCCGTGTTAGGGTTTCTCGACACCCATAAAATTTTAAATTGGCATGTTCGATGCCTTGTGAGACCTCTATAGTGTGCCTAGGAACCCTACAGAATGAAGGGTTTTCCCTTGACCGGAGCAGCCAACACCGGCGGGTTCTGCAGCTATTGCTTGATCTCGTCTAATGCGCTTTGGCATTTTTGATCCCAGACGAACGGGGTTCCCTTCTTCATCAGGTGGCTGTAGGGACGGCACTTGCCTGAAAGGTTGGCTATAAATCGCCGTATATATGCGAGCTTCCCTTGGAGAGACCGCAGCTGTTTGAGAGTCCTTGGCGGAGGTATTTCCATGATCGCCTTGATCTTTGACGGATCTATCTCGATACTCCGGTGTCGGACAATGAATCCCAAGAATTTGCCTGAGGAAACTCCGAATGCACACTTGAGAGGGTTCATCTTCAAGTTGTATTGCCGAAGGCGTTGAAATACGGTCTTCAAATGCTCAAGATGTTCCTCGTATGATTTACTTTTAACTACGAGATCGTCGATGTAGCATTCGACAATTTCATGTATGAGGTCATCGAAGATCTTCGTCATGGCTCTCTGATAGGTGGCACCGGCATTCTTTAGACCGAAGGGCATCACCTTGTAGCAGAATATACCCAGAGGAGTCCTGAAGGCGGTGTGCTTCTGGTCTTCGGGATCCATCTTTATCTGATTATACCCCGATGAGCCGTCCATGAAGGAGAAAACCTCATGAGTGGACGTATTGTCTATCATCAGTTTGGTGACTGGCACTGGGAAATCATCCTTCGGGCAGGCTTTATTGAGATCCCGGAAGTCCACGCATATGTGCACTGTCCCATTTTTCTTCATCACCGGGACGATGTTGGCGATCCATTCACGGTATTGAACTTCCTGGATGAAGCCAGAGTCGATTAACTTTTTGACCTCGGCGTTGATGCTCATCTCAAGCTCGAGCCGCATTCTCCTCGGCGCCTGTTTGACTGGCTTGATGTCCGGGGATATCGCCAATCTGTGCACAGCAATTTCTGGATCTAGTCCCGGCATCTCGGAATAGTTCCATACGAAGCAATCTCTATGTTGTAGAAGCACGTCCTTTAACGCGGCCACCCTTGCTTCAGATAGTAGCTCGCTGATGAATGTCGGTCGCGGGTCATTCGCTGTTCCCAACTCAATTTTCTTAAAGTTATCTGCAGTGGTATGAATTCCATCTTCCAGCTCTTTTGGCACTGGTGGAAATTCTGAGATTACCTCGTCGTTGCTGTTTTTGAAGCACCAGGGAAGGTCATCCATGTTCTCGGGCCCTTCTTTTGATAGCGTTATCACGTGACAAGTACGAATTCGCTTCCAATCCCAATGTGGAACTGGTTTTTCTTCCGTGGCCTTGGGCTCGTGCTTTTGTGGCGGCGCTACCCTCCAGTTGTCGGACAGAGCGAACTTGCCAAGCTGATACTGATCTTCGACCCAATTCTTGAAGGTGAAGCAATCTTCAAGAGGATACCCTATTACTCGATGGTAAGAGTAATAGTCTGGGTGTGAGACTTCGCCCGCTTGTTCGGGGTGTTTAGACTTCGGCAGTATAAGCATCTGATGTTTTAGAGCGAGGTCAAGTATTTTCTTCGTCTTGTCCCGCGGAAACGAGTATGCTCGACCCATTTTCTTCATAAGGGATAGATCGATAACGCTCGACTCCCGTTTGCGTGGCTTCTTAGCCCTGCTTTGTTGCTGTTGAGCGCCTTTTTGGCCTTTCGACTTATTTCTGCTTTTGCGTCGAGCCTTCTTTATAACAGGTTGACAAGGAGCGGCATTTTCATCTTTCGCGGCCTGTTGAAGGAGGCGTTGCGTTCTGGCTTTCTCGTAGATGGCCATTTCACGGTTATGATCGTCCCGGACTTTTTTACCCGCTTCCCTTATAAGTTTGTCCATTTGTGCTTCGAACGACGGACTGGGCTCTTTTGCATTTATAACTTTCACTATCTCGGGATTAGCGTCCTCCCATTAAGCATCCGCTTCTTCATCGAAGTCATACATGGCATAGCAGCTGTTTAGTAGCTCTAGTTTCTTTGACAGTATGTATCCAAGTCCTTTTGTCTCCATTCTCCCATTAAGCAGTTTGCGTTGAGTCCCGGGAACGTTCCAGATTTTGTCATAGAACTTGGCTTTTCGAACGGTCTGCTTGAAAGATATCCCCTGACGATTTAGCAGCTTTTTCAAACCCTCTGTATAATATCTGGGAAGACGGATAGGCTGAAGCCTGTCGAGCGTAGGATCCGCGCCATGCCAGATTTCTTTCTCCACTTTGGTTTCTTCAGAGCGGTAGAACAGAATTGCTTTCTCGCTTTTTCGCCTGGGAGGGATATAGAACGTCTGCAGCTCTTCTACATTGTAAATATTAAGTGCATCCAGTTCTTTATGGTGTTTAAGCGGCACTATGGCGACTTGTAGACTTTGCTCTTCGTCAGCGGACGTTCGTATTGAAGGTCGAGTAGAGAATACAGCATGGATCTCATCTTCCGAGTCGCTACCAAAGATCAACGTAGGAGCGGACGGTCCTGGCTTGTTGTGTTGGGGCGGACCCGAATACACTATCTCCTCTTCCTCTTCAGTATCACTGCCGAAGACAGGGATGGTGGCGTTAGTTTTGTTCTCCGGCTTGTGACACCTCTCCGTGTCTTCAAAATCCGGTAAGAAGTATTTGGCATCTTCATATTTGCGGACCTCATTCACAGAGAACGGGTTCAGTTCTCCCGTCACAGTATACTCGAAACCATCCTTAAAATACTTCATACACTGATGTTGTGTAGAAGGGATGATGTTGTACTCGTGTAACCATGGTCGGCCGAGCAAAGCGTTGTAGCATGTCTTGGTGTCTATGATGTGGAACTTAATTTCCGTGACGAGTAGCCCGAAGCGTAGCATCAGTACCACAGATCCAAGAGTTCTTGATGACTGGGAATCGAACCCGGAGATGGTGATCTTGTCACGAGCAAGGTGCTGGACGCTCATGCAGATTTCTTTTAACACCCGCACGTTGAGGAGATTAACGGAGGATCCATTGTCGATCAGGATTTTGCCTATCTTTATATTATGGCAGTATCCTGAGACATAGAGAGGGCGATTGTGTTCACACGTCCCAAGGAGAAGGTCCCCGTCGCCGAAAGTGACATCGGCTGTATGCACTTCCTCCAATTCATCCTTCATCTTTTCCTCGGCTAGGCAAGCTTGGAATTGTTCCGGATCTTGTAGTGCCTTGATCAACGAATCTCTCGCCTCCTTTGATAGCAAAAGGGCGTCAAGAATGCTGAGCTGTGAGGGCAGCTTCCTCAGATGTGCTAAGACGTTGTAATCCACCTTATTCTTCTTCGGCGGGTTGTTGGCATTTAATTCTTCCAGAACTTGGTCATCTAAGACGATATCTTCAGAGACCTTTTCTTTCCCTTTATCTTTTTTGCTTGAGGGTCCGAGGTTCTTTTCAGGCAGCGTCCGATTCCGCAGCCGAATATTTTCGCAGACCTTCGGCTCTTCTTCTTTTCCCGAAGTGGACTCTTTAAAAAGAGGGGCAAGTTCCAGCTCCTCATCAGAATCGCTCCCGAATGTAGGCACTCGTGACCCGCTGTTTTAACCACGCGACAATCGCCGGTAGTTCTTTCAAGCTCTTCGGTCGCATTTCTTTGCTCCCGACGAGTTTTACGCTTTTCCCGTTTAAAGTGTTGTCGATGAGCAACGTATCCTTGCCACCATCTATTGAAAGCTTTGCACTCTTGAGTGGGGTGCGAAACCTTCTGATGATATAAGTAATAGGAGGGGTGCATTTCCAATTCACCGGTGATGTTTCCTTCAGAGGATGGTAGCTTCATGCCCATTGATATGGCCTTAGCAAACTTTTTCCTCATCTTGAATTGGCTTTTGTCGGTAGCGGAGGTGTTTTGCTCTAGCGGGATCATCTCAGCTCTTTCATCAAGTCGCTGGCGCTTGGCCCTTTCAAATATAGCCGTCTCGCGTTCTCGATCAGCTTTACTTTTCAACCGAGCTTCATTGAGGAATGCGTCAATTACTTCATCTGATAGCCCCGGAAATTTTGGTTCAAGATCTGCCCCCAGCGTTTCAGTACGAGGAGTTTCCTCATCGTTCATGGACGAATGGGAAATCACATGACAGCTTGCCACGCATTCTTCAGATTCATCTGACGAACTTTCTCCCTCACCTTCCTCTTGAAAGACGTGGCTGAGAAACTCTTGGAATGTGATGGGAATCCGTGCCTTCTGGTTGTATTCCTCCAGCGCGTCAATTTGTTTTTGCAGGTCCGTGCGCTTGTCGCCAGGCTTTACGGGCTTCTTAGATTTTTTCTTCTTCTTTTTCGAAGATTCTGACGGCTGGTTGCGAGTACTCGGGCCACCACCATCGGTCTTTGGAGTTGTACGCGGCTTCAGCATCCCTTCAATGACCTGCGGTTCCAACGGTTTCTTCCACTTGATCGATGGACATGTCTGAAGATCGTTTAGCATCCTCTTTGTCTTGGCTGATAATACAACCTTCCAACGAGCTTCTTCAACGACGGAGCATGTTGCCCCCGGCGTATTCGTTCCCTTAAAGGTGTGGGGCTGCGGGGGATTCACCTTCCATTTGTCAGATAACGCGAACTTGCCTTGTCGGTATTGGTTTTCAAGCCAATTTTTGAAAACGTAGCAATCTTCGATCGGATGGCCTAGTACTCGATGATAAGGACAGTAGTTGGGCTCGTTGACATCACTTGGTTGCAACGGACGTTTTGGATCCGGCAGATTTATGAGTCTGTTGCGTAATGCCAGCTCGAATAACCTTCTCGTTTTATCGCGGGGAAACGAGTAAGGACGCCCTAGTCTCTCCTCAAGGTCTACGTACGGGCGCATATTATTTTGACGCACAATCGGCTTCGAATTGCTCGGTTGTTGTTGAGCATTAGCGACGACGATCGCTTTTCCCTTCCCTTTGTCATTTCGTGAGTCCGGCTTTGGAAGAGGGGGTTTATGGCCCATCTAATCCATCTGTGCTAGCTTGTCAATCAAGGCCTGGAAGGTAGTCGGCTTGAAAAACATCATAAACTGTGAGATGGTTGCTTGTGGATCGAGGGTTCCCGCAAACATACCCACTGCGGGAGCTTCTTCAATGCGCTGCTCGCACTTCGACCATAAGTTCCGCCATCGTATAGCGTACTGAACCCACGTCTTACCTGGTTTTACTCTGGCGTTAATCAGTGCCGTCATCGGGGTACGTTCACTGGCGCTTGCAAAACGCTGAGTAAACAGTAGCTCCATCTCTGCGAAGGTTTTGATAGAGTCATTCGGGAGCTCAGAGTACCACTCGAACGCTGTATCTGATAAACTTCCAACAAACTGGCAAAGCAACAGCTTGTCATCACCGCCGGTGTTACCGCAGAGTGCCCTGAACTGGGCAACATGTTGGTGAGGATTGCCCGTCCCCTTATAGACATGGAACTTGGGAATTGTGTAACCGGGTGGGTACTTGATTTGATCGTACCAACTTGGATATGGCCGCCCCGTTTTTACGACCTGGCCGGCTGCTTCGGTCGCATGATGAACCCGTATTTGTTGGGCGATGTATTGATCCAAATCAGCTTTAGAGATTGTATCCTCCTTAGCTGTCGACAAAGCTGGTGGAGGATTTGATGTCTCTCCCCTATCGTCTCCAAGGACGATTGGGGGCTCTTCGGCTGGAGGATCTTGTTGTATCATCATCCCTATCATGTCTTGGAAGAGGAGGCCCATACGCTGTATGTTGGCTGCTTGTTCAGCAGCCTCTTTGTCCTTCTTCTCCAATATTCGACGAAGGAATTCGGCGTCGGTTTCTTCCTCTTGGCGTTCATCCGAGGACGTTTCAGGTTTTTCTTTTGGCCCTGTAAGTGCGGCCATAGCGTTCATCATTTCTTGGAGCTTTTGTTGCTGCTCTTGTGCCTTGGTCACTGACCGCGTGTGCGGTCTATGACCTGTTGATATGCGACTGTCCTCTTTACCAAACGCCACATAGACGGTATGCACTACGATGCCCCCTGACTTTGGGCGTTTGGGTGCAACACCTCTGATATTTGTCGTTGGCGCGGGGGTTTTCTCCGGCCTTCTTCTTTTATGGGCCGTTGAAGTTGAAGGGGCCGTTGTAGTTGGCACCCTAGCGATTGTTGTCCCCTGCTGTTTAATAGGACGGTCTTTTTCTTTTTGCACTTTCGTCTTCTTTTGTTGACGAGAGTGATCTGGGTCGATCACGGAGTCTTGAACCCTTCGCCAAACCTTGTATATTTTTGAGGACAGCCGTTGAGGGGGTTGTTCTTGCTTTGTTTCTGGAGCTCTCTCCGCAGGTGGAGGAGATCTCTTCAGTGTAGCGGTTGTAGAGTTCTTCCGTACCCTTCTCAGCAGTTCAAAGCTGTTCCCAGTTGGAACAGCAGCGTTGACTTCCACCACTGGAGCCGGTGGAGTTAGCCCTGAGGGGGAGTTGCCCCCTGCCTTCCTCACTCATTGCCAATGGCGACGTCGAGCATGACGAGCCGTTGGGACTGGCTCGGAGATTGAGACATCTTCTTTTTTCCCCCTGTCTGAATGAGGCGCCGCCGGTGTTAACCTCTTAAAGACTGAGGTTGCCTTTTGAGGGGTGATATTCAACCTGTCGAAGACGGATCCTCGAGCAGGGGCAAGAATCGTCAGTCTCGAAAAGACTGACTCTTTGACAGGGGAAGCTGCCTTGACGACTTCTGGAGCAGCAGTTATTGCCTTCCTTAGGACAGCCAATTTAGAGTTCTGATCTAGCCTGGTGAAAACAGAGGCTGTCGGTTTGGTAGTGGGCGACCCGTTGACAGGGGTCGTCGTAGCAGTGAGCCGGTCGAAGACCGACTTTTTGTTCACTTCCGGTGCAGGTATTGGCGCAGAGAAGCTCGTAGGTGGGATCATGGTCCCGAAGAACAGGCCAGTGGTAGCTTGGGTCACCTGGTCTACCGGCAGAGCGAGGAAAGAAGCCGCTTGGGGCCCATATACTACACCTCCTGGTGAGGTGGAGTGTCCGTTGCAGTGGCATTTCGAGCAGTTGGTGCAGTTAAAGGCCATTGAATCTTGAGTTCTACGCCAGGCAAAAGACCAAATCTTAGTAACTTGAAATCTGAAGGCAACCATTAACAAACCACGATTGGTTCGCGAAGACGACACACGAAGTATGGAGTGGAAAGAGGAAAAGGTCCCACCGGGCGTACCGGAATCTGTTCCCCTCCGAACGGCGGCCGCGACGTGAGGACGTCTCGCCTGAGGTTCGGGGCAGATGTTATATGGTTTTATCCGTCTACCTCTCCGAAGATGCCAAGTTGCTTTATGGCACCGTGTATCGGAGGTTTAGACGGATGCGGACGATGTAGCAGACTTCGTCAGATTCCCCCTCGCTTGAGGGGTTTTTGATTATGGGGACGCTCTTACCTGCAGGCGCAATCCCCTGCAGTTAATTACGCTACCGCATCGCGGTAACAACTTTCTCCTTCTCCAGAATTTCACTTCGTGTCGTGGGTGTTTGTTTTGTTTGTGGTTGCCCGTGGATTGTATACGGAGACTGAGTAATGCAGTCGCCCGTAGGACGTGGATTAGTCCAAATCCGTATTTACTTAGATTTGGGTTTGGTGTTTTTAGTTTAAGGATGCATTAGCCGCATTGCGGTTAAGATCAACTTAAACGTTCGTTAAGGATACGTCAGTCCTGTTTAAGACTGAGATCAACTTAACGTAGCGATCCATTTAATATGTCCGCCAGGACTCGTCACCTCTCTGATATCGTTGAAGGATTACAATGACATGTATCAGAGGAGCTCGGAGATGTACCCTCGAACCAGAGTTGATTGGGAGTTTTATAATCCGTTTGAATGTTTAAGGATACTTTAGCCGTGTTTAGGGCTAAGATCGACTTAAACGGGATCATTTAGATCCGGTAAAAGAGCATTTGGAGGCTCTATTGTTCCCGTTTAGGGACGTGGGGGTCCATGTTCCAGTTTAGAGACGTGGTGGTCCGTATTCCAGTTTAGGGACGTGGTGGTCTATGTTCCAGTTTAGGGACGTGGCGGTCCGTATTCCAGTTTAGGGACGTGGTGGTCTATATTCCAGTTTAAGGACGTGGTGGTCCATAATTAGTTTAAGGACGTTTCGGTCCATAATTAGTTTAAGGACGTTTCGGTCCAATATTAGTTTAGGGACGTTTCGGTCCGATATTAGTTTAAGAACGTTTCGGTTCAACATTAGTTTAAAGACGTTTCGGTCCAATATTAGTTTAGGGACGTTTCGGTCCGATATTAGTTTAAGGACGTTTCGGTCCATCGTTAGTTTAAGCACGTTTCGGTCCATGTTGATGTGTGATCATCAGGACCCATCACCTCTCTGACGTCGTTAAAGGATTACAACGATGGGTGTTAGAGGAGTTCGGAGATGTACCCTCGAACCGGTTGTAAATTGATTTAAGAGAGCAATCTTGCTCAGTCAATTTAATTTGAGGACTTACGACCAAAATTGGGCTAAGTCCAGTTGAAAATGTTCAACATTTTATTTGCTTTGGGCCTGTACTAGGGCTTGGCCCATTGCATTATTTTCTATTTTTGTTTGGACTGGGCTCTGCCCTTTTATAAATGATGCAGAGCATCCATTTTGTTTGGGCTCTGCCCTTTTTTTATTGTTTTGCAATTTATTTTGGCATGTTGGTCTTTTTGATTTGGGCCTGGCCCTTTAGAAAATGCATTGCACTTTCAGGCGCTTTGCGCCAATCAGAGAGCGCAAACGCTTGTAGTGTTGACACGTGTCGTGCAAGCGCAATGCGCTGCGCTAGTGCGCTGCGCTTGCGCTGCTGACACGTGGCACTCTCCCAACAGCGCAACAGAGCAGTTTGCAAATGCAAAGCACTAAATATCTTTTAGATTCAAGAACAGAAGTTCAAAGCACTATTTGATTTCTTGATCTAATTTAGATCAAAGAAAAATAAGTTTTTCTTGTTTTTCTTATCTCAGAGAACCAAAGGTTCATAAAAAGTGCAAAGCACTATTTTATTTTATTTATTATTTTTTTTTGTTAAAGATCTATGATCTGTTCATAAGAGAACTTTCTCTTTTTCTAAAGGTTTTTATCTTTTTTGTTCTTGAGGAGTTCTTCAGAGTTCTCTTTCTCTCTTTTTTTTTTAGAAAATGTTGATGCCTTTGAATTGAGATCTAGGGTCCTTTTTATAGTGCCCATAAATTAGTTAAAGAGATCTTTCTCTGAGTGATTTGGGGAATTTTCCCCATCGTTGGATCTTTGATCCAAGGGCTTCTATTTTACAGAAGAAAATCTTCTTGTTTTAACAAGAACAGAAAGATTTCTTTAAAATCTTAATTCTGTTTGGCGCAAATGCCCCTACGCGTGACACGTGTCGCGCAGCGCACAGCGCAGCGCAACTGCGCTAGCGCATCTGCGCTGACACGTATCGCGCAGCGCAACTGCGCTGACACGTATCGCGCAGCGCAGTGCTTGCGCAACTGAAGCGTTGCTTCATTTAATTTTGTTTAAAACAGAGCTTTGCTCTGATTGGGCGCGCCTTCTTGGGCGCTGTGCTCACGTATCAGCGCCTAACATGTGGCTCGTTGCGCCCAAGATTTGAAGCGTTGCTTCAAAATTTTGAATTTTGAATTTCAACAGAGCTTTGCTCTGATTGGGGGAAACATATGGTGTCTATGTACCTGGACTGCGAAAGTCCCAACATCCTTCTTGATCTATCACGATAGATCCGGATCCCCAGAATGTAAGTGGCATCACCCAGGTCTTTCATGGAGAATTTATGTGACAAGAATCTTTTGACTGACTGTAACATAGGAATATCATTTCCTATTAGGAGAATGTCATCCACGTACAAGACGAGGAATACTACAGCTCTCCCTACAATCTTACTATATATGCAAAGTTCATCTGGATTTTTGATAAAGTTGAATTCTTTGACAGCATCATCAAAACAGATGTTCCAACTCCGCGATACGTGCTTTAGTCCATAAATGGACTTAAGCAGCTTGCATACTTTACCGCTGCTCCCACTCTGAATGAATCCCTCTGGCTGATCCATATAGACGCTTTCTTCCAAATTACCATTTAGAAAAGTCGTCTTTACGTCCATCTGCCAGATCTCATAATCGTGGAAGGCAGCAATAGCAAGAAGGACTATAATGGATTTGAGCATAGCCACTGGAGAAAAGGTTTCGTCATAGTCCAAACCAAGTCTTTGACGGAAACCCTTTGCAACAAGTCTAGCCTTATAGGTTTCAACCTGTCTATCTACACCAATCTTCTTTTTGAAGATCCATTTGCATCCTACGAGTTTTACCCCATCTGGAGCAATGTACAAAGTCCATACTTTGTTAGTGTACATGGACTCCATTTCGGTCCGCATTGCATCCAGCCATTTTACTGAGTCACCTCTCTGAATGGCTTGCTGGAAGCTAGTAGGCTCATCATAGTCAATAGTGCAATCCTCTCTATCCCCGTCTATGAGAAAACCGTAGTATCTCTCGGGCGGATGAGACTGCCTACTGCTCCTGAGGAGTGGTGCTGGGATGTCCGGTTCTCCTGAACCTTTTTGTTCTACCAAGGTTTCAGTAATAGCTTGTGGCTCTGGAATTTCTTCCAGTTCTATTGCGCTCCCACTTTTCTGATTTTCCAAAAATTCAGTTTCCAAGAAGCAGGCATGTTGAGAAACAAAGACCTTTTGTTCCTCTGCGTAATAGAAACAATATCCCATGGAGTTCTTTGGATATCCCACAAACTTACACTGTACTGAGCGTGCCTCGAGCTTGTCCGCATGCTGCTTCTTTACAAAAGCTGGACATCCCCATATCTTAATATACTTAAGACAGGGTTTCTTCTCACTCCACATCTGATATGGTGTGGTAGGCACAGTCTTGGTTGGAACTCGGTTCAAAAGATATGCAGCTGATTCTAGTGCATATCCCCAGAATGATCGTGGTAACTCAGCGTTACTCATCATGGAACGAACCATATCTAATAGGGTTCGATTCCTCTTTTTTGATACACCGTTGTGTTGTGGTGTGTATGGAGGAGTAAGCTGAGAGAGAATTCCATTCTCTTTTAAGTAACCCAGGAACTCGGCACTTAAGTATTCACCACCTCGATCAGATCTCAGTGTCTTTATACTCTTGCCTGTTTGTTTTTCTACTTCATTCTTGTATTCTTGGAATTTCTCAAAGGCCTCGGATTTATGCTTCATTAAGAAGATATATCCATACCTAGAGAAATCATCTGTAAAAGTAATGAAGTAGGAATAACCACCTCGCGCATGTGTAGACATTGGACCGCACACGTCACTGTGTACGAGTCCTAAGAGCTCGCTTGCTCTTACTCCGTGTCCAGTAAACGGAGTTTTTGTCATCTTTCCTTTGAGACAAGATTCACAAGTAGCATAAGATTGATATTCGAACGGATTCAAATATCCTTCTCTGTGTAACTTAGTCAACCTTCTCTCATTGATGTGACCAAGTCTACAATGCCATAAGAAAGCCTGATTTATTTCCGGAGACTTTCTTTTAAGTGTGTTATGGATACTGAAAATCTGATCTTGATTTAATACGTATATCCCGTTTTTTAATATACCTGACCCAATCATAACTTGATTTAGGTGGATGTGAACTACATCACTTACGAATGTAAAATCATATCCTTCTTTAGAGAGTAAGGATACAGATATGATATTACAAGTCGTACCTGGTACATAAAAATAGTTATGCAGAATCAATATCTGCCCAGTTGTCAGTCCAAGATGATATTCCCCTACGGATTCAGCATTCATGCTCATTCCGTTAGCAACCGTGAGGGTCATGTCACCTATCTTGATAACCCTACGGTTTCTCAGAGCCTGTAAAGTAATTACAAATGTGAGTTCCTTACCCGGTATCCAATACCCAGGAAGTAGGGTTAACTGACATACAGTTCTCTATTACAAACACACCCGAAGTCGAAGCCACAACATGCTTCGTATCCTGGCTACTGGCTTCAAAAGCCCTGCAATCTTTCTGCCTATGCCCAACCCCATAACAATAGGAACGTTCCTCTTTTACTATATCCAGTCCCGAAACTTTTGCCCTTCTCTTTTCTTCTACTTCACTGGTTTCCTTTAGGGTAGAAGGTAGAGACTGTAGAATCAGGTCAGTATCTGACCCGTTCTCCGACGTGGTCTTCAGGTCCGTGAGCTTATCAATATAGCTAGTCATTGTAAGGACGTTGTCCCCTACAGATGACCCGTCAGCTAACCTCACTTGAATTAATTCGTTCGAGATTTCATATCTTGTGATATGAGATTGCTCTCCATATAAATCTTTGTTATGGACAAAGATGGAAAGTAAGTCCATCTTCTCGTGCTGCTTCTGGTATACACCATCAACTGAAGCTAACATGAGGCACTTAGCTTTCGCTTTATCTTTTTCCCTTGTCTGGCGGATATCCATATCCGCGACAGTGGAAACAGGACCTGGGACGGCGGGATCTTGAGTAGTAATAGGGTGGTCCAACTTGTCATAGGCAATTGATATCTGGACAGACCTTTGCCAGTCATATAAGTCAGATACAGTCAATTTGTTATCTAGATGTAACCTATGTGTGGTCACAAGGTCGCTGCAATTTAAGAGAAAGAAGAAAATACTATTAGCATGATGCTCTTGCAAGTTTAGAATGGTTTAATTTATCTAAACATGATGGCTCCCACTGTTTCTCGAATCCCTCCTCAAACCATAAAAGAAGAATTAGCCAGGACTATTCTCACCGTACAATTCTTGCTTAACCGTTCAGCCAGGTCAGTGTCGATACTTCGAGGGAGGTTTTCCAACGCTTTCGCGAAGTTCCTTAATTAAATAACCACTTTTCTCTGGGGGCGTAGCCCCGCTGACACCTTTCTAGGCACCTACTTGGTTTATAGCATTGATCGTTAAGTGACGAATCTCCTGATAAGTAGTATATACTCACAGTAGGATCGGGATCCAAAATATCATCGTATCATAATGTTGAAGGAATCCTACCAACATTCATCAAACTCCAAAATGGTATGCTCTCTCTGCAAATTTCAGTTTCTTTAGAAATTCCCGATATGGATTTTTGCCCCATGCTCTTATGACCTTGACTTTAGTCAACAAATCATAAGTCACATGTCAAGTTCTACCTGTCATTATCCAGGTTAATTTGAACCCACCCATACATACCCTTGACTTTAGTCAATAAGGTAATACGACTGTCCCAAACCAACGCATCTATCTATGCTGCATATGAATATCCAACAGCTACCAAACACTGTGCCTTGACTTTAGTCAACAAACACAGCTTGAATACTATTGACTATCTATATGAAATGACGGAGGGCTACGAATGGTTTTGGCAAAACCGTGAATGTAGTGAACTTGATGTAATCTAAAGAACCTGATACTTTCTAAAAGGAGTGGTTAAAGCTCCGCAATTAAAAAATCTGATCTTTTAAAATAACCGAGTGGTTTCTTTTAAATTTGTTCCAACGATTAAGCTTTGTTTTATTTTCTTTGCATTATAATAATGCGTCCCATCAATAATCCTATCATTGCAGAAAACAACGAAAATACCACGTCCTCTTATGCCATCCGCATTCGCCACGGGGTCCCGTCATCACCCGTTAGGTTACTTAACTAACGATAGAGCAGGGGTTGGGCTAGCGCGGGTGTAAAACATAAGTGACGTCTAATAGCTATCATATATAGATATTGTACATTCGTCAGACGCAATAATAAGCATTCCAGATCACTGATGAACTTTATTGGATTTACTAGCAATCCGCATTTGCTTTGAGCCTGCAATAAAATACGGATTTACACAGTTGTGATGAATAGCCATTACCCCACCCTAGACCCCTATGGGTACGGCAAACTACCCGTCAAGTACCCGAAGTGAAGCGGTCTCCCTCAACGACGTGAGTAGGCCACTAAACACTTCAACGTACCCGGTAGTTTGTGTACCCCACCTTAGGTCTATCCTAGGAGCAAAAACAGTAAAAAGAAATAATACAACGGTGGCTACAATCGCAACCTGGATGTGCCCCGCAAAAGAATATTACATCATATTACATTTACATCGAATGAATGAATATTAAACCCATCTCAAAACCCCGGCTAATCATCACAACAGTCCAATACAGTTCATATACACAAACAGTAAATATTATAGAAATGTGCAACTCCCTGCCAACCGACATACTAGCAGTTAGGGGAGGTTTACGAACACATTAAACATTACAGATAAAAACCTGATTAGCAAATATCTTAGAACATCGATCGATTACCATATTCCGTGTTTACCCCAAAAGCAAACCAGCAAAGAAGCAACCTGGGTAGAAACAGAACATACAGGAAAACAGAAAACCACAAAATAGGAATTACTGAGCAAATCCGAGTCAACTCGGCGTTGACTCGGCGGCGGATCCACGGCACAAGCACTCTATTGCCTCGGATCCGCGGCCGTTTTGCCGAGTTACTGGCCCGTATTTTCCCAGTATTCTTAAAAAACCCTGCTATGAATTTTAAGGTATGTCAAATATTTTTTCAGACACTTTTAAAATTAACAGAAACTTGGGATTTCCGGGGTTTCGTTTTCGTGTTTTCTGACGATCGAAGTTCTAATCAGTTGCTAATAAGCTAGTAATGGTTTAGTTGGCTCTGATACCACTGTAAGTCCATGTCACGCACCCCACGAACTTGTGGGGAGGCGGAATATATGAAAAACGATTATCAAAGCTTCGTAACACGGACTTGAGCGCATGAATCGTATCTAAACCGTTACTAGCAAACTACGAAAAGTTTAACTAATCGGATTCGAAGTTATACCTCACGTTACTTGTCCTTCGGGTCTTCATCGCGGTCCTCCACTCCTCGTAGGCTCCTTGGAACATCGGCACCTCAATGGCCTCCTCGAGTCAAAGACGATCCACCCGAGAGCTCCTACGCCAAGCTTGATCTCTAACTTGAGATAACTAGGTTGCTCAAAGTGCTAATCTAAGCTACCTAGGGGATATAGAGTGAGGTTATGGATGTATTAGTCTAGCGAACCCTTGATCTCAACACATGAGAGGTTAGGGTTAGGGTTTCAAGAATGAGAGCTTGAGGAGAGAGAAGGTGAGAAAGTGAATTACTTTGGATGAATGAAATCATTTGAGTATATATGAAGCATATGATATTATTAAGTAAATAATAAATAAAGCATTATCATCATGTTTCATTAATACCCTAAGTGATTCATCATATGAGTCATATAAATCATTAAATGAATCATTAACTCATTGCATGAATCACTACATGACTCACTAATCCAATTAATGCAAATGCCACCTTAGCTCCCAAGTCACCATGCTTCTAGAAGCTTCCCGAAAATTACGAGAACGCCCCTCCTATCCGTGAAAACACGGAAAAACTTTAGACTGTATAAATCCAATAACCTGATACTAGAATCTGGCTTAAACCAAAGCCAGCTAGTAAAAACTGTCCAAACGCCGTACGTGCGTTTAAACACGTATGCGTCCGAACCCTTGTCGTAAAACTATACGACCTCTATATCGTTTCGCCTGGAGCAGGGAAACTCTCTGTGTGGGACTTTAAAGACTCAACACTACGCTGGCAGTGGGTTTAACCACAGACCGCAAGCGGCACTAGCTGTACGTAATGGTCCCCAGGTAGATGTCGATAAGAAGGCCGATGTGGAAAACCATCCGAACTCCTACTGAGCCTGATGTGACAATCTCCGTACAGTCCGGTCTGTTTGTCTAAGACTATCGCATATCGAGCCTAGGGGGCGGCATGTGTCAGTCCCCTAATAGCTGTATAAGTCGTGTCGGAGCATAGCCCATTACATCCTGAGAAACTACTGGAACCTACCAGTAAATCTTGCTTGCCCTGGCCAGGGACTTTGCGTAATGGCTCTCTGACACAGCGCGATATCAACTCCCAATACCGGGAGAGACGAATCCTGTTTAACCGCCACTGCCTCCAAGTGCTCGGGACTGCACCCAACTGCTACCTGTTTGCACGACTCCTTTGAGCCATGGTAGGGTAGGAATCTAAGAACAGTGGGACACACTCGAGGCGAAGTAGCAGTGTCAAGTTTGCGGACTATGCTGTACTCATGTTGTAGGGTTGCTATGCACACGCACAAGGTTCTACGAGGCATCAACCATGCCCGATTTAAAAATTAGCCGTGCCGAACAACCCGAAGCCGGATCTTTAAACTAGAGATTAGGCGAAAACTAGCATGCTAAACACTTTAACACTAAGTGAGAGGGATTACAACCTTTGTAGATCTAGTCCTTCACTTCATATGCTCCGTGTTGAAGTCCCTTCACTGCGATCATCATGCTCCGGACTCTCGAGAGGCTCCACAAAGAGAAAGGTACAGTCTTGCTTCCGATCTTCGATACGAAGATGATCTACCTTGAAGTTTCATTAACACAAGCTAACACTCACTTAAATTGAGTGAACACTCTCATCTAAAGGGCAAGGGAAGATGAGGATGATGAAGTAGGATTTTTTCTCTCTTTATTTATCTTTTTCTCACATTTATTCATCACTTGGAAAAAATCTAGAAAGCTTTTTCATGAAAGAATGAAGGAAGAAGAAGATGAATAATGATTGAATTCCTTTTGTGATGAATAGAAAGAATTAATATGATAAATAATGCAACCATGGTCAACTAAACTCATGTAGAGAATTAACTAGGGTTAGGGTTTGGGTTGGGTTAAAGCATGAGTCATAACAAAATATCTTTCACAAAACAAAACCAAAACCTTCTAGAATCATCTAGAAAGCTTAACCCTAATCTAAACCCTAATCATGTTTAAACTCCACTAAACATGTTGCATTAGTTATCATATCATGTTACAATATTATATATCACATATATAATATTTATCGTAACAAAATAAAATAATACAATTAACATATATCGCATATATATCAATGTATTACCCGAGTGAGAAAAAGAATTTTTTAGTGAGCAAATATTAGTTAATGTAATTTTAATATATCATATATATATTATTATACATTAAATTATCGAATCAACACTTGATCCGACAATCCGGCTATATCGCATATAACCGACTAATATTTATCCGTACCGATTCATCGAATCAACACTTGATCCGATGACCCGGTTGATATCAAATATCGCGAGAATAGAATACGGTATCTCATATCGTAATATCCTCGGTCCCGCACATATCACATATGTGCTCCTACTCCATTTTGCTTGAGCCAAGAAACCTCTGTGTAGGACTCTAAAGAATCGTCAATACGCCGGCAGTAGGTGATGATCATATCAAACACCCACAAGCTGCAAGCGGTCAGCTAAACGTAACAGCTACCCAGGTATTGAGCGCTCAGAAGATCAACAAGCAAGCCTGTAACTTCTCCTGTGAATCCAAACAGTAACACTCCCGTACAGTCCGGTCTCGTCGTCTGATATGTCGCATATCTCGCCTAGGGGTGGTAAACGTCAGACCCCAGTAGCTCGATAAGTCGTGTCGATATGAGGTCTATAACAGTTTGAGAAACTACTGATAACACTTACCAGTAAATCTCAGCAACCCTGGCCAGGGATTTCCGGTTTTAGCCAATCGAACACAGCACAACATCAACTCCCTATACCGGGAGAGACGAATCCCCTCCTATCGCTCATTGCCTCCATGTGATTCGGGACTGTACCCAAAAGCCACCTTTTTGCACGCCCTCTTGGATGTGGTATGATGGAAATCAAAGCACAGTGGGAATCACACAAGACTCTATGACGATCTCGGGTCAACAGACTACTCTGTACCAGTGTCACCGGAGAACTGCCATCTGATGTGAGGTATAATACCATCTGGGAGTTCTCGGCGAGTCCGTCCAGTGTACCCAGTCACCACTGAGCACCCGTACACCATCCTTGATATCAAACACCGATGGATATGGGATCATCCATCGCCCATCATATAGGTCAAGATGCGTATACGCTAGTCTACTCTGGTGTATCGATGCCCTGTCTCGATACACCCTCGACTAGGAACAGTTATAGGATGTACTCATCGACTACCGTGGCCCCACTAGTATGATCTCATCATAGTCCCAGTAGTCGAGTACATATCCTAAGGGCTTTGTCAACATGTAACATAGAGACAATCAGAGTACATGTTAAGATAAAGTACAACCAGATAGCATACTATCATGTCGAGCAAGAAAGTCCTCCCTATATATGTCCAAGCATCCATTACAATATACATCGTATGTACAGTAATGGCCTCTAGGGCATACATATAACTAACACATGTCACCTGGGAACTGTTAACTGACGATGGGTATAATACCAACCAATCAGTTCCCCTGCGAGTCCTGTCCGGTGTACCCGTAACCTAACGAGCACCTGTATACTATCTCCAGTACGACGTACTGACGGCTGTGGGACAGACCATCTCCCCAACTGGGATGAGAAGCGTACGCACTAGTCTACTCTGGAGTATCGATGCCCTGTCTCGATAATCCTACGACTAGGGACAAGTATAGGATGTTGCTTATAGACTACCCAGCCCCCACTAGTGTGACTGCCATCACAACGCTGGTAATCAAGCAAAGAACCTATGGGCTCTACTAATATGTATAACTGATACGTTACAAGAAACATATGCACATATTAAAGTAGACACAAACCAAGTAGCATACTACTATATTTAGCAAGACTGTCAATACATCTATGAATATCCCAAGCTTCCATTAAGTAATATACATGCTAGTATGATACAATAATGGCCCCTAAGGCATATACACTAACAGGCTCTGCCGCCAAATCAGTGCAATGCCCCTAAAGGAAAAACATGTGGCTAATGAGGATGATGGCAGAGAACCGGCTAATGAAAACTCAAGACCTTCCTCAGTAGACTACAATGTCTTGGCTCATCTCCGGAATCTTCCGTCTCTCCTGAGCATCTATGATGCCTTGGTCTTATCTAAAGAGCTTAGAGATGTTCTCATTCACGCTTTACAAAACCCAAGCGGTATCAGGCTCGCTTTGCGGAAATTAATATGAAAGAAGCCCAGTACGCTCTGCATGCCGCCGCAGCCATGTTTAAGGACGAAGACTTGCTATTGGGAACGACTGAGCATAATCGGCCACTTTACATGACTGGGTACAGCGAAGGAGATCGGATTAATCGCATATTGATTGATCCGGGATCCTCAGCGAACATCATGAACTTGCGGACTCTGAAGAGTTTGTCAATGGATGTCCGACACCTGTCAAGGAAAAGGATTGTCATTCAAGACTTCAATCAAAATTTCCAGCAAGTTCTGGGGTCTATTGCTCTGCCAATCAAATTTGGGGATCTGCAAACCGAAGCTAAGATATACGTGATCGACGCTGACACGTCTTATAAAATTCTCTTGGGGCGGCCGTGGCTCCACGATTATGGTATTGTTCCGTCAACTCTCCATCAATGCATGAAGTATACTAAAAATGGCGAAGAAAGACGCATTGATGGATACATCCAGCCGTTCGGTGTGCATGGAGTCCGATATGAAGATTTTCGGTACTTTGTGAATCCCCAAAATGTTAAGCCACAACTGACCGAGGACAGAGCGGCCTCGAAACTCAAAGGAAAATCTGAGTCGGGTGTCACTTTCAAAAGTAAAACCCCTAAGTGTGTCCGTGTTTCGGCAGTGACACTGATGAGTCCGACACTGGAAGTTCGTTCCTCCGTAAAATTCGCCCTCATTTCGGTAGCGATACGGACGAATCTGATACTGAAGGCCCATCCGATAGCAAAATCCACCCTCGTTTAGGCAGCGACACTGAAGAGTCGGAGGAAGAGAGCCCGCCTTGCAACAGCTGTGCAGACTGCCCCCCCACACATCGTGCAAAACTACGAGAGACCTTCGAAATTACAGAAGGGTCCCTAGCCGTCACAAGGGTGCCGGAGCATACGTACAAAGAGCTCGATGCATTGTCAGTCTCCACCGTGGACCAGCTGAAAACCTTCTACGTTCCAAGGAGAAAGAATGGGCAGAAGTGCATCCTGTTTCATGGGTCAAATCATGTCGTGCATCCGGACGATTTTTCTGTCACGTGCTTTCCCTATGAAAGAGGTATAAGAGCCATCCTAAACCTCATATATTATGCGCCCGAGATGCGGGAACAACAAAACCTGTCACGCCCCACTTCCCAGTATACGGGCAGAGGATGCGACGAGTCCGCTACGTATTTACTGCGAAGTAAATACGCTAAGCGTATCTAAGCAATATAAAAGTAAATGCACAAGAGACAAGATATAATAAAACAGCAACTTTATTTATTCATATTCTTTCTGTACAATGTATAGAAAGTAAATACAACTGAAATAAAGCAATGCCTAAACAATGGCATAACAGAAATGAAAAGGTACTGAAATGAAAGTGTACAATGAACTAAAGCTCGGGGTCTTCATTGAATTGGTCCAAGTCTTCAGCAGTGGGCTCGATCTCAGGAATGTCCAGATCACCTGACGACATTCAAAGAAGAAAGAAAGAGAATATCGCCAGCGAACAAATCGCTCGGTAAGTCCCAAAGATAAGGGAGAACTAGAATAGACAGAAAGAGAAGGTAGTTTTTAAAGTCGTATTATCTTGTTTTAGTGTTAACGCTGTTGTTTGTAGCTTGGTACAGAAAGATGCCAGTGTATACGAGAGGAGTCTCTATATGCCAGAGACTAGAGGCAAGTGTAGTACAAGGAATCGTTTATGCCACGGTACAACAGCAACTGGATTCAGGTTAGGTGTATTAAATCTTACTGTCTCATGCCACTTCTAACACCTTCCGTACCAATCTACCCCTTAAACCCCGTAGTGTCTTGATTGTATTATTGTATTGTATTGTCTTGTATTGTAAACTGTATAGATCGTATAATTGGATGACTTTGCCGAAACCATGATATCAGTAAACGGATGTAACTGTATAATCATGTAAATGGATGTAAATGGAGAATCATGTAAATGGACGTATATCCATGGTTCGGTTTAGTCAAGTTGTATAGATTGATAAATGGATTCATGTATTCATGTTGAATTGTAATATTGTAGATTATAAATTATAGATTGTACTTGAATCATATTCAAGTCAGATTATAAAGAGACTCAATCTGAGTCGGACAATTAGAAAAGTAAATTGAAGTCCTGATTGTTTTAATGATATTGGTAACCGCTGCACATGGGCGGCAGGATTTGTGTCTTTTTCAAAGACGATTACCGTGTTGATAACACCGTTTGTTAAGTTGTCTACCTTAGATAGGCAAGCATCCACTTCTCCGGCTCACTGAGGCTCAAGAGATTGGTCCCGCTTAAACCTATGTTTACTAGGGTCCTCAGGGTAATTTATAGAACTTGAGGGGTTTTATGTAAAAATACTTTTGTATAGTTTTCAAAATACACCCCAAGTATTTATTAATCGTCTTTAGAGTTGTAATGAATGTAGATTTTACATTGTGATATTTCTAGTGAAAATATCCTAATTCCATAATAAAGGTATTTATTTGTAATATTGATTTGTATGAAATTCATGGTATTTTAATGTAAAATAATTCTTCGATTTGGAAATGTTTGAATGTTTATATTATAACAAAAATAGGTATTTTGATATTACATATATATATTTATTTATAAAAATAAATTTTAATATATATTATAATTCTAGAAATCTCATTTTCTTAAGATTTTCGTATTTTAAATCTTTCGAGACCGAATGCTCCTTGCGGAGGTCTGCATCTCGCACTACTAAGCCCAGAGATGTGCGATAATCCGCACCATCCTAGTCGGGTTCCCCAAATTGGGTTATAGCGGCACTTTGCAAAGATTTGTGTAAATACTAAATCATTTAAAAAATGGTTTTATTAGTAATAGTATTTATTTGAAAAGGTGTTGTTTTCCCGTATTCTATGTTCCCGAAAGTATTGTGCTATATTGCATATGAGTGTGTGAGGAGGTAGGTCATTATCTCATGATCTACTTAAAAGTATAGCAAGATTTTGATGGTTTAAATGTAGAAATGAAACTATATGGTATTTTAATGAAAAAATACAGTAAAATGGAAATAGCAATTACTTTTGAAATGGAACTTGTTTAATATGATTAGTTAGTATTTAATAGTCAACATGTAGTAGTTGTAGCATGATTGTATTAAAGAAAGAGTTAGGTTTTATAAAGAACCGAATCGGAAATCGGATTTGTTCCGATTCCGGCGATGACCCCAACACAGAAAATGTGTCTTTTGGTCTCCCCTGTACACCTGCAAAATTTTATCCTCGGACCATTTCCAGACCAACAAAACCTGTCACGCCCCGCTTCCCAGTATACGGGCAGAGACGCGACTGGGCCGCTACGTATTTACTGTGAAGTAAATACGCTAAGCGTATCTAAGCAATATAAAAATAAATGCACAAGAGACAAGATATAATCAAAACAGCAACTTTATTTATTCACATTCTTTCTGTACAATACATGGAAAGTAAATACAACTAATAAAAATTAATGCCTAAACAATGGCATAACAGAAATGAAAATACTGAATGGAAAGTGTACAATGAACTAGAGCTCGGGGTCTTCACTGAATTGGTCCAAGTCTTCAGCAGTGGGCTCGATCTCTGACGTGTCCAGATCACCTGACGACATTCAAAGAAGAAAGAAAGAGAATGTCGTCAGCGAACAGATCGCTCGGTAAGTCCCAAAGATAAAAGATAAATAGAATAGACAGAGTAATAAGGTATCTTTTAAAGTTGTATTATATTTTTATAATATTGTGTTAACGCTGTTGTTTGTAGCTTGGTACAGAAGGATGCCAGTGTATACAAGAGGGGTCCTTATGTGCTAGAGACTAGGGCAAACAGAATGCACAAGGAACCGTTGGGCCATGGTACAACAACAACGGAATATAGGTTAGGTGTCTTAATCTTACTGTCACGTGCCACTTCTAACACCTTCCGTACCAATCTACCCCTTAAACCCCGTAGTGTTTTGATTGTATTGTTTGTCTTGTATTGTAACTGTATAAATTGTATAATTGGATGACTGACCAAAACCATGATATTAGTAAACGGATGTAACTGGAGAATCATGTAAATGGATGTAACTGGAGAATCATGTAAATGGAAGTATATCCATGGTTCGGTTCAGTCAATACAGATTGAATAGTTTGAACAGATTGAATATATGGATTCATGGATTCATATTGAATTGTAATATTGTAGATTGTAGATTGTAAATTGTAGATTGTACTTAAATCATATTCAAGTCAGATTATAATGAGACTCACTCTGAGTCAGACAATTAGAAAAGTAAATTGAAGTCCTGATTGTTTTGATGTTATCGGTAACCGCTGCACATGAGCGACATGATTTGTATCTTTTTCAAAGACGATTACCGTATTGATAACACCGTTGTTAAGTTGTCTACCTTAAATAGGCAAGCACCCACTTCTCCGGCTCCCTGAGACTCAAGAGATTGGTCCCGCTTAAATCTATGTTTACTAGGGTACTCAGGGTAATTTATAGAACTTGAGGGGTTTTTATGTAAAAATACTTTTATATACTTTTCAAAATACACCCCAAGTATTTATTAATCGTCTTTAGAGTTGTAACAAATATAGATTTTATATTGTGATATTTCTAGTGAAAATATCCTAATTTCATAAATAAGGTATTTATTTGTAAAATTGATTTGTAAGGAATTCATGGTATTTTAGTGTAAAATGATTCTTGTGATATTTTTAGAAAAATGTGGAATATTTATATTATTACAAAATAGATATTTTAAGAATATATATACATATATTTATATGAAAATAATTTTTTATATATATAATATTTCTAGAAATCTCATTTTCTTTAGATTTTCGTATTTTAAATCTTTCGAGACCGAATGCTTCTTACGGAGGTCTGCATCTCGCACTACTAAGCCCGAGGATGTGCGATAATCCGCACCATCCCGAACGGGTTTCCTAAATGGGTTGTAGCGGCGCTTTGCAAAGATTTGTATAAATACTAAATCGTTTAGAAAATGGTTTTATTAGTAATGGTATTTATTTGTAAAGATGTTGTTTTCCCATATTCTATGTTCCCGAAGGTATTGTGCTATGTTTCATATGAGTGTGTGAGAAGGTAGGTCATTACCTCGTGATCTATTTAAAGGTATAGCAAGGGTTTTGATGGTTTGAATGTAGAAATTAAACTATATGGTATTTAGTGAAAGAAATAAAGTAAAATGAAAATAGCAATTACTTTTGATATGAAACTTGTTCAATATGATTACTTAGTGTTTAATAGTCAACATGAATTGGTTTTAGCATAATTGTATTAAAGAAAAATGAAGTTTTAGGTAGAAACCGAATTGGAAATCGGATTTGTTCCGATTCCGTCGGGTTATGGAAGTTCATATTTTTAGAAAAGAGTAAAGGAGAGAATTGGGACTTACGGGTTTAGGATTTTAAAAGAGAGGAAGGGGAGACGAGAGGAGTCGACGGTGCGTCGTTTCGTCGCCGGGAGTTCCTACGGTTGTCGCCGGAAAATCCACCGGAGCTTCGCCCTTCGCTCACTTCGATTGCATACTAGGGTTTCTAGAGATTTCTTGAGAGTTGGCTCAGAGTTTTGGGGTGAGGGGATAGAGTGTAGGGGTGGTATTTATACGGTTAGGCTAGAGTTAGGGTAGATGAAGAGTTTAAATTGAAAAAATGTAAAAAAAAAATATATTAAAATTCATTAAAAATGGAGTAAATGGGACTTTTTGAATTCTCTGGAACCAATCTAAGTAAATGAAGTGTGCAGGAGGGTAGGGGAGAGGAAGAGACAGATCTTTTCTGTTGACGACTCGGCCAACCGGCGGCGCCGGCCCGAGTCGGCCGGTCCGCCGGCCAACTCGGCCGAGTCATGCCAAGTTGGGAGCTTGGGATGTGTATCATCGTCTGGTGATCTCACCGGTATATTTACTTTTTCTAGGGTAGTAGGATTTTTAGGAATTAACACGTGTTGACTGTTGGTATTCTAAAAATTTCAAAACAAAATAATATTAAAAATAATGTGGGGTATGGGATTTGAACTCTGGTGGCTTGGTTCAGCAGTGCAAGGTATTACCAATGAGCTACAAACTCCTTCTTGTAATTAAGGAGTTAATTAAATACTTAAAGTAGTCACAACCAAAAGTAAATACCCTAAGTATACATTAATTTTAAGCAAATTTTTGTACACTAAAAATAGAGTTGTTACAAGTGCGGATATCGGTTATATCAAACGGACTCCGAAGCAAAGTTTTATGAGGGGCTGTGGCACCCGCCTCAGGTCTGAGCACTCATCGATGGACGAATCCCAGATAGACGGGGCATAGGTTTCATTCAACCTGATATCAAGACATGTTACATGATTCATATTGGTGAAGCCAGCGAAGAGTCAAATGATGAAGACGAGCTAGTCAAACCAGAAGAGGCCCCTCAAGAGTTCGAAGACGGCGGACAAGCAACCTTCGACGAGATAACTGAGGTTGATTTGGAACTCCCGATAACCCAAGGCCGACCTACATCAGCTCACTCTTGTCAGAGGAAATGAAAGAGCAGATAATCGCCCTGCTGCATGAGTTCGCCGACTGCTTCGCGTGGACGTACAAAAAAATGTCTGGCCTATCCCATGAAGTGGCCGTGTATAAACTGGCTATATCTCCTGATGCCAAGCATGTCAAAAAAACTCCTCGAAGAATGAGAAGGGAGCTGGCAGAAAAGGTCATCGAGGAAACTAAGAAACTTATCGATGCTGGCTTCATCAAGGAAGAGAAGTACGCAGACTGGATCGCATGCATTGTCCCAGTAAAGAAGAAAAATAGGCAGATCCGGGTTTGTGTCGATTTCAGGGACCTTTACAAGGCATGCCTTAAAGATGATTTCCCGCTTTCGGTCGTGAAATGATGGTCGATGACACCTCAAATTACGAGCTATTCACCTTCATGGACGGTTCTTCTGGGTACAATCAGATAAAAATATCGCCTGAGGATGAGAAGCATACAACATTTCAAACCTTGATCGGCATATACTGTTACAAAGTGATGCCATTCGGACTGAAGAACGCAGGTTCTACATATCAAAGGGCAATGACCAATATTTTGATGACCTAATCCATAAAGTCGTCGAATGCTATGTTGATGATCTGGTCGTCAAGACTAAAACTAAGGCCGATCACATCCAAGATCTTAGGACCGTTCTCATTAGACTGGGGGAATACGATCTGAAGATGAATCCTCTAAATTGCGCTTTTGGCGTGTCATCGGGAAAATTCCTGGACTTTATAGTCCGACATCGGGGGATCGAAGTTGACCCATCCAAGATAAAAGGCATCATGGAGATGCCCCCTCCAAAGAGTCTGACGCACCTAAGATCTTTTCAAGGCAAGCTTGCTTATATACGAAAGTTTGTCTCAAATTTATCGGGGAGATGTATGCCCTTCTCAAAGCTCATGAAGAAAGGAGCTCCTTTTGTCTGGGATGCCGAATGTCAAGAAGTGTCGAAAGCATCAAACAGTACCTGTTGCACCCTCCAGTGCTTGCTGCCCTTATTCTAAATAAACCTTTGATTCTCTATACTGCCGCCCCAGATGAGCCACTCGGTGCACTCCTTGCCCAGAAAAATGAGGAGGGAAAAAATACCCTCTACTACCTCAATCGAACTTTAGTCGGGGCGGAACACAACTATTCCTCGATCGCAAAGCAATACTTGGCTCTGATATTCGCTGTGAAGAAGCTGAGGCATTATCTGCTCGATCAATGGGTTATGCTGATCTCCAAGGTCGGCCCGCTCAAACACTTGATTACCAAAGCAAACCTAGCCGGTAGAATGGAGAGATGGGCTGTCATGCTGCTTGAATTTTGTAAGGTGTTTTTCGTCACCCCATTGAGATAGGAATACGCACGCGCTTGTCAGGCGCATTACAGATTCCCCCTGCCTAGGGTAGGCTGGGGTTTATTGATTATGAGGATCCGAATCTCCGGCAGCCGCGGACTAAGATGCCATTAATTATCCCTCGCCTTTGGAGCGAGGGAACCTCCGATTAACGGGTTAAACTGGTCATGCGAACTCAATGTGCAGTGTTGTGTTTTAAAGGGGTTTTGGATATATCGGGGGCCCCGCAGAGTTTTTACGGGGGTCCCACTACCGGGATAGCGGGCTGGGGGTCAAGGGGGCTAGCAGCCCCCTTGTGGGTTACGGGGCAGCACCCCGTTAGAAATTTTTTCTAACGGGAACAGTGTTGTAGAGTATGTGTGTGTGTGTATGTATATATACGTATATATGAAAAAAAGGGAAAGGGCATCCAAAGGATGCGTGGGTAAAAGCGCCAGCGCTTTAAGCGCTCGGGCGCTAGCGCCCCATGTGCCAGGAACGTGGGCGCTCGGGCGCCAGCGCTTTGGGCGCCAGAGCGCTAGCGCCCCATGTTCCAGGCACATGGGTGCTCGGGCGCTAGCGCTTTGGGCGCTAGTGCCCCACGTGCCAGGCATGTGGGCGCTCGGGCGCTTGCGCTCTGAGCGCAAGAGCGCTAGCGCCCCACGTGCCAGGCATGCGGGCGTTTGGGCTCTAGCGCTTTGGGCGCAATGGCGCTCGGGAGGCAAAAAGGACTTGGTCCCTGCAATGAGAGTTGTACTCCCAGAAAGGAGCACTTATTATTTTGTATATATGTATATATATGAGGAGTTAAACTCCTAAGATATTTCGAAGCTGATGAAGGGGCTTCTCCCCTTGAGCCCTGGATCTTCCCCAAAGTGAGGTTTCTGGAGATGGGTCTCCCTCTTCTTCCTTTGTTGGCCGGATCTTGAAGATCAAGGAGTATGAGATTTTAAAAATCTCTCCTTTCTGAGATCTGATGGAAGATCTGAGTTTCCCTTTATGGGTTTTGTGGTGAAAAACTATTTAGTTTTATAAAAGGAAGTGTAAAACTCTTGATTTAATTCAAAAGAAAGAAGAAGGTTTAGAACCTTGAGTAAGGAGATGGAGGCACAGGAACCCTAGTTTTTTTTTTGGGGAATGAAAAGTCTATACTTTATTCATCATCATGTTGCCTTATATAGGCTTACATATTTACATGTAGCCCCTTGGGCTTTACAAAATGGCATTTTGCCCATCCCATGGCTCATGTGCCATTTTATTTTGCACATAAGCCATGGGCTTTACAAAAATTTGGCTTTATGCCCATTTTGCTTACATTCATGCACAAAAAAATACATCAAAATTATTTGTTACATGATTTTTTATTTCAGCATGGAGGAGGGCCGGCCGCTTCTTGTTCGGACTCGACTTGGGTATGGGCCCACTTGATCTGGGCTTGGGCCCACTTGGCTTGGGTTGATCTTGACTTTGACTTGGTCAACCGGGATGCAATTTTCGACCCCAACAAAGTGCCCCCCATCAATAAATTCACACCTCATATGTGGGCCGTGTGCATGAAATTGACGGATCTTCTTTCATGTGGAGGCGACTTGATTTGGTTCCCGCTTTTTGGGAAGCCGGCACTGCCATTTTTACGACATGGACGGTCGACGCTTGACGCGTCTCCAAGACGGAGTGTCCGTGGTAGACGTTTTCCTGGCCCAGAGTGATTTGGTTCCTGCTTTGTAGGAAGTTTGCACTGCCATTTTTACGACATGGACGGTCGACGCTCTGATCCGGAGCGATTTGGTTCCCGATTTGTGGGAAGCCTGCACTGCCCTTTTTGCGACATGGACGGTCGACACTTGACGCGTCTCCAAGACGGAGTGTCCGTAGTAGACGTCTCCCTGGCACGGAGTGATTTGGTTCCCGCTTTGTAGGAAGCCTCCACTGCCATTTTTACGACATGGACGGTCGACGCTCTGATTCGGAGCGATTTGGTTCCCGATTTGTGGGAAGCCTGCATTGCCTTTTTTGCGACATGGACGGTCGACGCTTTGATCCGGAGCGATTTGGTTCCCGATTTGTGGGAAGCCTGCACTGCCCTTTTTGCGACATGGACGGTCGACGCTCTGATCCGGAGCGATTTGGTTCCCGATTTGTGGGAAGCCTGCACTGCCCTTTTTGCGACATGGACGGTCGACGCTTGACGTGTCTCCAAGACGGAGTGTCCGTAGTAGACGTCTCCCCGGCACGGAGTGATCTGGTTCCTGCGTTGTAGGAAGCCAGCACTGCCCTTTTTGCGACATGGACGGTCGACGCTTGACGCGTCTCTGAGACGGAGTGTCCATAGTAGACGTTTCCCTGGTCCGGAGTGATCTGGTTCCTGCTTTGTAAGAAGCCTGCACTGCCCTTTTTGCGACATGGACGGTCGACGCTCTGATCCGGAGCGATTTGGTTCCCGATTTGTGGGAAGCCTGCACTGCCCTTTTTGCGATATGGACGGTCGACGCTCTGATCCGGAGCGATTTGGTTCCCGATTTATGGGAAGCCTGCACTGCCCTTTTTACGACATGGACGGTCGACACTTGACGCGTCTTCAAGACGGAGTATCCGTGGTAGACTTTTTCCTAGCCCGGAGTGATCTGGTTCCTGCTTTGTAGAGAGCCTGCATTGCCCTTTTTGCGACATGGATGGTTGACGGTTGTCGCGTCTCCGAGACGGAGTGTCCGTGGTAGACTTTTCCCTGGCCCGGAGTGATCTGGTTCCTGCTTTGTAGGAAGCCGCACTTCCCTTTTTGCGACATGGACCATCGACGCTTGACGCGTCTCCGAGGAGGAGTTCCCGTGGTAGACGTTTCCCTGGCCCGGAATGATCCGGTTCCTGCTTTGTAGGAAGCCTGCACTGCCCTTTTTGCAACATGGACGGTCGACGCTTGACGCGTCTCCGAGACGGAGTGTCCGTGGTAGACGTTTCCCTGGCCTGGAGTGATCTAGTTCCTGCTCTAGAGGAAGCCTGCACTGCCCTTTTTGCGACATGGACGGTCGACGCTCTGATCTGGAGCGATTTGGTTCCCGATTTGTGGGAAGCCTGCACTGCCCTTTTTGCGACATGGACGGTCGACGCTCTGATCCGAAGCAATTTGGTTCCCGATTTGTGGGAAGCCTGCACTGCCCTTTTTGAGACATGGACGGTCGACGTTTGACGCGTCTCCGAGACGGAGTGTCCATGGTAGACTTTTCCCTGGCCCGGAGTGATCTGGTTCCTGCTTTGTAGGAAGCCTGCAGTGCTCTTTTTGCGACATGGACGGTCGACGCTTGACGCGTCTCCGAGACGGAGTGTCCATGGTAGACTTTTCCCTGGCCCGGAGTGATCTAGTTCCTGCTTTGTAGGAAGCCTGCACTGCCCTTTTTGCGACATGGACGGTCGACGCTTGACGCGTCTCCAAGACGGAGTGTCCGTGGTAGACGTTTCCCTGGCCCGGAGTGATCTGGTTCCTGCTTTGTAGGAAGCCTGCACTGCCCTGCCCTTTTTGCGATATGGACGGTCGACGCTTGACGCGTCTCCGAGACGTAGTGTCCATGGTAGACTTTTCCCTGGCCCGGAGTGTCACGACCCGAAATAGCACGTGACTGGCCCTTGAATCATATGAAGTCTATAGGACCTCATCTAATTCAAGTAAGCCAAAAGCCCAGAAATCTAAAACCATTTTAAATAATAAATGAAGGAAAACTAGTTTTAAAGAAGTGAAGAAAACATGTTTTAAAAACAAGGTTTTTAAATAAGTAAGCCGAATATGCATTTTTAAAATCTCAAGTCTTTTCTGAAAATTTCGGCAGAGTTTCCTTTGTAAATGCTGGCCCCGATCGGGGTACAACAAGAATAATATATGCATAATGATAAAAGGCATCCCCAAGTGGGAGCTAACTCTTCGTAAATCGACGGTCACAACCACGCAAGCAATATAATATACAACGCCGAAGGGCGAGGATCAAAACTCAAAAGGAAACTCAATATCAACCTGAAAACCCATAATAATACAACGCGCGACTCTAGGTCGAAAGAATATACAACACTGGTCATCTAAGTCTGAAATAAGTATATATGTCTGGTTGATGGAATTACTAGATACAACTGATTAAAATAAATACAAGGGTGGTCACGATGCGAGTGAACCCACCTACCAAAGCAATCACCCAGAAAGGAAGCAGTGTGCCAGCAAAGCCGTAACGAAACCTGTACGGCAAAACCTGCAAGAACTGTGGCACAAAGGGGGTGAGTTGCCAACTCGTGAATAGAAAACATCACAGAGCAGAAATCGTATGTATGACTCATCCTAGGTCAAACGATCAGTAATATATATCCTCAATATGAATAAGTCTGAAGCATGATAAGGTGGCAAGGGTAAACATCTATACATAAGTATAGTACTAAGTGCTCGTGTCAGTGCCTCTGGTAGCAACCTATCATAAATATGAGGTGTGATCAATGTAATTAACATGAAATCAGTGTCAACTATATCATGAAGTCTAAATACGTGGATATCATCCAATTATGTAATCAATGTCTGTATGTATGTGGATCTCGTCCACGTGTCACCCAATGACACAAAACATCATGCAGGTAAATATCATAAAGCATATGCATGAAAGTATGAGGATATAAATCAACATGTGTCTCTCGCGACACATCAAAATCATGGAACCTGAGTGTCTAGTATCGACACTCGAAAACATCATGAAACCCGTGCCCAGCATCGGCACGTAAATCCTCATATATATAGGGCTCCGTCAGTCCGGATCGGCCGACGGGCTCCGTCAGTCCGGATCGGCCCATATCATCTCTCGACTCCGGTCGGTATCCTCTGGATATCCGCAGAGCTCAAATTCAATCACCGGTAGGTAGTGGTCCCTTTGGCAGGCTCATCGTCATCCACACGAAATCTCTCTCCCGCCCCGGGGTACCATACCGGGTCTACCATGTACCCGCAAACGGAATCATATGCCTCCTCAAATCGGGTTTCACATATCACATGTCTAAGAACCGAGAAAACGCTTGGTGGACGCACTGAAATATCATATCAAGAGAAACCGGGTTTTTAAAACAATACATGCTTTCTTTTGAAATAGCCACGGTTCTCAAATCCAGAAATATCATAGAAACAACATATCTCAATGCGTATAATCATAAAGAATGATATATGCGACATATAATAGAAATGTAAGCATATCAGTATCTCATGCAACATGGAATAGTAATATGCACATATCGAGGGAAACCGCTCTTTTAAAATGAATCGGTTTTAAAATATATCTTGCGGTTCCCAAATCTCCAAAATCATGCCAGAATCATCTATGTATGTGCAAATACGCATGTATGCAAGTATGGGTGTACAATATGTGTGTACACAAGTATGTCATATCCTGATGCAACAATCCTCTGTGTAGTGACACGGCAATTATTGATGATGAAGTGTGTGAGCGGGCAAGCAGGTGTATGTGGAACATACGCATCATCGATAATGGTGTTGGTGTCCTGACAGCATGGGTTTAATATGACAATAAACACATTTACACATGCAATGCGATGCGAATAGCAAGAATATGCGGAAATCGAATAATAAATGCAACAGTGAAGAATCTACATCAACACACACACACACACACACACACACACACACACACACACATATATCATACAGTTTTGCCATTTGAAATAACACGAATCGTGGGGTTAGAAAAATAAGAGCTACGGTGTTTTTAAGACAAGATGCGTCTTTTGAAAATATCCGTAGAATCCCTTGACCTGTTTTAAAAATACTCACGATTCGTTAGTTTTGAAATAGGTATTGTTCCCCTCCGAACACAGAGACGCGACCGCGTAGGTCCGTCTTGCTTGAATTCGGGGCAGATGCTAATTAGTGCTATCCGTCCACCTCTCCGAAGATGCCAAGTTGAGTTATGACACCATATATCGAAGGTTTAAACGGATGCGGCCGATATAGCAGACTTCGTCAGATTCCCCCTCATTTGAGGGGTTTTTGATTGTGGGGACGCTCTTCCCTGCAGGCGCAAGCCCCTGCAGTTAATTATACTACCGCATTGCGGTAACCACTTTTTCCTTCTCCAGATGATCACTTCGTGTCGTGGGTGTTTGTTTTGTTTTTGGTTGTCTGTGTATTGTATACGGAGACTAATTTATGTTGTCGCCCGTAGGGCGTGGATTAGTCCAAATCCGTATTTTCTTAGATTTGGGTTTGGGGTTTGGGTTTAAGGATACGTTAGTCTCATTTGGGACTAAGATCAACTTAAACGTATGTTAAGGATACGTTAGTCTAATTTTAGACTAAGATCAACTTAACGGGATCGTTTAGATCCGATAAGAGGGCATTTGGGCTCTATTGTTTAGTTTAGGGACATTGCGGTCGATTAGTTTAAGAACATTACGGTCTAATGTTAGTTTAAGGACATCTCGGTCCAATGTTAGTTTAAGGAAATCTCGGTCCATGGGTTTTAAAGGACCCCACAGTCCGAGGTTAAGGACATCATAGTCCATGGGTTTTAAAGGACCCCACAGTCCGAGGTTAAGGACATCATAGTCCATGGGCTTAAGGACCCCACAGTCCAGTTTAAAGACGTCATAGTCTATGAAATGTATGGTTGTCGGGACTCGTCACCTCTCTGAAGACGTTGAAGGATTACAACGACATATATCAGAGGGGTTCAGAGATGTACCATTGAACCGGTGTGAGTTGGTTGAAAGATCTGTAGTCCAATTTGGGGCTAAGATCTGTTAAAATATTTATAAGCAGATGGGCTCATTTTATATAAGTTGAGGACTTATGGCCAATATTGGGCTAAGTCCAATAAATGTTTAACATTTTTATTCTGGCTATTGAGCCTTTATTTGGGCTTGGCCCTTCTGACAATATTTTTGTCTTTTATTGAATGCCGAGCATTCACCAGAGCTCTGGGCTTATTAAAGAACAATTTATGTTCTGTCGGCGCAACATATGGTATGCTAGGCGCTTTGCGCCAGTCAAAGAGCGCAGTGCGCATCTGCCACGTGGCGCATACGTGAAGGACACGTGTTGCGCTTGGCGCTAGACACCAGATGATGAGCGTATGATGCCAGTTTATGAGCGCTGAGCGCTAGTCCATGAGCGCATTGCGCTTTCAATTTACTGGCGCACATGTGAGTGACACGTGGAGCGCCAGCCCATGAGCGCAGTGTGCTATTTCAGAAGCGCAAGCTGTTAATTGGCGCATACGTGGTTGACACGTGGCGCATTTTGGCGCTGAGCGCCGGTCCAGAGAGCGCAGAAGCGCAGTTCAAGAGCGCAAGGCGCATTTCAAAAGCGCAAAGCGCATCTGATCAATTTTATGATCTGGAAAACAAGTTTATGTTCTTTTAAAAGAGACTTTGTCTCAAGATTTAAGAACAACAGTTCTTATTTTTGCAGGAGAGATTTCAATCTCTTGTATTAATGAAAGTCTTTGCCTTTATAGATCCATGATCCTTAAGAGCATTTAATAATTCTCTCCCCCTTTATAATGATATGTTCATGATCTCAGAAAGACAATTTGTCTTATAGATCTATGATCTGTGAAAGAAGTAAGTACTTCTTTATTTTTATGATGAGATCTTTTGATCTTTTTATAAAAGACCTTGGTCTTTGTAGATCTATGATCTGTGAAAGAAGTAAGTACTTCTTTGTTTTTATAATGAGATATTTTGATCTTTTTATAAGAGACCTTGGTCTTTGTAGATCTATGATCTTTTAAGAAGATAATTCTTCTTTTTAATTATGAGATGATTTCATCTCTTTTTTCATCACCATTCTTTTTACCTTGAAGAAAAAATCTTCTTTTGCTGAGAACTATGCTTCTCTTCCTTTGAATTTTTCAATGTTTATGGGGGGGAGGGGTTTCCCTATATCAGACTTGAAGTCTTGGGGCCTTTATATAGGACAAGCTGATTTGTTGAATCAGATAAAGAAATCTCTCTCTGATTGATTTGAGGATGTTTCCCCACCATTGGATCTTTGATCCTAGGGCTTCTGTTTTACAGAAGGCAATCTTCTTGTTTTTAACAAGATTGAAAAATCTTTCCATAACAGATTTAATTCTGATTAATTAATGATTTATCATTATTATTAGATCTTTTCATCTAACGGTGGGGAATTTTTTAATTCCAGTGCTAGCGCACCCGAGCTTTGCACGTGGTGTGCTGCTTAGAGCGCATCGCTCTTAGCGCTAGCGCATCTGTGTCTTACACGTGGTGCGCTGCTCGGAGCGCAGCGCACTTAGCGCTAGCGCACCCGTATTTGACACGTGGCGCGCTGCTCAGAGCGCAGCGCACCTAGCGCTAGCGCATACATGGTGCGCTGCCTAGGGCGCAGCGCGCCTAGCGCTGCATCTGAAGTGTTGCTTCAATTTTGAAATTTAAATTTCAAACAGAGCTTTGCTCTGATTGGGGGGAAAAAATGCCCCCCCACCGTTGTGCTCACGTGGCCCACATGTGAGTGCAGCGGTGGCAGCATCTGCGTCCTTGGATCAACTCAGAAGTTGAAGAGGCGTTTCAATGCCTATAAATAGGACCTTTGGTCCTTTGGTTGATTCTGTTCATCTTCTTTCTTTGAGAATTTTTATTCTCTCACAGAGCATAGCTCTCCATCTTAAGAATTTCTTTTCTTAAGGACAAAAACTTTATCAAAATTTAGGTAAAGATTAAATCTTTTAATAATATAGGGTTTTACCCATTAACGGAGTCTTTCTCTTCATAGATCTTTGATCTAAAGAAAACCCTTTTAGGGTTTCATTAACAGAGCTTTTGCTCTCTTCAAATCGTGAAGAACTTTTAAGAGTTTGTTCATAGATCTTGAAGATCTCAGAATTTTTAATTCATAAAAATTTGATTTTAATTTTTTTTTTCTGATGGTTTTTCCCATCATCTTTACAGAGCCAGGCTCTTGAGGAATTTTTATTCTTTTATGATCAGAATTTGACAAGTGTCACTCTGTCACAGAGCATTGCTCTCAAAGGGAGATTTCCTCCTCTTCCCAAGGGATCTCTCATTTAATAAGAATTTTCTTGAGGATCTCCTTATTTAATTTGCAGTCTCATCAAATGATGTGACTGTTTTATTAATTGATGAATTGTCATCTAGATTCTGTGGGGCCCCCTTTGGTCCCCCTCTACTGCATTGCAGTGTGGTACAAATTCTAAAGTACCAAGTGTCAGAATTTAAATTAAATGATAGCACTTACAGTTGACTTTTGTCCCTTTTCGCGCAGGCGACATGTCTTTCGACACTTCCTTTCCGTTCATCCGCTTAGAAGGCAGATTTCCTGAGGCGCCCGTAGACCGAGAGGTTCTCGCACTGATCAAAGACCACGACCCGGAATACAAGAATCTTCACCTATGGGGTAGATGGTATGATCAGATTATCAGAGGCCGCCGGAGCTTTTCTTGTGCGACGTCTTCAGAGCCTATCTCGGCGATCCCGTATGCAGATGCACCCCCGGTGAACTATGCCGTCGAGGTGGTTAATTAGACTTCGGAGGGTCTCCTTCAGCCTACTATTGCCGCAGTACCCGTGCAGCCGGCGGCGGCTTTGGACACCCTAGGGTGGCGTATATGTCAGGGCGAGTCACGCCATTGGGCACAGCCCTACAACATCGGGCTAACTCCCCGTCATCCGGCCGGGTACTTGCAGTGGGCCCGGTATATCTTATCGGCAAAGAAATCGCAGCTGCTAAAGCTTGGCTTATAACCTGCGGTCTACGCTTCCTTGTTCCAGTATTCTGCACCTCCCACATGGTGGATCAAGGCGTTTTTGGAGCAGTGGAACATCCCGACCCATACCTTCCTCTTATTGGATAGAGAGCTCTCCATTTCCTTGGAAGAATTTACCGAGGCTTCTGGTTTACCAGTTAGGGGGGAGCACTACGAGGAGCTGCTTCCTCCGGATGAATATGTTTTTGCCACCAAGCCAGTGGTGATGGGTCTTACCCCAGAGAACGCCATTCAGCACCAGTTCCCAAGTCTGATAAAGGTGTTGAACATGTATGAAAGCCTCTTTCTTGAATCCGGAGGCCGGGGGGTCAGCTTTGCAGACTTCATTGCCCGTTTTCTTCCCCCAGAAATTTTGTCGCGACAAGGAGAAAGGTTTTCTAAACTTGATGATCCTTTTACCTTTGGCTTGGACCGTCGGCCAATACTGGAAGCTGATCAAAAGGGTTTCTTTCTTCCTGACGTCGCGATCGTCCCCCTGTTAGAAATCGCCGCTCCGGGCATTGATGAGGAAGCGTTCTTTCTTGGGTTTCTCAGTTTATGGTTAAGATGGTTCGCGCTTCCTGTGCATCCTCATTACATGAGGCCTTCTATCTTCTACCCCGCGCATCACATGGTTGCCGGAATACAAGTGGCCATCGGGATCGCCGGGTTAGCCCACCTATATCACGGCCTCAGCTTAGCAGCGGATACCACTGAACCAGGGGTGCATCCTGCCAACTTCCCAATGCATTACTTCACTTCATGGATGGAGCTGAACGTGCTTGGGGTCTTTGGCATCCACAAAAGACCTTCTTTTTATGACAGATGCAAGTTTCCTTGGATAATGCGGCTGGTTGACGCCTCCATCGTGAGTCCGTCACCGCGGGAAGCTAGGGGCTTGCTCCTCCGTCCATGCACGGTTGGAGCTGGTATGTCTTTCACAGACAAAGTCTTGACTATCGGCCAGGAAATTTCAAAAGCGGTGCTGCCATTGCAAGACATCTTTAAAGACAGGGCCTCCGTGTTGAAAGCCCGGGAGATTCTTCATTTGTACTCCATCAGGCCGGGCTTTCTTGTATTCAGGCAAAATGATGCGGTGCTATTCATAAGATACAACCCACATCGTTTCGCCCAGCAGCTGAGTTACAATCAGGGCGTCCTACTTGAGGCTTTCCTGGCAGAACCTGTTGCTACCGAAGAGGGAATGCGGAATGCGCTGCATCATTTCATGCGCTTGAACATAGGGTCCAGCTTCTTTATCAGCGAACCGAGCTATGTCCCGAAGGCCCTTAATGTACACGTGGCCTGGTACCAACATTCAATGGGCGCCGTTATCAGGGAGGAGAAGCGACTGCTGCTCGATCGCAAAGGTGTACCCCCTGCTGTTGATCAAAACGTCCTTCTGAAGCGACGGACTATTGTCCCACCTCCGCTAAGAGAAGCTTCCATGATCGAAGTCCCGCACGACAGGCCCGAGCTACCGATACCCCGGGCTCCTGTAGAAAAGGTGACTGTAGCTTCCCCTGATTCTGGCGTGGGTTCAGACATCGGGACTCGTCGTCCTAAGGTGCCTACCAAGTGTAAGCTGGTGTTAGAGGCAACCGAAGCTCGCTCACAGAAGAGGAAGAAGAAGTCGCTCTTCTCTGCTGACGTTGTATTTGGTCAGGAGCCTCATGCTCCTTATGGCGAGGGCCTGAGCGAGTATGGGACAAATGAGGGTCTATTCATGCCGCCAGATGATACTGATCTGGCGGCTGCCATTGCAGCTTCTGAGCAATTGGCAAGCCACGAAGCGGGATTGGCCATCCTCGCGCAATCAGGTAACCATTAGCTGAACCTTTCGTCATTACATCATATTTTTTCATCATATTTTGACTGACACTTTTCCCTTTTTAATAGGCATTTCCACTAAAGAAGCCCGGCTTCTCTTAAGACTTTTGAGGAGGAGGAAAGACTTCGAGCATCTTTAGGCATCGGTACATTTCGGTTCACCGTGTCTCCGCTCCCGTTTCTTATGGGTAATCTGACCCCTATTTTTCTTCTTATCACAGGAACTACCTTTACTCAGGTTATTCCAAGCGTGGCACCGACTTCGCAGGGCGGTGCGAAGATGCCCCCAAGGTCGGCTATCGAAGCTCCATTTCCGCCGGTATTGTCGAAAGAAGCCTCACTTAAACAACCGATGACGGATGCCATAACGGCTCCAGAGGTAACCTTAGGCGCGGACGATGATGTCTTATTGATGGAGGCTTCTAGAAGATCCGCTCTCACGGCCCGAGCAGAAAGGAAACGCAGAGTGCGCGCAGCAAGGGAGCGTAACGCTGCCTTGGCTACGGGTGCAGGTCCGAGCGCTGCTACTCCTGCCCTCACCCTTTCAGAGGATGCTTCGGCTGCCTTGTCTACCGCCCACAGACAGGCAGCTCGTGCGGCTCAGGAGGCAATCGAAAAACCGATCCAAGGTAACGTAATATTGGGTTATTTTGTCAAAGTTTTAATTTTCAGGCTCTCATATATCCTATCTTGCAGGGCTTAGTTTTGCCGAGGAAGCGGCGCGTGACGTGGCGGCAACCACCGAACCCGGAATAGCGGCAGGTGAGACAGCTACAATCGCCGACCCGAGATAGCGGTGGGTGAGATGGCTACAGTTGCCGAGCCCGAGGCAGCGATGGGTGAGATGGCTACAGTTGCCGAGCCCGAGGTAGCCACTCTTTCTCAAGAGTCGGGTACTGCTCCAATCGTCGCTCTTTCCCCTTGCGGCTCCTTGCCGTTGCCGGGTGCTGCGAGTGTCACGACGATTCTCGTGGAATCGGGGGATGAGGCTACGGGTGGCGAGACCATTCCGATGGAGGAGAGTGAAGCATTCGCTGCCTCCAGTGAGGCCCTTGTCGCGGTCTCGACCAGCGACTCACCAGGTAGATTTTGGGTCATTACTTTCCCCTTTATTTTGCAATCCCTTTTAATTTCTTTTTTACAGCGTTTCTCTTATTTCTAATGCAGGTGTGATGAGCGCTGGGGTTGTGCCACCCGAGAAAGCATCTCCAGTTGCTACTCTAACGGTGACCGCTCCTCTACCTTCTCTCGTACCATCTCAAATGCTGGAAGGTGCGGATCTGTGACCCCTTAGTTTCATTACAGGCTGTATAATTTATGTACTGACATTGTATTACTGCGTTCTTGCAGGAGTCCTTTTGATCACCTGTATCAGGTGCTACACCCACACTTCTCTTTCCAGTCAGAGATTGCCTCATCTAGTGGCGCTGGTGAGTATAGGCTTCAGCTAATGTCTCTTCTTTTACGGGCAGCCAAATCGTTTCTAATTATTCTTTGTTTTGATTGCAGCACTACAGATCGAAGGAGGAGACGAAAGAACAGTTGCGCCACTGGTACTCCCGGCCTTGCCACCTGCTGCAGCCAGTATAGTAAACTCCATTGTTCATGAACCTCTTCTATTTCTTGAACCATCATTTGACTGTGATTTGTTTTGCAGCGGTGATATCAACTTCGGCTCCGTTCGAATCTCGAATCGTAATGCCTGCATGCCCCTTTTCTCGACGTTCATCTTCCAAAGGCGTTGTGAATAGTCTGCGCATGTTGAGCGACTACATCGAGGAGCTTGACGTGGATACTCCCACATTTGCTGCGGATTTTGCCGCGGAGGTTAATCCTATGCCGGCGACGCTTGTGAACTTTCATAATGAGGGCGTCGTTGAGTCTTGGGTTAATCTCTGCAGGAAAATTGAGGGTTGCCTGCATGAGCTCGAGGTCGGACATCCTGCTCCAGAGGTCCTGGCTGTGAACACCCAGCGGGCTGCGTGGGTCGAGCAGAGCACTCCCTACTTCCGTCATCTTGAATAAGAGGCGGCCTTAAAACGTAAGGAGTGTGAAGAGACTTCAAGCGAGTCTGCCCGGCTGCACGCTCAGGTTGATGCAAATGCTGTGCAGTTGAAAACCATCTTTGAGAGCCTTCTACGATGTATTTCCGATGGGCTAACGCTGAGGCAGAAGCTCGACCTCATCGAGCAGGATGCACAGAGTCGTGAGGCAGCTTGGCGGGTCGTTGATGAGCGACTTTCGTCTTACTTGCAGCAACGAGCCCAAGTCGAAGCAGAGTTGGCCGCGACAGCTGATCAAGAAAAGGGGCTGAGGGAAGTGCGCGAGCGGCTGATCGGGCTATTGAAAGTGCTTCCCTCTCAATAATTGTTTTTTGTACCATTTGTAATTTTGAATAAAATGTATCCAATTTTTATTCTTTCATATGATGTATTTTGTACCCAATTGAACTCATAAATAAAAGATACATTTCTTTCGCACCATCTTGTGTTATTTCCTGCTTTCTTGTCCTTTCTGCGTTGTCGGCATGTTACCTTAGTAAGCGTAGCTTGTAGAAGATAGAGAGCATTCTGTTTTGAATTCTTTGAGAGGTAGTGATGGCTTAGAAAGCAGGTTCAGATCTGCTGCCTAAGACTTTTCAACTTCATGAGCCGTGAGAGTCTCATAAAGACTTTTCTCCCTACGAGTCGAGAGGATCTCGTAGGTGTATTTTCTCTTTAGGAATCGTGAGGATTCCTAAGTGCGTTTTCTCCTTATAAGTCGTAAGGATCTTACAAGAGAGTTTTCTTCCTCACCGGTCGAGAGGATCCGTAAGTGTTTAATGAGATTGACGTTATCCGCATTTCACGGCGTCAGATGTTGCTCCGGGCGTTTCCCACGGGGTCAAGGTTAACTTTGGCCGTGTTCCACGGAGTCGTTGGATGACGTATTTCCGAGGCGGGGTCATGTAGATGACGTGTTTCCGCAACGGGGTCATGTGGATGACGTGTTTCCGCGACGGGGTCATTTGGATGACGCATTTCCGCGACGGGGTCATTTGGGTGACATTTTTCTGAGACGGGGTCATGTAGGTGACGTATTTCCGCGACGGGGTCATGTGGATGACGTGTTTCCGAGACGGGGTCATGTGGATGACGTATTTCCGAGACGTGGTCATGTGGATGATGTATTTCCGCGACAGGGTCATGTGGATGACGTATTTCCGAGACGGGGTCATGTAGATGATGTGTTTCCGCGACGGGGTCATTTGGATGACGTATTTCCGAGACGGGGTCATGTGGATGACATATTTCCGAGACGGGGTCATGTGGATGACGTGTTTCCGCGACGAGGTTATATGGATGACGTATTTCCGAGACGGGGTCATGTAGATCACGTGTTTCCGCAACGGGGTCATTTGGATGACGTATTTCCGAGACGGGGTCATTTGGATGACATATTTCCGCGACAGGGTCATTTGGATGACGTGTTTCCACGACGGGGTCATGTGGATGACCTATTTCCGAGACGGTGTCATGTGGATGGCGTGTTTCTGCGACGGGGTCATTTGGATGACGCATTTCCGCGACGGGGTCATTTGGGTGACGTTTTTCCGAGACGGGGTCATGTAGATGACGTATTTCCGCGACGGGGTCATGTGGATGACGTATTTCCGAGACGGGGTCATGTGGATGATGTTGTGTCTGTTGTAATTTGACGAATATCGAAGTGGTCTCCCGGTTGTCTGTGAACCATCGAGATTTGGAGTAGGGGCTTTGCCGTAGCTCCAGGGTTAATTGCAGCATCTGAATCCTGCTGGAATGGGGAGGAACGCTGTTGATGATCTCTAGGCTATCCCTGAACCGTCGAGATTTGGCTTCGTTTTCTGATGGAGCCTGGGGAGGGAAGGCGTGATTCCTTCTTTGTTTGCGCCCCTGGATTGTATACAGGGATTGATATAATATCACCTGTAGGGAATAAATTTCATTTTTCTTTATTTCTTTCCGCGATACTCTATCATTTCAGCTTTTATATCACAAAGCGCCCAATCATTTCGGCTATTTTTCGCGGTGCCCAATCATTTTGGCTATTTGTTTTATTTTTACTCGCTGCTTTTCATTGCGAGTTGCCAAATCATTTCGGCTATTTTTGTATGCATACATTTTTACTTGATGATTTTGTTGCAAGTTGCCCCATCATTTCGGCTATTTTGTATGCATGTGTGGCTCACTGGCTTTTTGCTGCAAGCTTGGAATTAGACACCGATTTCGGCATCAGCACCGCTATAAATGGAATATTGCCAGGAGCGAATCATCATTTTCCTCTGTCGATGTCGAACAAAGGTGGCTTAGCAAACAATATATCTCAATGCGTATAATCATAAAGCATGATTATGCGACATATAATAGAAATGTAAGCATATCAGTATCTCATGCAACATGGAATAGTAATATGCACATATCAAGGGAAACCGCTCTTTTAAAATGAATCAGTTTTAAAATATATCTTGCGGTTCCCAAATCTCCAAAATCAAGCCAGAATCGTCTATGTATGTGCAAATACGTATGTATGCAAGTATGGGTGTACAATATGTGTGTACACAAGTATGTCATATCCTGATGCAACAATCCTACTGTGTAGTGACATGGCAATTATCGATGATGAAGTGTGTGAGCCGGCAAGCAGGTGTACGTGGAACATACGCATCATCGATAATGGTGCTGGTGTCCTGACAGCATGGGTTTAATATAACAATAAATACATTTACACATGCAATGCGATGCGAATAGCAAGAATATGCGGAAATCGAATAATAAACGCAACAGTGAAGAATCTACATCAATACATATATATATATATATATATCATACATTTTTGCCATTTGAAATAACACGAATCATGGGGTTTAGAAAAATAGGGCTACGGTGTTTTTAAGAAAAGATGCGTCTTTTGAAAATATCCGTAGAATCCCTTGACGTGTCTTAAAAATACTCACGATTCGTTAGTTTTGAAATAGGTATGACTCGGGTCTAGTCTAACATCTACTAAGTAAACTACAGATCTAACTAATAAGGTAATCGAAAGGTATGTAAACCACCTAAATCTGAGTCGATATATATATAAATATAATAGTCGGTGATCCCGCCTCAATAGTCTCACATACGATACAATATACAATATGACATCCTCGAGTCAAGAGTGCGGATCTATCATCAAAATATAGCTTGTACGTAATTCCGTCGTACGGCATCCCAAATCTGGGTACGAGTCGAATCTCACATTTATCTCATCAATTATCTGGTATCCTTATCATCATATCTCATGAACTGGGGGTACTGGTCTAAGTCTAGTACAAACTGATACCATATATATATATATATATAAATGCGTGTGTAAATCACACGTCCAAAGGCCCGCTAAAATCTCATGTCGTATCTCAAAATACGAACCACATCATATCACCGATCTCATGGCACCATGCCCAAACTCATCGACTCATCTCCAAATATCATCCACTATGCCCATCATCCAAGTGTAGGTATACGTATATATATACACATCGTCCCATACCTATGTGTGTGTGTGTATACGTATCCCCATATACGCACAAGTATATAAAAGTAAGCATGTGTGTGCGTGTGGGTGTAAACCTATTCTAGGGTTCGCAACTAAGAAGCTATACTAGTTTACTTCTAATAACCCTAAACTAACTATTGAACACTTAATCATATCCTGAAAATCCATGTCACACATAAAAGATATCATATATATATAGCATGCTAAACATCGAACTGCGGGGGTGCTATACGCCATCCACCCGACTTCCCCCGTAGATATAATCTACTCACCTTGATCTTGCTTGCCGATGTCGATGTCGCTACCATCTCCTTTATCGCCTAAAATCATCATGGGGGTACCTACATGTCACACGTATCATATCGCATTAAAACCAAAACGACACGCGGAACTCACATAGGTCAAAACCTATGGTTTGCCCTCGCAACTTAACCAAATAACACCCGATAGAGACGTACAAACGTCAAGTGATCGAATACAACACAATTCACAAAGATTCCAGAATTCAAAATAAGTAAAATCATATCCGAATCAAAGCAATAAATCAAGTATTCAGTCCCAGATTTTGTATAGGGTGAAAACAATGTGAGTAAACAACACTAGGGTGATATATAGGGTATATGTGACCTACAGAAGAAACCTGGACCCACACCCTCACCAAGTGGCCGAGCCCTCTCTCATGACAAACCGAGCTCGTCGGCCCTGGGGACTCCTCTAGGGTTCGTGCTCTCTGGGTGTTTTCTTAGGGTCAATTCTAAGCTCCTGAAGTTGTTTGTTAGTCTCGTAATCAACCCAGGTCATCCCAGATTTCCCTGCACACTCAAAGTTCACAAACCGACATTGCAAAGTTCTGTAAATCCGTATTTTTGGGTTTCGGTTGGGTTGGTCTGGGTTTCTATCAATTGGGAGGGGTTTAAGGTCATCTCTAAGGCCCAAATACACAATCTCCATTCAAATCAAATCCTAATTCCCAACTTGAGATTTCAAAGTTCACTAAACTTCGCCAAAACGATTTTAAACTTGAAATGAGCCTTAAGAAAATGAAATACTACACTAATTGTGAAGGGATTACCTCAATTAACACTCATGAATCCTCCACAGCGCCAAAATGCAAACTTTCTTGGTCCAGAGTGTAACTTGAGGGCTTGTGCACAATTTTAGTGAAGTGAGGATGGACTTTTGATGGATTTTTAGCAATGAAGTGGGGGTTTTGAAGAGGAGGGAGGAGAGGTGCTGCCATGGGCTGAAGAGAGAGAGGATAGGGATGAAAATGGTGAATGAAACAAAGCCAAGACCAAGATTTGACCCCCCCTCACCTCACTCTCTCTCTCACCCATACCTTATTATTTAATCAATTTCCTTTGTTCTTTTGTTTTCCTTTTTCATTCCCTTTTCTTTTTTTCTCACTTAGATTCAAACAACCATGCATGATAAGATGAAGAAAAGACCACGAAGAAAATGTAACAAGTGCTAAAAAAAGGACATGTGCACAAAACACGCTTAAAGCCCGATTAGCGATTTTTAATCGCAATTAGCACAAAATTAGTGTATAATCAATCATAAAAACTTAAAATTTGCATAATTCACATAAAACACCCTCTTTTAGTAATTTCCAAAATTTTCCAAATTTCCCCCCCATTTATCGGTATTTAATTATACCGCCTTATTAAAATATTCAATATTTTATTATTTAATTATAAAAATTCCCAAAAATAATGTTTTATTTTTTGAAATGTTACACGGAGTGATCTGGTTCCTACTTTGTAGGAAAGCTGCACTGCCCTTTTTGCGACATGGACGGTCGACGCTTGACGCGTCTCCGAGACGGAGTGTCCGTGGTAGACGTTTCCCTGGCCCGGAGTGATCTGGTTCCTGCTTTGTAGGAAGCCTGCACTGCCCTTTTTGCAACATGGACGGTCGACGCTTGACGTGTCTCCGAGACGGAGTGTCCGTGGTAGACGTTTCCTTGGACCGGAGTGATCTGGTTCCTGCTTTGTAGGAAGCCTGCACTGTCCTTTTTGCGACATGGACGGTCGACGCTTGACCTGGAGCGATTTGGTTCCCGCTTTGTAGGAAGCCTGCACTGCCCTTTTTATGACATGGACGGTCGACGCTTGACGTGTCGCCGAGACGGAGTGTCCGTGATAGACATTTTCTTGGCCCGGAGTGATTTGGTTCCCGCTTTGTAGGAAGCCTGCACTGCCCTTTTTACGAGATGGATGGTCGACGCTCTGACCTGGAGCGATTTGGTTCCCAATTTGTGGGAAGCCTGCACTGCCCTTTTTACGACATGGACGGTCGACGCTCTGATCCGGAGCAATTTGGTTCCCGATTTGTAGGAAGCCTGCACTGCCCTTTTTGCGACATGGACGGTTGACGCTCTGATCCGGAGCGATTTGGTTCCCGATTTGTGGGAATCCTGCACTACCCTTTTTGCGACATGGATGGTCGACGCTCTGATCCGGAGCGATTTGGTTCCCGATTTGTGGGAAGCCCGCACTGCCCTTTTTGCGATATGGACGGTCGACGCTCTGATCCGGAGCGATTTGGTTCCCGATTTGTTGGAAGCCTGCACTGTCCTTTTTGCAACTTGGACGGTCGATGCTCTATTTGACTTGCTCTGCTTCCGCAGTGTCAGGGGTGAACTTGACTTGCTCCACTTCTTGCGGTGTCGAGATTGGATTCTGACTTGCTCCGCTTTCTGCGGTGTCGGAGTTGCAGTTGACTTGTTGATTGTGATTTGGGTTGACATCAGCATCACTATACTGGAATATGGTACCAGGAGCGAATCATCATCTGTCTTTGAGAGGATTTGAGGATTTGGTTTTTGTTTGGCATCTGCATTGCTGCACTGGAATAATGCCAGGAGCAACTCATCATTTGCTCCGGGAGGATTTGGGAATTGGTTTTTGCTTGGCATCAGTATCGCTACACTGGAATATGGTACCAGGAGAGAATCATCATTTGCGCTTGCTTATCAGGAAGCGATGGCTTATGAGACAGGTTTTAGGTCCCTATCACCTAAGACTTTTCAATTTTGTGAGCTGTAAGTGTCTCACAAGGCATTTTCTCCCTACAGGTCGTATGGATCCCGTAGGTGTATCTTCTCCTTAGGAGTCGTGAGGACCCCCAAGTGTGTTTCTCCTTTTTGAGTCGTAAGGATCTCACGTGGGAATTTTCTCCTCACAAAGTCGAGAGGACTTTGCGAGTGCGTTTTTTTTACGAGTTTGCGCCCTTTCGGGTTTTCACGAACTCGCTGGCAATCCTGCTGTTTTTACTCATGGAGACCCTTCGGGTTTTCATCCGTGCCCATTTTTCATGTGGACATATTATTTTTTTATTTTATTTTTTATTTTATTATATATATTTTTTATTTTTGGTGGGACTTTGAAAGTAGTCTCACCGGCAGGACTTGGGAGAGATAGGGGTTGTTTACGCCCGTGGATTGTATACAGTTTTACAGGATGTATGATCCAGACCGTAGGGCCGGAAAAATTTCGGAACTTTGTCGGCGTCTGCATCGCTGCACTGGAATATGGTACCAAGAGCGACTCATCATTCGCCGTTGGGGTATGGGATTTGGTTGACGTCTGCATTGCTGCACTAGAATATGGTATCAGGAGCGACACATCATTCGCAATTGGGAATTTGAGTTTTGGACGGCGTCTGCATCGCTGCACTGGAATATGGTACCAGGAGCGACACATCATTCGCAATTGGGAATTTGAGTTTTGGACGGCGTCTGCATCGCTGCACTGGAATATGGTACCAGGAGCGACTCATCATTCGCCGTTGGGATTTGAAAAATCTGAAATTTTGGTTGGCGTCTACATCGTTGCACTGGAATATGATACCAGGAGCGACTCATCATTCACCGTTGGGAATTTGAGTTTTGGACGGCGTCTGCACCGCTGCACTGGAATATGGTACCAGGAGCGACTCATCATTCGCCGTTGGGATTTGAGAAATCTGGAATTTTGGTTGGCGTCTGCATCGCTGCACTGGAATATGATACCAGGAGCGACTCATCATTCGCCATTGCCTATTGGGAAGCGATGGCTTAGGAGACAGGTTTAGGTCCCTATCACCTAAGGCTTTTCAATTTTATTGGCCGTAAGGGTCTCATAAAAGCATTTTCTCCCTACGGGTCGTAAGGATCCCGTAGGTGTATTTTCTCCTTAGGAGTCATGAGGACTCCAAAGTGTGTTTTTCCTTTTGTGAGTCGTAAGGATCCCACGAAGGTTTGTTCTCCTCATGCATCGTGAGGACACATGAGTGGGTCTTCCCAATAGACCATAATTCCAAGGGCGGAGACCAGCCGCGTAACTGGTGGTTGCGGTAGGGCATGGGTATGATAAGAATTATTTGAGCCCATGGATTGTATACGGTGGTCAACTTGGGGACCAACCGTAGGGCCGGGAGAATTTTTGGGAAATTGGATTTTGGTTGGCGTCTGCATCGCTGCACTGGAATATGGTACCAGGAGCGACTCATCATTCCCCATTTTTTTACCGCGATTGCTCTATCATTTCAGCTTTTCTTATCGCGAAAGTCGCGATTGCCCTATCATTTCGGCTTTTTATGCGCGGTTGCCCCATCATTTCGGTTTTATTTTCATTTTTATTTTTACTCGCTAATTTTTATTGCAAGTTGCCCCATCATTTCGGCTTTTTATTTATATATACATATATATATATATATATTTATTTACACATTTTTACATCCCCAGTTTAACGACTTAGAGGTCGATTATTCCCAGTTTAATGACATGGCGGTTAGCGGTTCCCAGTTTAAAGACTCAGAGGTCTATCATTCCCAGTTTAACGACGCAGTGGTCAATTGTTTCCAGTTTAACGACGTGGTGGTCATCTGACGGGGAGCTTAGAGAAGATATCCGATTGAGCAGTTGTCAGGGGCACCGCTGGAGCTTCCCGAGATGCCTTATTATTTTGTCGGTGTTGATGGCCTTGCCCCCAGCTGGGGCCAAGGAATGCCGTTCAAATACCGACTTGCGTTCGAAGATGGCAATTGGAAATTGTTAACCTGCACACAAAAACATGATTTTAGTACAGGCAATTGATATGCATATTAATTGAGGTCGCATGAAAGCTTAACCCGAAATATGGGAGGAAAGATAAGTCCCACCGGGCGTGCCAGAATCTGTAGGGTGTTTTTCGTCACCCCATTGAGATGGGAATGCGCGCGCTTGTCAGGCGCATTACAGATTCCCCCTGCCTAGGGTAGGCTGGGGTTTATTGATTGTGGGGATCCGAATCTCCGGCAGCCGCGGACTAAGCTGCCGTTAATTACCCCTCGTCTTTGGAGCGAGAGAACCTCCGATTAACGGGTTAAACTGGATATGCGAACTCAATGTGCAGTATTGTGTTTTAAAGGGGTTTTAGAAATATCGGGGGCCCCGCAGAGTTTTTATGGGGGTCCCGCTACCCGGATAGCGGGCTGGGGGTCAAGAGGGCTAGCAGCCCCCTTGCGGGGTGCAGGGCAGCACCACGTTAGAAATTTTTTCTAATGTGAACAGTGTTGTAGAGTATGTGTGTGTGTGTGTGTATGTATATATGAAAAAAGGGAAAGGGCATCCAAATGATGCGTGGGAAAATACGCCAGCGCTTTGGGTGCTAGCGCTTTAAGCGCAAGGGCGCTAGCGCTTTGGGCGCTAGCGCCTCACGTGCCAGGCACGTGGGCGCTCGGGAGGCAAAAGGGACTTGGTCCCTGCAATGAGAGTTGTACTCCCAGAAAGGAGCACTTATTATTTTGTATATATGTATATATATGAGGAGTTAAACTCCTAAGATATTTCGAAGCTGATGAAGGGGCTTCTCCCCTTGAGCCCTGGACTTCCCCAAAGTGGGGTTTCTGGAGATGGGTCTCCCTCTTCTTCCTTTGTTGGCCGGATCTTAAAGATCAAGGAGTATGAGATTTTAAAAATCTCTCCTTTCTGAGATCTGATGGAAGATCTGAGTTCCCCTTTGTGGGTTTTGTGGTGAAAAACTATTTAGTTTTATAAAAGAAAGAGTAAAACTCTTGATTTAATTCAAAAGAAAGAAGAAGGTTTAGAACCTTGAGGAAGGAGAAGGAGGCACAGGAACCCTAGTTTTTTTTTTGGGGGGGGGAATGAAAAGTTTATGCTTTATTCATCATCATGTTGCCTTATATAGGCTTACATGTTTACATGTAGCCCCTTGAGCTTTACAAAATAGCATTTTGCCCATCCCATGGCTCATGTGCCATTTCATTTTGCACATAAGCCATGGGCTTTACAAAAATTTGGCTTTATGCCCATTTTTCTTACATTCATGCACAAAAAATTACATCAAAATTATTTGTTACATGATTTTTTATTTCAGCATGGAGGGGGGCCGGCCGCTTCATGTTCGGACTCGACCTAGGCATGGGCTCACTTGATCTGGGCTTGGGCCCACTTGGCTTGGGGTTGACCTTGACTTTGACTTGGTCAACCGGGGTGCAATTTTCGACCCCAACAAATTTGACATAATCTATACTCCCTAGAAAGCAGTAAAAGGGCAAGCTCTTGCTGATTTCCTTACTGCTCATCCCATACCGGAAGGGTCATCGCTCAATTGCGAGTTACCCGACGAACAAGTGCTACACCTCGAGGATGATGAGCCATGTTGGGAGCTCTACTTCGATGGAGCCTCATCAATGAGGAGCTCTGGCAAATCAAGCATCCCGCAGATAAAAGAAGGGATATGATTGGTGTTCATCACGCCATCGATGGGAACCTTACGACGTTCTTTTGCTCACACCGAGCCTTGCACAAACAACGAGACTGAGTACGAAGCACTGATAGCTGGTCTGGAGCTCGCCATAAAAATGGAAATCCTTCGGCTACGGGTTTACGGTGACTCCCAGCTTGTCGTCAACCTGGTAAGTGGCAACTATAAGATATACAAACTCGAGTTAGCTCGATATAGAAGCCGAGTGGTGGAACTCATGAAACGGTTCACTCACATTGAACTAATGAGAGTCCCTAAGGCGTTGAACGGAAAAGCCAACATACTCGCTCACCTAGCTAAAGAGCTAGCTGATCCTGACATGGATGAAATTCTAATCATAGTCAAAAACTGGAAAATTCTACCTCCAGTCTCTTTGCGTGAAGAAGAAAGCATAAAACAAGAGAACAATCCTACCGAAGAGGTTTCGATCATTCAAGACGAGCCCAATTGGAGAGAACCCTTCATAGAGTACCTTCGATACGACAAGCCGCTCGAAGAAAAATCTACGAGGATTCAGCTGAAGAAGAGAGCTCTCCGATAAGTGTTTGTAAATAATACTCTATATCGCGGATCATATGACCAACTCTGGCTCAGGTGCCTGTCATCGGCCGAAGCCCAAAAAGTCATGAAAGAAGTTCACTCGGGTGTCTGCGGGGCTCACTAGTCCGGCCCTAAAATGAGGCTTCAGATCAAACGGCTTGGATATTACTGGCCCGCCATGATAAGGGATTGCGAAGAGCATGCAATGAAATGCCATCTCTACCAAATTCACGGTGATTTCATTCACAAGCATCCCAATCCATTACATCCTACGGTGGCGTCATGGCCTTTCGAAGTTTGGGGCACCGACATAGTTGGCCCAATTGATCCTCCGTCATCCAAACGCCACCGGTTCATATCGGCCGCAACTGACTATTTCTCCATATGGGCTGAAACTGTCCCGCTAAAAGAAGTCAAGACAGAAGATATACTGACATTCTTCCGGCATAATATTCTATACTGTTTCGGTACACTAAGAAGAATCATTTCTGATAACGAGCCTTCATTCAAGAGTTTCAAAGTCTCAAGGTTCGCTACCCAACACAAGATAGACTGGAGATATTTCTCCATCTATAATCCAAGGGCCAATGGGCTAGCCAAAGCCTTCAATAAAACTCTGTGCAAGCTCTTGAGGAAAAATGCTTCAGCCAACAAGAGAGACTGGAATCTCAAACTTCACGAGGCGTTGTGGGCATATCGTACCACGCACCGTACACCAACTCAGTCCACTCCATACTCATTACTCTTTAGAGTGGAGGTGATCCTCCCCTTCGAAGTTGAAATTCCAAGCTTAAGAATGGTCGTTCAGCACGAGTTGACGGAGGAGGAAAATGTGCTCCTCCGGCTCGAAGAGCTCGACGCCCTTGAAGAAAATAGGCTCGCAGTACAACAAAATTTGGAGTTGTACCGAGCCCAAATGCCACGGGCCTATGACAAGATGACCCGTCTCCGTGCTTTTAAGAAAGGAGAATTGATGTTGGTCCTCAAAAGACCGATCATCCCCAATCGACATGCCAAGGGAAAATTCGAGCAAAACTGGGAAGGACCATACGTCATCGAGAAGGTGTTTGATGGAGGGTCTTACCAGCTGACAAATGCCGAGGGAGAAAGGCCCATGCCACCCATCAATGGCCGATATCTTAAGAAATACTATGCGTAAATGCTCCAAGTCGCAGACGAATAGAGCACACCGGCCCTACGGTCTGGATCATACATCCTGTAAAACCGTATACAATCTACGGGCGTAAAGAACCCCTATCTCTCCCAAAGTCCAACCGGCAAGATTACATTTAAATTCCCACCAGCCTAAAAAACGGTATGTCCACAAGCAAAACGGGCACGGATGAAAACTCGAAAGGGCTCCGTGAGTGAAAACAGCATGACTGCCGGTGAGTTTGTGAAAACTCGAAAGGGCGCAAACTCGTGAAAAGAGATGAAATACACTCGAAAAGTCCTCTCGACCTTGTGAGGAGAAAATCCCTGCGTGAGATCCTTACGACTCACAAAGGAGCAACACAGTTAGGAATCCCCATGATTCTTAGGGAGAAATACACCTGCGAGATCCCCTTGACTCGTAGGGAGAAAATGTTTTATGAGACCCTTACGACTCATAAAATTGAAATGCTTTAGGTGATAGGGGTCTAAACCTGTCTCCTGAGCCATCGCTCCCCAACGGGCAACGACAAATGATGAGTCGCTCCTGGCATTTCGCTTCAGTGTTAGCGGTGCTGATGCCGACCAAAAACCCAAATCCCTAGTCTTCCCAACGGCAAATGATGAGTCGCTCCTGGTATTACGCTTCAGTGTTAGCGGTGCTGATGCCAGCCCAAAACCCGAATCCCAAGTTTTCCCAACGGCAAATGATGAATCGCTCATGGCATTGCTTCAGTATTAGCGGTGCTGATGCCGACCCAAAAACCAAATCCCAAGTCCTCCCGGGGAAAATGATGAGTTGCTCCTGGCATTATTCCAGTGCAGCAATGCTGATACCAAACAAAATCCAAATTCTAAGTTCCTCTCAAATTCAAAAGTCCCGCCAAATAAGGCAGAAATCAAACAGATCAAATTAATGTCCCATCCGGTAGCGCTTCCAAGCTCAAAAGTCCCGCTGGACAGGTAGGGAACTCCTAAAATAAATCAAATCAAACAAATCAACCCTGACACCGTAGAAAACGGAGTAAGTCAACTTCAACCCCGACACCTCAGAAAGCGGAGTAAGTCAAATCAAATCCCGACACTGCAAGAAGCGGAGCAAGCACCGACCGTTCAAGTCGCAAAAAGGGCAGCACCGACCGTCCAAGTCGCTAAAAAGGGCAGCACCGACCATCCAAGTCGCAAAAAGGGTAACACCGATCGTCACCGACCATCCAAGTCGCTAAAATGGCAGCACCGACCATCCACGTCGCGAAAAGGGCATCACCGACCGTCCACGTCGCGAAAAGGGCAGCATCAACCTTCAATTCGTCAAAACGGGAGCCAAATCAAGTCAACCTCCATGCGAAAAAAGATCCATGAATTTCATGCACACAGCCCATATATGTTGTGTGCATGTATTGATGGGGGGCACTTTGTTGGGGTCAAAAATTACACCCTAGTTGACCAAGTCAAAATCAAAGTCAACCCCAAGCCATGTGGGCCCAAGCTCAGGTTAAAAGGATTGGCCCCATGACAAAAGGAATGAAGCCATAAATTGGTTTAATGTAATTCTTTTTTTTATATGTATAGAAATAAATGTATGTAAAATAATAAAAAGGCCAAAATTTTGTAAACCTCATGACTTATGTGCAAAAAGAGATAAGCACATAAGGCATGGGGTGGCATAAGTGCCATTTGGTAAAGCCCAAGGGGCTACCTATATAGGCAACATGATGAAAAAAATCAATAAGAACTTTTTTCTCTCTCTAAAAAAAACTAGGGTTTGTACCTCCTCCTCCTTCCTCAAGATTCTAAACCTTCTTCTTTTCTTTGAATTAAATTAAGAGTTTAACCCTTCCTTTTTTCAAAAATAAATAGTTTTCACCATAAAACCCTTGAAGGGGGGCTCGGGTCTGCCATCAAATCCCTAAAATGGGAGATTTTAAGTCTCGCCTTCCCTTTTCCCCCTAAGATCTAGCCAACAGAGAGGAAGAAGAAAGATACCCATCTCTAAAAATCCCATTTCATGAGGATCCAAGGCTCAAAAGAAGATCCAAAGATTTCTAGGAGTTTAACTCCATTCAAGATCTGTTGGAGTTTAACTCCATATATCAACCCCTTTTTAGGAGTTTAACTCCAAATCTATACATAATCCCTGTTAGGAGTTCAACTCTAAAACTCCCTTGGGAGTTCAACTCCAAACACAGGGGCAAAGCCCCTTTTCCCGCTGGTGTTTCCAGCGGCCGCATATCGCGCACGTGACCCGCAGGCCCCCAGCGGTCGCGTGCAGGGCACGCGACCCGCGGACGCTAAGCACCCACGTGCGCCTCACGCGACCCGCGGGCGTTCAGTGCCCAGCGGTCGCGTGCTGCACACGTGACCCGCTGGCGCCCAGCGGTCGCGTGCTGTGCACGTGACCCGCGTGCGCCCAGCGCCCATATGCCTAGCACGTGACCCGCGGGCGCAAGCGCCCACGCGCCAGGCACGTGACCAGTGGACGCCCAGTGCCCACGTGCCAGGCACGCGTCTTTAAGACGCTTTTCACCCCTCATTTTCTCTGCACTCCACACCAGAAACACGTCCCCCGTTAGGAAATTTTTTCTAATGGGGCGCTGCCCCGCACCCCCGTAAACTCTACGAGGCCCCCGATATATCCAAAACCCTTTCAAAACACAACACACGCACACGACACATTAAGTTTGCATGATCAATTTGACCCGTCAATCGGAGGTTCTCTCGCTCTAAAGGCGAAGGGTAATTAACGACAGCTTAGTCCGCGGCTGCTGGAGATTTGGATCCCCACAATCAATAAACCCCCGCATACCTTAGGCAGGGGGAATTTATAGTACGCCTGACAAGAGCGTGCATATTCTCATCTCAATGGGGTGACGAAAAACACCCTACAAGGCTATATTCCTATATCACTTAGTGTAAAGTTTGTTTACATGCTATAATAACGATAATTCTCTATTTAGATCCTTGGTCAGGCTCGCTCAGCACCCTAAAATGTTTAAAATAACATACTTGATGCGTGCCGAAAATCGTCGGGGGTGCTAAGTGAACCCAGCACTGACACACCGTTGTGCTGTGGCGTGTAAGGGGGAGTGAGCTGAGAGAGAATCGCATTCTCTTTTAGTAAGTCCGAAAACTCTGTGCTTAAGTACTCTCCATCTCGATTCAATCGAAGTTTCTTGATGCTCAAACCAGTTTGTTTTTCTACTTCAAGTTTATACTTTTTGAATTTCTCGAAAGCTTCAAACTTATGATTCAATAAAAACACGTGTCCGAATCTTGAGAAATCATCAGTAAAAGTTATGAAGTAAGAAAAACCGCCTCCTGCATGTGTAGACATTAGCCTGCATACATCACTATGTATGAGGCTTAATAGTTCGGTAGCTCTTTCTCCGTGTCCAAAAAACAGAGTTTTTGTCATTTTACCCTTGATACAAGACTGACAAGTTGCATAAGATTTATATTCAAAGAGATTTAAATATCCATCTTTATATAGCTTGTTTGGTCTTGTTTCGTTAATATGACCAAGTCTACAATGCCAAAGAAAAGATTCATTTATATCTGAAAATTTTCTTTTATTTGTATGTTGTATGTTGAAAACTGTGTGTTGATTTAAGACGTATATTCCGTTATTCAGTGTACCATACCCAATCAACTGTTGATTCAGATTAATGTCCATAACATTATTTTGCAACACAAAATTATATCCTTCATTATCTAACAAAGAAACGGATATTATATTACATAGCATGCTTGGTACATAATAACACGGGTTCAAAACCAATATACATCCCGATGGCAACCCCAAGTGATACTCTTCCACTGACACAACATGTACATTGGAACCATTTCCAACCCGGAGAGTGTGATCACCAGTCTTAAAAACTTTGCTATTTCTCAATCCCTGCATACAATTGCAGATGTGAGAACCCGAACTGGTATCTAATACCCAGAAAGCAGAGTTTATAGAAAAACAGGTTTCAGTCACGAACACACCTGAAGCGGAAGCATCATCATGCTTCTTCTTCTTGAGATCAGCGAGATACTCAACATAATTTCGCTTACAGTGTCTCGACTTATGGCAGTAGAAACATTCTCCTTTTCCCGATCCCTTAGCCCTGGATTTGTCTTTCCCATTTACTTTTTTGATTCCACCTCTCTGTTTAGTGGGTTTCTTCTTCTTCCATCCCTTAGCCTTGGCTTTTGGGACGGAAGAGGAAGATTGCCTAATAATCAGAGAGGGAGTCTTCGCCTTGAGCGTACTCTCTGCACTTCTCAACATATTAAGAAGTTCAGGAAGTGACTTCTCCATGCTATGCATGTTGAAGTTCACAATAAACTGAGCATAGGCAGGGGAGAGAGTGCAGAACAATATCAACATATTGTTCGTTCTCCATGGTCCATCCCAGACCCTCAAGTTCTTCAATAAGAGCTATCATCTTCAAGACATGATCACCTAGCGATGTGCCAACAGCCATCCGCATCTGAAACAACTTTCTAGATGTCTCGTAGCGTAGGGTACGAGATTGCTCCCCATACAACTCCTTTGTATGGAGAAAGATTGGTTGGACACCATCTTCTCATGCTGCTTCTGATGTACATTATCCATCGAAGCTAACGTGAGGCATTTGGTTGTGGCAGAATCAGCATCCCATGTCTTGCGGATCTCCTTATCCGCAAAAGAGGAATCAGGGCCAGGGATGGGAGGGGCTGGGGCAGTGAGGACATATGCAACCTTATCATATGTAAGGGCAATATTTATGTTCCTCAGCCAGTCTTTATAATTAGGTCCCGTCATTTTATTTTTCTCTAATAGAAATTTAAGTCCAATCATGGGTATCTGCCATTAGGAGAGAGAAAAGAATACACTCAGCGAAATACTCTTACAAAGATTAGATTAGTTATTATCTTATCCAATCGATGTTTCCCACTGCTTTATCAATTTTCCTTCAAACCTTAAAAAGAAAATTAGCCAGGATTAATTACATTCTACAACTTCGCTATTCGGACAGCCAGGCCAGTGTCGGTACTTTGAGGGAGGTTCCCCGTGCTTTCGCACGGACCTAATTAAAGTAAATCTCATTTTCCCAGAGGTATAACCCCGTTGACACGTTTCTAGACACCTACTGATTAGTTAATTGTAAAGTACAAAACTCTCCTGTGAGTAACTCTTACTCATAGTGGGATCGAGATCCAACTATCACATAGAAGGTACGCAATCTCATTGCAAATTTCAACTCTTAAAACTCCCGATATGGTTTTTACCTCTAGCACTTATGACCTTAACTATGGTCAACAAATCACAAGCACTAGTCAAGTTCTACCCGTCATTTCGTAATTAATTAGACCCACTCATATGACCTTTAACTATGGTCAACAAAGTCATATAAATGTCCTAATTAATCGCATCATATGCTGTGTAGGAAGACATCACTTAGCTACCGTACACTACGTCTTAATTATGGTCAACAAACGTAGCACGTACTAAGTACTCTGCTTCCTAAAATGACGGAGGGCTGCAGATGGTTTTTAAGAAAACCTTTAACGTTTTGAACTTGATCTCATTATAGAATCAAATAGTTTTTAAAGGGGTGGTTTAAGCTCCGCATTTTTTTTGAAACTTGCATTTTCATAAAAAGGCCGAGTGGGTTTCAAATTCGATTCTACAACATCTTTAGGTTTTTTTCCTTTATATTAATCTCATTAATTTAGTCCCAACATTTAAGTTCCTAAACATCACAGAAAGAAACGAAAATAGAACGTACGCTTATGCCATCCGCATTCGTCACAGAGTCCCGTTATATATCGTTAGGTTACTTAACTAACGGCATAGCGGGGCAGGACTAGCGCGGATGCAAAATATAAGCAACGTTTATTATATATCATATATATAATAACATTCGTCTCAAGCAGTAATATGATTTCATCACAAAACATCACAGCAGAAACATATATATAAATGTATAAGATATACTAGGAAGTCTGTATTTTAAATTAAGCCAACTATAAAAAATACGGATTCCACGGTCGTGACGAATAGTCATGCCCACACCCCTAGACCCCTACGAGAGCGGCAAACAATCCTGCCAATTCTAGAGTTATGAGACCCGGTCTCGACTCCTCGAGATGGTCTCCTACTGAACTCTAGAACCCGGTTACTTGTGCTCCCCTCCTTGGGTCTATCCTAATGCGGAAAAGTAAATAATATACATCAATGGCGACATCATCCTCAACCCGGAAGTGTCCCAATAAAAGAATATTACTTACAATGAATTTTACATGAATGAAAAGAAAAACTCTCATCTCACATAAAAAAAACCCCCGGCTATTCAATCACGACGATTATATACACCATATCACCACAGTAACAGAATAATCATCATAGATTGTCAACGTAAGTAAATATGCGTATTCCCAATGTTGTCGACGTATAGCAACGAAATTAGGGATGCACATATTACATTTACGGTCGCAGAAAAGAAATATAAAACTATAACATTTGGAATCCGCACAACACTTAGACATCACAAACCCGGTCTATCTCATATCCCGGATTTCATGTCTAACCAAGTAGATCTAACATTTGGATCTCAAAAATGAAAACACCTTTTCAAAATAAATCGGGTAATTCAATAAGATTCCCGATATCGACCAAGACCGAAATGTTAGATTTACAAGCAACCAATTAATTTTCTCAAAACTAATTAGTGTAGATTCCAAATATTGTATCACATTCAGAAAAACTAGGCGATGTTAAACATTTCGATTAATCCATCAAACATCCACAATTCTCAGAGAACTCAACACTTGAGTCAAATTCAAAAATATCCAGACAGTGCCACTAGTACATACAGACCAGCACAAGAAGGCACGGTTCTTGCCTCACCAACGGCGCCGTGGAACCGCCGCCAAAAGCATGTAATGACGCGCTTCCGCGGTCGTTTAGTCGAGTTAGGCTCTCGTTTTTCTTATGGGTCCATACAATACCCTGCACTATTTTCTACATATTTTTAAAACCAAAAATTCCAACTTTTGAAAAATTTCCAGAGAGCATGTAAAGATCCGGTTTCGATGTTCGATAGAAAACTTTAACGTCGTCTAGGTCACTCCTAATACTCTAGCTTGGCTCTGATACCACTGTTGGAGTTTCTTAGGACACTACTCGGTTTTAACAAGCATCAAGTATGCAATTTAAAAAAATCTAGAGTGCTAATCAACTCGAACTTAGAATCGAACTAGAGTATTAGGCGTATAACTAACAAGTATCACATACAAGTAAGTGTCTAACACTAAGAGAAAAGAAATACAAGGTTTGTAGACCTCTCCTCCTTGTCTTTAGCTCCGTGTAGATGTCCTTGACTCCTTGGTTCCACTCGAAGCTTGAACACGTCCGCTTGAAGCCTTCGAAGTCCACGATGATCCACCACGGAGTTTCTTTCACTCAAGCTCCTTGCTTCACTTAACCTAAGTGGAAGTGATGCAAACAACCTATATAAATGGGCTAGACTAGTATAGATTGATGAAGTGGGTATATATCTCACTAAAAAACTTTTCTTTTTCTTTCTCTTTACTCACTAGAAAATGGTAGAGTTTGGAGGAAGAAGAAAATGGAAATGACTTAACTTGAGCTAATGAAAAGATAAATATAAGAATAATGAGAGAGCGAGAGTCACACTCACTTAATGAGCATGGAAATTATCTAGATATTTTAGTGAGTAAGTTAGTGGAGGATTAGAAAATAAACCATGGTTACTTAGATATTTTGAAGAAGTGTGTAGAAGATAAATATCAACCATGGATTTATTATCTAATTTCCATTAACTCAAAAACAATAAAATACCATAAATGTTTCCATGTGAGTCTAGCATAGCCATCTCCAATGTATCATCAACCATGACACATGCACACATGTATGTGTGTATATATATCCATATAAGCATACATACATACATGCATACAAATAAAGAAAGGAATCAATAATGAGCTAATGGTCATTTTATATTAAATCAACACTTGATTTAATAATCCGGTCATATCACATACAATAGAAAACGCCAGATTAAAATACGGTATTATATACTCATATTTAATCAAGCTCCCATACATATCTCCATATGTACCCCACTTCGTTTCGTCTGAGCTCGAAAACCCCTTTGTAGGACTCTAAGACTCGTCAATACACTAGCAGTAGGTAGTGAGCATATCAGATACCCACAAACCGTCAGCGGTACTAGCTGCACGTAACGGTTCCTAGATATTGAGCGAACAGAAGATCAACAAGCGAACTTGTCCAAACTCCCGTAGAGCCAACCAGCAACACTTACCGTACAGTCCGGTCTCTTCGTCAGATATATTGCATATCGAGTCTAGGGATGGTATCGTCGACCCCAATAACTCAATAAGTCATGTCGATGTGTGGCCTATAACAGATCGAGAAACTACCGATAACACTTATCAGTAAATCTCATCAGCCCTGGACAGGGACTTTCAGTTATAGCCAATCGCGCATAGCACAACATCAACCCCCAATACCGCGAGAGACGAAGCCCCTCTTATCGCTCATTGCCTCCATGTATCTCGGGACTGTACCCAAAAATTACCTGTTTGCACGCCTCAGTAGAGCCGTGGTAGGGTGGAAATCAAAACACGGTGGGAGAACACACAAGACTCTACGACGATATCGGGTCTACAGACTAACCTGTACAAGTGTCACATGAGAACTGCTATCCGACGATAGATATAATACCATATAAGGGTTCTCGGCGAGTCCGTTCAGTGCACCCAGTCTTCACTGAGCACCCGTATACAATCTTTGATGTCAAACATCAATGGATATGGGATCATCTATCGCCCATCAAATGTATCAAGAAACGTATAGTCTAGTCTACTCTGGACTATCGATGCCCCGTCTCGAAACACCCACGACTAGGAACATTTAAGGATACGCTTATAGACCAGTCATGCCCCGCTAGTATGATCTGCATCATAATCATGGTAGTCAAGCGGATATCCTAAGGGTTTTATCAACATGTATCAAATGAATAGTATACACAATCAAGTAGCATGTTAAGATAAAGAGTAACCAGATAACATACTATCATGTCGAGCGAGAAAGTCCTCTGTATATATATACATATCCAAGAATCCACTATCAAATAATGGCCTATAGGGCATACATATATCCAACACAATGTGTGTAAACATTGCTCATGATGGATTAAACATTTAAAAATGGATGGTTTTTAAGCAGCGGAAAAATATCATACATTGGGATCACTTGATCCAACATATGGAAGGTTTCAAAATAAACCATTTTTTTTTTTTACACAATTGATCATTTCATGCATGGAATAAGATGCAAGGAGTGGATCGTAAATTTGACGACAAGAAAAAAATGCAATATAAAATGAGCTGATTAGCAATATTGACCACAAGCCATTATATGGACTCAAACCAACTAACAGTGAATTCAACAATGAATCGCATTGGTACATTGAATCATATAAGTTGCATAATTCAGGCACAAATCATATCATATCATTTATAATCCTCATCCAATCAATACATTAGATTAGTTCTACACGAAATCACAACACTAAACTCCGGCAAAAACATGAACACGATCAAAATCTCATCGTGCTCATTGAGAACAGCTTGTACGAGTTCTCAAAAAAGATTAGCCTCCCTCGATCATTAGTTTCCATCGCCGTGCACTCAATCAAATTCAGGACAGAGGCTTTGCACAAGTTGCTGGATTTTCAAAAGATTCGACACTTATAATGAACAAATATCCCAGGATCCACAAGAGAACATATTGGAAAGGAACCCAACATGAACACGCCAATAGGCTCAGTATGCTCCCCGTATATTGCGGGTCTTTTATGTACCCGAAGGGAAATTCTGTCACCCATGGAATATTCTTCCCGAATCGAACTCCACAGTACGTACCGGCCTCACCAAGCAATTGATAAACCCTGACATTCGATAAACCATTAGCCCCACCCTTAGAGTTGAGAATTGAGAATCAGACGCGAGATATTGCTTTGTATGTTCATAATTAATTCAGTAGAGAAAACTGATACACCCTGATAATGGAAGTCCAAGCCTTTCCTTTGAAGTTGCTAGCGCGAACAATTCATGTGGGAGCAATAATTCGATAAATTCCATCATTTTATTTCAACATGAAAAGATCTAATATCTGTTGTTAAACTGAATAATTTCACCTTTTCTTTATTGTTTCATTGCATCTTTTATTAAATTTAGGTGAGCTCTGTTAACCTCTTTGTGCTGCCGATGTAAGGATATTGTTTTGTTTGCGGCTGTGGGTTAACTTTGAACAGCTCAGTATGCAACAGCAGCGATGGATGGATGACGACCCGGGTCTACCAGCCAATATTGCCATTTTATACATTGGCCGTCGCAGCTAACTCCTTGTCATGGTTGTAAACTCTGTCTATATTTCCTTCCTAATATATTGTTTGAACAGGGCGATCACAAAATTTGAAGAGTAGAAACTATAAATTAATATAAACATGCGCATTCATCAAAAGATTCTGAGCCTGATATTGCGTTCTGAATCACAAGGATGTATCCAGGCTCCATCCATAAGATGAATGGCGCAAATAGTTCACGGATCGATTATTGTCAAACTTCAAATAAGAGCTTGACAGACAAATATACCAAGCAAAATTCAAAATAACAACGGTCGTTTCATCAAAACCACTCTGTGGTTTTACTGGTTTTATCCGCCTTGCCTAAACCATCCTATGGTTAAATCTCATCACCAAAATCCCAAATGTTACATTCCGTTGCGCAGCACCCCATAATCGTAACCCCCCTCCCCCGCAACACCCACACCCACGTCCACACACTCTTAAACCTCTTTTGTCCCCCAAATCGCCTTCACCTTTCTATATCATTCATTTAAGAATTCAGGGATGTGACGGTCAACTCAAATAAAAAGTAATGCTCAGAAAGGATGATGTAAGGACTGCTTTTTGTATATAGTTTAATAAAGGTCTTTTAAATAGTTTCTTGGTGTCGTTAATTAATTTAAGTGCCTTTTGATAGAAATGTTGTTTTATATTTTAAACCTATTAAATTCAATTTTTAAGGATTTTTAATAATTTAATTTGAATTTTTAGAAAGGATTTTTTTAATGAAATATTATTATGGAAAAGGAAATTAGTTTGAAAGAAAATTGTTACAAAATGAAAATAATTAAATAAACTTTCTTTGAATTTCTCCACATTTTTCTGAATTTAAAAAGTATTATTTAATGAACTTTTTTGAAAAGAAAAACGATTTTTTAAATAATAAAACGGTTAGGATTTTTGCAGATTTTCGAGGATTTTCTTAGGATTTTATGGATAAGATTTGGTTTGGAGCCCTATAAACAGCCTTCACCTTTTCTCTCGTATCTCACACTTCTGGCATCCAAATAATTTCAGAAAAATTCATGTGCGATCGTCTCTTGACGATCTACGCATAGGTACTGGTCCAAATAATTTCAGAAAAAAACCTCTGCGATCGTCTCTTGACGATCTACGCATAGGTACTGGTGAAGGGTGCTAAAAAATCCGAGGTGGGAGTACGATTCGTTTGTTCATATCAACAAATTTTTGTCAAGTGGTAGGATTCCAGCTCTCTTCTCTCAATCTCATCGAAATTCTCAAAAATTAGTTTATATTTTTTTCTTAAAACAAGTTAGGAGTAGTTTTAATGTAGAAAATCCTCATAGGGTTTGTTTAATCTTGGTATTAATTTTTAATACCGAAATGCTGCCTGTTTAGGAAATTTATTGAAATTAGTTTTCAACATATCCCTAGACGTCGTGGTAATGACTTACCATGACATTTGACCAAATAAATCTTGCATGCTATTTACGATGTCATAACTTTTATACCCTAAATTATAAAATCCCTAATTTTACTAAAATACCCTTATGTTTCTAGAATTCTAATTTTATTAAAATATCTATATTTTTGCTAGAATCCTAATACCCTTATGTTTTCGAGAACTTTAATTCATATAAATACCTTAATCTTCCTAAAATCCCTATTTCACTTCAATACCCTGACTTCTTTAAACTTCCTTTTACATTAAAATACCATGGGTTTTCCTAAATTATAATTACACTAAAATACCATGGATATTCCTAAATTATGATTTCTCTTAAATACCATAACTTTTTCTAAAATTACAATTTCATAAAAATATCATGAACTTTATTTAAACCTTAACTTCCTAAAAATACCCTATACTTATCTTTTACAACGGGACTTACAAATCCTATACAACTTGAATACAACTCTTAACCGAATATAAGAAACGTTATATGACATGTTATCTTATACGATTAGAGTTAGACGCGTGAACCTAGGTATGGAGTACTATTGAAGATTCCGATATTTGAAGATTCCGATATACATATAATCTTACTATTGAAGATTCTGATATATCGATAACCTTAAATACTATTACTGATTCTGATATATGGATAATCTTAATTACTATTGAAGATTCCAATATACGGATGACCTTTATTGAAGATTTCGATATACGGATAACCTTACTACTGAAGATTTTGATATACTGATGACCTTAAATACCATCAAAGATTCCTATACGAAAGACCTTGATTTTGGAAAGCGAACCCCCGTGTTCCATGCATTGTAGAGCTGCGTGCTAATGCCTACCTGTACCCTTATATAACAATCGTAGATCTGGGATGGGATAGTTTAGATTACATAAGGCTGTATTAAGGGTCTTAGGATTCCCCTCTAATTAATCATGGTTCCTGGGTGTAATGGAACACTATATATATAGTGTTTTTTTTCTGTCAGCCCCTCTCATACTGCAATATTTTTTTCTGTCCCCCCTATAATTAGTATTTACCTGTAGCCCTCCTATACTTATAAATTACTCCTGCAGCTTCTCTATTTCATTTTTGAAAATTATTCCTTCTTCTCCTCGGCAGCCGCCGTCCCCACCGCCACTGCCTTCCTTCTCCTCCTCAACGCCACCGCCACCATCATCTTTCTCCTCCTCCTCAACGCCACCGCCACCACCACCACCACCATCTTTCTCCTTCTCCTCCTCCTCCATCCATCGTCTCCTTCTTTTTCCTCTTCCTTCTCAACTCCACCGCCACTATCACCATCACCACCATCTTCTTCTTCCTCTTCTTTTTCAACTCACAACCGCCGCCGCCATTCTTTTTCTTCTTCTTCTTCAACCCACAACCGCCGCCGCCGCCGCCATCCTTCTTCCTCCAAGAATGGCGGCGGCGGTTGTGGGTTGAAAAAGAAAAGGAAGAAGAAGGTGGTGGTGATGGTGTTGATGATGGTGGCGGTGAAGTTGAAAAGGAGAAAAAGAAGTTGGTTTTGATGGGTTGAAGAAGAAGAGGAGGGGGGAAGGAAGATGATGGTGGTGATGATGACGGTGATGGTGTTGAAGAGGAGGAGAAAGACGGCGGAAACGACGGCGGCGGAGGAGGAATAATTTTCAAAAGTGAAGTAGGGGGCTGCAGGAGTAACTTATAAATATAGAGGGACTACAGGTAAATACTAACTATAGAGGGGACAGAGAAAAATATTGAAGTATGAGTAGGGCTAACAGAAATAAACCCATATATATATTGTTGTTCCGTGACACTAACAATATATTTCTGAGTACGCCGGTATCGTTATGCAACTAAACTATAACAAGCTAACTGTACCTTCTAATTAGATTGGCGATACCATACTTATACTTAACACGTATATCTGATGACATCCGTTTACATATACCCATACTGACATATGCGATTTGCACCACACATACTATTGTCTTTGTTCGCTCTTTTTACCTTGAGAATCATACCTGAGTATAACTCGCTGACGGACATATCATTTTTTCTGTCTTCTCCTGAATGTCCGTTAGATGTGGACGGGGCCCAATACGAAAGCGAAGAAGTGGAAGCTACAGCGGAAGATTACGTGGAGCTCTCCACTTACTATTATGCTTAGTTACTCTTTCCTTTTCTTGTTGTCCACCTGTTTAGGGTCTGTTTTCCTCGAGACATGTAAAAAACTCGTTTGTGCGCTGTGTCATGTAATGTATTAAAATTTTGGTTAATGGAATAAACGCTCACCTTTATTTATTTGTTTTAGTAAATTGCCTGCATATTTTTACGCTTAACGCAACTAAATCGATCTTAGTCCACTCTCGGTATGGTTAGGTTGTAGACCGAGTCATGCCTCGCTACCATATGGCAGAAAGCAGGGCACGACAGGTGATGTGTAATGAAATGCGAGGTCTAGGGACCTTTATTAATGGCTTCTAAACACATGATGGTTTGGAGCAAATTGGGTAAACCATGTGATGGTTTTGGTGAAACAAGCCAAATAACAAAGATGAAGCGATCTCGAGTTGTGTTATACACTAGCTGTTTATGGATTCAGGGCCCTGCTATTATTTCCATTCTATTTCTATATAATGATAGATCATGGACCCACATCATAGATTAAAATAAATCAAACTCGCTGATCCTCCATTCTACCGGAACTCTCGCCGTTAGATCTAATAGTAGGGACCCAATATCCCCATTTTACTGTTCGCTATTCAAGATGACATTGACAACACAAATCACAAAGCTCCAAGAAAGGCTAAATTGCATAAATATACCTATCAATTTTTACGTTTTTTAATATTGATACCATGAACTAATCTAATTACAAACAAGTATCATGAACTATCACCCCTAATGGCAACTAAATACCATCAACATTTCTTCCATCCGCAAACGTTATATTTAACTGTCACGTCATCAATATTTGACTTGTTTTCCCTATTTTCCACTTACATTCTTAGACAACCTCTAAAATTTCGAGACTAAAATTTCATTAAGGCACAAAAGTCGTATGGTGGTTTTAAAGTTTATTGTATCAATAGCAAAAAAAACGTGAAAGTTGATAGATATATTTGTGCAATTTAGCGCTCGAAGGAATGTAAAACGATTGCAGCGATTTTTATCACACAAATGATTCAAAACAACAATTTTTTAAAGGTAAGATTCAAATAACAAAAACGTACCTAAAGTTGAGGAAGTGGTCGAGGAAGAAGACGAGGCATGAGTACCACAGCGGCCAACAGAAGCCGGTGATGATGCTCGATATCGGTGATCTCCCAGATCATGACACGTGGCTGATGACGTGTCCCGAAGCGTGCAAGAAAGGACCTACAGTGGCCGACCCGACCACTCCTATGCCCGTCATACAGACAACCGCTGGCTCACCTCCGAGCCTCCTGCACATTTGGCCTCCTCAGCCCTCTCAGCTCGCCTCCGGGTTACCACAAAACCAAGATAGCTTGGCCTCCCACTCAGTCCCGAGGCCCCGCCGAGCCCATCTTCCTCGGTCCCTTTGACCGACCGACGGCATCTTTCGTAGGTGCTTCTGCCTCACTTCCACGAATCTCGCCATGCGCGAGATCTCCGCTGCCTACGATTCCGCGTTCCACCCCATCACGATTTCCATTAACGAGCCTGTCTCGCCATTAATGGGAGATCCCGCCCATTACACGGGCATGACGTCGGGGGCGTAACGGCCGACGTGATTCTCGCACCTGCCTGCCTGTTGCCACCGCTATATAAACCCCTCATTTAGACGGTTCAAGTAAGTCGTTTTCCACTCACCAGGCCGTTACTCTGCTCGAATTTTCTGTCTAACTTGATCGTCGGAGGGTCCTCGGTGGTACAACTACCCCGGGACTTCCTTACAGGTAGCTCGTCCCTAACAACTTCAAACCCATTGAGATCCACACACTTCAACAACTATCCTCCAACTCAAATCTCGGACGTCCATCATCGCCAACAGCAGATCAACGGAAGGTAACATCTTGACGCGATCTGACCCACGTCAGCTGGCGTCGTCTGTGGGAAACCTTGATTCCACTCAACAAAGTTCATCTTCCGATCTCAACCTAATGGCGAGCGGTCACCCCGACGATCCAAGAACTAGCCGCCGCCTCCCCCACAACGGAGGCGCGGACGAATCTCCTCCCCCGAATGACATCAATGCCCTAGCCGCCCAGATAGATCGGCTCGCGTCCGTCGTGGATGCGCTCGTCCGTGTCTAAATGGCGGGGCGAGCTCCCCAGGTCGCCGCTCCCCCACCTCAGGACCGGGACCTCTACAGAGGGAGAGAAGGCTCTTCTTGCGCCGGCGCTGCTGACCACCGCCTCGCTGTCTCCAACAGTCGCAGGTCCCTCAGGCCGACCCATTTGGCTTCAAGGTCTCACGTCAGAGAGCTTCTCCTTGAGTCTCGTCGCACCCTTATCCCTCTCGAGGCGGTGGCGGTCATCTCGCCTGCTCCCAGGCATGACTAGCACCCCCTCCCTCGACGGGGTCGTGCACGCGAGACTCGCCAAGGCAGCTCAAAAAAGACCTCACCAGGAGACCTAAGGGACCTCGCCGAAAGGAACCAAGGCTCATAAAAAATCATAGTCATGTCAGCAGGGGGTCCGTCGAGCACCTACGAGACTCAGCACCCCGCGCCGGCAGTGGAGGCCGACAGCCGCCCGGGGAAGAAGGCCAGGGATAACGAGCCGATCATATTTTACGACGGGGACTTCCACGGCATATCCCTGCCCCACAACGACCCTCTGGTGATCACGGCTCGAGTCCACCAATACGAGGTGCACAGGATACTGGTCGACTCGGATAGCTCGGCGGACATTCTCTTCCACGACTGCTTTCTGCTCATGAGGCTCACCCCAGCAGACCTAAGGCCGACCTCCCACGTCCTTTCAGGGTTCACCAACCACTCCATCCCGGCGGAAGGGGTAGTCATTCTGCAGTTTAACGTCGGGGAGGTCGGCCATACGCGAACATTGCCCGTGGAATTCATTGTAGCAAGAATCCCGTTGGCTTACAACATCCTCCTCGCCCACCCAATGCTAAACTCCCTCCGGGCCCAGATATCGACCTACCACCTGGCGATGAATTCCCCTCTCGATCAGGACGGGATAGGTCGGGTTTATGGTATCATGACCCGAAGGTACGGAACGTGACCGACACTTAAATTACGAAACGTCTAGAGGCGTAACGTAATCTAAGCAAGCCGAAGCCCAGAAATCTAAACCAATTAAAAGAAGAAGTGTAGGAAAACATGTTTAAAAGCAACATCAAATTTTCTCAAAAATTTCGGCAGAGTCTCCTTTGTAAAAACTGGCCCCAAACAGGTACAAACAAGAATTATATACACAAGCAATAGTAAAGACATCCCCAAGCGGGAGCTAGCTCTACGCCAATTGGCGGAAACAACCACGCAAGAAAAATAATATACAACGCCGAAGGGAGAGGAACAAAACTCAGAGGAAAACCAAAATCCACCAGAAAAACATTATAATACAAGCGCGACTCTAAGGTCGAAAGAAAAACAACTGGTCTTCTAAATCTACAAAATAATACAAGTATGGTTGATGGAGCTTACTGGATACAACTGAAATAAATAAAAGTACAACGGCGGTCACAATACAAGTGAACCAACCTACCAAGCAATCACCTTGAATGAAGTGGTGTGCCAACAAGCCGCCAAGGAAACCTGTACATCTGAACCTGAAAGAAAATTTGGCACAACGGAGGTAAGTTGCCAACTTGTGAGTAGAAGACATCTGCGGGTAGAAATCGCATGCACGACGATCTCCTGGGTCATAATAATATACCTAACATAACACTAGACATCTAGTAGTGATAGGGTAATAATCTATGCATAAGTGCAATACTCTGTGCGCGTGTCAGTATCACTAACCAATAATAAATCATATATCTGATGTATGAATGCATCATGAATGAGGAAATCCACCACGGAATCTGAAAAAATCTGATATAAAGAAATCATTAGTAAAACTTGTATAATAAAACTGAAACATCCTCAGTGAAATCGACAGAAAGCCCGTGTCAAGCATCGACACAATATCTCAATATCTCAAGGTCTCAATGTCTCAATATCTCGGGTTCCGTCAGTCCGGATCGGCCCATATCATCAAATCTTACGACAACGGTCGGTATCCTCCGGATATCCGCCACGCCAGACATCACCGGTAGGTAATCTTCCCCTGCCAGGCTCATCGTCTACAACTCGAGCTTCTTACCCCGGGGTACCTTACCAGGCCCACCATGTACCCGAAACGGTTCATTCTACTCCTCGAATCGGGTCTCGAAATCCAACAGCAATCATGAAAACTCATGGTGGACGACCCATACATCACGAGAAAGCTGCAACTTGCATTTTAACATGAGAGAGAGAGAGAAGTCATTATAAATTCTTGCGGTTTTCCTCCAAATCCAGAAATCTCATAGAAATCTGAAATCCAAGAATCAAGAGGAAGTAAACAGTGAATATCGGCATAAAACCACAGAATAGTACATGAACGAATATATGAATGCATGAAGTATCTAGGTAATGAATGCAATCTCTAAGTTAACACATGAGCGCAATCACACAAATATTATGCGGTAACTAGCATTTAGTTGTTTATATCAATGAAATAATATGTTCTAATGTGTACGTGGCATGGCAATTACCGCTGATGATGTGTGTGAGTTGGCAAATATGTGTACGTGAACATGCACATCATCGGTAATGGTGCTGGTGTCCTAACAGGCAGAGTTTCGTATTGTCTAAAGAAACATATGTATGAACATGCAATGCGATGAATACAATATGAATATAACGGTGAATGTGTATAAAATGCACATTAGACTATACATATCTAATTACGAGTCATACAGTTGTTGTTTGAAAAAGCACGAATCATGGTTTTTAGAAAAGTAGGGGCTACGAGGTTTTATAGAAAAGTTATGTCCTTTGAAAAATCTGTAATATCCCTCAGGCTGTCTTTAAAAATGCACACGATTCGTTAGTTTTGAAAATATGTATGACTCGAGTCTAACAAACATGTACCTAACCATCTAAAGGACTAAACTAAAGAAACTAGTCGATAGGTAAGAAGAATCCACCTAAAGTCCGAGTCAATATCTTTAGTAGTCGGCGATCCAGCCTCAATAGCGTCATATACAAAGTACGACTTCCTCAAATCAAGAGTGCGGATCAATCATCACATCTATACCTCGTATGGAAAAATCCATCGTACGGCATCTCAGAATCGGGGTACGGGTCAACTATCATATTTACATTATCATTTATTTGGTATCATCGTCAAACAATATCATGATCTGGTTACTGATCTAAAGTCTCATACATTCCAATGTCATCACACATTTTATCGTATACATAAATATATTTCTCATCGCCCAGCGATCCACTAGTATCATAACATGTCTCATATTATAATTCGATCACATATCAAATATCCCACGGCATCATACCCGATCATATCCACTCATCCCCAAGTATCACATAATATCCTCATATCACGTGTATATGTTGTAGACCTAGAAAACAAGTGTGTGTGTGCGCGCACGCTAACCTATACTCTAGGGTCTCGCGACTAAGGACTAGAATAAGAGGACTGTCATCCAAAATACCCAAAATTCCGATCCGTGGTCATCCTAGAACCTTTCTTGTTCAGTATTCATATCTCGCCATAACATATCAATATATAACTATCTCAAGACCACGACATACCCTACGAAATTGCGGGGGTGCTATATGTTGGATATAGTGCCCTCAGAGTCAATTATTGGATCACAGGCACGTGATTGCAATGATTGAGGGGGGACTTATACCGGTAGGACAGTCTTACTCAAGATGATAGTATGTTATCTGGTTTATCTTTATCATCGTATACTGTTTTAGGTGACCTTACAGGTCGCTATTACACATTGATAGAGACTTTAGGATTCTTGCTTGACTACCAGCAGTATGATGGCGATCATATACGTGGGAGCTGGGGTCTATAAGCACATCCTTAAAAAGTCCCTAGTCGTGGGAGTTTCGAGACTGGGCATCGACACTCCATTAGTAAACTAGTGTATACAGTCGAGACCCTGACGAGGGGCGGTGGCCGGTCTCACAAGCCATTGGTATCAGTTGGATCACTTAAGATGTATACAGGTACTCATCGGGTTATGAGTACACCGGACAGGACTCGCCGGGAACATGCTAGTTGGTATTATACCTGACGTCAGATGGCAGTTTCCTGGTGACATGTGTACAGGTTAGTTCATCGACCTGAGATCATCATTTGTCTCGTATGAGTTTCCACTGTGCTTTGATTACTACCCTATCACGGCTCAAAGGAGTTGTGCAAACAGGTTTAGTTGGGTACAGTCCCGAGCCACATGGAGGCAGTGAGCGGATCGGCAGGGGTTTCGTCTCTCCCGGTATTGGGGGTGAGATCGCGCTGTGTCTAGGAGAGCCATTACACAAAGTCCTTGGCCAAGGCAGGAGATTTACTGGTAGATATTCCAGTAATATCTCAGGGTGTTCTGGGATACACTCCGACACGACTTGTACCGCTTTTAGGGGTCTGACTTTTACCAACCCCCTAGGCCTAACATGCGATGCTCATAGACGAACGGACCGGACTGTACGGATATTATCACTGACAGGCTCAGTAGGGTGTCAGGATGAGTTCACTCATCGACCTTCCTTTTGGTCAATACCTGGTAGCCCGTTACGTACGGCTAGTACCTCTGACGAGCTAGTGGTTAAATCTACAGCCAAACTATTGACGAGTCTTTAAAGTCCCCCACAGACAGTTTCTCAAGTTTCGGGCGAAACGTTGTAGAGGCCGTATGATATATGGCAGGATTCGATCATATACGTGCAGTAGTGCACGGATCATGATCGGACGGATCATACTAGTGGTCTTTGGTTTAAGCCGGATCCTAGTATTAGATTTGTTGAATTACTTTCGTTTCATCGCATTCGCATTCGGTCGGAATGCGGATGCAGGTATGTATATACAGGTGAGGGGTATCCTTGTGATCCGTCACGAGTTTACTTTAGATGTTGCCGTATCTGTTTGTTGTTGTAAATATTTGGGTTAATGTTTACAAATGGAAATTGTGAGCTAGAAATCATCACGAGGTGCATTTATTGTGACACATGCAACCTAGTGACTCATGATCTCTTTTATTGTGCATATGTCACATTTTGTGATGGATTTGTAAGCTGAAATGAGAGGAAGAGAGAGCAATGGCAGCTATAAGCTCATGGTTAGCTCTTGTATTTCCTTCTTACTCTCTCACTCTCTCATTTCATCATAAGAAACACAAAAGAAAAAGGCCTCCTCTTCTTCTTCTTCCTCTAGCTCACAATCTCCATTAATTGCTTCACCTTCAACCTCCATCCATACAATGGATGCAAGAGACAAAGTTATCACACACATTCTCTACATCGCCTTGGACACGTCGGCTAGCGAACTTCGTGCTCGAGTTGCTTCGGACGAAGCGGGAGCCCGTAAAAAGACTCGAAAATGTGGTGCCCTTTCCGACGAGGAGATCGAGATCAGAGACCAAAACCTTCGACCCTTCTTTCTATAACTTATAATCGGGGACAGACAAACTGGAAAAACCCGCGAGGAGCTTGGGATGGTGGCCAAAGACCGAAGGACACGGATCGATCCGTATAGCTTTTCCAACCCTTTCTCTAGTTGCTAGTTATAGGTTAATGGTTCGATCCGAATTTAAAGTATACGATAGCGCCGATTTCTAGTTTGAAAAAATTTTCGTTTCCGCATTTTGGCCTCGGACAGACGGCCGAGACACTACCGTAGACTTACATGGTATCAGAGCCACGCCATTAACCTTTACTAGCTTGCTCTAACGTGTTTAGAACTTCGATCGAACGAAATTTCCAAAACCGCGATTCCAATTTGTGCAGTTTCTGTCGAATTGTTTTTGTTGTCAAAAAATTATTTTGAGTATTGCAGAAAATCAGGCAGGCTTTTCTTAGAACACTGCAGAAATTTCGTAGCCTGATCCCACTGTAGCGCCGCGGAACCACGGCATGACCCTTGTTTTGGCCGCGGTTCCGCCACACTACTGTAGTATTAGGGCACCAAAATTTCTACAGTGGCTTCTGAGTTGGAATTGGGGTTTCTGGTATTTTTTGTTTGGGCCCAGATTTGTTTGAGTACTGGGAATTATGCTTGGGGCCCACTTCGGGAAATTTTGTCGATCGAAAATTTAAATATGTTAGTTTACAGTACTTACATTATATCTGCGACCATGAATGTCATTTGATCCGTGAATCTTGTCTAATTGCTATAGCCCTTTTAGACGGATTTGCGAACGTGACATTCACGTTGATATTCTGTGTTGTACTGTGATATTGCGGATTTGTCGTGGTGGATAGCCTGGATGCAATGGTAGTACAGTTTGGTTGTATTTGTACATTTGTTATTGCGGGGAGAGCGTCCGACATGTGGACTACCGTCACTGCCTGTTTGTATATTATTCTTTTGGGGCACGACTGGGCTGAGGTCGATGTACCCGTTGTATATATTTTACTTTCTGTACTAGGATTACCCCGCGGTGGGATGCACGGGTAGCCGGGTTCTAGAAGGCAACGGGCTCGCATCTCATGGCTTTGAGACGGAGGGGGCTTCACTCTAGAATTGGCGGGCTATTCGCCGCACTCGTAGGGGGTATAGGTTGACCCAAGGAGGGGTGCTCAAGTTACCGGATTCCGTGAAGTGTTGGGTGGTCCATTCACGTTGTTGAAGGGGGCTGCCTCGCTTCAGGTTTTGGCGGGTAACTTTCCGCGCCCTTAGGGGTCTAGGATTTCATTGCACAGGCTATCCACACGACCAGGAGAACGTCAGGTTTCAGTAGCGGCTCTATGAAACCCGGGGATCCCAGATAATCTGTATTGTTCTGTGATGCTTATTACATTTCTGTGATGTTGCATTTTATCACGCCATGAGCGAATATTATATATTGATATATATACTAGTAGATGTTGTATATGTTTTACACCCGCGCTAGTCCAGTCCCCGCTCTGTCGTTAGTTAAGTAACCTAACGGGTGATGACGGGACCCAGTGGCGAATGCGGATGGGATATACGTACATCATATTTTTGTTCTTTTGTGATGGGATTAATTGATGGGACTGCATTGATTCGGATCAATGCAAGCTAAACAAACCTATTCTGATGTTGTTGGAATATTTTTCAAAAAGCTTTTATTGCAATGACGTTCTCTTTTGTTTTGCACAGTGGTATTCGGTTATGAATATCCAGCACCTCAGTCGACGAGGCAAGGGCCGAGATCCCTTCACCGGGAGTGACCCCTTAGAAAAAAGTTTGCGTCAGGGTAATAACTTCACTATAGTCGATTATTTTTGCTTTGCATCGTGGTATTCAGTTGGAATATCCTGCACCTCATTCTACGGGGAAAGAGCCGAGATCTCTTCACCTGGAGTGACCTCTTTAGCAAAGGTTTTCGCCACTATATTTTTATAAAAAGCTATCCAGTTCCTTCAACGATATCAAGTTCATTACGTTAAAGATTTTTCGCCAAAAACCATTCATAGCCTTCCGTCATTTCAGAAAGGTAGCACTTAGTATTCATGCTATATATGTTGGCCTTCGTCAAGGCATAGTGTATGGTAGCTATTTGTTACTTTTCTGCAGCATAGATAGATGCGTTGGTTTGGGACAGTCGTACTACTATTTTGACCTTCATCAAGGGTATGTACGGGTGGGTTCAAATTAACCTAGATAATGATGGGTAGAACTTGACATGTGACTTATGATATGTTGGCCTTCGTCAAGGTCATAAGAGCATGGGTAAAAATCACATCGGGAGTTTCTAAAGAAACCGAAACTTGCCAGATATACGCATATCTTCTGGAGTGTGATAACGGGAGTGGATTCCATCACATTATCATGCGATGATAATTGGATCCCGATTCCCACTGATGAGTTGGTTTACTCCTCGGGTGATCTCGACTAATTCTTCTTTCAGGTTTGGAGGAGAATTTGAGGTTACAGTGGGAGGTTTCCTGATTAGATAAATTGATAACCGTTCTGATCTAGGTTAGAGTGCACGCAGAGTGTTTCTTTTCTCTCTCTCTTTGGCAGCGACCATGACCCGACCCTTGACTATGACTCAGTGACCAAGTTAACCGAACTTTCTTAAAACACTGGCTTTTGGATTGTCTGAGTTGCATACCTCATTGCCACTCCTACTTTTACCATTTTCTCCAGAACACCCCGTTTTACTACGAACATCCACTTCCATTGGATAAAACCATCGTATGGTTATATACGAACTCTAAAGAACTTGTTCTAGATTCGAGGATGGTTTCCGGTTTTGGGGAAAATGAATAGGACTATTCAGTTGTCTTTTCTTTTTACCTTCTCTCAGATTACGAGTGCTCCTTGGATTAGGACGATACACCTATTACGCTAATTGGATAGTTTTCTTCCAAACCATAGGCAGATGCCGAAAGGTAGGGAATGAAGAAAACCAATTAGCTTAACGATGGTGTACAGAAGGTAATAAGTTAAGACAAATAAAGGGATTAGTAAGAGGGCAAAGTAAATTGCGACTGCTATTCACGACCAAACCAAGTATTTCATCGTCACTCCTACATCACCTTTGTATTTCTCCAGGACACTCCGTATCATTACGAATATCCATGGTTTTTTGGATACTCCATCGTATGGCTATATACGAACTCGAAGGAACTTGTTCCAGTTCGGGGATGGATTCTGGTTCAGGAGAAATAGAAATAAGGTTTTATTCAGTTGTCTTTTATCTTTACCTTCTCTCGGGTTGCGAGTACTCCTAGGATTAGGGGAGTACACCCATTATGCTTATTGGATAGTCTTCTTCCAAACCATAGGCTGGTGCCGAACGGTAGGGAAGGAAGAAAATCATTTGGCCTAAAGGGGTGTACAGAAGGTAATGACTAAAGACATATAAAGGGATTTGGAGAGATGGCAAAGAAATATACGGTTACAGTTGTGAATCTGATAATGGAAGAGGCATTACTAAGAATACCCGGATACCCCTTCGAAACATTTATATGTTTCAGTTTCACTGTGTATTGTTAAAAGAAAACTGATTTCCCAATTAGCCCTTGCTCCAGGATATGTATTTACCAGGTATGATTCTCACATCTGTATGGTTTTACAGATGATGAGTAGGAGTAAGTTGTTGGGAATTAGGTGATCATCCTCATTATATCGGGATTCATTGTAATTGGTGATATTTGAGGAAATCACCTGGGTTGTTTGCCGGACGGCAAATATTTGGTTTTGAATATCCGTTATTATGCACCAATTTCAAATTGATATATCTGTACGTTTATTTTTATAAAGTGAGATATAACTTTTTGAAATTATGTCTATGACATTTACCTATATAAGTGGATGGTCAGGTAAGGAGCATTAAACAGCGGTGTAATTCTTCTTAGCCATAAATACAGTTTTCAACCTACGACACACGGGGAATGAGTTATTAGACTCAGGGGACTTATACAGAGTATTGTATGTTGTCCAGTGTCCATTAGGACAGAGAGGTTGGTACTCGTACTATATTCTGTTTACTTGTGACTTCTCTAGTTCTTAGACATGTGTTTCGTAGAAATGCAAGGTCTAAGTTTTGAGAAGTTATAGGTATAAAAATAAAGTAGAGAACCAGGCGTTGCAAGTATCAGGATTCTTCAAGGTGATCGAAGATGTAGATACTTGTGTATGGTATTCAGTTGATAGTAATGATTATGAGAACTTGCTTTTCTTTCAGGTTACTCATATCTGGATGTATTCCCAAGTTGAGTAATGTTGATCGGCCTCTCTCCATTTAGTTGATATGCACTGGAGACAGCTGCATGATTTGAATCTGGTTCAAATTAAATCAGTGCCTCTGTTTCTATATTGGATATAGAATAGTTCATATTTTAACAATGTTAAGATACGGGGAGTTGTCCGGCTTATGCTTAAAATCAGCCTCTGGATAACTCAAGACACGTTTCTGTAATGGCTGTTTGTGGGTTGACCCGGGCTATGACGAGGGTCGACTTTCTACCATCTGGAAGATCAATAGTGATATTGTTCTTGACTCGCCACAGTTTTGATAAAATGGATTTTTTCAGAAAACAGTAGTGTGAGTATGGTAGAACTGGAAGTGATTCCAGAACCGCAAACGATTACTGAAAATTTAATAGGACCTAAAGATTCAATATGGATTGTCATTCCATTAGCCACTCCGCAGATATGGTGGGCAATCTCAAGCACCCGAGAGGTACTTCAGTATGCTCAAGGACGGTGACATGGAGGTTCTTGTTTACCCAGACTTGCCATTGCTGTTGTTCCAGACTGTGAGACCCGGCAGGAGGATGAGTATAGCGTCGTTCTAAACTAGCTTTAGAAATGTACGTGTATATGACTCTGCCAGAGGGTTGTCTTAGTCAGTGGGAGCAGCGGAAGAATAGTGGGCAAGTAGCTTATGTCTATTTATAGACTAAAGCAGATATAGCGGAGATAGATCACCTATTTCTGATGCGACAGTCATAGGTTTGACTTCATCAGAATAAGGGATGGGTCTATTAAGAAAGTAGTAGAGTGTGATGTCCTGGTATTTGGATGACATACACAGAGTAGGAAGTGAAATTCCTATACTACGATCGGTTATGCTTTGGTTGTCACACAGTGGTTTCTCCACATAGGACTTGGATATTATATCAGACATTCTGGTTACTAGATCTATGGTTTTAGATCTAGATTTGGGTAGTTTCCCAATCTGGGTACTTAGACAGCATTCTAAAGGTGTTTTAGAATGGACGACTCCTGGCACGGTGGTGTACCTGCAGGTGATGGAGTCACCCTCTCTAAAGGTGTCTTACAGACTAAAGGGGAGAGGGATGTGCATGATTGGCAGATCACTTGCTTAGGCAATTGAGTCAATCATGAGATGTCAAGTGCCACACCAGATATTGATTTTGCACGAGATACAATAAGTTGATATTAATCCTATCCCGGAGAGACATTCGGAAGCAGTTTTAGAACATAAGTGGATGTTCTAGGGATATGATAACAACAGCCTCTTTTAGGAGACAGTTATCATTCCAGGCTTCCAAGGTGACCTGGATGACAGAGTGACTGTCAGAGTTATAGTTTTTCCTCTGACGAGGGGCAGTATTTTTGGACAGGTAGTCCAAGCGGCTACTGAAGGAGGCATGGCGCAGGATACTAATTAAGTTCAGTTGACGATACAGTCTAAGAAGTTTAGATTTGGAGTTCATTTATGAACCAGGTCCCATCAGATATCCAGACATATTCTAAGACAGGTATTGCTCATTTCGGGAGATGGCTTTCTCCGTGAACTTGAGATAAAGAGAGACATAGAAAGAAACATCAGGGCGGATCCACTCACTGAGGCTATTCCTCGAACGCAATAGTTTCGCAAACGGGCTTTGCGAGACTGATTAGTAGAGGAGTTGGGTGTTCGGTATCACACGGGCTGTGAGTATGCGACATCGCAATTATTAGCCTTGAGTGCAAGTGAGAGATTGTTGGATATAGTGCCCTCAGAGTCAATTATTGGATCACAGGCACGTGATTGCAATGATTGAGGGAGGACCTATACCGGTAGGACAGTCTTACTCAAGATGATAGTATGCTATCTGGTTTATCTTTATCATCGTGTACTGCTTTAGGTGACCTTACAGGTCGCTATTACACATTGATAGAGCCCTTAGGATTCTTACTTGACTACCAGCAGTATGATGGCGATCATATACGCGGGAGCTGGGGTCTATAAGCACATCCTTAAAAAGTCCCTAGTCATGGGAGTTTCGAGACTGGGCATCGATACTCCATTGGTAAACTAGTGTATACAGTCGAGACCCCGACGAGGGGCGGTGGCCGGTCTCACAAGCCATTGGTGTCAGTTGGATCACCTAAGATGTATATAGGTGCTCATCGGGTTATGAGTACACCGGACAGGACTCGCCGGGAACATGCTAGTTGGTATTATACCCGGCGTCAAATGGCAGTTCCCTGGTGATATATGTACAGGTTAGTTCATCGACCTGAGATCGTCATTTGTCTCGTGTGAGTTCCCACTGTGCTTTGATTACTACCCTACCACGGCTCAAAGGAGTCGTGCAAACAGGTTTTAGTTGGGTACAGTCCCGAGCCACATGGAGGCAGTGAGCGGATCGGCAGGGGTTCTGTCTCTCCCGGTATTGGGGGCGAAATCACGCTGTGTCTAGGAGAGCCATTACACGAAGTCCTTGGCCAAGGCAGGAGATTTACTGGTAGGTATTCCAGTACTATCTAAGGGTGTTCTGGGCTACACTCCGACATGACTTGTACCACTTTTGGGGGTCTGACTTTTACCAACCCCCTAGGCCCGACATGCGATGCTCATAGACGAACGGACCGGACTGTACGGATATTGTCACTGACAGGCTCAGTAGGGTGTCAGTATGAGTTCGCTCATCGACCTCCCTTTTGGTCAATACCTGGTAGCCCGTTACGTACGGCTAGTACCTCTGACGAGCTAGTGGTTAAATCCATAGCCAAACTATTGACGAGTCTTTAGAGTCCCCCACAGACAGTTTCTCAAGTTTCGGGCGAAATGTTGTAGAGGCCGTATGATATATGGTAGGGTTCGATCATATACGTGCAGTAGTGCACGGATCATGATCGGACGGATCATACTAGTGGGCTTTGGTTTAAACCGGATCCTACTATTAGATTTGTTGGATTACTTTCGTCTCATCGCATTCGGTCGGAATGCGGATGCAGGTATGTATATACAGGTGAGGGGTATCCTTGTGATCCGTCATGAGTTTACTTTAGATGTTGCCGTATCTTTTTGTTGTTGTAAACATTTGGGTTAATGTTTACAAATGGAAATTGTGAGCTAGAAATCATCATGATGTGCATTTATTATGACACATGCAACCTAGTGACTAATGGTCTCTTTTATTGTGAATATGTCACATTTTGTGATGGATTTGTAAGTTGAAATGAGAGGAAGAGAGAGAAAGGGCAGCTATAAGCTCATGGTTAGCTCTTGTATTTCCTTCTTACTCTGTCACTCTCTCATTTCATCATAAGAAACACAAAAGAAAAAGGCCTCCTCTTCTTCTTCTTCCTCTAGCTCACAATCTCCATTGATGGCTTCACCTTCAACCTCCATCCATACAATGGATGCAAGAGACAAAGTTGTCACACACATTCTCTACATCACCTTGGACACGTCGGCTAGCGAACTTCGTGCCCGAGTTGCTTTGGATGAAGCAGGAGCCCGTAAAAAGACTCGAAGATGTGGTTCCCTTTCCGACGAGGAGATCGAGATCAAAGATGCCGCGAGGAGCTTGGGAAGGTGGCCAAAGACCGAAGGACACGGATCGATCGGTATAGCTTTTCCAACCCTTTCTCTAGTTGCTAGTTATAGGTTAATGGTTTGATCCGGATTTAAAGTATACGATAGCACCGGTTTCTAGTTTGAAAAAGTTTTCGTTTCCGCATTTTGGCCTCGGACAGACGGCCGGGGCGCTACCGTAGACTTACACTATACGCCATCCACCCGATTTCCCCCGTAGATATACATCTACTCACCTGGTTCTCGCTTGCCGAAATCGATGCCGCCATCCTCTTCTTCATCGTCCGAAGTCCACGTGAGGGATACCTATACACAAACATATATAATATCGTAAACCGAAATCGCGGAAAAAACCAAAACGGCGCACGAAACGCGAATAGGTTAAAACCTATGACCCGCTCATGCAAAAAAACCAAATAACCCTCGACATCGGCGTACAAACGCCAATTGATCGAGAAAAACCCAAACGTGCCAATCGTGGTTTCACAAATCACTAATTATGATATAAAATAGATTGTAACTCATCAAAACCTCAAAATAAATCAAATCGATTTATTTCCGAAAACCTAGAAAGCCTCAAATAACCGTTTTAGTATAAAACTTGATATTTAAACAAATTTAGTGGCCACAATATTTACTAAATATCATAACTAGATCATACAAACCATTACTATATTTTTATCTCACCAATTTATATAAATCCTAAAAATCTAGTTTACAAATTTATCCAATTTTAACAATTTCAAAGTAGCAATGCACAAAATAACAACTAAACTAGGTTTTGCATGATCTAAGGTATTAAACTACAATTTATAATTTTAATAATGTCATGAAAACCCTAATTATATTTAAATCTCAATTATTTAATCAATTTCCAAAAACCCAGTTTGCAACATTAGCACAATTAGCAAAATTTTAAATTAACAATTAGCAAACTAGTAACTAGATTAAGTTTTGCATTCCATTAACATGTTAATCTACTCATTAAAACCATGAATAATTGATAAAAATCCTCACTTGATCACAAACCCTAATCTTGAATTTTCAAATTTGAAATTGGAACCAATTAATTAGCTAATTAAATTGATTTAAAGTAGTTTATCAATAATTAAACACTTGGGTTAGGATTATACCTCCACAAACATGAGATCAACATGCAACCTAGCCTTCAAAATGCTAATTTTGCTCCAAGATCCTTGCTTGTTTGGCCAAAGAATAATGAGTATGTGTTCAATGATGAATTAGTGGAATTTTGTATTGATTTTTGATGCATTTTTGGATGATTTTTGAAGAGAAAAGAAGTTGGAGAAATGAGGGGCTGCCATAGGAGGGATTTCGGCTAAGACATGAGGGGAGAGAGAAGTGAGGGTGAGTGGTAGAAGTGTGTAGAAAACTTCTTTAATTAATACCTCTTTTATGTCTTTTCATTAATTATTTTGTTTTAATTTATTTTCCAAATTTATTTGACCCTAGAAAAGTCTAGAATTTTGAAGACAAATCCAAGAAGAGAAGAGCATGCTACAAACCTAATTCTAATATGTCATGGTTCACTTTTGTAAAATTAACCCACTCCAATTTGTAATTTACACTAATTAAATGTATAATTAAAAGCTTATATTAATATTTGAATTTAATTAATTTAGGAAAAATATTTAATTAAACCAACAATTTATAAGTCACTAAATAATATCAATTACTAGAAATTACCTAGTTAAAATAGGCGTATTTAAGTTTATTTTGAAAAATAATTATAGTTAAGTTTTACGGAAAATACGGTTTATTTTACCGATTATCAGAAAATTCACCTAAAGAATTTTAATTTATTTATTTATTTTTAAAACGTTACAGTCTCCCCCCCTTTAAGAAATTCGGTCCCCGAATTTAAATTAAAACTTCCCTAAATACTAAAACATTTAACAAAACACTCAAAACACATCTTATTTGTCACGACCTACCCCAAACACAGATGGTATTGTCCGCTCTGGCCGAAACCACACGGTTTTGTCCCTTTGAATGAACCCGGGGCTTCTTCCCAGTAGATCACCCATCCCAGAATTTCTCTGGCTCAAGCACGCTTAACTACGGAGTTTTTCAAACTCCGTAGTTCCGATTCATCCAAAAGGCGCATCTGTATTATAAGAGTGATATCATTCCATTTATAGTTTAGATCGTGCTCTCTTTCGGAATGGAATTCAATACTCCCCATTATTCTGGTGGGTCGACCCACCCCCAAACATAGATGGTATTGTCCCCGTGTGCATCCGTTTCGGTTACATCTCCACCTCGATATCGGATGACACCTCACTTTTCACGAGGTAGGTGGTATTCAGCCCCAACTCCACATAGGGTATTACATTCCCCCTCACTTAGAACAATGGTTCGTCCTCGAACCACAAACCTACTTTTGAGGGACCGGCTCTGATACCATATTTGTCACGACCCACCCCCAAACATAGATGGTATTGTCCCCGTGTGCATCCGTATCGGTTACATCCCCACCTCGATATCGGATGACACCTCACTTTTCATGAGGTAGGTGGTATTCAGCCCCAACTCCACATAGGGTATTACATTCCCCCCCCCCCCACTTAGAACAATGGTTCATCCTCGAACCACAAACCTACTTTTGAGGGACCGGCTCTGATACCATATTTGTCACGACCCACCCTCAAACATAGATGGTATTGTCCGCTCCGCACGGTTTTGTCCCTTTGAATGAACCCGGGGCTACTTCCCAGTAGGTCACCCATCCCAGAATTTCTCTGGCTCAAGCACGCTTAACTACGGAGTTTTTCAAACTCCGTAGTTCCGATTCATTCAAAAGGCGCCTCTGTATTATAAGAGTGGTATCATTCCATTTATAGTTCAGATCGTGCCCTCTTTCGGAATGGAATTCGATACTCCCCATTGTTCTGGTGGGTCCCCGTGTGCATCCGTATCGGTTACATCCCCACCTCGATACCGGATAACACCTCACTTTTCACGGGGTAGGTGGTATTCAGCCCCAACTCCACCTAGGGCATTACATATGGAGACCAGCGGATTGTAAAGGTATGCTTCACCGCAACATCTTCGTCTGAGCAGCCTGCCGACGACGTCGAGGGTGAAGGCGACATCAGGGGTTCTCTGGACACTCGAGACAAGCAAAAAGAGGTCCGAGGAACCCCGGTCGAATCGCTGACAGATGTCCCTATGATAGAAGGGGACGACGAAAAGATCATCCAGATCGGATCGCTTCTGACAGGAACTCAGCGAGATGACCTGGTTAATTTCCTCAGGAACAACTCCGACATTTTCGCTTGGGCACCTGCTGACATGCCTGGGATCGACCCCAAAATCATATCTCACAAGCTCGGGGTTGATCCTACGGCCCGACCCGTCAGGCAGAAAAGGCGAAGCTTCACCCCGGTCAAACAGAAGGCTATCGAAGACGAGGTGGATCGGCTCCTCGCCGCCAACTTCATTCGGAATGTACCCTATTCGGAGTGGCTGGCGAACGTAGTTCTGGTCAAGAAGTCAAGCGGGAAGTGGCGCATGTGTGTCGACTTCACCGACCTCAATAAGGCCTGCCCCAAAGACAACTATCCCCTCCCTCGGATAGATCAGCTCGTCGACAGCTCGGCTGACCATGAGCTATTGAGCTTCATGGATGCCTTCTCTGGCTATAATCAGATCCGTATGAATCCGACAGACGAAGATCTTACCGCATTCACAACGAACCGGGGGGTATACTGCTATAAGGTGATGCTCTTCGGCCTCAAGAACGCCAGAGCTACGTACCAACGATTGGTCAACCGCATGTTCAAGCCACAGATCGGCAGGAACATGTAAGTTTACGTCGACGATATGCTCGTCAAATCATTCTCGTCGAACGACCATGACAAGGACCTGGGCAAGGCCTTCGGAGTACTCCGCAAGTTCAAGATGAAGCTGAACCCCGCAAAGTGCGCATTCGGGCTCACCGGGGGAAAGTTCATCGGTTTCATGGTCACCCACCGTGGAATCGAAGCTAACCCAGAAAAAATCGACGCTATCCTCAACATGACCGCGCCCAGGACCAACGTCGAGATCATGCGACTAACAGGGTGGGTAGCCGCTCTGGGCCATTTCATGTCGAGGTCTGGGGAGAAGTACCTCCCATTCTTCAAAGCTCAAAGGAAGATCCTGAGGTTCGAGTGGTCAGAGGAGTGCCAGACCGCCTTTGACCAGTTAAAGAGATACCTTGCGACGCCGCCGCTGCTTACCCGACCAGTTGAAGAAGACGAGCTATCACTGTATCTGGCGGTATCTGACCAAGCAACAGGCTCAGTTCTCGTCCGAGAGGTCGACGGAGTGCAGAAGCCGGTGTACTACGTGAGCCACATCTTCAAAGACGCTGAAACGAGATACCCAGCCATAGAGAAGACCGTTCTGGCGCTCGTTGTGGCCTCAAGGAAGCTACGACACTACTTCCAGGTGCACACCATCCTCGTTCTTACCGAGCGCCCGCTGGGGGCTATCCTCGTGTCACCCGAATCCTCAGGCTGCTTAGAGAAGTGGAGGTGGGAACTGTCCCAATTTTACATAAAATACTGCCCGAGGCAGGCCATCAAGGCACAGGCCCTGGTCGATTTTATCGTCGAATGCACCATCCCCAGTAAGAAGCCGGAGTCCACGCCGACCCTCATGGCTCAACCCTCGATCGAGGGGGGGCCTGACTCAGTCCCTGAGTGGATCATTTACGTCGACGGGTCCTCGACCGAGGAAGGTTGTGGAGCCGGCCTCATCATTCGAGGCCCGAACGAGGCAGAAATGGAGTATTCTCTGAAACTCGGGTTCAAGGCCTCAAACAACGCGGTAGAATACGAGGCCCTGCTGGCTGGACTTCGCATGGCCTCCGGGCTGGGGCTGAAAACAATTCGGATCCGCAGTGACTCAGCCCTCGTCGTTGGCCAAGTGACCGGTCATTTCGAAGCCCGGGAACCTCTAATGGTGAAGTATCTTTCCGAGGTAAGAAGACTTCGGAAGAACTTCGACGAGGTCCAGGTAGAGCAAATACCTAAACAGCTCAATGCTCAAGCCGACGCCTTGAGCAAGCCGGCTTCATCCTACTCGGCCAACAACAAGCGATCTATCCTCTTCGAGACCCTGCCACGGCCCAACGTGGAAGACGGGGCGACAATGCTTCATGTGTATACAGTCCAGGAAGAGGACCGAGACTGGAGGAAGCCCCTCATGGAATTCCTAAGGGAAGGCACGCTCCCAGAAGATCGGAAAGCAGCCCGCTGTCTCTGAGCCAAAGCCCGTTACTTCGTCTGGAGCAATGAGAACCTTTATAAGAAGTCTTTCACTCAGCCCCTGCTCCGGTACGTCGACCCCCGCGAAGCCGACTACGTCCTCCGCGAAATCCACGAAAGGGTTGGCGATGCACACCAAGGGGCCTGCACCTTGATCCAGAAGGCATTGCTCCAGGGGTACTACTGGCCAACTATTCACCAAGACGCCCAGAAGCTCGTCAGAAAATGCAAAAGTTGCCAACTCCACGGAAGTATACCTTGCTTTCCGGCCACCGAGCTGACCGCCCTTACCTCCCTGTGGCCGTTCGCCCAGTGGGGATTGGACATGATAGGCCAGCTCCCTACCGGTACCGGCGGGCACAAGTATGTCCTCGTCACAGTGGATTACTTCACGAAATGGATTGAGGCCGTCCCCATCAGGAAACTGGATCCCACCACGACCATCAAGTTCCTGCAGAACAACATGATACTCCGGTTCGGCATCCCGAGGTGTATCATCACCGACCACGGAACAAACTTCAAGAACAAGAAAGTGAAGGAATTCTGCAGTGAGTATCACATCCTCATGAAGTTTGCCGCAATTGCGCATCCCCAATGCAACGGGCAAGCCGAAGCCGCTAATCGGGACGTATTCCGAGGTCTCCAGATCTGCCTAGAAGGATGCCAAAGCAGTTGGGTCGAGGAATTACCCCGGGTCTTATGGGCCCTGCGCACGTCAAAGAATACCCCCACCGGGAAAACTCCTTTTAGCCTTTGCTACGGGACTGAGGCAATGGTCCCAGTGGAGATCGGGCTACCCAGTCACCGGGTCGAACACTTCGACGACGAAGCCAACATCACGGCCCTCCGGACCAACCTAGATATCGTGTTGGAGAAGTGAGACCGGGCTCAGATCAGAGCTGCCGCTTATCAGCAGCAAACCGCCCGATACTACAACGCGCAAGTCAAGCGCTGCTTCTTCAAGACCGGAGACCTAGCCCTGAGGCGAAACGAGTTCGTCGATCAAGGCAGGCTGCATAAGTTTTCCCCTAAATGGGACATCCCCTTCCTCGTCTCCGAGGTCCTTCCCGGAGGAGCCTACCGATTGCAAGACGCGGACGGACGCAAGTTTCCACGGCCTTACAACGCTGAGAAACTCAAGCTATACCAGTGAAGGGAATATCCACGAGTGTGTATTTCTTCTTTCACAAGAACAATGTAAACTCTTCTAAAGTCCTTTCTATTTAATAATACGAATGGAATGCTAGAACGTTGCGAAAAGAAGAATTTTATTCATTCAAAAAGTACTATGGGCTCCTTAGCCTTACAAAGAAGAGGTTACAACAGAGGTGGAACGGGATCAAGGAAGTACTCCTGGTGATACTCAGAGTAGATTTCAGTCAGCCGGGCCCTAGCCGTTGCAGCCCGCTCCTGCCGATGCTGCACGCGGACCCGGGATGCCACACAGCGCCAGGGATCGAAGCCCTCGCTAAGAGGCAGCCGAGCAGCTTCACTGTTCGTTCCGTCCTTAGCGGGCCTCTTCCGGCCCTTCCAGCGCTAAGGATCGAAGCCCACACCAAGAGGCAGCCGAGCGGCTACCCTACTTGGCTATCCCCGGCTGGTAGTCCACTGCCACCCAGCGCCAGGGATCGAAGCCCTCGCCAAGAGGCAACCGAGCAGCTTCACTGCTCGTCCCATCCTTAGCAGGCCTCTTACGGCCCCTCCCGTGTTAAGGATCGAAGTCCTCATCAAGAGGCGGCCGAGCGGCTACCCTGCTCGGCTATCCCTGGCTGGTAGTTCCCTACCCCACGACGCCAGGGATCAAAGCTGGTAGTTCCCTACCCCACGACGCCAGGGATCAAAGCTGGTAGTTCCCTACCCCACGACGCCGGGGATCAAAGCCCTCACCAAGAGGCAGCCGAGCGTCTACCATGCTCGGCTATCCCCGGCTGGTAGTTCCCTACCCCACGATGCCAGGGATCAAAGCTCTCACCAAGAGGCAGCCGAGCGGCTACCCTGCTCGGCTATCCCCGGCTGGTAGCTCCCTACCCCGCGACGCCGGGGATCAAAAGCCCTCGCCAAGAGGCACCAGGCAGTAACCCTGCTCGGCCCGTCCTTAAGGATCAAAGCTCTCGTCAAGAGGCACCCGGCAGTAACCCTGCTCGGCCCATCCTTAGTAGGCCTCTTACGGCCCCTCCCGCGCTAAGGATCAAAAGCCCTCATCAAGAGGCAACCGGGCCCGCCCTTACTCAGTTATCCCTGGATGGTAACTCCCTACCCCCACAACGCCAGGGATCAAAGCCCTCGCCAAGAGGCACCGGGCAGCAACCCTGCTCGGCCCGTCCTTAAGGATCAAAGCCCTCGTCAAGAAGTACCGGGCAGTAACCCTGCTCGGCCCATTCTTAATAGGCCTCTTACGGTTCTTCCCACGCTAAGGATCAAAAGCCCCCGCCAAGAGGAAACTGTGCCCGCCCTTGCTCGGTTATCCATGTCTGGTACCTCCCTGCCCTACAACGCCAGGGATCAAAGCCCTCATCAAGAAGCAGCCGAGTGGCTACCCTGCTCGGCTATCCCTGGCTGGTAACTCCTTACCCACAGCGCCAGGGATCAAAGCCCTCATCAAGAGGCAGCCGATCGGCTACCCTGCTCGGCTATCCCTGGCTGGTAGTTCCCTACCCCACGACGCCAGGGATCAAAGCCCTCGACAAGAGGCAACTGAGCATCTACCATGCTCGGTCATCCGTAGCTGGTGTCACTAACCGCCGACGCCATGACCCAAGCCCTCACCATGAGGCCATACACGTCTAAGCGATCCCAACCTCTACTTTGGAGCCATGGAGATACCGACCCTTCACCGGTCTTTGCACACTTGGCAAATGAACAGATTCAACTCGACGTGTGATCGCTAGACGGAAAACATGCCTAACAAGAAGGCAGTACTGTACAAATACAAGTGTTTACCGACAAAGGAAAATGTGCACGCAAAGAAACCGCAAAGTAAGATTTTTATTCACAAAGCCAAAAGTCTTTACAAGGGTATTGTGGGCTCCCCAGCTTTATCAAATTACCCAGAGGCTTACAAAAGAGAGAGGAGGAAAAGGTAAAAAGTTCGGGCCGCAAGCCCCGCCTAGACCTCACTTCCCTCATCACCATCGGCCGGAGGCATGGCTATCGAGAGTGGGACCCGAGCACAGAGCTCACCGTCGGCAAACTCCGAAAACTGATCCTTGACGACATCAAGAGCTTTATTCCATGCAATGGCGGAGGCCTTGTCGAGGTCAACGTAAAACTGGTCCGATCCCTTGTAATCAGTCACCGCCTTTCTAGCCCGTATCTCGGCAACCTCCGCCGCCTGCAGCGCCACCTCGGCATCCCGCCTGCTGGGATCCCTCGCCCTCTTCATGGCTGCAAAGCGATCGGCCAGTTCCATCAACTTTTCCTCGATGACTCGGTAGGACTCATTCAGGAGGTGATAGGACTCCCAGCATTTTGAGACGGCGAGCTCCGCGGCGGCCGATAGGGCTTCAAGGACGGCCATCCTCTCCCTCTCCAGACGCAGCTCAAGTCGCAGATCCTCGGCCTCCGAAGAAGACTCTCCCGCCGGCCTCGTAGCATGGATGGCCCCCTTGGCCTCCATGCGAGTAACGAGGGCGCAGTGCTGAAGGACCTGACGAAAGACAGCAAGGAGACTTAGAGACACTCGAACTAAAGAAAGGGCGCTCGAAATAACACGTGAGGGAGTACATACCTGCACTGCCTCCTGAGCTATAGCCGCCATTTGGGCCCTCAGGGTCCCCCGCGGAATCTTGCCCCTGGCCGACTCTTCCATACCAGCAGGCAGGCTGGCAGCAACGGAAAGCCAGGACGGGACTACAAAACGAACGTACCCCTCCAGCACAGGAATCCCCTCAGCAATCTCCGTCGGTGGCGCACGAGAGACCGTCCTCTTCCTCTTAAGAGGAACCCCGTCTTCGTCCTCTCCTGCGTCCCTCGTCCGGGGCTCGGGAACCCGTGAACGCCTTTGGCCGCCGCCGAGGCAATCATCCAGAGCTCGTGACGAGGCAGATGGCCCCGCCTCCACCGGCACATTTGGTGCGGGGCTCGAGTGAGACAAAGGCGCGGCCGCACCGCCAGCCCCCCTTCGGGACAGAGCACCGAGGGCACCAAGAGTCCTGTATCGATCCATTTGTCCTGCCAAAGGGAGAGGCAGGCTCGACTCAGAAAGAGAAGAAGCCGAAGAAAGAAAAGGAAGAATCTACGGGGTGCTCCCTAGACTCTACTCAAACTATTTCTACGGACTCCTCATAAGAAGACACCTAACCTGATGGAGAGAAGTCCTCGGGAGAGAAAATACAGAGATTCGACCTAAAAAGGAGAGCGCCGAGCTAAACGAGACTCAGGACGAGGAAAATTTGTAGAGGTATGGGCCTTGATGGGGACCCCACCTCTATTTATAGCTGCCGGCATACACATCCTATGGCGACCGTCATCTCCCGCCGAAACGGCTCAGTGCATTCGACGGACATGATCGCCCCACTTGTCGCACGCGCATTGGTCGTATCCCATCAGACGCCAGAAGCCTGCGGCCCATCGTGTCTGCCAACCAGCGCCCGACACGTGGGCTGTCGCTTCGGCGAACGTATGCACGATCCGGCACATCCTCTTTAATGTGAGATCTGGCCCCTGATCCGCTGACATCACCAAGAAAATACAGTTGATTGCCCGGGAATACACGCTCACGATATCTACGACGAGAAGCTCACCTCGGGTGACCCGACAGACCACACTCGACCCGACCCGTGAATATGTTGGGACGAGAGTGGGGGGCTAATGATGATGCTCGATATCGGTGATCTCCCAGATCGTGACACGTGGCTGATGACGTGTCCCGAAGCGTGCAAGAAAGGACCTACAGTGGCCGACCCGACCACTCCTATGCCTGTCCTAGAGACAACCGCTGGCTCACCTCTGAGCCTCCTGCACATTTGGCCTCCTCGGCCCTCTCAGCTCGCCTCCAGGCTACCACAAAACCAAGATAGCTTGGCCTCCCACTCGGTCCCGAGCCCCCGCCGAGCTTATCTTCCTCGGTCCCTTTGACCGACCAACGACATCATTCGCAGGTGCTTCCGCCCCACCTCCACGAATCTCGTCATGCGCGAGATCTCCGCTGCCCACGATCCCGCATTCCACGCCATCACGATCCCCATTAACGAGCCTGTCTCGCAATTAATGGGAGATCCCGCCCATCACGCGGGCGTGACGTCGGGGGCGTAACGGCCGGCGTGATTCTCGCACCTGCGTGCTTGTTGCCACCGCTATATAAACCCCTCCTTCAGACGGTTCAAGTAAGTCATTTTCCACTCACTAGGCCGCTATTCTGCTCGGATTTTCTGTCTAACTTGATCATCGGAGGGTCCTCGGTGATACAACCATCCGGGACTTCCTTACAGGTAGCTTAGCCCCAACAACCTCAAACCCATTGAGATCCACACACTTCAACAGCCATCCTCCAACTCAAATCTAGGCCGTCCATCATCGCCAACAGCAGATCAACGGAAGGTAACATCTTGACGCGATCCGACTCGCGTCAGCCGGTGACTGAAAGCAGAGAGATGAACTGAACGGCCTTGATCACGTGCGACACCTGCGCCATCCGATGGCTAGGGTTTACCCTTTCCTCAGCATAAATCCACCCATTTCTGCGGATAGTTCCACAATAGGTAATAGAATGGGAACTACAGCAGCGTCCCTGCGCTCGCCGCCGCCGCCGTGCCGCTCATCTTCCCCCAATCGAAAATGGAAATCTTTTGCGGTAGTAAACTTGCCTGCTTTTAACGGGTTTGGGTTTTGGGCCGGGTCTGTGTGAGATATGATCCGAACCCGATAAAGGTATTGCCGCTGACTATTTATAATCCCGCGAAGAATGGTCTACAGAAGAGAGACGTGGGCGAGGAACTGATCGGCGAAAGGTGCGATTTTCCCCCCTTTGATAAAAATTAGGGTTTTGCTTCGTGTCATACTAGCTTGATTTTGATCGTGTTATTCTTATATCCATGCGATTGATTGGTTCAAAGATTCTAGATGAGAGATTTCTTAGGCTAGGGTTTTGGAGTTTAAGGTGATTTCTTTTTTTCTTTTTTGGGTTTAGGGTTTTGGAAATTGATTCGATGTGTTGGAATTATGCGATTCTCTATAGACACTGAACTTATATCATTCCTCATGTAGATTTCGTTTGGTAATCGTTTTGAAATCATTGCATTTTATTTGTTTGGTTAATTCCTCAATTCTTGGGTTATTTTATCTGACTACACTCTCCGTGATGTGATATATTACATTCATCATCCACGAACAAATTACGCCGTGCTTGGTGCTTGAGTTTTTGCAGAATTGTCATGTTATATTACCTAATTTTGGAGAATTTTCTAGTTGATAACTTGGTACCGTCATTAACATTGGTATAATCCACGATGCCTTAGCACATATGTTTTTTTAACTGGAACTTCTCTTGGACCCCAGCCAGCCTATATTTCCTAGATTGATATAATAGGGGAAAATTACAACCTAATGTAAGAGTACTACTCCTTAGCCGCAGAATACAAAAGAAAATGAATTGTACTATGTAGAAAAAAGACAAGAGACTCGAAAGCCCTAGACCCATCTATATCTCAGTTTACACCTAAATCAAAGGCTCAGAAACCAACCCTTCCAAAAACCAACCAAATAGATCTGAGTTCTCAAGATCGCAGGCGAGCAATGGGTCTTCATCCTCCACTACTCAAGGAAGGAGATCAAAAATCACATACGGTTAAAATAGTTTTCAACCAGCAATTGGCTTTGCCTCGGTATTAGTTCGCTAGCCGTGTCATTTCCCCAAGTGCAAAGATACCTAGCAAGTATGGTTGATGCAGTGTTTTCCCCACATCATATGAGTTGTTGCTACAAGAGCAAGGGATAACAAGTTATTGCGAAGGTCTACCTCCATGCCACGTCGAGAGCTGAGACATCAGACATGTTGTGAAGTGCTAGTGATTGTTGCTAATTAACTTTATTCACACAAAGATATAACACTATAACACCACTAATGAAGAAAGAGATAACTGCTCAAACTCCAACCCCAACACCCCAAAGCCCTTCTCTTCTTGTAGTTTATACTGCATAGCATTTAGACCGCCCTCAGATGATAATTTAGCACAAAGGTCACCTTTTCTCATTTGACTAAACCCTTAAAAACACCCACACTCGACTCTTAGAAACTTGAATGATTGTCTAATTTAACTCTAGAACCTCCTTATTGTTGTTGGGTTGAATATGAGTGTTTTTAAGGGTTTAGAGAGGGTGTTTGAGCCAAGGTTTTGAAATTTCAGGATCAGTATCGGACCGTCTCTTTTTTGGATCGGAATTGCAATGTCTGTATCGGCTCGGATCGGAAATAGCGGATTTTATATTGTTTTCCTTTGAGAAATATAAAAAAAAAACAAGTAAAATTCAAAGAAGATAAATTGTATACTCGTCTGAAAGTAATGTAACATTTTTATTTATTTATTAATGATGAACAGACAGTCTAATGTAGTTTTTTTTCTATTATTCAAAACCTATCAAATTATAATCATAGAATTAATTTAGACATTATAGATAATGAAATCCAAGTCAAGATGAATCCAGAATAAATAAACCCATAACCACGAAAATAAATCCAAACCCAATTGAACCGAAGTCTAAAATAATTCCAAATCAAATTCAAATTAAACCTTAACTCAAATGAAACTAAGTTCAAATCCCAACCCAAATCAGACTAAGAAACCAACCATATATATTCTGTCTATACTAAAAGCCCTAAAAAAGTTGTGCCTTTCTCTTCTGCTGCTTACCACGAGCTGCCTTTCTCTTCTGCTGCTTACCATGAGCCGTCACCTACCTTGATACTCCAAGCTGCTGCTGCCTCTCACTCCTCCCTCGAACCGCTGCCAATCCCTCTTCCCATGAAGACCGACGAACTTGCTGCCTTCTTCTCTTTCAATTAGTAAGTTAGGGTTTTCAGATGTCATCTTTGATTTTTAAATTGAAGGAATTGTGAGAAATTTATTATGTTTTGATGGGTTTTTTGCTTTCTTTTCCATGATTATTTGGATTTTAGTTGTTTTAGTTTTTCAAGATGATGGTTTTGGTTTGTATCCTGGATCAGCGAGGACCAGCCGAGCCGGTCAATTTCTCGGCGACCTAATCCAAATATCACATTTCCCACAATTATGAGGGGGAATTCGTCTCATCCGCCTCAAAACCCAATCCGATCCAGTCGAGCTGGATCGGAGTCGGACGATTTTTCAAACCTTGGTTTGAGCTAAATCACTTGAGGGGTATAAATGTTACACGGGTTATATTATAGGGTGAGTTTCGTGCAGTTAACTATAACAGAAACACATCAATACTGCCTTTCTTTGTTCTTGCAAGTTCACTTCAATGAGAACTTTGAACATATTTGTTAAGTAGTATCCCTCCCAGCTTTCATGCCATGCCTTTTCATTTCATTTGCTATGGCAATATTTTGTAACTTCTGCATCTTGTACAATGCACTAAAATATTCATATTATTTCTGAGCCAACACCCAAATGCTCCATCCAATGTTTTGTAAATGTACATAGGATGGCTAACTTTAGAAAATGGCCTGTTCCTTGAATAAAAGAATTATAGATTCTTTCCTACATGATATGGTCACAAGACTCAACTTGTTCATAAGAAAACCAGAGAGTAGTCCTATTGCATTCATACTGTATTCAGTATATAGATTGTTGTTCTTCTGGAACCCACCCTTTTGCGAAGCTTTGCTTGCTTTCATGTGCGTAAATATAATCGCTGGTGACGGTTCCTAAATATTGGTCAGAGGAATTTAGTCATAATCTTACCAAAAAAAATTGGTTGCAGGTTTCATTCTGTGGAAATGGGTAACGCACAGGTCGCAGTGCCGCCAGAGCAGAAAGCGGTGGAATCCTCAGCCACCGCACAAACAACTGAAGCAGAAACAAAGCCGAAGAAGAAGATTTGCTGTGCCTGCCCCGATACAAAGAAGCTCAGAGACGATTGCATCATGGAGCATGGTGAGGACAAATGCAGTAAATTCATTGAAGCCCACAAGCAATGCCTGCGTGCTGAGGGCTTCAATGTCTGATGAATTTGAACGATTGTTCATCAAAGCTGACTGCGGCTGTTCTTTATAGCGAACATGACGATAGTTTTGAAACTTATACATGATTTTTGCCACCAATTTGTTGAATAGAAGTACCAAATTGCTCACCTTTTGAAATATCTATTTTTGTGCATGGCCACTGCATTGTTGCTCTGTTGTATTAACAGGCTGATTACAGTTTTATTTTTCCCTATCTCAAAGGAATTCATATGTTTAGTTATGTTGTTTCTGTAATTCTGTTCTCCGGCTTTTGATAAAGATTGCTGCTGGTATCTGTTGCTTCTTTTGTACAGCTTACCCCTAAACATCTTGTTTACGAATACCATCAATCTCCTGTCTCTAGAGCAAATTACTAATTTTATTTAAGCAAATTAACTTTACTAAATTGTAGTATAGATCTATGGATTCAGACCTGAAGCATAACCTAAATATGAGAATACAATAAATACAAAAATACAGGCACACAAAAATTTCAGCAAGCAGTATCCGAATCAGTCTTGGTTTAAGTTTGATTCCAAGCTTCTATAACTATTAACAAGAACAATAAACAAAATTCACTTTTAACAACAAACCGCTTAACAATAGCTGCGACCAACGAGGGAGGGGAAAAAACATCAACCTTATAAAGATTTCCCTTTTTCCTATACAGATTAGTAATCAACAAATTTAGCCGCCTCAAAGAAAAGAAGAAAAAAACTCAAGAAACAGAATGCCTCCTATTGTTTCTCGGCAAACGGCCAGTAGACTCGGTAGCCTCCACAGGATTAACAGCCGAAGAATTAGGGCTCTGAGAACTCCCTGATGTCTTCTCCGGGCTCCTACTATTCCCGCCTCGCCTTTTCCCACTCCACAACTTATCTAATATTCTCCTCGACCTCGATGCCACATTCTTACTACCACCATTATTTCTACTACTACTACTACTATTGTTATCAACTATTCTCACACTCTTCAGTTATTTCTTTATAGACTTGATGTGTTCTGGTGCCAGTTGTTCCCAATCTTCTACATTTTCTGAGGCTTGAGCGCTTCCATGGGAGTTATCTTTGGTTATAGATGGCGTTTGGGTCCTTGATTGCTCGGAAAAGAGGACTCGGACCACGACTCGAAGAGGGAGATGCTCGTTTTGTGCTGCGTGGATCGATGCTTCGGGTGATAGTTTCTTCACTTCTATTAGACTACATATCTTCTTCTTTTCGGATTTCAAGAGATTCGGATGCTCCTGATTAAGATGAAACAAAAGCTTTCCTAAGTACATACGAAATGTAGGCCAAATTACTCTGATATACGCTAAAAGATTCTTTTAGTACAGTAAACTCCCTTAAACTTTGGATTTAAGAAAGACTTCTCGCTAAATACCCTTAAGATTAGCACATTAACGGAGCTTATTGTATGGAGGAATTTTTTTTAAGGTGGATTAGTGAAAAACAATGATAGTTAGGGGTATTTTAGTGTAATTCAGCCCAATATACATATCAGTGGTTATCGGTGGTTGGAATAGAGTATGGATGATAAAATAAAAACAAAAATACTGAAAAAAGATGAAGATTGAAGAACCTACCCTCAGATAAATATCAACGGCTGTGTACAGTCCATCATGAATTGACCGTGCCACGTTAGGAAGCAACATTGAAAGATCAATGAAGCTAGATATCGAAAGATTAGGATCCCTTGCTATTTCCGCGAGATACCCGTCAACCAATTTACCTAAACTCAGAAACGGGGTATGCCCTATAACATATTCACCCTTTTGTTCCTCGCTCTCAATAACATCACAATCGCGAGCAATACTCTCTTGCACTATAAATCTACTAACAAGACTTCTCACTAAATCGACATCATAAATTGTGTCACCCCATGCTTTCGCCGGGATAAGCAAATCCTTTACCGATGCTTTGTGCAGCTGTGAGCTAATCCTATTCATAAGCTCCTCCTTCATTAAACCGCCACCTTCAACAAATAAAACAAACTTTAATAATTTCGACAAGAACCGACACGAACAACCCGAACCTGGCAATAACGAGATTAGGGCTTCTACAATAGTTCTATTCTTTCTTGTACAGTCAGCGGAAACTACGGTATCATATGAATCGGGCAACCATTTAACCGCATAAATCTTGAGAGCCTCTCCAATTAAATCAGCAGTCATCCTTCCTTTAGCTTTAATAGCAACCATTACCCTTTTAAAAAGATCAGCATCTAATTCACATATGTCCTCAACCCACCATCCCTTTGGAGCATGCTCATAAAGTTCAACTATATGATCTTTTGCTCTTTTGCTATATGTAAACGACCAATTTACAAGCGATGGGTCAACCGAAATCTTCGAAGAAATCGAATCTATGCATCTTCCAACAATTTTCAATTCCGCAGACCAAGGTAACAAAGAGTTGGTCGTCTGTAAGACTATGATAGAATCTTTCCAGCTGCGGAACACACTAGAGTTAAAGAAAACTTCAATTTTGTAAATCAAATTCCCTTTGTCGACATCTTCAGTCATTTCTAGGTATTCTGAGGCGCATCGAGCAGCAACGACATTGTATGCATTGAGAGTAAGGGTCATGCCGTAGCAGAATTTAGCGCACATCTCAAAGGCTTTTGGTCCACCAGGTAAGTCGTTAAGGTAGATTTCGTCCATTTCATCCTCGCAGGACTCCAGAACCATTCTCTGCAGCCGACAACTCTTGGATAATAGAGGAAACTGTAGCGTAAATTGAGTTCAGATTGGTATCAGCCAAAATTTTCATGCAAAATTGATGTTTTCTTGGACATATATATTTTTCTTTATTGTTCATCCTTTTTCTTCTGGGATGATTCTATTTATAAAGATTTAGTATAAACCATAATTAAGTAACTTAAGTTGGCTAAACTATATGAAAAATAAGACCTTGTGCAGATGAAATTTCACATCACCAACAAATATGATGACGTCGGTCGCGAGATCAGATGACACAAACCTGCACATTCGATCATACAATGTAAGCCTCGTACCATTGTTACCAGAATAAATATGCAACCATAAAAGGAAAGGAGTATCGATGATTGATTATAATTAAGTAAATATATTTCAAGGGGAACAAGTTATATAAGATAAGAGTGGTTCTTTGGGTGAGGAATGCTTACATTGCAAGAAAAGGCAATTTTTTTCCTTTAACTTAAAGATACAATATGAAACAAAAATAAAGAAAATAATCTAAAATAGCTCCTCACCTGCATTGGCATTTTATATTACAAATATCCTATCGATATTGGCTAGCCTCCACCCAATTGCCTAATCCTAGATAGCCTTCAGGTTGTTGGATAAAACTCATCAACCTCCACAATATATAAAAATAGTTTTATCACTTGATCTACTTATCTAGTTTTACTGGCTAAACAATAATACCATTTATAAAATGAGAAGTGTGGGGGTTAAAAAATATCCTCTTGGTTGGTCAAAAAATCAACAATCTAATGTAAATTTTTTAGCGATCGGCATTTTTCATCTTGATCAACATGTTCTAAGGTATGCATACGTAAAACTATGTGATTTCGATACTGCTTGCACTTGCATCGGAGGGTTACAAATTTAGCAGTTTACTGATAATAGAACATTTTCCATAATCAAATTAACCGTCAACGAGAATGAGAATCACATGAAAATTGGTGTACATATGTTTTAGGCCATGACGATCAAGCTGAGATTAAAAAGAGTTGAGGAAAATTGATCTTTTGACACAATACGGAAGAGAAACTCTCTCCTATGCCTTTTGTTAACCGCATTTCTCAGATAAAATACACAAACCATTTGAACATTTGCAAGGGCTCCTCGACAGCGAAAACAAGTTCCTGACCACTGAAACTAAGCTAAGGACAAGCTGTATCTTTTCAGCCTAGCTGTTCATTAGAACTTCGAACATGACAGTTTCTGTGTCCTGTTAGCTGAATTATTCACCAAAGGATGTGCTACACCTTTTCTCTTTAAAAATTTAAAAAAATTAAGAGGGAAAAAGAAAGAAAGAAAAGATGATCTGCACTCAATCCATAAAAGATCACTAACAACACATGTGGTCTCTTGTTACTCTCTGAAGAAAATTCTAAAAACTACAGAAGAATTAGTTCCTAAGTTTTACAAGCAACATCCAGTAAATTTATCTGCTCCATTATAACTTCAAATATTAGCAAAAACTCTAGCATTTAGATATCCACAAATAAAACCTACAAACTACATAAATAAATGGAAAAAAGATTTTATTTTATTTTTTTCCTAAATATAACTTCAAACAACTTTAAATTTACAAGTGGTGCAAAATTTTTCATGCCTATTAGTTTCCTACTGCAATTTGGATTTGATAATAACCCAACTAAAAAAAATGGAAAATTTAAGCATATATTGAAAAATGATCAAAGCAGCAAAATTACTGCACAAGTTGAGATTTTGCCAATTACCCATTATTCATGTACCCAAAAGAAAATATTAACTACCACATGCAACAAATTAAGAAACTCATTTATAAAAATGGAAAAAAAAATTCTCACCGAACATTGTTCCCATCATTTTGAAACCCATCAGGCTTCGATCCCAGCTTCATAAACTTCATCTCTCTCTTCACCCCAAATCACCAAATCTCCATTCACTTTCTCTCTCTACAATATTAATCAATCCTCCAGCTATAATTACTTATAGAAACGAAGAAGGAAGAAGATCAAGGTGGGAGGATGACGTCAAGCCGACGAAAAAATCGGGTCTTGTGACGAGTATTGAATCGTCGCCATCTTTTGTTTCTCTTGTTTGCTTGTGTTTTTATTTGAGCTTTCTCTCTCTCTCACTCTCTCTCTCTCTCTGTGATCTTGAAAAATAAAAAAACAGAGGAGAGGGAGGGAGAGGAGAGAGAACGAGAGGCTGCTGGTGATGCTGAGGTCGCTTTCGGTGCTGCAGCGTTGTGCAGAGCCCTTAAACAAATCTTAATCCAAAAAATAAGCCACCTTTTTTTTTCCTCCTTGCTTTGTTTTTGATAAAGAAAGATGAGATCTTTCTTCTCTTTTCTTAGCTTTGCTTTGATTCTACAAAATATTTGTAGTGAGAAAAATTTAGGGAAAAAAAGGGTTTCTTTCTCTCGGTTTTGTGATGGTCTTGATGTGATGTGAGATGTGGTACTACGACCACACGAGGGACTTGTCTGCCGATCATGATTTAAATTAAGAAAGAAAAAAATTCTAAAATTTAAATATGTAAAAACTAGTATTTAATTTGAGAAAAATAATAATCTTAATCTTGGAGCAAGATTCTGCAATTTGATCCTTGTTATGTCACCACTCAGCCCCCGAGGAACAAGAGCCCCAACCTCCTCTTTTATTGCCGCGGCTAAGAGGCTGCGACCAACTGCAACCCCATTTTAATGAGTCAATTGCTCTCTTGAAATGTCTTTTCAGATCATAATATCATTGGTTTGTGGCCATCAAATTAGTTTTGCATGTGAAAGGTTAGTTCTTATAGTAGTAGTTGTTCCATAGAAAGTTACAAAGACTTGGAAGTGAGAATAAATGCAAGAAAATAACAATAGAAACAACAACAATAAGTTTTTGTCCCGGTTTTTTAAAGACAAGTTCTTTTCATAATAACTTGGAACGTCCAGTCTAGACCATTGAGAATCCAAACTTCACGATGATTGATTTGAGAACGTAGTTTTATTAGATTTCACAAAGTTTCAATAACTTTAATAACCAAACAACACTTCATCTCAAATAAAAGATATACTTCTGAAATTGGATCTGCATGCAAATTCTGTGATTCCATTCTAGCTTAAAAGAAGCCATGCTTCGAAAACCAGGATATTTTAGAAGTAAAAGGCGCCTTAACGCTTGTACACTAATATGATGCATACACAATTAGAGGCACTTCTCTTGCCACAATATTTGAGGTGAGCTTCACCCTCATGCAATGGATGCAACGAGCACTGTGCGTGGGGTGACAACTCAATGCATGCGTCTAATACATCGTGGTTGTTTTTGAGCCATGAGTCCAACCTAAATCATTGCTAGCTTATGTACTAATATATTGTTGAGGTTTTTTTTATAACAAAAATACCAACCTGCTATCCCGCAATCTATATATAAGTATCTGACGTTATGAAATACGATCTTAGCATCGTAATATAGAAGAAAGATACAATAACAATGCACAATAGAATATACTGCCCAAAAATATATAATATAACATGTTATGGTGTTTCTGAATTAGTTAAAGCCACGGCGTAAATAAGAGAATTACAGTTGCAGAACTTACATGCTCTTTTATAGAATTTTAACACAAATATGACTCCACATGAAAGGAAATAATTTAGAGAACATTATCACATGTAAATAATGCTCCTTATCATTATTTATAAGAGAAATGTCGGGGTCAATATCATAGGAGAGATTTTCTCTTCTAGATTGGTCAAGAAGTCAGCCCTCCACGACTGTTTTGATGATCGGTATCATCCATCTTGATCGCCTGGCCTGTTAAGATATGTACACCCATTTTCATATGATTTCGATACTCTTTCAACGTTAATTTGGATATGGAACATGTTTTATTATCTATAAGTCATTAGATTTGTGACCCTCCGATTGAAATACAAGAAGCATCAAACTATATTATTTCCAATGTGTGTAAGCTTTGTAATTTGTTTATCGAAATAAACAATGCCAATCTTTAAAAAAGTATTTTGTATAAAACACGGTTAATCCTATATCATTGAGAGCAATATTTTTCCAACCCGCAATCTGTCTAACCAAAATACAAAATCGTAGGACCCGATAATGCCAAACATGCGGTCTCATGGTGTTTGTTTTTTTGGTAGACTTTTGCAGAGACAAACACCAGGGGTGTAATAATATTTTTGTATCATTGAGCCCATTGTCCATTGTATAGTATCTTTTCATGCACTTTCACTGGCTTTCATATACCCCAAACAGTACGGACTGCTCATTGTTTTGTCCCAAGCTTCAAAGGGTCCACATTATAAATGCGGGAAATTCTTAGGTGTTTCCCACCTTCCACGTTGGAAAATTGCACAAGGTTGATTCCGGTTGGACCATTAAAATCATGACAGTTGTCGGTTTCTTTCAATTTTTTCTGTCTCACCTCTTACTGATAATGACAATATTAGTATTTTGCACGATATGCATTCTTTATCCTATTTAGAGTGCAAGTTTTTTTCTTGAGCCCATGGAAAAATATAAAATGGGAAGATTTTGGTTTAAAATTATTTTGAATGTTAATAAGTGAATAAAATAGTCATTTTAGTAACTTGGATCAAGATTATTCTAGAAGATATTATAATATCTTATTTACGATATTTAAGTAAAAAAAGATAGTTATAAGCAAATGAAAGTAGAATTTGAAAAATGATAAAATTAAAATAACCTTTAGAAAGTTCTTTTTTGTCTTAATTTTGAGTATAATGTAGATTGAATTTGAAATTCAAACTAATTTCTACAAAGTTCTTTTTTGTTTCCGGTTCTAAAAAGTTCATTTTTTCTTTGTTTTAAAAAAAATAGAGAAATTTAATTATTTTTGCTTTTTTATAAATGTGGAGGCTCTAAGATTTGTTTTTTTAAACATAACAATTAATTATTTTTGTCTATTTGTATGATGATGTGGAGGCTCTGAGAATGACGATTTTTTCTTTTTTTTCTTTGTTTTTAAAAAAAAAATGAGAGGATGGCTTCTAACCAACACTACTACAAATAAGGGTTGCCCCTACGGATTTATCCGTAGGAGCAAACAACTGCCCCTACGGATATATCCGTAGGGGCAAGAAAATACCTACTTGTAGGTACAAACGCCGTAGGTGCAAGTCGAAGCCTTAAACTTTCCTCTACGGACTAAAATTTGCCTCTACGGAGTTATGTGTAGGTCCAGTTTGCCCTACGGAATAGGCCGTAGAGGCAACAAATTTATTTTATTTACGGTTTTATAAAATAGATTAGGTGTACCTACGGACGTATCCGTAGGGCCAAGTAGTGGCCCCTACGGATAAGTGCGTAGGTATATATCCGTAGGGGCAAAATATCAGGATTCCTGATATTTTGCCCCTATGGATAACTGTGTAGGGGCATTTGTTTGCCCCTACGGATATATTCGTAGGGGCAAGCTTAACCCCTGATACTGAGATCATAGAGGTAAAATATCAGGTATCCTGACATTTTGCCCGTACGGATAAATCTGTAGGTACATAGTTGGGCCTTACGGATTAATCCGTAGGGGCAATGAAGGGCCCTACGGAGAAATCCGTAGGTACATATTATCAGGTTTTTTTTTTAAAAAAAGGACTGCCTATTTTTTTCTCGCCATGTGCACAATAATATATACATCGATCATATATAAAATTAATCATCACGCAGAACATATATCGCAGTTTTCATAATCACATCTCACGCATAATATATAAAAGAAACCAAAAAGCGGAATATGATATCAATATAAACACGCAAACACCACCAATATCAATATCGTCCAAAATGTAATGCAATATGTATCATATAAATAAATACATGTTTAAAATATAAGAATAAAAAAGCTATCCTACCTCGGTCCAGCTCCACCTCTGATAAACGCCAGAATCTTCCGCGCCTGCTCCTCGGTCAATAAATCATGCAATGCGGAGCGTGCGGGAGTATGAGCGGACTGTGGAGCTGGCGATGTGGTCTGCGCAGCCGCCGTCGAGGTAGTGGCTTGCGGAGCCGCGGCTGCGGCAGTCTGAGCAGGCGGTGGAGCTATAGGAGCTGTCTGCGGAACCGCAGCCGATGTAGTGGCTTGCGGAGTCGCAGCCGAAAGAGATGCATGTGGAGGCTCGGCCGATATACCCTGTCGCGTCTGGACCTAACGTGTGTAATAAGCGAGTAAGAACCGTGTATTATTTGAATTCGTATCATTATCAAGTTATTTGGAAAACCGTAGTTTATTTTAATTAGATATGTATGTATGATTAATCAAAGCTAAGTCTACAACCAAATAAGCTCAGGCTACGTACTAATATTGGATATGTTGATATCTATAATATGATATGATATTTTACTATTAAGTAGTATACATACCAGCATCTCCTTCAACTCCTGAACGATGGCCTTCAAGCTTTCCAATTCCCGCTGGACACGTCGCTCACTGGAGACGGAGGAAGTAACCGCCGGAGTGGAGTCTAACCTCATATGGGCCCTGCTAGGGCCCAGTCCCCGGCCTCTCTCCCAATCTCCGTGGTGCCCTCCGTATGCGGCGTCCAGGACTGGGGTCAGCAGCATTGGATCGCTTTGTCCGGTAAAATCGATCCCCGATGCTTCGGCCTGCTCAACCACCCGCTCCTACACCCACATTAACCAGTAAAATATAAGTATATCATTTAAATTTGAACTTTCCAAAACTAAAATTTCAAATAGGGGTTGAATAAATATTAACACTTACGCAATACTCCTGGGTAGCGACATCGGGGTATCGAAGCTCGCCCATGGCGGGATCTGTCGAGATGCCGTGAACGGCAAAATATGCGGACATCATGCTCAGTGTACCACCTTGCGCCAGGGTCTGGGCTGTCTGCAATATTAGAAAATAACTTTTAATATTAGATATATTAGAAAATAACTCTTAATATTGCATTATATCACAAAGGCCGGTCTATTGTAATTTACCGATAACTCCATGGCTCGAGTAATATTTCTCGAGCCACCTGTATAAGTGGGGCGACCCCTCTTCGCCGACTTCCTATTCTCTATATTTTGAGCGGCCTGTTTCTGCACAACACATTCACATTTAGTTTTCTAATTAAGGAACACAAAAAAATAAATTATATACTAAACAATGAATTACATTTAAAATACATACCTGTTTGCACTGAGAGTCGAAATATTCGCACAATAGAGGCCATGTCTCTACGTCGACTCTCGCAAAGACCGGAGTAGATAGGAGGGCCGCTCTCTCTGCCTCGGGGGTCGCCATCCACAGGGAGTAGCAGTCGGCCTTCAGCTCATTCCTGTTGTATCGGACCTTGGTCTGCATGTTCTTCATCAGGCCATTGTACAGAGCATGAAGGTCGAGCACCCTCCCAAGGTGATCAGGGTCGGGTACAGGCTGAAAATCGTAGTTCAACCGAAAATTTAAAAAAAACATTGTTATTAGATTGCAAGTGTTAATAATAAATATATTGGATAAATCAAATGAAAAAATATATTAATACCCGAGCCTGATCAAAGAAGAAGGCGAATGAGCGCCGGTGCTGGTCGCCCCACTCAACGTGAAGTGGATAGTTCTTCACGAGCCGACTCTCATCCCCCATATACCGGCCGAACCTCTCGGTATGAGGACCGGTATAGCGATAATCAAGGGTAAAAAAGAGGGGGAATGCTGCCTCCCCCCTAACTCTGTCAGGCCTCAGCCTATGGGACTGATTCGGGCCTCGAGTCTCCCTCTGGGGATGGGGAGGCCCTGCGTCTGCAAGAAATATCAAGACAATCAATATTAAGACAAAGTTGTATTAAGAAATCAAGGTTAAACGAAAATTGAAGTGTGATATATACCTCCGGTGACTAAAGCACGAGCCTGGGCCCGGGCAGTAGCATGAGCGGGACGATAGTTCCTCCGGTGAGGAACAGCCGGTGTCCCGGATGCGGACGCATCCGCTCCAACTAGAAAATAAATATTGACGCTAAATTTCCATGAAATTCATATTTAATCTATAGAGGATATGTAAAATAAATAAATATGTTATATTTATTCATACTAACCTACAGACGATGCGGATGGTATGGAAGCGGCAGGAGCAGGAGTGGCCCCTGCATCAGATGTGGATGCACCACCTATAATTAGACAATTAAAAATAGATTATATAAGTAATTGCAAAAAGAATGTGTAGATCAATAATATAACATTCTACATCAATATGCATGCACTATAGGATATATAAACATACCCGTAGGTGCGGTGGTGTCACCACCCACAGCTAGACAATAAAAAAATTTACTATCTAAGTAAGAGCAAAAGGAATGTGTGTATATTTATGATATAGCATTCTAAATCAATATACATGCATTATATGATATATAAACATACCTGGAGGAGCGAGAGTGGCCTCTGTCCCTGATGTGGACGCATCACCAACAACTAGACAATCAAACATTGACAATATAAGTAATTTTGACATGAACAGGCATGAATATCTATAATATTACATTCAAAATGGATATGCGTGCAATATACCTGGAGGTGTGGTAAAGTCTACACGGAAGGAGGCATCCGAAGGGGTCTCCGATCTGGGTGCAAGACCGGCCCTCTGAAGCTCCCTACGCAGCTCTCCGGGCGGCAGAACCGCTCTGTCTCTGCCTCTGCCTCTGCCGGTGCCGCGGCTGGAGCTCCTGCCGCCCCTCGCTGCTCCCGTCATCGTCATCAAATCTAGATAAACGGTTCGTGGACGCATTAGACAATCATTATAAGTATTGACTATATATGTATAGATCGTAAAATATGAAGTAATAATATATCATTACTGATAACCTTTTTCGTTTCGTGGGCGCATTATACATATCTACTTGGATTTCATCACCGATGTCATTTCTAACCCACGTAACTTCATGATCGGCCGAATACAACCCGTTCTTCGAAACAGACGGTCGGAGCACTCTAAGCCTTCTCTCTTCTTCATCCTCATCGCTGTTCTCGAATTCTGGGACATCGTAGACATTCCTGGGTTTCCAACGGCATACAACACTCCATCCCGGATGCTTCAAACACTGTGAGTAGTATACTTGGAACGCTTGGTTCGGAAAGATAAACGGATCTTCCTAACCGTAAAATCAAAGTGTGTTCATATTGGTCAATCCATATTCATCTTTCCAAGTCCCAAGATTGCTTCTCCACTTATCCGTATCGGTTCGCGTATCGTACCAAGTACACTGGAATATATAAAAGGGTTCTGATCGTCCGGGATAGTGGATACCAAGTATACAATTTAAGTACCCATAATAAATCACACCGTCCGATCCTACCGTCGTAATCCCACTATTCTGAGTGGTTCTAGATGTTTCTATGTTTTTAACTTCGAATTTGTATCTAAGGACACCAAATCCTTTATAATATGCAACCTCCATACTAGGAAATTGAGCTAAACATCTTGAATCACTCTCAAATGATGCAGACAAGTTTGGATCGTGTATCTAACAAAACAAATTTTACGACAAATACATAACGTTATAAGTTTAGATTAAAACTGATAGCAATAAAATGTTATTCGAATAATTTACATGATCTGTGACCCAATCACAAAAATTATCCTGATGATATTTTTCTAATCGTTCTTCGTTCCAATCAGGATGCCTCTCACGTACCTCGTTAAAATGAATTCTGTTTTCGACAAATAATGGTGACATTAATATTATATCATTTCATACACACACAAACACAAATAAAACAATTAATCCAAAAAAACTTACTTTCTAATTTGTTCAAGACATGCGCAATTAAGCAAGATAAACCGGTATATCTTGTTGATAAACATAGTGTCTACTCTCTTATAATCGGCTTTACCATATGGCCCGTCTTGAATTCTTCGAGGCCGGTTAAGTCTCGTCTCAATGTTCTCGTCCCAATATTCTCGTCCAGATAGCGGGAACAAAATGTTGTTGCTTCATCAAGAAGATAACCTTGTATGATAGAACCCTCTGGTCGATTTTTATTGCGTATATATTTTTTAAGAGTGTAGAGGTACCTAAAGAAAATATGTTGAATAAGTAAATACGGGCATACAGGACAACAATAATTTTAAAAATTGCGCGAAACGAAAAATTACACGTACCTCTCGACGGGATACATCTATCGATATTGTACCGGTCCGGCTAACTTAGCCTCAGTTGCAACATGAACCGTCAAGTGTATTATGATATCGAAGAATTGCGGTGGGAAAATACGCTCAAACTTGCAAAGTATCAACATAATAGAATTTTCTAGTTTATCCAGCGTCACAACCTCCAGTGTTTTAGCACACAACTCTCTCAAAAAACAACATAGGTCGTTGATTACTAGACCAACCGGTTCGGGGAGAGAAGTCCTGAGGGATAATGGAAGAAGGTGCTCCACGATAACATGGTGATCATGACTTTTCAGCCCATCGATCTTGCCTTTCACAATTTTTATTTTCTTACTGAATGATCCTGAGAAACCTGTGGGAACTTTCAAATCATGCAACACCTGCAGGAATTTTTTCTTCTCCGGTTGTGACATATGATAAGAGGCATTGGGAAGTACAAACTTGCCTGCTTTACCCACTACCGGTCTAGGGTGTAATTCACTTCTTATTCCCCACTCCTGTAGATCCATCCGAGCATTCAGGTTGTCTTTCGATTTCCCGTCTTTACAAAAAAGCAAGTTGAGTATGTGCTCTGATACACCCTTCTCTATATGCATGACGTCCATACAATGACGTACTAAATTTGTTGACCAGTACGGAAGCTCGAAGAAAATGCTTAACTTGTTCCAAAATGGTGGTTTGACCTATTTCGTCGGATCCATCCCGAAGGTCACATTATTGTAACCATCTCATTGAGCAGTCACGTCCTCTCCGGACAATGGGGCTGGAGGTCCAAGAAACTCCTGATGACCATCAAAGTGAACAGTGTCTAACCTGTAGGGGTGATCTAGAGGCAGGAAATGTCGATGGCTGCAATAACAAACCTTCCTGCTAAAATTCAAGAATTTCGATATTGTGTGTTGATGGCAATGAGTACATGCTTTGTGACCATATACGGACTAACCTGATAGCATTCCATACGTAGGAAAGTCATTAATTGTCCACATTAAAGCTGCATGCAGTATGAAGGTTGTATTTGTGTTTGCATCGTATGTCTCTACACCATCAATGAACAAAGATTTTAACTTCTCGATCAGAGGTCGGAGATAGACGTCGATATTGTTTCCCGGTGAGTTTGGTCCGTTGATAAGAAGAGGCATCATAAAATATGATTGGTCCATAGCCAACCAAGGCGACAGATTATAAATTATCATTACAACGGGCCATGTGCTGTGACTTCTAGCCATATAGTTGAATGGGCAGAAGCCATCACTAGCCAGTCCGAGCCGGACATTGCGAGGATCGCTACTGAATATTGCGTGCCTCCTATCGAAATCCTTCCATGCCGGTGAATCTCTTGGATGACTCATTTTTCCATCTTCACTTGGAGGAGCACGGTGATGCCAAATCATTGCCTTGGCTGTTTTCTTACACCTGAATAGCCTCTGTAGCCTCTGTGTTATGGGAAAGTATCGTGCTATCTTGATAGGTATATCAGGCTTCTTATCAGAATCTTTCGGCTTATACCTGGCCTCTCCGCATGTTGGACACTCTTTCAAAGCTGAATTCTCTTTCCGGTACAACACGCAATTTTTAGGACATACTTGAATCTTCTCGCACTTTAGACCCAAATCAGACATCATCTTCTGGGCTCCGTACCAACTGTCGGGCACGTTATTTCCCGGGGGCATAGAATCTTTCAAGAACGAAAGAAGCATTGTGAATGACTTGTTGCTCCATCCATTTAGGCACTTAATCTAGAAAAGTTGGACGAACCATGAGAGGGTGGAATACTTTGCATTCTCATAAATTGGTTTTCTAGCATCATTCATGAAATTTTCATATTTATCCGCACGCCGTCCTTGACCGGAAGGAATGTCATCTTCGGTACGAATAGATTCACCTAGGACAGCCTCTACCATATCCTCCACTTTTTCTGATGGAAATAAATTACCGTCTTCTTCTTCTGCTGCATTACCGTCTTCTCCTTCTTCTGCTGCCGCATTATCGTGTTCTCCTTCTTCTTCTGCCGCATTACTGCGTTCTTTTCCTTCCCCTTGATATTTCCAAGTTGTATAAAGTCTAGTAAACCCATATTTTATGATATGAAGCTCTGCCAATTCTACCTTCTGCAAGTACTTATTGCCACATCTATCGCACGGGCAGAGAATCTTCTCTATCACGATCTTATTATGTGCGCGTGCAAATTCAATAAAAGCATCAACTCCCGCGACAAACTTATGTTGCATACGTTTTTGCCAATCCACATACATCCAGTCCTTAACTCTGATGTACTCATGGGCCATGTTAGACTGTATAACATATAAATTGTAGGTTATGGTGACTATATTGAGAAATCTAAGAACGAGATAGTTACTGACAAAGGAGAAAATCCGTGTATATACTTTGTGTGTGCGTTTATCGTTGAAAAGAATAAATTATCGAACGTATGTTAACCGATAGACGGAGACGAAATGGCGCTTTTAGTTTCATATATGAGTATCGATGAGAATAGGAAAGTTCCATATTATCATCGAGTATCATATATTGGTTTTAACTTGAACATCTTGAATTACTCTCTAATGATGCGTTTGTTGTGTATTCTTGTTGTGTGTGTGTGTGTTTCGGCTGACGGGGGTAAGGCTTCTATCCCATTAAGAATGTATAGAGCGAACACCCATTCGCTTGTACTTTCAACCGTTTCGAGTAAATTTCGGCAGCACCTCCCCGCTGTTCTCCGAGTATACTGTAATAGAATAGATAATCATTTCAAAACTGTGAAACAACGTTGAAATGAACATCTAATTTATCTTTGTACACGGAGAACCAGCGGAAATGTACCGACGAAATATCTCGAAACGGATGAAAACACAAGTGAATGAAGGTGTTTGCTTTATACATTCCTAACTTGTCCACACGGGACAAATCTATCGGTTATCATACGATTGAATCTTCTCGTCACATAGACTATACGACGGTTGTTAGTATCGAGCTATACCGTCCGATATTTAACAACCTTCGTATAGTTCTATGTCACGACGAACATCGAACGTATGTTAACCGATAGACGGGGACTAAGTAGCGTTTTTAGTTTTATATATGAGTATCGATGAGAATATGAAAGTTCCATATTATCATCGAGTATCATATATTGGTTTTAACTTGAACATCTTGAATCACTCTCTAATGATGCGTTTGTTGTGTATTCTTGTTTTGTGTGTGTGTTTCGGCTGTCGGAGGTAAGGCTTCTATCCTATTAAGAATGTATAGAGCGAACACCCATTCGCTTGTGCTTTCAACCGTTTTGAGTAAATTTCGGCAACACCTCCCCGCTGTTCTCTGAGTACACTGTAATAGAATAGATAATCATTTCAAAGCTGTGAAACAACGTTGAAATGAACATCTAATCTATCTTTGTACACGGAGAACCAGCGGAAAAGTACCGACGAAATATCTCGAAACGGATGAAAACACAAGTGAATGAAGGTGTTTGCTTTATACATTCCTAACTTGTCCACACGGGACAAATCTATCGATTATCATACGATTGAATTTTCTCGTCACATAGACTATACGACAGTTGTTAGTATCGAGCTATACCGTCCGATATTTAACAACCTTCGTATAGTTCTATGTCACGACGAATATCGAACGTATGTTAACCGATAGACGGGGACTAAGTGGCGCTTTTAGTTTCATATATGAGTATCGATGAGAATAGGAAAGTTCCATATTATTATCGAGTATCATATATTGGTTTTAACTTGAACATCTTGAATCACTCTCTAATGATGCATTTGTTGTGTATTCTTGTTGTGTATGTGTGTTTCGGCTGTCAGGGGTAAGGCTTCTATCCCATTAAGAATGTATAGAGCGAACACCCATTCGCTTGTGCTTTCAACCGTTTCGAGTAAATTTCGGCAGCACCTCCCCGCTGTTCTCCGAGTACACTGTAATAGAATAGATAATCATTTCAAAGCTGTGAAACAACGTTGAAATGAACATCTAATCAATCTTTGTACACAGAGAACCAGCTGAAATGTACCGACGAAATATCTCGAAATTGATGAAAACACAAGTGAATGAAGGTGTTTGCTTTATACATTCCTAACTTGTCCACACAGGACAAATCTATTGGTTATCATACGATTGAATCTTCTCATCACATAGACTATACGACGGTTGTTAGTATCGAGCTATACCGTCCGATATTTAACAACCTTCATATAGTACTATGTCTCGACGAATATCGAACGTATGTTAACCGATAGACGGGGACTAAGTGGCGCTTTTAGTTTCATATATGAGTATCGATGAGAATAGGAAAGTTCCATATTATCATCGAGTATCATATATTGGTTTTAACTTGAACATCTTGAATCACTCTCTAATGATGCGTTTGTTGTGTATTCTTGTTGTGTGTGTGTGTTTCGGCTGTCGGGGGTAACCCTTATTTGTAGTAGTGACACACACACACATAAATAATGCAAAATGTTTAAGCAACCCCCTATTTTAGTAGTGTTTGCTATGCTATTGTTCTAAAAAAAAAGAAAACAACTTATATGCATCTAAAGCATTAAAGGAGAAAAGGTTGAAAAGTTGTAAATGAACTGAATAATACAATCTCTATTACTTATGAAATCATTGGTATGAAAATGTGTCATAGAGAAAAATGATCATCACAGGTTAATATCATGGGTAAGCACATATAAAAACTAAGAAATATATATACTCATTGGATATAATTAATAGACAACAAGATATAAATAATTAAATTTTAAATCTCCTACATATGCAAAATGTTTAAGCAATTACCTAACAAGCCTAGTTACTATTATTTACATGTCATCTTCAACAACACAAATCAAGCTCATTTTTCAACTCCAATTATAAAGTTTTGCAGTATTCTTTCATGGCCATTTCTTGCAAGCTATTGAAACTCAACAAAGCATATGTAGCATGCAGACATAAAGCATTCCCCACTTTACCCTAAAAATATAAATCAATTCTCCAACTTCGTTCTTCTTGTGCATTCATGTCGATCTTCATATATGGTACTTGCTCTACTTCCATAATATTCATTATCACATTTAGATTTATATTTTGTATAAAAAATACAGTTCCAATCATGATCTTAATTTGTTAGCCAAATGGATGTCTAATGTATCTGAAGTATTTTGTAACTAGTACTGTGCATGATGCAGGTACAAAAGAATGCATATCAATTAAATAATTGGTCCATTATCATATAACACTATATATATTGAACATATATTTTAATATTATATTGTATCACATATAGCTTAAGCATGAATTGAAGTCTAAATCCAAATTGGCGTTTGCTATTAAAGATATTGTTGCACTCACATAAGAATATATCTGAAAATATGATAGTGATTAACTATTTGTTTGTAATGTTGATATTGAAATTTAAGGAAGGCTTTAGAAAGAAAAACTAGAGACAATACTTAAAATTATCGCTATAATACAACTAATCTTCCTAATGGGAGCGTGCATGAAGCAAACTGAGGCTAAAATGTACATTAATGACATTTACTTTACTTGTTCCTAGATATAGTATGTTTAGCATGATATATATGATAATCTTTAGAAATGGTACTAGTTAAGTCTTGAAAGATTTGCATGATACTATATATATCATAATAAAACACTATATCACCAATATTGCCACCATCATTCATTACCTTAATCTCACAAATTAATTTAAGGACACCCATTTATTAGTTTATTTGATTTTCCATAAAAATAACTGTAGTGTAGTGTGATCCCTATAGTTATATCATTAAATAATTTCGAGGTTATTTTATATATAATGGGCAGTGTTCTACTCCATTTTTTTCTCAGACAGCTTGTTTGCCTCAACATAGTATTCTATTCTAAAGGTCTTCTATCAACAGTATCCTCCTTCATAAGTAAAATATGCTTAATAGCAATGTAACAACAAATAAAGGAAGAGACACAATTAATAGCATTAATAATGGATTAAACTCATGTGATCAAGCTTTAATTTTGAGAGCATTATTTATGTGTGTGTGTGTGTCACTGCTATCAATAATGTCAAGAAGTGGTTTCTAACCCTAACCCCAACCCCAATTCTAACCCTAACCCTAACCCTAACCCCAGCTCCAGCCCCAACCCCAGCCGAACCCCAACCCTAACCCTAACCCCAACCCCAACCCCAACCGCAACCCCCTGCCGAACCCCAACCCCAACCCACTACTACAAATAAGGGTTGCCCCTACGGATTTATCCATAGGGGCAAACCACTGTCCCTACGCATATAGCCGTAGGGACAAGAAAATACCCTGTAGGTACAAACGCCGTAGGTGCAAGTTGAAGCCCTGAACTTTCCCCTACGGACAAAAACGTGCCCCTACGGAGTTCTATGTAGGTCCCGTTTGCCCTACGGAGTAGGCCGTAGGGGCAAAAAATTTATTTTATTTACGGTTTTTTAAAATAGATTACTGGTACCTACGGATTAATCCGTAGGGCCAAGTAATAGCCCCTACGGATACATGCGTAGGTACATATCCGTAGGGGCAATCCCAACCCCCTGATACTGAGATCACAGGGGAAAATATCAGTTATTCTGATATTTTGCCCCTACGGTTTAATCCGTAGGGGCAATGTTTGTACCTATGGATTAATCCGTAGGTACATATTATCAGTTTTTTTAAAAAAAGGCTGCCTATTTTTTTCTCGCCCTGTGCACAATAATATATACATCAATCAAATATAAAATTAATCATCACACAACATATATCGCAGTATTCATAATCACATCTCACGCATATAATATACAAAAGAAACCAAAAAACAGAATATGATATAAATATAAACACCGTAGGACCACCAATATCAATATCGTCCAAAATGTAGTACAATATGTATCATATAAATAAATACATATTTTAAAAAATAAGAATAAAAAAGCTACCCTAGCTCGGTCCAGCTCCACCTCTGATAAACACTAGAATCTGGCGCGCCTGCTCCTCGGTCAATAAATCATGCAATTCGGTGTGTGCGGGATTGTGAGCGGGCTGTGGAGCTGGCGATGTGGTCTGCGCAGCCGCCGTCGAGGTAGTGGCTTGCGGAGCCGCGGCTGCGGGAGTCTGAGCAGGCGGTGGAGCTATAGGAGCTGTCTGCGGAACCGCAGCCGATGTAGTGGCTTGCGGAGCCGCAGCCGAAGGAGATGCATGTAGAGGCTCGGCCGATGTACCCTGTCGCGTCTGGACCTAACGTGTGTAATAAGCGTGTAAGAACTGTGTATTATTCGAATTCGTATCATTATCAAGTTATTTCGAAACCCCATTTGGATATCTAGTTTGGAAAACCGTAGTTTATTTTAAGTAGATATGTATGTATGATTAATCAAACCTAAGTCTATAACCAAATAAGCTCAGGCTACGTACTAATATTGGATATGTTGATATCTATAATATGACATGATATTTTACCATTAAGTAGTATACATACCAGCATCTCCTTCAACTCCTGAACGGTGGCCTTCAAGCTCTCCAGTTCCTGCTGGACACGTCGCTCACTGGAGACGGAGGAAGTAACCGCCGGGGTGGAGTCCAACCTCATATGGGCCCTGCTAGGGCCCAGTCCCCGGCCTCTCTCCCAACCTCCATGGTGCCCTCCGTGTGCGGCGTCCAAGACTGGGGTCAGCAGCCTCGGATCGCTCTGTCCACTAAAATCAATCCCCGAGGCCTCGGTCTGCTCAACCACCCGCACCTATACCCACATTAAGCAGTAAAGTATAAGTATAAAATTTAAATTTGAACCTTCCAAAACTAAAATTTGGATTGAATAAATATTAACACTTACGCAATACTCCTGGGTAGCGACGTCGGGATATCGAAGCTCGCCCGTGGCGGGATCTGTCGAGGTGCTGTGGACGGCAAGATATGCAGACAGCATGCTCGGTGTACCACCTTGCGCCTGGGTCTGAGCTGTCTGCAATATTAGAAAATAACTCTTAATATTAGATATATTAGAAAATAACTCTTAATATTGCATTATATCACAAAGGCCGGTCTATTGTAATTTACCGATAACTCCATGGCTCGAGTAATATTCCTCGAGCCACCTGTGTAAGTGGGGCGACCCCTCTTCGCCGATTTCCTATTCTCTATATTTTGAGCGGCCTGTTTCTGCACAACGCATTCAAATTTAGTTTTCTAATTAAGGAACACAAAAAAATAAATTATATCCTAAACAATGAATTACATTTACAATACATACCTGTTTGCGTTGAGAGTCGAAATATTCGCACAATAGAGGCCATGTCTCTACGTCGACTCCCGCAAACGCCGGAGTAGATAGGAGGGCCGCTCTCTCTGCCTCGGGGGTCGCCATCCACAGGGAGTAGCAGTCGGCCTTCAGCTCATTCCTGTTGTATCGGACCTTAGTCTGCATGTTCTTCATCAGGCCATTGTACAGAGCATGAGGGTCGAGCACCCTTCCAGGGTGATCAGGGTCGGGTACAGGCTGAAAATTATAATCCAGCTGAAAATCGTAATCCAACTGAAAATACAAAAAAACATTGTTATTAGATTGCAAGTGTTAATAATAAATATATTGGATAAATCAAATGAAAATATATATTAATACCCGAGCCTGATCAAAGAAGAGGGTGAATGAGCGCCGGTGTTGCTCGCTCCACTCAACGTGAAGTGGATAGTTCTTCATGAGCCGGCTCTCATCCCCCATATACCGGCCGAACCTCTCGGCATGAGGACCGGTATAGCGATAGTCAAGGGTAAAAAAAAGGGGGAATGCTGTCTCCCCCTAGCCCTGTCAGGCTTCGGCCTATGGGACTGATTCGGGCCTCGAGTCCCCCTCTGGGGATGGGGAGGCCCTGCGTCTGCAAGAAATATCAAGATAATCAATATTAAGACAAAGTTGTATTAAGAAATCAAGGTTAAACGAAAATTGAAGTGTGATATATACCTCCGGTGACTAAAGCACGAGCCCGGGCAGCAGCCCGAGCGGGACGATAGTTCCTCCGGTGAGGAACAGCCGGTGTCCCGGATGCGGACGCATCCCCTCCAACTAGAAAATAAACATTGATGCTAAATTTCCATGAAGTTCATATTTATTCTATAGAGCATATGTAAAATGAATAAATATTTTATATTTATTCATACTAACCTACAGACGATGCGGAGGGTACGGAAGTGGCAGGAGTGGCCCCTGCGTCAGATGTGGACGCACCACCTATAATTAGACAATTAAAAATAGATTATATAAGTAATTGCAAAAAAAATGTGTAGATCAATAATATAACGTTCTAAATCAATATGCATGCACTATAGGATATATAAACATACCTGCAGGTGCGGTGGTGTCTCCACCTACAGCTAGACAATAATAAAAATTACTATCTAAGTAAGAGCAAAAGGAATGTGTGTATATTTATGATAGAGCATTCTAAATCAATATACATGCACTATATGATATATAAACATACCTGGAGGAGCGGGAGTGGCCTCTGTCCCTGATGTGGACGTATCACCAACAACTAGACAATCAAATATTGACAATATAAGTAATTTTGACATAAACAGGCATGGATATCTATAATATTACATTCAAAATGGATATGCGTGCAATATACCTGGAGGTGTGGCAAAATCCACACGGAAGGAGGCATCCGAAGGGGTCTCCAATCTGGGTGCAAGACCGGCCCTCTGAAGCTCCCTACGCAGCTCTCCGGGCGGCAGAACCGCTCTGCCTCTGCCTCTGCCTCTGCCTATGTCGATATTGTTCTCCGGTGAGTTTGGTCCGTCGATAAGAAGAGACATCATAAAGTATGATTGGTCCATAACCAACCAAGGCGACAGATTATAAATTATCATTACAACGGGCCATGTGCTGTGACTTTCAGCCATATAGTTGAATGAGCAGAAGCCATCAGTAGCCAGTCCGAGCCGGACATTGCGAGGATCGCTACTGAATATTGCGTGCCTCCTATCGAAATCTTTCCATGCTGGTGAATCTCTTGGATGACTCATTTTTCCATCTTCACTTGGAGGAGCACGGTGATGCCAAATCATTGCCTCGGCTGTTTTCTTGCACCTGAATAGCCTCTGTAGCCTCTGTGTTATGGGAAAGTATCGTGCTATCTTGACATGTATATCATGCTTCTTATCAGAATCTTTCGGCTTATACCTGGCCTCTCCGCATGTTGGACACTCTTTCAAATCTGAATTCTCTTTCCGGTACAACACGCAATTTTTAGGACATGCTTGAATTTTCTCGCACTTTAGACCCAAATCAGACATCATCTTCTGGGCTCCGTACCAGCTATCGGGCACGTTATTTCCTGGGGGCATAGAATCTTTCAAGAATGAAAGAAGCATTGTGAATGACTTGTTGCTCCATCCATTTAGGCACTTAATCTGGAAAAGTTGGACGGACCATGAGAGGGTAGAATACTTCGCATTCTCATAAATTGGTTTTCTAGCATCATTCATGAAATTTTCATATTTATCCGCACGCGGTCCATTGACCGGAAGGAATGTCATCTTCGGTACGAATAGATTTGTTAGTTATATGTATGCCCTAGAGGCCATTACTGTACATAGGATGTATATTGTAGTGGATGCTTGGACATATATAGGGATGTCTTTCTTGCTCGATATGATAGTATGCTATCTGGTTACTCTTTACCTTAACGTGTACACTGATTGTCTCTCTGTTACATGTTGGTAAAGCCCTTAGGATGTGTACTTGACTACCTGGACTATGATGCAGATCATACTAGTGGGGACATGGTAGTCCATAAGTACATCCTTCAAGGTCCCTAGTCGTGGGTGTATCGAGACGGGGCATCGATATACCAGAGTAGACTAGCGTATACCTTCTCGACCCATACAGATGGGCGATGGATGATCCCATATCCATTGGTGTTTGACATCAGAGATGATATACGGGTGCTCAGTGGAAACTGGGTACACTGGACGGACTCGCCGAGAACTCCCAGATGGTATTATACCTTACGTCAGATGGCAGTTCTCTGGTGACACTGGTACAGGTTAGTCTGTAGACCCGAGATCGTCATAGAGTCTTGTGTGATTCCCACTGTGCTTTGATTTCCACCTTACCACGTCCAAGAGGGCGTGCAAAACGGTGGTTTTTGGGTACAGTCCCGAATCACATGGAGGCAATGAGCGATAGGAGGGGATTCGTCTCTCCCGGTATAGGGAGTTGATGTTGCGCTGTGTTCGATTGGCTATAACCGGAAATCTCTGGTCAGGGTTGCTGAGATTTACTGGTAAGTGTTACCAGTAGTTTCTCGAACTGTTATAGACCTCATATCGACACAACTTATCGAGCTATTGGGGTCTGATGTTTACCACCCCTAGGCAAGATATGTGACATATCAGACGATCAGACCGGAATGTACGGTAAGTGTTGCTGGTTGGATTCACAGGAGTGTGAGCGGGCTTGCACGTTGATCTTCTGATCGCTCAATATCCGGGTGGCCATTACGTTTAGCAGACCGCTTGCGGCTTGTGGGTGTTTGATATGATCATCACCTGCTGCCGGCGTATTGACGAGTCTTTAGAGTCCTACACAGAGCTTTCCTGGCTCAAGCGAAACGAAATACGAGCGCATATGAAATATGTGCGGGACCGAGAATAATGCGTGTATGTGATACCGTATTCTATTCTCGCGATGAATGTATCGATTGGTTGTATAAGATATAACCTAATTATCGAATCGAGGATTGATTCGATAAGTCGATACATTGGATATTAGTCGGTCATATGCGATATGACCGGATCGTTAAATCAAGTGTTGATTTAATGATTTGATGTATAATTATATATTTGATATATTATTTTACATTAACTAGTATTTGTTCGCTTAAGTTTGATTTTCTCACTTGATGTGCACAAGTAGTATATGTGATATAGTTTTGTGCACTAGTTTGTATCATGTTTGATGATACATGTAAACTTGGGTGAATGTATGCTTTAATCTATGTTTAGGTAAATGGTTAGGGTTTTGCTTAATTATTTATTTTATTTCATTTATTTTTGCAAGAAATAAAATGGTGGCTTTTTGTTTCTTTGCTAGACGCTTCATGAAGCATGCTAGCATCTTTGAAAAGTCTAGCCATTTTGGATTTTCCCTTGACCTAACCATTCACCTAAACCCTAGTTTATTCTCTACATTAGTTTACTTCACCCATGGTTACATATATGATAAGAATCACTTGATTTATTTTAAGAGACAATTCATTTTCTTTCTTCTTCATCTTCTTGTTCAAGTGAAGAAACCATTCTTGAAAAATATCAAGTGTTGAAATCAAGTGAGAAATCTAAATCCAAAGTGAACCCACTTCCTATTTCTTCATCCTCTACCACTTGCCATGTAGTATAGGGTGTTTTCTTCACAAGTTTCATGGCTTGGTGAAGTTGGAGCTTGATCTTGAGTTGCCTCGACGTAGATCATCTTCGGCATCGAAGTCGACGACCTAGCCCGATTATTTCTTCGACGAAACCATCGCTAGAGTCCGGGATCCGATGATCGCAGCGGAAGGACATCATCACGGAGCTAAGGAAGTGGAGGACCGGATTTACAAAGGTTGCAGTCACTTTCCATTTAGCAATAAAGTTGTTTACTTGCTTCTTTCGCCTTAATCTCTAGTTAACGATCGCATTAGGGTTTCTCGGCACCTAGAAAAATTTGAATATGGCATGGTTGATGCCTTGTGGAACCTCTTTAGTGTGCCTAAGAACCCTACAAGATTCACCTAGGGCAGCCTCTACCATATCCTCCATTTCTTCTGATGGAAATAAATTACCGTCTTCTCCTTCTACCGCATTACCGAATTCTCCTTCTCCTGCCGCATTATCGCGTTCTCCTTCTTCTTCTGCCGCATTACTGCATTCTTCTCCTTCCCCGTGATATTTCCAAGTTGTATAAAGTCTAGTAAACCCATATTTTACAATATGAAGCTCTGCCAATTCTACCTTCTGCCAGTACTTATTGCCACATCTATCGCACGGACAGAGAATTTTCTCTATTATGATCTTATTATGTGCGCGTGCAAATTCAATGAAAGCAGCAACTCCTGCGACAAACTTAGGTTGTATACGTTGTTGCCAATCCACATACATCCAGTCCTTAACTCTGACGTACTCATGGGCCATGTTAGACTGTATAACATATAAATTGTAGGTTATGGTGACTATATTGAGAAATATAAGAACGGGATAGTTACTGACAAAGGAGAAAATCCGTGTATATGCTTTGTGTGTGCGTTTGTCGTTGAAAAGAATAAATTATCGAACGTATGTTAACCGATAGACGGAGACTAAGTGGCGCTTTTAGTTTCATATATGAGTATCGATGAGAATATGAAGGTTTCATATTATCATCGAGTATCATATATTGGTTTTAATTTGAACATCTCGAATCACTCTCTAATTATGCGTTTGTTGTGTATTCTTGTTGTATGTGTGTGTATATGTGTAACATGATTTTAAACCATTGAGATCAAGATTGATAGAACTGATCATCCTACATTGCAATGGCATTCATCTACCAAAAACTATTATTGCAATGGCATTCATCTATAACAATCAACAATTAAAACTACAAATATAGGATACTGATATCATAAAACGTTATACGCAACATATGAATTCACTTGACTGAAATATGCATCAAAAAAACATGTTCATCCAAAAGAAAGGCCACTGTCAACAAATATAGACAAATACGTCATAAAAATAGTAACTAATTAACTAGTTGATTAGCATCTGGATCAAGAAAATGATAGGAAAAACAATTGACTATGATCTATAATGACATGTCTATTACCATGACTCTCGACTAACAAAGGTGGCTTTTCGTCCTCGGTAGCTTGATAATTGGGATTTCATGGCGAATAAAAATATGCATATGTCGTTTGACCGGGAACTTCAATAGGAAACTCAATGAGGTCGGGTGTACTGAAGTACGCTTTGTATTTCGCTATATCAGGTGATGAAGCCTAAGCCCTAGCTAGCCCCAGCCCCACCCCAACCGAGCCCTATCGAAGGTAAAGAACTTCCTTACGCTTTCAATGTTCACGAAAACCTATCGGCTTTCTAAGAAATTTTTTCGAATTTCGTTTCATTGTTTTCAAATTTGACAATTCCTACAGGTTTCGATTTGGTTTGAGTTGGGGTTGAGATTTCGGGTTAAATTATTGCAAAAATTTAGAATTTATAGATTCAATTGAGAATTCAATTACTAGAAGATAGTTACTCCTGTTGATTGATGGCACTATAGTTGCAGCAACTTATCTACAAAGAGATATAAGGGATTATATTGAGCTATTTTCTATTGTACAACTAAAATTTGTGCTGAATTTATAAGAAGAGATAATTGTGACTCAATGTGTCAACTTGCCGACTTCATGCATGAGGGATACAAAAGAGTTATTACAGCATCCTACATTGCATTACAATTTTCATAATTAATATAATAGCTCTGCGGTCTGAAGATAATATCTGTATGTAGTAATTGTTCAGCAGTAGTTTCTGATTATCATTATTTATTTTTGGTTAAAGACACCAAAAACTACAACACGAAAGACACGAATTCTTCCCATGTCTCCTCATGTCTCCATGGAAATTGGGGCAACATCGTCAGAGACTACATTGTGAACCTGCATAAGATCGGCCCCGGCTCCTCCACCAACTACTGTGGCTGCGATCCCCCAGCCCCAGCTCAGCCCCAACCCCAACCGAACCCTAGCCCCAACCCCAGCCCAGCCCCACCCCAACCGAACCCTAGTCCCAGCCCCAGCCCAGCCCTAACCCCAACCGAACCCTAGCCCCAGCCCCAGCCCCAGCCCAGCCCCAGCCTCAACCCCAACCCCAGAACAGAACCCTAACCCTAACCCTAACCGAACCCGATGCCGACGCCGATGCCGATGCCAAACCCTCACCCCTACCCGAACCTGGCCTGAACCCTAGACCTAACATCATCAAAATTAAAAATAATTTGACATTTAATTACTAACCGGGCGCGCGGTGGAGGAGACAACAGAAATCGGTGGTCGACGACGATCGGCGAAGGTGGCGACGAGGCGCGGGAAGTCGACGAAGGTGTGGGAACGACCGACGAAGGTGGCGACGAGACACGGAGTGCTGTGGCGACGAGGCGCGGGAAAAGGCGATGAGAGGTGCGGGAGTGAGAGAGATAAATTTTGGGAACGATGAATAATTTTTCTGTGCTTTTTTTTATTAATAACCTATTTATATGCCCCTACGGACATCACCGTAGGTCCACCGTTTGCGGCTCCATAGGGCCAAAAAAAATTAGAACGTAAGGCACCGTAGGGACAACGATGTGGCCCTACGGATAAATCCGTAGGGGCAAGAAATATTTGCCCCTACGGATTCCTGAGTCCGTAGGGGCAACCCCATATTGTAGTAGTGACCACAACCCCAGCCCCAGCCCTAACCCCAACCGCAACCCCAACCCCAACCCTAACGCTAACCCCAACCGATGCCTCATCGGTACCCAAACCATGAACCCTAGCCCTAAAATAATCAAAAATTTGTTTAATTTAAGATTTCCTAACCTGTGCAGTGGAGGCGACGATCGATCGAAGGCGACGACTAAAGGAGGCGACGACGAAAACGGAGATGAGGAAGAACCAGGCGGTGGCGACGACGAATCGGCCTGCGCTGGCGACGACGAGAACGGCGACGAAACACAGGCGATCGGCGGGAACGAGGGTTTGGGGATTTTGGGTTCGCGCGCGATGGGAAAATGATATTTAGGTAATCAGCGTAGGGATCGATCTCTGCCTTTTTAATTAAATCCCTATTTAGATGCCCCTACGGATAAGTCCGTAGGTTCTTGATTTGCGGCTCCGTAGCGGCAAACAACAATTTATGATTTAATATTTTTTAGATTAATATGTATGGACCGTAGGGGCAACCTTTTGGCCCTACGGATTAATCCGTAGGGCCAAACTAAATCTGCCCCTACGGATTTCGTTATCCGCAGGGGCAACCCCCTATTTTAGTAGTGCAAGTCTAGCTGCATTATATAGGAGTATATATTATTTTCTTAACATTATCCTTAGTTTTCAGTTATTTTATGTTTTGTTTGTATTTTTTAAACATCACCCATCTTAATGATTAACACTGGTTTTTTAACATCACCCATCCTTTCCTCCTCGTACATCTCCTTTCTTGGGTAAAAAATACTCCTTTCTCACAAACCCATCGCCGGTGAAGATAACTTATCGTGATATCATGAATTAAATGCTCTTTCTCCCTCTCCTTGTGCGTGTGTGAGAAGGCTTGGCGGTGGTAGGGGCCTGAGAGGATAGAGGCAAAGATGATGGGGACAGAGCGGAGACGACACGATATGTGGTACGGTGCGGTGCAAGTGTGGCACAGCCATGGTCCAGTGGTGGTGCGGTTCCTGTGATGGAGTCGTGTGCTGGTATGGCGGTGGCTCGGTGCTGGGTGACGGCGACGACTCTGGCAATGATGACAGCGCCTTAGACGGCGGCGAAGGGGCCGCTCGGTTTGGAGAGGAGGAGGATGTCACGCCCCGCTTTCCTGTAAACGGTGACGTGGCAAGCCCGCAACGTATTTGCTATGAGAAGGTCGGTTTCCTTAATAAATACATTAAGCGTATGTAAGCAATATAATAATGTGCAAGAATAACAGGCGTAATAAAATTAAACAGCAACTTTATTTACATTCAAATTTCAAATACAACTGTCGGAAATAAAAAGATACAATGATTTAAAATGTCTAAATAATAGCATACAGAAAGTAAATGCAGAAAGGAGCTAGTAATCAGGTTGGGCAGCGAACTGGTCCAAGTCCTCCTGGCTCGGTTCGATCTCTTCAGAGTCAGGTCCCCATGACGAACATTCTAAGAAAAAGAAATAGAGAGGAATGTCGTCAGCGAACTAGCGCTCAGTAAGTCTCCAAAAGAAGTAAATAAAGATGACTGACACATATATAAAGTGAATAGAAACCAAGTAAAAGTGAACATATAAGGTTGTATATGAGACTATCCAAGTATAATCATTTACAGGTATAAAATAGTTATTTTAATGTTGTTGTTTGTAGTTTGATGAAAAAAATATTCATGTATACGAGAGGAGTCCAACTTACCCCGTGGACTAAGCTAACATATAGTACAAGGCCCCGTCATAACCCACGAGACAACGGCACGTGAATTCATGTATGTGTCTTTTAAAATGACCTCTCGTGTCACGATATACGTTTCGTACCAATCTACCCCTTATCCCCGCATATTGTATTATATAGTTCAAGTTACAGGTCTTGGCCGAATCCATGAATATAAAGAGTACAAGTTCAGATTCAAGTTGTATTCAGGTATTCATGTTAAGTTCAAATCAAGTTATATTAATAGCTCGGTCAAGTCAAGTCTAGTATGTAATTGGATTATGTCAAATATATAATATCTAATTATGTCTTCATGTACATGTACCAATTCAAAGATCAAGAAAAACAAAATAAACGTGTTCGAATAGTATGAAATGAGTCAAGTATATTATTCAAGTAACGACCATAAATAATATTATAAATAAGTGTTGTGTACGACGAATTAATTAAGTTAATCAAATTAGGAATATAAACAAAAATATAGATCTAAATATTGTGCACACGTGAGTTCCAGTCACGCTTAAATACGACTACCGGTTTGGGAGATATACCCATTTTCGTTTCATCACGTAGAACAGATCAAAATCTGTTCAGTACCGTCGCATATTTTTAAAATATAGTTTGGGTCAATTTCTATCAGATTTCAAGTTACGAAAATTATTAGAAACTTATAGGTCTTTCGGTGTACATATCTAAACAGCTAAGGTTTGCGCGATTTGGACTCCTGAAGCTCTAATTACGATCATTTTAACATCAGTGTTTAAAACATAAATTCTAATTTCTGCACAGCAACTATATATTGTATTGCAAAAGCTATATCGGATTGTTTCATGCATTTCTAAGTAATCTAATATACAGGAAATTATAATTCTATCAATTGTGTATCTACACATCTAAAGTTTGTCACAAACGGATATCAGGAGTTCGAATTATGTGCTATTTAAAAACAGTATGCGAATCAGGACAGATTCTGTCCAGATTCGTCACTAAATATTGTAACGTAGTTTTCTATATTTTACGTCGGGTTTCAGTAAAAATATAAAAATAATAAAATATAGATTTTTTGATGTAGATGTCCAAAACAGTTGATTTTGCTCAATTTGGATATCGGTAGACCAAGTTATGTGTTTTAGAAGTTAACTGATAAATACAGTTTTTTGTTTTTAAAACAGCGAATAAAAACTATGTAATTCCTAAACCGTTATTCGATCTAATCTAACATATTTTACTGTAGATCTGAAATTCTATCTAATATTTATCCTAATGTTCCTAGAATTTCCAGAAATCAAAATTGATCTCTAGACTTTAATTCGAATATAAAGGTATATTAAGATCGTGTGTATGAATAACAAAAATGATGATATTTATTCGTAACTTCATTTTCCTTTATAAAAATTTAAATAAAATAATTTAAAATACAGCGAAAAACGATGTATCCTAATTGGTCTCCACAACCGTAACATATGAATTACTAATAGTGACAAAACTGATACAATACTTATTTTCCTAAAAACTTATATATGAATGTGTATCAGCTATATCATTTTACTCGAGGTTCATGGTATTATTAATTAAGGTAAATTTATATGCAAGACATGGAGGAAAATTATAATACAATTAAACGACAACGTAATTTGAACAAGAGGCAATCATAAGTATAAAAGAAATTATATAACTATATGTGTGTGTTTTGGTGTGTTTCCAATATTTATATATGTAACAATATTTTTATTCATTTAGGGACTATGATATTATAAGAGAAGCAGTTCATGAAAATATGATAAGAGAAAGATAAAGAGGAAGACATGGAGGGAGAGAAAGAGAGAAGGGACTTAAGCGTTGTGTGAGTCAGTATAACAACCGGCTCATCGATTCGATTTTAGAGGCAAAAACAAGTCTCGGTGACCTAGGTTCGAGCAACCAAGATAAGGATCAAGTTAGTTTCTAAAAGTATTCTTTACGGAGCTTTTGAAAGGAAAGAAAAGAAAAGAAAAGGAAAGAGACGCTTACGAAATTTGTGAATGGTACAATACTTCAGTCTTGAATTTCTAGGGATGAAGTGAGCTCCGGTGACGTCAAAACTTTAAGAACTCTAAAGATGAAGATTTAAAATAATTTTTGAAGGAGGATGAAAGGAGGACGAAGAATGAAGGAGAGAACATATAAAAGAATATTAATGTGGTCATTATAATAATTCATAACCATAACCATACTAATTATTATATGCATTCATTTTGAGAGTTAAAAGGAAGAGAAAATGAAAGGGCTCATTTGTAGGTTATGAGAAAGTTTAAAAAATAAATAGAAATAATTGCAAGATTGGGGGTTCAAACATGCGGCCTATAGAATAACAATATAAAGATTTAACCAATGAGCTATAAGATTGTTCATACATATATTTAATAAGAATTAAATATATGTTGTTACTTGAAAAGAAAGTGGGCTTTTGGGCTCATAGTTTTATAAAAGAAAATAAAAATGCGATTGGATTTAGGTTATGGGCTGAGTTAGGTCTTGTGTTTAATTTGAAATAGGTTAAGATTTAGTTTTAAAGAAATGTGTTTGGGAAAAATAGATGAAATAATAAAATAATATATTTAATAGAAAATAAAATATACGGAAAATACTAAGAATAAATAAATACAATATTTTACTAAATAAAAAAAACACGAAGGTATCGTAATATTGGGGTCGTTACAAAGGGTGGGGATGAGTCTCATGTGTTGTTGAGGAGAGAAGGAGACAAGGAGGAGGAGCTACTGGTGATGGTCGGCGGTGTTGGAAATATCAAAACTTTGATAATAATGAGTTATTGGGAAGTTTAAGAGTTAGAGATAATATGCATGAACTTGTTGTCATGCATGAATATAATTTAAGTCTATTATTTATTATATCAAATTCAATATATGAAGTTAAAGAGTCTTGGTTATGTGAAGAGTTATTGTAAAACCTATATAAGTGGGTTATATGTAAAGCGCAAGGTGTGCAAAAAAAAAAATATCAATATAAAGTTTATCTTCATTCTCTTTCATCCTCCTTTCTATAAAATATTATTCTCAAATTTATTTGTTATCAAAGTGGTATCAGAGCGCGATTTTGAAGATGAATGCTAATGGCAATTTTTCGTTCGTCGCTTCTCGTCTAACGAAGGAAAATTATGAAAATTGGTGTATCCAAATGAAGTCGTTATTGGGATCCATAGATTATTGGGATATTGTTGTGAGTGGCTATTGTTTGCCGCCGAAAGATGCGACATGAACGTTGGGATTTCTAGCCTGAATTTTGGGAGCAGATGCTATTTGATTTTATCCGTATAACTCTCCGAAAATGCCAAGTTGATTTATGACACCGTGTATCGGAGGTTTAGACGGATGCGGCCGTTGTAGCAGATTTCGTCAGATTCCCCCTCATTGCGACGGGTTTTTGATTGTGGAGACGCTCTTCCCTACAGGCGTAAGCCCCTGCAGTTAATTACGCTACCGTATCGCGGTAACCATTTTCGCCTTCTCCAGATGTTCACTTCATGTCGTGTATATTTGTTTTGTTTTAGGTTGCCCATGGATTGTATACGGAGACTAATTTATGTTGTCGCCCATAGGGCGTGGATTAGTCCAAATCCGTATTTTCTTAGATTTGGGTTTGGGTTGATTTAAGAATCGTTAATCTCTTTTGAGATTAAGATCAACTTAAATATTTGTTAAGAATACGTTAGTCTAATTTTAGACTAAGATCTACTCAACAGGGTTCAGGATCATTTTTGATCCAACGAAAGAGGATTTGGGCTCTGTCGTTTTAGTTTAGGGACGTTGCGGTCCATTAGGTTTAAGGACATCATAGTCCGTGGAGTTTAAGGACATCATAGTCCATGAAGATTAGTTTAAGGACATTACGGTCCATAGTTAGTTTAAGGGCATTACGGTCCATAGTTAGTTTAAGGACATTATGGTCCATTGAGGTGTATCCATGGGTTTGGAAATATACCAAAAGGTTGTTGGTTATCGAGACCCGATACCTCTCTGAAGACGTTGAAGAATTACAACGACATGTATCAGAGGTGTGAAGAGATGTACCCTTGAACCAAATGTCAGATTGAGAAGGAATGTGATAACATTACTTTGAATGCCATCTGAGATCAATTTTGAAAGATCTGAGTATAATTGAGGCTCGGTTGAAAAAGAGTTTTGGCTTTGGGAGACTTAGCTAATTTGGGCTAATGTTGGCCTATCATAGTGTTAAACACTAGCATATGTTTGGCGCTCACGTGCTCCCATGTATGGTCTTAAAGTATTATTTAAATACTGAAGAACTGAAGCGCTTACGTGGGGTCACGTGAGGCGTTTGAAGTAGCGTTAAACGCTGAGAGTTTGAGGCGCTCACATGGGGTTACGTGAGGCTCTTGAAGTAGTGTTAAACACTAAGAATTTGAGGCGCTCACGTGGGATCACGTGAGGCGCTTGAAGTAGTGTTAAAACACTGAGAGTTTGAGGTGCTCACGTGGGGTCACGTGAGGCTCTTGAAGTAGTGGTAAACACTAAGAATTTGAGGCGCTCACGTGGGGTCACGTGAGGCGTTTGAAGCAGTGTTAAAACACTAAGAATTTGAGGCGCTCACGTAGAGTCACGTGAGGCGCTCGAAATTTGGCGCTAATGCTTTGATCTTATTCCCTTTCTGCTTTATGAAAGCTAAGCACTGATTAGGAGGTCACGTGGGATCGCGTGAGCCGATCTCAGTTTGTTCTCTTTTGTTCAAGCACTAATCTTTTCCTTACGCGCATGGAGATCTTGAGTTTTGAGACGTTCGAGCCCCTTTTGTTTTATAAGAATTAAATTCTTCTATAAGGTTAAACCCTAATTTTATTAGAGAAATTAAATTCCTATATGTTCTGGTAAGAATTAAATTCTTTGAACTTAGTTCTTTCCCCCGGGTTTGAATCTACATAACAGAATCTCCCCGATGAGAATTAAATTCTCAACTTGTGAGGAGACCTGCTTCTGCAGATCTCAACCAGAGGAAGAACTATGTTCTTTTTAGAAGAGTTAAACTCTTATGGAAGGGCAAAAGAGATGAGATATTCTTTGTATTTTGTTCCTTCTCTTACCCAGAGTTTCTTTTTCTTTTTTAGGAGGTCTTCTTCTCTCCGGGGAATTAAATTCTCTTTTCTTTTAAGTTTACGAGGGGGTTTCTCTATTTCTTTTTCTCTTTTTTTCTTTGTGTCTCTTGGCTCCTATTTATAGGAGAAAAAAAAGAATCAATCTGTTCAGAAAATCTATCATTAAGAGATTTTGATTGATTTTATAATCAACCAAAATAATCTTTTAGATCAATCGGTGAATTTTATTCACCGTTGGATTTTTAATCCAAGGGCTTCTCTTTTACAGAAGATATTTCTCACAAGATTAGGAAAATATTTCCCTATACAGAATTTTCTTCTGTAAATTGGTGATTTTTAATCATCATTGGATTTTTAATCCAACGGCGCTCTGCTTTACAGAGCGCAATCTTTCTTGTTTAGAAAGATCTAAGCAAATACTTTCTAAATAGAACTTTGATCCCTTTTATTTAGAATTTAATTCTATCGGTTCAGAAGGTATAGGAGCCCATCACGTGTAGTACGTGACCCCACAAAGTTAAGCCCACCCAAGAGCGTCTCGTACTATCACGTGAATTTTTCTGGCCAATTGTTTGTTTTAAGAAGGCGTCTATATACTTTGTATATAGAGGTCACGTGTATGCACGCGAGGCTCAGTTTCAACCTTGTTTTGTCAAGCGCAGTACCTATCACGTGTGGGCATGCGATGCTTCATTTAGGGACTTTTCCCATTGCTTTTTATATTTATTATTCATTTTTCATAAGCGAACAAATGTCCTCACAGCGTTGTTCTCACGTGGCTTGCACGTGAGTGCAACGCTGTCATCTTTACAGCCGTTTGATTGCCTAGGGGGACGATGAGGTGAACCGCCCTTGTCACATCTTATAAATGCAAGGGTTTAATTCCTTATGCAGCCACTGTTTCTTTCATCTTCTTCCTTCTTCTTTTTCTTTGAGAATTTAATTCTCCTCCTCAGAGCTTAGTTCTCTGCCATCGTAATTCCAGAGTTAAACTCTGTCAAAAAGAAATCCTTTTTAAGTAAAGATCTTGCACATCAGAAAAAACTTTTCTTTTTGAACCAAAAATTTATTGATTTTAAATCCATTATGAGAGCTTTGCTCTCCTCTGAAACCCATCTGCTTAGGGATCCAAAGATGTGATCTCTGAGCAGTAAACCTCCATACCTCGGGCATTCCCCTCTGATTTTTGAGAATTCATGGGATTTTGTTTCTCATATATATATATATATATATTTTATGAGTTTCTGGAATTTAATTCCATCACAAAAAAGGAATTTAATTCCTCTGGTGAAGAGCTTAGCTCTGAAAGATCAAGAGAATCCTTCGGGAATTTTATTCCCTGGTGTTCTTAAAAATCTTTTCATAGGGTTTTACCCTTATTCGCACAAATTTGAATTTGCTGTGTGCTTAACAGAACTTTTTTTCCCAACAATTTATTTGAATTCCAATGTCTGTTTAATGAGGATATTCTTGATTCTCATAATGATTGCCCTGTCTCATCATTGGTGAGCCGCCATATTGATTTTGTGGGGTCTATGTGTCATGTAGGCAGTGGTCCTGCAAAACAGACATTTTGTCATTTTCTTTTGTTATTATATATATATATATATATATGGGCTTCACTAATGGTTTTTCTTTCCCTTGTTTCAGGAACAATGGTTTCTCTTCCCTACTTCTCTTTTACTCGCTCAGACGTTGCTTTTCCACAATCGCCGTCAGACGAAGAAGCAATGGCGATAATCAGGGCCCATGACAGGGACTGTACCAGTTTGCTCTTGTGGGGAACTTGGTATGGGCATATCATCCGGGGCCGCCGCAACATTCTTTGCGAAGTGCCAAGATAGCCTCTTCGCCAAATTTTGCCGATGGAGCTTCCGCAGACTGCTTTTGCGGTGCAGGCGGCTGATTGGACTCCTATAGGCCGGTTTGAGACATCGACAGCTGGGATACCAAACCAGTCTTTGCCGGCCATAGACATCTTGGGGCGTCGCATTTGCCAAGGTGAAGCCCAACCATGGGGACAAATCTATAAGATAGGGCTTACCCCTCGCCACCCAATGAGCTATCTTCCCTGGGCTCGATATGTTCTGTTAGCTCATCATGCACGATTGCAGAAGGTCGGGCTTTATCAGATGGTGTACGTGCCCTTCTTTCATTATCAGTCCCCTCATGTTTAGTGGGTTAAAACTTTCATGAATCAATGGAATCTTCCCACCAACACTTTCTTGCTAGGGGAGCGTGAGGTCTCGATTTCTCTGGAAGAGTTCCGCGAGATTTCCGGATTGCCGATCAGGGGAGAGCACTATGAAGAGTTGCTGCCCCCCGATGAGTATGTATTCACGACCGTGCCTGCTATGCTTGGCGGCTTGACGACCGAAAACGCTGTCCGTCATAAGTACCCCAGTCTAATCAAGACTCTGGGTATTTTGGAGAAGCTGTTCGCGGAGTCAGAGGGACAGGGCGTCACCTTTAAAAGCTTCATCACCTGCTTCTTCCGTGAAGGTGTCTTATCAAAGGATGCTCCGAAATTTGCGAATATTAACGACCCTTTCGGGTTTGGTCTGAACAAGCTGCCGGCCAAAGAAGAAGATTTACCGCAGTTTTACATCCCGATCTTGTCGGCCGTGTCCTTTGATTCGATTGCGGCTCCCGGCATGGACGAGGAGACCTTTTTTGTCGGTTTTATCAGCCGTTGGCTTAGCTGGTTCGCCATTCTAACGCATCGTCGCTTCATGAGAGCTTCGACTATCTATCCTGCTTATTGCGTGGCTGAAGGGACATGACTGGCCGTGGGTATCGTGGGGCTATCACACTTATACCATGGGCTGAGCACTTCGACCAATACTTCGACCCTGGGTGTAGATGTTGTGAGTTTCTCCCTCCACTACTTTACATCGTGGATCAAGATGCATGTAATGGGGTCGTTCGCAGCACATCAGAGGCCGAATTTCTACGATGTTTACACCTTCTCGCGGCTCATAAGGTTGGTGGATGCTTCTGCTCCTGATCCAACTCAGCTAGGGGCCCTTCGTGTGTTGCTTAACCCGTATGTTAACGAAGGTAGGATGGTATTCAACGACCGAGTCCTCTCTGCTCCTTCGGGACCTATTCAACAGCTATTCGATTTATCGAAAGGGGGTGCACCATCCTTAAAGCCTAAGGAAATTATGCACTTGTATTCGATTAGGCCGGGTTATTTGGTGTTCCATCGAAATGATAAAGCTCTTTTCAAGCGTCGTCCATGTCGCAAAAAGGGCAGTGCAGGCTTCCTACAAAGCAGGAACCAGATCACTCCGAGCCAGGAAAAAGTCTACCATGGACGCTTCGTCTCGGAGACGCGTCAAGCGTTGATAGTCCATATCGGAGACACTCCGACATGGAACCAGATCATTCCGGGCCAGGAAAACGTCTACCACGGACACTCCGTCTCGGAGACGCGTCAAGCGTCGACCGTCCATGTCGTAAAAAGGGCAGTGCATCCCAAAAAGTGGGAACCAAAGCAAGTCGCCTCCACGCAAAAGAAGATCCATCAATTTCATGCACACGACTCACATATGTAGTGTGCATTTATTGATGGGGGGCACTTTGTTGAAGTCGAAAATTGCACCCCGGTTGACCAAGTCAAAGTCAAAGTCAACCCTAAGCCAAGTGGGCCCATGCCCAGGTCGAGTCCGAACATGAAGTGGTCGACCCTCCCCCATGCCAAAATGAAATCATGTAATAAATAATTTTTATGTAATTTTTTATGTATGAATATAAACAAAATGGGCATAAAGCCAAATTTTTGTAAGCCCATAGCTTGTGTGCAAAAAGAAATAGCACATAAGGCATGGGTGGGCAAAATGCCATTTTGTAAAGCCCAAGGGGCTATATGTAAATATGTAAGCCTATATAAGGCAACATGATGATGAATAAAAATATACAATTTTCATTTCCCTTCAAAATCTAGGGTTTGTGCCTCTTTCCCCTTCCTCAAGGTTTCAAAACCTTCTTCTTTCTTTTGAATTAAATCAACAGTTTTACTCTTCCTTTTCCAAAACTAAATAATTTTTCACCATAAAACCCACAAAGAGGAACTCAGATCTTCCACCAGATCTCAGAAAGGAGAGATTTTTAAAATCTCACATCTCTTGATCTTCAAGATCCAGCCAAAAGAGGAGGAAGAAGGAGACCCATCTCCTAAAAATCCCACTTTGGGAAGATCCAGAGCTCAAGGGAGAAGCCCATTTCAGCATCCCCAAAAACATCTTAGGAGTTTAACTTCACTCTAAATTCTCTTTCGGGAGTTTAAATCTCATTTCTGGGGCTAAAAGCCCATTTTTCTCGCCGGCGCCCAAGCGTCCAGCGCCCACGTGCCGGACACGTGGTGCGCTAGCGCTCGAGCGCACAGCGCTCAAGCGCCCAGCGCCCACGTGCCGGACACGTGGTGCGCTAGCGCCCGAGCGCCTTGCGCTCAAGCGCCCAGCGCCTACGTGCCGGGCACATGGTGCGCTAGCGCCTAAGTGCACAACGCTCAAGCGCCCAGCGCTCATGTGCTAGGCACGTGAGGCGCTGGCCCCACGCGTCCTTTGGGCGTTTTCCCCTTTTTATATATATGTATACATGTATATATATATGGATACACACACTCCACAACACCGTCCCTGTTAGAAAATTTTTTCTAACGGGACGCTATCCCGCACCCCATAAGGGGGCTGCTAGCCCCCTTGACCCCCAGCCCGCTATCCGGGTACCGGGACCCCCGTAAAAACTCTGCGGGGCCCCCGATATATCCCAAACCCCTTCAAAACACAACACTGCACATTGAGTTTGCATGAACAGTTTAACCCGTCAATCGGAGGTTCTCTCGCTCTAAAGGCGAGGGGTAATTAACGGCAGCTTAGTCCGCGGCTGCCGGAGATTCAGATCCCCACAATCAATAAATCCCAGCCTACCCTAGGCAGGGAAAATCTGTAGTACGCCTGACAAGCGCGCGCGTATTCCCATCTCAATTGGGTGACGAAAAACACCCTACAGCTGTATCAAAGCACCAAAGGGGAGGAAGCGATCCTTTTCCTCTAGTGTCAGCTCCGGCTCGAATAGGAGGAAGAAGACGGTTACCGGTCTGCTCGACCTCTTGCTCGAATATGAAGTTGTTGCTCAAGATGAACCCATATCCATGCAAGAGCCGGATGATGGTCTTCTCTTTCCGGGTTCGTCTGCCGAGGAAGCCGCATAATTGGCTGAGGTTATAAGGCGGTCACAGGACGAAACTGAGAAAGTGGGTGTCCCGAAGAAATCTTATCCTCCCGTCATATTCTATGAAGATCCCCCATCACTACGGCGAGTACATATGGGTCCCCTGCGACAGGAGGATGAGATAGCCCTCAAGCAGCCTATCTCAGCCGCTTCCGAAAATGAGCTGGCATTGAAACCGGTGTCCATGAATCTGTATTTAAACCCCGGTGAGCACACTTCCTCAGGAAGGAACGTCGGCTTGAAAAAGCCATACTAGAAGCATCCTGGCGCAGCGGTATGTATGCTTTACATGTTTTTTCTTTCGGCAAATAATTTGTATCACTTTTTATATCTCTTTATCTTTGCGAAAACTTTGCAGGGACTTCAGCAATGACAGAGAATTTGAGCTCAAGTCGCGTCCTGACTGTGGACTCTGTAAATTTCCCCGATGAGGCATTAGTAGGTGCGGAGGAGGTCGTTACAGCTGCTATTCCTGCTGTGGAGCTTCCATTGGTAGCTCTGTGTCCCCGGTGTCTGTTATCCCAGAGAAGGTGTCCTTATCGGCCGTAGATTTAATGGATCTTTCCAGTGACGGCCTGGAGATTGTGGGACGGGTAGTTGAGACCGCCGTCCCTTCATTGGAGCCTGAAGTGGAGGCCGTTGCCCCTCAATTGGAAGCTGTCATACCGGCAAATGTCTCCGGTGATGTTCCTGAGGGAATGGAGGAGGCTGCCGAAGCTGCTATCCCTCCGGTTCAAGGTGGGAAGAGTATCGAAGATAGTCTTCTTATACTTTGTTTTAATAGTCTTCCCATTATCTGAACTTTTCCTTCCTTTCAGAACTACGGGAATTTGCGGCTTTTATTGTGGACCTATCTCCCAGGAAATCCTTCCAGCGCTTACTTGACATAGGTGCCTTACAGGCAATATCCCCGCAAAGTATAGTCCTTTCTTCCGGGCAAGGTTGGTGTTCTTCGACCCTTTTCGTTTTATTATTATTTTTTATAATGACGCTGATATGCGCTCCATAGTTCTGGAAGCCGATGATGAAGTCGAGATCCTCGATGGGCCTGGGGATCTCTCAAACCCTCCTTGCATGATTGCGGGTAAGTAAGGTTTTATCTTTGGTATTGATTTGCCCATTCTATGTTTGTGACTTTCACTGACTATTCACATATCTTGACAGCTCTGCCCACCCTATTTCAATTGGAATCTCGGATCTTCATGCCACCGGGTCCTTATGCCCGGCGTGCGTCCGAACAGATGGCGAGATAAAGCATCTACTCCCTGACGGCTCTCATTGAAGACCTTTGGCTGGTACCTTTATCTCGGCCGAAGAATTGTTGTCGAAGGCAATGCTTCCTTGTCCGTTCTCACCACCTATCATGATGAAGCATTAGTACGCGTCTGAGTTGAGTATTGTCGCCGAGTGGATGTCTGCCTACACGGGCTTGAATGCATCCGCCTTCCTTCCGACATCTTAACCTTGAAATCGAGTCTGCGGGGATGGATCGAACGGTGGGCAGCAAATCTGCAGTCATGCGAGAAGAGGCTCAATCGGAAGTTTTCGGAGAGGGAGTTAGCTTCGAATGCTTTGGGGGAACTTCAAGCTCAACTCACTACTAAGACCACTCGTGCGTACGAACTTTGGCGGGCGCTTCAAGAAGCTATCACGGAGGTGGTAACTCTTAATAAAGCCGTTATCTTTACCCGCGAGATGGTTGAAGCTCACAAAGTTGCTGAAAGGGAGTTTGAGAGTCGACCTGCCTCGTATCAGGCTCAACAGTCTCAGGAAGAGACCCGTCTTGTGGCCATAACAAAGCTTAAAGCTGAGGCCCAGCGGAAGAATGACGAATTGACGAACTTATTGCATCGTCCGCCGGCTTGAGGATATATATGTTTTTTTTTGTATATTCTCCTTTTCTTGTATTCACTCCTAAATGAGAGAATATTTTGTATCCATTTTGATTCTTTTTATGACATGTTTCTTGTATTCATTTTGAATTCATGAATAAAAGACATATACTTTATTTCATATTGGCGTGTCCTTTTTAGCAAATGCGTTCCGTAAATAGTCTATCTTGATCTCCTTGCAGGACAGCGACGGCTTAGGAAACAGGTTCAAGTCTGCTGCCTAAGATTTTTCAACTTTATGAGCCGTGAGGGTCTCATAAAGACTTTTCTCCCTACGAGTCGAGAGGATCCCGTAGGTGTATTTTCTCCTTAGGAGTCATGAGGATTTCTAAGTGCGTTTTCTCTTGAGAGTCGTAAGGATCTCACAAGAGAATTTTCTCCTTTACAAGTCGAGAGGACTCGTAAGTGGTTGGTGAGTTGACTTATTTCCGAGTCGAAGCATTGCTCCGATGGGGAGGTCGTTAGCTGACTTGTTTTCGAGACGGAGGTCGTTAGCTGACTTGTTTTCGAGACGGAGGTCATTTGCTGACGTGTTTCCGAGATAAAGGCCATTGGCTGACGTATTTCCGAGACGGAGGTCATTGGCTGACGTGTTTCCGAGACGGAGGTCATTGGCTGACGTGTTTCCGAGACAAAGGTCATTTGCTGACGTGTTTCCGAGACGGAGGTCATTGGCTGACGTGTTTCCGAGACGGAGGTCATTGGCTGACTCTAGGTTGTCTGTGAACCGTAGAGTCTTGGAACTGAGGACTTTGCCGTGGCTCCGATTGGTGGTGTCGCGTCCGTGCCCTGCTGGCATGAGGAGGAACGCCGTTGTTGGTCTTCTGGGATGCAGATGTTGCAGTGGAGATCTGACTTTCCCTTTGACAGAGTTTGTTGGGACATGTGGTTCCCTTTTCGTTTATACCCATGGATTGTATACAGAGATCAGTATGGACTTACCTGCACGGAAAAAGTTTCATTCTTTCATTTTTTCATTTCTTTCTACGATGCTCTATCATTTCAGCTTTTTATATCGCGAAAGTCGCGATTGCCTAATCATTTCGGCTATTTTTCGCGGTGCCCAATCATTTCGGCTATTTTTCTTTTTCTTTACTCGCTGCTTTTTATTGCGAGTTGCCCAAACATTTTGGCTATTTTTACATGCATATATTTTACTCGCTGATTTTTATTGCGAGTTGCCCAAACATTTCGGCTATTTCATATGCATTTTTTTTGCGAGTATGGAACTCAAGATCTGATACCAATCTTAGCATCAGCATCGCTGCGACTGGAATATTGCCAGGAGCGAATCATTATTTGCCGTGAAAGGACTTGGAATTTGATACCAATTTAGGCATTAGCATCACTACAACTGGGATATTGCCAGGAGCGAATCATCATTTGCCTTTGTCGATTTAAACAAAAATGGCTTAGCAAACAGGGTTAGAATCCTGTCGACTAAGGCTTTTGACTTCATGAGCCGTAAGGGTCTCATAAAAGTGTTTCTCTCTACGAGTTGCAAGGATCTCGTAGGTGCGTTTTCTCTTTAAGAACCATGAGGATTCTTAAGTGTGTGTTCTCTTATAAGTCGTAAGGATCTTACAAGAGTATTTTCTCCTTATAAGTCGAGAGGACTTACAAGTGTCATTCACCACATGAGGAAATTTCACGCCATTGGTGGAATTGGGTGGGGAAATATTTATTTGTACCCGTGGATTGTATACAAGGGTCAACATTGAACCGTTTGTAGGGCAGTCTGGGAAATGTGATGGCTTAAGAATAGGTTCAGATCCCAGTAGCTTAAGGCTTTTGAATCTTATGAGCCGTAAGGGTCTCAGAAGAGGGTTCTCCTTACGAGTCGTGAGGATCTCGTAAGTGTAATTTCTTCTCAGGAATCGTGGGGATTCCTAAGTGTGTTGCTCTCTTGTGAGTCGTAAGGATCTCACGCAGGTATTTTCTCTTTACAAGGTCGAGAGGACCTTGCAAGTGTGCATGAATTTTTTTTTACGAGTCTACGTCCTTTTGGGTTTTCACAAACATCGCCGGTAGCCTTGCTGTTTTTACTCACGGAGCCCTTTCGGGTTTTCATCCGTGCCCATCTTGCTTATGGACGTACCAATTTTTTTCGTCAGCCCTAGAATGCTGCGGTTTGTAGTAGTTTAAAGACGTTTCGGTCCGTAGCTAGTTTAAGGACATCTCGGTCCCTTGTTAGTTTAAGGACATCTCGGTCCATTATTAGTTTAAGGGTATCTCGGTCCAATGTTAGTTTAAAGACATCTCGGTCCATAGCGATTTGGAGGAAAGTTTTCGCTGGATACTACTTATAGAGTTTAGGCTTGGGAAGATAGTGAGCGTACATAGGCGTTGTCATCTATCGTTAACCTAGGCCGTGACTCGTCAGGCGTAGTATTTTTTCAGGAACCGGCCGTTTATTGGCCTGAAGGGTCTTTCGCCATGCATATCCATGAGCAAGTAAGCTCCACCTTGGTAGACTTCGTCTATGATGTATGGGCCCTCATAGTTCGGCTCGAATTTCCCCCGTTTGGCACAATTGGGGATCATAGGTCTCTTGACCACTAGCACGAGTTCGCTTTGGCGAAATGTTCTCGGCCTAGTCAATCACTCATATGAGCACGTCATTTTTGCTTTGTAAGCCTTTGAGTTTTTCTGCGCCGTGAGATGAGTTTCATCGAGGGCGTCGAGCTCCTCAAGTCGAAGATGAGCATTCTCTTCGTCTGTTAGCTCATAATGAACCGCCACTCGTAGAGAGGGTAGCTCTATCTCCAAGGGGAGTACTGCTTCAGCGCCGAATACCAATGCATACGGCATTGTGTTTGTGGCCGTTTTGAACATGGTCCGATACGCCCAGAGAGCTTCATGCAGTCTCTCGTGCTAGTCCTTCTTATTTTTGGACACCGTCTTCTTTATGATCTTCGTCAAGGTCTTGTTGAAAGCCTCAGCTAGACCGTTAGCTCGGGGATTATAGACCGAAGAGTATCTCCAGTCTATATTATGCTGTTGTGCAAAGCGGCTGATTCTGTGACTTCTGTAGGCCAGCCCGTTATTGGAGATAATCAGTCGTGGAGTGCTGAACCGATAAATGACGCGTGTCTTGAAGAAATGGATAATATTCTCCGTCTTCACTTCTCTTAGTGGTACTGCTTCTGCCCACTTAGAGAAGTAATCGGTTGTCGCCAATATAACCGATGTCCTCTGGATGACGCTGGTTCGATGGGCCCAATTATGTCGGTTCCCCACATTTCGAACGGCCAGTTAGCCACCGTTGGGTGTAGCGGGTTTGGATGCTGGTGGATGAAGTATCCATGAATTTGGCACGAGTGGCACTGCTTTGCGTATTCAAGACAATCCTGAATCATCATGGGCCAATAGTAGCCCATCCTTTTGATCTTCAGCTTCATCTTTGGCCCGGCTTGATGAGAACCGCAGACTCCGTCGTAAGTTTCTTGGACAACTCTCCTTGCTTCTTCCGGTCCCAGGCATCTCAGCCATAGAGAGTCGAACGATCTCTTATATAGAGTATCATTGACGAAGGTGAAAGACAGAGCTCGTTTCATAAGCTGATGTCTTGAGGATGCATCTTCCGGCGTTTGACGGGATTTGAAGTAGTCTATAAAGACTTCTCTCCAATTTTTAGCCTTTTCTTGGTTCTCTATTTGTTGGGCCATTTGCTTGGTCGCTTCCATTTCTTCAGACGACTCTGTGGATATTTCTGCTGGTGCAAGAACCCGAAGGCTTTGTACAACGATCATCACGTCATCGAGGTTTTCGTCAGCCAGTTCTTTGGCGAGTTTGGCTAATGCGTCCGCTTTGCTATTTTCTGTACACGGTATGCTTTCCAGGATGTAGGAAGGGATTTGAGTCAGCAATTGTTGCACTCTTTCGCCGTATTTTACCAACTCCGGTTTGCACGTTTGATAGTCGCCGTTTACTTGACTAACGACCAGCTGGGAGTCTCCGTATATGAGGAGGTTTTCGATTCCCATGTTGACAGCGATCTCAAGACCTGCTATCAAGGCCTCATATTCCGCTTCATTATTTGTCCTCGGCTCTGTTAAGGAAAAGGTAAAGTGCATTATCCCTCCTTATGGAGTCACGAAGATAAGGCCTACCCCCGATTTGATTATAGGGGTGGTGTGCTTTCTCTTCTTCATGGAAGATGCCCCATCGAAGTAGAGTTCCCATCGGGTATCACTCCCTCCTCTCTCCCTGTCGATCGTGCCAAACGTTTGCTCGTCTGGCAATTCACAATTTAGGGGTGAATTGGTAGGTATCGGATGCTCAGCGAGGAAGTTGGCGATGGCCTGGTCTTTCACTGCCTTGAGAGGTCGGTATGTTATCGAGAATTCCATTAAGAGTAGAGCCCATTTAGCAAGCCGTCCCGTTAGTATGGCTCTTGACATAAAATACTTGAGAGGATCCACCTTTGATATGAGATGGATATCATACGCCAAAGCATAATGCCGAAGCTTCATTATAGCGAAGATTAACGCCAGGCAGTGTTTTTCGATAGGGGAGTAGTTGTTTTCTGCCCCCAGGAGAACCCGACTCAAATAGTAGAGGGCTCTCTCCTTCCCTTGGTCGTTCTCCTGTGCCCATAGCGCGCCTAAAGAACCTTCAAGGGCTGTTGTGTACAGGATGAGGGGCTTTCGCTTGACCGAAGCAGTCAGTACCGGCAGATTCTGCAAGTATTGTTTGATTTCGTCGAGTGCACCCTGGCATTTACGATCCCAAATGAACGGGGCCCCTTTCTTCATCAGGTGACTGTAAGGACGGCATTTTCCGAAAAGATTGGCTATGAACCGCCGGATATACGCGAGCTTTCCTTGGAGAGACCGCAATTGCTTGAGAGTTCTTGGCGAAGGTATTTCCATAACCGCCTTGATTTTTGATGGATCTATTTTGATGCCCCGGTGTCGGATGATGAACCCTAGGAATTTGCCCGAGGAAACTCCAAACGCGCATTTGAGAGGGTTCATCTTCAGATTGTATTTCCGAAGACGCTGGAACACTACTTTCAAATGCTCCCAGTGTTCCTCATATGATTTGTTTTTCACCACGAGGTCATCGATATAGCATTCGACGATTTCATGTATGAGGTCATCGAAAATCTTCGTCATGGCCCTCTGACAGGTAGCGCCGGCGTTCTTCAGACCGAAAGGCATCACTTTGTAGCAGAATATGCCCAGAGGAGTCAGGAAAGCGATATACTTCTGGTCTTCGGGATGCATCTTTATTTGATTGTACCCTGATGAGCCGTCCATGAAGGAGAAGACTTCATGAGTGGACGTGTTATCTATCATCAGCTCGGTAACCGGTACGTGGACAGGCTTTGTTGAGGTCCCGAAAGTCCACGCAGATGTGCACCGTCCCATTTTTCTTCATCACTGGGACAATGTTGGCGATCTAGTCGGGGTATTGAACTTCTTGGATGAAGACGGAGTCGATTAGCTTCTTAACTTCGGCGTTGATGCTCATTTCAAGTTCAAGCCGCATTTTTCTTGGTGCTTGTTTAACTGGCTTGACGTCTGGAGATATCGCCAATTTATGCACAGCTATTTCCGGATATAGCCCCGGCATCTCGGAGTAGTTCCATGCGAAGCAGTCCTTATACCGTATGAGCACGTCTTTTAGCGTAGCCACTTGTTCTTTAGACAGCACTCGCTAACGAACGTAGGCCGTGGGTTGTTTGCCATCCCCAAGTCGATTTTCCTTAGGTTGTCCGCAGTAGTATGTATTCCATCTTCCAACTCTTTTGGCGCTGGTGGAAATTCTGAGATCAATTTCTCTTCATCCTCGTTTTCGAAGCACTAGGAGAGGTCATCCATATTCTCGGGCACTCCTTCTTCTGACAGCGTTATTACGTGATAGGTACGAGATCGTTTCCAAGACCGATATTGATCTGGTTGTACTCTAGCTATATATGTTGCTTTTGGTACATGCTTTTGCGGTGGGGCTACCCTCCAACTGTTGGATAAAGCGAATCTGCCGAGTTGATATTGGTTTTCGACCCAGTTTTTGAAGGTGAAGCAGTCTTCAAGAGGATGTCCTATCGCTTGGTGATAGGAGCAATAATCCGGGCGATGAACCTCGTTTGCTTGTTCGGGGTGCTTGGACTCCAGGTGCGTAATCATCCGATTTTTCATGACGAGGTCGAATATCTTCCTTATCTTGTCTTGAGGGAAGGAATATGCTCGACCCATCTTTTTCATTAGAGACGGATTCCGGCTGATCTTTTCTTGATCACGTGGCCTTTCGGATCCGTTTTGCCACCGTCGAACATTTTTTATGTTCTTTAACTTGTTTTTGCCTCTGCGTCGGGCCTTTTTCTTGTCTTGGGAATGCATGGCGGGCTGACGGTGAAGGACATCGTCGTCCTCCGTAGCCTGCTGAAGGAGGCGTTGCATCTTGGCTTTCTCGTAAATGACCATTTCGCGGCTGTAGTCGTTCCGAACCTTTTGACTCGCTTCCCTTATTAGCTTGTCCATCTGTTCTTCAAATGACGGACTCGACACTTTTATGGCAGGACCTCGTTCTGGTTCAACGTCAGCGTCTTTTAAAAGAGCATTCTCTTCTTCATCAAGGTCCTTTATGACATGGCAGTCATGGAATCGCTCCCGTTTCTCAGGCTGGACATATCCAAGCCCAATCGTTTCCATTTTTCCGTTGGGCAATTTTCGCTGCATTCCAGGGACGTTCCAAATCCTGTTATAGAACTGAGCTTGTCGAGGAGTATGTTTGAATGGTACGCCTTTGCATCTTAATAACCTTTTTAATCTCTCGGTGTAATACCTGAGCAGATGAATGGGTTGGAGCCTATCGAGTACAGGATCGGCACCATGCCAGACTTCTCTTTCGACTTTAGTCTCCGTGGATCGATAGAATAGGATTGCCTTTTCTCCTCTTCGCCTGGAAGGGACGTAGAACGTCTGCAACTCTTGCACACTATATGTCTCCAGCGCATCAAGCTCTCTGTAGTGCCGCTACGGAACCAGGGCGATTTGCAAACTTCGGTCTACTCCAATGAAGGTTTGCATCGACGGGCGGACAGAGAATACGGCGTTGGTTTCATCTTCGGAGTCGCTGCCAAAGACCAAAATCGGAGCGGATGGTCCGGGTTTATCATTCCGCTTCTGAGGCTGTCCCGAGTAGACTATTTCTTCGTCCTCCTCGGTATCGCTTCTTCTAAAGGTAGGAATGGGAGTGACGGGCTTCTGTTTAAGCTCCAGCTTATGACACTTCTCCATGTCTTCGATGTCTGGCTGGAAGTACTTGGCGTCTTCATATTTTCGGACTTCGTTCACAGAGAATAGGTTTAGCTCTCCCATAATGGTGTACTCGAGGCCGTCTTTGAAATACTTCATACACTGGTGTTGTTTAGAAGGGATGACGTTATATTCGTGTAACCAAGGCCGACCAAGTAGAGCATTGTAGCAAGTCCTAACGTCGTTGACATGAAATTTGATGTCTGGGACGAGAAGCCCAAAGCGCAATGTCAGTATCACGGACCTGAGTGTCTGCGACGACTGTGAATCAAATCCAGAGATAGTGATTTTATCTCGGGCTAAATGCTGAACGTTCATACAGATTTCTTTTAGCAGCCGCACGTTGAGAAGGTTGACAGAGGACCTATCGTCAACAAGTATTTTCCCTATTTTGATGTCATGATAGTATTTAGTGACATATAAAGGACGGTTGTGGTCGCACGTACCAAGGAGAAGATCCTCGTCGTTAAATGTAATGTTAGCCGTGTGGACTTCTGGCAGCTCATCTTGCATTTTCTTCTCTGCGATGAAGGCCTGGAACTGATCGGGCTCTTGTAACGCCTAGACCAAGGAATTCCATTCTTCTTTAGACAGAAAGAGGGCATCCGGTATACTTAGTTGTGAGGGTATCTTCCTCAAATGCGCTAGGATATTGTAATCCACCTTGCTTTTCTTAGGTGGGTCCTTGGCTATGAGCTCTTTGACGACCCCATCATCGAGGGCAATCTCCTCATGGATTTTCTCCTTCCCCTTGTCTTTTCTGTTTGAACCTTTGTTTAAAGGTCCGAGATTCTTTTCGGTAACGTATGATTATGCAGCTGAATGTTCTCGCAGTTTTTCATCTCTTCTTCTCTTCCAGAGGTGGATTCCTTAAAGAGGAGGTCAAGGGCCATTTCTTCATCAGAATCGCTCCCAAAGGTGAGAACTCGCGATCCCCTGGTATCAACCATGTGACAGTTGCCGGCAGCTCTTTTGTGCCCATCTGTCGTGCTTCTCTGCTCCCGACGAGCTTTGCGCTTTATTCGCTTGAATTGTTGTCGATGGGCGACGTATTCCTGCCACCACTTCTTGAAAGCGTTACACTCTTCGGTAGGGTGCGTGATCCTCCGATGGTATAAGCAGTAGTTTTAATGTGCATTTGGTTCGTCGGGGCACGTACTTTCTGAAGTGCTTTTTTTGAAAGGTGGCAACTTTATTCCCATTGATAGGTCTTAGGGAGTTGTTTCCTCGTCTTAAGTCTGCTTTTGCCAGTAACAAGGGCACTTTGACCCGGTTGGGGTATTTTATGGCTTCTCATTACTGGAGCTTCTTCAGCTTGACGCTGACGCTTGGTCTTTTCGTATATGGCCGTTTCACGCTCTCGGTCAGCTTTGCTCATCTGAAGAGGTTCGCTCAGCAGCTTGTCAATCAATTCGTCTGATTGCTCCAGGGATTTTGGTTCCGGTTCTGCCCCCAGTCTCTCTGCATCAGGAGCTTCTTTACCATCTATTGATGAGTGAGAGATCATGTGACAGCTCGCCACATAATTCTCGGGCTCTTCTGAAGAATCGTCTCCTTCATCAGCGTTATCGTCTTCATTCACAAGAACATGCTTGAAGAATTCGTCCAATGTAATTGGGGTCTGTACCTTCTGATTATATTCTTCCAGTGCATCGATGTATTTCTGCAAACCTGTACAGTTGTCGTCGGGTTGGACGGGCTTCTTGGACTTGTTCTTTTTCTTTAAAGACTTCGGATGCTTGGCTCGAAGGTTCTGTCCACCCTCACCAACTTTCAGCGTTGGACGCGGTTTCAGCATCCCCTCAATAATCTTAGGCTCCAGCAGGCTCTTCCACCTAATCGCCGGACATGTTTGAAGGTCCTTCAACATTCTTTTAGTCTTAGCTGAAAGGGCCACCTCCCATGGGGCTTCCTTTATAAGTGAGCATGATGCCCCCGGCGTGTCCACCTTTTTAGGAGCATGTGGTTGTGGCGGGTTCACCCTCCAGTTTTCGGACAGCGCGAATTTGCCCTGTTGGTACTGGCCTTCGATCCAACTTTTGAAGATGTAACAATCTTCGATTGGGTAACCCAATATTCGGTGGTAAGGACAGTAATTGGGGCTGTTAACATCGCCTGATTGCATTGGGCGTCTCGGCTCTGGCAGAGTGATGACCTGTTGTGCAGCGCTAGCTCGAATAATATCTTCGTCTTATCCTGAGGGAATGAGTAAGTGCGTCTCATCTTTTCTCCAAGTGATCGCTGTTTATCGTTTTGGTGAGCGACCGGCTTCGGTCCACTCGGTTGTTGCTGAGCGTCGGCGATGAAGGTCGCTTTCCCTTTCCCTTTTTCATTCCGAGGATCCGTCTTTGAGGAGGACGGTCTATGGCCCATCTGGTCCATTTGGGCCAGCTTGTCGATCAAGGTCTGGAAAGTGGTCGGCTTGAAGAACATCATGAATTAGGAAATGTTTGCCTGAGGGTCAAGGGTCCCCACGAACATGCCCACGGCAGGAGCTTCCTCTATGCGTTGTTCGCATCTTGACCACAGGTTCCGCCACCGAATGGCATATTGAGCCCAGGTTTCTCCCGGCTTCACTCTAGCATTAATTAGTGAGGTGATCAGGGTGCGCTCGCTAGCGCTATCTTTGTGTAAACAGTAGTTTCATTTCTGCAAATTTCTTGACAAAGTCATTCGGGAACTCAGAATACCATTCGAATGCTGTTTCTGACCAGCTGCCAACAAACTGGCAAAGCAGCAGTTTGTCGTTACCCCCAATATTACCGCACAGAGCCCTGAATTGAGCAACGTGCTGGTGTGGATTACCCATCCCCTTATACACATGGAATTTAGGGATCGTATATCCTGGTGGGTACTTTATTTGATTGTACCAACCCGGCAAGGGTCGTCCAGTCTTGACGATTTGGCCGGCCGCTTCGCTCGTATTTGTTGAGCTATATAGTCGTCAAGGGAGACTTTGGAGATGGTCTCTTCCCTGGCTGCTGATAGAGCCGGAAGAGGGTTTGATATCTTCCCTCTGTCATCTTTAAGGATTATTGGAGGGTCATCAGCTGGAGGATCCGGCTGTATCATCATCCCGATAATATCCTGGAACAAGAGAGCCATTTGTTTTATATTAGCCGCTTGTTCCGGGCCTCTTTGTCTTTCTTCTCGAGCATTCTTCGGAGGAACTCGGCGTCGGTTTCCTGTTCCTGGTGCTGCTCCGACGACATCTCCGGGCTTTCTTTCGGCTCAGTGAGCGCGGCCATCTTCGTTAGCATCTCCTGGAGCTTTTGCTGTTGCTCCCGAGCCTTTGTCACAGACCGGGTGAGTGGTCGATAACCCGTGGAGATACGGCTATCCTCTTTCCCGGAAGCCATGTAGATGGTGTGCACTACCATGCCCCAAGACTTGGGGCGTTTGGATTCAGCATCCTTGATATTTGTCGCAGACACAGGGATCTTCTTCGGCCTTCTCCTTTTATGGGCGGTCGAAGTTGAGGGGGTCGTTGCAGCGGGCACCCATATAGAAGATACCTTCCGTGGCATGGTGGTGAGATGGTCCCCCACCTGTCGACCCTTCATTTACTTCTATCGGCGGGGGTAGTCTTGGTCAACTACAGAGTCTTGGACTCTTCGTCAGACCCTGTGGATTTTGGAGGACAGCCGCTGAGGGGGCTGCTCCGGCTTCGCCTTCGTGACATTTTCAGTGGGTGGAGAAGACCTTTTTAGTACGGCAGTTGGAGAATTCTCGCGCACCCTCCTGAGCGGCCCAAAGCTGTTCCCAGTTAGAACAGCAGCGTCAATTTCCACCATCGGAACTGGTGGAGTCAATCCAGAAGGGGAAATGCCCCCAGCTTTTCTCACTCGGCGCCAGTGGCGACGTCGAGCATGTCTTGCAGACGGGACCGGCTTAGTTACGGGGGTGGCTTCGTCATGCCCCCTGCTTTGAGGAGAGGCTGTTGTTGGTGCCAACTTGTTAAAGACTGACGTCCGTTAAGGGGGAACGTCTAATCTGTCGAAGACCAACTTTCGAGCAGGGGAAGTAGTTTGGACGACTCCACCCGCAGCGAGAGTTAGAACGGCCAATCTTGCGAAGACCGACCCTTTAGCAGAAGAAGCCCTTCTGATGACTTCGTTTACCGGAGCTGGAATGCCATCCGCTTCGGGATAGCTCCTTCAGGTATTGCAGGCTTCTTCACGGGCCCGCTTGAGCTTTGGCCTAGTCTGTTAAAGACCGAGGCGCTGGACTTGGTCGACCGGTTGAGAGGGGCCGTGGTAGTGGTAAGCCGATCAAAAACTGACTTCTTTGGAGCTTCCTGTGACGGCGCCGGAGTGTTGAAGCTCATTGGCGGGAGCATGGTCCTGAAGAACAACCCAGTGGTGGCCTGTGTCACCTGCTCTACCGGCATTGCGAAGATGGAAGCCGCTTGGGGCCCATAGGTCACTCCTATGGCGAGGACGGAGCGAGAGTTGTTGTTGCAGTTGGTGCAGTTGGAAGCTATTGACGCCATCTTTTCTTCTAGACGAAGCAAGACACCAAATCTTCGTACCTTGAATCCAGGGGCAACCATACTAAACAGTGATTCATTTACGAACTCGACACACGAAGTGTGGAGTGGAAAGAGGAAAAGGTCCCACCGGACGTGCCAGAATCTGTTCGCCGCCGAAAGACGCGACCAGGACGTTAGGACATCTGGCCTGAATTTTGGGGCCAGATGCTATTTGGTTTTATCCGTCCACCTCTCCGAAGATGCCAAGTTGATTTATGGCACCGTGTATCAGAGGTTTAGACGAATGCAGCCGTTGTAACAGACTTCGTCAGATTCCCCCTCATTGCGAGGGGTTTTTGATTGTAGGGACGCTCTTCCCTGCAGGCGCAAGCCCCTACAGTTAATTATGCTACCGCATCGCGGTAACCACTTTCTCCTTCTCCAAATGTTCACTTCATGTCGTGTATATTTGTTTTGTTTTAGGTTGCCCATAGATTGTATACGGAGACTAATTTATGTTGTCGCCTGTAGGGCGTGGATTAGTCCAAATCCGTATTTTTTTAGATTTGGGTTTAGGTTGATTTAAGAATCGTTAATCTCTTTTGAAATTAAGATCAACTTAAATGTTTGTTAAGGATACGTTAGTATAATTTTAGACTAAGATCTACTCAACAGGGTTCAGGATCATTTTTGATCCAACGAAAGAGCATTTGGGCTCTGTCGTCTTAGTTTAGGGACGTTACGGTCCATTGGGTTTAAGGATATTATAGTCCGTGGAGTTTAAGGACATCATAGTCCATGAAGATTAGTTTAAGGACATTACGGTCCATAGTTAGTTTAAGGACATTACAGTCCATTGGGGTGAATCCATGAGTTTGGAAATGTACCAAAAAGTTGTTGGTTATCGGGACCCGCCACCTCTCTGAAGACGTTGAAGAATTACAACGACATGTATCGGAGGTGTGAAGAGATGTACCCTTGAACCAAATGTTAGATTGAGAAGGAATGGGATAACATTACTTTGAATGCCATCTGAGATCAATTTTGAAAGACCTGAGTATAATTGGGGCTCGGTTGAAAAAGAGTTTTGGTTTTGGGAGACTTAGCTAATTTGGGCTAAGGTTGGCCTATCATAGTGTTAAACACTAGCATATGTTCGGCGCTCACGTGTTCCCATGTGAGGTCTTAAAGTATTGTTTAAATACTGAAGATCTGAAGTGCTCACGTGGGGTCACGTGGGGCGCTTGAAGTAGTGTTAAACGCTGAGAGTTTGAGGCGCTCACGTGGGGTCATGTGAGGCTCTTGAAGTAGTGTTAAACACTTAGAATTTGAGGCGCTCACGTGGGGTCACGTGAGGCGCTTGAAGTAGTGTTAAAACACTGAGAGTTTGAGGCGCTCACGTGGGGTCACGTGAGGCTCTTGAAGTAGTGGTGAACACTAAGAATTTGAGGCACTCATGTGGGGTCATGTGAGGCGCTTGAAGCAGTGTTAAAACCCTAAGAATTTAAGGCGGTCACGTGGAGTCACGTGAGGCGCTTGAAATTTTGCGCTATTGCCTTTGATCTATTCCCTTTCTGCTTTATAAAAGCTAAGCACTGATTAGGGGGTTATGTGGGATCGCATGAGCCGATCTCAGTTTGTTCTCTTTTGTTCAAGCACTAATCTTTTCCTTACGTGTATGGAGATCTTGAGTTTTGAGACGTTCGAGCCCCTTTTGTTTTATAAGAATTAAATTCTTCTATAGGGTTAAACCCTAATTTTATTAGAGAAATTAAATTCCTATATGTTCTGGTAAGAATTAAATTCTTTGAACTTAGTTCTTTCCCCTGGGTTTGAATCTACATAACGGAATCTTCCCGATGAGAATTAAATTCTCAACTTGTGGGGAGATCTGCTTCTGCAGATCTCAACCAGAGAAAGAACTAAGTTCTTTTTAAAAGAGTTAAACTCTTATGGAGGAGAAAAGGAGATGAGATATTCTCTGTGTTTTGTTCCTTCTCTTATCCAGAGTTTCTTTTTATCTTTTAGGAGGTCTTTTTCTCTCTGGAGAATTAAATTCTCTTTTCTTTTAAGCTTACGAGGGGGTTTCTCTATTTCTTTTTCTCTTTTTTTCTTTGTGTCTCTTAGCTCCTATTTATAGGAGAAAAAAAAGAATCAATTTGTTCAGAAAATCTTTCATTGAGAGATTTTGATTGATTTTATAATAAACCAAAATAATCTTTTAGATCAATCGGTGAATTTTATTCATCGTTGGATTTTTAATTCAAGAGCTTCTGTTTTACAGAAGATGTTTCTCACAAGATTAGGAAAATATTTCCATATACATAATCTTCTTCTGTAAATTGGTGATTTTTAATCACCATTGGATTTTTAATCCAACGGCGCTCTGCTTTACAGAGCGCAATCTTTCTTATTTAGAAAGATCTAAGAAAATACTTTCCAAATAGGGCTTTGATCCCTTTTATTTAGAATTTAATTCTATCGGTTCAGAAGGTATAGGAGCCCATCACGTGTAGTACATGACCCCACAAAGTTAAGCCCGCCAAAGAGCTTCACGTGCTATCACGTGAATTTTTCTTGCCAATTGTTTGTTTTAAGAAGGCGCCTATATACTTTGTATATAAAGGTCACGTGTATGCACGCGAGCCTCAGTTTCAGCCTTGTTTTGTCAAGCGCAGTGCCTATCACGTGTGGGCACGTGATGCTCCATTTGGGGACTTTTCCCATTGCTTTTTATATTTATTATTCATTTTTCATAAGGAAACAACTATGATAGGCCTCAAGATGAGACCGTGTTGACGACGGCCCAAAGAGATTCTCTTCGTGAAATGAGCAAGAAAGATAGTAGAGCTCTCTACTTTATTTATCAAAGACTTGATGAATCGACATTCGAGAAAATTTCCAACGCGACGAGTTCGAAACAAGCATGGGAGAAACTTCAAAACTCCTACAAAAGGGTGGAGAAGGTGAAGAAGATTCGGCTTCAAACACTTCGAAAGGTGTTCGAAGATTTAGAGATGGAGGACGGTGAAATAGTTTCAGACTATTTCATAAGAGTTTTGTCCATTGTGAATCAATTTTGAAGAAATGGCGAGAAGATTGAAGATGTTCGTATGGAGAATATACTTCGAAGTTTGATTTTATTGTGTGTGCTATTTGTTTCCCCCAATCAGAGAGCAAAGCACTATTTAAAATTTGAAATTTGAAATGAGACAACGCCTCATAAGAGCGCCAGCGCTGAGGACTTTGAGACAGCGCCTCATGTGCAAAGCACGAGAGCGCTTGCGCTAAGTGCGCTAGCGCTAAGAGTCAAAGACTCTGAGACAGCGCCTCACGTGCAAAGCACGAGAGCGTAGCGCTAAGTGCGCTAGTGCCAAGAGCCAAAGACTCTGAGGCGGCGCCTCACGTGCAAAGCATGAGGGCGCCAGCGCTAAAACTAAATGTTCCTCACCCTTGGATCAAAGATCCAACGAAGATGATTAAAAAATTATCAAATTACAGAATAAAATTCTGTTGAGGAAATAATCCTCAAATCTTTCCAAACAGGAAAGATTGTGCTCTATAAATCGGAGCACCGTTGGATTAAAAATCCCCAAGATACAGAATAAGTTCTGTATGGAAAAATATTTTCCCAATCTTGTTAAAACCAAGAAGATTGTCTTCTGTAAAACAGAAGCCCTAGGATCAAAGATCCAATGGTAGGGAAACGTCCCCAAATCAACCAGAGAAAGATTTTCTTAACTGACTCAACAAATCAGCATCCCCTATATAAAGGACCCAAGACTTCAAGTCTTAGAGAGAGGAACCCCCCATAAACTTCAAAAAGAAAAAGAGAAGAGCAAGCTATAAGAAGAAGAAATTTTCTTTAAGGTAAATGATAATAAGTGAGATCATAATATCTCCTCGATTTTTGAGAGTTTAACTCTCACATTAAAAGAACTTGGTTCTTTTTGTAGATCACAGATCTAAAGAGAAAATTTTTCACAAAAACAGAAGAGATCATAGCATCTCTTCATAAAAAGAAGAACTTAGAACTTAGATCTGTGAGACAAGGTCTCTTATAAATAAGAATTTAATTCTCAGAGCACAGAACTGACCAGAACTGCCAAAGAAGCGCTTCAGCGCTCCAAGTCTGGCGCTCAGCGCCAAGCGCACCACGTGCTCCTCACGTGTGCGCTATTTCATAAGAAGCGCTTCAGTGTTCCAAATCTAGCGCTCAGCGCCAAGCGCACCACGTGCTCCTCACGTGTGCGCTATTTGAAAAGAAGCGCTTTAGCGCTCCAAGTCTGACGCTCAGCGCCAAGCGCACCACGTGCTCCTCACGCATGTGCTATTTCAAAAGATGCGTTTCAGCGCTCCAAGTCTGGCGCTCAGCGCCAAGTGCACCACGTGCTCCTCACGTATGCACTATTTCACAATAAGCGCCTTAGCGCTTAAGGTCTGGTGCTCAGTTCCAAGCGCACCACGTGCTCCTCACATGTGCGCTGAGGGAACACAAAGTGTTCTTTAAATAAAACCCAGCACCATAAAAAGTGTTCAACACTCAGTAAAAGACAAAAGGAAAAGGGGTGTCGGAACCCAAATTAATGCTCAGCATATTATTGAACCAAAAGGGATTGAGCCCAAACAAATGTTCAACATTTTATTCAAATCTGAGTGGACTGAGCCCAAGTTGGCCATAAGTCCTCAATTCAGATTAACTGAGCCCATGTGCTCACAATCTCTTTAATTGATCTTAGTCTCAAACCTTGACTACAGGTCTCTCAACCAATATCGGTTCAAGGGTACATCTCGTCACACCTTTGACATGTGTCGGTGTAATTCTTCAACGTCTGCAGAAAGGTGGCGGGTCCCGACAACCAGAAACTTTATAGACTATGATATCTTTAAACCCCATAGACTATGATGTTTTTAAACTTTACAGATTATGATGTCCTTAAACTCCATGGACTATGACGTCCTTAAATCCAGTGGACCGCAATGTCCCTAAACTAAAACAATAGAGTCCAAATACTCTTTTATTGGATCTAAATGATCCCAAAATCCTGTTGAGTAGATCTTAGTCTAAAATTAGACTAACGTATCCTCAACAAACGTTTAAGTTGATCTTAATCTCAATGAGATTACCGATCCTTAAACTCAAATCAAACCCAAATCTAAGAAAACACGGATTTGGACTAATCCGCGCCCTACGGGCGACAACATACATTAGTCTACGTATACAATCCACGGGCAACCAAAAATAAAACAAACACACACGACACGAAATGACCATCTGGAGAAGGAGAAAGTTGTTACCGCTATGCGGTAGCGTAATTAACTGCAGGGGCTTGCTCCTGCAGGGAAGAGCGTCCCCACAATCAAAAACCCTCATAGACGAGGGGGAATCTAACGAAATTTGCTACAATGGACGCATCTGTCTAAACCTCCGATATACGGTGCCATAAATCAATTTGGTATCTTTGGAGAGGTGGACGGATAAAACCAAATAGTATCTGCCCCCAAATTCAGGCAAGACGACCTACGCGGTTTCGTCTCTGTTTTTGGCGATGAACACTATTGAAGAGTCCAAAGATTTGGACACAATGACAATCGATGAGCTCATGGGTTTCTTAAGTGCCCACGAGAAGAGATTTAACAAGAAGCAAGAGCCGGTGGAAAAAGCTCTCCAAACAAAACTTAATTTGAAGAATTCTCGAGAAGATTCGAAAGAAAATAGCCATGGTGGTCGATCACGAGCTTCTCCACGGCCTCAACCTCGAGCTCCGAGGAGGCTATGGTCGAAGAGATTACAAGAATTTTGAAGAAAAAGATCGAAATTAAAGATTCAATGGAGGCCGAGATCGAAGAAGATTCAATGGTGGCCGAGGTAAATCTCAAATTAAATGTTTTAATTGCAACAAGTACGGTCATTATGCTTCTAATTGTTGGAGTCATACTCAAATGGAGGAAAAAGCAAACTATGCCGAGAAAGAAGATGGGGAAGATAATGCTCTTCTTTTAGCACTTAAAGGAGATGAAGATAAAAAAGATGTGTGGTACTTCGACACCAGCGCTAGCAATCACATGTGTGGAAAAAGAAGCATATTTGTCGACTGTCACGCCCCGCTTCCCAGTGTACGGCGAAGTGGACGCGACGAGGTCCGCTACGTATGTACTCAGAAGTACATACACTAAGCGTAGCTAAGCAATATAAAATAATCACAAAAGACAGATGATATTGAAATAACATCAACTTTTATTAATAACATTCTTTGTACAATGCATGAAATGAAAATACAACTGAAATGAAAAGCAATGCCTAAACAGTGGCATAACAGAAAAGAAAAAAAATACTGGAAAGAACAAGGTACAATATCTAGAGCTCTGGGTCTTCCTGGAACTGCTCCAAATCTTCACCGGTGGGCTCGATCTCAGCTTGGTCCAATGCACCTGACGACATTCAAAGAAGAAGGAAATAGAATGTCGTCAGCGAACAGGTCGCTCGGTAAGTCCCAAAGAATAAGAAGAATGAGAATGACAGAGTAACAATATTTTCTAAAGTATTACATTGTTGAATATTATGGAATATTGAGTTAACGCTGTTGTTTGTAACTTGGTACAGAAGGATGCCAGTGTATACGAGGGGGATCTCTATATGCTAGAGATCAGGGCAAAAGGAAAGTACAAGGAACCGTTATTCCACGGTACAACAGCAACAGGATTCAGGTTAGGTGTCTTAATCTGACCACCTCGTGTCACCTTTAACACCTTCCGTACCAATCTACCCCTTAAGCCCCGTAGTGTTTTAACAGTATTGTAGTATTGGAATATGTAAATTGAGTGACTGACCAAAACCATGATATCAGTAAGCATGTTGTAACTGTATAATCAGGTAAATGGAATATCAGGATAATGGATGAATATCCATGGTTTGATTCAGTCAAAAGGAATATATTGTTAACTGGATTCAGAGATTCATGTATTCAAGTTGTGTTGGAATATAAAAGAATATAAATTGACTTGAATCATATTCAAGTCAGAAATTAGTCAGACTCTAACCCGAGTCAGACTAAAAGAAAGATAAATTTGAAGTTCAATATTAGTTAGGGGCCTTATTGTAATTTGTGAAACTTGAGGGGGTTTTATGTAAAAAGTACTTTTGTATAGTTTTCAAGATACACCTCAAGTATTTAATAATCGTCTTTATTGTTATAATAAATGTGAATTTTATTTGTGTTATTCTAGTGAATATATCCTAATAAAAGTATTAAATATTTTATTTGAAATTCATGGTATTTTAATGTAACTTTTAAATCTCGGAATTTTAGGAAAAAGTGGAAACTTTATATTATAACAAAATAGGTGTTTAAATGATAGTTATATATATATTAACACATGAATAATTTTTAAATGAATATTTTATTTTCAAAATCACATTTTTCTTAAATGTCGTATTTTAAACCTTTCGAGACCGAATGCTCCTTGCGGAGGTCTGAATCTCGCACTACTAGCCTGCGGGTGCACGATGAACCGTACTATCCCTAACAGGTTCCCCAAAAATGGGTTGTAGCGGCACTTTGCTTAGGTTTTATAAACACTTCTCATTTAGGAAAACGGTTTTATAAATATAAGGTATTTATTTGTAAAAGAGTTTAGTTTTCCGTATTTTAGTTGTTAGGGTTTCCTAAGCCAACTAGCCTACTTCTAAGGTCTAAACGATGAGTCATTAGAAGCTTCAAATCGCCTCTTCATCGTCAATTGCGGCCAGGTAAATGCCAGGTAAGTGGGATGGAATCACAATCGTGGGCCTAATTAAAAACCACTAGCCTTAGACACACTTGCCTAGGCACCACAAGACAGTTTAGATAAACGATCGATATCCATGACCAATCGTGCTTTCCTTTTATTAAAAGATTTTATTTAGAAAAGTTTACAACTTAATGCTTTCAATAAAGATTATAAAGATTAGGGTATTTTAGTGAAAAGTCCTGTAATTTCGTATTCTGTGATTTGATATTTATCAATTAGGGTTATATTGAGTGTGTGTAGAGGTAGGTCATTACCTCGTGATTTATTTTAGGTTTTGGTGAAGTTTAAAGGTAAAACATGCTATGTTAAACTTAAAGGTATTATAGCGCAAGAATACGGTATTCGAAAACGTTATCATTTTATATGTGAAATTTCATTCAAATTGAGTTCTACAAGTTTTGTGATCAAGATAAACATATTTAGGAGTGAGATAATTGATTAAACTAAGAAAAATGAACTTCAAGAATACGGTTTTGCAAAGAAGCTATCATTTCATGTGAAAAAGTTTGATTAAATTGGTTTATGGGTGATTAATAGTCAACATGAATATGGGTAGATATTATGTATTAGGTGACAAGTGGAAATTTATAGAAAAAACCGAATCGGAAATCGGTTTGTCCGATTTCCGTCGGGTTCCAAAAAGTCGTATTTTTACACTTATAGAAAAGAGAGATAGAAGGGATGGGACTTACGGTTTGGACAAGCTAATGAAGCTAAGGGATGTGGTGGTTGCCGATTCATCGAAAGCGTCGCGAAGGTTCTGATCCGGTCGCCGGAATCCGTCGTCGATTTCGGCAGCGCTTCGCTTCTCGCTCTTCGTACCGAGTTCTCGGGAATTTGAGAAAGTAGACTTAGAGTTGTGAGGGGAAAAGGTAGAGGATAGGGGTCTTTATATAGGGCTAGGCTAGGGTTAGGGTTTGGATTAAAAAATATTTTTAAAAAATGTAAAAATCATTAAAAATTCATTAAATTTGGTCTTAAAAGAGATTTAATTGAAAATTGGTAACAGTACAAAAAATTTAGAGTATGCAGGTGAAAAGACCCAGTCAACACGAAAAATTTTCGTGTTGACGACTCGGCCGACCGGCCGAGTCCGGCCGGCGGCGCCGGTCGATTCGGCCGAGTCGCCGGTCGAGTCGGGTGTCGGTGGGTCGGGCTCGGTCTGGGGGGGTTTTGGCATACTTTAATTTTTTTTAATTCGCAATAAATTATGAGTTATGGTTGTTTGACCATTTGACTTCTAAAAAAAATTAAAACAAAAGGATATAAAAATTATGTGGGGCATGGGATTCGAACTCTGGTGGCTTGGTTCAGCAGTGCAAGGTATTACTAATGAGCTACAAGCTCCTTCTTGTAATTATTGTAAGGAATTAGATACTTAAATTGTTTCCAGCAACATCAATACTCCAAGTATACACTATATTTAAAGCAAATTTTTGGTATACAAAATTGGTGTTGTTACAATATGGATGAATCGGTGAATGGCCAAGTAACCTTCGGAGATTCGTCGAAAGTTCCAGTAAAGGGTAGAGGTAAAATTCTTATTCGCCTCAAGAATGGAGAAAATCAATTTATTTCAAATATTTATTATGTGCCAAATATGAAAAGCAATATCTTAAGTTTGGGGCAACTCTTAGAAAAAGGCTATAATGTTTATATGAAATATTGTAGTCTTCTTCTTAGAGATCAAAAGGATAGATTAATTGCAAATGTACAAATATCGAAAAATCGAATGTTCAACCTTAACCTTGAAAGTGAAGATGTGAAATACTTGAAGACGAACATCAATGATCCATCATGGCTGTGGCACTTGAGATTCAGACATCTCAATTTTGATAGTCTTCAAACATTGGCAAAGCAACAAATGGTAAGAGGACTGCATTTTATTGATCATTCAAAGCAACTTTGTGAAGGATGTCTTGTTGGAAAGCATCACCAAGTTAGCTTCTTTAAAGAAGCTTCATTTCATGTATCAAAACCACTTCAACTTGTGCATACGGATGTGTGTGGGCCGATCACACCTACCTCATTCGGTGAGAACAAATATTTTCTTACTTTTATCTGTAACTTTAGTAGAAAACTTGGGTGCGTTTTTTGAAAAATAAGTCTGATGTATTTAATATGTTTAAAAGATTTAAAGCTAATGCAGAGAGAAAAAAAGTGGTTATTATGTTAAGGCTATCAGGTCAGATCGAGGCGGCGAATTCACTTCGAAAGATTTCGAAGCATATTGTGAACAACATGGCATTCGACACTTCCTCACAGCTCCTTACTTGCTTCAACAAAATGGAGTTGCTGAGAGAAAGAATAGAACAATTCTGTTTTTCGTAAGAAGCATGCTAAATAGCAAGAAGATGCGTAAGATATTTTGGGCTGAAACAGTTGCTTGTGCCACTTACATCCTGAACCGGGGTCCTACTCACGTCCTCCACAACATCACTCCGCAAGAAGTTTAGACCAGTTACAAACCCAATGTGAGCCACTTTAAAGTGTTTGGGAGTATTGCTTATACTCATGTTCCTGATTAGAAGAGAAAGAAGCTGAATGATAGAAGTGTTCTATATGTATTCGTTGGTTATGATTCGCGAACCAAAAGATACAAATTATATGATCCTTGCAACAAGAAGCTTGTCATTAGTCAAGATGTGCATTTTGACGAGGAAAAATCATGGGAATGGAGCAATGGAGAAGTTTATAGCAGCTCGATCAATATTATTTATGAAGAAGCTGAGGTTCCAAAAGAAGTTCAAGCACATACTTTATCACCACCATCAACACCCTACTCTTCGGCATCATCTTCTTTCTCAACCTCATCAAGCTCACCTTCAAGAAAAATGAGATCTTTAGAAGAATTGTATAAGGTAACTGAAAATCAAAATGATTTAACATTGTTTTGCTTATTTGCCGATTGTGAGCCTCTAGATTTTGAGGAAGCTATTCGAGATAAAAGATGGAAAGAAGCGATGGATGAAGAAATCAAAACAATTGAGAAAAATGACATGTGGGAACTTACAATACTTCCACAAGGAGAAAAGGCAATTGGTGTAAAGTGGTTATTTAAAGAGAAAAAGAATGTAAAGGGCGAAGTCGAAAGGTATAAAGCAAGATTGATGGCAAAAGGCTACAAACAAAAGGCTGGAATTGATTATGATGAGGTATTCTCTCTTGTTGCTCGACTTGAAATTATTGGTTTGATTATATTTTGGCTGCACAAAACAATTGGTACATGTTTCAACTAGATGTGAAGTCAATATTTTTGAATGGTGTTCCTGAAGAAGAGGTTTATGTTGAACAACCCCTTGGTTATGTGAAAGAGGGCAGTGAAACCAAAGTGTTGAAGTTGAAGATGTCACTTTACGGCTTGAAGCAAGCACCGAAGGCTTGAGGAACATGCTCTATACACTAAGGTGAATGTCCTTACGAACATGCTCTATACACTAAGGTGAATGAAAATGGAGATTTTTTTGTTGTGTGCTTGTATGTGGATGATCTTATCTTTATAGGTAACAATCCACATATGTTTGGTGAGTTCAAAAACTCCATGGTTCAAGAATTCGAGATGACGGATATTGGGCTCATGTCTTATTATCTTGGCACCGAGATGAAGAAAAGTAGTGATAACATTCTCATCACCTAGAAGGCAATGCGAAGTCAATTCTTAAGAAGTTCAATATAGAGAAAAGCAACCCGGTAAACCCACCAGTCGAGTACGACATCAAGTTGTCAAAGTTTGATAGCGGAAGCAAAGTTGATCCGGTATATTTCAAGAGGTTGGTCGGAAGTCTTCGTTACTTGACTTGTATGAGGCCAGATATTCTTTATGATGTTGGGCTTGTAACGACTCTGAAATCACTATACAAAATTTTTTTTGTTATTGTACAGAAAAGAGTATTACAGCCTGTGTAGAAGTTAAAAGTTATCTTTGTTAAATAAAAGTAAGAAATAACTTGTAGCTCACTGGTAAAGCCTCTACACTGCTGTGACATAGCCTGTGTATTCAATTCCCATTAGACATAATTATTTTTTCAGATTTTTCCTTTTAATTTTTGGAAGTCCAAGAGTTGCACGTGAAATATACGGAGAAATGAAAAGTTTCAGAAAAATCAAACAGCCGCAATGAGGTGTACACACCTAAATCGACACGTGGCACGAATCTCGAGGCAACGCTTCAAGATCCGACTGCCCAAAATGCTCCTAGGGCCGGCGCCGACGGTCGATATAGGCCCAATTGCCTCTATGCTTTGCACACACACCCCTTCGACTCCCTTTAACTCCCCTACACTGTTTGATTTTCCTGCAATCAAAAAGAGACTCTTCAATTCACCATTTAACACTTTTTTAATATATTTTAATCCAAAATTTTAATTCCCAAACCCTAATTCTTCACTTTAAATACGACCCCATACCATAGCTCTCCCCCATTCTGAAATTCTAGCAAAAATTCTCTCAAAACTTTCTAAATGCCAAGTGGAGTTAAGCCCCTCAAGTGGAGTAGCGAGTCAAACTCGACGACCGGAGCATTTCCGACGAAACCACGACCCTGAAAGCTTCTTCAATCTTTTCTTAACTATCTAAAAACCGTATGCCCCTCTTCTCTCCATTTCTTTCATCTCAATTCGTATTTTAAAACAACTCGACAAAAGAGAAGTTATCTCTGATATTATATTCTTTTTACATTTGTAAGACATTTATTAAGCAAATTAAAGCAAACTAACATGCTACACTAATCTTAACATAATTTTACATCTTTTAGTTTTTAATTTAACAAAAAATTCATAGGAAACAAACTATAACAAACTTTTTCACTAAAATACCATAAACTTTAGTATCACCCTCTTATCGATAATTAGTTTAAATACCTTCAGAAAAACTTCACAGGGTAACGACCCACCCCATACGCACACTATGATTCCATAGCACGATATTCTAGAGCTATAGTTAATTCAAAGAAGAGCTTTTTCATTAAATTACCACACCGTTTTAAAATGGGTTTCTTCAAATCGGTATCTCGGAATCCTTGGCAATTATGTCTCTACAACCCTCGTCAGGAGACCCGCTAATAGATGGTGCAGATTATCGCACATTTTTGGGACAGTAGAATAAGATGCAGGACTCCTTACGGAGTATTCGGTCTCGAAAGAAAATAAAAATACGGTTTTTAAGAAACGCGACTTTTCTAATAAAAGCTAATTTTTGGAAAAAATTATATAAAATTATGAAATCCGTATTTTCAATAAAAGCATGTTAAGAAAACTATATTTTTAAAATAAAAAATTAGAATTTTCAATAAAATACCACCAAGTTTCCAAAAGTAGTAATTTTCACAAAAATACCATAAAGTTTCAAAAAGACATAGGTTTTACCACCAAAACACCACAACAATTAAAATACATGTTCATGAAAATCCTAAATATTATAAATCACCCTCGAGGTAATTTTTAAACAATATTAATATATATTTTTCATAACAACCCCTCGAGATATGCAAACGATATTTTAAGGACTCTAGAATTAATATAGGTTTAAGCGGTATCATTTCTTTTCAGCCCTAGAGAGCCGGAGAAAGTGAGTGCTAGCTTATTCAGATTAGATAACTCAACGGAGTTATCAAATGGCAATTGTCTTGAAAAAAAACAAAAATCCTGCCGTCCATGTGCAGCAGTTGCCGATTTCTTCCGAACATAAGATTTTTAACAATTTACATCAATTCACATGAAAAGACATGAACTTGAATCCAAACTCGAATCTAAACTCGAACAAAAACTCGGACACAAACTTGAAGCCTAACTTAACACAAATCTAAACCCGACTATGAACTCGAACTCAAATTACTCGAACCAACTCGACTGGAACCAAGATTGCAATTGTCATGACTCGCATATTACTCGACTCACTCGACTATATTCTATACCTTTTGCAATCTATGGTTTCGATCAAGACATGCTAATCAATCAATCAAATCAATTAAGTATATTAACCAGTTATAATATATTATACTCGGGGTGCTTGGGATAGTTTCTTGTGTGAATCCAACAGAGCTTCAGGAGTCCCGTATTAACCACTTTTTTTTATTTTACTCGAATATCAGTCGGGTTGACTCATTCACAGCCTACAGCCCTGTCACACCACGCTTCCCAAAAGAGCGGTAACGGCACGTGACAAGCCCGCGACGTATTTATTTAGAGAAGGCCATTTCTCAAAACAAATATGCTAAGCGTAATATAAGCAGTATAACAAAGACAAGAAAAGACAAGTGAACATAAAATCTAACCACTTTATATATTTACATTCTTAACTTTACAGAATTTAACTGATACAAGAAGTCTGAATATAAAAAGAAAGTGTCTAAATATGTGGCTTATTGAAGAAGAAAAGTAGGAAAGAAAACTTAAAATCTGCTTCCGGTGCGAACTGGTTGTAATTCTCTGAAGTGGATTCGACCTCCTCTGATCCTAAGTCACCTGACGAACATTCCAAGAAACAAAAGATGGGTGGAATGCCCGTCAACGAACTTACGCTCGGTAAGCCCCAAAAAGATGTGTAATATATAGATTGAGTGCAGTATGACATGTAATATAATATTAAAAAAATCATAATATGTGAACAAGTATGGTAATATATATATGGCAACTATGTAAGCATGGCAAACAAATTTAACATGACCATGGAGTGTAGGTATAGTGAACATGAAGTGAATATAAGTGTCCTAAAAAGGTATCTAAAATGGTAAATTTAATTAACGTGAGTTCAAGTGTGAATGCCAACCAAATCTCAAGAGTACTCTCGAACCTAAGGCTATTGTTCAGGAGTAAGGAATCACGGGTCCAAAATAGCGGGATTTCAATTGTTATTGAAGTATTCCAAATAACAGGCTATTGTCAAGGGTTCAGAAACACATGCCCTTATTAGTGAATTCATGATTTACCATTTCAGACTGGTACCACAGTAACGTTATTTGTTCCGTTTTAGCCCGGTTCCATAGCAACATTATTTATAATAATGGGACTCATGAGATTTCGTTGGATTCATACTTAAACTACCCCAACATCCCACGTATATTAGTCTATGATTAATGTTATGAGTCTTGATCGAATCCATGAATACAAAAGGTGATGTATGATATCAAGTTTTCAAGATTGAGTTCATGTAGTCATGTCAAGTGCAAGTCATGCCAATTGTATTCATGCTTCGAGTCAATTTGGTTCAAGTGTACATACTGGGTTCAAGTATTCATGATTGAGTCGTGTCAAGATCAAGTCAATTCTAGCATGTAATGGTTTAATCACAAGTCATATAGATAAAAATAAATAAGCAATCACAGAACATGATATAAGTATACAAGTAACGTCCAAAAACAATGTTGTAAATAAGTGTTGTATACAACTAATCAATCAAGTCAATAAATTTCGGAATATAAACAGAAATATAGATCTAAGTGTTGTGCACGCGTGAGTTCCAGTCTCGCCTAAACACAACTACCGGTTTGGGAGATATACCATTTTTTTGTATCGTCGAGCAAAACAGATCAGAATCTGTTCAGTATCGTTTTAAAACGCAGTTTAAATTAATTTCCATCGGGTTTCAGGTTACAAAAATTATTAGAAAATTGTAGTTATTTTGATATACTTATCCAAAACACCAAGATTCACATGATTTGGATTTCTGAAGCTCTAATTATGATCATTTTAATATCAGCGTTTAAAACAGAAATTCAGATTTCTGGACAGCAACTATATATTATATTGCAAAGCCTATATCGGGTTATTTCATACATTTCTAAGTAATCTAATATACAGGAAATTATAGTTCTATCAATTTTGCATCTATACATCTAAAGTTTGTCACGAACGAATATCGGGAGTTCGAGTTATGTCCTATTTAAAAATAGTGTGCGAATCAGGACAGATTCTGTCCAGATTCATCGCTTAATATTGTAACGCAGTTTTCTATATTTTATGTCAATTTTCAGTAAAAACTTACAACTAAAAAAATCTAGATCTTTCGATGTATATATTCAAAACATTTGAAAACACTTAATTTGGACCAACGATTATAGAGTTATGGTCTCTCGAAGAAGACCCTTATTGGAAGTTTTCTGGTTTTAAAAACAGTGAATAAAAAACTACGTAACTCCTAAAACCGTTATTCAGTTTAATATGAAATTTTTACCGTAGACCTAAAATTCTATCTAGTATATAATATAACTTTCCTAGATTGTCCAGAAGTCAAGATTGATTTTCTAAAAATTATTTTGAAGGTAAGGGTATTTGTTCAAGGTGGTATTTGAGATTGACAAGATCATGGTATTTATTTGAAATCTCGTTTTCTTTTAAAACTAAATATAAATAAAATAAAATAAAAATTGCAAGCAATAAATTATGAAAGGCATACGGACAAGCATACGAATCGGTCATGATATATATACTAAAATCGATATAAAAAATTAATAAAGATTCTACACAAAAATTATTAAACACTTTTCTTTTGTTTTGAATAAATGATTATGTTATGTGATGGTATGCAATATAGAATAATACAATTCACATATTTTCATAACCACTAAAACATGAAACAAGATAATCACTACTAGTTAAAATGTATTCTATTCATGAAGGTAAATAAGTTTACAAAACAATTAATTATTAGCTTATCTATTTATTTTATGTGTGTTTTCTAAACAAGGAGTTTACAGATGAAGTGAGCAAGTATGGAAATCGGTGGAGACATGACAAGATGCGGATAATTCAATAAGAGCAGGAGAAGAAACGAAGGGGACTTACATACACATGCCGGTATTGTAACCGGGCTTGTCTATCTTGAAAATATGTCTTAGCACCACCACTAGGTTTCAAGGAGTATGAAGTATGCAATTTAAAAAAATATAGAGTGCTAAGTTATACTATTCTAGAATCGAACTAGAAAATTAGGGTTTATTGTAAACAAACATGTTCTAAACTAAGTGAAGAGGGTTACAACCTTTGTAGACCGGTCCTTCACTTCTACAGCTCCAAATAGTAGTCCCTAAAACTCTTCTTAGACTCCACTTGGTGAAAGGAACGAGCTTGCTTTGTAATCTTCGAAGCCGAAAATGATCCACCTTGAAGTCTCTCTAATTCAAGCTCACTCTTCACTAATCAAAGTATTAGTGAAGCAAACAACCTATACTAAAGGGCTAGGATAGCGTACGTTGATGAAGTAAGAATTTTGCTCACTTTAGAATTCTATTTCTTTTTCTTTTTCCAACTTAAGAAAAAACCCTAGAGAGCTCTCGAGGAAGAAGATGAACTTGGGTGTGTGAGTGAATCAGTATGAGAGAATGAACTATGAGCTAGAGATAAGGTTGGGATGAATAAATATCTAAGAATAAAACAAAAAGAGAAGATGAGTAATGGCTTCTCAATACTTCTCCAAGCATCCAAGCCATGACTCATTTTCTACTCTTTTTCATTTTACTTTTAAATTAAATTATCCCGATTATATTTAGCTCTAGTGTGAGTCTCATACACCCATGTTCTATGTATCATCTATCACGATACAATTCAATTATACACACACACACAATTATATATCAAGAGAAGAAAATCTTTAGTGAGCAATTATATTAGTTAATATATATTAATATATCAAATATAAATATATATATATCAATTTATTAAATCAACACTTGATTCAATAATCCGGTTATATCAAATATAACCGACTAATATCATTTATATGTATATCATATTATCAAATCAACACTTGATTCAATAACCCGGTTATATCACATATAACCGACAATATTCAATATTAGATATTAAATCAACACTTGATTCAATAATCCGGTCATATCATATATAACCGGCTAATATCAAATATATATATATATATATATATATATACATATAACAAATTATTGAATCAACACTTGATTCAATAATCCGGTTATATTGCATATAACCTAACCGATATCAAATATCACGAGATTAGAATACGGTACCACATGCTCGTATTTAATCAAGCTTCCGCACATATCACCATATGTGCCCTACTTCGTTTCGTTTGAGTTAGGAAACCTCTGTGTGGGATTCTAAAGACTCGTCAATACGCCAGCAATAGGTATTGATTATATCAACTACCCACAAGCCGTCAGCGGTATTAACTGGACATAATGGCTACCCAGATATTGAACGAATAAAAGATCAACAAGCAAATTTGTCCAAACTCCCATGAAGCCTATAAGCAACACTTATCGTACAGTCCGGTCACTTCGTCTGATATGTCGCATATCGAGTTTAGGGGTGGAATCGTCAGACCCCAGTAACTTAATAAGTCATGCCAATGTGTGGCCTATAACCGTTCGAGAAACTACCGATAACACTTACCAGTAAATCTCATCAGCCCTGCTCAGGGACTTGCTGTTATAGCCAATCGAGTATAGCGCAACATCAACTCGCAATACCGGGAATGACGAAACCCTTCCTATCGCTTACTGCCTCCATGTGACTCGGGATTGTACCCAAAATTTAACTGTTTGCACGACTCCTTTGAGCCATGGTAGGGAGGAAATCAAAGTACAGTGGGAACCACACAAGACATTATGACGATCTCGGGTCTATAGACTAACCTGTACAAGTGTCACCAGAGAACTGCTATCTGATGATAGGTATAGTACCATCTAGGAGTTCTCGGCGAGTCCTGTTCGGTGTACCCATTCTCTAATGAGCACATGTGTACAATCTTTGATGTCAAACACCAATGGCTGTGGGATCAACCATCGCCCCATATAGGGTCAAGAAACGTACACACTAGTCTACTCTAGAATATCGATGCCCTGTCTCGATACTCTCTCGACTAGGAATTGTTAAAGGATGTGCTTGTGGACTACTTAAGCCCCACTAGCATGATCTGTATCATAATCCTGGTAGTCAAGCCAATATCCTAAGGGTTTTATCAACATGTATAAGAGAGACAGTATACAAGCGTACATATTAAGATAAAGAGCAACTAGACAGCATATTATCATGTCGAGCAAGAAAGTTCTCTATATATATGTCCAAGCATCCACTATATCATACAATAATAGCCTCTAGGGCATACATATTCCTAATAATCTCCCACTTGCAGTAAGGCCAGTTGTTCTAGTATCTCATACTCAACATCCCAAAAAGTCTCTCAAACTGTGTATTGAGGAGGGCCTTTGTGAATGGATCCGCTATGTTGTCCTTCATGTCGACTCTCCTGATCTCGATCTCCCGGTGATCAACTATCTCCCGGATCAGGTGATACCGCCTCAGAATATGTCTGGATCGTTGATGGGACCCGGGTTCCTTAGCCAAAACCACAGCTCCATTGTTATCATAATACAAGTTCAGCAATGAACTTTTTCATCCGGACAGCTTCTTTGGCAGTATCGTTAGTAGCGATGTATTCAGCCTCCATCGTCGAGTTTGATATGGTATCTTGCTTGGAACTCTTCCAACATACCGCCCCTCCATTGAGGGTGAAGACAAAATCCGAGATAGACTTGATGTCGTCCTTATCACTCTGGAAGGTCGAATTGGTAAAGGACTCCACCTGGAGTTCTCCATTACTATACATCAAGAATATCTCTTTAGTCCTTCTTAAGTACTTAAGAATGTTCTTCACAGCTGTCCAGTACTTCTTTCCTGGGTCTGATTGATACCTACTTATTACATCTAGTGTGTAAGCTATATCCGGTCTAGCACATAACATTGCGTACATGATAGACCCAACTGCAGAAGCATAGGGCATCACAGTTATGCGAGCCCTCTCCAAATCAGTTTTGGGAGACATCTCTTTGGAGAGAGTGATTCCTGAGAAAGCGGGTAAATTACCACGCTTAGAATCTTCCATACTAAACCTCTTTAGTATGGTGTCTATGTACCTGAATTGGAACAATCCCAACATCCTTTTAGATCTATCTCTATAGATCTTTATCCCCACGATGTAGGAGGCATCATCCAGATCTTTCATGGATAATTTTTGTGATAGGAATAGTTTGACCGAGTGCAGAATAGGAACATCATTTCCTATCAAGAGTATGTCATCCACGTACAATATGAGGAAGACAGCCTTACTCTCTACAACCTTTTTATATATACAAGATTTATCTACGTTTTTGATGAAGTCAAACTCTTTGACTGCTATATCAAAACAGATGTTCCAGCTCCACGATACCTTCTTTAATCTGTAAATTTATTGAAGCAGCTTGCACACCTTTCTGCTGCTTCCACTATCTACGAAGCCCTCTGGTTGTGTCATATACACGCCCTTTTCTAAATCACCATTTAGAAAAGTGGTCTTGACGTCCATCTGCCAGATTTCATAGTCATGGTATGTAATAATGGTAAGTAAGATTCTGATGGACTTAAGCATAACCACTGGAGAAAAGGTTTCATCATAATCGACACCTGTTCGTTGACGAAAACCTTTTGCTACAAGTCTAGTTTTGAAGGTCTCAACCTTTCCATCGACACCAAGTTTCTTCTTAAGATCCATTTGCTCCCAATGGGTTTTACCCCTTCGGGAGTAATTTCTAAAGTCCATACTTTGTTAGTTTACATGGATTCCATCTTAGATCACATAGCATCCGGCCATTTCACAGAGTCTCCCCTTATGATGGTCTGCTCGAAACTAGTTGGGTCATCATCTTGCATGATAGAATCCTCGCTTCCACTGAATATGAGAAAACCGTAGTATCTCTCAGGTGGATGAGGAACCCTACTATATCTGCGGAGTGGCTGAGGTTCGTCGGAGACTATTGAATCCTCCGGTTCTACCAAATCTTCTATTGCAGTTTATGTATCTGGAACTTCTTCCAGCTCTACCTCATTACCACTAATTTCTTTCATAAGAAATTCCTTTTCTAAAAAGGTGGCATTTTGAGAAACAAACACATTTTGTTCCTCGGTGTGGTAGAAGATATACCCTCGTGAATGTTTGGAATATCCAACAAACTTACACAGAACAGACCTTGTCTCGAGCTTGTTTGGATTTTGCTTTTTAACATAAGCCGGACAACCCCATATCTTAATGAAATTAAGACATGCTCTCTTCCCCTCCCATATCTCATATGGAGTGGTAGGCACTGATTTGGTCGGAACCCTATTCAATAGGTATGCAGCTTTTTCAAGTGCATAACCCCAAAAGGAAATAGGTAACTCAGTATCACTCATCATAGAGCGCACCATATCTAATAGGGTGCGATTCCTCCGCTCCGATACTCCATTGTGCTGCGGTGTATACGGAGGAGTAAGCTGAGAGAGAATCTCATTCTCTTTTAGATAATCTCGGGATTACATACTTAAGTATTCTCCTCTTTGATCAGATCGAAGGATTTTAATACTTTTACCCGTCTGGTTCTCTACTTCGTTCTTATATTCCTGAATTTCTCAAAAACTTCAGATTTGTGTTTAATCAGGAATACATGTCCGAATCTTGAGAAATCATCGGTGAATATAATAAAGTACGAGAAACCATTCCGGGCATATGTAGATATAGGACCGCATACATCACTATGTATCAGTCCCAAGAGTTCAGTAGTTCTTTCTCCGTGTCCCGTAAACGGAGTTTTGGTCATCTTGCTTTTGAGACATGACTGGCAAGTTTCATAAGATGTAAATTCGAACGGATTTAAATATCCATTTTTATGCAACTTAGCTAGTCTGGTCGAATTGATATGACCAAGTCTACAATACCACAAGAAGACTTCGTTCATTTCTGAACTTTTCCTCTTGTGTGTGTTCTGTATATTTAGAACTGTATTTTGATTTAGAACGTATATACCATTATATAACGTACCAAACCTAATCAACGCTTGATTTAGAAAAATATTCATAACATTTTTCTCTAGTGCAAAGTTATATTCTTCTTTATCTAATAAAGAAACGGATATTATGTTGCACATTATCATCGGTACGTAATAACATTCGTTCAAAATCAATGTATTACCATTTGGTATTATAAGGTGACATTCGCTGACAGCTTCGGCAGTAACAATTGCTTCGTTCCCTACTCTGAGGAACATATCACCCTTTCCCAGTTCTCTGCTTCTTCTTAACACTTGTAACATATTATAAATATGGGATCCTGATCCGGTATCTAATACTCAGGACGTAGAGCAAACTGATAAACAGTTCTCAATAACGAACACACATGAAGAAGATACATCAGAATGCTCTTTCTTCATTCGGGTTGCATGAGAATCCGTGCATCCCCCTATCCCTTGCTCAGACTTATAACAGTTATAAGATAGAGCGGAACCAACGTTCTCCGGCTCAGTATAATAAACGGGTTCGGTCAATAAATGTATATTATTATCTTGATTAAGGCGTGATATGGTCGCTACCTGGAGAGAGAGAAGAAAACACTTTAGCGTGCGCTCTTACAAGATTAGATTAGTTATTATCTTATCTAATCAAAATCTAATCATGATGGTTCCTACTGTTTTTATCAAATCCTTCTTCAAACCCTAAAAGGTAAGATTAGCCGGGATTAATTACACCCTACAAATTTGCCAATCGGTCAGCCAGACAGGTATTGGTACTCTGAGAGAGTCTCCCCATACTTTCGCATGAAACTAATTAAATAATCTCGTTTCCGCAGGGGCATAACCCGTTAACACCTTTCTTAGATACTTACTGGATTAGCTAATTGTAAAATGGAAAACTCTCTCAGGAGTAAATTTTACTCGCAGTGGGTATCGGGATCCAACTATCATATAGAAAGTATGAAATCTCATTGCAAATTTCAACACTTGAAATTCCCAATATCTGTTTTTACCCCTAACGACCTATGCCTTGACGGAGGCCAACAAATCATAGGCCGCTAGTCAAGTTCAACCCGTCATTTCATGATTGAATTAAATCCACCTGCACGACCTTTGACGGAGGCCAACAAGGTCGTACAACTACCCTAATCCAATCGCATCATATGCTGCAGATAAGCACTAATCAGCTACCGCACACTACACCTTGACGGAGGCCAACAAACGCAGCACGAATACTAAATAGTCCTTATCTGAAATGACGGAGGGCTACGACTGGTTTTGAAGAAAACTTTTAACGTAATGAACTTGATATCGTTGTAGAATCTAGTGATTTGAAAAGGGGTGGTTTAAGCTCTGCTTTTAAAATCGAGTAGTTTTTAAAACAAACCGAGTAGTTTTTAAAACACACCGAGTGGGTTGTAGCATGTGCTAGTTTTACTAAAGAGGTCATTCCTGCTGAAGGGATCTAGGCTATTTCCTCATCGAATGAGATGCTGGATATTTATAAAGGAATACCGCTATGCAAAATAAGAGCTAGAGCTAAATTTTTGAAAAATTTAATTCTACAACATCTTTTGATTTTTTTTTCATTAATCTCAATAATGACGTCCCATCATTTATGTTTCCTAAACATCACAGAAGAAACGAAAATAAAACACACATATATGCCATCCGCATTCGTCACAGGGACCCGGGTCTTCACCGTAAGATTACTTAACTTACGGCAAGACGGGGTCAGAACTAGCGCGGATGCAAAACATATATAGTGTCTACTAGTATATCATATATATAAGTAGCATTAATCTCACACAGTTTATATGATCACATCATACACAGAATCGGCAGAAGCAAACATATGAAATACAGAATATACTAGGAGATCCGTTTTTTGGTTTAAGCCAGTAATGAAAAACATGGATTCCACGGCCGTGATGAATTGCCAAACCCATATCCCTAGACCCCTACGAGAGCGTCAAGTAACCCTGCCAATTCTAGAGTTAGGCGACCCGGTCTCGACTCCTCGATATGGCCTCCCACTGGACTCTAGAACCCGGTTACTTGCGCTCCCCGTCTTGGGTCTATCCTAATGCAGAAAAGTAAATAACATACATCAATGGAGACAACAACCTCAACCCGTAAGTGTCCCAATAAAAGAATATTATATACAAAATTTACATGAATGAAAATGGAAAAACTCTCATCTCATGCAAAAAAAAACCCGGCTATTCAATCACGACGATCCAATATAACATATCAACCAGCAACACAATAACATCATATGTCATCAATGTAAGTAAATATGTGTATCTCTAATACCGTTGACATCAACGAGATCGGGGATACTACCACATATTACACTTACGGTCGCAGAAAAGAAATAAAAACTACAATAATTAGAATCAGCATCATCTTTAGACATCATAAACCCGGATTATCACATATTCCGGATTTCATGCCTAACATCTATAAACCTTGCATTTAAATCTCGAATTGAAAATATTTTTCAAAAATAAGTCGGGTAATTCAACAAGATTCCCGATTATAAGATCAAATGCTCGTCAAGAACTTTTAATAGATGGCCGCACCCTCGATGCCGTCAACGAAGTGCACTTGGGCGGAACACCGCGGACGCGAGCACCCGATTAGATGCTTTTGGCCATGGGGTTCTCCTATAGTCATTTGGTCCGGGTTTTGGGGCGTGGCTATCTAGTAGTATTTCTCGGCGACTATTCGCGTACAATACGAGATTACGACGGAGTTTTGATCCGAGTCAAAACTCCGTGGCAATCCATCACTTGAGACTAAAACGCGAGATTTACAAATCGTTAACTAGTTTTCGCAAAACTAATCAATGTGGATTCCAAAAATTGTATCACATAACTAAAGTAATCTAGATGATGTTACACATTTCGATCGATGTTTCAAGCAATAACAATTCACAGAGACCTCAACAACTTGAGCCTCATAAAAAATATTCAGAAAGTCCAAAATATGAAAATGAAGCAGCACAAGAAAATCGAGACCCTAACTCCACTATTGCATGGCGGAAGGGCCGCAAATACATGGTATTTGCGGCAGTTCCGCCGCCAAGTTATGGAGTTACGTTCTCGTATTTCTTGAGCCTTCATAATTTTACCTGCGTAATTTTCTAAGAATTTTTAATTGTGAGAAATCCAACGTTTGGAAAAATGGACAGAAACTAGTAAAATTCGTGTTTAAAAACGTCGATCGAACACTTTAATGTCGTCTAGATTTCGCCTAAGTCTCTAGTTTGGTTCTGATACCATGAAAGTATATCTTAGCACCACCACTAGATTTCAAGGAGTATCAAGTATGCAATTTTAAAAAATCTAGAGTGCTAAGCTATACTATTCTAGAATCGAACTAGAGAATTAGGATTTGTTGTAAGCAAATATGTTCTAAACTAAGTGAAGAGGGTTACAACCTTTATAGACCGGTCCTTCACTTCTATAGCTCCAAGTAGTAGTCCCTAGAACTCTTCTTAGACTCCACTTGGTGAAAGGAACGAGCTTGCTTTGTAGTCTTCGAAACCGAAGATGATCCACCTTGAAGTCTCTCTAACTCAAGCCTACTCTTCATTAATCAAAGTATTAGTGAAGTAAACAACCTATACTAAAGGGCTGGGATAGTGTAAGTTGATGAAGTAGGAATTTTGCTAACTTTAGAAATCTTTTTCTTTTCCTCTTTCTTTTTCCAACTCAAGAAAAAACCATAGAGAGCTCTTGAGGAAGAAGATGAACTTGGGTGTGTGAGTGAATCGGTATGAGAGAATGAACCATAAGCTAGAGATAAGGTTGGGATGAATAAATATCTAAGAATAAAACAAAAGGAAAAGATGAGTCATGGCTTCTCAATGCTTCTCCAAGCATCCAAGCCATGAATCATTTTCTATTCTTTTTCATTTTACTTTTAAATTAAATTATCCCCATTATCTTTAGCTCTAGTGTGAGTCTCATACACCTATGTTCTATGTATCATCTATCATGGTACAATTCAATTTTATATATAAATATATATATATATATATACAATTATATCAAGAGAAGAAAATCATTAGTGAGCAATTATATTAGTTAATATATCAAATATAAATATATATATCAAATTATTAAATCAACACTTGATTCAATAATCCGGTTATATCAAATATAACCGACTAATATCATTTATATGTATATCATATATCATATTATCAAATCAACACTTGACTCAATAACCCGGTTATGTCACATATAACCGACAACTTTCAATATTAGATATTAAATCAACACTTAATTCAATAATCCGGTCATATCATATATAACCGGCCAATATCAAATATATATATATATATATATATATATATATACATATAAAAAATTATTGAATCAACACTTGATTCAATAAACTGGTTATATCACATATAACCTAATCGATATCAAATATTGCGATATTAGAATACGGTATCACATACTCGTATTTAATCAAGCTCCTATAAATATCACCATATACGCCCTACTTCGTTTCGCATGAGCTAGGAAATCTCTGTGTGGGACTCTAAAGACTCGTCAATACGCCAACAGTAGGTATTGATCACATCATATACCCACAAGCCGTCAGCGGTACTAGCTGGACGTAACGGCTATCCAGGTATTGAGCGAATAGAAAATCAACAAGCAAACTTGTTCAAACTCCCATGAAGTTTATAAGCAACACTTACCATACAGTCTGGTCTCTTCGTCTGATATGTCGCATATCGAGTTTAGGGGTAGAATCGTCAGACCCCAGTAACTTGATAAGTCATGCCGATGTATGGCCTATAACCGTTCGAGAAACTACTGATAACATTTACCAGTAAATCTCATCAGCCATGACCAGGGACTTGCTGTTATAGCCAATCGAGCACAGCGCAACATCAACCCCCAATACCGGGAGAGACGAAACCCCTCCTATCGCTCACTACCTCAATGTGACTCGGGACTATACCCAAAATCTACCTGTTTGCACGACTCCTTTGAACCGTGGTATGGAGGAAATCAAAGCACAGTGGGAACCACACAAGACACTATGACGATATCGGATGTACAGACTAACCTATATAAGTGTCACCAGAGAACTGCTATCTGATGATAGGTATAATACTATCTAGGAGTTTTCAGCGAGTCCTGTTCGGTGTACCCATTCTCTAATGAGCACTTGTATAAATCTTTGATGTCAAACACCAATGGTTGTGGGATCAACCATCGCCCCATATAGGGTCAAGAAACGTACAAATTAGTCTACTCTGGAATATCGATACTCTGTCTCGATACTCTCTCGACTAGGAACTGTTAAAGGATGTGCTTATAGACTACTCAAGCCCTATTAGTATGATCTGCATCATGGTCCTGGCAGTCAAGCCAACATCCTAAGGGCTTTATCAACATGTATCAGAAAGACAGTATAATAATACAAGCGTACATGTTAAGATAAAGAGCAACCATATAGCATACTATCATGTCGAGAAAGAAAGTCCTCTATATATATGTCCAAGCATCCACTATATCATACAATAATGGCCTCTAGGGCATACATATTCCTAACATATCCGCCGATAGCCTCGTGTTACTAGCGAGACTTTCTTGAGAACTTCTTCATGTTCTTCTTCGAGAAATCTAGATGAAGTGGGAAGTGTGAAATGATAGAAATATGTGATGAAGAAAAAAAAGAGGAGTGACATATAAAAAAGGTTTATAGCCGCCATAATTCTAATAAATTATAGCTCATAACTATTCTAATTATTTTGGGAGTTAAAAGGAAGATGAAATAAAAGGTCTCATTTGTAAGTTATGAGAGAGATTTAAAAAAAATAGATAAAAATAATTGCAAGTCTTAAGGTTCGAACATGTGGTTTATGGAATAACAATGCAAGGACTTAACCAATAAGCTACAAATTTGTTCATGCACATATTTAACAAGAATTGAATATATGTTGTTGTTTAAAAAGAAAAGATAGAAATCAAATAGAACTGTTTTGGCTTGGGTTTTAGGCTTTGAAAAATTATAGAATAGGCCAAATAGAAGGAAGGATAAACTAATATATTTAATAGAGAATAAAATATACGGGGATACCAAAAAACAAATAAATACAGTATTTTAATAAAAAGAAGAATGATATGAAGGTATAGGAGTTTTGGGGCCGTTACATCCCCCGATGCTAACACATAAAATGGGTATGTATTTCCTTGCTCCTGAGGCCCCACTCTTGAGCTTGTGAATACTTCTACGGCTGCGTTGACATTCACACTTGGAACTTAACGTTAACATAGTGACCATATATAGACCTATAGTATATACTTATCCATGAACATATACTCTTACTCGTCATATATATTCTACACTTGTTATTTTTTTTTACTCTTATATGTCTTTGGGGCTTACCGAGTGCTAGTTCGCTGACGAGTATTCCACCAACTTTTTTTCTCTTGGAATGTTCGTCAGATACGGTCAAGACGGAGGAGGTTGAAGCTACAGAGGAGGACTACAACAAGATCGCTACTCAAGGCAAGCTCAGCTTCATTTTTTCTTCAGTTTATGTATACCATTTGTTTATGCATTTTCCTTATTGTATTTACTTTACAACACAAACTCTTGTATTTGTAAATATTGGAAGTTGAATATAAATAAATATATTTATTGAAAAAAAATTCAGTCTTAATTTATTATTGCATTATGTATTATTGTTTCAATACGATTAGTATATTTATTTAGGGAATGCCCTTCTCTGGATAAATATGCAGCGGGCTTGCCACGTCACTGTTTCCGTCTATTGAGAAGTGGGACGTGACATGGCTCGTTAGTAGATACATGGAAAATCCGAAGACTTCACACTTGTTAGTAGCAAAGAGGATTCTCCGATACATCAAAGATACAACAAGTTATGGTTTGTTGTTTTCAAATTCTGGCAGTTTTGAACTTGTTGCATACACTGATAGTGATTGGAGTGGAGATATTAATGATTGAAAGAGTACAACTGGTTATACTTCCTCAAAAAAACAACCGATAGTTACCCTCTCTACTTGTGAATCCGAGTATGTTGCCGCATTGTCTGGAGTTTGCCATGCATTGTGGTTGAGAAGCTTGCTGAAAGACCTGCAGTTTGCTCAAACGAGGCCTACAAAGATTTATGTCGATAATAAGCTGGCAATTGCACTTGCGAAAAATCCAGTGTTTCATGAAAGAAGCAAGCACATGGACACTCGCTATTATTTCATCCGAGAGCATGTAAAGAATAAAGATGTCGAGTTAAATTATGTGAAATATCAAGACCAAGTCACTGACATATTTACAAAGCCGTTGAAGGTTAAAACATTTTCATTATTGCGAAGTAAGCTCGAGATGGTGAATCAAGTTTAAGAAGGCATGTTGGAAATATCATAAACTTGATTATAATGAGTTATTGGGAAGTCTAAGAGTTAGAGATAATGTGCATGAACTTGTTGTCATATATGAATCAAATTTAAGTCTATTATTTATTATATCAAATTCAATATATGAAGTTAAAGAGTCTTGACTATGTGAAGAGTTATTGTAAAACCTGTATAAGTGGGTTATATGTAAAGAGTAAGATCTGCGAAAAAAATATCAATATAATGTTTACCTTCATCCTCTTTCATCCTCCTTTTTATAAAATATTATTCTCAAATTTATTTGTCATCAGACGGTAGCGATGGATGAGCCGACGGTGGGTTTGTGTTAACGGAGGTGATGGATTGTGAGAGAGGAAGGTGAAGGTGGTGATGTGGTGGGGATCTCGGCGGCTTGGATGACGAGGGTGTTGGATTCTGGTGGTGTCGATGAGGGTGTTCGGCGGTGGTTACAGGACGTGGTCGGCGGTGAGCGCAGGGATCGCGAGATGTCGTTGGGTGGTGGCTCCATCGTGACCTCGTGCAGGAAAAGAAGAAGAAGAAGAAGAGGGAGGGGGGAAGTTGGGCTGGGCCTAAAGGGCTAACCAAAAAATAGAAAAAAGGGAAAAGAAAATAGAAAATGATGAAGGGAGGATTCCTGGGCCGGCCTAGTGCCAGCAAAATAAATAGGAAAAAAATAAGGAAAAATAGAAAAATATTTGGGAAAAATTTTGAAAACGAAATTTTATTGAAATACGAGATATTACGTACAAAAATGACCGGTTATTACAACCTGTCATGTAGATAATGAAAAAGGATTTAGTTTTTGTTGCAATCCAAAACGGATATATTCGCTATATATTTTTTTATATTTATTTATTCAAAAGTATTTTATAAAAGCACATAGGAGTGGTAGTATGTTAGATTTCAAAGTAGAAGCTCTTCGGTTCAAATCCCATTATGCTTATTATTTATTTTGTTTTTTCAGTATTTTTGGACAATAAAAACTAAATCCTACATTAAAGAGTTAAAGAAGAACTAAAATTTTGCACTCGAAAAGTCGTGAAATGTAGATATATAATATTATAAAAATTATGAAAAATTAGTACTTTCATATTAATTTAAACTTTTATTCAATCATCAAATTATGATAGTATACATTTTATCAAATTGTAGTTGAACATATTAACAAAACTATATTATGTATAATTGTCAATATATCCCCTCTGACTGAGTTCCTGGTCCGCTCCTGTGTGTGTGCATGAATACATGTATAAAGGGACAAATCCAATTCTTTGGTGCATGCATGTGATTCACTTGAATTAATACATAAGAATAAAAACATATTATTGTTCTCAATATACAAGTTCAATTATTCCTAACTAGCAGCTAAGCCTTAATCTCCAAATCTCCACTGCAACTCAACCGGCCATTTAATGCTTCACTACAGCCCATGTGGAATTTTATTCAAATACGGAATTTATACAAAAGAAATCGAGTATTACATAAGGATTATATTATATAGGCTAAATTTCAACTTGCTAACATGAACTTTGAGCATTTTCTATGAATGGTACCCTGAACTTTTAAAATGATGGATTGCTATCATGAACTCTTATCACAAAACTACCATAACGGCGTTAACGAAAAATTAGAAGGCTATACCGTCCTTTTGTATAAATTACAAATTAAAAAGGAATTAACTTTTTTTCAAGAATTTAATTCCTTCTTTCACTTAAAATATATGAATCACACCATAATTCAAAAATTAGAATATGGCTATAGCTCCCTTTCGTATAAATTACAAATTAAAAAGGAATTAACCTTTTTTCAAGAATATAATTCCTTTTTTTTTAAAATATATGAATCACACCATAATTCAAAATAAAAGGTTAATTCTTTTTTTTTTTGGTTAATTTATAAAATAGAAAATATAGTCACTTTTTCTAATTTTCCGTTAATACCGTTATAGTAGTTTTGTGATACTCTAAAAAATTATGGTAGCAATTTATCATTTTAAAAGTTCAGGATGCCATTCGTGAAAAATGCACAAAGTTCATGATAGTAAGTTGAAATTTAGACTATTATATATAAATATAGTATACTAATGATAAATGGTAATTGCTAATTTAATAGATGAGGCCCCTTGGCATAGCATAATGGAAAATAATGATTATGTTATAAATTTGTATTACTATGATATAGTGGATGTCTTTTGGTTATCCTAATTCAAGAAATTAACTCTTTGTACTTATGACTTGTCAACAATAAATGAGACAATGGAGAAAATGGAGAGAGTGGATAATAACTCCTTGTAATTTATAACTCTTGATTTCTCATTTCATGCGCCTATAAATAGAGGTTTTGTAAAATGTATTGGATACAATAAGAATAAACAAATATTTTCTCTATATTGATTTTCGATATTTGTCTCTTATTTTTATAAACCTTTCTTAGCACGTTATCAGCACGAATGTCATCATCTTTATGAGCTAAGGTAATTCTTTTAGGTAATATTTTTTGTTATTTTTATTGGATATATTGCGCTCAAGACAATTATTGTAATTGCAGATAGATGATTATGATAATTAAGGGGGAATCTGTACAGGTAGAACAATTTTACTCGAAATAATAGTATGCTATCTGGTATGTATTTATCATTGATGCGTATACGTTTTACTTGTTATTACGAGTCGCTAATAAATAATGATGAGGACCATAGGATTCTTGCTTGACTACCAGCATTATGATGACGATCATATACATGAGAGCTGGGTAGTACATAAACATATCCTTAAATGTCCATAATCGAGAGAGTATCGAGACCGGGTATCGATATTCCAGAATGGACTAGTGTATACGTTTCTAGACCCCGACGAGGGACGGTGGCGGATCTCACAAGCCATTGGTGTTGTGTCACCTAAGATAGTATACAGGTGCTCACTGGAGGTAAGTACACCGGACGGATTCGCCGAGAACTTCTAAATGGTATTATATTTATCGTTAGATAGAAGCTCTCAAATGGCATGAGTACATGTTAGTCTTTTGAGCTGAGATCGTCATTTATCTTATGTGAGTTCCCACTATACTTAGATTACTGTCTTACCACGGCTCAAAGGAGTCGTGCAAATATGTTTTAGTTGGGTACAGTTCTGAGCCACATGGAGACAGTGAGCGATTGTCGAAGATTTGTCTCGTCTGGTATTAGGAGTCGATGTCGCACCGTGTTCAGTTGGCCATCACCCTAAATCTGTGACCATGGTGGATGAGATTTACTGATAAGAGTTCAGTAGTTTCTCGGTTCGTGATGAGCTTGACTCCGACATTACTTATCGGGTTATTAAGGGTCATTATCCATCCCCTGAACCTGGTATGCGATACTCTTAGATGAAGAAACCGAACTTTACGGAAATTGTCACATTCAGGTTCAGTAGGATACGGATGGACTTGATTGTCAACTTCCCTTTCGGCATATACATGGGTAGCCGTTACGTACAGCTAGTGCCGCTAACGTGCTTGCGGTTATGAATTTATCCAGTAAATCACTGCCGGCGTATTGTCGAGTCTTTAAAGTCCAACACAGAGGGTTTGCCCGGTTCAGGCGATATGATGTAGATGGCGTATGTTGATACAAACATGGATCCGATTAAATATGTGTACTGGCTACACGGAATTTAATTGGACGATTGATAACACTAGCCGGCTCAGGATTAAGCCGGATTATTATATCAAGTTTTGATTTAATAATATATATATTTTTAATATATGTATTCTATTATTATTGTTCACTATTCATTTTCTCTCTCTTGGCTACCGTATTTTTATGAATACGCGTATATGTATTGCAATACGTATACCAGGTTGTATTCCGTATTTATACGGAATACTTCTATAAGGAGGGCACTTCATTATTTGAATTTCTTTTTAGAAATTCAATTGGAAATGAGGTGGAGGGTGAGGTAGCGTTGGGTCTGTTTGTGGGAATGTAGAGAGAGATGTGTTTCATTTGTTTATGCTAAAAATGGTTATGATATTTTTTATGGCGGAAAAATATTATGAAACCATTCCAATTCTCTCTCATGCATTGAAGACTAGCTCATTTTGTGTTATGGCTACCTCTTCATCCTCTTCCTTCTCCTTCAGTCAAGAATGCCCATTGGTTCTGAAGAAATTGAATAGGATTATTTGACTGTCTTTTCTCTTTACCTTCTCTCTTCTCTCAGGTTGCGAAAGCTCCTTATATGAGTAGAATACACCTATTACGCTTATTGGATAATTTTCTTCCAAATCTTAGACTAGTGCTGAAAGATAAGGAAAAAAGAAAACCAATTAGCCTAAGTGTGGTATACAGATGTAAGATGTGGAGACATATAAAGGGGTTGAAGTGGGGGCAAAGGAAATTATAACTAGTGTCATGAATCTAGATATTGGAGAATGCATTACTAGGAATACCTGGCCACCCCTTGAAACATTTCCATGTTTCACTTTTTCTGTATAGTTGTTACTGAAAACTGTTTTTTAATTATGACTCTAGAGTATGTATGTACCGGATTTGGATCTCACATCTATAGGACGTTACAGATAATGAGCAGAAGTAGAATATTGGGAAATGAACGATTTGATCCTCAATATCGGAATTCGTAGCAATTGACGATATTGGATTAAATCGCCTGATTTTGCTTAACGATAAATATTTGGTTTCGAATAACCGTTGTTATGCATTAATTTTTAAAATTAAATATCTATATCTTTAGTTTATAAAATGAGATATAAATTTTTGAAATTGTGTTCCAAACATTTACCTTTATCAGCTGAGGATAAGGTAAGGTGTATTAAATAATAGTGTAAGACACTCTTGATTAAAAATACAGTTATCAACTTACAACACACGGAATTTGAGTTAGTATACTCTTGAGATTTATACATGATAATATATTGTCCAGTGTTTTTAAGGATAAGGGTTTGGTACTCTTACATCATTCAGATTTACGTATGAGTCCTCTAGTTTTAGACACGCATTCGTTGAAATGCAATGTCCAAAGATTGTGAGAAGTTTACAGGTATAAAATTAAAATTGAGAACCATGCGTTGAAAATATCAGAATTCTTTGAAGTGATCAAAGATATAAATACTTATGCTAAGTATTTCGTCGTAGTAATATTGAGAACTTGATTCTCTCACAGGTTACTCATCTGTGGATGCGCTTCTTGATGAGTAATACTTTATTGGTCTTTTTTCCATTTAGGTGATATGCACTAAAAACAGCTGCATAACATTTGAATTTGGTTCTATCTAAATTAGTGCATTTGATTCTAATGGATATAGATTGGTTGTATATCTTGAGATTGTTAAGATATAGAGTTATCCAGTTTCTGTTTAAAAACAGAATCCGGACAAACTCAAAGCACACTTCGGTAATGGCAGTTTTTGGATTATCCCAAGCATTTGCTGGGGTTTTGCTTCAACCATTTTCAAGATCAATAGTCATATTGTTCTTGACTTGCCACCGTTTTATAAAAGGAATTTTTTTGCAAAAAAAATTAGTAGAAGTATAATACAACTGGAAGTGATTCTAAAACCACAAACGGTAACTGAAAATTTAGTAGAATATGAGGGTTCAATTGGACTTGACAAATCTTAGCCATTCTATTTCATACTCCCTTGGTAGATACCGAGCGTACATCAACTTCTTAAATCTTGCTGTCTTCTTTTGGTCCTTAACATGCTTAGTTAGATTTCGTTCAATGTGCCAACAGCAAGATCTATGTGTCACATCTGGCAAAACTTCAAGTATTGCTTGACGCATAGAAGAGTCGCCATCAGTTACTACGTTTTTCGTTTTGCTTTGGTACATGCACAAAAGGAACGTTTTCAAAAGCCAAACAAACGACTCGGTTTTTTCTTCCGTGACTACTCCACATCCGAAAAAATAAGTACGCTGATGATTATTCACGTCAATAATAGGAATAATTGGCATCCTGTACCTATTCGTGTGATACGTAGAATCAAACAAAATAACATCGTCGTAGTACTGATAGTCTAATCTTGATTTCTCGTCGAACCGAAATAACCGGTTTAGATGATTATCTTCATTGTAATCAGCAGCGTAGAAATACCCTTTAGATTTCTCCTGGAAAGCACTCATCTTGTTTAGTACGGCCTACAGATCACCTTTCGCTAGTTTGTTCGCAATCCGTCGGCGACGGTAGTTGTAAAGGTTCTTAGGAGTGTATCCGACGTTCTCATAGCCGTTGTTCTCTACTTCTTTCATATCAATGGTTTTATGTTTTCTTAAATGAGCATCAACCAATGCGTCAAGCTCTTGTTTATGAACTTTGTGCATTTTCCGTTAAGAAAATGAACTTCTTTAGGATTGGCTAGCAAATGGTTGTGGAAATCGTTAAAGTTACTTGAAATCCAAATGTGGTTTTCCCGATTATATCGTATCTGTAGTTTTGCAGGACAATCACAGCGACTAATGGGACGCTCTTTACGAAGTCTATCTTCTCTGTCGAGGCACTGGAGCATTTAAAACGCCGGAAACTCATATTCTTGTGTTTGATCCATTTCACCTCGCCTCGACGAATACTAAATCCGTTATTCTTAGCATAATCATTGTAATAATCATACCATTCCGTTCCGGTAGAAAATGCAATATTCGATAAGCTTTGAGATTGGCCGATAGAGAAAGGGTGGTTGTTGCTCTGTTTGTAGAATAACTCATTGGACAATAGGATCGCCTATTTCCCCTTACAATTATAGCCTTCCATTGATCAATCTATAAGAACTGAGCAATATATATAAGTATACATTTGAAAATATTATATTAAACCCAGCCGGATTAGTAAATAATACTTTGTTCTCGGAGTAATAAAAAGGATAAGGATAAACGCTAACATGTTAGAAAACCAAGAAATCTTTAAAAATATGTAATCACTGTCAAAAACTAATTTCCATATTCTAATTGTTTGCTTAGGATGCATCGGCTTAAAATGGTTCTTCTCCCTCTAGATTTAACATCACCACAACCAAACTAAATAAATCAAGAAGAAGAAATTATACCCGCCCTTACTTTTTCTTTGATTAAGCGACCTCTGAAAAAAATCCCAAAATTCAAGGAGGGCGTCGGTGGTGCTGGAAGTCAAAGGTGAGCCGTTGGTGGAGGTGGCTATTAGCAGATGGAGCTATTGGTGGCAGTGGAGGAGGAGGGCAAGTTGAAGAGAACTCTCTTTGTATATGACTTTTTCACAGGTATAAAACTAATTTGTTACACATTTCATAGGATGTAATTCTTCACTATTTTTGAAGTGGGTTGGAAACTTTATTTATGGAAGGAATGTAATTGCTTAAAAAGAATAAACAAAATGAAAGGAAAAGAAAGAAAAACCAGACACGTACAACACTAAGAACAGTCCATACGCTTACTGAAATATTCATGTTTGTGAATAGTCTTACACTGAAAAATATTGGTAAAAGACTTTTACATTGATAGGTAGCTGGAAACACCAACTGCCAGCTTAATTTCTTGCATTAAGTGATTTCTAAGTTAATATTTAATATTCACATCCTTCTTTGTACTTCTACTCAATTGAAGTATCATGTTGACTATTGTTGATCGAAGAGAACTAGCATGGCAAGTGGTATCAGAGTCGAAGTTCAAACAATCTCTAAATAACTTTTTGATTTGGTTAGAGAACATAGTCTTTTGTAGAAGGGAATTAAATTGGATGCAAGATAACAAAGCCATTGTAAACTGTCATATGTGAAAGTATATGGACGATGGAGAAATATCTCTGACGTGCTACCCTCACCGACACATCTACACGTTTTCAAAGTCCTCAACATTTTTATCATAACTAATTCAGGAAAAAGAGGATGAAAAAAATGGAAAGAGAAAATAGCCCAAGGACATGAAAAGGTCATCTTAACTAACAAAAGCCAATTTAAGGTTTTTCTTGTCAACCAAACACACATTTGTCCACAAGAAATGCTTCTCGCTTGACAATGAAAAATGATCTTGTATTACTAAGCAACACCATTTTTGTTAGGTGAAATTAAGGATCAACTAATTACATTGAAAGGCACATTGCTCAACTTTTGTCTTTGATTCCCTTTCAATCAAAATCATATATATGCCCTTCTCTTCTCGTGATATATATAATTAATGAAATGCAGTTGAGATCTTTTATGAAGTCGACCATAAATACAAAATTCAAGATGTATCATATAAAAAGTTATCTATTGAAAACATCTCTATTGTTAAAATGAAAACTTTAAGGATATAGCTAATATATCATCTATTGAAGTTATCTCATTTTTAATATAAAAAATTATTAAGAAAAGAGAACAATTTTCTAATCTATTCCTCGTATATAAAGCCATACATGCTACATTCTATTTAAATAGTTTAATCGATTACTTTAAATTCCAATCTCATGTAAATCTCTTCCTCTTCTCTCTCGCATGTTTGTCTAGGCATTAATATTCAAATTAACCAACTCTTTCAATTGCAAAAGTATATCTATATATAACTTTTATGTACAAACCTCAATACTTAAATTACATAATATATATTTAAACCATAGAAATGTCTAAAAGAGCTATGATATTTAAACTATAGAAGTATCTAAAAGAGCTTACTATAGCCGCGGACTCCCATAGCCACTTCACAGCGGGTGCCAGGAGCTTAGAGAGAGGGAGGACACTTGGTTTTAGGTGGGATGGGAGGCATCCAGCCAGCCAAGAGGTTGCGGGCGCAAGCGCACAGCCTAATTAAAATCGATCTAAAATGCATCCACTTACCTTAATCCTGCAAAATACTAGTCATATATCTACTGTAATTCAATCTTATAAAACAATGCTTAAGAAGAAAAAAAAACTCTTTAGTGATCAAAATCAAACAATGATACGCTTGTGGCCCCATCCACCAACAACCTTAACATAATCAAACAATGAATTTGTTATTCATAATACTTAAAACTAGCTTGCTAGCTTAACAAAACAAAATTAGAAACCTTGAGACCAAAGCCTACTTGGCCTCGCCTGATCCACTAACGACCTTAATGACCTCGCTCGGGGTGGCCCCGGGCTTCGCCTTGACACCTAAAATGAAATATCCGATCGTGGCAACGATGAGAAATCCGCCAACAGCCATTTTCGCAGGGCAATACGGGAGGCTTCGACGCTGGTGGAGCACGGCGCCAGTCTGCGAGAGTGCCCTTGCCTGTTCGATCGTTCCGTCAAGCTGATCATTTTTTCCTTTACCCTTTTTTTAAATTTTTTTATTTTATCTTCTCCTTTTCTTCTTCTTTTTGCATGGATGTAATGGGATAATCAAGGAGAGAAATAAGGCCCTTTCGTTTGGATGATGAATGGGCATCCCACAATGGTGCTTGCTGTTGACCTGCTCTTTCTCAATATGTGCCCATTCAACCTTTTTGGTTGAGAATTAATAGAGTTTTAATTAATTAATTATATATCGATCAATTGGTAATATGTCGTTAATTTGAACGAGACGAGACGGCCTTTAATAGAGCAGAATAAAAAAGAAGGATTCATATATCCGACCCCAAAAGAGCTCGGGATGAATGCTTGTTGTTTGATAAAATGGTAATCTGCCATTCTTGCCTTTTCTCTAATATGCTTCGATGATTCAAAAATTAATCAATTTAACCAAAGCAATAACCCCAAACAAATAAATTGAATATATGTTTTATGTATCATCAAAAGCAATGACATAAACCTCATGATCACCACATAACAGTACACCCTGTGTATGTATATATATAAAAGAACAACGGATTGAGGCCATAGGAGGGGCTTTCCTCCTATGGCGTCGAAAAAATACAACTTCCACCATTTTTTCCGACGATCGGTATCCATCATCATCATCGTTATCATCTAAGATGTGCATACACCAAATTTTATATGATTCCACCACTTTTTCACCGTTGAATTAGCAATGTAAAAAGTTCTATTATCGGTAAACCATTAATTTTGCACCAACTAAATCAACGGTGAAAAAATTGTATAATCACATGAAATTTGGTGTATCCACATCTTAGATGATAAAGATAGAAGTGATGTATGCCGATCGTCGAAAAAAATCATAGAGGATGCATTTTAACTAGCCATAAGAGGAAATTCCCTCCTATGGCACATTTCCTCCATTAAAACCCCCCCCCCCTCTCTCTCTCTCTCTCTCTCTCTCTCTCTATATATATATATATATATATATATATATATATAAAATAATAATAATACTAATAATAATGGAGGAAAGATGCATAGGAGGGAATTTCCTCCTATGGCGTCGAAAAAATACACGCTCTCTCATTTTTTCCGCCGATCGGCACCCACCATCTTCATCGTTATCATCTAAGATGTGGGTACACCAAATTTCATGTGATTCTACAATTTTTTCACCGTTGATTTAGCAATGTAAAAAGTTCTATTGTCGGTAAACCGTTAATTTTGAACCCACTAATTCAACGGTGAAAAAGTTGTAGAATCACATGAAATTTGGTGTACCCATATCTTAGATGATAACGATAAAGATGATGGATGCCGATCGTCGGAAAAAACGATGGAGGGTGTGTTTTTTCGACGCCATAGGACTTTTTTCGACGCCATAGGACTATGGCGTCGAAAAAACACACCCATATCGTTTCTAACGAAATCCCAGGATAAACTTTTCTTTCTTGTTTCTAACGAAATCCCTGGATAAACTTTCATATCTGATGCTAATCAATTCTTTTGAAATCTTCTCCCCTAATCTGTTTTCTCAATCACTTAGATTGCCTCCTTCCCACAAACTCTATCTCATATCTCTACCTTACTGCTTTACACGACGTCTCCGTATTTCTGTCTATTTTTTTCTTATTAGTGGTGGAATTGATGGATGATATAGATGAAGATAGTGATATTGGTACGAAAAATATATTCCTCGTTGCAAGAAGGATTATTTCAGTCTTTCTTCTAAAAGAATGAGATTGAGATTAGACAGACTTTATAATTTAGTCCCTTTTATCTTTTGATGTGTTATACTAGATCTAAGTCTCTCATCAATTCTTTTCAAATGTTTAATCTTTTCTCGGTCTTTTTCCTAAATCTTGTAAACTCCTTCCGTACCTCAAAGTATATCCCTTAGATCTACCGTTCTTTGTTTCCAACCCAAATTATAATATATTTTCAAATCTAAATCTCTCATCTATTCTTTTCAAATCTTCAATTCCTTCTCATGATCTTCCCTTAATCTTGTAGATTGCCTTCCATCCATCAAAACTATCCCTTATACCTATCCACGCCAGTAATTTCCTCCTTTGTTTGATACATTAGATCATATTATTACCCCATCGGAGCGTATTACGTATTAATTTGATGCAAAACACCAATTAGTTGGTTTTTCGTGACATTCAAAATTTAGCAAATATAAGTCCAAAAATAAGGATTTCGGCTAACTCGCTTACGGCTTTGCCGTTTATTCTAAAGCCCAATTGGACATTTTTCCAAATCCATGAATTGAACATCTGCATCAAATTTTCTCTTTCCGCCTTCATGTTTTCGAAGGTGATAAAGGGTTCCACCGATCTCAACCTTGAGGTTCTGCGGAGCTTTTCTCCATGAATATATTATTTCATTGGCTCTAGAAGCCGTGCATGACTATAAATGAACCTCGTAATGGACTTGGCCTTATTAAGCACATCCGTCACGTGCTCGATCGACTCTATCTAATCCAAAAATCATATTTATGCATTGATCTGCACGCACAGATCATCCAATATATATTATCGTGCTTCTTCACGAACAATTTACCTGCAAATGACGTTCTGGGCCCCCACCTTCTCAACAACTCCACTGATCAATGAGAACGCCGCATTAATAACTATATCGGGACTACATCGGGAGCGTCCACAGATCTTAGAAAAATTGTCCCTTTGGGGCAATTTGCAAGAAACCGAATCAAGCTCCTCCCCTCTTGGTCGGTCCAACAATCTAACAAAATGTTGTATCCAGCTTGTGGCTGAAAACACTTCACAACATTCACATAACCTTCGACTTCTTTTAACTCAGATTCGAGTATCCACCCTTTGAGCTCATTAGGCATCAGACGTTGTACCCAAGTCCGCAACTAACAGCGGCATTAATCATTCTTTGGAAAGAAGGAAGCTGGATATGATCAAAATTGATACCTGCCTCATAGAAAAATCTTTCTATACGGTTTAAGGCAAGCAAGGCTGATTGATCATTCTCTTCTTCATTCCTATAAATACAGGGACTTGTGTGTTCGCATTTACATCTAGATCTTCTAGCTTGGGCATCACATCATTCATTTGGCGAATTGCTTGAACATAACAACTGCTTGCGTTTTCTTAGGCCAAATTTACTTTTGCTGGGCTAGTTGGCGGGCTCAGTCTCAACATGCAGTATTTTGGTTTGCTGGATGGTGAAGGCAGGATCCTCTTTTTAGGAACTTGGGGGTGATAAATGTCCCCGTCTTCCTTCAAAAGCCTCTGTTTCTTCTTCTCAAGAAGAGAGATCCTCGGAGTTTAATATTATCTAGGACCCGGGTGCATACGATCGCATCAAGGCCCACACCACTCAAGTGGTGCTTAAGATGGTTGAAGCCTTGTGCTACTTTATCACAATACTTGCATCTCACTTTGTTTTTTCAGAATTGATAGCTAAACAATGTTCATACATTGCTTCTCCGCCTCCACTTGAGCTCATTCTGAATAATTGAGTAAATGATTTCCTGCACAGGAACACTTTCTTTAAACTCGGATTCAAGGATCCACCCATTGAGCTCATTAGGCATCGGGGCCTTGAACACGAGACCATGGCTAATAGCAGCATCAATAATTCTTTGGTAACTTGCAACTAAATATACTTGCCTCGCAGAAGAACCTCTTTGAGGCAACCAAAGCTAAATCATCCTTCACTTCCTCATCTACAACCAAATGTGCATATTCGTTCTTCACAAAAACTGGGACTTGTGCCTCATTGACACATTGCTCTTCAAGTTTAGGCTTCACTTCATTCAGCTGTTGAAGGGGTTCAACATGGGATTCCATTTTCATTTCTGGGACCATATGTTCATTTGCGGGATTAGTCGGCAGGTTTGGTTTCAATTGGAAGCGGCTCGGTTCACTGGAAGAGAAGTTCATCCTTAAAAAGGAAGTTGAAGGTGATATAAGTCCCTAATTTCCTTCAACTCTCTGTCTCTTCTTTTTGACAAGAGAGTTCTTCATGCGTTGTTTGATATCATCTGGGACTCGATCCCATGCAACTGCATCAGGACACACACCACGCAATTTTTGCTTTGGATGGTAGATGTGTAGACGACCTATGACAATACTTGCATTTCACTGATACTTGCGTTTCAGATATTCTTGCTCATCCTTGTTTCTATACACTACAGTTTTGATTATTGAAGATGTTCCCCCCTTGAGGTTAAGTCGGCAATTAATATTAGAGAGTCAACAATAGTAACAGTTAATCTTTCATAAAAATGAATATATTCTCTATAGTTAGATTTTTCCCCTTATCAGAGTTGGTTTCTCTGGAAAAAAAATTATGGCGGTAACTGATAGTTGGAAGGGTTTTTTTTATTTTTTTGTGTCATTCTTGATATTGTATGTTCAATCTTGAGAGAATTTATTGAGTGCTGGACAATGTACATGCCCAAACAACTGTGATCCTCCTTTTACAAAACAAAAATGATAAATTATTCTACAATCAAACTAAAAATTAAAAGAAGTCTTACAGAATTTTACCTGTAAAGGTTTTGAGTAACTTGATCATCACATTCATAAGCCAAATTATTACCTTTACTATAACTCTAGTCTCAAATGTTGCTTCCAGGTAAAGCCCCGGAATTGTCCACAGTAGATAGAGTGTGCTGACCAAGTCGTCAGGTGTTGACTCCCATACGTTCTTAATAACTTTACAGAGTAACTCTTTAACACTAACTACTCTAATTTTAGATTTTAATGCCGTTACGCAATTACTCTGTAAAGTTCTTAAGAGTCTATGGACGTCAACACCCGGCAACTTGTTCACACACAATTCCAGGGCTTTATCTAGAAACAAAATTTCAGACTAAAGCTATAGTAAAGACGATGGTTTCGGCTTATGAATGTGATGATTAAGTTACTCAAAACCTTTGTAAGTTAAATTCTGTAATTCTTCTTTTATTTTTTTCCCCCTTTTCCTTCTTCTTTGTTAGCTTAATTGTAGAATAATTTATCATTTTTGTTTTGTAACGAAAGGATCACAAGCTATCTGGGTATGTAAATTGTCTTAGGCTCGATTGAAAAACTATAAACGCAACGGTCAAGCTGGCCAACCGATTGACCATCAATGATATTATGACTTCATTTTCTGAAATTGCCAAGGTAATTTTTTTTTACTTCTTTAATAATATGGATTTTACGATAATTTATTAATGTTGCATCTTAAACAACAGTAATCGATTTAACAATATTTGATATCGGTCTTGTGTTGGCCAGAAAATTTTGATAACGGACATCGAAGAAATTTCAAGTGATATCATCGAATATTATAATGTTGTTAATATAACTTTTTTTAAAAAAGAAATGTCATCAATATAACCTAATATAGATTATGGTTTTATTAAATGATTTTTTTGATAAAAGACCGTAGATTTGTCGGCTATTAAGCGAATGGTTGTAAGATTGATTCCTGCTTGAGGATACTTGATATTAAATATTAAACATAAATAACTCAATATGAAAATATTAAATCATTGATAACGAGGATTTATAGTAGAGATAATAGCAATAGAACATAAACATAAAACAATATTAAAGATACTTCTTAAATGGGTTGGTCAGGGTTTCCTGTAAATATATTGGCAAGTTTTTTTTTTAAAATGTTATTTGAGCGCAGGAAAGAGAAGGAAGAGAAGAACGGCAACTGGCACAGGGTCGAGAGGAGCAGCAAAAGGTTCCTGAGGAGGTTCAGGCTGCCTGAGAACGCCAAGGTCGATCAGGTGAAGGCGAAGATGGAGAATGGGGGCTTACTATGACTGCCCCCAAGGAGGAGATCAAGATGCGACTGTCCCCAAGGAGGCGATCAAGAAGCCTGAGGTGAAAACTTTTGAGATTTCTACTTGAAGAAAATTGGTCGATTGCTACTCATGTTTCCAGATTCATGTGTCTTTGTTTTGGATGCATGTATGGTGGGCTATTGTGCTAATGTGTGATATTGTGTGCTTGTTTAGGATTTTGAACGTTGTAATCTAGTTTCTGATGGAATAAAATAAATAAAGACTTTTGCTTCTTTATTTCATGAGTTTTACGGTCAAGTTTTGTGAGTTGATTCTAGCTAATGGATGCATGATTTCAAAGAAGCATTCGCTGCAAGATACACAATGCATACGACGTATTGCCAAACATATCAATATTGAAGTAGAATCACCAGTCACCAAATGACATTGTAAAGGTTTTTTTTTGTTTGTGAAGGGTTTAAATGTTAAGAATATTATTGCAAATTATCCGCTGACAAAAGATGAGAAGCAGCAGCAAAATGAAGCAACGCAAAAAGAATTAGGTTTATCATTACATGGTCTTTGAACTGAAATGCAAGAAAGAATTTCAATTGTAATCATATCGCCGCAAATTCTCACAGGCAGTAGTAGTAGTAGGAGCGAACTTAAGAACCCACGAGAAAATAAAGTTCTATTTCTAAAGTGTATGAAGAACAATCAATTAACATATAACATTAGAAAATTTTATCTGGATTTAATTTTAATTGGAGCAGAACTAATATTTGATAATCTTAAAAAGTACATAGATGGGGGACTATAGCAGAGGAGGAGCATACCTGCCAATGGTAGAAAAGACTGGGAGGTTGCCTTCTGTAAGCTCCTTTTGCAGGATAGATGTCCATAAATTTACAGAAATCTTGACAACTTTATCAATGAACATGCTAAGAGGAAACCATGACCCAATTCAGCTATTATGATCAACAGCCTTGCCATGTCATTATTGCTTATTTCTCCATTCTTATTCTTGATCAAAAACTTTGTACCAGTTCGCCTAGAGGCAGACTAGAATAGGCTTCAATGATGGTTTGATCAAGTGATTTCAAACATGAAGACTGAATATCATCTATACAACCAAAACTTCGTCCCCATATAGTCAATCCTGAGATTGATTGAGCCAATGCAACGCCTCAAAAGATTTGAATACATTCACTAATCCATCGCCTCTCTTTCTCGCACCTACCTACATTCATCCATCAGCAAATTATAGTTCAATGATGATGATAAGACCAAAACCAATTCATCATGGAAAAAGAACATCTCACCCATTTGAACAAGCGCTTTCCCTCAAAGCATCACTCTTCAGGCTCGTTAAGCCATGGTACTAACCCTTAAAACATATCCAATCACATCCTCTAATCTGTTGCCCTCTCCCTCTCATCTTGCACCTATCAATATCGATCTAAGCAACATATTAGACAAAGTGTGATCCATCATGTAGATCGAACAATTCTTCCACTCAACATATTAGACAAAGTGTGGTCCGATATGTCAACAAATCCCCCCTCATCCCGTTGATCAACATATCCTCCATCACCTCAATCCCCACCTCAAACCTCTTCTCCATCGCCAAGCTACAAATCACAACCATATACACACCGCTCGTCGGCACCAACCCCTTCCCTCTCATCTCCTTAAAAAAGCTCATCCCATCCACGACCCTCCCCTTCTCGAACATCTCTTTCACTATATACCCATACAAGTACTCGTTCGGCTCGCAGTTATAAAGCCCCATTTCGCGAAAAACCCTAACAGCCTCGCCCATCTCCAAGCATTTCGAAAACGCCTTGATTATCAAATTCGTATGTGTCCAAGATCGTACCTGAGGCCTTCATCTGGCGAACCAGGACCGCACGGCGTGGAGGTGAATGTAGCATACCGGCGGCTTCCCGAATCGGCGGAGGAGCATCGTGAGCAGCAACGTGTAGGTCTCGAGATCGGGGCGAGTCGAGGAGGAAGAGGAGGGCTTGAGCATGATCTTGTAGAGATCGAAGGCGGTGGAAAAGAGGTGGCGGCGGGAGGCGCAGAAGCGGATGATGAAGTTGTAAAGGTCGAGGCTTGGAGGGCAGGCGCCGGCGAGGACCTCGCTGGTTAGGGTTTCGGCGGCGGAGAAGCGGCGGGAGCGGACGAGGATGGTGAGGATGGTGTGATAAGTGGTGGGGGTTTGGCGGAAGCGAGGGGAGACGGAGGACCAGCGGAAGATGTCGAGGGCGAGATCGGGGTCGGATTGGGATCGGAGGGCGAGGGTTAGGTCGTCGGCGGTGAAGCCGGGGCGGAGATGAGAGGTCCACGATTGGAATTGGGATTCGATTGGGGTCAGGGAGCGAGATCTAGGGTTTGGGTTTGGGTGAGGGTTTGGGGGTGGGGATGGGGCGAGTGAGGAGGAGAGGGGGCGAGTGAGGAGGAGGGGAGGTGAGGATGCTCAATATTGGCGGTCCTCACCATCACGACAAATGGCAGATGATGTGTCCGAGAACTCAGAAGAAAGGCCTACAGGGGCCGATCAGGCCATCCCTGTATCCGACCTGCAAGCACAAGCTGGCTCAGCTCAGAGCCCCTGAAATTTGGCCTTCTCGGCGTCTCAGCTCATCCCGAGCTGCCTCAGGACCAAGACTCCTTGGCCCTCTCGTTCGTTCCCGAGCTCTCCAGCCGAGACCATCTTCCTCGGTCCTCCGACCGACCAGCTCCACCACTCACAGACGTAACCGCCGCTCCACAAATCTCGCCAGGCGCTGATTCTCCGTCAGCAACATCCTACGTTTCACGTCATCGCGATTCCTATTAATGGGCGATCCGCTCTTTACGCGGGCGTGACGTCGGAAGCGTAACTGCCGGCGAGATTCTCGCGCCTGCTACTGCGTGTTGCCGCCAATATATAAACCCCCATCACAGAGGGGTCAAGTAAGCCATTTTTATTCCACTTAGCCGTTACTCTGCTCAGATCTCGTACTAACTTGATCGTCGGAGGGTCCTCGGTGGTACCAAACCATCCCGGGGCTTCTTTGCAGGTACTCGGCGTTAAACTCCTCAAATCAACAATCTCCTCAAAACCCATTGAGACCCGCACGCAACAGGAGATCACCTTCCAAATCCACCGGGAGATCGACGGAAGACAACATCTGAGGGAGACCCGAAAAGGAACTCCATTAGTTGGCGCCATCTGTGGGAAACAACTCCACAAAAAACAAAGTTGGCCTTCCGATCTCCATCCACATGGCGAGCGACCACCCCGAAGATTCAGGTACCAGCCGCCGCCTCTCCCTCACCGGAGGCACGGATGAATCTCCCCCGGCGACCATCATCAACGCCCTCGCCAGCCGAATATATCGGTTACAGTCTCTCGTGGAGGCGCTCGTCCGCGTCCAGACGGCCGGGCCGGGGGCCCAGATCGCCGCTCCTCCGCCTCCAAAAGGCTCTGCCCTCGTTGGCATGGCTGACCATCAGCAGGCTACGACCCCTGGCCATAGATCCTATGGGCCGATACTCCCTTAGGCCCGCTGGGCGCCCCACTGCTCTACGCCAAGATCCGCCGCCAGAGCGCCTCGCCGCCAGAGCGCCTCGCCTCAAGCCTCCTCACAACCTTTACCCCCTGAGGAGATGTTGGTCACCTCACATGTTGACAGGCATGATCGATACCCCCTCCCTCGACGGGATCGCACAGAGGGGGCTCGCCACGACGGCTCGAGAGCCACATCGCCCGGGGATCTGAGGGACCTCATCGAGAGGAATCGGGGCCACGCCCAGACGCAGGTCTCCCACAGCAAAGGCCAGGGTTCACAGGGCGCCGAATGCTCGGGGTACCGCGGCCGACTCGACGCCCTCGAAAAGAAGATCGAGAGCATGCGCCGGGAAGGTAACCTCTTGGGCGACGAGGCTAAGTACACCACCAACTCGCTCACTAAGCCGTTTACCGAGGGACTGCTCGCTGTCCACGTCTCCTCGCGCAACAAGCCCCCGAAGGTCTCTCTTTTCGACGAGAAAACCGACCCCAAAGACCATTTGGATGCTTTTACCGCAGGGATGAGCTTCCAGGACCATTCCGACGCGCCCAGTGCAGGGCCTTCCTAGCCACCCCCATCCACTCTGGTCGGGACTGGTTCCGAGGACTCGAGCCTCGCTCAATCTCGACCTTCGACGAGCTGGCTACTCAGTTCCTCGGCCACTTCGTTGGGAACCGTCGGCAAAAGCGCACGGTCAACTATCTCTTCACAATTAAGAGCGGGGACAAGGAGACGTTCAAGGCTTACATCACCCGCTTCTACAACGCCCTCCTCGAGGTCCCCGAGCACCGGGACGAGATCGTCATCACGGCGCTCAGATCTGGTCTTAGGCACAGAGAGTGGTTGCGCTCCTTTGCGTTGGCATAGCCTAAGACCATGGCCGAGGTCAAGGCGTGGACCGAGCGCGAGGTTCAGTTAGAGTCCGAGGTGAACGCGAACCTCCCCCGAGCAGAACGGTCCGACCAGAAGAAGAGGGCTCGGGAAGAAAGGCCGGAGCGTCAGCAGCCCTATCACCCGAAGTTCCAGGAGTACACCCCGCTCAACGTCTCCCTCGCAGTGTTACTGGAGGAGGCCCAAGGCGAGAGGTTCTTCAAGTTCCCTCCAATCCTGCGTCAGGCCTCGAAGCGAACCCGGGGCCCTTACTGCGCCTTCCACCGGACGCTGGGCTATGCCACGGAGGATTGTAAGCAACTCCGGGACTATATCGAGGAGCTCATCCGATCGGAGCACCTCGCCGCCTACTTAAGGGACAAACTGTAGGCCGACCGTGAGCAGGAGAAGCGTTCCCCTCCCGCCGAGCTGACCATCGGCCAGATCATGCTCGTCTCGGTAGATGACCAGTCCGACACTCGGGAAGCCCCGTACCCGGTGCCGAGCACGGAGACCAACAAGCCTCCGGGGAGCTCGGGCCACACTAATAAGGTCATCTATTAGCATGTACTTTTCTTTTGGGGCAATGTAAACTCTTCCTAGGGTCTATTATTGATTTAATAAAGATCAACGGAACATTGTGAAAAAGAAGGAAAGATCTCATTTATTCAAAAAAGGTATTATAGGCTCCTCAGCTATACATACAAAAAGAAAAAGAAAATTACAATAGTGGGGGAAAGGGGTGCAGGGAGCAATGCTCATGATATTCGGTAAGGATCTCCGCCATCCGAGGCCTCGCGAGATCCAACCTCTGCCCTTAGTTCCCCCCACGCGCATTGACCCCGAGCCTCAACTCGTAGCACTCGCGGACAAGCGCCTCCGAGCGAGCCAGTCGGTTCGCGGAGATCAGGCCGAAGCGCCTCAGAGACCGCAGCTTGCCCACGGCCTCGTCATAGAGCTGCTCGGACAGGGGGTTGTAAAGCCCGGCGACGCCCTCCAGATGGAGTACATCAGCAGCTGCAGCAGGGAGGAGCGTCGGGGGAGTAGCCGGCCGAAGTGGTCCTCGATGCTCCCATATATCAACTGCACCGTGTCCTCGGTGCAGTTCTGGTCATAGAGGTATACGTCTTCGAAGTGGATGATCTCGGGGATGGTGAAGGGGAAGTCCTGCATTCTCAACGCTCTGTTTGCGAGGAAAGGAAGGACTAGTGCTCCTTCAGCCTTATATAAGCCCGTTGCGCCCCAACGGAACTCAACGGTCGCCCGCTCTCGCCCAAGAAGTCGCTGCCACGCGGAGATCATCGAGCCTTCTCTGGCAGAATCGGAATGACGCGACCCTGGCGCTTCGCCTCCCCCCACATTCAATGCGCATGCTACGCGCACACCCGCCGCGACCGTTCCTGTTCCCCATACCTGCAACTGGATGGTCGGGCGAAACCTCATGAAGATTCAGCCGAGCAGCTACCCTACCCGGTTATCCTTAGCCGGCCTCCTAAGGCCCCTCCAACGCTAAGGATCAAAGTCCTCCGTGGAGGCAGCCGAGCGGCTCCCCTGCTCGGCTATCCCTGGTCAGTAGCTTTCCTACTCGCAACGCCGGGGATCAAAGCTCTCGCCAAGAGGCAACCACGCAGCTTCACTGTCCGGTTATCCTTAGCAGGTCTCATACGGCCCCTCCAATGCTAAGAATCAAAGTCCTCCTTAGAGGCAGCTCAGCAGCTACCCTGCTCGGCTATCCCCGGCTGGTAGCTTCCTACCACGACCGACAGGGATCAAAAGCCCTCCCAGAGGCAGTCGAGCCCGAGGATCCCTCGCTCGGCTATCCTTCAGGACAAAAGCCCTCGCCAAGAGGCACCGTCATCCTTTGTAACGCCCCACGCCCCAGTACAGATGGTATTGTTCGATTTGGCCGAAACCGCACGGTTTTTCCCTTTAGAGCGAACCGGACCCGACCAGGGGCCACTTCCCAGGAGGTCACCCATCCCAAGACTTCCCCGGCCCGAACACGCTTAACTACGGAGTTCTCAAGCTCCTGTAGTTCCGGTTCACTTAAAAGGCGCCTCTGTAATTGAGAGTGGTCTCATTACATTTATAATGCAGTTCGGTCCTCTTTCGAAATATGTTCCGAAAATTCCCCATTGTTCTACGGTGGGTCCTACGGACTCAAGAGGTGGCCCCCATGGATTCAAGAGGTGGCCCCTGCCCATTTGGCATGACAATTGGCGTGGCACTTTGTTCTGTGTGGCACTTTATTCCGTGAACAAGAACCGGGTTTCGACATTCTCCCCATCTTTGGAACAATGGTTCGTCCTCGAACCACAGACCTACTATTGAGGGACCTGCATGGGCCACCATAAATGTAACGCCCCACACCCCAGTACAGATGGTATTGTCCAATTTGGCCGAAACCGCACGGTTTTTCCCTTTAGAGCAAACCGGACCAGACCATGGGCCACTTCCCAGGAGGTCACCCATTCCAAGACTTCCCTGGCCCGAGCACGCTTAACTACGGAGTTCTCAAGCTCCTATAGTTCCGGTTCACTTAAAAGGCGTCTCTGTAATTAAGGGTGGTATCATTACATTTATAATGCAGTTCGGTTCTCTTTCGGAATGTGTTCCGAAAATTCCCCATTGTTCTACGGTGGGTCCCACGGACTCAAGAGGTGGCCCCTACGGATTCAAGAGGTGGCCCCCGCCCCCTTGGCATGACAATTGGCGTGGCACTTTGTTCCGTGAACAAGAACCGGGTCCCGACATTCTTAGTGGGCTTCTTACAGCCCCTCCAACGCTAAGGATCAAAGCCCTCGCAAGAGGCAACCGAGCGGCTACCCTGCTCGGTCAACTCCCGCTGGTAGCTCCCTACCCATGACGCCAGGGATCGAAGCCCTCGAAAGAGGCATCCTAGCGGCTACCCCGCTCGGTCGTCCCAGGCTGGTAGTTGCCTACCCACGACGCCACATATCAAAGCCCTCGCCAAGAGGCAACCGCGCAGCTTCACTGCCCGGTCATCCTTAGTGGGCTTCTTACAGCCCCTCCAACGCTAAGGACCCAAAGTCCTTTCAGAGGCAGTCGAGCCCGACCCTCGCTCGACCATCCCCAGCTAGTGGTCGTTGCTCGCAGCGCCAGAAATCAGAAGCCCTCGCCAAGGGGCAACCGAGCAGCTTCCCATCCATCCTTGGTACAAATACGGCGGACAACCCTCTGCTCATCACATGCAGAGGATCTGAGCCACCAACAAGGGGCATCAGGTTTATCCAAGTCTCGAGCGATCCCCCCTCGACTTCAGGGGCCATGGAGACATCTCCTTCTCAGCAGCGCTTGGCACGCTTGGCAAGTAATCGAAATCAACTCGACAAACGATCGCTCGACAAATAGCCGACCTGACATGGAAGCCCAACAGTGTAAGAAGAGAAATTTTACGAGCATTTTTCATGAACAGAAGATAAAGTGCAAACCAAAGAAAGAAAAAAAGTTTTATTACTGAAGGCAAAGTCTTTACAAAGGGTATTTTGGGCTCCCCAGCCTTACAAACTGTCCGGAGGCTTACAAAAAATACAAAAGCAACAAAATAAAAGAAGGAGGAAGACGGGGGCTTTAGGCCTCGGGGCCGGGCGCGACCTCGGGGTTCTCGACATTCACAACGGGACGAGCAGGGTCCCCGGCGACTTCCTCGTCAGGAATCTCTTTCCCCTGCTCCTCGGCGTCCGCGAGGGGGTACTCGGCCCGGAGCTCTTCGTTGGTGAACTCCGACATCCGGGCCTTAAAGGCGTCGAGGGCCTCGTGCCAGATGAGGGTTATGGCCACGGCCAGGTCATCATAGAAGTCCTTTGACTTCTTGTAGCCCTCCACCGCCTTCGCCGCCGAGAGGTCGGCCAACTTCGCTGCTCTCAGGTCGGCCGACTTCACCGACTCGGCCGCTGCCCCCAGCTCCTTCCGGAGGGCCTTCACCATCTTCTTCAGGTTGCCGGCAAGCACCTGAGCATCCTCAAGCTTGACCTCGGCAGCCACGGTGGCCTCGCGATACCAGGCAACCTCCTGTTTCCCGGCCTCCACCTCGCCCTCCAGGGCGGTGATTGATCTAGAATTTATGTGTAGTAGTTAACCGCAATCAATAACGGTGTCGCGTGTAGCTAGACCGAGATGAGTACGGGTCGTCCTCTGGGAAACGTTGAATATTTTATTCTTACTTTAGGCGTGTTGAGAAAGAAAGGAGGAAGAATAAAGAATGGTGAAGAATGGTTGTAGAATCTAGATCTACGTTAAACACGGATACAAAATATAGATCTAGATTAACTACAGATGTAAGTTTTATAGTAGAAGGGGTTGTAGGGTTCATTGGGATTTAGTAGTTATGGATGATTAATTAAAAATTACTCTTTTTATCCTTTAATAGATTTAAAACTAGAACGACGGTGATGCATGTAGATTAGGGTTTCTGGAGGGAAAAGGGTTCCCACTTTTAACCCCTATCTCGACATGGAACTCCGTTCATATCTAGCCTTTACCAAAACAATAATTAATCTAATCTCTAATCGCGGTCGAGACTAGCAATGAATTGGTAGCGCGCCTGATTAGGATGTTAACTATTCTTTTGATAAAGTTTATAAACTTTATAGGACTTAAAAAGAGTTTAAGGATCTTCATCATCCATTAACCTACCCTAATCCTATGAACTCTAACAAGCGGAGAATTACTCGCGTATATTGGGAGAAGAAGAGATGGAGAGGGAAATCAAATTAAAACTATAAAGAAATAGAATAAGAAAAAGAACTACCTTTATTAATCAACAAAATTCATTTACACTTTGTTCCCTTAGAAAATGATTACAAAATGCTAGTTTGCTTCTCGATCTCTTCTAAGGAGGCAGATGAACCATTGATGATCAGCCTGAATGCGTGAGCCTGTCGTGGACTTCGTGATCTCTTCAGCTTGATGATTTTTCCAAGAGGCTCTCGGTCCTTATTTATAGTCCCAAAGTCAGAACCCTAGTCTCCTAATTTGGAAACCAGAGGTTAAGATCCTAACAGAGAAATTTCAACTCCCAACTCATCTAAACCGCGGCGGATCCGCGGCCAATAGATGGGTTTGGCCACGGATCCGCGGCCTTATGATGTGATCATTGCTTTGTTTCTCTGGGGCTTTGTTTATCTGACACGTGGTGATCTTTTAACATCTTTGGAAACTGAAAATCTTCTCTTCGTCGCTGCCAGCCTTGATTTCTTTAGTTTAATTTCTTAATTAGGCAGGTTTGTTCCAACAACTTTGATCTCCTTGATTTCAGCCCTGAAAATTCTGCACAACAACTCAACAAATAATATTAGTAGAGTTTGTTTTATTGAGATATTAACTTAACTATTAAGAATTGGTCAAAGGAATTTAATAAGGTAAGCATATTTAAATGGGCCAAATATTACATCGATATTATATGCTTACATTTTTCTACCAAATGTTAATTATAATATACAAACACATGAAAATAGTATTTTTACAGATAAACCCTCATATGTATCATATATTATAATAAACACCTTTTATTATATAGAAATAGTAGGAAAAATGTCATATTAAATGTGCAGTTTTATCAACTGAACAGGCGGCAACCCTCGCCATCACCGCCTCCAGCTCCCGCTTGGAGCTCTCTTCCCGCGAGGCGAGCTGGCCCGCAGCCTTCATCGCCGGGGCTATCACCTCAGCCTCCATGCGTAGGGCGAGGGCAACGTGCTGGAGAACCTGAAAGATAGGAAAGAGATCAGAAAAATGAAGGAGGCACCGAATCTCACAAAAAACCAAACACTTAACTGCACGGACTCCTGGGTGATAGACGCTATCTGGGCCCTGAAGGTCCCCCTAAGGACCCTACCCCCCGCCGATTTCTCTATCTCATGAAGCAGGCTGTCCGCGACGGATAGCCCCAAGGGCACCGCGAACTGGAGGCTTCCTTCTTCCACCATGATCGGCGAGGGCGGGCCCAGGGAAGACCCCCGGGAACCCCCCTTGAGCGGCTCCGATGGAGAGCCGATCTCCTCCTCCGAGGTCGGGTCTTCCAGAATCCGAGCCCGCTTCCTGCCCGACGCTCCACTAGGCCCCGGGGCGGGATCCGCCCCAGAACGCTCACGGGACGTGACCACCGGAAGAGAAGGAGACGGGGTGGGCTTCGAACGGGAAAGGCCGGCGCCTCTGGCCTTCGTGACCCTCCTCAGCTGGCGCATGGAGGCTTTGAGCTCGTCCATATCCATGGGTCCTGCGCAAAACCAAATGTAAAGAAGTCAGCGACATAAGCAATATACAAGCCAAAAAGCAAGCCTAAAACTTACCGACGAACTCAACGGGGCTGATCCCGGCCTAACTCAGGACCCTCTCAGACAGCAGCAGGTCGAATCGGGGGATGGGCTCCCACGACGCCACTCTCACCGCGACGAGATCACTGGACTGGTTCCCTGACAAGCATTTCTCCCTCGACCACTTTGTAGGCACGGGCCAGTCCTCACCCTCGGGAGGGAAAACGAAGAAGAACTTCTTCTTCCAGTCATGAATGGAAGAAGGCAGGGCCACGACCCCTGTCCCAGCGGCGTCCCCTTGTCACTTTCTGAAAGAGAGGTAGACCCACCTCGGGTTGCCCGCTCGACCACCAGGGTGTTTTTCAAAATATATCTCAAGTATTTAATTATCGTCTTTAGGGTTTTTATAGATATATAACTTATGAAGTGAAATTTCTAGTTGATATAAACCTAGTAATATTTGTATATGGTATTTTAATGAAATATTGGATTTGTAATGGTAGTTTTGTGAAATGTGATTCTTTTCTTGGATTTTTGGAAACATAGAATATTATAAATATTTAAAATAGATATTTTAATAGTATTTACATATATAATTAATTAATAAAATATAATTTTATTTATTAATAGAAATTATATTTTCTTAAAAAAATGCATTAAAAATTCTATCCAGATCGGATGCTCCGTGAGGAGGTCTGCATCTCGCTCTACTAGGCCCGAGGACGAGCGATAACCCGCACTATCACGATCGGGGTCCCCAAAAGAGGGTTGTAGAGGCGCAATTACAAGGAATTTGATTAACACACTTTTAAAGAAAGCGGTTTTGAAAGTTGATGGTATTTATTCGTAAAATCGTATTTTCCCGTAATCTAGAATTACAAAGTTCATCGTGCTATGTCTAATATGTGTGTTGTGATGAGATAGGTTATTACCTCATGAGTTATCTAAAGGTAATACAAGTATTATGTTGATTTGTGTCAAAACTAAAGTATGTGGTATTTTACTGTAAAAATACGATAAAAGTTGCAAAAAGGATTCTTTTGAGATGAAACTTGTTTTAATAAGTTTGTTAATGTTTATTAAACATGATATGAGAGTATGGTGTTTTCTTGTTTAAGAAAAATAGAGTTTTTAAAGAAAACCAAATCGGAAGTCGGATTAACTCCGCTTCCGTCGAGTTTTGAGAATGAAAGTTTTTAGAGTAGAAGAAGAGAGTGGAAGAAGGGACTTACAGGTTATAGAGAAAGAAGAGAGGTAGGGGAAAGCTAGGGAAGCGTCGGGACGTCGTTTTGTTGCCGGAAACTCCTCGGAACGCCGGAACTTCACCCTTCGCTAACTCCACTTGCACAATTATATGGACTTGAGAATTTTGAAGAGTTTTGGCAGGGAAATTCTGAGTGAGGGGGTGTAAAATGGAGTGGGTATTTATATGGAAAATTAGGGTTTAGGGTATTTAATTGGAGAATTAAAAATTTGCATTAAAAAGGATTAAATGGTGTTGTATTGTTCTCTGTATGAATGTAGAGAAAATAAACAACACAGAAGTTAACGGGGAGTCCAAGGGTCTAGGGTACTAAAAAAAATGCATTTGGCCACAAAAGTACCGGCAGCGCCGGCCTAAACTTCAATCTCGCCTGTCCAATCTATGGGGTGGGGGCTCGGATCTCTGCCCCGTGTCATAGGCTGTCTGAATACTATTTTGCACATATTTGTTTTTATTGTGACTTTTCAATTTACATGCAGTGCACGTGCAAATTTTTGAGTTTCTAAAAGTTTAAAAGAAAAATACAATAAAAATATATGTGGCTGGGGGGATTCGAACACAGGGCTATGTCACAGCAATGCAAGGCTTTACCAATGAGCAACAAGTGCTTTCTTGCTGTTCAAAAAACAAATCAAATACTTATAGTGTACACATGATTGCAAATACCCCAATTGTACATTAACTTTTAAACAATTTTCTGTACATTGAAATTGGAGTTGTTACAGTCTACCCTTCTTACAAAAATTTCGTCCTCGAAATTTACAATTATTTTAAGAACTAGTTTACAAATAAATGAGGGTATCTTGCACGCATCTCATCTTCTCTTTCCCAAGTTGATTCTCCTGGTGTGTCTTTTCTCCACACCACTCGAACCAAGTTGACTTCCTTGTTCCGAAGTGATTTTACTTTTCTGTCCAGAATCTCAACAGGTTGTTGCTCACAAGATAAATCTGGCTGTGCAGTGAGCTCGGAGTGATTAAGAATATGGCTGGGGTCACTTACATACCTTCTGAGTTGGGATATGTGACACATTGTGCACTCCTTCCAATGAAGGTGGAAGTGCCAAGCGATAAGCCACTTCACTGACTCGTTCGAGTATGTCGACCGGTCTAATATACCTCAGACTTAATTTACCCCGTCTTCCAAAATGAATCACTCCACGGTTCAGAGATATATTCAAAAATACATGATCTCCCGGTTAGAATTCCAAGTGACGGCGCTTTACATCAGCCCATTACTTCTGTCGATCTTGGGCTATGCGCATTCTTTTTTTGATAGTACGAACTATATTGACAGTTGCTACTATCATCTCAGGTCCAAGGTGTTCTTTATCTCCGATGTCCTCCCAATTTAATGGCGATTGACACTTCCTTCCATAGAGCGCTGCAAAAGATACCATTCCTATACTTGCTTGGTAGCTATTGTATGAAAACTCCACAACATGTAGGTGATCTTCCCACGATCCTCCGAAATCTAGCATACACGCTCTTAGCATATCTTCCAAGATCTGAATAGTTCGCTCAGATTGACTGTAACGACCCTAGTATTATTATACCTTCGTGTTTTCTTTCATTAGTAAAATATTATATTTATTTATTCATAGTATTTTTCCGTAAATTTTATTTTCTATTAAATATATTATTTTATTATTCTATCTATTTTTCCCAAACTCATTTCTTTAAACCAAATCTTAACCTATTTCAACTTAAACGCAATAGCTAACCCAACCCATAACTCAAATCCAATCTCATTTTCATTTTCTTTTATAAAACTATGAACCCAAAAGCCCACTTTCTTTTCAAGCAACAACATATATTTAATTCTAATTAAATATGTGTGAGAACAACCTTGTAGCTCATTGGTTAAGTCCTTGTATTGTTATTCTATAGATCACATGTTCAAATCTCCATTTTTGCAATTATTTTTTTATCAATTTTTATTCTTCTCATAACTTACAAATGAGACCTTTCATTTCATCTTCATTTTAACTCCCAAAATAATTAGAATGGTTATGAGCCATAATTTATTAGAATTGTGGTGGCCATAAACCTTTTTTATGTCTCACTTCTCTTTCTTTTTATCATCACACCTTTCTATCAGTTTACATATCTCTCTTCATCTAAATTCCTCGAAGAAGAACATGAAGAAATTCTCAAGAAGTCTCGCTAGAAACGCGAGACTATCGGCGGATAGACAAACCCGGTGACAATACCGGCTTGTGTATGTAAGTCCTTCTCTCTTTCCCTCCCTCCATCTCTTTCTCTTTCTCTTTCTCTTTTTTATATTACCATGAAAAACTTCTCTTGTCGTATTATAGTTCCTAAATAATTAATTAAATGGATACATATATAAATAATGAACACACACAAACATATAGTTTGTAAAGTCTTTTTCATTACTCCCAATCCATATGTTAAGATTTCATAGTAACCAATTAGGATTGTATCGTTTGTTGTTGTATTTTAAATTACTTTATTTAAAGTTTGTAAGAAAAATGAAGTTACGAATAAATACCATGGTTTTCTCATTTCTCACATATGGCATATCAATACCTTTACTTTTAAAATAATTTTTAGAAATTAAATTTTACTTCTGAAAATTTCAGGAAATTTAAATATGATAGAATATATTATTTCGTACATGCTGTAAAAAATTCAGATCGAATCGCCTAACGGGTTAGGAATTATATTGTTTTTATTCACTGTTCGTAAAACAGAAAACTGCAGTTATCGGTCAACTTTTAGGACACATAACTTGGTATACCGAGTCCAAATTGAGCAAAATCAGATGTTTTGGATATCTATATCGAATAATTTATATTTTCTTAGTTTTAAATTTTCACTGAAAACCGACGTAAAATATACAAAACCGCGTTACAATATTAAGCGATGAATCTGGACAGAATCTGTCCTGATTCGTACACTGTTTTAAAATTGGATATAATTCGAATACTCGATGTCCGTTTGTGACAAACTTTAGATATGTAGATGCATAATTGATAGAACTATAATTTTCTGTATACTAAATTACTTAGAAATGCATGAAACAACCCAATATAGGATTTGCAATACAATATATAGTTGCTGTCCAGAAATCTGAATTTCTGTTTTAAACACCGATATTAAAATGATCATAACTAGAGCTTCAGAAATCCAAATCACGTGAATCTTGGTGTTTTGCATAAGTATATCGAAATACCTAAAATTTTCTAATAATTTTTTTAACTTGAAACCCTATAGAAATTAACCCAAACTTCGTTTTAAAAATGTGTGACGGTGCTGAACAGATTCTGATCTATTTTGCGCGACGATACGAAAACATGTATATATCCCAAACTGGTAGTCGTATTTAGGCAAGACTGGAACTCACATGTGCATAACACTTAAGGCAATGTTTTCGTTTATATTCTGACTTCAAATAACTTGATTAACTAGTCGTATATATCACATATTTACAACAATATTTTTGGACGTTTCTTGTATACTTATTGTTGGGGTAAAAATTTACACCCCGGTTGACCAAGTCAAAATCAAAGTCAACCCCAAGCCAGGTGGGCCCAAGGCCAGGTCAAGCGGGCCCATGCCCAAGTCGAGCCCGCAGCCAGCCTCCCCATGCCAACAACAAAATCATGTAATAAATAATTTTTATGTAATTGTTTATGCATGAATGAAAACAAAATGGGCATAAAGCCAACATTTTGTAAGCCCATGGCTTATGTGCAAAAATGAAATGGCACATGAGCCATGGGATGGCTAAAATGTCATTTTTGTAAAGCCCAAGGGGCTATATGTAAATATGTAAGCCTATATAAGGCAACATGATGAATAAAAAAAACATACACTTTTTCATTCCCCCAAAAACTAGGGTTCTTTATGCCTCCTGCTCCTTCTCCAAGGTTCTAAACCTTCTCAATTCTTTTGAATTAAATCAAGAGTTTTACTCTTTCTTTTCCAAAACTAAGTAGTTTTCCACCACAAAACCCACAAAGGGGAACTCAGATATCCCATCAGATCTCAAAAAGGAGTGATTTTTAAAAGCTCCTACTTCTTGATCTTCAAAATCCGGCCAAACAACAGAAAGAAGAAGAAGAACCCCCTTCACCAGCTTCAAAACATCCCAGGAGTTTAACTCCATACATATATACATAACAAATATTTCCTTTCTGAAGCATAGCTTCTGTTTCTCAGGCTAAAAGCCACTTTTTCTCGCCGGCGCTCAAGCGCAGAGCGCCCGCGTGCCGACACGTGGCGCGCTTGCGCTCAACCGCAAGCGCCCGAGCGCAAGTCGCCCACGTGCCGACACGTGGCGCGCTTGCGCTCAAGCGCAAGCGCCCGAGCGCAAGTCGCCCCGGTGCCGACACGTGGCGCGCTTACGTTCAAGCACAAGCGCCCGAGCGCAAGTTGCCCCGGTACCGACACGTGGCGCGCTTGCGCCCAAGCTCGAGCGCAAGTCTCCCCCGTGCCGACACGTGGCGCGCTTGCGCTCAAGCGCAGGCGCTCGAGCGCAAGTCTCCCCCGTGCCGACACGTGGCGTGCTTGCGCTCCAGCGCAGGCGCTCAAGCGCAAAGCACCTACGTGCCGACACGTGGCGCGCTTGCGCTCAAGCGCCCAGCGCTCAAGCGCAGAGCGCCCACGTGCCGACACGTGGCACTCTAGCGCCTGAGCGTACAGCACCTAGGCGCACAGCACCCAAGGTGCTGCCCCCCCTACATCCTTTAGATGCCTTTTCCCCCCTCTTTCTTTTATATATATACATATATACATATATATATACATATGTATACATATTTGCACACACACGTGCTCCACGACACTGTCCCTGTTAGAAAAAAATTTCTAACGGGGCGCTGCTCCGCACCCCGCAAGGGGGCTGCTAGCCCCCTTGACCCCCAGCCCAATATCCGGGTAGCGGGACTCCCGTAAAAACTCTGCGTGGCTCCCAATATATCCAAAACCCCCCTTTCAAAACACAACACACGCACACTGCACATTGAGTTCGCATGACCAGTTTAACCCGTCAATCGGAGGTTCCCTCGCTCCAAAGGCGAGGGGTAATTAACGGCAGCTTAGTCCGCGGCTGCCGGAGATTCGGATCCCCACAATCATTAAACCCCGGCTTACCCTAGGCAGGGGGAATCTGTAGTACGCCTGACAAGTGCGCGCGTATTCCCATCTCAATGGGGTGACGAAAAACACCCTACAGATTCTGGCACGCCCGGTGGGACCAATCTCTCCTCCCATATTTCGGGTTAAGCGTTCATGCGAACTCAATCTATATACATGTCTATATTTATACTAAAATAATGCTTTTTCATGCAGGTTTTCAAGCAATCACTTTCCAACAATGTCTCCGATGATGAACTCAGCTCTCAGCACAGCTCCTATCTCCTACACAATGAAGATAGACTCCAGGACGGTCCTTCCGGCCAGTCTTGGGCGACAATGGGAGGAGTCGCCGCTACCATTTGGCTATATTATGTTCATGTCAGCTAACGCCGTCCCAGCTCCTCAAGCTCCGGTAACAGACAAACCGGTCTCAAAGGGGAAAAGGCCGAATGTCGTGGTCGCGAGGGCGCCCCAACACAAACGCAAGTCGGTGTTTGAACAACTTTCCTCGGCCCCAGCTGGGGACAAGGCCATCAACACCAGCAAAGAAACAAGGCATCCCGAGCAAGCTCTAGCGGTGCCCTTGACCACTGCTCGATTGGGTGTCTTCTCAAGCCTCCCCATCACTCGGCCTGTGGCGGCTTCCCGAAGAGCAGAAGCCTGCCAGACGCTCAAGGCAGAGAAGCTGAGGCAGAAGCGGCTCAGATATAGTGCCAACAAAAGGGCTAGGGCTCTGGCCATGTTAAAATTTATGAATTTCCAAAGCCCGGACCACTCCGCGAAACCAGCTGCCAGTGATGAAAGAATGGCTGAGTGTGTTATCCACACTGTCTATATGGCCGGACATGAAGAAACGAACCCTCCTTTTCTTCACAGCCATGGTGATGATATGGTTGATTCTACCCAGCATTGGCTCGATCTAAATGATGAAGAGCCCGCTCAGGCCGATAAGCCAGAGGAGCCCGTGGTTCCTACGGAATTGAGCTCAGGCAATAAAGATTACCCGGTTGTCATAGCCGGAACTACAGAACGAGCATTATTCCAATGGCTTCAAAGGCAATTTCAGGACAGGGATGAGAAGATTGCCGAGGTCTATTCCAAAGTCGACGAGCTGGCAAACGTCGTGGCAGATCTCGCGACCCAAGTCGCCCGATTGCAATTACAGCATAATCAAATTCTGGTTCATGAACCAGGGATTGATACCCGGGGGCAGCCAACTGATATCCCTTTCAACCTAAAAGCGGAGCGCCTTCGCGAAAAACGGCCGCAATCAGCCTCCAGTCCCTCCGATACATACACCGGGAGGGAATCGCCTCTGAAAGAGAAGCTGGAAAAGGTCTATTCCTTCAAGAGGGAAAAGGTCCACAAGATATTCAGGGACGTCCTAAGAAACGGTCTACAACTGCCAGAATCAAAGAGACCGCAAGAAGAGAATATGACCGGTGACCCAAAATATCGCCCCTATCACAAGGTGATAGGTCATGCCATTGAGGACTGCTTCGTCTTCAAAGATTGGGTCGAAAGGCAATACAAGATGGGAGAGATAGAACTGTCTAAAGGCGTGTTAGCAAACAGTCAAGCTGCGATCGCCGATTTCATGCAAATAGAGACCGAAGCCTTTCGGGAACCTAATCCTCCCAGACGTGTGCCTTGAGGACCAGCATTTGTAAAGGCGCCTACTCCAATGGAGAGAAAGAAGAAGGTATACTCCTTCATGAGGGACGAGGTCCGCAAAATATTCATGGACGCCTTGAACAACGGTCTGCAACTGCCTGTTCCAAAGAGGCCACAGGAAATAAACATGACCGGCAATCCCATATACTGCCCATATCATAGAGTGGTGGGTCATGCCATCGAAGACTGCTATATTTTCAAAGATTGGGCCGAGGACCAATATAAGCTTGGAAAAACCTCACAATCCTCGGATGTATCGGCAAGCCACAGAGCTAGGTTATCAACACAGCTCCGCCAAGATCAAAGTTCAAGGAGCTGGGATAAGCAAAAAGGACCACCACGTCATTAAACTCGGAACACCCGTCGACCTCTAAGTCGTTAAACTGGGAATGTAAATATATATATATATATATATATATATATATATATATATATATATGTAAATAAACAAAAATGTGTATATAAAAGAAAAATAAAGAAAAGCCGAAATGATGGGGCAACTCGCAATAAAAATCAGCGAGTAAAGATAAACATGAAAATAAAGCCGAAATGATGGGGTAACCGCGAATAAATAGCCGAAATGATAGGGCAATCGCGATTTTCGCGATAATAAAAGCTGAAATGATAGAGCAATCGCGGTAAAACAAAAACAAAAATGCCAAAAAAAAAAACAAAAAAAGGCGAATGATGAGTCGCTCCTGGTACCATATTCCAGTGCAGCGATACAGACGCCGACCAAAATCCACTTTCCCAAAATTCTTCCGGCCCTACGGTTAGTCCCCATTGACTACCGTATACAATCCACGGGCTCAAATAATTCTCATCATACCCATATCCCACTGCAATCACCAGTCCACCGGTTGGTCTCCGCCCTCGGAATTATGCTCCATTGGGAAGACCCACTTATGTGTCCCGGCACATGTGCTTCATTGTTAGCAACGCTGATGCCGGCCCCTACCCCAAAATTCCAAGCTCGCCATCCATAGACCTCTAAGTCTTTAAACTGGAGACGGACGACCTCTACGTCGTTAAACTGGAAACGGACGACCACCAAGTCGTTAAACTGGAAACAGATGACCACCACGTCGTTAAACTGGAAACAGATGACCTCCAAGTCGTTAAACGGGAAACAGATGACCACCACGTCATTAAACTGGAAACGATAGACCTCTAAGTCGTTAAACTAGAAACAGATGACCACCACGTCGTTAAACTGGAAACAGATGACCTCTAAGTCGTTAAACTGGAAACAGTCGACCTCTAAGTCATTAAACTGGGAACGAGGGAAATCCACTCATGTGTCCTCACGATACATGAGGAGAACAAACCTTTGTGGGATCCTTATGACTCACAAAGGAAAAGCACACTTAGGAGTCCTCACGACTCCTAAGGAGAACATACACCTGCGGGATCCTTACGACCCGCAGGGAGAAAATACCTTTATGGGACCCTCATGGCCCATAAAATTGAAAAGCCTTAGGCGATAGGGATCTAAACCTGTCTCCTAAGCCATCGCTCCCCAGTCCCCAAGTGGCGAATGATGAGTCGCTCCTGGTACCATATTCCAGTGCAGCGATGCAGACGCCAACCAAATTCTAAATCCAAATCCCTAAGTGGCGAATGATGAGTCGCTCCTGGTACCATATTCCAGTGCAGCGATGCAGACGCCAACCAAATTCCAAATCCAAATCCCCAAGTGGCGAATGATGAGTCGCTCCTGGTACCATATTCCAGTGCAGCGATGCAGACGCCAACCAAATTCCAAATCCAAATACCCCAATGGTGAATGATGAGTCGCTCCTGGTACCATATTCCAGTGCAGCGATGCAGACGCCAACCAAATTCTAAATCCTATACCCCAACGGCGAATGATGAGTCACTCCTGGTACCACATTCCAGTGCAGCGATGCAGACGCCAACAAAGTCCTGAAATTTTTCTGGCCCTACGGTCTGGATCATACATCCTGCAAAACCGTATACAATCCACGGGCGTAAAACAATCCCGATCTCTCCAAAAAAAAAGAAAAAAAAGGAAAAAAAAAGAAAAAAAAGAAGAACGGTATGTCCACAAGCAAAACGGGCACGGATGAAAACCCGAAAGAGCTCCGTGAGTAAAAACAGCAGGACTGTCGGCGAGTTTGTGAAAACCCGAAAGGGCGCAAACTCGTAAAAAAAAAAGAAATGAAATGCACTCGCAAAGTCCTCTCGACTTTGTGAGGAGAAAATTTCCGCGTGAGATCCCTACGACTCACAAAGGAGCAACACACTTAGGAGTCCTCACGACTCCTACGGAGAAAATACACCTGCGGGATCCTCACGACCCGTAGGGAGAAAATGCTTTGTGAGACCCTTATGGCTCACAAAATGGAAAAGCCTTAGGTGATAGGGATCTAAACCTGTCTCCTAAGCCACCAATTCCCAAATCCTCTCGGGGCAAATGATGAGTTGCTCCTGGCATTATTCCAGTGCAGCAATGCAGATGCCAAACCAGCCAAATCCAAATCCTCCCGGGGCAAATGATTAGTTGCTCCTGGCATCATTCCAGTGCAGCAGTGCAGATGCCAACAAAAAAAAATCCCCAAATCCTCTCGGGGCAAATGATGAGTTGCTCCTGGTATTATTCCAGTACAGCAATGCAGATGCCAAACAAAAAAAAACAATTCCCACATCCTCTCAAGACAGATGATGATTCGCTCCTGGTACCATATTCTAGTGTAGCGATGCTGATGTCAACCCAAATCAAATCAAGCCAACAACCTCTATGGCGGAATCATGCTCCGTCCCAGAATTTACCCCGTGTCGAAATCATGCTTCGCCTCGGGATATCTACCTTCCCTGCCGGAATTATGCTCCGCCTCGGACTCAAATCAACCCGACACTCCGCGCCGAGGAAAAGTCGATCAGCGACACTCCGTGCCGGGGAAAAGTCAACCCGACACTCCGCACCGGGGGAAAAGTCGATCAGCGACACTTCGTGCCGGGGAAAAGTCAACCAGCGACACTCCGCGCCGGGGAAAAGTCGATCAGCGACACTCTGCGCCGGGGAAAAGTCAACCCGACACTCTGTGCCGAGGAAAAGTCGATCAGCGACACTCCGTGCCGGGGAAAAGTCAACCAGCGACACTCCGCGCCGGGGAAAATTCGATCAGCGACACTCCGTGCCGGGAAAAAGTCAACCAGCGACACTCCGCGCCGGGGAAAAGTCGATCAGCGACACTCCGCGCCGGGGAAAAGTCAACCCGACACTCCGCGCCGGGGAAAAGTCGATCAGCGACACTCCGTGCCGGGGAAAAGTCAACCCGCGACACTCCGCACCGGGGAAAAGTCCATCAGTGACACTCCGTGCCGGGGAAAAGTCAACCCGACACTCCGCGCCGGGGAAAAGTCCATCAGCGATACTCCGTGCCGGGGAAAAGTCAACCCGACACTCCGCGCCTGGGAAAAGTCGATCAGCGACACTCTGTGCTGGGGAAAAGTCAACCCGACACTTCGCGCCGGGGAAAAGTCGATCAGCGACACTCCGTGCCGGGGAAAAGTCAACCACCGACACTCCGCGCCGGGGAAAAGTCGATCAGCGACACTCCGTGCCGGGGAAAAGTCAACCAGCGACACTCCGCGCTAGGGAAAAGTCGATCAGCGGCACTCCATGCCGGGGAAAAGTCAACCCGCGACACTCCGCGCCAGGGAAAAGTCGATCAGCGACACTCCGTGCCGGGGAAAAGTCAACCCGACACTCCGCGCCGGGGAAAAGTCGATCAGCGACACTCCGTGCCGGGGAAAAGTCAACCCGACACTCTGCGCCGGGGAAAAGTCGATCAACGACACTCCGTGTCGGGGAAAAGTCAACCAGCGACACTCTGCGCCGGGGAAAAGTCCAACACAGACACTCCGCATCAGGGAAACGTCAACCAGCGACACTCTGCATCGGGAAAACGTCCAACACAGACACTCCGCATCAGGGAAACGTCCAACAGCAGACACTCCGTCTTGGGGAAACGTCAACTAGCGACACTCTGCATCGGGGAAACGCCCAACACAGACACTCCGCATCAGGGAAACGTCCAACAGCAGACACTCCGTACCGGGGAAACGTCCAACAGCAGACACTCCGTCTCGGGGAAACGTCAACTAGCGACACTCTGCATCGGGGAAACGTCCAACACAGACACTCCGCATCAGGGAAACGTCAACAAGCGACACTCCGTCTCGGGGATACATCAACCAGAAGACACTCCGCGCCGGGGATACGTCGACCAGCGACACTCCGTCTCGGGGAAACGTCAAGCAGACACTCCGTCTCGGGGACACGTCAACCAGCCGGTACTCCGCCTCGGGGAAACGTCGACCAGCGACACTCCGCGCCGGGGGCACATCAACGAAATCACTCGGGGCTAGGGAAACGTTTACCACGGACACTCTATCTCGGAGACGCGTCAAGCGCCGACCGTCCATGTCGTAAAAAGGGCAGTGCATCCCAAAAAGTGGGAACCAAAGCAAGTCGCCTCCACGCAAAAGAAGATCCATCAATTTCATGCACACGACCCACATATGCTGTGTGCATTTATTGATGGGGGGCAATTTGTTGGGGTAAAAATTTACACCCCGGTTGACCAAGTCAAAATCAAAGTCAACCCCAAGCCAGGTGGGCCCAAGCCCAGGTCAAGCGGAACCATGCCCAAGTCGAGCCCGCAGCCAGCCTCCCCATGCCAACAACAAAATCATGTAATAAATAATTTTTATGTAATTGTTTATGCATGAATGAAAACAAAATAGGCATAAAGCCAATATTTTGTAAGCCCATGACTTATGTGCAAAAATGAAATGGCACATGAGTTATGGGATGGATAAAATGCCATTTTTGTAAAGCCCAAGGGGCTATATGTAAATATGTAAGCCTATATAAGGCAACATGATGAATAAAAAAAACATACACTTTTTCATTCCCCCAAAAACTAGGGTTCTTTGTGCCTCCTGCTCCTTCTCCAAGGTTCTAAACCTTCTCAATTCTTTTGAATTAAATCAAGAGTTTTACTCTTTCTTTTCCAAAACTAAGTAGTTTTCCACCACAAAACCCACAAAGGGAAACTCAGATCTCCCATCAGATCTCAAAAAGGAGTGATTTTTAAAATCTCCTACTTCTTGATCTTCAAGATCCGGCCAAACAACAGAAGGAAGAAGAAGAACCCCCTTCATCAGCTTCAAAACATCCCAGGAGTTTAACTCCATACATATATACATAACAAATATTTCCTTTCTGAAGCATAGCTTCTGTTTCTCAGGCTAAAAGCCACTTTTTCTCGCCGGCGCTCAAGCGCAGAGCACCCGCGTGCCGACACGTGGCGCGCTTGCGCTCAAGCGCAAGCACCCGAGCGCAAGTCGTCCACGTGCCGACACGTGGCGCGCTTGCGCTCAAGCGCAAGCGCCCGAGTGCAAGTCGCCCACGTGCCGACACGTGGCGTGCTTGCGTTCAAGCACAAGCGCCCGAGCGCAAGTCGCCCCGGTGCCGACACGTGGCGCGCTTGCGCCCAAGCTCGAGCGCAAGTCTCCCCCGTGCCGACACGTGGCGCGCTTGCGCTCGAGCGCAGGCGCTCGAGCGCAAGTCTCCCTCGTGCCGACACGTGGCGTGCTTGCGCTCCAGCGCAGGCGCTCAAGCGCAAAGCACCTACATGCCGACACGTGGCGCGCTTGCGCTCAAGCGCCCAGCACTCAAGCGCAGAGCGCCCACGTGCCGACACGTGGCACTCTAGCGCCTGAGCGTACAGCACCTAGGCGCACAGCGCCCAAGGCGCTGCCCCCACACATCCTTTGGATGCCTTTTCCCCCTCTTTCTTTTATATATATACATATATACATATATATATACATATGTATACATATTTGCACACACACGTGCTCCACGACACTGTCCCTGTTAGAAAAAAATTTCTAACGGGGCGCTGCCCCGCACCCCGCAAGGGGGCTGGTAGCCCTCTTGACCCCCAGCCCGCTATCCGGGTAGCGGGACCCCCGTAAAAACTCTGCGTGGCTCCCAATATATCCAAAACCCCCTTTCAAAATACAACACACGCACACTGCATATTGAGTTCGCATGACCAGTTTAACCCGTCAATCGGAGGTTCCCTCGCTCCAAAGGCGAGGGGTAATTAACGGCAGCTTAGTCCGCGGCTGCCGGAGATTCGGATCCCCACAATCATTAAACCCCGGCCTACCCTAGGCAGGGGGAATCTGTAGTACGCCTGACAAGCGCGCGCGTATTCCCATCTCAATGGGGTGACGAAAAACACCCTACACTTATCTCATATCATGTTCTATGATTGCTTATCTATTTTTATCTATATGACTTGTGATTAAACCATTATATGCTGGAATTAACTTGATCTTGACACGACTCAATCATGAATACCTGAACCCAATAGGTGCACTTGACTCGACTTGACCCGAACCATGAATACATAATGACTTGACATGAATACTTGACATGAATACATGAACAATTGACTTGAATACTTGAACTCGACTCGATACTTGAATTGCACTCTTTTATGTATTCATGGATTTGGACAAGACTTTTAACTTTAATCACAGACTTATATACACGGGGTGTTGGGGTAGTTTGAGTATGAATCCAACGAAATCTCATGAGTCTCATTAATACAAATCATGTTGCTGTAGTACCGGGCTGAAACGGTACAAATCATGTTGCTGTAGTACCGGGCTGAAACGGTACAAATCACGAATTCATGAATGAGTGCTCGTGTTTCCAAGCCTCTGGATGATAGCCTGTTGGGTTTGGAATACTTCAATAACAATTGAAGTCCCGCTATTTTGGGCCCGTGATTTCTTGCCCCTGGACGATAGCCTTGGGTTCGAGAATACTCTTGAGATTGGTTAACATTCACACTTGAACTCACGTTAGTTACTTTTACCCTTTTAGAGACCTTTTAGGACACTTACATTCACTTCATGTTCACTATACCTACACTCCACGGCCATGCTATACTTGTTTGCTTTGCTCATATTATATTGCCATGCTTACATAGTTGTCATTAACATTACCATGTTATACTTGTTCATGTTTTATTTCCATTCATACTATATCACATGTCACATTGCATATTCATTTATATACATTCACATCCCATCTTTCTTGGGGACTTACCGAGCGTTAGTTCGCTGATGGGCATTCCACCCATCTTTCTTTCTTTCTTAGAATGTTCGTCAGGTGGTATTGAGACAAAGGAGATAGAAGCGGTCTAAGAGGAGTGCAACCAGTTCGCATCACAACCGGGCGTCCGTTCAGCTTTTCATTTCATTTCATCTTAATTATGTATGCTTCCTTGTTAAGACTTATCATATTATCGTATCTTGTATTCAGATATTTTGTCTATTGTGAATCTTGAATGTAATAAATCAGAGTTGGATTTCATTCTTTTGTTTGTTCTTGTTACTTTATGTTGCTTATAGACGCTTAGCGTATTTATTTCGAGAAATGGTTTTCTCATAATAAATACGTTGCGGGCTTACCACGTCATCATTTTTATCTACTGGAAAGCGGGGCGTGACACTGACCATCTGTTTGTGGATGATAAGTTGTGCTGAAGTTCAGACTTGTTCCCAAGCTAGCTTGCAGATTTTGCCAAAATTGCGATCGGAACCTGTGTCACGATCAGAGACAATGCAAATCGGTACTCCATGTAATCTCACGGTTTCCTGCATGAGTTCATGGGTATCAGAGATAGTACGTTTTGATGATTTAAATCTTACTTAGATTCTTACCTCCATGTACTTCTTTGCTAGTGTCTCAGTAGATTGGCCAACTCGAAAAAGAATAAAGTGAGCCGACTTTGTGAGTCGATCCACAATAACCTATACCACTTCGTTACCTTTCATGCTGCGAGGAAGTGCAGCCACGAAATTCATAGTGATGTGTTGCCACTTCCATTCTGGAATAGGTAACGGTTGAAGTAAACCAGCTGTCCTGTGATGTTCAGCTTTTACTTGCTGACACACCAAGTATTTTGCGACGCTTCTGGCTACTTCACACTTCATTCCATGCCACCAGTAATTTTGACGCATATCTTTGTACATCTTTGTACCACCAGGGTGTACTGAATAGGGAGAGCTGTGAGCTTCCTTCATCAATTCTTCCCGAACAGGACCTTGCGGTACACACAATCTATTGCCGTATCTCAAAGATCCGTCTTCATGGATGACGAAATCTGTTCGAAGTCTATTTTCTACTTGTTCTCTGATCTTTTGCAACTTAGCATCACTTGCTTGAGCTGCTTTGATCTGATTGACAATGGTAGATTGAACTTGTAAATTCATCAAACTTGAAGCGTTACCTAGCATAACCACTTCAATCTCCATCTGATGTAAATCCTGTTGAAGCTTCCACTGTGCGGTGAGATTCATAGATAATGGTTGGTGTCACGCCCCGCTTCCCCGTATACGGGCAGAGGATGCGACTAGCCGCTACGTATTTATTCAGAAGTAAATACGCTAAGCGTAACTAAGCAATATAAAAGAAATATACACAAGACACAAATGTAATGAACAACAACTTTATTTATTAACGTTCTTTTGTACAATACATCTGAAAAGTAAATACATGGAATGGAAAGCAATGCCTAAATAGTGGCATAACAGAAATGGAAATACAGAAATGAAATGTATAAATATCTAGAGCTCCGGGTCATAAGCTAGCTAATCCAAGTCCTCGCTGGTGGGCTCGATCTCCTGAAGGTCCGAATCACCTGACAACATTCCAAAGAAAAAGAAAAGGAATGTCGTCAGCGAACAATCGCTCGGTAAGTCCCAAAGATAAGGGAGAAATAGAATAGAATAGAGAAAGAGTGTGTAACTTTTAAAGTTGTATTATATTGTTAACGCTGTTGTTTATAGCTTGGTACAGAAGGATGCCAGTGTATACGAGAGGAGTCTCAGTAGACCAGAGACTAAGGTGAACGGAATGTACAAGGAACCGTTTATGCCACAGTACAACAGCAACGGAATACATGTTAGGTGTCTTAAATCTTGCAGTCTCGTGCCACTTCTAACACCTTCCGTACCAATCTACCTCTTAAACTCCGCGATGTCTTGATTGTATTGTTTGTATTGTATTGTCTTGTAATTGAATTGTATAGATGGATGACTTGCTGAAACCATGATATCAGTAAATGGATGTAACTGGAGAATCATGCAAATGGAAGTATATCTATTGTTCGATTCAGTTAATACAGATTGAATAGATTGAATATATGGATTCATGGATTCATATTGAATTGTAGTTTGTACTTGAATCATATTCAAGTCAGATTATTTATAATGAGACTCAGTCTGAGTCAGAACATTTAGAAAATAAATTGAAGTCCTAAATTAGGTTTTGGTGTTATCGGTAACCGTTACACATAGGCGGCAGGATTTGTGTTTTTTTCAAAAATGATTACTGTGTTGATAACACCGTTTGTTAAGTTGTCTATCTTAAATAGGCAAGCACCCATATCTCCGGCTCGCTGAGGCTCAAGAGACTGGTCCCGCTTAAACCTATATTTCTAGAGTCCTTATTGTAATTTATAAAACTTGATTTTATGTAAAAATAATTTTGTATAATTTTAAAAATAGAACTCAAGTATTTAATTATCGTCTTTAGAGTTTTCATAGATGTAGATTTTATATATATGACATTTCTAGTGAATAAAACCTAATTTCATAATATATGGTATTTAATTGTAAAGTATTAAACTTGTATGGAATTGCATGGTATTTTCATGTAAAGTGATTCTTTTTTATTTAGAAAAGTTGGAATATTTATACTATATCAAAAATAGATATTTTGATGAATAATTTAATTTATTATTTTTTCTAGAAATCTCATTTTCTTAAAATATTTGTATTTTTAAATCTTTCGAGACCGTATGCTCTTTGCGGAGGCCTGCATCCCGCACTACTAAGCCCGAGGATTCCGCACCATCCCGAACGGGTTCCCCAAATGGGTTGTAGCGGCGCTTTGCAAAAAATTGTTTAAAATACATATCTTGTAGAAAAGGTTTTTATAAGTTTGAGATAGTTTTGTGTAATACCGTATTTTCCCAAAACTATATTCTCAAAGATCATCTGCTATGTTACATATGAGTGTTGTGAGGAGGTAGGTCATTATCTCATGAACTATATAAAGATATAGCAAAGAACTATGATCTTCAATGTCAAAACTAACTATATGGTATTTTTCTGAAAAAGTGCGATAAAAATTACAATATGAATTATTTTTCTATGAAACTTATTCAATATGTTTTTTTAATATTTAATGGTCAAGATGTGCAAGTTTAGTATTGTTGTATTTAAGAAAATTAGAACTTTATAAAGAAAACCGAATCGGAAGTCGGATTAACTCCGCTTCCGTCAGGTTTTAGAAATACAAGCTTTTAGATTAGAAAAGAGAAGAGAGAGGAGGGACTTACTGGAATTTATCTTAGAAAAGAGGAAGAGGGAGTGGAAGTAGGTTCTGGTGCGTCGTTTCGTCGCCGGGAGCTCTTAGGGTCGTTGTCGGAAGTTCGCCGGAGTTTCGCCCTTCGCTAACTCCACTTGTACACTAAAGTTCTAATGAATTTTTTTGAGAGTTTGGACAAAATTTGTGAGTGAGGGGGTGTGAATTGGAGTAATATTTATAGGAAAAGATTAGGGTTAGGGTAGATGAAAGGGTGTGAAAAGATGTATTAAAAACTGTATTAAAAATGGAGTAAATATGTGTTTTTATTGGCTCTATAAATGTTCAGGGTTTTTAAAGTGTACATGGGTTATAAGGAGGCAAAAAGACACAGAAGTCATGAAGGGAACTCGGCGATCCGACTCGGTCGGACCGGCGCCGCCGGCCCGAGTCGGCCGAGTCGGGTCGGTTCTTCGACGCCACGTGTCCCCCGCCTGTTGGTCTACCCCCTGAACCAGTTTGTTTTATATGTGACTTTTGGTTTTTACGGGTTATGCACGTGTAGGCTCTTGGGCTTCTAAAAATTTAAAATAAAACTAATTAAAAAATAATGTGGCTAATGAGATTTGAACTCTGGTACTTTGGTTCAGCAGTGCAAGGTCTTACCAGTGAGCTACAAACTCCTTCTTGCTATTCAAAAGTAATTTAAATACTTATAGTACTCACAAGAAATATAAATACCCCAAGTATACATTAACTTTTAAACAAATTTTTGTACACTAAAATTGGAGTTGTTACAGTCTACCCTCCTTACAAAAATTTCGTCCTCGAAATTTACAAATTTTATTTTACGGACTAGTTTACAAATAGGTGGGGGTATCTTGCACGCATCTCATCTTCCCTTTCCCATGTCGATTCTCCTGGAGTGTTTTTTCTCCACATCACTCGAACCAAGTTGACTTCCTTGTTCCGAAGTGACTTCACTTTCCTGTCCAGAATCTCCATAGGTTGTTGCTCACAAGATAAGTCGGGCTGTACAGTGAGCTCGGAATGGTCGAGAATATGGCTGGGGTCACTCACATACCTTCTGAGTTGGGATATGTGGAACATATTGTGCACTCCTTCCAATGAGGGTGGAAGTGCCAAGCGGTATGCCACTTTACCGACTCGTTCGAGTATGTTGAACGGTCCAATATACCAGGTGCACTCCTTCCAATGTTTGGTGTGTCAGCAAGTAAAGGCTGAACATCAAACATTTAGCGACGCTTCTGGCTGCTTCACGCTTCATTCCATGCCACCAGTAATTTTGACGTAGATCTTTATACATCTTTGTACCTCCAGGGTGTACTGAGTAGGGAGAGCTGTGAGCTTCTTTCATTAACTCTTCCCGAACAGAACCTTTTGGTACACACAATCTGTGTAGGGTTACCTAGGATGGCAGCAAGGTTTCAGGACGCATCGTCCATGCCAAATTCAAAAATTTACCATTCTAACTAATCCTAACTAAGAATCATATACTGGAAATCTGACGGAATCGAAATGCAAACACTTTGTAAGTAAAGTGAGCAAGGAATACAACCTTTGCAGACCGGTCCTTGACTTCAATAGCTCAGTGTAGTAGCCCCCTTCATTGCGATCGTGAACTCTGGACTCTAGAGAGGCTCCCTTGAAGAAACGAACATGCTTGCTTCGAAGTCTTCGAGGCCGAAGATGATCTACGTCGAGGAGACACTAATCCAAGCTATCTCTTCACTAATTATTGAATTAGTGAAGCAAACACCCTATACTAAATGGCAAGTAGTAGAGGACGATGAAGTAGGAAGTGGGCTCACTTTAGATTTGATTTTCTTACTCATTTTCTCACAACTCCATTAAAGCTAGAAAGCTTTGAGGAGGAAGAAGAAGATGAAGAAAATATCTCATAAGATAATCCTAATGAATTATTGCAACCATGGGTGAGTTAAGCCCTCATGCCTAACTCATGTAGAGAATTAACCAAGGGCTAAGCTTAAGGGTTGGGTTCACAAATATCTTAAGCAATGACAAAAGAGTTGAAAAAGTCAATGTATCCATAAGTTTCTACAAGCTTATCCATGACTAATTCAAATGTTTTGTTAATTACTTAATGATAAATAAAATCCAAACACAAACCCTAGTATGGTATAAGTCTCATACACCCATCTTGCATGTATCATCAAGCATGACACATTACATATACACAAAAATATATCACATATATTCAATGTGCACAAAATGAGAAAAGAAATCTTAAGTGAGATAATACTAGTTAATATAATGTGATATATCAAATATACAATTATACATTAAATTATTAAATCAACACTTGATTTAATAATCCGGCTATATCACATATAACCGATATCATATGGAACAACTTATCGAAGCAACACTTGATCCGATAATCCAGCTATATCATATATAACCGACCGATGTCACAAATCACGAGAATAGAATGCGGTATCACATATCGCATTAATCTCGGTCCCGCACATATCACATATGTGTTCCTATTTCGTTTCGCTTGAGCCAGGAAACCTCTGTATAGGACTCTAAAGACTCGTTAATACGCCGGCAATAGATGATGATCATATCAAACACCCACAAGCCGCAAGCGGTCTGCTAAACGTAACGGCCATCCAGGTATTGAGCGATCAGAAGATCAACAAGCAAGCCTGCTCGTACTCCTGCGAATCCAATCAGTAACACTACCGTACAGTCCGGTTTCTTCATCTGATATGTCGCATATCTTGTCTAGGGGTGGTAAACGTCAGACCCCAGTAACTCGATAAGTCGTGCCGATATGAGGCTCATAACTGGTCAAGAAACTACTGGTAACACTTACCAGTAAATCTTTAAATCAGCCCTGGCCAGGGACTTCCTGTTATAGCTAATCAAGCACAGCTCAAGATCAACCCCCAATACCGGGAGAGACGAATCACCTCCTATCGCTCATTGCCTCCATGTGACTCGGGACTGTACCCAAAAACCACCGTTTTACACGTCCTCTTGAACGTGGTAAGGTGGAAATCAAAACACAGTGGGAATCACATAAGGATCTATGACGATCTCGGGTCGACAGACTAACCTGTACCAGTGTCACCAGAGAATTGCCATATGACGTGAGGTATAATACCATCTGGGAGTTCTCGGCGAGTCCCTCCAGTGTATCCAGTCTCCACTGAGCACCTGTATACTGTCTCTGATGTCAAACACCAATGGATATGGGATCATCCATCGCCATCTGTATGGGTCGAGAAGGTACACGCTAGTCTACTCTGGTATATCGATGCCCCGTCTCGATACACCCACGACTAGGGACATTAAAGGATGTACTCACAGACTAACAATGTTCCACTAGTATGATCTGCATCATAATCCTGGTAGTTAAGTACTTATCCTAAGGGCTTTACCAACATGTAACAGAGAGTCAATCAGTGTACATGTTAAGATAAAGAGTAACCAGATAGCATACTATCATGTCGAGTAAGAAAGTCCTCCCTATATATGTCCAAGCATCCACTACAATATACATCTCATGTACAGTAATGGCTTCTAGGGCATACATATAACTAACAATCTCCCACTTGCACTAGGGCATCATATAGCAGTGGTTGTAGTATCTCATACTCAACCATCCCATAAAAGTCTCTCTCTGGGAAAAGGCCTTTGTGAGTGGATCCGCCGTGTTGTCCTCTGAGTCTACTCTCCTAACCTTGATCCCCTGGAGATCAACCATCTCCATGATCAGATGATACTGCCTTAGAATATGTCTGGATCACTGATGGGACGGGGGTTCCTAGGCATAAGCCACAACTCCATTGTCACACAATGGTAGGAACAAAGTTTATCTCATGAACTAATATACACCCAGACTGCCTCTTTTGTAGCATCTTAGGTAGCGATGTATCCAACCTTTATCGTCTAGTTTGTCACGGTATCTAGCTTGGAACTCTTCTAAATATACCGTCCCTCCACCGAGGGTAAAGACAATGCCTGTGACTGACATTCAGTCGACCTTACCACCCTGAAAGCTATCCAGTGATTCTCCCCAGGATCTATTGATACCATCTCACTATATCTAGCGAGAATTCTAACATCCACTTAGATCTATCTTATAGATCCAAAACCCAGGATTTAGGAGGTATCATCTTGATCCTTTATGGACAATCATTGTGATAAGAGGAGATTGACCGAGTGTAGCATAGGAAACTCCTTTTCTATCAAGAGTATATCATCCACGTATAATACGAGGATCATCACCATACTCCCTACTACCCTTTTGTATATATAAGGTTCATCTACCATTTTGATGAAGTCAAACTCTTTGACTACCACATCAAAACAGATGTTCCAACTCCGCGATGCCTGCTTTAACCCATAAAGCAACTTGCACACGTTCCCACTGCTCCCACTATCTACGAAGCCCTCTGGCTATGTACTTATAGACGCTCTCTTCTAAATCATTATTTAGAAAATCAGTCATGACACCCAACCGCCAGATATCGTAGTTATGGTATGTAGCAGTGGCAAATAGGATTCGGATGGACTTAAGCATAGGCAATGGAGAAAAAGTTTCATCATTATCCATATCTGGTCGATGACGAAAACCTTTTACAACAAGCCTAGCATTGAAAGTCTCAATTTTTCCATCTACACCAAGTAATCTTCTCAAAATATACTTGCTCCTGATGGGGATTTAACCCTTCAGATAAAGCAACCAAAGTCCATACTTTGTTGGTGTATATGGATTCCATCTCAGATCGCTTAGCATTCAGCTATTCTTACAGAGTCCTACTCTTGATGGCCTGCTCGAAACTAGTTGGGTCATCATCTCATGATGTAATCCTCGCTCCCACTGCCATAGAGAAAACCGAAGTATCTCTCAGGTGGGTGAGGAACCCTACCACATCGGCGGAGAGGCTGAGGTTCGTCGGGAGCTATTAAATCCTGCGGTTCTATTAAATCATCAGCTGTAGTTCATGTAGCTGGAACTCCTTCCAGTTCTACTTCATGACCACAACTTTCTTTCCAAAATAAATTCCTTTTCTAAAAAAAATGGCATGCTGAGAAACAAAACACCTTTTGTTCCTCGTTGCGGTAGAAGATATTCCCTTGCGAATGCTTGGGATATCCAACAAACTTTCACAGAACTGACCTTACCTCGAGCTTGTCCGGATTTTCCTTTTAGACATAGGCCGGACAACCCCAAATCTTAACCTACTTAAGATATGGGCTCTTCCCATACCATATCGCATATGGAGTGGTAGGCACCTGATTTGGTTGGAACCCAATTCAATAGGTATGCAGCTTCTCAAGTGCATAACCCCCAAAAGAAAATAGGCAACTCAGTAGTACTCATCATAGAGCATACCATATCTAATAGGGTGCGATCGCTCTGCCCCGATACACTGACGTGCTGTGGTGTATACGGAGGAGTAATGTTGAGAGAGAATCTCATTCTCCTTTAGAATATTTCAAGAATTCCGTGCTCAAGTATTCACCTCCCTGATCACATCAAAGGACATAATACTTATACCCGTTTTGGTTCTCTACTTCTAACTTATATTATTTGAATTTCTCAAAAGCTTCAAACTTGTGTTTCAACAGGAACATATGCCCGAATCTTGAGAGATCATCAGTGAATGTAATGAAGTACAAAGAACCGTTCCTGACATGTGTAGACAGGGGACCTACATACATCATCATGTATCAATCCCAAGAGTTCATCTAACTCTTTCTCTGTTTCCAATAAATGGAGCTATGGTCATCTTATCTTTGTGACATGACTGGCAAGTTTCACAAGATGTAAATTGAAACTGATTTAAATATGCATCTTAATATAACTTAGCTAGTCGGGTCGCATTGATATGACCTAGTCTACAAAGCCTCAAGAAGGATTCGTTCATTTCTAAACTCTTTCTCTTGTGTGTGTTCTGTACGTAAAGAACTATGGTTTGATTTAGAATGTATATGCTTTTAGATAACGTGTCTGAACCGATCAACTCTTGATATAGGAAATGTTCAAAATATTATCCAACAATACAAAATTATATCCTTCTTTACTAAATAAAGAGACTGATATGATGTTGTATATCAGGTTCGGTATCTAATAATATTCGTTCAGAATCAATATATTTGGTAATACAGGGTGATAACTGCCAACAAGTTTGGTTGCAACACTTGCACCGTTTCCAACTCTTGAAACTTATCACCCGTTCCCAGTTCTCTACCTAACTGTAACCCATGTAACAGATTACATATATGGGATCCTGATTCGGTATCATCATACCCAGGACGTAGAGGATACTAAAAAAAACAGTTCTAGGTAATGAACATACCCGAAGAAGATGCATCATCATGTACTTTCTTCGTTTGGACGGCACGGGAATCCTGGTATTCCCCTATTTCCTGCTCGGTCTTATAACAATTATAAGTTGGAGCGGGACTAACGTTCCCCAGCACAGTATAACAAGCGGGTTCGGTCAATACATCCATATTATTATCTTGATTAAAGCGTGACATGGTCGCTACCTGGAGAGAGAGAGAAGAAAACACTCAACGTATGCTCTTGCAAGATTAGATTGGTTATTATTTTATCTAATCAGGATGGCTCCCACTGTTTTTATCAAATCTTTCTTCAAACCCTAAAAGGAAAGACTAGCCGGGATTAATTACACCCTACAATTTCGCCAATTTTTCAGCCAGGCCAGTGCCGGTACATTGAGGGAGGTTCCCCATGCTTTCGCACGGACCTAATTAAAATAAACCTCGTTTTCCCAGAGGCGTAACCCCGTTGACACCTTTCTAGACACCTACTTTATCGGCTAATTGTAATGTGCAAAAGTCTCCCAGGAGTAACTCTTACTCGCAGTGGGTATCGGGATCCAACTATCTCATAGAAGGTATGCAATCTCATTGCAAATTTCAACACTTGAAATTCCCGATAATGTTTTACCCCTAGCATCCTATAACCTTGACGGAGGTCAACAAACCATAGGCTGCTAGTCAAGTTCAACCCGTACATTTCCCGATTGAATTAAACCCACCCGTACGACCCTTGACGGAGGTCAACAAGGTCGCACGACTACCCTAACTTAATCACATCATATGCTTTTGCAGATAAGCATAAATAGCTACCGCACACTACGTCTTGACGGAGGTCAACAAACGTAGTACGAATACTATGAAGTGCTTATCTGAAATGACGGAGGGCTACGACAGGTTTTTAAGAAAACCTTTTGTGTAATGAACTTGATATTGTCGTAGAATCGAGTGATTTTAAAAAGGAGTGTTTTGAGGGTTTTACTAGTTTTGCTAAAGAGGTCACTCCCGGTGAAGGGATCTCGGCTCTTTCCTTATCGAATAAGGTGCAGGGTATTTCACAAATACCACTATGCAAAGCAAAAACCATAAAACCAATCAAAAGACAAACCGAGTTTGTAGTATCTGCTAGTTTCGCTAAAGAGATCACTCCCGGTGAAGGGATCTCGGCTCTTTCCTTATCGAATAAGGTGCAGGATATTCTACAAGGAATACCGCTATGCAAAGCAAGAACTAGAGCTACCAGGTTTTAAAATAAGTTTCTACAACATCTATAGGTTTCTTTTCTTTCATTAATCTCATTAATGAAGTCCCATCATTTAAGTTACTTAACCATCACAGATAAATACAACGTACGCTTTTGCCATCCGCATTCGTCTCGATGTCCCCTCGTGCACCGTTAGGTTAGGTAACTAACAGCAGAGCGGGGCAGTGCTAGCGCGGGTGTAAAACATAAGCAACGTCTATATAATATATCATATATACTATATCTAGTATCTATCTCAACATATCAAATGATCACATTACAGATATCGCAGCAGAACACAACATATGAAATATTGGATATACTAGGATTTCCGGGTTTTATTTTAAGCATGTATAAAACATGGATTCCACGGTCGTGATGAATAGCCAAACCCACATCCCTAGACCCCTACGAGAGTGGCAAGCAACCCTACCAATTCTAGAGTTAGGAGACCCGGTCTCGACTCCTCGAGATGGTCTCCCACTGGACTCTAGAACCCGGTTACTTGTGCTCCCCGCCTTGGGTCTATCCTAATGCGGAAAAGTAAATAATATACAATGGTGATATCATCCTTAACCCGGAAGTGCCCCAATAAAAGAATATTACATACAATGAATTTTATATGAATGAAAATGAAAAACTCTCATCTCACATAAAACCCCCGGCTATTCAAAACATGACGATCCAATATAACATATCACAGCAACACATAACATCACATGTCATCAACGTAAGTAAATATGCATATCCCAATTGCCGTTGACATATAGCAACGAAACCGGCGATACACCACATATTACACTTACAGTCGCAGAAAAGAAAGTGAAAAACTACAACAGTTGGAATCCGCAACCACATTTGACATCACATGCCTAACCAAATGAATTCCTTAGACATCGCATGCTTAACAATTATAAACCACACATTTTAGTCTCGATCTCGAAAACACTTTTCAATATCAAGTCGGGCAATTCAATAAGATTCCCGACATCCTGATCGAATGCTCGTCGGAAACTTTAGTAGACGGCCGCACCCCCTGATGCCGTCGACGAAGTGCACTAAGGCGGAACACCGCTGCCGCGAACACCCGAACGGATGCTTTTGGCGACGTGGTTCTTCTACAGTCACTTGGTCGGGGCTATAGGGCGCGGCTATTTTATAATGTTACTCGGCGAGTATCCGCGTACGCTACGTGATTGCGATGGACTTTTGATCACATCAAAATCCCGTGGCAACCGATCAAATGAGACTAAATTGCTAGATTTATAACATTCAAATTAGTGTTGATTCCAAGTATTGTATCCCATCACATGATATCCGGACGAACGTTAAACTTTTCGATCGATTCATCAAAGTCCTACAATTTCTCGACAGCTCAACATTTGAGCACAGTTCAATAATACCCAGAATATGCCACAGTACCTATGCACCAGCCGTAGAAGGGCAGACCCAAGCCCCACTCATGTCGCTACGGAACTGCGGCAAACCCTATGGTAAGACCGTGGTTCCGCGATCCAAAAAAGTCGTGTTAGAGTTTCATTCTTCTAGAGAGTTCATAGGATTACTTACATGTTTTTCCGAATACGTTAAACTTAGAAAAATGGGTTTTTGATAATCGTTCGAACTTTTTAAACTTCGCCTAGACAATATGTGAATAACCCAAAATATTGTTAAAACTACGAATATGAAATACTCCGAATTGCTTATAGTGTAAGATTACATCACATGTAAAATTTGAAAAAACAAACAACACCTGAAACACCAAAACCCAGTTACTGGAACACACCAAAAAATTCAACCCATTCCCACATAAAAGAACCGAGGTCGCCGGAAATTCAATGCTTGTCGCCGGCCAATTTCCGAGGTGAGGGGCTCAATTTTCTTGTGTGTTCATGATGTATCACATACAACATTCTGCACTTATTTTAAAAAAATTTAGACAACATTTTAAAATCGACAGAAACTAGAGTTTCGCGTTGCATGTTTCGGAGTTGTTTCGGTTTCGTAATTCTAACAAAATCCGTCTATATTTCTAGTATGGCTCTGATACCACTGCAGGGTTACCTAGGACGGAAGTAAGGTTTCGGGAGACATCGTCCATGCCAAATTCAAAAATTTGCCGTTCTAGCTAACCCTAACTAAGAATCGTATACTAGAAATCCGACAGAATCGAAATGCAAACACTTTGCAAGTAAAGTGAGCAAGAAATAAAGCCTTTGTAGACTGGTCCTTCACTTCAATAGCTCCGTGTAGTAGTCCCCTTCACTGCGATCGTGAACTCCGGACTCTAGAGAGGCTCTCTTGAAGAAACGAACATGCTTGCTTCGAAGCCTTCGAGGCTGAAGATGATCTATGTCAAGGAGACAATAACCCAAGCTATCTCTTCACTAATTATCGAATTAGTGAAGCAAATACCCTAAACTAAATGGCAAGTAGTAGAGGATGATAAAGTAGGAAGTGGGTTCACTTTAGATTTGATTTTCTCACTCATTTTCTCACAACTCCATTGAAGCTAGAAAGTTTTGAGGAAGAAGAAGAAGAAAATATCTTATATGATAATCCTAATGAATTATTGCAACCATGGGTGAGTTAAGCCCTCATGCCTAACTCATGTAGAGAATTAACCAAGGGCTAAGGTTAAGGGTTGGGTTAACAAATATCTTAAGTAATGACAAAAGAGTTGAAAAAGTCAATGTATCCATAAGCTTCTACAAGCTTATCCATGACTAATTCAAATGTTTTGTTAATTACTTAATGATAAATAAAACCCAAACACAAACCTTAGTATGGTATAAGTCTCATACATCCATCTTGTATGTATCATCAACCATGGCATATTACATGTACACAAAAATATATCACATATATTCAATGTGCACAAAATGAGAAAAGAAATCTTAAGTGAGCTAATACTAGTTAATGTAATGTGATATATCAAATATATAATTATACATTAAATTATTAAATCAACACTTGATTTAATAATCCGGCTATATCATATATAACCGACTAATATCATATGTAACAACTTATCGAATCAACACTTGATCCGATAACCCGGCTATATCACATATAACCGACCGATGTCACAAATCGCGAGAATAGAATGCGGTATCACATATCGCATTAATCTCGGTCCCGCACATATCACATATGTGTTTCTACTCCGTTTCGCTTGAGCCGGGATACCTCTGTGTAGGACTCTAAAGACTCGTCAATACGCCGGCAGTAGGTGATGATCATATCAAACACCCACAAGCCGCAAGCGGTCTGCTAAACGTAACGGCCATCTGGGTATTGAGCGATCAGAAGATCAACAAGCAAGCCTGCTCGTATTCCTGCGAATCCAATCAGTAACACTACCGTACAGTCCGGTCTCTTCATCCGATGTGTCGCATATCTCGTCTAGGGGTGGTAAACGTTAGACCCCAGTAACTCGATAAGTCATGCTGATATGAGGCTCATAACGGGTCGATAAACTACTGGTAACACTTACCAGTAAATCTCTGAATCAGCACTGGCCAGGGACTTCCTGTTATAGCCAATCGAGTACAGCGCAACATCAACCCCCAATACCGGAATAGACAAATCCCCTCCTATTGCTCATTTCCTCCACGTGACTCGGGACTATACCCAAAAACCACTATTTTCACGTCCTCTTGAACATGGTAAGGTGAAAATCAAAGCACAGTGGGAATCACACAAGACTCTATGACGATCTCGGGTCGACAGACTAACCTGTACCAGTGTCACCAGAGAACTGCCATCCGACGTGAGGTATAATACCATCTGGGAGTTCTCGGTGAGTCCGTCCAGTGTACCCAGTCTCCACTGAGCACCCGTATACTGTCTCTGATGTCAAACACCAATGGATATGGGATCATCCATCGCCCATCTGTATGGGTCGAGAAGGTACACGCTAGTCTACTCTGGTATATCGATGCCCCGTCTCGATACACCCACGACTAGGGACATTAAAAGATGTACTCACAGACTACCATTGTCTCACTAGTATGATCCGCATCATAATCCTGGTAGTCAAGTACTCATCCTAAGGGCTTTACCAACATATAACAGAGAGACAATCAGTGTACATGTTAAGATAAAGAGTAACCAGATAACATACTATCATGTCAAGCAAGAATGTCCTCCCTATATATGTCCAAGAATCCACTACAATATGCATCTCATGTACAGTAATGGCCTCTAGGGCTGTTCCCGCCAAAAAATTTCTGCGCATAAGAGCCCAAGGTATCAAATGGCAGCGATACGTTTAAGAAAAATGTGAACCAGTATTTTCCGTGCTGTATTTTGACAAACTCCCGAATGAGAAATAGCTAAATTCTAATGGTATCAAAAGCGTCTCGAAAAATCTTTCGATTTGATATATTATGGGCTTCATAATTCATCCAGGATCAAAAGTTATGAGGCATCACGTGCCCACACGTGACCGGGCATCGCGTGCCTACACGTGACCATTTACAGGCAAAGCCTGTAGGTACTGAATAAAATAAATAATTGAAAATAATTAATCAGCGGGGTCACGTGCCAACACGTGATGGGCCTTAATCCCACTGAAAAGAATTAAAGGTATAATAAAACACTAAGGAAAAACCCCAATGGGGCATCACGTGCTCATACGTGACCAAGGGTCACGTGCTGACACGTGATGATTCTTTAGCTCTGTTAAAAGGCAGAATTAAATTTTGAATAAAATGTTTAATCAAGAGGGTCACGTGCTAACACGTGACAAGTTCCTAAACTCTTTAATTGATAGAATTAAATTCTATTTAATAATCAGATAAAGGGACCATGTGCCAACACGTGATAGACTTTTAAAAGCCTTCTGAAATAATAGAATTAAATTCTAATTAAAGGAAATCAAAGACCCAAACTGGGAAAATATTTCTTTAAATCTTTCCAAAAAAAAGATGGTGCTTTGTAAAATGGAGCACTGTTGGATTAAAAATCCAATGGTGATTAAAAATCACCAATTTATGGAAAGATTTTATACAAAGAAAGATTTCCCTGAAATTTGCCAGGAATAACAGATAAAAAATCTTTTGGATTAAAAATCCAATGGTGAATAAAATTCACTGAGTGATCTAAAAGATTATGTTAGTTACAAAAACAACCAAAATCTTTCAATGAAAGATTGACAAAACAAACTGATTTTTTTCTTTCTTCTATAAATAGAAGCCAAGAAGAGAAGAGAGGGGGACTTACTTTTTTGGGAGATAACAACAACAGAGAGAAAAAGAGAGGAGAATTTAATTCTCAAGAAAAAAAAAGTAGATCTCTTCAGAAAAAAAACTCTAGGTGAGAAAAGGAAAGAGATCAAAGCTTCAAAAAGAGAATTTAATTCTCAATCTAAGAGTTTAACTCTTCTGCAGAAAAGAACTTAGTTCTTCCTCTGGTTGAAAATCTGCAGAAGCAAATCTCCCCATAGGTTGAGAATTTAATTCTCATCGGGTTGAGATTCTGCCATGTAGATCCAAAACTTAGAGGGGGAATTGAGTTTAGAGAATTTAATTCTCCCAAAGATAAAACTAGGGTTCAACCCTATATGAGAATTTAATTCTGCTAAATTTATAGGAATTCAATTCCTCCAAGACAGACAAGGCTAGGGTTTAACCCTATATGAGAATTCAATTCTCCTAAAATTCACAGGAATTTAATTCCTTCAAGATAAAACTAGGGTTTAACCCTAATTGAGAATTTAATTCTCTCAAATTTACAGGAACTTGATTCCTCCTAAAATGAAATTAGGGTTTCACTCTATACAAGAATTTAATTCTTTTACATATATGGGAATTTAATGCCCCTAAAAAGAAATTAGGGTTTAACCCTACATAAGAATTTAATTCTTTCACAATAGGAATTTAATCCCTCCAAAATCATAATTAGGGTTTAACCCTACAAAGAATATAATTCTTAAAAATAAAGAGACTTAAAAGATCTCCGTGCATGCAAAGAGACTAAGGTCACGTGTCCCCACGTGACCCCTGAAAAGATCCCCCAAAAATGAAAAGGAATTAGTCCTGAGGCAATGCCTCACGTGCTCCCACGTGACCCTCATTATATCGGAACAAAAGCAAAGGCAAAATATAACTTGGGCGCTCTCACGTGTTCCCACGTGATCCTTTCCTCTCTATTGTTTAACACTAATTTGACAACTTCATTTCCAGTGTTTAACACTGTCATTTTCTAGTGTTTAACACTAAATTGAGAATTGTATTTCCAGTGTTTAACGCTGCTGTCTTTTAGTGTTTAACACTAGTTTGAGAGTTTTATTTCCAGTGTTTAACACTGTTGTTCTCTAGTATTTAACACTATTTTAAGCCAGATTAGCTAATTTTCCAGAGGCAAATTTCCCCTTCAACTGAATCTCAAAATTGAGTAAAATTCAGATCTACAATGTTTAATGCTCAGTCAAAGATAGAAATATTATCAGAACCCTCAAACTCTTGTTTAGTATTGCTAAATAATGAGGGGCTGAACCCAGAAAAATGCTCAACAGGCCAACAAGGGGCCAATATTTCTAATCTAATTGGACTTAGCCCAAATTGGCCATAAGTCCTCAATTCAGATTTAACTGAGCCATTGTGCTCATAATATAATTAATTGATCTTAGTTCCAAATTGAATTACAGATCTCTTAATCAACCTTGGTTCAATGGTACATCTCTTCACTCCTTTGATATTTGCCATTGTAATCCTTCAACATCTTCAGAGAGGTGACGGGTCCCGACAACCACATATTTCATGGACTATGATGTCCTTAACCTTGACTGTGAAGTCTTTAAACTCACGGACTATGATGTCCTTAACCTCGACCGTGATGTCTTTAAACTAACACTGGACTGTGGGGTCCTTAAGCCCATGGATTATGATGTCCTTAACCTTGACTGTGAGGTCTTTAAACTCATGGACTATGATGTCCTTAACCTCGACCGTGATATCTTTAAACTAACACTGGACTGTGGGGTCCTTAAACTCACGGACTATGATGTCCTTAATCTCGACCGTGATGTTTTTAAACTAACATTGGACTGTGGGGTCCTTAAACTCATGGACTATGATGTCCTTAACCTCGACCGTGATATCTTTAAACTAACAATGGACCGAGATGTCCTTAAACTAACAATGGACCGTAATGTCCTTAAACTAATCGACCGCAATGTCACTAAACTAAACGATAGAGCCCAATTGCTCTCTTGTTGGATCTAAACGATCCCGTTAAGTTGATCTTAGTCTAAAATGAGACTAACGTATCCTTAACAAATGTTTAAGTTGATCTTAGTCTCAAATGAGGCTAATGTATCCTTAAACCCAACCCCCAAACCCAAATCTAAGAAAGATACAGATTTGGACTAGTCCCCGCCCTACGGACGACAACATAAATTAGTCTCCGTATACAATCCACGGGCAACCAAACACAAAACAAATACCCACGACACGAAGTGACCATCTGGAGAAGGAGAAAGTTGTTACCACGATGCGGTAGCGTAATTAACTGCAGAGGCTTGCGCCTGCAGGGAAGAGCGTCCCCACAATCAAAAACCCCTTAAACGAGGGGGAATCTGACGAAGTCTGCTATATTGGTCGCATCCATCTAAACCTTCGATACGTGGTGTCATAAATCAACTTGGTATCTTCGGAGAGGTGGACGGATAGCACCAATTAGCATCTGCCCCAAATTTCAGGCAAGACGAACCTACGCGGTCGCGTCTCTGTGTTCGGCGGGGAGCAGATTCTTGCACTCCCGGTGGGACATTTTCCTCTTTCCACTCTACACTTCGTATGTCGTGTTCGCGAACGAATCGCGGTTTGCTATAGTTGCCTGTGGATTCGAGGTACTAAGATTTAGTGTCTTGCTCCGTGCAAAAAACAGAAGATCAATGGCTTCAAACTACACTAACTGCAACTGCAACTATCGCTCCGTCCTGTCCGGAGGAGTGACTTACGGGCCCCAAGCGGCCTCCATCTTCGCTATACCGGTGGAACAGGTGACTCAGGCCAACACTGGATTGTTCTTCGGGACCATACTCCCACCGATGAGCTTCAACGCCCCTGTACCATCGCAAGAAGCTCCTAAGAAGTCGGTCTTTGATCGGCTTGCAACTACAGCGGCCCCTCTCAACTGGTCGCCCAAATCATGTGCCTCAGTCTTTGACAGACTGGGCCAAAGCTCATTTGGGCCCATGAAGAAGCCCGTGATACCAGAAAGGGTTATCCCAAAGAGGATAGTCATTCCTTCTCTTGAAGTCGTCAAAGTGGCTTCTCCCGCCAAAGGGTCGGTCTTCACAAGACTGGCTGTTTCAGCTCCCGTTTCAGGCGAAATCATCAAGGCTGCTTCACCTGCTCGGAAGTCTGCTTTCGATAGGTTGGCCATCCCCACTTAGCGGATATCAGTCTTCAATAGGCTGACAACGACAACTTCTGACCAATACAGGGGGCATGAGGAAGTCACTCCTACAGCTGAGATAATCCCAACGGCTCGACACGCTCGACGTAGCTACTGGCGCCGAGTAAGGAAGGCTGGGGGCAACTCTCTTTCTGGACTGACTCCTCCAGCTCCAACGGTGGAAATCGATACTGCTGTTCTAACTGGGAACAGCTTTGAACCGCTAAGAAGAGTGCGCAAAAACTCTCTGACTGCCGTGCTGATGAGATCTCCTCCACCCGTGGAGAACGTTACTAAGGTGAAGCTAGAGCAGCCCCCTCAGCGGCTGTCCTCTAAAATTTACAAAGTTTGGCGACAGGTTCAGGACTCGGTGATTGATCAAGATTACTCTCGCCGACAGAAAAAGATGAAAGTTCAGTGAGAAGAGGACTATCCTGTCAAGCCACAAAAGGCGACAGCTACTTGGGTTCCCACTGCAATGGCCCCCTCAACTTCGACCGCTCACAAGAGGAGAAGGCCAGAGAAAATCCCTGAGTCTGCGACGAATCGCAAGACCACTGAATCTAAACACCCCAAGTCTGGGGGCATGGTGGTGCATACCGTCTATATGGCATCTGAAAAAGAGGATAGCCGTATCTCCACATGTCATCGACCGCTTATGCGATCAGTGACTAAGGCTCAGGAGCAACAACAACAAAAGCTCCAAGAGATGTTAACAGCTATGGCCGTACTCACAGGGCCGAAAGAATGCCCGAAAACGTCGTCAGAGCAACGTCAGGAACAGGAAACTGATACTGAATTCCTTCGGAGAATGCTTGAGATGAAGGACAAAGAGGCCGCGGAACAAGCGGCCAATATAAAACAAATAGCCCTTCTGTTCCAAGATATGGTGGGCATGATAATCCAGCCGGACCCTCCAGCCGAAGATCCTCCAGTAATAATTGAAGATGATAGAGGAGAGACATCAAATCCTCTGTCGGCTCTGTCAACAGCCAAGGAAGAGACAATCTCCAAAGCTGCCCTAGATGATTATATCGCTCAGCAGATACGAGCTCACCAGGTGAATGAAGCGGCTGGGCAAGTTGTTAAAACTGGACGACTCTATCCGGGTTGGTATGACCAAATAAAGTACCTGCCGGGATACACGATCCCCAAATTCCACATATATAAGGGGACGGGGAATCCACACCAGCATGTTGCTCAATTCAGGGCTCTTTGCGACAACACCGGGGGTGATGATAAACTTTTGCTCCGTCAGTTTGTTGGCAGCTTGTCGGAAACAACGTTTGAATGGTATTCTGAACTTCCAAATGACTCCGTCAAGACTTTCGCAGAAATGGAGCTATTATTCACGCAAAGATTTGCAAGCGCTAGCGAGCGCACCTCAATCACGGCATTGATCAATGCCAAAGTGAAGCCTGGAGAAACATGGGTCCAATATGCAATACGATGGCGGGATCTATGGTCGAAGTGCGAGCAGCGCATCGAAGAAGCGCCTGCGGTAGGCATGTTCGTGGGTACTCTTGACCCTCAAGCGACCATATCCTGCAAGTCTACGGTAGCGCCCCGGCCGTCTGTCCAAGGCCAAAATGCGGAAACGAAAACTTTTTCAAACTAGAAACCGGCACTATCGTATGCTTAAAACCCGGATCGAACCATTAACCTACAACTAGCAACTAGAGAAAAGGTTGGAAAGCTATACCGATCAATCCGTGTTCTTCGGTCTTTGGCCACCATCCCAAGCTCCTCGCGGCATCTCCGGTCTTGATCTCCTCGTCGGAAAGGGCACCACATCTTCGAGTCTTTTTACGGGCTCCCGCTTCATCCGAAGCAACTCGGGCACGAAGTGTGCTAGCCGACGTGTCCAAGGTGATGTAAAGAATGTTTGTGATCACTTTGTCTCTTGCATCCATGGATTTGGATGGAGGTTAGAGGTGTTGCCATTGATGGAGATAATGAGCTAGAGGAAGAAGAAGAAGAAGCTTTCTTTTTTCCTTTTGTGATGGAATGATGAAAAATGAGAGAGAGCACTAATGAAAATAATACAAGACCAACCTCTTCTATGGCTGCCCCTCTCTCTTCTCTCATCAAATCACCTCACAAATCCATCACATTATGTGACACATGCACAAAGAAAGAGACCATGAGTCATCACTTGTGCATGTGTCACAATAAATGCTCCAAATGATGAATTCTAGCACATTATTTCCATATGCAAATATTAATCCAAATGTTTGCAACAATAAAAAGATACGGCAACATCTAAAGTAAACTCGTGACAGATCACAAGGATACCCCTCACCTGTATATACATACCTGCATCCGCATTCCGACTGAATGCGAATGCGATGAGACTAAAGTAATCTAACAAATCTAATACTAGGATTCGGCTTAAACCAAAGCCTACTAGTATGATCCGCCCGATCATGACACGTGCACAAGTGCACGCGTATGTTCGAACCCTGCCATAAACCCATACGGCCTCTACAACGTTTCGCCCGAAACTTGAAAACTGTCTGTGGGGGACTCTAAAGACTCGTCAATACATTGGCTGTGGATTTAACCACTAGCACGTCAGAGATACTAGCTGTACGTAACGGGCTACCAGGTATTGACCAAAAGGGAGGTCGATGAGCGAACTCATCCTGATACCCTACTGAGCCTGTCAGTGACAATATCCGTACAGTCCGGTCCGTTCGTCTATGAGCATCGCATGGCGGGCCTAGGGGGTTGGTAAAAGTCAGACCCCCAAAAAGCGGTACAAGTCGTATCGGAGTGTAGCCCAGAACACCCTGAGATACTACTGGAATACCTACCAGTAAATTTCCTGCCTTGGCCAAGGACTTCGTGTAATGGCTCTCCTAGACACAGCGCGACCTCACCCCCAATACCTGGAAAGATGAACCCCTGCCGATCCGCTCACTGCCTCCATGTGGCTTGGGGCTGTACCCAACAAAAACCTGTTTGCACGACTCCTTTGAGCCGTGGTAGGGTAGTAATCAAAGCACAGTGGGAACTCACACGAGACAAATGACGATCTCAGGTCGATGAACTAACCTGTACACATATCACTAGGGAACTGCTATCTGACGTCAGGTATAATACCAACCGGCATGTTCCCGGCGAGTCCTGTCCGGTGTACTCATAACCCAATGAGCACCTGTATACATCTTAGGTGATCCAACTGACACCAATGGCTTGTGAGACCGGCCATCGCCCCTCGTCGGGATCTCGACTGTATACACTAGTCTACTAATGGAGTATCGATGTCCAGTCTCGAAACTCCCACGACTAGGGACCTTTTAAGGATGTGCTTATAGACCCCAGCTCCCACGTATATGATCGCCATCATACTACTGGTAGTCAAGCAAGAATCCTAAGGGCTCTATCAATGTGTGATAGCGACCTATAAGGTCACCTAAAGCAGTACACGATGATAAAGACAAACCATGGTAGCATACTATTCTCTATCAACGTGTAATAGTGAACTACAATGTCACCTAAAGCATATACACGATGATAAAAACAAACCAGATAGTATACAATCATCTTGAGTAAGACTGTCTTACCGGCATAGGTCCTCCCTCAATCATTGCAATCACGTGCCTGTGATCCAATAATTGACTCTGAGGGCACTATATCCAACAATCTCCCACTTGCACTCAAGGCTAATTATTGCGATGTCGCATACTCACAGCCCGTATGATACCGAACACCCAACTCCTCTACTAATCAGTCTCACAAAGCCCGTTTGTGAAACTATTGCGTTCGAGGAATAGCCTCAGCTAGTAGATCCGCCCTGATGTTTCTTTCTATGTCTCTCTTTATCTCAAGTTCGCGGAGAAAGCCATCTTCCGAAATGAGTAATACCTGTTTTAGAATATGTCTGGATATCTGATGGGACCTAGTTCATAAATGAACTCCAAATCCAAACTTCTTAGACTGTATCGTCAACTGAAACCAATCAGTATCCTGCACCATGCCTCCCTCAGTATCCGCTTGGACCACCTGTCCAAAATACTGCCCCTCGTCAGAGGGAAAACTATAACTCTGACAGCCACTCTGTCATCCAGGTCACCTTGGAAGCCTGGAATGATAACTGTCTCCTAAAAGAGGCTGTTGTTATCATATCTCTAGAACATCCACTTATGTTCTAAAACTGCTTCCGAATGTTTCTCCAGGATTGGATCAATATCTTATTGCATGTACTGCAAAAACAACATCTGGTGTGGTACTTGCCATCTCATGATTGACTCGATTGCCTAAGCAAGTTATCTGCCAATCATGTACATCCCTCTCCCCTTTAGTCTGTAAGACACCTTTACAGAGGGTGACTCCATCACCTGCAGGTACACTACCGTGCCAGGAATCGTCCATTCTAAAACACCTTTAGAATGCTGTCTAAGTAACCAGATTGGGAAACTACCCAAATCTAGATCTAAAACCATAGATCTAGTAACCAGAATATCTGATATAATATCCATGTCCTATGTGGAGAAACCACTGTGTGACAACCAAAGCATAACCGATCATAGTATAGGAATTTCACTTCCTACTCTGTGTATGTCATCCAAATACCAAGATATCACACCTTACTACCTTCTTAACAGATCCATCCCCTATTCTGATGAAGTCAAACCTATGACTGTCACATCAGAAATAGATGATCTTTCTCTGCTATATCTGCTTTAGTCTATAAATAGACATAAGCTACTTGTCCACTATACTTCCGCTGCTCCCACTGACTACGACAACCCTCTGGCAGAATAATATACACGTGCACTTCTAAAGCCAGTTCAGAACGACGCTATACTCATCCTCCTGCCGGGTCTCATATCCTGGAACAACAGCAATGGCAAGTCTGGGTAAACAAGAACCTCCCTTTCACCGTCTTTGAGCATACCGAAGTACCTCTCGAGTGCCTGAGGTTACCCACCATATCTGCGGAGTGGCCAATGGAATGTCAAACTAGATTGAATATTTAGGTTCTTATCAAATTTTCAGTAATCGTTTGCGGTTCTGGAATCACTTCCAATTCTACTATACTCCCACTACTATTTTCTGAAAAAATCCATTTTACTAAAACTGTGGCGAGTCAAGAACAATATCACTATTGATCTTCCAGATAGTAGAAATTCAACCCTCGTCATAGCCCGGGTCAACCCACAAACAGCCATTACAGAAACGTGCCTTGAGTTATCCAGAGTCTGGTTTTAAGCATAAGCCGGACAACTCCCCGTACCTTAACATTGTTAAGATATGAACTATTCTATATCCAATATAGAAACAGAGGCACTGATTTAATTGGAACCAGATTCAAATCATGCAGCTGTCTCCAGTGCATGCCAACTAAATGGAGAGAGGCCGATCAGCATTACTCAACTTAGGAGTGCTTCCAATTATGAGTAACATGAAAGAGAAGCAAGTTCTCTTAATCATTACTATTAACTGAATACCATACACAAGTATCTACATCTTCGATCACCTTGAAGAATCCTGATACTTGCAACGCCTGGTTCTCTACTTCATTCTTATACCTATAACTTCTCAAAACTTAGACCTTGCATTTCTACGAAACACATGTCTAAGAACTAGAGAAATCACAAGTAAACAGAATATAGTACGAGTACTAACCCCTTTGTCCTCATGGACACTGGACAACATACAATACTCTGTATAAGTCCCTTGAGTCTAATAACTCATTCCCTGGGTGTCGTAGGTTGAAAACTGTACTTATGGTTAAGAAGAATTACACCGCTGTTTAATGCTCCTTACCTAACCATCCACTGATATAGGTAAATGTCATGGACATAATTTCAAAAAGTTATATCTCACTTTATAAAAATAAACGTACAGATATATCAATTTGAAATTGGTGTATTACAACGGATATTCAAAACCAAATATTTGCCGTCCGGCAAACAACCCAGGCGATTTCCTCAAATATCACCAATTACAACGAATCCCGATATAATAAGGATGATCACCCAATTCCCAATGACTTACTCCCACTCATCATCTGTAAAACCATACAGATGTAGGAATCAAACCTGGTAAATACATACCCTGGAGCAAGGGTTAATTGGGAAATCAGTTTTCTTTTAACAATACACAGTGAAACTGAAACATGTAAATGTTTCGAAGGGGTATCCGGATATTCCTAGTAATGCCTCTTCCATTATCAGATTCACAACTGTAACCGTATATTTCTTTGCCATCTCTCCAAATCCCTTTATATGTCTTTAGTCATTACCTTCTGTACACCCCTTTAGGCTAAATGGTTTTCTTTCTTCCCTACCGTTTGGCACCAGCCTATGGTTTGGAAGAAGACTATCCAATAAGCATAATGGGTATACTCTCCTAATCCTAGGAGTGCTCGTAACCTGAGAGAAGGTGAAGATAAAAGACAACTGAATAAAACCTTATTCCTATTTCTCCTGAACCAGAATCCATCCCCGAACTGGAACAAGTCCCTTCGAGTTCGTATATAACCATACGATGGAGTATCCAATAAACCGTGGATCTTCGTAGTGATACGGAGTGTTCTGGAGAAATACAAAGGTGATGTAGGAGTGGCGATGAAATACTTGGTTTTGTCGTGAATAGCAGTCGCAATTTACTTTGCCCTCTTTCTAATCCCTTTATTTGTCTTGACTTATTACCTTCTGTACACCATCGTTAGGCTAATTGGTTTTCTTCATTCCCCACCGTTCGGCACCTGCCTATGGTTTGGAAGAAGACTATCCAATAAGCGTAATAGGTGTACTGTCCTAATCCAAGGAGCACTCGCAACCTGAGAGAAGGTAAAAGGAAAAGACAAGTGAATAGTCCTATTCATTTTCTCCAGAACCGGAAACCATTCTCGAATCTGGAAAAAGTTCCTTCGAGTTCGTATATAACCATACGATGGTTTTATCCAATGGAAGTGGATGTTCGTAGTAATACGGGGTGTTCTGGAGAAAAGGGTAAAAACAGGAGTGGCAATGAGGTATGCAACTCTGACAATCCAAAAGCCAGTGTTTTAAGAAGGTTCGGTTAACTTGGTCACTGAGTCATAGTATAGGGTCGGGTCATGGTCGCTGCGAAAGAGAGAGAGAAAAGAAACACTCAACATGCACTCTAACCTAGATCAGAATGGTTATCACTTTATCTAATCAGGAAACCTCCCACTGTAACCTCAAATTCTCCTCCAAACCTGAAAGAAGAATTAGTCGGGATCACCCGAGGAGTAAACCAACTCATCAGTGGGAATCGGGATCCAACTATCATCGTATGATAACGTGATGGAATCCACTTACATTATCACACTCCAGAAGGTATGCGCAAGCCTGGCAAGTTTCAGTTTCTTTAGAAACTCCCGATGTGATTTTTACCCCATGCTCTTATGATCTTGACTTTGGCCAACAAATCATAAGTCACATGTCAAGTTCTACCCGTCATTATCCAGGTTGATTTGAACCCACCCGTACCTACCCTTGACTTTGGCCAACAAAGCAGTACGACTGTCCCAAACCAACGCATCTATCTATGCAACAGAAAAAATAACAAATAGCTACCATACACTATACCTTGACTTTGGCCAACAAACGTAGCATGAATACTAAGTGCTACCCGTCTGAAATGATGGAGGGCTACGAATGGTTTTTGGCGAAAAACCTTTAACGTAATGAACTTGATATCGTTGAAGTAACCGGATAGCTTTTTATAAAAATATAGTGGCGAAAACCTTTGCTAAAGAGGTCACTCCCGGTGAAGGGATCTCGGCTCTTTCCTCGTAGAATGAGGTGCTGCATATTCATAACCGAAAACCATGATGCAAAGCAAAAAGTAATCGACTATAGTGAAGTTATTACCCTGATGCAAACTTCTGTCCAAGGGGTCACTCCCGGTGAAGGGATCTCGGCCCTTGCCTCGTCGACTGAGGTGCTGGATATTCATAACCGAATACCACTGTGCAAAACAAAAGAGAACGTCCTTGCAATAACAGCTTTTTGAAAAATGTTCCAACAATATCAGAATAGGTTTGTTTAGCTTGCATTGATCCGAATCAATGCAGTCCCATCAATTAATCACACCACAAAAGAACGAAAATACGATGTACGTATATACCATCCGCATTCGCCACTGGGTCCCGTCATCACCCGTTAGATTACTTAACTAACGACAGAGCGGGGACTGGACTAGCGCGGGTGTAAAACATATACAACATCTACTAGTATATATATCAATATATAATATTCGCTCAAGGTGTGATAAAATGCAACATCACAGAAATGTAATAAGCATCACAGAACAATACAGATAATCTGGGATCCCCGGGTTTCATAGAGCCGCTACTGAAACCCGACGTTCCCCTGGTCGTGTGGATAGCCTGTGCAATGAAATCCTAGACCCCTACGGGCGCGGCAACTTACCCGCCAAAACCTGAAGCGAGGCAGCCCCCTTCAACAACGTGAATGGACCACCCAGCACTTCACGGAATCCGGTAACTTGAGCACCCCTCCTTGGGTCAACCTGTACCCCCTACGAGTGCGGCGAATATCCCGCCAATTCTAGAGTGAAGCCCCCTCCGTCTCAAAGCCATGAGATGCGGGCCCGTTGCCCTCTAGAACCCGGCAACCCGTGCACCCCACCGCGGGGTAATCCTAGTACAGAAAGTAAAATATACAACGGGTATATTGACCTCAGCCCGGTCGTGCCCTAAAATAATAATATACAAACAGGCAGTGACGGCAGTCCACATGTCGGACGCTCGCCCCGCAATATCAAATGTACAAATACAACCAAACTGTACTATCATTGCATCCAGGCTATCCACCACGAAAAATGCGCAACATCACAGCACAACACAGAATATCAACGTGAATGTCACGTTCGCAAATCCGTCTAAAAGGGCTATAGCAATTAGACAGGATTTACCGATCAAATGACATTCACGGTCGCAGATATAATGTAAATACTGTGAACTAATATGTTTAAAATTTTCGATCGACAAAATTTGCCGAAGTGGGCCCCAAACACAACTGCTGCACTCAAAATAATCTGGGCAAAAAATAAACATTCTAGAAACCCCAATTCCAAGTCAGAGAGCACTGTAGAAAAAATGGTGCAGAGAAGTTACTGTGTTGCGGCGGAACCGCGACCAAAAGGGGGTACGGCCGCGGTTCCGCGGCTCTACAGTGACTTCATGCAACCATTTTTCTGCAGTGTTCTTATAACAGCCTGTCTAATTTTCTGCAACACACCAAATAATTTTTTGACAACAAAAAAATTTTGACAGAATCTGCACTTTTTGAAATCGCGGTTTTGGAAAATTCGGCCGATCGAAATTTTAAATACGTTAGAGTAAGCTAGTAAAGGTTAATGGCGTGGCTCTGATACCATGTAAGTCTACGGTAGCGTCCCGGCCGTCTGTCCGAGACCAAAATGCGGAAACGAAAACTTTTTCAAACTAGAAACCGGCGCTATCGTATGCTTAAAACCCGGATCGAACCATTAACCTACAACTAGCAACTAGAGAAAGGGTTGGAAAGCTATACCGATCGATCCGTGTCCTTCGGTCTTTGGCCACCATCCCAAGCTCCTCGCGGCATCTCCGGTCTCGATCTCCTCGTCGGAAAGGGCACCACATCTTCGAGTCTTTTTACGGGCTCCCGCTTCATCCGAAGCAACTCGGGCACAAAGTGTGCTAGCCGACGTGTCCAAGGTGATGTAGAGAATGTTTGTGATTACTTTGTCTCTTGCATCCATGGATTTGGATGGAGGTTAGAGGTGTTGCCATTGATAGAGATAATGAGCTAGAGGAAGAAGAAGAAGAAGGTTTCTTTTTCCTTTTGTGATGGAATGATGAAAAATGAGAGAGAGCACTAATGAAAATAATACAAGACCAACCTCTTCTATGGCTGCCCCTCTCTCTCCCCTCATCAAATCACCTCACAAATCCATCACATTATGTGACACATGCACAAAGAAAGAGACCATGAGTCATCACTTGTGCATGTGTCACAATAAATGCTCCAAATGATGAATTCTAGCTCATTATTTCCATATGCAAACATTATCCCAAATGTTTGCAACAATAAAAAGATACGGAAACATCTAAAGTAAACTCGTGACGGATCACAAGGATACCCCTCACCTGTATATACATACCTGCATCCGCATTCCGACTGAATGCGAATGTGATGAGACTAAAGTAATCCAACAAATCTAATACTAGGATCCGGCTTAAACCAAAACCCACTAGTATGATCCGCCCGATCATGACACGTGCACAAGTGCACGCGTATGTTCGAACCCTGCCATAAACCCATACGGCCTCTACAACGTTTCACCCGAAACTTGAAAACTGTCTATGGGGGACTCTAAAGACTCGTCAATACATTGGCTATAGATTTAACCACTAGCATGTCAGAGGTACTAGCTGTACGTAACAGGCTACCAGGTATTGACCAAAAGGGAGGTCGATGAGCGAACTCATCCTGATACCCTACTGAGCCTGTCAGTGACAATATCCGTACAGTCCGGTCCATTCGTCTATGAGCATCGCATGGCGGGCCTAGGGGGTTGGTAAAAGTCAGACCCCCAAAAAGCGGTACAAGTCGTGTCGGAGTGTAGCCCAGAACACCTTGAGATACTACTGGAATACCTACCAGTAAATCTCCTGCCTTGGCCAAGGACTTCGTGTAATGGCTCTCCTAGACATGGCGTGACCTCACTTATAATACCGGGAGAGACGAACCCCTGCCGATCCGCTCACTGCCTCCATGTGGCTCGGGACTGTACCCAACTAAAACCTGTTTGCACGACTCCTTTGAGCCGTGGTAGGGTAGTAATCAAAGCACAACGGGAACTCACACGAGACAAATGACGATCTCAGGTCGATGAACTAACCTATACACATGTCACCAGGGAACTGCTATATGACGTTAGGTATAATACCAACTAGCATGTTCCCGGCGAGTCCTGTCCGGTGTACTCATAACCCAATGAGCACCTGTATACATCTTAGGTGATCCAACTGACACCAATGGCTTGTGAGACCGGCCACCGCCCCTAGTCGGGGTCTCGACTGTATACACTAGTCTACTAATGGAGTATCGATGCCCAGTCTCGAAACTCCTACGACTAGGGACCTTTTAAGGATGTGCTTATAGACCCCAGCTCCTACGTATATGATCGCCATCATACTGCTGGTAGTCAAGCAAGAATCCTAAGGGCTCTATCAATGTGTAATAGTGACCTATAAGGTCACCTAAACCAGTACACGATGATAAAGACAAACCATGGTAGCATACTATTCTCTATCAACGTGTAATAGTGAACTACAATGTCACCTAAAGCATGTACACGATGATAAAGACAAACCGGATAGTATACAATCATCTTGAGTAAGACTGTCCTACCGGCATAGGTCCTCCCTCAATCATTGCAATCACGTGCCTGTGATCCAATAATTGATTCTGAGGGCACTATATCCAACATATCCCAATTCATGATTTTCTTCAAGCCGACCACTTTCCAGGCCTTGATTGACAAGCTGCCTGAAATGGACCAGATGGGCCATAGGCCTTCCTCTTCAAAGACGGAGCCTTGGAATGAAAAGGGCAAAGGGAAAGCAACCTTTGTCGCCAACGCTCGGCAACAACCGAGTGGCCCGAGACAGGTTGTTCGCCAAAGCAACAAGCGGCAGTCCCTCGATGAGAAGTTGAGACGTCCTTACTCATTTCCCCACGATAAAATAAGGAAACTGTTTGAACTGGCAATGCGCAATGGGCTCATTACTCTACCGGAGTCGAGACACCCACCGCAACCGAACGACGTCAACGATCCTAATTACTGCCCCTACCACCGAGTATTGGGCCATCTGATCAAAGACTGCCACGTCTTCAAAAATTGGGTTGAAGACCAGTATCAACAGGGCAAGTTCGCGCTGTCCGAAAACTGAAAGGTAAATCCGCCCCAACCACATGCTCCGAAAAAGATGGACATGCCGGAAGCATCGTGCTCATTCATAAAGGAAGCTCCATGGGAAGTTGTTCTTTCGGAAAAAACTAAAAAAATGCTGAAAGATCTTCAAACATATCCGGCGATCAGGTGAAAAAGCCCGCAAGAGCCGGATATCATCGACGGGATGTTGAAACCACGCCCAACATTGGGAATTAATAGCAATGGGCAAAGCACCCAGGAACAGCCGTCACAGTCTTCGAAGAAAAAGAAGAAGACCAAAAAGCTCGCGCTGTCTAACGACAAGCGCACGGATCTGCAAAAGCATATTGACGCGCTGAAAGAATACAACCAGAGAGCGCGAACCCTCGTCACGCTTCAAGAGTTCCTCAGTCACATCCTTGAGAATGAAGATAACGACAATGATGAGGGAGATGACTTGTCAGAAGAATCCGAAGATTATGTGGCAAGTTGCCACATGATCGCTCATTTGTCGTTAAGTAACAAAGCAGCTCACTCGGCGATAGGAGATAACGTAGAGGAGCTGGGGGCAGGAGCAGTGCCAAAACCCTTGGATTATGTGACAAGGTCTATCAAGGAGAAACCTACTTGTTCATAAAGTATCCAGCGAAACTTCGCCTCAAAGCTACACCGGACCGAAACGTCCCTAAGCTAACGATGGACCGCAATGTCCTAAAACTTGCAACTGAACAAGCCGTCTATAAACTACTACGGACCGTAGCATCCCAAGGCCGACGTGGTAAAAAAAAAGAAAAAAAGAGGTATGTCCATAAGAAAAATGTGCACGGATAAAAACCCGAAAGGGCGCCGTGAGTAAAAACAGCAGGACTACCGACGATATTTGTGAAAATCCGAAAGGGCGCAGACTCGTAAAAATAAAAAAAAAAAAAAAAACAAAAAAAAACGGTATGTCCACAAGCAAAATGGGCACGGATGAAAACCCGAAAGGGCGCCGTGAGTAAAAACAGCAGGATTACCGGCGAGTTTTGTGAAAATCCGAAAGGGCGCAATCTCGTTAAAAGACACTTGCAAGGTCCTATCGACCCTGTAAGGAGAAACCACCTGCGTGAGATCCTTACGACTCACAAATGAGAAATAACTTAGGAATCCTCACGATTCTTAAGGAGAAACTACGCTTACGAGATCCTCACGACTCATAAGGAGAATTCCTCTTTGAGACCCTCACGGCTCATAAGGTTCAAAAGCCTTAAGCTATAGGGATCTGAACCTGTTCTTAAGCCATCACAACCTCCAATGCTGCCCTACAAGTGGTTCAATATTGACCCTTGTATACAATCCACGGGAACGAATGAACATTTCCCTAACAGAGTCCCACCAGCGACTAGGGATATGCCCACACGGTGAACGGCCCTTGTAAGTCCTCTCGGCTTATAAGGAGAAAACACTCTTGTAAGATCCTTACGACTTATAAGAGAACATACACTTAAGAATCCTCATGATTTTTAAGGAGAAAACGCACCTACGAGATCCTCACGACTCGTAGGGAGAAATACCTTTATGAGACCCTTACGGCTCGTAAAGTCAAAAAGCCTTAGTCAACAGTATCCTAACCCTGTTTGCTAAGCCACCTTTGTTCGACATCGACAGAGGCAAATGATGATTCGCTCATGGAAATATCCCACTTGTAGCGATGCTGATGCCTAAATCGGTATCAAATTTCAAGTCCTTTCATGGCAAATGTTGATTCGCTCCTGGCAATATTCCAGTCGCAGCGATGCTGATGCTGAGATTTGCACTAGATTCCAAGTTCCACACTCGCGATAAAAAATCAGTGAGCGAAAAATGCATATGAAATAGCCGAAATGATGGGGCAACTTGCCGAAATCAGCAAGTAAAAATGTATGCGTACAAAAACAGCCGAAATAATTGGGCAACTCGCAATAAAAAGCAGCGAGTAAAAAGAAAAATAGCCGAAATGATTGGGCACCGCGAAAAATAGCCGAAATGATTGGGCAATCGCTATTTTCGCGATATAAAAAGCTGAAATGATAGAGCATCGCGGAAAGAAATTAAAAAAAATGAAAGAATGAAACTTTTTGCCCTACAGGTGAGATCACATCGATCCCTGTATACAATCCAGGGGCATAAACAAAGAAGGAACTATACCTTCCCATCAGGCTCCATCAGGAAGCGAAGCCAAATCTTGACGGTTCATAGACAACCTAAAGACAATCTCGACATTCGTCGCAATATTGCAGACACAGTGTCAACAAACGAAGTGAAGGAAGATCCCTAGCTTTAGGGTCTCGACGTCAACATCGACAACTTGGAGATCAACACCGGCGTTCTTCCTCCCTCCAATCGGATGCAGACGCAACATCAACAAATGGAGCCACGGCAAAGTCCCCTAGTTCCAAACCTCGACATGCGTCGCAATATTGCAGACACAATGTCAACAAACGAAGCGAAGGAAGATCCCTAGCTTCAGGGTCTCGACGTCAACATCGACAACTTAGAGATCAACACCGGCGTTCTTCCTCCCTCCAATCGGATGCAGACGCAACATCAAAAAACGGAGCCACGGCAAAGTCCCCTAGTTCTAAATCTCGACGGTTCACGGACATCCTAGAGACTATCCCGGAACCATGGCAAAGTCCCCTACTTCCAAATCTCGACGGTTCACAGACACCGTAGAGATCACCAACGGCGTTTCTCTTTACTCCAGCAGGATGCAGATGCGACGTAAACAAACGGCCCCAGGGTCAAAACAACGGAACCATGGCAAAGTCCCCTAGTTCCAAATATCGACGGTTCACAGGCAGCCTAGAGATCACCAATGACGTTTCTCCTCACTTCAACCAGATACAAACGTGACGTCAACAACCGACCTCAGAGTCGCAAAAGAAGCGGAGCCATGGCAAAATCCCTAGTTCCAAATCTCAATGGCCACATCTACGGCCCGAAGACCAACAACGGCGTGCCTCCTCATTCCAGCAGGACACAGATGTTACACCATCAATCGGAGCCATGGCAAAGTCCTCAGTTCCAAGACTCTATGGTTCACAGACAACCTGGAGTCATCCAATGACCCCGTCACGAAATCAAGTCAATTCAAAAACCTCGATTCAGGGAAATCAGCGTCCTTGACGAGAGCATCTCGATTCGCGTCGACCCGCAGAGAAATCAGCGTCTTTGCAGGAATATCTCGATTCGTCTCAAACCCCAGGGAAATCAGTGTCCTTGGCAAATACCTCGATTTAGGGAAATCAGCGTCCTTGACGAGAACATCTTGATTCGCGTCGACCCACAGAGAAATCAGTGTCTTTGCAGGAATATCTCGATTCGTCTCAACTCCGAAGAAATCAGTGTCCTTGGCAAAAACCTCGATTCAGGGAAATCAGCGTCCTTGACGAGAGCATCTCGATTCGCATCGACCCGCAGAGAAATCAGCGTCTTTGCAGGAATACCTCGATTCGTTTTGACTCCAGGGAAATCAGTATCCTTGGCACCTCCCCGATTCAGGGAAATTAGCGTCCTTGACGAAAGCATCTCGATTCGCGTCGACCCGCAGAGAAATCAGCGTCTTTGCAGGAATACCTCGACTCGTCTCAACTCCGAGGAAATCAGTGTCCTTGGCAAAACCTCGATTCAAGGAAATCAGCGTCCTTGACGAGAGCACCTCGATTCGCGTCGACCCGCAGAGAAATCAGTGTCTTTGCAGGAATATCTCGATTCGTCTCAACCTCAGGGAAATCAGTGTCCGTGGCAAAACCTCGATTCAGGGAAATCAGCATCCTTGACGAGAGCACCTCGATTCGCGTCGACCCGTAGAGAAATCAATGTCTTTGCAGGAATACCTCGATTCGTCTCAACCCTGGGGAAATCAGTGTCCTTGGAAAAACCTCGATTCAGGGAAATCAGCATCCTTGACGAGAGCACCTCGATTCGCATCGACCCGCGGAGAAATCACTGTCTTTGCAGGAATATCTCGATTCGTCTCAATCCTAGGGAAATCAATGTTCTTGGAAAAACCTCGATTCAGGGAAATCAACGTCCTGGACGAGAGCATCTCAATTCGCGTCGACCCGCAGAGAAATCAGTGTCTTTACAGGAATACCTCGATTCGTATCAACCCCAGGGAAATCAGTGTCCTTGGCAAAAACCTCGATTCAGGGAAATCAGCATCCTTGACGAGAGCATCTCGACTCGCATCGACCCGCAGAGAAATCGGCGTCTTTGCAGGAATACCTCGATTCGTTTCAACTCCGAGGAAATTAGTGTCCTTGGCAAAAACCTCGATTCAGGGAAATCAACGTCCTTGACGAGAGCATCTCGATTCGCATTGACCCGCAGAGAAATCAGCATCTTTGCAGGAATACCTCGATTCGTTTCAACTCCAAGGAAATCAGTGTCCTTGGCAAAAACCTCGATTCAGTGAAATCAGCGTCCTTGACGAGAGCATCTCGATTCGTGTCGACCCGCAGAGAAATCAACGTCTTTGTAGGAATACCTCAATTCGTTTCAACTCCGAGGAAATCAGTGTCCTTAGCAACCTCCTCGATTCAGGGAAATCAGCGTCCTTGACAAGAGCATCTCGATTCGCGTCGACCCATAGAGAAATCAGCGTCTTTGCAGGAATACCTCGATTCGTCTCAACCCCAAAGAAATCAGTGTCCTTGGCAACCTCCTCGATTCAGGGAAATCAGCGTCCTTGATGAGAGCATCTCGATTCGCGTCGACCCGCAGAGAAATCAGCGTCTTTGCAGGAATACCTCGATTTGTTTCAACTCCGAGGAAATCAGCGTCCTTGGAAAAAACCTCGATTCAGGGAAATCAGCGTCCTTGACAAGAGTATCTCGATTCGCATCGACCCGTAGAGAAATCAGCGTCTTTGCAGGAATACCTCGATTCGTTTCAACTCCGAGGAAATCAGTGTCCTTGGCAAAAACCTCGATTCAGGGAAATCAACGTCCTTGACGAGAGCACCTCGATTCGCGTCGACCCGCAAAGAAATCAGTGTCTTTGCAGAAATACCTCGATTCGTTTCAACTCCAGGGAAATCAGTGTCCTTGGCAAAATCTCGATTCAGGGAAATCAGCGTCCCTGGCGAGAGCATCTCGATTCACGTCGACCCGCAAGAAAATCAGTATCTTTGCAGGAATATCTCGATTCGTCTCAACTTTGAGGAAATCAATGTCCTTGGCAAATATCTCGATTCAGGGAAATCAGCGTCCTTGACGAGAACATCTCGATTCATGCCGACCCATAGAGAAATCAGTGTCTCTGCAGGAATATACAACGTCAGCAAAGCGGAGCCGCAGCAAAGTTCCCAGTTCCATGACTCGGCGGTGCACAGACAACCCAAAGTCAACCCTCGACCTCCCTGTTAAAGCAATGCTTTGACTCGGGAGTAGGTCAACTCATCAATCACTTACGAGTCCTCTAGACCTGTAAGGAAGAAAATTCTCTTGTGAGATCTTTACGATTCTCAGGAGAAAACTCACTTAGGAGTCCTCACGACTCCTAAGGAGAAAAGACACCTACGAGATCCTCACGACTCGTAGGGAGAAAAGCCTTTATGAGACCCTCACGGCTCATAAAGTTGAAAAGTCTTAGGCGGCAGATCTGAACCTGTTTCCTAAGCCATCGCTACCTTATAAAGAGTTCAAGATGAACTGTTATCTACCATCTATGGGCTACACTTGCCAAAGCGACATGCCACTTAAATGGAGAAGTTACTCATGAGCATATAAACTACTTCATGCCAGAGTAAGACATAAAGAAACAGAAGGGTGCGGCTCAAGGAGCTGAGAGTTTGGAACTATATCCCCTTAAGAGTCGAGATTTGAGTCAATGATAAATGACGATGCTTGTGTCCGCTCGTTATCTTCTCAGATCAAGATTCTGAAAGTTATATACCAACCCAAAATCGGTCATACGCTATGAATTACTCTGCACTACTTCACACACGTATATACTTACGTGGGCAAAGTAGTGGGGGGCATTTGTTCTCGCCAAAAAATTTCTGCGCAAAAGAGCCCAAGGTATCAAATGGCAGCGATACGTTTAAGAAAATGTGAACCAGTATTTTTTGGGCTGTATTTTGATAAACTCCTGAATGAGAAACAGCTAAATTCTGATGGTATCGAAAGCGTCTCGAAAAATCCTTCGATTTGATATATTATGGGTTTCATAATTCATCCGGGATCAAAAGTTATGAGGCATCACCTGCCCACACGTGACCGGGCATCACGTGCCTACACGTGACCATTTACAGGCAAAGCCTGTAGGCACTGAATAAAATAAATAATTGGAAATAATTAATCAGTGGGGTCACATGCCAACACGTGATGGGCCTTTAAACCCACTAAAAAGAATTAAAGGTATAATAAAACACTAAGGAAAAACCCCAATGGGGCATCACGTGCTCACACGTGACCAAGGGTCACGTGCTGACACGTGATGATTCCTTAGCTCTGTTAAAAGGCAGAATTAAATTCTGAATAAAATGTTTAATCAAGAGGGTCACGTGCCAACACGTGACAAGTTCCTAAACTCTTTAATTGATAGAATTAAATTCTATTTAATAATCAGATAAAGGGACCACGTGCCAACACGTGATAGACTTTTAAAAACCTTCTGAAATAATAGAATTAAATTCTAATTAAGAGAAATCAAAGACCCAAACTGGAAAAATATTTTTTTAAATCTTTCCAAGCAAAAAAGATGGTGCTCTGTAAAATGGAGCACCGTTGGATTAAAAATCCAAAGGTGATTAAAAATCACCAATTTATGGAAAGATTTTATATAAGGAAAGATTTCCCTGAAATTTGCCAGGAATAACAGATAAAAGATCTTTTGGATTAAAAATCCAATGGTGAATAAAATTCACAGTGATCTAAAAGATCATGGTAGTTATAAAAACAACCAAAATCTTTCAATGAAAAATTGACAAAACAAATTGATTCTTTTCTTTCTCCTATAAATAGGAGCCAAGAAGAGAAGAGAGGGGGATCTACTTTTTTGGGAAATAACAACAACAGAGAGAAAAAAGAGAGGAGAATTTAATTCTCAAGAAAAAAGAAGATCTCTTCAAGAAAAAAAAACCCAGGTGAGAAAAAGAAAGGGATCAAACCTTCAAAAAGAGAATTTAATTCTCAATCTAAGAGTTTAAGTCTTCTGCAAAAAAGAACTTAGTTCTTCCTCTGGTTGAAGATCTGCAGAAGCAAATCTCCCCATAGGTTGAGAATTTAATTCTCATTGGGTTGAGATTCTGCCATGCAGATCCAAAAGTTAGAGGGGGAATTAAGTTTAGAGAATTTAATTCTCCCAAAGATAAAACTAGGGTTCAACCCTATATGAGAATTTAATTCTCCTAAATTTATAGGAATTCAATTCCTCCAAGACAGACAAGGCTAGGGTTTAACCCTATACGAGAATTCAATTCTCCTAAAATTCACAGGAATTTAATTCCTTCAAGATAAAGCTAGGGTTTAACCCTAATTGAGAATTTAATTCTCTCAAATTTACAGGAACTTGATTCCTCCTAAAATGAAATTAGGGTTTCACCCTATACAAGAATTTAATTCTTTTACATATATGGGAATTTAATGCCCCTAAAAAGAAATTAGGGTTTAACCCTGCATAAGAATTTAATTCTTTCACAATAGGAATTTAATTCCTCCAAAATCATAATTAGGGTTTAACCCTACAGAGAATTTAATTCGTAAAAATAAAGAGACTTAAAAGATCTCCATACATGCAAAGAGACTAAGGTCACGTGTCCCCACGTGACCCCTGAAAAGATCCCCCAAAAATGAGAAGGAATTAGCCCTGAGGCAATGCCTCACGTGCTCCCACGTGATCCTCATTATATTGGAACAAAAGCAAAGACAAAATATAATTTGGGCGCTCTCACGTGTTCCCACGTGACCCTTTCCTCTCTATTGTTTAACACTAATTTGACAACTTCATTTCCAGTGTTTAACACTGTCATTTTCTAGTGTTTAACACTAAATTAAGAATTGTATTTCCAGTGTTTAACGCTGCTGTCTTTTAGTGTTTAACACTAATTTGAGAGTTTTATTTCCATTGTTTAACACTGTTGTTCTCTAGTGTTTAACACTATTTTTAGCCAAATTGGCTAATTTTCCAGAGGCAAATTTCCCCTTCAACTGAATCTCAAAATTGAGTATAATTCAGAGCTACAATGTTTAATGCTCAGTCAAAGATAGAAATATTATCAGAGCCCTCAAACTCTTGTTTAGTATTGCTAAATAATGAGGAGCTGAACCCAGACAAATGCTCAACAGGCCAACAAAGGGCCAATATTTCTAATCTAATTGGACTTAGCCCAAATTGGCCATAAGTCCTCAATTCAGATTTAACTGAGCCATTGTGCTCATAATATAATTAATTGATCTTAGTTCCAAATTGGACTACAGATCACTTAATTAACCTTGGTTCAAGGGTACATCTCTTCACTCCTTTAATATTTGTCGTTGTAATCCTTCAACGTCTTCAGAGAGGTGACGGGTCCCGACAACCACACATTTCATGGACTATGATGTCCTTAACCTTGACTGTGAAGTCTTTAAACTCACGGACTATGATGTCCTTAACCTCGACCGTGATGTCTTTAAACTAACACTGGACTGTGGGGTCCTTAAGCCCATGGACTATGATGTCCTTAACCTTGACTGTGAGGTCTTTAAACTCATGGACTATGATGTCCTTAACCTCGACCGTGATGTCTTTAAACTAACACTGGACTGTGGGGTCCTTAAACTCACGGACTATGATGTCCTTAACCTCGACCGTGATGTCTTTAAACTAACATTGGACTGTGGGGTCCTTAAACTCATGGACTATGATGTCCTTAATCTCGACCGCGATGTCTTTAAACTAATAATGGACCGAGATGTCCTTAAACTAACAATGGACCGTAATGTCCTTAAACTAATCGACCGCAATGTCACTAAACTAAATAATAGAGCCCAATTGCTCTCTTGTTGGATCTAAACGATCCCGTTAAGTTGATCTTAGTCTAAAATGAGACTAACATATCCTTAACAAACGTTTAAGTTGATCTTAGTCTCAAATGAGGCTAACGTATCCTTAAACCCAACCCCCCAAACCCAAATCTAAGAAAGATACGGATTTGGACTAGTCCCCGCCCTACGGGCGACAACATAAATTAGTCTCCGTATACAATCCACGGGCAACCAAACACAAAACAAACACCACGACACGAAGTGACCATCTGGAGAAGGAGAAAGTTGTTACCATGATGCGGTAGCATAATTAACTGCAGGGGCTTGCGCCTGCAGGGAAGAGCGTCCCCACAATCAAAAACCCCTCAAACGAGGAGGAATATGACGAAGTCTGCTACATCGGTCGCATCCGTCTAAATCTTCGATACGTGATGTCATAAATCAACTTGGCATCTTCGGAGAGGTGGACGGATAGCACCAATTAGCATCTACCCCGAATTTCAGGCAAGACAAACCTACGCGGTCGCGTCTCTGTGTTCGGCGGGGAACAAGGGCATACATATAACTAAAAATCTGCTGCTGTATCTCAAAGATCCGTCTTCATGGATGATGAAGTCTATTCTGAGTCCATTCTCTACCTATTCTCTGATCTTTTGCAGCTTAGCATCACTTGCTTGAGCTGATTTGATCTGATTGATAATTGTTGATTGAACTTATATATTCATTAAGCTTGAAGCGTTACCTGACATGACTACTTCAATCTCCATCTGATGCAAGTCCTGTTGAAACTTCCACTGAGCGGTGAGATTCATTGCTAATAGTTGGCGACTAAGGGGACCAGGTACTACATTCACCTTCCCTGGGTGATATTACAGGTTGATGTCAAAGTCCACCATGAGTTCTAACCATCGTCTCTGCCGCATATCAAGTTCCTTCTGAGTAAACACATATTTCAGACTCTTGTGATCTGTATATATGTTCACTCGTTCACCAAGTAGATAATGGCGCCAAATCTTAAGAGCAACGATAATGGCTGCCAGCTCCAAATCATGCGTCGGATAATTGCGCTCATGAATCTTCAGTTGTCTTGAAGCATAAGCCACAACTTTTCTGTGCTGATGTAGAATACATCCTAATCCCTTACCGGATGCATCACAATACACTTCGAAACTTCCAGATTGATCCGGTATAACTAGAATAGGCGCTGATGTCAACCTTGATTTGAGTTCTACGAAAACTTGTTCGCATGCTTCTGACTACATAAAATCTTCATCTTTACGTGTGAGCTTGGTCTGGAGTGTTGCTATCTTCGAAAAGCCTTCAATGAACCTTCTGTAATATCCAGCTAAACCCAAGAAACTCCGAATGTCCTTCACTGACTTTGGTGTCAGCCATTCGCTTACTGCTGAAACTTTCGCGGGATCCACAGAGATTCCTTTGCCTGATACGATATGTCCAAGAAAACCAACTTGATCTAGCCAAAACTCGCACTTGCTGTACTTGGCATATAATTGATGTTGTCGTAGAGTTTCTAAGACAATTCGTAGGTGCTCAGCATGTTCTTTCCGACTCTTAGAATACACCAGGATGTCGTCGATGAAGATGATAACAAACCTGTCTAAGTACTCTCGGAAAACTTGATTCATCAGGTTCATAAATATTGCTGGTGCGTTGGTCACTCCAAATGGCATCACAAGAAATTCGTAATGTCCATAACGAGTTCTGAAAGCCGTTTTATGAATATCAGCTTCCTTGACCTTTACCTAATGATAACCTAAACGAAGAACTAATTTAGAGAAAACACAAGATCCACTTAGCTGATCGAATAAATCGTCGATACGCGGTAGCGGATACTTGTTCTTTATCGTTACTTCGTTCAAGGCTCTATAATCAATGCACATTTTGTATGAACCTTCCTTCTCCTTCACAAGTAATACTGATGATCCCCAACTTGAAGTACTGGGACGAATCCATCCTTTCGCCAATAATTCGTCCAACTGAGTTCGGACTTCCTTCAAACCTTCCGGACTTAATTGATAAGGTGCTTTGATCACCGATTGTGCTCCTAGTGCTAAATCAATGCTAAATTCAAGAGCTCATTCGGGAGGCAAACCTGATATATCGTCAGGAAACACATCGTCGAACTCTCGAACTACATCTGGCTTTGATTCTTCCTCTGCTTGAATTACTACAATCGCTGCCTTCTTTGGTTTCTCCTTGTAGGTACTTGGCTCCACGGTACGGTCTCCACTTTTGAAATAGAAGACCGGATGGTCTGGAATCTCGAATACTACCCTCCTTTGACGACAATTGATGGTAGCATAGAAAGTTCCGAGCCAATCCATACCTAGAACCCCATCGAAGTTCGGTATGTCCAGTACCTTGAAGTCAGCATAGAATTCTCTGCTGCGGACGACTACTGGACATAAGCTGTATCCCATTGTTGCCTTTAGAACGCCATTTCCTGAACTGACATTCCAGCTGGATACAAGCGGTGTTACTGGAATCGCATGAGTTCGGACGAACCGTTGTGACATAAAGCAGTGAGATACTCCAGTATCGAAGAGTGCTAGTGCAGGAAGTGAGGCTACTAAGATTGTACCTAAGGTATATGGAATGTTTTAGGTATAGGAAAATATGTGGATAGGTATTAAGACTGAAAGAAAAGATTGAGGAGAAAGGGTTACCAGTGATAACTTGGCCAGTGGCCTCAGCTTCTTCCATGGTCATCGTGAAAGCCTGTCGCCGTAGTACATTCCTCCTGGCCGGAGGAGCGTTCATCGGAACATTCCGTTGAGCTTGATGGAACTGACGAGGAGGAGGTGCAGTCGGTGTTCCTCTAGGTGGTGGAGAAGGGAGAGCGAGTCTTGGAGCATGTGCCTGAAGGGCTGGTCGCTGCTGATAAGTGATTGCTGTCCTGGGTGCAGCAATTGGAATTTGTCTATGAGGACAAGACCCAATATCGTGAGTAGCTGAGCCACAGACTAAGTAAAGACGGTTGGCTCTCCGACAGTCTTTCATCATATGTCTAACTAAGATAGGAATGGACAATTGAAACCATTTTCTCGGAGATAACGGGCGAAGGAGATTCATGTTCGACTCTACATTCTGTTCATTCGCTCCATTCGCAGAGCGGCATACCGAAAAAAGCCCTTATTCGGATTCGAACCGATAACTTAAGCCTATTTCTTAAGGGTGAACTGATCGACCTGCATGTGTTAAGCATATAGCTGAAGTAGCATGATTGGAGCTTCTTAGCGCTTAGGCCACTCTTGCAGTAGGTACAAAAGGCTGGGCTGGGCCTATTGTTCGGTACTCCCGATCTCCTTGGCACAAAAGATGGCCTTGATAAGGATCCTCCTGCCATCTGGTTGGCAGGGCGCTTAACTCCAGCAGATTGAGATCTGCCCCTCATCTTTACCATTACCTCATAACGGCGGGTGTTCCCTTATAAAAATTTAGAAGAAGAAGGGAAGAGGAAAATTCCCCATTAATGAAAGTATCACGTGTAAGCACGTGATCATCAATCCCTTACAAAGAGACTCAGAGAGGGAAAAGGAAAAGTTCCCGCTAGTGGAGCATCACGTGCAAGCACGTGATGCATCTGTATGTAAAGTAAGCAGCTCCGTTAGTATGTAGCAACTAAAGCCTCACGTGCAAGCACGTGATCGTCTTTTACACAAAACGTGTGGGACTCAGTTATAAAACAAACAAAGAAATAAAGAAACTCACGTGTTACCACGTGATGCCTTCTCTCTATTTGGACTCCTGCATACAAACAAACCAGATTAATTCTGGGAGGGGTCACGTGGTACACGTGATGGGCTCCTAAGCCTTCTGAACCGATAGAATTAAATTCTATTTAAAAGGAAGCAAAAGCTTTATTTGGAAAATATTTCCTTGTATCTTTCTAAACAAGAAAGATTATGCTCTGTACAACAGAGCGCCATTGGATTAAAGATCCAATGGTGATTAAAGATCACTAATCTACAGAAAAATTCTGTACAGGGAAATATCTTCTCAATCTTGTTAAGAACAACAAACAAGATATTTTCTGTAAAACGGAAGTCCTTGAATTAAAAATCCAACAGTGAATAAAATTCACTGATTAATCTAAAAGATCTTTTTGGCTGATTATAAAATCAATCAAAATCTCTTAATGAGAGATTTTCTAAACAAATTGATTCTTTTCTTTCTCCTATAAATAGGAGCCAAGAAGGAAAAAAATGGGACGGAAGGAGAGAGAAAAAACCCCTTTAAAGCAAAAAAAAGAAAAGAGAATTTAATTCTCCAGAGAGAAGAAGATCTCTTCAACGAAGAAAGAAACTCTCGGTAAGAGAAGGAAAGAGATCACCCCATAAGCTCCCACAAAACAAAAGAGAATTTAATTCTCAAACTAAGAGTTTAACTCTTCTAAAAAGAACTTATTTTTTTCTCTGGTTGAAAATCTGCAGAAGCAGATCTCCCCACAAGTTGAGAATTTAATTCTCATCGGGGAGATCTTTCATGCAGATTCAAAAATTAGGGGGAGAATTGAGTTTAAAGAATTTAATTCTTTCAACGTAACACATAGGAATTTAATTCCTCTAAATAAAATTGGGGTTTAACCCTATAAAAGAATTTAATTCTTAAACAAGAGATTTAATTCTCCATGCACGTAAAAGAGATCAGTATCTAACATGATAAATGTCAGATCATATGCGCCCACGTGAGCCCCCCTCAATGACCAAAAGAGAACAATTGATATCAGGTCATGTGCTCCCACGCGACCCTTGAGCTAGCCTCTTCAAAAGAATAAAAGAGGAGTAAACCTAAAACAAGTCTCTTTATTTAAGGCGCCGGACGTGATAACACGTGACCCCTTTATAGTGCTTAACACTTTCATGAGATGAAACAAGGCAGTCTCTATATTTAGGACGCCTCACGTGATATCACGTGACCCCTTTATAGTGCTAAGCAGTTTCAGAGGAGAAGGGAGAATAAATCAAATGCAAGTGCGCCTCACGTGATCCCACGTGGCCCCAATAGTGCTCGGCACTCAGAAAAGAAAAGGGGTAATTCCAAAGAAGCCAGGCCTATTTTCAAGCGCCTTACGTGATCCTACGTGAGCGCCTTAAGCTCTTAGTGTTTAACACTACTTTAAAGCATCACGTGACCCCACGTGAGCGCCAAACATAGGCTAGTGTTTAACACTTCAAATAAAACAAAAGAATGAGGGGTGTCAAAGACTACATTATTGTTCAGCATCGCTGATGCAGAAATAGGATCAAGCCCAAATAAAAATGATTAAATGGGCTGAGCCCAAGATTGGCCAAACCCCAAATTGACTGAGTCTATTAGCTTTAGTCCAAAACAAGATTATCAAATCTTTATTGAACATTCACTGGTTCTAGGGTACATCTCCTCACACCTCTAATATATGTTGTTGTAATTCTTCAACGTCTTCAGTGAGGTGGCGGGTCCCGGCAACCAGACACTCAATGGACCGCAACGTCCATAAACTAAACCCTAACAGACTACGATGTCTCTAAACTAGACTACGATATCTTTAAACTCCATGGACTATGATGTCCTTAAACTTATGGACCGCAATGTTCCTAAACTAAAACAATAGAGCCCAAATGCTCTTTTGTTGGATCTAAATGATCCTGTTGAGTAGATCTTAATCTAAAATTGGACTAACGTATCCTCAACAAAGTTTAAGTTGATCTTAGTCTCAAATGAGATTAACGATCCTTAAACCCAACCCAAACCTAAATCTAAAAAAATACGGATTTGGACTAATCCACGCCCTACGGGCGACAACATAAATTAGTCTCCGTATACAATTCACGGGCAACCAAAAATAAAACAAACACACACGACACGAAGTGACCATCTAGAGAAGGAGAAAGTGGTTACCGCGATGCGGTAGCGTAATTAACTGCAGGGGCTTGCGCCTGCAGGGAAGAGCATCCCCACAATAAAAAAACCCTCAAACGAGGGGGAATCTGACGAAGTTTGCTACAATGGCCGCATCTGTCTAAACCTCCGATACATGGTGCCATAAATCAACTTGGCATCTTCAGAGAGGTGGACGGATAAATCCAAATAGCGTCTGCCTTCAAATTCAGGCAAGACAAACCTACGCGGTTCCGTTTCGGTTTTCGGCGGCGAACAGCGGGCAGCTTTCAGAGTCGATTCATGAGCCAGAAAATCTCTTGTGGCTAGTGCAGCCTGGATCTCCGAATCCAAACCTTGTTGAAATCGACGAGCTCTGATCTCATCCGTCGGTATCAGGTGTGCCGCAAATCTGTTAAAGTATTGTGTTAGCTGTGTAGTATGTGATTTATTGAAAAAAAATCGAATTAGTGAGACATATCTTACCAACTGAGCATGGTGAACTCAGCATCGTATTCATCCACTGATTTGGTCCACATCGAACCCTGTTGCAGATGGATGAACTGATGTTCCATGTTGAACCTGGCAGTCTCAGGGAAGTACTTTGAGTCGAACATTTCTTGGAAAGTCTTCCATTCGATGGGTTGATCAAGACGGCTTTCTTCCGCCTTCCACCAAACCCGTGCATTGTTCATGAGCTGCAGTTTCGCAACACGGACCCAAGCTATCTCTGGCACTTGTGCTGCTGCCAGATCATCTTTGATGCTCTGAGCCCATTCCTCCGCTTCTAGAGGGCTCTCTTTTCCTGAGAATTATTTGGGGTGTAAAGCTCTGAATTGCTTCACCCCAGGTGCTTCCGTCTCTGGTCGGTTCATTAGAATAGCAGTCTGCTGCTGCTGTCCTTCCACGAGGCTGCGGATCGCCTCAAGCAGAACCGTCTGCTAATTGATCGGAGCAGGGACGGAAAGTATGAGTGGTAGTGGTGGAAGTGTGCTGTTGACATTGGTGCTGGTGTTGTTCGGGGAATCCATAACCTTGAATGAAAAATTTTGGGTTATGACAGATTCAAAGTATATGGGATTGTAAGATTCAAGGAATATGAATTGTAAAGAATGTTTTTAGTTGCTGGTTCTTGTGTTATATTGTTTAGGTTGTCCACGCAGAACTGAACTGTATGGTAGAGTTCCATACAGCTCTGATCTGTATGGGCCACCAACAAAACCTGTCACGCCCCGCTTCTCCGTATACGGGCAGAGGACGTGACTGGCCGCTACGTATTTACTCAGAAGTAAATACGCTAAGCGTAACCAAGCAATATAAAAGAAATATACATAAGAGACAAATGTAATGAACAACAACTTTATTTATTAACATTCTTTTGTACAATGCATCTGAAAAGTAAATACATGAAATGGAAAGCAATGCCTAAACAGTGGCATAACAGAAATGGAAATACAGAAATAAAATGTGCACATATCTAGAGCTCCGGGTCGTAAGGTAGCTGATCCAAGTCCTCGCTGGTGGGCTTGATCTCCTGAAGGTCCGAATCACCTGACAACATTCCAAAAAAAAAAAGAAGGAATGTCGTCAGCGAAAATCACTCGGTAAGTCCAAAGATAAAGGAGAAATAGAATAGAATAGAGAGAGAGTGTGTAACTTTTAAAGTTGTATTATATTGTTAACGCTGTTGTTTGTAGCTTGGTACAGAAGGATGCTGGTGTATACGAGAGGAGTCTGAGTAGACCAGAAACTAAGGTGAACGGAATGTACAAGAAACCGTTTATGCCACGGTACACCAGCAACGGAATACAGGTTAGGTGTCTTAAATCTTGCAGTCTCGTGCCACTTTTAACACCTTCCGTACCAATCTACCCCTTAAACCCCGCGATATCTTGATTGTATTGTATTGTCTTGTAATTGAATTGTATAGATGGATGACTTAACGAAATCATGATATCGGTAAATGAATGTAACTGGAGAATCATGCAAATGGAAGTATATCCATGGTTCGGTTCAGTCAATACAGATTGAATAGATTGAATATATGGATTTATGGATTCATATTGAATTGTAGTTTGTACTTGAATCATATTCAAGTCAGATTATTTATAATGAGACTCAGTCTGAGTCAGAACAATTAGAAAATAAATTGAAGTCCTGAATTAGGTTTTGGTGTTTTCGATAACCGTTGCACATGGGCGGCAGGATTTGTGTCTTTTTCAAAGACGATTACCGTATTGATAACACCGTTTGTTAAGTTGTCTAGCTTAAATAGGTAAGCGCCCATATCTCCAGCTTCCTGAGGCTCAAGAGACTGGTCCCGCTTAAACCTATATTTACTTGAGTCCTTATTGTAATTTATAAAACTTGAGGGGGTTTATGTAAAAATAATTTTGTATAATTTTCAAAATACACCTCAAGTATTTAATTATCGTCTTTAGAGTTTTCATAGATGTAGATTTTATATATGTGACATTTCTAGTGAATAAAACCTAATTTCATAATATATGTATTTAATTGTAAAGTATTGAACTTGTATGGAATTGCATGGTATTTTCATGTAAAGTGATTTTTTTTATTTAGAAAAGTTGGAATATTTATACTATATCAAAAATAGATATTTTGATGAATAATTTAATTTATTATTTTTTCTAGAAATCTCATTTTCTTAAGATATTTGTATTTTTAAATCTTTCGAGACCGTATGCTCCTTGCGGAGGTCTGGATCTCGCACTACTAAGCCCGAGGATGTGCGATAATCCGTACCATCCCGAACGAGTTCCCCAAATAGGTTGTAGCGGCGCTTTGCAAAGATTTGTTTAAAATACATAATCTTGTAGAAAATGTTTTTATAAGTTTGAGCTAGTTTTGTGTAAAACCGTATTTTCCCAAAACTATATTCCCAAAGATCATCATGCTATGTTACTTATGAGTGTTGTGAGGAGGTAGGTCATTACCTCGTGAACTATCTAAAGGTATAGTAAGGAACTATGATGTTTAATGTCAAAACTAATTATATGGTATTTTTCTGAATAAAGTGCGATAAAAATTACAATATGAATTCTTTTTCTATGAAACTTGTTCAATATGTTTTTTTAATGTTTAATGGTCATGATGTGCAAGTTTAGTATTGTTGTATTTAAGAAAATTGGAACTTTTTAAAGAAAACCGAATCGGAAGTCGGATTAACTCCGCTTCCGTCGGGTTTTAGAAATACAAGTTTTTAGATTAGAAAAGAGAAGAGAGAGGAGGGACTTACTGGAATTTAGCTTAGAAAAGAGGAAAAGGGAGTGGAAGTAGGTTCCGGTGCGTCGTTTCGTCGCCGAGAGCTCTTAGGATCGTCGTCGGAAGTTCGCCGTAGTTTCGCCCTTCACTAACTCCACTTGTACACTAAAGTTCTAATGAATTTTCTTGAGAGTTTGGATAGACTTTGTGAGTGAGGGGGTGTGAATTGGAGTGGTATTTATAGGAAAAGATTACGGTTAGGGTAGATGAAAGGGTGTAAAAAGATGTATTAAAAATTGTATTAAAAGTGGAGTAAATAGGTGTTTTTATTGGCTCTGTAAATGTTCAGGGTTTTTAAAGTGTACAGGGGTTATAAGGAGGCAAAAAGACACAGAAGTCATGAAGGGAACTCGGCGATCCGACTCGGTCGGACCGGCGCCGCCGGCCCGAGTCGGGCCGGTTCTTCGACGCCACGTGTCCCCCGCCTATTGGTCTACCTCCTGGGCCAATTTGTTTTATATGTGACTTTTGGTTTTTACGAGTTATGCACGTGTAGGCTCTTGGGCTTCTAAAAATTTAAAATAAAACTAATTAAAAAATAATGTGGCTAATGGGATTTGAATTCTAGTGCTTTGGTTCAGCAATGGAAGGTCTTACCAGTGAGGTACAAGCTCCTTTTTGCTATTCAAAAGTAATTTAAATGCTTATAGTATTCACAGGAAATGTAAATACCCCAAGTATACATTAACTTTTAAACAAATTTTTGTACACTAAAATTGGAGTTGTTACAGTTGGCGACTAAGTGCATCAGGTATTACATTCACCTTCCCCGGATGATATTGTAGGTTGATGTCGAAATCCGCCATCAGTTCTAACCATACTTTGTCTATGTACAATTACCGATGATGCGCATGTTACACTTACATAGATTTGCCGGCTCACACATTTATCATCGGTAATTGCTATGCCAGTTATATAATAGAATTGCTATATCATGATATTATTCTTAAATGTAAAGTATATTCATTGTTCAGTACTATCACATGACTCGTTTGCATGATATAATACTTGATATGCTCACATTACTGTTCTATATTTGCATACAACATACTTTATGGTTATGAGATGATATTTTCATGAGATCTCTGGATTTGAGAACCGTGGCTATATTTCAAAGGAAATTATTAATTGTTTTAAAAACGCGGTTTCTCATGATGTGATTTCGAGACGTCCACCATTTGTTTTCTCGGTTCAGATCTTGTTTTCGAGACTTGATTCGAGGAGTGAGGAGGAACCATCTGCGGGTACATGGTGGACCCGGTAAGGTACCCCGGGGCGAGAAGATCGTGGAGTAGACGATGAACCTGGCAGGAGGGAGCACTACCTACCGGTGATAGTTTAGACCCGACGGTTATCCGGAGGATACCGACTGGAGTCGTGAGATGGATATGAGGGCCAATCTGAGCATGCGGCGCCTGAGATATGTGGATTTACATGTCGATACTGGACACGGGTTTGAGATGGATATTAGGGCCGATCTGACGATGCGGCGCCTGAGATATGAGAATTTACGTGTCGATGCTTGATACAGGTTTCATGATGTTTTCGAGTGTCGATATTGGACACTCAGGTTTCCATGATATCGATGTGTCGTTGATGGACACACGTTGGTTGATATCCTCATACATACAGGCATATGATTGCGATGATTGGATTTTATATGTTGTCATTGGCATTGATTATATTGTTGATACATATGCATACATAGTCACCCTAGATACCATAATATTGCCTTCATGATACAATATGACCTAGGAATCATTGTTTATTCGATTTCTACCTGCTGATATTTTCTACTCACGAGTTAGCAACCCATTCTCGTTGTGCCATAGTTTTCTTGCAGATTCGACCGCTTGGATCAGTAGCGGTATCGCTGGCACACGGTTTCTTCAGGGTGTTTTGCTTTGGTAAGTGTGACACACGCTGGATTGTGACCGCTCTTGTACTCTTGTATTCTATTGTATCTAGATAAATTCCATCGATCAGAAACTAGAATTTGTATATTGGTAGACCTAGACAGAGTTGTGTATTTGCGAGATTTAGAGTGATGGGTGTGTGTTCGCTTCTGTAAGATGATGATGTCTTGCTTTATTTATTCTTTCTGTGTTTGTTCTTCTCCATAGGGCATCGTATATATGTTTATTTCGTGGTTGTGATTCCGCCAATTGGTGAAGAGCTAGCTTCCGCTTGGGGATGCCTATATATTGTTATGTATATGGTTTTGGATCAAAATATACAAGGGAGGTGCTGCCCAAAATTTCAAGGACGAAAAGTTTTCAAAGATAATATACAATCATTGCCTTTTTATATTATATGACTTATACTTTTAAAAATGAAGGCTTGAATTTCTTATGATGATGTTTCAAAACTGTACCCCCACTATTTTCTGCAAAAAAGGTTAGATTTACTGGGTTTCGGCTTACTTGAATTACGTTATGCCTTTAGACGTTGCGTGATTTAAGTGCCGGTCACGTGCTAAATTCAGGGTCATGACACTGTCTCGGGACACCATTTCCCAGTTCATGAGCAGAGACTTGTGCTTGATTGGGCGGCTGAGAGGCAACTTGGGCCGTGAGCTATAAAACGACGTTTGTCAAGTCGTCCATCTTTGAGTAGAGCTTGGCCATCTCCCTGTCTTTGTTTCTGAGCTACTTTTGGAGCTCTTGGAGAAGTTGCTGCTCTGCGGTCTTAGGATGGAAGACTAGCTCCTTTTCGCTTTCTGAGCCCGACTCCTCATGAACCGAGGGATTTCTCTGCTCATCAGCCTCACTAGAAGGGTTTTCTTTACCTTCCAGAGGAGGCTGGTCTTGGAAAATGGCAGCCACATTCATACCAGATTGGATTTGAGGTGTAGTGGCTCCGTCCCCGCTCTTGTAGCACGTGCCCACTATGTAGACAGTGTGGACCACATGCCCAGCCATCTCTTTATCTTTGGCGGCTGATTTTTTTAGACCGTCGTTGTGGCCCTTCCTTTTCCGGAAAGGATAGGTGACTGAAAACTGTTGGCCTGACTGGGTCCTTAGATGGCGCTGTCTGGCTTACAGTTTCCTTGACTCTTGCAGTCATGGCATTCTTCTGGACCAATTTCAATAGTTCAAAAAAGTTAGCGATCTTTACAGCCGATTCAGCTGTTGTTGCGGGATAATCTCATTCTTTGAACCCCACGAAGTTCCAACTAGCAGGAGCCCTAGCCCTTTTGTTGGCTCTGTATCTGAGCCTTTTCTGTCTTAGCTTCTCGATTTTGAGGGCTTGGCAGACATTCGTTTTCCGGGAAGACACCGTGAGTCGGTTGACGGGGAGCTTAGAGAAGATACCCGATCGAGAAGTTGTTAGGGGCACCTCTGAAGCTTGCCCGAGACGCCTTATTGCTTTGTTGGTGTCAATGGCTTTTCCCCCAACTGGAGCAACGGAGAGTCGTTCGAAAACGGATTTATGCTTGGGCTAAGGTGCCTTCGAGATCATTACATTAGGCCTCCTGTCTTTCGAGGCCCGTTTGTTTGTTACCGGAGCTTAAGGAGCCGGGATGGCGTTAGCTGGCACGAACATAATAGAGCCAAATGGTAGCAACGGCTTCTTCCACTGTCGCACGAGACTGGTCGGAAGGATCGTCCTGGCGTCCATCTGCATCGTGTTGGAGATAGGAGCAGTGTTGAGAACTGAGTTTATCTTTGGAGACGTTGTTGATGCTTGATCGCTTGAAATCCTGCATGAAATTGCATTATTTTAATATAAATATCGATATTTATGTTGATTGAGTTCGCATGAACGTTTAACCCGAAATATGGGAGGAGAGAAAAGATCCCACCGGGCGTGCCAGAATCTGTAGAGTATTTTTTGCCACCCTATTGAGATGGGAATTCGCGTCGCTTGTCAGGCGTATACAGATTCCCCCTGCCTAGGGTAGGCCGTGATTTATTGATTGTGAGAATCCGAATCTCCGGCAGCCGCGGACTAAGCTGCCGTTAATTACCCCTCGCTTTTGGAACAAGAGAATCTCCGATTGACGGATAAAATTGTTCATGCGAACTCAATGCGATATATTGGTGTGTCTGTTTTTTGTTTTTTTATAACAATAGGGTCCTGTTCATTTTTTTCCATTTATGAAAAAAAGTTTTTCTAAAAAAATTTTAAAGAAATATTTTTTAAAAATTTATTTTATTTGTTATTTATTATTCATATTTTATTTATTTTATATTTTATTTTTCACTTTTATTAAAAAAAAAATTAAAAATGGGGAAGGGAAACCCCCTCCACTCACGTGAGGAGGGTTGAGCCCCTTCCCCCCTCACGTGAAAGAGAGTGGGGAGCTCGGCTCCAAAATATATATATATTTTTTTCGTTGGAATTAAACTCCAAAACATTTTATTTGGAGTTAAACTCCCAAAACAATTTTATTTGGAGTTAAACTCCCAATTTTTTTTATATGGAGTTAAAACTCTAAAAGATTTAAGATGGAGTTAAACTTTCCGAAAAGATTTTTATTGTGGAGTTCAACTCCAAAAGATTTTTTTATTGTGGAGTTAAACTTCTAAAATGATTTTTATTGTAGAGTTAAACTCCAAAAGATATTTTTTTATTGTGGAGTTAAACTCCAAAATATTTTAAATGTGAGTTAAACTCCTAAAAGGATTTATATTGTGGAGTTAAACTCCCAAAGGATTTTTATTGTGGAGTTAAACTCAAAAAGATATTTTTTTCTATTGTGGAGTTAAACTCCAAAACATTTTTAAATGGAGTTAAACTCCTAAAAGGGCTTTTATTGTGGAGTTAAACTCCAAAAAATATTTTATTTGGAGTTAAACTCCTAAAAAAATTCATACGGAGTTAAACTTCCAAAGCAATTTTTTTTTTAATTTTAAGAGGAAGCTCCCGCTGATTGGGAGCTTCCCTCCACCTCACGTGAGAAGGAGGAGGGGCTCCCATTAAGTGGGAGCCTACCCCCACGTGAAGTGGAGATAGAAGCTCCCACTAAGTGGGAGCTCCATCCCGCTCACATGAGGGAGCAGGGGCTCCCACTAAGTGGGAGACTCCTCCTCACGTGGGGAAAGGAAGCCTCTCAGTGGGCTCCAAAACTTATTTTTTAAAATAGAGTTAAACTTCAAAATATTTTATTTAGAGTTAAACTCCCAAAACAATTTTATTTGGAATTAAACTCCCAAAAGAATTTTTATTATGGAGTTAAACTTCAAAAGATTTACTCCTTTCTCTTTTAAGAAGAAACCCAAAATAGGTTCTCTTGAAACTCCAAGATTTAGATCTTGGATGATGAAAATAGACCCCTTTTCTTCTTTTGATGGAGTCTTAGAAGGTGGATTTCCTTTCTTCTCCCTTTTCAAATTGGATCTTGAGGAGAGAGAAGAAGCCAGCGAAAATCTATTTTTTTTTTATCGGATATGAGAGTTAAACTCTCTTTCAGTGGGTTTATGGTGAAATTTTATTTAGTTTTGAAAAAAAAAGTTAGGCTCTTGATTTAATTGGAAAATGAAGAGGAAGAGGAAAAACTTGAGAGAGTAAAGATGGAGGCACAAACTCTAGGGATTTGATGGTGAATGAATAATTTTTTTCATTTCATTATTATGTTGCCTTATATAGGCTTATAAGTTTACACATAGCCCCTTGGGCTTTACAAAATGACATTTTGCTCATCTCATGTCTCATGTGCTTATTTTTTTTGTATATGAGCCATGGACTTTACAAAAATTTGGTTTTATGCCCATTTTCCTTACATTTATTCATAAAAATTATATCAAAATTATTTATTACATAATTTTCATTTTTGGCATAGGACCGGTCTAGGCTTGGGCCCACCGGCTTGAGTTCGGGCATGGGCCCCGCATGGGTTCGGGCGTGGGTCCGGCTTGGGTTCGATAGTAGGGCCCGTCTAGTTGTCCGCGGCTTGACTTTGACTTTGACATTTGGTCAATGGGATGTAAATTTCAACCCCAACACCCACGTGTCATGATATATAAAAAATACCGACTCAAACTATTTCTTGAAGAAAATGATACATGGATTGGAAATTTGTGATTTGGAATATTCAAGAGATTCATCATTCATGTCAATTCTCTTGGTCTTAGAGTTGGTTTATTCTGGAAAACTTTTCGTCTCTTGGAGCACCTAGCAATGTGCAGCGTTGTATATCCACAGGCGAATGTGACAATGCAGCAAGTTGACAATACCAACAAAGTATTCATATAATTCACATCGAAACCCTTTGGATCTAATGGAAGCAGACACTTGAGACAAAGAGCTAATTAATATATTTATATGAAGGGCAAGACTTCACAGGCTTCGCAATAAAAATGAAAATTCATACATTGCTGTTAGCTTCTCTCATAGCGATCACTGCCTTAAAGTTAAGCCCCGTTTTCTGTGACAAATACGACGGCAACGACAATGCCGTTGGCACAGCTGGCGGGGCCTGCTTCGAGAGAGAGATCGGGATCGATTATGCACTTTACACTCTCCGAAATTCCTCTTCTTTTTTCTGGGATCTTTTCAGTCAGGACCAGGAACAAGATCGCAAAAACGTTACAGACATCACGCTAAACATTCAGCCAATGAAAAACATCGTAACCAACATCCACACCGAAGTCAGCTCTTACATCATCCTCATGAACTCTGACTACATCGGAAACTACTCTGGCGATATAAAGACAGAGTTTACAGGCATCATGTATCACGAGATCGCACGTGTCAGGCAATGGAACGGGAACGGGAACGCCCCGTTCGGGCTTATAACAGGGATCGCGGATTTTTTCAGGTTGAAGGCAGGATTTGCTGCGGCGCATTGGGGACCCCCTGGGGAGGGATCACGATGGGATCAGGGATTTGAAGCTACTGCCATGTTTCTTGATTACTGTAATGATCTGTCTGTGGATTTTGTGGCGAAACTCAATGGTTTGATGAAGAGTGGATACGATAATTATTTCTTTCTGCAGTTAACGGGACGGTTTGTCGATGAGCTTTGGCATGATTACAAAGCACATTATGGGGGATGAGTCAAAAGCATATGTTATTTTTATTTTTGTTCTTTTTATATTTATTTTTTAAAAATGAATAATTTGTTGATAGCTCCTGCTCTTACATCCCTTGGAAGAAATTGAACATTAATTGCTAACTTTAAGTTCCTCCATGTTCTGCTTAACTAGTTATTTACTTTGGATTTGACAGTTATATGCTAGCTTGAGAAATTATAAGCAACATGAAAGTTTTCGCTCTTCTTCTTGCTTCTCTCATAGCGATCGCTAGCTTAAACCCTGTTGCTTCTGATGCATACGACAGCAACGACAATGGCGGTGACACACCTGGCGGGCCACTTTGAAAAGGAGATCGGTATTTGATTTCGCCATATGCATCCTCGAAAATTCGTCTTCCTTCTTCTACGACTTCCTCAACCAAAAATCCGAACTGGATGGCAAAAACATCACTCTTATTACCTTAAATATCCCATGAACGGGATCGCAACCAACATGGAGTACAACACCGACAGTAACATCTTCATGAATTCTAATTACATCGGAAACTATTCTGGCGATATAAAGACGGGCATCATGTACCATGAGATTGCCCGTGTCAGGCAATGGACAGGAAACGGCAAGACCCCTATTGGGTTGTTAACGGGTATTGCAGATTTTTTCAGGTTAAAGGGTGGGTTTGCTTCGGTGAAATGGGGGAAACCTGGGTATGGACTCGATTTGGAAGAGGGGTTTGATGTAACTGCTCTGTTTCTTGATTATTGCAACGATAATTATACGGGTTTTGTGGCTAATCTCAATGCATCGATAAAGAATGGATATAGTGTCGAAGTTTTTCAGCAGCTGACAGGAAAAACCGCCGAGGAGCTTCGGAGTGATTACAAGCAACAGAATGGTTTTCATGGATGAGCGATATGCTTGCGAATGGTGATCCACGAATACGTATTTGCAGGGTTCTTGCATGAATTTTATGATATACTAGATGCCACTGTGTGTTTAAATTGTTAAGTGCAGCTTCCATTTTCCGTTTATCTTATTAATATAAGATTGATATGTTATCAATCACACTACAGGTAAGGTTTTTATCAATACAACTTCAAATCTCAAAATTTCTGATCAAGTTATTATTTTTCGATGAAAAGGATCGATGAACTTGTTATTATTGGGATATGTTGTTTACATAATCATGTAATCCTTCACACGATATGCAATGACCCAGTGGGATAGTGCCACACATCCAGTTAAAAAAGGATCCTAGATTACGAGGTTATCGTAACAAAAGTACAGTCTGTCGGAAATAAATTAATTGAGGGGAATAAGCGCTACATGGGTCGGAATGTAAACGGATCGGATATAGGTTCTACCACATCCTTATCCGGAAATCGTATACAATTTTGGATACGGATACAGATACTTATCGGAAATGAAAATTACAATCCCAATTTGGTAAAATTCGGATGGATACGGATACAAATATGAAATGCATATGGGAAAAAATATACTTAGTAAAGCCAAAAATTACTATTTTGGTGTTGATACAGATATGGAACGGATATAGGTGTTGCCATATCCGTATCCGGTGGCTATAGGCGGATGCAGATTCGGATTCTGATAGTCAGAAATGAAAATATTATCCTTATTTGATAACAAAAGGTTATATTTATTTGTGTTTGGATTGAAAAAGTCATATTTATTCTCTAGCACTTAGGAGATCAGGTGATTAATAATATTTATTAATGAAAATTTTAGTCTCTTGGAAGTACTAGCTGGAGAACAGCACACATTTTGAGTTAATCTGCTATTGTGGAGATGTGACAATGTAGCTAATTAATATCGACGCTTTCTGGATTTTTCATCTTGTAAGCTTATGAACTCATGTTGAAAATTTCAATGCTTGCTCATGGTCTCAAACAATATCGAGAGGTTATATATAGGACCAGAGTCTCACCAGGCTTGGCAAACAAACTTGAGTGCTTCAGAAAATCTAATCAGCATGAAAGTTTTTGCTTTCCTTCTCGCTTCTCTCATGGCGATTGCTGGCTTAAACCCCGCCACTTGCAACTGCAACGACAACTACGACGGCAACAACTTTGCCAGTGGCACAGCTGGTGGGGCCCGGTTCGAGAAAGAGATCGGGCTCGATAACGCCCTATACACCCTCCAAAATTCCTCTGCCTTATTCTACAGAATCTTCAATCAGAGACCCCCGCAAGAATGCAAGAACATCTCCCTCATTACTTTAAACATCCAACCCATGAGCGGGATTGTAACCAATGTCGACAACAGCGTCAACAGTGAGATCTTCATGAACTCTAATTACATCGGAAACTATTCCGGCGATATAAAGACTGAGTTTACGGGTATCATGTATCATGAGATTGCACGTGTCAGGCAGTTTACAGGAAATGGAGGGGCCCCGACATGGTTGCTAACCGGCATTGCAGATTTTTTCAGGTTTCTTCTCCCTCCCTTTTTTCTGCTCTCTCTCTCCCTCCCCCCGTGTCGATAGAGTTTAAACAGATTAGTTTTTTTCAGGTTGAAGGGAGGATATGCTTCGGCGAAATGGGTAAAACCTGGGGGAGGGATCTATTATGAAGAGGGCTACGATGTAGCTGCTATGTTTCTTGATTACTGCAATAATGTTTATTTTGGATTTATTGCCAATCTCAATGCGTTGATGAAGAATGCATATAGTGATGAAGTTTTCCAGCAGTTGACAGGAAAGACGGTTAACGAGCTTTGGGATGAATACAAAGCCAATTATGGTTTTCGTGGATGAGTGTTTTATGATTTCGGAGAATGGTTCATGAATAAATATCGTTTCTGGGATTCTTGCATGAATGTATGAGATCCGAGATGTCATCGTGTGTTTGAGTTGTTAAATGCAGCTTGTATTTTCTGTTTGATTTATTAAATAAACGAATATTACTTTTTGTTATGAATACGGTTATGAAAATATTTTTAGTTATTATATTCAGTTATTGGTTTGATTAGTTATTATATATTTGTTAGGAGAGATGATTCATAACTCTCTATATATAATTGTATGAACTAATATTTTTCCAATAAGCCAATAAGATTATTCTTTTCTCAATTATTTCATAGCATTAGAGCATTGAGAATAATTGAGAAAAAACCAAAAAAAAACCCTAATCCTTAGCCGCCGACCCCTACCATCGTCATCGAAGCCTTCCAGCCTTCGCCTCCACCTCGCCTCCACTCCTCGATCCCCTCTCACACCTTTGTCTCCATCTCTACAACCCCCATCGAAGCCCTCCAGCCTCTCTGCACACCTTCGTCTCCACCTCCACACCCCCCAACGACGAATCCAGCAACCCCCCTCTGCCTTCGAATCACTAGATAATCCCCTCGACTCCCTCTCAGCAACCCCCCTTTGCTTTCGACTCCCTTCCACCAACCCCCCTTTGCCTTTGACTCCCTCCCAGCAACCCCATCTTTCTTCAATAATCCCTTCCAGGCCTTCCCTCTACCTTTGATGTTGGGTTACGCCAGCGTCCCGGCCATCAATCCGTGGCCAAACGCGGAACAAAAACTTTTAGAAACCGGCGCTAACGGAACCCGATTCCCGGATCGTATCATTAACCCTACATTAGTTCTATAAAAGGAGTTTAGAGAGGTTATACCGATCGATCCGTGTCCTTCGGTCTTAAACCTCTGTCCCAAGCTCATCGCGGCTTCCTTGATCAAGTTTGATCTCCGGTCTCCCCACATCGAAAAAGATCCACGTCGAGATTTAGTAATACGGGCTCCCTCCTCAAAACCGAAGCAACTAGCTAGCCTAGATAACCAAGATGAAGTAGAGAGTGTGTATGAATACTTTGTCTCAATACACCCAAGAATTCTCAACTCATGAGAGGGTTTGGGTGGAGGTTGAAGAAGAAGCCATGGAGTGAAGAGTGTGAGCTCAAGAAAAAGAAGAGGAGCAAGCAAAGAAAAATGAGTGGCTGCCTTTTTTCTTTTTTTGTGTGATGTATTATATTTTGTGAGCAAGTAAAGAAAACAACTCATGAAAAAAATATCCCAAGCACACAACAAATATCTTACACCACAAAACAAAAACCCTAGCATGTCATCCATGACCCACCATGAGTCACACCCATGTGATATGCATGAATCACCAAGTGAGCATGCTAGAAATAATGAGTCACACTTTTCACCAAATAAGCATTTAAACCCTAAATGTTTAATCCAAAAAGAAATAGCATCTTCTAAAGTAAACTTGTAACGAATTACAAAAATACCCCTCATCTGTATATACATACCCGCATCCGTATTCCGAATGAATACAAATACAACAAGACGAAAGTAATCCAACAATATAATATTAGGATCCGGCTTAAACCAAAGCCCACTAGTATTATCCGTCCGATCATGATCCGTGCACAAGTGCACGTATACGATCGAACCCTGCCATAAAACTATACGGCCTCTACAACGTTTCGCCCGAAATAGGGAAACCCTCTGTGTGGGACTCTAAAGACTCGTCAATACGCTGGCAGTGGGTTTAATCACAAGCATGTCAGTGGCACTAGCTGTACGTAACGGCTACCGAGGTATTGAGCGAAAGGGAGGCCGACGAGCAAACTCATCCTGAAACCCCTACTGAGCCTGACTGTGACAATATCCGTACAGTCCGGTCCGTCCGTCTATGAGTATCGCATATTGAGTAAAGTCAGACCCCTAATAACTTGACATTCAGTGTCGGTATGAAGCCCATCACCACCTGAGAAACTACTGATCCGAATCAGTAATTCTCGACTACCTTGGCCAAGGATTTCTGGTGATGGCCACCCGTGCACACCGCGACATCAACCCCCAATATCGGGAGAGACGAATCCCCTGACGATCCGCTCACTGCCTCCATGTGGCTAGGGACTGTACCCAACTAAAACCTGTTTGCACGACTCTTTTGAGCCGTGGTAGGGTAGTAATCAAATCACAGTGGGAACTCACACGAGAAAAATGACGATCTCAGGTCGATAGACTGACCTGTACACATGTCACCAGGAAACTGCTATCTGACAATAGGTATAATATCAACTAGCAGGTTCCCGGCGAGTCCGTCCAGTGTACTCATAACCCAATGAGCACCTTTATAAATCTTAGGTGAACCAACTGACACCAATGGCTTATGAGACCGGCCACCGCCCCTCGTCGGGGTCTCGATCAATATACACTAGTCTACTCATGGAGTATCGATGCCCAGTCTCGAAACTCCCATGACTAGGGACCTTTTAAGGATGTGCTTATAGACTACCCAGCTCCCACGTATATGATCACCATCATACTGCTGGTAGTCAAGCAAAAATCCTATGAGCTCTATCAACATGTAATAGTGATCTGTAATGTCACCTGAATCATGTACACGATAATAAAGACAAATCAGATAGCATACTATCATCTCGAGTAAGACTGTTCTACCGGTATAGGTCCTCCCTCAATTATTGCAATCACGTGCCTGTGATCCAATAATTGACTTGAGGGCACTATAGCCAACAATCTCCCACTTGCACTTAAGGCTAATTATTGCGGTGTCGCATACTCACAGCCCGTGTGATACCGAACACCCAACTTCTCTACTAATCAGTTTCAAAAAGCTCGTTTGTAAAACTATTGCATTCGAGAAATAGTCTCAGTGAGTGGATCCGCTCTAATGTTTCTTTCTGTATCTCTCTCTATCTCAAGTTCGCGGAGAAATCCATCTCCCGAAATGAGCAATACCTGTCTTAGAATATGTCTGGATATCTGATGGGACCCAGTTCACAAATGAACTCCAAATCCAGCAAACTTCTTAGACTGTATCGTCCACTGAATTTAATCAGTATCCCGTGCCATGCCTCCCTCAGTATCCGCTTGGACCACCCGTCCAAACTACTGCCTCTCAAAAGAGGGAAAACTATAATTCTGACATTCACTCTGTCATCCAGGTCACCTTGGAAGCCTGGAATGATAACCGTCTCCGGAAGGAGGCTGCCGTTACCAAATCCCTAAAACATCTACTTATGTTCATAAACTGCTTCCGAACGTTTCTCCAGGATTGAATTAATATATAAACTTATTGCCGCTATTGCAAAAACAACATCTGGTGTGGTACTTGACATCTCATGATTGACTCAATTGCCTAAGCAAGTGATATGCCAATCATTCACATCCCTCTCCTCTTTAGTCTGTAAGACACCTTTAGAGAGGGTGACTCCATCATCTGCAGGTACACCACCATGCCAGGAGTCGTCCATTCTAAAACACCTTTAGAATGCTTTCTAAGTACCCAGATTGGGAAACTACCCAAATCTAGATCTAAAACCATAGATCTAGTAAACAGAATGCCTAATATTATATCCATATCCTATGTGGAGAAACCACTATGTGACAACCAAGGTATAACCGATCGTAGTATAGAAATTTCACTTCCTATAAAGTGTATATCATCCAAATACCAGGACATCACACCCTACTACTTTCTTAACAGATCTATCTCCTATTCTGATGAAGTCAAAGCCTATGACCATCATATCAAAAATAGATGATCTATCTCCGCCATACCTGCTTTAGTCTATAAATAGACATAAGCTACTTGTCCACTATACTTCCGCTGCCCTCACTGATCACAACAACCCTCTGGCAGAGTCATATACACGTACACTTCTAAAGCTAGTTTAGAACGACGCTATACTCATCCTTCTGCCGGGTCACATAGTCTAGAATAACAGTAATGGAAAGTCTGGGTAAACAAGAACCTCCCTGTCACCATCTTTGAGAATACCGGAGTACCTCTCGGGTGCCTGAGGTTACCCACCATATCTGCGGAGTGGCTAATGGAATGTCAAACTCGATTGAATCTTTAGGTTCTATTAAATTTTCAGTAATCATTTGTGGTTCTGGAATCACTTCCAGTTCTACCATACTCCCACTACTGTTTTCTGAAAAAACCCATTTTGCTAAAACTATGGCGAGTCAAGGACAATATCACTATTGATCTTCCAGATGGTAGAAAGTTAACCCTCGTCATAGCCCAAGATAACCCACAAACCGCCATTACAGAAACGTGCCTTGAGTTTTCCAGAGTCTGGTTTTAAGTATAAGCCGGAAAACTCCATATACCTTAACATTGTTAAGATATGAACCATTCTATATACAATATAGAAACAGAGGCACTGATTTAATTGAAACCAGATTCAAATCATGCAGCTGTCTCCAGTGCATGTCTACTAAATGGAGAGAGGCCGATCAACATTACTCAACTAGGAGGGCATCCAAATATGAGTAACCTGAAAGAGAAGAAAGTTCTCAAAACCATTACTATCAACTGAATACCATACACAAGTATCTACTTCTTTGATCACCTTGAAGAATCCTGATACTTGCAAAACATGGTTCTCTACTTTATTCTTGTACCTGTAACTTCTCAAAACTTGGACCTTGTATTTCTAAGAAATACGTCTAAAACTGGAGAAGTCATAAGTAAACAGAATATAGTACGAGTACCAACCTCTCTGTCCTAATGGACACTGGACAACATACAATACTTTATATAAGTCCCCTGAGTTGAATAACTCAAATCCTATGCATCGTAGGTTGAAAACTGTACTATGGTTAAGAAGAATTACACGCTGTTAAATGCTCCTTACCCAATCATCAACTAATATAGGTAAATGTCATGGACATAATTTCAAAAAGTTATATCTTACTTTATAAAATAAACGTACAGATATATCAGTTTGAAATTGGTGCATAACAATGGATATTCAAAACCAAATATTCGCCATCAGGCAAAACGCCAGGAGATTTCCTCAAATATCACCAATTACAACGAATTCTGATATAATGAGGATATAATCACATAATTCCTAATAACTTATTCCCACTCATCATCTGTAAAATCATACAGATGTGAGAATCAAACCTGGTAAATACATACCCTGGAGTAAGGATCTAATTGGGAAATTAGTTTTCTATTAACAACGCACAGTGAAACTGAAACATGAAAATGTTTCGAAGGGGTATCCTGGTATTCCTAGTAACGCCTCGTCCATTATCCAGATTCATGACTGTAACCGTATATTTCCTTGTCATCTCTCGAAATTCCTTTATTTGTCTTTACTCATTACCTTCTGTACACCACCCTTAGGCTAAATGGTTTTCTTCCTTCCCTACCGTTCATCACCAGCCTATGGTTTAGAAGAAGACTATCCAATAAGCGTAATAGGTGTACTCTCCTAATCCTAGGAGCACTCGCAAGCTGAGAGAAGGTAAAGATAAAAGACAACTGAATAATCCTTATTCTATTTCTCCTGAACCAGAATCCATCCTCGAACTGGAACAAGTTCCTTCGAGTTCGTATATAACTATACGATGGATTATCCAATAAACACGGATCTTCGTATTGATACGGGGTGTTCTGTAGAAATTCAAAGGTGAAGTAGGAGTGGCGATGATATACGCGGTTTGGTCATGAATGATAGCAGTCGCAATTTACTTTGCCCTCTTTCTAATCCCTTTATTTGTCTTTACTTATTACCTTCTGTACACCACACTTAGGCTAATTGGTTTTCTTCATTCCCCACCTTTCGGCACCTGCCTATGGTTTGGAAGAAGACTATCCAATAAGCGCAATAGGTGTACCCTCTCCTAATCCTAGGAGCCCTCACAACCTTAGAGAAGGTAAAAGGAAAAGACAACTGAATAGTCCTATTCAATTTCTCCAGAACCGGAAACCATTCTCGAATCTGAAACAAGTTTCTTCGAGTTTGTATGTAACTATACGATGGTCATATCCAAAAAATGTGGATCTTCGTAGTGATACGGAATGTTCCGGAGAAAAGCAAAGGGTAAAACAAGGAGTGGCAATGATGTATGCAACTCTGACAATCCAAAGGCCGGTGTTTTAAGAAGGTCCGGTTAACTTGATTTCTGAGTTCTAGTCTAGGGTCAGGACATGGTCGCTGCTAAAGAGAGAGAGAAAAGAAACACTCAACGTGCACTCTAATCTAGATCAGAATGGTTAATCACTTTATCTAATCAAGATGTCTCCCACTGTATCCTCAAATTCTTCTCCAAACCCAAAAGAAGAATTAGTCGGGATCATCTAAAACCACCCGAGGAGTAAACCAACTCATCAGTGGGAATCGAGATCCAACTATCATCGCATGATAACCTGATGGAATCCACTCAAGTTATCACACTCCAGAAGGTACGCGCATATCTGGCAAGTTTCCTGTATGTTTGAAACTCCCGATGTGATTTTTACCCCATGCTCTTATGACCTTGACGAAGGTCAACAAATCATAAGTCACATGTCAAGTTATACCCGTCATTTTCCAGGTTAATTTGAACCCACCCGTACTCGCCCTTGACAAAGGTCAACAAGGCTGTACGACTGTCCTAAACCAACGCATCTATCTATGCAACAGAAAAGTAACAAACAGCTACTATACACTATGTCTTGACGAAGGTCAACAAACATAGCATGAATACTAAGTGCTACTCGTCTGAAATGACGGAGGGCTACGAATGGTTTTTGGCGAAAAACCTTCAACGTAATGAACTTGATATCGTTGAAGGAACCGGATAACTTTACAAATATATAGTGGCGAAAACCTTTGCTAAAGAGGTCATTCCCGGTGAAAGGATCTCGGCTCTTTTCTCGTGGAATGAGGTGCAGGATATTCCCAACTGAATACCGCGATGCAAAGCAAAAAGTAATCGACTATAGTGAAGTTATTACCCTGACGCAAACTTCTGCCCAAGGGATCACTCCTAGTGAAGGGATCTCGGCCCTTGCCTCGTCGAATGATGTGATGGATATTCATAACCGACTACCACTGTGCAAAACAAAAGAGAACGTCCTTATAATAACAGCTTTTAAAAATTTGTTCCAACAACATTAAATAGGTTTGTTTTCCTTGCATTGATCAGAATCAATGCAGTCCCATCAATTAATCACACCAAAAAAGAACGAAAATATGATGTACGTATATACCATCCGCATGCGCCACTGGGTCCCGTCATCACCCGTTAGGTTACTTAACTAACGACAGAGCGGGGACTGGACTACCGTGGGTGCAAAACATATACAACATCTACTAGTATATATATAACAATATATAATAATCGCTCTAAGCATGATAAATGCAACATCACAGATAAGCGATAAGCATCACAGAACAATACTGATAATCTGGGAGCCCCGGGTTTCCTTTGAGCCGCAACTGAAACCCGACGTTCCCCTGGTCGTGTAGATAGCCTGTGAAATGAAAACCTAGACCCCTACGAGCGCGGAAAGTTACCTGCTAAAACCAGAAGTGAGGCAGCCCCCTTCATCAAAGTGAATGGGCCACCCGGCACTTCACGGAATCCGGTAAATTGAGCACCCCTCCTTGGGTCAACCTGTACCCCCTACGAGTGTGGCGAATAGCCCGCCAATTCTAGAGTGAGGCCCCCTCCATCTCAACGCCATGAGATGCAGGCCCGTTTCCCTCCAGAACCCGGCTATCCGTGCACTCCATCATGGGGTAATCCTAGTACAGAAAATAAAATATGTATAATGGTGACATCGACCTCAACCCGGTCGTGCCCCAAACAAATAATATACAAACAGGCAGTGACGACAGTCCACATGTCGGATGCTCGCCCCGCGATATCAAATGTACAAATGAAACTAAACTGTACTAACATTGCATCCAAACTATCCACCACGACGAACCAGCCAACAAACACAGTACAACACAGAATATCAACGTGAATGTCACGATCGCAAACCCGTCTAAAAGAACTATAGCAATTAGACAAGTTGTACTGCTCTAATGACATTCACGGCCGCAGATAGTAATGTATGTACTGTAAACTACGACATTAGAATTCCGCACGCAATTAGCAAACCAAACCAATTTCCAAAACCATGAAAAAAAACAGGGAGCTAAAGTTCCAAAAACCGACCGTTTAAAGCCAATTCGGAAGTCTGAATCAAAACGAAACGCGCCCGAACCTTCACGGGGAGTTTGAGAACAAAATTATCTTCGATTCAGAGGGCCTAGAGGGGGTACCCTACCTATGAGGCCACCACGAGGTGGCCAGAGGGTGAGGCAGACCCGAAACTGCCCAAGATGGGGCAGTTTCGGGTCCCCACTGCCAAGACCACCTTGTAGTGGTATTGGGGAGTGGGCCCAGCCATTCGGTACCCCCGGGGATTCCCCGAGGTGACCATGCACCACCCCGCAGCTTCTCAGTTCAAGCCGTGAGCCCGCGGGGTGTGCAAACATCTCAAACTTTCAGTTTTTGGAACTGTTTTTGTCGGCAGTTTTGCACGACAAAAACGACGGATTTCTAATGTCGCAATGAGTTAGTATGGGGTTAATGGGTTGTCTATGATACCATGTTGGGTTACGCCAGCGTCCCGTCCATCAATCCGTGGCCAAATGCGGAACAAAAACTTTTAGAAACCGGTGCTAACGGAACCCGATTCCCGGATCGTACCATTAACCCTACACTAGTTCTATAAAATGAGTTTAGAGAAGTTATACCGATCGATCCGTGTCCTTCGGTCTTCAACCTCTGTCCCAAGCTCCTTGCGGCTTCCTTGATCAAGTTTGATCTCCGGTCTCCCCACATCGAAGAAGATCCATGTCGAGGGTTAGTAATACGGGCTCCCGCCTCAAAACCGAAGCAACTCGGGTATCTAGCTTGCTAGCCTAGATAACCAAGATGAAGTAGAGAGTGTGTGTGAATACTTTGTCTCAATACACCCAATGATTCTCAACTCATGAGAGGATTTGGGTGGAGGTTGAAGAAAAATCCATGGAGTGAAGAGTGTGAGCTCAAGAAATAGAAAAGGAGCAAGCAAAGAAAAATGAGTGGCCGCCTCTTTTATTTTTTGTGTGATGTATTATATTTTGTGAGCAAGTAAAGAAAACAACTCATGAAAAAATATCCCAAGCTCACAACAAATATCTTACACCACAAAACAAAAACCCTAGCATGTCACCCATGACCCACCATGAGTTACACCCATGTGATATGCATGAATCACCAAGTGAGCATGCTAGAAATAATGAGTCACACTTTTCACCAAATAAACATTTAAACCCTAAATGTTTAATCCAAAAAGAAATAGCATCTTCTAAAGTAAACTTGTAACGAATTACAAGAATACCCCTCATCAGTATTTACATACCTGCATCCATATTCCGAATGAATACGAATACAATGAGACGAAAGTAATCCAACAATATAATACTAGGATCCGGCTTAAACCAAAGCCCACCAGTATTATCCGTCCGATCATGATCCGTGCACAAGTGCACGTATATGATCGAACCCTGCCATAAAACCATATGGGCTCTACAACGTTTCGTCCGAACTAGGGAAACCTTCTGTGTGAGACTCTAAAGACTCATTAATACGCTAGCAGTGGTTTTAACCATAAGCACGTCAGTGAAACTAGCTGTACGTAACGACTACCCAGGTATTGAGCGAAAGGGAAGCCGACGAGAAAACTCATCCTAAAACCCTACTGAACCTGACAGTGACAATATCCGTACAGTCCGGTCCGTCCGTTTATGAGTATCGCATATCGAGTCTAGAGGGGTGGATAAAGTCAGACCCCTAATAACTTGACAGTCAGTGTCGGTATGAAACCCATCACCACCTGAGAAACTACTGATCCGAATCAAGAATTTTCGACTACCTTGTCCAAGGATTTCTGGTGATGGCCACCCGTGCACACCGCGACATCAACCCCAATACCGGGAGAGACAAATCCCCTGATGATCCGCTCACTGCCTCTATGTGGCTTGGGACTGTACCCATCTAAAACCTGTTTGCACGACTCCTTTGAGCCATGGCAGGGTAGTAATCAAAGCACAGTGGGAACTCACACGAGAAAAATGACGATCTCAGGTCGATAGACTAACCTGTACACATGTCACCAGGGAACTGCTATCTGACAATAGGTATAATACCAACTAGCAGGTTCCCGGTGAGTCCGTCCGGTGTACTCATAACCCAATGAGCACCTATATATATCTTAGGTGAACAACCTGACACCAATGGCTTGTGAGACCGGCCACTGCCCCTCATCGGGGTCTCGATCAGTATATACTATTCTACTCATGGAGTATCGATGCCCAGTCTCGAAACTCCCATGACTAGGGACCTTTTAAGGATGTGCTTATAGACTACCCAGCTCCCACGTATATGATCCCCATCATACTGCCGGTAGTCAAGCAAGAATCCTATGGGCTCTATCAACATGTAATAGTGATCTGTAATGTCACCTGAAGCATTTACATGATGATAAAGACAAACCAGATAGCATACTATCATCTCGAGTAAGACTGTTCTACCGGTATAGGTCCTCCCTCAATCATTGCAATCACGTGCCTGTGATCCAATAATTGACTTGAGGGCACTATAACCAACATTTGATCCCTCCTCAGCAACCCCCTCTGCCCTCGATTCTTTCTTCCAGGCTCTCTCCACCTTCGAATCCATCCCAGCAACCCTTTTTCTTTCGACTCCCTCCCAGATTCCTCCATAAGAACCCAGAGCCCTACAGCAACCTGGAATGGCCCCCCTCCAGCCTTACAGTGTTACCTTGAAGACCTTTTCTACTTGACCTCTTCACCGTCTCCATGTTCTATTAGATCATATTTCTCCTTACACGTATTGTGAGTTAGACACCATTTTATTCTCTCTGGGATCTACCTTATCATGAATTCTGTTGATGATAAAGCTACTACGACCTCTCTATCATCCATTAATTTTAAAACGGATCTTCGTTTGACTATGATCTCTCTTACCAGTGCAAAGAACTACCTTCAATAGTTCCGTACTGTGGAACGAGCCTTGAAAAACAAAGGCCTTCACCGCTACTTGACGGATGCTCCTCTTGACTCTAAAGATCCCAATTTTGATACATGGTTCCAGAATGATAACAAGGTATCGTTTGGTTGTCTAACTCTATGGATTCTTGCTGCTATACGTCTATTATGTCTCTAAAAACTACAAAGGAAGTGTGGACACAACTTCGTTCTCTATACTCGTCTGGAGATAACTTGCAGAATTTATATGATATCTTCCACATCTTTACTACGGCCAATCTAGGTGAAGATATCCAGGATTTTGATACCCTCTTCAGTGGACTTCTTGATAAGTGGAACGTCTATCAGCCTATCTTTACCGACTCTGCCGTCACTCACAAACAACACGAGTCTCTTATTGGCACGTTACTCTTGGCTCAACTACCGCCCAGTTTTGAGAGTGTCCCCTCCTTCATTCTTTCTTAAAGTGGTTCTCCGTTATTGACGAGCATCTTATCGTGTGTCCATAGTCTCTTCCCCATCTACTGAGCCTGTCTTGAACGCACTTGTTACTTGAGGTCGTGGACATAGGATCTACACTCAGTCTAGCCGCAGTTTCTCTGATTCTATCTCTGGTGGTCGTGGGGCATCGCGAACTTGTCCCCCTTTAACTGCTCATGGTCGTAGTTTCCGTGGACATGGTCGTAGCCGATCCGGTCTTCATTGTACTTATTACGGCAGCAGTAATCACCGGAGCGACTGGTGTTGGGAGAAGTAAGGCTATCCTGATGATATACCTACCGCTCGCCAGACATCCACGCCGGCAGCTACTGATCAATCTTCCTCCTCTGCCAGACAGATACCTTTATCTAGTGATGAGTGGGGCCAGTTATGTCGTCTCATCTTTTCTGTAGCTCCTTCCAACTTTTCTATTCCGTCAGGTATATTTTTATTTTCTCATTCTGATTCGTGGGTAGCCGATTCCGACTCCTCCCATCACATGTCTTGTGATGGATCATCTGATCTTACTCTAGTCCTCACAAACTTATTTCCATGGATGATAGTAATACTACACCTGTTTCATTCCGCCGACTTATCGCATATTTCATCTCTACATCTTAAAAATGCTTTAATTGTGCTATCTTCAAAACAAAATCTGCTTTCCATTCGTCAGCTTGCAAATGATTCCAACCGCTCAGCAACCTTTTATCCGTCTTACTTTGAAATACAGGATCTTCTGACGAAATACGGATTGGTGGGGGTATGAGAAGAATGGACTGAACGTTGATCACCTTTCCAGTACGTCTGCAGCTGTTTCTACCATCCAATGGCACCGGAGACTTGGTCATCCCCCTCTTTCGTCTTTACGTACTATGTTACCATCTATTAATTTATCAGAATTTAGTTGTGAGTCTTGTATTCTTGGGAAGTATCACCGCTTCTCTTTTTCTCCGGTTAATAAAAGACATGATTTACCCTTTATTTTATTTCACTTCGATATTTGGGGACCCTTTAAATTTCCTGGTGTGTTTGGTTATAAATATTTTGTTACATTTATTGATGACCATTCATGCATGACCTGGCTGTATTTTCTGCACAATAGGTTTGAGATTTTTTCTACTTTTAAAACCTTTGTTGCTGAGATTTCTAATCAATTTGGTGTTTCAGTTAAAATTCTTTGTTCAGATAATACTAAGAAGTATATCAGCACAGACTTTACTACATTTTGTAATATGCGGGGGATATTGCGCCAAACTTCGTGTTCTTATACTCCTCAGCAAAATGGGATTGCTGAACGAAAGAACCGACATTTACTTGAGATGGCTTGTTCTCTTTTCTTACATATGCATGTTCCTAAACGATTATGGAATTTTGCAGTTTTAGCTACCTGTTTTTATATTAATCGCATACCTTCTTCGGTCCTAAGCAACCGATCTCCTTTCTCTATTTTATTTCAACAGGGCAACCATTTTCCTATTCCTCCTAAGGTGTTTGATTACCTATGTTATTTCCATGTTCTCGGTCCTCATATCGGCAAACTTGATCCTGGATCTACACGTATGGTATTTATATGTTACTCTCCATCCCAAAAAGGGTATGTTTGTTTTGATCCTGTCATATCCAAAATTTGTATTTCATGTGGTGTGACTGTAAGTCTACGGTAGCGTCCCGGCCGTCTATCCGATGCCAAAATGCGGAAACGAAAACTTTTTCTAAACTTGAAAACGGCGCTATCGCAGACTTTAATCCCGGATCGAACCATTAACCTATAACTAGCTAACTAGAGAAGGGTTAGAAAAGCTATACCGATCGATCCGTGTCCTTCGGTCTTTGGCCACCAACCCAAGCTCCTCACGGCATCTCCGATCTCCGGTCTCCTCATCGGAAAGGGCACCACATCTTTGAATCCTTTTACGGGCTCCCGCTTCGTCCAATGCAACTCGGACACGAAGTTTGCTAGCCGACGTGTCCAAGGTGATATAGAGAATGTGTGTGATCACTTTGTCTCTTGCATCCATTGATTCTCAACGCATGAGAGTGTATGGATGGAGGTTGAAGATGAAACCATTAATGGAAATGGTGAGCTAGAGGAAGAAGAAGAAGTGGAGCCTTTTCTTTCTTATGTTGTATGATCAAAATGAGAGAGTGAGTATGAAATAATACAAGAGCAAACCCTTCATATGGCAGCCCTCTCTCTCTCCCCCTCTCATTTCATCCACAAATCAATCAAATAATGTGACACATGCACAAAGAAAGAGACCATGAGTCACCACTTATGCATGTGTCACAATTAATGCTCCTAATCATGACATTTAGCTCATTATTTCCATTTGTAAATATTAACCCAAATGTTTACAACAACAAAAAGATACGGCAACATCTAAAGTAAACTCATGACGGATCACAAGGATACCCCTCACCTGTATATACATACCTGCATCCGCATTCCGACCGAATGTGAATGCGATGAGACTAAAGTAATCCAACAAATCTAATACTAGGATCCGACTTAAACCAAAGACCACTAGTATGACCCGTCCGATCATGATCCGTGCACTACTGCACGTGTATGATCGAACCCTGCCATATATCATACGACCTCTACACCGTTTCGCCCGAAACTTGAGAAACTGTCTGTGGGGGACTCTAAAGACTCGTCAATACTTTGGCTGTGAATTTAACCACTAGCACATCAGTGGTACTAGCCGTACGTAACGGGCTACCAGGTATTGACCAAAAGGGAGGTCGATGAGCGAACTCATCCTGACACCCTACTGAGCCTGTCAGTGACAATATCCGTACAGTCCGGTCCGTTCGTCTATGAGCATCGCATGTCGGGCCTAGAGAGTTGGTAAAAGTCAGACCCCCAAAAGCGGTACAAGTCATGCCGGAGTGTAGCCTAGAACACCCTGAGATACTACTGGAATACCTACCACTAAATCTCCTGTCTTGACCAAGGACTTCGTGTAATGGCTCTCCTAGACACAGCGCGATCTCACCCCCAATACCGGGAGAGAAGAAACCCCTGCCGATCCGCTCACTGCCTCCATGTGGCTCGGGACTGTACCCAACTAAAACTTGTTTGCACGACTCCTTTGAGCCGTGGTAGGGTAATAATCAAAGCACAGTAGGAACTCACAAGAGACAAATGACAATCTCAGGTCGATGAACTAACCTGTACACATGTCACCAGGAAACTGCTATCTGACGTCAGGTATAATACCAACTAGCATGTTCCCGGCGAGTCTTGTCCGGTGTACTCATAACCCAATGAGCACCTGTATACATCTTAGGTGAACCAACTGACACCAATGGCTTGTGAGACCGGCCACCGCCCCTCGTCGGGGTCTCGACTGTATACACTAGTCTACTAATGGAGTATCAATGCCCAGTCTCGAAAACTCCCACGACTAGGGACCATTTTAAGGATATGCTTATAGACTACCCAACTCTCACGTATATGATCGCCATCATACTGCTGGTAGTCAAGCAAGAATCCTATGTGCTCTATCAACGTGCAATAGTGACCTGTAATGTCACATAAAGCATGTACACGATGATAAAGATAAACCAGATAGCATACTATCATCTTGAGTAAGACTGTCCTACCGGTATAGGTCCTCCCTCAATCATTGCAATCACGTGCCTGTGATCCAATAATTAACTCTGAGGGCACTATATCCAACAGTGACCTTCTTAGAAGATCAAGCATATTTTCCACCTCCTGTTAAGGAACCCACTTTCACTATTTCGACTTCGGTCCCACACATTATCGTTCTCAGGGCAGGGTAATTATGTTAGTGTATGTTGATAGCATTATCATCACTGAAGATGATTCTTCTGGTATCTCCAACTTGAAAGAACATTTGGCTTCACACTTCCATACCAAGGATTTTAGGCCACTTAGATATTTCTTTGGAATTGAAGTATCACGTAATTCTGGTAGATTGTAACTCTCTCAGCGCGAGTATGCGCTTGATCTTCTATTCGAGATATGATTTCTGGTATGTAAACCAGCAAACACCCTTATGGATTCTTTAGTCAAGTTATCTCGATTAAGCTCTTTCTCGGATCCTCCACTACCTGGTCCATGACGATATCGACGTCTAGTTGGGAAGCTTATTTACCTCGCTGTCACTCGACCAGATATTTCCTTTGCCGTTAACATAGTGATTCAATATATGCAGAATCTTTTAACCTCTCACTTTAAGGAATTTGAGTATATTCTCGGATACATCAAAGGTTCTCCAAGACAAGGTCTTCTTTACAAACCATCATCTATATTGTTGCTCACAGCCTTTGCAGATATTGACTTTGCTAGTTCCGTTGCTGATCGTCGTTCTACGAGTGGCTATTGCGTCTTCGTGAGCGGAAACTTGGTTATATGGAAAAGCAAAATGCAAAATGTAGTTGCTTGTTTTTCTGCAGAGGGTGAGTATAGATTTATGGCGCATACAGTTGCTGAATTGGTATGGCTTGCCTCTCTATTGGCAGATCTTGAAGTTTCTTCTTCTCTTCCGACTACACTCTTCTGTGATAACAAGGCCGCAACTCACATTGCTGATAATCCAGTTTTTTATGAGCAGACCAAACATATCGAGATTGATTGTCACTTCATTCGTGATAAAGTGACAGATAAGATTGTTGCACTTCAGCATGTTTACTCTGCAACTCAACCATCAGATATTCTTACCAAAGCTTTTTCTCGACCGGTTTTCGCTCGTCTTCTGTCCAAACTTGACATGATTGACATCTATACTCCAGTTTGAGGGGGAGTGTTATGAATATTGTTATGGAAATATTTTTAGCTATTATATTCAGTTATTAGTTTGATCAGTTATTATACGTTTATTAGGAGAGGGGATCTATAACTCTCATATATAATTGTATGCCAATTATTTTTCGAATAAGCCAATAAGATTATTCTTTTCTCAATTATTTCACTTTTTATATTTCTTTCTGTATGTTCTATTTATGATTAATTCTTTTATATAAAATGGATAAATATGTTGTGTAGTTTCCCTGGCCAATGGATGATGCTAGCATGAGTTCTATAATGCAAATCCAATGCAGACAAGCTTATGAAAATGTGATTATTTCGTTCTCCCCCAACCCCCAAAAGAATATAGCTATTGCGCCCATATCCAGGATGGATCTGATCCGCCTGTTCGCCCAATACACCACCCAAGGCTCCATCCGCTTAGACCATATGGAGATTTAACCAAACCCTAGATATTCAACACTGTAGCGCCTTAAAAAGACACCCGGCAACGAAGATTACAGTTTGTATTTGGTAAATGTCAGACATGGATACAGATATGAAATGAATATGGGAAAATATATACATAATAAAGACAAAAAGCACTATGTTCGGTGTCGACATAGATAAGGAACAGATATAGATGTTACAATATCCATATTCGGAGGCTATTGGCGGATTCGGATAGTTATCGGAAATGAAAATACTATCACTATTTGATAACAATTGGATAAGAAACGGAGCCCGCTAGGATTCTCCGAATTCGTTTACATCCATTGGTATTTTGAGCATTTCAAGTCCCTTATTTTGATAAAAATTAAATTCTTATATAGGGTTAAACCCTAATTTTATCAGAGGAATTAAATTCCTATATCTTTTGGAAGAATTAAATTCTTCAAACTTAGTTTTTCCTCTTGAGTTTTGAGTCTACATGACAGAATCTCCCCGATGAGAATTAAATTCTCAACTTGTGGGGAGATCTGCTTCTGCAGACCTCAAGTAGAGAAAGAACTAAGTTCTTTTTAGAAGAGTTAAACTCTTGAAATGGCAAAGAAGAGATAAAATGATCTCTATGTCTTTCTTCTTACCCAGGGTTTCTTTTTTTAAAAGAGAGCTCTTCTTCTTTTTTTTTCTTTTATCTAATCTTATCGGGGGGTCTCTCCTGCTTTTTTTATGTCTCTCTGTGCAAGACTTGAAGTCTTGAGTACTTTATATAGTAGAGGTGGATTTGTTGATTCAGTTAAGGAAATCTTTCATTGAGAGATTTTTAATTGATCTGGAGATTTTATCCACCGTTGGATCTTTGATCTAAGGACTTCTGTTTTACAGAAGATATTTTTCTTGTTTTTAACAAGATCGGGGAAATATTTTCTCATACAGAACTTATTCTGTAGCTTGGTGATTTTTAATCACCATTGGATTTGTAATCCGACGGTGCTCTGTTTTACAGAGAGCAATCTTTCTTGTTTAGAAAGATCAAAGGAAATATTTTCCAAATAGGGTTTTGATCCCTTTATTTAGAATTTAATTCTATTCAGCTCAGAAGGCTTTTAAGACCACTCACATGTAGCACGAGAACCCACAGAGTTAAACTCATTTGCTTAGGTGCAACAGCCCAAAAAAGGCATCACGTGCTGACACGTGAGCCTTTCTGGCCTGTCATTTGTTTTAAAATGGCGCCTATATACTTTGTATATAGACGTCACGTGCTTACATGTGAGGCTCTATTTCAGCCTATAAACCCAGCGCCTATAATCTTTATATAGGCGCTCACGTGTGGGCTTGTGATGTTTTATTAGTGGGAATTTTCCCATCGCTTTTTCTCTCTTTTTTTTCTTTTCTTCTTTTTTAAGTGTTATAAGGGAGTAAATAGCTCTTGGCCGAAAATTTTGGCGGGAACAGTGGTTCTCCGTCATCGACGAGCATGTTATCGTGTGTCCACAGTCTCTTCCCTATCTACTGAGTCTGTCTCGAACGCACTTGTTACTTGAGGTCGTGGACATGGGAGCTACACTCAGTCTAGCCGCGGTTCCTCTGATTCTATCTCTGGTGGTCGTGGGGCATCGCGAGGTTGTCCCCCTTTAACTGCTCATGGTCGTAGTTTCCGTAGACGTGGTCGTGGACAATCCGTCCTTCATTGTATTCATTACGGCGGCAGTAATCACCGAAGCGACTGGTGTTGGGAGAAGTAAGGCTATCCCGATGATATACCTACCGCTCGCCAGACATCCACGCCGGCAGCTACTGATCAATCTTCCTCCTCTGCCGGACAGATACCTTTATCTAGTGATGAGTGGGGCCAGTTACGTCGTCTCATCTTTTCTGTAGCTCCTTCCAACTTTTCTATTCCTTCGGGTATATTTTTATTTTCTCATTCTGATTCGTGGGTAGCCGATTCCGGCGCCTCCCATCACATGTCTTGTGATGGACCATATGATCTTACTCTAGTCCTCACAAACTTATTTCCATGGCTGATAGTAATACTACACCTGTTTCATTCCGCTGACTTATCGCTTATTTCATCTCTACATCTTAAAAATGCTTTAATTGTGTCATCTTTCAAAACAAAACCTTCTTTCCATTCGTCAACTTGCAAATGATTCCAACTGCTCAGCAACCTTTTATCCGTCTTACTTTGAAATACAGGATCTTCCGACCAAATAACGGATTGGTGGGGGTATGAGAAGAGTGGACTGAATTACGTTGATCACTTTTCCAGTACGTCTGCAGCTGTTTCTACTATCAGTGGCACCGGAGACTTGGTCACCATCCTCTTTCGTCATTACGTACTTTGTTACCTTCTATTAATTTATGTGAGTCTTATATTCTTGGGAAGCGTCATCGCTTCTCTTTTTCTCCGGTTAATAAAAGACATGACTTGCCATTTATTTTAGTTCACTTCGATATTTGGGGACCCTTTAAATTTCCTGGTGTGTTTGGTTATAAATATTTTGTTACATTTATTGATGACCATTCATGCATGACCTGGCTGTATTTTCTGCACAATAGGTCTGAGCTTTTGTCTACTTTTAAAACCTTTGTTGCTCAGATTTTTAATCAATCTGGTGTTTTAGTTAAAATTCTTCGTTCAGATAATACTAAGGAGTATATCAGCACGGACTTTACTATATTTTGTAACATACGGGGAATGTTGCACCAAACTTCGTGTTCTTTTACTCCTCAGCAATATGGGATTGCTGAACGAAAGAACCGAATTTACTTGAGGTGGCTCGTTCTCTTTTCTTACATATGCATGTTCCTAAACGATTATGGAATTTTACAGTTTAAGCTACCTGCTTTTATATCAATCGCATGCCTTCTTCGGTCCTAGGCAACCGATCTCCTTTCTCTATTTTATTTCCACAGGGCAACCATTTTCCTATTCCTCCTAAGGTATTTGATTGCCTATGCTATTTCCATGTTCTCGGTCCTCATATCGACAAACTTGATCCTGGATCTACACGTATGGTATTTATTGGTTACTCTCCATCCCAAAAAGGGTATGTTTGTTTTGATCCTGTCATATCCAAAGTTTGTATTTCATGTGGCGTGATCTTCTTAGAAGATCAAGCTTATTTTCCACCTCCTGTTAAGGAACCCACTTTTACTATTCCGACTTCGGTCCTACACATTATCGTTCTCAGGGCAGAGTAATTGTGTTAGTGTATGTTGATAAGATTATCATCACTGAAGATGATTCTGTTGGTATCTCCAAGGTGAAAGAACATTTGGCTTCACACTTTCATACCAAGGATCTTGGGCCACTTAGATATTTCTTTGGAATTGAAGTATCACGTAATTCTGGTAGATTGCAACTCTCTCAGCGCAAGCATGCGCTTGATCTTCTATCCGAGACATGATTTCTGGGATGTAAACCAGCAAACACCCCATGGATTCTGTAGTCAAGTTATCTCGATTAAGCTCTTTCTCGGATCCTCCACTACCCGACCCATGACGATATCGACGACTATTGGCGGATTCAGATAGTTATCGGAAATGAAAATACTATCACTGCTAACAATTGGATACGAAACGGAGCCCGCTAGGATTCTCCGTATTCGTTTACATCCCTTGGTATTTTTTTCATCTGGTTTTTTTTCCCCTTCTTTTGTTTTATTATTTTTTTGGTAATAATTTGTATTTGGATTGAAGAAGTCATGTTTATTCTCTGGCACTTAGGAGGAGATGAGGTAATTAACCAGTAGCCTTGATTCCTAAAAAACCCCAAACGTGTTGGTTAAACTTCAAAAAACCCCAAAAAACTTTTAAAATACACAGAAAACTACCACAACACTTTCAAAATACATAAGAAACCGAGACAACTTTCAAAACTAAGAAAAACTACCGGAAATAAAGTGTCACATCAGCAATAAATTGCACGAAACTGCCAAAAAACCGGAAAAAATCGTACCATGGTAGTTTCTCGCAATTTAGCAAAAAGGTTGGTTTTTTTTTTTTTTTGAAATTAAGCTTAAATAATATTTATTCTTGAAAACTTGAGTCTTTTTGGATGTACTAGCTAGATTTTTGAGTTGATTGGTAATCTGCTATTGTGAGAGCCGGATATCCATAGAAGATCTGACGTTGTGGCAAGTTGACATTTCTCAAAGTACTTAATTAATATCGCTGCTTTCTGGATTTATCATCTTGTATGCTGCTTGCTCATGGTCTCAAACAATGTCGAGAGCTTATATATCTATCTGGTCCGAGTCTCAATAGGCTTGGTATACATAACTGGTTGCTTAACAAAATCTAAGAAAGCATGAAAGTTTTCGCTTTCCTTCTAGCTTCTCTCATATCCATCGCTGGCTTAAACCCTGCCACCTGCATCTGCAACGACAATTATGACGGCAATAACTACGCCGTCGGCACAGCTGGCGGGGTCCGATTCGACAAAGAAATCGGGCTCGAAAATGCCATGTTCACCCTCCAAAATTCCTCTGCCTTATTCTACATAATCTTCAATCAGAGACCCCCGCAAGAATGCAAGAACATCTCCCTCGTTACTTTAAACATCCAACCCATGAGCGGGATTGCAACCAATGTCGACAACAGCGTCAACAGTGAGATCTTCATGAACTCTAATTACATCGGAGACTATTCCGGCGATATAAAGACCGAGTTTACGGGCATCATGTATCATGAGATTGCACGTGTCAGGCAGTATGCAGGAAATGGTGTCGCCCCGACGTGGTTGTTAACCGGCATTGCAGATTTTTTCAGGTTTTTATTTTTCCCTCCCTTTTTCTGTTCTCCTTTTTTTTTCCTTTTCTTTTTCCGGTGTCGATAGAGTTTAAACGGATTAATTTTTATTCAGGTTGAAAGGAGGATATGCTTCGGCAAAATGGGTGAAACCCGGGGGAGGACTCGATTGGGAAGAGGGGTACAGTGTAACTGCTCTGTTTCTTGATTACTGCAACAACGTTTACAGGGGATTTGTGTCCAATCTCAATTTGGCGATAAAGGATGGATACAGTGATGCCGTTTTCCAGACGTTGACAGGAAAAACGGTTGTCGAGCTTTGGAACGAATATAAAAGGCAGTATTTGCATGGATGAGTGTTATATGCTTTCGAGGAACGATCCACGAATAAATGTTTGAGGGTTTCTTGCATGAATGCATGAGATCCAAGATGTCATTGTGTGTTTAGGCTTGTTAAATGCAACCTGTATTTTCTGTTTGATTTATTAAATAAATGAGTACTCCTTTTTATATTTCTTTTTGTATGTTCTGTTCATGTTTCTTTTAGATAAATTAGTTGAATAATTTCTATTATACAGCGGTTAAAAGAATGTGAAGACGGCACCTTTGATCTGTTAGCAAGCTAACAGATAAGTTTTACTAAAATCAAGTGCACAGTGCGACAAAACGGCGCATTTGCAGATTAGCAGTTGTATGAGTTGGTGGATGCAATTGTTGCTTTGATAATTTATGTTCATGGCGTGGACGAAATACAAGTCAACTAAAAGGTAGCTCGGACTTGGAGTCTGAGACGGTCTATTGCACTTGCACAAGGTTTTTTTCAAACGTCGGTTATGTCATGGCCAATTGCCAAAAATTTTCGTACCAAGGCTAATTGACTTCTCGGATGATCAAGCATAGGACGATGCATTATCTTAAAAATTGGTTTGAATATGTCGTTTCTAAATTAAAGTATGTAGATGGAGTATAAGGTTAACATCGTAGGTCTATAATGATAATATGGCCATGGCAGATTGATCTTTATGATAATCAGGACAGTCAGACACAAGCCGATGTAGAAAAAATTTTTTTTTTTGATGTGGCCCCTTTTGGGAATCGAACCGGCGACTTCTCATATTGAAAAGGAAATTAACATCACTGAGCTAGGCCGGGTTGGTGATGTAGAATTTTGTTTGTCTTGTGTTGTTTTTTTGTCTCGTCATCAACGAAATAGGTTTTTTTTGGTCTAGATTTTATGAGATTTCATCAACAATAACAAGTTGCATGCCACCATCAACAAATTTGTGCTCAAATTGGCAATGAAGTCTTTCCCCCCAAGTCTCAGCCCACCGATTTCAATACGGTCATGAATTTGCTGATGATGGAATGAAAGCGAAATTGCAATTGTTTGGGGGGAGAGAGACAACAGGGTTTGCACCATGTCTTTAGTCAACAGGGTTAGGGTTTCCCAAACCATGGTTTCATGGATTTGTTTCAAGACTAAACTTCAATAATTGAAGCCGAGAGAGCCGTTTGACAACCAAAAATAGAGTTCCTCGATCCGCGTTGAGTTTCAAAAAATTTCAAGTGCTCGAAACTCCCTATTATTAAGCTCCAAAAAGATTGGATATTTTCAAAGTTTCAAGTCTCTCTCTTGTTATAACATTATTTTAAATGGAACCATGGTTTCAAGACCTGTTGCAAAATGACCCTATACTTTGTGAAACCCCATTTTTATGAAACTGCGATTTACATACATGCAAACTGCAACTTTGTTTAATTTAAATGAACATTGGGGTATGGAAATCTTGTTGCCAAGCTGGGACTTAAAGTAATCAGCTCCTTTTTGTTGAAGGGTTTTATCAACTAAAATTGGGTTATGCTTTTTTTAATTGATTGATATAAGGGCTCCACAAATCCTGGTGATTTTGGAAAAACAACACTATAAATTTAATATTCTAAATAGGTTTAAATCCAATAAACTTTCTTCTAGTTTCGGCCCGCGGCAACAAACCATCCTATGGTTTTTTGGCAGAAAACTATCATATCTAATGGCCTCCCGTAGCATTAACAGTCTGCGTCATCGCCATTGGCTGACACGTTATCACAAAATTTCAATTATTCTTAAAATACCCCCATCTTCCATCTCCTAACCCTAGCTCCGTCCCGTCGTCGCTGCCCCGCTGTCCCGCGGCAACAGACATCCACGCCGGCAGCTACTGATCAATCTTCCTCCTCCGCCAGACAGATACCTTTATCTAGTGATGAGTGGGGCCAGTTATGTCGTCTCATCTTTTCTGTAGCTCCTTCCAACTTTTCTATTCCGTCAGGTATATTTTTATTTTCTCATTCTGATTCGTGGGTAGCCGATTCCGACTCCTCCCATCACATGTCTTGTGATAGATCATCTGATCTTACTCTAGTCCTCACAAACTTATTTCCATGGATGATAGTAATACTACACCTGTTTCATTCTGCCGACTTATCGCTTATTTCATCTCTACATCTTAAAAATGCTTTAATTGTGCTATCTTCAAAACAAAACCTGATTTCCATTCGTCAGCTTGCAAATGATTCCAACCGCTCAGCAACCTTTTATCCGTCTTACTTTGAAATACAGGATCTTCTGACGAAATAACGGATTGGTGGGGGTATGAGAAGAATAGACTGAATTACGTTGATCACCTTTCCAGTACGTCTGCAGCTGTTTCTACTATCCAATGGCACCGGAGACTTGGTCATCCCCCTCTTTCGTCTTTACGTACTATGTTACCATCTATTAATTTATCAGAATTTAGTTGTGAGTCTTGTATTCTTGGGAAGTATCACCGCTTCTCTTTTTCTCCGGTTAATAAAAGACATGATTTACCCTTTATTTTATTTCACTTCGATATTTGGGGACCCTTTAAATTTCCTGGTGTGTATGGTTATAAATATTTTGTTACATTTATTGATGACCATTCATGGATGACCTGGCTGTATTTTCTGCACAATAGGTTTGAGATTTTTTCTACTTTTAAAACCTTTGTTGTTGAGATTTCTAATCAATTTGGTGTTTCAGTTAAAATTCTTTGTTCAGATAATACTAAGAAGTATATCAGCACAGACTTTACTACATTTTGTAACATGCGGGGGATATTGCACCAAACTTCATGTTCTTATACTCCTCAGCAAAATGGGATTGCTGAACGAAAGAACCGATATTTACTTGAGATGGCTTGTTCTCTTTTCTTACATATGCATGTTCCTAAACGATTATGGAATTTTGCAGTTTTAGTTACCTGTTTTTATATTAATCGCATGCCTTCTTCGGTCCTAAGCAACCGATCTCCTTTCTCTATTTTATTTCAACAGGGCAACCATTTTCCTATTCCTCCTAAGGTGTTTGATTGCCTATGTTATTTCCATGTTCTCGGTCCTCATATCGGCAAACTTGATCCTGGATCTACACGTATGGTATTTATATGTTACTCTCCATCCCAAAAAGGGTATGTTTGTTTTGATCCTGTCATATCCAAAATTTGTATTTCATATGGTGTGACTGTAAGTCTACGGTAGCGCCCCGGCCATCTATCCGATGCCAAAATGCGGAAACGAAAACTTTTTCTAAACCTGAAAACGGCGCTATCGCAGACTTTAATCCCGGATCGAACCATTAACCTATAACTAGCTAACTAGAGAAGGGTTAGAAAAGCTATACCGATCGATCCGTGTCCTCCGGTCTCTGGCCACCAACCCAAGCTCCTCGCGGCATCTCCGATCTCCGGTCTCCTCATCGGAAAGGGCACCACATCTTCGAATCCTTTTACGGGCTCCCGCTTCGTCCAAAGCAACTCGGACACGAAGTTTGCTAGCCGACGTGTCCAAGGTGATGTAGAGAATGTGTGTGATCACTTTGTCTTTTTCATCCATTGATTCTCAACGCATGAGAGTGTATGGATGGAGCTTGAAGATGAAGCCATTAATGGAAATGGTGAGCTAGAGGAAGAAGAAGAAGTGGAGCCTTTTCTTTCTTATGTTGTATGATCAAAATGAGAGAGTGAGTATGAAATAATACAAGAGCAAACCCTTCATATGGCAGCCCTCTCTCTCTCCCTCTCATTTGATCCACAAATCAATCAAATAATGTGACACATGCACAAAGAAAGAGACCATGAGTCACTACTTATGCATGTGTCACAATTAATGCTGCTAATCATGACATTTAGCTCATTATTTCCATTTGTAAATATTAACCCAAATGTTTACAACAACAAAAAGATACGGCAACATCTAAAGTAAACTCGTGACGGATCACAAGGATACCCCTCACCTGTATATACATACATGCATCCGCATTCCGACCGAATGTGAATGCGATGAGACTAAAGTAATCCAACAAATCTAATACCAGGATCCGACTTAAACCAAAGCCCACTAGTATGATCCGCCCGATCATGATCCGTGCACTACTGCACGTATATGATCGAACCCTGCCATATATCATACGGCCTCTACACCGTTTCGCCCGAAACTTGAGAAACTGTCTGTGGGGGACTCTAAAAACTCGTCAATACTTTGGCTGTGGATTTAACCACTAGCACGTCAGTGGTACTAGCCGTACGTAACGGGCTACCAGGTATTGACCAAAAGGGAGGTCGATGAGCGAACTCATCCTGACGCCCTACAGAGCCTGTCAGTAACAATATCCGTACAGTCCGGTCCGTTCGTCTATGAGCATCGCATGTCGGGCCTAGGGGGTTGGTAAAATTCAGACCCCCAAAAGCGGTACAAGTCGTGCCGGAGTGTAGCCCAGAACACCCTGAGATACTACTGGAATACCTACCACTAAATCTCCTATCTTGGCCAAGGACTTCGTGTAATGGCTCTCCTAGACACAGCGCGATCTCACCCCCAATACCGGGAGAGACGAAACCCCTGCCGTTCCGCTCACTGCCTCCATGTGGCTCGGGACTGTACCCAACTAAAACTTGTTTGCACGACTCCTTTGAGCCGTGGTAGGGTAGTAATCAAAGCACAGTGGGAACTCACAAGAGACAAATGACAATCTCAGGTCGATGAACTAACCTGTACACATGTCACCAGGGAACTGCTATCTGACGTCAGGTATAATACCAACTAGCATGTTCCCGGCGAGTCCTGTCCGGTGTACTCATAACCCAATGAGCACCTGTATACATCTTAGGTGAACCAACTGACACCAATGGCTTGTGAGCCCGGACACCGCCCCTCGTTGGGGTCTCGACTGTATACACTAGTCTACTAATGGAGTATCAATGCCCAGTCTCGAAAACTCCCACGACTAGGGACTATTTTAAGGATGTGCTTATAGACTACCCAACTCTCACGTATATGATCGCCATCATACTGCTGGTAGTCAAGCAAGAATGCTATGTGCTCTATCAACGTGCAATAGTGACCTGTAATGTCACCTAAAGCATGTACACGATGATAAAAATAAACCAGATAGCATACTATCATCTTGAGTAAGACTGTCCTACCGGTATAGGTCCTCCCTCAATCATTGCAATCACGTGCCTGTGATCCAATAATTGACTCTGAGGGCACTATATCCAAAAGTGACCTTCTTAGAAGATCAAGCATATTTTCCACCTCCTGTTAAGGAACCCACTTTTACTATTTCGACTTCGGTCCCACACATTATCGTTCTCAGGGCAGGGTAATTATGTTAGTGTATGTTGATAGCATTATCATCACTGAAGATGATTCTTCTGGTATCTCCAAGGTGAAAGAACATTTGGCTTCACTCTTCCATACCAAGGATATTAGGCCACTTAGATATTTCTTTGGAATTGAAGTATCACGTAATTCTGGTAGATTGTAACTCTCTCAGCGCGAGTATGCGCTTGATCTTCTATTCGAGATATGATTTCTGGTATGTAAACCAGCAAACACCCTTATGGATTCTTTAGTCAAGTTATCTCGATTAAGCTCTTTCTCGGATCCTCCACTACCTGGTCCATGACGATATCGACGTCTAGTTGGGAAGCTTATTTACCTCGCTGTCACTCGACCAGATATTTCCTTTGCCGTTAGCATAGTGATTCAATATATGCAGAATCTTTTAACCTCTCACTTTAAGGAATTTGAGTATATTCTCGGATACATCAAAGGTTCTCCAAGACAAGGTCTTCTTTACAAACCATCATCTATATTGTTGCTCACAGCCTTTGCAAATATTGACTTTGCTGGTTCCGTTGCTGATCGTCGTTCCACGAGTGGCTATTGCGTCTTCGTGAGCGGAAACTTGGTTATATGGAAAAGCAAAATGCAAAATGTAGTTGCTTGTTTTTCTGCAGAGGGTGAGTATAGATTTATGGCGCATACAGTTGCTGAGTTGGTATGGCTTGCCTTTCTGTTGGCAGATCTTGGAGTTTCTTCTTCTCTTTCGACTACACTCTTCTGTGATAACAAGGCCGCAACTCACATTGCTGATAATCCAGTTTTTTATGAGCAGACCAAACATATCGAGATTGATTGTCACTTCATTCGTGATAAAGTGACAGATAAGATTGTTGCACTTCAGCATGTTTACTCTGCAACTCAACAATCAGATATTCTTACCAAAGCTCTTTCTCGACCGGTTTTCGCTCGTCTTCTGTCCAAACTTGACATGATTGACATCTATACTCCAGTTTGAGGGGGAGTGTTATGAATATTGTTATGAAAATATTTTTAGCTATTATATTCAGTTATTAGTTTGATTAGTTATTATACGTTTATTAGGAGAGGGGATCTATAACTCTCATATATAATTATATGCCAATTATTTTTCGAATAAGCCAATAAGATTATTCTTTTCTCAATTATTTCACTTTTTATATTTCTTTCTGTTTGTTCTATTTATGTTTAATTCTTTTATATAAAATGGATAAATATGTTGTGTAGTTTCCCTGGCCAATGGATGATGCTAGAATGAGTTCTATAATGCAAATCCAATGCAGACAAGCTTCTGAAAATGTGATTATTTCGTTCTCCCCCAACCCCCAAAAGAATATAGCTATTGCGTCCATATCCAGGATGGATCTGATCCGCCTGTTCACCCAATACACCACCCAAGGCTCCATCCGCTTAGACCATATGGAGATTTAACCAAACCCTAGATATTCAACACTGTAGCGCCTTAAAAAGACACCCGGCAACGAAGATTACAGTTTGTATTTGGTAAATGTCGGACATGGATACAGATATGAAATGAATATGGGAAAATATATACATAATAAAGACAAAAAGCACTATGTTCGGTGTCGACATAGATAAGGAACAGATATAGATGTTACAATATCCATATTCGGAGGCTATTGGCGTATTCGGATAGTTATTGGAAATGAAAATACTATCACTATTTGAGAACAATTGGATAAGAAACGGAGCCCGCTAGGATTCTCCGTATTCGTTTACATCCATTGGTATTTTGAGCATTTCAAGTCCCTTATTTTGATAAAAATTAAATTCTTATATAGGGTTAAACCCTAATTTTATCAGAGGAATTAAATTCCTATATCTTTTGGAAGAATTAAATTCTTCAAACTTAGTTCTTCCTCCTGAGTTTTGAGTCTACATGACAGAATCTCCCCGATGAGAATTAAATTATCAACTTGTGGGGAGATCTGCTTCTGCAGACCTCAAGCAGAGAAAGAACTAAGTTCTTTTTAAAAGAGTTAAACTCTTGAAATGGTAAAGAAGAGATAAAATGATCTCTATGTCTTTCTTCTTATCCAGGGTTTCTTTTTTTAAAAGAGAGCTCTTTTTTTTTTCTTTTATCTAATCTTATCGGGGGGCCTCTCCTGTTTTTTTTATGTCTCTCTGTGCAAGACTTGAAGTCTTGGGTCCTTTATATAGTAGAGGTAGATTTGTTGATTCAGTTAAGGAAATCTTTCATTGAGAGATTTTTAATTGATCTGGGGATTTTATCCACCGTTGGATCTTTGATCTAAGGACTTCTGTTTTACAGAAGATATTTTTCTTGTTTTTAACAAGATTGGGGAAATATTTTCCCATACAGAACTTATTCTGTAGCTTGGTGATTTTTAATCACCATTGGATTTGTAATCCGACGGTGCTCTGTTTTACAGAGAGCAATCTTTCTTGTTTAGAAAGATCAAAGGAAATATTTTCCAAAAAGGATTTTGATCCATTTATTTAGAATTTAATTCTATTCAGCTCAGAAGGCTTTTAAGACCACTCACATGTAGCACGAGAACCCACAGAGTTAAACTCATTTGCTTAGGTGCAACAGCCCAAAAAAGGCATCACGTGCTGACACGTGAGCCTTTCTGGCCTGTCATTTGTTTTAAAATGGCGCCTATATACTTTGTATATACACGTCACGTGCTTACATGTGAGGCTCTATTTCAGCCTATAAACCCAGCGCCTATAATCTTTATATAGGCGCTCACGTGTGGGCATGTGATGTTTTATTAGTGGGAATTTTCCCATCGCTTTATCTTTCTTTCTTTTCTTTTCTTCTTTTTTAAGTGTTATAAGGGAGTAAATAGCTCTTGGCCGAAAATTTTGGCGGGAACAGTGGTTCTCCGTCATTGACGAGCATGTTATCGTGTGTCCACAGTCTCTTCCCTATCTACTGAGTCTGTCTCGAACGCACTTGTTACTTGAGGTCGTGGACGTGGGAGCTACACTCAGTCTAGCCGCGGTTCCTCTGATTCTATCTCTGGTGGTCGTGGGGCATCGCGAGGTTGTCCCCCTTTAACTGCTCATGGTCGTAGTTTCCTTGGACGTGGTCGTGGATGATCCGTCCTTCATTGTACTCATTACGGCGGCAGTAATCACCGAAGCGACTTGTGTTGGGAGAAGTAAGGCTATCCCGATGATATACCTACCGCTCGCCAGACATCCACGCCGGCAGCTACTGATCAATCTTCCTCCTCTGCCGGACAGATACCTTTATCTAGTGATGAGTGGGGCCAGTTACGTCGTCTTATCTTTTCTGTAGCTCCTTCCAACTTTTCTATTCCTTCGGGTGTATTTTTATTTTCTCATTTTGATTCGTGGGTAGCCGATTCCGGCGCCTCCCATCACATGTCTTGTGATGGACCATATGATCTTACTCTAGTCCTCATAAACTTATTTCCATGGCTGATAGTAATACTACACCTGTTTCATTCCGCTGACTTATCGCTTATTTCATCTCTACATCTTAAAAATGCTTTAATTGTGCCATCTTTCAAAACAAAACCTTCTTTCCATTCGTCAACTTGCAAATGATTCCAACTGCTCAGCAACCTTTTATCCGTCTTACTTTAAAATACAGGATCTTCCGACCAAATAACGGATTGGTGGGGTAATGAGAAGAGTGGACTGAATTACGTTGATCACTTTTCCAGTACGTCTGCAGCTGTTTCTACTATCAGTGGCACCGGAGACTTGGTCACCATCCTCTTTCGTCATTACGTACTATGTTACCTTCTATTAATTTATCAGAATTTAGTTGTGAGTCTTATATTCTTGGGAAGCGTCACCGCTTCTCTTTTTCTCCGGTTAATAAAAGACATGACTTGCCATTTATTTTAGTTCACTTCGATATTTGGGGACCCTTTAAATTTCCTGGTGTGTTTGGTTATAAATATTTTGTTACATTTATTGATGACCATTCATGCATGACCTGGCTGTATTTCTGCACAATAGGTCTGAGCTTTTGTCTACTTTTAAAACCTTTGTTGCTGAGATTTTTAATCAATTTGGTGTTTTAGTTAAAATTCTTCGTTCAGATAATACTAAGGAGTATATCAGCACGGACTTTACTATATTTTGTAACATACGGGGAATATTGCACCAAACTTCGTGTTCTTTTACTCCTCAGCAATATGGGATTGCTGAACGAAAGAACCGACATTTACTTGAGGTGGCTCGTTCTCTTTTCTTACATATGCATGTTCCTAAACGATTATGGAATTTTGCAGTTTAAGCTACCTGCTTTTATATCAATCGCATGCCTTCTTCGGTCCTAGGCAACCGATCTCCTTTCTCTATTTTATTTCCACAGGGCAACCATTTTCCTATTCCTCCTAAGGTATTTGATTGCCTATGCTATTTCCATGTTCTCCGTCCTCATATCGACAAACTTGATCCTGGATCTACACGTAAGGTATTTATTGGTTACTCTCCATCCTAAAAAGGGTATGTTTGTTTTGATCCTGTCATATCCAAAGTTTGTATTTCATGTGGCGTGATCTTCTTAGAAGATCAAGCTTATTTTCCACCTCCTGTTAAGGAACCCACTTTTACTATTCCGACTTCGGTCCTACACATTATCGTTCTCAGGGCAGAGTAATTGTGTTAGTGTATGTTGATAAGATTATCATCACTGAAGATGATTCTGTTGGTATCTCCAAGGTGAAAGAACATTTGGCTTCACACTTTCATACCAAGGATCTTGGGCCACTTAGATATTTCTTTGGAATTGAAGTATCACGTAATTCTGGTAGATTGCAACTCTCTCAGCGCAAGCATGCACTTGATCTTCTATCCGAGACATGATTTCTGGGATGTAAACCAACAAACACCCAATGGATTCTGTAGTCAAGTTATCTCAATTAAGCTCTTTCTCGGATCCTCCACTACCCGACCCATGACGATATCGACGACTATTGGCGGATTCAGATAGTTATCGGAAATGAAAATACTATCACTGTTAACAATTGGATACGAAACGGAGCCCGCTAGGATTCTCCGTATTCGTTTACATCCCTTGGTATTTTTTTCATCTGGTTTTTTCTTTCCTTCTTTTGTTTTATTATTTTTTTGGTAATAATTTGTATTTGGATTGAAGAAGTCATGTTTATTCTCTGGCACTTAGGAGGAGATGAGGTAATTAACCAGTAGCCTTGATTCCAAAAAAACCCCAAACGTGTTGGTTAAACTTCAAGAAATCCCAAAAAACTTTTAAAATACACAGAAAACTACCACAACACTTTCAAATACATAAGAAACCGAGGCAAAACTTTCAAAACTACGAAAAACTACCGGAAATAAAGTGTCACATCAGCAATAAATTGCACGAAACTGCCAAAAAACCGGAAAAAATCGTACCATGGTAGTTTCTCGTAATTTAGCAAAAAGGTTGGTTTTTTTTTTATTTTAATTAAGCCTAAATAATATTTATTCTTGAAAACTTGAGTCTTTTTGGATGTACTAGCTAGATTTTTGAGTTGATTGGTAATCTGCTATTGTGAGAGCCGGATATCCATAGAAGATCTGACATTGTGGCAAGTTGACATTTCTCAAAGTACCTAATTAATATCGCTGCTTTCTGGATTTATCATCTTGTATGCTTCAATGCTTGATCATGGTCTCAAACAATGTCGAGAGCTTTATATATCTATCGGGCCCGAGTCTCAATAGGCTTGGCATACATAACTGGTTGCTTAACAAAATCTAAGAAAGCATGAAAGTTTTCGCTTTCCTTCTAGCTTCTCTCATATCCATCGCTGGCTTAAACCCTGCCACCTGCATCTGCAACGACAATTATGACGGCAACAACTACGCCGTCGGCACAGCTGGCGGGGTCCGATTCGACAAAGAGATCGGGCTCGAAAATGCCATGTTCACCCTCCAAAATTCCTCTGCCTTATTCTACATAATCTTCAATCAGAGACCCCCGCAAGAATGCAAGAACATCTCCCTCGTTACTTTAAACATCCAACCCATGAGCGGGATTGCAACCAATGTCGACAACAGCGTCAACAGTGAGATCTTCATGAACTCTAATTACATCGGAGACTATTCCGGCGATATAAAGACCGAGTTTACGGGCATCATGTATCATGAAATTGCACGTGTCAGGCAGTATGCAGGAAATGGTGTCGCCCCGACGTGGTTGTTAACCGGCATTGCAGATTTTTTCAGGTTTTTATTTTTCCCTCCCTTTTCTGTTCTCTTTCTTTCTTTCTTTTCTTTTTCCGGTGTCGATAGAGTTTAAACAGATTAATTTTTATTCAGGTTGAAAGGAGGATATGCTTCGGCAAAATGGGTGAAACCCGGGGGAGGACTCGATTGGGAAGAGGGGTACAGTGTAACTGCTCTGTTTCTTGATTACTGCAACAACGTTTACAGGGAATTTGTGTCCAATCTCAATTTGGCGATAAAGGATGGATACAGTGATGCCGTTTTCCAGACGTTGACAGGAAAAACGGTTGTCGAGCTTTGGAACGAATATAAAAGGCAGTATTTGCATGGATGAGTGTTTATGCTTTCGAGGAACGATTCACGAATAAATGTTTGAGGGTTTCTTGCATGAATGCATGAGATCCAAGATGTCATTGTGTGTTTAGGTTTGTTAAATGCAACCTGTATTTTCTGTTTGATTTATTAAATAAATGAGTACTCCTTTTTATATTTCTTTTTGTATGTTCTGTTCATGTTTCTTTTAGATAAATTAGTTGACTAATTTCTATTATACAGCGGTTAAAAGAATGTGAAGACGGCACCTTTGATCTGTTAGCAAGCTAACAGATAAGTTTTACTAAAATCAAGTGCACAGTGCGACAAAACGGCGCATTTGCAGATTAGCAGTTGTATGAGTTGGTGGATGCAATTGTTGCTTTGATAATTTATGTTCATGGCGTGGACGAAATACAAGTCAACTAAAAGGTAGCTCGGACTTGGAGTCTGAGACGGTCGATTGCACTTGCACAAGGTTATTTTCAAATGTCGGTTATGTCATGGCCAATTGCCAAAAAATTTCGTACCAAGGCTAATTTGACTTCTCGGATGATCAAGCATAGGACGATGCATTATCTTCAAAATTGGTTTGAATATGTCCTTTCTAAATTAAAGTATGTAGATAGAGTATAAAGTTAACATCGTAGGTCTATAATGATAATATGGCCATGGCAGATTGATCTTTATGATAATCAGGCCGGTCAGACACAAGCCGATATATATATATATATATATATATATATATATATATATATATATATATATATATATATATATATATATATATATATATATTTTTTTTTTTTTTTGGATGCGACCCCCTTTGGGAATCGAACCGGCGACTTCTCATATTGGAAAGGAAATTAACATCAACTGAGCTAGGCCGGGTTGGTGATGTAGAATTTTGTTGGTCTTATGTTGTTGTTGTTTTGTTAAGTTTATGTCTTGACAGTTATGTTACAGAATGCTATAAGATGTAATTGGTTACTTTGGTATATTCTCTGCACATATTCACATAGGGGCACAAGAAATTTAATTTGGTAATATTTGAGATAGCTATATTTCCACAGAAGTGACAATATATTAAGTTGACTGTGTTAAGCACCTATACAATGTCGATGTCCTATGAAATTATCATCTTGTATGCCTTCGAACTCTAATTACATAGGGGGATATCCTGGCGATATAAAAGCAGAGTTTACGGGCATCATGTATCATGAGATTGCACTTCTCAGGCAGTGGACAGTACCCCACCCCCCAAAAAAAACACACAAAACAAAAAACAATTGGTTTGTTAACCGACATCGTGGATTTTTTCAGGTTGAAGGGAGGTTTTGCTTCAGCGAACTCAGGGAAACCTGGACATGGACTCAATTGGGACGAGGGGTATTTGTAACCGCCTTCTTTCTTGATTACTGCAACAATATGTACACGGGCTTTGTGGCTAATCTCAATGCATCTATGAAGAATGGGTTTAGTCTTGTAGTTTTTCGGCAGTCAATGAACTTTGGGCTGATTACAAAGGACGGTATGGTGTTCATGGATGAGCGATATGATGCTTTCGAATAATGGTTCACGAATAAGTGTTTGTAGGATTTGATCATGAATGCATGTGATCCGGCATGTCATTGTGTGTGTGAATTGTTAAATGCAGCTTGTATTTTTGCTCATGAAATGAATATAAATAGAGAATTTTGTATCGATTCGTTTGGAAGTTTCGTCCCAGGAAACATTCCATAGTCTCAAAATATGAGTGCTTAATAAGTGATTATGATGTAAAAATTAAAGGCTAACGTATTAAATCAGATTAGGTCTGGTCTACTAATCATGCCTCATGGATCTCTATCCAATCATGTTAGAGAGTATTGTTTACTTAATGCAAATGGACATGAACAAAATACATAACGGCATTCATAAAGTTATATATACAAGTTTGGCCTAATTAAGCGAGAGTCAACTGTTTCTTGTTTAATCAATCTTTTTAAATTGTGTGCTTGGCTTGGTTTGAGCCTAAGTGCATACAGTATGTTTATAGGACAACTAATATTTCAAGTCATGACAAAGGCTAAGTGACATATATATATATATATATATATAGAGAGAGAGAGAGAGAGAGAGAGAGAGAGAGAGAGAGACTTATTTATCAGAAATTTACTATTATAAGAGTGGATTATCCACTGCAAATATAGTACATTGACAAAAGTAGTGGATTATCCACTGCAAATATAGTACATTGACAAAAGTATTATATGTAACCACCTATGTCATATCGATCGATTCAACCCCTTTGATTAATTAAATTCACTTAGTATGACTTTTGAGTTCATATTGGCGCTGACGAATTAGCTTGCTCTCGTAGATGACGAGAAAAGCGTCGAATATTTGGTAGGATATCCAAATTATACAGCAGGGCTTAATTCCTGGCAAAAATTCAGGTAAGACGATATTTCCGTCTCCTATACTGCATGCCTATTCATGTCGAATAAATCCCTCACCTTTTGATACAATATCGGGCATTCCTTCTCTAAGGTTTTATCCACAATCCAAGCATGTACAGCTCAATTAAGTTATCTATGTTGAGGCCTCGTTGATGTTACCATGCTTTTGCAAAAAGAACTAATTATGAAATCTTTACTTGAGGTTATGCTCCTTTGATTTAAGTTATCTATGTTAAGATGCATATTTATTCTTATATTCTAACAATTACAATTCGTTAGCTTAGTGAACTGAGAAAATGTCGATACGCTTGCCGCTATTTATAGAATGGTGGCATAACCTATTTCAATTCAAGTAAAACGTGTGTCAATTCGTTGTTAAACTCTAATTACTTCAAATCCAACTGCTGCATTGTAATGTAAATACCCAATTAAAACCAATGCCAGGTATCATATGATATCATGTCTTTATTTATTTACTTATTTATTTTTGTCTGAGGCTCACACCAATTATCCTTGCACGAAGTTGGTGCAACATGATAGTTGTGTTTTGGTTAGCAATTTCTCAGATCTTTAGTGAGCCTTTTTTTTCCGAAGATGAAGGAGATATTTGTTGGGAGAAAATAGATACAAGGAACAATGCTACGACGCAAACAATTCACGCAACAACGCAAATAACAACGAAAGAACAATATAAAAAATACGCGAGAACAAAATAGAGTCACAAACCAGAGAGGTACAACGATTTGTTGACGGGGGTTCATCAACCGTATGGCTAGTCTCCGGTAGAGCGGAATCTGCAAACGTCTACTAATCCTTAAATCAAAGTTTACAAGCAATCCAAGGAGATTTCTCTCAAATCTCTCTATCAGCCACCACCCTCTCAATACAATGATCTCTCTCTCAAGTAATTCACCTTGGTCTTGTGAAATTAATTTTTACTGGCTCTCTATGGATTCTAACAATTTACCGCAGATCCTTGATTCTCGAAGTCTCTGTTGGTTTTTTAAAATCAACTCTAGGCTCTATTGTTAATCCTTGCTTGGCTGCCATCTTCTCTCTGTGCAGGCTCCCATTTTTTGATTGGCTCCGTCGGATGCACACATTAGTTTGCCACCCTCAATGCATATATATAGGCTATGGTTTTGCTTGTATATAAGTTGAAATTTCAATAAAGATTAATTTAAATCTTCACGAATCTCAGTAGAACCCCACATGAGCCGCACAAATCAAGTGCTCTTTATGGGGTGTTTTTTGTCACCCTATTGAGATAGGAATATGAGTCGCTTGTCATGCGTATTACAGATTCCCCATGCCTGAGGTAGGCAGGGGTTTATTAATCGCAGGGATCTAAATCTCCGACAACCGCGGACAAAGCGGCCGTTAATTACCTCACGCTTTTGGAGCGAGAAAACCTCCTATTAACAGGTCAAATAGATCATGTGAATTCAATTATGAAGTGTTGGAATAAATAGGGACGTATTCATTTCATTTTTTTTATTCTATTTATGACAAACGATTTTATTTCTATTTTTTAAGTCAAAGAAACAATTTTCTTTTATTTTTTTAGATGCACCCCACTCATGTGAGGGGGATAAAGAGCAGCACCTCTTCATGGGAGAACAAATCCCCTCACGTGAGGGGGCGGGGACGCTTCCTCCTCCATGTGGGGGAGACATGAGGGGGGCGGGGTAGGAGCAGCCCCTCTCACCGGAGGGACAAATCTCCCTCACGTGAGGGGAAGGCAGGAGCTGCCCCCCCTCACATGGGGGGAACAAATCCCCCTCACGTGAAGGGGCGGGAACAACCCCTCTTCATAGGAGGGGGAGGAAGCAGCCCCCGTCAACGTGGGTGGGGGGGAGGGATTAGGGCGAAGCCCTCCCGGTCGATGATTTGGAGTTAAACTCCCAAGTAATTTTTATTTTTGAGTTAAACTCCTAAAAGGTTTTATTCGGAGTTAAATTCCCAAAAAGATTTATTTGGAATTAAACTTCCAAAATATTTTATTTTTGGATTCGGAGGAGTTAAACTTCTAAAACATTTATTTTGGATTTGGAGGAGTTAAACTCCTAAAAAAATATTTTTATTTAGAAAACCAAAAGGGATCTCTTGAAACTTCAAGATTTATGTCTTAGATGATGAAAGAGAACCCCTTTTTTCTCTTTTGAGTCTTAGATCCTCCCAAAATGAGATTTTCGGAAATATGTCTTCTTCTTCCTCCTCTTTTTTTTGGATCTTGGGGAAAAAGGGTGATGAGATTTAAAATTTCCCATTTTAGAGATTTGAACCCTCTTTTAATAATTTTATGGTGAAAACTATTTCTTTTTGAAAAAGGAAGAGTTAAACTCTTGATTTAATTCAAAAAGAGTAGGAAAAAGGTTTAAAATCTTAGAAGAAGAAGGAGGCACAAAAACCTAGAAATTTATGAGGAGGAATGATCTTTATTTCATTATATGATTGGTTTTATATAGCTTTTACATTTTATTTGGGCATTTGGGCTTTTACCAATTGCCCTTTGCCTATTATATTTATTCATAAAAAAAGGAAATTACATTAAATTTATTTGTCGCATAATTTTTTCTTCTTGGTATGGGGCTGGCTTCATTTGGGCTTGAACTTGGCTCGAGTCCACTTGGGTGCTGACACTAACCCTCTGACTTGTCACTGACTTTGGTGTTTTGGGTTAGAGGTGTAAATTTTGACCCCAACAAATTGCCCCCCATCAATAAATGCACACCAAGTATATGGGTCGTGTGCATGAAATTGATGGATCTTCTTTCATGGATCCGATTTTTTGGATGCTTGACTTGATTTCCTTTTAGTGACCTAAAAGTAGAGGCTTTCAGGCGGAGCTTGATTCCGAGGTGGAACATGATTCCGAAATGAAGCTTGATTCCGAGGTGGAATATGATTCCGAGGTGGAGCTTGATTCCACGGTGGAGCTTGGTTCCGAGTTAGAGCTTGACTCCAACATGGAGGTTGGTTCTGAGATGAAACTTGATTCCGACGCAGAATTTGATTTTCCGAGACAAAACTTGATTCCGACGCGGAGGTTGGTTCTGAGACAAAACTTGATTCCTACGCATAGTTTGATTTTCCGAGATGAATCTTGATTCCGACACAGAGGTTGATTCTGAGACAAAACTTGATTCTGACGCAGAGTTTGATTTTTAAACGAAGTTTGATTCCGATGCAGAATTTGATTTTCTGAGAGGAAGCTTGATTCCGACGTGGAGGTTGGTTTTGAGACGAAACTTGATTCTAACGCAGAGTTTAATTTTCCAAGATGAAGCTTGATTCCGACACGGAGGTTGGTTCTGAGACGAAGCTTGATTCCGACGTAGAGTTTGATTTTTAAATGGAGATTGATTCCGATGCAGAATTTGATTTTCCAAGATGAAGCTTGATACCGACGTGGAGGTTGGTTCTGAGATGAAGCTTGATTCCGGTGCAGAGTTTGATTTTCTGAGAAGAAGCTTGATTCCGACGTGGAGGTTGGTTTTGAGAAGAAAATTGATTCCGACGTAGAGTTTGATTTTCAAACGGAGCTTGATTCCGATGCAGAATTTGATTTTCCAAGACAAAACTTGATTCCGACGCGGAGGTTGGTTCTGAGACGAAACCTGATTCCGATGTAGAGTTTGATTTTCAAACGAAACTTGATTTCGATGCAGAATTTGATTTTCCGAGACAAAGCTTGATTCCAACGCGAAGGTTGGTTCTAAGACGAAACTTTTTTCCGACGCAGAGTTTGATTTTCCGAGACAAAGCTTGATTCCGACGCAGAGGTTGGTTCTGAGACGAAGCTTGATTCCGACGCAAAGTTTGATTTTTAAATGGAGCTTGATTCCGATGCAGAATTTGATTTTCTGAGACGAATCTTGATTCCGACGCGGAGGTTGGTTCTCAGACGAATCTTGATTCCGATGCAGAGTTTGATTTTCCGAGACGAAGCTTGATTCCGATGCGGAGGTTGGTTCTGAGACGAAGCTTGATTCCGACACAGAGTTTGATTTTTAAACGGAGCTTGATTCCGATGCAAAATTTGATTTTCCTAAACGAAGCTTGATTCCGAGGCGAAAGTTGGTAGTTGATTTTATCCTGAGGTGAAGCTTGATTCTGACGTAAGAGTTGGTTCTGAGACAAAGCTTGATTCCGACGCAGAATTGATTCCGGGGTGAAGCATGATTCCGACACAGAAGGAATCTGGTTGACTTGACTCCGAGGCAAAGCATGATTCCGACAAGGAGGTCCTTGGTTGACTTGGTTATTTGATTGATTTGATTTGATTTGGCTTTCTGCATTTTTCGGCTGTACTTCTGAGCTTGGAAGCATTACCTGGTAGGATTTTGATTTGAGTTGTCCGATTTTGTCCTATTTGGCAGGACTTCTGAGCTCTGAAGCATTTTTTTTACGAGTTTGCGCCCTTGCAGGTTTTCACAAGCTCGCGGATGGTCTCGTTGTTTTTACTCACGAAACCTTTTCAGGTTTTCATTCATGCTCTTTTTTCTTGTGGATTTACCCTTTTTTTATTTTATTATTATTTTTTTATCTTCCTGTTTAACGACTTAGGGGTCAAAGATTGGACCCTAGGCTGGCATCAGCGTATCTAACACTGGAGCATGTGTACCAGGAGCAATTCAACATTTGCCTTGGAGAACTTGATATCTGGGTTATGGTTCGGCATCAGCACTCTAACGCTAAAACATAAAGCCAGGAGCGACTCATCATTTGCCCTTACCCGTTGGGGAGCAATGGCTTAGGAAGCAGGTTTAAGTCCCTGTCATCTAAGACTTTTCAATTTTATGAGCCGTAAGGATCTCATAAAAGTATTTTCTCCCTACGAGTCGAGAGGAACCCGTAGGTGTATCTTCTCCTTAGGAGTCGTGAGGACCCCCAGGTGTGCTTTCACCTTGTGAGTCGTAAGGATCCTACGAAGGTATGTTTTTCTTACGAGTCGAAAGGATTTCGCAAGTGTCGTTCTTCTCATGTACCGTGAGGATACATGAGTGGGTCTTCTCAAATAGAGCATAATTCTAAGGGTCGAGACCAGCCGTAAGGTTGGTGATTGCGGTGGGACATGGGTATGATTTAGCTCGTTTATGCCCATGGATTGTATACGGCGCACGTGAAGCATCGGACCCGTAGGGCTGGGAGAATTTGGATAAATTGGATTTTGGTTTTGGGTTGGCATCTGCATCGCTACGCTAGAATAGTGCCAAGAGCTTCTCATCGTTCGCTATTAGGACATTTGGTGATTTGAAATTTTGGTTGACATCAGCATTGCTAATTCTGAAACCTAGTTTCAGGAGCGAATCAAAATTTGTCATTAAACGATTTGAATTAGGGTATGATTGTTTTTTACCGCGATTGCTCTATCGTTTCATCTTTTCTTATCGCGAAGATCGCGATTGCCCTATCATTTCGGTTATTTCGCGGTTGCCCTATGATTTCGGCTTTCTATCTTTATTTTTACTCGCTGATTTTTATTGCGAGTTGCCCCAACATTTCAGCTTTTTATTTATTTATTTATACACATCCCCCCCAGTTTAACGACTTAGGGGTCCAAGGCATGCGCTTATTCAAGCTTCTCGCACTTTGATTTTGGCGAAGCTGAATCGATGACCGTAACTTGCTGGTTTGCCAGTGTATCAGAGGATAGTGAGGTTTTCTCAACCTTGTATTGGTTCTCCACCCAGTTCTTAAACACGTAACAATTCTCGATAGTATGACTCACCACCCTATGATATGGGCAGTACATGAGATTATCAATCATATTTGCTTCGTGTGGTCTCTTTGGAATGGGCAACTGCAGTCCGTGACTTAAGGCGTTCTCGAATATTTTGCAAACTGTATCCCTCCTGAAGGAGTAGGTTTTCTTCCTCCTCTCTATCAGAGTTGGCACTTTTCCCGGTACCGGTTTTTTAGGACGATCGGTCTTTGGTTCAATTATTGTTTGCTTACCCCGGTCAGTACGCACACCGAAAGGGTTGGATGCTAGCTGCAGTCGATTTTCGCAAAGATGCTCTGCTCTTGGGCTGGAGGGAATATCTGTTGGCTGTTTCACGATATCAATCCCTGGTCTGTGAACTAAACTTTGATTTTGTTGCAATTGAATTCGCGCGATTTGGATCATGAGATTTTTCACAATATTCACGAGATCGTCGACTTTGGAATGGACCTTGGCCAACTTCTCATCTCTATCCTTAAGCTACTTCCGACGCCATTTGAATAATGCTTGTTCTATAGTTCCGGATATGATAACTGGGTTATCCTTACTACCTAAGCTCGATTCTTTAGGAACCGCGGGCTCCTTTTGCCTAATGGCCTGAGTAGGCTTTTCATCATCTGGATCAAGTCGATGTTGAGTAGCAACAACCACGTCATTGTCATGGCCATGAAGAGTAGGAGGACTTATTCTTCCAAGCCCCACTATATTGACCGTATGGATTGCATATCCGTCCACTGCCTCCTGATTGGTAATGTTGCTTGTCGGGATTTTGGCTTGTTGCCTTGGTCCGCTCCTTTCAGGGAAGAGCACACGACTGAGAACAGTAGGTTCCCGAAGGGCTTCGGTCTCTGTTTGGATGAAATTTGTGATCACAACTTGGTTGTTCACTAACACGCCTTTGGAGAGTTCTATTTCTCTTTCCATGTATTGTTTCTCGACCCAATCTTTAAAAACAAAACAATCCTCAATGGCATGAATTACCATTCTGTGATAGGGGCAGTATTTGGGGTTGTCGGTCATATCGCTTCTTGCGGTCTTTTCGATTTTGGCAATTGTAGACCGTTTCTTAGGGTATCCTTGAATATCTTATAGAATTTGTCCCTTCTGAAAGAATAGACCTTATCCAGCTTCTCTTTAAAGGGCGACTCGCCTTCCTTTCCCAACAATGGATTCCAAGGTTGGTTGACATTGGGCCCGCCTGTCCCTCACTTATTTCGGTCAACCGAAGCGTTAAAACATTCGGTATCGTCAGAATTTCCGTCTTTACGATTATCGTCCTTTCGGTTTCTCCAGAATTTATTGTTAATTTGGGGGTCTGAGGCGGACTCTTGCCTTGAGTGTTCTCAAATTTGGACTTTCTTGGTCAGCTCTTGGAATGTTTTGAGACTTGCTGTGCATAGAAAAGGAGCCATCTAATTTTTGGGATTCTCGATGAGGAGGTTCTCTATCGACGGTTCTCATTTAACGGTGAGATTGCACCATTGGATTATGAAGTCCGTGTTGCTTTCGTTTTTTCCTGGTTTGGTCCTCACAAGGTCAGCAATTGAGATTTTGTCGCTGACACTCATGAATCTTTGCAGAAACAGAGACTCCATTTGGGAGAAAGTAGTGACGGAACCGTCCGGTATGCTCGTGTACCAGTCGAAAGCGACACCGGTTAGGCTGTTCACAAACTGATGGAGAAAAAGCGCATCATTGCCTACTGTATTTCTGCAGGATGCTTTAAAGTGGGTAACGTGCTGATTCGCATTTCCCGCCACGTCGAATCTTCTGAATTTAGGAATGATGTAACCGCTGGAAAACTCGATAAGATTATATTGTGCCAGATACTGCCTTCCACTACTACCAACATCTTTCTGAGTGTCGGGTTCGGCCACCAATGTTTTAACTTTGCTGGTGACCAAATCCATGATCCGATCTTGTGTTAGCGGAATACCGCCATCATGGGCCAAGGCGTCCCCAGAGGCGGAATGTGGTCGGCTTTCGTGTAGCTCGCCCATATTTAGATCAACAGGAACAAGCATTGGCAGCTTCGGGTCATTCTCACACGACTCATGAGTAGAAACTTGTGTTTGATTGGAGGACACCCGAGCAACCTGAGCCGTGAGCTGCATCACGACATTCATCAAGTCATCAATTTTGGAGTAAAGTTTTGTAAGTAAATACCCGTGCTCGTGCCGCTAACTAGCGATCAAGGTGGAATACAAAAAAAAATTCTACAACTAGAGCACGAATTTCTACAACCTAGAATCGAATCCAAACACTAAACTAGTGAACTAGAGAAGGTTAACTACTCGGATAGTGAAAGCTGCCTTTGTAGTCGTTTTCTTCGTCTTCTTTCTACTTCTTTTGCTTCTTGGTCCACCGGGAACAGCTTAGGGTCTGTCTTCCTTGTCGAAGATGATCCACCCGAGAGAACCCTAACCTAGACTTTAGTTTCACACAAAAAATAACAAGTGAAGCAGCTAATGATCAAAACTTGCTAGGAATTAATCACTAGATAATGTAGTGGCTAATCTCTAAGTTTTTCTCTCTTTTCTTTTTCCTTTCTCAACTAAAGAAAACTCAAGAAGAGAGGAGGAAGAAGATAATGATGATGGTAATAAAAAAAATCAAGCATTGCTCAAAATAGACCCTTATATCTTTTCTTATTCCATCTTTTCTTTTAATGTGAGAGTGGGTGGACTTATGACTCACCATGGTGAATCACAAACCCACACTTATCTCACATAAAAAAGAAAAGATTAGAAGATAAGAGAGAGCCACCTCATTTACACACACATACACATATATGTAAAAGTATATATAAATATATTCAAATATACTAATACAAGTATATACTACAAAATCCATACACCCGTATTCATATCAAAATACGAATACCCGTATTTATATCAAGACACAAATGCACGTATTTATACAAATACCCGTATTCATATAAATACCATATTCTGTCAAAATACGAATACCGAAAAGAGAGATACTAAAAAGAGATATATAATACTAGCTCGCATTTTATCCAAATATGATAAAATGGTTGTCTTTCAAACTGGCTAGTATTAATAAAATGTCCGGTTAAAAGTACGTATTCCCCCCCCCCCCAAATAATAAATATATATAGAAAGAGCAAAGCTCTGTTGAAAGCTAATGGGGCAGCGCCTTACGTGTTTCTCACGAGGGCGCCAGCGCCAGCACCAATTTTGTGGTGGCGCTGCATGTGCTCATCATGCGGGCGCCAATGTGCAAAGCATAGAAACGCTTTCTGAATAAGAATTAAATTCTTATATGGCGTCGCACGTGCTCATCACGCGGGCTCCAATGTGAAAAGCACAAGAGCACCCATCATAAGAATTAAATTCTTAAGCGGCGTCCATGTGCATAACACGTGAGCGCCAGCGCTCAAGTCAAGATCAATAGAATTAAATTCTATATGAGAATTTGGGATAATCTCTGTTAAATAGAGCCGTTGGATCAAATATCCAATGGAGATGATAAATCATCAAAATATAGAATTAAATTCTATTAGGAGAAAATATCTCCCGAATCTTTCTAAATAAGAAAGATACTCTCGGTTGGATCAATGATCCAATAATAGAATAAAATTCTATTTTGGGAATATATTCCCTCAATCTTTCTAAACAAAAAATATTGCTCTCTGTAAAACAAAGAATCCCTGAACTAAAATTCCAATGGTGATTAAAAAATCACCATTTTATAGAATAAATTCTGTATATGGGAAAATATTTCCCCAATCTTGTTAAAAACAAGAAAATATATTCTGTAAAACATAAGTCCTTGGATCAAAGATCCAGCGGTGGGTAAAATTCCCCAGATCAATTTTGAGTCCAATTAAATCAATTGGAATCTCTCAATGAAAGATTTTCTCAAAACCAATTAACAATTTGTCTCCACTATATAAAGGATCCGAGACTTCAAGTCTCACACAGAGAGACAGAGACACCACGGATACAGAGGAAGAACCCCCCATAAGCTTCTAAAAAATACAGAAAACTTTCAAAACAATAGAGAATTTAATTATCAAAGAGGAAGACTTCCCTTTCAAAAAAACCTAAGTAAAGAAAACACAGAGATCAAAATATCTTTTTTACCTATTTTAAGGATTTAACCCTTCTCAAAGAATTTAGTTCTTTCTCTGAATCAGAAATCCACAAGACAAGTCTCCCACAAGTTGAGAATTTAATTCTCATCGGAAAGATCTTGTTCTTGAGAATCAAAGATTCAGAAAAGAATTAGGTCCAAAAGAAAAAAAAGGAAAAAGAACCTATAAAAGAACTTAGTTCTTAAAGAAAAACCTAATCACAGATCTTCAAAAACGAATATCTTGGTGATCATTAATGGTCAAAATGCCATTAACAGAGATTTAATCTCTAAAAAAAGGGGGAAAAAAGACTACGTCTCACGTGTTTCCCACATGGGCGCCCTTTTAACAGCGTCCAGCGCCTCACGTGAAAAACACATGGGTGCCCAAAGCAAAAGGCCAGCACCTCACGTGAAACACACGTGGACGCTGAATAAAAAGTGCTTAGCACTTCATATATAGCCAAAACGGCTAAGTGCTTAGCACCGATTGGGCAGCGCCCAGTGCCTCATGTGGGCGCCACACAAAAAGTGCTTAACACTTCGTATACAGCCAAAACGGCTGAGTGCTTAGCACTGATTGGGCAGCGCCCAGCGCCGCACATGCTCCTCACGTGGGCGCAATATAAAAGTGCTTAACAATTTATATACAGCCAAAATGGCTGAGTGCTTAGCACTGATTGGGCGGCGCCCATAATTGAATGCTTCATTTGATATCCATGTGAATGTCAGAACGTCAAATAAGTGCTTAGCATTTTGCATAAAAATGGGGCTGAACAAACAGAGCCCAAATAAGTGCTTAGCACTTCTAAACAAAACAAAAGAAGGACGAGCAAGCCCAAATTGGCTAAGTCTCTCTTGCAACTGAGACTAAATGCCCTGGATCTTAATAAATTTAATGATCCTTAAAAACATTGTTATGTTGATCTTAGTCTCAAACAGGACTAATGTATCCTTAGTTTAAAATAGATTGAGCCCAAATGCACATACATTTAAATTGATCTCAATCTCAAACTAAATTAACGGTCCTTAAATAAAACAAAATATTTTTGAACCAAAGGAATATATAACCTAAGTTCAAAACCCCGTCAAGCAAATCCTTGACTTAAACCCCAAATCTAAAATATACGGATTTGGATTGATCCGCGTCCTACGGGCGACGACATAAAATAGTCTCCGTATACAATCTACGGGCAACCTAAAATAAAACAAAAATAATACGATACGAAGTGAACTGCTGGAGCAGGAGAAAGTGGTTATCGTAATGCGGTAACGTAATTAACTGCAGAGGCTTGCGCCTGCAGGGAAGAGCGTCCCCATAATCAAAAACCCTCATAAAATGAGGGGGAATCTGATATAGTTTGCTACAACGGTCGCATCTGTCCAAACCTCCGATAGATGGTACCATAAATCAACTTGGTATCTTCGAAGAGGTGGATAGAGAAGTCCAAATAGCATCTACCCCCAAAATTCAGGCCAGATGTCCCAACGTCTCGGTCCCGATCTTTCGGCGGTGAACTGATTCTGGCACGCCCGGTGGGACCTTTTCCTCTTTCCACTCCACACTTCGTGTGTCGTGTTTCGCAAACAAAATCACGGTTCACTATGGTTGCCCTTAGATTCGAGATACTAAAACTTAGTGTCTTGCTCCTGTGCAGAAAATCAATGGCTTCTCAATGCACCGCATGCAGTAGCAACTCTCACTCGACCCTAACTGGAGGAGTGACCTACGGGCCCAATGCGGCCTCTATCTTCTCAATGCCAGTGAGGCAAGTTATGCAAGTCACTGTTGGATTGTTCTTCGGGACCATGCTCCCACCGGTGAGTTTCGGTGTCTCAGTGCCACGAGAGGAAGCTCCCAAAAGGTCGGTCTTCGATTGGCTGGCAACCACAACGGCCCCTGTCAATGGGTCGTCCAAATCTGACATCTCAGTCTTCAACAGGCTGAGCAAAAGCTCAAATGGGCCCGTAAAGAGGCTCGTGATACCTGAAGAGGCTGCCCCAAAATGGATAGCCCTCCCAACTCCTGCTACAGACGAAGCCGTCAAAGGTTCTTTTCCTACCAGAAAGTCGGTCTTCGAAAGATTGGCCGGCCTTCCTCAAACCTTAACAAGGACATCGGTCTTTAACAGGCTGACACCAATTGCTGCCCCTCAGCCAATAATATTATTCTTTTCTCAATTATTTAATAGTATTAGAGCATTGAGAATAATTGAGAAAAAACCAAAAAAAAACAAAACTAATCCCTGGCGTCGACCCCTACCATCATCATCGAAGCCTTTCAGTCTTCGCCTCCACCTCGCCTCCACTCTTCGATCCCCTCTCACACCTTTGTCTCCATCTCCACAACCCCCATCGAAGCCCTCCATCCTCTGCACACCTTCGTCTCCACCTCCACAACCCCCAACGACGAATCCAGCAACCCCACTCTGCCTTCAAATCACTAGATAATCCCCTCGACTCCCTCTCAGCAATCCCCCTTTGCCTTCGACTCCCTTCTAGCAACCCCCTCTGCCCTCGATAATCCCCTCAACTCCCTCTTAGCAACCCCCTCTACCTTCGACTCCCTCCCAGCAACCCCATCTGCCGTCGATAATCCCTTCCAGGCCTTCCCTCTACCTTTGATCCCTCCTCAGCAACCCCCTCTGCCCTCGATTCTTTCCTCCAGGCTCTCTCTACCTTCGAATCCATCTCAGCAGCCCTTTTGCTTTCGATTCCCTCCCAGATTCCTCCATGAGAACCCAGATCCATACAGCAACCTAGAATAGCCCCTCTTCAGCCTTACAGTGTTACCTTGAAGACCTTTTCTACTTGACATCTTCAATGTCTCCATGATCTATTAGATCATATTGCTCTTTACACGTATTGTGAGTTAGACACCATTTTATTCTATCTAAGGATCTACCTTATCATGAATTCTGTTGATGATAAAGCTACTACGACCACTCTGTCATCCGTTAATTTTAAAACGGATCTTCGTTTGACTACGATCTCTCTTACCAGTGCAAAGAACTACCTTCAATGATTCCGTGCTGTGGAACGAGCCTTGAAAAACAAAGGCCTTAACCGCTACTTGACGGATGCTCCTCTTGACTCTAAAGATCCCAATTTTGATACCTGGTTCCAAAATGATAACAAGGTATCATTTGGTTGTCTAACTCTATGGATTATCGCTACTATATGTCTATTATGTCTCTACAAACTGGAAAGGAAGTGTGGACACAACTTCGTTCTCTATACTCGTCTGGAGATAACTTGCAGAATTTATATGATATCTTCCACATCTTACTACGGTCAATCTAGGTGAAGATATTCAGGATTTTGATACCCTCTTCAGTGGAATTCTTGATGAGTGGAACGTCTATCAGCCTATCTTCACTGACTCTGCCGTCACTCACAAGCAATGTGAGTCTCTTATTGGCACGTTACTCTTGGCTCGACTACCGTCCAGTTTTGAGAGTGTCCCCTCCTTCAATCTTTCTTAAAGTGGTTGTTTACCGCCGAAAGACGCAACCGGGATGTTAGGACGTCTAGCCTGAATTTTGGGGCAGATGCTATTTGGGTTTATCCGTCCACCTCTCCGAAGATGCCAAGTTGATTTATGGCACCATGAATCGGAGGTTTGGACGGATGCGGCCGTTGTAGCAGACTTCATCAAATTCCCCCTCATTGTAAGGAGTTTTTGATTGTGGGGAGGCTCTTCCCTGCAGGCGCAAGCCCCTGTAGTTAATTACGTTACCGCATCACGGTAACCACTTTCTCCTGCTCCAGAAGGTCACTTCGTGTCGTGTGTGTTTGTGTTTGTTTTGGTTGCCCGTGGATTATATACGGAGACTAATTTATGTTGTCTCCCATAGGGCGTGGATTAGTCCAAATCCGCATATTCTTAGATTTGGGTTTGGGTTGATTTAAGGATCGTTAACCTTGTTTGAGATTAAGATCAACTTAAATGTTTGTTAAGGATACGTTAGTCCGATCTTGAACTAAGATCTACTTAACTGGGTTTAGGATCTTTTTTGATCCAAAAAAAGAGAATTTGGGCTCAATCATTTTAGTTTAGGGACGTTACGGTCCATAGATCAGCATTTTTTTGGGGTGAGGGTTTAGTTTAAGGACGTTACGGTCCATAGCTAGTTTAAGGACGTTGCGGTCCGTTGTAGTTTAAGGACGTTACGGTCCATAGCTAGTTTAAGGACGTTGCGGTCCGTTGGGATGTGCTCATCAGTTTGGGGAATGCACCAAAGAGTTGTCGGTTATCATGACCCTCCACCTCTCTGAAGACGTTGAAGAATTACAACGACATGTATCAGAAGTGTGGAGAGATGTACCCTTGAACCAAATTCCAGATTGAGGGAAGAGATCATGGTGGACCATCTAAGAATAATTAGTCATTTTTGGGAGACTAAGATTGACTTAGGAGATGTGGGATGGACATCGTTCTGGCCAATTAGTTTGGAAACTCATGAGCATAGAGGTTCGGTCTATTTGGAGATCCAAGACGTTTTAATCTCAGGAAGACTTAGCCAATCTGGGGCTGAAGTTGGCTTCTTATAGTGTTAAACACTAATATATGCTCGGCGCTCATGTGCTCTCATGTGAGTCTCTAAAGCAGTGTTAAACACTGAAATTTGGGGGCGCTCACGTGTGACACGTGAGGCACCTGAAAGTTGGTGCTGTGCCCTTGGGTCCAAATCCCCGTCTATATATACAAGTGTTAAACACTTAAGCCTTATGGCCATCACGTGTGGGCACGTGAGACGCCCCAAAGTTGGGCACTGCCTCTTTGGATTTATTCCCTCTTCCTTTATAACTGCTAAGCACTATTGGGGGTCACGTGTGGGCACGTGAGGCGTCCCAAAGTTGGGAACTGTCTTTGGTTTATTTCCCTTTTCCTTGTAAGTGTTAGGCAGCTGTTTGGGGGTCACGTGTGGGCACGTGAGGTACCCCAAAGTTGGGAACTGTCTTTGGTTTATTCCCTTTCTCCTTTTATAATTGCTGAGCGCTCGTTTTAAGGGGTCATGTGGGAACACGTGATTTGATCTCAGTCTTTCCATTTTGTTCCTCAGAGGTGCTCACGTGGGAACACGCGATCTGTTGCTATAACGTTGAACGCTAATCATTTCTTTTACGTACATGGAAATCTTGATCTGAGTTTTGAGCATTTCAAGTCCCTTATTTTGATAAGAATTAAATTCTTATATAAGGTTAAACCTTAGTTTTATCAGAGGAATTAAATTTCTATATCTTTTGGAAGAATTAAATTCTTCAAACTTAGTTCTTTCCCCTAAGTTGTGAGTCTGCATGACAGAATCTCCTCGATGAGAATTAAATTCTCAATTTGTGGGGAGATCTGCTTCTGCAGACCTCAACCAGAGGAAGAACTAAGTTCTTTTTAGAAGAGTTAAACTCTTGAAATAGCGAAGAAGAGATAAAATGATCTCTATGTCTTTCTTCTTACCTAGGGTTTCTTTTTCTAAAAGAGAGCTATTCTTGTGTTTTTTCTTTTCTCTAATCTTATCGGGGGGTCTCTCCTGTTTTTTTATGTCTCTCTGTGCAAGACTTGAAGTCTTGGGTCCTTTATATAGTAGAGGTAGATTTGTTGATTCAGTTAAGGAAATCTTTCATTGAGAGATTTTTAATTGATCTGGGGATTTTATCCACCGTTGGATTTTTTATCCAAGGACTTCAATATTTTTCTTGTTTTTAACAAGATTGGGGAAATATTTTCCCATACAGAGCTTATTTTGTAGCTTGGTGATTTTTAATCACCATTGGATTTTTAATCCGACGGTGCTCTGTTTTACAGAGAGTAATCTTTCTTGTTTAGAAAGATCAAAGAAAATATTTTCTAAATAGGGTTTTAATCCCTTTATTTAGAATTTAATTCTATTCAGCTCAGAAGGCTTTTAAGACCACTCACGTGTAGCACGTGACCCTACAGAGTTAAACTCATTTGCTTAGGTGCAACAGCCCAAAAAAGGCATCACGTACTGACTGAGCCTTTCTGGCCTGTCATTTGTTTTAAAATGGCGTCTATATACTTTGTATATAGACGTCACGTGCTTACACGTGAGGCTATATTTCAGCCTATAAACCCGCGCCTATAACCTTTATATAGGCGCCCACGTGTGGGCACGTGATGTTTTATTAGTGGGAATTTTCCCATCACTTTTTCTCTCTTTCTTTTCTTTTCTTCTTTTTTAAGTGTTATTAGGGAGTAAATAGCTCTTGGCCGAAAATTTTGGCGGGAACAAATGCCCCCCACTACTTTGTCCACGTAAGTATGTACGTGGATGAAGTAGTGCAGAGTTATGCATGGCCATAAAATTGAGGGCTTAAGAAACAAGTTTAGGATCCTTGTAGCTTAAGACTTTTTTCATCTTCATGAGCCGTAAGGGTCTCAAGAAGGTTTTTTCTCCCTACATGTCGAGAGGATCTCATAGGTGCATATTCTCCCTAAAAATCGTGAGGATTTCTAAGTGTTCATCGCTTCTGTGAGTCGTAAGAATCTCACTCGGGTATTTCTCCTTACGAATCGTGAGGATCCGTAAGTATCTTCTTTATTTCATTGGAGAATGTGGCTTTGGGAAATGTGGCCCATAGATAGTCCATCTTGACCTCCTTGTAAGGAAGTAATGGCTTAGGAAACAGGTTTGGATCTGCTGCCTAAGACTTTTCAACTTTATGAGCCGTGGGGGTCTCATAAAGACTTTTCTCCCTACGAATCGAGAGGATTCATAAGTGGTTTTTTCTCTCCTTGTCGATATTCAACTTTGGAGAGTATGGCCCATGAATAGTATGCAATAGTCCATCTTGGACTTACTTGCAGGGCAGCGATGGCTTAGAAAACAGGTTCAGATCTGCCGCCTAAGACTTTTCAACTTTATGAGCCGTGAGGGTCTCATAAAGACTTTTCTCCCTATGAGTCGAGAGGATCCCATAGGTGTATTTTCTCCTTAGGAGTCGTGAGAACTCCTAAGTGTGTTTTCTCTTGAGAGTCGTAAGGATCTCACAAGAGAATTTTCCTCCTTACAAGTCGAGAGAACTCGTAAGTAGTTTTTTCCCTCCATGTCGATATTCGACTTTAGAGAGTGTGGCCCGTGAATAGTATGCAATAGTCCACTTGGACCGACTTGTAGGGCCCCAGTGCTTAGGAAACAGGTTTTTATCCCCATTGCCTAAGGCTTTTCCCTATGAGTCGAGATGAGTCGAGAAGTTCTTGCAGGAACATTATTTTCCCCACGAGTCGAGACGAATCGATAAGTTCTCCCAAGGATGTCCTAACGTCACAGTTAACTCCCGCTAATAGAAGTCCGTTAGGGTCTATGATACTAGGGTTTTTATCCTTCGTACCGTCGCGTTGGCCGATGTATTCCCCGATATGAAATCTTGCCGTTCAAGTATCCTCGCGACCGTCGTGTCTCTGATCCCTTCGGGGGCTGGACAAGAAGTCTTCAAGTAATCCTCCAGGTGATTGTTTCCCCCAATCAGAGCAAAGCACTGTTCAAATTCCAAGGCGGGAAATGAAGCAACGCTTATGTTTCCCCCAATCAGAGTAAGGCTCTGTTTTAAAATTCAAATTTTAATAAAGAAAGCAACGCTTCAGATGATTTGCGCTCTGCGCCGCGCGACACGTGTCAGCGCAGTTGCGCTAGAGCAGTTGCGCTGCGCTCTGCGCCGCGCGACACGTGTCAGCGCATTTGCGCTGCGCGACACGTGTCAAGCGCAGGCGCGCTTGCGCCAACTGTGCCAGCACTAAAACAGAATTAAAATTCCAGAAAGATCTTTCCAATCTTGTTAAAAACAAGAAGATTCTCTTCTGTAAAACAGAGCCCTAGGATCAAAGATCCAACGGTAGGGAGACATCCCCAAATCAACCAGAGAAAGATCTCTTTAACAGATTTAACAAATCAATCGGCACTATATAAAGGCCCCTAGACTCCAAGTCTAAAATATACACATAGATACACAGAGAAAAAGATAGAGAACTCCTCTAAAACTTTGAGAAGAATTCAAAGAGAAGGAAAAAAGGTAAAACCTTTTGAATAAAAGAAGAATTTCTTCAAAAAAAATCAATGATCTAAGAACAAGATCAAGATCTTGGATAAAATAATAATAATAATAATAATAATAAAGAAGTAATAATTTACTTCTTTACTAGATCTTTTGATCTATATAAAGGCATTGCCTTTTGATGAACCACTGGTTCTTGAAATTTGAGATAGAATGTCTCTGGAAACAAGAAAAACTTGTTTTTTTTAATCTAAATTTGATCAAGATATTAAACAGTGCCTTGCACTTTTTTGCACTGTTACGCTCCTTGGATTGGCGCAAGCCACCAGAGAGCGCCACGTGTCAATCACAGAACAACTGCGCCTTGCGCTTCTAAAGACAGAGCACTGCTCTCTTGGTTTGGCGCACTGCACCAGAGCGCGCCACGTGTCAGCAGTGCAACAGCGCAGCGCACTGCGCTTGCGCTCGCCAGAGCGTGACACGTGTCACCTCCACATGCGCTAGCGCCTTGCGCTCTTTAATTGGCGCAGAGTGCCTGACAGGCCACGTGGCGCGCTGTCAGACCATTAAATACTCTGCATTATTAAAAAAGGGACAGAGCCCAATTAAAAAGGCCTAACAGGCCAAAATAAATGCCATGCATTTAAATAAAATGCCCAATGCTATGCATTGTCTAAAAAGGGCAGAGCCCAAACAAAGGCCTAACAGGCTAGATACAAATAAAATGTTGAACATTTTCAATTGGACTTAACCCAATTCTGGCCATAAGTCATCAAATTAAATTGAACTGAGCATAACTGCTCTCTCAAATCAATTTACACCCGGTTCAAGGGTACATCTCTGAACTCCTCTGATATTTGTCGTTGTAATCCTTCAACGTCATCAGAGAGGTGACGGGTCCCGACAACCACACATAATACGGACTGTGGGGTCCTTAAACTCATGGACTAATGCGTCCTTAAACCAATATTCGTCCCCAAAATGGGAATGTTGGACCACCATGTCCCTAAACTGATAATACGGACTGTGGGGTCCTTAAACTCATGGACTAATGCGTCCTTAAACCAATATTCGTCCCCAAAATGGGAATATTGGACCACCATGTCCCTAAACTGGTAATACAGACTGTGGGGTCCTTAAACTCATGAACTAATGCGTCCTTAAACCAATATTCGTCCCCAAAATGGGAATGTTGGACCACCATGTCCCTAAACTGGAGATGGACCACCATGTCCCTAAACTGGAGATGGACCACCATGTCCCTAAACTAGAACAATAGAGCCCCCAAATGCTCTCTTGTTGGATCTAAACGATCCTGTTAAGTTGATCTTAGTCTCAAATTGGACTAACGTATCCTTAACAAACGTTTAAGTTGATCTTAGCCTCAAATATGGCTAACGTATCCTTAAACCAAACCTTCAAACAGACTTTAGTCCCAAATTGGACTATAGATCTCTCAACCAACTTTGGTTCAAGGGTACATCTCTGAACTCCTCTGATATCTGTCGTTGTAATCTTTCAACGTCGTCGGAGAGGTGACGGGTCCCGACGGCCATACATTCCATGGACTACTATGTCCTTAAACTGGCAATGGACCACTATGTCCCTAAACTAGAACAATAGAGCCCCCAAATGCTCTTTTGTCGGATCTAAACGAACCCGTTAAGTTGATCTTAGTCTCAAATTAGACTAATGTATCCTTAAAGAACGTTTAAGTTGATCTTAGCCTCAAATAAGGCTAACGTATCCTTAAACGTAAAATCCCAAACCCAAATCTAAGAAAATACGGATTTGGACTAATCCACGTCCTACGGGCGATGACATAAATTAGTCTCCGTATACAATCCACGGGCAACCACAAACAAAACAAACACCCACGACACGAAGTGAAATTCTGGAGAAGGAGAAAATTGTTACCGCGATGCGGTAGCGTAATTAACTGCAGGGGCTTGCACCTGCAGGGAAGAGCGTCCCCACAATCAAAAATCCCTCAAGCAAGGGGAAATCTGACGAAGTCTGCTGCATCGGCCGTATCCGTCTAAACCTCCGATACACGTTGCCATAAATCAACTTGGCATCTTCGGAGAGGTGGACGGATAAAACCAAATAGCATCTGCCCCGAATCTCAGGCAAGACGTCTCTCTGTCGTCGTGTCGCCATTCGGAGGGGAACAGATTCTGGCACGCCCGGTGGGACCTTTTCCTCTTTCCACTCCACACTTCGTGTGTCGTGTTCGCGAACGAATCGCGGTTTGTTGTGGTTGCCTGTGGATTTGAGGTACTTAGATTTGGTGTCTTGCTCCGTGCAGAAAATAGAAGATCAATGGCTTCAAACTGCACTACCTGCAACTGCAACTCTCACTCCGTCCTTACTGGAGGAGTGACTTATGGGCCCCAAGCGGCCTCTCTTTTCAAGATTCCAGTGGAGCAGGTAACTCAAGCCACCACTGGACTATTCTTCGGGACCATGCTCCCACCGATGAGCTTCAACGCCCCTGTACCGTCACAAGAAGCTCTAAAGAAGTCGGTCTTTGATCAGCTTACAACTACTGCGGCCCCTCTCAACGGGTCGCCCAACTCCACTCCCTCAGTTTTTAACAGATTAGGCCAGAGCTCCAACGGGCCCATGAAGAAGCCTGCAATACCAAAAAGCGTTATCCCGAAGCGGATATCCATCCCTGCTCTCGTTCCAGGCGAAATCACCAAGGTTGCTTCCTCTACTCGGAAGTCTGCTTTTGATAGGTTGGCCGTCCCCATTCAATGGACGTCGGTCTTTAAAAGGCTGATACCAGCAAATTCTGACCAACACAGAGGGCATGAGGAGGTCACCCATATAGCTGAACCAATACCATCCGCGCGACATGCTCGCCGTCGTCACTGGCACCGAGTACGGAAAGCTGGGGGTAGCTCTCCCTCTGGATTTACTCCACCAGCTCCGATAGTGGGGATCGATGCTGCTGTTCCAACCGAGAACAGTTTTGAACTGCTCAACAAGGTGCGTAGAAACTCTCCTACTGCAGTGCTGAAGAGAACTCCTTCAACTGTGGAGAACGCTCCAGAGAAGAAGCCGGAGCAGCCCCCTCAACGGCTATCCTCTAAAATTTACAAGGTCTGGCGTCAAGTCCAAGACTCCGTGATGGATCAAGACTATCTCCGCCGACAGAAAAAGATGAAGGTTCGGCAGGAGAAGGACTACTCTGTCAAGCCACAAAAAGCGATAGCTACTTGGGTACCCACTACAACGGCCCCCTCAATTTCGACCGCCCACAAAAGAAGGAGTCGGAGAGGATCCCTGCGTCTTTGGCAAATCGCAAAGACACTGAATCTAAACGCCCCAAGTCTAGGGGCATGGTGGTGCACTCTGTCTATATGGCATCCGGGAAAGAGGATAGCCGCGCTTCGACGGGTCACCGACCGCTCACCCGATCCGTAACAAAAGCCCAGGAGCAGCAACATAAGCTTCAAGAAATGTTGACACAAATGGCCACACTCACCGGGCCAAAAGAAAGCCCGGAAACATCATCAGAACAGCGTCACGAACAGGAAACTGACGCTGACTTCCTACGCAGAGTCCTTGAAAAGAAGGACAGAGAGGCAGCAGAACAAGCTGCCAACATAAAACAAATGACGCTTCTCTTCCAAGACATGGTAGGAATGATGTTACAGCCGGACCCTCCAGCTGAAGACCCTCCGAGCATTATTGAAAACGATAAAGAGGAGACATCAAATCCACCTCCGGCTCTTTCAACAGCCAAAGAGGAAACTATCTCTAAGGCCGCACTGGATGACTATATAGCTCAGCAAATACGAGCTCACCAGGTAAATGAAGCAGCCGGTCAAGTCGTTAAAACTGGGCGACCGTATCCAGGCTGGTATGATAAAATAAAGTACCCGCCGGCATATACGATCCCTAAGTTCCATATATATAAAGGGACGGGGAATCCACATCAGCATTTCGCTCAATTCAGAGCCTTATGCGGCAACACTAGGGGCGATGATAAACTGTTGCTTCGCCAATTCGTCGGCAGCTTAGCGGAAACGGCCTTTGAACGGTATTCGGAGCTACCTAACGACTCCGTCAAAACATTTGCGGAGATGGAGCTACTGTTTACACAAAGTTTCGCGAGTGCTAGTGAACGCACCCCGATAACGGCACTGATTAATGCCAAGGTGAACCCAGGCGAGACGTGGGTCCAATACGCAATACGGTGGCGAAACTTATGGTCGAAATGCGAACAGCGGATCGAAGAAGCACCAGCGGTGTGCATGTTCGTGGGCACTCTTGATCCGCAAGCGACCATCTCACAATTCATGATGTTCTTCAAGCCAACTACTTTCCAGGCCTTGATCGACAAGTTGGCCCAAATGGATCAGATAGGACATAAACCGTCTCCTCCAAAGCCAGACTCTCGAAATGAGAAAGGGAAAGCGATCGTCGTCGCCAATACTCAACAACAGCTGAGCAACTCAAAGCCGGTTGTTCGCCAAAACAACGTGCGTCCACGCCCATCCCTCGAGGAGAGACTGGGACGTCCTTACTCGTTTCCTCAGAATAAAACAAGGAGACTGTTCAAGCTAGCAGTGCGCAAAAGACTCATCAATCTGCCGAGTCCAAAACGTTCGTTGCAGCCAGGCGATGTTAACGATCTTAATTACTGCCCTTACCACCAAACGGTAAGCCATCCAATCGAAGATTGCTTCGTTTTCAAAGGCTGGATTGAGGACCAATACCAACAAGGCAAGTTCGCATTATCCGAAAACTGGAAGGTGAGCCCGCCACAGCCACATACTCCGAGAAAGATGGATATGCCGGGGGCATTATGCTCATTCATAGGGAAAGCCCCATAGACCGAAAAGTCAGTAAACTAGAGATTCGCCTCAAATACGGCGACGGCGGACCACAATGTCCTAAAACTTGCAAATGACCGAAACGTCTTTAAACTACTACTGAAGCATCCTCAGGCTGACATAAATATATATATATATATAATAAAAACGGTATGTCCATAAGCAAAATGGGCACGGATGAAAACCCGGAAGGGCTCCGTGAGTAAAAACAGCAGGGCTACCGGCGAGTCTTGTGAAAACCTGAAAGGGCGCAACCTCGTTAGAAAAAAGAATAAAAAGAATAAAAAAAAAAGAGAAGACGGTATGTCCATAAGCAAAATGGGCACAGATGAAAACCCAAATTGGCTCCGTGAGTAAAAACAGCAGGGCTACCGGCGAGTGTTTGTGAAAACCCGAAAGGGCGCAACCTCGTTAAAAGACACTTACAGGGTCCTCTTGACCTTGTAAGGAGAAACCACCCGCGTGAGATCCTTACGACTCACAAGCAAGCAACACACTTAGGGATCCTCACGATTCCTAACGAGAAATTACACTTGCGAGATCCTCACGACTCGTAAGGAGAATTCTCTTATGGGACCCTCACGGCTCATAAGATTTGAAAGCCTTAAGTTACAGAGACCTGAACCTGTTCTTAAGAAACTCCCACAACCTTCGATATTGCCCTACAAGCGGCTCAATACTGACCCTTATATACAATCCACGGGCGCGAATAAACATTTCCCCAGTAAAGTCCCACCCGTGACTCGGGATATGTCCATATGGTGAACAACCCTTGTAAGTCCTCTCGACTTATAAGGAGAAAACCCTTTTGTAAGATCTTTACGACTTACAGAGGAACATGCATTTAGGAATCCTTACGATTCCTAAGGAGAAAACACACCCACGAGATCCTCACGACTCGCAGGGAGAAATACCTTTGTGAGACCCTTACGGCTCATGAAGTCAAAAGCCTTAGTCAACAGGATCCTAACCCTGTTTACTAAGTCACCTTTGTTCAGCATCGACAGAGGCAAATGACGATTCGCTCCTGGCAATATCCCAGTTGTAGCGATGCTGATGCTTAAACCGATATCAAATTCCAAGTCCTTTCATGGCAAATGATGATTCGCTCTTGGCAATATTCCAGTTGTAGCGATGCTGATGCTGAGATTGGCACCAGATTCCAAATTCCACACTCGCAATAAAAAAAATCAGCAAGCTAAAAATGTATATGAAATAGCCGAAATGATGGGGCAACTTGCAACGAAATCAGCAAGTAAAAATGTATGCATGCAAAATAGCCGAAATGATTGGGCAACTCGCAATAAAAAGCAGCGAGTAAAAATAAAAAAACAGCCGAAATGATTGGGCAACTCACAATAAAAAGCAGCAGGTAAAAAAAAAATAGCCGAAATGATTGGGCACCGCGAAAATAGCCGAAATGATTTGGCAATCGCGACCTTCGCGATATAAAAGCTGAAATGATAGAGCATCGCGGAACTAAAATAATAATAAAAAAATGAATGAAACTTTTGCCCTACAGGTGAGATCACACCGATCCCTGTATACAATCCAGGGGCACAAACAAAGAGGGAACCATACCTTCCCAACAGGCTCCATCAGAAAGCGAAGCCAAATCTCGACGGTTCATAGCCAGCCTAGAGACAATCTCAACATTTGTAGCAATATTGCAGACACAATGTCAACAAATGAAGCAAAAGAAGATCCCTAGCTTCAGGGTCTCGACGTCGATATCAACGACCTAGAGATCACCAAAGGCGTTGCTCCTCACTCCAACCAGATGCAGACATGACATCAACAACCAACCTCAGAGTCACAATGAAACGGAGCCATGGCATAGTCCCTAGTTCCAAAGCTTAACGGCAATATCTACAGCCTAAGAATCAGCAATGGCGTTCCTTCGCAGTCCAGCAGGATGCAGATGCAACGTCAACGAAAGACCCCACGGTCGAAACAATGCGGAGTGACGGCAAAATCCTAGCTCCAGCTCAGCATTCGTCTCGTGACAGCAGACGCAATGTCAACAACGACGTTCCTTAGCAGTCCAGCAGGATGCAGATGCAACGTCAACAAAAGACCCCATGGTCAGTAAAGCGGAGTGACGGAAAAATCCCAGCTCCACCTCAGCATTCGTCTCGATACCGCCGACGATATATCAACAACGGCGTTCCTTCGCAGTCCAGCAGGATACGGATACAACGCCGACGAAAGACCTCATGGTGGAAACAAAGCGAAGCGACGGCGAAATCCTGATTTCACCTCAGCATTCGTCTCGTTACAGCAGAACAATGTCCCTACAACGTCCTTCCTCCAACAGTGATTTTCCTCCAACAGGATTCGGACGTGACAAAGCAAACGAAGCAAAGGACAAATTCCTAGCTTTAGAGTCTTAACGGCAAGTCATATAAAGCCTGAAAGAAAATCGGAGATCATTTCTCACCGGTGCGGAGTGGTCACCACCTCGACGTTCGTCTCGACACAGCAGACGAAACATCACCAAAAGGAGCCACGGCAAAATCCCTAGTTCCAAACCTCAACGGTTCACCAGCAACCTAGTCACCACCTCGACGTTCGTCTCGACACAGCAGACGCAACATCACCAAAAGGAGCCACGGCAAAATCCCTAGTTCCAAACCTCGACGGTTCACCAGCAACCTAGTCACCACCTCGACGTTTGTCTCGACATAGCAGACACAATGCCAGCAAACGAAGCGAAGGACAAATTCCTAGCTTCAGGGTCTTAACGGCAAGTCATATAAAGCCTGAAAGACAATCGGAGATCATCTCGCACCAGTGCGGAGTGGTCGCCACCTCGACGTTCGTCTCAATACAGCAGGCGAGATGTCACCCCAGTGTTCTTCCTCCAACAGGATTCAGACGCGATAATCAAACAACGGAGCCACGGCAAAATCCCTAGTTCCAAACCTCGACGGTTCATCAACAACCTAGAGACAACCGCGACATTCGTCTCGATACAACAGACGCAATGCCAGCAAACGAAGCAAAGGCCAAATTCCTAGCTTCAGGGTCTTAACGGCAAGTCATATAAAGCCTGAAGGACTATCGGAGATCATCCCACACCAGCGCGGAGTGGTTATGACTCATCGGGGCTCTCTAAAATGAGCCTAACCTCAAGTAAAAAGCGGCATGGAAAAATTCCTAACACTTTCTCTTCCGACGGTCAAACTACCTAGGAGGATTGCTTAAAGACGTCTTGTCCAGCCCCCGAAGGGATCAGAGACACGACATTCGCAAGGATACTCGAACAGCAAGATTGCCTATCGAGGAATATAACAGCCAACGCGACGGTACGACAGACAAAACCCTAAGTACCACAGACCCTAACGGACCTCTGTCGTAAAGAGCAGAGGTTAACTGTGACGTTAGGATATTCTTGTGAGAAATGCTCGATTCGTCTCGACTCGTGAGGAAAAGCCTTAGGCATCGGGAATTAAAAAAAAACCTGTCTCCTAAGCACTGGGGTCCTACAAGTCGGTCCAAAACGGACTCTTGCATACTATTCACGGGCCACACTCTCCAAAGTCGAATCTCGACAAGGAGGGAAAAAACCACTTACGAGTCCTCTCGACTTGTAAGAGGGAAAATTCTCTAGTGAGATCCTTACGACTCTCAAGAGAAAACACACTTAGGAATCCTCAGGATTCCTAAGGAGAAAATACACCTACGAGATCCTCTCGATCCGTAGGGAGAAATACCTTTGTGAGACCCTCATGGTTCACAAAGTTGAGAAGTCTTAGGCAGCAGATCTGAACCTACTTCCTAAGCCATCACTACTCCTTAAAGTATTCAAGACGGAATGTTCTACATCACCTACAGTCTATGTTTACTTAAGGAATATGCCAATAACAAAGCAGAAAATGAAAGGAAGGAGGCAAAAGATTTGTCATTCATACTTGGAAAATTCTTACATCAATAAAGTCAATAAATGAAAACAGCATTATCAAGATGATTACAATGGCGAAACCTCAAATCCAGGACATGGATTGAGGAACTCAAAAGTGACCTTGTCCAGGACTTTCCAAGCCTGGCGAACCATCCTAGTGTGCTTTCTTTCGCGAGCGCGAGCGTCGGGGTCCCTACTGATGTCCTCCACCCTCCGATAGGTAGCGAGTATGGCGGACAGTTGAAAGGCCTGGTGCAGGAGATCGACAAGGTTGTCTCGCCATCTCTTCGAGATTAGGTTCATCAGGTACACCGAGTGCACCTTATCCTTGGCGACATCTAACGCCCTAAGCGGCATGCCGGTAAAGAATAGGAGGATCGCTTCCCAAATTGCTCCCACAATAAGCTTCAGAAGAGGGGAGCGTCGAGGAAGCAGTTGACCGTTGTATGCGTCGAAACGGCTCATGATTTCGGCACACTCGGCGTTTGTGAGTTCTCGGTTCTGCGAACGGCCGAGTCGGCGGATGTCCCCGTAAGAGATAATCTCGTCGAGATCGTACATGTGGGCGTCCATTACTCCTGTAAAAGAAAATCAGCGAAATTAGCAGGCACACTGATTAAGCAAGGTGATACGTTTCGTTTTAGAAATAAAATCTCATTCTTTAACCTCCAAGATCCGTGGAAAACTCTTAAGAGTTTTTCTATATGATTTGGAAGGCGCAAAGCTCTATTGATGAATTAAGAAAATGCAAGGAAAATCTTTTAAAGAGCAGAGCTCTATTAATTGAACCCTAATAGGGTTCTCTTTAGTTCTCTTTAAATCTCTTTAGACCTATAGAGCAAAGCTCTACTAGTGAAACCCTAAATGGGTTTTCTTTAGATCAGGGATCTATTGAGAGCAAGGCTCTTAAAATTGATTTAATTTAATCTAATTTAATTTTTACCTAAATTTTTTCCAGAGTTTCAACTCTTAAAAGTGCTTGAACAAAAGAGCAAGGCTTTGAATAAAAATTCCTATGAAAAGATGAAAATCATCTAAGGGACCAAAGGTCCTATTTATAGGTATTGAGAGCCGCTTCAACTTCCAAAAAATGGAACAACGGTTGGAATTCTGCCACCGTCGTGCTCACGTCTGGGGCCACGTAAGCACGTAAGCGCAACGGTGGGGGGCATTTGTTTACCCCAATCAGAGCAAAGCTATGTTCAAATTCCAACGTGGGAAATGAAGCAACGCTTCTGTTTCCCCCAATCAGAACAAGGCTCTGTTTTAAAATTCAAATTTTAATAAAGGAAGCAACGCTTCAGATGACTTGCGCTCTGCGCCGCGCGACACGTGTCAGTGCAGTTGCGCTCGCGCAATTGCGCCGCGCTCTGCGCCGCGCGACACGTGTCAGCGCAGTTGCGCTGCGCTCTGCGCCGCGCGACACATGTCAGCACAGTTGCGCTCTGCGCCGCGCGACACGTGTCAGCGCAGTTGCGCTAGCGCAGTTACGCTGCGCTCTGCGCGACACGTGTCAAGCGCAGGCGCGCTTGCGCCAACTGTGCCAGCACTAAAACAGAATTAAAATTCCAGAAAGATCTTTCCAATCTTGTTAAAAACAAGAAGATTCTCTTCTGTAAAACAGAGCCCTAGGATCAAAGATCCAACGGTAGGGAGACATCCCCAAATCAACCAGAGAAAGATCTCTTTAACTAATTTAACAAATCAATTGGCACTATATGAAGGCCCTTAGACTCCAAGTCTAAAATATACACATAGATACACAGAGAAAAAGATAGAGAACTCCTCTAAAACTTTGAGAAGAATTCAAAGAGAAGGAAAAAAGGTAAAACCTTTTGAATAAAAGAAGAATTTCTTCCAAAAAAATCAATGATCTAAGAACAAGATCAAGATCTTGGATAAAATAATAATAATAATAATAATAATAATAAAGTAATAATTTACTTCTTTACTAGATCTTTTGATCTATATAAAGGCATTGCCTTTTGATGAACCACTGGTTCTTGAAATTTGAGGTAGAACCACTCTTGAAACAAGAAAAACTTGTTTTTTTTTATCTAAATTTGATCAAGATATTAAACAGTGCCTTGCACTTTTTTGCACTGTTGCGGTCCTTGGATTGGCGCAAGCCACCAGAGAGCGCCACGTGTCAATCACAGAACAATTGCGCCTTGCGCTTCTAAAGACAGAGCACTGCTCTCTTGGTTTGGCGCACTGCACCAGAGCGCGCCACGTGTCAGCAGCGCATCGCACTGCGCTTGCGCTCGTCAGAGCGTGACACGTGTCACCTCCACATGCGCTAGCGCCTTGCGCTCTTTAATTGGCGCAAAGCGCCTGACAGGCCACGTGACGTGCTTTCAGACCATTAAATGCTCTGCATTATTAAAAAAGGGACAGAGCCCAATTAAAAAGGCCTAATAGGCCAAAATGAATGCCATGCATTTAAATAAAAGGCCCAATGCTATGCATTGTCTAAAAAGGGCAGAGCCCAAACAAAGGCCTAACAGGCTAGATACAAATAAAATGTTGAGCATTTTCAACTGGACTTAACCCAATTCTGGTCATAAGTCCTCAAATTAAATTGAACTGAGCACAACTGCTCTCTCAAATCAATTTACACCCGGTTCAAGGGTACATCTCTGAACTCCTCTGATATTTGTCGTTGTAATCGTTCAACGTCGTTAGAGAGGTGACGGGTCCCGACAACCACACATAATACGGACTGTGGGGTCCTTAAACTCATGGACTAATGCGTCATTAAACCAATATTCGTCCCCAAAATGGGAATGTTAGACCACCATATCCCTAAACTGGAGATGGACCACCATGTCCCTAAACTGGCAATGGACCACTATGTCCCTAAACTAGAACAATAGAGCCCCCAAATGCTCTCTTGTTGGATCTAAATGATCCTGTTAAGTTGATCTTAGTCTCAAATTGGACTAACGTATCCTTAACAAACGTTTAAGTTGATCTTAGCCTCAAATATGGCCAACGTATCCTGAAACCAAACCTTCAAACAGACTTTAGTCCCAAATTGGACTATAGATCTCTCAACCAACTTTGGTTCAAGGGTATATCTCTGAACTCCTCTAATATCTGTCGTTGTAATCCTTCAACGTCATCGGAGAGGTGACAGGTCCCGACGGTCATACATTCCATGGACCACTATGTTCTTAAACTGGCAATGGACCACTATGTCCCTAAACTAGAACAATAGAGCCCCCAAATGCTCTTTTGTCGGTTCTAAACGAACCCGTTAAGTTGATCTTAGTCTCAAATTAGACTAACGTATCCTTAAAGAACGTTTAAGTTGATCCTAGCCTCAAATAAGGCTAACGTATCCTTAAACGTAAAATCCTAAACCCAAATCTAAGAAAATATGGATTTGGACTAATCCACGTCCTACGGGCGACGACATAAATTAGTCTCCGTATACAATCCACGGGCAACCACAAACAAAACAAACACCCACGACACGAAGTGAAATTCTGGAGAAGGAGAAAGTTGTTACCGCGATGCGGTAGCGTAATTAACTGCTGGGGCTTGCGCCTGCAGGGAAGAGCTTCTCCACAATCAAAAACCCCTCAAGCGAGGGGGAATTTGACGAAGTCTCCTACATCGGCCGCATCCGTCTAAACCTCCGATACACGTTGCCATAAATCAACTTGGCATCTTCGGAGAGGTGGACGGATAAAACCAAATAGTATCTGCCCCGAATCTCAGGCAAGTCGTCTCTCTGTCGTCGCGCCGCCATTCGGAGGGGAACGGTGATATTACCGTTGGAAGAACAAGCGTTAGGGATATTCCATGCCACTTTTTACTTGAGGTTAGGCTCAGTTTGGTAGCCCCGATGAGTCATGACCACTCCGCGCTGGTGTGGGATGATCTCCGATAGTCTTTTCAGGTCTCATTTGAGTTACCGTCAAGACCCTGAAGCGAGGGATTTTCCTTGGCTTCGTTTGTTGACATTGTGTCTACAATATTGCGACGAATGTCAAAGTTTTCTTTAGGTTTTCTGTGAACCGTCGAGTCTTGGAACTCGGGACTTTTCCATGGCTCCGTTTGTTTTGATCTCGCGTCTACATCTTGCTGAAGGGAGGAAGAATGTCGTTGTTGATCTCTAGGCTATGGATGTTGTCGTCGAGACTTGGAACTAGGGACTCTGCCATGACTCCGAGGTAGTCTCTAGGTTGTCTGTGAACCGTCGAGATTTGGAACTAGGGGACTTTTGCCATGGCTCTGAGGTAGTCTCTAAGTTGTCTGTGAATTGTCGAGATTTGGAACTAGGGGACTTTGTCGTGGCTCCGAGGTAGTCTCTAGGCTGTCTGTGAACTGTCGAGATTTGGAACTAGGGGACTTTGCCGTGGCTCCGAGGTAGTCTTTAGGCTGTCTGTGAACTGTCGAGATTTGGAACTAGGGGACTTTGTCGTGGCTCCGAGGTAGTCTCTAGGCTGTCTGTGAACCGTCGAGATTTGGAACTAGGGGACTTTGTCGTGGCTCCGAGGTGGTCTCTAGGTTGTCTGTGAACCGTCGAGATTTAGAACTAGGGAACTCTGTCGTAGACTTTGCCGTGGCTCCGGGGTGGTCTCTAGGTTGTCTGTGAACTGTCGAGATTTAGAACTAGGGGACTCTGCCGTAGACTTTGCCGTGGCTCCCAGGTGGTCTCTAGGTTGTCTGTGAACCGTCGAGATTTGGAACTAGGGGACTTTGCCGTGGCTCCGAGGTAGTCTCTAGGCTATCTGTGAACCTTCGAGATTTGGAACTAGGGGACTTTGTCGTAGCTCCATTTTGGTGACGTCGTATCTGCCTCTGGTTGGAGTGAGAAGAAACGCCGTTGTTGATCTCTAGGCTGTCGATGAACCGTCGAGACTCGGAGCTAGGGACTCTGCAATGGCTCCGCTTTGTTGACGTCGCTGTTGGATATATATATGCCCTAGAGGCTATTATTTGATAGTGGATGTATTTTTACATGTGTGTGTGTGTGTGTGTGTGTGTGTATTCAGAGGACATTCTTGCTCGACATGATAGTATGCTATCTGGTTACTCTTTATCTTAACATGTTCACTTGATCATGCTTTTATTCATTTGGTACATGTTGATAAAGCCCTGAGGATATTTGCTTGACTACTGTGATTATGATGCAGATCATACTAGTGGGACATGTGTAGTTTATAAGTATATCCTAAAATGTCCTTAGTTGTGGGTGTATTGAGACGGGGCATCGATATTCCAGAGTAGACTAGCGTATACGATTCTTGACCCATGTGATGGGCGATGGATGATCCCATATCCATTGGTGTTTAACACCAAGATTGAATACGGGTGCTCAGTGGAGACTGGGTACACTGGACGGACTCGCTGAGAACTCCTATATGGTATTATATCTATCGTCGGATAGCAGTTCTTAGGTGACACTGGTACAGGTTAGTCTATAGACCCGAGATCGTCATAGAGTCTTGTGTGTTCTCCCACTGTACTTTGATTTCCACCCTACCACGGCTCTACCGAGTCATGCAAACAGGTGGTTTTTGGGTACAGTCCCGAGACACATGGAGACAATGAGCGATAGGAGGGGTTTCGTCTCTCCCGGTATTGGGGGTTGATGTTGCGCTATGCTCGATTGGCTATATCAACAAGTCCCTGATGAGATTTACTGATAAGTGTTATCGGTAGTTTCTCGATCTGTTATAGACCATATACCGGCATGATTTATTGAGTTAATGGGGTCGAAGATACCATCCTTAGACTCGATATGCAGCATATCTGATGAAGAGACCGGACTGTACGGTAAGTGTTACCGGTTGGCTCGACGGGAGTTTTTACAGGTTCACTTGTTTTTCTTCTGATCGCTCAATACCTGAGAGCCGTTACGTACAGCTTGTGCCACTGACGGTTTGTTGGTTTGTGATATGATCACTGCCTACTGCTAGCATATTGACGAGTCTTAGAGTCCCACAAAGGGGTTACATAGCTCAGGCAAAACGATGTGGGGGTGCATATGGTGATATACACGGGTGCTTGATTAAATGTGTGTATATGATACCGCATTATAATCTGGTGTTTTCTATTGGTCGGGTCGTATGTGATATGACCGGTTTATTAAATCAATTGTTGATTTAATATTAATGACCATTAGCCTTTTTACTTATAACCTTTTCTTTATATGTTGTATGCATGAATGGGTGTATGTACATACATTGATATGAATGCACACATGCATGCATACATGTGTCATGGTTGATGATACATTAGAGTTGGCTATGCAAGACTCACATGGTAAAGATATTTATATATTTTGATTATTGATTAAAGATAATTAGGATTAAATCATGGTTGGATTTCTTCTACACTCTTCTTGAGTCAACCAAGACTCAAACCATAGTTTAATCTCTAATTCATTTCTTTAACTCATCAACAAAATATCTAGATATTTTTGAACCATGGTTGTGAGTGAGTGTGACTCTCTTATATATTCATTATTCATTTTATTTTGTGGCATAAGAAAATATCTTGAGCTTTTGCTTAGCCATCTCCTTCTTCTTCTTCCTCAAAGCTTACCACCTCTTCAAAAGTGAGTGAAGAACAAAAAAAGGAAAGGTTTTTAAGAGAGATCTAAACCCACATCACCAATCTATACTAGTTTAGCCCACTAGTATAGGTTGTTTGCTTCACTTCTACATAGTTCTTATGAAGCTAGGAGCTTGAACTAATGGACTCCGTGGTGGATCGTCGTGGACAACGAAGGACTCAAGCGGACCCGTACAAACACCAAGTTGATCCAAAGAGTCATAAAGGGGAGATCTACAAAGGTTGTAGTTCTCACCTCTTAGTGTTAGACTCTCATTTAGTATGTGATACCTAGTTTTGTTACCCTAAATTTCTAGTTTAATCCTAGGTTAGTTTGCTTAGCACTCCAAAATTTTATTGTAGCATGTTTGATGCAAGACAAACCCTTGGTATGGTGCTAGGTAAACCCCAACAGTCGCGTCTGCATCCTGTTGGAATGAGAAAGAATGTCGAGCTGATCTTTAGGTTGTAGATGTTGCCGTCGAGATCTGGCCCTCCTTCTGACGGAGCCTGGTGGGAAAATATGGTTCCCTTTTCGTTTGTGCCCATGGATTGTATACAGGGGTTGATGCGAACTCACCTGTGTTGGGGTCAAAATTTGCACCCCGGTTGACCAATTCAAAGTCAAGGTCAACCCCAAGCCAGGTGGGACCCAAAGCCCAGGTCAAGCGAGCTCATGCCCAAGTCGAGCCCGCGGCCAGCCCCCCATGCCAAATTGAAATCATGTAATAAATAATTTTTATGTAATTTTTTATGCATGAATGGGCATAAAGCCAAATTTTTGTAAAGCCCATGGCTTATGGGTAAAAAGAAATGGCACATAAGCCATGGGATGGGAAAAATGTCATTTTGTAAAGCCCAATGGGCTATATGTAAATATGCAAGCCTATATAAGGCAACATGATGATGAATAAAAAGACAACTTTTCATTCTCTAAAAAACTAGGGTTTGTGCCTCCTTCCCCTTTCTCAAGGGTCTAAAACCTTCTTCCTCTTTTTGGAATTAAATCAAGAATTGAACTCTTCCATTCTAAAAAATAAATAGTTTTTCACCACAAAACCCACGAAGGGGAGCTCGGATCTCCAGTCAGATCTCGAAAAGGGAAGACTTTTAAGTCTCACCCCCTTTCTCCAAGATTCTGCCGATCAAGAGAAGGAAGAAGGAGACCCATCTCCAAAAATCTAACTTTGGACAGATCCAAGGCTCAAAAGAAAAGCCAAAAATTCCTAGGAGCTTAACTCCTTTCTAGATCTGTTGGAGTTTAACTCCATAAATTAGTTTCTGTTAGGAGTTCAACTCCAAAAATCCCCTTGGGAGTTCAACTCCCTAACCTAGGGCTAGGCCCCTTCCCGCTGGTGTTTCCCACGGTCACGTATGCGCCACGTGACCCTGGGGCGCCAAGGCGCCCATCGGTCACGTGTGCCCACGTGACCCCGGGGCGCCAAGGCGCCCATCGGTCACGTGCGCCCACGTAACCCCGGGGCGCCCATCGATCACGTATGCGCCACGTGACCCCGGGCGCCAAGGCGCCCAATGGTCACGTGCGCACGTGACCCCGGGCACTAAAGCGGCCATGTGTGCGCGCGTAACCCCGGGCACCATGCGCCCACATGCCACGCACGCGTCTTTAAGACGCTTCCCCCTTTTTTATTTTATATATACACATACTCCACGACACTGTCCCTGTTAGAAAAAATTTCTAATGGGACGTTGCCCCGCATCCCGCAAGGGGGCTGCTAGCCCCCTTGACCCCAGCCCGCTATCTGGATAGCGGGACCCCCGTAAAACTCTGCGGGCCCCCCGATATATCCAAAACCCTTTTCCAAACACACACATCGCATATTGAGTTCGCATGACCTGTTTAACCCGTCAATCGGAGGTTCTCTCGCTCCAAAAGACGAGGGGTAATTAACGGCAGCTTAGTCCGCGGCTGCCAAAGATTCGGATCCCCACAATCAATAAACTTCAGCCTATCCTAGGCAGGAGGAATCTGTAGTATGCCTAACCAGCCCGCGCGTATTCCCATCTCAATGGGTGACGAAAAACACCCTACAGATTCGTTTCGGCTTTTATTATTTCGTTTCGGCTATCATTTCGGCTATTTACTCGCGGTTGCCCCATCGTTTCGGCTTTATTTTCATCTTTATTTTTACTCGCTGATTTTTATTGCAAATTGCCCCATCATTTTGACTTTTCTTTTTTTCTTTTTCTTTTTATTTACACATTTTTTCATTTACACATTTTTTTACATTCCCAGTTTAACGACTTAGAGGTCGACGATTCCCAGTTTAATGACGTGGTGGTCGATTGTTTCCAGTTTAACGACGTGGTGGTTATCTATTTCCAGTTTAACAACTTGATGGTCATCCGACGGGGAGCTTAGAGAAGATACCCGATTGAGCAGTTGCCAGGGGCACCGCTGTAGCTTGCCTGAGATGCCTTATTACTTTGTCGGTGTCGATGGCCTTGCCCCCAGCTTGGGCCAAGGAAAGTCATTCAAATACCGACTTGCGTTCGAAAATGGCAATTGAAAATTGTTAACCCCTGCACAAAAAAGCATGATTTCAGTACATGCAATCGATATGTATATTGATTGAATTTGCATGACGTTTAACCCAAAATATAGGAGGAGAGAGAGGTCCCACCGGGCGTGCCAGAATCTGTAGGGTGTTTTTCGTCACCCCATTGAGATGGGAATACGTGCGCTGGTCAGGCGTACTACAGATTCCCCTTGCATAGGGTAAGCTGGGGTTTATTGATTGTGGGGATCCGAATCTCCGGCAGCCGTAGACTAAGCTGTCGTTAATTACCCATCGGCTTTTAGAGCGAGAGAACCTCCGATTGACAGATTAAACAGGTCATGTGAACTCAATATGCGATGTGTGTGTGTGTTTGGAAAAGGGTTTTGGATATATCGGGGGCCTCGCAGAGTTGTACGGGGGTCTCACTACCCGGATAGCGGGCTGAGGGTCAAGGGGGCTAGCAGCCCCCTTGCGGGGTGCGGGACAGCGCCCCGTTAGAAATTTTTTCTAACAGGGACAGTGTCGTGGAGTATGTGTATATATAAAATAAAAAAGGGGGGAAGCGTCTTAAAGACGCGTACGTGGCACGTGGGCGCATGGTGCCTGGGGTCACGTGCGCACACATGGCCGCTTTAGTGCTCGGGGTCACGTGCGCGCATGTGACCGATGGGCGCCTTAGCACCCGGGATCACGTAGCGCACACGTGACCAATGGGCGCCTTGGCGCCTCGGGGTCACATAGGCACACATGACCGATGGGAGCCTTGGCGCCCCGGGGTCATGTGTGCACACATGACCATTGGGCGCCTTACCGCCCAGGGTCATGTGGTGCGCACGTGACCGATGGGCGCCTTGGCGCCTGGGGTCACGTGGCGCGCACGTGACCGATGGGCGCCTTGGCGCCCGGGGTCACGTGGGCACATGTGACCGATGGGCGCCTTGGCGCCCCGGGGTCACGTGGGCGCACGTGATCGATGGGCGCCTTGGCGCCCCGGGGTTACGTGGGCTCACGTGACCTATGGGCACCTTGGCGCCTTCGGGTCACATGGGCGCACGTGACCGATGGACGCCTTGGCGCCTCAGGGTCACATGGCGCACATGTGACCGTAGGAAACACCCGCGGGAAGGGGCCTAGCCCCTAGGTTGGGAAGTTGAACTCCCAAGGGGATTTTTGGAGTTGAACTCCTAAAAGAAACTAATTTATGGAGTTAAACTCCAACAGATCTAGAAAGGAGTTAAGTTCCTAGAAATCTTTGGCTCTTCTTTTGAGCCTTAAATCTGTCCAAAGTTAGATTTTTGGAGATGGGTCTCCTTCTTCCTTCTCTTGATCGGCGGGATCTTGGAGAAAAGGGGGTGAGACTTAAAAGTCTTCCCTTTTCGAGATCTGACTGGAGATCCGAGCTCCCCTTCATGGGTTTTGTGGTGAAAAACTATTTATTTTTTAGAATGGAAGAGTTAAATTCTTGATTTAATTCCAAAAAGAGGAAGAGGATTTTAGACCCTTAAGAAAGGGGAAGGAGGCACAAACCCTAGTTTTCTTAGACAATGAAAAGTTGTCTTTTTATTCATCATCATGTTGCCTTATATAAGCTTACATATTTACATATAGCCCTTTAGGCTTTACAAAATGGCATTTTGCCAATCCCATGGCTCGTGTGCCATTTCTTTTTGCACATAAGCCATGGGCTTTACAAAAATTTGACTTTATGCCCATTCATGCATAAAAAATTACATAAAAATTATTTATTACATGATTTCATTTTGGCATGGGGGGCTGGCCGCGAGCTCGACTTGGGCATGAGCTCGCTTGACCTGGGCTTTGGGGCCCACCTGGCTTAGGGTTGACCTTGACTTTGACTTGGTCAACCGGGGTGCAAATTTTGACCCCAACAACCTGCAGGGCAAAAGTTTCATTCATTTTTTTATTTCTTCCCGCGATGCTCTATCATTTCAGCTTTTTATATCGCGAAAGTCATGATTGCCCAATCATTTCAGCTTTTTATCGCGGTGCCCAATCATTTCGGCTATATTTTTACTCGCTGTTTTTTTATTGCGAGTTGCCCCATCATTTCGGCTATTTTTATATGCATATATTTTACTCGCTGATTTTTGTTGCGAGTTGCCCTATCAGTTCGGCTATTTCATATGCATTTTTGGCTCGCTGATTTTTGCTGCGAGTATGGAACTTGAGATCTGATACCAATCTTAGCATCAGTATCACTGCGACTGGAATATGGCCAGGATCGAATCATCATTTGCCATGAAATGACTTAGAATTTGATACCAATCTAGGCATCGGCATCGCTACCACTGGGATTATTGCCAGGAGCGGATCATCATTTGCCTTTGTCGATTCGAACAAAGGTGGCTTAGCAAACAGGGTTAGGATCCTGTCGACTAAGGCTCTTGACTTTATGAGCCGTAGGGGTCTCATAAAGGTGTTTCTCCCTACGAGTCGTGAGGATCTCGTAGGTGTGTTTTCTCCTTAGGAGTCGTGAGGATTCCTAAGTGTATGTTCTTTTATAAGTCGTAAGGATCTTACAAGAGTGTTTTCTTCTTATAAGTTGAGAGGGCTTACAGGTGTCGTTCACCATATGAGGACATTCCTCGCCGTTGGTGGGACTTAGTGGAGGAAACATTTATTTGCGCCCGTAGATTGCATACAAGGGTCAATAATGAACCGCTTGTAGGGCAACTTGGGGAGTGTGATGGCTTAAGAACAGGTTCAGATCCCTGTAGCTTAAGGCTTTTGAATCCTACAAACCATGAGGGTCTCATAGGGGGAATTCTCCTTACGAGTCGTGAGGATCTCGTAAGTGCAATTTCTTTTTAGGAATCGTGGTGATCCCTAAGTGTGTTGCTCCCTTGTGAGTCGTAAGGATCTCACGCGGGTGTTTTCTCCTTACAAGGTCGAGAGGACCTTGCAAGTGTGCATGATTTTTTTTACGAGTCTGCGACCTTGCAGGTTTTCACAAACTCGCCGGCAGTCCTGCTGTTTTTACTCACGGAGCCCTTTTGGGTTTTCATCCATGCCCATTTTGCTTGTGGACGTACCGTTTTTTTTTGCGATCGCAATGGGACTTCGCTACCGGGGTAGCTGTGTAGGCAGCAGGATTTGAGTTGCAGTCTTTGCCGTTGGGACCTGTGGACTTGAATTCCACTATCGCCGTGTTTGAGGCAACGTATTTAGTTTAAGGACATTACGGTCCATTGTTAGTTTAGGGACATCCCGGTCCATTTTAAGTTTAAAGACATTTCGGTCCATTGTTAGTTTAGGGACATTTCAGTCCATCGGGATTTTGAGGTGAGGTTTCGCCGGATACTACTTATAGAGTTTGGACTCAGGAAGACAGCGAGCGGACACGAGCGTCATCATCCATCATTAACCTGAGCCGTGACTTGTCAAGCGTAGTATTTCTTAAGGAACCGGCCGTTTATTGGCCGGAAGGGTCTATGCCATTCATATCCATGAGCAAGTAGGTCCCACCTTGGTAGACCTTGTCTATGATATACGGACCTTCATAGTTTGGCTCGAATTTCCCCCGTTTGGCACGATTGGGGATCATAGGTCTTTTTACGACTAACACGGGTTCGCCTTGGAGGAATGTTCTCTTCCTAGTCAGTCTTTCGTATGAGCACATCATCCTTGCTTTGTAAGCTTTCAGGTTTTGCTGCGCCATGAGACGTGTTTCATCGAGGGCATCGAGCTCCTCAAGCCGAAGATGGGCATTTTCTTCATCCGGCAACTCGTATCGAACTGCTACTCGTAGAGAGGGTAGTTCTATCTCCAAGAGGAGAACCGCTTCCGTTCCGAATACCAACGCGAATGGTGTTGTATTCATGGACGTCTTGAACATGGTCCGATAAGCCCAGAGAGCTTCATGCAATCTCTCGTGCCAATCCTTTCTGTTTCTGGACACCGTCTTCTTTATGATCTTCGTCAAGGTCTTGTTAAAAGCCTCAGCTAGACCGTTAGTTCGGGGGTTATAGACTGAAGAGTATCTCTAATCTATTTTATGCTTCTGTGCGAAGCGGCTGATCTTATGGCTTCTGTAGGCTGGCCCATTATCCAAGATAATCCGTCGCGGGGTGCCGAACCGGTAGATGACATGCGTCCTGAAGAAATGGAGGATGTTCTTCGTCTTCACCTCTCTTAGCGATATTGCTTCTGCCCACTTAGAGAAGTAATCGGTTGTTGCTAGTATGAACCGATGTCCTGTTCAGCACGCTTTATTACATTTTAATACCACTCATTTTCTATCATTTTTGTCAATAAACAGTGCTATTAATCTCTTTCTGCTCATTAGTACAGAACACAGGTACACAGGCAAAAACACTGGAGATGGTACACAACATGAACGGAAACGACGGTTTTTAACCAGAACTGCAAACGGGCGGAATACAAATCAAGATTAAAAGAGTTTGCAACAAAGAAAGAGTGTGACCAAGTATGAAACATGTGTGAACATGGACTTACCCATGAATTGCTCTCTGTTCATTGCTCCAGAATTCACCCACGAGATCATTTGACTAAATTGCAATTACAGGGAGATATTCAACTAATCAGAAGACTATTGTATCAAGGTGGGACCCACCCTCCAACTCCTGGCCGCCAATTTATTCAAAACAGCAGCAATTTGCGGCCCAGATGATGTAAAATTGGTTCGTTTTCTTTGTGTGGGTCCCCCATTGTGTATTTAGTCCACCTGCGGTTGTATCTTTTTATTTTGGGTTGCCTACAAATAGCAGATCTGAGATGTAGTTCAGAGATTTTTTTTGAGCGAATATTCTGATATACTTGTACAGTTTTGTTAAAATTCTTGTTGCTCTTGGAATTGAGTTGAGTTCTTTGCCTTTCTCTGGTCTTGCAACCTCTCTTTGTGAGCTTGCAAGATTAGATTTTGGTAGTTGAACTCATTACATGTATTTTGAACCATTGCAATAAATCTCTATTATCAAGATTGATTCCCGTATCTCTTTTTCTTATTTTTGTCACTTCTTCTCATTATTCAGTTGTGTATTGCTATGATAATGTGAGTAGTTATTCTTGGGCTATGGTGAGGTAGGATGTGGAATGACTTTACTTCCAAACCCTCCCTTTTTTGATTCTTGCATTTTTTCACTTCTTTTCTTAACATCGCAAGTTTATTATGTTTTGATTGATAGGATATATCGTTTTGAATGGTTGCAAATCAACCTTTAACATATACCCTATCCTTTCTTTACATTCTATCGTTGCTATGTTACGACTTGAAGTAGGCGTGAATACGGAATTAAGTTACGTGTCGCAATTAGCTAGATAGGATATATAGCATTCTTACATATATTCCATACTTGCTACTTCACTTAAATAATTCCATATCCACTCCATTATTAATCTTATTCTTGTTAGTTTCTGTTTTTCTAACCTTGATATCGTCTTTCATCCCGATACATGTTTCGGATAAATACGGCATACTTTCGCTATTCAAATGGAAACTAAAAGAATGAATCTTGAATCAAAATGGAGAGTTGGGGGTAAATGTCGTATTTCACTCTTACTGAACCTTAGCCCAAGTTTTCGTATCCCAAAACCTTGTTTCTTTTAGGTATTACACTAAAGCGTGACAAAACACCATCTCTCCAACTTATTGATCCATAACTCAATTTGATGTCGTGATATCCACTCCTTGTGGTTCGACCCGTGCTTGCCGGCTTGCTTCAACGCACCGTGCACTTGCGGTATTTTTAAAACTCGATACTCACGTCGTGCACTATTTTTCCGACAAAAACCGACATATCCGATATTGACCTTATTCTCCAAAAGCACGTCACCGTGGGGATCGAACAAGTTTTTGGCGCCGTTGCCGGGGAGTGGCAACACCACGAAGATTATTTTGAGTTATCTCTGTATATATTTTGTATAAAACAAACAAAACACCAAAAACACCTCAAATATCCGACTCGTTGCTCTCTGTGTTTTCTGTTCTGCTGTTGATATAATTATGCTAAAATTATTTTGCAGATAGAAAGGGTATACTAACAAAAATAAAAGAATACACAGAGAAAACGGAGCAATAAAACCAAAGTCTGGCCGCAATTTTATCCATATTGGCCGCAAATTGCGGCCTAACCCTGGTGTTTTGCTCCAAATTTTCTGTCACTTCTCTAATTTTCTGTTGTCAGTCCATTTCTGTATGGAAAATTATTTAATTATATATCTACAGAAATTTGGCCATAAATATCGTATTTTTTATCAAATTCCAGATTTCAACTGAAATACGAAGTACGATCGTGCGGAGCTGAGAACAAAATTCTAGAGAAAGGAGTTACGAAGTTAACAGTGCCAAAGATACGGGTAGATCGACCCGTACAAGCGAACACTCAAGTGATCACGGATCAAGTCAACGGGAGTTTCTAAACTCAAAAATTCAAGGTACGTATTTTTCCTAACCTCTTCTCCTCAAACCCGACGCTCCAATACTTCAATTTTGTGCAGGATTTCTTTCGCAAACTCCGCTGCACAAGTACCAAAAAGAAACTAACTGTATTTTTTGCAGCGCGCCGCTTATAACATAAAAAACGATTGATTGATAATTTGAACAACTTTTATTGTTGCGCATTGCATGAGTTTAATACGGACTTAAGGGCAAAGAACCCCAACAAGATACGGTAATGGATTTCATCACCCTTCTCCGTGGCCCACAAACCACAAAGAACGAGCATTTTCACACCCTCATTAACTTTATAAGAAATTAGACTTTCAGCCTCTAAGGACTTCGCGCTCACTAGGGTAAGTTAAGTGTATTTCGAACACCGCCGATCGGTACATTGTTCCTGAAGTGTCTAGGAAAGTGTGAAAGGCGCAACCGCCGAAAGAGAGAAGGTTACTCTAATTAAGGAACCTCGCGAAAGCGAGGGAAAACCTCCCTTCCTCTCTGCACTTACCTGGCTTCTCGATCAGTCTATCTTAGGCCCGTTTCGCAGTACATTTTTACTTCAAAAGGCAAGTTTTTTGAGCAGGTCTAGTTGACCTAGGTGACCCTAGACTGTTTAGGTGTGTGCAGTGTGTCTTGTTTGTGATCTTGTTATACCTTGTGTGTGATATTTGTGGTTATGAATATTTTGGTTGAAAAACATTTTTTCTTCTTTTCTCTCAGTCTTTCCAACCACTCCCGGATAGTGCATGTCAGCTTGGACTAGAGATTCACAATCTCGATTAGTTCGGTTTGTGCCTATATCTTCCGATTCTTCTTCACCTTCTGATTCCTCGGAACCTTCCGAGACCTTCTTACCTTCTGCCTCATCGGAGCCGTCCGATTCTACACCTTCACTTTCTTCTCCTACACCACCAACAATGACGGAGCAAACAATCGTTGAGCAACAGGAGGCGGCATTACAGGACAGATGTTACCCACACCGTTCATCCTTTCCTTCATGCATAGTATTGCCCACCATTGCGGCAAACAACTATGAGATCAAACCGCAATTCATACCATTACTCCCCAAATTCCACGGACTCGAGTCCGAAGATGCTTACCTATTAATCAGTGAATTTGAAAGAGTATGTGCGATGATGAAGATTCACGGAGTGGGAGAGGATGTCGTTAAGCTCAAATTCATTCCCTTTGCGCTTAAGGATAATGCAAAAAGCTGGTTAAACAGTTTACCGGCTAGATCGATCACGACATGGGATGACTTTGTGAAAGTTTTTCTTAAAAAAATTTACCCTATTCATAAAACCGTGCGAATTCGCAATGAACTCCACAATTTTAAACAAAAAGAGGGTGAAATTTTTTGGAAATGCTTAGAAAGATTTAAAGACATCTTAATCAAATGTCCCCATCACGGGTTAGAACAGTGGAGGTTATGTCAGATTGTCTATGAGGGGTTAGATTCCAGTTCACGCATGATGTTAGAATCCACGTGTCAATGCAAATTCCTGAGCTATGGTGCTAAGGATGCATGGAACTTTTTGGAAGAACTGGCTGACAAAACCATCCAGTGGGAGAGTGTGAGTGAGAAACCATCTGTGACTAGAAGCGGTGCACACATAGTTGACACCTCTATAGCTGCCGAAGCCAAAATTGCCGCTCTTGTACGGCGAATGGAAACTTTAGAGGGCAAAAATTCACTGCTACCAGTCAATCAAATTTCTCCGACTTTGTGCGCTAACTGTCAACATCCTAGCCACATAACGGAAGAATGTCCGTTTCTCCTTGGGTCCCAGGGACCTGAAAACGTTAATGCGCTGTATCAGAACCAGCGCCCCAGGAACGACCCCTTTGCACCAACGTACAACCCTGGTTGGAAGAATCGTCCCAATTTTGCTTGGAATCAGGCCCCTTTTCAAAACAACAATTCAAACCCGCCTTTCCAACAATTTCAAAATTCAAATTTTCAAAACCAAAAATTGGGATATCCAACTAACCAGCCCCAGCAGCCCCAACAGCCGAATCAGCACAACCCAACCTTTACACCCCCTGGATTCGCCCAAGACGACAAGAGGGTGACATCCATTAAAAAAGGGTTGGAAGCTTTGATTAAAACTTCTGCGCAGACTTCATCTAGTCTGGCTACTTTTATGCAAACATCCGGTCAGTTGCATAGCGCTAACACTCAAGCGATAGCCAGATTAGAAATCTAAATCAGTCAACTGGCTGCAGCAGTTAATGAACGTGAGAAGGGAACATTTCCCTCTCAACCCGTGATAAACCCAAGAGAATAGAGAAACAACAACGCTCATGTTGTTCAGACGAACAATATTGAGAATGCGAATGCCGTCACCGTCCTCAGATCAGGACGAACGTTTGACAACAAGGTTGTCAACCTCAGTGACTCATCCAAGCGTGCGGTTGTCAGTTTGCCAGCACGTAATTCATCTTCTGCTCCTCATTGTGATCCGTCGTCATCTTCATCACCTTCTTCTTTTTCTTCTTCTCCGCCTCCTGCTTCTTCTTCGTCGTCTGCTGGACATCCTTCAAAGCAACATGAGAATTCACCACACGACTACACTGATGATCCAGCAAGAACATTCCCGTCTTCTGCACCTATTCCATCTGCAACTTCTCCAAACTCAGTGTTTAGACCTAAGGCTCCCTATCCTAATAGGTTGAAATCAAAGAAGCCTTCTGCAAACATGGAAAAAGTGTTGGAGGTTTTTAAACGCTGTGAGGTCAACATTCCTTTGTTGGACGTCGTCCAACAAGTTTCGGCATACGCAAAATTTCTGAAGGACTTGTGCACTCAAAAACGACGCACAAACGTCCCCAAAACCGTCTTCTTGGCCGCCACTTTGAGCGATGTTTTGTCCAAGTCCATTCCTGTGAAATATAAGGACCCAGGCTGTCCTACTATTTCTTGCACCATTGGGGACAAACAAATTAACCGAGCCTTGTTAGACTTAGGGGAAAGTGTGAACCTCCTTCCCTACTCAGTTTAAAAATAACTGGGATTGGGAGAACTCAAGACGACCAGAGTGACTCTGCAACTGGCAGATCGTTCAACAAAAGTACCGAGGGGAGAAATTGATGATGTTCTAATCAAGGTCGGGGAATTCATATTCCCCATAGACTTCATTGTGTTGGAGACTGAGCTCGTCACCAATCCCAGCGGTCAAATTCCAGTCATACTGGGACGGCCTTTCCTAGCCACATCCAACGCGTTGATAAACTGTCGTAATGGGTCCATGAAACTTTCTTTTGGGAACATGACAGTGGACCTCAACATCTTCGTGCTAGGAAACCAGGCGAGTGAGAAACACGATGACACTTTTGAAGTCAACGCTGTATACGATATGTCTGAGGAGGGAACATTTGACTTCAAAAATGAGTGTCTGGACGAGACTTTTGAAGAACTGTTTTCTGAGGAGCTTCTTTTCCTTGAGAAGCTAAATCCTGAACATGCATCCTACGCACATTGGGGCCCCCAATTTGAACCTCTTCGCAACGAACCAGCCCCTGAAGTGCGACCATATGTAGAGGAGCCACCGAAACTTGACCTCAAAGTTCTTCCTGACCACCTCAAGTATGCGTACTTGGGAAATGATGAAACGCTTCCAGTAATAATTGCAACCGACCTTGCGCCTGAGCAAGAGTCAGCCCTCATGGATGTTCTGAGAAAGAACATGGAAGCGATTGGGTGGTCAATGGCTGATATCAAAGGAATCAGCCCTGCTATCTGCCAACACAGAATCCATATGACTAATGATTCCAAACCCTTCAAGGATCCTCAACGCCGGTTTAACCCGGTAATGAAAGAAGCGGTAAAGAATGAAATGCTGAAGTGCCTGGACAATAGGATCATCTATCCCATATCTGATAGCAAATGGGTAAGCCTCATTCACGTGGTACCAAAGAAAGCGAGACTCACCGTTTTCACGAATGAAGCAAATGAGCTAATCTCAACCCGTACATAAACGGGATGGAGAGTCTGTATTGATTACAGAAAGCTCAACGCAGCAACTCACAAGGACCATTTCCCGCTGCCCTTCATTGATCAAATGCTTGAACGCCTAGCCGGACACGCCTACTATTGCTTCTTAGATGGGTATTCCGGTTATAATCAGATCCCGATTGATCTAGAAGATCAGGACAAAACAGCCTTCACTTGTCCTTTTGGTACCTTCGCCTACCGCCGCATGCCCTTTGGGCTGTGCAATGCACCCGCAACATTTCAGCGGTGCATGATAAGCATCTTCTTTGATATGGTAGAGCGATTTTTAGAGGTTTTCATGGATGATTTCTCCGTCTTTGGAGATTCATTTTCTGAGTGTTTAGAGCTAGTAATGCTACGATGTAGAGAAAAGCACCTCACACTCAACTGGGAGAAGTGTCATTTTATGGTCAAACACGGCATTGTGTTAGGCCATATTATTTCAGAAAAAGGTATTGAAGTCGATAAGGCAAAAATCGACGTTATCTCAAGCCTCCCACCTCCACGGACTGTCCGTGACATTAGGGCATTCTTAGGCCACGCCGGGTTTTACAGGCGTTTCATCAAGGATTTTAGCAAACTGGCTAGACCCTTGACTTCTTTGCTGGCCAAAGAAACACCCTTTGATTTCAACTCTGAGTGCCTTCATGCGTTCAAGCTTCTAAAGTCGGAACTCACTTCTGCTCCGATTCTAAGCGCACCAGACTGGAGCGAACCTTTTGAACTAATGTGTGACGCTTCTGACTTTGCAATAGGAGCTGTCTTAGGACAGCGAATTGAAAAGAAGCCGCATGTTATCCATTATACGAGCAGGACGTTGAATGACGCACAGCTAAATTACACCACCACTGAAAAAGAACTCTTAGCTGTTGTGTTCGCACTTGAGAAATTCCGTCCCTACTTGATCGGAACCCATGTCACTATTTACACTGATCATTTTGCGCTTAAGCACCTCTTTGCAAAAAAGGATGCCAAGGCCAGATTGATACGTTGGATCCTCCTTCTTCAGGAATTTGACTTAACCATCAAAGATAAAAAGGGGACCGACAATGTTGTAGCCGATCATCTGTCTCGCATACCAAATGCACCAAATGAGGATATTCCAATCAATGAACATTTTCCGGATGAACAACTTCTCTCCGTATCAAGCGAACCATGGTTCGCTGATATCGTGAACTTTCTAGTCACCGGAGAAACACCATCTTTTTGGCCGAATCAGGACAAGTATAAATTTCTCTCCCAGGTCAAATTCTTTTACTGGGATGAACCATACCTGTTCAAATACTGTCCAGATCAGATCATTAGACGGTGCATCCCTAACTCTGAAACAAGAAGTGTTTTGTACTTCTGCCATGACCAAGCCTGCGGGGGCCATTTCGGGCCCAGAAAGACAGCTGAAATGGTTTTGCAGAGCGGCTTCTACTGGCCGACACTTTTCAAGGATGCTTTCGAATACTGCAAAACCTGCACCCGATGCCAACACATGGGCAAGATTGAAAAACGGAATCAAATGCCCCTACAATCCATTCTGATTATAGAAATTTTTGATGTCTGGGGCATTGATTTCATGGGGCCATTCCCAAACTCTTTTGGGAATTTGTACATTTTGTTGGCTGTGGACTATGTGTCCAAATGGATGGAGACCATCCCTTGTCGAACCAACGACAACAAGGTTGTCGTAAAATTCTTGAAAGAAAACATTTTTTCTCGGTTCGGTACGCCTCGCACCATCATTAGTGATAATGGAACGCATTTCTGCAACAGATCTTTTGAATCATTGATGAAAAATTATTCCATCAGCCACAAATTGTCAACACCCTACCATCCTCAAACTTGCGGTCAGGTTGAAGTCTCCAACAGACAAATTAAACAAATTTTGGAAAAGACTGTCAACAATAACCGCAAGGATTGATCGTTGAAGTTAAGTGACGCGCTCTGGGCATTCCGCACGGCCTTCAAAACGAACCTAGGTATGACCCCATACCGACTCATCTTTGGAAAGGCATGTCACTTGCCTGTTGAATTAGAGCACCGCGCTTTTTAGGCAATCAAGCAGCTAAATATCGACTTGGAAAAAGCCGGCGAAGCGCGAAAACTTCAATTAAACGAACTTGATGAAATACGCAATGATGTGTACGAGAATGCCAAACTGTACAAGGAAAAGATGAAAGTCTTTCATGACAAGGCGATTCTCAGAAAAACGTTCACTGTGGGGAAAAAGGTTCTGCTCTATGACTCCCGACTTCATTTGTTTCCCGGGAAGTTGAAATCATGATGGACAGGCCCATTTTTTGTGCGCGCCGTTTTTCCGCACGGTGCTGTCGAAATTGAAAATCAGCAAACCGGTAAGACGTTCAAAGTTAATGGCCAACGGCTAAAACCTTTTTTAGAATTGCCCGCGGAAATAGGGGAGCTCATGTTTTTGCATGAGCCAAGTTACATCGATTAAAACACACCCCCACGTTGTTTTCTTATATATACTCTTTTTTGTAATTTTTAGTTTTCTTTTGCTAATTCTTTTTATAAAGGGGTGTCTTTGTAAATAATCCTTTATAACCTGTCCCAACCCCAACCCGAGACTTCATTTCTGATTTTGCCAAAACTCCAAAGCTCTCTCCTCATAAGAAACCCAACCTCAAAGCATCAGCCCCAGATCTACATCTCCGGTCGCCGGAAAATTCCAGGAAGCCGCAATTTGCGGCCTGATCTGCTCCGACAGCCCCGATCTTCTTTCTCCTCTGTAAGATTTCATCTCTTCTTGTTCAATTTCCATTTAGAATTTCAGATCTAAAATGGTAGCTTTCGATTGTGAGAAAAATTTCTTCGAGATTTTCTCCGACGCAACCTATGGACAGTATTTCTACAATGAAATCTGTCAAAGAGGGTGGGAGTATTTAATCTATAGAGGAAATGATTTATTTGCTGTGAGGGAATTGGTAGAGGATTTTTATGAATCATTAAGACATGGCAAATCGGGATCGAGCTTCATAGAATTTTTCTTCCAAGGGCGACGTAGGATTTCTCAGGCCGATACCATTTCTAGGGTCACAGGTATCCCCATGAGACCCGGAAATCAAGAACTGCGGGAATTGGCGGTTTATAGATCATTGATGGGGGACTTTGTGGAATTGAAAGATAAGGGGCGGAATCCAGCCCAGATGTACCGAAACGTGCTTGCGGTTTGCTAATGGGCAAACCGCAACATCAGGGGAAAGAGCCGTGTTTCTTCCTTCCCGGCTGGGGTGGGACATATTGTGCATTGTTTGATGGAAAAGGACCAATATTTCTGTGTTGTAACACAATTGTTCAACACAATCATGGAGGGGGTGGCCCAGAAAAAACTCCTGCTGCCAGTGCTAGTAACCCAACTTACGAAGTACTATATGCATGAGATTGAGTTTGAGGGATTTGCGACTGTTTATGCACATTGGCCAGTCGAAATAGAGAGAATTTCACAAGGATACACCGGCAGCCACTATGAGCAGAAAATCTGGTCAAGGGAGGACCCAAGCGAACATCCGGGTCCCGAAAGCTCGACAGAGGCACTTTTGAATGAGCCAGAACCAGATAACGATAAGGACCTGCAGCGCCTGACATTTAGGAGTATTCGCCACATACTCAAGAAACAACAAAAGATGCAGGAGCAGCTAGACAGGATTGAAGCGGCTCAACAGGAATCGCATGACGACGCCAGCGGGGGCAAGAAAGGCAAGGGAAAAGCAAGACGACATTGAGCACAATGCCAGTTTTCAAGTTGGGGGTGGTAGCATATAATTTGCATTTGCATATTTCCTGCATTTCTGCATTTACTTATTGTATTTTTCTTTTCTTTTGCATGTAGTTGCATTTCATATCTGCTTTTGTACTGCATTGTATAAAAATTGAAAAAATTGAAAAATTTATAAAAATTGAAAAAATTGAAAAATTTATAAAAATTGAAAAATTTATAAAAATTGAAAAAATCCCTAAAAATTATAAAAACTTTGTCAGGTTGGCTAGCAGGGGAACATTGATTCAAAATCTGACGGTTAAATTGAGAAGGTAGAAATAACTAAATTCAAGAATTGAGATTGACAACCTGAAAAATAACCCGCCTGTGCGTTTAACCTTAGCTGATACACGTCTTTTATATCACTTACACGTGTCGTATGTTTTTGCGAATTTAATGAATGTCTGACATGTCTGTAAAAACTTTTAAAGTGTTAAAACATCCTTAGGATCAAAAAGGTTTGGCTGAGTTAAGTAATATCAAGGATAATTCATACAGTGACATAGATATGAAGAATTTTATAGAGCCTTTTACAGAAGCTACAAGTCCGAAAAGTAACCCATCTAGAACTTTGTGGAGTAATTACATACCTTATCACATGTAACGTCTTCTGGTTTTAAAAGGAAAAAAACTGGCTATATCTCCGTTTTACTAAAATGCTAAAAATTTAAAATGAGTCTTTTGTTTTGTGGTCTTGGTAACTTGGGTAATTAAGTCCTTGGGGTGTCTCCACACCTAATGTCCTAAAACCATCTGGTTTGGGAGTCGTTGACCCAAAGCCCGCTAAGTTTCCAATCGCCTGATAAAACAAGCTAAGCAAGTGTTCTCTCCGAGTTAAAAGTCCTTATGGTTCTTTGTGGGAGTATAATCTTGGCGGTGACAAATTTTCTAGTAAAACAGTTTTTTCGCGGAGATATGAAAGTTTGTATTTATTAAGACGTTTTGCACAATATTGAATGGTGTGTATGAACAAAAACAGGTGAAAGATAAGAGTGAACATTACGACTATGGTACTCTGTTAAAATCGATATATATTCTGACTTGAAGCCTAACTGGAGAATAAAACTTGAGAAAATCATAACTCTTTTCGAACGTGTATGATCCTTTAGATGTTTACCTTGGTCTGTAACTTTTAACATGATGACCCTAATCAAATTCTTAAAAACATGACGACACTACCGCACTATCACGAAAAGACGCATATTAGCTTGTTAAACAAATTGCGAGGAGTGAAAAATAGGGTTTAATGTTTCTAACTTGGGTGATAGAAGTTCTAGCTTTGATACTTAATCTTAAGATTTGGATCAACTGTTTTCTAGCAAAACTAACTTGACTGGATTTTGTGGGTGTAATCCGCTGAAAACCCTTAGGAGACAACACTCCTTCTACTAGGGACACCTAGAGGTTTAACGGCTTATTGCACGCGCTCAGTGCAATTGCGTTCCCTGCGAAAGTGCGGCTAGGATTCTCTTTTGTGAATAAATGGTTTTGCTCAGGACGAGCAAAAGATAAGTTTGGGGGTATTTGTTCGGCACGCTTTATTACATTTTAATACCACTCATTTCCTATCATTTTTATCAATAAACAGTGCTATTAATCTCTTTCTGCTCATTAGTATAGAACACAGGAACACAGGCAAAAACACTGGAGATGATACACAACATGAACGGAAACGACGGTTTTTAACCAGAACTGCAAACGGGCGGAATACAGATCAAGATTAAAAGAGTTTGCAACAAAGAAAGAGTGTGACCAAGTATGAAACATGTGTGAACATGGACTTACCCATGAATTGCTCTCTGTTCATTGCTCCAGAATTCACCCACGAGATCATTTGACTAAATTGCAATTACAGGGAGATATTCAACTAATCAGAAGACTATTGTATCAAGGTGGGACCCACCCTCCAAGTCCTGGCCGCCAATTTATTCAAAACAGCCACAATTTGCGGCCCAGACGATGTAAAATTGGTTCGTTTTCTTTGTGTGGGTCCCCCATTGTGTATTTAGTCCACCTGTAGTTGTATCTTTTTATTTTTGGTTGCCTACAAATAGCAGATCTGATATGTAGTTCAGAGATTTTTTTTAAGCAGATATCTGATAAACTTGTACACTTTTGTTAAAATTCTTGTTGCTCTTGGAATTGAGTTGAGTTCTTTGCCTTTCTCTGGTCTTGCAACCTCTCTTTGTGAGCTTGCAAGATTAGATTTTGGTAGTTGAACTCATTACATGTATTTTGAACCATTGCAATAAATCTCTATTATCAAGTTTGATTCTCGTATCTCTTTTTCGTATTTTTGTCACTTCTTCTCATTATTCAGTTGTGTATTGCTATGATAATGTGTGAGTAGTTATTGTTGGGCTATGGTGAGGTAGGATGTGGAATGACTTTACTTCCAAACCCTCCCTTTTTGATTCTTGCATTTTTCACTTCTTTTCTTAACATCGCAAGTTTATTATGTTTTGATTGATAGGATATATCGTTTTGAATGGTTGCAAATCAACCTTTAACATATACCCTATCTTTTCTTTACATTCTATCGTTACTATGTTACGACTTGAAGTAGGCGTGAATACGGAATTAAGTTACGCGTCGCAATTAGCTAGATAGGATATATAGCATTCTTGCATATATTCCATACTTGCTACTTCACTTAAATAATTCCATATCCACTCCATTATCAATCTCATTCTTGTTAGTTTCTGTTTTTCTAACCTTGATATCGTATTTCATCCCGATACATGTTTCGGATAAATACGACATACTTTCGCTATTCAAATGGAAACTAAAAGAATGAATCTTGAATCAAAATGGAGAGTTGGGGGTAAATGTCGCATTTCACTCTTACTGAACCTTAGCCCAAGTTTTCGTATCCCAAAACCTTGTTTCTTTTAGGTATTACACTAAAGCGTGACAAAACACCATCTCTCCAACTTATTGATCCATAACTCAATTTGATGTCGTGATATCCACTCCTTGTGATTCGACCCGTGCTTGCCGGCTTGCTTCAACGCACCGTGCACTGGCGGTATTTTTAAAACTCGATACTCACGTCGTGCACTATTTTTCTGACAAAAACCGACATATCCGATATTGACCTTATTCTCCAAAAGCACGCAACCGTGGGGATCGAACATGTCCCTTGGATGATGTCGGTTCAATGGGCCCGATAAATCGGTTCCCCACATTTTGAACAGCCAGCTAGCCAGCGTTGGGTGTAGCGGATTTGGATGCTGGTGGATGAAGGGGACCCCATTCATTTGGGATCGTCAATGCCAAAATGCGCTAGACGAACAGTGGTTAGCTATGAACCGTCGGATATACGCGAGCTTTTCTTGGAGAGACCGTAGTTGCTTAAGAGTTTTTGGCGAAGGCATTTCCATAATTGCCTTGATCTTTGATAGGTCTATTTCGATGCCTCAATGTCGTACGATGAATCCCAAGAATTTTCCTGAGGAGACTCCAAACACGCATTTCAGAGGATTCATCTTCAGATTATATTTCCGGAGACGCTGGAACACTATCTTCAAATGCTCCCAGTGCTCCTCGTACGATTTGCTTTTCGCCACGAGGTCGTCGATATAACATTCGACAATCTCGCGTATAAGGTCATCAAAGATCTTTGTCATGGCCCTCTGGTACTTAGCTCCTGCATTCTTCAAACCGAATGGCATCACCTTATAGCAGAATATGCCTAGCGGGGCCCGGAAAGCAGTATGCTTTTGGTCTTCAGGATGCATCTTTATTTGATTATACCCCGAAGATCCATCCATGAAGGAGAAGACTTCATTGGTGGATGTGTTATCGATCATCAACTTGGTAAGATGCACTGGGAAGTCATCTTTCGGACAAGCTTTGTTGAGATCCCGAAAATCTACGTAGACGCGTACTGTCCCATTTTTCTTCATTACCGGAACGATATTGGCGATCCAGTCAGGGTATTGAACTTCTTGGATAAAGCCAGAGTCGATTAGCTTCTTGACTTCGGCATTGATGCTCATCTCGAGTTCGAGCCGCATTCTTCATAGCGCCTGTTTGACTGGCTTAACGTCCGGTGATATTGCCAGTTTATGCACGGCTATTTTTGGATCTAGTCCCGGCATCTCGGAATAGTTCCACGCGAAGCAGTCCGCGAAGCAGCCTTTATACTGCATAAGCACATCTTTTAGTGTAGCCATCTGCTCTTCATACAATAGCTCGCTGACGAATGTTGGCCTTGGTTCATTTTTTGTCTCCAAGTCGATTTTCCTCAATTGTCTGTTGTGGTATGTATCCCGTCTTCCAACTCCTTTGGTGATGGTGGAAATTCTGAGATCGCCTCATCTTCATTTTCATTTGTGAAGCATTGGGAGAGGTCATCCATATTCTCATGCTCTCTTTCCTTTGAGAACGTTATCACATGGCAGGTACGAGTCCGTTTCCAAGACCGATGTTGCTCTTGTTCCATTCTCGCCCTATATATTGCTTTTGGCTCATGCTTTTGTAGCGGGGCTAGCCTCCAACTGTCAGATAGAGCAAACCTGCCTTATTGATACTGATCTTCGACCCAGTCTTTGAAGGTGAAGCAATCTTCAAGAGGATGTCCTATTGCTCGGTGGTAGGAGCAATAAGCCAGATGGTGGCTCTCGTTTACTTGCTTAGGGTGTCGAGACTCCGGGAGTGTCATCATTTGATATTTCATAACAAGGTTAAAGATTTTTCTTGTCTTGTCTTGAGGGAAAGAGTATTCTCGAACCATCTTCTTCATCAGTGATGAATTCCAGCGAACCTTTTCTCGATCGTGCGGCTTCTTGGATTCGCTTCGCTGTTTTTTAGCGTCATTCCCGTTCTTCACCTTGCTGTTGTTTCTACGTCGAGCTTTTTCTGGCCACGAGAGCGCACAGCGGGCTGAGGGTGAAGGGGATCGTCATCCTCCGTAGCCTGCTAAATGATACATTATGTCCTGGCTTTTTCGTAAATGGCCATTTCACGGCTGTGGTCATCCCGAACCTTTTGACCCGCTTCTCTTATTAGCTTGTCAATCTGTTCTTCGAATGATGGGCTTGGTATTCCCACGGCGGGATTTCGCTCTGTTTCAATATCAGCGCTATCTGGAAAGGCAGTCTCTTTTCCACTGGAATCATTTATAACATGGCAGCTATGGAATCGCTCTTATTTCTTGTACCGAGCGTATCCCAGGCCGGTCGTCTCCATTCTCCCGTTGTGCATCTTCTGCTGAGTCCCGGGAACGTCCCAAATCTTGTTATAGAACTGGGCTTGTCGAGCAGTCTGTTTGAAGGGTAAGCCCTGGCATCTTAACAGACTTTTTAATCCCTCTGCTTAATATCTGGGGAGACGGATTGGTTGGAGCCTATCAAGTGCAAGATCGGCACCATGCCAGACTTCTTTTTCTACATTGGTCTCTGTAGATTGCTAGAAGAGGATCGCCTTTTCACATTTTCGCCTAGAAGGAACGTAGAAGGTCTGCAGCTCTTGCACGCTGTACGTATCAAGTGCACCAAGTTCTTTGTAATGCCGCTGCGAAACCATGGTAATTTGTAAACTTTGGTCAGCTCCAGCAAAGGTATGCATTGAAGGGCGGACGGAGAACACTGTGTTGGCCTCGTCTTCAGAGTCACTGCCAAAGACCAGAATAGGAATAGATGGTCCTGGCCTGTTGCCTTGGGGTTGTCCCGAGTAGACCATCTCTTCATCCTTCTCGGTATCGCTCCCAAAGATCGGGATAATGGCAATGGCTTTTTGTTTATTCTCTGGTTTACGATATATTTCCATGTCTTCGAAGTCTGGTAAGAAGTACTTGGCGTCTTCATATTTGCGGACTTCATTTATGGAGAATGGGTTCAAATCCCCTGTAACTGTGTACTCGAGGCCGTTCTTGAAGTACTTCATACACTGATGTTGTGTAGAAGGGATGATGTTGTACTCACGTAACCAAGGCCTGCCGAGCAAAGCGTTGTAGCAAGTCTTGGCGTCAATAACATGGAACTTGATGTCAGTGACGAGTAGCCCGAAGCGTAATGTAAGTAGTATTACAGACCCGAGTGTTTGTGATGATTGGGAGTCAAAACCAGAGATGGTAATTTTATCCCGAGCCAAGTGCTGCACATTCATGCAAATCTCCTTCAATACTTTTACATTGAGAAGGTTGACGGAGGACCCGTTGTCGACCAGGATCTTCCCTATCTTGATATCATGACAATACCCGGTTACATATAGCGGACGGTTGTGCTCGCACGTTCCGAGAAGGAGGTCTTCATCGCTGAAGGTGATATCAGCCGTGTGGACTTCTTCCAGCTCGTCCTTCATCTTTTCTTCCATCAGGAAGGCTTGAAACTAATCGGGCTCCTGCAATCAGAGAATCTCGTGCCTCTTTAGACAGGAGAAGGGCATCCAAAATGCTTAATTGTGAGGGTATCTTCCTCAGGTGTGCCAGGACATTGTAATCCACCTTGTTCTTCTTAGGCGGGTCCTTGGCTGTGAGCTCTTCGACGACTCTATCATCGAGGGCAATCTCCTAAAGGACTTTTTCCTTCCCTTTGTCTCTTTTGCCCGAACCTTTGTTTGAGGGTCCGAGATTCTTTTCAGGCAACGTACGGTTACGCAACTGAATGTTTTCACAGTTCTTCATCTCTTCTTCTTTTTCAAAGGTGGATTCCTTGAAGAGAGAGCCGATGGCTATTTCTTCGTCAGAATCGCTCCCGAAGGTAAGAACTTGAGATTTTTCTCTTGTCGAACTGGTATCAACCATATGACAGTTGTCAGCCGTTCCTTCATGCTCGTCTATCGCGCTTCTCTGTTCCCGACGGGCTTTGCGCTTCATTCGCTTGAAGTGTTGTCGATGGGCAATGATCAGTCAAAAATATTGCATCTTTTAACCGGCAATTTCCCTATCATTTGCACTCATTTAGAAGTGTTCGGTATTCATATTTCACATATTAGCAAATCAGTCATTAAATATCAGATTTCATGTGTTAGACTTTTAAACCGGCACTTTAAGGGAAATTGACCGCATTTTATGGCATCGCATCATCCCTGTATTGCGCAACACTTGTATCGAGATTTGTGCAGGAAATTGCAGGAGCAAAGTCCAAAGAGCTGATCAAAAATACACCTACTCCATGTTTTCAGATCTGGTAGCAATTCAGAAGGAAATATACAAATAAACATATCAAATAAAGGCCAACAACTCAGGCCCAACAAGCACTAGAGAGACCGAGCCCCAACTCTTCAAAAGCGCCGCGGAACCACGGCGGGAGCCGGCTTGCGCCGCTGTTCCGCGGCGGTTTGGTCAGATCATCATGCCATTTTCAGTGCATTATTCTTATCTCAGTGGACACAGCTCAGAATGATATGTCAAATTCCAGAATTCTCTCGAAGCTTCTGCCAGATCAGCAAAAGATGATTAATTAAGCTAATCCTAATTAAGCTCCTAACTAACCTCTTCTAGAAGCTCCCTCCTAACTAATCACATCTAGAAGCTTCTCCTTTAACTAACTTTTGGAGGGAAATTCAAATCTCATCAACAAACTTTTGGAGGGAAACTTAAAATTCAAATCCTAGATCTAGGGTTTTGATGGCTATAAATAGGAACCTAGATCTAAGGGTTGAGGTGGTTCAATCTTTCTTTAATCCTTCATCCTTAATCTTTACTCTCTCATCTTCTTCCACAAGTTGAGTGACACGACTTGTGCGAAACCCTAACCCTAATTCCAATCCAAATTCAAGATTCCGAGTACCAAATCAAGTGAGAAGCCTTCAACCTTTTAGGAGCCGAGCCGATCTTCAATCGGGCAAGTGATCCAAGCCGATCCGCGACTCACGGAGACGAGCGAAGCCAAATCGACGATCGAGTTCTTCCTCTTGTAGTTCTTGAGCGAATGTAACGAAATTGTTGATATAAATAAAAGGTGAAATTCTTTAATCTTGCTTTCTTTTAATTCTTGCATCATGATTAGATCTCAATTTGTGATTGTGGTTCTTGTTGTGATATTTGAGTAAAACTCCGCTCGTCAAGGAGTCGAGACGATCAATAGAATGATGATGTAACAAATCTTAATACGATTCTTGAGTCCTACGAGCTTTGTAAACCCTAGCAAGTTCAAGAATCGATGACCTAGTTTCGTTGCGATGCTTTCTTGATTGTGATCGCTCGAAATTAGGGATCTACGATCGTTTCTTGAATTTACTAGAGGCTAGAATGTGAATGATATCGACGAAAGAACAAGGGATAAGATGAAACCCTAATTTCACTAGAAATCCCTAATTCTCGATCGATCATCATCGATCTAGTGTCAATTCATCGAAGGATAAGAATACGTCATTGTAAGATTACATCACATCTATAGATCCGATCGATTCCTATGAGCCTCATTTAGATTCTTGATATTTGGTTGGAAAAATCATCAAACTATCAATTCTTGATTTTATCGTTTCTTGATTTAGACTAGATTTTCCTAATTCTTGAACTTCAATTTACAAATCATGAATTGTTTGTTTTCTTTTGTTTAAAGTTTCAACTCATCTAAATCGAAGCACGAACGATTACACTTTCCCTGTGGACGATCCGCACTTACTAACGCGCTACAATCGACACCGTTATTGATTGCGGTCAAATATTTTTGGTTGTGATTTCTATTCTATTTTCTCAAACGACACAACAAAAATCATCAATCAGGCAACGTATCCTAGCCACCACTTCTTGAAGGCATTGCACTCTTCGGTAGGGTGCGTGACCTTCTGATGGTACAAGCAGTAGTTTGGATGTACATTCGCTTCGTCGAGGCACGTACTCCTGGGAGTATTTCCTTCGAAAGGTGGCAGCTTCATTCCCATTGACAGAGCTTTGGTGAACTGCTTCCCTACCTTGATTCTGCTCTTGCTGGTGGCAGGTGCGCTTCGATCCGGTCGGGGTAATTTATGACTTCTCATTACCGGGGCTTCTTCAGCTTGACGTCGACGCTTGGCCTTTTCGTATATGGCTGTTTCACGTCCTCGGTCATCTTTACTCTTTTGGAGGGCTTCGTTCAGCAGCTTGTCGATTAGGTCATCTGACGGTTCCATGGATTTTGGTTCTGGATCTGCCCCCAGTTTCTCTACATCAGGAGCTTCTTTGCCATTTGTCGATGAGTGAGAGATCATGTGGCAACTCGCTACATAATCCTCGGGTTCTTCTGAAGAATCGTCTCCTTCATCAATGTCACTGTTTCCGTTCTCAAGAACATGCTTGAAGAATTCTTCCAATGTGACTGGGGTCCGTGCCTTTTGGTTGTATTCCTCCAGTGTGTCGATGTATTTTTTCAGACCCGTACGATTGTCGTCGAGTTGCAAGGGCTTCTTGGCCTTCTTCTTTTTCTTTGAAGACGTCGGAATCTTGGCCTGGAGGTTTTGCCCGTCGTTACCAACTTTCAGCGTTGGGCGCGGTTTCAGCATCTCGTCAATAATCTTGGGCTCCAGCGGGCTTTTCCATTTGATGGCCGGACATGCTTGAAGATCCTTCAGCATTCTTTTAGTTTTAGCCGAGAGGACAACTTCCCATGGAGCTTCTTCTATAAATGAGCATGATGCCCCCGGCGTATCCACCTTTTTAGGAGTGTGCTACTGTGGCGGGTTTATCTTTCAATTTTGCACGAACTTGCCCTGTTGGTACTGGTCTTCAACCCAGTTTTTGAAGACGTAGCAATCTTCAATTAGGTGGCCTACTATTCGGTGGTAGGGGCAGTAATTAGGATTGTTGACGTTGCCCGGTTGAAGTGGGCGTCTCAGATCCGGTAGAGTGATGAGCCTGTTGCGCACCGCCAGTTCGAATACTCTCCTCGTTTTATCCTGGGGAACGAGTAAGGACGTCTCAACTTATCTTCGAGGGATCTTGGTTTGTTGTTTTGGCGAGCTACCGGTTTCGGGTCACTCGATTGTTGTTGAGCGTTGGCGACGAAGGTCGCTTTCCCTTTGCCCTTTTCATTCCAAAGATCCATTTTTGAAGAGGACGGCCTATGGCCCATTTGGTCCATTTGGGCCAGTTTGTCAATCAAGGCCTGTAAAGTGGTTGGCTTGAAGAACATTATAAATTGGGATATAGTTGCCTGAGGGTCAAGGGTCCCGACGAACATACCCACGGCAGGAGCTACTTCTATGCATTGTTCGCATTTTGACCATAGGTTCCGCCACAGAATTACGTACTGAACCTAGGTTTCTCCCGGCTTCACCCTGGCGTTGATTAGTGCCGTAATCAGGGTGCACTCGCTTGCGCTTGCGAACCACTGCGTGAACAGTAGCTCAATTTCTGTAAATGTCTTGATGGAGTCATTCGGAAGCTCCGAATACCATTCAAATGCTGTCTCGGCTAGGCTGCCGACAAATTGGCGAAACAATAGTTTGTCATCGCCTCCAGTATTTCCGCATAGAGCTCTGAATTGAGCAACGTGCTGGTGTGGATTGCCCGTCCCTTTATACACATGGAACTTAGGGATCGTATATCCCGGCGGGTTCTTAATTTGATCGTACCAGCCTGGATAAGGTCGTCCAGTTCTGACGACTTGACCAGACGCTTCACTTTCCTAATGAGCTTGTATTTGTTGAGCTATGTAGTCATCAAGGGCAGCTTTGGACATCGTCTCCTCCCTGGCTGCTGATAAAACCGGAGGAGGGTTCGTTGTCTCTCCTTTGTCGTCTTCAATGATTATTGGCGGATCTTCGGCTGGAGGTTCCGGCTGAATCATCATCTCGACCATGTCTTAGAACAGGAGTGCCATCTGCCTCATATTAGTGGCATGTTCCGCGGCCTCTTTATCCTTTCTTTCTAGTACCCTCCACAGGAATTCCGTATCGGTCTCCTGATCTTGGCGCTGTTCGGACGATACTTCCGGGCTTTCTTTCTGCCCCGTGAGTGCGGCCATCTTTGTTAGCATCTCCTGGAGCTTTTGATGTTGCTCCTGAGCCTTTTTCACAGACCGTGTAAGTGGTCGATGACCCATGGAAGTACGGCTTTCCTCTTTCCCGGAAGCCATGTACACCATGTGTACTACCATGCCCCCAGACTTGGGGCATTTGGGTCCACTTCCTTTGAAATTTACCGCAAGCATAGGATCTTCTCCGGCCTTCTCCTCTTATGGGAGGTCGAAGTTGAGGGGGCCATTACAGCAGGCACCTATGCAGATAATACCTTCCGTGGTATGACGGAGGGATGGTCCTCCTCTTGCCGAGCCTTCATCTTCTTCAGCCGGCGAAAGTAATCTTTGTCAATTACAGAGTCTTAGACTTTCCGCCAAACTCTGTGGATCTTGGAGGACAACCGCTGAGGAGGCTGTTCCGGCTTCACCTGTGTCATGCTTTCAGCAGGCGGAGGAGTCTTCTTCAATACGGCAGTTGGAGAGTTCTTGCGCATCCTCCTGAGTAGCTCGAAACTGTTCCCAGTTGGAACATCATCATCAATTTCCACCATTGGAGCTGGTGGGGTAAGTCCAGAGGGGGAACTTCCCCCAGCTTTCCTCACTCAGTGCCAGTGGCGACGTCGAGCATGTCATGCAGACGGGACTACCTTTGTCGTTGGAGCGACTTCGTCATGCTCCCTGCTTTGATGAGAGGCCGCTGTCGGCGTCAGCCTGTCGAAGACTGACGTCCGCTGAGAGGGAATGGTTAATCTGTCGAAGGCAGACTTTTAGGCAGGGGAAGCAGCCTTGGTGACTTTTCCCGGAGCGGAAGTTGGAACGGCTAGTCTTGTGAAGACCAATCCTTTAATAGGAAAAGCCCCTTTGACGACTTCGTCTGCCGGAGCTGGAATGGCTATCCGCTTCGGGATAACCCCTTCAGTTACCGCGAGCCTCTTTGCGGGCCCACTTGAGCTTAGGCTCAGCCTGTCGAAAACTGAGGTGGCAGACTTGGATGACCCGTTGAGAGAGGACACGGTGGTTGCAAGCCGATCGAAGACCGACTTCTTTGGAGCCTCTTGTGATGGCATTGAGGTATTGAAGCTTATTGGCGGGAGCATGGTCCCAAAAAATAGTCCAGTAGTGGCCTGAGTCACCTGTTCCATCGGCATTGCAAAGATGGAGGCCACTTGGGGCCCGTAAGTCACTCCTCCGGCGGGGACAGAGTGGGAGTTGCTGTTGCAGTTAGTGCAGCTGGAGGCCATCGATTTCTCTTCTCTGCATGGAGCAAGACACCAAATCTTAGTACCTCGAATCCATGGGCAACCATATTAAACCATGATTCTTTCGCGAACACGACACACGAAGTGTGGAGTGGAAAAAGGAAAAGGTCCCACCGGGCGTGCCAGAATCTGTTTACTGCCGAAAGACGCGACCGGGACGTTAGGACGTCTGGCCTGAATTTTGGGGGCAGATTCTATTTGGGTTTATCCGTCCACCTCTCCGAAGATGCCAAGTTGATTTATGGCACCGTGCATCAGAGGTTTGGACGGATGCGGCCGTTGTAGTTGACTTCGTCAGATTCCTCCTCATTGTGAGGAGTTTTTGATTGTGGGGACGCTCTTCCCTGCAGGCACAAGCCCCTGCAGTTAATTACGTTACCGCATCGCGGTAACCACTTTCTCCTGCTCCAGAAGGTCACTTCGTGTCATGTGTGTTTGTGTTTGTTTTGGTTGCCCGTGGATTGTATTTGGAGACTAATTTATGTTGTCGCCCGTAGGGCGTGGATTAGTCCAAATCCGCAAATTCTTAGATTTGGGTTTGGGTTGATTTAAGGTTCGTTAACCTTGTTTGAGATTAAGATCAACTTAAATGTTTGTTAAGGATGCGTTAGTCCGATCTTGGACTAAGATCTACTTAACTGGGTTCATGATCATTTTTGATCCAACAAAAGAGCATTTGGGCTCAATCGTTTTAGTTTAGGGACGTTACGGTCCGTAGATCACCATTTTTGGGGTGAGGGTTTAGTTTAAGGACGTTACGGTCCAAAGCTAGTTTAAGGACGTTGCGGTCCGTTGTAGTTTAAGGACGTTGCGGTCCATAGCTAGTTTAAGGACGTTGCGGTCCGTTGAGATGTGCTCATCAGTTTAGGGAATGCACCAAAGAGTTGTCGGTTATCGGGACCCTCCACCTCTCTGAATACGTTGAAGAATTACAACGACATGTATCAGAGGTGTGGAGAGATTTACCCTTGAACCAAATTCCAGATTGAGGGGAGAGATCATGGTGGACTATCTAAGAATCATTAGTCATTTTTGGGAGACTAGGATTGACTTAGGAAATGTGGGATGGACATCGTTCTGGCCAATTAGTTTGGGAAGTCATGAGCATAGAGGCTCGGTCTATTTGGAGATCCAAGACGTTTTAATCTCAGGAAGACTTAGCCAATATGGGGCTGAAGTTAGTTTCTTATAGTGTTAAACACTAATATATGCTCGGCGCTCACGTGCTCTCATGTGAGTCTTTTAAGAAGTGTTAAACACTGAAATTTGGGGGCGCTCACGTGTGACACGTGAAGCACCTGAAAGTTGGTGCTGTGCCCTTGGGTCTAAATCCCCGTCTATATATACAAGTGTTAAACACTTAAGACTTATGGCCATCACGTGTGGGCACGTGAGGTGCCCCAAAGTTGGTACTGCCTCTTTGGATTTATTTCCTCTTCCTTTATAAGTGCTAAGCATTATTTGGGGTGACGTGTGGGCACGTGAGGCGTCCTAAAGTTGGGAACTGTCTTTGGTTTATTTCCTTTTTCCTTGTAAGTGTTAGGCAACTGTTTTGGGGTCACGTGTGAGCACGTGAGGCGCCCCAAAGTTGGGAACTGTCTTTGGTTTATTCCCCTTTTCCTTTTATAATTGCTGAGCACTTGTTTTAAGGGGTCACGTGGGAACACGTGATTTGATCTCAGTCTTTCCTTTTTGTTTCTCAGAGGTGCTCACGTGGGAACACGTGATCTGATGCTATAGCGTTGAACGCTAATCATTTCTTTTACGTACATGGAAATCTTGATCTGAGTTTTGAGCATTTCAAGTCCGTTATTTTGATAAGAACTAAATTCTTATATAAGGTTAAACTCTAGTTTTATCAGAGGAATTAAATTCCTATATCTTTTGGAAGAATTAAATTATTCAAACTTAGTTCTTTCCCCTAAGTTTTGAGTCTACATGACAGAATCTCCCCGATGAGAATTAAATTCTCAACTTATGGGGAGATCTGCTTCTGCAGACCTCAACCAGAGAAAGAGCTAAGTTCTTTTTAGAAGAGTTAAACTCTTGAAATGGCGAAGAAGAGATAAAATGATCTCTATGTCTTTCTTCTTACCTAGGATTTCTTTCTTTAAAAGAGAGCTCTTCTTTTTTTTTTTTCTTTTATCTAATCTTATCGGGGGGTCTCACCTGTTTTTTTTATGTCTCTCTGTGCAAGACTTGAAGTCTTGGGTCCTTTATATAGTAGAGGTAGATTTGTTGATTCAGTTAAGGAAATGTTTCATTGAGAGATTTTTAATTGATCTGGGGATTTTATCCACCGTTGGATTTTTGATCCAAGGACTTCTGTTTTACAGAAGATATTTTTTTTGTTTTTAACAAGATTGGGGAAATATTTTCCCATACAAAACTTATTCTGTAACTTGGTGATTTTTAATCACCATTGGATTTTTAATTCGACGGTGCTCTGTTTTACAGAGAGCAATCTTTCTTGTTTAGAAAGATCAAAGGAAATATTTTCCAAATAGGGTTTTGATCCCTTTATGTAGAATTTAATTCTATTCAGCTCAGAAGGCTTTTAAGACCACTCATGTGTAGCACGAGACCCCACAAAGTTAAACTCATTTGCTTAGGTGCAACAGCCTAAAAAAAGCATCACGTGCTGACACGTGAGCCTTTCTGGCCTGTCATTTGTTTTAAAATGGCGCTTATATACTTTGTATATAGACATCACGCGTTTACACGTGAGGCTCTATTTCAGCTTATAAACCCAGCGCCTATAATCTTTATATAGGTGCTCACGTGTGGGCATGTGATGTTTTATTAGTGGGAATTTTCCCATCGCTTTTTCTCTCTTTCTTTTCTTTTCTTCTTTTTTAAGTGTTATAAGGGAGTAAATAGCTCTTGGCCGAAAATTTTGGCGGGAACGATGGTTCTCCGTCAATGACGAGCATCTTATCGTGTGTCCACAGTCTCTTTCCCATCTACTGAGTCTGTCTCGAACGCACTTATTACTTGAGGTCGTGGATATGGGAGCTACACTCAGTCTAGCCGCGGTTCCTCTGATTCTATCTTTGGTGGTCGTGGGGCATCGCGAGGTTGTCCCCCTTTAACTGCTCATGGTCGTAGTTTCCGTGGACGTGGTTATGGCCGATCCGGCCTTCATTGTACTCATTACGGCGGCAGTAATCACCGAAGCGACTGGTGTTGGGAGAAGTAAGGCTATCCCGATGATATACCCACCGCTCGCCAGACATCCACGGCGGCAGCTACTGATCAATCTTCCTACTCTGCCGGACAGATACCTTTATCTAGTGATGAGTGGGGTCAGTTACGTCGTCTCATCTTTTCTGTAGCTCCTTCCAACTTTTCTATTCCATCGGGTATATTTTTATTTTCTCATTCTGATTCGTGGGTAGCCGATTTCGGCGCCTCCCATCACATGTCTTGTGATGGACCATCTGATCTTACTCTAGTCCTCACAAACTTATTTCCATGGCTGATAGTAATACTACACCTGTTTCATTCCGCTGACTTATCGCTTATTTCATCTCTACATCTTAAAAATGTTTTAATTGTGCCATCTTCAAAACAAAACCTTCTTTCCATTCGTCAACTTGCAAATGATTCCAACTTCTCAGCAACCTTTTATCCGTCTTACTTTGAAATACAGGATCTTCTGACGAAATAACGGATTGGTGTGGGTATGAGAAGAGCGGACTGAATTACGTTGATCACCTTTCCAGTACGTCTGCAGCTGTTTCTACTATCCAGTGGCACCGGAGACTTGGTCACCATCCTCTTTCGTCATTACGTACTATGTTACCTTCTATTAATTTATCAGAATTTAGTTGTGAGTCTTATATTCTTGGGAAGCGTCATCGCTTCTCTTTTTCTCCGGTTAATAAAAGACATGACTTGCCATTTATTTTAGTTCACTTCGATATTTGGGGACCCTTTAAACTTCCTGGTGTGTTTGGTTATAAATATTTTGTTACATTTATTGATGACCATTCATGCATGACCTGGCTGTATTTTCTGCACAATAGGTCTGAGCTTTTGTCTACTTTTAAAACCTTTGTTGCTGAGATTTCTAATCAATTTGGTGTTTCAGTTAAAATTCTTCGTTCAGATAATACTAAGGAGTATATCAGCACGGACTTTACTATATTTTGTAACATACGGAGAATGTTGCACCAAATTTCGTGTTCTTATACTCCTCAGCAAAATGGAATTGCTGAACGAAAGAACCGACATTTACTTGAGGTGGCTCGTTCTCTTTTCTTACATATGCATGTTCCTAAACGATTATGGAATTTTGCAGTTTTAGCTACCTGCTTTTATATCAATCGCATGTCTTCTTCGGTCCTAGGCAACCAATCTCTTTTCTTTATTTTATTTCCACAGGGCAACCATTTTCCTATTTCTCCTAAGGTATTTTATTGCCTATGCTCCACAGGGCAACCTTTTTTTCATCTGGTTTTTTTCCCCTTCTTTTGTTTTTTTTATTTTTTTGGTAATAATTTATATTTGGATTGAAGAAGTCATGTTTATTCTCTAGCACTTAGGAGGATATGAGGTAATTAACTAGTAGCCTTGATTCCAAAAAAAAAACCAAACGATGTTAGTTAAACTTCAAGAAGCCCCAAAAAACTTTTAAAATACACAGAAAACTAGCACAACACTTTCAAAATACATAAGAAACCGAGACAAAAGTTTCAAAACTACAAAAAAAACTACCGGAAATAAAGTGTCACGTCAGCAATAAATTGCACGAAACTGCCAAAAAACCGGAAAAAATCGTACCATGGTAGTTTCTCGTAATTTTGAATGTTTTTTAGGATTTCTCGTAATTTAGCAAAAAGGTTGGGTTTTTTTTTTTTTTTTTTTGAAATTAAGCCTGAATAATATTTATTCTTGAAAACTTGAGTCTTTTTGGCAATCTGCTATTGTGAGAGCCGGATATCCAAAGAAGATCTGACATTGTGGCAAGTTGACATTTCTCAAAGTACTTAATTAATATCGCTGCTTTCTGGATTTATCATCTGTATGCTTCAATGCTTGCTCATGGTCTCAAACAATGTCGAGAGCTTATATATCTATAGGGTCCGAGTCTCAATAGGCTTGGCATACATAACTGGTTGCTTAACAAAATCTAAGCAGCATGAAAGTTTTCGCTTTCCTTCTAGCTTCTCTCATATCCATCGCTGGCTTAAACCCCGCCACCTGCATCTGCAACGACAATTATGACGGCAACAACTACGCCGTCGGCACAGCCGGCGGGGTCCGATTCGACAAAGAGATCGGGCTCGAAAATGCCATGTTCACCCTCCAAAATTCCTCTGCCTTATTCTACGTAATCTTCAATCAGAGACCCCCGCAAGAATGCAAGAACATCTCCCTCGTTACTTTAAACATCCAACCCATGAGCGGGATTGCAACCAATGTCGACAACAGCGTCAACAGTGAGATCTTCATGAACTCTAATTACATCGGAGACTATTCCGGCGATATAAAGACCGAGTTCACGGGCATCATGTATCATGAGATTGCACGTGTCAGGCAGTATGCAGGAAATGGTGTCGCCCCGACGTGGTTGTTAACCGGCATTGCAGATTTTTTCAGGTTTTTATTTTTCCCTCCCTTTTTCTGTTCTCTTTCTTTCTCTCTCTCTTTTCTTTTTCCGGTGTCGATAGAGTTTAAACGGATTAATTTTTATTCAGGTTGAAAGGAGGATATGCTTCGGCAAAATGGGTGAAACCCGGGGGAGGACTCGATTGGGAAGAGGGGTACAGTGTAACTGCTCTGTTTCTTGATTACTGCAACAACGTTTACAGGCGATTTGTGTCCAATCTCAATTTGGCGATAAAGGATGGATACAGTGATGCCGTTTTCCAGACGTTGACAGGAAAAACGGTTGTCGAGCTTTGGAACGAATATAAAAGGCAGTATTTGCATGGATGAGTGTTATATGCTTTCGAGGAACGATTCACGAATAAATGTTTGAGGGTTTCTTGCATGAATGCATGAGGTCCAAGATGTCATTGTGTGTTTAGGTTTGTTAAATGCAACCAGTATTTTCTGTTTGATTTATTAAATAAATGAGTACTCCTTTTTATATTTCTTTTTGTATGTTCTGCTCATGTTTCTTTTAGATAAATAAGTTGAATAATTTCTATTGTACAGCGGTTAAAAGAATGTGAAGACGGCGCCTTTGATCTGTTAGCAAGCTAACAGATAATTTTTACTAAAATCAAGTGCATAGTGCGGCAAAACGGCGCATTTGCAGATTAGCAGTTGTATGGGTTGGTGACGGTCGATTGCACTAGCACAAGGTTATTTTCAAATGTCGGTTATGTCATGGCCAATTGCCAAAAATTTTCGTACCAAGGCTAATTGACTTCTCGGATGATCAAGCATAGGACGATGTGTTATCTTCAAAATTGGTTTGAATATGTCCTTTCTAAATTAAAGTATGTAGATGGAGTATAAGGTTAACATCGTAGGTCTATAATGATAATATGGCCATGGCAGATTGATCTTTATGATAATTAGGCCGGTCAGACACAAGCCGATGTAGAAATATATATATATTTTTGGATGCGGCCCCCTTTGGGAATCGAACCGGCGATCTCTCATATTGGAGAGGAAATTAACATCAACTGAGCTAGGCCGGGTTGGTGATATAGAATTTTGTTGGTCTTGTGTTGTTTTTTTGTCTCGTCATCAATGAAATAGGTTTTTTTTGGTCTTGATTTTATGAGATTTCATCAACAATAACAAGTTGCATGCCACCATCAACAAATTTGTGCTCAAATTGGCAATGAAGTCTTTCCCTCCAAGTCTCAGCTCACCGATTTCAATACGGCCATGAATTTGCTTATGATGGAATGAAAGCGAAATTGCAATTGTTTGGGGGAGAGAGACAACAGGGTTTGCACCATGTCTTTAGTCAACAGGGTTAGGGTTTCCCAAACCATGGTTTCATGGATTTGTTTCAAGACTAAACTTCAATAATTGAAGCCGAGAGAGCCGTTTGACAACCAAAAATAGAGTTCCTCGATCCGCGTTGAGTTTCAAAATATTTCAAGTGCTCAAAACACAAGTGCTCGAAACTCCCTATTATTAAGCTCCAAAAAGATTGGATATTTTCAAAGTTTCAAGTCTCTCTCTTGTTATAACATTATTTTAAATGGAACCATGGTTTCAAGACCTGTTGCAAAATGACCCTATACTTTGTGAAACCCCATTTTTATGAAACTGCGATTTACATACATGCAAACTGCAACTTTGATTAATTTAAATGAACATGGGGGTATGGAAATCTTGTTGCCAAACTGGGCCTTAAAGTAATCAGCTCCTTTTTGTTGAAGGGTTTTATCAACTAAAATTGGGTTATGCTTTTTTTAATTGATTGATACAGGGGCTCCACAAAACCTGGTGATTTTGGAAAAACAACACTATAAATTTAATATTCTAAATAGGCTTAAATCTAATAAACTCTCTTGTAGTTTCGGCTCGTGACAACAAACCACCCTATGGTTTTTTGGCAGAAAACTATCGTATCTAAAGACCACCCGTTAGCATTAACAGTCTACGTCATCGCCATGTCAACTTAGCTGACAATTCATCACAAAATTTCAATTAATTCTTAAACTACCCCCATCTTCCATCTCCTAACCCTAGCTCCGTCCCGTCGTCGCTGCCTCGCCGTCCCCTACCCCGCCCTGACCTTCGACAGCCTCCCCCACACCTTCCCCGATCTCTTCCCTCATCCTTCCTGCCTCCCCCACCTCCCTGGCCTCCTCCTGACCGCTCTCGTTCCCTCCACAATACCCTTTCTCGACCTACTCCCATCCCTTCCCTAAAATTGCCTCCGCCTCCATCATCTCACCGCCGCCGCCGCCACCTCCTCCTCCTCTGTCATCACCCCCCACTCATCCCTGAACTCTTCTCTTGCTCCCCCCTCCTTCACCAACCCCCCCTCGAGCTCCCCCTCCCCCTCGAGATCCCCTCCTTCACCGACCTCCACTCGAGCTTCCCCTGTCTCCGACCTCTCCTTGCTTCTTCTTTTTAGATTTTTTCAGGGATAGGGATAAGGATAGAATTGACTTTTTACTCCAGTTTAACGGTTTTAGCTTGAATTCTTTAGATTGGATAGTTTTCTGCCAAAAAAACTATAGGGTAGTTTTTTGCTACGGGCTGAAACTACAAGGGAGTTTGTTGGATTTTAGCCATTCTAAATATACAACCTAAAAAGGTGCTATCTGAACATGACATTCGGTTCAATTAATCCGGGTTAGGGCTTACCATAATTAGAGACATACCGTTCAATTAACCTTGGTTAGGGTTTACCATAGTAGAAAATTTATGTTCATTTAACCTAGGTTAGGACTGGCTTACCATAGTGATAAAACTCTAATCTACTTTTCTTCCTCGCTTCTAACGAAAATCCTAGATAAACTTTCATATCTGATGCTAATCAATTCTTTTCAAATCTTCTCCCATAATCTGTTTTCTGAATCACTTAGGTTGCCACTTTCCCAAAAACTATCTCATTTCTATCTTACCGCTTTGCATTCCATCTCCGTATTTCTTTATCTATTTTTTTCTTATTAGCGGTGGGATTGGCGGATGGTATAGATGAAGATAGTGATATTGGTGCGAAAAATATCTTTCTTGTTGCAAGAAGGATTATTTCAATCTTTCTTCTCAAAGAAGGAGGTTGAGGTTAGGCAGACTTTCTGATTTAGTCCCTTTTATCTTTGATTTGTTATATTATCATATCTAAGTCTTTCATCAATACTTTTCAAATGTTCAATCTCTTCTCGGTCTTTTCCCTAAATCTTGTAAACCCCTTCCATATCTCAAAGTATCCCTTAGATCTACCTTTCTTCGTTTCCAACCCAAATTATAGTATACTTTCAAATCTAAATCTCTCATCTATTCTTTTAAAATCTTCAATTCCTTCTGATGATCTTCTCTTAAGCTTGTAGATTGCCTTCCATCCATCAAAAGTATCCCTTATATCTATCCACCGCTTTTAATTTCTTCCTTTGTATGATGCATTAGATCATATTATAACCCCATCGGAGCGTATTACGCATTAATTTGATGCAAAACACCAATTAGTTGGGTTTTCGTGACATTCAAAATTTCGCCAATATAAGTCCAAAAATACGGGTTTTCGGCCAACTCGCTTATGGCTTTGCCATTTATTCTAGAAGCCCAACTGGACATTTTTCAAATCCATGAAGGGAACATGTGCATCAAATTCTCTTTCCGGCTTCATGTTTTCGAGCGTGATAGAGGGTTCCACTAATCTCAACCTTGAGGTCCTGAGGAGCTTTTCTCCTCGAATATATTATTTCATTGGTTCTAGAGGCAGTGCATGACTATAAATGAACCTCGTAATAGACTTGGCCTTATTAAGCACGTCCGTCACTTGCTCGATCGACTCTATCTGCTCCAAAATCATATTTATGCATTGATCTGCATAGATCATCCAATATATATTATCATGCTTTTTCACCAACAATTTACCTGTGAACAACGTTCTGGGCCCCCACCTCCTCAACAACTCCACTGACAAATGAGAACACCGCATTAATATCTGTAACTACATCGAAAGTGTCCACGGATCTTAGAAAAATTTCCCCTTTGGGGCAATTTGCAAGAAACCGAATCAAGTTCCTCCCCTTTTGGTCGGTCCAACAATCTAACAAAATGTTGCATCAAGTTTGTGCCCAAGAACACTTCACAACATTCACATAACCCTCGACTTCTTTTAACTCAGATTCGAGTATCCATCCTTTGAGCTCATTAGGCATCAGGACTTTGTACCCAAGTCCATAGCTAACGGCGGCATTAATCATTCTTTGGAAAGAAGGAAGCTGGATATCATCAAGATCGATGTCTGCCACATAGAAAAATCTTCCTATACGGTTTGAGGCAAGTAAGGCTGATTGATCATTCTCTTCCTCATTCTTTATAAAAACAGGGACTTGTTTGTTCATATTTGCACCTAGATCTTCTAGCTTGGGCATCACATCATTCATTTGACGAATTGGTTGAACATAAGAACTGCTTGCGTTTTCTTAGGCCAAATTTACATTTGCAGGGCTAGTTGGTGGGCTCAGTCTCAACATGCAGTGTTTTGGTTTGCTGGATGGTGAAGATAAGGTCCTCTTTTTAGGAACTTGGGGGGTGATACATGTCCCCGACTTCCTTCAAAAGCCTCTGTTTCTTCTTCTCGAGAAGAGAGGTCTTCATGCTGAGTTTAATATTAACTGGGACTCGGGTGCATACGATCACATCAGGGACCACACCACCCAAGTGGTGCTCAAGACGGTTGAAGCCTTGTACTACTTTATCACAATACTTGCGTCTTACTTTGTTTCTTTCAGAATCGATAGCTAGCTGAACAATGTTCATACATTGCTTCTTCGCCTTCACTTGAGCTCATTTTGAATAATCGAGTAAATGATTTCCTGCCCAAGAACACTTTCTTTAAACTCGGATTCAAGGATCCAACCATTGAGCTCATCAGGCATCGGGACCTTGAACCCGAGACCGCAGCAGCATCTATAATTCTTTGGTAAGTTGCAACTAAATATACTTGCCTCGCAGACGAACCTCTTTGAGGCGACCAACGCCGAATCATCCTCCACTTCCTCATTAACAACCACATGCGCATCTTCGTTCTTCACGAAAACTGGGACTTGTGCCTCATTGGCACATTGCTCTTCAAGTTTAGGCTTTACGTCATTCAGCTGTTGAAGTGGTTCAACATGAGAAGCACTTCCATTTTCATTTCTGGGACCATATGTTCATTTGCTGGATTAGTCGCCGGGTTTGGTTTCAATTGGAAGCGGCTTGGTTCACTGGAAGAGAAGTTCATCCTTAAAAAGGAAGTTGAAGGTGGTACGAGCCCTTAATTTCCTTCAACTCTCTGTCTCTTCTTTTTCACAAGAGTGTTCTTCATGCATTGTTCGATATCATCTGGGACTCGAACCCATGCAACTGCATCAGGACCCACACCATCCAATTTTTGCTTGGATGGTAGATGTGTAGACGACCTATGACAATACTTGCATTTCACTGATACTTACGTTTCAGCTATTCTTGCTCATCCTTGTTTCTGTACACTACAGTTTTGATTATCGAAGATGTTCCTCCCTTTAGGTTAAGTCAGCAATTAATATTAGGGAGTCAACAATAGTAACAACTAATTTTTCATAAAAACGAATATATTCTCTATAGTTAGTTTTTTTTCCTTATCAGAGTTGGTTTCTCTGGGAAAAAAAATTATGGTGGTAACTGATAGTTGGAAGGGTTTTTTTGTCATTCTTGATATTGTATGTTGTTCAATCTTAAGAGCATTTATTGAGTGCTGGACAATCCCTTAGTTTTTTAGACGTAAATGTATGAGTGTGCGTGTGTGCATGCGTGTGTTCACCTTAGTCTCTTGTCCCATTCACGGGCGATACCCCCACACAGGTGTATAATGTTGAGTTTGTGCGTCTATTTATGTATCTGTTCGAATCTGGACATTTTGTTTATGCTCATTTAACCTGTAACATCCAATGACCAGTCTATCAGAAGCTTAGTCCTCTGATTTGATTCATCTCTTTCAGAATTTAAAAAAAAAAAAATCCTTTTCTACGTTTGCAAAAATCTTGCAATAAAAACTGCTATCCATCAAATAACGAATTTGGAATTTGGAACCGATTATTTGCAACAAAGGCTACACAAAAAAATAAAAAATCTTATACTTCCCATTGTGAAATTAGTATTACTTTCCATTCCGGGTATGACCGAATGATATATTGATTCCGGCTTTGTAGTTGATGTGGATTACAGGCATTGAACGTATTGCTCTTTCCGAATATTGACGTTTTATATATGTTTACTATTTTAACATGGTCTGACAAGTTACTGTAGAAGGTAAATGATTGACATTTGAAAAATGATGCAATACAAATGCCACAATAATATAGTTGTCGTTCGTGATGTTTGAGATAGAGACGCGAGCATTTGCATGTGTAGAAATACTATCTATGATTAGAAAAGACGCTAGAGGTTAGGGTATGGCAAAAACACCCCCACCTCCTAAATCTGATTTGAATCTTATATGAAGGTCTCTTTTTTAATATTATGATTAAACGGTGGGAAATTCCCATGTGTTCCATTAAATCTTATATGCCGTTAACAAGTGTGTGTGTGTGTGTGTGTCAAACGTAAATGTGAATGAAATGTAATGGATTGATTGCTCGATATGTTTATTAAACAAATTAAGTATAATAAAAGGAAACATTAATTCAAAATTTCAGAAATAATGTATTGTTTTGGGGAGTAAATGCTACAAACGAAAACAAACGACATCTTATAAGGGTATAGTCTACATCTAGTATTGATCTTATCGTTGATGCTGAGGGTGCAATTCATGACCATGAGAAAGCACAATACAAATCATCTTAATGTTAATGACAGGTTTCATCAAATAGGTATGAAAAGCATATACTATTTCCGAATTCTAACCTTGTAAATGAATCCCCCAGGTAGGTTGAAAAGGCATGAGGCTTGGCACAGGACTCAGATTGACGCCTGTTGTCCTATACGAATCACAAAAATTCACAGAGATGCAAGAAACTCTGCCCTTTGCTTCTCAGAAACTCTCAAAAAGCTGTCATGCTGTTACTAAATTACTGTTTCCTCTTCATCAATATAATAAGATGAGGCCACACAGCTCTTCAAGGTAATTTCTTTTTTAATTTTGTTGCCAGATTACTGTTTCCATTTATTGTATCAGCTTTGAAAAATGTGGCTTTTTACATCATCGTCACCTGTAAAACACAACTTAGGGCTGAAGCTTTAACACTCATTAGAATTGTCCGAGGTGAGATCTTCCATTGGGACTACCCAGCCCATGAGTAATAGGGTTTACGATATTGTTGGCCTAATTTTATCTTTTTAGTTGTTAGGTACAATACCATTCATTTTTCAATGTTATTTCTGGAATTTAGGTTTCTAGCGAATCGTTTGTGGATACTTAAACTTACCAGTGTTTTAAAAAGCGGCCGCCTAAGCGGCCGAGCGGGTTTCGCCACTCTGCTTTATCCCGCTTAAGCAGGTGATATTGTATAACCTATTTTATTGATATACACCTCATAAGTGTTATAAAGGGCATATAAGTATTGTTATTGGAGTAAGAATAAACAAATACCAATTAATACAACATTCCATCTTTTCTTTTTCTCTTTTTCAACGTTTCTATCTTTCGTGCTCGATAAATCCCACGGTTGTCAAGCCGATTTTGAGACACTTCAAGATTTGGGTTTCAAAACTTCAAAATTTTAGATTTATCAACTTCAAGAAGTCGAGATATAAATCGATTTCAAGCAATCCTCGAGTTTTCTATTTTGATTGTGAGTAGTTTTTGAATTTCGATCATGAAATTCCAATTCGATTTTGACTCCATCTGGTTTCGACTTACAATTTTTTAGATACTTATTTTAATAATTTGGTGAGTATTTTTACTGATTTGAGCTATGATACTTGATGTTGGGTATCGAAAAACTTATAAGCACTATATAGGCTAATAAATTCTAAGAAAATTTTAATTTTGTATTGAATTATTTGAGCACATTTTAGCAAATAATATATTGTCTAAGCAAATTTGTTAAATTTTGGGTTAAATTTAGGCATTTGCTAATACAAAAGCAACATAAAAATAGTTAAAATGTAATGAGAATCATTATTTATTGACAAGAAAAGAAAAAGAATATTGATGAAACACCACTGTTCTGATTTCTGAGCCACCTGAGCGGCCGCTTAAGCGTTTTGGCTCCTCGACCGCTCCGCTTTTTTTCCTGTTTTTAAAACATTGAAACTTACCAAAGTGGGTTAAAAATACAATAAGAAAGATGCATTAATTAATGTCGCTAAGCGCATAACATGGCCCGTTATTTTGCATGCCAGCTATTTATAAGCCTTGAGCGCTTACTTCTACATACAACATGCTATTTTATTTTATTTATTTATTTATTTTGCTAATCAATAAGCCTATATTGACCTTGTCAATTATTTTGTGGTTCTTGTACGCGCTCTTTAATCATGTCTCTGATTTTGTATTAAATACTGATATCCGGTACTTTGGTTCAGAATGTTTCTAAAGGAAGTTTTGATATATTTGAAGTTTTGTCTGTCAGCAGTGATGGCTGTGAGTCTGTGATAGTCCAGGTCCTCGTTCAAGGTTAATCGGAATATTATGTATCAATGTCTCCAGACATATGTGTCACATGGAGTTGAGTTTTGATGTTTCGAACAAGATAGTTATAAAGCACTTCTATCGTCAAAATGCTCTATATACTATGAAACAACATAGCTTACACGGCACTTATCATGTTATATCCCATTATTAGACATTGATTGAAGCCTTATCATGTTTTATTGGTTGCTTGCTTGTGTCATAAGATGGGCCCACTCCCCGAGCAAGAGAGTTTTGAGGTAGCTATGAAAATTGGATGATTCTATTTAGTGATTGGACTTTTCTACTTTTAATAACTTTTAGCAGTCCCCATTTCAGGCAAACATCTTGTTTTGTTTTCTTATCTTTAACTTAATCACAAGATTTATATGCATATGTACGACACTAATGGGAGCAATGTAATGATGTTTCTTGCATTTTGTTCTTTTTAGAGCTTCGATGGATAGTCTGGAGGCACAAACAAGCGAGACATTTGAGAAAGACGCAGTAAAATATACCCAGGTTTGTTTCTACAATTTAAGAAGAAAAATTCATTGGTCAAGTACGTGTTCAGGTTGCCTGACCGCCCCTCAATACTCGCACCCAAAATCCCACAGTGCAACCCGGACATTAAACACAGAGACACCCCAATATAAACGTGCTACAACTTGAACGTAGATATATAGGTAAGGAGATAAACTTGAACGGACGCTCAAATATTTTGTGGATCAAAAGCTCCCATGTTTCTTAAAGTGCAAACCTGTTGCAATGGATCATTCCCATACACACATATGTATGCATGTATGTACACGCACGCGTGTGTAGAATATATACATATATTTATGTATGTACGTATACATATAGTATGTATGTATATATGGAAATGGACACAGGACCCCTTTGTATGTGTCCATTTGATAGACGTAAAGTATCACACTTTCTGAGTTTTAACATTTTAAATGAAATATTCGGGTAACGATGAGGGGCGTGACTACCATGAACCATGGTGAAGTGCAGTAATGGTCGTTGCATATAAAACACAAAAATCCACAGCGACATGAAGCTCTCAAAGCTTTTTCCTCTTCTGTGTCGTTTTCGTCACTCTCAAAAGAAGTGCTACATCCTAGCTGTTCTCTCTCTCTTTCTCTCTCTCTCTCTCTCTCTCTCTCACACACACACACACACACCACACATTTTGTTACGAAAACTATCTTCTTCTCGTTGGGGGTACATTGGTAAACTGCCACATCTCTTCAAGGTTATGTCCTTTTAAATTATTTGTTTATCGTTTCTTTATAGTTCATGGGCCGATGCTCGATGGTCATCTCATCTTTGAGTCAGTTTTGCAGGTTCAAATGGAAATTAAATGGGTTCTGCATGTCATTTTTTGGGTATTTTTTCACTTTGGTCTGATGGGTTTTTGTTGGGGTTATGATATATCGTTTGCTGCATGTATCCCCTAAGTTGTTGGTATTTTAAATTATTTCTTAGTTTATCGATCAGGTGGATACCGAAGTTTGAAATCAACAGAAATTTTGGGAAATGAAGGCATTGTTTGATATTATATATTGTTAGTTCCATTGATCCCTGAATTAGCTGTATTGATGTATTCGTGTTAGTGAGAGTTACATACTTGCTTAGTTATTGTAATTACCTAATTATGGTCAGTTTAAGGCCAATATTATGTTCAAGATATATCAATGCTTCATTTAAGGGTAAAAGCTTTGAATTTAGTTATTTTTTTAATATTAGATACTAGTTAATATTTTTAGTAAACATTTAGTCGGTTTGAACCAATTTATGTCATATGATGCCAGAATTAGACGCATACAAGAATTTATGCTGGTATAAGTTATTTAGTTGCTTAATCTTGTAATTGTTGAAACCTGTGTTAACATTCTTTCCTAGATTTACAGGCACTGCAGATGTACATTCCAAAAAACAATGTTTACCAACCTAATTTAACTGTCATCTCAGTGTGGTTTTCCCTCAAGCTTGTGGGCTGCTGTCTAGCATATTTTGGTGCATTTAAAATGAGAACTCAAACCATTGTTGCCAAAATCACTGTCCTGCATTGAGGAGTGGTTTATATTCTTTCTTCAGAAATATAGATTTTGGTGTTGATGCCAGGAAGATTTTATGATTATTGGTTAGTTTTTATTTTGCAGGAAAGGGTAAAATCATGAGAGTTTTATTAATAGTTGACGTTTCTATTTATGTGCGCATGGGTGTGCACGCATGTATGCGCATGCGCGCGTGTCTGTTCCTCCTCGATTTTTTGTACACTTTTGACTGTTATCCAATTGCATGATATTCTACTGATGCTCCTCTTTTTAAATTAAGGCTTTATATATAATATGGATTCAGGTCGTAATTAATCGTTTGATATGACAGTCAATTATAATATGTTTTCTATCATATAAATGAAGATGTTTCTCTCTTGCATACCCCAGTTCTCCCTTGTGAACTCATTAATTTTCTTTATAGAGTTAAATGATAAAGTTATTTTTATTTGGAACTTTTATATATCTTTACTTTTTGTATTTGGACTTTGAGTGAGTGTGTACATATTACAACATATTTAAATCATCAAACAATGAATTTCGACTCTCATTTCTTAGACTGCCAGATAGTGTGAATTTTACTAATGGGTATGGAAAGAAATGATTTTTCTGAATTTGCAAGCGAATTATTCAAATAGGACAAGGGGATGACCCTCAGAGAGAATGAACCAGAGTGAAGTGCTAGGAGCCGTCTGATACACAAAATCCACAGTGATATGCGAGGGCTCAAATCTTTTTTTTCCTCTTCTTCGTTTTCCTTTTATTCTCTCAAACTCTCAAAAGCAGAGATAGACCCCAGACGCTGTTTCTTCTCCATTCTCTCCCTTTCTCATTTTCTTACCAAACAATCTGCTTCCTCTCATTGAGGGTAGATAGATAAGCCTCCACAGCTCTTCAAGGTCATTTCCTGTCCTTTATTTCGTTATGAATTATGGTTTCTTTCAGATCATTGATCGAAGCCCATTTCATATATGACCGGTTTTTGTGGGGGTTTAAAGGAATTTAAATGGGATCCGCATGTCATTTTTAGAGGATCGGTTAATTTTGGTCGATGGTTTTAATTAAAAGGAATTTAAATGAGGTTTCCATGTCGTTTTCAGAGGATCGGTTCATGTTGGTTGAAGGTTTATGTTGGGGTATAAGAGTAATCATCTGCTGCGTGAAGCTGCTGATGGATTCCTCCATTATCAAATTTTAATTTGTTTTTTTTTCCTTTTTGAAGTAAATTTAGGTCAATTGATTAATATATGTTGGCGAGTTTTCTCCATTATTTTTTGATCAGTTGGAGACATTTCGACTTAAATTGGGGTTGATGAGGTCAGAATTAGATAAATCAAAGTTTTAGCTAGTGTGATGCGAGTTATTTACTTGCTTAATGTTGTAAATATTAAAAATGTGTTATGGGGAGTTATTTAGTATTTACCTTCTTAATGTTAATTTTGTCCAAATTACGGTAGTATTTTTCGCTGGAATTATAGGTACTGCAAAAATAAATTAACAGAAATTTAGCAACTCATGAGTTTGGGTGATAAGGGTCTAAATTGAAAAACCAGGAACTGTGGGGTTTTCCCTAGTTTGATGACCGCTGTCTCCAAATATTGCTAATTTGACTTACAATCCAGCTTATTGTTGGCGACTTTTGGAAAGAAACAAGTTGATTTTGATATTACTAAGATTTTCTTCGAGTGGAAACAGTTAATTACTTTGAGATGGTTATTGATAGTAGAAGACCAAGACTTGCAACAAGTTTCTGTCTATACATTTAATATTGGGGAGACAAGTATGGCAATATTTTCATTTCATTTAAAGAGAGGATGTCCTTGATAGCTGGGAAAATTTTCTATTTCTCGACTAGTTTCTCTCTGATTAAAAAAAAAGGTTAAGAAATTTTGCATAGGTGAAGGTTTATTGTTCTTTTGCGTTCATCGTTCATTTTCTAAATTGTCCAATTTATATTTCACTTTTCTGATTAAAAGCTTGCATTTGGTATGAACTATTCTGGCAGGAAATCAATTACTCGATTATTCAGCATGAGATCAAGTGAAGGTGGAGAAACAATGTATGAACATTGTTCAACGATCGCTTCTGAAAGAAACAAGGTGAGATGCAAGTATTGTGATAAAGTGGTACATGGCTTCAACCGTCTTAAGCGCCACTTGGGTGGTGTGGGCCCTGATGTGATCACATGTGCCCGAGTCCTAGATAATATTTAACTCGGCATGAAGAACTCTCTTCTTGAGAAGAAGAATGGGAAGCTTTTGAAGGAAGTCACGGACTTGTCTCACCCACAACTTCCTCTAAAGAGGAACTTTTCTTCACCGTCTAGCCGACCAAGACGCTGCATGTTGAGACTGAGCCCACCAACAAGTCCAGAGAATGTAAATTTGGCCGCAGAAATTGCAAGCAGTTCATATGTTGAACCAATTCGTCAAATGAATGACTTGAAGCCCAAGCTGGAAAAGCTAGGTGCCGATGCAAACGCTCAAGTCCCTCCTTTTATAAAGAATGAAGGTGTTCATGTAGTGGTTGATGAAGAAGAGAATCGTCAATCAGCCTTGCTTGCCTCCTATTGTATAGGAAGATTTTTGTATGAGGCGGGCATCGATCTTGATGATATCAAGTTTCCTTCTTTCCAAAGAATGATTGATGCCGCTGTTAGCTACGGGCTTGGGTACAAGGCCCCGATGTCTGATGAGCTTAAAGGGTGGATACTTGAATCTGAGTTAAAAGAAGTCGAGGGTCATGTGAATGCTGTGAAGTGTTCTTGGGCACAAACTGGATGCAGCATTTTTTTAGATTGTTGGACCGACCAAGAGGGGAGGTGCTTGATTCGTTTTCTTGCAAATTGCCCCAAAGGGACAATTTTTCGAAGATCCGTAGACGATTCCGATGTTGTTACGAATATTGATGCATTGTTCTTATTGATCAGTGGAATTGTTGAGGAGGTGGGGTCCCTCAACGTCGTTCAAGTCATAAATCCTGATCCGACGTTTATACGGAGGCCACAGGTAAATTGTTGGTGGACAAGCACGATACAATATATTGGACGATATGTGCAGATCAGTGCGTTAATATGATTCTGGAGTAGATAGAATCGATCAAGCATATGTGAAGGACGTGCTTAATAAGGCCAAGTCCATTACGAGCTTTATTTATAGTCATGCGTGCATATTCGAGCTCCTCAGGACCTCGAGGTTGAGATCAGCACCGCCCTTTATCATGCTCAAAAACATGAAGTCGGAAAGAGAGAATTTCATGCACATGTTCAATTCATGGACTTGGAAAATGTCCAGGTGGGCTTCTAGTACAAAGGGCAAAGCCGTAAGCGAGTTGGTCGAAAATTAATACTTCTGGGCTTCCGTTGGTGATGTTTTGAAGGCCACAGACCTGTTAATTGATGTTCAAAAGGGTTGTTCAACCTTTGCCCTTAATAAAAAAAAACTTTAATATCAATTTTCTAAATTTAACTCCATGAATGCAGCGGACTGGTGGTCATTTGGAGGGGATTGCCCGACGATCAAAATCCTGAGCCGAACGTGCAGCACTTTGCCGAGGTATAAGCTCAAGAAACGCTTATCAGAACAGTTGCACAAAGGGAAGAAACTGCATTGAGCAGCAGAAGCTGGCTGATATGGAGTTTGTGCAGAACAATCTCCGGCTTTGACACCAAAATTGTGATTTTGGGCCAGAAGACTTGAACCTGATGGACGATTGGATTGTAGAACGCTGAAGATTGCGTTTCTCTGATTCAAAAACTGTGGTGATGATGTAAATCTGCAAAATTAATACATAATTGCTGCTTGGTTGCATTCTGTGTTGGAAAACGGATAAAAGGTTCGGACAAGTGTTTCCCTTGTTTCAAATTCTGGTTGGTTTGGTTTTCATATAATCAAATTTAAATTTCAAATTCATGAGGTATTTTCTTTTTTGAATCTGTTGGTGAATTGTTCTGCTTTCTAGTGATGAAGTTTCTCAAATTCTAAGATTGGTCGAATGTATTACTTCTTTTGTTATCACAAATTCCATGCTTTCCATGATCTGTTGGAATTTGATTAGCAGGAAATTATCTATTAATCACTCTTGCATTTTGCCTGAGATGAGAAAATTTGATAGCATGGCAGGATTTAGATATTTATAGGTTATCGAAAATATTATCAATATAGATTGATGGAGGTGATGCACTTTTACGTATATTTGTTCGGGTGAATTATATAAAGTACCGTTGGATTTTCAGGATTTTTTAGATTACTCCATTGAACTTTTAAAATGTCAGGAAGACTCATTGGAAAAATACTTTGTCAAGTACTTTCGTTATAAAATGTCATATATATTTAGTTCACTTTAGCGCTATTTCGTCCACATACATAAGGCCATTTTTTGTTATTCAGTCCGCTTCTACTTAAATGAGTTAATGAAACCGATATTCTTATAAAACAATACCGTTTCAAGGGGGTAAATGGTATTTTCTAAGTTCAAGCGTGCTATCTTAAAAAAAAAGACCTGAAAATTTGAGGGTGATTTACGAATTTGGAGATAAATGGTATTTTTCTTGCAAACTTTTGTTTCTACCGACAAGTCAACTTTCCAAGCACACAAGTTTTGCCGTTTTGATAGTAATTAGAGAAGGGACAATAATACTAACTTGACAATGTTAATTATTAAGTTCCTATATTATATCTACATATTATATATACTCTACAAAATATCACCATATTTGGCCCCAAAAAAAATATTACAAAACTTAAATATACTTTTCAACTCATGTTGATGAGAATAACAAAGCCCTTTCTCGTTGACATCGAGAGAGCGCTGACCTTTTCACGCAAATTCACAGCTTACAAATTGATTTATTTTTTTGTATATATAGGATGCATGATAACACAAGAGCTAATTCAGAAATCATAAGCAAAATGATGAAGATTGTTACCCTGTTTCTTGCTTCTCTCGTGGGCATTTCAACCTTAGACTCATGCACTTGTGTCCTATACAACGTCTTCAGCGATGCCAGAGACACATCCGGCGGTATCCGCTTTGAAAATGACATCGGGACCGGCTACGCCCTATCCGTCCTCGACCACGTCTCGTCCTACTTCTTCGATATCTTCAATCAGACGAACGGACAACAACGCAAGCCCGTTGCATCCATTACCCTCATCATCAAAAGCATGAACGGCATTGCAGCCAGCACCGATGCTGGCAACGACAGATACATTATCTTCATAAGTTCGAAATACATCGGCGACTATGATGGAGACGTGCTTACCGAGTTTACGGGTATCATGCATCACGAGATCGCAAGAGTCAGGGAATGGAACGGGGACGGTGGGGCCCCGAGAGGGCTATTAACAGGCATTGCGGATTATTTCCGGTTGAAGGGAGGTTATGCTTCGAAACAATGGAGAGATCCTGGGTTTGGAGTATCATGGGACGAGGGGTACGATGTAACGGCTCGGTTTCTTGATTATTGCAACAAAAATTACGTCAGTTTTGTGGCGAATTTGAACATGATGATGATAAACGGATACAGTGAAGGATTTTTCATGCAGATTAGTGGCAAATCTGTAGGTGAGTTGTGGTTTAACTATAAAGCGGCGTCGCCATCGTTTCCGTGGGGAAAAAGTAATGGAGTGTACATTAAGATAAACTCAATCTATAATATGTTCGCTATTGTACTAATTTGGGTGATGTTTGGTAGGTAAAAATTAATAAGTTTCAGTAACAGGAAAAAAAAAAGTTTGCTCGATTACTGTCAGCCAAAAAACAGATATATTTTTTTAAAGAAAAAAATAAAGGGAATATTATTTCCAGGCCCCTGTTTGCTAAGTTGATTTATTTTTAATCCCAAAAGGTTCCAAAATTAAGGAAACCCCCAAAATACACTATTGAATTTTTCTTAAATTCAAATCAAGATTTGTAATAAGTATATTTATATGTATCGGGAATAATACCTTTTTGAAATTTCATAGATATGTGTTATGATTTAATAAATCAAGTTATATTAGGATATGTTATGGTTTGATAATTAGTGTCGCCCGGTTAGATAAATAATATTATGGTTGAATAAATAAAATTACTAAAGTGAGATTGCATATTAGGATATGTTATGGTTTGATAATTAGTGTCGCCCGGTTAGATAAATAATATTATGGTTGAATAAATAAAATTACTAAAGCGAGATTGCATATAGCTTGAGAAACGGTAAAGCTGATTTTTTTGAGAAAATATCTTAATTAGAATATCCATGAACTTGAAACATTCACATTCTTAAAGTCATCCGTCGATAGAACAGTGGCCTCAGAAACAATTTTCCCAAATAATAATAAGAATATGGTAATTATCTAGGAGAATATAATAATTGCCACTAAATTGACATACATACGAGAAAACGGAATATCAGTTCTAACAGGATGAAATATCTTCTTACAACAACGGCCAAAAAAGTCGTCTTTACATATTTTATTTTGATGATCTGGCACCTTACATGTTAGATCTACATGATTTGCAACCTATATACAACAAATATCATGTGATTTCCATGCTTTTTTTTAATCAGAGATATATAGGCGAGGAATATTTTATTACAAGAAACACCATTGATTTTTGTCACAGTAGGATGAAAGCTAAAGCATCATGTTAATCACTCACACCCCACCCCCAAAAAAATATCAACCGAATTGTCCTCCATTTGGGCTATGTATGCAACAAACTTGATCATAAATCTTAATTAATGAAGACTTTTACAGCACTGCTTCTTGCTTCTTTCATAGCCATAGCTGAGTTGAGCTCTAGTATTTGCTATCGGTATGATGTCTTCAACGATGCTATCGGCACGTCTGGTGGTACTCGCTTCGAAGATGAAATCAGGATCGATTAAGCCCTACACATTCTCCAAAACTCCTCATCCTCCTCTTACGATATCTTCAATCAAAAATCCCAACAAGATCAAAAGAACATCATCCGCGCGTTACTCTAAACATTATAAGCATGGACTATATCAATATCGCAATCAATTCATGTCAACTACAACACCAGCAGATCCTCGTGAATTTAAAATCTTCACAATCAATTCATGTCAACTACAACACCAGCAGATCCTCATGAATTTAAAATCTTTGTGAAAAACTTCCTGGGCTTTTTTTTATTTAGGTCATGTATTCTCTCAGCTGCTTGAAAATTACAAGCAAGTGCTTAGATATTACAAGCAATTGTAGATATTACATTGGGTTTTGATTGGGCCCAAGGATTTTAATTTGAAGCAGGCCGTGGGCTTTTTGGCAATTTACCCATTAAATAATGAAGAAAAATGTCATATATAGCATTTAAATTCTCAAGGCTTTCAAAAATCAGACGTACAGTAGCTTTTTTGATGTTGGCCATCTTCATGGTCCAAAAAATAGACACGTCAAAGTTCATGTGATTTTGTTATTTTTTTTATGTCATCAAGTGGCGATTAACTTTTCACTTACTGAATGAATAAGGAAAGAATATAGAAAACATAAAGAATTTGGTGTAATTGTATTTTTCACCATGCAGAACTCCAAACTCCGGTACCATTAACTCTGTTATCGCATCCAAATTCCAAAGTCACAAAGATCTGTATCAAAACTCCAAAGTCGCCAGTCATATTCTAACATGGGGTCATGTTTTTGGTTTTCTTTACGAATAGAATGTATCCCTAGACATGGACACAACTATATTTTTTAGATATTAAAATCTTAATTAGTGAATACCATTTGCATTAGTATCTTTCTGATTTTAACAAAACTTAATTAGCATAAAAATATAAAGGAAAAAGATAAAATCTAGAATTTATAAGGCAAGAACACCCCTTAAACTTGGACTAAAATATAACAGCTTATATAACCATCTCAACACAAAAAGAATTTAAGGAAAAATATTGTAGAAAAAATTAGTTATGATATACTGTATCAATGATTTTTAAATGTTCACATGCATCATCGATGCAAAAATTTTTTTTGTAATGTATAGATAGTTGTAAGATTATTTTTGGAAGCTCATAAACATATAATTTTCATTGTATATTTCTTATTTCCAAAAATGGTACTTTAATTCTTGCCCCTGCGGTATGGATATGCCGATTCCATCCCTGTCCCTAGATAAACGACCTTATAGATTTAGAATTTTGAAAACAGTTCCTTTCGAATATCGAATCGGTGACCTCTCCATAGTAACTATGCCCAACTGTTAATAGCCATCATATTAGTAAATTGAATATGGTGGAAATGACAGCCCTTGCTCTTGCTCGATGATAACAAGAAATCGCTGACTATTGATGAAATTCAACCAAGTTATATAAGGGATGGAGCTTGAGAGATCATAAGCAAAAAAATGAGGATTTTCACATTGCTTCTTGCCTCTCTCATAGTCACTGCCACCTTAGACTCATGCACCTGCGTTGAATATGATGTCTTCAACCGGGCGACCGACACACCCGGCGGGAACCGCTTCGAAAAAGACATCGGGGTTGACTACACTACGCCCTATCTGTCTTCCACAAAGCCTCATCCTTCTTCTTCGAAATCTTCGATCAGAAGTCTAAACAAGATCAACGCAAGAATCTTACGGCCATTACCCTAACCATTCAATCCCTGGACGGTAAAGCAGCCTATATCGACAGCGATTGCGACAGATCCAATATCATCTTCAGCTCTGAGTACATTGCAAGCTATAAGGGAGACGTGAAGACAGAGTTCACTGGTATTATGTATTATGAAATTGCTCGTATCAGACAGTGGAACGGGAACGGTGAGGCCCCGATGGGGCTGCTGACGGGAACGGCGGATTTTTTCCAGGATAAAGGGAGATTATAAATGGGCACAATGGAGAGCATATGGGCACGAAGTTGGCCTGGTATGCAATACCACCCAGACCACCGGCTAAAAAGCACGGCAGGGTCCATTAAGACGAAGTCTATTTATAATCTGTTGGCCCCAATGTTAATTTCAGTGATGTTTAGTTGATAGTTCAAATAAATGGCATGGTGAATAAAATCCGTTTGTTCAGTTTTGAAAACGAATGAATTGCAGAGCAGAGAATAAAGTTCGCATGAAATGTATATATAAATATTAAACAAAAATAATCATAGGCAAATAAATCGTTTTAACAACATCAAAGTTACCCATGGGAAAAAAAAATTACCACGAAAACATAGCCTACGCATCTAATGCTTTCTCATGCAAAAATTTGTTCAGGAATGGAATCTTAGTCCTCACCACCATCAACGTCCATGTCTACAATCTCTTCCTTGTCCGCAGGTACCGTTGCTTCATCTGTTGGAGGTATCGGGTCTTCTTCCAACTTTGCAGGGCCTGGACCTGCAGAAACTTTCACCATCGATGGCCGAAGAAGCCTTTCACCGAGCTTATATCCCTTGCGGAATTCTTGAATTATGATGCCCTCCTCATACTCTGTCGACTCTTCTCGCATTATCGCTTCATGAAGCTTTCGCAAACAAATGTAAAGAAAAGGATGTAAGAAAAATTAAGACGGAGAAAACCCAATTTTATACAACACCAATAGATCCTCGTCAAATTGAAGAAATAACATTTTACTCAGGTTAGTCACAGAAAATGACATGAAACTATGATTTTTAAGGAATCGTAACACTAATTTGAAGGTCATAGGTTAGAGAAAAATATATTTCTATGATTATATCACTTAACCTTTTGCAATTTCAAAATATTTTACGGCTTTTCGGTTCTTGACCAGGGAAAAGAAAATTTGTGCAAACAGTAGAAAGAACTCACAAGAGGATCAAAGGAAGTGCCAACAGTTTCAACAGCTTCAACCCCAAGCGATGTGAGAATCTCTAGAAACTGCTTATAAATACTCTGGTAGCTGTTGTTTATCTTCTCTTCTCCTTCAGTCTCGACGTTGATCTGATCTTTAGCTCTCTCAAAATTATCAATAACGGGTAATAAGCTTTCCACGACTTCTCCTTGAGCGTTCGTCATCAATGAGAGCCGTTCTCTCTCAGTCCTTTTCCGAAAATTATCGAAATCTGCACTGATTCTAAGAACACGGTCCCTTTCAGTTGATAGCTCGGTGGAAAGAGTAGCAACTATGTTTGCGAGAGAGTTCTTCTCGTCTTCTATAGACTGAAGAAAGGCTTCTATCTCAGAAATCTTGGATTGGTCGTTATTCGCAAAAGCTTCTTTATATGCTTGAAGTGACGCCATTATAACTGAAACTGTAGCCTCAGCAATGTCATCATCATCTTCATCTACAATGTTCTCAACAGAAGCTTCATCGTCTGAATCCTCCTGTGGACATTCAAACATATATATCAAGCTTAATGCCTATTTCAAGGATAAAGTTGGTAACAAAAACACAAACGTCGTTTGCATTATGCCTATTTAGAGAGTTCAAGATAAAAAAAAAAATAGTAGTAAGGAAGAAAATGAAGAAATAAAAGACTGGATTATAGGTGAGCTGACCTGTATAATCTTTTAGCTAAACTATCAGTTGTGCACCGAAATAATTCATATTTGATGATATGCCAAAGATGCTAAATTTCAACCAATACCAGTAAAAACAATACTCATCACTTGAAAGTTGAAACCCTTAGTTGCAACATCTTCAATTGCATGAAAGAAAAAATGGGTAGATTTACGTAATTAGTACCTAGCAACTATTTTTAAGGTTTTATAGCAGGCCCATACTTGCTCTAGTTGACATGGAAAGGTTTTGCAACTAATTAATAAAGAAATATCAGATTGTGACAGATGATCATTGAACTTCAATAGTTAACTTGGAGCTTTTCTCGACTGTGATTCATTCTGTAGACAGACGAACTTTTTATAAGGGCTTTATGAGATTTGAAAATGAAAACGATGAAGGTGATGATCAGCACTTAGCTTTAGTAAATAAATAAAAAAACCTGCAAATGATGAAAATGAACTACCCCAATTAATACTAAGATCACTCAACATGCAAAGCACAATTGATACCAGTCCTCGGTAACTTGCCACATAATTCATGGGGAATACATGATTTCAAATAAACTATTAAAAAATATAATAAGCATTAAATTATTCAATGTAATCTGCATTCTCAAAATCGTTAAAATATAAGTAAACCCTATCTTCACCCTAGGTGTTGCGATTAAATTCCTCAGTACAAAGAGGCAACAGTTGACTCTGGGAGGGAAAAAAACACAAAAATAATAGTAAACTGTCTGATGCTAAACCCAAAAATTCTCAAGTTTTTATTTCGCATCACACTACATTGCTTGCTTATATCGACGAACGGAGCTGTTATTCCCCCCCGCCCCCAAGGCAGAGTTACACCCAATACCTATCTATTAATGTTCATCCAATGAACATTGCCTTAAACATTCAAGCTTTAAGAATGCTTACTCCCAGCTTGCTTCAAAATAATTTTATAGGATCACTGCCTTGTTTAAAACTTTCGCACAAACCTAACTCTGTATTACCATACGATTTCTTCTAGCTTTCAGCAAACATAAGCATCACTCGCCACCCATATTGTCACCTCTGCAATTTCCTTGTTGTATTTTTGGACTTTTATTCGCTGGCAGCTTGAACAGCATAACTTGGCATTGTAAAATTATGTCCCCGGACTATGCAAATCAATTCATCTCCATTCATACTCAAAACTAATAAAATTTGCATTAATCAATTGTATCTCCATTAACGATTGAACATATTCCCACGAATTTATATCTTAGTCCAAGGCCGAATCTAGTAGGCTTCTATTGGAATCATCTTGATATAAAGTGTCAATATATATTCAATTCATCATAAAGTTAACTCCCACTTGAAATTGACTGAAAAAATTTCCCCAGTTTCAAGTGAATTATCAGTGACAAAGGAAAGATTTTGACAACAAACCCACCTACAGTTGCAAGAATCCAAGCTTCCCATAAGAAAAAACAACCAAAGTGTGAGCTTGATAAATTGAAAGATCCAAAAAATCCGGCATTTCAGAATTGCAAAACCCACCCCAATTTCATAAACCCTGGAACTAATTACAAACACCTTATCTACAAATGGGTCTTCACCCAAAATTCATAATAAAAATCACACCTTTGATGTTACTTCTTCGACCTCTTCGGTCTCTGTTGTCTCTCCCGAAGCAGCAAAGGGCGCAAAGGTTGAAAAGCGACGATTTGGTTGAAAAGGCAAATGGGAGAGATTTAACCTAAGGGGCTTCGCAAGCTTCTGTTTAAAAGAGGAGAAGCTGACGAGAGTTTTAGGGCTCTCGATGGAAGCGATGCCAAAGCGTGAAGAAGGTAGAAGAAGAGCAGGAGCTCTGATGATTGTGGCCATTGGATTCTAGAGAGAGAGAGAGAGCGCGAAGGAGAGCAGAGGAGAGGGGAGAGAGAGAGAGAGGCTCAGCTGCTATGTCTTTGGGGTTGACGGCCGGACCGGGCCTGTTCGGAATTGCTGCGGTTCAAGGATGACCGGTTTGGGTTGTGTCTTTTGTTTCCCAAACTTCTTTTACCTTCTAGAGTTTTCTATTGATAAAATATAGAGCATCTCTTTGCAATATCTCCATCTCATGCCATGCATAGGTTTTATGTTCTATTTTATTGTGTTGTTACGAGGCATGATTAAGATTAGAGTATTCTGCTTTTTTTCTTTTCTTTTTAGCCTTTTTTTTGTATGCCTTGCTTTTGGTTTCATACAATTCTGGCTAAATGGCACATATACGTGTCTCTTGTTTCACATGCTCATAAGCGGAAATTTTTCAGATCATGACACGTAGCGGATGATGTGTCATCCACGTAAGCCCACTGGATTTCTGGAGGCTACGGAGCTCGAATAAGTATGACGCATTGAGAGCATCCCTCGGCATCTCGTCTCCAAGGTTGCATCCGACCTTTCGGAGACCTTCCCGGAGTACCTTCCATATTCACCTAGCAACCAGCCAACGGCTCATCTCCGAGCAATCCTATAACCGAGCTTACACAGCCTCCTTGCTCGTCTCCGAGCTGATGCAGAGCTAAGCTTCCTCGGCCTCCTCACTCGTCTCCGAGCTATTCGCCGAGCTTAGCTTTCCTCGGCTTCCCTGTTCAAACCGGAAGCACGGAACCCAAGCGCCCCCGTAACGGCTTCGTATATCTCGCCAAAATAAGATCTCCGCTGCTCCACGTCCCGCGTCCCACGCCGGCGCGTCTCTCCATTAACGAGCGTATCCCGCTATTAATGGACATACCCTGTCATCAACGCGAACGTGACGCAGGGACGTAACGGACGGCGAGAATCTCGCACCGATTCGCTCTAACCGACCGCTATATAAATCTTCTCTTCCTGACGACTCGGGTAAGAAGAAAAATCCATTCCAATACGCCGCTACCCTGCCATTATTTCTCAGTACTTATTTGATCGTCGGAGAGTCCTACGATGGTTTCCCACCTCGGGACTTCCCTTGTAGGTAGCTCGGCGTCGACGTCAACCAACAATCCGCTGAGATCCGCGCACTCTAACCAAATCTCAACCGTTCAGCACTGCTGGCAGCAAAATCGGCGGAGAACAATATCTGAGGGAGATTCCGACTTCCATCAGTTGGCGCCGTCTATGAGAAACTCGCAAGAAGCTTCTCTACCCTAAAAAGTTGATTTTCCGCCTTCGATTCAATGATCGACGCTAACCGCGACGATCTCAGCATGAGCGTCCCATCCTCCATAACGGAGGCGGGAGTGTTCCTACTCCCCCTCCTAACGTCGTCAACGCCTGATTAGTCAAATATACTGCACATTTGTATGGACATTTTCCCTATTATTGTTAAGTACTAAAATGTGTTAATTGTAAATAAAGAACATATATGGGTTTATTTGTAAAAAAAAATTTGTCATATATTTCTTCATTTATAATTAATATAATTAGGAAAAATATATGCATATCGTATTTAAATAAAATATCAATAAGATTATTCATATTAAAATATGCATATCATATCAAATATTCCTAATCAATATTCTTAAGATATCATATCATGTAAATGGTTGGAATAATATCTCAAAAACATCAAATGCTACTAACAATATGATTTGAGATATTGTGCAGATATTAGCTCAGGTCTGAAATCTAAGTAGGAGATCCACATCAAATCAAAGTATCAAACTGAATCTGCCAAATATTAGAAGCAAATCGGAGAATCTAGCAACGGCAGAGACTAAGAGCAATATTTTCAGAATCTATATATCAAGAGGATCTCCAAATTTCCAGAGAAAAAGTCAGAAAAAAACCTAAGTCCCATACCCACTGAGAGGCGGCGGATCCGCGGTTAATAGGTGTCAAGGGCGGCGGAACCGCCGTCGGTTCCGGGCTATTGGATATGGAATTTCATGGATCTGATTGTAATCTCAACCACTCCAATATGGCACCTAGGGCTTGCATTTTCAGGGGCTATATAGAGAACCGAGAGCTGTGCATTCCAAAATGATCGAATCTCGTCATCTATTCATCGAACTATCGATCAAAAGAGAGATCTACGAGCAAAACTAGGGTTCTTGTAATCTACCTTTTTAAAGAGAAAAGTTGTAATGCAATAGTTGATCAATAAAAGTAATCTTTTGTTTTAATTCTTTTCGCATTTACTTTACGCACTTACTTTACGCATTACCTTTCTGCATTACTTTCCGCATTACTTTCAGCACTTTTAAAATTTAATTATGGTTTCACTCATCTTCTACTTCTATTTTAAATCTCTACTAATCATGAGCGAGTAATTTCTTTCTTACTAGGGTTATTAGGATAGGGTAGAATAATGGATGAAATATCGCGTAATTTTTTTTGACATTTTAGTATTTATACTTTAGCAAAATAAGTGTTAATCTTCTTATCGGGCGCGCTATCCATTAATGATAGTCACGACCACGATTTGAGATTAGTTAATACTTGTTTTGTTAAGGGTTTGAGATAAATAGAGATCAATAGAAAGACAAGGGGCAGTAGTGAGAAACCCTAATTCTCTCCAAGAACCCTAATCCACATTCATCGCTATCTCTCTAGTTTTAAACAATTAAAAGATAAAAAGAATAATTTCTAAATTTTCATCCATTAAACTACTAAGTCCTATAAACCCTACAAGCCTTTCTATCATAAATTTTCTATCCATCTTAAAATAAAACGACAACCACCCTTCCTCTCTTTTATCAACTCGTCTAAAACAAGATAAAAAATTCACGTTTTTCTGCGGACGACCCGTACTCATCGCGGCTAGCTATTTACGATATCATCTTGATTGCGGTTATTTACAGCATACATACACAAACCTTTTCGCAACCAATTAAATGGCGCCATTGCCGGGGAAACGGTCGTAGTTATTTTTCTTATTATTCGGATTGATTTCTTATAAAAACCAGAAAAATAAAATAAAAGAGAACCACAACCGTATCTTGTGTTTTTAACAATTCTTGTGCGAGTTTTGCAAGAACATCTAGAGTAATTGGAGCAAGCCAACAGAGATTCAGAGATTTTAAACTTGGACCAAAGGAGTAATGGTGTGCCCTGATGAAATTTGAACAGAAGATCTTGCCAAACGGCGGCGGAGCCGCAGCCTAGGGTTGCGTTAGGCGGCGAAACCACGGTCTTTTTGACGAGTTGGGCCCCCAAAAATCTTTGGTATTCTTCTGTTGCCTTCCTATCTCCTATAAAGCCCCAATAAACTGATTTTACCTGTAGGATTCTTTGCAAACAGCGCCGCTGTTTCCCTCCGAACACAGAGATGCGACCGCGCAGGTTCGTCTTGCCTGAAATTCGGGGCAGATGCTAATTGGTGCTATCCGTCCACCTCTCCGAAAATGCCAAGTTGATTTATGGCACCATGTATTGAAGGTTCAGACGGATGCGGCCGATATAGCAGACTTCGTCAGATTCCCCCTCGTTTGAGGGGGTTTTGCTTGTGGGGACGCTCTTCCCTGCAGGCGCAAGCCCATGCAGTTAATTACGCTACCGAATAGCGGTAACAACTTTCTCCTTCTCCATATGGTCACTTCGTGTCATAGGTGTTTGTTTTGTGTTTGGTTGCCCGTGGATTATATACGGAGACTAATTTATGTTGTCGCCCGTAGGGCGTGGACTAGTCCAAATCCGTTTCTTTCTTAGATTTGGGTTTGGGGGGTTGGGTTTAAGGATACGTTAGCCTCATTTGAGACTAAGATCGACTTAAACGTTTGTTAAGGATACACTAGTCTAATTTTAGACTAAGATCAACTTAACTGGATTGTTTAGATCCGACAAAAGAGCATTTGGACTCTATTGTTTAGTTTAGGGACATTGCGGTCGATTAGTTTAAGGACATTACGGTCCATTGTTAGTTTAAGGACATCTCGGTCCATTGTTAGTTTAAAGACATCGCGGTCTAGGTTAAGGGCATCATAGTCCATGGGTTTAAGAACCCCACAGTCCAATGTTAGTTTAAAGACATCGCGGTCAAGGTTAAGGACATCATAGTCCGTGAGTTTAAAGACCTCACAGTCAAGGTTAAGGACGTCATAGTCCATAGGTTTAAGGACCCCACAATCCAATATTAGTTTAAAGACATCACGGTCGAGGTTAAGGACATCATAGTCCGCGAGTTTAAAGACCTCACAGTCAAGGTTAAGGACATCATAGTCCATGGGTTTAAGAACCCCACAGTCCAATATTAGTTTAAAGATATCACGGTCGAGGTTAAGGACATCATAGTCCGTGAGTTTAAAGACCTCACAGTCAAGGTTAAGGACATCATAGTCCATGGGTTTAAGGACCCCACAGTCCAATATTAGTTTAAAGACATCACGGTCGAGGTTAAGGACATCATAGTCCATGAGTTTAAGAACCCCACAGTCCGTGAAATGTGTGGTTGTCGGGACCCGTCACCTCTCTGAAGACGTCGAAGGATTACAACGACAAATATCAAAAGAGTGAAGAGATGTACCCTCGAACCAAAGTGGATTAAGTGATCTGTAGCCCAATTTGGAACTAAGATCAATTAATTATATTATGAGCACATTGGCTCAGGTGAGACTGAATTGAGGACTTATGGCCAATTTGGGCTAAGTCCAATTAAGTTTGAAATATTGGCCCTTTGTTAGACTATTAGACATTTGTCTGGTTTCAGCCCACATTATTTAGTAATGCTAAACAAGAGTTTGAGGGCTTTGGTAACATTTTTTATCTTTGATTGAGCAGTGAATATTATAGCTCTGAATTTTACTCAATTTTGAGATTCAGTTGAAGGGGAGACTTTTGCCTCTGGAGAATTAGCCAATTTGGCTAAAAGTAGTGTTAAACACTAGAGAACAACAGTGTTAAACACTGGAAATAGAACTCTCAAATTAGTGTTAAACACTAAAAGACAATCAGTGTTAAACACTGGAAATATAATCCCCAAATCAGTGTTAAACACTAGAAAACAACAGTGTTAGACACTGGAAATAAGGTTTTCAAATTAGTGTTAAACGCTAAAAGTAAAGTTCTCAAATTAGTGTTAAACACTAGAAGACAGTCAGTGTTAAATACTGGGAATAAAGCCCTCGAATTAGTGTTAAACACTAAAGAAAAAGGGGTCACGTGTGGACATGTGAGGGCGCCCAAAGGTGGGACCAGATCCCTCTACTTCATTCTGCAATTAATTGTTAAACGCTTTTTTTATTTTTTATTTTTGAGCATCACGTGTTGGCACGTGATGAACATCCGTGCGCTGATCACTAAGGCATTTGCTAAGGGGTCACGTGGTAACACGTGAGAGCGCCCAAAACTTAGATTTCCTTTGCTTTTACTTTCTGTCTTTTGGAGGTCACGTGGGAGCACGTGAGGCATTGCCTCTGGGCTGATTCCTTCTTATTTTTGTGGACCTTTTCAGGGGTCACGTGGGGACACGTGACCTTATGCATGGAGATCTTTCAAGTCACTTTATTTCTTTAAGAATTAAATTCTTTATAGGGTTAAACCCGAATTATGATTTTGGAGGAATTAAATTCCTATTGTGAAAGAATTAAATTCTTATGTAGGGTTATACCCTAATTTCTTTTTAGAGAAATTAAATTCCTATATATGTAAAAGAATTAAATTCTTATATAGGGTGAAACCCTAATTTCATTTAGGAGGAATTAAATTCCTGAAAATTTGAGAGAATTAAATTCTCAATTAGGATTAAACCCTAGTTTTGTCCATCATGAAGGAATTAAATTCCTATAATTTTAGGAGAATTAAATTCTCATATAGGGTTAAACCCTAGTTTTATCATGAAGGAATTGAATTCCTGTGAGTTTTGAGAGAATTAAATTCTCATATAGGGTTAAACCCTAATTTCATCTTGGAGGAATTAAATTCCTATAAATTTAGGAGAATTAAATTCTCTGAACTCAATTCTCCCTCTAAATCTTGGATCTGCATGGCAAAATCTCAACCCGATGAGAATTAAATTCTCAATCTATGGGGAGATTTGCTTCTGCAGATCTTCAACTAGAGGAAGAACTAAGTTCTTTTTGCAGAAGAGTTAAACTCTTAGATTTGAGAATTAAATTCTCTTTTTTTTGAAGTTTTTATCCCCTTTCTTTTCTCACCTAGGGTTTTCTTTGTTGAGAATTAAATTCTCCTTTCTTTTCTCTCTGCTATTTGCCTTTTTGAAATTTCAAGATCCCAAAATTCTATATCTCCAAAAAATTCTCCTTCTCTTCTCTTCTTGGCTCTTATTTATAGGAGAAGGAAAAAAATCAATTTGTTTAGTAAATCTCTCCTTAAAAGATTTTGTTTGTTTTCATAATTAATATGATCGTTTAGATCATTCAGTGAATTTTATTCACCATTGGATTTTCAATCCAAAGATATTCTGTTTGTTATTTTCGGTGAGATTTAAGGAAATCTTTCCTTGTCTAAGATTTTTCCATAAATTGGTGATTTTTAATCACTCTTGGATTTTTAATCCAACGGTTCCCTATAACCCTTTTCCCTTTAGAAAGATTTAGAGAAATTTAGAATTTAATTCTATTAAATTATAAGGCTTTCAAAGCAGTCACGTACTGGCACGTGACCCTTGGTCATGTGTGAGCACGTGACCCCCAATTGGGGTCTTTTATCAGCCGCTTGTTTATACTTTTTCTTGACAGAATTTAATTCTGTAAAGACATCACGTGTCAACACGTGACCTTTGGTCACGTGTGAACACGTGATGCCTCATTGAGATAACTCCTGATTTTTAATCAGGGAACAAATGCCCCCACAGCGTTGCTCTCACGTGTCTGCATGTGAGTGCAACGCTGTCACTTTTGTGACCGTTGGATCCATCTAGGGAATAGGGAAGATGAAACGTTTCCATCACATCCTATAAATGCAGGGGTCTCTTCAGAAGCGCCTCCACTCTTTGCTCATCTTCTTCCTTGTTAACTTTTTCATTTGAGAATTTAATTCTCCTTTCCAGAGCTTAATTCTCTGCTTCAAAAATTTTCCAGAGTTTAACTCTGTTGAAAGATTCCATTTCCTCAGGTAATAATCTTGAACGAATGAAGAACTTTTGCAGAAATCTCTATTGGATTTTAAATCCAGACCAAGGGTTTTTCCCTTTAATCAAGAACCCATCTTTTTTGAAGCTCTTAAAAAAACAGAAAACCATTTAATCCTTAAATAATAGATCTCTTAGAGTTTCTATGATCTTCAGGGATCGGTGGTGGTGTTTGTCTTTTCTATGGAATTTAATTCCATCTTCAAAGAGATTTGGCTCTGAAAAATGTCTCTGGGAATTTAATTCCCCTTTTTCAAAAGGAATTTAATTCCTATGAAGAACTCAGTTCTTCCCAGAGAACTCTTTGGGTTTTCTTGCCCTGAGTTGTCTTCTCCGCAACCAAGAAGAAGAAGTTTGCAGTGTTGCTTTCTGGGAATTTAATTCCCTTGATTCTGTTTGATTTGTTACAGGTCCAAGGTGGACTTTTCTTAGGGGAATGTGTAGGGTCATTTGAAATCCACTGTTTATTTAATGAGAATCTTCCTTTTGTCTCATTGTAATTGCTTTGCCTCATCATTAGCCAGCCGCCATCTTGATTTTGTGGGACCCGTGTGTTTTGTAACCAATGGTCCCATAAAATGAATCCCATGTCGCTTTCTTCCACTGTCTTTATATATATACATTTATAAACATATATATATATACTGTTGGCTTTGCTTTAACAGTTTCCCCTTATTTTATTTCAGGTATAATGACGTATGTTCCGTATTTCTTTTTCACTCGCTCGGAAGCCGCTTTTCCCCAGTCGCCATCTGACGAGGAAGTGATGGCGATGATCAGGGCTCACGACCCGAATCGCACCAACTTACTTCTGTGGGGGACCTGGTACGGTCACATCATCCGGGGTCGCCGGAGTTTCCTTTGCGAAGTACCGACGGAGCCTACCTATCCGTTCCTGCCGATGGATCCTCCAAGGACGGTCTTTGCCGTGGAGATGCCGAATTGGACCCCGATGGGACGGCTTGATCCTTCGACGACTGGCATCCCAAATCATCCTATCCCGGCCATAGATATTCTGGGACGCCGCATCTGCCAGGGCGAGGCCCAACCATGGGGGCAGATCTACAAGATAGGGCTCACCCCTCGATACCCCACGGGCTACCTTCTTTGGGCTCGCTACATCTTGTCCGCCCATCGCGTGCGACTGCAGAGGGTTGGGCTTTACCAGGCGATATATGCGTCCCTCTTCCACTACCAATCTCCTCACGTTTGGTGGGTTAAGGCTTTCCTGAACCAGTGGAATCTCCCCACCAACACTTTCCTCCTAGGGGATCGCGAAGTTTCGATTTCCTTGGAAGAATTCCACGAGATCTCGGGGCTGCCGATCAGGGGGACACTTTATGAAGTGCTGCCGCCTCCCGACGAGTACGTCTTTGAGACTGAGCCTGCAATGCTTGACAGCTTGTCTACCGAGAACGCCGTCCGCCACAAGCGCCCGAGTTTGATCAAGGCCCTGGGCATTTTTGATAAACTGTTCACAGAATCTGAGGAGCAGGGCGTCACTTTTAAGAGCTTCATCGCTTGCTTCCTTCGCGAGGGTGTCTTATCGAAGATGGCTCCGAAGTTTGCGAACATCAATGACCCCTTTGGGTTTGGTTTGGACAGGCGGCCGACTAAGGAAGAGGATTTGCCGCAGTATTACATTCCCATCATATCGGCGATATCTTTTGAATCGATTGCAGCTCCCGGCATGGATGAGGAGACTTTCTTTGTAGGCTTCATTAGCGTCTGGCTCAGCTGGTTCGTCATCCCCATGCATCACCGTTTTATGAGAGTCTCGGTCATCTACCCTGTTTATCGCATTGCTGAGGGAACACGGTTGGCCGTAGGCATCCCAGCGCTGTCACATCTTTATCATGGGTTAGGCTCCGCGGCTAATACCTCAACTCCAGGTGTGGATGTAGTAAACTTTTCTCTTCATTACTTCACATATTGGATTGAGATGCACGTGTTGGGGGCCTTTGCTGCACACCAAAGACCCAAATTTTATGCCGCCTACACTTTTCCGCGATTGATGTGGCTGGTGGGTGCTTCTGCTCCTGACCCAACTCAGTCCGGGGCCATTCGTATATTGATCGCTCCTTACGCTAGCACAAGCAGACTGGTGTTCATTGACCGTGCCCTATCTTCTCCTTCAGGTCCAATTCAACAACTCTGCGACTAGTCGAAAGATGAAGTGCCTTCTCTGAAGCCCTGGGAGGCTACGCACTTGTACACGATCAGACCAGGTTATCTGGTATTCCGTCAGAATAGTGCGGCCATTTTTATGCGGTACAATCCGCATCGCTTCGCCTGGCAGCTTGGATATGATCAGGGCGTTCCCTTCGAGGCTTTTACAGTTGCGCCGGTCCCTTCACCCGAAGCTGTTCGTGATGCTGCTCATCACTTCGTGAGGCTGAACACTGGTTCCCGCTTCATGATTCCCGAAGCCGACCATATTCCTCGATGTGTGGGGTCCTTCACGGGTTGGTACCTTCATCGGGTCAGCCCAATTATTGCCGAGGAGAAGAGGGTGCTTCTTGGATATGGCGCTCCTGCTCCGGCTCAGGCCACGGGAGTTCCGCCGCGGCCGCGCGCACCGGCCCGCTTCCCCATGAGGGACACCAGTGTTGCGCTTATTCCGGGGGAGTCGGAGGTGGATCTTACTCCCACAGTTGGTATGCCATTGGGTACCCGGGCTCAGTCGAGGGGTAAAAGGGCGCCAGTAGCAGTACCAGCGCCCGCGGCATCGACAATGGTCGTGTCGTCCTCGATCGCAGCGCCAAGCGAGAGCGTTAGGAGTGAGAGCGTTGAAGGTGAAGTAGGTCAGCGCCATGCCAAGGCTCCACGGGGGAGGAAACGGTTGTCCTCGGTGGTCGGTTCTGGATCCAAGCGACGGAGGAGGACGGCTACCAATCTGCTCTACTCTGTAGTAGAGTCTGAGCCCATTCTTCAGGACGAACCATTGGCTCTGCAAGAATCGGACGCTGGCTTACTTTTTCCGAGTTCAACTGCCGAGGAAGCCGCACAATTGGCTGAGGCTATAAGACGTTCTCAAGATGAATCGGAGAATGTACGGATTCCTAAGAAGCCCTATCCCGCCGTAATCTTTTATGAAGACCCTCCGTGGATCCGGAGACGATTCATCGGCCCTTTGGAAGAATGGGGCGAACGGGCCCTTAAACAGGCCGTTTCGGTCGACGCCGAGGACGCGCTTTCACTATGGACCGGCGGCCATGAGTCTACCCTCGGACCTCGCCGAGCGCACCTCCTTGAGAAGGAGCGTCGGCTTGAACAAGCCATACTGAAAGCTTCCTTGCGCATCGGTATGTTCCTGTATTTTCTTTGTAATACTTCATATTGTCTGCACGCGTATATATGTATTCTTATCCTTGTGTGAACTGTGTAGAGACTTCGGCGATGGGGGAGGCTCTAAACCATGCTCTGGCCGTAGAGCCTACTGATACCCCCAGTGAAACACCGTTCAGTGTGGAAGGGGTTGATGAAACTGTCCCTCTTACGATAGAGCCTCCTGTGGTGGCTCCTGCTCCCAAAGCACTTGCTTCCTCGGAGGAGGCACCTCTGGCAGTTGCCGTCCCAATGGATCTCCCTGAGGGCGGTCCGGAGGCTAGGATGGAGGTAGTCGAGGCTACCCCCTTTCGTTGGAGCCCGCAGCGGCAGCCGCTGCTCCTCATTCCGAAGCCGTTGCACCGGCCCGCGTCTCCGATATTGTGCCCGAGGTCGCGGCAGAGGCCGTTGAAGCTGCTATCCTTCCAGCTCAGAATGGGAGGAGCGTCGAAGGTAACCTTCTATATTTTAAATTAGTAATCTTTTCATTATCTGAACACTTTTGTCTTCTCAGAGTTGCGCGGATTGGCAGCTTCTATTGCCGACTTGTCTCCCAGGCAGTCTTTTCAGCGCCTGTTGGAGATGGCTGCTCCGCAAGCAATACCTCTTCAGCGCATCGTCCTCTCGTCTGGGCAAGGTTAGTGTTGTTTACCATCTTTTCACAGCATTGTTACTTTTTCATAAAATGGCATTGACGTCTTTTACAGTTATGGAGGCCGATGACGAGGTCGAGATTCTTGAAGGGCCTGGGGAGCCTTCAAATCCCTCTTGCATGACTGTGGATAAGTAGAATCCCGACGTCGTTTCATTTGTTTTTTTTCTTACACATTCAGCTGACTGTTTATAAATCTGAACAGCTCTGCCAGTTCTTACTGCATTGGAGTCGCGCATCGCTATGCCACCTGGCCCCTATGCTCTGCGTGCCTCGGAGCGCATCGCAAAATTAAGCCTTGCCTCTCTGTCATCCTTGATCGAGGAACTTCGTGCTGGCAGCGTAATTACGGCTAAAGCGTTTGCTGCAGAAGCTAACGGCTCTCTTCCTTTTCTTGCCACATATCACAGCGAAGCAGTGGTGCAAGTCTGGGTTGAGTTTTGTCGGCAGGTCGAGACTTGCTTGCATGTGCTTGAATGTACCCCCCTTTCTTCGGAGGCTGTGGCTGCGAAGGCGAGCTTACGGGGCCTGATTGAGCGTTGTGCGGTGAACATGATATCTTGTGAGAAGAGGCTCGGCCGCAAGTTTTCGGAGAGGGAGCTGGCTTCGAAAGAGCTTATAGAGCTTCAGGCCAACCTTACAGCCAAGGTCAACAAAGCGTATGAACTTTGGCGAGTGCTTCAAGAGGACATCAAGAAGGTGGTGGCCATCGACAAAGCCGCCGTGTTCACTCACGAAAGGGTTGAGGCTCACAAGGCTACTGAGAAAGAACTCGAAGGCCGGCTTTCCTTATATCAGGCCCAGCAGGCTCAGGCGGAGGCTCGTCTTTTGGTGATACTGAATCACGAAGGCGAGGTCCAGCGAAAGAGGGATGAGCTGACCAATCTGCTAAATCGCCCGCCGACTTGAAGACTTGTATATATATATTTTTCTTTTCTTTTTTTACTCTTCCTTTGTACATACTCCTGAATAAGAGTATATTTTTTTGTTCTTTCACGAATTGTACTTTGTATTCATTTTGATTCATGAATAAAACACGTATTTTTCTTCACGGTGGTGTGTCCCCTTTTTATTGAATGTTTTTCTGTGGATAGTCTATCTCGGTTTCTTTGCAGGACAATGATGGCTTAGGATTCAGGGTTAAGATCTGCCTCCTAAGATTTTTCAACTTTATGAGCCGTGAGGGTCTCATAAAGAATTTTCTCCCTACCGGTCGAGAGGATCCCGTAGGTGTAATTTCTCCTTAAGAATCGTGAGAATTCCTAAGTGTGTTTTCTCTTGAAAGTCGTAAGGATCTCATAAGAGAATTTGCTCCCTTACGAGTCGTGAGGACCCGCAAGTGATGGATAAAGTTGCCCTTATCCGCATTTCACGGAGTCAGGGATTGCTCTGGATGCTTCCCACGGGTTCACTGCCGTGTTCTGCGAGGACCAGGATCCGCTCTGGATGTTTCCCACGGGGTCAGGATTGACATAAGCCGTGTTCCACGTAGCCAGGAATTTTGCTCTGGATGCTTCCCACGGGTTCACTGCCGTGTTCGGCGAGGACCAGGCTCCGCTCTGGATGCTTCGCATGGGGTCATTGCCGTGCTCTGCGAGGACCAGGATCCGCTCTGGACATTTCCCGCGGGGTCAGGATTGACATAAGCCGCGTTCCACGTAGCCAGGAATTTTGCTCTGGATGCTTCCCATGGGTTCACTGCCGTGTTCGGTGAGGACCAGCCTCCGCTCTGGATGCTTCGTACGGGGTCATTGCCGTGCTCTGCGAGGACCAGGATCCGCTCTGGACGTTTCCCACGGGATCAGGATTGACATAAGCCGCGTTCCACGTAGGCAGGAATTTTGCTCTGGATGCTTCCCACGGGTTCGCTGCCGTGTTCTGCGAGGGCCGGGCTCCGCTCTGGATGCTTCACACGGGGTCATTGCCGTGCTCTGCGAGGACCAGGATCCGCTCTGGACGTTTCCCACGGGGTCAGTATTGACATAAGCCGCGTTCCACGTAGCCAGGAATTTTTGAGGGGTTTGACTCTTGGTTATCTGTGCACCGCCGAGTCATGGAACTGGGGGTTGCCGCTGTTCCGCTTTGCTTGATGTTGTGTCTGTTGTAATGAGACGAATGTTGAGATGATCTCCAGGCTATCTGTGAACCGTTGATATTTGGTTTCTTCTTCTGATGAAACCTGGGGAGGAAGGGTGTGATTTCTTCTTTGTTTGCGCCCCTGGATTGTATACAGGGATTGATGTGATACCTGTAGGGCATAAATTTCTTTTTTTTATTTCTTTCTTTCCGCGGTGCTCTATCATTTCAGCTTTTATATCGCGAAGGTCGCGATTACCCAATCATTTCGGCTGTTTTTTGCGGTGCCCAATCATTTCGGCTATTTGTTTTATTTTTACCCGCTGCTTTTTATTGCGAGCTGCCCAATCATTTCGGCTATTTTGCATGCATACATTTTTACTTGCTGATTTTGTTTGCAAGTTGCCCCATCATTTCGGCTATTTCGTATGCATGTGTGGTTTGCTAGCTTCTTTCGCTGCAAGCTTGGAATTAGACACTGATTTCAGCATCAGCATCGCTACAACTGGGATATTTCCAGGAGCGAATCATCATTTGCCTCTGTCGATGACGAACAAAGGTGGCTTAGCAGACAGGGTTAAGATTCTGTCGACTAAGGCTTTTAACTTTATAAGCCGTAAGGGTCTCATAAAGGTATTTCTCCCTACAAGTCGTGGGGATCTCGTATGTGCGATTTCTCCTTAGGGATCATGAGGATTCCTAAGTGCATGGTCCCTTATAAGTCGTAAGAATCTTACAGGAGTGCTTTCTCCTTATAAGTCGAGAGGACTTACAAGGGTTGTTCGCTGCATAGACATATCCCTAGTCATGGATGTGACTTTATTAGGGAAATGTTCATTCGCGCCCGTGGATTGTATACAAGGGTCAGCCTTGAGCCGCTTGTAGGGCAGTATTGAAGGTTGTGGGGGCTGCTTAAGAACAGGTTCAGATCCCTGTAAGTTAAGACTTTCAAATCTTATGAGCCGTGAGGGTCCCATAAAAGGGTTCTCCTTACGAGTCGTGAGAATCTCGCAAGTGTAATTTCTCCTTAGGAATCATGGGGATCCCTACGTGTATTGCTCTTTTGTGAGTCGTAAGGATCTCACGTAGATGGTTTCTCCTTACAAAGTCGAGAGGACCTTGCAAGTGGTCTTTTAACGAGATTGCGCCCTTTCGGGTTTTCAAAAAACTCGCCGGTAGCCCTGCTGTTTTTACTCACGGAGCCCTTTCGGGTTTTCATCCATGCCCATTTTGCTTATGGACATACCGTTTTCTTTTTTTCTGTTTTTTTTATTCTAATGAGATTGCGCCCTTTCGGGTTTTCACAAAACTCGCCGGTAGCCCTGCTGTTTTTACTCACGGAGCCCTTTTGGGTTTTCATCCGTGCCCATTTTGCTTATGGACATACCGTTTTTTTTCTCTTTTTTTTATTCTAACGAGGTTGCGCCCTTTCGGGTTTTCACAAAACTCGCCGGTAGCCCTGCTGTTTTTACTCACGGAGCCCTTTCGGATTTTCATCCATGCCCATTTTGCTTATGGACATACCGTTTTCTTTTTTCTCTCTTTTTTTATTCTTTTTTTATATCAGCTTTGGGATGCTGCAATCCACCGTAGTTTATCGACATCTCGGTCAATGGCTAGTTTTAGGACATTTCGATCCATTGTTAGTTTAAGAACGTTTCGGTCCGTTGTTAGTTTAAGAACGTTTCGGTCCGTTGTTAGTTTTAAGGACGTTTCGGTCCGTTGTTAGTTTAAGAACATTTCGGTCCGTAGTAAAGGAAGCCGGTTACTACTTATAGAGTTTGGGCTTAGGAAGATAGCGAGCGGACATAGTCGTCGTCATCTATCATTGACCTAGGCCGTGACTCGTTAGGCGTAGTATTTCTTCAGGAAGCGACCATTTATTGGTCTGAAGAGCCTTTCGCCATGCATGTCCATGAGTAGATAGGCTCCACCCTGGTAGACTTTGTCTATAATATACGGGCCTTCATAATTCGGCTCGAATTTCCTTCGTTTAGCACGATTGGGGATCATAGGTCTTTTGACCACTAGCACGAGTTCGCCTTGGCGGAATGTCCTAGGCCTAGTCAATCTTTCGTATGAGCGCGTCATCTTTGCTTTATAAGCCTCTAGATTTTGTTGCGCTATGAGCCGGGTTTCATCAAGGGCATCGAGCTCCTCAAGCCGAAGGTGAGCATTCTCTTCGTCCGTTAGCTCGTAATGGACTGCCATTCGTAGAGAGGGTAGCTCTATCCCGAGGGGGAGTACTGCCTCTGTACCGAATACCAATGCGTACGGCGTTGTGTTCGTGGCCATTTTGAACGTAGTTCGATACTCCCAGAGAGCTTCATGCAGTCTCTCATGCCAGTCCTTCTTATTTTGAGACACCGTCTTTTTCATGATCTTTGTCAAGGTCTTATTGAAAGCCTCAGCTAGACCGTTAGCTCGGGGATTATAGACTGAGGAGTATCTCCAATCTATGTTATGCTGTTGTGTGAAACGGCTGATCTTGTGGCTTCTGTAGGCTGGTCCGTTATCGGAGATAATCCGTCGCGGAGTGCCAAACCGATAAATGACGTGTGTCTTGAAGAAATGGAGGATATTCTCCGTCTTTACTTCCCTCAACGGTACTGCTTCTGCCCATTTGGAGTAGTAATCAGTTGTCGCCAAAATGAATCGATGTCCTCTGGACGATGCTGGTTCGATGGGGCCGATTATGTCAGTCCCCCACATTTCAAATGGCCAGCTAGCCACCGTCGGATGTAGTGGATTTGGATATTGATGAATAAAATCCCCATGTATTTGGCATGAGTGGCATTGCTTCGCATACTCGAGGCAGTCCTGGATCATCGTCGGCCAATAATAACCCATCCGTTTGATCTTCAGCTTCATCTTCGGCCCAGCTTGGTGAGAACCGCAGAGTCCGTCGTGAGTTTCTTGGAAGACTCTCTTTGCCTCTTCAGGTCCCAGACATCATAGCCATAAAGAATCAAATGACCTCTTGTACAGAGTATCGTTGACGAAGGCGAAAGATAGGACTCGCTTCATGAGTTGATGTTTTGAGGACGCATCTTCAGGCGTTTGACGGGATTTGAAGTAGTCTATAAAGACTTCTCTCCAATCCTTAACCTTTTCTTAGTCTTTCACTTGTAGAGCCATTTGCTCAGTCGCTCCCTTTTCCTTGGACGATTCCGGAGATATTTCTGCCGGTGCAAGAACCCGACGGCTTTGTACCACGATTCTTACGTCATCGAAGTTCTTATCGGCCAATTCTTTAGCAAGCTTGGCTAATGCATCCGCTTTGCTATTTTCTGCACGCGGTATGCTTTCCAAGGTGTAGGAAGGTATTTGGGTCAGCAGTTGTTGTACCCTCTCGCCGTACTTCACCAGTTCTGGTTTGCACGTTTGATAGTCGCCGTTTACTTGACTAACGACCAGTTGGGAGTCTCCATATATGAGGAGGTTTTCAATTCCCATATCGATGGCGATCTCGAGACCTGCTATCAAAGCTTCATACTCGGCTTCATTATTTGTCCTCGGCTCTGTTAAGGAGAAGGCAAAGCGTATTATCCCTCCTTGTGGAGTTACGAAGATGAGGCCTACCCCTGATTTGATTATGGGGGTGTTTTGTTTGCACTTCTTCATGGAGGATGCTCCATCGAAGTAAAGTTCCCACCCAGGGTATCATCCCTGCCGATTGTGTCAAACGCATGCTCGTCTGGCAGTTCGCAATTCAGAGGAGAATTGGCAGGTATCGGATGCTCAGCGAGGAAGTCGGCGATGGCCTGGGCTTTCACTGCCTTAAGAGGCTGATAGGTTATCAAGAACTCCATCAAGGGCAAGGCCCATTTAGCGAGCCGCCCCATCAATATGGCCTTTGACATCAAATACTTGAGAGGATTCACCTTCGATATGAGACGGACTTCATGCGCCAACGCATAGTGCCTGAGCTTCGTTATCGCGAAAATTAATGCCAGGCAGTGTTTTTCGATGGGAGAATAATTACTTTCTGCCCCCAGTAGAACTCGACTCAAATAGTAGAGGAATCTCTCCTTCCCTTGGTCATTCTCTTGTGCCCATAATATGCCTAAGGAACCTTCAAGGGCGATTGTATACAGAATGAGAGGCTTTCCCTTGACCGGAGTAGCCAGCACTGGCGGATTCTGCAAGTATTGCTTGATTTCGTCCAACGGCTTTGGCATTTGTCATCCCAGACGAACGGTGTTCCCTTCTTCATCAGGTGACTGTAAGGACGGCACTTGCCTGAGAGATTGGCTATAAATCGCCGGATATACGCGAGCTTCCCTTGGAGAGACCGCAATTGCTTGAGAGTCTTTGGCGGGGGCATCTCCATAATTACCTTGATTTTTGACGGATCTATCTCGATGCCTCGATGTCGGACGATGAATCCCAGGAACTTGCCCGAGGAAACCCCGAACGCGCATTTGAGAGGGTTCATCTTCAAGTTGTATTGCCGAAGGCGTTGAAACACGATTCTCAAATGCTCTAAATGTTCCTCGTATGATTTGCTTTTCACCACGAGGTCGTCGATATAGCATTCGACGATTTCATGTATGAGGTCATCGAAGATCTTCGTCATGGCCCTTTGATAGGTGGCGTCGGCGTTCTTTAGACCGAAGGGCATCACCTTGTAGCAGAATATACCCAAAGGGGTCCGGAAAGCGGTATGCTTCTGGTCCCCGGGATGCATCTTTATCTGATTATATCCTGACGATCCGTCCATGAAGGAGAAGACTTCGTGGGTGGATGTATTGTCTATCATTAGCTCGGTGGCCAGTACTGGGAAGTCATCCTTCGGGCAGGCTTTATTGAGATCCCGAAAGTCCACACATATGCGCACCGTCCTATTCTTCTTTATCACTGGGATGATGTTGGCGATCCAGTTAGGATATTGAAGCTTTGGATGAAGTCGGAGTCGATTAGCTTCTTGACCTCGGCGTTGATGCTCATCTCAAGCTCGAGCCGCATTATTCTTGGCGCTTGTTTGATCGGCTTGACGTCCGGGGATATCGCCAATCTGTGTACAGCTATTTCTGGATCTAGCCCCGGCATCTCGGAATAGTTCCATGCAAAACAATCTTTATGCTGCATAAGCACGTCTTTTAGCATAGCCACCCTTTCTTCAGACAGCAAATCACTGACGAATGTCGGCTGTGGATCACTCGTCGTCCCCAAATCAATTTTCTTGAGATCATCTGCAGTGGTATGTATTCCATCTTCCAGCTCTTTCGGAGCCGGTGGAAATTCTGAGATCACCTCGTCATCATCGTTTCCGAAGCACCAGGGGAGGTCATCCATATCCTCGGGTTCTTCTTTTAATAGCGTTATCATATGACAAGTACGAGCTCGCTTGGTGACTTGCTTGGTGTCGGCTATGTGACAGTTGCCAGCGGCTTAGCTGGTTCGTCATCCCCATGATTTTGTCTCAAAGAATTTTTATAACCGCAATCAAGAACGGCGTCGCTTGGTAGCTAGCCGGTGAGTACGGGTCGTTCCACGGGGATTTTGTGTATTCTCAAATTGTTCTAACGAGTTAATTCCGATTGGTGTCGGATTGATTAAATCTAAAAACTAAACTGATCTAAATCTTGCTAGGGTCAGTTTTAGGTTAGGTTTGGAAAGTCAATATTCCTCACCGCTTTCTATATCCAAATTAAGATCTATGAGGTGTTATGGTAATTATTAATATAGTGGATTAGTACCATAGGGAAGAAATGGTGTTTCTTCCTCTAGATTTTTGTCCTTCCTTTCTTAATCCTTACCCTAATCTCCATGGAAAACACGCTCAACCGGTCGTTTATACTACGGTATCACCGCTACCTCGTGGGATAGGGTGCCGTAGGGAGCGGTGTGTGCATGTATGCATGGAGTCCTATAAAAACGTGTGATGGGTTAGAAAGGGATGAGAGATCTTCATCTCTCAAGCCTTCCCCAAATCTAACCCTAACAAGCGAGGAGACTACTCGCTCATTAGGGAATTGAAAAACATTTCTAAACTATCTATCTAGGCAGAGAATAAAATCTAAACTAGGGCAAGAAAGAAATTACCTAGGGCATGGAAATAAAATTTAACTAGGGCAATGAAAAGAAAACTTACTCCTAATTTTTATTTGATGCTCTCTTCCTTCTTTACAGAAATTTACAGATCTGAATTTGGATAGATGAAATGAGGCACAAGAAGAGGCCTGACTTAAAAAAGGTTTTAGGGTTTCTATTTATAGAACATAGAAAACCCTAGTGTTACAATCGACGCACATCTGCTTTTACAAAAATACCCCCTAAGAAAGACTAGTCAACGCGTCGCCAGCGACTTCTGAATTTTTCCACCAACACGTGTACTTCATGGCCGTGGATCCGCGGCCAAAACCCATGTTTGGCCGCTGTTCGGCGGCCATAAAGAGAGATCATGAGTTGAGAATTTTAGGGAATCTTCTGGTGGCTTTTGTCTTCTTGTTTCTTTACTTGGTTTCTCAGGTTGTCTTTTAGTTTTCTTCCAGATTTTCACAGTGAACAATGTCGTGGGCTTTACCGCTTGCTTCGTGTCGAAGTCTTGAACCTTGCGCTGCCTTTGTTCTTTGTGAAATTGTCCATTGATCTTCGTTTAGTCTTCAAATTTTAGGCATGATCAAGATCTTTCCATTTGTTGGTCGTAGTCTCACTTTTGTATCGTCTTTTCATCATTTTCACTGTTTTTATTCCGAGAACCTGTAACCTGCAACTATATAGCTGACATGGGTCAAAAGCACCTATTTATTTGTAAACTGAATAAGAATGAGGAATATAATAATGCAAAATTATGATATGAATAAATACCCCCAAACTTATCTTTTGCTCGTCCTCGAGCAAACCTAGTTTTATTCTCGAAAAAGACCTAGCCTCACTTTCGCAGGGAAACGCGATTGCACTGAGCTCGTGCAATAAGCCGTTAAATCTCTAGGTGTCCCTAGTAGGAGGAGTGTTGTCTCCTGAGGGTTTTCAGCGGATACTACCCATAAAATCCTATCAATTCGGCCCATTGACTTTTATTCTCCAATTAGGTTTTCCAACAAGGAATTCTATTATCTTCGACTAAGAAATTATCCACCCGTATTCTTCACGCTTTCTTATCATTTAACTTAAGATTATATATGAGTTGTAGACTCACTTAGCTTTTAGCATCTTTTAAGTTTTCCTTTTAGGGTTCTATCTCAACTTAGGAATTTTTATCATCTCTATTAAAGATATAAGTCCTATTCTTCATTCATATCTCTTATCTAAACCCCAAGCACATACCCCCCACGTGTGTGTGTATATCACCCCTACACTTGGAAATTCAAATCAAGCTATTATACTCTTGTCCATCGTCCAAAGTACTTTTAGTTGGTGAATTTTTATATGAAATCGCTCACACATTCTTCAGGCGACCGTTAATACTTCTTGAGGTATTAACGACCGATTACAAAATGTGTTTGCACATTAAGGCGTAATTCCTAGTCTTGTAACACCTAAGGCTTCAGCAGTGACTCCCAAACCAGTTGGTTTAAGGCACTAGGTGATAAAGCACCCTCGCTAAATATTTTTTCTATTTATGCAGCCTTAAGTAATTACAAAAACCAGTGTTCCTTATTTTTTATTCACACTTGTATTTTTATTTTATTTCCCTTTATACTAAGGACTTTAGACAAGAGCATTTCAAGGTCTCTTCTACTATTCCAAGTTTCAAGGTTCGTGTTTGCGCAAGTTGTAGGGTATATATTTTCAGAATTTAGACTTAAGCTTAGGGATTATTTTTCAGACTTACACTTTAATAAAAATTTCAATATTCTTCCCTTATTTTGACTTATCCTAAGAAGTCAACTCAAAATTTACCTATTTCTAAATAAACTACAAAGACATATACTTACTACCGTTAAATTTTAAGAAAGGTTATTTTTAGGGTTTTTAATTTACTAAGTCTAAGATCTAGTTGTTCCTAGCTAGTTAATCTTTTTGTCAAATTCAAGTCAATTATGACCAAAATTGAATGTTTCAATTTTTATAATTTTCAAAAAATTTTAATTTTTATGGGTTTTAAAATAAGTATGCAAATGCAAAAATATACATATTAATGCGAAGGAAGAAAGCTTACCGAGCATATCCCCAAACTTAAACTTGACAGTGTCCTCACTGTCATGCTACACCAAGATGGTCAAAATGTAGGCACTCCCCTATTTATTTATTTATAATGATTTTTTCTTATTTTTTTTATTGTTAAAAGAAAAACAAAAAATATATATACAAAAAGGCCCCCCCCCAAACTTAAGTGAGACAGTGTTTCCACTGTTTAAGCGTTAAAATTCAGAGTTAAGGAGGAGAAAAATCAAATTATACAAGGCCTTACATAGACCAAAGGTTAGCACCAACCATTCAAAAATTCTATCGTGATAATGGTAGGGTTGATGAAAGAAATTAGTGTAGAGAAAGGAGTTGAGAAACACAGGAGACCGTATGGGAAGAAGGGTGGAATATAGTCTCGGTGGAGGAGAAGAATGACGGAAAAGAGAAAGAAGTGTAGTACGAACTTGAGGGTGTAAATCGAGTGAATAAATTAGCGCAATTTGTGATGGCCGATGTGTTAAAAGCGATTGTGCTAATCTATCGACCCGTCGAGAAATGGGGTCAAATCCCTCAAGATTCGCAAGAAAACATGGGTACGTTGAACTTGGTAAACCATCCATTGAAAATGGAAATGTGACGGATTCTTGCGTGGTCGAAACGATAGGAAGGACGAAAGGAAGTGATTTAGGGATAGTCTTATTCTCACCTAAGTAATCTGTCTCGAACTTGAAGGATTCCATCAACGGTTCGAAATGACTGTAGGCAACCGAGTCTGATGGTTCAACTAACTCATCTGAAAATTCAAAGGACTCAAACTCGGGCGGTGAGTTTTCAAAATCGTCCGCAAAAGTGAAACACTCGTAATCGTTATCAGCTGTGAGAACTGTATCAGATTCAAAGAGGGACACACTAGTGGCGTCAAAACTGTTGTGATCGAATAGAAATTTTTCAAGCTCACAGTCCTCAAGCGTGATCTCTTGCGTGGTCGGAACGATGGAAAGGAGGGGGTTTGATTTAGGAAGTATAATAGTTAAAGGTTCAGGAGGATGAACTGGAAAATCCGACTCATAAAACAATAATGGTTCATCCTCAATACTCACCTCAATACTATATTCATAATTATCCTCAAAAGTTATCTCATCCATGCAATTATCATCAAAATCAAGACGCATATGAAGTTCGGGAGAAACATTTAATGACTCGGGATGATGAATTGGAGATAAAACTTTAGTCAAATCTACGGGTTCATCATCCAAAATATTCCCTGCGTCAATATCCTCAATCAAGTGAAAATCTATTTTTTTGTACACCTCATCAAAAGTATGGATATTTATCAATTCAGGTTCTAGATTGGAGGTGTAGAGATCAAAAGGATTGGTGATGGTTTCACTCGAAAGGGGCTCTTCACAATCTGGCAAATCAAGCACTACAAAGTCGCACAACTCATTACACGTTTTATCTTTAACTGGTGAATCATTTGGGACACTTGTTTGAAAACCGGAGTTGTGGGATTCAATTGAGTATGGGTAGGTTTGATTTGGAAGGGTGTATAGCTCACTTTCTCCACTCAAATTATCGATCTGTCCAACTGCTGCATCATACATTGGAATTTTTGGAGCTAGTTTGAAACTAGCTACCGGTTCACTAGGTTGTATAAGGGCGGCCATGGACGCATCCACATTCCTCATCATTTGGTTTGTCGCTACCATATAAGCTTCCAACGACTGTTCTAGACTAGACATGGGTTGTGAAGGGGTTTCAGTAAAAGATTCAAAGTTGTTTAGATTTTGGAAACTCCCAAATGGCTGTGTAGAATCAATGTCTAGGGAAGGTGTGAAAGTCGAGTAGGACTGATAGGAATTGAATGGTTGGACAGGAGTAGAATCAACATTTGGATAAAAAGGTGAATAGACTTGTTGATCCTAAGAACTAGAAGTGTTGAAAGGAGTGAAAGATCGGTTACGAGATTGTTCTATGTGTTCAGCAATAGACATGGGTCTCGGAGTTACAATAGGACTCGAAAAAGGAGTATCAACATAAGAAGGTGGTGAAGGTTGAAATGGTTGATACAAAGTGGATTGTGGAGTTGAACTGTTTCTCCTAGACGCTTCTATTCTATCTTTCAAAGAGATTTTGGGCATGGAGGGGTCGTCTGTAAGTCGACCAAAATAATTCGCGTAGGAAGCAAAGTTTGGTTCAGGATACCAAAGTTCGGCAAGAGTTTTATGAGGTAGGGTATCCATGATGTAGGAAAGAGAAGAAAAAAGAATGTGGGGTGCACGGATTTCTTAGCGACAAGTTGCAAGTTTTTGTAAAAAAATTTCCTTTTTTCTTTTTATGTTTTTTTTATGTGGAGCTTTTTACAGAAAAGATTTTCGATAAAAGGCTTAGACACACGTTCAATCAACCACAAATGCACAATCAGGCCGAGATTTAGGGTCACCTAGGTCAACTAGACAGCTCCTAACTGTTCCAAAGGGCGAGAAGTAGGATTTCAAACCGTCTCTTCACCGCCAATTGTGGCCAGGTAAGCACAAGTAGAGAAAGGAGGGATCCACTTACGAATCACCGTGAGACGGGCCTTTTAAAGTTACCTTTCACTACCTGTCTAGCCTAAGCACCACAAAGTCAGGTTAGGATCAACGGTCGATGCCTACAACTATTCCTTTGTCCTATTGAGCGCGAAGTCCTTAGGGCTGAGTCTAATCTTTTTTAATTAATTGATGGACAATGCAATATGCCTTATGTGATTTTGGGTGTCCTGGGAAGGGTAATGAAATCCCCACCCAATCTGATTGGTGTTCAAGCCCCTTAAAGTCAATTTAAATATGCAAAGCAGTAAACACAATCAAACACTTGCAAACAATTTTTTTTTTAGCGCGGTGCAAAGAATCCTGCACAAGATCAATTATTGGAAGGGGGAGAAATTTTTGGGCAAAGAATCCTGCAGGAAATTTTTACAGAGGAGATATTGGGGTTCAGAAGGAGAACAGAAGACTTACAGTGAGATTTGCAGATGATGACATCACAAAGCCGCCGCGGTTCCGCCGCCAGATGCTCCTCCAGCCGCGGTCCGCGGTCCCCTATGCAGGTCACTTCCTGAAATTTTTTCTGTTCTTCTGTTATGGTACTTCTCTGTTGTTCAGATTTTCTGTTTTCTGTTTCGCTCTCTGGATTTTTCCATATCTGAATTCGTTCGTATGTCCTGCAAAATTCAAACGAAACACCCTTCAAACAATACAAGATGATAAAAAAATTTATATTTTTTTAATTTTTCAGTTTTTATGATTTTTCAATTTTATATTAACTCGAAATTGCAAAAAGAAAATAACACGCGATCCCCGGCAACGGCGCCATTTGATTTGTGTCTCAAAGAATTTTTATAACCGCGATCAAGAACGGCGTCGCTTGGTAGCTAGCCGGTGAGTACGGGTCGGTCCACAGGGATTTTGTGTATTCGCAAATTGTTCTAATGAGTTAATTCTGATTGGTGTTAGATTGATTAAATCTAAAAACTAAACTGATCTAAATCTTGCTAGGGTTAGGTTTAGGTTAGGTTTGGTAAGTCAATATTCCTCACCGCTTTCTATACCCAAATTAAGATCTATGAGGTGTTATGGTAATTATTAATAAAGTGGATTAGTACCATCGGGAAGAAATGGTGTTTCTTCCTCTAGGTTCTTGTCCTTCCTTTCTTAATCCTTACCCTAACCTCCATGGAAAACACGCTCAACCGGTCGTTTATACTACGGTATCACTGCTACCTCGTGGGATAGGGTGCCGTAGGGAGCGGTGTGTGCATGTATGCATGGAGTCCTATAAAAACGTGTGATGAGCAAGAAAGGGGTGAGAGATCTTCATCTCTCAAGCCTTTCCGAAATCTAACCCTAACAAGCGAGGAGACTACTCGCTCATTAGGGAATTGAAAAACATGATCTATACTATCTATCTAGGGCAGAGAATAAAATCTAAACTAGGGCAAGAAAGAAATTACCTAGGGCATGGAAATAAAATTTAATTAGGGCAATGAAAAGAAAACTTACTCCTGATTTCTATTTGATGCTCTCTTCCTTCTTTACAGAAATTTACAGATCTGAATTTGGATAGATGAAATGAGGCACAGGAAGAGGCCTAACCTAAAAAAGGTTTTAGAGTTTCTATTTATAGAACATAGAAAACCCTAGGGTTACAATCGACGCACATCTGCTTTTACAAAAATACCCCCTAAGAAAGACTAGTCAACGCGCCGCCAGCGACTTCTAAATTTTTCCACCGACACGTGTCCTTCATGGCCGCGGATCCGCGGCCAAAACCCATGTTTGCCGCGGTTCCACGACCATAAAGAGAGATCATTGTTTCCTGATTTAAAATCAGGAAAGCTTCTGGGAAAAGCTTCAGAAAAGGGTCACGTGTTGGCACGTGACACCTAAAAAGCATCATCAAGTCAAGTTCAGTTTCCTGACTATGCTGAAGAAAATGGGCTTCAGAAAGAGTCACGTGCTCCCACGTGACCAGGGTCACGTGGTGACACGTGACATTTAAATGCAAGCGTCAAAGGAACACCAGTTCCCTGATCGAGTCAAGAAAAAGGCTTCAGAAGAGGTCACGTGTTGGCACGTGACGTTCAAGACAGCAGACTCGTTCTCCAGATGAACCAAGGAAAGAGAGTTCAAACAAGGGTCACGTGCTCACACGTGACCAGGAGTCACGTGGTGGCACGTGACGTTTAAGCAGCAATGAGAAGACAGAACGCAAAAGAAAGGAAAAGGCTCATTCCAAAGGGGGTCACGTGCCCACACGTGACCATGAGTCACGTGGTCACACGTGACCGGCTTTCAAAGCCCATTGTGTTAACAGAATTAAATTCTGAAAGAAATTCAAATCTTTCCAAAGGAAAGCGGCTATCTGGAACCAATCAAATTAAAGATTCAGAGGTGATGAAATATCATCTATCTATGGGAAAATCTCGGGTTTGGAAAGATTTCCCCTTAAAATCTAACCAAAATAACAAAGGAGAATATCTGGATTTAAAATCCAATGGTGGATAAAATTCACCTAATAATCCAAAGGTCCAAAACGAATAATGGATGCAAATCAAATATCTCAGGGAAGATTCGTCAAAAACTGATTGATTCGGCTGCTTCTCCTATAAATAGGACCCAAGATACAGAGATATAGAAGGAGGCAGAGAAGAAAAAAAAGAAGAAGGAGAGAGCTTCGATACTTGGAGAAACTTGGATCTTCTGCAAAAAACCCTAGGTAAGAAAGGGAGAAGCTCCTTGAAAGGAAAAGAGAATTTAATTCTCAACGGAGTTTAACTCTGATAATGTAAAAACAGAAGAACATATTTCTTCTCTCTTTGATAGAGGATCTGCAAAGTGCACATCTCTCCTTAAGGTTGAGAATTTAATTCTCAATGGGTTGAGATCCTGCCATGCAGATCCAAAACATAGAGAAGGAATGTAAGCACGAGAATTTAATTCTCACAGAACTATAGGAATTTAATTTCTTTAAAATAAAATTAGGGCTTGCCCCTGTATCATGGGAATTTAATTCCTTCAGAATAAAAAGAAACAGGGTTTAACCCTAATTAAGAACCTAGTTCTGTGGCAGCAGCGGGAATTTAATTCCCTTAATCGTAATTTAACAGAGGATGGAAGTTTAAACTCCTTAAAAAAGCTTTGTTAGGGTTTAACCCTATTTGGTTCTTCACATATATGAGGAATTTAATTCCTACAGAAAATTCAGAGTTAAACTCTATCCCAGAATATAAGTCTTCGAAAGGAAGTAGGAATTTAATTCCTCTGAAATTTACAGCTCGAGGAATTTAATTCCTGAAAAAAGATTAACAAAGCCTCTAAACAAAATACATGGAGGCAGGGTCACGTGTCATCACGTGACCCCCCAAGAGATCTACAGAAAGCCCCTTTGAGACAGCACCCCACGTGACCCACGTGACCCTCGGCAGAAGCTTTAATACATAGGCATTTGAATGCCCATCACGTGATGGCACGTGACGCTCTGAAAGACACGATAATCTCAGAATAAATGAAGGGAGGGCGCTCTCACGTGCTGCCACGTGACCCCTCTTGCCTTAGTGTTTAACACTAAATTGAAACTCTCGAACCCGGTGTTAAAATACTGTTGGGCCTTAGTGTTCAACACTAATTAAAAAGCTTTATCTGCAGTGTTCAACACTGATTACCTTAGTGTTTAACACTAATCTGAGATCTTCATTTGCAGTGTTCAACACTGATCTGTTTTAGTGTTTAACACTAATTTGAAAAGCCTTGTTGCTGGTGTTTAACACCAATTATCTCTTAGTGTTAAACACTAACCTGTCAACCTCATTCCCAGTGTTCAACACTGACTGCTCTGTAGTGTTTAACACTAGGCTTTGGCCCAATTGGCTTAAATGGATGGAGGCAAAGCCTCTCCTGATTGGACTTAGCCCAAGATGGCCATAAGTCCTCAATTTGTGATTAACTGGGCCAATGGACTCATAACATAATTAATTCGTCTTGATCCCAAATTGGGCCAAGGACTATTTAATCCACTCCGGTTCTAGGGTACATCTCTTCACTCCTTTGATACTTGGCATTGTAATCCCTCAATGTCTTCAAAGAGGTGACGGGTCCCGACGACCACACATTGATACGGACTGCGGGGTCCTTAAACCCGTGTTTAATGCAAAATTCCTGGTTACGTGGAACACGGATAATGTCACTCTTTGACCCCGTGGAAAACGTCCAGAGCGGAGCCTGGTCCTCGCACAGCACGGCAGTGAACCCGTGTGAAGCATCCAGAGCACATACCGGACTGTGGGGTCCTTAAACCCATGGACTACGACGTCCTTAACCTTGACCGAGATGTCTTAAAACTAACAATGGACTGTGGGGTCCTTAAACCCATGGACTACGACGTCCTTAACCTCGACCGAGATGTCTTAAAACTAACAGCGGACCGCAATGTCCTTAAACTACCCATGGACCGCCATGTCCTTAAACTACCCATGAACCGCCATGTCCTTAAACTAGAACAATAGAGCCCCGCATGCTCTTTTTTCGGATCTAAACGGTCCCGTTTAAGTCGATCTTAGCCTCAAAGATGGCTAGCGTATCCTTAAACCTTCAAACAGAGTGGACTATAAATCTCCCCAATTAACTCTGGCTCAAGGGTACATCTCCGAACTCCTCTGACATCCGTCGTTGTAATTCTTCAACGTCGTCAGAGAGGTGACGGGTCCTGACGGTCATACATACGTTGGACCTCTAGGTCCCTAAACTGGAACAATGGAGTCCAAACACTCCTTCATCGGATCTAAACGATCCCGTTAAGTTGACCTTAGTCACAAAGTTAGACTAACGTATCCTTAACAAACGTTTGAGTTGATCTTAGCTTCGAGTATGGCTGACGTATCCTCAAACCAAACCCCCAAACCCAAATCTAAGATAATACGGATTTGGACTAGTCCACGCCCTACGGGCGACGACATAACTCAGTCTCCGTAAACAATCCACGGGCAACAAAACACAAAACAAACACCCACGACACGAATTGACCAGCTGGAGAAGGAGAAAGTTGTTACCGCAATGCGGTAGCGTAATTAACTGCAGAGGCTTGCGCCTGCAGGGAAGAACGTCCCCACAATCAAAAACCCCTCAAGCGAGGGGGAATCTGACGAAGTCTGCTACATCGGACGCATCCGTTTAAACCTTCGATACATGGTGCCATAAATCAACTTGGCATCTTCGGAGAGGTGAACGGATAGCACCAATTAGCATCTGCCCCGAATCTCAGTGCCAAGACACCGCAGTCTCGCGCGCCGTCTTTCGGAGGGGAACAGATTCTGGCACGCCCGGTGGGACCTTTTCCTCTTTCCACTCCACACTTCGTGTGTCGTGACTCGCGAACCAATCGCGGTTCGCCAATGGTTGCCCTTGGGTTTCAAGATACTAAGAATTGGCGTCTTGCTTATTGCAGAAAGCAAAGGATCGATGGCTTCTACTTCCATGAAATTCTCCAACTGCTCAGACTGCAATTGCAACCAACGCTCTGCCTCGCCAAGAGGTATAGCCTACGAACCCCAAGCTGCTTCGCTATTCACAATGCCCGTGGAACAGGTCACTCGCGCCACCACAGGATTGTTCTTTGGGACCATGCTCCCGCCGACAAACTTCACCGCTCCAGCGCTGACAATGGAAGCTCTCAAGAAGTCGGTCTTTGATCGTCTTACCCCTGCCGCGGCTCCTCTCAACGAGTCGCCCAACGTCAACGCCTCGGTCTTCTCTAGATTGGGCCAGAAATCCTTCGAACCCATCATGGGACCTACAATCTCAGAGAAGGCTGCTTCTAAGAAGGTGCCCGCTCCTGCCCCCGAAGTCGTCAAGGCAGCTTCTTCGGCCAAAAGGTCGGTCTTTACAAGATTAACGGCTTCAGCTCCCGCTCCTACTGCCCAAAGGACATCGGTCTTTGACAGGCTAATACCAACTGCGACCCCCTACCCAGACAGGGGGCAAGACGAAACCATTCTTACCGCTGACCCTACACCGTCCGCTCGACACGCTCGACGTCGCCATTGGCGCCGAGTAAGGAAGGCTGGGGGCAACTCCCCCTTCGGGTTGACTCCATCGGCCCCGATGGCAGAGGTTAATGCTGCTGTTCCAACGGGGAACAGCTTTGAAATGCTAAATAAGGTGCGGAGGAATTCTCCTACGGCAGTGCTGAAGAGGTCTCCTCCCTCATTAAAAAAGGTTGTCGAAATGAAATCCGAACAACCCCGATCTCCTCAACGGCTGTCTTCCAAAATCTATAAGGTTTGGCGGCAGGCACGGGACTCGATCATCGATCCAAACTTCTCCCGCCAACACAAGAAGCTGAAAATCCAACCGGAAGCTGGTCACCAGGCTAAACCCCAAAAGGCTGTCCGGACGCCCACCTCAACGGCCCCCTCAACCTCCATGGCTCATGAAAGGAGGAGGCCACAGAAAACCCCACAACATGCAACGACGGCTAAAAGCACTGAGCCCAGACGCCCTAAGTCTGGGGGCATGGTGGTGCACACTGTTTACATGGCCTCTGGAAAAGAGGAAAGCCGCACTTCTACGGGCCACCGACCGCTAACCCGATCCGTGACGAAGGCTCAAGAGCAGCAACAAAAGCTTCAAGAAATGATGAATGCTATAGCCGCGCTCACCGGGCCAAAAGAAAACCCAGAAACGTCCTCAGACGCACACCGGGAGGAAGAAACCGATGCTGAATTCCTTCGCCGGACACTGGAGAAAAGGGATAAAGAGGCTGCTGAACAAGCGGCCAATATACAACGGATGGGCCTTCTCTTCCAAGATGTGATAGGAATGATGATCCAGCAGGACTTACCCGCCGAGGATCCCCCAATCGTTCTTGAAGACGACCGAGAAGAAACGTCAAATCCACCACCAGCCCTCTCAACGGCCAAGGAGGAGGCAATCTCTAAGGCTGACTTGGCTGACTACATAGCCCAGCAAATCCGGGTTCATCACGCGACTGAGGCAGCTGGTCAAGTCGTGAAAACGGGGCGGCCGTATCCGAGCTGGTACGACCAAATCAAATATCGCAAGGCTATACGATACCAAAATTCCACGTGTATAAGGGGACCGGCAATCCCCATCAGCATATCGCCCAGTTCCGGGCCCTCTGCGGTAACTCCGGCGGTGATGATAAACTGTTGCTCCGCCAGTTCGTGGGCAGCTTATCAGAAACTGCGTTCGAATGGTACTCGGAACTCCCGAACGATTCTATCAAAACGTTCGCTGAAATGGAGTTGTTGTTCACTCAGCGATTTGCAAGCGCCAGCGAACGCGCTCCAATAACTGCGCTTATTAACGCCAGGGTAAAACCAGGCGAAACCTGGGTCCAGTACGCTATACGCTGGCGGAACTTGTGGTCGAGATGTGAGCAACGCATTGAGGAAGCACCCGCGGTGGGCATGTTCGTGGGAACTCTGGACCCTCACGCAACTATCTCCCAGTTTATGATGTTCTTTAAGCCAACCACATTCTAGGCTTTGATCGACAAGTTGGCTCAGATGGACCAGATGGGTCATAGACCACCTACCCCGAAGTCGGAATCTCGGAATGACAAGGGTAAAGGGAGGGCAACCTTTGTTGCGAATGCCCAGCAGCAACCTAACACCCCGAAACCGGCAGATCAACTGGAGGAAAGGCATCGGTATTATAATGAGAAGATGAAGCGTCCCTACTCGTTCCCACGGGACAAGACGAAACGGCTATTCGAGCTGGCAATACGCAACAGACTTATAAACCTGCCAAATCCAAGGCGACCGCCGCAACCCGCCGAAGTGAATAACCCTAACTATTGCCCTTACCATCAAACGGTAGGCCACCCGATTGAAGATTGCTTCGTCTTCAAAGGATGGATTGAAGACCAGTACCTCCAGGGAAAGTTTGTACTGTCCGAAAAGTGGAAGGTGAACCCCCCACAGCCGCATGCTCTCAGGAAAGCGGATACACCGGGGGCAACATGTTCTTTTATTGAAGAAGCTCCATGGGAGGTCGTGCTATCAACCAAAACCAGAAGAATGCTGAGAGACCTTCATGCGTGCCCTGCGATCGAATGGAAGGACCCTCTTGAACCTCAAATTATCAAAGGGATGTTGAAGCCCCGCCCAACTACGAAGACTCGCGATAACGGCCCAAATACTCACGCCCAACCGTCGAAATCCTCGAAGAAAAAGAAGAAGAAATCCAAGAAGCCCGTGAAGCTTGAAAACGAACACACGAACTTTCAGAAGCAAATCGACGCGTTGGAAGAGTACAATCAAAAGGCGCGAACCCCTGTCACACTGCAAGAGTTCCTCAACCACATCTTTCAAGAAGAAGATGATGGAGAAAGCTCGTCGGATGAATCCGAAGGATATGTGGCGAGTTGTAACGTAATCTCCTATTCGTTTACCGATGATGGGAAAACTCCTGGCATTGAAAAGCTGGAGACAGAGCCTGTACCAGAGCGTGCATGGCCAACAGATGAAATGATCGACGCTTTTCTAGACGAGATTCGTCTAAAATGTAAAGCGGACCAGGAGCGTGAGATGGCCGCATCTGAAGGAGCCAAATGCGGGAAACTGAACGAAAGAGTTGAACTACCAGAGCGAAAGGCATCCGAAGTAAACAAGAAGATATTCAAGACGAGAAAAAGGTTTGCCAAAGCCATGTCACTAGGGATGAAGCTACCGCCCTCGGAAGAAAACACACACGATGGGGTGGAGAGGCACCCTGATTATTGCGCATATCACCGGAAAATCTCACACCCCACGGAGGAGTGCGACGCCTTTAAGATATGGTGGCAAGGATATGTCGCTCGTCGGCAACATGTTATGCGCATGAAACGCAAGATCCGTCGGGAGCGAAGAAGTACTGTCGATGGGCACAACAGAACGACTGGCAACTGTTACATGGTTAACGCCAGGGGGTCACAAGTTCTCACCTTTGGGAGCGACTCTGATGAAGAAATCGCTCTGGGCTCTCTCTTCAAAGAATTCGTGTTGGGGAAAGAGGAGGAATCGGAGATCTGCGAGAACATTCAGCTGCGCAATCGCACACTCCCAGAAAAGAATCTCGGGCCCGGGAATAGAAAGGATAAGGGAAAGGAAAAGGTCACTGAAGATATCACTTTAGATGACCAAGTCATGAGAGAGCTGGCTGCCAAAGACCCTCCTAGGAAGGGTAAGGTGGACTATAACATCCTCGCGCACCTAAGGAAGCTGCATTCTCAGCTTAGCATTCTCGATGCTCTCCTATTATCAAAAGAAGCGCGAGACTCACTAATTAAGGCGTTGCAAGAACCTGAGCAATTCCAAGCCTTCCTCGCCACTGAAAAGATGAAGGATGAACTGGAGGAAGTGCATACGGCCGACGTCACGTTCGGTGATGAAGACCTCCTTCTCGGGACGTGCGATCACAACCGTCCCCTATACGTCTCCGGATACTGCCATGATATCAAGATAGGAAAGATCCTGGTGGATAATGGATCCTCCGTTAATCTCCTTAATGTTCGGGTGTTGAAGGAAATCTGCATGAGCGTGCAACACCTCGCTCGTGACAAGATTACTATCTCCGGTTTCGATTCACAATCGTCACGGACTCTCGGATCTGTGATACTAACATTACGCTTTGGACTTCTCGTCACAGACATCAAATTCCATGTCATTGACGCCAAGACCTGCTACAACGCCTTGCTCGGTCGTCCTTGGTTACACGAGTACAATATCATCCCTTCTACACAACATCAGTGTATGAAGTACTTTAAGGATGGTCTCGAGTATACCGTAACAGGTGAGTTAAACCCATTTTCCGTGAACGAAGTCCGCAAATACGAAGATGCGAAGTACTTTTTGCCAGATTTCGAGGATACAGAAAGGAGTCGCAATCCAGGGAACAAAACCGCCGCCACCATCCCGATTTTCGGGAGCGATACCGAAGAAGAGGAAGAGATAGTTTATGCAGGGCCATCTCAACGCAACAACCTGGGGACGCCCGCCCCTGTATTGGTCTTCGGAAGTGATTCAGAAGATGAAGTTAATGCTGTGTTCTCCAATCGGTTGTCAATACAAGCACCCCCTGGCGATGACCATAGTTTGCAAATCACCATGGTACCGCGAGAACACTACAAGGATCTCGACGCGCTTCAGGCTCACAATGTACAGGACCTGCAAACATTTTACGTCCCTCCCAGGCGAAGGGGCGAGAAGGTGATCCTATTCTACCGATCCTCAGAGTCGAAAATAGAGAAAGAGATCTGGCATGGCACGGATGCTACGCTTGACAGGCTCCAACCCATCCGTCTGCCCAGATGCTATACAAATGGATTAAAGAAGCTATTGAAGCGCCAAGGAGTACCCTTAGAACAGACCGTTCGGCAGGCGCGGTTCTGCAACAGGATTTGGGATGTCCCCGGGACTCAACGCAAATTGCCCAACGGGAAAATGGAAACACTCGGGCTTGGATACGCAAGAGCCGGAAAACGGGAACGGGCTCACAATAGCTACGCTATATATACTTTTGACGAAAAGGAGGACGCCCTGTCAGGAGATGCCAACCCCCCATCAAAACTAGACCCCGCGATTAAAGCACCGAGTCCGTCGTTTGAAGAGCGAGTGGGCAAGCCTATCAGGAAAATGGGTCAGGAAGCTCGGGAAGACCACAACCGCGAAATGGCCATCTACGAGAAGGCCAGGATGCAACGTCTATCTCAACGTGCTGCAAAAGACAAAGACGCTTATCCTCGTCAATCCGTTGTACGAAAGGCCCGACGCAGAGACGGAAATAAATCAAGAAGCGGCTCGGGTTTGTCCCTCATGAAGAAGACGAGTCGATCGTACTCCTTCCCCCGAGACAAAACGGGGAGGTTACTTAACCTCGCCATAAAATATCAAATGATCACGCTTCCAGAGTCTAGACATCCTGAGCAAGCTAGCAAGGCCTCTCATCCGAGTTATTGCTCTTATCACCGAGCCATAGGACATCCTACCGAAGACTGCTTCACCTTCAAGAACTGGGTTGAGGACCAGTACCGACGGGGCAGATTCGCTTTATCCGACGGCTGGAATGTGACGCCACCGCAAAAGCATGAGCCCAAGGCCGCAAAAGCAGAACCGGGTCCACCTTAGTCCAGGGAGCGGGTTCGCACTTGCTATACGATTACGATATTAGGAGAAGAGCCCGAGAACGTAGATGACCTTTTCCGGTGCTTTGAGAACAGCGATGATGGGGTGATCTCAGAATTTCCGCCAGCTCCAAAAGAACTGGAAGACGGCATACATACTACTGCAGATAACCTCAAAAAGATTGAGTTGGGATCGGCAGACGACCCGCGACCGACGTTTGTCAGCGAGCTGTTATCCGAAGAGAGGATGGCTGCGTTAAAAGACGTGCTTCTACGGCATAAAGACTGCTTCGCGTGGAACTACTCCGAGATGCCAGGATTAGATCCGGAGATTGCTGTGCATAGATTAGCAATATCCCCAGATATCAAGCCAGTCAAGCAGGCGCCAAGGAGGATGCGACTCGAGCTTGAGATGAGCATCAACGCCGAAGTCAAGAAGCTAATCGATTCTGGATTCATCCAAGAAGTCCAATATCCCGACTGGATTGCCAATATCGTCCCGGTAATGAAGAAGAATGGAACGGTACGCATATGCGTGGATTTCAGGGATCTCAATAAAGCCTGTCCAAAGGATGATTTCCCAGTACCGGTAACCGAGCTAATGATAGATAACACGTCAACTCATGAGGTTTTCTCCTTTATGGATGGTTCGTCAGGATACAATCAGATAAAGATGCATCCCGAAGACCAGAAGCATACCGCTTTCCGGACCCCTTTGGGTATATTCTGCTACAGGGTTATGCCCTTTAGTCTAAAGAACGCTGGCGCTACCTATCAAAGGGCCATGACAAAGATCTTCGACGATCTCATACACGACGTCGTCGAGTGCTATATCGACGACCTCGTAGTAAAGAGCATGTCATACGAAGATCATTTAAAGCATCTGGAGACTGTATTTCGACGCCTTCGGCAATATAACTTGAAAATGAATCCCCTCAAATGCGCGTTTGGAGTCTCCTCGGGCAAATTTCTGGGATTCATCGTTCGATATCGAGGTATTGAAATAGATCCGTCAAAGATTAAAGCAATCATGGAAATGCCTCCGCCAAGAATCCTCAAACAGTTGCGGTCTCTCCAAGGGAAGCTCGCATACATCCGGCGGTTTATCGCCAATCTTTCGGGCAAATGCCGTCCTTACAGCCACCTGATGAAAAAGGGAACCCCATTCGTTTGGGATCACAAATGTCAAGGTGCACTAGACGAGATCAAGCAGTACCTGCAGAACCCTCCAGTGTTGGCTGCTCCAGTGAAGGGAAAGCCTCTCATTCTTTACACGGCCGCCCCCGAAGGTTCTTTGGGCGCATTATGGGCGCAAGAGAACGATCAGGGGAAAGAAAGAGCACTTTACTACTTAAGTCGAGTGCTGCTGGGGGCAGAAAGCAACTATTCCCCCATTGAAAAGCACTGCCTGGCGTTGATCTTCGCAATAACAAAGCTTAGACATTACGCATTAGCACATGAAGTCCGTCTTATTTCGAAGGTGGACCCTCTCAAATATCTGATGTCGAAAGCCATATTGACGGGACGACTCGCTAAGTGGGCCCTGCTCTTGATGGAGTTCTCGATAACGTACCAACCTCTCAAGGCAGTGAAAGGCCAGGCCATTGCCGACTTCCTCGCCGAGCACCCGATACCGGCCGATTCTCCTCTGAACTGTGACTTGCCGGACGAGCATGCATTTGATGCGATTAGCAGCAGAAGCACCCGATGGGAACTCTATTTCGATGGAGCATCCTCCATAAAGAAACAGAAACAAGGTATCCCAAGGATCAAATCAGGGATAGGCCTCATCTTTGCAACTCCACAAGGAGGGATAATGCGCTTCACCTTCTCCTTAACAGAACCGAGGACAAACAATGAAGCCGAATACGAAGCTCTGATAGCAGGCCTCGAGATCGCCATCGACATGGGAATTGAAGACCTCCTCATATACGGGGATTCTCAGCTAGTCGTTAGTCAAGTAAATGGTGACTACCAAACGTGCAAGCCGGAGTTGGTGAAGTACGGCAAAAGGGTGCAACGACTATTGACACAAATTCCCTCCTATACTTTGGAGAACATACCGCGCGCGGAAAACAGCAAAGCAGACGCGTTGGCTAAACTTGCCAAAGAACTGGCTGACGAGAACCTCGATGACGTCAGAATCGTGGTACAAAGCCGTCGAGTGCTCGCCCGAGCAGAAATATCTCCGGAATCATGCGAAGAAAAGGGAACGAATGAGCAGACGACCCTACAAATAAAAGACCATGAGAAGGCCGAAGACTGGAGGGAAGTCTTCATAGACTACTTCAAGTCCCACCGAATGCCCGAAGAAGCGTCCTCAAGACATCAGCTCATGAAACGAGCTCTATCCTTCGCTTTCGTCAACGATATTCTATACAAGAGATCGTTTGATTCTCTATGGCTGAGATGCTTAGGACCTGACGAAGCAGAAAGAGTCATTCAGGAAGTTCATGACGGACTTTGCGGTTCTCACCAAGCAGGCCCAAAGATGAAGTTAAAAATTAAACGGATGGGTTATTACTGGCCCACGATGATCCAGGACTGCCTCGAGTATGCGAAGCAATGCCACTCATGCCAGATTCATGGAGACTTCATCCACCAACATCCGAATCCACTGCATCCAACGGTAGCTAGCTGGCCATTCGAAATGTGGGGGACTGACATAGTCGGCCCCATTGAGCCAGCATCATCCCGGGGACACCGTTTTATCCTGGCGACAACTGATTACTTCTCCAAATGGGCAGAAGCAGTACCACTGAGGGAAGTGAAGACGGAGAATATCCTCCATTTCTTCAAGACGCACGTCATTTATCGGTTCGGAACTCCACGGCGGATCATCTCCGATAATGGGCCGGCCTACCGGAGCCATAAGATTAGCCGCTTCGCACAGCAGCACAATATAGACTGGAGATATTCGTCGGTTTACAATCCACGAGCTAACGGTCTAGCCGAGGCCTTCAATAAGACCTTGACGAAGATCATAAAAAAGACCGTTTCCAGGAATAAGAAAGACTGGCACGAAAGGCTGCAAGAAGCCCTTTGGGCTTATCGAACTACGTTCAAGACGGCCACGAACACAACGCCGTACGCGTTGGTATTTGGGACGGAAGCAGTGCTCCCCCTCGAGATAGAGTTACCCTTTCTACGAGTAGCAGTCCACCACGAGCTGACGAACGAAGAAAATGCTCACCTTCGGCTTGAGGAGCTTGATGCTCTCGACGAAACCCGGCTCATAGCGCAACAACATCTAGAGGCCTACAAAGCAAAGATGACGCGCTCATACGAAAGATTGACCAGGCCGAGGACATTCCGCCAAGGCGAACTCGTACTAGTGGTCAAAAGACCTATGATCCCCAATCGTGCCAAGCGAGGAAAATTTGAGCCGAACTATGAAGGCCCATACATCATAGACAAGGTCTACCAGGGTGGAGCCTACCTACTCATGGACATGCACGGTGAAAGGCCTTTCAGGCCAATAAACGGCCGCTTCCTGAAGAAATACTACGCTTAATAAGCAGCAGCCTGGGTCAATGATAGATGACAACGACTATGTCCGCTCACTATCTTCCTAGGCTCAAACTTTACAAGCAGCAGCCGGCCTTCCCATAACAACGGACCGAAACGTCCTTAAACTAACGGCGGACCGAAACGTCCTTAAACTATCGACGGACCGAAACGTCCTTAAACTAACGGCAGACCGAAACGTCCCTAAACTATCGACGGACCGAAACGTCCTTAAACTAACGGCAGACCGAAACGTCCCTAAACTATCGATGGACCGAAACGTCCCTAAACTAACGGCGGACCGAAACGTCCTTAAACTATCGACGGACCGAAACGTCCTTAAACTAACGACGGACCGAAACGTCCCTAAAACTACTACCGCAACATCCTTAGGTTGACGAGATGGATAAAAAAAAAAGAAGAAGATAAAAAAAAAAAAAAAACGGTATGTCCATAAGCAAAGTGGGTACGGATGAAAACCCGAAAGGGCTCCGTGAGTAAAAACAGCAGGGCTGCCGGCAAGCGTTCGTGAAAACCTGAAAGGGCGCGACCTTGTAAAAAAAAGGTGAAAAAGAAAAAAAAAGGGGGTATGTCCGTAAGCAAAATGAGCACGGATGAAAACCCGAAAGGGCTCCGTGAGTAAAAACAGCAGGACTACCGGCGAGCGTTTGTGAAAACCCGAAAGGGCGCAACCTCGTTAAAAGACACTTGTAGGGTCCTCTCGACCTTGTAAGGAGAAACCACCTGCGTGAGATCCTTACGACTCACAAAGGAGCAACACACTTAGGGATCCTCACGATTCCTAAGGAGAAAATACACTTACGAGATACTCACGACTCGTAGGGAGAATTCTCTTATTGGACCCTTACGGCTCATGAGATTTGAAAGTCTTAAGATACAGAAACCTGAACCTGTTCTTAAGCAAATCCTCCGCAACCTTCGATATTGCCCTACAAGAGGCTCAATACTGACCCTTGTATACAATCCACGGACGCGAATAAACATTTCCCCAGCAAAGTCCAACCCTTGTAGGTCCCCTCGACCCATAAGGAGAAAGCCCTCTTGTAGGATCCTTACGACTTACAGAGGAACATACACTTAGGAATCCTCACGATCCCTAAGGAGAAAATACACCTGCAAGATCCTCACGACTTGTAGGGAGAAATACCTTTGTGAGACTCTTACGGGTCATGAAGTCAAAAGCCTTAGTCGACAGGACCTTAACCCTGTTTGCTAAGCCACCTTTGTTCAACATCGACAGAGGCAAATGATGATTCGCTCCTGGCAATATTCTAGTTGCAGCGATGCTGACGCCTAAACCGGTATCAAATCCCAAGTTCTTTCATGGCAAATGATGATTCGCTCCTGGCAACATCCCAGTTGCAGCGATGCTGATGCCGAGATCGGTGTCCAAAATCCGAGCTTGCGGCGAAAAAGCTAGCAGGCCATACATGCCTACGAAATAGCCGAAATGATGGGGCAACTTGCAATAAAAAGCAGCAAGTAAAAATGTATGCATGAAAAATAGCCGAAATAATGGGGCAACTCACAATAAAAGCAGCGAGTAAAAATAAAACAAATAGCCGAAATGATTGGGCACCGCGAAAAATAGCCGAAATGATTGGGCAATCGCGACCTTCGCGATATAAAAAGCTGAAATGATAGAGCATCGCGGAAAGAATAAAAGAAATGATGGAAAAATGAAACCTTTTTGCCCTACAGGTGATGCTACATCAATCCCTGTATACAATCCAGGGGCGCAAACAAAGAAGGAGTCATACTCCTCCCCCAGGTTTCATCATGAGAGGAAGCCAAATCTCGACGGGCCACAGGCGACCTAGAGATCATCCCAACACTCGTCTCGTAACAACGGACATAACTTCAAGCTAAACGGAACAGCGGCAACCCCCAGTTCCATGGCTCGGCGATATACATATCACCAAGAGTCAAACCTCCATTCCGTGAAATGCGGATATATTCAGCAAAATTCCTGGTTACGTGGAACGCGGATAACGTCACTCTTTGACCCCGTGGAAAACGTCCAGAGCGGATCCTGGTCCTCGCAGAGCACGGCAGTGAACCCGCGTGAAGCATCCAGAGCGGAGCCTAGTCCTCGCCTAACGCGGCAGTGAACCCGTGTGAAGCATCTAGTGCAAAATTCCTGGTTACGTGGAACGCGGATAACGTCACTCTTTGACCCCGTGGAAAATGTCCAGAGCGGATCCTGGTCCTCGCAGAGCACGGCAGTGAACCCGTGTGAAGCATCCAGAGCGGAGCCTAGTCCTCGCCTAACGCGGCAGTGAACCCGTGTGAAGCATCTAGTGCAAAATTCCTGGTCACGTGGAACGCGGATAACGTCACTCTTTGACCCCGTGGAAAACGTCCAGAGCGGATCCTGGTCCTCGCAGAGCACGGCAGTGAACCCGTGCGAAGCATCCAGAGCGGAGCCTAGTCCTTGCCTAACGCGGTAGTGAACCCGTGTGAAGCATCTAGAGCAAAATTCCTGGTTACGTGGAACGCGGATAATGTCACTCTTTGACCCCGTGGAAAACGTCCAGAGCGGAGCCTAGTCCTCGCCTAACGCGGCAGTGAACCCGTATGAAGCATCTAGTGCAAAATTCCTGGTCACGTGGAACGCGGATAATGTCACTCTTTGACCCCGTGGAAAACGTCCAGAGCGGATCCTGGTCCTCGCAGAGCATGGCGGTGAACCCATGCGAAGCATCCAGAGCGGAGCCTAGTCCTCGCCTAACGCGGCAATGAACCCGTGTGAAGCATCTAGTGCAAAATTCCTGATTACGTGGAACGCGGATAATGTCACTCTTTGACCCCGTGGAAAACGTCCAGAGCGGAGCCTGGTCCTCGCCAAGCGCGGCAGAGAACCCGTGTGAAGCATCCAGAGCAAATACCGGACTGTGGAGTCCTTAAAATCCATGGACTATGACGTCCTTAACCTTGACCGTGATGTCTTAAAAACTAACGATCAACCACCCCGATTCCCTACAGACTTTGCCTTGGTTTAAGGGTACATCTCTTCACTCCTTTGATGCCCAGCGTTGTAATTCCTCAACGTCTTCAAAGAGGTGACGGGTCCCTGCAACCAAACACCGGACTGTGGAGCCCCTAAATCCACGGACTATGAGGTCCTTAACCTTGACCGTGATGTCTTAAAACTAATATCGGACTGTGGAGTCCCTAAATCCACGGACTATGAGGTCCTTAACCTTGACCGTGACGTCTTTAAACTACGATACCTTGAGAAACCCCTAACTTCGTGAAACACGGACAAGGGTGATCACATCCGACACTTGCAGGCCCTCACGACCTGTAAAGAAGAAAAAACTCTCTTGCGAGATCCTTACGACTCTCAAGGGAAGACCCGCTTAAGGATCCTCACGATCTTTAAGAAGAACTCACACCTATAGGATCCTCTCGACCTGTAGGGAGAAAAACTCTTTATGAGACCCTCATGGCTCGTAAAATGCAACAGTCTTAGGAAGCAGATCTTAACCCTGAATCCCAAGCCATCGCTGTCCTACAAGAAGATCAAGATAGAATATCCGCAGAATACGTTCGATGAAAAGGAGACACATCATTGAGAAGAAAAATGTATCTTTATTCATAAACCAAAATGGGTACAAAGTACAATTCATGAAAGAAACAAAAAGAAAATACTCTCATCCATGAATATGTACAAAAAGGAAGAAAAAGATACAAATGTTTCAGGCCGGCGGGCGATTCAGCAACTTGGTCAGCTCATCCTGCTTTTGCTGAGCCACGGCTTCATGACGCAAGATCTCCAGAAGACGAGCCTCCGCTTGAGCTTGCTGAACCTGATACGAAGCGAGCCGGGCTTCAAGCTCTTTCTCTGTGGCCTTATGAGCCTCAACCCTCTCACGAGTGAACATGGAAACTTTATCGAGAGCCACAACCCTATGTCCGCTACGTGTCGCCCTATCAGGCCATGAAAGCTCACTTTGCGACCACAACCTTAGAAATAGGACATACACGCTCGAGACCATATAAATGGGCTTCCGATCGACAGCAATAATCGATCCAAAACGCGCTCACACAACCCGGTATGAAAAGCAACGAAAATTTTTTCCGACGATTATCCTATCAAGCATGTGCTCGCAATCATGTGAACATCCGGAAAAAAAAATAAAAATTCAAAGCTTTAATGTGCACGCGACATGACAACAGTATTGATAATTGAAGAAAATTTTCATAAAAGGAACACAAAATTTATTCATGCAAGCGGAAACGTACATACGAGTACCGAGCCTACATGGAAGTTCAACATAAAGCATACAAAAAGGAGGGACTAATTTAAAGAGGGTCTACACTAACGGAAAAGGTCACCAAACACAGGATCAACGGCACAGGGGTTGATGAAGCAAAGGACAAAATTCTCCATCTCTCTCTCCGCTCTCTCCAGCACATCGAAGCGACGATTCTCGCGAGAAGTCGCTCCCCATCGGTTGGTGCCATGTTCGTCCGCGAATGCAAACATAATAGCTCGCCGGGCCTTTATCTCGCTCAGCAGACGAATTGAGCAGTCCTTCAGAGCCTGAGTAATCAGGCATGCTTCATGAAATCCCTCGAGCTTTTCTTCCGCCGCATCAAGCATTGCCAGGGTCATCTCTGCCGGGTGAGGAGGAATGTCGGCAAGCACGGCCATGAGGATCATCCGGAGCCAGAGAGAACCCATCGGGAGGGGAGACCCCCTACGGATCGAGAGTTCATGCATGGCTGAGTCGCATTCGTTGTCGGTAAGGAGGGGATCCACCAACCGAGCAGCAAAGCGGGGGACCATCTCTTCAATAGGAACTTCCCATTGCTGTCGGCGAGCATGAGGACGATTGCAGGCCATGGCGCTCGTTTGTTTTTCAAGACAAGTTACTCCAAGATAAAAAGAATAATAATATAAAGCTCTTTGTGAAAGGAAAAAGAAGCTATAGCCTCATATATAAAGAAGTGCATTAAGTGCTGTGCGCGGAAAATCTTGCATGGTAAGGCTATTTCCAAGGCCCTTTCTCTGCATCCAATATTGTGCACTGAAAATACGGCATGAGAAAGTTTTGTGAACCGCCCCATCAAGGGACCCACGTGCAGAACACGTGAGGCTTAAACCTGATGCACGCTTAAAAGGAAATACATGGAGTAGTACCCTGCATATTAAAAGCACAAACAACAACAGTAGCAAAAATGATAAAATCCCAGAGAAAAGACATGCAAACATAGAAAGACATAATAACAATTGTCACTCATACTTCAAGGGGTTCATACAAAACACAGAGGACGCATTTACAACGGTAAAACTTCAGATGCGGGACATGGGTTGAGAAACTCAAAATTAACTTTATCCAAGATTTTCCAAGCATTTCGAACCTCCCGAGTATGTTTCCTCTCACGATCACAAGCATCGGGGTCCTCACGAATGTCCTCCACCCTCCGATAGGCAGCAAGTATGGCCGACTGCTGGAACATCTGATGCAGGAGATCAATGAGATTATCCCGCCTTCTCTTTGAGATCAAGTGCATCAGATACACCGAGTGTACTTTATCCTCGGCGGCGTCCAATGCCCCAAGCGGCACACCAGCACAAAATAGAGGGAGAGCCTCCCTGATCGCCAGCACGATCAGCCTCAGAAGAGAAGAGCGACGGGGGAGTAGCCGATGGTTGTACTCATCAAAGCGGCTCATAATCTCGGCACATTGAGCATCGGTGAACTCCTGGTTCTAACTGCGGCCCAGTGCACGAATATTCCCATAGGAAATGATCTCGTCAAGATCATACAGATGGGCATCCATGATACCTGAAATAAAGGTCGTGAGATTCATTACAAAACCCCCATCGCATTAATTGCAGAAGAACAACCTCGGGCCAAGAGACCCCAGGAAGCCTCTGTGTGAAGAAATCGAGTTCTTCGTTGGAATTAAATTCCTTATTGAGAAAAGGGAATTAAATTCCCAGAAGCATTTTGGATGGAATTAAATTCCATGGATTTGAACCGCCATCATCATCTCCCCAAAGATCATCTAAACCCTAAGAGATCTACAGTTGAAAGATTAAACAGTTTCATGTTCTTATGGAAAATATGAAGAAAAAAGAGTAAAAACCCTTGTTTTGGATTTAAAATCCAGAGAAATGTGAAGGTCCATCGTTGTCCAAGAACATTACCTGAGGAAAAAGGATTCCTTTTGAACAGAGTTAAACTCTGAAGATTGTTTCAAGACAGAGAACTAAGCTCTGAAAGCAAGAATTAAATTCTCAAAGAAGAAGTTCTCAGAAAAAGAAGATGAACAAAGTGAAGGCTCCTATGAAGAGACAGAGGTATTTATAGAAGACAATGAAAATGTTTCGTCTCCCCAGATCCCTAGAGGAATCCAACGGTCACAAGAGGTGACAGCGTTGCACTCACGTGCAGACACGTGAGAACAACGCTGTGGGGGCATTTGTTTCCTGATTTAAAATCAGGAAAGCTTTTGGGAAAAGCTTCAGAAAAGGGTCACGTGTTGGCACGTGACACCTAAAAAGCATCATCAAGTCAAGTTCAGTTTCCTGACTACGCTGAAGAAAATGGGCTTCAGAAAGAGTCACGTGCTCCCACGTGACCAGGGTCACGTGGCGACACGTGACATTTAAATGCAAGCGTCAAAGGAACACCAGTTCCCTGATCGAGTCAAGAAAAAGGCTTCAGAAGAGGTCACGTGCTTCCACGTGACCAGGGTCACGTGTTGGCACGTGACGTTCAAGACAGCAGACTCGTTCTCCAGATGAACCAAGGAAAGAGAGTTCAAACAAGGGTCGCGTGCTCACACGTGACCAGGAGTCACGTGGTGGCACGTGACGTTTAAGCAGCAATGAGAAGACAGAACGCAAAAGAAAGGAAAAGGCCCATTCCAAAGGGGGTCACGTGCCCACACGTGACCATGAGTCACGTGGTCACACGTGACCGGCTTTCAAAGCCCATTGTGTTAACAGAATTAAATTCTGAAAGAAATTCAAATCTTTCCAAAGGAAAGCGGCTATCTGGAACCAATCAAATTAAAGATTCAGAGGTGATGAAATATCATCTATCTATGGGAAAATCTCGGGTTTGGAAAGATTTCCCCTTAAAATCTAACCAAAATAACAAAGGAGAATCTCTGGATTTAAAATCCAATGGTGGATAAAATTCACCTAATAATCCAAAGGTCCAAAACGAATAATGGATGCAAATCAAATATCTCAGGGAAGATTCGTCAAAAACTGATTGATTCGGCTGCTTCTCCTATAAATAGGAGCCAAGATACAGAGATATAGAAGGAGGCAGAGAAGAAAAAAAAGAAGAAGGAGAAAGCTTCGATACTTGGAGAAACTTGGATCTTCTGCAAAAAACCCTAGGTAAGAAAAGGAGAAGCTCCTTGAAAGGAAAAGAGAATTTAATTCTCAACGGAGTTTAACTCTGATAATGTAAAAACAGAAGAACATATTTCTTCTCTGTTTGATAGAGGATCTGCAAAGTGCACATCTCCCCTTAAGGTTGAGAATTTAATTCTCAATGGGTTGAGATCCTGCCATGCAGATCCAAAACATAGAGAAGGAATGTAAGCACGAGAATTTAATTCTCACAGAACTATAGGAATTTAATTCCTTTAAAATAAAATTAGGGCTTGCCCCTGTATCATGGGAATTTAATTCCTTCAGAATAAAAAGAAACAGGGTTTAACCCTAATTAAGAACCTAGTTCTGTGGCAGCAGCGGGAATTTAATTCCCTTAATCGTAATTTAACAGAGGATGGAAGTTTAAACTCCTTAAAAACGCTTTGTTAGGGTTTAACCCTATTTGGTTCTTCACATATATGAGGAATTTAATTCCTACAGAAAATTCAGAGTTAAACTCTATCCCAGAATATAAGTCTTCGAAAGGAAGTAGGAATTTAATTCCTCTGAAATTTACAGCTCGAGGAATTTAATTCCTGAAAAAAGATTAACAAAGCCTCTAAACAAAATACATGGAGGCAGGGTCACGTGTCATCACGTGACCCCCCAAGAGATCTACAGAAAGCCCCTTTGAGACAGCACCCCACGTGACCCACGTGACCCTCGGCAGAAGCTTTAATACATAGGCATTTGAATGCCCATCACGTGATGGCACGTGACGCTCTGAAAGACACGATAATCTCAGAATAAATGAAGGGAGGGCGCTCTCACGTGCTGCCACGTGACCCCTCTTGCCTTAGTGTTTAACACTAAATTGAAACTCTCGAACCCGGTGTTAAAATACTGTTGGGCCTTAGTGTTCAACACTAATTAAAAAGCTTTATCTGCAGTGTTCAACACTGATTACCTTAGTGTTTAACACTAATCTGAGATCTTCATTTGCAGTGTTCAACACTGATCTGTTTTAGTGTTTAACACTAATTTGAAAAGCCTTGTTGCTGGTGTTTAACACCAATTATCTCTTAGTGTTAAACACTAACCTGTCAACCTCATTCCCAGTGTTCAACACTGACTGCTCTGTAGTGTTTAACACTAGGCTTTGGCCCAATTGGCTTAAATGGATGGAGGCAAAGCCTCTCCTGATTGGACTTAGCCCAAGATGGCCATAAGTCCTCAATTTGTGATTAACTGGGCCAATGGACTCATAACATAATTAATTCGTCTTGATCCCAAATTGGGCCAAGGACTATTTAATCCACTCCGGTTCTAGGGTACATCTCTTCACTCCTTTGATACTTGGCATTGTAATCCCTCAATGTCTTCAAAGAGGTGACGGGTCCCGACGACCACACATTGATACGGACTGCGGGGTCCTTAAACCCGTGTTTAATGCAAAATTCCTGGTTACGTGGAACACGGATAATGTCACTCTTTGACCCCGTGGAAAACGTCCAGAGCGGAGCCTGGTCCTCGCAGAGCACGGCAGTGAACCCGTGTGAAGCATCCAGAGCACATACCGGACTGTGGGGTCCTTAAACCCATGGACTACGACGTCCTTAACCTTGACCGAGATGTCTTAAAACTAACAATGGACTGTGGGGTCCTTAAACCCATGGACTACGACGTCCTTAACCTCGACCGAGATGTCTTAAAACTAACAGCGGACCGCAATGTCCTTAAACTACCCATGGACCGCCATGTCCTTAAACTAGAACAATAGAGCCCCGCATGCTCTTTTTTCGGATCTAAACGGTCCCGTTTAAGTCGATCTTAGCCTCAAAGATGGCTAGCGTATCCTTAAACCTTCAAACAGAGTGGACTATAAATCTCCCCAATTAACTCTGGCTCAAGGGTACATCTCCGAACTCCTCTGACATCCGTCGTTGTAATTCTTCAACGTCGTCAGAGAGGTGACAGGTCCTGACGGTCATACATACGTTGGACCTCTAGGTCCCTAAACTGGAACAATGGAGTCCAAACACTCCTTCATCGGATCTAAACGATCCCATTAAGTTGACCTTAGTCACAAAGTTAGACTAACGTATCCTTAACAAACGTTTGAGTTGATCTTAGCCTCGAGTATGGCTGACGTATCCTCAAACCAAACCCCCAAACCCAAATCTAAGATAATACGGATTTGGACTAGTCCACGCCCTACGGGCGACGACATAACTCAGTCTCCGTAAACAATCCACGGGCAACAAAACACAAAACAAACACCCACGACACGAATTGACCAGCTGGAGAAGGAGAAAGTTGTTACCGCAATGCGGTAGCGTAATTAACTGCAGGGGCTTGCGCCTGCAGGGAAGAACGTCCCCACAATCAAAAACCCCTCAAGCGAGGGGGAATCTGACGAAGTCTGCTACATCGGACGCATCCGTTTAAACCTTCGATACATGGTGCCATAAATCAACTTGGCATCTTCGGAGAGGTGAACGGATAGCACCAATTAGCATCTGCCCCGAATCTCAGTGCCAAGACACCGCAGTCTCGCGCGCCGTCTTTCGGAGGGGAACGATCATGAGTTGAGAATTTTAGGGAATCTTCTGGTGGCTTTTGTCTTCTTGTTTCTTTGCTTGGTTTCTCAGGTTGTCTTTTAGTTTTCTTCCAGATTTTCACAGTGAACAATATCGTGGACTTTACCGCTTGCTTCGTGTCGAAGTCTTGAACCTTGCGCTGCCTTTATTCTTTGTGAAATTGTCCATTGATCTTCGTTTAGTCTTCAAATTGTAGGCATGATCAAGATCTTTCCATTTGTTGGTCATAGTCTCACTTTTGTATCGTCTTTTCATCATTTTCACTGTTTTTATTCCGAGAACCTGTAACCTGCAACTATGTAGCAGACAAGGGTCAAAAGCACCTGTTTATTTGTAAACTGAATAAGAATGGGGAATATAATAATGCAAAATTATGATATGAACACTCGCTTCCAAGACCTATGTTGATCTGGTTCTACTCTTGCTATATGCGCGGCTTTTGGTTCGTGCTTCTGTGATGGATTTATCCTCCAACTGCTGGATAGAGCGAACTTGCCGAGCTGATATTGGTCTTCGACCCAATTCTTGAAGGTGAAGCAGTTTTCGAGAGGATGTCTTATCGCTCGGTGATAAGAGCAATAGTCCGGGTAAGAGATCTCGTTGGCTTGCTCGGGGTGTTTGGACTCCGGAAGTGTAATCATTTGATATCTTATGGCGAGATCAAGTATCTTCCGTGTTTTGTTCTGAGGAAAAGAGTATGCTCGACTCATCTTCTTTATAAGAGATGAATCTGGATTACTCGATTCCCGATCGCGTGGCTTCTTGGTCCCGCTTTGTCGCTCTCGAACGCTTTTCCCTCTCTTTGATTTATTTTTGCCTCTGCGTCGAGCCTTTTGTATTACGGGTTGATAAGGAAGAGCATTGTCATTCTCCGTGACCTGTTGAAGGAGGCGCTGTGTCCTGGCTTTTTCGTAAATGGCTATCTCGCGGTTATGATCATCCTGGATCTTTTGACCTGCTTCCCTTACTAGCCTGTCCATTCGTTCTTCAAATGACGGACTCGGCGCTTTGTTGACTGGACCTTGTTTTGGTTCAGGATCAGCATCTTTTAACAGGGCGTCCTTTTCTTCATCGAAGTCATATATGACATAGCTACCATGGACTCGTTCCCGTTTCCTAGATTGGACATATCCGAGCCCGACTGTTTCCATACTCCCGTTGGGCAGCTTTCGTTGAGTCTCGAGGACGTCCCAAATCCTGTTGTAGAATCGAGCTTGTCGAGTGGTCTGTCTGAAAGGTACCCCTTGGCGCTTCAATAGCCTTTTCAAACCTTCCGTGTAATATCTAGGCAGACGGATGGGCTGGAGCCTGTCGAGCGTAGAATCGGCGCTATGCCAAACTTCTTTCTCTACTTTAGTTTCCGTGGATTGATAAAAGAGGATCGCCTTTTCATCTCTTCGCCTGGAAGGGGCGTAGAATGTCTGCAGTTCTTGCACACTACAAGTTTCAAGTGTATCGAGATCTTTGTAATGCTCTTGTGGAACCAAGGTAATTTGCAAACTCTGATTATCGACAGCGAAGGCTTGTATTGGTGGTCGGGCGGAAAACATAGCGTTAACCTCGTCTTTCGAGTCACTGCCGAAGATCAACATGGGGGCGGACGGTCCCGGGTTGTTGCGTTGAGGCGGCCCTGAATAAACTATCTCTTCCTCCTCCTCGGTATCACTCCCGAAGACTGGAATAGTGGTGATAGCTTTGTCCTTTGGTTTGTGACACCTCTCCGTATCCTCGAAATCTGGTAAGAAGTATTTTGCATCTTCGTACTTTCGGACTTCGTTCATGGAGAATGGATTCAACTCCCCCGTCACAGTATACTCGAGACCATCCTTGAAGTATTTCATACACTGATGTTGTGTAGAAGGGATGATGTTGTACTCGTGTAACCAAGGCCAGCCGAGCAAAGCATTATAGCATGTCTAGGCATCAATGACGTGAAATTTAATATCCATGACAAGTAGCCCGAAGCGCAACATCAGTATCACAGACCCGAGAGTCCGTGATGACTGGGAGTCAAAACCGGAGATGGTGATTTTATCATGAGCGATGTGCTGAACGCTCATGCAGATTTCCTTCAACACTCGCACGTTGAAGAGATTGACGGAGGATCCATTGTCGACTAGGATCTTGTCTATCTTGATATCATGACAGTATCCGGAAACATAAAGGGGACGGTTATGTTCGCACGTCCCAAGGAGGAGATCTTCGTCGCCGAAGGTGATATCAGCTGTGCGCACTTCTTCTAGCTCGTCCTTCATCCTTTCTTCGGCGAGGAAAGCTTGGAATTGCTCTGGCTCTTGTAGCGCCTTGATCAATGAATCTCTTGCTTCTTTTGATAGTAAAGGGCGTCGAGAATGCTGAGCTGCGAGGGTAACTTCCTCAAGTGCGCTAGAACGTTGTAGTCCACCTTACTTTTCTTTGGCGGGTCCTTGGCGGTCAGCTCTTTCATGACTTGGTCATCTAGGGCGATATCATCAGAGACCTTTTCTTTTCCCTTATCTTTTCTATTTGTGGGTCCGAGATTCTTTTCTGGAAGTGTACGAATGTGCAGCTGAATATTTTCACAGGTCTTCGGTTCTTCCTCTTTTCCCGAGGTGGATTCTTTGAAGAGAGGGCCAAGAGTCATTTCTTCATCAGAGTCGCTCCCGAAGATGAGAACCTGCGATCCCCCGGCGTTGACCATGCGACAGTTGCCGGTGAGTCTTTTATGCTCCTCGGTCGTACTTCTCTGCTCCCGACGAGTTTTGCGTTTCATTCGCTTAAAATGTTGCTGGTGAGCGACATACCCCTGCCACCATCTTTTAAAAGCGTTGCACTCTTCGGTGGGGTATGCCATCTTTCGATGATATAGGCAGTAGCTAGGATGCATCTCTGCTTCACCGAGAGTGTTTCCTTCGGAGGGTGGTAGCTTCATTCCCATTGATATGGCTTTAGCAAACCTTTTCCTCGTCTTGAACTTGTTTTTATTCGCGGCGGACGTACTTTGATCCGCCAGAAGTGTTTCGACCCTTTCGTCCAGTCGCCGGCGTTTGGCCTTTTCAAATATAGCCACCTCACGCTCCCGATCAGCTTTACTTTTCAGAAGAGCTTCGTTTAGGAATGCGTCGATCATTTCGTCTGACGGCTTTGGAAGCTCCGGTTCAGGATTTGCCCCCAGTTTCTTAGTGCAAGGAGCGTCTTCATCATCTATCGACGAGTGAGAGATCACATGGCAGCTTGCTACGTAATCCTCAGATCCATCCGACGAGTCTTCTCCATCATCTCCGTCTTCAAGGACATGGCCGAGGAACTCTTGGAGCGTGATTGGAGTCCGTGACTTCTGGTTATATTCTTCCAGCGCATCAATCTGCTTTTGCAGGTCCGTGCGCTTGTCGCCAGGCTTCACGGGCTTCTTGGATTTCTTCTTCTTTTTCGAAAATTTTGACGGCTGGGTGTGAACACTTTGGCTATCACCACCAATCTTTGGAGTTGGGCGCGGCTTCAGCATTCCTTCGATGATCTGGGGTTCTAGCAGATTCTTCCACCTGATCGCCGGGCATGTCTGGAGATCGTTCAGCATTCTTTTAGTTTTGGCTGAAAGAGCGACCTCCCATGGAGCTTCTTCGACAAAAGAGCACGATGCCCCCAGTGTGTCCGTCTTTTTAGGAGTGTGCGGTTGTGGTGGGCTTACTTTCCACTTCTCAGATAGCGCAAACTTGCCTTGTTGGTATTGATCCTCGACCCATCCCTTTAAAACGAAGCAATCTTCGATTGGATGGTTTACCGTTTGGTGGTAAGGGCAATAATTGGGACTATTAGCCTCGGCGGGTTGTAGTGGTCGCTTAGGATTTGGCAGATTGATGAGCCTGTTACGCATCGCCAGTTCGAACAGTCTCTTCATTTTGTCTCGAGAAAACGAATAAGAACGCTTCATTTTCTCATTATAATAGCGCCGTCTCTCTTCCAGTTGATCCGTTAGTTTTGGGGCACTGGGCTGTTGTTGGGTATTCGCAACGAAGGTCGCCTTTCCTTTACCCTTTTCGTTCCGCGGCTCCGGCTTCGGAGGAGACGGTCTATGACCCATCTGGTCCATCTGAGCTAGCTTGTCAATTAAAGCTTGGAACATAGTCGGTTTGAAGAACATCATGAATTTTGAAATAGTTGCATGAGGGTCTAGGGTGCCCACGAACATGCCCACCGCCGGTGCTTCTTCGATGCGCTGCTCAAATTTTGACCATAAATTCCGCCATCAGATCGCGTATTGAACCCACGTCTCGCCTGGATTCACCCTGGCATTGATCAGTGCCGTTATTGGGGTGCGTTCACTAGCACTCGTGAATCGTTGGGTGAACAATAACTCCATTTCTGCGAAAGTCTTGACGGAGTCGTTTGGAAGTTCGGAGTACCACTCAAATGCCATCTCCGACAAGCTGCCGACGAATTGGCGGAGCAAAAGCTTATCTTCACCCCCAGTGTTGCCGTAAAGAGCCCTAAACTGAGTGACATGTTGATGGGGATTGCCTGTCCCCTTGTACACATGGAATTTAGGGATCGTGTAGCCCGGCGGGTACATAATCTGATCATACCAGCTTGGATACGGTCGCCCAGTTTTGACGACTTGGCTGGCCGCTTCATTTGCCTGGTGAACTCGTATTTGCTGAGCAATATAGTCATCCAGGGCGGCCTTGGAAATAGTTTCCTCCTTGGCTGCTGAAAGAGCCGGAGGTGGATTCGATGTCTCTCCTCTGTCATCTTCAATTATTACCGGAGGATCTTCCGCTGGAGGGTCCGGCTGGATCATCATGCCCACCATATCCTGGAATAGAAGGGCCTTTTGTTTTATATTGGCCGCTTGTTCCGCGGCCTCTTTGTCCTTCTTCTCAAGCATTCTCCGAAGGAATTCAGTATCAGTTTCCTGCTCACGGCGCTGCTCCGAGGATGTTTCCGGGCTTGTTTTCGGTCCCGTGAGTGCGGCCATTATAGTCAGCATCTCCTGAAGCTTCTGCTGTTGTTCCTGGGCTTTTGTCACGGATTGGGTGAGCGGTCGGTGACCCGTAGAAGCGCGGCTATCCTCTTTCCCAGATGCCATGTAAATAGTGTGCACCATTATGCCCCCAGACTTGGAGCGTTTGGACTCAGCGTCTTTGCGATCTGCCGTAGTCATAGGGGCTTTCTCTGGCCTCCTTTTCTTTTGAGCAGTTGATGTTGAGAGGGCCGTTGCAGCGGGCACCCAGATGGCTGTCGTCCTTTGTGGCTTGCTAGGACGGTTTTCTTCCTGCTGAACCTTCAGCTTCTTCTGTCAGCGGGGATAGTCTTGATCGATCACTGACTCTTGGACACGTCGCCAGACTTTGTAAACTTTGGAGGATAGCCGCTGAGGGGGCTTTTCCGGCTTTGCTTCTACGACAGTCTCCACCGGTGGAGGAGATCTCTTCAGTACGGCGGTAGGAGAGTTCCTGCGCACCTTGTTCAGCAATTCAAAGCTGTTCCCAGTTGAAAAACCAGCATTGACTTCCACCGTTGGGGCTGGTGGAGTTCACCCAGAGGGGGAGTTGCCCCCAGCTTTCCTCACTCGGAGCCAGTGACGACGTCGAGCATGTCGTGCGACCGGGATTACCTCCGCTGTTGGATGAGCTTCCTCATGCCCCCTGCTTTGAGGAGAGGCTGTTATTGGTGCTAGCCGGTCGAAGACTGACGTCCGTTGAGAGGGGATAGTCAGTCTTGCGAAGGCTGACTTTCGAACATGGGAAGCAGCATTCATGACTTCGCGTGGAGTAGTAGCTAAAACGGCCAGTCTTGTGAAGACCGACTCTTTAGCAGGAGAAGCTGTCTTGACGACTTCAGGAGCAGGAATGGCTATCCGCTTCAGGATGGCCGCTTCAGGTATCGCGGGCTTCTTCATGGGCCCACTTGAGCTTTGGCCCAGTCTTTTGAAAACTGAGGTATTAGATTTGGGCAACCCGTTGAGAGGGGTCGCGGTAGTTGTAAGCCGATCAAAGACCGACTTTTTTAGAGCTTCTTATGACGACATTGGGGCATTGAAGCTCATCGGTGGGAGCATAGTCTCGAAGAATAGCCCAGTGGTGGCCTGAGTCACCTGTTCCATCGGCATGGCGAAGATGGAGGCCGCTTGGGGCCCGTAAGCTATGCCTCCAGATGAGGCGGAGTGTGAGTTGCAATTGCAGTTGGAACACTTCGCGAAAGTAGACGCCATCGATGTTTCGTTTTCTGTGCCAAGCAAAAAACCAAATCTTAGTACCTCGAACCCAAGGGCAACCATATCAAACCGCGATTCGTTCGCGAACACGACACACGAAGTGTGGAGTGGAAAGAGGAAAAAGTCCCACCGAGCGTGCCAGAATCTGTTCCCCTCCGAACACAGAGACGTGACCGCGCAGGTCCGTCTTGCCTGAAATTCGGAGCAGATGCTAATTGGTGCTATCCGTCCACCTCTCCGAAGATGCCAAGTTGATTTATGACACCATGTATCGAAGGTTCAGATGGATGCGGCCGATGTAGCAGACTTCGTCAGATTCCCCCTTATTTGAGGGGGTTTTGATTGTGGGGACGCTCTTCCCTGCAGACGCAAGCCCCTGCAGTTAATTACGCTACGGAATCGCGGTAACAACTTTCTCCTTCTCCATATGGTCACTTCGTGTCGTGGGTGTTTGTTTTGTGTTTGGTTGCCCGTGGATTGTATACGGAGACTAATTTATGTTGTCGCCCGTAGGGCGTGGACTAGTCCAAATCCGTATCTTTCTTAGATTTGGGTTTGGGGGGTTGGGTTTAAGGATACGTTAGCCTCATTTGAGACTAAGATCGACTTAAACGTTTGTTAAGGATACGTTAGCCTAATTTTAGACTAAGATCAACTTAACGGGATCGTTTAGATCCGACAAAAAAGCATTTGGACTCTATTGTTTAGTTTAGGGACATTGCGGTCGATTAGTTTAAGGACATTACGGTCCATTGTTAGTTTAAGGACATCTCGGTCCATTGTTAGTTTAAAGACATCGCGGTCGAGGTTAAGGACATCATAGTCCATGGGTTTAAGGACCCCACAGTCCAATGTTAGTTTAAAGACATCGCGATCAAGGTTAAGGACATCATAGTCCGTGAGTTTAAAGACCTCACAGTCAAGGTTAAGGACGTCATAGTCCATGGGTTTAAGGACCCCACAGTCCAATATTAGTTTAAAGACATCACGGTCGAGGTTAAGGACATCATAGTCCGTGAGTTTAAAGACCTCACAGTCAAGGTTAAGGACATCATAGTCCATGGGTTTAAGGACCCCACAGTCCAATATTAGTTTAAAGACATCACGGTCGAGGTTAAGGATATCATAGCCCATGAGTTTAAAGACCTCACAGTCAAGGTTAAGGACATCATAGTCCATGGGTTTAAGGACCCCACGGTCCAATATTAGTTTAAAGATATCACGGTCGAGATTAAGGACATCATAGTCCATGAGTTTAAGGACCCCACAGTCCGTGAAATGTGTGGTTGTCGGGACCCGTCACCTCTCTGAAGACGTCGAAGGATTACAACGACAAATATCAAAAGAGTGAAGAGATGTACCCTCGAACCAAAGTGGATTAAGTGATCTGTAGCCCAATTTGGAACTAAGATCAATTAATTATATTATGAGCACATTGGCTCAGGTGAGACTGAATTGAGGACTTATGGCCAATTTGGGCTAAGTCCAATTAAGTTTGAAATATTGGCCCTTTGTTAGACCATTAGACATTTGTCTGGTTTCAGCCCACATTATTTAGTAATGCTAAACAAGAGTTTGAGGGCTTTGGTAACATTTTTTATCTTTGATTGAGCAGTGAACATTATAGCTCTGAATTTTACTTAATTTTGAGATTCAGTTGAAGGGGAGACTTTTGCCTCTGGAGAATTAGCCAATTTGGCTAAAAGTAGTGTTAAACACTAGAGAACAACAGTGTTAAACACTGGAGATAGAACTCTCAAATTAGTATTAAACACTAAAAGACAATCAGTGTTAAACACTGGAAATATAATCCCCAAATTAGTGTTAAACACTAGAAAACAACAGTGTTAGACACTGGAAATAAGGTTTTCAAATTAGTGTTAAACACTAAAAGTAAAGTTCTCAAATTAGTGTTAAACACTAGAAGACAATCAGTGTTAAACACTGGGAATAAAGCGCTCGAATTAGTGTTAAACACTAAAGAAAAAGGGGTCACGTGTGGACACGTGAGGGCGCCCAAAGGTGGGACCAGATCCCTCTACTTCATTCTGCAATTAAGTGTTAAACACTTTTTTTATTTTTTATTTTTGAGCATCACGTGTTGGCACGTGATGGACATCCGTGCGCTGATCACTAAGGCATTTGCTAAGGGGTCACGTGGTAACACGTGAGAGCGCCCAAAGCTTAGATTTCCTTTGCTTTTTCTTTCTTTCTTTTGGAGGTCACGTGGGAGCACGTGAGGTATTGTCTCTGGGCTGATTCCTTCTTATTTTTGTTGACCTTTTCAGGGGTCACGTGGGGACACGTGAGCTTAGTCTTTTGCATGCATGGAGATCTTTAAAGTCCCTTTTTTTCTTTAAGAATTAAATTCTTTATAGGGTTAAACCCTAATTATGATTTTGGAGGAATTAAATTCCTATTGTGAAAGAATTAAATTCTTATGTAGGGTTATACCCTAATTTCTTTTTAGAGAAATTAAATTCTCATATATGTAAAAGAATTAAATTCTTATATAGGGTGAAACCCTAATTTCATTTAGGAGGAATTAAATTCCTGAAATTTTGAGAGAATTAAATTCTCAATTAGGGTTAAACCCTAATTTTGTCCATCTTGAAAGAATTAAATTCCTATAATTTTAGGAGAATTAAATTCTCATATAGGGTTAAACCCTAGTTTTATCATGAAGAAATTGAATTCCTGTGAGTTTTGAGAGAATTAAATTCTCATATAGGGTTAAACCCTAATTTCATCTTGGAGGAATTAAATTCCTATAAATTTAGGAGAATTAAATTCTCTGAACTCAATTCTCCCTTTAAGTCTTGGATCTGCATGGCAAAATCTCAACTCAATGAGAATTAAATTCTCAACCTATGGAGAGATTTGCTTCTGCAGATCTTCAACTAGAGGAAGAACTAAGTTCTTTTTGCAGAAGAGTTAAACTCTTAGATTTGAGAATTAAATACTCTTTTTTTGAAGTTTTTATCCCCTTTCTTTTCTCACCTAGGGTTTTCTTTGTTGAGAATTAAATTCTCCTTTCTTTTCTCTCTACTATTTGCCTTTTTGAAATTTCAAGATCCCAAAATTCTATATCTCCAAAAAATTCTCCTTCTCTTCTCTTCTTGGCTCCTATTTATAGGAGAAGGAAAAGAATCAATTTGTTTAGTAAATCTCTCCTTGAAAGATTTTATTTGTTTTCATAATTAATATGATCCTTTAGATCATTCAGTGAATTTTATTCACCGTTGGATTTTCAATCCAAAGATATTTTGTTTGTTATTTTCGGTGAGATTTAGGGAAATCTTTCCTTATTTAAAATTTTTCCATAAATTGGTGATTTTTAATCACCGTTGGATTTTTAATCCAACGGTTCCCCATAACCCTTTTCCCTTTGGAAAGATTTAGAGAAATTTAGAATTTAATTCTATTAAGTTATAAGGCTTTCAAAGCCTGTCACGTGCTGGCACGTGACCCTTGGTCACGTGTAAGCACGTGACCCGCAATTGGGGTCTTTTATCAGCCGCTTGTTTATACTTTTTCTTGACAGAATTTAATTCTGTAAAGACATCACGTGTCAACACGTGATCTTTGGTCACGTGTCAACACGTGATACCTCATTTAGGTAACTCTTGATTTTTAATCAGGGAACAGCCGCTAAACAAAATCTTTTTGCATGTTTTGATTACGGATTGTTTTGCATACTTAACCCGGACATTAAAAGGCAATACACCCAAACTCAGATTAGGTGGGGATTTCATCACCCTTCCTAGGCCCCGCAAATCACAAACGAGCATACTATCACCCTACAACAAAAAAAATATATATAGACCAAAGCTCTAAGGACTGTCACGCTCAATTAGGACAAAAGATGGTCGTGGGTAATCTATTGCTTTTCCGCATTTCTCTTGTGATGTCTAGACAAGTGTGACTAAAGAAAGCGGTTACTTAATTAGACCCGCTATTTCGGTAATTCGTATAGCGGATACCTCCTACTTACCTGGCACTTACCTGGCCGCAAGATTGATAAGAAGGTGGTAGAGGATTGATCCTACGTCTTGCCCTTTGGAAGTCTAGGAGTGGTCTAGTGACTTAACCTAGGTGACCCTAGCTCTATGAATTGATTGTGTATTTTGTGATTGGTTGAGCCAAGCCTCACGTCTGACTTTTTTTCAAAACAAGCCTTCTTAAAAATCGTTCTCACACATATAACACGCTGCCACGTGCACTAAACCCGCTTAGTGCATGATCGGCTGGACACGGGATTCTAGTGCCCGTCTAGTCCGCATTTTTGCTGTTGACTCCGAAGTCGATACTTCTTCATCTTCTATTTCTCCTCCACCTACCACATCTCCCGAGATGAATGGATTTCCATCGGGTTTTAACACCACCACCTTGCCACCACCTTAGGTACGCAAATTCAGAATCCACCATGCATCACTCTTCAAGACCGATGTTATCCCGTACGCGGACCCCTTCCTACGTGTCTGTCTCTTCCACCAGTCAACGGGGATAATTTCGAAATTAAACCCCACTTCATCAACTTATTGCTCAAATTTCACGGGCTTGAATCTAAAGATGTATACGTTTTTATAACCAAATTCGAAAACGTATAAGCAATGATGAGCACCACCCAACTTTCAGGGGATGCTATGCGATTGCGTCTTCTCTCTTTTATCTTATGTGATCTCACAGAGAAGCGGCTCTATAGCACCATTGCACATTCTATTGCTGAATGGGATGAATTCGTTAAAGTATTTCCTAAGAAATTTTATCCTCATCACAAGACTGCCCGTATTCGGAGCGAGATTAACCAATTTACTCAACTTCCCAACGAACCCTTTTGGAAATGCTTTGAACGGTTTAAAGATCTCCTTGTCCAATGTCGTCATCTCGGAATCAATAGATGACAACTTTTTCAAATTATGTATAAGGGTATCAATCCAGCTATGAAACAAATGCTAAAAACCATTTGTCAATGTTATTTCATGTCAAAAGACGACGGCGAAGCGTGGCAATTTCTGGAAGATCTCGCCGAACAGACATTACAGTAGGAAAGCACTATACCAACCACATCGTCTTCATCTAGGGCAGGTATTCATCAGCTCGATATTTCCATCGTAGTGAAAGCCAAAATGGCTGCGATGCAAAAGAAACTCGAAGTTATGGAAAGCAAATTCTCTTCAGCCTTCCTAAACCAAGTTACGCTTTCCAAAACCGTATGTGGTTCCTGTTTTGACTCATCACATTTAACGAAAGAATGTCCTTTGAATCCTCCGTCTCAAGGTCAAGAACAAACTAATGCTGCTTTTCAGCAACGACATAAAAACGATCCTTATTCCTCCACATATAATCAGGGATGAAGAAATCATCCTAATTTTGCTTGGAACCAAAACCAAACTCAAACTCAAAATCAGTTCCCAAGCCAAAATAACTATCAAAGGTTTCCCCCACAGCAACAACAGCCACCATAACAAATTTAGCAACCCTTTCAACCGCAATCTTTCCAAAATCTGGCCAACAATTTTGCCCCTTATAATAATCCTTTCCCACCACAGACTTGTATTCCAACAGCCGGTACCGATAAAATCTCTGCACTCGAAAGAAACTTATAAATTTTTATTAAACAATCTGCACAAATGTCGACCAATTTAATGTCTTCTATTCAAACCGCTGGTGCAATACACTGCTTCACACGGTGAAAGTATAAAATCTATTGAATCACAAAATGCGCAGTTAAATGCCGCGATGAGTGAGAGAGAGAAAGGGAAATTTTCATCTCAACCTCTACCAAATCTCGGCCACTCAAAAAGCGCTAACATCGTTCTTAACCAACAAAATCATAACGTGAGTGCCGTAACCACGTTAAGATCGGGAAGAGTGCTGAACAACCATGTGGGTGAACAAGTTGATGACGTCGATGATACCCCGGCTACTACTTCTACTCCTATTTCGTCTAATCCAACATCTTCTTCCGACCCCATTCTTCGTTCTTCACTGGGCTCGAACCCTCAGTCCACTTCCTTGAATGAATTACCATATAAGACCATCCCAAATCCAATTTTGGAATCCATTCCATCCCCACAAACTTCTCCACAAGAGTTAGACCCAACCCCTGTTAATAAATCTCCTTTTCCAAACCAGTTGAGACCCAACAAACCAAGTCCACAAACGGAGAAAATTGTGGAAATGTTTAAGCAAGTTAACATAAATATTTCTCTTTTAAATATAACAAGTTCCATCTTATACGAAAATTCTAAAGGACTTGTGCACTAAGGAAAGGAAAACTCAAGTGCCTAAAATGTTTTCTTAGCAAGCGATGCACTTACCTGACATTTGCCCAAGAAACATAAGGACCCCGGTTGTCCTACAATATATATAACTATTGGGGGTAAAAGCATCAATCGCGCTTTACTCGATCTAGGTGCTAATGTTAACTTACTCCCGTATTCTGTTTATGAGCAATTAGGCATAGGAGAGTTGAAACCTACGCACTGCACTCTCCAGATGGTCGATCGATCTATCACCCACCCTAGGGTTGAGTTAGAGGATGTGTTGATCAAAGTCGGGGAATTTATATTCCCTGTGGACTTTATAGTTCTAGATACACAGTCTATGGCGAACCCATAGAACCAAATTCCGGTGATACTTGGCCGACCTTTTCTAGCAACATCCAATGCAGTTATCAATTGTCGTAACGGTTCCATGAACCTATCCTTTGGGAAGATGACAATTGAACTTAACATTTTTAGAGTAGGAAGTCAACCCTTCGAATCTTCTGCTCATATAATTAATATATGTTCTGTCAACGAGATAGCTTCCGACAGTTGCAAATTTGAGGAGTTCTTACTTTACGATAATGATCTCAATGCCACTGGTGCGTTATTGTTTGATCTAGCTATTTATTATACGAGTGAGGACCCTTCTGTCGACAAGTCCACCCCCGAGTTCGAATCCTTTAACTTTTCAAATGAGTTAGTCGAGCTATCCAAGTCAATCTCTTACGCTAGATATGAACCTCTTATGGAGTCCGAGTATCATGCTCTTCTTTCCGATGAGATTATCACTTGGATCATCGATGAAAGTTTCGAAGACATTTTCGTTGAAGAACTCGCATTCCTTAAAGATTCGGATGTTGTGATGAATCAACCTCTACCCAAAGAAGTTGAACCACCACCCATTCTTCTTATCAAGTACGAGAATGCGAATATTCCACCTATTTCTTATCTTTCATATTCTCGTTTTCATTCACCGTCACTTTTTCGTCTCTACCAACCGAGAGGTAAAACCATTTGATTACACCTCGTATCTCCTCCCCACTTCTTCACATTGTTTACCGCCGGAAACCGGGAAAGACTGATGTCTTGCCTGAGATTCGGGGCAAATGCTATATGGTTTTATCCATCCACCTCTCCGAAGATACCAAGTTGATTTATGGCACCATGTTTCAGGGGTTTAGACGGATGTGGCCGATGTAGTAGACTTCGTCAGATTCCCCCTCGTTCAAGGGTTTTTTTATTATGGGGACGCTCTTCCCTGCAGACGCAAGCCCCAGCAGTTAATTACGCTATCGCATCGCGGTAACAACTTTCTCCTTCTCCAGAATTTCACTTCGTGTCGTGGGTGTTTGTTTTGTTTGTGGTTGCCCGTGGATTGTATACGGAGACTATTTATTTCGTCGCCCGTAGGACGTGGATTAGTCCAAATCCGTATTTTCTTAGATTTGGGTCTAGGGTTTTGGTTTAAGGATACGTTAGCCATTTTTGAGGCTAAGATCAACTTAAACGTTTGTTAAGGATACGTCAGTCTAATTTCCAGACTACGATTTACTTAACGGGATCGTTTAGATCCGACAAGAGAGTATTTGGACTCTATTGTTCCAGTTTAGGGACATGGGGGTCCATGTTCCAGTTTAGGGACGTGGTGGTCCATTTAATATATGGCCGTCGGGACCCGTCACCTCTCTGACGACGTTGAAGGATTACAACGGCAGGTGTCAGAGGAGTTTGGAGATGTGCCCTTAAACCAAAGTTGACTGGGGGTCTTACAGTCCAATTTGGAACTAAAGTCCGTTTGAATGTGTAAGGATACGTTAGCCATATTTGAGGCTAAGATCAACTTAAACGGGACCGTTTAGATCCGACAAAAGAGTATTTGAGGGCTCTATTGTTCCAGTTTAGGGACGTAGTGGTCCATTGCCAGTTTAGGGACGTGGTGGTCCATTGCATTTGTGGCCGTCAGGACCCGTCACCTCTCTGACGTCGTTGAAGGATTACAACGATAGGTGTCAGAGGAGTTCAGAGATATACCCTTGAACCAAAGTTGATTTAAGGGAGCAGTTGTGCTCGGTCAATTTAATTTGAGGACTTATGGCCACGATTGGGCTAAGTCCAGTTGAAGATGTTCAACACTTTCATTTGTTTTTGGCCTATTAGGCCTATGCTAGGGCTTTTCCCTTTGTTTAATAATGCATAGCATTAATCTTGGTCTCTGTTGGACCTTTATTTGGGCTCTGCCCCTTTATTTTTATGATGCAGAGCATCTGTTTTGGGCTCTGCCCTTTAAAGTAATGCATTGCATTTTATTCTGACATGTTAGGCCTTTTTTATTTGGGTTCTGTACCTTTTAATAGTGCATAGCACTTTTGTTTGGTCTGATAGACCTTTCTTTATTGGGCTCTGCCCTTGATAATGCATTGCATTAATTAGTATGACAGAGTGCCACGTGGCTTGTTAGGTGCTTTGCGCCAATTGAGGAGCGCAAGGCGCAAGTCCATGGGGAGGTGACACGTGTCACGCTCAGGAGAGCGCACGTGCAGTGCGCTGCTCCAGTGCGCTGCTGACACGTGGCGCGATTTGATGAGTTGCGCCAATTCATGAGAGCAGTGGTCTATTTTAACAGCGCATAGCGCAGATTGTTTTGGAGCTGACACGTGGCGCTCTCTGGTGGCTTGCGCCAACCCGAGAGCGCAACAGTATAGACTTTGCAAGTGCAGGGCACTGTTTTATTATTTTGATCAATTTTAGATCAAAGAAAACAAATTTTCTTGTTTTTTAAAGAACCAGTGGTTCATCAAAAGGCAATGCCTTTATTATTATTATATTTTTTATTGAAGATCTTTGATCTTGTTCTTAGATCAATAATCTTTTTAGAAGAAATTCTTCTTTTATTCAAGGTTTTTACCTTTCCTTTCTTTGAGCTCTTCAAAATTTTCTTTAAAGAAGTTCTCTCTGTGTTTTTTTTTTGCTGTGTTCCTCCCCTTTTGAGTTGGGGTTTAGGGGTCTTTATATAGTGCCCATAGATTTGTTAAGTTTGTTAAAGAGATCTTTCTCTGAGTGATTTGGGGAATTTTCCCCACCATTGGATTTTTGATCCAAGAGCTTCTGGTTTACAGAAGACAATCTTCTTGTTTTAAAAAGAACAGAAGGATCTTACTGAATTTTAATTCTGTTTGGCGCAAACGCACCTGCGCCTGACACGTGTCGCGCAGCGCAGAATGCAGCGCGACTGTGCTGCCACGTGTCGTGCAGCGCAGAGCGCAGCGCGACTGCGCTGACACGTGTCGCGCAGCGCTTGCGCAACTACCCTTGCGCAACTGCGCTGACACGTGTCGCGCAGCGCAGCGCTTGTGCAACTGAAGCGTTGCTTCCTTTAATTTTGTTTTTTAATAGAGCCTTGCTCTAATTGGGCGCACTGCCTTGGGCGTTGCGCTGGCGTATCAGCTTCTGACACGTGGCGCGTTGCGCGCAGCGCACGGAATTTGAAGCGTTGCTTCAAAATTTGAATTTTTGAAATTCAAACAGAGCCTTGCTCTGATTGGGGGAAACAAATGCCCCCCACCGTTGCGCTCACGTGGCGCACACGTGAGTGGAGCGGTGGCCAAAACTTGGCCGTTAGATCAACAGGTGAGTTGAAGGGGCGCAGGCGCCTATAAATAGGACCCTTGGTCCTTGAATTTTTTTTTACCATTTTCAAGAACTTGAATTTCAGAGCCTTGCTCTTGTTTAAGAATTTTGGAGCCTTGCTCTCGTTTCTTTCCAAGAACTCCAGAGTTCAGATTTTTAGAACAACTTAGATAAAATTTTAAATTAAATTAAATTAAATTTGATTAACAGAGCCTTGCTCTTATAGATCTTTAATCTAAAGAAAACCCCTTTGGGGTTTTATTAACAGAGCCTTGCTCTCAAAAATTTATAGATCTACAGAGATCTTGTTCAGAGTTTTGCTCATGGATCAAATGTAGATCTTTTTGTGATCTAAAAATAAAGAACTCCTAAAAGTTTTCATGGATCTTTAAGATCCCAAATTTTTAATCTTTAGGAGTTAAAGTTCTCTTTTGATGGATTTTTCCATCATTATTATAGAGCTAGACTCTTTTTAGGAAGTTTTATTCCCTTGAGACCAGAGTTTGACAAATGTCACTCTGTGACAGAGCTTTGCTCTGAAAGAGGAGATTTTCTCCTTGTCTTTAGGGGTTTCTCATTAATGAGAATATTCTCTTGGAGATCTTTTCATTAATTGACAGTCTTGCCCAATGATGGGGCTGTCTTATTAAATGATGCACTGTCATCCAGATTTTGTGGGTCCCTCTTTGGTTCCCCCTACACTGCATTGCAGTGTAGTATCAAGTTAGGCTTTTAAAATTAAACTATGACACTGACGGTTGAATTTCGTTTTTCTTTGCAGGCAATCATGTCTGCGGATCTGTCTTTCCCATTTGTTCGCTCAGAGGGAGGATTTCCCCAGACACCAGTGGACCGAGTAGTGCTCGTTCTCATCAAGGATCATGACACCGAGCATAAGAGCCTTCACCTATGGGGTTGGCACAATGAGATCATCCAGGGTCGCCGAAGTTTCGGTTCCGCCACCTCGTCTGAGCCCATATCTTCACTCCCCTACGCGGATGAACCCCCGGTGAAGTATGCCGTGGAGGTTAAAAATTGGAACTCGGATGACCTCCTCCAACCCGCAATTGGTGCTATTCCCGTGCAGCCGCCGCCGGTAATAGATATTTTAGGGAGGCGAATCTGTCAGAGTGAAGCACGCCCTTGGGGACAGACCTATAATATTGGATTGATGCCGCGACCGCCCGCCGGATATTTGCAGTGGGCCCGGTATATCTTGTCAGCGAAGAGGACTCATCTGATGAAGATTGGTTTGTATTCGGCCATCTATGTCTCGCTCTTCGAGTATCCCTCTCCTCCAACGTGGTGGGTTAAGGCTTTTATTGAACAATGGAACATCCCTACCCACACCTTCCTGATGACGGACAGGGAAGTCTCTATCTCCTTGGAGGAGTTTGCTGAAGTCTCAGGTTTGCCGATGAGGGGGGAGCATTATGAGGAGCTGCTTCCTCCTGACGAATATGTCTTTGCCACCATGCCGTTGGTGTTCAACCTGACGCCGGAGAACGCTATCCAGCACCAGTTTTCGGGCCTGGTGAAGGTGCTGGAGATCTATGAAGGGCTCTATCTGGAATCGGGCACCCGGGGAGTCAGTTTCGCCGACTTCATTGCCCGCTTCATCCGACCGGAGTTTCTATCGGAACAGTGCGAGAAGTTCGCCAAGCTTGACGACCCTTTCGGCTTCGGCCTGGACCGTCGACCAACATCGGAGGGCGATCAAAAGGATTTTTATCTCCCCAGCGCCGCCGTCACGCCGTTGTCGGAGATCGCCGTCTCGGGTATGGATGAAGAAACCTTTTTTATAGGGTTCCTGGGATTGTGGTTGTGCAGCTTTGCGCTCCCTATGCACCCACGCCTCATGCGGCCATCCGTTTTCTACCCAGCGCATCGGATGGTGGCTGGCCTGCAGTTAACAGTAGGAATTGCCGGGTTGGCTCACCTCTATAATGGACTTAGCGTGGCGGCGGACGCTAATGAAGCCGGGGTGCAGCCTGCTAATTTCCCGATGCACTACTTCACCTCTTGGATGGAAATGCACGTGCATGGGGTGTTCGGCGTCCACAAGATCCCTCCGTTTTTTGAAAAGTGCAGACTCCCGAGAGTCATGCGGCTGGTCGGCGCCTCGATCGGGGTTGCGTCTCCGTGAGAGGCTAGGGGGCTACTCCTTCGTCCACACCTGGAGCGAAGGTTTCTTTTTTGGACAAGGTCATAACCATAGGCTCAGAAAACACTAAGTCGGTGGTGCCGTTGTGCGATGTTTTTAAGGACGGGGCCTCCATATTGAAAGCCCGAGAGATCCTCCACCTCTATTCCATCCGGCCGGGCTACATGGTGTTCAGGCAGAATGAGATGGCGCTTTTCATGAGGTATAACCCTCACCGGTTCGCCCAACAATCCAGCTATCACCAGGGGATACCGCTGGAAGCCTTTTTGGAAGAGCCCATGGCCAGCCGGGAGGGGATAAGGAGTGCGATGCACCATTTCATGCGGCTTAACACGGGCTCTTATTTCTTCATCAGCGAGCCGAGCTGCGTCCCCAAAGTCCTCAACACGTACGTGGCTTGGTATGCCCACACAATGGGTCCGGTTATTCATATGGAGAAGCGTATGTTGGTTGACCGGAAGGGTGCGCCTCCCGGTGGCGATCGCAAGGCTCCTTTGAAACCAAGGACCCCGGTTATTCCTCCACTGAGAGATGCCGGAGCCGTGCCACCGCGCGTGTTGAGCCCTCCGTGCGGACTGCCACTCCGTGGTACTGCGGATGTACCACCAGCGCCCCGTGCTCCAGTGGAGACGGTAGATGTGGTTTCGCCGGAGTCCGGCGTGGGCGCGGATATCGGGACCCGCCGTCCTAGGGTGCCTGCAAAGTGCAAGTCAATCTCGGGTGCACCCAAGGCTGGTGGGCAGAAGAGGAAGAAGAAGTCGCTCCTCTCTCTCGATGCTATCCTCGGTTTAGAGGAGCCTCAGGCCCCTCTTACCGAAGGTATAAGTGAATGTGGCAGCAATAAAGGCTTCTCGGTAGACCCGGCAGACACCGATCTGGCGGCCGCCATTACGGCTTCTGAGCGATCAGCCAGACTTGAAGCGTGGTTGGATAAACTCGCTCGAGCAGGTAATCATTAGCTGTACTCTTTATCATTTTATAGCATTTTTATCATTATCCTCGACTAATGCGTTCCCCCTTTTTAACAGGTGTCACCACCGAAGAAGCCATCGCTGCTTCTTTGAAAACCTTCCAGGTGGAGGAAAATAAGCACGCTTTAAAAGGCGTTGGTACGTCTCGCCTTATTGAGTTTTTATCCTCCTTTCTGATGGCCAACCTAACCTTCTTCTTTTGTTTCTTTACAGGAGCTGCGCCGGCTGATGCGGGGACTCTCCCCGGGCCTGAAACTGAAGTCCCAGTCTCTTCGGAGCTGCCGCGAGAGCCTCGACTCGACAAGTCAACGAGGGATGCCTTGAAGGATTTGGAAGCATCCCTGTTCACGGATGAGGACGTTTCAATGAGGGAAGCCTTGGAGAGCTCTGTCTTGACGGCTCGAGAGGAGAGAAAGCGGCTAAGGCGTGAGGCGAAGGCATGCAGGGCTGCTTTGGCCATGGGAGCGGACCCAAGCACCGTCCCTCGTGCTGATACCCCCTCAGAAGAGCCTCCGGTCGCCTTGTCCACTGCTCGCAGACAGGTGGCACATGCAGTTCGGAGTGCTAACGATAAATCCTCTTCAGATAATGTATCTTTCGAGATTTGTTTATAAGAATTGTAAACTTGTCAGTTCTTATATATCTTGTCTTGCACGGCCAAGTCCAACCGAGGGGGAGGTGGAGACCGTCGAACCCAAGGGGCCAGAGGAAGGAGCACCGGCCGAACCCGAGCCGACAGTGGGCAACATCGCTGGGGTTGCCGAACCTGAGCTGGGGGCTGAAGGAGCTGTACCTGAGAAGGTCGTTGATGCCGAGCCTGAGATGGCGGCAAGTGAAATGACTGCTATAATTGAGCCCGAGGCAGCGGCGGACGAGACGCCTGAGACCGGCGACCCCATGGTGACGGCGGATGAGACAATAGCGACCGCCGAGCCCGAAGAAGTAGCGGGTGAGACGGGTACGACTCTTGGGGAAAAGCCAGCCGCTTTTTCTCAAGAGTCCGGCAATGCTCCAATCATTGCTCTCCCTGTCTATGGTCTTCCGCCGTCTCCTGGCCGGGCGTGTACGACGACAGCCCCTGTCGAGTCTGGTGATGAGGCCACGGGAGGTGGACTCGTATCGATGGAGGAGGGAGACGCTTCCATTTCGGCCGGCGGCTCATCAGGTAATTTTCGGATTACTGTCCTTTTTTTCTTTATCTTGCAATCTTTCCTGACAGGTTTATCCCTGTTTTTAACACAGGTGCGGCCAATGCCGATGCTCCATTGCTCGAGGGAGCGCCGTCAACTACTGCCTTGGCGGTGGTCACCTCTCAGCCCTCCCTTATACCATCAAAGATGTTTGAAGGTATGGGTTTGCAACTTATTAGTTTTATCTTTCAGACGCATAATTTATGTACTAAAGTCGTACTGTTGTGTCTTTTCAGGAGTGCTTTTTGACCATCTGTATCAGGTGTTACTCCCACACTTCTCCTTCCCATCTAAGCTCGCTTCTTCCTCTAGTGGTGCGGGTGAGTATAATTTCCGACTGATATCTTTTTTTTTTTTAGTGATGGAATTATTTCTAACTTTTTCTCGTCTTGATTACAGTGCTACAAATCGAAGGAGGGGATGAAAGATCGGCCGCGCCACCGGTCCTTCCGGCCTTGCCACCTGCTGCAGCTGGTATAGCAAACTATCGCATTGATGACCCTTTTTTTTTCTTTTTTGTATTTCTTGAACTGTCATCTAATCGTATCTTATTTTTTCAACTGTCGTTCCGCTCTCGGCTCCTTTTGAGTCTCATGTCACAATGCCGGCAGGCCCTTTCTTGAGGCGTCCGTCCTCGAAAGGCGCCGCGAATAGTCTGCGCATGTTGAGCAACTACATTGAAGAACTCGACGTCGAGACTCCTACGTCTACGACAGATTTTGCTACGGCGGTTAACCCAATGCTGGTGATACTCGTAAACTTCCATAACGAGGGCATCGTCGCGTCTTGGGTTAATCACTGCAGGGAGATCGAGGTTCGCCTGCATCAACTGGAGTTCATGCGCCCTGCTCCCGAGGCCTTAGCCGCAAGCCATCAAAGAGCAGCATGGATTGAGCAAAGCGCTTCTTACTTCCACCATCTCGAACAAGAAGTTACTTCAAGGCGTAGGGAGCACGGTGAGACTTCGAACAAATCTGCCCAACTGCATGCTCGGGTGGAGGCAAACGCCGCACGGCTGAAGGTTATCTTTGAAGGCTTTCTGCGATGCCTCTCCGAAGGGTTAACACTGAGGCAACAGCTTGACGTCGTTGAGCGGGATGCACCTAATCAGGAGGCAGCCCAGCAGGCAGCTGAGGAGCAACTTTCATCCTACTTGCAGCAGCGGGCCCAGGTGGAAGCGGAAGTGGCCGCGGCAGCCACTCAGGAGGAGGCGCTGAAGGAAGTGCGAGAGCAGCTCGCGGATTTGTTAAAGACACTTCCTTCTCAGTAGCTACTTTTTGTATCATTTGTACTTATAAATAAAAATGTATATATATTTTTTTATTCTTTAACACAATGTATCTTGTAGTCAATCAAGTTTATGAATAAAAGATATACATTCTTTGTAATGTCTTATGTCATTTCTCCGCCTTTTTTCTTTCTTTTATTATCAGTATGCTACCTTAGTAAACATGGTTGACAGGTGATAGAGCCAGCATCCTGTATTGGCTTCTTCTAAAAGGCAGCGATGGCTTAGGCCGCAGGTTCAGATCTGCTGCCTAAGACTTTTCAACTTTATGGGCCGTGAGGGTCTCATAAAGACTTTTCTCCCTACGGATCGAGAGGATCTCATAGGTGTATTTTCTCCTTAGGAATCGTGAGGATTCCTAAGTGCGTTTTCTCTTTTAAGTCGTAAGGATCCTATAAGAGAGTTTTCCCTCTTACGAGTCGAGAGGACCCGTAAGCGGTTGTTTCCCTCCTTGTCGAGATTCAAGTTTGGAGAATGAGACCCATGGATAGTATGCAAGAGACCGTTTTGGGCCAACTTGTAGGGTCCCAATGCTTAGGGAATAATTTTTTTAATCCTTACTGCCTAAGGCTTTATCTTACGAGTCGAGCCGTATCGAGACGTTCTCGCAAAGACATCAATTTCTTCACAAGTCGAGACGAATCGAGAATTTCTCATAAGAATATCCTAACGTCACAGTTAACCACTGCTCTTTACGACAGAAGTCCGTTAGGGTCTGTGGTACTTAGGGTTTTGGCCGTCATATCGTCGCATCACCTGATATATACCTCGATAGGCAATCGTGCTGTTCGAGTAGCCCTGCGATTGCCGTGTCTCTGATCCCTTCGGGGGCTGGACAAGACGTCTTCAAGCAATCCTCCTTGGTAGTTTGACCGTCGGAAAAGCAAGCGTTAGGAATTTGCCATGCCACTTTTTACTTGAGGTTAGGCTCATTTTGGTGAGCCCCGATGAGTCATATCCACTCCGTGCTGGTTTGGGATGATCTCCGATAGTCTTTCAGGTTTTATGTGAGTTGTCGTCAAGACCCTGAAGCTAGGAATTTGGCCTTTGCTTCGTTTGCTGGCATCGCGTCTGCTGTATCGAGACGAATGTCGCGGTGGGAACTAGGGATTTTGCCGTGGCTCCATTTGTTTGATTGTCGCGTCTGAACCGTGCTGGAGGAAGAACGCTGGGGTGATATCTCGTCTGCTGTATCGAGACGAATGTCGCGGTGGGAACTAGGGATTTTGCTGTGGCTCCATTTGTTTGATTGTCGCGTCTGAACCGTGCTGGAGGAAGAACGCTGGGGTGACATCTCGTCTGCTGTATCGAGACGAACGTCGCGGTTGTCTCCAGGTTGCTGGTGAACCGTCGAGCTTTGGAACTAGGGATTTTGTTGTGGCTCCATTTGTTTGATGATGTTGCGTCTGCTGTGTCGAGACGAACGTCGAAGTGGTGACCATTCCGCACTGGTGCGAGACGATCTCCAACAGTCTTTCAGGTTTTATATGAGTTGCCGTCAAGACCCTGAAGCTCGGAATTTGGCCTTCGCTTCGTTTGCTTTGTCACGTCCGAATCCTGTTGGGGGAAGAACGCTGTTGTGACATCTCGTCTGCTGTATCGAGACGAATGCCGAGGTGGAGCTGGGATTTTGCCGTTACTCCGCTTGTTTGACCATGGGGTCTTTCATCGGCGTTGTATCTGCATCTTGATGGACTGCGAAGGAACGCCTTTGTTAACATCTCGTCAGCTGTATCGGAACGATTGTTGAACTGAAGCTGGGATTTTGCCGTCGCTTCGCTTTGTTTCGACTGCAAGGTCTTTTATTGGGGTTGTATCTACACTTTGTTGGATCGCAGAGGAACGTCGTTGTTGACATTGCGTCTGCTGTAACGAGACGAATGCTGAGGTGGAGTTGGGATTTTGCCGTCACTCCGTTTTGCTGACCATGGGGTCTTTTGTTGACGTTGCATTTACATCCTGCTGGACTGCAAAGGAACGCCGTTGTTGATCTCTAAGTTGTCGGTATCAACGTCGAGACCCTGAGGCTAGGGGACATCTTTTTTTTGCTCCGTTTGTTGACATTGTATCTGCAATATTGCTACAAATGTCGAGATTGTTTCTAAGTTGTCTATGAACCATCGAGATTTGGATTCGCTTTCTGGTGGAGCCTGTTGTGAAGGTATGGTTCCCTCTTTGTTTGTGCCCATGAATTGTATACAGGGATCGATGTGATCTCACCTGTAGGGCAAAAGTTTCATTCATTATTTTTTTTTATATATTATTGTTTCCTTTCCGCGATGCTCTATCATTTCAGCTTTTATATCGTGAAGGTCGCGATTGCCCAATCATTTCGGCTATTTTTCGCGGTGCCCGATCATTTCGGCTGTTTATTTTATTTTTACTCGCTGCTTTTTATTGCGAGTTGCCCAATCATTTCGGCTGTTTTATATGCATACGTTTTTTTTACTTGCTGCTTTTTATTGCAAGCTGTCCCATCATTTCGGCTATTTCGTATGCATGTGCGGCTTGCTGGCTTTTCACCGTAAACCTGAAATTAAACACCGATTTCGGCATCAGCACCGCTACAACTGGGATACCGCCAGGAGCGAATCATCATTTGCCTCTGTCGATGTCGAACAAAGGTGGCTTAGCAAACAGAGTTAAGGTCCTGTCGACTAAGGCTTTTAACTTCATGAGCCGTAAGGGTCTCACAAAGGTATTTCTCCCTACAAGTCGTGAGGATCTTGTAGGTGTATTTTCTCCTTAGGAATCGTGAGGATTCCTAAGTGTATGTTCCTCTGTAAGTCATAAGGATCCTACAAGAGGGTTTTCTTCTTGTAAATCGAGAGGACTTACAAGGGTCATGTGAACATATCCCCAATCACGGATGGGACTTGGTTAAGGAAATATTTATTCGCGCCCGTGGATTGTATACAAGGGTTAGTATTGAACCACTTGTAGGGCAACATCGGAGGTTGTGGAGGTTGCTTAAGCACAGGTTTAGGTCTCTGTAACTTAAGACTTTCAAATCTTATGAGCCGTGAGGGTCCCATAAGAGAGTTCTCCTTACGAGTCGTGAGGATCTCGCAAGTGTATTTTCTCCTTAGGAATCGTGAGGATTCTTAAGTGTGTTGCTCCTTTGTGAGTCGTAAGGATCTCACGCGGGTGGTTTCTCCTTACAAGGTCGAGAGGACCCTGTAAGTGTCCTTTAACGAGGTTGCACCCTTTCGGGTTTTCACAAATACTCGCCGGCAGTCCTACTGTTTTTACTCACGGAGCCCTTTCGGGTTTTCATCCGTGCCCATTTTGCTTATGGACGTACCGTTTTTTTTATTCTTTTTATTCTCTTTTTTTCTCTAACGAGGTTGCGCCCTTTCGGGTTTTCACAAGACTCGCCGGTAGCCCTGCTGTTTTTACTCACGGAGCCCTTTCGGGTTTTCATCCGTACCCATTCTGCTTATGGACGTACCGTTTTTTTTAATTTTAATTTTTATATTTTTTATATTTTATTCTTTATTCTTTTTTTTTATCTCGTCCACCTGAGGATGCTGCGGTAGTAGTTTAAAGACGTTTCGGTCGTTTGCAAGTTTTAGGACATTGCGGTCCATCATTAGTTTAAGGACGTTTCGGTCCGCCGTCGCGGTATTTGAGGCGAATCTCTAGTTTTACTGACTTTTCGGTCTATGGGGCTTTCTCTATGACTGAGCATGATGCCCCCGGCGTATCCATCTTTCTCAGAGCGTGCAGTTGTGGCGGGCTCACCTTCCAGTTCTCGGAGATGACGAACTTGCCCTGTTGGTATTGGTCTTCGACCCAGTTTTTGAAGACGTAACAGTTTTTGATCGGATGGCCCAATACTTGGTGATAACGGCAATAATTAGAACTGTTAACATCATCAGGTTGTAGTTGGTGTTTCGGCTCCGGTAGAGTGATAAGCCTGTTATGCACTGCCACTTCGAACAGCCTTCTTGTTTCATCCTGGGGAAATGAGTAAGGACGTCTTAGCCTCTCCTCGAGGGATATGCGTGGACGCATATTGTTTTGACGAACGTCCGGTCTAGGGCCACTCAACTGTTGTTGAGTGTTGGCGACGAAGGTCATTTTCCCCTTTCCTTTATCCTTCTTGCTTGATCTTTTGTTTGCGGGGCCGAGATTTTTTTCGAGTAGCGGGCTATTGCACGGCTGAATGTTCTCGCAACTCCTCAATTCTTTCATTTTTGAAATGGATTCCTTGAGGAGAGGGTTGAGGGCAACTCCTTCGTCAGAGTCGCTCCCAAAGGTGATAATTTGTGATCTCTTGGAGTCGGCTATATGACAGTCATCGGCAGCTCTTTTGCGCTCATCTATCGCATTTTTCCGGTGTCTACGAGCTTCACACTTTGTCCTGTTGAAGTGTTGCTTTTGAGCGACATATCCCTGCCACCAACACTTAAAGGAGTCACAGTCTTCGGTAGGATGTATGATCTTCTGATGATATAAGCAGAAGTTAGGATGCATCTCTACTCCACCGAGAGTATTTTCTTCAGAGGGTGGTAGCTTCATTCAAACCGATAGGGCTTTGGCGAACCTTTTCCTCGTCTTGAATTTGTTTTTATCCACAGCGGGTGACTTTTGATTTGACGGGAGTGCCTTGACTCTTTGGTCCATTCGTCGGTGTTTGGCTCCTTCCAGTATGGCCATCTCACGCTCTTGATTGGCTTTAACTTTCAAACGAATCTCATTCAGGAAGGTATCGATCAACTCGTCTGACGACCGTGGAATTTCTGGTTCAGGGTCCACCCTCGGTTCCTCAGCGTAAGGAGCCTCTTCATCATCCGCCCATGAGTGAGAGATCACATGACAACTCGCTACGTAGTCTTCGGATTCATCTGATGAGTCTTCTCCATCGTTTTCGTCCTCAACAAAAGAACAAGCTGCCCCCATCGTGTCCGTCTTTTTTGGAGTGTGCGGCTGTGGTGGGTTTACCTTCCAGTTTTCAGACAGCGCAAACTTGCCTTGTAGGTACTGATCCTCGATCCATCCCTTAAAGACGAAACAATCCTCGATCGGGTGACTTACCGTTTGGTGGTAAGGGCAGTAATCGGGATTATTGAGATCGCCTGGCTGCAATGGACGTTTTGGATTCGGCAGATTGATGAGTCTGTTGCGTACTGCCAGCTCAAACAGTCTTCTCGTTTTATTCTGAAGAAACGAGTAAGGACGTCCTAGTCTCTCCTCGAGGGATGGGCGTGGATGCGCGTTATTTTGGCGAACAACCGGCTTTGAGTTGCTCGGCTGTTGTTGAGCATTGGCAACGACAGTCGCTTTCCCTTTTCCTTTCTCATTTCGAGAGTCTGGTTTTGGAGGAGACAGTCCATGGCCCATCTGGTCCATTTGGGCTAATTTGTCGATCAACGCCTGGAAGGTGGTCGGCCTGAAGAACATCATGAATTATGAGATGGTCGCTTGCGGATCAAGAGTGCCCACGAACATGCCTACCGCAGGTGCCTCTTCTATGCGTTGTTCGCATTTTGACCATAGGTTCTGCCATCGTGTTGCGTATTGGACCCATGTTTCGCCGGGCCTTATCCTGGCATTTATCATTGCTGTTATCAGGGTGCGTTCACTAGCACTCGCGAATCTTTGTGTAAACAGTAACTCCATCTCCGCAAATGTTTTGACCGAGTCGTTAGGTAGCTCTGAATACCATTCAAAGGTTGTTTCTGCTAAGCTGCCGACGAATTGGCGAAGCAACAGTTTTTCATCGCCTCCAGTGTTGCCGCATAAGGCCCTGAATTGAGCGACGTGCTGATGTGGATTCCCTGTCCCTTTATATACATGGAACTTAGGGATCGTATATCCCGGCGGGTAACTGATTTGGTCATACCAGCCCGGATAGGGTCGTCCAGTTCTAACAGTTTGCCCAGACGATTCACTCGCCTGATGAGCTCGTATTTGCTGAGCTATATAGTCATCCAGTGCGGCCTTGGAAATGGTTTCTTCCTTCGCCGCTGAAAGAGCCGGAGGAGGATTAGGTGTCTCCCCTATGTCGTCTCCAACAATGATCGGAGGGTCTTCAGCTGGAGGGTCCGGGTGTAACATCATCCCTACTATATCTTGGAAGAGGAGCGCCATTTGCTTTATGTTGGCAGCTTGTTCGGCTGCCTCTTTGTCCTTCTTTTCGAGGACTCTGCGTAGATAGTCAGCGTCAGTTTCTTGTTCATGACGCTGCTCTGATGATACTTCCAAACTTTCTTTCGGTTCGGTAAGTGCAGCCATCACAGTCATCATTTCCTGAAGCTTTTGTTGCTGCTCCTGGGATTTTGTCACGGATCGGGTGAGCGGTCGGTGACCTGTCAAAGCACGACTTTCCTCCTTCCCGGAAGCCATATAAACCGTGTGCACTAACATTCCCCCAGACTTGGGGCATCTGTGTTCAGCGCTTTTACGGTTCGCCATATTCACAGGGGCTTTTTGCGGCCTCCTTTTCTTCTGAGTGATTGACGTTGAGAGAGCCGTTGCAATGGGCACCCATCCAGCTGTCGCCTTTTGTGGCTTGACAGGATGGTTTTCTTCTCGCTGAACCTTTATCTTTTTCTGTCGGCGGGAGTAATCTTGATCAATCACCGACTCCTGGACTTGTCGCCAAACTTTATAAATTTTGGAGGACAGCCGCTGAGGGGGCTGCTCTAGCCTCTTCTCTGGAGTATTCTTTACAGGTGAAGGAGTTCGTTTCAACACCGCAGTAGGAGAGTTTCCGCGCACCGCGTTCAGTAATTCAAAGCTGTTCCTGGTTGGAACAGCAGCATCGATCCCCACCGTTGGAGCTGGCGGAGTTATCCCAGAGGGGGAATTGCCCCCAGCCTTCCTCACTCGGCGCCAGTGGCGACGTCGAGCGTGTCGTGCGGATGGAGTTGTTCTAACCGTAGGGGTGACCTCCTCATGCCCCCTGTGTTGGTCATAATCTGCTGGCACCAGCCTTTTAAAGACCGACGTCCGTTGAATGGGGACGGCCAACCTGTCAAAAGCAGACTTCCGAGCAGGGGAAGCAACCTTGGTGATTTCGCCTGAAACTGGAGTAGGGACAGCTATCCGCTTCGGGACAACATCTTCTGGTATTGCTGTCTTTTTCATGGGCCCGTTGGAGCTCTGACCTAGCCTGTTAAAACCCGAGGCAGTGGAGTTGGGCGACCCGTTGAGAGGGACCGCGGTAGTTGTAAGCCGATCAAAGACCGACTTCTTTAGAGCTTCTTGCGACGCTATTGGGGCATTGAAGCTCATCGGTGGGAGCATGGTCCCGAAGAATAGTTCAGTGGTGGCCTGAGTTACCTTCTCCACTGGTATCTTGAAAAGAGAGGCCGCTTGGGGTCCGTAGGTCACTCCTTCAGCAGGGAAGGAGCGAGAGTTGCAGTTGCGGGTAGTGCGATTTGAAGCCATTGATCTTCTGTTTTCTGCACGGAGCAAGACACCAAATCTAAGTACCTTGAATCCACAGGCAACCACATCAAACCGCGATTTGTTCGCGAACACGACACACGAAGTGTGGACTGGAAAGAGGAAAAGGTCCCACCGGGCGTGCCAGAATCTGTTTACCACCGGAAACCAGGAAAGACTGACGTCTTGCCTGAGATTCGGGGCAAATGCTATATGGTTTTATCCATCCACCTCTCCGAAGATGCCAAGTTGATTTATGGCACCATGTATCAGAGGTTTAGACGGATGTGGCCGATGTAGCAGACTTCGTCAGATTCCCCCCCGTTCAAGGGGTTTTTGATTGTGGGGACGCTCTTCCCTGCAGGCGCAAGCCCCTGCAGTTAATTACGCTATCGCATCGCGGTAACAACTTTCTCCTTCTCCAGAATTTCACTTCGTGTCGTGGGTGTTTGTTTTGTTTGTGGTTGCCCGTGGATTGTATACGGAGACTATTTATTTCGTCGCCCGTAGGACGTGGATTAGTCCAAATCCGTATTTTCTTAGATTTGGGTTTGGGGTTTTGGTTTAAGGATACGCTAGCCATTTTGAGGCTAAGATCAACTTAAACGTTTGTTAAGGATACGTCAGTCTAATTTCCAGACTACGATCTACTTAATGGGATCGTTTAGATCCGACAAGAGAGTATTTGGACTCTATTGTTCCAGTTTAGGGACATGGGGGTCCATGTTCCAGTTTAGGGACGTGGTGGTCCATTTAATATATGGCCGTCGGGACCCGTCACCTCTCTGACGACGTTGAAGGATTACAACGACAGGTGTCAGAGGAGTTCGGAGATGTACCCTTAAACCAAAGTTGACTGGGGGTCTTACAGTCCAATTTGGAACTAAAGTCTGTTTGAATGTTTAAGGATACGTTAGCCATATTTGAGGCTAAGATCAACTTAAACGGGACCGTTTAGATCCGACAAAAGAGCATTTGAGGGCTCTATTATTCCAGTTTAGGGACGTAGTGGTCCATTGCCAGTTTAGGGACATGGTGGTCCATTGCATTTGTGGCCGTCAGGACCCATCACCTCTCTGACGTCGTTGAAGGATTACAACGATAGGTGTCAGAGGAGTTCAGAGATGTACCCTTGAACCAAAGTTCATTTAAGGGAGCAGTGTGCTCGGTCAATTTAATTTGAGGACTTATGGCCACGATTGGGCTAAGTCCAGTTGATGATGCTCAACACTTTCATTTGTTTTTGGCCTATTAGGCCTATGCTAGGGTTTTTCCCTTTGTTTAATAATGCATAGCATTAATCTTGGTCTCTGTTGGACCTTTATTTGGGCTTTGCCCCTTTATTTTTATGATGCAGAGTATCTGTTTTGGGCTCTGCCCTTTAAAGTAATGCATTGCATTTTATTCTGACATGTTAGGCCTTTTTGATTTGTGTTCTGTCCCTTTTAATAGTGCATAGCACTTTTGTTTGGTCTGATAGACCTTTCTTTATTGGGCTCTGCTCTTGATAATGCATTGCATTAATTAGTCTGACAGAGTGCCACGTGGCTTGTCAGGTGCTTTGCGCCAATTGAGGAACACAAAGCGCAAGTCCATAGGGAGGTGACGCGTGTCACGCTCAGGAGAGTGCAAGTGCAGTGCGTTGCGCCAGTGCGCTGCGCTGTTGCGCTGTTGACACGTGGCGCGATCTGGTGAGTTGCGCCAATTCATGAGAGCAGTGCTCTATTTTAACAGCGTATAGCGCAGATTGTTTTGGAGCTGACATGTGGCGCTCTCTGGTGGCTTGCGCCAACCCGAGAGCGCAACAGTGTAGACTTTGTAAGTGCAGGGCACTGTTTTATTATTTTGATCAATTTTAGATCAAAGAAAACAAATTTTCTTGTTTTTTAAAGAACCAGTGGTTCATCAAACGGCAATGCCTTTATTATTATTATTATATTTTTTATTGAAGATCTTTGATCTTGTTCTTAGATCAATGATCTTTTTAGAAGAAATTCTTCTTTTATTCAAGGTTTTTACCTTTCTTTTCTTTGAGCTCTTCAAAATTTTCTTTAAAGGAGTTCTCTCTGTGTTTTTTTTTTGCTGTGTTCCTCCCCTTTTGAGTTGGGGTTTAGGGGTCTTTATATAGTGCCCATAGATTTGTTAAGTTTGTTAAAGAGATTTTTTTCTGAGTGATTTGGGGAATTTTCCCCACCGTTGGATCTTTGATCCAAGGGCTTCTGTTTTACAGAAGACAATCTTCTTGTTTTAACAAGAACAGAAGGATCTTACTGAATTTTAATTCTGTTTGGCGCAAACGCACCTGCGCCTGACACGTGTCGCGCAGCGCAGAGCGCGGCGCAACTGCGCTGCCACGTGTCGTGCAGCGCAGAGTGCAGCGCGAGTGCGCTAGCGTAACTGCGCTGACACGTGTCGCACAGCGCAGCGCAACTGCGTTTGCGCTGACACGTGTCGCGCAGCGCAGCGCTTGCGCAACTGAAGCGTTGCTTCCTTTAATTTTGTTTTTTAATAGAGCCTTGCTCTGATTGGGCGTACTGCCTTGGGCGTTGCGCTGGCGTATCAGATTCTGACACGTGACGTGTTGCGCGCAGCGCACAGAATTTGAAGCGTTGTTTCAAAATTTGAATTTTTGAAATTCAAACAGAGCCTTGCTCTGATTGGGGGAAACACACATCTATCTGTGATATGATCTTCTACCAACCATGGAGTTACATTGATAAAAAATTTGAATGATTGGTTTTAACTTTTGGTCTTTATAAATCTTTGAGTAGACCGATAATATTTACCCCCCTCCCCCACTTATGTTGAATTTCACCGCTTAGTAATGAAAACATTGTTTTACTCAAGTTTGGGAAGGGGGAAGAAGACAAATATTTTTACATAGCTCTTGAAAGAATAGAAATTTTTGCACGATTGTGAGCTAAGAACAAATTTGGGGAGGATTTTAATGTCATTCATTCTTGAACCCTTCTTTATATTATTGAGAACTTTTTCTCTCAAGTCTACAGGTTTTGAGCTTAAAGGATGATATCAGTAAGGACACTGCTGCAAATAGGTTTGGGGGGGAGGTTTGTGCTTATTCACGTATCATTTTGCATTATACTATAAAAATAAAAGCACTAAATAAAAAAGAAAATGAAAGTTAGAAAGTGAAAAATATATATGAAAGAAAGGAAAAAATTTAAGAAATGCAAGAAAATTAAATGTTTTAAAACGAAGCTAGTAATAGGTAGACATGAGCTGTTGTCCCAAGGGTTAGTAAGATGAAGGAAATTACTGATCTGAAGATAGAAATAAGTCTGAAAAATAGTCCCTATTTTTGAGTCCAAACTTCTGAGCGCTGATACCATACTATATGCACATTCACACATCTTGAAACTTAGGATAGTAGAGGATACCTTAAGATGTTCTTATCTAAAAGTCTTGGTATGAAGAAAAAAAATATAAATTAACAAAAATATAAATGACACATAAAATATAAATAGTGGAAAAAAATGAACACTGGTTTTGTAATTACTTAAGGCAGCATAAAAAAATATAGCGAGAGTGCCTTATCACCTAGTGCCTTAGACCAACTGGTTTAGGAGTCACCGCTAAGCCATAGGTGTTGCAAGACTATGATATTGCTAATTACGCCTTAATAAGTGAGCACATTCGGTAATCGGTTGGTTAGTGCCTCAAGAAATATTAACGGCCGCATAAAGAATGTGTGAGCAAATCCATATAAAACATCACCGAGTAAAAACTACTAAGGAATATGGATAAAGGGTATGATAGCTTGAATTGAATTCTCCAAGTGTAGAAATATCTTTTATACACACGTAGGGGTGTATGATCGATATTTGGAGGAAAGATAGGTAGGAAAACTAAATATGATGTTTTATTGAGAGATGATGTGATTTCCGACATCTTTTCAAGACCGTTAAGATAGGGCTCATGACAACTAAAAATCTAGTGTAGTTTGAAACACTTATTTTCAAGTTTTTTCTTTTATATGTTTCTTATCTTTGTATGTAACTTTCATTTTGGGATTTTTATCTTATTGGAAGTAGTTGACCAGTTGATGATCACTCAGATATGTGGATCGCTTTAGACCTCTTGATCTCTTCGGTGATGATTTTTGATGTGAAGCTCTCGGTCGTATATATAGTCACTGGAACTAGAAACCCTAAATACCATACGTGATTATATGCTGATACGATCCAATCCCCAAAATCTCTCATCCAACGGCTTCAAATATGCCGCGGATCCACCGCAAATAACCTATATTGGCCGCCCAACCGCCGCAGTCTTGGAGAATCAGGTTCTGGAATTTTTTGTGCTGTCTTGTTTTGATATTTGGAGATCCTCTAAATGTATATATTCTGATGATAATGAACTGAGTCTCTGCCGTTGCTAGATCTTACGATTTGCTTCAATATTCTAGCAGATTTGATTCCGACATCTTGATTTATCCCGGATCTCCTGGATTCCAGACCTGAGCTAATTTGCACAATATCTCAAATCAAAGTGTTAGTAGTATTTGGTAATTTTGAGATATTATCCTAACCATTTTATATGATATTATATGTTAAGAATTTTGATTAGAAATATTTGATATGATATGCATATTTTAATTACTAATATTTTATATAAATATTATATGCATGTATTTTCCCTCATTATGTTAATTATAATGTAGAAACATATGATAATAAACTTTTTACACAAAAACCCCCATATGTTCTATAATTACAATAAACAACTTTTAGAACTTAACAATAATGAGGGAAATAATCATTCAAATATGCAATATTTTATACTAATCAGCAACTTCCCGCCCAGCCACTCTGCGGATCTAAAGCCCTCATCAAGAGGCGACCGAACAGTTTCCTGCTCAACTCATCTTCTGAGCGCAGTTTCCTGTCCATCCACTCTGCAGATTTAAAGCCCTCATCAAGAGGCGACCGAACAATTTCTTGCTCGGCTCATCCGCTGAGGGCAGCTTCTTGCCCGACCTCTCCGCGGATCTAAAACCCTTGTCAAGAGGCAACCAAACAGTTTCCTGCTCGGCTCATCCACCGAGAGGTAGCTTCATGTCCGACCACTCTGCGGACCCAAAGCCCTCGTCACGGGGCGACCGAGCAGTTTCCTGCTCGGCTCATCCAAGGTTGAATCCAGAGGCGCCGACTTACGTATACTTGGTGTTCGATTGTTCGTACATCACGCTCGATCGTCACCTCGACTATGGGGGGTGAAGAAGGGCGTCGACCTACCTATACTTGGCGTTCGCTCGTTCGTATGTCGCGCTCGATCGTCACCTCGACTCCAGGGTGAAGAAGGGCGCCGACCTACCTATACTTGGCATTCGCTCGTTCGTACGTCGCGCTCGATCATCACATCGACTCCGGGGAGGAATGGCGCCAACCTACCTATACTTGGCATTCCCTCGTTCGTACATCGCGCTCGATCGTCACCTCGACTCCGGGATGAGGAAAGACACAGATCAACCTATACTTGGCATTCGCTCATACGTCGCGCTCGCTCAACTCTCAACACTCGACTTTATATATACTCGAAATCCGCAAGACCCCGACTTATCTACGCTTGCAAAAATAGAAACATTACATGAGCGGGTTAAAAATACTTTATTTATATTCAACACTATGTACATGGTATTATAGCCTCCCCTGCCTTACAAAATACCCAGAGGCTTACAAAATCTAATAACTAAGGCGGGGGAAGCTCAAGCTGCCTTCTCGGCCGGCGCTTCTACCTGCCCGGCGCTTCCATCAGGAGCTACGATGGCGACCTCTGGCTCGGCGCTTCTGCCAGCCACTTCTCCTCCCCCTACTGGCTCAGCACTGCCTCCCTGGAGCACTTTCTCGGCAAGGGGATACCTTGCACGAAACTCCTGATCATCAAACCCGGGCACAAATTCCTTGAAAACGTCAAGGGCATTGTGCTACCCGATGGCAACATAGTCGGTAAGGTCGATGTAGAATTGATCGGAGGCCTTGTACTCCTCCACTGCCTTTTTCGCTCCGACCTCGAAAAACTTCGCCGCCTCGTAGGACGCCCAGGCATCCCTCTTGAAGGAGTCTCTCTGCCTTTTCATAGCGTTAAAAAGCCCGTTGACCTCCTCCATCTGGGCCTGAATAGTCCGATTAGAGTTCGTCAAGATCCGATGGGACTCCTTCAATTTGGTGATCGTTAGGCCCTCTACGACCAACCTCGAGTCGAGGAGTGCCGCATTTTCCTCCGCCTGTTGCAGTTGGGCGAGGAGCTCTTCCTCACGCGAGGAAGATTCACCGGCCTTCTTCATCACCGGGGCCACCTCCTCGGTCTCCATGGTGGCGAGAAGGGCACAATGCTGCAGGACCTGCGGGAAACAAGAACCGCAGTAGGATCTAAGACAGAGGAAAAAACACTTGGAGAAATTTAGGAAAAATTACCGAACTGAACGGCCTCCTGAGCTATCGCCGCCACTTAGGCCTTCATGGTGCCTCGGGGAATCTTTTCCCTCGCCGCCTTCTCCATGTCTGCCAGTAAGCTGTCGGTCACAGAGAGCCCCGAGGGAACCTCGATGCAGAAGTTGTCCTCCTGCACCTGTATCCCGACAGGGGTGGCCGCCCCCTCTTCTGCCTCTTGAGCAGGGATTCAGCAGGGGGCGGAACCTTCGTCCTAGCCCGGGGCGCCGGATTCTGCGCATGCTATTGTCCTCCTACGCGGTGTTCCTCCGGAGGAAGGGGCTGCGGAAACCCTGGCCGAAGGGGCTTGCCGAGAAGCCGTGCTCGGTATGGGTCAGGACGAGCTCGCACCACCGCCCTTCCTCCCCTGGGCCTTGGCAGTCATGGCTGCCATAATTTTCGAGCGATCCATCGGCTCTGCGAGATTCACATAAGAGAAAGATCAACGACCAAAAACAGCAAATTTAGGATAAAAACATGCCAAATTTAAATAGATCGGCGAAGCCCTAACTTACTCCTAAAGTGCACAGGACCGAGTCCTGCCCAGCTCAAAGCTTGATCGGAAGCAAGACATCGGCCTGCTGGATCGGATCCCACTACGACGTCACTCTTTCCTCTGGGGCATTCGACTGCCTAACCTAAGGCAATCGGCCCTATGCCACCTAATAGGCACGGGCCAATCCTCACCCTCCGGAGGCCCGACGAAGACAATCTTCTCCTTCCATTCATGGATGGAAGAAGGGACGACCACTACCCCAGACCCGGCCGCTCTACCCTTGTGTTTTTTGAAAAAAATATACACCCAGCTCGGTTTATCCTTATTGGTACGGGGGTGATTTTTATAACAAAGAAAGAAGAGGAGAAGGCTCAAATTGAAAGGGATCCGATCAATCTTTAACTTGACCAGAAACCCGAGGAGGATTCTCTAAGAATTCGGTGCTAGCTGGTCCGGAGCGAGTCGGAAATAATGGAGCATGGCGCAAATTTCAGGCAAGAAGGGCAGACGCATCCCTGCCCGGAATACTTCCAAGTGCAGAGCAATCTCATTGTCTTGCACCTGGTTTGCTCGCTCGCCCTGCCTGGCCAGACGAAGTGAATAGCCAGGGGAAATGTGGAAACGAGCCCGGATATCGGAAAGCTCATCTAAGCGATTCAAAACTGAGGGCGCATCGCGGGTATTTCCGATGCGCGTCTTAGGGGCCTTTTTGCCCCCGACAATGAAGGACAAGGTCGTCGTTCCCCCTGGGGGCGAGCCCAATGCAGAAGACAATGTCACACCCCGGTTCCCAGTGTACGGGTAAAGGACGTGACGAGACCGCTACGTATTTACTCTGAAGTAAATACGCTAAGCGTATCTAAGCAATATAAAAATAAATGCACAAGAAACAAAATATAATAAAACAGCAACTTTATTTATTCACATTTCTTTTTACAATACATGGAAAAGTAAATACATGGAATAAAGCGATGCCTAAACAGTGGCATAACAGAAAAGGAAATGTACCGAAATAAAAAGCGTACAATGAACTAAAGCTCTGGGTCTTCAATGAAATGGTCCAAGTCTTCGGCGCTGGGCTCGATCTCTTGAGTGTTCAGATCACCTGACGACATTCAAGAAGAAAGAGAAGGAATGTCGTCAGCGAACAATCGCTCGATAAGTCTCAAAGATAAGGGAGAAATAGAATAGACAGAGGGAGAAAGTAGCTTTTAAAGTTGTATTATATTATTTTAGTGTTAACACTGTTGTTTGTAGTTTGGTACAGAAGGATGCCAGTGTATACGAGAGGAGTCTCTATATGCCAGAGACTAGAGGCAAGTGTAGTACAAGGAACCGTTTATGCCACGGTACAACAGCAAATGGATTCAGATTAGGTGTATTAATGGTTGCTGTCTCGTGCCACTTCTAACACCTTCCGTACCAATCTACCCCTTAAATCCCGCGAAGTATTGATTGTATTGTTTTTATTGTAACTTGTATTGTCTTGTAATATAATTTGTATAATTGGATGACTTGCTGAAACCATGATATCAGTAAATGGATGTAACTGGAGAATCATGGATGTAACTGCAGAATCATGGAAATGGAAGTATATCCATGGTTCAGTTCGGTCAATATAAATTGAATAGATTGAATATATAGATTCATGTTGAATTGTAATGTTGTAAATTGTACTTGAATCATATTCAAGTCAGATTATTAAAGAGAAGACTCAGTCTGAGTCAGACAACTAGAAAAGTAAATTGAAGTCCTGATTGTTTTGATGTTATCGGTAACCGCTGCACATGGGCGGCAGGATTTGTGTCTTTTTCAAAGACGATTACCGTGTTGATAACACCGTTGTTTAGTTGTCTACCTTAAATATGCAAGCACCCACTTCTCCGGCTCCCTGAGACGCAAGAGATTGGTCCCGCTTAAATCTATATTTACTACGGTCCTTAGGGTAATTTATAGAACCTGAGCGGGTTTTATGTAAAAATATTTTTATATACTTTTTAAAATACACCCCAAGTATTTAATTATCTTCTTTAGAGTTGTAATAATTGTAGATTTTATATTTGTGATATTTCTAGTGAAAATAACCTACTTTCATAATATATGGTATTTATTTGTAATATTGTATTTGTATGGAATTCATGGTATTTTAATGTAAAGTGCTTCTTGTGATTTTAGAAAGAGTTGGAATATTTATAATATCATAAAATAGATATTTTGATGTTACATATATATATATTTATACAAAAATAATTTTTAATATATATATTATATTTCTAGAAATTTCATTTTCTTTAGATGTTCGTATTTTAAATCTCTCGAGACCGAATGCTCCTTACGGAGGTCTGCATCTCGCACTACTAAGCCCAGGGATGTGCGATAATCCGCACCATCCCAGTTGGATTCCCTAAAATGGGTTGTAGCGGCGCTTTGCAAAGATTTGTGTAAAATACTTGATCTTTTAGAAAATGGTTTTATTAATTCATGGTATTTATTTGAAATGTTTCGTTTTCCCGTATTCTAGGTTCCCAAAAGTTTAGTGCTATGTTGCATATGAGTGTTGTGAGGAGGTAGGTCATTACCTCGTGATCTACTTAAAGGCATAGCAAGTTTGTGATGTTTTAATGTCGAAATAAAACTATATGGTATTTTAGTGAAAAAGTACGGTAAAAATTTAATTGAAATAGATTGTCATGAAACTTGTTCAACATATTTATTAATGTTTAATGATCAACATGTAAGAGTTTTTGTGTGATTGTATTTAAGATAATGTTGGATTTTGAGAAAGAACTGAATCGGAAATCGGATTTGTTCCGATTCCGTTGGGTTTTAGAATCTCGTATTTTTAGGAAAAGAATAGAGAAGAGGGAGGGGGAATTACGGGTTTAGCTTAAAGAGGAGAGGGAGAGGGAGTGGACGTAGCTTCCGGTGCGTCGTTTCGTCGCCGGGATCTTCTAGGGTTGTCGCCGGAAAAATCGCCGGAGCTTCGCCTTTCGCTTCTTCCAAAGTACACTAGGGTTCTAGGAAATTTCTTGAGAGTTTTGTTCAGAATTTTGGAGTAAGGGGATAGTGTTTAGGGGTTGTATTTATAGGGTTAGGGTAGGTGAAAGGTTAAAATGAAAAAAATGTGATAAATGTAATAAAATGTATTAAAAGTGGAGTAATTGGGGTTTTAAAAGAGTTCAGGTACTGTTCCAAGGAATTAAACCATACAGATGTGCAGAGAAGACCAAAAGACACAATTTGAGTGTTGGGGACTCGGCGGAATCGGTCAGTCCGGCCGGCGGCGACGGCCCGAGTCGGCCGGTCCGCCGGCCGAGTTGGCCGATTCCGGCCGAGTCAGGTGGCCGGAATCCCCCTCGACAGTTGATGATCCCTCTGGCATGGTTGTTTTTCAGGGTGCAGTGGGGGTTTTTGTGAGATATGTACCTGTAAACTCTTGGTATTCTAAAAATTCAAAATAAAACAATATTAAAAATAATGTGGGGTATGGGATTTGAACTCTGGTGGCTTAGTTCAGCCATGCAAGGTATTACCAATGAGCTACACGCTCCTTCTTGTAATTAAAGAGTGAATTAATTATTTATAGCAATCACAGTAAATGCAAATACCCTAAATATATATTAATTTTTAAGCAAATTTTTGTACACTAAAATTGGAGTTGTTGCAGACAAAGATGAAGAGGAAGAAGAACTCTCTCGGCTATCGAAAGCCGAGGAGGAAGAAGACCCACTGGACCCAGCATCAGAAGCTAAAGCCTCATTGCCCGACTCGATCCCAACTACATCAATAGATATTTCGGAGAAAGACATCTAACCTGATTCAAGGAAGGATTGGCCGAAAAAAGATTTTTTAGGCTGATGTTCCGACCTAAGTAGCTGTGCGGCGGGCAATCTTCACACGGCAAAGACGACTAGGGCAAAATATCTGCCTAGGGATGGCCTCCCCTATTTATACACTCAGCAAGAAAGCATCCAACGGCTTGAATCCATTCCCGCCGAAATGAAGCATCATACCCAACGGCCATAAGCACTCCACGTGGCAGCCGGCCATTGGACACCTCCCCCTCACTCGGATTCGAATGACAACCCCTCACGTTCCGCCACCCTACGGCGGACATATGGCACGAAGGCCAACATACCGAGCGAGTGAAGTGGCGTCCCTTTTAAAGCGCAATCATTTCACCGATCCCCTGACGTCACCAAAGATACACGCAGTAATTAAGGCGTACGGTGAAACGCCATGTGGACTCGAAAATCGAAAAGACGTAACCGCCGAGCGTCATGTCGTTCCCGGACAATCCACCACGAAGAGTTCTCGACACCAAGCTGAGCAGAGGAAACCAAGCATACCACTCTTGACCCGACCCATAAATAGGTCGGAACGAGAGTGGGGGGGCTAATGATGATGCTCATAAGTAGGAATTTCCCAGATCACGACACGTAGCGGATGGCGTATCATCCACGTAAGCCCATTAGATTTCTGGAGGTTACGGAGCTGGAATAAGTATGATTCATTGGGGGCATTCCTCGGCACCTCGTCTCCGAGGTTGCATCCGACCTTTCGGAGATCTTCCCGGAGTATCTTCCATATTCACCTAGCAACCAGCCAACAGCTCACCTCCGAGCAATCTTATAACCGAGCTTACACAGCCTCCTTGCTCATCTCCGAGCTGATACAGAGCTGAGCTTTCTCGGCCTCCTCGCTCGTCTCTGAGCTATTCGCCGAGCTTAGCTTTCTCGGCTTCTCCGTTCAACCGGGAGCACGGAACCCAAGCACCCCCGTAACAGCTCCGTATATTTCGCCAAAATAAGATCTCCGCCGCTCCACGTCCCGCGTCCCACGCTGGCGCGTCTCTCCATTAATGAGCGTATCCCGCTATTAATGGACGTACTCCGCTATCAACACGAACGTGACGCAAGGGCGTAACGGACGGCGAGAATCTTGCGCCGGTTCGCTTCAAGTGACCGCTATATAAACTCTCTCTTCCAGACGACTCGGGTAAAAAGAAAAATCCATTCCAATACGCCGCTATCCTGCCATTATTCCCCAGTAGTTACTTGATCGTCGGAGGGTCCTACAGTGGTTTTCCATCCCGGGACTTCCCTTGCAGGTAGCTCGGTGTCAACGACAACCAACAACCCACTCAGATCCACACGCTTAACCCTCACATCAAATCTCAACCGTTTAACACCGCTGGCAGTAAGATCAACGGAGGATAACATCTGAGAGAGATTCCGATTTCCATCAACCCATATAGCTTATAATAGCCTAAGTATTAAAACACGGCAGATAAATGCCCAAACATTCTTTTTTAATGTCGTTGGCTGTGTGGAAAAAGAGTTTGGGTATTTATCCATTATGTTTTGAAAGGCAAGTATTTATATGCTATATGTGTGAAGCTTCGGGAATTTATATGCTGTTTAGTCTACAATATTTGGTTCTCTGTTTCGTGTTGTACTTCTGTTCTTTGCATTCATGCATTTTAAATTTTAAGGTATTTGGAAACCATCTATCAATTGTTTGTCCGTTTTTCATTGAAAATTGCCATAGCATATATTAATTAAGAGGTGGTTTTCCGAGTACAGTCTGATAGACATTTTTGGAAAAAATCCTAATGGATGCATCATGCTTCATAAGTATCATAGGAAAGAAAAAATTCGAAAAAAGCGCAAACAATAGAATCCACCAAAAGATACAGGTTTTTATGGCGGGTGAAACTTGGAGGTGTCTCATCTTCAGCTTACTGCATAATAAATCACTGTAAATGAAACTATATTCCATTTTCTAGTATATGGGATCTTCATAAAATGCTTTGAGAATTAATATACTTTGTTTGCTAAAATTGTAGTGGTCTATTTATTTTATAGAACAAATACTTGTCTTATATTACGATAACAGTTGTCTGATCCGTGTGTCACAGCAACACTTGTTTTATTCATCAAATCAAACTTTAAGTTGCAAAGATAACCGTACACGAAAAAAATTAATAATAATATAATTTCAAAGAATTTGTCAACCAGCCACACAACTTTCAATTGGATTTATGCTTTTAAAAATGAGCAATACTTTTCCTCCCGTAATTTTTGACCGGCCGGATCCACAGCATCAAGATAATAGCGTCAAATAGTTAGACCTATGGTGTGGATCTCGATAAACTTTTTGGGTTACAAATTGTGGGAGGAAAAGAATTTTTGTTTAAAAATAATAACTTTCTGCTATATAATTATCAAACATCTGTTAGGGCTGGCTTATGTTCATCTTCTAAGCCTTCAATAAACCCTAACTAACTCCGCTATAAATCCGCTTTGCAAATCTCTCTCTCTCTCTCTCTCTCTCTAATCTCTCGCTGAAGCGACTCTTCGTTCTTTTTGAAGAAAATGGCGGTACCTGAAGCTGCGCTGGATCCAATCAAAGAAACCCTAGCTTGTGTCGATGAGCTGCAAACCAATCTCCTCAACTTCTTGGCGGCGGCGGAGGCCGGCGTCATCGCCGAGCTCCGGCCTCTCCAGCGGGCACGTGCTTTCCTCGTTCTCGCCCAGGTCTCTTCTGCTCTCTTAGCATAAAAATCGCAGCTTTACTCGTTTCTTTCTTCCTTGTAAATTTCTCATATTCGATTGATTGGGATTTGTCTTGGGACAGTGAGATTGAGATGTAATGGGATTAAAGTTGATGATCATCCCATCAAGACGGAGCTTGTAAGATTTCATGTCAATTTGCAGTTTAATTTTAGTGAATTTAGTAATTTAGTGCTAAATTATTTGTTTTGGGTGTGTTTATGTTGATGATTAAGCGATTGCGTTTTACTTGCAGGAGAGATTGAGCTTGTGTGAAGGGAAATTGGAGAGATTTGGGGACTGGAATAGAGGTAATTTACTCTTCTTTTGACTTTTATTCTTAGTCATCGGCAGGATTTGCTTGCATTTGGTATTCTCGCTTATGGCTTTGAAAAAAGTTCAAAACTTTTGTTTAGTCACCATTGATTGCCATCATTGTCCATAGAGTTGATCTGCTTTATGAAACCTTCATGAATGATGCAAAATAACCATGAATTGTTTGGTTTCGGGAAATCGTATCCCCTGTAAATGTACACAACCTGCAAGATGTTAATGTGTTTGGATCCATGATCCCAGTTCATTGGTGAACATCGACAAGCCCAATTTGGAAGGAACATGGTGCTTTTGACAGTGGATGCTTCCTTCCATTATATAAACCATGTCTCATTCATTTCATTGGGGAGATCTCATTTCTCACCGTCACAAGCTTCTATACTTATCCCAAGACTATTCAAATATGTGAATAGTATTTTTGTTCGTGTCTAATATCTCTAAGGCAGATACAACTTCTTCTTTTTTCTGTTCTCATAGCGAACATGAACATAATGAGGGTTTTGGTGCTCTTTGTAATTCTTAATGGATGGTCCTTTATCAGTTGTTTTGCTAGCATAATTACCCAATCGATCTCCCACCTTGTCATCACCTCATGCAAAGGAGATGTCTCCTTATAGGACTGTAATTACCAATGCATGCCTACATGGTCTGGTACCCTTGGAAGGGACACAATTCTTAAGTAGATGGAGTTAGTCGGACCAAGCAACTTACTCTTTTTGGACATCATCTACATGCTCTTAATTGAGATGCTAGATTTTGTGGTGAGCTGAATGTTTTTTGTATGCGGTGTGTTTCTTTGAACCGCCTGGAGTTCAGAAACACTCTACAGTCCCCGAATTAGTTATTCTTGGTAGTTGCGTGGGTTCTCTATGTACGAAGGTGGTCCCCATGGGCGAATCTATGTGCAAGGTTGATGGGGGCATGTGGTCCCTATGGATTTGCGGAAAAGCATAAGTAGGTCTATTGAGTTTTGGAAACATAATATTGATTAAGAAGATTGCCAAAAAGTAGATAGGTCTACGTAATTGGTTAATTTAGGCAAGTCCATAATATTAATTCATTCTTTACCATCTGATTGCAAGTATATGATCAAATAGAAAACTATTAAATACTTTTGACTAAATAAACAGCTGAAAATATAAGATGATCTTGATTATACAGTTAGTGATTTCCACCAAATAAGTAAATATCAATGGGTAGTTAGTGTAATTCCACTAAACTGCCAAAAACTATACTTGTTTTTCTACTAATCCGTCAAAATTTTGTATATTGATAGATAACTACCAATCCGATTACAGAGATAAAAGCATGAAATTCACAAGTTTTTTTTCCGTTTATATAGGATTTTATTGTCTGGATCAACATGGATGGTGATGTTCCAAACAAATACTCATAAATGTAAATTCTTTTTGCCGCCGTAGGAGGAAATCCTTCCATGTTGGTTGAGATTCTAATTTCCCATATATAGGTTATTTAATACTTTCTAGCCATTTTTATGCAATTAGATTAATATTATTTTGTTGCCATTATATGAATTCGAGTCCTTAGTGTTACCCAAAAATAATGGCAATGTATATAAAATAGTATAAGAAATTCATGGTGTTCTCTTTATATTTTACGTAGTATTCCGTTGCATTTGCTAATAGAACTCTTTTGGTGCCCCATCTGACAAATTTTTGTGATGCCCCTGTAGGTCCTACCATGAATCGGAGTGAATTTAACTATTGGCCTTCACTGGATCTTGAGTCAGCACATTATGATTACCACTCTTTATTATTATTCTGAAGAAACTTGTTTCTTCTCTGCATGTTGGTAGATAGCTTTTCTGTATCATGAAATTTGGGTCTGTGGGCCTTGCTTCGTGATCAAATAACTTTTTTTTGAGTTGTTTTATTGATTGCTGATGCTATTTACTGTTAACAAAACGATGCTGATCTTTCTGTGACTCTGTCCTTATCTTGGATACAGATGAAAAGAAATACTACACCCTACAGTTTGATTAATTTCAATATGCAAGGAAGTATAAACATTTATGGTATTTAATTTTGTCATTACATTATGAATTTGCATAGCTGGTTTTGAACTTTTAATGAATTTTGTTTCTGCTATTTCAAGTTTCCCCCCATTAAATTATTGGATTACTTTATTTGTGACTTTTTCTTTGCTAAAATTCGGCTGATTTTCTACAGAACCATTACGTCCCTCAACTACCATAAATCGCCAGGCAGCGGCGCGGTTCATTGAACACTCTATACCTGATTTAACACCAGGTATAAGACCATAATATCTTTATGTTTAACTGCTTCCTTCTGCTGTTTCCTGTTACAAGGCATTTTTTTTGTTCCCTCTCAGGACAAAGGCAAAGTATGAGAGAAATTAGTAGAGGAAAGGGAACAGGGGGTAGCCTTTTTTATGAGAACCATAGGGCCCAAAAGAAAAGAAAACATTCATCATCAGAAAAACAGTCTGCTCGTGCTGCTGCACAGGAGTTTCTTGAGAAAGCGGCACGTGAGCTTCTTGGCTCCAGTGATCACGGAGTGAAGGGTCCTTTACGAAATGAGATATCTGATGAAGAGGGCGATCAACATGTTGGCTGATTATCTTATTCGTTGGTTCTTCAGGTAAACATAAATCCCTGACCATTTTCATTATTCCTTTGTTGACACCTGCAAGACTGCAACAATACATGCTTTTCTATCCATATATCATAGCAGTAGGGACTTATACCTTGTTTTAACTAATAGCTTCAGACGCTACCATTATTTAATTATGTTCGGAATTTTGTATTGGATTGTTTTAGAAGAATTTTATTTAAAGTGGTTTTTTGAACCGCTTGAAGTGGTCTGATATGTGTTTAAGCTGCTTAAAGTATTGTGTTTCTCATAGTACCAGATTGCATATCTCAACTTGTGTCATTGTTTGAGTTTTCCAGGATCACTGTAATTTTGAGACATCATACAAATTGTCTTATATATACCAATATGCTTTAATGGATGCAATTCAGAATTCCTGGCTGTGTGGCTTTAATTGATCAACTCCTTAGATTGGGTGGCAAAATAATCTCCTGAAAGCATATCTGATGACAACTTTTATAAGGTCAAGACACAGAAAGCAGAATACCTTCAAGTTCCACGAAAAATAACATGAAGACAAGACATTGAGCTACTACATTCCAATCAAAACACTAGACCTACTGCTATGAAGCACAAGAACATTGTGTACTATTTACTACTCGTTGAAGTGTGTGTGGTGGCGGCTGAGCTAGTTTTTTTTATGCTTGAGCACATAATAAGTTGAGTGATTTTACCACAAGTATGATTTCAAGGGGATTTTGAATGAACTCTCAAAAAAGGAAAAAATCACCTCCTCTCTCTCTCTCTCTCTCAACACACACACACACACCTGTCTAAACCCTTAAAGAGTACCTCTCTCTCTCTCTCTCTCTCTCTCTCTCTCTCTCCCCCACAACACATACACCCCCTTGTCTAAACCCTTAAAGAGTACTTGCACGTTTCTCTAAAATTATCCAAACAGAAATTCACCAAACTACCCCCTACCAAAATACTCATCTGCTACTGGGATAAGCAACCTGAAATCTGACACAAATCCAGTTACTGCTTAATACGAGTAATAAACCCAGTTTGATTCTCATTCCTGATTTCATCAACTCCTTGTTAGGCTTGTTTCCTATTATCTCTCTTGTTTCGGATAAGAGAAGCTCATGCTTGTTGGTTTGAAACTTTTAAAAAGATCTTAAATCTGCTCCTGTTAGATCCATGTTTTAGAGATGTAGCCCATACTTTGTCTCAGCATCTATAAAATTTATGATTGATCGGGTGTTCTAATTCTTAGGTGCATTCTCTAGGTGAAGGATAGATATTATGAATGACTATGAGAGTTATGGTTTTTAAAGGATCATGCTTTATAGAAGTGAAGTGTCATTAGTTAAGTTGTCAAAGATTCAAGGATAATGTGGATTAGTTATATATAAATACCAATCATTGTCGAGATAGGGACTAATTACCTGTTTTACAGCAATCGGAATAACCAGTTAGGACAATGTTCAAATTCTTATCTGGACTGTTTTCTCTGAAGTTCTCTGCCTTGAGGCATGCAGATAGGGAATTTGAGCTCAATTTAGACATGTCATCTCTTACATAGAGGAAGGGCTTCTCATGATAGAAAGGGTAAACTGGAAAAAAATGCCCTTGACTATTGCTATTCTTCACTAAAATACCTTAAACAATTTTAATTACAGTATATTTCCTTCAACTACCATCATATTTCTCACTAAAACACCCTTGCCTGCATACCACTCAGTTAATTAATTTATTGTCGGCATGGTTTTCTAGGGGACAAAAATATGCCTACCTAAATGACACTTTCCTACCTCGTCTTCCTTCCCCTCTGTCCTCCACTTGCTGCCTCCTTCCGTCTCCTTCTCTACCCTTTCCTTTCCTCCTCGACCCTTCTCCTCCATACCTCCACCACTTACACCTCCTCCTCCACCTCTCCTCAACCACCACTGCCTCCTACTACTATCACACCTTCACCGTCTTGCGCTTACCCTCAAAACTCCTTGATTCCGTTGTGTCCGACAGTCAACTCGCCATCCCATCGGTATTTGATCTGAACGGGACAAAAAGGTAAAACACCAATTTCTATTAACACTATCAGGGTATTTTAGTGTTAACATAATTACTTAAAGGTGTTTTAGTGCAAGTAAAATTGTTTAAGGTATTTCAGTGAAAAGCGGACCCTACAAACGTGGGATAAAGGCTTGCTGCTGCCGCCGCCGTATTTTACTGAAATAACAACGATAGTTGAGGGTATTTTAGTAAAATTTACTCTAAAAGAAATAACCGGTGTTCTTCGTTTGATCTCTGGCGTCGAACTTATTCTGATAATCTCTATTGGATTTAGATCCGAATAGGTTATATATTTCATTGTGTGGCCAATATATCAACGGCAACTGTGGATTTCTTATCTTGCCGTCCTTTAGAAATAGAAGACTTCGTGCTCTTACTAAAGTGATGGATCCATGTATTATGGAATGTTGCAAACTTCTTTCATATGCTCTGTATTCTTAAATAATCCATAGTGTGCTTGACTTATTTAGATTTTTTTTTTTTCAAATACCATTTTGTCTTCTTCCATCATCAAACAACAGCTGACAGAAGCTTCTTCGTTTGTAACAGGTGCTTAATCTGATGCCTCAAATTGAACTTCTGATGGAATTTTCAATCAAACAAAAACAGGTTCTTCATTTTATGAGCTTCGCTTGTAAGATTGCTCAAGTGATAATCTGTAATAATTATTCGAAATTTTGTTATTTGAATCATTGAGAATGTTCTAGGAGTGTCTTTATGAAAACTTAAGCTTCTGCTTTGATTTGTATCGCATACCAAGAAACCATAGATCATGTTGGTTCTTCCTTATGCTTTCAAAGATGGTGGGTGCGCCTGGATGTTGAAGTCCTGCTGTTGATCTGATGTCGTTTCAGTGACCAGGACTGGTTGCAGACGTGGGTCCGACACGGTGAAAATTTGATTTGCGTGCTGGTGCCTGAAAACTATTATCCGGATGCGTTTATTGGTATACCGAATAATTAGTTCCACACAACCCTGCCGATTTCAGCTTTTTCTTGTTTTCTTCTCTCTTTTTGAGATGGTGAGGTTTTCCAATATCAGTGTGAAAACGTCTCATTGACCGCATCAAAATGTCTCTTCAAACGAATTGAAACTTTAAGGCTTATTTGCATCACATTCTACTCATCCCTATTTCCCACTAAAACAGTCAGCTGTAAAAAATTATTAGATACAAATACAACATTAATTATAAAATTTTAATTATACATCTTTGATTATATTCTGAACATTAGGTTTCTATTACTTCTTTGACCATTTGAGACCAAGGATTTGATCCTTTTCTAGATGCAATCTTTTTGGGAATCGAATTGACCACCGGGTTTGAATAGCAAAGTCATACCAATTGAGCAAAACAATCTGTGATACAAAAGAAACTTCATAGGGACGAGAGTGCAAAGCTTCTAATCTTTTTAACTTTCTTCATTTCATTTTAGAAAGAAGAGATCACATGCAGCCTACCATTGCTGGGAGATCCACTCCCATTCCTGTAGCCATTGACTACAAATGTGAGAGGTCTTCAGCTTCCAGAATCTTTCACTTCAGAGGCAGAGAGCATCATCCTGGCCCATTTTTATATATTACCAAAACGTCCCTCAAAAAAGGGCTTTGGTGCAGGCCTATACTGCATTCAACCCTCAATACCTGCTACTATTTTCATCCGAGCTATTTCCTGCTGTTAAGATCAACGGTCCATAATTTTTTGATCTTAAATCAACGGTCACGATCGGCTGCTAAATAGAGTAAAATATGGGGCTTTGGTGTTGGTGTTTTTCATGTGTTTTGCGCGTGTGATGTGTGGTCAGGATGCTCCCAGAGCACCATAATAGTAGGGATAAAAATAACAAGGGTTCCTAGCCGCTGGGTAGATGGGACCTTCTATTCCTAAAATCTCAGATAGTGAAACTTTAGAAAAATGTTAATAGACTTTTTATGAAAATAAATTTTTTGACATAAAAAATCTGATCTAAAATAATCATTGACGATAATTAAGGGCTAACCTCAACCATAGAAACAAAAAAATACCGTCTTGTCGATGGCTGACAACATAACAAAACACATTAACATTTATAGGCACTCAACTAAAACAATTGAACCAACCGGGCTTAGCTCAGTTGGTATCAATTTACTTCGATTTTCTAATTCAAAAGAAGGAATTTTTTTCCTGATCAACTCCATCCAAATATAATCGGGTAGCATAAAAAGAATTGGATTGAGAAGTTGCAAGAGATAATAGAGTTGAGATCAAGATTTAGCCAAAAGCGTTTTTTAATAAACAATGGTCCATCAAAGAAAGTGTTAACAAGGGTAATTTTGTAAATTGAGCATGATGATGGAGTTGATAAAATTCTCTTTCCACCATCACCACAAGATAACAAGCAACAGTTGCAGCACAAGAGAAATATTAGCCACCTTCCTCTTCCCTTTTTTCTGGAAACTCCCTCTCTCTCTCTCTCTCCCCCAGATAAAGGAAGAAACCAAGGAGTAGAGAGAGAAAATATTTAACTCCACCTACAAACCTAGAAAGCCCAAGTCACCCACATTTATATACGAGGTTAACGGTGGAAAGGTGGGAATTTTCTCCTATGGCGTCGGAAAAATGCATCCTTCATGATTTTTTCGACGATTGGCATACATCACCTCCATCTTTATCATCTAAGATGTGGATACACCAAATTTCATGCGATTATACCATTTTTTCACCGTTGATTTAGTTGGTGCAAAATTAATGGTTTACCGATAATAGAACTTTTTACATTGCTAATTCAACGGTGAAAAATGGTGGAAGCACATGAAATTTGGTGTATGCACATCTTAGATGATAACGATGGTGATGATGGATACCGATCGTCGGAAAAAATAATGGAGGCTGTATTTTATCGACGCCATGGGAGGAAATCCCCTGGTATGGCCTCTTTCCACCGTTATTTTCTTTAGATATATTTAATCTCCTGTTCACAGATGGGCCAAATTTATACAAGGAAGAAGAGAGAGAGAGAGACAAACAAAGTTGGGTGATGAGAGAGAAAGAGAGGGGATGGGGGGAGGGAAGAGAGGAAAGGATAGGTGTCTTGAAATGTGGTGGATGGATCTTCCCAACCAAAAAGCAAAACAACAACAACAAACACCACCTCATCATCTCTACTCCTACAAACTACTTCCAAAAGGGATTTCAAACAAAAGATTAGGGAGGGTGGTCTGCTTCTACCCTCAAAAAGCTTGCCACAAATACCCTTCTCTCTCTAAAATCAATCTGCTGCCTCCATCAAAAACAAAAGGAAATCACTCCCTTCCTCTCCCCCCCTTTCTCTTGTGTATAATGGGCCTCTTTGTGAGTTTTGTCTTGGTCAGCAGACCCTTCTACGAACAGAGAGAGAGAGAGAGAAGGAACCTTCCCTTTCTCTCTCTACCCACCTTTATATCTCCATCTATCTCTTCTCTCTTCTCTTCCTTCTCTCTCTATATCTTTTCTGACCTCTCATCTATTTCTCATATAGGGCTCTCTTCTTCTTTTTCCTTTTTCTTTCAAAATATTTGTGTTAGAGGAAGATGATGAAGAAGATGGGGAAGTTTGTGATGGATCCATGCCCATCTTCTTCTTCCTCCTTAGGTTTTGGTTTTGGGGAGGAAGCGAGGGCGCGTTTCAAGCATCAGGCTCTCTTGCAGGATTACGAGGAGTTGCTAAAGGTGCCATTTTTTTTTCTTTTTCTTTTGATTTAGGGATAATTTTGCTTGATGGGTTTTTCGGCATCTAGGGTTTCTTGGTTTTGCTTGATGGGTTATTGAGATCTAGGGCTTAATTTTATTTTGATGGGGTATTGGAATCTTCGGTTTCTTTTCTTTTGCTTCATGGGTTGTTGGGCATAATTTGCTTGATGGGGGTTATTGGGATATAGGATTATGGATTTATATTTTGCTAGATGCATCGATTTGGGTGTTTATGATTTCATTTTTATTGAGGATTTCTTAGATACATGATTCTTCCTTGGTTCTAAAATTTAAGGATCTGGGGTTTCTCCCCATTTATTAATGTATTTAAACCATTTATTTTGTGACTCTAGGGTTTGTTTGATCTGAAGGATGAGGTTTTGCTTTTTGTTTCTTTGATTGGGGTTTACTAAGAATTTTTGATTATGTGATTCTAGGGTTTACTTGCACTTCGCTTATTTAACGAGTGTTGTTTGATTTCAAAAAAGTGTTGTTTGTTTCTTAGCTTACCTTTTTCCTCACAAGTTTGGGCTTATAATTGAGAGATAGATTCATGATGATTTTCCTCAATTAGTGTTTGAGATCATTTCCGCGAAAAATATCATCTTAGCTTATATATGATTTGTGATGTCTAAGAAAAGAGATTGCAAGTCATCTTTGGATATGTTCTTGTAGACGAAAGAACAATAATTGTTATCATGCAGGAAACCGAAGCAAAGAGGAGACAATTGAAGAAAACAATCCAGAAGAAACTCAAGCTGACAGTCGAAATCAAGTAATTGCTGATTTCTTCTGCTTCGTTTCTTTATTTCAAACAAGTATTTTTAAATTCCGCTTCGCAGTATAACAGCCTTCGATTATATATCTTCTACCTTTTAAACCTTTCGTTTGACTTTTGAGTTTAGCTGAGGCATTTACCATTTGATTCAATTTTCCAGGTTCTTGCGCCGAAAATTCAAGTCTTTCTCTAGAAACCAATCTAAAGAAACCCCATATCTACTAAAGAAGTTGGCTAAGAAAATGCCGCCACCAACTGCTCGCGTAGCTCAACATCAGAAAACGACATCGCCAACTGTTCGAGTAGCTCGACCTCCAAATGCCACAAAAACTAAAGTTATCCCATTGCAAGATACGAATCAGAGAACAAAGGAATCCGAGACCCCAAGAGCTTCTGTGTTGTTTGACCTGAACAAGGTTTCGTTACCGGTAACTTATTAGAACTTCAGCGGAATCGCGAAGGAATCTGTATGGGTATTTGCTAAACAAAGGCTTGTTCGCTTTTTGCAGAATGCTGAAGAGATGGAGGGGTTTCAGCCGGAGTGGGAGCCACCGAAGGTGGAGGCATCGAAAAGGTGTTCGGTCGATCGAGAGGCGGTTGCTCACGATCTTAATCTATCCATCTTCAAAGATGTCGGTAGCATCGGTTCTGGTGGTGTTGGTAAGAGGAAGATTTCATGGCAAGATCAAGTAGCTTTGAGAGTTTGATATCATCATCTCCTTTGGTTTTTGGCGAGAATGTGAGATCTCTTGCTTTTGTCAAAGCAACTAGTTTGTTTAGCTGATAGAGGAGGAAAAGCTTAAAGAAATACTCTATATCGCTATCATACATGGCATTTTGTAAATATTTAAGAAATGATAGTATCTATATCAAGGCACATTATTATAATCATGTTATGTTTATATTTGTGATTACTTGGATCTTGTTGCATATATTTGCGATGGAAGTTTGTTGGATGATAGTGGTGTGTTTGCTGTGTTGCTCTCTTTTTTAATTTTGGTGGGTGAAATTGGTGATATGGAACTAGAGCTTTGCAGCTTGCAAATTGGAAGGTGCACATTGCTTGACAATGTAGTGCTTCTTTTTGGTTTCTATATTTTTAAGTTTTCAGGAACCTTTTGACTGTCTATTCAATAGCAGTCGCCTGGATAAATTTTGCTAGTCTTTTCTTCGTCTTCACATTCTCCATATGCCATTCATTGTTTGCTCAGTTCGAACTGTTATGTTTACACGTAGATATTTGGTTTCATATTTCCTTTAGCAACAGTTTTCTTAGAAGTATGAAGAATTTCGTTTGTTTGTTTATTTATGGCTGCAAGGGGCTTGCGTCGGGCTGCAGTGCCCACATCCATTGTGGATGGGTCCCATCGGGGGGGGGGGGGGGGGTAAAATTGCAAAATATGCCCCTTTGGGCCTCACCCGCAATGGGTGAGGGCATGCAGGCTCATTGCATGCCCCGATTGATCTTTATTTATTGCATGTTTCAATCCTACTATATGATGAAGATCCAAACAGCACGGCCTTGTGACGGGGATTTATTTATTGCATGTTTCAATCCTACTATATGATGAAGATCCAAACAGCACGGCCTTGTGACGGGGATTCAGAGTCCTTGCTATCGTTCGGCCCCTGTTTTTACCAGCTATGAAATCCGATAGTGGAAGTGACGGTAAAACAGTAGGGCCATAGGTATGGGTTATTTTGATTGTGACGCGGGACCAGGATCCAATACTAGCAAGAAAATAGCAGGAAACTTGGACAGGGCAATAGGAGAAGAGGTAGAGCATTCTATATTTGACCTTGTATAGTTATATATATGAAGAGAATAATGGAGGAAAGAGGCATAGGAGGGAATTCCCTTCTAGCGTCGAAAAAATACCCCCTCGTTAGTTTTTTCCGACGATCGGCACCCACCATCTTCATCGTCATCATCTAAGATGTGGGTACACCAAATTTCATGTGATTCTACAACTTTTTCACCGTTGATTTAGCAATGTAAAAAGTTCTATTATCGGTAAACCGTTAATTTTGGACCCACTAAATCAACGGTGAAAAAGTTGTAGAATCACATGAAATTTGGTGTAATAAAGATGATGGGTGCCGATCGTCGGAAAAAATTAAGGAGGAGGTATTTTTTCGACGCGATAGGAGGGGCCTCTTTCCTCCATTATTCTCATATATGAAATTTAAGGTTAGAAAAACATTCTACAGAGAGATCCAGATTCTGTGCTCTGTTTCCCCTATTGATATACAAGCATGTCCAATGGCCTGGATCAGTGGAAGTGGGGGGCCTTTGGTTGTGGTGCTTTGATGTGGAGAATCTAATGGCCGGGATTTATCACAAAGAAAAAAACAAGAGGGAAACGGGAAAAACTTCTATGCAAGTTCTTGCATGGTGCAAGTCACTTGCAAGCATTTGGATGACTTCTCTTGCACAAAATTCAAAGCCACCTAAGGACTTATGGTGTAAGCCCTTACATGCTGGGAAACAAAGAGAAGAGATATATTTTAACCTCCAAAGTCCAAAGCCAAGAGAAAGAAAGAGTTCATATCGTTCTCTCTCCCCTCTTAATTCTTGTAAGCCCATCTTGGCCATTTGAACAAAATTTGTATGTGAAAGGAGCAAAATGGTTATGTTCAAATTTGGTGGAACTTCACCCCAGAACTAATGAACAGCAAAATAAGGAGTAGCCAGAAATGCCCCCCTCACTTCTGCAACCCCAGAAAATTGTAGCAATACAAATTGGCAAGGCCCTTTTCTCCAATTTACAAATTAACATGGCCTTTTTTGGGTTTTCTCCTTGGTCAGATCTTCTACAGAGATGGAGAACACCCTCTTTCTCCCTGTCTCTACCCAACTTTTATCCTCCCTCCCCACCCTGTTTGTTTGGTTTCCCATCTTGAACTTGGTGTTGTCTCTTCCTCTTTTATTACTCTTTTTTGTCAAAATTTTTACATTGGTAAAGAGTTATTTCATGGAACCCAACTTTGGGATAACATCCAGAATCCCCATAGTTCTGTTGTTAATCAAAAAAACCCGTTTACAATCTAACCTGCAGACCCCTTTACCGTTAAATCTCACTTATAAGCGGCCATATGACCATCAAGAGAATAGAATACGGTATCACATACACGCATTATTCTCGGTCCCGCACATATCACATATGCGCTCCTATTTCGTTTTGCCTGAGCCAGAAAAACCTCTGTGTAGGACTCTAAAGACCCGTCAATACGCCGACAGTAGGTGATATGATCACATCACGCACCCACAAGCCGTCAGCGGTACTAGCTGGATGTAACGGCTACCCGGGTATTGAACGATCAGAAGATCAGCAAGCAATCCCACTCCAACTCCTGTAAAAGCCTGCCGGTAACACTTTCCGTACAGTCCGGTCACCTCGTCTGATATGTCGCATATCAAGTCTAGGGGTGGTAAACGTCAGACCCCAATAACCGATAAGTCGTGCCGATGTGAGGCTCATAACGGGTCGAGAAACTACTGGTAACACTGACCAGTAAATCTCTAAATCAGCCCTGGCCAGGGACTTCCCTGTTACGGCCAATCGAGCACAGCGCAACATCAACCCCCAATACCGGGAGAGACGAAACCCCTCCTATCGCTCATTGCCTCCATGTGACTCGGGACTGTACTCAAAAACCACCGTTTTGCATGCCCTCATGGACGTGGTAAGGTGGAAATCAAAGCACAGTGGGAATCACACAAGACTCTATGACGATCTCGGGTCTACAGACTAACCTGCACAAGTGTCACCAAAGAACTGCCATCTGACGTGACGTGAGGTATAATACCATCTGGGAGTTCTCAGCGAGTCCGTCCAGTGTACCCAGTCTCTACTGAGCACCCGTATACCATCTCTGATGTCAAACACCAATGGATATGGGATCATCCATCGCCCATCTCATGGGTCGAGAAGCGTATACGCTAGTCTACACTGGTATATCGATGCCCTGTCTCGATACACCCACGACTAGGAACATTAAAGGATTTACTTATGGACTACCATGGCCCCACTAGTATGATCTGCATCACAGTCCAGGTAATCAAGTACATATCCTAAGGGCTTTATCAACATGTAGCTATAAGACAGTATAAAGAGACAAGTATACATGTTAAAATAAAGAGCAACCAGATAGCATACTATCATATCGAGCAAGAAAGTCCTCTCTATATATGTCCAAGCATCCAATATAATATACATCATCTATACAATACTGGCCTCTAGGGCATACATACAACTAACAATCTCCCACTTGCACTAGGGCCAGCTGCTGTAGTATCGCATACCGAGCATCCCGAAGAGTCTCTCAGTATCTGGGGAATGGCCTTCGAGAGTAGATCCGCTGTGTTGTTCTTCGTGTCAACCTTCCTGACCTCGATCTCCCGGCGATCAACTATCTCCCGGATCAGGTGATACCGCCTCAGAATATGCCTGGATCGCTGATGGGACCTGGGTTCCTTGGACAAAGCCACCGCTCCATTGTTATCGCAATACAAAGGTATTGGATGCTCAATGGATGGAACCACTCCAAGTTCAGTAATGAACTTCTTGATCCAGACAGCCTCTTTGGCAGCATCGTTGGCAGCGATGTATTCAGCCTCCACCGTCGAGTCTGCCACGGTTTCCTTCTTGGAACTCTTTCAGCTAACCGCCCCTCCGTAAAGGGTAAAGACAAATCCCGACTGCGACTTAGAGTCGTCCTTATCACTCTGGAAGCTCAAATCGGTAAAGCACTCCACTTGGAGTTCTCCGTTACCATACACCAAGAGCATCTCTTTAGTCCTTCACAAGTACTTGAGAATGCTCTTCACAGCTGTCCAATGACTCTCTCCAGGATCAGCTTGATACCTACTCACTACACTTAGTGAGTATGCTACATCGGGTCTGGTACATAGCATCGCGTACATGATAGAGCCTACTGCCGAAGCATAGGGTATTCCTTGCATGCGAGCTCTCTCCAAATCAGTCTTGGAAGACATCTCTTTGGAGAGAGTGAGCCCTGAGATCGTGGGTAAAAACCCACGTTTGGACTCTTCCATACTAAACCTCTTTAGTATGGTGTCAATGTACCTGGATTGGGACAATCCCAATATTCTTTTAGATCTATCTCTATAGATCATAATTCCCAATATGCAGGAGGCATCACCAAGATCTTTCATTGAGAATCTTTGTGATAAGAAGAGCTTGACCGATTGCAGTATAGGAATGTCATTTCCTATCAAGAGTATGTCGTCCACGTACAATACGAGGAAGACAACCTTACTCTCTGTAGATACAATGTTCATCTACGTTTTTGACGAAATCAAACTCTTTGATAACGACGTCAAAGCAGATGTTCCAACTCCGCGATGCTTGCTTTAATCCATAAATGGATTTAAGCAGCTTGCACACCTTCCCGCTGCTCCCACTATCTACGAAGCCCTCTGGCTGAGTCATGTACACGCACTCTTCTAAATCACCGTTTAGAAAGGCGGTCTTAACATCCATTTGCCAGATTTCGTAGTCATGATATGCAGCGATGGCAAGCATGATCCGGATGGATTTAAGCATAGCCACTGGAGAAAAGGTTTCGTCATAGTCCACACCTGGTCTTTGACGAAAACCCTTTGCAACAAGTCTAGCTTTGAAAGTCTCCACTTTCCCATCTACACCAAGTTTTTTCTTGAAGATCCACTTGCTCCCAATGGGTTTTACCCCTTCAGGAGCAACTTCAAAAGTCCATACTTTGTTGGTGTACATGGATTCCATCTCGGACCGCATTGCATCCAGCCATTTCACTGAGTCCCCACTCGTGATGGCCTGCTCGAAACTAATTGGGTCATCATCAACCATGATGCAATCCTCGCTCCCACCATCCATGAGAAAACCGTAGTATCTCTCAGGTGGGTGAGGAACCCTACTAGATCGGCGGAGTGGCTGGGGTTCATCGGGAACTACCGAATCCTCTGGTTCTACCAAATCTTCTGTTGTGGTTTGTACAGCTGGAACCTCTTCCAGTTCTACCTCAGAGCCATTAATCTCTTTTGCAAGAAATTCCTTTTCTAAAAAGGTGGCGTGTTGAGCAACAAACATCCTTTGTTCCTCACTGTGGTAGAAGATGTACCCTCGCGAATGCTTGGGATATCCAACAAACTTACACAAAACAGACCTTGCCTCGAGTTTGTCCGGTTTTTGTCTTTTGACATAGGCCGGGCAACCCCATATCTTAATAAAATTAAGATATGGTCTCTTCCCCTCCCATATCTCATATGGGGTGGTAGGCACAGATTTGGTAGGAACCCTATTCAGTAGGTATGCTGCTGTCTCCAGTGCATATCCCCAAAAGGAAATAGGTAACTCAGCTATACTCATCATAGAACGCACCATATCTAATAGGGTGCGATTCCTCCGTTCCGATACACCGTTGTGCTGTGGTGTATATGGAGGAGTTAGCTGAGAGAGAATCCCATTCTCTTTTAGGAAGTCCAGGAATTCATTGCTCAAGTATTCACCTCCTCGATCAGATCGAAGGATTTTAATACTTTTCCCGGTTTGGTTCTCGACTTCTTGTTTATATTCTCTAAATTTCTCAAAAGCTTCTGATTTGTGTTTCATCAGGAACACATATCCGAATCTAGAGAGATCGTCAGTGAATGTAATGAAGTACGAAGAACCATCCCTGGCATGTGTAGACATGGGACCGCATACATCACTATGTATCAGTCACAAGAGTTCGGTAACTCTTTCTCCGTGTCCCGTAAACGGAGTTTTGGTTATCTTGCCTTTGAGACATGACTGGCAAGTATCATAAGATGAAAATTTAAACGGATTTAAATATCCATCCTTATGCAATTTAGCTAGTCGTGTCGCATTGATATGACCCAGTCTACAATGCCATAAGAAGGATTCGTTCAGTTCTGAACTCTTCCTCTTGTGTGTGTTTGTTATGCTCAGAACTGTTGATTGATTTAGAACATAAATGCCATTGCACAACGTGCCTGATCCAACCAACTTTTGGTTAAGCAAAATGTTCATAACATTATCTTGTAATACAAAATTATATCCCTCTTTACTTAGTAAAGAAACCGATATAATGTTGCATATCAGGTTCGGCATGTAATAGCATTCGTTCAGAACCAATATATTACCAGTTGGCAATACAAGGTGATATTCCCCGACGGTTTTAGCTGCAACAATTGCACCATTTCCAACCCTTATGTTTTTATCACCTTCTCCAAGTTCTCTACCTTTTCTAAGCCCATGTAACTGATTACATATATGGGATCCTGACCCGGTATCTAATACCCAGGACGTAGAGCAAATGGAGAAACAGTTCTCCGTAACGAACACACCTGAAGAAAATGCATCAACATGTACTTTCTTCATACGGGTGGCATAGGAATCCTGGTATTCCCCTATATCATGTTCAGTCCTATAACTCTTATAAGAAAGAACGGAACCAACGTTCCCCAGCACAGTATAACATGCGGGTTCGGTCAATACATCCATATTATTATCTTGATTAAGGCATGATATGGTCGCTACCTGGAGAGAGAGAGAAGAAAACACTTTAGCGTATGCTCTTGCAAGATCAGATTGGTTATTATTTTATCTAATCAGGATGGCTCCCACTGTTTTTTATCAAATCTTCCTTCAAACCCTAAAAGGAAAGACTAGCCGGGATTAATTACACCCTACAACTTCGCCAATCTTTCAGCCAGGCCAGTGTCGGTACTTTGAGGGAGGTTCCCCGTGCTTTCGCACGGACCTAATTAAAGTAAACCTCGTTTTCCCAGAGGCGTAACCCCGTTGACACCTTTCTAGACACCTACTTGATCGGCTAATTGTCCTGTGTAAAACTCTCCCAGGAGTAACAATTACTCGCAGTGGGTATCGGGATCCAACTATCTCATAGAAGGTATGCAATCTCATTGCAAATCTCAATACTTGAAATTCCCGATAATATTTTGCCCCAAGCATCCCATGACCTTGACGGAGGTCAACAAACCATAGGGTGCAAGTCAAGTTCAACCCGTCATTTCTTGATTGAATCAAACCCACCCGCACGACCCTTGATGGAGGTCAACAAGGTCGTACGACTACCCTAATCCAATTTGCATCATATGCATAAGCAGATAAATACTAGTTAGCTACCGCACACTACGCCTTGACGGAGGTCAACAAACGCAGTACGAATACTAAGTAGGACTTATCTGAAATGACGGAGGGCTACGACAGGTTTTTCTGAAAATCTATTGCGTAATGAACTTGATATCGTTGTAGAATCATGTGAATTTTGAAATGGAGTGATTTTGAGGCTTTCATTAGTTTTGCTAAAGAGCTCACTCCCGGTGAAGGGATCTCGGCTCTTTCCTCATCGAATAAGGTGCAAGACATATCATAAATATCACTATGCAAAGCAAAACTCCAAAAGCAATAAAAAACCAAACCGAGTTTTGTAGCATCTGCCAGTTTTGCTAAAGAGGTCACTCCCGGTGAAGGGATCTCGGCTCTTTCCTCATCGAATAAGGTGCAGGGTATATCATATATACCGCTATACAAAGCAAAACTGTAGCTACCCTTCTTATTTGAAAATTTGATTCTACAACATTTTTTAGGTTTCTTTTCTTTCATTAATCACATTAATGAAGTCCCATCATTTAAATCACCTAAACATCATAGATAAATACGACGTACACTTATGCCATCCGCATTCGCCTCGATGTCCCCTCGTGCACCGTTAGGTTAGGTAACTAACGGCAGAGCGGGGCAGGGCTAGCGCGGGTGTAAAACATAAGTAACGTCTATATAATATATCATATATACTATATACAGTATCTATCACAGAACATCAAATGATCACATCAAAGATATCGCAGCAGAAGAAACATATGAAACATTGGATATACTAGGACGTCCGTGTTTTATTTTGAGCCTTTATAAAACACGGATTCCACGGTCGCGACGAATAGCCAAACCCACACCCCTAGACCCCTACGAGAGCGGCAAGCAACCCTGCCAATTCTAGAGTTAGGAGACCCGGACTCGACTCCTCGAGTTGGTCTCCCACTGGACTCTAGAACCCGGTTACTTGTGCTCTCCTCGTTGGGTCTATCCTAGTGCGGAAAAGTAAATAATATACAAATGGTGACATCGACCTCATCCCGGAAGTGCCCCAATAAAAGAATATTACATACATTTAAATTTTACATGAATGAAAATAAAAAACTCTCATCTCACATAAAAACCCCCGGCTATTCAGAACGCGACGATCCAATATAACATATCCAGCAACACAGAACATCACATGTCATCAACGTAAGTAAATATACGCATCCCAATTGTCGTTGACATATAGCAACGAAACCGGCGATATCACATATTACACTTACGGTCGCAGAAAATAAAGTGTAAAACTACAACATTTGGAATCCACAATCTCTTTAGACATCGTAAATCCGAAATATCACATATTTCGCATTTCATGTCTAACTGTATGAATTCCACATATTGTATCACATTCCAGATAAATAGACAGTATTAAACTTTCCGATCGAATAATCAAATACCCAAGATTTCCATAATAGCTCAACACTTGAGCGGAGTTCAAAGATTCCAGAATACGTCATAGTAGCAACGGTCCAGCCGTAGAAGGGTCAAGCCAACGCCTTACATGTGGCACGCCGTACTGCCTCAAACCCTAAGGTTCAAAAGGCAGTTCAAGATGGTCACATAATCGAGTTAAGGTTTGTTGTCTTCTAGAGGGTCCATCGCGTCACATGCACGTATTTCCGAAAGATTTAAACCCGAGAAAAATTCAACACTTGAAAGTTTTTCGTGCCGGGAAAAATTGAGTTAATGATATCCGTTCGAACATTTTAGTACTTTCTAAATTATCCGGAATAACATAACAAAATTAAGGTTTGTTGTCTTCTAGAGGGTCCATCGCGTCACATGCACGTATTTCCGAAAGATTTAAACCCGAGAAAAATTCAACACTTGAAAGTTTTTCGTGGGAATCACACAAGTCTCTATGACGATCTCGGGTCTACAGACTAACCTGCACAAGTGTCACTAGAGAACTGCCATCTGACGTGAGGTATAATACCATCTGGGAGTTCTCGACGAGTCCGTCCAGTATACCCAGTCTCCACTGAGCACCCGTATACCATCTCTGATGTCAAACACCAATGGATATGGGATCATCCATCGCCCATCTCATGGGTCGAGAAGCGTATACACTAGTCTACACTGGTATATCGATGCCCTGTCTCGATACACCCACGACTAGGAACATTAAAGGATGTACTTATGGACTACCATGGCCCCACTAGTATGATCTGCATCACAGTTCGGTAGTCAAGTACACATCCTAAGGGCTTTATCAACATGTAGCTATAAGACAGTATAAAGAGACAAGTATACATGTTAAGATAAGGAGCAACCAGATAGCATACTATCATATCGAGCAAGAAAGTCCTCTCTCTATATGTCCAAGCATCCAATATAATATACATCATCTGTACAATACTGGCCTCTAGGGCATACATACAACTAACATGTCAAACGGTCCAATGTACCTTGGACTTAGCTTACCCCGTCATCCAAATCGAATCACTCCGCGGTTTGGAGATATCTGTAAGAATACGTGATCTCCTGGCTGGAACTCCAAGTGACGTCGCTTTGCATCAGCCCAGTGCTTCTGTCGATCTTGGGCTATGCGTATTCTTTCTCAGGTCCAAGAAGTTCCCTATCTCCGATGTCGTCCTAACTTAATGGCGATCGACACTTCCTTCCATATAGTGTTGCAAAATGTGCCATTCCTATACTTGCTTGGTAGCTGTTGTTGTACGAAAACTTCACAAGATATAGGTGATCTTCCCACAATCCTTTGAAGTCTAACATACATGCTCTGAGCATATCCTCCAAGATCTAAATAGTTTGCTCAGACTGACCATCTGTTTGTGAATGATAGGTCGTGCTGAAGTTCAGACTTATTCCCAAACTTGCTTGCAGACTCTGCCAAAATTGCGATCGGAACCTGGTGTCACGATCGGAGACAATGCAGATCGGTACTCCATGAAGTCTCACAATTTCCTGTATGAGTTCATGGGTATCAGAGGTAGTACATTATGAAGAGTTTTAAATCTTAAGTAGATTCTTACCTCCATGTACTTCTTTGTTAGTGTCTCAGTTGATTGGCCAACTCGAAATGGGATGAAATGAGCCGACTTTGTGAGTCGATCCACAATGACCCATACCGCATCGTTACCCTTTGTTCTGCGAGGAAGAGCAGTCATAAAATCCATTGTGATGTGTTGCCACTTCCATTTTGGGATTGGTAACGGTTGAAGTAGTCCAGCTGTCCTGTGATGTTCAGCCTTTACTTGCCGACACACCAAGCATTTAGCGACGCTTCTGGCCACTTCACGCTTCATTCTATGCCACCAGTAATTCTGACGTAGATCTTTGTACATCTTTATACCTCCAGGGTGTACTGAGTAGGGAAATCTGTGAGCTTCTTTCATTAACTCTTCCCGAACAGGACCTTTTGGTACACATAATCTGCTGCCGTATCTCAAAGATCCGTCTTCATGAATGATAAAGTCTGTTCTGAGTCCATTGTCCACTTGTTCTCTGATCTTTTGCAATTTAGCATCACTTGCTTGAGCTGTTTTGATCTGATTAACAATGGTAGATTGAACTTATAAATTCATCAAATTTGAAGCGTTACCTAGCATGACTACTTCAATCTCCATTTGATGCAAGTCCTGTTGTAGCTTCCACTGAGCGGTGAGATGCATTGCTAATGGTTGGCGACTAAGAGCATCTGGAACCACATTCACCTTTCCTGGGTGATATTGCAGGTTGATGTCAAAGTCCGCCATGAGTACTAACCATCGTCTTTGCCGTATATTCAATTCCTTCTGAGTAAACACATATTTCAGACTCTTGTGATCTGTGTATATGTTCACTCGTTCACTAAGAAGATAATGGCGCCAAATCTTAAGTGCAAAGATAACGGCTGCCAATTCCAAATCATGCGTCGGATAATTGCGCTCATAAGTCTTCAGCTGTCTTGAAACATAAGCCACAACCTTACCGTGCTGATGTAGAACACATCCTAATCCCTTACCGGATGCATCACAATGCACTTCGAAACCTCCAGACTGGTCCGGTATAACGAGAATAGGCACTGATGTCAACTTTGACTTAAGTTCTACGAAAGCCTATTCGCATGCTTCTGACCACACAAATTCTTCATCTTTACGTGTGAGCTTGGTCAGGGGTGTTTCTATCTTAGAAAAGCCTTCAATGAACCTTCTGTAATATCCAGCCAGACCTAAGAAACTTTGAATGTCCTTCATTGACTTTGGTGTCGGCCATTCGCTTACTGCTGAAACTTTCGCTGGATCCACAGAGATTCCTTCACCCGATACGATATGTCCAAGAAAACCAACTTGATTTAGCCAAAACTCGCATTTGCTGTACTTGGCATATAATTGATGTCGTCGTAGAGTTTCCAGGACAATTCGTAGTTGTTCGGCGTGTTCTTTCCGACTCTTAGAATACACCAGGATGTCGTCGATGAAGATGACAACAAATCTGTCTAAGTACTCCCGGAAAACTTGATTCATCAGGTTCATGAATATTGCTGGTGCGTTGGTCACTCAAAATGGCATCACTAGAAATTCGTAATGACCATAACGAGTTCTGAAAGCCGTTTTACGAATATCAGCTTCCTTGACCTTCACCTGATGATAACGTGAACGAAGATCTAATTTAGAGAAAACATAAGATCCACTTAGCTAATTGAATAAATCGTCGATGCGCGGGAGTGGATACTTGTTCTTTATAGTGACTTCGTTCAAGGCTCTATAATCGATGCACATTCTGTATGAACCTTCCTTCTTCTTCACAAGTAGTACAGGTGATCCCCAACTTGAAGTGCTGGGACGAATCCATCCTTTCGCCAATAATTCGTCCAACTGAGTTAAGACTTCCTTCAAACCTTCCGGACTTAATCGATAAGGTGCTTTGATCACTGGTTGTGCTCCTGGTACTAAATCAATGCTGAATTCAAGAGCTCGATCGGGGGGCAAAACTGATATATCGTTAGGAAACACATCATCGAACTCTCGAACCACTTCTGGCCTTGATTCTTCCTCTGCTTGACTTGCTGCAATCACTGTTTCCCTTGGCTTTGCTTTGTATGTACTTGTCTCTAGGGTATGATCTCCACTTTTGAAATAGAAGACCGGATGATCTGAAATCTCAAATACTACCCTCCTTTGACGACAGTCGATGGTAGCATAAAAGGTTCCGAGCCAATCCATACCTAGAACCACATCGAAGTTCGGTATGTCCAGCACCTTGAAGTCAACATAGAATTCTCTGCTGCAGACGACTACTGGACACAAGCTGTATCCCATTGTTGCCTTTAAAACGTCATTTCCCGAACTCACATTCCAGCTGGATACAAGCAGGGTGACTGGAATCGCATGAGTTCGAATGAACCGTTGCGACATAAAGCAGTGAGATGCTCCAGTATCGAAGAGTGCTAGTACAGGGAGTGAGGCTACTAAGATTGTACCTAAGGTATGTGGGATATGTTTTAGGTATAGGAAAATATGTGGATAGGTATTAAGACTGAAAGAAAAGTTTGAGAAGAAAAGGGTTACCAATGATAACTTGGCCAGTGGCCTCAGGTTCTTCCACGGTCATCGTGAAAGCCTGGCGCCGTGGTACATTCCTCCTGGCCTGAGGAGCATTCCGCGGAACGTTCCTTTGAGCTTGATGGAACTGATGAGGTGGAGGTGCAGCTTGTGGTCCTCTAGGTGGTGGAGCAGGTAGTGCAAGTCTTGGAGCAGGTGCCTGAAGGGTTGGTCGCTTCTGGTAATTGATCGCTGGCCTGGGTGCAGTAACTGGGTTTTGTCTTTGGGGACAAGACCCAATATCATGAGCAGCTGAGCCGTAGACTAGGCAAAGACGGTTGGCTCGCCGACAGTCTTTCATTATATGTCCAGTTCTTTTGCAGTAGGTACAAAAGGCTGGGCTGGGCCTGTTGTTCGGTACTCACGGTCGCCTTGGCACAAAAGGTGGCCTTGACGAGGCTCCTCCTGCCATCTGGTTGACAGGGCGCTTAACTCTTGCAGACTGAGGTCTGCCCCTCGCCTTTACCACTGCCTCATAACGGCGGGTAGCTTTCAGAGCCGATTCATGAGTCGAAAAATCTCCTATGGCCAGTGCAGCCTGGATCTCCGAATCTAAACCTTGTTGAAATCGACGGGCTCTGATCTCATCCGTCGGTATTAGGTGTGCCGCAAATCTGTTAAAGTATTGTGTTAGCTGTGTTGTATGTGATATATTGAAAAAAATTTGAAGTATTGAGACGTATCTTACCGACTGAGCATGGTGAACTCAGCGTCATACTCATCTACTGACTTGGTCCATATCAAACCTTGTTGCAGATGGATGAACTGCTGTCCAAGTCGAACCTGGCAGTCTTAGGGAAGTACTTAGCGTCGAACATGTCGTGGAAAGTCTTCCATTCGATGGGTTGTTCAAGACGGCTTTCTTCCGCCTTCCACCAATTCCGTGCATTGTCCGTGAGCTGCAGTTTCGCAACACGGACCCAAGCTCCCTCTGGTACTTGTGTCGCTGCCAGATCATCTTCGATACTCTGAGCCTATTCCTCAGCTTCCAGTGGGCTTTTCTTTCCTGAGAACTGTTTGGGGTGCAAGGCTCTGAATTGCTTCACCCCAGGTGCTTCTGCCTCGGGACGATTCAATTAAAGAGCAGTCTGCTGCTGCTGTCCCTTTAGGAGGCTGCGGATTGCCTCAAGCAGAACCGTCTGCTCGTTGAGCGCAGCAGGGACGACAGGTGTGATTGGTAGTGGAGGTGGAGTGTTGTTGAAGTTGGTGCTGATGTTGTTCGGGGAATCCATAACCTTGAAAGAAAATTTAGGTTATGATAGATTCAAAGTATATGAAATGATAATATTCAAGGAACATGAATTGTAAAGAATGTTTTAGTTGCTGGTTCTTGTGTTATATTGCTTAGGTTGTTCACGCAGAACAGAACTGCATGGGAGAGTTCTATACAGCTCTGAACTGCATGGGCCACCAACAAAACCTGTCACGCCCCGTTTCCCGGTATACGGCGAAGGGAACACGACGAGGCCGCTACGTATTTACTCTGAAGTAAATACACTAAGCGTATCTAAGCAATATAAATAAAAATGCACAAGAGACAAAGACAGTAGATAAAACCGAACATCAACTTTATTTATTAAAATTCTTTTGTACAATGCATGGAAAAGTAAATACATCTGAATGAAAACAATGCCTAAACAGTGGCATAACAGAAATGAAAAGTACTGAAATAAAAATCTGTACAATGAAGTTAGAGCTCTGGGTCGTAGGCAAGCTGATCCAAGTCCTCACTATTAGGCTCGATCTTTTGAGTGTCCAGATCACCTGATAACATTCTAAAGAAGAAAGAGAAGGAATGTCGTCAGCGAACAATCGCTCGGTAAGTCCCAAAGATAAGAGAGAAATAAAATAGACAGAGAGAGAAAGTAGCTTTTAAAGTTGTATTATATAGTTAACGCTGTTGTTTGTAGGTTGGTACAGAAGGATGCCAGTGTATACGAGAGGAGTCTCAGTAGATCAGAGACTAAGGTGAACGGAATGTACAAGGAACCGTTATGCCACGGTACAACAGCAACGGAATATAGGTTAGGTGTCTTAAATCTTTCAGTCCCGTGCCACTTCTAACACCTTCCGTACCAATCTACCCCTTAAACCCCGCGATATCTTGTTTGTATTGTTTGTATTGCAACTTGTATTGTCTTGTAATATAGATTGTATAATTGGATGACTTGCCGAAACCATAATATCAGTAAATGGATGTAACTAGAGAATCATGGATGTAACTGGAGAATCATGTAGATGGAAGTATATCCATGGTTCGGTTCAGTCAATATAGATTGAATAGTTTGATCCGATTGATTATATGGATTCATGGATTCATATTGAATTGTAATATTGTAGATTGTACTTGAATTATATTCAAGTCGGATTATTATAATGAGACTCAGTCTGAGTCAGAACAATTAGAAAAGAAATTGAATTCCTGAATTAGGTTTTGATGTCATCGGTAACCGCTGCACATGGGCGGTAGGATTTGTGTCTTTTTCAAAGACGATTACCATGTTGATAACACCGTTGTTAAGTTGTCTACCTTAAATAGGTAAGCACCCACTTCTCCGGCTCCCTGAGGCTCAAGAGATTGGTCGCGCTTAAACCTATATTTACTAGGGTCCTTAGGGTAACTTATAGAACTTGAGGGGTTTTTATGTAAAAATACTTTTGTATAATTTTCAAAATACACCCCAAGTATTTAATTATCGTCTTTAGTGTTGTCATAAATGTAGATTTTATATTTATGATATTTCTAGTGAAAATAACCTAATTTCATAATATAGGATGTTTAATTGTAATATTGAACTTGTATGGAATTCATGGTATTTTAATGTAAAGTGATTCTTGTGGTTTTAGAAAAAGTTGGAATATTTATATTATATCAAAAAAATAGGTATTTTGATAATACATATATATTTATATATTTATAAAAATACTTTTTAATTTATTATTTTCTATAAATCTCATTTTTTTAAAATATTCATATTTTAAATCTCTCGAGACCGAATGCTCCTTGCGGAGGTCTGCATCTCACACTATTAAGTCCAAGGATGTGCGATAATCCGCACCATCCCAGTCGGGTTCCCCAAATTGGGTTGTAGCGGCGCTTTGCAAAGATTTGTAAAAATACGTAATCTTGTAGAAAACGGATTTTATAAGTTAAAAGTAGTTTTGTGTAAAATGGTATTTCCCGAATCTATATTTCCCAAAAGGTATCGTGCTATATTGCATATGAGTGTTGTAAAGAGGTAGGTCATTACATCGTGATCTATCAAAAGGTATAGCAAGATTAATGATGTTTTAAAGTCGAAACTAAACTACATGGTATTTTACTGAAAAAGAGAGGTAAAAGTTACAAAATGAAATATTTTGCTATGAAACTTATTTAACATGTTTTATTAATGATTAATAGTCAAGATGTAAGAGTTTGGTAGGGTTGTATTGAGGAAAGTTGAACTTTTTAAGAAAAAACCGAATCGGAAGTCAGATTAACTCCGCTTCCATCAGGTTTTAGTTTTACAAAGTTTTAGTATGGAATAGAGAAGGGGGAGGAGGGACTTATGGGTTTAGAATCAAGAGAAGAGGGAGAGGAAGACGTAGGAGGCTCCGGTGCGTCGTTTCGTCGTCGGGAGCTCCTAGGGTCGTCGTCGGAAGATCGCCGGAGTTTTGCCCTTCGCTAACTCCAAATACACACAAAAGTTCTAGGAATTTTCTTGAGAGTTTTGGACAGAAATTTGGAGTGAGGAGGGTGTGTTTAGGGGTGGTATTTATAGGGTAAAACTAGGGTTTAGGGTTGATGAAAGGTTGAATTGAAAAAATGTAATAAAAATTGTATTAAAAATTGGATTTAATGGGTTTTAATTGGATTTTAAGATCTCTGTTTATTTCCAGAAAATTTAAAGTGTGCAAGAGTTACTAGAATACCAAAAGACAGAGGTTCACAGAGGGAGTCAGGCCGATCCGACTCAACTCGGCCGGCGGCGCCGGGCCGAGTTGACCGGGTCGCCGGCCGAGTCACAGCGAGTCAGGCCGGGGTCGGTCGCCGTGATCCGTCGTCGATTGGTATACTCCCTGGGACAGTTTGTTTTATTTGTGTAGTGGGGTTCTTACGAGTTATGCACGTGTAGACCCTTGGACTTCTAAAAATTCAAAACAAAACAATATTAAAAATAATATGGGGGATGAGATTTGAACTCTGGTGCTTTGGTTCAGCAGTGCAAGGTCTTACCAATGAGCTACAAGCTCTTTCTTACTATTAAAAAGTAAAACAATTAATTATAGTGCTCATAGTAAATGTAAATACCCCAATTACACATTAACTTTTAAACAAATTTTTGTAAACTAAAATTGGAGTTGTTACATAGCGGGTTGGGGGTCAAAGGGGTTAGCAGCCCCCTTACTGACTGCGGGGCAGAGCCCTGTTAGAATTTTTTTTAACAGGGGACGTGTTTTTAGTGTGGAGCTTGAGGAAAAAAGTGGGGTGAGGAGCGTCCTAAGGACACGTGCCCGGCGGGTGGGCACTGGGCGCCAGCGGGTCACGTGCGCGGCATGCTATCACTGGAAACATTAGAGAGAAAGAGGCTTAGCTCCTAGGCTAGGAGTTGAACTTCTGAAGGGCTTTGGAGTTGAACTACTAAACAAGAATTAGGTATAGATTTGGAGTTAAACTCCTAAAAGATTTGGATTTAGAGTTAAACTCCTATGTAATAATTTGGATGTGAATTTGGAGTTAAACTCCTAAAAGGCCTGAATTTGGAGTAAAACTCCTAAAAGGTCTGGATGTGGAGTTAAACTCTTTTGAGGATTTGGATTTTAGAGTTGAACTCCTCGAAGATCTTCAGAGATGATCAAAGGGGACCCATTTCTTCTCTCTGGAGCCTCGGATCCTCCCAAAGTGGGATTTTTAGAGGTGGATCTTCTTCTTCCTCCTCTCCTTTTGCTGGATCTTGGGGAAAAAAGGAGGTGAGATCAAAAATCTCTCTTTTAGAGATATGATAAGAGATCTGAACTCCCCATCGAGGGTTTTATGGTGAAAAACTATTTCTTTTTGGGAAAAAAAAGAGTTAAACTCTTGATTTAATTGGAAAAGAAAAGAAAATGGAGAACTTGAAAGAAAGGGGATGGAGGCACAAACCCTATAATTTTTTGAGAGAATGAAAGTTTTTTTTTTGGTTTTTTCATCATGTTTGCCTTTATAGACTACACATTTTACATATAGCCCCTTGGGTTTTTTTCAAATGGCATTTGTGTCTCCTCATGTCTCATGTGCTTATTTCTTTTTGCACATAAGCTATGGGGTTTACAAAATTTTGACCTTTTGCCCATTTTCCATACATTTAATTCTTCAAAAAAATGTATTTACACTAATTTATCGTCTTCTTTTGGCATGGAGCCGGCCCCTTCCACGCTCGGTTTTGACTTGGGGTTGGGCCTGCTTGCTTGGGTTCGGGCCCACTTGGGTGGGGGTTGAATGACTTAACTTGGTCAACCGGGGTGTAATTTTTTACCCCAACAAAGGGTCCCCCGTCAATAAATGCACACCGCATGTATGGGTTGTGTGCATGAAATTGATGGATCTTATTCCACATGGAGATTGATTCGTTTTGGTTCCCTATGGAGGGTCGATACTGCCCTTTTAGCGACGTAGACGGTCGATACTGCCATTTTAGCGACGTGAACCGCCGGTGCTGCCCTTTTTGTGACTTGGACTATCGGTGCTGCCATTTTAGCGACGTGGACGGTCGGTGCTGCCCTTTTTGCAACTTGGACGGTCGGTGCTGCCCATTTTGCGATTTGGATGGTCGGTGCTGCCATTTTAGCAACGTGGACGGTTGGTGCCGCCATTTTAGCGACGTGGACGGCCGGTACCATTTTAGCGACGTGGACGGCCGGTACCATTTTAGCGACGGCCGGTGCTGCTATTTTTGCGACGTGGACTGTTGGTGCTGCCATTTTAGCAATGTGGACGGTCGGTACTGCCCTTTTTACGACTTGGACGATCGGTGCCGCCCTTTTAGCGACGTGGACGGTTGGTGCTGCCATTTTAGCGACGTGGATGGTCGATGCTACCATTTTTACCACGTGGACGATTGGTGCTGCCATTTTAGCAATGTGGACGGTCGGTGCTGCTATTTTTCCAACTTGAACGGTCGGTGCTGCCATTTTAGCGACGTGGACGGTCGGTGCTGCTATTTTTGCGGCGTGGACGGTCGGTGCTGCCCTTCTAGCGACGTGGACGGTCGGTGCTGCTCTTTTTGCGACTTGGACGGTCGGTGCTGCTATTTTACCGACGTGGAAGGTCGTTGCTTGATTTGACTTGCTCCGCTTTGTGGGTATCGGGATTTGATTTGACTTGCTTCGCTTTCTGCGGTGTCGGGATTTGATTTGTTTCCGAGGTGGAGCTTTATTCTGCTATGGTGGTCATTGGTTGACTGGTGATTTGATTTGTTTTGGGAGTTTCCTATCCGTCCAGCGGGACTTTTGAGGTTGGAAGCGCTGCCGGGTGGGACGTTGATTTGATATGTTTGATTTCTGCCTTATTTTGCGGGACGTTTGAATTTGAGAGGAACTCGGAATTTAGATTTTGTTTGGCATCGGCATCGCTGCACTGGAATAATGCCAGGAGCAACTCATCATTTTCCCCGGGAGGACTTTGGATTTAGTTTTTGGGTCGGCATCAGCACCGCTAACACTGAAACATAGTGCCAGGAGTGACTCATCATCTGCCTTTTGGAAGACTTGGAGTTTGAATTTTGGGTTGGCACCAGCACCGCTAACACTGAAGCGTAGTGCCAGGAGCGACATTGTTAGTTATATGTATGCCCTGGAGACCATTATTATACAGGTGAGGTATATTATAGTGGATGCTTGGAAATATATAAGGAGGACTTTCTTGCTCGACATGATAGTATGCTATCTGGTTGCTCTTTATCTTAACATATACACCCATTGTCTCTCTATTACATGTTAATAAAGCCCTTAGGATGAGTACTTGAATACCAGGATTATGATGCAGATCATACTAGTGGGGCTGAGGTAGTCAGTAAGTACATCCTTCAAATGTTCCTAGTCGTGAGAGTATCGAGACGGGGCATCGATATTCCAGAGTAGACTGGCGTATACGCTTCTCGACTCATATGATGGGCGATGGATGATCCCACATCCATTGGTGTTTGACATCAAAGAAGGTATACGGGTGCTCAGTGGAGACTGGGTACACTGAACGGACTCGCCGAGAACTCCTAGATGGTATTATACCTATCGTCAGATAGCAGTTCTCTGGTGACATTGGTACAGGTTAGTCTGTCGACCCGAGATCGTCATAGAGTCTTGTGTGATTCCCACTGTGATTTGATTTCCACCTTACCACGTTCAAGAGATCATGCAAAATGGTGGTTTTTGGGTATAGTCCCGAGTCACATGGAGGCAATGAGCGATAGGAGGGGATTTCGTCTCTCCCGGTATTGGGGGTTGATGTTGCGCTATGCTTGATTGGCCATAACAGGAAATCCCTGGCCAGGGTTACAGAGATCTACTGGTAAGTGTTATCAGTAGTTTCTCGAACCGTTATGGGCCTCACATCGGCATGACTTATCAGGCTATTGGGATCTGACGTTATACCATCCCCAGGCTGTGATATGCGACATATCAGACGAAGAGACCGGACTGTACGGTAGTGTTACTGATTGGATTTGCAGGAGTATGAGCAGGCTTGCTTGTTGATCTTCTGATCGATCAATACCTGGGTGGTCGTTACGTTTAGAAGACCGCTTGCGGCTTGTGGTTGACTGATATGATCACCACCTACTGCCGGCGTATTGACGAGTCTTTAGAGTCCTACACAGAGGTTTCCTGGCTCAATCGAAACGAAATAGGAGCACATATGTGATATGTGCGGGACCGAGATTAATACGATATGTGATACCGTATTTTATTCTCGCGATATGTGATATCGGTCGGTTATATGTGATATAGTCGGGTTATCGGATCAAGTGTTGATTCGATAAGTTGATACATATGATATTAGCCGGTTGTATGTGATATAGCCGGATTATTAAATCAAATGTTGATTTAATAATTTAATGTATAATTATATATTTGATATATTAATTTACATTAACTAATATTATCTCACTTAAGCATTTCTTTTTCTCACTTTTGTGTGCACTTAATATATATATGATATATATTATTGTGTCATGCATGTTGCAACATGCTATGAGACTCACACCATGCTTATAATAATGTAAGGTTTTATTTATTTAAAGTAAATCAAATTAGTTGGAAATTAGTCATATGGTTAAGCTTAGTGGAAGCTTGTAGAACCATTGACTTAGTCTACTAGTTTTGTTTTACATTAGATATTTATTAACCCAACCATTACCTTAAGCCATGGTTAAGTCTCCGCAAGAGTTAGTATGAGATATTATCTCACTCATGGTTGCTATTCTCACCACTTGATTCATTCTTCATTTGATCTTTTCCATGGTTGCTTTTCTTCATCTCATTCCTCAAGCTTACTAGTTTTTTGGGAGGTGATGAAAATGAGTGAGAAAAATATTTCTAAACTGAGCAAAATTCCTACTTCATCATTCTCTACTAGATTAGCCATTTAGTTTAGGGTGTTTGCTTCACTAATTCCATATTAGTGAAGAGGTAGCTTGAGTTGGTGTCTGCTCGACGTAGATCATCTTCGGCCTCGATGATTTCAAGCAAGCTTGCTCCTTTCATCTTGTGGAGCCTTTTTAGAGTCCGAGAGTTCACTACTTGGAGCGAAGGGACTACTACATGGAGCTATTAAAGTGAAGGACCGGTTTACAAAGGTTGTATTCCTTGTTCACTTAGTTTTAAAGATGTTTACATTCTAGTTTCGTCTAATTCTCTAGTTAAGATTCTAGGTTAGGGTTTTTTAGCACGCCAAATTTTTTAAAATGACATGGTCGATACCTCCCGAAATCCAGTGGTGGTCTAGGGAACCATGCATATCATTTGCCATTGCCCGTTGGGGAGCGATGGCTTAGGAGACGGGTTTAGATCTCTATCAACTAAGGCTTTTTAATTTTATGATCCGTAAGGGTCTAATAAAAGCATTTTCACCCTACGAGTCGAGAGGATCTCGCAGATGTATGTTCTCTTTAGGAATCGTGAGGATTCCTAAGTGTGTTGCTCCTTTGTGAGTCATAAGGATCTCACGCGGGGATTATTTCCTCACAAGGTCGAGAAGACTTTGCGAGTGTATTTCATCTCTTTTCACGAGTTTGCGCCCTTTCGGGTTTTCACAAAATCGCCGGCAGTCCTGCTGTTTTTACTCACGGAGCCCTTTCGGGTTTTCATTCGTGCCCTTTTTGCTTGTGGACATACCATTTTTTAAGCTTCATCGCTGGTAGTACTTTAGATGTAGTCTCGCCGGTAGGATTTGGGAGAGATAGGAGTCGTTTATGCCCGTGAATTGCATACGGTTTTAAAGGATGTATGATCCAGACCGTAGGGCCAGTTTGCTCAATTCGTCTATGACTTAGAGCATTCATGCGTAGTATTTCTTGAGATTTTTGTCATTGATGGGTGGAATGGGCCTTTCTCACTCGGCACTTATTAGTTGGTAGGATCCTCTGTCGAACACTTTCTCGGTGACATATGGCCCTTCCTAATTTTGTTCAAATTTTTCCTTAGCATGTCGATTGGGGATGATCGGTCATTTGAAGACCAATACCAATTCGCCTTTCTTGAAAGTATGGAGACGGGTCATCTTATCATAGGCCCGTGACATTTAGGCTTGGTATAGCTCCAGATTTTGCTGTACCGCGAGCTTCTTTTTCTCGAGCGCATCGAGCTCTTCGAGCTGAAGGTGAGCGTTTTCCTCTTTCGTCAGATTGTGCTGGACAGCCATCCTTAGGCTTGGAATTTCGACTTCTAGGGGGAGGATTGCCTCCACTCCGAAGAGCAGTGAGTATAGAGTGGACTGCGTCGGAGTGCCGTGTGTGGTACGATATGCCCACAACGCCTCGTGGAGCTTCAGATCCCAGTCTCATTTATTGGCCGAGGCATTCTTCCTCAGGAGCTTACACAGGGTTTTGTTGAAGGCTTCTGCTAATCCAATCGTCCTTGGATTATAGATGGAAGAATATCTCCAGTCTATCTTGTGTTGAGTAGCGAACCTTGAGACTTTGAAGCTCTTTAAAGAAAGCCCGTTGTCAGATATGATTCTTCTTGGTGTAATGAAGGGGTATAGAATATTATGCCGGAAGAATGTTAGATTATCTTCCGTCTTGACTTCCTTTAGCGGAACAGGTTCAGCCCATCTGGAGAAGTAGTCAGTTGCGGCTAATATGAATCGGTGGCCTTTGGATGACGGAGGATCAATCGGGCCAACTATGTCGGTGCCCTAAACTTTGAAGGGCCATGACACCACCGTAGGATGCAACGGATTGGGGTGCTTGTGAATGAAGTCACCGTGAATTTGGCAGAGATGACATTTCTTTGCACGCTCTTCGCAACCCCTTATCATGGTGGGCCAGTAATACCCAAGTCACTTGATTTGAAGCTGCATTTTGGGGCCAAATTGGTGAGCTCCGCAGATGTCTGAATGAACTTCTTTCATGACCTCTTGGGCATCGGCCGAAGATAGACACCTGAGGCAAAGTTGGTCATATTATTGTGGTATAGCGTATTATTTATAAACACGTATTGAAGAGCATTCTATTTCAGCTGAACCCTCACAGATTTTTCTTCAGGCAGCTTATCGTATCGGAGGTACTCTATAAAGGGTTCTCTCCAATCGGGCTCGTCTTGAATGATCAAAGCTTTTTCGACAGGATTGTTCTTTTGTTCTACACTTTCTTTTTCACGCAAAGAGACTGGATGCGGAATTTGCCGGCTTCTGACTGTTATCAGAATTTCATTTACCTCCTTGGCTAAGCGAGCGAGTACGTCGGCTTTTCCGTTCAACGCCCTAGAAACTCCCATCGGTTCAATGTGGCTAAACTATTTCATGAGTTCTACCATCCGGCTTATGTATCGAGCTAACTCGGGCTTATATATCTTGTAGTCGCTGCTCACTTGGTTGAAGACAAACTGGGAGTCACCGTAAACCTATAGCCGAAGGATTTCCATTTCTATGGCGAGCTCCAGACCAGCTATCAGAGCTTCGTACTCAGCCTCATTGTTTATGCGAGGCTCAGTGAGAGCAAAAGAACGTCGTAGGGTTCCTCCCAATGGCGTGATGAACACCAATCCTATCCTCACTTTTATCTCCGGGACACTTGATTTGCTGGAGGTCCTTATTGATGAGGCTCCATCGAAGTAGAGCTCCCAATATGGCTCGTTATTCTCGAGGTGCAGCACTTGTTCGTCTGGTAACTAGTAATTTAGCGGCGACTCTTTTGGTATGGGATGAGCCGCGAGGAAGTCGGCGAGGGCTGGCCCTTTTACAGCTTTCTGAGGAGTATAGACTATGTCGAACTCAAGCAGCATGGCAGCTCGTCTTACCATTCTGCTGGCTAGGCTTGCCATGGTCATTAAGTATTTAAGCGGGTCGATCTTGGAGATCAGCATAACTTGATGAGCGAAGCAGATAGTGCCTCAGCTTCTTCACAGCGAATATCAGAGCCAGGCATTGCTTTTTGATCGGAGAATAGTTGTGTTCTGCCCCGATTAAAGTTCGACTGAGCTAGCAGAGGGCATTTTTTTCCCTCCTCGTTGTCCTGGGCAAGAAGTGCAATGAGTGACTCATCTAGCATGGTAGTATAGAGAATCAATGGTTTATTTGGAATGGGAATAGCTACAGTTTGATACTTTCGAACGCTTCTTGACATTCGGTGTCCCAGACAAAAAGAGCTTCTTTCTTCATGAACTTTGAGAAGGGCATACAACTTCCCTATAGGTTCAAAATGAACCTCCATATGTAAGCGAGTTTTCCTTGAAAGGATCTTAACTACGTCAGATTCTTTGGAGGAGGTTTCTCCACGACGGCCTTTATCTTTGATGGGTCAACTTCGATCCCCCGATGTCGGACTATGAAGCCCAAGAATTTTCCCAACGACACGCCAAAAGCGCATTTCAGAGGATTCATCTTCTTATCGTGTTCTCTTAGTCGGGTGATAACGGTCTTGAGATCTCGGATGTGCTCGGCCCTGTCTTTAGTCTTAACGACCAAATTATCAATATAACATTCGATGACTTTATGGATTAAGTCATCAAAAATTTTGGTCATTGCCCTTTGATATGTGGCGCCCGCATTTTTCATTCCGAACGACATCACCTTGTAGCAGTATATTCTGACCAGGGTTCGAAATGCTTTGTGTTTCTCATACTCAGGCGACATCTTGATCTGATTATATCAAGATGAGCCATCCATGAAGGTGAACAGCTCGCAATTTGAGATGTCGTCGGCCATCATTTCTATGACCGATAGCGGGAAGTCATCTTTAGGGCATGTCTTGTTGAGGTTCCTGAAATCGACGCAAACTCGGATCTGCCCATTTTTCTTCTTCTCCAAAATATGCATGCGATCTAGTCCACATATTTTTCTTCTCTGATGAAACCAACATCGATAACTTTCTTAGTTTCCTTGAGGACCTTTTCTTCTAGCTCCCTTCTCATTCTTTGAGGAGCTTGTTTGACTGGCTTGGCATCAGGAGATATAGCCAGCTTATGCAAGGCCACTTCAGGGGAGAGGTCCACGCGAAGCAGTCGGAGAACTCATGCAGTAGGGCGATTATTTGCTCTTTCAATTCCTCTGACAAGAGTGAGCCGATGTAGCCCGGCCTTGGTTTATCTGGCGTTCCCAAATCAACCTCGGTTAGCACATCGAAGGTTGCATGTCTACTATCTTTGAGCTCTTAAGGGGCTTCTTCTGGTTCGGCTAGCTCATCTTCATCATTTAACACTTTGCTGGCTTCACCAACATGGATCATGTAGCATACTTTGACATCATGTTGAATGAAACCTATGCCCCGTCTATCTGAGATTCGTCCATTGATGAGTGCTCGGACCTGAAGCGGGTGCCACAGCCCCTCAAAAAACTTTGTTTCGGAGTTCGTTTGATATAACCGACATTCGCACTTTTTAAAATATTCCCGCATCTCGGGCGCATAATATCTGGGGTTTAGGAAGACTCTTATGCCTCTTTCATATGGAAGGCACATGAAAGACAAATCGTCTAGGTGCACGATATGATTTGACCCATAAAACAGGATGTCCTTGTTAGATATATGTATACCCTAGAGGCCATTATTGTAATGGATGCTTGGACACACACACACACACACACACACACATATAGAGAGAGGGCTTTTTTGCTTGACATGATAGTATACTATCTGGTTGCCCTTTCTTTTAACATATACACTTGTTTTATTATTCTGTCTCTCTGATACATGTTGATAAAGCCTTAGGATGCAGGCTTGACTACCAGGACTATGATGCAGATCATACTAGTGGGACTTGCGTAGTCCGCAAGCATATTTTTTAACAGTTCCTACTCGAAAGAATACCGAGACAGGGCATCGATATTGTCACGACCCGTAATTTAGCAAGTGACCGACATTTACATTACGCAACATCTAAAGGCGTAACATAAATCAAGTAAGCCGAAGCCCAGAAATCTAAACCTTTTTGCGGAAAATAGTAGGGGTGCAGTTTTGAAATAAGGTAAAATAAATCAGGTTTTTCTTTAAATGCATAACTAATGAGACAAGAAAATGCAAGTGGATTATATTACAGTTGGAAACATGTTTCGTTTTTTAAAAATTTGGGCAGCACCTCCTGTAGGGTTACTAGGTACTCTTACAAGGGTCTATGAGGCATCAACCATGCCCGATTTAAAATTTAGACGTGTCAAACAACCCAAAGCGAGGATCTTTGCTAGATTATTAGGGTTAAACATGCAAGTAAACAACTTTACAACTAAGAGAGAGGGATTACAACCTTTGTAGTCCGCTCCCTCGCTTCATAAGCTCCGAATTGTAGTACCTTCGCCACGATCCATGATCTCCCGGACTCAAGAGAAGCTCCACAACCCGAATGATCCATGCTTGCTTGAAGTTTTCCTTTTCGAAGATGATCTACCTTGAAGTTTCTATAACTCAAGCTTTCACTCACTAATCAAGTATTAATGAAGTGAACACCCTAATCTAATAGGCTAGATTAGATGAGGATGATGAGATAGGAATTTGGCTCTCATTTGTTTTCATAATCTCACACTAAATCATCACAAAAGAAAAACCTAGAAAGTTTTTCAAGAGCTCAAGGAAGAAGAAGAAGAATAATGATCCTTTTGTGATGAACAATGAATAAAACCTATGGTTACAAATACAACCCTTGAGTTACTTTAACTCATGTAGAGATTTAACCTAGAGTGAAGGGTTTGGGTTGGGTTAGAAAATATTAAGCAAAATATCAACACATAATATGTTTGCAAGAAACAAAATAAAAGCTTCTAGAAGCTTCTAGAAAAGTTTAACCCAAATCAAACCCTAACCATGTTTAATCTCCACTAATCATGTTGCATTTGTAATCATAACATGTTACAATATTATATATCACATATAATATATTTTTTTAACAAAAGAAAATAATACAATTAACATATATCGCATATATATTAATGTATTATCCGGTGAGAAAATGAAATAATAAAGCGAGCCATTATTAGATAATGTAATGTAATATATCACATATATAATTATACATTAAATTATCGAATCAACACTTGATCCGACAATCCGGTTATATCGTATATAACCGACAAATATATCATATATCGATACATCGAATCAACACTTGATCTGATGACCCGGCTGATATCAAATATCGCGAGAATAGAATACGGTATCTCATATCGTATTATTCTCGGTCCCGCACATATCACATATGTGCTCCTACTCCATTTTGGTTGAGTCAAGAAACCTCTGTGTAGGACTCTAAAGAATCGTCAATACGCCGGTAGCAAGTGATGATCATATCAAACACCCACAAGCTGCAAGCGGTCAGCTAAACGTAACAGCCATCCAGGTATTGAGCGATTAGAAGATCAACAAACAAGCCTGTACATTCTCCTGTGAATCCAATCAGTAACACTCCCGTACAGTCCGGTCTTTTCGTCTGATATGTTGCATATCTAGTCTAGGGGTGGTATACGTCAGACCCCAGTAACCGATAAGTCGTGTCGATGTGAGACTCATAACTGGTTGAGAACCTACTGATAACAGTTACCAGTAGTACTCAATATCCATCCTGGCCAGGGACTTCCAGTTATAGCCAATCGAACATAGCACAATATCAACTCCCTATACCGAGAGAGACGAAACCCCTCCTATCGCTCATTGACTCCATGTGATTCGGGACTATACCCAAAAGCCACCATTTTGCACGCCCTCTTGGACATGGTAAGGTGGAAATCAAAGCACAGTGGGAATCACACAAGACTCTATGACGATCTCGGGTCTACAGACTAACCTGTACCAGTGTCACCAGAGAACTGCCATCTGACGTGAGGTATAATACTATCTGGGAGTTCTCGGCGAGTCCGTCCAGTGTACCCAGTCTCCACCGAGAACCCATACACTATCTTTGATGTCAAACACCAATGGATATGGGATCATCCATCGCTCATCATATGGGTCAAGATACGTATACGCTAGTCTACTCTGGTGTATCGATGCCCTGTCTCGATACACCCTCGACTAGGAACAGTTATAGGATGTACTCGCTGACTACCCTGGCCCTACTAGTATGATCTCATCATAGTCCCAGTAGTCGAGTACATATCCTAAGGGCTTTATCAACATGTGAGAACAAGACAATAAACTAATACAAGTCAACATGTTAAGATAAAGTGTAACCAAATAGCATACTATCATGACGAGCAAGAAAGTCCTCTCTATATATATCCAAGCATCCACTATAATATACATCATATATACAACAATGGCCTCTACGGCATATATATAACTAACAATCTCCTACTTGCACTAAGACCAGCTGTTGTAGTATCTCATACCCAGCATCCCGAAGAGTCTCTCAAACTGTGTCTGGGGAATGGCCTTCGTGAGTGGATCCGCAGTGTTGTCCTTCGTATCAACTTTCCTGACCTCGATCTCCCTGCGATCAACTATTTCCCAGATCAGGTGATACCGCCTCAGAATATGTCTGGACTTCTGATGGGACCTGGGTTCCTTGGCCAAAGCCACAGCTCCATTGTTATCGCAATACAAAGGTATTGGATGCTCAATGGATGGAACCACACCAAGTTCAGTAATGAGCTTCTTTATCCAGACAGCCTCTTTGACAGTATCGTTGGCAGCGATGTATTCAGCCTCCATCGTCGAGTCTGCAACGGTATCCTGTTTGGAACTCTTCCAACACACCGCCCCTCCATTGAGGGTAAAGACAAATCCCGAGTGCGACTTAGAGTCGTCCTTATCACTCTGGAAGCTGGAATCGGTAAAGGACTCCACCTGGAGTTCTCCATTACCATACACCAAGAACATCTCTTTAGTCCTTCACAAGTACTTGAGAATGTTCTTCACAGCTGTCCAGTGACTCTCTCCAGGATCTGCTTGATACCGACTCACTACACTTAGTGAGTATGCTACATCAGATCTGGTACATAGCATCACATACATGATAGAGCCTACTGCCGAAGCATAGGGTATCCCTTGCATGAGAGCTCTCGCCAAATTAGTCTTGGGAGACATCTCTTTGGAGAGAGTGAGTCCAGAGATCGTGGGTTGGTTCCCACGCTTGGATTCTTCCATACTAAACCTCTTTAGTATGGTGTCAATGTACCTGGATTGGGACAATCCCAGTATCCGTTTAGATCTATCTCTATAGATCATAATTCCCAATATGCAGGAGGCATCACCTAGATCTTTCATTGAGAATCTTTGTGATAAGAAGAGTTTGACTGATTGCAGCATAGGAACATCATTTCTTATCAAGAGTATGTCATCGACGTACAATACGAGGAAGACAACCTTACTCTCTGCAACCTCCTTATAAATACAAGGTTCATCTACGTTTTTGATGAAGTCAAACTCTTTGACTACAACATCAAAGCAGATGTTCCAACTCCGCAATACTTGCTTTAACCCGTAAATGGATTTAAGTGGCTTGCATACCTTTCCGCTGCTCCCACTATCTACAAAGCCCTCTGGCTGAGTCATGTACACGCACTCTTCTAAATCACCGTTTAGAAAGGCGGTCTTAATATCCATCTGCCAGATTTCGTAGTCATGGTATGCAGCAATGGCAAGTAAGATCCGGATGGACTTAAGCATAGCCACTGGAGAAAAGGTTTCGTCATAATCCACACCTGGTCGCTGACGAAAACCCTTTGCAACAAGTCTAGCTTTGTAAGTCTCAACTTTTTCATCTACACCAAGTTTCTTCTTAAAAATCCATTTTCTCCCAATGGGTTTTACCCCTTCAGGAGCAACTTCCAAAGTCCATACTTTGTTGGTGTACATGGATTCCATCTCAGATCGCATTGCATCCAGCCACTTCACAGAGTCACCACTCGTGATGGCCTGCTCGAAACTAGTCGGGTCATCATCTTCCATGATGCAATTCTCGCTCCCACCATTAACGAGAAAACCGTAGTATCTCTCAGGTGGATGAGAAACCCTACTAGATCGGCGGAGAGGCTGTGGTTCGTTGGGTGCTACTGAATCTTTTGGTTCCAATAAATCTTCTGTCGTAGTTTGTGTTGCTGGAACTTCTTCTAGTTCTACCTCAGAGCCACTAATCTCTTTTGCAAGAAATTCCTTTTCTAAAAAGGTGGCGTGCCGAGAAACAAACACCTTTTATTCCTCGGTGTGGTAGAAGATATACCCTCGCGAATGTTTGGGATATCCAATAAACTTACACAGATTAGACCTTGCCTCGAGCTTGTCCGGATTTTGTGTTTTCACATATGCCGGAAAACCCCATATCCTAACATAATTAAGATATGGTCTCTTTCCTTTCCATATCTCATATGGAGTGGTTGGCATAGATTTGGTGGGAACCATATTCAATAGGTCTGCAGCTATCTCCAGTGCATATCCCCAGAAGGAAATAGGTAACTCAGTTGTACTTATCATAGAGCGCACCATATCTAATAGGGTGCGATTCCTCTGCTCCGATACAACGTTTGTTGGATATAGTGCCCTCAGAGTCAATTATTGGATCACAGGCACGTGATTGCAATGATTGAGGGAGGACCTATGCCGGTAGGACAATCTTACTCAAGATGATAGTATGCTATCTGGTTTACCTTTATCATCGTGTACTGTTTTAGGTGACCTTACAGGTCACTATTGCGCGTTGATAAATCCCCTAGGATTCATGCTTGACTGCCAGCAGTATGAGGGCGATCATATACGTGGGAGCTGGGGTCTATAAGCACATCCTTAAAAGGTCTCTAGTTGTGGGAGTTTCGAGACAGGGCATCGATACTCCAGAATAGACTAGTGTATACAGTCGAGACCCCGACGAGGGGCGGCGGTGGCCGGTCTCACAAGCCACTGGTGTCAGTTGGTTCACCTAAGATGTATACAGGTACTCATTGGGTTATGAGTACACCGGACAGGACTCGCCGGGAACATGCTAGTTGGTCTTATACCTGACGTCAGATAGCAGTTCCCTGGTGACATGTGTACAGGTTAGTTCATCGACCTGAGATCTTCATTTGTCTCGTGTGAGTTCCCACTGTACTTAGATTACTACCCTACCACGCTCAAAGGAGACGTGCAAACAGGTTTTAGTTGGGTACAGTCCCGAGCCACATGGAGGCAGTGAGCGGATCTGTAGGGGTTCGTCTCTCCCGGTATTGGGGGTGAGGTTGCGCTGTGTCTAGGAGAGCCATTACATGAAGTCCTTGGCCAAGGCAGGAGATTTACTGGTAGGTATTCCAGTAGTATCTCAGGGTGTTCTGGGCTACACTCCGACACGACTTGTACCGCTTTTGGGGGTCTGACTTTTACCAACCCCTAGGCCCGTCATGCGATGCTCATAGACGAGCGGACCGGACTGTACGGATATTGTCACTGATAGGCTCAGTAGGGTGTCAGGATGAGTTCGCTCATCGACGTCCCTTTTGGTCAATACCTGGTAGTCCGTCACGTATGGCTAATACCTCTGACATACTAGTGGTTAAATCCACAGCCAAAGTATTGACGAGTCTCCCCCACAGACCGTTTTCTCAAGTTTTGGGCGAAACGCTGTAGAAGCCGTATGGAGATATGGCAGGGTTCGATCATGTACGTGCGGTATTGCACGGATCATGATCGGATGGATAATACTAGCGGGCTTTGGTTTAAGCCGGATCTAATATTGTATAGTGTAGATTTTGTCTCTTAGCATTTATATTCAGTGGGAATACAAATGCGGGCATGTATATGCAGCCGCGGGGTTTTCCTGTGATTTATTACGGGATCGGTTTTTTGAAGTTGCTAGTTTGCATTCCGTTCCGGGCAGTTTTCCTTTATTCCTTCACGGCCGGATTTTTCTGATGGGAGAGGCTAATTTGCAAGTTTGCAAATTAGCTTTGTGGAAGGGGTTTCTTGCATTTGAGGGATTATGATGGTTTAAGCATCTTTTCTTTTCTTCTTTGATGATGACTTGCATTAATGGTGATGGTTTATGAAGGGATTGATTTGGATTATTGAAGTGAGGCTTGCTTTTGGGGTGTGGTCACCATTTCCTTTCCTACACTCACCCCCCTTGTTCTTTCTCTCTCCTCCTCATTCTTTTGGCCGGCCACACTCTTGGAGAGTTGGAGATGGTTCATTTTGGTGAAGGAAATATATACATTATTCATCTCATTTTCTTGCCACCAAAATTCCTTAGCAAAGTTCCTTAGTTGTTTTCTCCACCTCCACATCCATGGCAACTTCATAACCCCATTGAGACAATGGATACTGCACTTAGCCTACAATAATTCTTGGACACGTCGACTCGCCAACTTCGTGCCCGAGTTGCCTCGGTCCAGAGGTGGGAGCCTGTAAAAGAACCCGGCGATGTGGTGCCCGTTCCGACGAGGAGATGAAGACCGGAGATTCTGCGAGGAGATCGGAGTGGAGGCCGAAGACCGAAGGACACGGATCGCTCGGTATAGCTTCCTTCCCATTTTCTAGTTTGCTAGAGTTAGGTTAATGGCCCGATCCAGGATTTTAGTGCGCGGTGGTGCCGGTTTCTAGTTTTTAGAAAAATTTCGTTTCCGCATTCCGGCGTCGGATTGACGGCCGGGACGCCGCCGTGCACTTTCATTGTTATCAGAGCCACGCCATTAACCTAGTCTAGCTTGCTCTAACGTGTTTACAAGTTCGGTCGATCGGAATTTCCAAAAACCACAATTTCTATTGCATCAGTTCTCTGTTGAAATGTTTTGTGCTCGAAAAATTATTTGGAGCATTGCAGAAATTCATGCAGGCATTTTTAAGCATACGGTAAAAATTCGATACAATGATTCTCTAGAAGGACCGCGGAACCGCGGCCAAACCCCTGTTCTGGCCGCGGTTCCGCGGCAATAAAGTGAGAACACTGTACCAAATTTTTCCAGTGGCTTTCTATGTTGAAAATGAGGTTTTTGGAATGTTCTGTTTGAGCCCAGATTTTCTTTGAGTGCTACAGTAGTTCTTGGGGCCCACTTCGGTAAATTTGATCGATCGAAAATTTTAAACATATTAGTTCACAGTATTTACATTATATCTGCGACCGTGAATGTCATTTGATCGGTAAATCCTGTCTAACTGCTATAGCCCTTTTAGACGGATTTGCGAACGTGACATTCACGTTGATGTTCTGTGTTGTGCTGTGATGTTGCGGATTGGTCGTGGGGGATAGCCTGGATGCAATGTTAGTACAGTTTGTTTTATTATGTACATTTGTTATTGCGGGGCGAGCGTCCGACATGTGGACTGCCGTCGCTTCCTGTTTGTATATTATTCTTTTGGGGCACGACCGGGCTGAGGTCGATGTACCCGTTGTATGTATATTTTACTTTCTGTACTAGGATTACCCCGCGGAGGGGTGCACGGATAGCCGGGTTCTAGAGGGCAATGAGCCCGCATCTCATGGCGTTGAGACGGAGGGGGCTTCACTCTAGAATTGGAGGGCTATTCGCCGCACTCGTAGGGGGTATAGGTTGACCCAAGGAGGGGTGCCCAGGTTACCGGATTCCGTGAAGTTCTGGGTGGTCCATTCACGTTGCTGAAGGGGGCTGCCTCGCTTCAGGTTTTGGCGGGTAACTTGCCGCGCCCGTAGAGGTCTAGGATTTCATTGCACAGGCTATCCACACGACCAGGGGAACGTCAGGTTTCAGTAGCGGCTCTGTGAAACCCGGGGATTCCAGATATCTGTATTGTTCTGTGATGCTTATTACTCTCTGTGATGTTGCATTTTATCACGCCTTGAGCGAATATTATATATTGATATATATACTAGTAGATGTTGTATATGTTTTGCATCCGCGCTAGTCCAGTCCCCGCTCTGTCGTTAGTTAAGTAACCTAACGGGTGATGACGTGACCCAGTGGCGAATGCAGATGGCATATACGTACATCATTATTTTCGTTCTTTTGTGGTGTGATCAATTGATGTGACTGCATTGATTCGGATCAATGCAAGCTAAACAAACCTATTCTGATGTTGTTGGAACATTTTTCAAAAAACTGTTATTGCAAGGACGTTCTCTTTTGTTTTGCACAGTGGTATTCGGTTATGAATATCCAGCACCTCAGTCGACGAGGCAAGGGCCGAGATCCCTTCACCGGGAGTGACCCCTTGGACAGAAGTTTGCATCAGGGCGATAACTTCACTATAGCCGATTACTTTTGCTTTGCATCGTGGTATTCAGTTGGAATATCCTGCACCCCATTCTACGGGGAAAGAGCCGAGATCCCTTCACCGGGAGTGACCTGTTTAGCAAAGGTTTTCGCCACTATATTTTTAAAAGCTATCCGGTTCCTTCAACGATATCAAGTTCATTACGTTAAAGGTTTTTTGCCAGAAACCATTCGTAGCCCTCCGTCATTTCATACGGGTAGCACATAGTATTCATGCTATGTTTGTTGGCCTTAGTCAAGGCATAGTGTATGGTAGCCGCTTGTTACCTTTCTGCTGCATAGATAGATGCGTTGGTTTGGGACAGTCGTATAGCCTTGTTGGCCCTAGTCAAGGGCTTGTACGGGTGGGTTCAAATTAACCTGGACAATGGCGGGTAGAACTTGACATGTGACTTATGATTTGTTGGCTTTAGTCAAGGTCATAAAAGCATGGGGCAAAAATCACATCGGGAGTTTCTAAAGAAACTGAAACTTGCCAGATATGCGCATACCTTCTGGAGTGTGATAACGTGAGCGGATTCCATCACGTTATCATGCGATGATAGTTGGATCCCGATTCCCACTGATGAGTTGGTTTACTCCTCGGGTAATCCCGACTAATTCTTCTTTCAGGTTTGGAGAAGAATTTGACGTTACAGTGGGAGGTTTCCTGATTAGATAAAGTGATAACCATTCTGATCTAGGTTAGAGTGCACGCTGAGTGTTTATTTTCTTTCTCTCTTTGGCAGCGACCATGACCCGACCCTTGACTATGACTCAGTGACCAAAATTAACCGATCCTTCTTAAACACTGGCTTTTGGATTGTCAGAGTTGCAAATCTCATTGCCACTCCTACTTTTACCCTTTTCTCCAAGACACCCCGTATTACTACGAACGTCCACTTCCATTGGACAAAACCATCGTATGGTTATATACAAACTCGAAGGAATTTATTCGAGGATGGTTTCTGGTCCTGGAGAAAACGAATAGGACTATTCAGTTGTCTTTTCCTTTTACCTTCTCTCAGGTTGCTAGTACTCCTTGGTTTAGGAGATAGTACACCTATTACGCAAATTGGATAGTCTTCTTCCAAACCTTAGGCTGGTGCCGACCGGTAGGGAATGAAGAAAACAAATTAGCCTAACGATGGTGTACAGAAGGTATTATGTAAAGACAAATAAAGGGATTAGAAGGAGGGCAAAGTAAATTGTGACCGCTATTCACGACCAAACCAAGTATTTCATTACCACTCCCACTTCACCTTTGTATTTATCCAGGACACTCCGTATCACTACGAAGATCCACAGTTATTTGGATACTCCATCGTATGGTTATATACGAACTCGAAAGGAACTTGATCCAGTTCGGGGATGGATTCTGGTTCAGGAGAAATAGGAATAAGGTTTATTCGGTTGTCTTTTATTTTCACCTTCTCTCGCATTGCGAGTGCTCCTAGGATTAGGACAGTACACCCATTATGCTTATTGGATAGTCTTCTTCCAAACCATAGGCTGGTGCCGAAAAGAAGGGAAGGAAGAAAACCATTTGGCCTAAAGGGGTGTACAGAAGGTAATGACTAAAGACATATGAAGGGATCTGGAGAGATGGCAAAGAAATATACGGTTACAGTTGGGAATCTGGATAATGGAAGAGGCATTACTAGGAATACCAGGATATCCCTACGAAACATTTACATGTTTCAATTTCAATGTGTACTGTTAATAGAAAACTGATTTCCCAATTAGCACTTGCTCCAGGGTATGTATTTACCAGGTTTGATTCTCACATCTGTATGGTTTTTCAGATGATGAGTGGGAGTAAGTTATTGGGAATTAGGTGATCATCCTCATTATATCGGAATTCGTTGTAATTGGTGATATTTGAGGAAATCGCCTGGGCTGTTTTCCGGACGGCAAATGTTTGGTTTTGAATATCCGTTGTTATGCACCAATTTCAAATTGATATATCTGTACATTTATTTTTATAAAGTGAGATATAACTTTTTGAAATTATGTCTATGACATTTACTTATATCAGTGGATGGTTAGGTAAGGAGCATTAAACAGCGGTGTAATTCTTTTTAACCATAAGTACAGTTTTCAACCTACGACACACAGTGAATGAGTCACTAGACTCAGGGGACTTATACAGAGTATTGTATGTTGTCCAGTGTCCATGAGGACAGAAGGGTTGGTACTCGTACTATATTCTGTTTACTTATGACTTCTCTAGTTCTTAGACATGTGTTTCGTTGAAATGCAAGGTCTAAGTTTGAGAAGTTGTAGGTATAAGAATAGAGTAAAGAACAAGGTGTTGCAAGTATCAGGATTCTTCAAGGAGATTGAAGATGTAGATACTTGTGTAGGGTATTCAGTTGATAGTAATGATTAAGAAAACTTGTTTCTCTTTCAGGTTACTCATAATTGGAAGTACTCCTAAGTTGAGTAACGCTGATCGGCCTCTCTCCATTTAGTTGACATGCACTGGAGACAACTGTATGATTTGAATCTGGTTCAATTAAATCAGTGCCTCTGTTTCTGTATTGGATATAGAACAGTTCATATCTTGATATTGTTAAGATACGGGGAGTTGTCCAGCTTATGCTTAAAACCAGACTCTGGATGACTCAAGGCACGTTTCTGTAGTGGCTGTTTGTGGGTTGACCCAGACTATGACGAGGGTTGACTTTCTACCATCTAGAAGATCAATAGTGATATTGTTCTTGACTCGCCACAGTTTTAGTAAAAATGGATTTTTTCAGAAAACAGTAGTGGGGGTATGGTAGAACTGGAAGTGATTCCAGAACCGCAAATGATTACTGAAGATTTGATAAAGAACCTAAATATTCAATCTGGTTTGACATTCCATTGGCCACTCCGCAGATAAGGTGGGTAACCTCAGGCACCCGAGAGGTACTCCGATAGCCTCAAGGACGGTAGCAGGGAGGTTCTTGTTTACCCAGACTTGCCATTGCTGTTGTTCCAGACTGTGAGACCCGGCAGGAGAATGAGTATAGCGTCGTTCTAAACTAGCTTTAGAAGTGTACGTCTATATGACTCTGCCAGAGGGTTGTCGTAGTCAGTGGGAGCAGCGGAAGCATTGGTGGATAAGTAGCTTATGTCTATTTATAGACTAAAGCTGATATAGCGGAGATAGATCATCTATTTCTGATGTGACAGTCATAGGTTTGACTTCATCAGAATAGGGGATGGATATGTTAAGAAGGTAGTAGGGTGTAATGTCCTGGTATTTGGATGACATACACAGAGTAGGAAGTGAAATTCCTATACTACGATCGGTTATACTTTGGTTGTCACATAGTAGTTTCTCCACATAGGGCTTGGATATTATATTAGACATTCTGGTTACTGGATCTATGGGTTTAGATATAGATTTGGGTGGTTTCCCAATCAGGGTACTTAGACAGCATTCTAAGAGTTTATAGAATGGACGACTCCTGGCACGGTAGTGTACCTGCAGGTAATGGAGTCACCCTCTCTAAAGGTGTCTTACAGACTAAAAGGGAGAGGAATGTGCATGATTGGCAGATCACTTGCTTAGGCAATTGAGTCAATCATGAGATGTCAAGTACCACACCAGATGTTGTTTTTGTACGAGCAGCAATAAGTTGATATTGATCCAATCCTGGAGAGACATTCGGAAGCAGTTTTAGAATATAAGTTGATGTTCTAGGGAAATGATAACGGCAGGCTCCTTTGGGAGACAGTTATCATTCCAGGCTTCCAAGGTGACCTGAATGACAGAGTGACTGTTAGAGTTATAGTTCTCCCTCTGAAGAGGGGCAGTATTTTGGACAGGTGGTCCAGGCGGATACTGAGGGAGGCATGGCGCAGGATACTGATTAAGTTCAGTTGACGATACAGTCTAAGAAGTTTGGATTTGGAGTTCATTTATGAGCTAGGTCCCATCAGATATCCAGACATATTCTAAGACAGGTATTGCTCATTTCGGGAGATGGGTTTCTCCGCGAACTTGAGATAAAGAGAGACATAGAAAGAAACATCTGAGCGGATCCACTCACTGAGGCTATTCCTCGAACGTAATAGTTTCGCAAACGGGTTTTGTGAGACTGACTAGTAGAGGAGTTGGGTGTTCGGTATCACACGGGCTGTGAGTATGCGACATCGCAATAATGAGCCTTGAGTGCAAGTGGGAGATTGTTGGATATAGTGCCCTCAAAGTCAATTATTGGATCACAGGCACGTGATTGCAATGATTGAGGGAGGACCTATGCCGGTAGGACAGTCTTACTCAAGATGATAGTATGCTATCTGGTTTACCTTTATCATCGTGTACTGTTTTAGGTGACCTTACATGTCACTATTGCGCGTTGATAGAGTCCCTAGGATTCATGCTTGACTGCCAGCAGTATGAGGGCGATCATATACGCGGGAGCTGGGGTCTATAAGCACATCCTTAAAAGGTCCTTAGTCCTGGGAGTTTCGAGACAGGGCATCGATACTCCAGAGTAGACTAGTGTATACAGTCGAGACCCCGATAAGGGACGGTGGCCGGTCTCACAAGCCACTGGTGTCAGTTGGTTCACCTAAGATGTATACAGGTGCTCATTGGGTTATGAGTACACCGGACAGGACTCGCCGGGAACATGCTAGTTGGTCTTATACCTGACGTCAGATAGCAGTTCCCTGGTGACATGTGTACAGGTTAGTTCATCGACCTGAGATCGTCATTTGTCTCGTATGAGTTCCCACTGTACTTAGATTACTACCCTACCACGCTCAAAGGAGACGTGTAAACAGGTTTTAGTTGGGTACAGCCCCGAGCCACATGGAGGCAGTGAGCGGATCTGCAGGGGTTCGTCTCTCCCGGTATTGGGGGTGAGGTCGCGCTGTGTCTAGGAGAGCCATTACACGAAGTCCTTGGCCAAGGCAGGAGATTTACTGGTAGGTATTCCAGTAGTATCTCAGGGTGTTCTGGGCTACACTCCGACACGACTTGTACCGTTTTTGGGGGTCTGACTTTTACCAACCCCCTAGGCCCTCCATGCGATGCTCATAGATGAACGGACCGGACTGTACGGATATTGTCACTGATAGGCTCAGTAGGGTGTCAGGATGAGTTCGCTCATCGACGTCCCTTTTGGTCAATACCTGGTAGTCCGTCACGTATGGCTAATACCTCTGACGTACTAGTGGTTAAATCCACAGCCAAAGTATTGACGAGTCTTTAGAGTCCCCCACAGACCGTTTTCTCAAGTTTCGGACGAAACGCTGTAGAGGCCGTATGGAGATATGGCAGGGTTCGATCATGTACGTGCGGTATTGCATGGATCATGATCGGACGGATAATACTAGCGGGCTTTGGTTTAAGCCGGATCCTAGTATTGTACAGTGTAGATTTTGTCTCTTTGCATTTGTATTCAGTGGGAATACAAATGCGGGCATGTATATGCAGTCGCGGGGTTTTCCTGTAATTTATTACGGGATCGGTTTTTTGAAGTTGCCAGTTTGCATTCCGTTCCGGCTAGTTTTCCTTTATTCCTTCACGGCCGAATTTTTCTGATGGGAGGGGCTAATTTGCAAGTTTGTAAATTAGCTTTGTGGAAGGGGTTTCTTGCATTTGAGGGATTATGATGGTTTAAGCATCTTTGCTTTTCTTTTTTGATGATGACTTGCATTAATGGTGATGGTTTATGAAGGGATTGATTTGGATTATTGAAGTGAGGCTTGCTTTTGGGGTGTGGTCACCATTTCCTTTCCTACACTCACCCCCCCTGTTCTTGCTCTCTCCTCCTCTTTCTTTTGGCCGGCCACACTCTTGGAGAGTTGGAGATGGTTCATTTTGGTGAAGGAAAAATATACATAATTCATCTCATTTTCTTGCCACCAAAATTCCTTAGCAAAGTTCCTTAGTTGTTTTCTCCACCTCCACATCCATGGCAACTTCATAACCCCATTGAGACAATGGATACTACACTTAGACTACAGTAATTCTTGGACACGTCGACTCGCCAACTTCGTTCCCGAGTTGCCTCGGTCCAGAGGTGGGAGCCCGTAAAAGAACCTGGCGATGTGGTGCCCGTTCCGACGAGGAGATGAAGACTGGAGATTCCGCGAGGAGATCGGAGTGGAGGCCGAAGACCGAAGGACACGGATCGCTCGGTATAGCTTCCTTCCCATTTTCTAGTTTGCTAGAGTTAGGTTAATGGCCCGATCCAGGATTTTAGTGCGCGGTGGTGCCGGTTTCTAGTTTTTAGAAAAATTTCGTTTCCGCATTCCGGCGTCGGATTGACGGCCGGGGCGCCGCCGTGCACTTACAACGTTGTGCTGTAGTGTATAAGGAGGAGTAAGCTGAGAGAGAATCCCATTCTCTTTTAGATAGTCTAGAAACTCATTGCTCAAGTATTCTCCTCCTCGATCAGATCGAAGGATCTTAATACTTTTGCCCGTTTGGTTCTCTACTTCGTTCTTATATTCTCTGAATTTCTCAAAAGCTTCAGACTTGTGTTTCATCAGGAACACATGTCCGTATCTAGAGAGATCGTCAGTGAATGTAATAAAGTAGGAAGAACCGTTCCTGGCATGTATAGACATGGGACCGCATACATCACTATGTACCAGTCTTAAGAGTTCCTCAACTCTTTCTCCGTGTCCACTAAACGGAGTTTTGGTCATTTTACCTTTGAGACATGAATGGCAAGTATCATAAGATGATAATTTGAACGGATTCAAATATCCATCCTTATGTAACTTAGTTAGTCGTGTCGTATTGATATGACAAAGTCTACAATGCCACAAGAAGGATTCGTTCATTTCTGAACTCTTCCTCTTGTGTGTGTTTTGTATATTAAGGACTGTATTTTGATTGAGAATGAATATGCCATTATGTAACGAGCCTGAAGTTCGGTACGCTAGATTGAGATTGAGAAAAATCTTCCAATCAACTTTTGATTTAGGAAGATGTTCATAAAATTATCCCGTATTACAAAATTATACCCTTCTTTACTTAATAAAGAAACTGATATAATGTTGCACATCATGTTCGGTATATAATAGCACTCATTCAGAATCAATGTATTACTACTTGGTAATATAAGGTGATATTCGCCAACTGCTTTGGCTGCAATATTTGTACCATTCCCTACTTGTACGGAATGATCACCCTTTCCCAGTTCTCTACCTTTACGTAGCCCACGTAACAATTTACATATGTGGGATCCCGATCCGGTATCTAATACCCAGGACGTAGGGTGAACTGAGAAACAGTTCTCAATAACTAGCACTCCCGAAGAAGATGCATCAACATGCTTGTTCTTTGTTTGGGCGGCGTGAGAATCCAGATATTGTCCTATTCCCTGTTCAGTCTTATAACACTTATAAGAAAGAACGGGACCAACGTTCCCCTGCTCAGTATAATAAGCGGGTTCAGTCAATACATCAATATTATTATCTTGATTAAGGTCTGACATGGTCGCTACCCAGAGAGAGAGAGAAGGAAACACTTTAGCGTATGCTCTTGCAAGATTAGATTGGTTATTATCTTATCTAATCAGGATATCTCCCACTGTTTTTATCAAATTTTCCTTCAAACCCTAAAGGGAAAGACTAGCCGGGATTAATTACACCCTACAAGTTTGCTAAACTTTCAGCCAGGCCAGTGTTGGTACTTCGAGGGAGGTTCCCCTTGCTCACACATGGACCTAATTAAAATAAACCTCGTCTTCTCAGAGGCATAACCCTGTAAACACCTTTCTCGTCACCTACTTGATCAGCTAATTGTCCTGTGTAAAAATCTCCCAGGAGTAACTTTTACTCACAGTGGGTATTAGGATCCATCTATCTCATAGAAAGTATGCAATCTCATTGCAAATTTCAACACTTGAAATTCCGATAATGCTTTTACCCCTAGCGTCCTATGACCTTGACGCAGGCCAACAAACCACAGTCTGCTAGTCAAGTTCAACCCGTACATTTCTTGATTGAATTAAACCTACCCGCATGACCCTTGACGCAGGCCAATAAAGTCGTACGACTACCCTAATCCAATCACATCTCATGTTGCATATAAGTACTAGTTAGCTACCGCACACTACGTCTTGACGCAGGCCAACAAACGTAGCACGAATACTAAGTAATATCTATCTGAAATGACAGAGGGCTACGCAGGTTTTTCAGAAAACCATGAGCATAATGAACTTGATATCGTTGTAGAAACAAGTGATTTTTGAAAAGGACTGTTTTTGAGGCTTTTCCGGTTTCTCTAAAGAGGTCACTCCCGGTGAAGGGATCTCGGCTCTTTCCTCATCGAATAAGGTGCAGCGTATATCATATATACCGCTGTGTAAAGCAAGAACTATTTAAGCTGTCAAAAACTAAACCGTGAGTTTGTAGCATCTGCCAGTTTTGCTAAAGAGGTCACTCCCGGTGAAGGGATCTCGGCTCTTTCCCTATCGAATAAGGTGCAGGATATATCATATATACCGCTGTGCAAAGCAAGACTGTAGCTACCTTTTTATAAAGTTTTGATTCTACAACATATTTTAGGTTTCTTTTCTTTTATTAATCTCATTAATAAAATCCCATCAATTATGCTTCCTAAGCATCACAGAAGAAACGAAAGCTGTAATATTTATATATCATATATATAGTATAAGCATTCGTCTCAGGCAGTAATATGATCTCATCACAAAACATTGCAGCAGAAGATAACATATGAAATATTGGATATTCTAGGACGTCCATGTTTTATTTCGAGCCTGTATAAAACACGGATTCCACGATCGCGATGAATAGCCAAACCCACATCCCTAGACCCCTACGAGAGCGGCAAGCAACATTGCCAATTCTAGGGTTAGGAGACCCGGTCTCGACTCCTCGAGATGGCCTCCCACTGTACCCTAGAACCTGGTTACTTGTGCTCCCTTCCTTCGGTCTACCTAATGCAGAAAAATAAATAATATACAATGGTGACATCATTCTCATCTCGGAAGTGCCCCAATAAAAGAATATTACATACAAATGAATTTTATATGAATGAAAATAAAAAAAACTTTCATCTCACATAAAACCTCCGGCTATTCAGAACACGACGATCCAATATAACATATCACAGCAACACATAATATCTCATATCATCAACATAAGCAAGTATGCGTATCCCGACTGTCGTTGATGTATAGCAACGAAGCCGGCGATACACCACATACTACGCTTACGGTCACAGAAAAGAAAGTGTAAAACTACAACATTTGGAATCCACAATCACTTTAGACATCATAAATCCGAAATATCACATACTTTGCATTTCATGCCTAACTATATGAATTCCACATGCTGTATCACATTCCAGATAAACAGATAATATTAAACTTTCCGATCGAATAATCAAATACCTAAGATTTCCCAAATAGTTCAACACTTGAGCAGAGTTCAAAAACCCAGAATATGTCACCGCCCCAATGAACCAGCCGTAGAAGGGTCAAACCAATGCCTCACATGTGGCAACGCCAAACTACCACAAACCCTGGGGTTCAGTGGCAGATTTGACGGTCACATAATCGAGTTAAGGTTACGTTCTTCTAGAGGGTCCACAAATATGCTTGCATGTTTTTCCGAAAGTTTTAAACTCAAGAAATATTCAACACTTGAAAATTTTTCGTGTCGGGAAAAAGCGAGTTATTGATATCCGTTCGAACATTTTAACACGTTCTAAATTATCCGGAAAACTAAACGAAATTAAACTTTCCGATCGAATCAACGAATACAAAGGATCTCCAGAACACTCAACACTTGAGCAAGATTAAAAATTCCCAGAAGTATATACTAATACCTATGGATCATCCCTACCAATACGAGGCCTTAACTCCTAAGTACGGCCGCGGAACCACCGCGGGAAGTTGGGGGCTCTTATTTTACAGTAATCCATAAAATCACCTGCTGAATTTTCTGAGTATTTTTAATGTTGAAAAAACCACCTTTTTAAAAAATATCCAGAGAGGGGTCAAATATTGACGTTTCGGGGTTCGATCGGACTTTTAACTTCGTATACACGTCGCCTAATACTCTAGCTAGGCTCTGATACCACTGTAGGGTTACTAGGCACTCTTACAAGGGTCTATGAGGCATCAACCATGCCCGATTTAAAATTTAGACGTGCCGAACAACCCAAAGCGGGGATCTTTGCTAGATTATTAGGGTTAAACATGCAAGTAAACAACTTTACAACTAAGAGAGAGGGATTACAACCTTTGTAGTCCGCTCCTTCGCTTCATAAGCTCCGAGTAGTAGTCCCTTCGCCGTGATCCATGATCTCCCGGACTTAAGAGAAGCTCCACAACCCGAATGATCCATGCTTGCTTGAAGTTTTCCTTTTCGAAGATGATCTACCTTGAAGTTTCTATAACTCAAGCTCTCACTCACTAATCAAGTATTAATGAAGTGAACACCCTAATCTAATAGGCTAGATTAGATGAGGTAGGAATTTGGTTCTCATTTGTTTTCATAATCTCACACTAAATCACCATAAAAGAAAAACCTAGAAAGCTTTTCAAGAGCTCAAGAAAGAAGAAGAAGAATAATGATCCTTTTGTGATGAACAATGAATAAAACCTATGGTTACAAATACAACCCTTGAGTTACTTTAATTCATGTAGAGATTTAACTAGGGTGAAGGGTGGTTAGAAAATATCAAGCAAAATATCAACACATAATATCTTTGCAAGAAACAAAATAAAAACTTCTAGAAGCTTCTAGAAAAGTTTAACCCAAATCAAACCCTAACCATGTTTAATCTCCACTAATCATGTTGCATTTGTAATCTTAACATGTTACAATATTATATATCACATATATAATATATTTTTATAACAAAAAAATAATACAATTAACATATATCGCATATATATCAATGTATTATCCGGTGAGAAAATGAAATAATAAAGCGAGCCATTATTAGATAATGTAATGTAATATATCACATATATAATTATACATTAAATTATCGAATCAACACTTGATCCGACAATCCGGCTATATCGTATATAACCGACTAATATATCATGTACCGATATATCGAATCAACACTTGATCCGATGACCCGGCTGATATCAAATATCGCGAGAATAGAATACGGTATCTTATATCGTATTATTCTCGGTCCCGCACATATCACATATGTGCTCCTACTCCATTTTGCCTGAGTCAAGAAACCTCTGTGTAGGACTCTAAAGAATCGTCAATATGCCGGTAGCAGGTGATGATCATATCAAACACCCACAAGCTGCAAGCGGTCAACTAAACGTAACAGCCACCCAGGTATTGAGCGATCAGAAGATCAACAAGCAAGCCTGTACATTCTCCTGTGAATCCAATCAGTAACACTCTCGTACAGTCCAGTCTCTTCGTCTGATATGTTGCATATCTAGTCTAGGGGTGGTATACGTCAGACCACAGTAACCGATAAGTCGTGTCGATGTGAGGCTCATAACAGCTTGAGAACCTACTGATAACACTTACCAGTAGTACTCAATATCCGCCCTGGCCAGGGACTTCCAGTTATAGCCAATCGAACACAGCACAACATCTACTCCCTATACCGGGAGAGACGAAACCCCTCCTATCGCTCATTGCCTCCATGTGATTCGGGACTGTACCCAAAAACCACCGTTTTGCACGCCCTCTTGGACATAGTAAGGTGGAAATCAAAGCATAGTGGAAATCACACAAGACTCTATGACGATCTCGGGTCTACAGACTAACCTGTACCAGTGTCACCAGAGAACTGCCATCTGACGTGAGGTATAATACTATCTGGGAGTTCTCGGCGAGTCCGTCCAGTGTACCCTGTCTCTGCTGAGCACCCGTACACTATCTTTGATGTCAAACACCGATGGATATAGGATCATCCATCGCCCATCATATGGGTCAAGATACGTATACGCTAGTCTACTCTGGTGTATCGATGCCCTGTCTCGATACACCCTCGACTAGGAACAGTTATAGGATGTACTCGCTGACTACCCTGGCCCCACTAGTATGATCTCATCATAGTCCCAGTAGTCGAGTACATATCCTAAGGGCTTTATCAACATGTGAGAACAAGACAGTAAACTAATACAAGTCAACATGTTAAGATAAAGTGTAACCAAATAGCATACTATCATGACGAGCAAGAAAGTCCTCTCTATATATATCCAAGCATCCACTATAATATACATCATATATACAACAATGGCCTCTAGGGAATATATATAACCAATACCTCCCTTGTATATTTTGATCCAAAATCATATACACAACGATATATAGGAATCCCCCAGCGGGAGCTAGCTCTTCGCCAACCGGCGGAATGACAACCACGCAATAATATATATACGACGCCCAACGGCGAAGAATCAACCCAGAAAGAACAAATAACGAAGTAAGACATCAAAACGCAAGAAAGCAATCAAAAACCCATCGCTCTAAGTCTCGCACAAAACCCAAGTCTGACTAAGTTTACCAATATACAAATTCTAGTCTCTGATTTGATCTGATCTGAAGGAGTTTATCTAGATACAACGGAGTATAGAGTACGAGAGTGGGCATGATCCAACATGTATCCCACCTACCAAAGCAAACACCTTGGATGAAGCTGTGTGCCAGCAATACCACAACTGATCCCAAGTGGTCAAACCTGCAAGAACTGTGGCACAACGGGGGTGAGTTGCCAACTCGTGAGTAGAAAACATCAACAAGTAGAAATCGAATAAAACAATGATTTCCTAGTTCACTATATCCTGAAGGTAATACTATGATATCTAGGGTGACCAAGTACGCATATATATCAACAACCGATCAATGCAATGACATATATAAATAAACATCCGACATCATATGCCTGCATGTATATGGATATCATCTATGTGTCCATCAACGACACAAACAATATCATGTAACCTGAGTGTCCCACACCGACACTCGAACATCATGAAAACATAAGCATATATATATATATATATATATATATATATGAGGATATCAACCACTTGTGTCCATCAACGACACATCAAAATCATAGAACCTGAGTGTCCAACACCGACACTCGAAATATCATGAAACCCGTGTCCAGCATCGACACGTAAATCCTCATATCTCGGGCTCCGTCAGTCCGGATCAGCCCATATCACGACTACGGTCGGTATCCTACATATATCCGCCACGCCAAACTATCTCGGGCTCCGTCAGTCCGGATCGGCCCATATCATCTCACGACTCTGGTCGGTATCCTCCAGATATCCGTCGAGCCCAAAACTATCACCGGTAGGTAGTGTTCCCATTGCCAGGCTCATCGTCTACATCTCGAGCTTCTTGCCTCGGGGTACCTTACCGGGTCCACCATGTACCCGCAGACGGTGCCTCCTGCTCCTCGAATCGGGTATACTCACTGCTCAGAACCGAGAAAACTCATGGTGGACACATCGAAATATCATATCAAGAGAAACCGCGTTTTAAAGCAATACATAATTTCTTTTGAAATATAACCGCGGTTCTCAAATTCAGAGATCTCATAAAAACAACATCTCAATACATATAACCATAAAGTACGATGCATGCAATATAGAGTAGTAATATGAGCATATTGAGTATATCATGCAAGAATGTCAAGTGATGGTACTGAATAATGAGTGTAATTTTTACTTTTAAAATTAATATCATGATAGGGCAGTTCTCCTGTACAAATGGCATGACAATTCTACTGTATAAGTGACATGGCAATTATCGATGAAGAACGTGTGTGAGCCGGCAAAACTGTGTATGTGTAATATGCGCATCAACGGTAATTGTGCAGGTGTACTAGCAAATGATATCATATAGCATTAAATACCGGCACGTGGTATGTACATCACGAGGGGTAATATCCTACACAACAAGAACAATAAATGGGTGTATCTATCTACACAAGAATCATACGGTCACTTTTAAACGATACACATCGTCGTTTTGAAAATAGGTATGGTTTAAGTGGCAATCATTATATTGGCGATCCCACCTCATAACATCCGATATGACAATAATTCTTGATCATCATCCTCAAATCACTAGTGCGGATCAATCATCCGGTACATCTCATCATGTATGGTAATCCATCTTACGGGGTCATTAAAAGAATAGGAAATCTATCGACCTATATAATAATGAGGGTTCGGATCTAAATTATCGTACGACATATTACTCATTATACTCATAAATACACACACACACACATACACACACACATCTCAAATCACATTTGTATCAATCTCATATACTGATATCTTGCACATACGTCATATCTTATTAATTTTAAGTCGTATCGATCTCAAACTCATATCATACCATCATCAACTCATACTTGTTCTCTTTCAATTCGTACCTATCATGATTCACTTCCCATTTCATATTCTCAAGCAAATATATCCATTAGCATCAACTTTATCATAATTATAATTTTTAACATAATTTCCATATCAATGGTTGCGGGGGTGCTATACGCCATCCATCCGACCCCGTAGATATAAATCTACTCACATGCTAAACTTGTCGCTTAGCCAAAGTTGATGTGCTTCGTCGTCTCGGAAGTCCACGCGAAGGTACCTACAATCAATACACAATTGCAATACTATTAAAATCAATATCCGAAAACCGATACGGCACACAGATTGTTTATAGGTTAGAACCTATAACTTACGCATGCAAGATCAACCAAACAACTCTCGTCGTTGACGTACAAACATCCAATTCAAATCTCAAATACCAAAACCACGAATTCAAATATCTTAAAAACATAGCCAAAACACTCGCAAACAACTCTCAGATTTTGGCTCAGGTAAATTGGGACTAAACAAGCAAATACAGGGGATAGGTTATAGGGTAAGTGAGCTACAGGCAAAACCACATCACCATAGGAGATAGGGGGTCCGGCGACATCATCAAAAAATCCGGCCTCGCCGGTCGAACATGTGATAAATGGGTTCGTGTTTTGGTGGTGGTCTTCTAGTGGTCTATCTAGCTTAATGGACTTGCTTGATTTTCTTAAAAATACCCCAGATAGCTCCAGATACCCTGTAGACCTTTAGGTTTCACAAAACTGACACGGGAAAATTCTAACTTCGTGTTTCGGGTTCTATTCTCTTTTCTGGTCCAGCAAAGCAATCTCTAAGGTCTTGAAAACACTCACTACACCTCTATTTACCACATAACAACAACTTAGAATTTTCTAAGATCACATATCCTAATTATATCAAATTCTAAACTAAACTAGGATATTTAACATAAACACTAATCTAAAGTGAAGAGATTACCTCATTTGGCAACTTAGGAAAATTCTTGAGTTGCCCAAAGTCTTTAAAATCCAATCTTGAATGGTTCAAAGGGTTTAGAATAGGTTTGTGCATGTTTTATGTGAAGGTGGCATGGGGTTTAGAGAAGAAAATGAAGATGATGCATGGAAGTAGTGAGGTGAAGAAGCATGAAGGAATTGAGTTGAAGCAAACAATGGGGAAAAGAGAATGAGGCAGCCAAGTCCAACCCTCTCTTTCTCTTATGCTCACTCTCTCACTCTAAATATCTCCTACACTCACCTCTCAACAAATATCTCTTTTTGTTTCTTCTCTCGTTTTATTTTTCACTCAAACTCTTTTCTTTTCTTTTCTTTTCTTTTCTCTTCTTTTCTTTTCTCTTTTCTTTTCTCTTTTAAATCTCACAAGTCACACACACAAACTCACAAACACAAACCCAATATGCACATGACATGGTGCACTAGTCATAGAAAAATGTAAAAATACGGATTTAGCCAAAAATCCAATAAATATCATTATAATAAATAAATCATTTTAATCTCCGATAAATTTCCAAATATTGGTATATACTTATACCATTTTACGAAAAAACCCTATTCGCAAATCGAATAGTTTTCGCGAAATATATTATTTTAATATTAAATTTCCAAAAATAATATTTTATATTTCTGAAATGTTACAGTCTTTCCCCCTTAAAGAAATTCGGTCCCTGAATTTAAAATTTAAATCCCTAACTACTAAAACATTTCAATAATCAGCTCAAATCAACGGGGCTTCGAAATCACGGAAGATACTGAAATACCACAGCGCATCATGTGTGCCTAAAAACGAGTACGAAACTAAAAATCAAACTCCGTCAAGTATCACGCAATCACTGGAGTTATAAAGGAGATGCAAATCTTGAAATCCAATACCATACTTAAGGATGCTATAGTTAAAATCATAATACATATATAGTACGCATCCTTGGAAAAGCATTTTAAAAGATGAAAAACTCATGCCAAATCTTTCCCAAATTTCCGTGCTATGCGTAGCTCACGGCACAAGTGTCGGACGATCATTTGTAAGGTAGTAAATATATACCTATATATGTTTAGCTCAATTTATACGTCCCGCCTTTTTAAAATATCCCAGAAGGTTCTCTTTATAAAATTTCGTGTCACTCGCGGACACGTACTCAATAGCGAGACTATAGCTCCTTTTTGAAAACCTCTTGGTAACTTTTTATGCATGAAAAAGTACTCAAGCACTGTCCTCAGACCAGCCCTGCTCGGCTACTATACAATATAGTATCCATCATCAAAACGCGATACTCATAAATAAAATCAGCCTCAAAAGGCATATCCAACATCACGTGCGTCTGGTGCGCACGGAAATCACAAGTGCTACGAATATGCAGAAAAGCAAAGCAAAGTGCAACGGGTGTGCACGAAAGCATCTTTCCAGTGCAACGGATGTGCATGACAACAATATCAAATGCATCTATAGTGCATAAAAATCTCAACTCAGTGCAACTAATATGCACGAATGAAAATCCCAATCAAGTGCATCCAACATGCACGAATAAAAATCTCAATCAAGTGCATCCTGGTGTGCACAAAATCTCATATCATGCGCCCAATATGTGCGAAAATCCAAATCAAGTGCGTCAGGTCCGTATAAAACATTCAGTGCAATAGTATGCACGATAACGAATATCAAGTGCAGACGCGCATGAAAACATAATCTGGTGCAACCAATACACGAAATACAAATCCAGTGCAACCAATGCACGAAATACCAATCTGGTGCAACTAATGCACGAAATACAAATCCGGTGCAACCAATGCACGAAATACAATCTGGTGCTACAAATACACGAAATACAATCTGGTGCAACAAATGCACGAAATACAAATCCGGTGCAACCAATGCACGAAATACAAATCCGGTGCAACCAATGCACGAAATATAAATCCGGTGCAACCAATGCACGAAAACTCATCAATATTTCAAATGCTCCCAAAAACAACACCGAGTATACCAAGGTGTATAGAATCATAAACATGTGCAACTGCATGCAAAAAATCCATCCCAATGCACTGCAAGCACATATATGCTATACCGAGTGCAAAAAAATCAAGTCAAGTGCGTATGACATGCACGAAATCGAAATAGACGGTATCGAATCCATGAAACCATAAATATGTGCAACGAAGGCACAAATCGATACCAAGTGCAATAAATATGCACAAATCATAAACCAATGTAGCGGTGTATAAAACATAAATTAAGTGCAATAACTGTGCACAATATAAATCTCCAGTAAGTGCAGCCAGAGTGCACAAAAACATAAATCACGAAACCGAATCATCGAAACTCAAATCCCAGTGATAAAAGTATGGTACTCGAATCAAAAAATGCAAATCGCAATAACTGACATTGAGGTACACATCCTACAATGTCAAAAAATATGCCGGTGCGACCAAACTGGCAGAGCAAGATCATCCACTTGCCTCCTGCTCACAGTATGGCATCTTCGGTCTCTGGGTTCTCGTTTTCTCTGTAGATTACAAATTTCACGATCTTTTGGCTCGTCGACCTGGTCAAGTGTACTAACGGAACAGTCCCGCTTTGGAACTCCTCTGATCACCGTTTGGCCAATCAACATGACCACTCTCAATGGCACATTACTGACGGTGGCATCTGGCCCTCTGAATACGCATGGTATACTGATCCTAGGTGCAAATCTTTATCGCTATGGTGTCCTGGAAATAATCTGCTCATGGCTTCTTACGATCTCATCCATGCCGAACTATACGAATGTTGGCACTATTGCTTAACTCTTTTCTCATAACCGTACAGTTGTGTCCTCAGCACGGCTTTCACCTGGAATTTGGATGTATCTAACGCCTCTGCACACATATCAATCTTCTGGCATCAACGGTGAGTAACAACCGCTCGTTAGTGTTGGGGTCGAAAATTGCACCCCGGTTGACCAAGTCAAAATCAAAGTCAACCCTAAGCCAGGTGAGCCCAAGTCCAGGCCAAGTGGGCCCATGCCCAAGTTGAGCCCCGCGGCCGGCTCCCCCATGCCAAAATAAAAATCATGTAATAAATAATTTTGATGTAATATTTATAGGCATGAAGCCAAATTTTTGTAAAGCCCATGGCTCATGTGCAAAAGAAATGAGCACATGAGACATGGGATGGGCAAAATACCATTTTGTAAAGCCCAAGGGGCTATATGTAAATGTGTAAGCCTATATAAGGCAACATGATGATGAATAAAGAGGAACTTTTTCATTCTCTAAAAATTCTAGGGTTTTTGTGCCTCCTTCTCCTTCCTCAAAGTTCTAAACCTTCTTCTTTTTTTTTGAATTAAATCAAGAGTTTAACTCTTCCTCTTCGAAAAATAAATAGTTTTCCACCACAAAACCCATAAAGGGGAGCTCAGATCTTCCATTAGATCTCAAAAAAGAGAGATTTTTAAAATCTCACCTCTCTTGCTCTCTAAGATCCGGCTAACAAAAGAAGAGGAAGGAGACTCATCTCCAAAGATCCTATTTTGGGAAAGATCCAAGGCTCAAGGGAGAAGAAAGGGGTCCCCTTTGAGCATTTAAAAAGATTCCCTGGAGTTTAACTCCACAATCAAAGTTTCTGGGAGTTTAACTCTATAAAAACAAAGAAACAATAATAATACATCTTTTTTTTTGAGGAGTTTAACTCCAAAAGTCAATCGGAGTACAACTCCCAGTACGAGAGGCTGAGCTCCCTTCTTACTTTCCGCTAGTGCCTTGAGCCCAGCACCCGCGTGCCACGCACGTGAGGCGCTGGAGCCTTCTCCCACGCATCCTTTGGATATCTTTACTTTACACACACACACACACACACACATATTCCACAACACTGTCCCCGTTAGAAAAAATTTCTAGCGGGGCGCTGCCCTGCACCCCACAAGAGGGCTGCTAGCCCCCTTGACCCCTAGCCCGCTATCTGGGTAGCGGGACCCGCATAAAAATCTCTGCAGGGCCCCCGATATATCCAAAACCCCTTCAAAACACGACAATGTACACTGAGTTCGCATGATATGTTTGACCCGTCAATCGGAGGTTCTCTCGCTCCAAAGTCGAGGGGTAATTAACAGCAGCTTAGTCCGCGGATGCCGGAGATTCGGACCCCCACAATCAATAAAGCCCAGCCTACCCTAGGCAGGGGGAATCTGTTATGCACCTGACAAGCACGCGCGTATTCCCATCTCAATGGGGTGACGAAAAAAACCCTACAGATTCTGGCACGCCTGGTGGGACCCAATTTCTCCTCCCATATTTCGGTTTAATCATTCATGTGAACTCAATCAACATACATATCGACATTTATATTAAAATAATACTCTTTCATGCAGGCTTTCAAGCAAATAATTTTCAACAATGTCTCCAAAGATGAACTCAGCTCTCAGCACGGCTCCCATCTCCTACATGATGAAGATGGACGCCAGGACGGTCCTTCCGGCCAGTCTCGGGTGACAGTGGGAGGAGCCGCCGCTACCATTTGGCTCTATTCTATTCGTGCCAGCTAACGCTGCCCCTGCTCTTCGAGCCCCAGTGATGGATAAACCGGCCTCAAAGGGGAAAATACCGAATGTCATGGTCGTGAGAGCACCTCAGCCCAAGCGCAAGTCCATTTCCAAACGACTCTCCATTGCTCCAGCTGGGGGCAAGGCCATCAACAAAAACAAAGCAACAAGGCATCTCGAGTAAGCTCCAACGGTGCCTTCGACAACTGCTCGATCAGGTATCATCTCTAAGCTCCTCATCAATCGACTCACGGTAGCTTCCCAGGAAACAGATGCCTGCCAAGCCCTTAAAATAGAGAAGCTAAGGCAGAAAAGGCTCAGATATAGAACCAACAAAAGGGCTAGGGCTCCTGCTAGGCTGAACTTCATGAGGTTCGAAGAACAGGGTTACCCCGCCAAAGATAAGAAAATGGCTGGATATGTGGTCTACACTATCTACATAGTGGGAACGCGCAGCAAGAGCAAGGATGGGGCCACTACATCTCAAATCCAATCTGGTGTGAATATAGTTGTCACTTTCCAAGACCAGCATCCTCCGGAAGATAATGAAGACCCTTCCAGTGAGGTTGATAAGCAGAGAGATCCCTCGGTTCATAAGGAATCAGGCTCGGAAAGCGAAGAGGAACCAATCTTCCGTCCCAGGAATGCAGAGCAGCAACTTCTCTAAGATCTCCGAAAACAGTTCAGAAGTAAAGACAAGGGGATGGCCAAGCTTTGCTCCAAAATTGACGACTTGACGAATGTCGTGATGCATCTCACGGCCCGACTTGCCTCTCAGCCGCCCAATCAAGCACAGGGCTCTGCTCATGAACCGAGAAACGGTGTCCCAAGGCAGCCGACACCTATTCCCTCAAATCCAAAGGTAGGCGGACCGCATGAATGTCAGTCACATCCTATCTCAGGAAATGTCTTGGCTACCGATGACAGTAGCCCGCTAACTCAAGATCAAATCATGGATTTGGTTGCCAACAAAGTCAAAACATTGGTAGCCGAAGTCGAAGCACAAAAAGATATCAGCAGCAGTTGAAGACCATATCCTGCTCAGTATGATCTGGTAGAATTTACTAGCGGCTATGTCATCCCTAAATTTGGAAGATTTGATGGGACGGGAAATGCGAATCAGCACATAGCCCATTTTAAAGCCTCATGCGGGAATACTAGGGGCAATGATGCGCTTCTCCTCCGCCAGTTCGTTAATAGCTTAACAGATATCGCTTTCGACTGGTACGCAAGCATACCGGATGGCTTCGTTACTACTTTCGCCCAAATCAAATCTCTGTTCCGACAAAGGTTCATGAGTGTCAGCGATAAAATCACCATTGCTGACTTAGTAAGGACCAAGCCAAAGAATAATGAAAGCAGCATGGATTTTATAACCCGATGGCGCAATCTCTTCGTCAAATGTGAACTGCTGATTGAGCAGGATCAATCTGTCAGTCTCCTCGTCGGAAATCTCAACAATTGGATGGTCCCATTTCTATTCACCGCGGGTCTCAAAACATTCCAAGAGCTGACCAGGAAAGTTCAGATGTTGGGGCCCTCAAAGAAGGAGTCTTCCTCTGATTCCCAAAATAACAATAGTCCTGGAGAAACCGAAAGGACGATAATTGCAAAGGCGGAAATTCCGACGATGCTGTCACTTTGGCTAACCGAAATAAGTAAAGGATGAGCGGGCCTAATGCCAATCGGCCTCGAAAGCCAGTGTTCGGAGAGGAAGAAGAATCTCTACTGAAAGAGAAGTTGGATAAGGTCTATTCCTTCAGAAGGGACAAAGTCCGTAAAATATTCAAGGATGCCCTAAGAAACGGTCTACAATTGCCGGAATAAAAAAGACCGCAGGAAGCGAATATGACCAACGACCCCAAATATTGCCCCTATCACAGAGTGATAAGTCATGCTATTGAGGACTATTTCGTCTTCAATGATTGGGTCAAAAAACATTATAAGGCAGGAGAGATAGAACTGTCTAAAGGCGTGTTGGCAAACAGTCAAGTTGTGACCGCCAACTTCATACAAAACAGATGACCACCACGTCGTTAAACTGAGAACAGTCGACCTCTAAGTCGTTAAACTGGGGATGTAAAAATGTGTAAATAAAACAAAAAAGATAAACGATTAAAAACAATAAAAAAAATAAAAAAAAGCCGAAATGATGGGGCAACTTGCAATAAAAATTAGCGAATAAAAATAATGATGAAAATAAAGCCGAAATGATGGGGCGACCGCGAATAAATAACCGAAATGATAGGGCAATCGTGACCTTCGCAATAAGAAAAGCTGAAATGCTAGAACAATCGCGGTAAAAAAAACTCCTCCAAATGACAAATGATGAGTCACCCCTGATACCATATTCTAGTGCAGCGATACAGACGCCAACCAAAACTCAAATCTCCGAATATCCTAATGGCGAATGATGAGTCGCTCCTGGTACCATATTCCAGTGCAGTGATGCAGACGCCGTCCAAAACTCTGAATATCCCCAACGGCGAATGATGAGTCACTCAGCGATGCAGACGCCAACCAAATTCCAAATCCCATACTCCAACGGCGAATGATGAGTCGCTCCTGGTACCATATTCCAGTGCAGCGATGCAAACGCCAATAAAGTCCCAAAATTCTTCCGGCCCTACGGTCTGGATCATACATTCTGCAAAACCGTAAACAATCCACGGGCGTAAAACAATCCCAATCTCTCCCAAGTCCTACAAGGGAGACCACATTTAAAGTCCCACCAGCGATGAAGATTCCCAAACTAAAAAAGAAGAAAAAAAAGAAAAAAGAAAAAAAGGGTATGTCCACAAGCAAAATGGGCACGGATGAAAACCCGAAAGGGTTCTGTGAGTAAAAACTGCAGGACTGCCGGTGAGTTTGTGAAAACTCGAAAGGGCGCAAACTCGTGAAAAAGAGATGAAATGCACTCACAAAGTTCTCTCGACTTTGTGAGGAGAAAATTCTCTCATGAGATCCTTACGACTCACAAAAGAGCAACACACTTACAAGTCCCCACGACTCTTAAAGAGAAAATACACCTACGAGATCCTTTCGACTCATAGGGAGAAAATACTTTTATGGGACCCTTACGGCTCATAAAATTGAAAAGTATTAGGTGATAGGGACCTAAACCTGTCTCCTAAGCCATCGCTCCTTAAAGGGCAAGGGCAAATGATGAGTTGCTCCTGGCATTATTCCAGTGCAGCAATGCAGATGCCGACCAAAACCAAAATCTCCAAATCCTCTCATGGCAAATAATGATTCGCTTATGGTACCATATTCCAGTGTAGCGATGCTGATGTCAACCCAAATCACAATCAGCAAGATATCCAACAACTTCCATGGCAGAATCAAGCTCCACCTCGGAAACAAGTCGAATCCAGACACCGCAGAAAGCGGAGCAAGTCAACTTCAACCCTGATACCGCAGAAAGCGGAGTAAGTCAAATCAAATCTCGACACCACCGAAAGCGGAGCAATTCAAATCAAAGCATCGACCGTCCACGTCGCTAAAAGGACAACATCGACCGTCCAAGTCGTAAAAAGGGCAACACCGACCGTCCAAGTCGCAAAAAGGGCAGCACCGACCGTCCAAGTCGCAAAAAGGGCAGCACCGACCGTCCAAGTCGCAAAAAGGGCAGCACCGACCGTCCAAGTCGCAAAAAGGGCAGCACCGACCGTCCAAGTCGTAAAAAGGGCAGCACCGACCGTCCAAGTCGCAAAAAGGGGAGCACCGACCATCCAAGTCGCAAAAAGGGCAGCACCGACCGTCCAAGTCGTAAAAAGGGCAGTAACTACCGTCTAAGTCGTAAAAAGGGCAGCACCGAACGTCCAAGTCATAAAAAGGGCAGCATCGACCGTCTATGTCGTAAAAAGAGCAGCACCGACCGTCTACGTCGCTAAAAGGGCAGCACCGACCGTCCAAGTCGCCAAAAGGGAAGAACCGACCGTCCACGTCACTAAAAGGGTAGCACCGACCGTTCAAGTCGCAAAAACGGTAGAACTGACCGTCCAAGTCGCTAAAGGGGCAGAAATCGACCGTCCACGTCGCTAAAAGGGCAGTATCGACAATCCACGTCGTTAAAAGGGTAGTATCGACCGTCCACGTCGCCAAAAGGGCAGCAACGACCTCCTCGTCGGAATTATGCCCCGCCTTGGAATCAAGTCAACCAGACACTCCGCCTCGGGGACACGTCAACCACCAACACTCCATCTCGGAGACACATCAAGCATTGACCGTCCATGTCGTAAAAAGGGTAGTGCCAGCTTCCCAAAAAGCGGGAAGCAAATCAAATCGCCTCCACGTGAAAGAAGATCCATCAATTTCATGCATATGACCCACATATGCGGTGTGCATTTATTGATGGGGGGCACTTTGTTGGGGGCAAAAATTTCACCCCGGTTGACCAAGTCAAAGTCAAAGTCAAATTCAATCCCAAGCCAGGTGGGCCCAAGCCCAGGCTAAGTGGGCCCATGCCCAAGTTGAGCCCCACGGCCGGGTCCCCCATGCTAAAATAAAAATCATGTAATAAATAATTTTGATGTAATATTTATGGGAATGAAGCCAAATTTTTGTAAAGCCCATGGCTCATATGCAAAAGAAATGAGCACATGAGACATGGGATGGGCAAAATACCATTTTGTAAAGCCCAAAGGGCTATATGTAAATGTGTAAGCCTATATAAGGCAACACGATGATGAATAAAGAGGAACTTTTTCATTCTCTAAAAACTCTAGGGTTTTTGTGCCTCCTTCTTTTTCCCCAAGGTTCTAAATCTTCTTCTTCTTTTTGAATTAAATCAAGAGTTCAACTCTTTCTCTTCCAAAAATAAATGGTTTTCCACCACAAAACCCATAAAGGAGAGCTCAGATCTTCCATTAGATCTCAAAAAAGAGAGATTTTTAAAATCTCACCCTTCTTGTTCTCCAAGATCCGGCCAACAAAAGAGGAGGAAGGAGACTCATCTCCAAAGATCCTATTTTGGGAAAGATCCAAGGCTCAAGGAAGAAGAAAGGGGTCCCCTTTGAGCATTTACAAAGATCCTCTGGAGTTTAACTCCACAATCAAAGTTTCTGGGAGTTTAACTCCATAAAAATAAACAAACAATAATAATAAATCTTTTTTTGAGGAGTTTAACTCCAAAAGACAATCGGAGTACAACTCCCAGTACGGGGGGGGGGGGGGAGGGGGGGAGGCTGAGCCCCCCTTCTTACTTTCTGCTGGTGCCTTGCGCCCAGCGCCCGTGTGCCGCGCACGTGAGGCGCCCAGCGCCCGCGTGCCGCGCACATGAGGCGCTGGCGCCTTCTCCCACGCATCTTTTGGATACCTTTCCTTTTTTTATATATATGTATACACACACACATACCCCAAAACACTGTCCTCGTTAGAAAAAATTTCTAACGGGGCGCTGCCCCTTACTCCGCAAGGGGGCTGATAGCCCCCTTGACCCCCAGCCCGCTATCCGGGTAGCAGGACCCCCATAAAAAACTCTGCGGGGCCCTCAATATATCTAAAACCCCTTCAAAAAACGACACTGCACATTGAGTTCGCATGATATGTTTGACCCGTCAATCGGAGGTTCTCTTGCTCCAAAGTCGAGGGGTAATTAACGGCAGCTTAGTTCGCGGCTGCCGAAGATTCAGATCCCCACAATCAATAAACCCCAGCCTACCCTAGGCAGTGGGAATCTGTAACGCGCCTGACAAGCGCGCGCGTATTCCTATCTCAATGGGGTGACGAAAAACACCCTACAGTTAGCATCTCGCATGAACCTCTTATTCCACTCATCTTTATTATCGTCCACTTCGACATCATCTCTTGCTGTCTGCATATTGCAATTCATCCTCGGCTACAGTCAATTCGAAGTCTCTCACACGGACTCGAAATTACGAACTCGGTATCTTCATCACTCTATAGAAGATATCTAGCCGAACATGTCCTCGAGAACTCGTCCAAATCATCGGAGGAATACACTTTATTCATCCGTTCTCGATCAACTTACAGCGCATCTAGTGAGGCCCTTCTATCTGAAACTGGCCAACTTACCGATCTCACATCGGAGTATCCAACGAACAATGTCCCCTCTTGATCGATCTACTCTAGATCTGAGTAAGATCCTTCAACTCATCTGAGCCTGCATCGGCACATCTCATAACAGTCGCTCCACTCGAGATAGACTAGCTATCTCTGTCACATCTCTACCTGGAACCTCCAGCGGTTTCAGCTCATAAATTCTAGAAACGACATCTTATCAATCTCAGCAACAGCTGGGTTATCTGTTTGCACGGTAAACAACATCACGATCTCTGAGGTAGCCTGTACATCAACAGTCCTCTCAATCTGGAAGCCTCTATCAATGGCCCGATTATCCGGTGCAAAACCGAACACTCGCCTCAACGAGAGATCACAACACAACACTATACCTACACGTCCCTATATCACCAGAAAACAACATGGTCGGTCCTCTTCCATGACGAGCTCGCTTTGACCGCAACACTAACAGCAGCTCAATCTGCGCTCAAACCATGGTGACAGGAATCTCAAGAAGGTATCGATGAAGATAGATCAATGAATGAAAGAATCAACAAATCCCAAATGGATATATGATCAAAGGAACGAATAGTATCACAGATCTCAAGATATGTACATCCTAAGATTTCTTAAGTGGAGTATCGTATCGTAAATATGCCGCGGAACATACATACGGTACGTCACTCTACTCAAGCTACCTACTCCATCAATCAAGGTCAACCTATGAAACGAAAATTCGAGTCTAATACCCCCCGTCAAGTCTAAGTTCTGTAAGGTCAAGCCTAGGTTCCGAAATATAAACGCCCTAGACTCCGCATAGTCAAACCAAGACTCAAACAAAGGTTAAACCTAATGCTCTGATACCAACTTTGTCACGACCCGTAATTTAGCATGTCACCGGCACTTAAATTACGCAACGTTTAAAGGTGTAACGTAAATCAAGTAAGCCGAAACCCAGAAAATCTAAACCTTTTTGCGGAAAATAGTGGGGGTGCAGTTTTGAAATAAGGTAAAATGAATTAGGTTTTTCTTTAAATGCATAAGTAATGAGATAAGAAAATGCAAGTGGATTATATTACAGTTGGAAACATGTTTCGTCTTTTAAAAATTTGGGCAGCACCTCCCTCGTATATTTTGATCCAAAAACATACACACAACGATATATAGGCATCCCCAAACGGGAGCTAGCTCTTCACCAACCGGCGGAATCACAACCACACAATAACATATATAAGACGCCCAACGACGAAGAATCAACCCAGAAAGAACAAATAAATAAGCAAGACATCAAAACGCAAGAAAGCAATAAAAAACCCATCGCTCTAAGTCTCGCACAAAACCCAAGTCTGACTAAGTCTACCAATATACAAATTCTAGTATCTGATTTGATCTGATCTGATGGAGTTTATCTAGATACAACGGAGTATAGCGTACGAGAGTGGGGCACGATCCAACATGTGTCCCACCTACCAAAGCAAACACCATGGATGAAGCTGTGTGCCAGCAGTACCGCAACTGATCTCAAGCGGTCAAACCTGCAAGAACTGTGGCTCAACGGGGGTGAGTTTCCAACTCGTGAGTAGAAAACATCTGCAAGTAGAAATCGAATAAAACAACGATTTCCTAGGTCACTATATCCTGAAGGTAATACTATGATATCTAGGGTGACCAAGTACACATATATGTCAACAACTGATCAATGCAATGACATATATAAATAAACATCCGACATCATATGCCTGTATGCATGTGGATATCATCTACGTGTCCATCAACGGCACAAACAATATCATGGAACCTGAGTGTCCCACACCGACACTCGAACATCATGAAAACATAAGCATGTATATATATATATATATATATATATATATATATATATATATATATATATATATATATATATATATGAGGATATCAACCAGTGTGTCCATTAACGAAACATCAAAATCATGGAACCTGAGTGTCCAACACCGACACTCGAAACATAATGAAACCCGTGTCCATCATCGACACATAAATCCTCATATCTCGGGCTCCGTCGGTCCGGATCAACCCATATCACGACTACAGTCGGTATCCTCCAGATATCCGCCGCGCCAAACTATCTCGGGTTCCATCAGTCCGGATCGGCCCATATCATCTCATGACTCTGGTCGGTATCCTCCAGATATCCGCCGAGCCCAAAACTATCACCGGTAGGTAGTGTTCCCACTGCCAGGCTCATCGTCTACATCTCGAGCTTCTTGCCCCGGGGTACCTTACCGGGTCCACCATGTACCTGCAGACGGTGACTCCCGCTCCTCGAATCGGGTATACTCACTGCTCAGAATTGAGAAATCTCATGGTGGACACCTCGAAATATCATATCAAGAGAAACCGCGTTTTAAAGCAATACATAATTCCCTTTGAAATATAACTGCGGTTCTCAAATCCAGAGATCTTATAAAAACATCATCTCAATGCATATAATCATAAAGTACGATGTATGCAATATTTAGTAGTAATATGAGCAAATCGAGTATATCATGCAAGCATGTCAAGTGATAGTACTGAACAATGAGTGTACTTTTTACTTTTAAGATTAATATCATGATAGGGCAGTTCTCCTGTATAAATGGCACGACAATTTTACTGTATAAGTGAGATGGCAATTACCGATGAAGTATGTGTGCGAGCTGGCAAATCTGTGTATGTGTAATATGCGCATCAACGGTAATTGTGCAGGTGTACTAGCAAATGATATCATATAGTATTAAATACCGGCACGTGGTATGTACATCACGAGGGGTAATATCCTACACAACATTAACAATAAATGGGTGTATCTATCTACACAAGAATCATACGGTCACTTTTAAACGATACACATCGTCGTTTTGAAAATAGGTATGGTTCAAGTGGCAATCTTTATATCGGCGATCCCGCCTTATAACATCCGATATGACAATAATCCTCGATCATCATCCTTAAATCACTTGCGCGGATCAATCATTTTGTACATCTCATCGCGTACGGTAATTCATCGTATGGGGTCATCAACAGAATAGGGTATCTATCGACCTATACAATAATGAGGGTACGGATCTAAAGTCTTGTACGACATATTACTCATTATACTCATAAATATATATATACATATATATCTCAAATCACATTTATATCAATCTCATATACCGATATCTTGCACATACATCATATCTTATTAATCTTAAGTCGTATCGATCTCAAACTCATATCATACCATCATCAACTTATAGTTGTTCTCTTTCAATTCGTACCTATCATGATTCACTTCCCATTTCATATTCTCGAGCAAATATATCCATTAACATCAACTTTATCATAATTATAATTTATAACATAATTTCCATGTCAATGGTTGCGGGGGTGCTATACGCCATCCACCCGATTTCCCCTATAGATATAAACCTACCCACCTGCTAAACTTCTCGCTTAGTCAAAGTCGATGTGCTTCATCGTCTCGGAAGTCCATGCGAAGGTATCTACAATCAATTTACAATCGCAATACTATTAAAATCAATATCCAAAAACCGATACGGCACATGGATTGCTTATAGGTTAGAACTATAGCTTACGCATGCAAGATCAACCAAACAACTCTCGTCGTTGACGTACAAACATCCAACGACCAATTCAAATCTCAAATACCAATACCATGAATTCAAATATCTTAAAAATATAGCCAAAACACTCGCAAACAACTCCCAGATTTTGGCTCGAGTAAATTAGGACTAAACAAGCAAATACAGAGGATATGTTATAGGGTAAGTGAGCTACGGGCAGAACCACATCACCATAGGAGATAGGGGGTCCGGCGACATCATCAAAAAATTCGGCCTTGCCGGTCGAACATGGGAGAAATGGGTTCGTGTTTTGGTGGTGGTTTTCTAGTGTTCTATCTAGATTAATGGACTTGCTTGATTTTCTTAAAAATACCCCAGATAGCTCCAGTTACCCTGTACACCTTTAGATTTCACAAAACCGACACGGGAAAAATTCTAACTTCGTGTTTCGGGTTCTATCTCTTTTCTGGTCCAGCAAAGCAATCTCTAAGGTCTTGAAAACACTCACTACACCTCTATTTACCACATAACAGCAACTTGGAATTTTCTAAGATCACATATCCTAATTATATCAAATTCTAAACTAAACTAGGATATTTAACATAAACACTAATCTAAACTGAAGAGATTACCTCATTTGGCAACTTAGGAAAATTCTTGAGTTGCCCAAAGTTTTCAAAATCCAAACTTGAATGGTTCAAAGGGTTTAGAATAGGTTTGTGCATGTTTTATGTGAAGGTGGCATGGGGTTTAGAGAAGAAAATGAAGATGATGCATGGAGGTAGTGAGATGAAGAAGCATGAAGCAATTGAGTTGAAGAAAACAATAGGGAAAGGAGAATGGGGCAGCCAAGTCTAACCCTCTCTCTCTTATGCTCACTCTCTCACTCTAAATATCTCCTACAGTCATCTCTCAACAAATATCTCTTTTTGTTTCTTCTCTCTTTTTGTTTTTCACTCAAACTGTTTTCTCTCTTTTCTTTTCTTTTCTCTTTTAAATCTCACAAGTCACACACACAAACTCATAAACACAAACCCAACATGCACATGATATGGTGCACTAGTCGTGGAAAAATGTAAAAATACGGATTTGGCCAAAAATCCGATAAATATCATTATAATAAATAAATTATTTTAATCTCCGATAAATTTCCAAATATTGGTATATACTTATACCATTTTACAAAAAACCCTATTCGCAAATCGAATAGTTTTCGCGAAATATATTATTTTAATATTAAATTTCCAAAAATAATATTTTATAATTCTGAAATGTTACAGATATTTCAGAGTAGACTAGTGTGTACGTTTCTTGACCCTGTATGGGGCGATGGTTGATCCCACAACCAATGGTGTTTGACATCAAAAATTGTACACAGGTGCTCATTAGAGAATGAGTACTTCAAACATGACTCGCCGAGAACTCCTAGATGGTACCACACCTATCGTCAGATAGCACTTCTCTGGTGACACTTGTACAGGTTAGTCTGTAGACCCGAGATCGTCATAATGTCTTGTGCGGTTCCCATTGTGCTTTGATTTCCTCCCTACCACGGCTCAAAGAAGTCGTGCAAACAGATGGATTTTGGGTATAGTCACGAGTCACATGGAAGCAGTGAGCGATAACATGGAAGCAGTGAGCGATAAGAGGGTTTTCATCTCTCCCGGTATTGGGAGTTGATGTTGCGCTATGCTTGATTAGATATAACAGTAAGTCCCTGGTCAGGGCTGATGAGATTTACTGGTAAGTGTTATTAGTAGTTTCTCGAAAGGTTATAGGCCATACATCGGCATGACTTGTCAAGTTATTGGGTTCTGAAAATTCCACCCCCAAACTCGATATGCGACATATCAGACGAAGAGACCGGATTGTAAGTGTTGCTTATAGGCTTTACGGGAGTTTGGACAAGTTTGCTTGTTGATCTTCTATTCGTTCAATACCTGGGTAGCCGTTACGTCCAGCTAGTACCGCTGACGGCTTATGGGTATCTGATGTGATCATTACTTACTACTGGCATATTGACGAGTATTTAGAGTCCTACACAGAGGTTTCCTAGCTCAAGCGAAACGAAGTAGGGCACATATGGAGATATGTGCAGGAGCTTGATTAAATACGAGTATGTGATACCGTATTCTAATCTAGCGATATTTGATATCGGTTAGGTTATATGAGATATAACCGGATTATTGAATCAAGTGTTGATTCAATGATTTGATTTATGTATATATATTTGATATTGGCCGATTATATATGATATGACTGGATTATTGAATCAAGTGTTGTTTTAATATCTAATATTGAATATTAGCCGGTTATATGTGATATAACCGGATAATTGAATCAAGTGTTGATTTAATGTTATGATATACAGATATATGATATTAGTCGGTTATATATGATATAACCGGATTATTGAATCAAGTGTTGATTTAATAATTTGATATATATTTATATATTTGATATATATATTAACTAATATTAGCTCACTAAAGATTTTATTCTCTTTATATATATTTATATATATATGACACACACACACATATACACACATTTGATATTGTATCATGGTTGATGATACAAAGGATTAGGATGTATGAGAATCACACATAACTAAAGATAAATAGGATGATTTATGTTTTAAGAAAAATAGAAAATGTGGAAAATGTGTCATGGCTTTGGATGTTTGGAGAAGTATTGAGAAGCCATGACTCATCTCCTCTTTTTTGTTTTACTCTTAAATATTTATTCATCCCAATCTTATCTTTAGAGATATGGTTCATTCTCTCATCCAAGTTCATCCATATCTTCTTCTTCATTATTCCTCTCTAGGGTTTTTTCTTAAGTTGGAAAAAGAAAAGAGAGAATATTTTCTAGTGAGCAAATCTCCTATTTCATCAACCTACACTAATCTAGCCCATTAGTTTAGATTGTTTGCTTCACAAATACCTTGATTAGTGAAGAGTGAGTTTGAGTGAGAGAGTCTTCAAGGTGGATCATTTTCGGCATCGAAGACTTCAAGCATGCTCGATCCTTTCTTCAAGTGGAACCTTGAGAAGAGTTCTAGGGACTACTACTTGGAACTTTAGAAGTGAAGGACTTGGTCTACAAAGGTTGTAAACCTCCATCACTTAGTTTAGAACTTTTTTTCTAGAACCCTAATTCTCTAGTTAGATTCTAGGTTTGTATGACTTAGACTTCGAGATTTTTAAAAATTGCATACTTGATACTTGTATAAACCTAGTAGAGGTGCTAATACATACTTTCATGGTATCAGAGCCAAGCTAGAGATTTAGGCGAAGACTAGACGATGTTAAAGTGTTCGATCGAAGTTTTAAAAACCAATTTTGGGTAGTTTCTGTCCAATTTTTCAAACTTTGAATTTTCCAGATTAAAAATTCTCAGAAAATCATGCAGGTAATTATATGGAGCCCCAAGAAGTACGAGGGCCTATCTCTTCCAAGTGGCTGCGGAATTGCCGCCTAAACCATGGTTTGGCCGCGGTTCCACCGCCAACTTGAAAAGTTGAGAACTCGTATTTCTTCTGCTGCTTCATTGTGACATTTATGACTTTCTAGGTATTTTTGATGAGACTCAAGTTATTGAGGTCTCTATGAATTGGTATTGTTTGAAACATCGATCGAAATGTTTAACATCGTCTAGATACTTTAGACATGTGATACAATTTTTTGAATCCACATTAATTAGTTTTGTGAAAACTAGTTAACGAAATGTAAATCTCGTATTTTAGTCTTAAGTGATGGATTGCTACGGAGCTTCGATTCGGATCAAAACTCCGTCGTAATCTCATATTGTACGCGAATAGTCGTCGGGAGACACTACTATACAACCACGCCCTAAGCCCCAAACAAATGACTATAGGAGAACCCCGTGGCCAAAAGCATCCACTCAGGTGTTCATGGTTAGGGTGTTCCGCCCAAGTGCATTTCGTTGTCGTCCTCGGGGTGCGACCATCTACTAAATTTCCTGACAAGCATTCGATCAATTAATCGGGAATCTTATTGAATTACCCGACTTATTTTTGAAAAGTGTTTTCAATTCGAAACTTAAATGCAAGGTTTATAAGGGTTAGGCATGAAATCCGGAATATGTGATAATCCGGATTTATGATGTCTAAAGATAATGCAGATTCTAATTATTGTAGTTTTCATTTTTCTTTCTGCAACCGTAAGTGTAATATGTGGCAGTATCCCCGATCTCGTTGCTATACGTCAACGACATTAGGTCTACGCATATTTACTTACGTTAATGACATGTGATGTTATTGTGTTGCTGGTTGATATGTTATATTGGATCGTCGTGATTGAATAGCCAGGGGTTTTTGCATGAGATGAGAGTTTTTCAATTTTCATTCATGTAAAAATTTGTATGTAATATTCTTTTATTGGGACACTTCCAGGTTGAGATTGTTGTCTCCATTTTATATATATTATTTACTTTTCCGCATTAGGATAAGCCCAAGGCGGGGAGCACAAGTAACCGAGTTCTAGAGTCCAATGGGAGGCCATATCAAGGAGTCGAGTCCGGTCACCTAACTTTAGAATTGGCAGGGTTGCTTGCCGCTCTCGTAGGGGTCTAGGGAAGTGGGCTTGGCTATTCATCACGACCGTGGAATCCATGTTTTTCATTACTGGCTTAATCTAAAACACGGACCTTCTTATATATCCTATATTTCATATGTTTGTTTCTGCTGATTGCTGTGATGTGATGTGATCATATAACTGTATGAGACGAATGCTGCTTATATATATGATATACTAGTAAACACTATATATGTTTTGCATCCGTTCTAGTCCTGACCCCGCCCTGCTGTAAGTTAAGTAACCTTACGGTGAAGACTCGGGTCCTTATGGCGAATGAGGATGGCATATATGTGTGTTTTATTTTCGTTTCTTTTGTGAAATTTAGGAAACATAAATGATGGGACATCATTAATAAGATTAATGAAAAGAAAAGAAACCTACAAATGTTGTAAAATCAAATTTTTCAAAAAGATAGCTCTAGTTCTTGTTTTGCATAGCGGTATTCCATTATGAATATCCATCACCTCATTCTATGAGGAAAGGGCCTAGATCCCTTCATCGGGAATGACCTCTTTAGGAAAACTAGCATATTCTGCAACCCACTTGGTTTGTTTTGAAAACTACTCGATTTTAAATCGAAGCTTAAACCACTCATTTTCAAATCACTAGATTCTACAATGATATCAAGTTCATTACGTTAAAGGTTTTCTTCAAAACCAATCGTAACCCTCCGTCATTTCAGATAAGTAATATTTAGTATTCGTGTTGTGTTTGTTGGCCTCTGTCAAGACACGGTGTACGGTAGCTAGGCAATATATTTATCTGCAGCATGTTTATGCGATTGGTAAGGGCAGTCACACAGCTTTGTTGGCCTCCGTCAAGGGTTTGTGTGGGTGGGTTCGAATCGATCAAAAAATGACGGGTTAAACTTAACTAGCGGCCTATGGTTTGTTGGCCTCCATCAAGGTCATATGTCATTAGGGGTAAAAAAAGATATTTGGAATTTCAAGTGTTGAAATTTGCAGTGAGATTGCATACCTTCTCTATTATAGTTGGATCCCAATACCCACTGCGAGTAAGTGTTACTTGATTTGAATGATTTTCCGTTGTGTATGTTTTGAGAAAATAGAATTGGGAAATCACAACCAAAAATATTTTGACCGCAATCAATAACGGTGTCGGATGTAGCGCGTTAGCCAGTGCGGATCGTCCACAGGGAAAGTGAGATCCGTTCAATTTCCGAATTAGATGAGTTGAAAATTTAAGGCAAAGAAAAGAAAACAATTCATGATTTGTAATTGAAGATCAAGAATAAGAAAAATCTAGATCTAAAAGAAACATTAAAAACAAGAATTGAGATGTGTGATAATTTCCAACCAACAATCAAGATTAGAAGTATGGCTCGTAGGAGTAGATCGGATCTATAGATGTGATGAGATCTAATGATTACTCATTCTTATCCATTAACGAATTGATACTAGATCGATGCAAATTCATCGAGGTTTAAGGATTTTGCGAGGAAATCAGGGATTTCGCAACTCATCCTTTGTCCTTTCGATGGATCGCATTCAAATTCTAGCTTCTAGTTAATCAAATGGTCAATAGTTGTTCCCTAGTTTCGAGTGAACACGATCAAGAAAGCATCATCTCGAAACTCGGTTATTAATCATTTGATTCACTAGAATTTCCAAATATTATAGGATTTAAGAATTGTAAAAATATCTAAATCATCATCATCTAAAGATCGTCACAACTCCTACACGAGCGGAGATTACTCAAACATCATGATCACAAACACAATCACAAATTGAGATCTAATCATTATGCTTGAATTAAAAGATAAGCAAGAATATAGAAAATTCACCTTTATTTATCGACAAATTTCGTTACAACTCTCTTGAATTTACAAAAGGAAGGAACTAGATCGTCGATTTAGGCTTCGCTTGGCTCCTTGAGTCGCGGATCGGCGTGGATCTTTTGCTCCGTTGAAATCCGGCGTCGCTTATAAAGGTTGAAGGCTTTCTTGCTTGAATTGTTCTCGGGATCTTGATCTTGATTTTGAATTGGATTTTTGAGGCACAAGTTGTGTCACTCAACTTGTGGGAGGAAGAAGATGGTGATTCTTGAACAATTTGCACCCTAGATATAGGCTCCTTTTTATAGACTTCAAAATTCTAGATCTAGGATTGAAATTTGAATTTTCCCTCCATAAGTTAGTTAGCAAAAGATTTGAATTTCCCTCCAAAAGTTTGTTAAGAGAGCCTTCTAGAAATAGTTTGTTAAGCCGAGCTTTCTAGATGAGCCACGTGGAGAATCGGGAGTCTTCTGGAAGCTTAGGAAGTTACAAGAAGCACGTGGAGGAAATTTGAGCCGATAACGTCATTAAAGCGCCGCGGTTCCGCGGCGCAACCCAGCTCCCGCCGCGGAACCGCGGCGCTTTGGAGGCCTTAGGGCTTGTAATTTCTGCTATGGGCTTGGAATGATTTATGGGCCTTGTTTTGATATGTTGAATTTTATTTGGCTTTCTGTATCGCTACCAGATCTTTAGCCTTTGAGTTGGCGTATCTTTTATCAGCTCTTTTCCCAATTTGGGCTCTGCTTCTGGAATTTCCTGCACAATTTCACCGAGAAAAGAGTTGCGCAATACAAGGATGATGCGATGCCATGAAACACAGTCAATTTACCTTAAAGTGTCGGTTTTCAAGTCTAATACATGAAATCTGGTATTTCAGAGATGATTTGGTAATATGTGTAATATGAATACCGAACACTTCTATATGAGTTCAAATGATAAGGAAGTTGCCATGTTAAAAATGCAGTATTTTCGACTGATCATATTCCCCCAAACTTATTTTCGATCGTCTCGATCGAACTGTTTTATTAAAAAGAGAAGGAGAAAATAAAGAAAGAGAAAAGCACACTTTCGTAGGCAACACGATTGCACTGAGCACGTGCAACAAGCCTTTAAACCTCTAGATGTCCTTAGTAGGAGGAGTGTTGTCTCCTGAGGGTTTTCAGCGGATTGCACCCACAAAATCCAATAATAAAAGGAAGATCATGAATATTACATTTAAAGAAAAGAATTGTAAAAGAAAAGCCTTGAAAATTAGGGTTTCCAACTAAGCTAGCTTTTCGGTTGTCATGAGCCCTATCTTAATGGTCATGAAAAGATGTCAGAAATCACGTCCTCCCTCAATAAAACATCGTCTTATTCTTCATTCCTATCTTTCTTCCAAACATCGATCATATCACCCTGCGTGTGTGTAAAGGACATCCCTACACCCGAAGAATTCAATTCAAGCTATAATACTCTTGCCCTTCTGCCTCAGTACTTTTAATTAATGAATATTTAGCTGAATTTGCTCACACACTTTCATGCGACCGTTAATACTTCTTGAGATACTAACCGACCGATTACTCATGTGCTTGCTTATTTGGTGTATTTTCCTCGTCTTGCACCACCTAAGGCATAGCAGTGACTCCCAGACCAGTTGGCCTTAGGGCACTAGGTGAAGATGCACCCTCGCTATATATTTTTATTGCCCTTGGTGATAACAAAACCAGTGTCCATTTTTCTCACCACTTTATATTTTATTCATTTTTTTTTATTTCCTTCATACATCGGCTTTATGACAAGAGCATTTCAAGGTATCCTCTACTATCCCGGGCTTCAAGACGTGTGTAAGTGCGAATTAGCAGGGTATCCACGTTCAAAATGTTTGGCTTCCAGAATAAGAACTATTTTTCAGACTTATTTTTATCCTCAGATTAGTGACTTCCTTCATCTTACTAACCCTTGGGACAACGGCTCATAACTACTTATTACTAGTTCGTATAAGAAAACTTCTAATTTTCTTGGTTTTCTTAAATTTTTCTAATCTCATGGATGTAATTTTTCACTACCTAATCTTTTATTATCATAAATATTAAATATTTTTATATTTGAAAATTTTTAAAATTTTTATGAGTTTTGAAAATTTTTGAATTTTTATGGATTTTGAAAATTTGTAAAAATTTTTATAGGTTTTTATGGGTTTTGAAAAATTATTTACAAAAAATTTTTACACAAAATTTTTATGGGTTTTTTAAAAAAAAAATGTTTTGTGCTTATGCAAATGATATGCAAATGATGCAAAACTAAGCACAGACCTCCCCCAAACTTGTTTTTAACAGTGTCCTCACTGTTGCCAACCACTATATCTACAAAACCTGTAAGCCTGGGAGGAATTTATTAGTGGGGGCAAAATATATAAGTGAAGAACCTCCCCCAAACTTATTTTTGACTCGAAATTTTTGTAAAAATTTTCTTTTCATGAGCCAGAAAAATTACCCCCCCCAACTTGAGTTATGCAATGTTAAACTTTGAAAATCACATGTGAGGGGGTCAAGAATCAATGGTCGATGCCAAGCTTTGCAAAGACCGATTGTCAATACCGACCATTCAAAAATTTTGTCAATGCAGTGCTCTGGTTGGTGGAAGAAGAAGTAGGGAAAAGTTAAGTGGTGGAAGAGAGTGTGTGTGCGTCTCATTTTGGAGAGACGATGCAGTGATTGTGATGGATTACTCGCATTATTTTTACAATTCAGAAGAAGGGGTGGAGGTTCAATTTTAGTGATTGGGAGATGATTCATCTCAACACCCGTGTCATTCAAAAATGCGAGTTCATCAGCGAAGATCTCCTCAATAGTTCCGTCAATACCCCGAAGAATAATGTCATCACAAAGTGCGGGGTGATCTTCAGACTCTAAGAACGGTTCATAATCAGTGTTAGTTGTTGACCCGGACATCTCGGTGGAAGAGTCCGTATGTGTATGATACATAGTTGGGTCAAACAACAACGTATGAAAAGAGTCAAGATCGGTATTAGGAGGATCGTCAAATTCGCTGCTGTCGACATCCATTAAGTCGACAGAACAGACCTGAGCAGTAGGTTCGGAGGGTACACTTCCCAACTTGTAAATGTTCAGCTCAATTGACATATTCCCGAAGGATAGGGTCATAGAACCATTACGACAGTTGATGATAGCGTTGGAAGTGGCCAAAAAGGGGTGACCTAAAATCACCGGAATTTGATTCCTTGGGTTCGCTACAGGCTGTGTATCAATTACAATAAAGTCCACAGGGAATATAAATTCCCCGATTTTTATTAACACATCCTCCAGTTCACCCCTAGGTTTGGTGATTGATCGGTCAGCCATCTGGAGAGTGCAAGGAGATGGTTTCAACTCTCCGATACCTAGTTGCTCATAAACCGAGTATGGAAGCAAGTTAACACTAGCGCCAAGGTCTAGTAGAGCACGGTTGATGTGTTTTTCCCCGATAGAAATGGAAATAGTAGGATATCCAGGATCCTTACGTTTCCTCGGTAATTGCCGGGGAAAGGCTGTGTCTACTGTTTTTGCCATGAATATCTTCTTGGGCACTTGAGTCTTCCTCTTCCTAGTGCACAAGTTCTTAAGAGTTTTCGCGTAGGACGGAACTTGTTGGATGGCATCTAGGAGAGGGATGTTGATATTAACTTGCTTAAACATGTCCATAATCTTCTACATATGTGGACTCGATGTGTTAGCCCTTAACTGATTAGGATAAGGTGCTTTAGCAATAAGCGCTGGGTCCATCATAGGAGAAGGAAGTGTGTGTGGACCTGATCCCAAAATAGGAGTGGGGATCGTCTGTGGAGAACTAGAAGAGGTGGGCTGAAGTGTCGAGCCTAGAGGGAAATGGAGAATAGGCCCGCAAGAAGGCGGTGGGGTAGGAGAACAAGAATCAGACGTAGAAGTGTGTGTGTGAGGAAAGGTCTCAGCCGGGGTGTTGATAGGATTCTCACTATCATCAACTTCTTCCCCAACATGGTTATCCAGCACTCTTCTTGATCTCAACGTTGTGACGGCATTTACATTGTAATGCCCAGGATTCGGTAGGGGTTGAGACGGAAGTTTCCCTTTTTCTCTCGCACTCATTTCGGCTTTAAGTCGTGCAATCTCAGCTTCCATCGTTCTGATACTCTCAGCTTGGGATGCTGAGTTTTTCTTTATCTCACCAACGGAAGACTGCCGACACTTCCATGAAATTTGATACGAGTGATTTCATGGTTTGAGCAAATTGAGAGAACTCGTCAGAACAGGTCGACTGCATAGGATTAGAAGGTGCATGAGGGTTGACCTGGTTTTGGAAATTTTGTGACTGGTAGGGGTGCTGGGAGAGTTGAAGTGGTTGCTGTTGTGGAGGAAGGACCCTTTGGAATTGATTCGGGTTTGGAACCGTGTTTTGGGATTGGTTCCAGGAAAAATTCGGGTGATTCCTCCAACCCTGATTGTACGTGGAAGAATATGGATCGTTTCTAGGTCTTTGAAATGCGGCATTGGTATGCTCGAGACCTTGAAACTGAGAGTTTAATGGACATTCTTCCGTTAAGTGAGACGGATTAGAACAGCACCCACAAACAGTTTTGGGGAGCGACATTGGGTTTAGGGAGGCTGCTAAGAATTTGTGTTCCATAGCGTCGAGCTTCTTTTGCATTGCTGCCATCTCAGCTCGAACACCTATGGACATGTCTATTTGGTGTACGCCACCCCTATTCGATGGCTGGGTTCCAGTCTCCCACTGTAAGGACTTTTCAGTGAACTCTTCTAAAAATTTCCATGCTTCCCCATCATCCTTGGTCATAAAGGTGCCTTGACACATGTTTTCAAGGTTTTGTTTAGTGGTAGGGTTACTGCCCTCATATATGATTCGGCAAAGATCCCATCTCGGGATACCGTGATGTGGGCATTGAACCAAAAGATCCTTGAATCGTTCAAAGCATTTTGAAAATGGTTCAGCCGGAAGCTGGGAGAATTGATATAGTTCGCTACGGATTCGAGCTGTCTTTTGCATAGGGTAGAATTTCTTAAGGAATGCCGCAACGAATTCCTCCCAATTCGTGATGGAATGTGCGGTGATGTTATACAGCCACTTCTCAGCTATATCGCACAAGGTAAATGGAAGAAGTCGTAGACGCATGGCATCCACAGAAAGTTGTGATGTACCCATCATTGCGCATACGTTTTCAAATTTGGTGATAAAAACGTACGCGTCTTCAGTCTCGAGACCGTGGAATTTGGGTAGAAGGTTGATGTACTGGGGCTTAATCTCAAAGTTATCCCCGTTGGCTGGTGGAATGGATAAGCAGGTCGAGAGAGGATCTCGCAAAGGGTAGCACCTCTCTTGGAGAGAGATGCGGGGATGATTCTGCGCACCAACGGACGGCGGCAGAGCAGCGGTAAAGAGGTTCGATGGAGACAGATCCATCGGTGTGGGTGTGGTGGTGGGTAAAAGAAAGGTAAATGGAGAAATACCGACTTCGGAGTTGATCGAGGGGACGCGGACTAAACGGGCACTAGAATCCCGTGTCCAGCCTATCTTGCACTAAAAGGGGTTAGTACAAGTGGCAGCGTGATTTATAATTAGGGGAATGAATGAATGAATGCGGTGTTTGTTTTGAAAAATGATACGGATTTTGAAAATATGATGCGATCACAACAAATGCAACAAGCAACCCTAAAATCTATGGTCACCTAGGTCAAAGCTCTAGACCGCTCCTAACTTCCAAAAGACAAGTCGCAGGATAAAATCCTCCACTGCCTCTTTGTTTCTCCTGTGGCCAGGTAAGTGCCAGGTAAGTGGGAGGTTCTCCACTACGTAAGTAGTGGACCTAATTAAGTAACCACTAGTCTTCGACACACTTGCCTTAAACATCACAAAAAGAAACGCGGATAAGCAATTAATTACCCACGGCCTTCTTCTGTCCTAAGTGAGCGCGACGGTCCTTAGAGTCATCTCTAGATATTTTTTAGTTAATGAGGGTAATGCGGATGCAGGTTTGTGATTTTTGGGGCCTAGGAAGGGTAATGAACTCCCCACCTAATATGGATTTGGCATTTGCCCCTTAATGTCCGTATTAATTATGCAAACAACCACAAAGATCAAAACAAGCACAATTTAATTTTGCTTTTTGCGCGGTGCTGTGATTTTTGCAAAGAATCCTGCACAAAATGTTATTTGGAGCAGATTTTAGAGAGAGACAAGAAAATTAAGAAGTTACCAGAGAACTTTTGAGCAGAGATGAGGTAATCACGCCGCGGAACCGCGGTTTAAGTCGCCTATTGCCGCACTTTCGCGGTGGTTTCAGGGGATTACTGCACACAATTTTCTACAGAGGCTCTTGTTCACTCCCCAAGCTCTCTGGAACTATCTGAAAAATTTTGCTCAAGCTCCACAGGTTCCAGAATTCCTCGCACAAATCACAACAGCTTGTATTAGTGTTTGCGCGAATTTTGATCACAAAATTATAATGGAATAAACTTTTCAACTCAAATTTCAAAATACGAACAATTAGCGCACTATCCCCGGCAACGGTGCCATTTTGATTTGAATGATTTTCCGTTGTGTATGTTTTGAGAAAATAGAATTGAGAAATCACAACCAAAAATATTTTGACCGTAATCAATAACGGTGTCGGATGTAGCGCGTTAGCGAGTGCGGATCGTCCACAGGGAAAGTGAGATCCGTTCAATTTCCGAATTAGATGAGTTGAAAATTTAAGGCAAAGAAAAGAAAATAATTCATGATTTGTAATTGAAGATCAAGAATAAGAAAAATCTAGATCTAAAAGAAACATTAAAAACAAGAATTGAGATGTGTGATAATTTCTAACCAACAATCAAAATTAGAAATATGGCTCGTAGGAGTAGATCGGATCTATAGATGTGATGAGATCTAATGATTACTCATTCTTATCCATTAACGAATTGATACTAGATCGATGCAAATTCATCGAGGTTTAAGGATCTTGCGAGGAAATCAGGGATTTCGCAACTCATCCTTTTTCCTTTCGATGGATCGCATTCAAATTCTAGCTTCTAGTTAATCAAATGGTCAATAGTTGTTCCCTAGTTTCGAGTGAACACGATCAAGAAAGCATCATCTCGAAACTAGGTCATTAATCATTTGATTCACTAGAATTTCCAAACATTATAGAATTTAAGAATTGTAAAAATATCTAAATCATCATCATCTAAAGATCGTCACAACTCCTACACGAGCGGAGATTACTCAAACATCATGATCACAAACACAATCACAAATTGAGATCTAATCATTATGCTTGAATTAAAAGATAAGCAAGAATATAGAAAATTCACCTTTATTTATCGACAAATTTCGTTACAACTCTCTTGAATTTACAAAAGGAAGGAACTAGATCGTCGATTTAGGCTTCGCTCGGCTCCTTGAGTCGCGGATCGGCGTGGATCTCTTGCTCCGTTGAAATCCGGCGTTGCTTCTAAAGGTTGAAGGCTTTCTTGTTTGAATTGCTCTCGGGATCTTGATCTTGATTTTGAATTGGATTTTTGAGGCACAAGTTGTGTCACTCAACTTGTGAGAGGAAGAAGATGGTGATTCTTGAACAATTTGCACCCTAGATCTAGGTTCCTTTTTATAAACTTCAAAATTCTATATCTAGGATTGAAATTTGAATTTTCCCTCCACAAGTTAGTTAGCAAAAGATTTGAATTTCCCTCCAAAAGTTTGTTAAGAGAGCCTTCTAGAAATAGTTTGTTAAGCCGAGCCTTCTAGATGAGCCACGTGGAGAATCGGGAGTCTTCTGGAAGCTTAGGAAGTTACAAGAAGCACGTAGAGGAAATTTGAGCCGATGACGTCATTAAAGCGCCGCGGTTCCGCGGCGCAAGCCAGCTCCCGCCGCGGAACCGCGACGCTTTGGAGGCCTTAGGGCTTGTAATTTCTGCTATGGGCTTGGAATGATTTATGGGCCTTGTTTTGATATGTTGAATTTTATTTGGCCTTCTGTATCGCTACCAGATCTTTAGCCTTTGAGTTGGCGTATCTTTTATCAGCTCTTTTCCCAATTTGGGCTCTGCTTCTGGAATTTCCTGCACAATTTCACCGAGACAAGAGTTGCGCAATACAAGGATGATGCGATGCCATGAAACACAGTCAATTTCCCTTAAAGTGTTGGTTTTCAAGTCTAATACGTGAAATCTGGTATTTCAGAGATGATTTGGTAATATGTGCAATATGAATACCGAACACTTCTATATGAGTTCAAATGATAGGGAAATTGCCGTGTTAAAAATGCAGTATTTTCGACTGATCATTACTCCTGAGAGAGTTTTCCACTTTACAATTAGCTGATCCCGTAGCTGTCTAAGAAAGGTGTTAATAAAGTTATGCCCCTGCGGAAATGAGGTTATTTAATTAGTTCCATGCGAAAGAATGGGGAGACTCCCTCGGAGTACCAATACCTGTCTGGATGACCGATTGGCGAACTTATAGGGTGTAATTAATCCCGGCTAATCTTACCTTTTAGGGTTTGAAGGAAGATTTGATAGAAACAGTGGGAGCCATCCTGATTAGATAAGATAATAACCAGTTTAATCTTGTAAGAGCGTATGCTAAAATGTTTTCTTCTCTCTCTCCAGGTAATGAACATGCCATGCCTTAATCAAAATAATAATATGGATGTATTGACTGAACTCGCTTATTATACTGAGCTGGGGAACGTTGGTTCCACCATATCTTATGACAACAGTCATAAGTATGGACAAGAGATAGGGGAATGAAAGGATTCCCACGCAACCCGAACGAAGAAAGAGCATTTTGATGCATCTTCTTCGGGTGTGTTAGTTATTGAGAACTGTTTCTCAGTCTGCTCTACGTTCTAGATATTAGATACCGGATCAGTATCCCACATTTATAATTTGTTACAAGAGTTAAAGAGAATTAGAGAACTGGAAAAGGGTGATATGTCTCTCAGAGTAGGAAACGGAGCAATTGTTGCTGCCGAAGCTGTCGGCGAATATCACATAGTATTACCAAACGGTAATACATTAATTTTAAACGACTGTTATTTCGTACTATCGATGATGTGCAATATTATATCCGTTTTTTTATTAGATAAACAAGGATATAATTTTGCATTAGAGAAAAATATTATGAATATTTTTCTGAATCAAGTGTTGATTGGGTTTGGTATATTGTGTAATGGTATATACATTCTAAATCAAAATACAGTTCTAAATATATAGAACACGCATAAGAGGAAAAGTTCAGAAATGAACGAAGCCTTCTTGTGGCATTGTAGACTTGGTTATATCAATGCGACCAGACTAGCTAAGTTGCATAAAAATGGATATTTGAATCCGTTCGAATTTCCATCTTATAAAACTTGTCAATCATGTTTCAAAGGCAAGATGACCAAAACTCCACTTACGGGACACAGAGAAAGAGCTATTGAACTCTCAGGACTGATACATAGCGATGTATGCGATCCTATGTCTACACATGCCAGGAATGGTTCCTCGTACTTCATTAAATTCACCGATGATCTCTGAAGACTCGGACATGTGTTCCTGTTGAAACACAAATCTGAAACTTTTGAGAAATTCAAGGAATATAAAACAAAAGTAGAGAACCAGCCGGATAAAAGTATTAAAATCTTTCGATCTAATCGAGGAGGAGAATACTTAAGTACGGAATTCCGAGATTATCTAAAAGAGACTGGGATTCTCTCTCAGCTTACTCTTCCGTATACACCAAAGCACAACGGAGTATCGGAGTGGAGGAATCGCACCCTATTAGATATGGTGCGTTCTATGATGAATGTTGCTGAGTTACCTATTTTCTTTTGGAGTTATGTACTTGAGACAGCTGCATACTTATTGAATAGGGTTCCTACCAAATCTGCGCCTACCACTCCATATGAGATATGGGAGGGGAAGAGACCATGTCTTAATTTCATTAAGATATGGGGTTGTCCGGCTTAGGTTAAAAAGCAAAATCCGGACAAGCTCAAGGCAAGATCTGTTCTATATAAGTTTGTTGGATATCCCAAACATTCGCTAGGGTAGAGGAAAAAAGAGTGTTTGTTTCTCGAAATGCCACCTTTTTAGAAAAGGAATTTCTTGTGAAAGAAATTAGTGGTAATGAGGTAGAGCAGGAAGAAGTTCCAGAAATACAAACTGCAATAGAAGATTTGGTAGAACTGGAGGATTCAGTAGTCCCAGACGAACCTCAGCCACTTCGCAGATCTAGTAAGGTACCTCATCCACCTGAGAGACTATGGTTTTCTCGAAGACGGTGGGAGCGATGATTGCATCATGAAAGATTGTAACAACCCCAAATTTCCAATACAAGTTTTTACAAAAAAATTTCAAAAAATCCATAAAGGGGTATTTTAGCCTGAGCACAAGTTATAAGTAATTATTTTGCTTTTTAATTACAAGTTAAAAGAATGTAACAACTCTATTTTTAGTATACAAAAATTTGCTTTAAAATTAATGTATACTTGGGGTATTTATATTTACTGTTATTACTTTAAGTAATTAATTAACTCCATAATTACAAGAAGGAGCTTGTAACTCATTTGTAATACCTTGCACTGCTGAACAAAGCCACCAGAGTTCAAATCCCATACCCCACATTATTTTTAATATTGATATATTTTAAAACCTTTAGAATACCAAGAGTTTACACGTGCATATCTCACAAAAACCCCACTACACCCAAAGATGTAACATTTTCAGGAGTTAGATGAACCGTCCGAGGGGATCCCGGCCGCCTGACTTGGCCGGGAATCGGCCAAATCGGCCTTGACTCGGTCTGACTCCGTCCTCAGACCGAGTCACGGCCGAGTTGGCCGATTCCGGCGACGACCCCAACATGAAAGTTGTGTCTTTTCATATTCCTTAGGCACCTGCAAAATTTCAGCCTCAGACCATTTCCAGAGCTCTTAAAAAACTCCAATTACTCCACTTTTAATACATTTTTATTACATTTTATCACATTTTTATTTTAAACTTTTCATCTACCCTAACCCTAGCCTAACCCTATAAATACCAACCCTACACACTACTCTCTCATCCCAAAATCCCGAGCCCACTCTCTCAAAATTTTTCCAAAGATCGTATACTTTGAAAACAAGCTCAAGGCGAAGCTCCGACGAAATTCCGGCGGAACTTCCGGCGAACATCTTAGGAACTATCGGCGACGACGCAACACACCGATGATCTCTCTAGTTCCCTGTTACTCTATTGAGTAATATAAAACCCGTAAGTCCCTTTCTATCTCTCTATTCCATTCTCAAAATACGAAATTACAAAACCCGACGGAATCGGAACAAATCCGATTTTCGATTCGGTTTTCTATGAAATTCCACTTCTCACTAATACAATCATACTTAAACTTCCTTATGTTGATTATTAAACACTAATTAAACAATTTGAACAAGTTTCATCACATAAAATGACAGCTTTCTCAAATTATCGTATTTTTCACTTAAATACCACATTGTTTCAATCCTTTATTTAACCCATCAAACTTGCTATACATTTAAATTAGATCACGAGGTAACGACCTACCTCCTCACACACTTACATACAACCTAACACGATACCATTGAAACCTTAGAATATGAGAAAACAAGTATTTACATTTAAATACCATACACTTAATAAAACTATTTCTAAAAGAGTTAGAGTTGATACACTTTTAAATAAATATATCTTATTATGGAAATACGATAAGTTGTGCATATCGGTGGTTTATCTAAACCTGACTTTGTGGTGTCTAGGCTAGACAAGTGAGAAAGGTAACTTTAAAAGGCCCATCTCACGGTGATTCGTGAGTGGATCCTTCCTTTCTTCATTTGTACTTATCTGGCCACAATTGGCGGTGAAGAGGCGATTTGAGGCATCTCAAGACTTATCGTTTAGACCATTTAGAAATAGTCTAGTTGACTTAGTAAACCCTAGAACCTAAAATACGGAAAATTGACATTTTTACAAATAAATACCATTTACTTTATAAAACCGTTTTCTAAAGGATTTAGCATTTTACAATCTTTGCAAAGCGCCGCTACAACCCACTTTAGGGAACCTGTTCGGGATGGTGCGGATTATCGCACATCCTCAGGCTTAGTAGTGCGAGATTCAGACCTCCGCAAGGAGCATTCGTTCTCGAAAGATTTAAAATACGACATCTTCAGAAAATGAGATTTTTAGAATATAATATATATATATATATATATATAATTATTTTTATTATAAATTTATGTATATTTATCATTAAAATATCTATTTTGTTATGATATAAATATTCCACCTTTTCTAAAAATCCTAAGAATAAATTTACATTAAAATACCATGAATTTCAAATAAATCAATATTACAGATAAATACCTTTATTTATAAAACTAGGATATTTTCACTAGAAATATCGCAATATAAAATCCACATTCATTATAACTCTAAAGACGAATAATGAATACTTGAGGTGTATTTTGAGAAGTATATAAAAGTATTTTTACATAAAACCCCCTCAAGTTTTATAAATTACTCTAAGGACCCTAGCAATTATAGGTTTAAGAAATAATCAAGACTTCGATTTACATTTCTAATTGTATGACTCGGGTTTGAGTCTGATTATATTTGACTTGAATATGATTCAAGTACAATCTACAATCTTCAATATTAGAATTCAACATGAATCCATGAATCCAATTATCAATCTATACAACTTGACTGAACTGAACCATGGATATACATTCCATTTACATGGTTCTCCAGTTATTCCATTTACATGATTCTACGGTTACATCCATTTACTGATATCATGGTTTCGGTCAGTCTTTCAATTATACATTCAATACAATTTACAGTACAAAACAATACAAATAAAACACTACGGGGTTTAAGGAGTAGATTTGTACGGAATGTGTTAAAGGTGGCACGAGACGGTAAGATTAAGACACCTGACATGAATCCAATTGCCATTGTTCCGGGTTGTATAACGGAGCCTTGTACTTCCATTTGCCTTGGTCTCTAGCATACTGAGACCCCTCTCGTACACACTGGCATTCTTCTGTACCAAGCTACAAACAACAGCGTTAATACAACATTACAATAATATAATACAACATTAAAAGCTACTATCTCTTTCTCTTTCTTCTTTTCTACTTCTCCCTTATCTTTGGGATTTACCGAGCGATCTGTTCGCCGACGACATTCTATTTCTTTCTTCTTTGAATGTCGTCAGGTGGTTTGGACCCGACAGAGATCGAGCCATCTGCAGAAGACTTGGATCAGTTTGCTGAAGAACCAGAGCTCTAGTTTCATTGTACATTTTCCATTCAGTACTTTTCATTTCCTGTCATGCCATTGTTTAGGCATCATTTTTATTTCAGTTGTATTTCCTTTTCATGCATTGTACAAAAGAATGTTAATAAATAAAAGTTGTTGTTTTTATTATACCTTGCTTCTTGTGTATTTTCTTTTATATTGCTTAGTTACACTTAGCGTATTTGCTTCTGAGTAAATACATAGCGGGCCAGTCGCGTCCCCTTCGCGGTAGAATAGAAGCGGGGCGTGACAGGTTTTGTTGGTGGCCCATGCAGGTCAGAGCTGTATGAAACCCTATCATGCAGTTCTGTTCTGCGTGAACAACCTAAGCAATATAACACAAGAACCAGCAACTATACATTCTTTACAGTTCACGTTCCTTAAATCTTACAATTTCATATTCCTTGAATCTTATCATTTCATGTACTTGAATATGTCCTAACCCAAATCTTTTTCAAGGTTATGGATTCCCCAAACAACACCAGCACCAACGTCAACAACACACCTCCACCTCCACTACCAATCGTTCCTGCTGTTCCTACGCCACCCACCGAGCAAACAGTGCTACTTGAGGCAATCCGCGGCCTTCTTGAGGGACAGCAACAACTCCTGAACTGTCCCGAGGCTGACGCACCTGGGGTAAAGCAATTCAGGGCTTTACATCCCAAGCAGTTCTCCGGAAAGGGAAGCCCACTTGAAGCTGAGGAATGTGCATAAAATATAGAGGATGATCTGGCGGCAGCACAAGTGCCAGACATAGCTTGGGTCCGTGTGGCGAAACTGCAGCTCACGGACAATGCTCGCAACTGGTGGAAGGCGGAAGAAAGCCATCTTGTACAGCCTATTGAATGGAAGAATTTTCGCGAGAAGTTCGACGCGAAGTACTTTCCTGTGACTGCCAGGTTTGCCATGGAACAACAGTTCATTCATCTACAACAAGGTTCGATGCGGGACAAGTCAGTAGATGAGTACGACGCTGAATTCACCATACTAAGCCGGTAAGATATGTCACAATAGTTCAATTTTTAAATATCACATACTACACAGCTAACACAACCCTTAAACAGATTCGCGGCACACTTGATACCGACGGACGAGATCAGAGCCCGTCGCTTTCAACAAGGTTTGGACACGGAAATTCAGGCTGCACTAGCCACAGGGAAATTTCTGACTCATGAGGATGCTTTGGAAGCTGCCCGCAGTTATGAGGCAGTAATAAAGGCGAGGGGCAGACCTCAATCTGCCGGTTTGAAATTCCCTGCCAATCAAATGGCAGGAGGAGCCCCTTCCAGGCTATCGTTTGAACCCAGGAGAACTGAAGAAATTTGCCACTGTTGCCATAGAAAGGGACACTTATGGAAGGACTGTAGACGCGCAAAAGGCATGTGTCTAATTTGTGGCGCATCCAATCACAGAATTGAGACCTGTCCATATAGATACAACTCAGCTCACACACCTACCAACTACCCGCAGCGGTCAGCTATCCAGGCTCCTGCAACTCATCCTGCACTACCTGCTCCACCACCTGCACAGCCTACTTGCCAATTCCAACAAGCAATGAGGGACATGCCTAGAAGGCAGAGAAACAGGCCCCAAAGGCAGAATGTGCCTCCAGCTAGAAGGAATGTACTACGGCGACAGACATTCACATTAGAAGCCGTAGAATCCGAGACTGTAGGTCAAGGTAACACCGATAAGCCTTTTTCACCGTTGTATCACTTTGTTATTTTTATACACTATCTATACTCCAGTCACCAGACTTTCCTTGAAACTGTTACACTTTCCTTTTACAAATTTCGAGAACGAAATTTTTATAAGGAGGGTAGAATGTAACAACCCCAAATTTCCAATACAAGTTTTTACAAAAAAAAATCAAAAAATCCATAAAGGGGTATTTTAGCCTGAGCACAAGTTATAAGTAATTATTTTGCTTTTTAATTACAAGTAAAAAGAATGTAACAACTCTATTTTTAGTGTACAAAAATTTGCTTTAAAATTAATGTGTACTTGGGGTATTTACATTTACTGTTATTACTTTAAGTAATTAATTATCTCCATAATTACAAGAAGGAGCTTGTAGCTCATTGGTAATAGCTTGCACTGCTGAACCAAGCCACCAGAGTTCAAATCCCATACCCCATATTATATTTAATATTGATTTTTTTAAAACCTTTAAAATACCAAGAGTTTACACATGCATATCTCACAAAAACCCCCCACTACACCCAAAGATGTAACATTTCGAGGAGTTAAATGAACCATCGGGGGGGGGATCCCGGCAGCCTGACTCGGCCGGGAATCGGCCAAATCGGCCTTGACTCGGTCTAACTTAGTCCTCAGACCGAGTCACGGCCGAGCCGGCCGATTCCGGCGACGACCCCAACATGAAAGTTGTGTCTTTTCATATTTCCTAGGCACTTGCAAAATTTCAGCCTCAGACCATTTCTAGAGCTCTTTAAAAACCCCAATTACTCCACTTTTAATACATTTTTATTACATTTTATCACATTTTTATTTTAAACTTTTCATTTACCCTAACCTTAGCCTAACCCTATAAATACCAACCCTATACACTACCCTCTCACCCCAAAATCTTGAGCCCACTCTCTCAAAAAATTTCCAAAGATCGTGTACTTCGAAAACAAGCTCAAGGCGAAGCTCCGACGAAATTCCGGCGGAACTTCCGGCGAACATCTTAGGAACTATCGGCGACGACGCAACACACCGACGATCTCTCTAGTTCCCTCTCACTCTATTGAGTAATCTAAAACCCGTAAGTCCCTTTCTATCTCTCTTTTCCATTCTCAAAATACGAAATTACAAAACCTAACGGAATCGGAACAAATCCGATTTCCAATTCGGGTTTTTATGAAATTCCACTTCTCACTAATACAATCATACTTAAACTTCCTCATGTTGATTATTAAACACTAATTAAACAATTTGAACAAGTTTCATCACATGAAATGATAGCTTTCTCAAATTATCGTATTTTCCACTTAAATACCACATTGTTTCAATCCTTCATTTAACCCATCAAACTTGCTATATATTTAAAGTAGATCACGAGGTAACGACCTACCTCCTCACACACTTACATACAACCTAACACGATACCATTGAAACCTTAGAATACGAGAAAATAAGCATTTACATTTAAATACCATACACTTAATAAAACTATTTCTAAAAGAGTTAGAGTTGATACACTTTTAAATAAATACATCTTATTATGAAAATACGATAAGTTGTGGACATCGGTCGTTTATCTAAACTTGACTTTATGGTGTCTAGGCTAGGCAAGTGAGAAAGGTAACTTTAAAAGGTCCGTCTCACGGTGATTCGTGAGCGGATCCCTCCTTTCTTCAATTGTACTTATCTGGCCACAATTGGCGGTGAAGAGGCGATTTGAGGCATCTCACGATTTGTCGTTTAGACCATTTAGAAATAGTCTAGTTGACTTAGTAAACCTTAGAACCTAAAATACGGAAAATTGACATTTTTATAAATAAATACCATTTACTTTATAAAACCGTTTTCTAAAGGATTTAGCATTTTACAATCTTTGCAAAGCGCCGCTACAACCCACTTTGGGGAACCCGTTCGGGATGGTGCGGATTATCGCACATCCTCGGGCTTAGTAGTGCGAGATTCAGACCTCCACAAAGAGCATTCGGTCTCGAAAGATTTAAAATACGACATCTTAAGAAAATGAGATTTTTAGAATATAAAAAAAATATATATATATATATATAATTGTTTTTATTATAAATATATGTATATTTATCATTAAAATACCTATTTTGTTAGGATATAAATATTCCACCTTTTCTAAAAATCCGAAGAATAAATTTACTTTAAAATACCATGAATTTCAAATAAATCAATATTACAGATAAATACCTTTATTTATAAAACTAGGATATTTTCACTAGAAATATCACAATATAAAATCCATATTCATTATAACTCCAAAGACGAATAATGAATACTTGAGGTGTATTTTGAGAAGTATATAAAAGTATTTTTACATAAAACCCCCTCAAGTTTTATAAATTACTCTAAGGACCCTATCAATTATAGGTTTAAGAAATAATCAAGACTTCAATTTACATTTATAATTGTCTGACTCAGGTTTGAGTCTGATTATATTTGACTTGAATATGATTCAAGTACAATCTACAATATTCAATATTAGAATTCAACATGAATCCATGAATCTAATTATCAATCTATACAACTTGACCGAACCGAACCATGGATTTACATTCTATTTACATGGTGCTCCAGTTATTCCATTTACATGATTCTACGGTTACATCCGTTTACTGATATCATGGTTTCGGTCAGTTTTTCAATTATACATTCAATATAATTTACAGTACAAAACAATACAAATAAAACACTACGGGGTTTAAGGAGTAAATTGGTACGGAAGGTGTTAAAGGTGGCACGAGACGGTAAGATTAAGACACCTAACATGAATCCAATTGCCGTTGTTCCGGGTTGTATAACGGAGCCTTGTACTTCCATTTGCCCTGGTCTCTAGCATACTGAGACCCCTCTCGTATACACTGGCATTCTTCTGTACCAAGCTACAAACAACAGCGTTAATACAACATTACAACAATATAATACAACATTAAAAGCTACTCTCTCTCTCTCTTTCTTCTTTTCTACTTCTCCCTTATCTTTGAGACTTACCGAGCGATCTGTTCGCTGACGACATTCTATTTCTTTCTTCTTTGAATGTCGTCAGGTGGTTTGGACCCGACAGAGATCGAGCCATCTGTAGAAGACTTGGATCAGCTTGCTGAAGAACCAGAGCTCTAGTTTCAATGTACATTTTCCATTCAGTACTTTTCATTTCCTGTCATGCCATTGTTTAGGCATCATTTTTATTTCAGTTGTATTTCCTTTTCATGCATTGTACAAAAGAATGTTAATAAATAAAAGTTACTGTTTTTATTATACCTTACCTCTTGTGTATTTTCTTTTATATTGTTTAGTTACGCTTAGCGTATTTTCTTCTGAGTAAATACGTAGCGGGCCAGTCGCGTCCCCTTCGCCGTAGAATGGGAAGCGGGGCGTGACAAAGATGATGATCCAACTAGTTTCGAACAGGCCATCACAAGTGGAGACTCTGTGAAATGGCTGGATGCTATGCGATCTGAGATGGAATCCATGTATACCAACAAAGTATGGACTTTGGAAGTTGCTCCTGAAGGGGCAAAACCCATTGGGAGCAAGCGGACCTTTAAGAAGAAACTTGGTATAGATAGAAAGGTTGAGACCCTCAAAGCTAAACATGTAGCAAAAGGTTTTTGTCAATGACCAGATGTCGACTATGATGAGAACTTTTCTTCAGTGGCTATGCTTAAGTCCATCAGGATCCTACTTGCCATTGTTGCATACCATGACTTTGAAATCTGGCAGATGGACATCAAGACCGCTTTTCTAAATGATGATTTAGAAGAGAGTGTGTATATGACGCAGCCATAGGGCTTCGTTGACAGTGGGAGCAGCGGAAAGGTGTGCAGGCTACTTAAATCAATCTACGGATTAAAGCAGGCGTCGCGGAGCTGGAACATCTGTTTTGATGTAACAGTTAAAGAGTTTGACTTTATCAAAAACGTAAATGAACCTTATATATATAAAAAGATTGTAGAGAGTAAGATTGCCTTCTTCGTATTGTACATAGATGACACACTCTTGATAGAAAATGATGTTTCTATGCTGCACTTGGTCAAACTCTTCCTATCACACAAGTTCTCCATGAAAGATCTGGGTGATGCCTCCTACATCCTGGGGATAAAAATCTATAGAGATAGATCTAAAAGGATATTAGGATTGTCCCAATCCAGGTACATAGGCACCATACTAAAGAGGTTTAGTATGGAAAATTCTAAGCGTGGTAATTTACCCGCTTGCTCAGGAATCACTCTCTCCAAAGAGATATCTTCCAAGACTGATTTGGAGAGGGCTCACATGAACGTAATACCATATGCTTCTGCAGTTGGTTCTATCATGTTCGCGATATTATGCACCAGACCGGATGTAGCTTACACACTTAGTGTGGTAAGTAGGTATCAATCAGACTCAGGGGAGAAGCACTGGATAGCTGTGAAGAACATTCTTAAGTACTTAAGAAGGACTAAAAAGATGTTCTTGGTGTCTGGTAACGGAGAACTCCAGGTGGAGTCCTTTACCGATTCGAGCTTCCATAGCGATAAGGACGACAGCAAGTCTATCTCAGATTTTGTCTTCACCCTCAATAGAGAGGCGGTATGATGGAAGAGTTCCAAGCAAGATACTATAGCAGACTCGACGATGGAGGTTGAATATATCGCTGCCAACGATGCTGCCAAAGAGGCTGTCTGGATGAAGAAGTTCATTGCTGAACTTGGTGTGGTTCCATCCATTGAGAATCCAATACCTTTGTATTGTGATAACAATGGAGCTGTGGCCTTGGCTAAGGAACTCCGATCCCATCAGCGATCCATACATAGTCTGAGGCGGTATCACCTGATCCGGGAGATAGTTGATCACCGGGAGATCGAGGTCAGGAGAGTAGATACGAAGGATAACACAGCGGATCCACTCACCAAAGCCTTCCCCCAGACGCAGTTTGAGAGAATTTTTGGGATGTTGGGTATGCGATATTGCAACAACTGGCCTTAGTTCAAGTGAGAGATTGTTAGGTATATGTATGCCCTAGAGGCCATTATTGTAATGGATACTTGGACACACACACATACACACACACACACACACACATATATAGAGAGAGAGAGGACATTCTTGCTTGACATGATAGTATGCTATCTGGATGCTCTTTGTCTTAACATGTACACTTGTTTTATTATTGTCTCTGTTAGGAATATGTATGCCCTAGAGGCCATTATTGTATGATTTAGTGGATGCTTGACATATTTATAGAGGAATTCTTGCTCAACATGATAGTATGCTATCTGGTTGCTCTTTATCTTAACATGTATACTTGTATTTGTTCACCGCCGGAAACGGAGACGAACCGCATAGGTCGTCTTGGCTGAATTTGGAGGCAGATGCTATTTGGGTTTATTCGTCCATCTCTCCGAAAATGCCAAGTTGATTTATGGCACCGTATATTGGAGGTTTGGACGGATGCGGCCGTTATAGCAGACTTCGTCAGATTCCACCTTGTTTGTGAGAGGTTTTTGATTATGGGGACGCTCTTCCCTGCAGGCGCAAGCCCCTGCAGTTAATTACGTTACCGCATTGCGATAACCATTTTCTCCTGCTCCAGAATTTCACTTCGTGTCATGTGTGTTTGTTTTATTTTTTGTTGCCCGTGGATTGTATACGGAGACTAATTTATGTTGTCGCCCGTAGGGCGTGGATTAGTCCAAATCCTTATATCTTAGATTTGGGTTTGGGTTGATTTAAGGATCGTTAATCTTGTTTGAGATTAAGGTCAACTTAAATTTTTGTTAAGAATACGTTAGTCCAATTTGAGACTAAAATATACTTAACGAGGTTTTAGGATCATTCAGATCCAACAAAAGAGCATTTGGGCTCGATTGTTTTAGTTTAAGGACGTTACGGTCCGTTGGTAGTTTAAGGACGTTTCGGTCCGTAGATCACCATTTTTGAGTTGAGTGTTGTAGTTTTAGGACGTTACGGTCCATAGTAGTTTGAGGACGTTACGGTCCATAGATCACAATTTTTGAAGTGAGGGTTTAGTTTAAGAACGTTTCGGTCCACAGTAGTTTGAGAACGTTACAGTCCGTAGATCACCATTTTTGAGGTGAATTTTTAATTTAAGGACGTTGCGGTTCATAGTAGTTTGAGAACGTTACGGTCCGTAGACCACCCTTTTTGAGATGAGGGTTTAGTTTAAGGACGTTTCGGTCCGCAATAGTTCGAGGACGTTACGGTCCGTAGATCACCATTTTTGAGGTGAGGTTTTAGTTTAAGGACGTTACGGTCCGTAGTAGTTTGAGAACGTTATGGTCCATAGATCACCGTTTTTGAGGTAAGGGTTTTAGTTTAAGGACGTTACGGTCCGTAGTAGTTTGAGGACGTTACTGTCTGTAGATCACCATTTTATGCCTGTGTATTTGTTACATGACGGGATGTACGGCGATGATGTGGGATACAACCAATTGGGGTGTGATTTGGTTTAAGGTGTGCACATTAGCTTGGGACGTACGCCCAAAATCAGTTGGTTGTCGGGACCCGCCGCCTCTCTGAAGACGTTGAGGGATTACAACGATATGCGTCAGAGGTATGGAGAGATGTACCTTTGAACTAATTCCCGTGTCTGAGAGAAGAGATCATGGTGGACTATCTAAGAATCATTAGCCATTTTTGGGGGACTATGATTAACTTAGGAAATGTGGGATGAACATCATTTTGGATATCATGAGTCATGTTTGGGAAACAATAAACCCATGGGCTCAGTTGATCTGAATTAGGAACCTAGCCAACTTGGGCTTGACCCACTCAATTTTCTTTTATTTGAAAGAAGTGCTAAGCACTGGTTTTGGCTCAGTTCCCTTTTCTTGCAAAAAGTGCTGATCACCTATGTGAGTTCTGACGCTCACACTTTACTCTCTCTTTTCTTTTGTCTCTATATGGAGTACTGAGCACTCTTTATGGTGCCCACGTGCGAAGCACGTGAGGTGCTAGGTGCTGAATGATGAGTGTCAAGCACTTTATGTTTTGTGGCGCCCACGTGAGGGTCACGTGAGGCGCTGGGCACTGAGTGCTAAGCACTCTTTATTTTGTAGCGCCCACGTGAGGGGCATATGAGGCGCTGGTTGCTGAGCACCAGCCACTGAGTGCTCAGCACTCTTTATTTTATGGCGCCCATGTGAGGGGCACGTGGGGCGCTGAGCGCTAGCCACTGAATGTTAAGCACTCTTTATTTTATGGCGTCAGCGTGAAGGGCATGTGGGGCGCTGGGCTCCGCCTACTGAGTGCTAAGCACTCCCGAGTTCTCTCTCTTCTTCTTTTTTCTGAATGATCCATAGTATCTTTATCTAATTTTATTTACCTAAAATTTCCAAGAAGAGAGTTCTTCTTAAACTTTCTCTTCTCTTTTTTTCCCAAAGCTTATGCGGGGGTTTCTTCTCTTTTTTAGACTTGAAGTTTTGGATCCTTTATATAGTAGAGGCAAGTCTGTTAATTAGTTGAAGAAATCCCCCATTTGTAGATCCTAATTGATTTGGGGATTTACCCACTGTTGGATTTTTGATCTAAGGAATTCTGTTTTATAGAAGATATTTTTCTTCTTTTTAACAAGATTAGGAAAATATTTTCCCATACAGAATTTATTCTGTAGCTTGGTAATTCTTTAATCACTATTGGATTTTTAATCCAACGGTACTCTGTTTTACAGAGAGTAATCTTTCTTGTTTAGAAAGATTTGAGAAATATTTTCTCAACAGAATTTGATTCTGCACTATGATGATTTATCATCTCCGTTGGATCTTTGATCCAACGGCTATGTTTAACAGAATGTAGAATTTAATTCTACTAGGCGTCAGCGCTCACGTGCTGTGCACGTGCGGCGCCAATAAGAGATTTTAACTCTGGCATGAGCGCCCTCGTGGCAGACACGTGAGGTGTTGCCTCTTGAGTTTTGAACAGAGCTTTGCTCTTCTAAGAGTTTTTTTAACTCTGGCGCTGGCGCCCTCATGGCAGACACGTGAAGCGCTGCCTCTTGAGTTTTTGAACAGAGTTTTGCTCTTCTAAGAGTTTTTTTTAACTCTGGCACTGGCGTCCTCGTAGCAGACACGTGAGGCGCTGCCTCTTGAGTTTTTGAACAGAGCTTTGCTCTTTTATTGGGGAAACAGTATTATTATACCGTCTCTCTGATACATGTTGATAAAGCCCTTAGAATGTTTGCTTGACTACCAGGACTATGATGCGGATTATACTACTGGGACTTGTGTAGTCTACAAGCACATGCTTTAACTGTTCCCAGTCGAGTGGATATTGAGACATGGCATCGATATTCTAGAGTAGACTAGTGTGTACGTTTCTTGACCCTGTAGGGGGCGATGGTCGATTCCATAACCATTGGCGTTTGACTTCAAAGATTGTACAGAAATGCTCATTAGAGAATGGGTATACTGAACAGGACTCACCGAGAACTCTTAGATGGTACTATTTCTATCGTCAGATAGCAGTTCTCTGGTGACACTGGTACAAATTAGTCTGTAGACCCGAGATCGTCATAGTGTCTCGTTGGGTTCCCACGGTTCTTTGATTTCCTCCCTACTACGGCTCAAAGGAGTCACGCAAATAGGTGGATTTTGGGTAAAATCCCGAGTCACATGTAGGCCCTGAGCGATATGAGGGGTTTCGTCTCTCCCGGTATAGTGAGTTGATGTCGCACTATGCTCGATTGGCTATAACAGTAAGTCCCTGGTCAGGGCTGATGAGATTTACTGGTAAGTGTTATCATTAGTTTCTCGAACCGTTATGAGCCATACATCGGCATGACTTATCAAGTTACTAGGGTCTGACGATTCCATCCCTAAACTCGATATGCGACATATCAGACAAAGAGACCGGACTGTACGGTAAGTGTTACTTATAAGCTTCATGGGAGTTTGGACAAGTTTGCTTGTTGATCTTCTATTCGCTCAATACCTGGGTAGCCATTACATCCAGCTAGTACCGCTGACGGCTTTGTTCGGATTCCTTAGCACCTAGTCTAGGGTTTCCAAGCATCACACATGCCACAACAAAAATTTTAGGGTGTGCTAAGCAATCTAACTCAAGATCGAACTAGAAAACTAGGGTAACATAACTTGTAATCTAACATTACAAAAGGAAGTGAATGAAAATACAACCTTTGTAGATCTGGTCCTTCACTTCTAAAGCTCCGTGTTGACGTCCCTTCACTGCGATCATCGAGATCCCGAACTCTAGAAAGGATTTCCTCGGAGAAATAATCAAGCTAGCTCATTGACTTCGAGGCCGAAGATGATCTACGTCGAGGAGACTCAAACTTAAGCTCCATCTTCACTAGGTCAAGAACTTTGTGAAGAGAACACCCTAAACTAAATGGAAAGTAGTAGAGAATGATGAAATAGGAAGTGGGTTCACTTTGGAATTTAATTTCTCACTTTATTTCTTCACTTAGAAAATTTCTAGCAAGCTTTTTCTTCTTGATGAAGAAGAAGAAGAAGAAAGAATATGAATAATGAGAAAAGAAAAACAAGTGAAGATTATCATAATGCAACCATGGGTGAGTTAACCTTTGTAGAGACTAAACCATAGTTTAAGTTAGTAGTTTGGTTAATAAATATCTTTAGTGAGACAAAATTAGTGGACTTGGTCAAATGATGCTAAAAGCTTCATGAAGCTTCAAGCATGACAAAGTGCACACTAATTTTGAATCACAAAATAAATATAAATCTTTTCCACTAACTTAAATATGGTATAAGTCACTCATACACCCAAGTTTGCATGTATCATCAAGCATGATACAATCTAGTACACAAACATATATCACATATACAATATGTGCACATAAAGTGAGAAAATCAATCTTAAGTGAACAAATACTAGTTAATGTAAATTAACATATCAAATATATAATTATACATTAAATCATCAACACTTGATTTAATGATCCGGTCATATCGCATATAACCGACTAATATCTAGTGTATCAATATATCGAATCAATACTTGATTCGGTAACCCGGCTATATCTCATATAACCGACCGATGATACAAATCGCGAGAATAGAATACAGTATCACATACTGGTATTATTCTCGGTCCCGCACATATCTCATATGCGCTCCTATTTCGTTTCGCTTGAGCCAGGAAACCTCTGTGTAGGACTCTAAAGACTCGTCAATACGCCGACAGTAGGTGGTGATCATATCAGTCACCCACAAGCCGCAAGCGGTCTGCTAAACGTAACGGCCACCCGGATATTAAGCGATCAGAAGATCAACGAGCAAGCCTGCTCACACTCCTGCGAATCCAATCAGTAACACTTACCGCACAGTCCGGTCTGTCCATCTGATATGTCGCATATCTCGCCTAGGGGTGGTAAACGTCAGACCCCAGTAGCTTGATAAGTCATGCCGATGTAAGGTCCATAACGTTCGTGAAACTACTGATAACACTTACCAGTAAATCACAGCAATACTGGCCAGGGATTTCTAGTTATGGCCAGTCGAGCATAGCGCAACATCAACCCCCAATACCGGGAGAGACGAATCCCCTCCTATCGCTCATTGCCTCCATGTGAATCGGGACTGTACCCAAAAACCACCTGTTTGCACGACTCAGTAGAGCCGTGGTAGGGTGGATATCAAAGCACAGTAGGAGATACACAAGACTCTTTGACGATCTCGGGTCAACAGACTAAGCTGTACCAGTGTCACCAGAGAACTGCCATCTGACGTGAGGTATAATACCATCTGGGAGTTCTCGGCGAGTCCGTTTAGTGTACCCAGTCTCTACTGAGCACCCGAATACCATCTCTGATGTCAAACACCAATGGATATGGGATCATCCATCGCCCATCACATGGGTCGAGAAGATATACGCTAGTCTACTCTGGAATATCGATGCCCCGTCTCGATATTCCCACGACTAGGAACATTGAAAGATGTACTCATAGACTACCTAGGCCCCACTAGTATGATCTGCATCATAGTCTTGAAAGTCGAGTACACATCCTAAGGGCTTTATCAACATGTAACAGAGAGACAATAAGTGTACATGTTAAGATAAAGAGCAACCAGATAGCGTACTATCATGTCGAGCAAGAAAGTCCTCCCTATATATGTCCCAGCATCCACTACAATATACATCTCATGTACAGTAATGGCCTCTAGGGCATACATATAACTAACAATCTCCCACTTGCACTAGGGCCATCTGTAGCAGTGGTTGCAGTATCTCATACTCAACCATCCCATAAATGCCTCTCTTTAGGAAAAGTCCTTTATGAGTGGATCCGCCGTGTTATCCTCTGAGTCCACTCTACTAACCTCGATATCCCTGGAGATCAACTATCTCCATGATCAGGTGATACTACCTTGGAATATGTCTGGGTCACTAATGGGACCGGGGTTCCTGGGCCAAAGCCATACCTCCATTGTCACACAATGGTAGGAACCTAGTTCATCTCATGAACTAATATACACCCAAACTGCCTCTTTGGTAGTATCTTTGATAGCGATGTCACCAGCCTTTATCGTCTAGTTTGCCATGACATCTATCTTGGAACTCTTCCAACATACCGTCTCTCCACTGAGGGTAAAGACAATGCCTGTTACTGACCTTCAGTCTTCCTTACCACCCTGGAAGCTATCCAGTGATTCTCCCCAGGATTGATTGATACCATCTCACTACACCTAGTGAGAATCCTAACATCCATTTAGATCTATCTCATAGATCCAAAACCCAGGATATAGGAGGTATCACTTAGATCCTACATAGAGAATCAATGTGATAAGAGGATATTGACCGAGTGTAGCATAGGAAACTCCTTTCCTATTAAGAGTATGCCGTCCACGTACAATACGAGGATGACCATCTTACTCTCTACTACCTTTTTGTATACACAAGGTTCATCTACCATTTTGATGAAGTCAAACACTTTGACTACCACATCAAAACAGATGTTCCAACTCCACGATGTCTGCTTTATCCCATAAAGTATCTTGCACACGTTTCCGCTGCTCTCACTATCTACGAAGCCCTCTGGCTGTGTACTTATAGACTCTCTCTTCTAAATCAATATTTAGAAAAGTAGTCATGACACCCAACCATCAGATATCGTAGTCATGGTATGTAGCAATGGCAAGTAGGATCCGGATGGACTTAAGCACAGGCACTGGAAAAGGTTTCATCATTATCCACGCCTGGTCGATGATGAGAACCTTTAACAAGTCTAGCTTTGAAAGTCTCAACTTTTCTATCGACACCAAGTAATCTTCTCAAGATATACTTGCTCCTGATGGAGATTTAACCCTTCAGATATAGCAATCAAAGTCCATACTTTGTTGGTGTATATAGATTCCATCTTAGATTGCTAAGCATCCAGCCATTCTTATAGAGTCCCCACTCTCGATAGCCTGCTCAAAACTAGTTGGGTCATCATCTCATGATGCAATCCTCGCTCCCACTGTTATCGAGAAACCGAAGTATCTCTCAGACGGATGAGGAACCCTACTAGATCGGCGGAGAGGCTGAGGTTCGTCGGGAACTATAGAATCCTCCGGTTCTACCAAATCATCAGCTGTAGTTTGTATCGCTAAAACTCTTTCCAGTTCTACAGAACTGACCTTGCCTCGAGCTTGTCCGTATTTTGCTTTTAGACATAGGGCGGACAACCCTAAATCTTAACTTGCTTAAGACATAGGCTCTTCCCGTACCATATCTCATATGGAGTGGTATGCACTGATTTGATTGGAACCCAATTCAATAGGTATGCAGCTTCTCAAGTGCATAACCCCAAAAGGAAACAGGTAACTCAGCAGTACTCATCATAGAGCGCACCATATCTCATAGGGTGCGATTGCTCCGCCCCGATACACCATTGTGCTGTGGTGTATTCAAAGGAGTAATGTTGAGAGAGAATCTCATTCTCCTTTAGAATAGTCCAAGAATTCTATGCACAAGTATTCCCCTCCCTGATCTCATTATAGGACATAATACTTATATCCGTTTTGGTTCTCTATTTCTGAATTATATTCTTTGAATTTCTCAAAAGCTTCAGACATGTGTTTCAATAGGAACATGTGTCCGAATCTTGAGAGATCATCAGTGAATGTAAGGAAGTACAAAGAACCAGCCCTGGCATATATAGACTGGGGACCTTCATACATCACTATGTATCAGTCCCAAGAGTTCACTAACTCTTTCTCTGTTTCCAGTAAACGGAGCTATGGTCATCTTATCTTTGTGACATGACTGGCAAGTTTCACAAGATGTAAATTCAAACTGATTTAAATATGCATCTAAATATAACTTAGTTAGTCGGGTCGCATTGATATGACCTAGTCTACAATACCTCAAGAAGGATTCGTTCATTTCTGAACTCTTCCTCTTGTGTGTGTTCTGTACGTTAGGAACTGTGGTTTGATTTAGAATATATATGCTTTTAGATAACGTGCCTGAACCGATCAACTCTTGATATAGGAAATGTTCAAAACATTATCCAACAATACAATATTATATCCTTCTTTAATAAATAAAGAGACTGATATGATGTTGTATATCAGGTTTGGTATCTAATAACATTCGTTCAGAATCAATGTATTTGGTAATACAGGGTGATAACTGCCAACACCTTGGCTGCAACAATTGCACCATTTTCAACTCTTGAAACTTATCACCCGTTCTCAGTTCTCTACCTTTCTGTAGCCCATGTAACAAATTACATATCTGGGATCCTGATCCGGTATCGCATACCCATGACGTAGAGGATACTGAGAAACAGTTCTTTGTAATGAACACATCCGAAGAAGATGAATCATCATGCACTTTCTTTGTTTGGGCGGCACGGGAATCCTGGTAATCCCCAATTTCCTGCTCGGTCTTATAACAATTATAAGTTGGAGCGGGACCAACGTTCCCCAGCTCAGTATAACAAGCGGGTTCGGTCAATACATCCATATTATTATCTTGATTAAGGTGTGACATGGTCCCTACCTGGAGAGAGAGAGAAGAAAACACTCTGCGTGCGCTTTTGCAAGATCAGATTGGTTATATAATTTATCTAATCAGGATGGCTCCCACTGTTTTTATCAAATCTTCCTTCAAATCCTAAAAGGAAAGACTAGCCGGGATTAATTACACTCTACAAGTTTGCTAATCTTTCAGCCAGGCCAGTGCCGGTACTTTGAGGGAGGTTCCCCGTGCTTTCGCACGGACCTAATTAAAATAAACCTCGTTTTCCCAGGGGCGTAACCCCGTTGACACCTTTCTAGACACCTACTTGATCGGCTGATTGTAAAGTGCAAAACTCTCCCAGGAGTAACAATTACTCGCAGTGGGTATCAGGATCCAACTATCTCATAGAAGGTATCCAATCTCATTGCAGATTTCAACACTTGAAACTCCCGATAATGGTTTTTACCCCTAGCACTTACGACCTTGGTTATGGTCAACAAATCATAAGCACTAGTCAAGTTCTATCCGTCATTTCATGATTAATTAGACCCACCCACATGACCTTTGACTAAGGTCAACAAAGTCACATGACTGTCCTAATTAATCGCATCATATGCTGTGCAGGAAGACATCACTTAGCTACCGTACACTACGCCTCGGCTATGGTCGACAAACGTAGTACGAATACTAGGTACTCTACTTCCTAAAATGACGGAGGGTTGCGAATGGTTTTTAAGAAAACCTTTAACGCTTTGAACTTGATCTCGTTGCAGAATCAAATGGTTTAAAATGGAGTGTTTTTGAGGCTTTTGCTAGTTTCGCTAAAGAGGTCACTCCCGGTGAAGGGATCTCGGCTCTTTTCTCGTCAAATGAGGTGCAGGATATTCACAATACCACTATGCAAAGCAAGAACTAGAAAAGCAGTCAAAAGACAAACTGAAGGTTGCAGCATCTGCTAATTATTGCTAAAGAGGTCCCGGTGAAAGGATCTCGGCTCTTTCCTCATCGAATGAGGAGCTGGATATTCTACAAGGAATACCGCTATGCAAAGCAACAACTAAAACTACCTAATTTTTGAAATTCGATTCCACAACATGTTTTAAGTTTATTTTCTTTCATTAATCTTATTAATGAATGTCCCATCATTTAAGTCACCTAAACATCACAGATAAATACAACGTACGCTTATGCCATCCGCATTCGCCTCGATGTCCCGTTATGCACCGTTAGGTTAAGTAACTAATGGCAGAGCGGGGCAGGGCTAGCACGGGTGTAAAACATATGCAACGTCTATATAATATATTATATATACTATATACAGTATCTATCTAAACATATCACATGATCACATCACAGATAACGCAACAGAAAACAACATATGAAATATTGGATATACTAGGATGTCCGTGTTTTATTTTGAGCCTATATAAAACACGGATTCTATGGTCGTGATGAATAGCCAAACCCACATCCCTAGACCCCTACGAGAGTGGCAAGCAACCCTACCAATTCTAGAGTTAGGAGACCTGGACTCGACTCCTCGAGATGGTCTCCCACTGGACCCTAGAACCCGGTTACTTGTGCTCTCCTCCTTGGGTCTATCCTAATGCGGAAAAGTAAATAATATACATCAACGGTGACATCTTCCTCAACCCAGAAGTGCCCGAATAAAAGAATATTACATACAAGTTTTTACATGAATGAAAATGAAAAACACTCATCTCACATAAAAAAAACCCGGCTATTCAAACACGACGATCCAATATAACATATCCAGCAACACATAACATCACATGTCATCAACGTAAGTAAATATGCGTATCCCAATTGTTGTTGACGTATAACAACGAAACCGGCGATACCCCACATATTACACTTACGGTCGCAGAAAATAAAATGAAAACTACAACAGTTGGAATCCGCAACAACCTTAGACATCATAAATCCGTAATATCTCATATTGCAGATTTCATGCCTAACAAATGAATTCCTTAGACATCGCATGATTAACAATTATAAACCCCGCATTTTAGTCTCAATATTGAAAACACTTTCCAATAATCAGTTGGGCAATTCAACAAGATTCCCAACATTCCGATCAAATGCTCGTCGGAAACTTTAGTAGACGGCCGCACCCCCGATACCGACGACGAAGTGCACTTAGGCGGAACACCGCGGCCGCGAGCATCCGGACGGAAGCTATTTGGCAACGGAGTTCTCCTACAGTCACTTGGTCGGGGTTATGGGGTGTGGCTATCTAGTAATGTTACCCGGCGAGTATCAAAACACACTAAATGATTGCGACGGACTTTTGATCGTATCAAAATCCCGTGGCAACTGATCAAATGAGACTAAATTGCATGACTTATAAAATTCAAATGTTGTTGATTCCAAATATTGTATCACAATATACTAGACTATGTTAAACGTTTCAAATGAATCAACAAATCCCCACAACTCCCAATGAGCTCAACACTTGAGCGAAGTTAAAGTACCCAAAACGTGCCACAGTACCTATGATCCAGCCGTAGAAGGGGTAAACCAACGCCTCACCTATGACACCCCGGAACCACGGCAAACCCTAAGGTTCAAACCACGGTTCCGAGGGCATAGAATCGAGCTAAGGTTTATATGTTCTTCTAGAGGGTCCATAGAGTTACTTGCACGAACATCGAATATAATTAACTTAGATAAGTTCCAACACTTGGAAATTTCAGAGGGGGTCATGGGGTGAAGTTTGAGTTTCGTTCAAAATGTTAAACACGGTCTAGGTTACCAATACAATGCTAAAAATACGAATACGAAATACTCCGTAAAGAGTCCATAACACAATTATCATCACATGAAAATTTGGACTAAACAAACAATACCAGAAACCCCAGAATATGAAGACTAGAGCACTGGTGCAATACGAGGAGGGAAGGAGACTGTACGGTCGGCGACGCCGGAAATTAAGGCTCTGTCGCCGGTTTTTGTCCGAGCCCCCACCCCCGTATTCCACCTGTGTTCTTATAATCTCCAGTACATTACTCTGCAGTTGCTTAAATAATTTTCATGCCACTTTTCCAAAATTTTCCAGAGAGCAAATTCAAGGTTTCTAAAATCATATTTTTGCGGAGTTTTTCGGTTTCGCATTGTCTTAACATCGTCTAAGTTTCTAGTTAGGCTTTGATACCATGTTGGGATTCCTTAGCACCTAGCCTAGAGTTTGTAAGCATCACACATGCCACAACAAAAATTTTAGGGTGTGCTAAGCAATCTAACTCAAGATCGAACTAGAAAACTAGGGTAACATAACTTGTAATCTAACATTACAAAAGGAAGTGAATGAAAATACAACCTTTGTAGATCCGGTCCTTCACTTCTAAAGCTCCGTGTTGACGTCCCTTCGCTGCGATCATCGAGATCCCGAACTCTAGAAAGGATTTTCTCGGAGAAATAATCAAGCTAGCTCGTTGACTTCGAGGCCGAAGATGATCTACGTCGAGAAGACTCAAACTCAAGCTCCATTTTAATTAGGTCGAGAACTTTGTGAAGAGAACACCCTAAACTAAATGGCAAATAGTAGAAGATGATGAAATAGGAAGTGGGTTCACTTTGGATTTTGATTTCTCACTTTATTTCTTCACTTAGAAAATTTCTAGCAAGCTTTTTCTTCTTGATGAAGAAGAAAAAGAAGAAAGAATATGAATAATTAGAAAAGAAAAACAAGTGAAGATTATCATAATGCAACCATGGGTGAGTTAACCTTTGTAGAGACTAAACCATAGTTTAAGTTAGTGGTTTGGTTAATAAATATCTTTAGCGAGACAAAATTAGTAGACTTGGTCAAATGATGCTAAAAGCTTCATGAAGCTTCAAGCATGACAAAGTGCACACTAATTTTGAATTACAAAATAAATATAAACCTTTTCCACTAACTTAAATATGGTATAAGTCACTCATACACCCAAGTTTGCATGTATCATCAAGCATGATACAATCTAGTGCACAAACATATATCACATATACAACATGTGCACATAAAGTGAGAAAATCAATCTTAAGTGAACAAATACTAGTTAATGTAAAGTAATATATCAAATATATAATTATACATTAAATCATCAACACTTGATTTAATGATCCGGACATATCGCATATAACCGACTAATATCTAGTGTATCAATATATCGAATCAATACTTGATTCGGTAACCCGGCTATATCTCATATAACCGACCGATGATACAAATCGCGAGAATAGAATAAAGTATCACATACTGGTATTATTCTTGGTCTCGCACATATCTCATATGCGCTTCTATTTCGTTTCGCTTGAGCCAGGAAACCTCTGTGTAGGACTCTAAAGACTCGTCAATACGCCGGCAGTAGGTGGTGATCATATCAGTCACCCACAAGCCGCAAGCGGTCTGCTAAACGTAACGGCCACCCGGGTATTGAGCGATCAGAAGATCAACGAGCAAGCCTGCTCACACTCCTGCGAATCCAATCAGTAACACTTACCGCACGGTCCGGTCTGTCCGTCTGATATGTCGCATATCTCGCCTAGGGGTGGTAAACATCAGACCCCAGTAGTTTGATAAATCATGCCGATGTAAGGTCCATAACGTTTGTGAAACTACTGATAACACTTACCAGTAAATCACAGCAATCCTGGCCTGGGATTTCCAGTTATGGCTAGTCGAGTATAGCGCAACATCAATCCCTAATACCGGGAGAGACGAATCCCCTCCTATCGCTCATTGCCTCCATGTGAATCGGGACTGTACCCAAAAACCACATGTTTGCACGACTCAGTAGAGCCGTAGTAGGGTGGAAATCAAAGCACAGTGGGAGACACACAAGACTCTATGACGATATCGGGTCAACAGACTAAGTTGTACCAGTGTCACCAGAGAACTGCCATCTGACGTGAGGTATAATACCATCTGAGAGTTCTCGGCGAGTCCGTTCAGTATACCCAGTCTCCACTGAGAACCTGCATACCATCTCTGATGTCAAACACCAATGGATATGGGATCATCCATCTCCCATCAGATGGGTCGAGAAGATATACGCTAGTCTACTCTGGAATATCGATGCCCCGTCTCGATATTCCCACGACTAAGAACATTGAAGGATGTACTCATGGACTACCCAGGCCCCACTAGTATGATCTGCATCATAGTCCTGGAAGTCGAGTATACATCCTAACGGCTTTATCAACATGTAACAGAGACACAATAAGTGTACATGTTAAGATAAAGAGCAACCAGATAGCGTACTATCATGTCGAGTAAGAAATTCCTCCTTATATATGTCCCATCGTCCACTACAATATACGTCTCATGTACAGTAATGGCCTCTAGGGCATACATATAACTAACAAGCTTGTAGGCAATTGATGTGATCATTACCTACTGCTGGCCTATTGACGAGTTTTTAGAGTCCCACACAGAGGTTTCAGAGTTCAAGCGAAACAAGTAAGGCACGTATGCTGATATATGCGAGGGCCTGATTAAATATGAGTATGTGATACCGTATTCTAATCTGGCAACATTTGATATCGGTTAGGTTATATGTGATATAACCGGATTATTGAATCAAGTGTTGATTTGATAATGAAATATACAGATAAATGATATTAATTGGTTATATATGTTATAACCTGATTATTAAATTAAGTGTTGATTTAATAATTTGATATATATTTATATTTGATATAATTATATATTAACTAATATTATTTCTCATTAATTATTTTCTTCTCTTTATATATATTAATATGTGTGTGTGTGTGTGTGTGATGTGTGTGTGTGGATGAAGCATGGATTTTTTATTTTTAGAAAATAGATAAAGGAGGTGGAAATTGGAGAGATATCTGTGGTATGATGTAAAGCATGGCTTGTTTATTTCTTTATTGATTTGTGATCACTATTGAAGCATGGTTCCAATTTTCAATATGAAAATAATCCATGCTTCAATAAGTGGGTATGAGATGAGCCATTCTCTTCACTTGCTCACTTGCATGTTAGCTATTTCCTACACTCTCTCCATTCTCTTCTTCTTCTTCATCCAAGCCCTAACCCTCACATGAGTTGTGAACTCTAAGGCTTGTAAGAATTATTAGTGAGCTAAAACACAAATTTCATCAACCTACACTCATTTAGCCCATAAGTATAGGTTGTTTACTCCACTAATACTAGATTAGTGAAGAGGTAGTTTGACCTAGAGAAACTTCGGGTGGATTATCTTCGACGTGGAAGATCAAGGAGCAAGCTTGATCCTTCTTCAAGTAGAGCTATGAGGAGTCGTAAGGACTACTACCCGAAGTTTTAGAAGTGAAGGACTTGGTCCACAAAGGTTGTATACTCTTTCACTTAGATTAAAACTTGCTATATCATGTTTAAACCTAATACTCTAATTAGATTCTAGCTTAGTGTAGCTTAGTGTTCAGTTGATAAAACTGCATATTTGTTATTACATTTTTCCTACTATTTCTATACTAGATAAGGTGTTTATTATAATATATGATACATATGAGGGTTTATCTGTAAAAATACTATTTTTCATGTGTTGATATATTATAATTAACATTTGATAGAAAAATGTATGCAAAAATACCATTGACCAAATCTTAATGTTGAAATTAATATCTCAATAAAACAAACTCTACTAATATTATTTGTGGAGTTGTTGTGCAGAATTTTCTGGGCTAAAATCAAGGGAATCAAAGTTGTTAAGAGCAAACCTGCTTAATTAAGAAAGAAAACTAAGAAATCAATTCTGGAAGAAACAAAAAAAAGATTTCCAATTTCCAGAGGTTCCAGAGATCGCCACGTGTTATAAAGAGAAAAACCTAGAAAACCAAATCAAAGGATCGCACCAAAGGGCCGCGGATCCGCGGCCAAACCCCCCTGTTGGCCGCGGATCCGCCGCGTGCCAGATGGGTTAGAAGCCGGGATTTCTTCTGTTGAATCTTAACTGTTGGCTTCCAAATTTGGAAGTTAGGGTTCTGGCTTTTGGAGTATAAATAAGGACCGAGAGACTCTTGGAAAAGGCATCAAGTCGATGAGATCACGAAGTCCAAGACAGCTCACACATCCAGGCTGATCATCAACGGTTCATCTACCTCCTTAGAAGAGATCGAGAAGCAAACTAGTATTTGTAATCATTTTCTACGGAAACAAAGTGTAAATGAGTTTTGTTGATTAATAAAGGTAGTTCTTTTTCTTTTTCTTTTTCTATTTCTTTGTAGTTTTAATATGAATTCTCTCTCCATCTCTTCTTCTCCCAACATGCGCGAGTAATTCTCCGCTTGTTAGGGTTCATAGGATTAGGGTAGGTTAATGGATGATGAAAATCCTTAAACTCTTTTTACGTCCTATAAAATTTATAAAATTTATCAAAAGAATCATTAACATCCTAATCGGGCGCGCTACCAATTCATTGTTAGTCTCGACCGCGATTAGAGATTAGATTAATAATTGTTTTGGTAAAGGCTAGATATGAACGGAGTTCCATGTCGAGATAGGGGTTAAGAGTGGGAACCCTTTTCCCTCCAGAAACCCTAATCTACATGCATCACTGTCATTCTAGTTTTAAATCTATTAAAGGATAGAAAGAGTAATCTTTAATTAATTATCCATAACTACTAAATCCTAATGAACCCTACAAGCCCCTTCTTATATAAACTTACATCCGTAGTTAATCTAGATCTATATTTTGCATCCGTGTTTAACGTAGATCTAGATCCTACAACCATTCTACAATATTCTTTATCCCTCCTCTCATTTTCAACACATCTAAAGTAAGAGTAAAATATTCAATGTTTCCCTGAGGACGACCCATACTCATCTCGGTCTAGCTACACGCGACACCGTTATTGATTGCGGTTATTCTACAAACACTTTTTCACACCAATCAAATGGCGCCATTGCCGGGGATACGTGCGTAATTTTTTATTTTTATTATTTGTGTTGAATTCTTATCCGATCTATATCATAATTAAAACAAAACTGCAAATCGTATATTTAACGAAGTGTGTGAATTTTGCAAGGAGATCTGGAGTCACAGACTTGAGGACACAGAGAGCCAGAGACATTCTTAGAGATCCAGAGGAGTACAGGAGGCCACGTAGCAAATTTCATCAAGTGATCCATCCTTCTTGCAGTGGATCCGCGGCAGGAGGTGCACATTGGCGGCGGAAGCACGGCCAGTTAGAGGATCTAGGGTTCCACATTTCTTTGGTAAGATTCTAACCTCTTTCTCTCTCTTCTGAAATCCAATAAATTCTCTTTTCTGCAGGATTCTTTGCAAAATATCGCCGCTCAAAAAAAAAAACTTTTTGCAAAGTTTTGTGATTGGTTTAGTTTTGCATATTTTAATACGGACTTTAAGGGGCAAAGACCAAATCCAGATTAGGTGGGGATTTCATCACCCTTTCTAAGCCCCACAAATCACAAACCGAGCATCTGCATCAACCCTATATTAATTTAAAAAATATCTAGACCAGACTCTAAGGACTGTCACGCTCAATAAGGACAGAGGAAGGTCGTGGGTAATCTATCGCTTATCCGCATTACTTTTGTGGTGTCTAGACAAGTGTGTCTAAGGCAAGTGGTTATTTAATTAGGACTACTACTTACGTAGTGGACAACCTCCCACTTACCTGGCACTTACCTGGCTACAAGAGTAGTAAAGAGGCGGTAGAGGATTAATCTTACGGCTTGTCCTTTGGAAGTCTAGGAGCGGTTTAGAGACTGGACTTAGGTAACCTTAGTTCTAGGGTTGTTTGTGCATTTTTGTGTGATTTGTCTTGAGTCCCACTTTTTTCAAAACAGACCAATTTTAAAGCACACACACGCTGCCACTTGCACTAAACCCGCTTAGTGCATGCTTGGCTGGACACGGGATTCTAGTGCCCGTCTTGTCCGCGTTCCTGCTATCGACGCCGAAGTCGGTACTTCTTCATCTTCTTTTCCCCCACCACACACCACATCAACCGAGATGCATGGTACTCCATCAGATTATAACACCACGCTGCCACCGCCCATAGGTGCGCAAAATCCACCGCGCATCTCTCTCCAAGAGAGATGCTATCCTATCCGTGGTCCACTTCCCACTTGTCTATCTATTCCACCAGCTAACGGGGATAATTTCGAAATTAAACCCCACTACATCAATCTGTTGCCCAAATTTCACGGGCTTGAGTCGGAAGACGCGTACGTTTTCATCACTAAATTCGAAAACGTATGCGCAATGATGGGTACTTCACAATTGACTGTGGATCCTATACGCTTGCGTCTTCTCCCATTCACTCTGTGCGACTTGGCAGAAAAATGGCTTTATAATACTGCCGCACACTCTATCACTAATTGGGATGAATTTGTAATAGCATTTCTTAAGAAGTTTTACCCAAACCATAAGACTGCCCGTGTTAGGAGCGAGATCAACCAGTTTACCCAGCTTCCCAATGAACCATTTTGGAAGTGCTTTGAACGTTTCAAAGATCTGCTTGTCCAATATCCTTATCATGAAATCAATAGATGTGATATGTGCCGAATTATATATGAGGGCATTAATCCTGCGACAAAGCAGATGCTTGAAACAAATTGTCAATGCAATTTCATGTCTAAACATGACGGTGAAGCTTGGAAATATCTGGAAGACCTTGCTGAACACACTTTGCAGTGGGAAAGCGTAAGACCACCTTCATCTAGGGGAAGTATTCATCAGCTCGATGTTTCCATCACAGTAAAAGCCGAAATGGCAGCGATACAGAAGAAACTCGACGCTATTGAGAGCAAATTCTCATCAGTCTCCCTAAACCAGGTTACGCTTCCCAAAACCGTGTGTGGTTGCTGTTCAGATCCTTCACACTTAACGGAAGAATGTCCTATGAATGCATCGTTTCAAGGTCACGAGCAAACTAATGCTGCTTTTCAGCAGCGACTTAGAAACGATCATTATTCTTCCACGTACAATCAAGGATGGAGGAATCATCCTAACTTTGTTTGGAACTAAAACCAACCCCAAATCAAAATCAGTTCTAAAGCAATTATCAAAGACTTTCTCCACAGCAACCACAACAACAAAGTCAGCTCCCCTTTCAGTCACAAAATTTTCAAAATCCGGCCAACACTTCTACACCACAAGTGGCCGGTACTGATAACTCTTCACTCGCACAAACTTTGGATATGTTTATGAAACATACCATTCAAATGTCGGCTGATATGAAGTCTTCTATTGATACCATAAAGAAAGATTCCGCCTCCTACGGCGAGAGTATTAAATCAATAGAAAACCAACTTGCACAGTTGAACGCCGCAATGAGTGCGAGAGAGAAAGGGAAACTCCCATCTCAACCCCTACCGAATCCTGGCCATTCACAAAATCATAATGTGAATGCCGTTACTACGTTGAGATCGGGAAAAGTGCTGAATAACCGAGTGGGTGAGCAATTTGATGATCTTAGTGACACCAATGATACCCCAGCTTCTTCTTCTTCCCCTAATTCGTCTAGTCTCCCATCTTCATCCGAGCTTATTCTCCGTTTTCCTCAAGGCTTGAACACTTCACCCAATCTATCTAAGTCGATTCCCACTCCAATTTTGGGATCGAATCCATCCCCACAATCTTCTCCACAAATGTTGGACCCAAAACTTATTGATCAAGCTCCGTTTCCAAACAGATTAAGGGCCAACAGACCTAACCCACAAATGGAGAAGATTGTGGAAATGTTTAAGCAAGTTAGCGTGAATATTCCTCTCTTAGATGCTATTCAACAAATCCCATCTTATGCAAGAATCCTTAAAGACTTGTGCACTAGGAAGAGAAAAACTCAAGTGCCTACGAAGGTTTTCATGACGAGTAATGTTAGCACAGCTTTTACCCAGCAAATACCAAAGAAACGTAAGGATCCTGGCTGTCTTACAATCTCTATTTCTATTGGGGGTAAAAATATTAATCGTGCTTTACTCGATCTTGGCGCTAGCGTTAACTTGCTTCCTTATTCAGTATACGAGCAGTTAGGAATTGGAGAGTTGAAACCCGCCCATTGTACTCTCCAGATGGCAGACCGATCAATCACCAAATCTCGGGGTGAATTAGAGGATGTGTTAATTAAAGTCGGGGAATTCATATTTCCCGTGAACTTTATTGTTTTAGACACACAGCCTGTGGCAAACCCACGCAATCAAATCCCGGTGATACTTGGTCGACCCTTCCTAGCAACTTCTAAGTTCTATGAACTTATCCTTCGGGAAAATGACAATTGAGCTTAATATTTACAGGCTAGGAAGTCAACCATCAGAACCTTCTGCTCATTTGCTGGATGTTTGTTCCATCCACGAGATAGCTCTCGAAATCTGCATGGATGGGGAACTTTGCTTTGATGATCTCGACAACACAAATGAGACATCGTTTGATCTTGCACTACTTTATAGTGAGGATATGTTTAATGAGTCCGTCCCTGAGTTTGAACCCGTTGACTCGTTGCAAAAGTCAGCAGCACTTTCCGAGTCAATATCCTATGCAAGTTTTGAACCTCTTAGGGAGTCCGAATATCATTCCCTTACCCCACCTTCTATTGTCTCTCCGTTAATTCTTGATCTCAAACCGCTACCTTCTCATCTTAAATATGCATATTTAGGAGAGAATGAGACTTTGCCAGTAATTATATCCGCTTCTCTAGCCTTAGAGCAAGAGAACGCACTTTTGGCAGTGTTGAGATCGAATCGGCAAGCATTTGGTTGGACAATGGCTAACATCAAAGGGATTAGTCCCTTAATTGTTGAACATTACATACATCTGATGGATGAAGCCAAACCAACCCGAGACCCATAAAGACGGTTAAATCCCGTTATGAAGGAGGCGGTAAAGAAAGAACTCGTCAAGTGCCTTGATAGTGGAATAATTTACCCTATATCTGATAGCCAATGGGTAAGTCATATTCATGTGATCCTTAAAAAGTCTGGCATCACGTTCATCACTAATGAGGCTAATGAGTTAATCCAAACACGTACCCAAACTGTGTGGCGCGTATGTATTGATTACAGGAAACTCAATGCCGCGACGAGAAAAGATCACTTCCCTCTATCTTTCATTGACCAGATGTTAGAACGATTAGCTGGACACAAATACTATTGTTTCTTGGACGGATACTCTGGCTATAACCAGGTCCCCATCGCCGAAAAGGATCAAGATAAAACCACATTTATTTGTCCTTTCGGTACTTTTGCTTATAGATGCATGCCCTTTGGGTTATGCAACGCTCCCGCTACATTTCAGCTGTGTATGATGGGGATATTCTCAGATATGGTGGAGAATTTTCTGGAAATTTTTTTGGACGATTTCTCCATTTTTGGGGACTCCTTTGAGGACTGCCTTCGTAATCTTGACGCGGTTCTTACCCGCTGTAAGGATAAGAACTTGACTTTGAATTAGGAAAAATGCCATTTTATGGTCCAAGAAGGTATTGTACTTGGACATATAATTTCACGAAAAGGCATTGAGGTTGACAGAGCTAAAATAGATGTCATTCATAACCTCCCTCGTCCCAAATGCGTCAAAAATATACGATCCTTTCTTGGTCATGCAGGATTTTATAGGAGATTTATTAAGGACTTTAGCAAAATCGCTAGACCCTTAACCCTTCTATTGGACAAGGATACTATATTTCACTTCGATTCGGATTGTGAGACTGCTTTTGAATCGCTTAAAAGATCGCTCACTACAGCCCCCGTTCTATCATCTCCGGATTGGAACCACACGTTCGAGCTTATGTGTGATGCATCAGATTTTGCTATTGGTGCTGTCTTAGGACAGCACATTGATAAGATGCCACGTGTAATTTACTATGCAAGTAGGACCTTGAATGATGCATAAATAAATTACACAACTACCGAGAAAGAACTCTTGGGAGTTGTATTTGCCTTAAAGAAATTCAGGCCCTACTTGATTGGCTCGCCAATTGTGGTTTACACAGATCACTCCGCCCTACGACATCTTTTATCGAAGAAGTATGCTAAGGCCAGGCTAATACGTTGGATCCTATTGTTATAAGAATTTGATCTTGTCATCCGAGACAAGAGTGGATGTGAAAACGTTGTAGCCGACCATCTTTCACGCATCACTTCTTCGCCAACTTTGACCGTGCCGATAAATGACTCATTTCCTGACAAACAGCTCTTGACTGTATCCTACGAACCTTGGTTCGTGGATATTGTGAACTATCTTGCGACGGGACTTATTCCTAGTGATTGGTCGAAACAAGACAAACTTCGATTTCTATCCCAAGTAAAATATTTTTACCGGGATGAACCTTATCTGGTTAAGTATTGTTCCGATCAAATCATTCGCAGGTGTGTCCCGAACGATGAATTCAAGAGTGTGTTATCATTTTGTCATGATCAGGCATGCGGCGGTCATTTTGGTCCTCGAAAAACGGCGGAGAAAGTTTTGCAATGTGGTTTTTATTGGCCAACATTATTTAAAGATGCATATGAACATTGCAAAACTTGTCCGCGATGTCAGCATTTGGGTCGAATTTCATGAAAAAACGAGATGCCGCTCCAACCTATATTGGTTGTGGAAATATTCGATATTTGGGGTATTGATTTTATGGTCCCTTTTCCCAACTCCTTTGGGAATTTATATATCTTGTTAGCGGTTGATTATGTCTCGAAATGGGTGGAAGCTATACCGTGTCGCACTAATAACAACAAAGTTGTCATTAAGTTCCTTAAAGAAAATATTTTTTCGCTATTCGGACACCCTCGCGCTATAATTAGCGACAACGGGACACATTTCTGTAATCGGTCTTTCAAGACTTTGATGCGGAAATATTCAATCACTCACAAGGTTTCTACGCCCTATCATCCCCAAACAAGCGGGCAGGCTGAGATCTCAAATAGGCAGATCAAACAAATTTTGGAGAAGACGGTTTCTAAAAACCGTAATGATTGGTCAACCAAATTGACGAATGCTCTTTGGGCATTCCGCACCGCTTATAAGACCAATCTTGGTATGTCTCTATACCGCCTTGTGTTTGGAAAGGCATGCCACCTTCCTGTCGAGATCGAACAAAAAGCAATGTGGGCTATTAAAGAGCTTAACTTCGATTTTGATCATGCAGGCAGCTATCGGAAGCTGCAATTGAATGAGCTAAGCAAACTCCGTGATGAAGCTTACAATAATGCGGTGATAGTAAAGAACAGGACTAAAGTGTTCCACGATAAAAACCTTTTTAGAAAAACCTTCACATCCTGGCAACAAGTCCTTCTTTACGATTCCCGTCTCTATCTTCATCCAGGTAAGCTTAAATCTCGTTGGAAAGGACCTTTTGTGGTGCGGTATGTACACCCGCACGGGGCAGTAGAAGTTGAAAATTTGAAAAACGGTTCAATTTTTAAAGTAAATGGGCATAGATTAAAACCGTATTTCTCTGCCGACCCCGCGGAGGAGCTCCTGTTTTTACAGGAGCCGCTTTATCAGAACTGAATTTCCTCCGCCTCACCTCCATGTTTTGGTAACATTTTCTCAATTTAAGAATGGAGGTGAGTAAAAATGGATTTAACTGAATAACTGTGCGTGCCAAAGATCAAGTTTGGGGATAGTTTTCAATTACTTATTATTTTACCCCTTTTATCTCTCCCTAAGTATACAGGTCCATGCTCTCAAAAGACAACATCAGTGAGGACACTGCTGAAAACAGGTTTGGGGGGAGGTTTGTATTCACTGAATTATCTTTGACACTGGGCATTCAAAATTTTTTTTATAACAAAAGAGTAGAAAGTGAAAACTTACATCCAAAAGATAGGAACAGTTTAAGAAAACCAAGAAAATTAGAAGTTTTCTTAAACGAATTAGTAATAAGTAGTTATGAGCCGTTGTTCCAAGGGTTAGTAAGATCAAGGAAGTAACTAATCTGAGGATAAAAATAAGTCTGAAAAATAGTTTCTATTCTTGAAGCCAAACATTTGAATGTTGATACCCTACTATATGCACTTACACATGTCTTGAAACTCGGGATAGTAGAGGATACCTTGAAATGCTCTTGTCTAAAAGCCAAAGTATGAATGAAATAATAAATGAAGAAAATATAAAAATGGTGAAAAGAAAAATAAACACTGGTTTTGTTATCGCCAAGGCAGCAATAAAAAAATATAGCGAGGGTGCTTCATCACCTAGTGCCTTAGACCAACTGGTTTGGGAGTCACTGCTAAGCCTTAGGTGGTGCAAGACGAGGAAAACACCTAATAAGCAAGCACATGAGTAATCGGTCGGTTAGTACCTCAAGAAGTATTAACGGTCGCATGAAAATGTGTGAGCAAATCTAAATATTCGTCAAATTAAAAAGTACTGAGGTAGATGGAAAAGAGTATGATAGCTTGAATTGAATTCTCCGAGTGTAGGGATGTTCTATTCACACACGTAGGGGTATATGATCGATATTTGGATGAAAGATAGGAATGAAGAATAAAGACGATGTTTTATTGAGGGATGAAGTTATTTCTAACATTTTTTCATGACTATTAAGATAGGGCTTATAGCAACTTAAAAGCTAGTGTAGTTGAAAACTCTAAATTTTTAAAGTATTTCTTTTATAATTCTTATCTTTATATGTAAATTTCACCATCTCTCTTTTATTATAGGATTTTGTGGGTGTAATCCGCTGAAAACCCTCAGGAGACAACACTCCTCCTACTAGGGACACCTAGAGGTTTAACGGCTTGTTGCACGTGCTCAGTGCAATCGTGTTGCCTACGAAAGTATGCTTAGTTTTCTCCTTTCTTTTTCTCCTTCTCTTGAATAAACTAGTTTTCTGGGACGATCAAAGATAAGTTTGGGGGTATTTGTTTAGTTGATAAAACTGCACATTTATTTTACATTTTTCCTACTATTTCTATACTAGATAAGGTGTTTATTATAATATATGATACATATGAGGGTTTATCTGTAAAAATACTATTTTTCATGTGTTGATATGTTATAATTAACATTTGATAGGAAAATGTATGCAAAAATACCATTGACCAAATCTTAATGTTGAAATTAATATCTTAATAAAACAAACTCTACTAATATTATTTGTGGAGTTGTTGTGCAGAATTTTCAGGGCTAAAATCAAGGGAATCAAAGTTGTTAAGAGCAAACCTGTCTAATTAAGAAAGCAAACTAAGAAATCAATTCTGGCAGAAACAAAGAAAAAATTTCCAATTTCCAGAGGTTCCAGAGATCGCCACGTGTCATAAAGAGAAAAACCCAGAAAACCAAATCAAAGGATCGCACCATAGGGTCGCGGATCCGCGGCCAAACCCCCCTGTTGGCCGCGGATCCGCCGCGTGCCAGATGGGTTAGAAGCCGGGATTTCTTCTGTTGAATCTTAACTGTTGGCTTCCAAATTTGGAAGTTAGGGTTCTGGCTTTTGGAGTATAAATAAGGACTGAGAGGCTCTTGGAAAAGGCATCAAGTCGACGAGATCACGAAGTCAAAGACGGCTCACGCATCCAGGCTGATCATCAACGGTTCATCTACCTCCTTAGAAGAGATCGAGAAGCAAACTTGTATTTTTAATCATTTTCTAAGGAAACAAAGTGTAAATGAGTTTTGTTGATTAATAAAGATAGTTCTTTTTCTTATTCTATTTTTTTGTAGTTTTAATATGAATTCTCTCTCCATCTCTTCTTCTCCCAACATGCGCGAGTAATTCTCCGCTTGTTAGGGTTCATAGGATTAGGGTAGGTTAATGGATGATGAAAATCCTTAAACTCTTTTTACGTCCTATAAAGTTTATAAACTTTATCAAAAGAATCATTAACATCCTAATCGGGCGTGCTACCAATTCATTGTTAGTCTCGACCGCGATTAGAGATTAGATTAATGATTGTTTTGGTAAAGGCTAGATATGAACAGAGTTCCATGTCGAGATAGGGGTTAAGAGTGGGAACCCTTTTCCCTCCAGAAACCCTAATCTACATGTATCACTGTCGTTCTAGTTTTAAATCTATTAAAGGATAGAAAGAGTAATCTTTAATTAATCATTCATAACTACTAAATCATAATGAACCCTACAAGCCCCTTCTTATATAAACTTACATCCATAGTTAATCTAGATCTATATTTTGCATCCGTGTTTAACGTAGATCTAGATCCTACAACCATTCTACAATATTCTTTATCCCTCCTCTCTTATTCAACACATCTAAAGTAAGAGTAAAATATTCAACGTTTCCCTGAGGACGACCCGTACTCATCTTGGTCTAGCTACACGCGACACCGTTATTGATTGCGGTTATTCTACAAACACTTTTTCTCACCAATCACTTAGCACCCAAGAATTTTTTTAAATTGCATGCTTGATGCCGGTTAAAACCCAGTGGTGGTGCGAAGAAACACTTTCATGGTGTCAGAGCCATGCTAGATCATTAGACGATATTAGTTGAATTACGAAACCAAAACAACTCCGAAATTATTGCATCGAAACCCTATTTTCTGTCGAATTTTGCAGAGCCTCTAAAAATTTTTTAAACAGTTGCAGAGTGCTCTTCTTATTGCCATTAGAACCCTAGAGAAAAACGAAGCCAAGAATCCAAAATGTGGCCGGCCACATCACCTAAATTCCTGGCCTGGCCGGCCCATTCATTGATTTGGCGTCGTGTTTTGTTTGGTGTTTTGGAAACATGGATTTAGGGTTTCAGGTTATGTTTGATTTTTCCAAGATTGCATGTGATATTATCTTTCTGTTAAGGCAATTCAGAGTGTTTCGTATTCGCAATTTTAATATCGTTTGGGGTTTAAATTTGATATATGATACAATAGTTGGAATCCACATTAAATTAGTTTTGTGAAAACTAGTTTGTAATTGGTAAATCTAGCATTTTAGTCTCGGTTCATCGATTGCCACAGAGTTTCGATTCGGATCAAAACTCCGTGGCAATCTCGTATAGTACGCGAACACTCGTCGGATAATATTACTAGATAGCCACGCCCCATAGCCCCAATCAAGTGACTTTAGGAGAACCCCGTTGCAAAAGCATCCGCTCGGGTGCTGGCGGCCATGGTGTGCCGCCTAAGTGCAGTTCGTCGACGGCATCGGGGATGCGGCCATCTACTATAGTTCTCGACAAGTATTCGATCTTTTAATCGGGAATAGAATAGAATTACCCGATTGGTTATTGAAAAATGTTTTCAATTCGAGACTAAAATGCAGGATTTATAGGGTTAGACATGAAATTCAGAATATGAGATATTCCAGGTTTATGATGTCTAATGAATATGCTGATTCTAATTATTGTAGTTTTCATTTCTTTTCTGCGACCGTAAGTGTAATATGTGGGGTATCCCCTATCTCGTTGCTATATGTCAACGACATTCGGGATACGCATATTTACTTACGTTGATGACATGTGATATTATGTGTTGCTGTGATATGTTATATTAGATCGTCGTGATTGAATAGCCGGGTTTTTTGCGTGAGATGAGAGTTTTTCTAATTTCATTCATGTAAAAAAATTGTATATAATATTCTTTTATTAGGACACTTCCAGGTTGAGGATGATGTCACCATTGATGTATATTGTTTACTTTTCCGTATTAGGATAGACCTAAGGCGGGGAGCACAAGTAACCAGGTTCTAGAATCCAGTAGGATGCCATCTCGAGGAGTTGAGACCAGGTCTCCTAACTCTAGAATTGGCAGGGTTGCTTGCCGCTCTCGTAGGGTTCTAGGGATGTAGGTTTGGCTATTCATCACGACCGTGGAATCCGTATTTTTCATTACTGGTTTAATTTAAAACATGGACCTTCTAGTAAATCCAATATTTCATATGTTGACTTCTGCTGCTTGAGTTCTGTGATGTGATAATATAGCTGCGTGAGATGAATGCTATATATATGATATATATAATAAACATTGCTTATGTTTTGCACCTGTGCTAGTCCAGCCCCCGCTCTGCCGTTAATTAAGTAACCCAACGGTGCATGACGGGACCCGGTGGCGAATGCAGATGGCATAAGCATACATTTTATTTTTGTTTCTTTTCTATGATGTTTAAGGAAACATAAATGATGGGACTTCATTAATGAGATTAATGGAAAGAAAAGAAACCTAAAGATGTTGTAGAATCAATTTTTTTTAAAAAAAAGGTAGCTCTAGTTCTTGCTTTGCATAGTGGTATTCCTTGAGGAATATCCAGCACCTCATTCGATGAGGAAAGAGCCAAGATCTTTTCACCGGGAGTGGCCTCTTTAGCAAAACTAGAAAATTCTACAACCCACACGGTTTTGTTTTGATAGTTTCTCTAGTTCTTGCTTTGCGTAGTGGTATTTCTTGATGAATATCCAGCACCTCATTCGATGAGGAAAGTTCCGAGATCTTTTCACCGGGAGTGACCTCTTTAGCAAAACTAGCAAATGCTACAAAAACCACTCCTTTTCAAATCACTTGATTTCACAACGACATCAAGTTCATTGTGTTAAAGTTTTTCATCAAAACCAGTCGTAGCACTCTGTCATTTCAGATAAGTGCTATTTAGTATTCGTGTTGCGTTTGTTGACCTTGTCAAAGCGTAGTGTACGGTAGCTGATAAGTGCTTATCTGCCGCATATAATGCGATTGGATTAAGGTAGTCGTACAACTTTGTTGGCCTTGTTAAGGGTCGTACGGGTGGGTTTAATTCAATCACAAAATGACGGGTTGAACTTGACTAGCGCTTATGATTTGTTGACCTTGTTAAGGTCATAAGTTGCTAGGGATAAAAACAGATATTGGGAATTTCAACTGTTAAAATTTACAATGAGATCACATATCTTCTATAAGATAGTTGGATCCCGATACCCACCGTGAGTAAGAGTTACTCTTGGAGAGTTTTCCACTTTACAATTAGCCGATCCATTAGGTGCCTAAGAAAGGTATTAACAATGTTATACCCCCGCGGAAACGAGTTTATTTAATTAGTTCCATGCGAAAACGTTGGGAGACTCCCTCGGAGTACCAATACCTGCCTGGCTAACCGAATGGAGAACTTGTATGATGTAATTAATCCCGGCTAATCTTACCTTTTAGGGTTTGAAGGAAGATTTGATAAAAACAGTGGGTGCCATCTTGATTAGATAAGATAATAACCAATTTAATCTTGCAAAGAGCGCACGCTAAAGCGTTTCCTTCTCTCTTTCTCTCTTCAGGTAGCGACCATGACACGCCTTAATCAAGATACTAATATGGATGTATTGACCGAACCTGCTTATTATACTGAGCTGGGGAATGTTGGTTTCGCTCTATCTTATGACTGTCATAAGTCCGAGCAAGGAATAGGGGAATATCAGGATTCCCACGCAACCCGAATGAAAAAAGAGCATGCTGATGCATCTTCTTCGGGTGTGTTCGTTACCGAGAATTGTTTCTCAGTTTGCTCTACGTCTGGGATATTAGATACCGGATCAGGATCCCACGTCTGTAATTTATTATATGGGCTAAGAAGAGGTAGAGAACTGGGAAATGGTGATGTGTCTCTCAAAGTAGGGAATAGAGCAATTGTTGCAGTCAAAACAGTTGGCGAATATCACCTAGTATTACCAAATGGTAATACAATGATTCTGAACGACTGTTATTACGTACCAAAAATGATGTGCAACGTAATATCAATTTCTTTATTAGATAAAGAAGAATATAACTTTGTATTGGAAGAAAATGTTATGAACATCTTCCTAAATCAAGTGTTGATTGGGTTTGGTACGTTATGTAATGGTATATACGTTCTAAATCAAACTACAGTTCTAAACATACAGAATACACACAAGAGGAAAAGTTGCGAAATGAACGAAGCCTTCTTGTGGCATTATAGACTAGGTCATATCAATGCGACAAGACTAGCTAAGTTACATAAAGATGGATATTTGAATCCGTTTGAATTTACATCTTATGAAACTTGCCAGTCATGTCTCAAAGGCAAGATGACCAAAACTCTATTTACTGGACACAGAGAAAGAGCTACTGAACTCTTAGGACTGATACATAGTGATGTATGTGGTCCTGTGTCTACACATGAAAGGAATGGTTTCTCATACTTCATTACATTCACCGATGATCTCTCAAAATACGGACATGTGTTCCTGATGAAACACAAATCTGAATCTTTTGAGAAATTCAAGGAATATAAATGCGAAGTAGAGAACCAAACGGGTAAAAGTATTAAAATCCTACGATCTGATCGGGGAGGAGAATACTTGAGCATGGAATTCCGAGACTACTTAAAAGAGAATGTGATTCTCTCTCAGCTTACTCCTCCATATACACCATAGCACAACGGAGTACTGGAGCAGAAGAATCGAACCCTATTAGATATGGTGCACTCTATGATGAGTACTGCTGAGTTACCTATTTCCTTTTGGGGTTATGCACTTGAGACAGCTGCATACCTATTGAATCAAGTTCCATCAAAATCAGTGCCTAAAACATCATATGAGATATGGAGTGAAAAGAGACCATATCTTAAACGAATTAAGATATGGGGTTGTCCAGCCTATGTTAAAAAATAGAATCCGGACAAACTCGAGACACGATCAGTTCTTTGCCAATTTGTGGGATATCCAAAGAATTCACATGGATATATCTTTAACCACACCGAGGAACAAAGGGTGTTTGCTTCTCAGTATGCCACCTTTTTAGAAAAGGAATTTCTTGTGAAAGAAATTAGTGGTAAAGAGGTAAAACTGGAAGAAATTCCACCTGCACAAACTACAACTGATGATTTGATAGAACCGGAGGATCCAATAGTCTCCAACGAAGCTCAGCCACTCCGCAGATCTAGTAAGGTTCCTCATCCACCTGAGATACTACAGTTTTCTCATAGATGGTGGGAGCGAGAATTACATCGTGGAAGATGATGACCCAACTAGTTTCGAGTAGGCCATCATAAGTGGGGACTCTGTGGAATAGCTAGATGCTATACGATCTGAGATGGAATCCATGTACACCAACAAAATATAGACTTTTCAAGTTACTCCTGAAGGGGTAAAATCCATCAGGAGCAAATGGATCTTTAAGAAGAAAATTGGTGTAGATGGAAAGGTTGAGACCTTCAAAACTAGACTTGTAGCGAAAGGTTTTCGTCAACGACCAGGTGTCGACTATGATGAAACTTTTTCTCCTGTCGCTATGCTTAAGTACATCAGGATCCTACTTGCCATTGCTGCATACCATGACTATGAAATCTGGCAGATGGACGTCAAGACCGCTTTTCTAAATGGTGATTTAGAAGAGAGATGACACGGCCAGAGAGCTTCGTAGATAGTAGGAGCAGCAGAAAGGTGTGCAAGCTGCTTAAATCCATCTACGGATTAAAGCAGGTATTGTAAGTGCACGGCGGCGCCCCGGTCGTCAAACCGACGGCCAAATGCGGAAACGGTGATAAACTTTAATTTTGCGAACTTTGCAAACCGGCACCACCGCGCACTAAACACCCGAATCGGACCATTAAACTTGTCCTAGCTAACTACAAGATGGGAAGAGATATACCGAGTGATCCGAGTCCTCCGGTCTTCATCTCCACTCCGATCTCCTCGCGGGATCTCCGTCCGTCTCCTCCTCGTCGGAAAAGGGCACCACGAAGCCGGGTACTTTTACGGGCTCCCACCTCAATACCGAGGCAACTCGGGCATGAAGCTGGCAAGTCGGCATGCCCAAGATGTGCTGTAGGAAGTGTAGGGCTTTGTCTCTTTGGGGTTATGTTGCCTTGATGGAGGAATGAGGTTGTGAGAAGAACTTCAAAGTAGAGATAGAATTTTGTAGCATGAGATGATGAAATTTTCCCTCATCCAAATGAAAATGATCCACTCTCATTTTTCCTCTCCTCATGAAATTGTGGCCGGCCAAAATCCTCACAAGGAAATGGTGGAGGGAAACAACATATAACACAAGAGGGAGGTGAGTGTAGGAGATGAGAAAAGGGTGACCATAAACAAACATCATGATTACAAAAGAACATCCAAACCATACCCTTTCTAATCTCATTCAATGCAAGAATGGTGCAACAAAAGAAAAGATGCTCTCATAATAAATCCTTTTGCAATAAAACCCTCCACAAAGTGTTATTTGCAAACTTGCAAATAACCCCCTCCATCGGAAAAGTCCGGCCGGGAAAGAACAAAGGAAAACCGGCCGGAACGGAATGCAAACTGGCAACTCCAGAAAACTGGTCCCGTAATAAATTACAGGAAAACCCCAATACTGTGCATACACACCCGCATCTGTATTCCGTCCGGATACAAATGCAAAGAGACAAAATCTACACTGTACTAAACTAGGATCCGGCTTAAACCAAAGCCGGCTAGTAATGTTCGTCCGATCCTGATGCGTGCAATACCGCACGTATCAGATCGAACCCTGCCATATATCCATACGGCCATTAGTACAAACCGTCCGATCCTGACCCGTGCAATACCGCACGTATCTGATCGGACCCTGCCATATCTCCATACGGCCTCTACAGCGTTTCGCCCGAAAGCTGAGTAACTGAAAGTGTGGTGGACTCTAAAGACTCGTCAATACTATGGTTGTGAATTTAACCACTAGCACGTCAGAGGTATAAGCCAATACGTGACGGGCCACCAGCTATTGACTAAAAGGGACGTCGATGAGCGAACTCATCCTGACACCCTATTGAGCCTATCAGTGACAATATCCGTACAGTCCGGTCCGTTCGTCTATGAGCATCGCATGTCGGGCCTAGGGGGTGGGTAAAAGTCAGACCCCCAAAAGCGGTACAAGTCGTGTCGGAGTGTAGCCCAGAACACCCTGAGATACTACTGGAATACCTACCGGTAAATCTCCTGCCTTGGCCAAGGACTTCGTGTAATGGCTCTCCTAGACACAGCGCGACCTCACCCCCAATACCGGGAGAGACTAACCCCTGAAGATCCGCTCACTGCCTCCATGTGGCTCGGGACTGTACCCAACTAAAACCTGTTTGCATGACTCCTTTGAGCCGTGGTAGGGTAGTAATCAAAGCACAGTGGGAACTCACACGAGACAAATGACGATCCCCAGGTCGATGAACTAACCTGTACACATGTCACCTGGGAACTGCTATCTGACGTCGGGTATAAGACCAACTAGCATGTTCCCGGCGAGTCCTGTCCGGTGTACTCATAACCCAATGAGCACCTGTATACATCTTAGGTGAACCAACTGACACCAGTGGCCTGTGAGACCGGCCACCGCCCCTCGTCGGGGTCTCGACTGTATACACTAGTCTACTCTGGAGAATCGATGCCCTGTCTCGAAACTCCTACGACTAGGGACCATTTAAGGATAAGCTTGTAGACCCCAGCTCTTACGTATATGATCGCCCTCATACTGCTGGTCGTCAAGCAAGAATCCTAGGGGCTCTATCAACGTGCAATAGCGACCTCTAAGATCACCTGAAGCAGTACACGATGATAAAGGTAAACCAGATAGCAAACTATCATCTCGAGTAAGACTGTCGTACCGGGATAGGTCCTCCCTCAATCATTGCAATCACGTGCCTGTGATCCAATAATTGACTCTGAGGGCACTATCTCCAACAGGTATCGCGGAGCTGGAACATCTATTTTGATGAAGCGATCAAAGAGTATGACTTCATAAAAAATATAGATGAACCATGTATATACAAAAAGGTAGTAGATAGTAAGGTTGTCTTCCTCGTATTGTACGTGGATGACATACTCTTGATAGGAAACGATGTTCCTATACTACACTCGGTCAAAGCACTTCTTATCACAAAAGTTCTCCATGAAAGATCTGGGTGATGCCTCCTATATCCTAGGGATAAAGATCTATAGAGATAGATCTAAACGGATGTTGGGATTGTCCCAATCCAGATACATAGACACTATACTAAAGAGGTTTAGTATAGAAGATTCTAAGCATGGTAATTCACCCTCTTGTTCGGGAATCACTCTCTCCAAAGAGATGTTTCTCAAGACTGATTTGGAGAGGGCTCGTATGACAGCAGTTGGGTCTATCATGTATGCGATATTATGTACCAGACCGGATTTAGCTTACGCACTAGGTGTAGTGAGTAGGTATCAATCAGATCTTGGAGAGAAGCACTGGACAGCTGTGAAGAACATTCTTAAGTACTTGAGAAGGACTAAAGAAATGTTCTTGGTGTATGGTAACGGTGAACTCCAAGCGGTGTCTTTTACCGATTCGAGCTTCCAGAGTGATAAAGACGATAGTAAGTCGGTCTCGGGTTTTGTCTTCACCCTCAATGGAGGGGCGGTATGTTGGAAGAGTTTCAAGCAAGATACCATAGCAAACTCGACGATGGAGGCTGAATACATCGCTGCCAACGATGCTGCCAAAGAGGCTGTCTGGATGAAGAAGTTCATTGCTGAACTTAGTGTTGTTCCATCCATTGATCATCCAATACCTTTGTATTGTAATAACAATGGAGCTGTGGTTTTGGCCAAGGAACCCCGGTCCCATCAGAGATCCAGACATATTCTTAGGCGGTATCACTTAATCCGGGAGATAGTAGATCTTCGGGAGATCGAGGTCAGGAAAGTTGACATGAAGGACAACGTAGCGGATCCACTCACGAAGGCCCTCCCCAGACACAGTTTGAGAGACTTTTTAGGATGTTGGGTATGAGATACTACAACAACTGGCCTTAGTGCAAGTGGGAGATTGTTAGGAATATGTATGCCCTAGAATCCATTATTGTATGATATAGTTGATGCTTGGACATATATATAGAGGACTTTCTTTCTCGACATGATAGTATGCTATCTGGTTGCTCTTTATCTTAACATATACACTTGTATTATTATACTATCTCTCTGATACATGTTGATAAAGCCCTTAAGATGTTTGCTTGACTACCAGGACTATGATGCGGATCATACTATTAGGACTTGTGTAGTCTACAAGCACATCCTTTAACTGTTCCCAGTCGAGTGGATATTGAGACAGGGTATCGATATTCCAGAATAGACTAGCGTGTACGTTTCTTGACCCTGTAGGAGGCGATGGTTGATCCCATAACCATTGGTGTTTGAAATCAAAGATTGTATACAGGTGCTCATTAGAGAATGGGTACACTGAACAGAACTACCGAGAATTCCTAGGTAGTACCATACATATTGTTAGATAGCAGTTCTCTGGTGATACTGGTACAGGTTAGTCTGTAGACCCAAGACCGTCATAGCGTCTTGTGTGGTTCCCACTGTGCTTTGATTTCCTCCCTACTACGGCTCAAAGGAGTTGTGCAAACAGGTGGATTTTGGATACAGTCCCGAATCACATGGAGGCAGTGAGCGATAAGAGGGGTTTTGTCTCTCACGGTATAGGGAGTTGATGTTGCGCTATGCTCGATTGGCTATAACAGTAAGTCCCTGGCCAGGGCTGATGAGATTTACTGGTAAGTGTTATCATTAGTTTCTCAAACCGTTATGAGCCATACATCAGCATGACTTATCAAGTTACTGGGGTCTGACGATTCCTCCCCTAGACTCGATATGCGACATATCAGATGAAGAGACCGTACTGTACGGTAAGTGTTACTTATAGGCCTCATGGGAGTTTGGATAAGTTTGCTTGTTGATCTTCTATTCGCTTAATACCTGAGTAGCCGTTACGTCCAGCTAGTACCACTGATGGCTTGTAGGTAATTGATGTGATCATTACCTACCACTGGCGTATTGACGAGTCTTTAGAGTCCCACACAGAGGTTTCATATTTCAAGCGAAACGAAGTAGGGCACATATGCTAATATGTGCGAAGGCCTGATTAAATACGAGTATGTGATACCGTATTCTAATCTGGCGACATTTGATATTGTTTAGGTTATATGTGATATAACCGGATTATTGAATCAAGTGTTGATTTGATAATGTGATATACAAATAAATGATATTAGTCGGTTATATATGTTATAACCGGATTATTAAATCAAGTGTAGATTTAATAATTTGATATATATTTATATTTGAAATAATTATATATTAATGTAACGTTTTAGAAATCGTTTAGGCGAATTTTCCGATAATAGGTAAAAGTAAATTGTGTTTTCCGTAAAAACCCAGATATGATCATTTTTCAGTATAGACTTAACTGCACCTAGTTTAACTAGGAAATTGCTGGTTTGCGGTTTTTAGTAGTCACTTGAAAAATTTAGTTCACTTTAATATTTTTCCTTAATTAAAATATTATTATAAGCTTTTAATTATGCACTTAATTAGTGGTAATTACAATTTTGATTGGTTTAATTATGCTAAAGTGAATCTATGCTAACTTAATCATAAGATTAAGTATTAAACCATCTTTGCAAAATATCCTTGAAAATATCTAGATATTTGTTGAAATTAAAGGAATTTTTATTTAAAATATTAAGAGGTGGCATGGATGGAAGAGGTATTAATGAGCTTAAAATGATGTTTTAGACTAGAAATTTCCACACAATTCTTTAACCTTCCTCTTTTGCCTACCTTGGACGAGCCCCCTGCTGCCTCATCATTTCCTTCACCCCATTTACACTTCTAAAAGCTCAAATAAATCATCAAAAATCATCAAATAATCCAACAAACTCAAATATAAATCCATACCCATTATTCTTTAGCTTAACCAAGCTTGGATCTTCATGAAAGTTAGCATTTTGGAGGCTAATTTGGAAGTTTAGTTGCAAGTTTGTGAATCTAAGTGAGATATAAAATCCTAACCCTAAACTTTAGTGTTGTTTAAATACCTTAATCTAGTTATTAGATGTTTAATTAAAGCTTGAATTAGCATGTTCTATAAATTCTAGAAAGGGTTATGAAGATCAAGTTAGGGTTTTGATTATTTAAAATGGTTAATCGAGAAGTTTAGACTTGGAAAACTTAACCTAGTTGTGAGAATATTATTTGTTATTTTCCTAATTGTCTAATTAAGCTTAATAGCAAACTAACTTTTACTAAATATTATATGGGTGAGATTAAAATTGTAGTAAAGGTTTGTGTGGCTTAGTTAAGCTACTTTGCGATGATTGTGATCTATAGAATTGTTTAAATTTCTAGACTTGAACTAAAATGATTAAAAGTGCTTACTAGGTTTTCGGTAAAATTAGGCGTGGGTTTCAATTGACGTTGCGATAATATATATATTATCTTCCACGATATATATTGTGTTGTGAATGCGCGATCGGTACGATCGGGGTCTAGGCGTGGTGGTTGTGCAGTTTAGCGTTCCCAGTTAGGGTTTTGCCAATGTCGTACGCGTTTTGTGTACTAGGTGCACAGTGTGTTTATCTTGTGGACGTTATCCTTGCGTTTCGTTATCTTTGTGTCGGCGCAGGATATTTAGCCTTATGTGTTGTGTTTGTGAAATTTTAGGATCGCAGACGGGGACTTCGGACGCTGCAAAGAAAGGGAAGCAGGTGGTCGGATTTTCTTAGCTCGAGATCATCGGTGAGTAGATTTAACATCTACGGGGAATCGCCCGTATGGCGTTATGCGTCAGGGCTGGATGTGATATTAGAGCTGTATATTTATACGCATATGAGTTGATTGCGCATGAGCATTATTTCATATTATTACATGTTGTGTCTTGACTTGGTAGCTATTGGACACTGCACCATTACTGACGGTTCATGTTGCACGAGCACTAAATTGTATGCTACACTCACACCGTTGGGAATTGCCATGATACGTGCAAGACATACTCTGCTATAGCTACTTGTACATCATGCATACATACTTACATATACACCCACATATCTTGCTATAGTTACATATACCCCTATGTGGTATTGTATTGACATTGATATTGAGACGTTGATTATTGTGCTATTGCGCATATGAAATGCATCATACATACATGCTTATATGTAGATACGCATACTCTTCTATAGCTACTTGTACATCATACATACATACTTACATGTGCACCCACATATCTTGCGATAGTTATAATACCCCTATGTGGTATTGTATTGACATTGATATTGAGACGTTGATTAGCCGATCCTAACAAAATTTATGAGGAGCCGGACGTGTGATATTGCGCATATGAAATGCATCATACATACATGCTTATATATAGATACACATACTCTGCTATACCTACTTGTACATCATGCATACATACTTACATGTACACCCACATATCTTGCTATAGTTACATATACTCCTATGTGGTATTGTATTGACATTGATATTGAGACGTTGATTATTGTGATATGGCGCATATGAAATGCATCATACATACATACTTATATGTAAATACACATACTCTGCTATAGCTACTTGTACATCATACATACATACTTACATGTACACCCACATATCTTGCTATAGTTACATATACCCCTATGTGGTATTGTATTGACATTGATATTGAGACGTTGATTATTGTGCTATTGCGCATATGAAATGCATCATACATATATGCTTACATATAGATACACATATCTTGCTATAGTTACATGTACGCCTCATATGATGCTGCACTTGATTTCGGAGGAATTGGGAACCGCATGATATATTTTAAAACTGGATTCGTTTAAAAGAGCGGTTTTCCCTTAATATGCTCATATTGCTGTTTTATGTTGCATATATCAGATTTCATGGATTTATGCATTGAGATATGGATTTCATGTGATTTATGGATTGGAGAACCGTGGGGATATTTCAAGAAATTACGTATTATTTTGAAAACCCGTTTTCTCTTGATATGATATTTCGATGCGTCCACCATGAGTTTTCTCGGTTGTGAGACTTGTGTTAGATACCAGATTCGAGGAGCGAGGAGGAACCGTCTGCGGGTACATGGTGGACCCGGTGAGGTACCCCAAGGCAAGAAGACTCGTATTGTTAGGCGGTGAGCCTGACAGAGGAGCACTACCTACCGGTGATTGTATAGAAACTGACGGTTATCCGGAGGATACCGTGTGGGAGTTATGACATGAGATATATTGAGGGCCGATCTGGGTATGCGGTGCCTGAGAGATGAGTATTTACGTGTTGATGCTGGACACGAGTATTTCATGATATTTCGAGTGTAGATGTTGGACACTCAGGTTCCATGAGATTTATAGATTTGAGGGCCGATCAAAGTGACGGTGCCTAAGGTATTGGGATTTGGGGTATCGTTGATAGATACCAGGATTTTCAACGATGATGATTCATTGATGTTGTTATGTTTTAACCCATTCTCAATATTTATTTGATATGCATTGCTTCATGTATTTGTAGTACCTGATGGCGTACTTGATCATGATTGTTGCATATCTATATTGCCATACTTATGCTATCAGATTACATGTGATAGATTTATCGATATTCGTGCATACTTGCGATTATAGTATGATGTTATTTACTATTCACGAGTTAGCAACTCACCCCCGTAGTGCCATAGTGTTTTGCAGGATTTGCCCTCACAGTAGTCGCGGCAGGGCTTCTTAGTATCTCTACTTTTGCGGATACCGCTACGGTTGGCTGTGAGGCCTTTTGCTATAGGTGGGTTTGCGGTTAGCCGATGATGTTCATTGATCAGTCGAAAATATTGTATTTTTAACACATCAATTTTCCTACTATTTGCATTCATCTAAAGGTGTTCGGTATGAATATATCACATATTAGCAAATTGTCTGTAAAATACCAAATAACATGTGTTACATATTATAACCGGCATTTTGAGGGAAATTGAGTGTTTATCATTGCACGCATTATCTTTTGTATATCGCAACACTTGTCTCGAGAATGTATGCAGGAAATTCCAGGAAAAGAGCCGAAACTGTTAAAAGTGCTGATAAAAATACGCCAAGTCCAAGACTTGTAATTTGGCAGTGACCAAGAAAGTGTAGAAAGATTCCAGACATCAGGAAATATCCCTAAAGACATCACAAGAGTTACCTGGAAATTTGATGCACCAAAGGCTCAAAAGGGTCGCGGATCCGCGACCGAAGGGGCTTAGTTGCGGCGGATCCGCGGCCACGAAAGCATGACGTCAGCAAATGGTTCCTTCAGGCTTCTTCTTCCAAGGTCCAAATGTCTTCAAGCCACTTCGTTCTCTAGAAATCTCCAGAAGCTTCTGTCCGAACAGCCAAGCTTCTTATACAAGCTAAACACTTCCAAGCTTCTCAAATAAGCTAGCTAACTAACTAACTCTAGAAGCTTCTACTCAACTACCAAGCTTGTAAGAGAAGCTAAACTAGGGAAACTAATCCTAATCAAGCTTCTAGGGGAAGCTAAAGGAGAGGGCTATAAAAGGGGACCCAAGGCTTCTTCTCAAAGGTTGTTGATCGTTGTTCATCAATTTCCAAACACAAGTTGAGTGACACAACTTGTGCATCCAAACCCTAATCCATTTCCAAAAGCCAAATTCAAGATCTCCGAGTACAAATCAAGAAAGAAGCCTTCAACCTTTTAGAAGCGACGTCGATCTTCAACCGAGCAAGTGATCCAAGACGATCCGCGACTCACGGAGACGATGCGAAGCTAATTCGACGATCGAGTTCTTTCCTCAAATTCTTGTAGTTCTTGAGCGAATTGTAACGGAATTGTTGAATAATAAAAGGTGAAATTTCTTTATCTTTCTTATTTTTATATTTGAGCGTTATGATGAGATCTCAATTCTTGATTGTTTTCTTTGTTATGATGCTTGAGTAAAAACTCCGCTCGTGGAGGAATCGAGAAAATTGATAGTTGATGATGATTAAATTCTTGTACGATTCTTAAGTCTTATGAGTTTTGTAAACTCTAGTAAATTGAATTATCGTCAACCTAGTTTCGAGTGAGATACTTTCTTAAATGTTTTCGCTCTTAATTAGTGATCAACGATCGATACTTGAATTTCCTAGAGGCTAGAATTTGAATGCTAATCAACGAAAGGACAAGGGATATGATGAAGAAACCCTAGTTTCTTCAATAGATCCCTAATTCTCGTTGATCGTCATCGATCTAGCAACAAATCATCAATGGATAAGAATACGTAATCACAAGTTTTCATCGTATCTATCGATTCGATCGATTCCTACGAGCCTAATTACAAATCTTGATAACTAACTCAAATTGGACGATTCTTGACTTTTAGTATTCTTGATATTAGATCTAGATTTTGATAATTCTTGAAATTCACTTTTAAATCTTGAATCGAATTCTCTTTTCTTTTCTCTTTAATTTTCAATTCATCTAAATCAATTACGATCAAATCACATTTTCCCTGAGGACGATCCGTATTCATTAACGCGCTACAATTGACACCGTTATTGATTGCGGTTAACAAATTTCTTTGATTGTGATATATTTTACATTTTCCATACACATAGAGAAATAAGATCAATCATTCATTACTTATCTTTTGTATCTAGTACTCTCTATCTACCACTTCATGTATTTGACTTAGAGACGAGTTGTGAGGATCGATATTGTATTATTTTTGTAACTCTGAGTGTCGTGCTAGTGGGAGACGGCCTTGTTATAAGTTTTTACCTACTTATGCTGTTTTCATTTATATTTCTTCACTACGGCGTCATATATATGCTTGTAGTGGTTGTTTCCGCCGTTGGACGTGATTTGCTCCCGTTTGGGGATGCTTTATTATATTCTATGTTGTACCCGTTTTCGGGGCTAGTTTTTACAAAGGAAGTGCTGCTGAAATTTTTGAGAAAGTAAACTTAAGTTTAAAGATTTTACTTAAGGTTTTCAAAAGATTTTTAACTATGTTTTCTCCACTTATCCCTTTTTGGGGTGGTTTAGATTTCTGGGTTTCGGCTTACTTAAATTGTGTGCGTCTATTGACGTCACGTGGTTTAAGTGCCGGTCACGTGCCTAAGTTTGGGTCGTGAAAAAGTTAGTATCAGAGCGCTAGCTTTTACCTATCGGAGTGTAGAATGATCTTGGTATGATGGAGTAGGTGGCTTAAGCAGAATGACATAGCGTGTGTATGTTCCGCGGCATACTTACGACACGGTACTCCGCCTAAGTGACCTTAGGACTTATTGCTTGAAATTCTTTCCATGATTTTATACATCCTTGCGATTCGATTTCTATGTTCTTATCGAATCATATTTTCATTTATAGCCATTATGCTGCCGAAGACTACGAGGGCGCAGAGAGCGGCCGCGAGGGCCGAGATCAGAGTTGACTCGTCTGATACGAGGACTGACCAGGGCGGTATGCCTGTTTTACCGGAGCAAATTAATCCACCGTCGATAGACCGTATTGCTAGACTTGAGACCGGTATGCAGGATATGCGCCAGATGATGGGGTCATTGGTTGAGGCCAGTCAGGCGCAGCGACAGGATGTTGTTCCACCTGATTCGGGGAAGAGATTGTGCCTACTGTTCCTGCAGTCGCAGCTACAGCTACGGAGGTGATCACCGTATCATTATCTGAGTTCATGAGACTGAAGCCTCCGGTCTTCACTGGCACCGATACAGCTGAGGATTCGCAGTCGTTTATCGATTGGATGGCCAGGATATGTCGTTCGCTGACATGATCCGACACGAGATAGGTAAAGTTCGTGAGTTTTCGTCTGGAGGGTCTTTCTCAGAAGTGGTGCCAGTTGTTAGAGAAAGGCAGAGCCGCGGGTCTTGCTCCTATGACCTGGGCTGAGTTCATGACGGTGTTTCTTGCCCGTTTTCTTCCGCAGAGCATCAAGGATGCTCGAGCGCCCAGTTCTGAGTCGTTGTGCTAGACTCTGGGTATGACGGTAGCAGAGTACGATGTGCAGTTTACCGAGTTGTCTGTGTATGCTACATATTTGGTAGCTACTGAGGAGATGCGGGTCAAGAGATTTGTTCGAGGCCTGCTTACCCAGTTGTTCCTCGCTATCTGCTCCCAGCATTTTGACACCTATGCAGCGCAGTGGACGCAACCCTAGTAGTAAAAAGAGCGCATTTTTGAGACTTCGGTCATTCCAGAACCGAAGAGGGTTCGCACTGATTTATCAGTACAGAGGCAGTTTGGCAAAGGCCGCGGTGGACTCGCTATGGGTCGTGTAGTTAGACGGAGCATGAGGCGTGGCCATACGTACAGTTTATACCCACAGGGTCAGCAGTCGTCGCTTGGATGTTTTGGATGTGGCAGTCCCCATCACTGCATCAGAGATTGCCCTGAGATACGCCAGAGGGAGGCAGCGGTTCCATATGTTACCTTACCACCTTCACCTCAGAGAGCGTTGTCTCTTACGCCTGTTGTTGCTCCGCGTCAGACTCATGCGCAGAGAGGTCGTGGTCGCGGAGGTTTTGTTCAGAGAGGACGGGGTGGCAGAGGCAGAGGACAGCCAGTTGCCGGTAGAGGGCAGGCTCGAGTGTTTGCCTTGACTCATCAGGACGCGCAGGCGTCCAATGCAGTGGTTTCAGGTACTCTTTCTGTATGTTCTTTTGATGCACATGTTTTATTTAATCCGGGATCTACGCATTCGTATGTTTCTACACACTTCGTGTCGAGGTTAGGCCGAGAGTCATGTTTGCTAGATCAGCCGCTTGTCGTGACTACTCCTGTTGGTGAGTCGTTTGTTGCGCGACACGTGTTTCGGTCGTATGCCGTTCGTATAGGAGATAGAGATTTGTCCGTCGACTTGATCCTTCTTGAGATGTTGGACTTCGACGTTCTCCTGGGCATTGACTGGTTATCTACTTGCTACGCGTCCATGGACTGCCGCGAGAAGACAGTTAGGTTTTGTTTTCCTATCAAGTCAGTTCTTGTTATGCAGGGGGGCCATGGTGCCGCCCCTCACAGTTTGATTTCGACCCTTTGCGCTAGTTGGCTTTTGAGGAGAGGATGTCGGGGATTCTTGGCTTTCATTCATGATACTGGAGCCACAGTAGAGTCGTTGGACCGGGTTCCTATCGTGCGAGAGTTTCCCGATGTTTTTCCCGATGAGTTACCTGGTTTACCGCCAAAGCACGATATTGAGTTTTGCATTGATCCGATTCCCAGCACGGGACCTATTTCGATACCGCCTTACCGGATGACCCCGGCAGAGCTTAAAGAGCTTAAAGATCAATTGCAAGAGTTTCTTGATAGGGGACTTGTGCGTCCGAGTGTTTCGCCTTGGGGAGCTCCTGTTCTGTTCGTCAAGAAGAAGGACGGCAGTTTGAGGTTGTGTATGGATTATCGTCAATTGAACCGAGTTACGGTGCAGAATAGGTATCCTTTACCTCGCATTGACGATCTGTTTGATCAGCTCCAGGGTTCGAAACATTTTTCTAAGATTGATTTGCGTTCGGGTTATCATCAGTTGCAGGTTCGGAATGATGACATTCCGAAGACTGCTTTTCGTACGCACTACGGGCATTATGAGTTTTTGGTGATGTCGTTCGGACTCACCAATGCACCAGCAGCGTTCATGGATCTGATGAACCGGATTTTCAGGCCATTCCTCGACCAGTTTATTATTGTGTTTATTGATGACATTCTGGTTTATTCCAAGAGTCGAGAGGAGCATGAGCAGCACTTGAGGATTGCTTTGCAGACATTAAGAGAGCACCAGCTGTATGCTAAATTCTCAAAGTGCATGTTTTGGCTTGATAGAGTTGACTTCCTGGGTCATGTGGTGATGGGAGACGGTATTCTTGTGGACGCGATGAAGATCGAGGCTGTACAGTTTTGGCCCAGGTCTGTATCTGTGACAGAGGTCCGCAGCTTTTTGGGCTTAGCTGGTTATTACCGCGTTTCGTGCAGGATTTCTCTAGTATCACGACACTGCTGACCAGACTGACCAGGGAGTTCTTTTTCTTTAGACTGAGGCATGCAAGCAGGGTTTTCAGCAGTTGAAGACTCGGTTGACGACTGCACTAGTTTTATCTTTGCCTTCTGGATCGGGCGGCTATGTTGTTTGCTGTGATGCTTCTTGAGTGGGGCTCGGTTGTGTATTTATGCAGCATGATAGAGTTATCGCTTACGCTTCTCAGAAGCGGAAGAAGCACGAGAAGAATTACCCCACTCACGATCTTGAGATGACCGCGGTGGTCTTTGCGCTGAAGATTTAGAGACACTACTTGTATGGGGAGTCGTGTCAGATTTTCACGGACCAAAGATCTTGAAGTACATATTCCAACAGCGGGATCTAAATCTGAGACAGCACCGTTGGATGGAGCTCGTAAAGGATTATGATTGCGAGATCCTTTATCACCCGGGCAAGGCGAATGTGGTAGCTGATGCTTTGAGTCATAGGTCGGGGGGTAGCTTGTCTCAGTTGAGCGCAGTTCAGCGACAGTCTTCTACAGATTGGTAGATCTTGTGTGACAGTAGAGTACAGTTTGAGTTCACTTCCACTGGGGGACAGCTTGCTCACGTCCGCGCCCGTCCACTTCTACTTGATCGTATCCGTGAGGCGCAGCCCGGCGATGCCCGTTTGTCTGAGATTCTTGAGCTTGTTCGGCAGGGTACAGATTTGGAGTTCATGATTGATGACCAGGGTGTGCTATGTTTTAGTACTCGCTTGTGTGTACCAGATACCGATGGGTTGAGACGCGGGATCCTAGAGCAGGTACATTAGTCAGCCTTTAGCGTTCATCCAGGTTCTACCAAGATGTACCGTGAATTGAGAGAAATTTACTGGTGGGCAGGGATGAAGAGTCATGTTTCAGACTTTGTTTCGAGGTGCCTGACTTGTCAGCAAGTCAAGGCTGAGCATCAGAGGCCGGCAAGAGAGTTACAGCCTTTACCCGTTCCGGAGTGGAAATGGGAGCAGATTTTCATGGACTTTTTTGTGGGTCTACCCAGGGCCGGTCGAGGGTATGACTCCATTTGGGTGATTGTTGACTGGTTGACGAAAGTGGCTCACTTCCTTCCAGTAAAGATCACTTTCGGTTATGCTCAGTATGCTCAGTTGTATATAGATGAGATTGTACGTTTGCACGGCGTTCCCACATGCATCGTATCCGACAGAGGCACCCAGTTTACTAGCCGTATTTGGTAGAAGCTTCAGAAAGCTTTGGGTACCCGGTTGAGTTTTAGCACCGCTTTCCACCGTAGACCGATGGTCAGTCAGAGCGGACTATACAGACTCTGGAGGATATGCTTCGTGCGTGTGTGCTTGATTTTGATGGCAGTTGGGATCGTCACTTGCCATTGATTGAGTTCTCCTACAACAATAGCTTTCAGGAGACTATTCAGATGGCACCTTTTGAGGCTTTGTATGGTAAAAAGTGTATCTCCAGTCTGTTGGACCGAACTCAGCGAGAGTAGGGTTTGGGGACCCTAGCTAGTTCAGGAGACTACGGAGAAGATCCAGCTGATTCAGGACAGGATGAGAGCAGCCTAGTGCAGACAGAAGTCTTATACCGACCGTCGACGTCGCAAACTTGAGTTCGCAGTGGAGGATCATGTATTCCTGCGAATTTCTCCGATGAAGGGCGTTATGAGATTTGGGAAAAAAGGAAAGCTCAGTCCTGGATTTGTAGGTCCTTTCGAGATTCTTGAGCGAATTGGTGCCGTTACCTATCGTTTGGCACCTCCGCCCAGTTTTCCAGATGTTCACCCCGTTTTCCATGTGTCGATACTTCGTAGATACCTTCATGATCCTTCTCACATGATTCAGCACCAAACCGTTCAGCTAGAGCGCGATCTTTCGTTCACCGAGCAGCCGGTAGTTATATTGGATCGGCAGGTGAAGAAACTTCGGTCAAAGATCTTGCCATCTGTGAAGATTCTTTGGCGTGGCCCTACTAGTGAAGAGATCACTTGGGAGGCCAAGAGCAAGGTGTGGAAGAAATCCTCTCCTCTCTTCGAAGGTACGCGTAGTTAAAATTTTAAATTCGGGGACCGAATTTTTTTAAGGGGGGAAGATTGCAACGTTTTAGAAATCGTTTAGGCGAATTTTCCGATAATAGGTAAAAATAAATTGTGTTTTCCGTAAAAAACCAGAATTGATCATTTTTCAGTATAGACTTAACTGCACCTAGTTTAACTAGGAAATTGCTAGTTTGCGGTTTTTAGTAGCCACTTGAAAATTTTAGTTCAGTTTAATATTTTTCCTTAATTAAAATATTATTATAGGCTTTTAATTATGCACTTAATTAGTGGTAATTACAATTTTGATTGGGTTAATTATGCTAAAGTGAATCTATACTAACTTAATCATAAGATTAAGCATTAAACCATCTTTGCAAAATATCCTTGAAAATATCTAGATTTTTTTTGAAATTAAAGGAATTTTTATTTAAAAGATTAAGAGGTGGCAAGGATGGGAGAGGTATTAATGAGCTTTAAATGATATTTAAGACTAGAAATTTCCACACAATTCCTTAACATTCCTCTTTTGCCTACCTCGGCTGAGCCCCCCTGCTGCCCCATCATTTCCTTCACCCTATTTGCACTTCTAAAAGCTTAAATAAATCATCAAAAATCATCAAATAATCTCACAAAATCAAATAAAAATCCATACCCATTATTCTTTAGCTTAACCAAGCTTGGATCTTCATGAAAGTTAGCATTTTGGAGGCTAATTTGGATGTTTAGTTGCAAGTTTGTGAATCTAAATGAGGTATAAAATCCTAACCCTAAACTTTAGTGTTGTTTAAATACCTTAATCTAGTTATTAGTTGTTTAATTAAAACTTGAATTAGCATATTTTATAAATTCTAGAAAGGGTTATGAAGATCTAGTTAGGGTTTTGATTGTTTAAAATGGTTAATCGAGAAGTTTAGACTTGGAAAACTTAACCTAGTTGTGAGAATATTATTTGTTATTTTCCTAATTATCTAATTAAGTTTAATAGCAAACTAACTTTTACTAAATTTTATATGGGTGAGATTAAAATTGTAGTAAAGGTTTGTGTGACTTAGTTAAGCTACTTTGCGATGATTGTGATCGCTTGAATTGTTTAAAGTTCTAGACTTGAACTAAAATGATTAAAAGTGCTTACTAGGTTTTCGGTAAAATTAGGCGTGGGTTTCAATTGACGTTGCGATAATAGATATATTATCTTCCATGATATATATTGTGTTGTGAATACTCGATCGGTACGATCGGGGTTTAGGCTTGATGGTTGTGTAGTTTAGCATTCCTAGCTAGGATTGTGCCGATATCGTACGCATTTTGTGCACTTGGTGCACAGTGTGTTTATCTTGTGGACGTTATCCTTGTGTCTCGTTATCTTTGTGTCGGCGCAGGATATTTAGACTTATGTGTTGTGTTTGTGAAATTTTAGGATCGCAAGCGGGGACTTCGGACGCTGCGAAGAAAGGGAAGCAGGTGGTCGGATTTTCTTAGCTCGAGATCATCGGTGAGTAGATTTAACATCTACGGGGAAATCGCCTGTATGGCGTTATGCATCAGGGCTGGATATGATATTAGAGCTGCATATTTATACGCATATGAGTTGATTGCGCATGAGTATCATTGCATATTATTACCTGTTGTACCTTGACTTGGTACCTATTGGACACTGCACCATTACTGATGGTTCATATTGCACGAGCACTAAATTGTATGCTACACTCACACCATTGGTAATTACCATGATACGTGCAACACATACTCTGCTATAGCTACTTGTACATCATGCATACATACTTACATGTACACCCGCATATCTTGCTATAGTTACATATACCCCTATGTGATATTGTATTGACATTGATATTGAGACGTTGATTATTGTGCTATTGCGCATATGAAATGCATCATACATATATGCTTATATGTAGATACACATACTCTGCTATAGCTACCTGTACATCATGCATACATACTTACATGTACACCCACATATCTTGCTATAGTTACATATACCCCTATGTGGTATTGTATTGACATTGATATTGAGACGTTGATTATTGTGCTATTGCGCATATGAAATGCATCATACATACATGCTTATATGTAGATACACTTACTCTGCTATAACTACTTGTACATCATGCATAAATACTTACATGTACACCCACATATCTTGTTATAGTTACATATACCCCTATGTGGTATTGTATTGACATTGATATTGAGACGTTGATTATTGTGATATCGCGCATATGAAATGCATCATACATGCATGATTATATGTAGATACACATACTCTGCTATAGCTAATTGTACATCATGTATACATACTTACATGTACACCCACATATCTTGTTATAGTTACATATACCCCTATGTGGTATTGTATTGACATTGATATTGAGACGTTGATTATTGTGCTATTGCGCATATGAAATGTATCATACATACATGCTTACATGTAGATACACATATCTTACTATAGTTACATGTATGCCTCATATGATACTGCACTTGATTTCGGAGGAATTGGGAACCGCATGATATATTTTAAAACTGGATTCATTTAAAAGAGCGGTTTTCTCTTAATATGCTCATATTGCTGTTTTATGTTGCATATATCAGATTTCATGGATTTATGCATTGAGATATGGATTTCATGTGATTTATGGATTGGAGAACCGTAGGGATATTTCAAGAAATTACGTATTGTTTTGAAAATCCATTTTCTCTTGATATGATATTTCGATGCGTCCACGATGAGTTTTCTCGGTTGTGAGACTTGTGTTAGATATCTGATTCGAGGAGTGAAGGGGAACCGTCTGCGGGTACATGGTGGACCCGGTGAGGTACCCCAGGGCAAGAATACTCGTATTATTTGGCGGTGAGCCTGGCAGGGGAGCACTACCTGCCGGTGATAGTATGGAAACCGACGGTTATCCAGAGGATACCGTGCGGGAGTTATGACATTAGATATATTGAGAGCCGATCTGGGTATGCGGTGCTCGAGAGATCAGTATTTAAGTGTCGATGATGGACACGAGTATTTCATGATGTTTCGAGTGTCGATGTTGGACACTCAGGTTCCATGCGATTTACAGATTTGAGGGCCGATCAGAGTGACGGCGCCTGAGGTATTGGGATTTGGGGTGTCGTTGATAGACACCAGGATTTTCCATGATGATGATTCATTGATGATGTTATGTTTTATCCCATACTCAGCATTTATTTGATATGCACTGCTTCATGTATTTGTAGTACCTAATGGTGTACCTTGATCATGATTGTTGCATATCTATATTGCCATACTTATGCTATCAGATTACATATGATAGATTTATCGCTGTTCGTGCATACTTGCGATTACAGTATGATGTTATTTACTATTCACGAGTTAGCAACTCACCCCCGTTGTGCCACAGTGTTTTGCAGGATTTACCCTCAGAGTAGTCACGGCAGGGCTTCTTAGTATCTCTACTTTTGCGGATACCCTACGGTTGGCTGTGATGCCTTTTTCTATAGGTGTGTTTACGGTTATTCGATGATGTTCATTACTTATCTTTTGTATCTAGTACTCTCCATATACCACTTCATGTATTTGACTTAGAGACAGTTGTGAGGATCGATGTTGTATTATTTTTGTGACTCTGGGTGCCGTGCTAGTGGGAGCCGGCCTTGTTATAAGTTTTTACCTCCTTATACTGTTTTCATTTATCTTTCTTCGCTACGGCTTCGTATATATGCTTGTGGTGGTTGTTTCCGCCGTTGGGCGTGATTTGCTCCCGTTTGGGGAAGATTTATTATATTCTATGGTGTACCTGTTTTCGGGGCTAGTTTTTACAAAGGAGGTACTGCCGAAATTTTTAAGAAAGTAAACTGATGTTTAAAAATTTTACTTGAGGTTTTCAGAAGATTTTTAACTATATTTTCTCCACTTATCCTTTTTTGGGGTGGTTTAGATTTCTAGGTTTCGGTTTACTTAAATTGCGTACGCCTGTTGACGTCACGTGGTTTAAGTGCCGGTCACGTGCCTAAATTTGGGTCGTGACAAATAACTAATATTATTGCTCACTAATTATTTTCTTCTCTTTATATATATTAATATGTGTGTGTGTGTGTGTGTGGATGAAGCATGGATTTTCTATTTTTAGAAAATAGATAAAAGAGATGGAAATTGAAGAGATATTTGTGGTATGGTGTAAAGCATGGCTTGTTTATTTCTCTATTCAATTGTGATCACTATTGAAGCATGGTTCCAATTTTCAATATGAAAATAATCCATGCTTCAATAAGTGAGTATGAGATGAGCCATTCTCTTCGCTTGCTCACTTACATGTTAGCTATTTCCTACACTCTCTCCATTGTCTTCTTCTTCATCCAAGCCCTAACCCTCACATGAGTTGTGAACCCTAGGCCTTGTGAGAATTATTAGTGAGCTAAAACACCTACTTCATCAACCTACACTCATTTAGCCTATAAGTATGGGTTGTTTACTTCACTAATACTAGATTAGTGAAAAGGTGGTTTGATCTAGAGAAACTTCGGGTGGATCATCTTCGGCATGGAAGATCAAGGAGAAAGCTCGATTCTTCTTCAAGTAGAGCTACGAGGAATCGCAGGGACTACTACCTGAAGCTTTAGAAGTGAAGGAATTGGTCTACAAAGGTTGTATACTCTTTCACTTAGATTAAAACTTGTTATATCATGTTTAAAACCTAATACTCCAGTTAGATTCTAGGTTAGTGTAGCTTAGCACCCAAGAATTTTTTAAAATTTCATGCTTGATGCCGGTTAAAACCCAGTGGTGGTGCTAAGAAACACTTTCGGTCTCTCTGATACATGTTGATAAAGCCCTTAGGATGTAGGCTTGATTATCAGGACTATGATGCAGATCATACTGGTGGGGCTTGTGTATTCCGCAAGCACATCCTTTAACAGTTCCTAGTTAAGGGAATATCAAAACAGGGCATCGATATTCCAGAGTAGACTAGTGTGTACATTTCTTGACCCTGTATGGGGTGATGGTGGATACCACAACCACTGGTGTTTGACATCAAAGATTGTACATAGGTACTCATTTGAGAATGGGTACATCGAACAGGACTCGTCGAGAACTCCTAGATGGTACCATACCTATTGTCAGATAGCAGTTCTCTGGTGACACTTGTACAGGTTAGTCTTTAGACCCGAGATCGTCACAATGTCTTGTGTGGTTCCCACTGTGCTTTGATTTCCTTCCTACAAAGGCTCAAAAGAATCATGCAAACAGGTGGATTTTGGATACAGTCCCAAGTCATATGAAGGCGGTGAGCGATAGGAGGGGTTTCGTCTCTCCCGATATTGGGAGTTGATGTTACGCTATGCTCGATTGGCTATAACAGCAATTCCCTGGTCAGGGCTAATGAGATTTACTGGTAGGTGTTATCAGTACCTTCTCGAACGGTTATAAGCTACATTGGTATGACTTATCAAGTTATTGGGGTCTAACAATTCCACCCCAAACTCGATATGCGACATATCAGACGAAGAGATCGGACTGTACGGTAAGTGTTGCTTATAGGCTTTACGAGAGTTTGGACAAGTTTGATTGTGGATCTTCTATTCGTTCTATACCTGGGTAGCTATTATGTCAAGCTAGTACCGCCGACGGCTTGTGGGTATCTTATGTGATCATTACCTACTGCTGGCATATTGACGAGTCTTTAGAGTCCCACACAGAGATTTACTAGCTCAAGTGAAACGAAATAGGGCACATATTGTCACGACTCGAAGGTACAGAACATGACTGGCACTTAAACTACGAAATGTTTCAAGGCGCAACGTAATCTAAGTAAGCCAAAGCCCAGAAACTAAACCGTTTAATAATTAGAGTGAAAGAAAACTTGTTTTAAAGAAAGTGGTTTAACAAATAAGCGGCATCAAACATTTAAAAGCAACATTATATTTTCCCGAAAATTTTGGCAGAGTCTCCTTTGTAAATACTGGCCCCCAAATGGGTACTACACATGAAAATACATATATATAATGAATAAAGACATCCCCAAGCGGGAGCTAGCTCTTCGCCAATGGCGGAATCACAACCACAAGCAATATGTATCAAAAGTACACAATAAGTATCTGAAAGTAAGAAATAAGAAGATACCACGTCGGCTCAAGTGAGTATCGACACTAAACACCACAAATACAAGTTTCTCGAGTCTCACCGTCTAGTCAAATATACAAGGGTAGATGGATTATACTAGATACAAATAATATATATGATGGGATAACGTATCCTCGCAACCCACTTACGAGCAATGCCGCAAGTCTGAGCAAAAGGAACAAAATGAGGAAGTGCGTCCGCTACTACTGTGCTGACGGGTCGGACCTGCAAAATACTGTGGCACAACGGGGGTGAATTGCCAACTCGTGAGTAATAAGTAACATCTAATAAGGCTATCATAACCATTCACGCAATTTCGTCATAGCCTACATATACTAATGTGATGCGATGCACTAGTATGTATGCAACATGAATGCATAATCAACACGAGATCTGAATATGTTTAGTACGAGAAAATCTGTATTCTTATCTTAGTAAAACTTCTTTAATTTAACTGTTGTATCATCAATGAAATCAATAGAAATCTGTGTCATGCATCGACACCAAATATGAATATCTCAATGTCTCTACATCTCAAGTCTCAATACCTCGATGTCTCAATGTATCAATATCTCAATATCTCGGGCTCCGGAAATCCGGACTGGCCCATCTCAATGTATCAATATCTCAATATCTCGGGCTCCGGCAATCCGGACCGGCCCATATCATCAAATCTCACGACTACGTCGGTATCCTCCAAATATCCGCCGGGTCACAAATAACCGGTCGGTAGTGCTCCCCTACCGGGCTCAACGCCATCATCTGCGACCATCTTGTCCCGGGGTACCGCACCGGGTCCACCATGCACCCACAAATAGTTCCTCCTCCTCCTCGAATCGGGTGTATGATATCGCTCAAGAACCGAGAAATCTCATGGTGGACGACATATATATCATATCACGAGAAAACCGCAACTTGCATTATTAAAATGATAACAGGTTTATAAAATTCTTGCGGTTTTCCCAAAAATCCAGAAATCTCATAATACTGAAATCCTCAAGAAAAATCACCATATGTACACATGTCGGCAATGGTGAATGCCTATGGTATCAACAATATGAAATACGATGTGTGACTAGAAAACTATGCATGAACGATAATGCAATGAGGTACATGCATATGACTAGCAATCCTACGTATCCATCCTTATGAATTGAATATACAAGTACATGTTTACAATCATACATGGTGCAATTGTTTTAGATTCTGATTTAAACAAGTTATATAGTGTTCGTGGCATAGCAATTACCAAGGCGTGTGTGTCCACATGAATAGTGCCCGTGCAGCAAAAACCAATGATAATGGTGCAAGTGTCCTATGAGATGGATTCACACACATATATAAAAGATGATATGATGCAACGAGATGAATAACTAGGAACTACGCGTATAAATGCAAGTACTACTAGAAATTCTAACTATCGGGCGCCTTGCGCCATCCAGACGATTCCCCCCGTAGATGTGTACATCTACTCATTGGGACGCCTCGGCTAATCTGATCCGATCATCGCTTTTCCTTTCCGTGCCGCGTCCGATGTCTCCGCAACCGATCCTAGAATCGTACAAATATCAATATAGGAAGCTAAACATTCGATAAAACACGAAGACAAAACGATACATAAGAATTAACGCCATGAGTTAGAGTACGTGCACACTTGGTGCACAAGACCCGCATAACATCTCTCAATTCCTACACGATCTGTATGTCTCACAAATACACTAGACCATGGTTCAAATCACATGTATCGCGCAGACTCAACACTAAAAATATAGATAATTGGTCCCAGATTTTATCTGGAGCAGAAACAAGAAAAACAAGCAAGACCAAATCTCATATAATACCTACAGATAACTACCTGCAAAATTTCAACGTTTATCTCCAAAATTGGGCCGACCACGAGGGGGTTGTCACCGGGTCAAATCGGGTGAAAAGGGTCCACATTTCAACACTACACTCCTAACACAATGTATAGTCTACTGTATATGTTTGTTTGTTTTTAAAAACCACCACAGTAATAGCAGATTCATAATATCCTAAAACTTGATTAAAAACCATTTTAAAACACAAATTAGTGACATTAAGGTATTTTAGTGTAAACTTGTAGAAGGAATTGGATTATTAGACACTAACTACTCTTAATTACCTTATTCAAGCCACACAACCCTAACTTATCCTAATCTTCACTTAAATATTAAAGTTTGCACTAATTAACACTTAAACACTAAATTAAGTTTATTAAACCAAAAGTTTAGCAAAAAAGTGATTAAGTTAGGCTTTATACCTCAAGAAGATTGAAGAAAGATACAACTCGATGGCCCTGCCTTCCAAAATAGAAACTTGCTACAAGGAACCCTTAAAGAGGCTAGAAAATTAGGATTTTGTTATGATTTTAGTGGGATTTGAGTCATGATTTGGTGTAGGTTTTAGAGATGAGTTAGAGGAAGGTTTTTAGCAAGGAGAAAAAGAGAAAACGGAGAAAGGTGGCTGCCAAGAGAAAGAGAGAGAGAATTCTAGAGTGGAGAGAGAGAGAGAGAGTGAGCCATGCTAAATGCCTCCCATACCTCATTTTCTTTTCTTTCCATTTTTTTCATTTCCTTTTAATAGATAAATCTAGAACCATGAGAAAAGAAAGAAGACAAGTTACAATTTTAAGCAAAACTAAGTTGTCATGGTTGCATAAAACTTGTACCAATATGTTGTTAAATCTAGGGTTACACAAGATGTGTGTGCATGTTTTTAAGAAAATAGCTTAGTAATTAGTAAATAAGTAAAATAAATGCTATAAGTGAATAATAATTTAGATCTTAACTAATAAAACACAATTATACACATATTCACATCTTCAAATAGATATATTCATGTTTATGTGGAAAATAATTATTAATTAGGTTTTTACGAAAAACACGTATTTTCGCTAATTAACACGAAATTAACCTATACGAATTTTCAAAGCGTTACACATATGGAGATATATGCGGGAGCTTGATTAAATATGAGTATGTGATACCGTATTCTAATTTAGCGATATTTGATATCAGTTAGGTTATATAAGATATAACCGGATTATTGAATCAAGTGTTGATTCAATGATTTGATTTATATATATATATATATATATATATATTTGATATTGGCCGATTATATATGATATGACCAGATTATTGAATCAAGTGTTGATTTAATATCTAATATTGAATATTAGCCGGTTATATGTGATATAACCGGATAATTGAATCAAGTGTTGATTTAATGTTATGACACACACACACACATATGATATTAGTCGGTTATATATGATATAACCGGATTATTGAATCAAGTGCTGATTTAACAATTTGATATATATATATATATATATATATATATATATATAAACTAATATTAGCTCACTAAAGATTTTATTCTCTTTATATATATATATATATATTAAAGAGAATAAAATCTTTAGTGAGCTAATATTAGTTTATATATATATATATATATGAGACACACACACACACATTTGATATTGTATCATGGTTGATGATACAAAGGATTAGGATGTATGAGAATCACACATAACTGAAGATAAATAGGATGATTTATGTTTTAAGAAAAATAGAAAATGTAGAAAATGGGTCATGGCTTTGGATGCTTGGAGAAGCATTGAGAAGCCATGACTCATCTTCTCATTTTTTTTTTTACTCTTAGATATTTATTCATCCCAATCTTATCTCTAGAGATATGGTTCATTCTCTCATCCAAGTTCATCCTTATCTTCTTCTTCATTATTCCTCTCTAGGGTTTTTTCTTGAGTTGGAAAAAAAAGAGAAAATATTTTCTAGTGAACAAATATCCTACTTCATCAACCTACACTAATCTAGCCCATTAGTTTAGGTTGTTTGCTTCACTAATATCTTGATTAGTGAAAATTGGGCTTGAGTGAGAGAGACTTCAAGATGGATCATCTTCGACATCGAAGACTTCAAGCAAGCTCGATCCTTTCTTCAAGTGGAGCCTTGAGAAGAGTTCTAGGGATTAATACTTTGAGCTTTAGAAATGAAGAACTTGGTCTACAAAGTTTGTAAATCTCCATCGCTTAGTTTAGAACTTGTTTTCTTGCTATAAAAACCCTAATTCTCTAGTTAGATTCTAGCTTTGTATGACTTAGACCTCTAGATTTTTAAAAATTGCATACTTGATGCTTGTATAAACCTAGTAGAGGTGCTAACACATACTTTCAGCCCTTCTGTCCATTCTTTCTCCCGGGAACGTAGACGGTTTTCAGCGGGTCCACGATGGAGACTGACAATGCATCGAGCACTTTGCACATTTGCTCCGGTACCCTTATAATAGCGAGGGGTCCTTCTGTAACTTCGAAGGTTTCTTTTAGCTTCTCTTTTTTCATGAGAGCCTAATCTGCGGAGCCGTTGAAAGACAGGTTCCTCTGATTCTTCGGCGTCTCTACCTAAATGAGGGCGAATTTTGCTGCCGGACAGGCCTTCGATGTCAGACTTGTCCGTATCATTACCGAAATGAGGGCGAGTTTTATAGAAGGATGGGCTTCCAGTATTGGATTCATCAGTGTTACTGCCGAGATACGGACGCATTTAGGGGTTTTATCTTTTGAAAGTGACAGCCGGCTCAGATTTTCTTTTGATTTTCGGGGACGTTCTGTCTTTGGTCAGTTGTGGCTCAGCACTTTAGGGGTTCACAAAGTACGAGAATCTTCGTATCGGAATTCATGCACACCGAACAGCTGGATGTCTCCGTCAATGCGTCTTTCTTTGCCATTTTAGTATACTTCATGCATTGATGGAGAGTTGATGGAATGATGCCGTAATCGTGGAGCCACGACCGTCCAAGGAGAATCTTATAAGATGTGTCGGCATTGATCACGTATATTTTAACTTCGGTGTGCAGATCCGCAAATTTGATTGGCAGAGCTATGGACCCCAGAACTTGCTGGTAGTTTTGATTGAAGCCTTGGATGACTATCCTTTCCCTTGAAAGGTGTCGGACGTCCATTGACAAATTCTTCAGAGTCCGCAAGTTCATGATTTTCATTGAGGATCCCAGATCAATCAATATGCGATTAATCCGATCTCTATCGCTGTACCCAGTCACGTAAAGCAGCTGGTTATGCTCAGCTGTTCCCAGTAGCAAGTCTTCATCCTTAAATATGACCACGGCGGCATGCAGAGTGTACTTTGCTTCTTTCATATTAATTTCCGCAAAGCGGGACTGTTACCGCTCGGGGCTTTGTAAAGCATGAATGAGAACATCTCTAAGCTCTTTAGATAGGACCAAAGCATCGTAGATGCTCAGGAGAGACGGAAGCTTCCGGAGATGGGCCAAGATATTATAGTCCACTGAAGAAAGACTCGAGTTTTCATGAGCCGTCTCTCCACCATCTTCTTCATTAGCGACTTATTTTTCCTTTTCTTTAGGAGCGTTGTCTTGATTTGGCGGTAGAGCCTTGCCGCTTCTGAGCTGAATTTGGTTGGCCTTTGTGACGAGCTCCTCGTTCTCTTCAGGAAAATAAAGCACTTCTTCAGAGTCGCTACCAAGGTGGATGACGTAGCAGGTCATGACAGGGACCTCATCATTTGAGTCTTCTTCCAGCTCTTTCAGAATCCCAGCTGCTTCTATGGGGAAGAACTCTTTCAATTGAATTAGAGTTCTTTCCTTTTGCTCGTAGTTTTCGAGGGAATCGATATTCCTTTGAATGGTCGATTTCCCCACCGACTCCCTTTCGCTTCGAGCCACACCTTTCCTTTTCTTCTTCTTTAGCTTTTTGGATTTTAAGCCCGATTGGTAGCTGGAACGGTGGGCTCTTTCTGCCCCACCCATTCTGTTCTGGGCTCTTTCTGAAATAGCTTTAGCATCTTCTTCATCTTATTAGATATATGCATACTCCACGGAGGCTGTGACGAGTCGGATTCATTTCTCGGGACAGCGGATTCAACCGTCTGCTCCCAGAAGGCTTCACCTTCTGTTTGTATAAACTTGGTGGTTGCAGTTTGATTGTTCACCAACGCACTCTTGGACAGCTCGATCTTTTCGGTCTTGTATTGCTTTTCGACCCAGTCTTTGAAAATGTAGCAATCCTTGATTGCATTGTTTCCCTAATCAGAGCAAACCTCTGTTCAAATTTTGAAATTTGAAATGAAGCAGCGCTTCATAGCAGTGCCAGCGCTATGAGTCAAATACTCTGATGCAGCGCTCACATGTAAAACACGAGAGCACTAGCACTAGTAGCGCCAGCACTGAGAGTCAAAGACTCTGAGGCAGCACGCACGTGCAAAGCATATGAGTGCTAGCGCTAAGAGTGCTGCACTCTAAGCAGCGCACCATGTTCAAAGCACATGAGCGCTAGCGATAGAACAAAATGTTCTCGGCCCTTGGATCAAAGATCCAACGAACATGATTAAAAATTATCAATTGATCAGAATAAAATTCGGTTAAGGAAACATTCCTCAGAGTCTTTCCAAACAGGAAAGATTATGCTCTGAAAATCATAGCACCGTTGGATCAATGATCGAATGGTGATTAAAAATCACCAAAATACAGAATAAATTCTGTATGAAAAAGATTTCCTAATCTTGTTAAAAACAAGAAGATTGCCTTCTGTGAAACAGAAGCCCTAGGATCAAAGATCCAACGATGGGGAAATCCCCAAATCAATTAGAGAAAAGATCTCTTCAACCGATTCAACAAATCAGCCTACCCTATATAAAAGCCCCAAGACTTCAAGTCTCATAGAGAGGAACCCCCCTCCCCACAAACTTTGAGAAAGTTTAAAGAGAAGAACAAGCTCTCAGAAAGAGAAGAATTTCTTCAAGGTAAATAAAATAGAGAGATGAAATCATCTCATAAGAGAAGAAGAACCTATTTCTTTTTCTAAGATCATAGATCTATAAGACGAATTGTCTTTCACAAAGAGATCATAATATCTCATTATAAAAAGAGGGAGAATAATTCAATTCTCTTAGGATCACAGATCCATAAAAACAAAGCCTTTCACCAAAAACATAAGAGATTGAAATATCTCCTATAAAATAAGAACTTTGTTCTTAGATCCACGAGACAAAGTCTCTTATAAGAGAGAATTTAATTCTCAGAGAACAGAGCTGCCTAAAAAGAGTCTTAGCGCTCCAATTAAAAGAAGCGCTTCAGCGCTCCAAAACCCAGCGCACGGCGCTGCAGAGCCCCAGCGCTCCATTTAAATGAAGCATTTCAGCGCTCCAAATTTAGCGCACAGTGCTGCAGAGCCTTAGTGCTCCAAATTTAAAGAAGCGCTCTGCGCTCATTGACTGGCGCTCAGCACCAAGCGCACCACATGCTCCTCACGTGTGTGCTACTTCACAATAAGCGCTCTGCGCTCATTGACTGGCGCTCAGCGCCAAGTGCTCTACGTGCTCCTCACGTGTGCGCTACTACACAAGAAGCGCTCTGGGCTTATTGACTGGCGCTCCTCGCCAAGCGCGCCACATGCTCCTCACGTGTGCGCTACTTCACAAGAAGCGCTCTGCACTCATTGACTGGTGCTCAGTGCCAAGCGCACCACGTGCTCCTTATATGTGCGCTGAGAGAACATAAATTGTTCTTTAATAATAAAGCCCAGAGCCATAATGAGTGCTCAGCACTCAATAAAAGACCAAAAGTTGTAAGGACCAATGCTCAGCATTGTTAATGAAAAAGGACTGAGCCTAATTAAATGTCCAATATTTTAACTGAATGGGCCGAGCCCAAGTTGGCCACAAATCTCTAATTCAGATTAATTGAGCCCATATGCTCATAAATCTTTGGTCTTAGTCCCAAATTGGACTACAGATCTCCCAACCAATATTGGTTCAAGAGTACATCTCTTCACTTCTCTGATATTTGTCGTTGTAATTCTTCAACGTCTTCAGAGAGGTGACGGGTCCCGACAACCAGATATTTCACGGGCTGTAGGGTCCTTAAACTCATGGACTATGATGTCCTTAAAACTTTACAGACTATGATATCTCTAAACTACCACGGACTGTGAGGTCCTTAAACTCATAGACTATGATGTCCTTAAACTTTATAGACTATGTTGTCTCTAAACTACCACGGACTGTGAGGTCCTTAAACGTATAGACTATAATGTCTTTAAACTTTACAGACTATGACGTCTTTAAACTCCATGGACTATGATGTCCTTAAAATTATGGATCGCAAAGTCCCTAAACTAAAACAATAGAGCCCAAATGCTCTTTTGTTGGATCTAAATGATCCTGTTAAGTTGTTCTTAGTCTAAAGTTAGACTAACGTATCCTTAACAAACGTTTAAGTTGATCTTAGTCTCAAATGAGATTAACGATTCTTAAACCCAAAACCAAATCTAAAAAGATACGGAGTTGGACTAATCCACGCCCTACGGGCGACAACATAAATTAGTCTCCGTATACAATCCACGAGCAACCAAAAAAAAAAAAACACACGACACGATGTGACCATCTGAAAAAGGAGAAAGTGGTTACCGCGATGCGGTAGCGTAATTAACTGCAGAGGCTTGCGCCTGTAGGGAAGAACGTCCCCACAATCAAAAACCCCTCAAACGAGGGGGAATCTGACGAAGTCTGCTACATCGGCCACATCCTTCTAAACCTCCGATATACGGTGCCATAAATCAACTCGGCATCTTCGGAGAGGTGGACGGATAAATCCAAATAGCATCTGCCCCCAAATTCAGGTAAGACGTCAGTCTTCCCGGCTTTCGGCGAAGAACAGATTCTGGCACGCCCGGTGGGACCTTTTCCTCTTTCCACTCCACAGTTCGTGTGTCGTGTTTCACGAACAAGTCGCGGTTTGACAAGGTTGCCTTTGGATGTGAAATACTAAGATTTGGTATCTTGCTCCATGCAGAAAAACAGAAGATCAATGGTTTCAAACTGTACTAATTGCAACAACTCCCACTCCGTCCTCGCCGGAGGAATGACCTACGGGCCTCAAGCGGCCTCCCTTTTTACGATGCCGGATGACCAGGTGACGCAAGCCACCACAGGGCTATTCTTTGGGACCATGCTCCCACCAATGAGCTTCAACGCCCCATTGCTGTCGCAAGAAGCTCCGAAGAAGTTGGTCTTTGATCAGCTTACAACTACCGTGGCACCTCTCAACGGTTCGTCCCAGTCCAGTGCCTCAGTTTTTAACAGACTGGGCTAAAGCTCAAGTGGGCCCATGAAGAAGCCCGCGATACCTGAAGCGGCTATCCCAAAGCGGATAGTCATTCCTGTTCCTGAAGTCATCAGAGCGACTTCCCCTGCTAAGGAGTCGGTCTTTGCAAGACTGACCGTTTCAGCTCCCGTTCCAGGCGAAGTCATCAAAACTGCTCCCCCTACACGAAAGCCTGCCTTCGATAGATTGGCCATCCCCACTCAACGGACGTCGGTTTTCAAGAGGCTAACGCTGGCAGCAACCCTCCGCCAGAACAAGGGGCATGATGAAGCCACCCCCATAACTGAACCGGTCCCGTCAGCACGACATGCTTGCCGTCGTCACTGGCGTCGAGTAAGGAAGGCTGGAGGCAGCTCTCCTTCTGGACTGACTCCACCGGCTCCGATGGTGGAAATTGATGCTGTTGTTCTAACTAGGAACAGCTTTGAACCACTTAGGAGGGTATGCAAGAACTCTCCGAAAGCCGTGCTAAAAAGATCTCCTCCACCTATGGAGAACACTACAAAGGTGAAGCCAGAGCAGCCCTTTCAGCAGCTGTCCTCTAAAATTCATAAAGTCTGGCGAAAAGTCCAAGACTCTGTGGTTAACCAAGACTACTCCCGCCAACCAAAGAAAATGAAGGTTCGGCAAGAGAAGGATAACCCTGTCGTACAATATAAGGTGTCGTCTACTTAGGTGCCCATCGCAACGGCCCCCTCATCTTTGACCGCTCATAAAAGAAGAAGGCCGGAGAAAACCCACGTGTCTGCGAAAAATCTAAAGGGCACTGAACCTAAACGCCCCAAGTCTGGGGGCATGGTGGTGCACACTATTTATATGGCATCCAGGAAAGAGGATAGCCGTATCTCTACGGGCCATCGACCACTCGCCAGATCCGTAACAAAGGCCCAGGAGCAGCAACAGAAGCTCCGGGAAATGTTAACACAGATGGCCGTACTCACTGGGCTAAAAGAAAGCCCGGAAACGTCGTCAGAGCAGCGTCATGAACAAGAAACCGATGCTGAGTTCCTCCGCGGAATTCTCGAGAAGAAGGACAAAGAGGCAGCGGAACAAGCTGCCAACATAAAACGAATGACGCTTTTATTCCAAGACATGGTCGGGATGATGTTACAGCCGGATCCTCCAGCTGAAGACCCTCCGATTATCCTTGAAGACGATAGGGAAGAGACATCGAACTCTCTTCCGGCTTGTTCAGCAGCCAAGGAAGAGACCATTTCCAAAGCCGCCGTGGATGACTATATCGCTTAGCAGATATGAGCTCATCAGGTGAGCGAAGCGGCCGGGCAAATTGTTAAGACTAGACGACCCTATCCGGGTTGGTATGACCAAATAAAGTACCCGTCGGGATATACGATCCCTAAATTCCATATATATAAGGGACGGGGAATCCACACCAGCACATTGCTCAATTTAGGGCTTTGTGCGGCAACACCGGAGGTGACGACAAACTGCTGCTTCGCCAGTTTGTTGGCAGCTTGTTGGAAACAGCGTTTGAGTGGTACTCTGAGCTCCCGAATGACTCCGTTAAGACATTTGCAGAAATGGAGCTACTGTTTACACAAATATTCACGAGCGCTAACGAGCGCACCCCGATCACTGCACTAATTAACGCCAGAGTGAAGCTAGGCAAAACATGGGTGCAGTACGCGATACGGTGGCAGAATCTATGGTCGAAGTGCGAGCAGCGCATCGAAGAAGCGCTTGCGGTAGGCATGTTCATGGGTACTCTTGATCCGCAGGCGACCATATCCCAGTTCATGATGTTCTTCAAGCCAACTACTTTCCAGGCCTTGATTGACAAGCTAGCCCAAATGGATCAGATGGGTCATAGACCATCTTCTTCGAAGTTGGAATCTCGAAACGAAAAAGGGAAAAGGAAAGCGACCTTCGTCGCCAATGCTCAGCAGTAGCCCAGTGGTCCAAAACAAACTGATCGCCAAGATGATAGACGGTGATTCTTCAATGAGAAACTGAAGCATCCTTATTCGTTTCCCCGGGATAAAATGAAGAGACTGTTCGAGCTGGCGGTGAGCAATAGGCTCATCACCTTGACGGATTCAAAACGCCCATTGCAACCCGGTGAGGCCAATAATCCCAATTATTGCCCCTATCACCAAGTGGTAGGCCATCCAATCGAAGATTGCTTCATCTTCAAAGGCTGGATTGAGCACCAATACCAAGAAGGCAAATTCGCACTGTCCGAGAATTGGAAAGTAAGCCCGCCTCAGCCGCACGCTCTTAAAAGGGGGGACACACTGGGGGCATCATGCTCTTTTATAGAAGAAGCTCTATGGGAGGTCGCTCTTTCAGCCAAGACGAAAAGAATGCTGAAGGATCTCCAAACATGCCTGGCAATCAGGTGAAAAAGTCCGCTGGAACCTAAGATCATTGAGGGAATGCTGAAGCCGCGCCTGAATCTAAGAATTGGTAGCGATAATCGAAACGCTCAGGCCCAGCCGTCAAAGTCTTCGAAGAAGAAGAAGACCAAAAAGCCCGTGAAGCTTGATGACAAGCGCACAGACTTACAAAAACATATCGACGCGCTAGAGGAATACAACCAAAAGGCACGAACCTCGGTCACACTCCAAGAATTTCTCAACAATATCCTTGAGAGTGGAGATAACGACAATAACGACGGAGATAACTCGTCAGAAAAATCTGAGGATTATGTGGCAAGTTGCCACATGATCTCTCATTCGGCATTAACTAACGAAGAAGCTCACTCGGCGTTAGAAGATAGCATAAAGGAGCTGGGGGCAGGGTCGAAGCCAAAGCCCTTGGAACCGTCTGACGAGATGATCGACCTGCTGCTGATCGAAGCCCGTCAAAAGAGCAAAGCTGGTTGAGAGCGCGAAATGGCCATATTTGAAAAAGCTAAACGTCGGTGACTGGACTAAAGGATTAAAAAACTCCCACCAGATCAAAACACATCCGCCACAAACAAAAGCAAAGTTAAGACGAGGAAACGGTTCGCCAAAGCCATGTCAATGGGAATGAAGCTGCCACCCTCCGAAGAAAACACTCCTGGTGGGATACACCTTGACGAAGAGGATGTACATCCAAATTACTGCTTATACCATCAGAGGACTGCGCACCCTACTGAAAAGTGCAACGCCTTTAAAAACTGGTGGCAAGGATATGTTGCCCACCGATAGCATTTCAAGCGGATGAAGCGCAAAACTCGCCGGGAACAAAGAAGCACGACAGATGAGCATAAATGAACTGCCGGTGAATGTCACATGGTTAATTCTGGGGGATCACAAGTCCTCACCTTCGGAAGTGATTCTGATGAATAAATAGCCCTCAGCCCTCTCTTCAAGGAATCCATCTCTGAAACAGAAGAGATCAATACCTGCGAGAACATTCAGCCGCACAATCGCACGCTACCTGAAAAGAATCTCGGACCCGTAAACAAGGGATCAAACAAAAAGGATAAGGGGAAAGAAAAGGTCCCTGAGGATATCACCCTTGATGACCGATTCGTCGAAGAGCTGGCAGCTAAGGACCCGCCCAATAAAAACAAGGTGGATTACAACGTTCTGGCACACCTGAGGAAGATACCCTCGCAGCTAAGCATTCTCGACGCCCTTTTGCTATCCAAAGAGGCGAGAGATTCTCTGATCAAGGCATTACAAGAGCCTGACCAGTTTCAAGCTTTTCTCGCCGAATAAAAGATGAAGGACGAGCTGGAAGAAATTCACACAGCTGACATCACTTTCGGCAATGAAGATCTCCTCCTCGGAACATGCGAGCACAACCGTCCCCTATATGTCTCCGGGTATTGCCATGACATTAAGATAGGGAAGATCCTAGTTGACAACGGGTCCTCTGTCAACCTTCTCAACGTGAGAGTGCTAAAAGAGATTTGCATGAGCATTCAATACCTCACTCGGGATAAAATCACCATCTCCAGGTTCGACTCCCAGTCATCACGGACGCTCGGATCTTTGATACTGACGTTACGCTTTGGGCTGCTCGTCACTGATATCAAGTTCCACGTCATTGACGCCAAGACTTGCTACAACACTTTGCTTGGCAGGCCTTGGTTACACGAGTACAACGTCATCCTTTCTACACAACATCAGTGTATGAAGTATTTCAAGGATGGTCTCGAGTATACCGTGACAGGAGAGCTGAACCCATTCTCCGTGAATGAAGTCTGAAAGTACGAAGATGCAAAATATTTCTTACCAGACTTCGAAGACATGGAAAGATGCCATAAACCGAAGAATAAAGCTATCACCACGATTCCTGTCTTTAGAAGCGATACCGAGGAAGAGGAAGAGATAGACTATTCGGGGCCGCCCTAATACAACAAGCCTGAACTGCCTACCCCTATTCTGGTCTTCAGTAGCGACTCTGAAGATGAGGTCAATGCAGTATTTTTTGTTCGGCCATCAATACGAGCCTTCACCGGAGATGATCAGAGTTTGTAAATCGCTGTGGTCCCGAGAAAGAATTACAAAGAACTCGACACACTTGATACCTATAGTGTATAAGAGCTGCAGACATTCTACGTCCCTCTCAGGCGAAAAGATGAAAATGTGATCCTCTTTTATCGATCCACGAAGAATAAGGTGGAGAAAGAAATCTGCATGATGCCGATTCTACGCTTGACAAGCTCCAACCCATCCGTCTGCCTAGATACTACACAGAAAGATTAAAAAGGCTGTTGAGGCGCCAGGGGGTACCCTTCAAACAGAATGCTCGACAAGCTCAGTTTTACAACAGGATTTGGAACGTCCCTGGAACTCAGCGAAAGTTGCCCAATGGGAGAATGGAAACAATCGGACTTGGATATGTTCAATCCAAGAAACGGGAGTGATTCCATGGCTGCTACGTTATACATGATTTCGATGAAGAAAGAGATGCTCTGTTAGAAGACGCTAACCCTGAACCAAAACGAGGTCTCGCCATGAAAGTGCCAAGTCCGTCGTTCGAAGAACAGATGGATAAGATAATAAGTGAAGCGGGTCAAAAGGTCCGGGATGACCATAGCCCTGAAATGACCATCTATGAAAAAGCCAGAACGCAGCGCCTCCTTCAGCAGGCTACGAAAAATGACGATGCCCTTCGTCGCCAGCCCGTCATACGGAAGACTCGACGCGGAGGAAAAAATAAACTGAAGAACAGAAAAATGTTCGACATCAGCAAAGCGGGTCCAAGAAGCCTCGCGATCGAAAATTGAGCAGCCGGGATCCGTCTCTTATAAAGAAGATGGGTCGAGCATATTCTTTTCCCCAAGACAAGACAAGAAAGATATTCAATCTTGTCATTAAACATCATATGATTACCCTCCCGGAGTCCAAGCACCCTGAACAAGCAAGTGAGGTTCATCACCCAGATTATTGCTCCTATCACCGAGCGATAGGACATCCTCTCGAAGACTGCTTCACATTCAAAGACTGGGTAGAATACCAGTATCAGCAAGGCAGGTTCGCTGAGGGTAACCCTGCCACAGAAGCATGAACCAAAAACCACGTATGCAGCGAGAGTAGAACCAGATCAACATCGGTCTCGGAAACAATCTTCTACCTGTCACGTAATAACGCTGACAGAAGAATATGGATGACCTCTCCTGGTGCTTTGAAAATGATGACAACGAAGTGATCTCAGAGTTTCCACCGGCGCCAAAAGAGCTAGAAGATGGGATACATACTACTGCAAATAACCTCAGAAAAATCGACTTGGGGACGGCAAGCGATCTACGGCCTACGTTCGTCAGTGAGCTGTTGTCTAAAGAACAGGTGGCAACACTCAAAGATGTGCTCATACAGTATAAAGACCGTTTCGCATGGAACTACTCTGAAATTCCAGGACTAGATCCAGAAGTAGCTGTGCACAAATTGGCGATATCTCCGGACGTCAAGCCAATCAAACAAGTACCGAGAAGAATGCGTCTCGAACTTGAAATGAGCATCAACGCCAAGGTCAAGAAGCTAATCAATTCCGGCTTCATCCAAGAGGTTCGGTACCCTGACTGGATCGCCAATATCGTCCCAGTGATGAAGAAAAATAGGACGGTGCGCATTTGCGTGGACTTTCGGGACCTTAACAAAGCCTGTCCGAAGGATGACTTTCCTGTTCTGGTTACCAAGCTGATGTTAGACAACACGTCCACTCACGAATTCTTCTCCTTCATGGACGGCTCATTAGGATATAATCAAATAAAAATGCATCCCGAATATCAGAAGCATCCGCTTTCCGGACTCCTCTGGGCATATTCTCTACAAAGTGATGCCTTTCGGCTTGAAGAACGCCGGCGCTACCTATCAGAGGGAAATGACGAAGATTTTCGATGACTTCATACATGAAATCGTCGAGTGCTATATCGACGACCTCGTGATAAAAAGCAAATCGCACGAGGAGCATTGGGAGCATTTGAAAATAGTATTCTAACGTCTTCGAAAATACAATCTGAAGATGAACCCTCTTAAATGCGCGTTCAGAGTTTCCTCGGGCAAATTTCTAGGGTTCATCATACGACATCGAGGCATCAAAATATATCCATCGAAGATCAAGGCGATTATAGAAATACCTTCGCCAAGAACTCTCAAGCAACTGCGATCTCTCCAAGGAAAGCTCACATATATCCGACGATTCATAGCCAATCTCTCCGGCAAGTGCCGCCCCTACAGCCATTTAATGAAGAAGGGGACCCTGTTCGTCTGGGATCGCAAATGCCAAATCGCACTGGACGAAATCAAGCAATACTTGCAGAATCCGCTGGTACTGGCCACTCCGGTCAAGGGAAAGCCTCTCATCCTGTATACAACTGCCCTTGAAGGTTCCTTAGGCGCGCTATAGGCACAAGAGAATGATCAAGGGAAGGAAAGAGCCCTCTACTACTTGAGTCGAGTTCTTCTGGGGGCAGAAAATAATTACCCCCCCATTGAAAAACATTGTCTGGCATTAATCTTCGTGATAATGGAGCTCCGGCATTATGCTTTGGCGCATGAGGTCCACCTCATATCAAAAGTGGATCCTCTCAAATATTTGATGTCAAGAGCCATACTAACAGGACGGCTCGCTAAATGGGCCCTACTCTTGATGGAGTTTTCGATAACATATCGACTGCTCAAGGCAGTGCAAGGCCAGGCCATCGCCGGCTTCCTTGCTGAGCATCCTATACCTGCCGATTCACCCCTAAATTGCGAATTGCCAGACGAGCACGCGTTTGACACGATCGATGGGGAGAAAGGAGAGAGTGACACCCGATGGGAACTCTACTTCGACGGGGCATCTTCCATGAAGAAGCAAGAGCACAACACCCCCATAATCAAATCTAGGATATGCCTCATCTTCGTGACTCCACAAGGAGGGATAATGCGCTTTGCCTTCTCCTTAACAGAGCCGAGGACAAACAATGAAGCAGAATATGAAGCTTTGATAGCAAGTCTTAAGATCGCCGTCGACATGGGAATCGAAAACCTCCTTATATACGGAGACTCCCAGTTGGTTGTTAGTCAAGTAAACGGCGACTATCAAACGTGCAAACCAGAGTTGGTAAGGTATGGTGAGAGAGTACAACAATTGCTGACTCAAATTCCCTCCTATGCCCTGAAAAGCATACCGCGCACGAAAAATAGTAAGGCGGATGCGTTAGCCAAACTCGCTAAAGAACTGGCCGACGAGAACCTCGATGATGTGACGATCATTGTGCAAAGTCGTCAGGTTCTCGCACCGGCAGAAATATCTCCGGAGTCTTTTGAAGAAAAGGAAGCGACCAAGCAAGTGGCCTTACAGATAGAGGACCAGGAAAAGGTCATGGATTGGAGAGAAGTCTTTATAGACTACTTCAAATCCTGTCGGACACCTGAAGATGCGTTCTCAAGACATCAGCTCATGAAAAGAGCTCTGTCTTTTTCCTTCGTCAATGATATTCTGTATAAGAGATCGTTCGACTCTCTATGGCTAAGATGCCTGGGACCAGAAGAAGCGAGGAATGTCGTCCAAGAAACTCACGACGGACTCTGCGGATCTCATCAAGCCGGGCCAAAGATGAAGCTGAAGATCAAAAGGATGGGCTACTATTGGCCCATAATGATTCAAGACTGCCTTGAATACGCGAAACAGTGCCACTCGTGCCAGATTCATGGGGATTTTATCCACCAGCATCCAAATCCGCTACACCCGACGGTGGCTAGCTGGCCATTCGAAATGTGGGAAGCCGACATAAGTGGGCCCATTAAACCAGCATCGTCCAGAGGACATCGGTTCATACTGGAGACAACCGATTACTTCTCCAAGTGGGCAGAAGCAGTACCACTAAGAGAAGTGAAGACGGAGAATATCCTCCATTTCTTCAAGACATATATCATCTATCGGTTCGGCACTCTGCGACGGATTATCTTCGATAAAGGGCCGGCCTACAGAAACCACAAAATCAGCCGCTTCGCATAGCAGCATAATATAGACTGGAGATACTCTTCGGTCTATAATCCGCGAGCTAATGGTCTAGCTGAGATTTTCAACAAGACCTTGATGAAAATCATAAAGAAGACGGTGTCTCGAAATAAGAAGGACTGGCACGAAAGACTGCATGAAGCTCTCTGGGCGTATCGGACCACATTCAAAATGGCCACGAACACAACGCCATTTGCGTTAGTATTCGGCGCAGAAGCGGTACTCCCTTTGGAGATAGAGCTACCCTCCTTACGAGTGGCAGTTCATTACGAGCTAATGGACGAAGAGAATACTCATCTTCGGCTTCAGGAACTTGATGCCCTCGACGAAACCCGGCTCATGGCGCAGCAAAACTTGGAAGCTTACAAAGCAAAGATGATGCACTCATACGAGAGATTGACTAGGCCGAGAACATTCTGCTAAGGCGAACTTGTGCTAGTGTTCAAGAGACCTATGATCCCCAATCGTGCCAAATGGGGGAAATTCGAGCCGAACTATGAAGGCCAGTACATCATAGACAAAGTCTATCAGGGTGGGGCTTACTTGCTCATGGATATGCATGGCGAAAGTCCCTTCAGGCCAATAAACGGCCGTTTCTTAAAGAAATACTACGCCTGACCGAGACGTCTATAAACTACTACGGACCGCAGCATCCCAAGGCTGATGCAAAAAATAAAAAATAAAAATAAAATAAAATAAAATAAAATAAAAAATATTTTAAAAAGGTACGTCCATAAGCGAAATGGGTATGGATGAAAACCCGAAATGGCTCCGTGAGTAAAAACAGCAGGGCTACCGGCGAGTTTGTGAAAACCCGAAAGGGCGCAATCTCATTAAAAGACACTTGCAAGGTTCTCTCGACCCTGTAAGGAGAAAATACCTGCGTGAGATCCTTACGACTCACAAGGGAGCAACACACTTAGGAATTCCTACGATTCCTAAAGAAAAAACACACTTACGAGATCCTCACGACTCGTAAAGAGAATTCCCCTTTGAGACCCTCACGGCTCATAGGATTCAAAAGCCTTAAACTACAGGGATCTGAACCTGTTCTTAAGCCGTCATACACCCCGATTTTGCCCTACAAGCGTTTCAATATTGACCCTTGTATACAATCCACGGGCATGAATAAACATTTCCCTAACAAAATCCCACCAGCGACTAGGGATATGCTCACACGGTGAACGACTCTTGTAAGTTCTCTCGACTTATAAGGAGAAAACACTCTTGTAAGATCCTTACGATTTATAAGAGAACACACACTTAGGAATCCTCACGATTCCTAAGGAGAAAATCTCCCTATGAGATCCTCACGGCTGGTAGGGAGAAATACCTTTATGAGACCCTTACGGCTCGTAAAGTCAAAAGGCCTTAGTCAACAGGATCCTAACCATGTTTGCTAAGCCACTTTTGTTCGACATCGACAAAGGAAAATGTTGATTCGCTCCTGGCAGTATCCCAGTTGCAGTGATGTTGATACCTAAATCGGTATCAAATTCCAAGTCCTTTCACGGCAAATGATGATTCGCTCCTGGCAATATTCCAGTCGCAGCGATGCTGATGTTAAAACTGGCACCAGATTCCAAGTTCCACACTCCCGATAAAAATCAGCAAGCCAAAAATGCATATGAAATAGCCGAAATGATGGGGCAACTTGCAACAAAATCAGCAAGTAAAACATATGTATACAAAATAGCCAAAATGGTTGGGCAACTCGAAATAAAAAGCAGCGAGTAAAAAAATAGCCGAAATGATTGGGCACCGCGAAAAATAGCCGAAATGATTGAGCAATCGTGACTTTCGCGATACAAAAAGCTGAAATGATAGATCTTCGCGGAAAGAAAACAAAAAAATAGTACATATAACATGAAACTTTTGCCCTACAGATGAGATCACATCGATCCCTGTATACAATCCAGGGGCACAAACAAAGAGAGAATCACATCATCCCACCAGGCTCCATCAAAAAGAGAGCCAAGTCTCGACGGCCACATCTACAGCTTGGAGACCCACATCAGCGTTCCTACTCATTCCAAGTAGGATTCAGACGCGACAATCAACCTCAGAGCTACGGCAGAATCCCTAGTTCCAAGTCTCGACGGCCACATCTACAGCCTGGAGACCCACAACAGCGTTCTTCCTCATTCCAGCAGGATTCAGACGCGACAATCAACCTCGGAGCCACGGCAGAGTCCCTAGTTCTAAGTCTCGACGGCCACATCTACAGCCTGGAGACCCACAACAGCGTTCCTTCTCATTCCAGCAGGATTCAGACGCGATAATCAACCTCGAAGCCATGGCAAAGTCCCTAGTTCCAAATCTCGACGGTTCACAGACAACCTAGAAACCACCTCGACATTCGTCTCATTACAGCAGACGCAACGTCAGCAAAGCGGAGCCGCGGCAAAGTTCCTAGTTCCAGGACTCGGCGGTGCACAAACAACCGAGAGTCAACCCCTAACCCCATATGGCTAAAGTCAATCCTGACCCCGTATAGCTAAAGTCAATACTGACCCCGTATGGCCAAAGTCAATCCTGACCCCGTATGGCCAAAGTCAATCCTGACCCCGTATGGCTAAAGTCAATCCTGACCCCGTACGGCCAAATTCAATCATGACCCCGTATGGCTAAAGTCAATCCTAACCCCATATAGCTAAAGTCAATATTGACCCCGTACGGCTAAAGTCAATCCTGACCCCATATGGCCAAATTCAATCCTGACCCCATATGGCTAAAGTCAATCCTTGCCCCATATGGCCAAAGTCAACCCCTGACCCCATAGAACACGACTAAAGTCAATCCTGACCCCATGGAAAAAGGCCAAAGTCAACCCTCGACCTCCCCCATCGAAGCAATGCTTTGACTCAGGAGCAGGTCAACTCATCAATCACTTACTAGTCCTCTCGACTTGTAAAGAAGAAAATTCTCTTGTGAGATCCTTACGACTCTCAAGAGAAAACACACTTAGGAGCCCTCACGATTCCTAAGGAGAAAATACACCTACGAGATCCTCAAGACTCGTAGGGAGAAAAATCTTTATAAGATCCTCATGGCTCATAAAATTGAAAAGTCTTAGGCAGAAAATCTGAACCTGTTTCCTAAGCCATCACTACCCTGCAAAGAGTCCAAGATGGACAGTTACCTACTATCCACAGGCCACACTTGCTAAAATCACATGGTAACAACACAACAAAGAGAAGAAAGCAACAGTGGGAGAAAAAATGTGTATCTTTTATTCATGAATTCAATGGAGTACAAGATGAATCATATAAAAGAATAAAAAATGGATACATGTTATTCAAAAACTACAAATGTTTAATTGATACAAAAGCAGCTACTGAGAAGGAGGCGTTTTCAATAAATCAGTCAGTTGCTCGCTCGCTCCTCTCAACTCCTTTTCACGATCAGCCGCCGCGGCCAGCTCTGCTTCGACTTGGGCCCATTGCTGCAGACAGGATGAAAGTTTCTCATCAATTTCCTGCTGAGCAGCTTCCTGACTCTGTGCAACCTGCTCATTAAGATCAAGCTTCTTCCTCAGCACTAGCCCGTCAGAAATACATCGTTGAAGGCTTTCAAATATGGAGTTCAGCTGTGCAGCATTCGCTATGACCTTAGCACGTAGTTGGATAGATTTAGCGGAAGTTTCCTCATGTTCCTTTCTCTTAAGGGTCGCCTCTCGTTCGAAATGGCGAAGGAACAGAACGCTCTGCTCAACCCATGCAGCTCACTGGGAGTTCGAAACCAACACCTCTGGAGCAGGACGCCTAAGCTCAATCTCATACAGACAGGCCTCGATCTTCCCGCAGTAGTTAACCCAAGACTCAACGACGCCCTCGCTATGGAAGTTCATGAGCATGCCAACATGTGATTAACTTCGGCGGCAAAATCTGCAGCAGATGCAAAGGCATCGGCGTTAAGGTCCTTGACGAACTCGCTTAACATCCGTAGGTTATTCGCAGCACCTCTGGAAGAAGGGCGTTTAGCAAAAGGCCCTGCCGGCATGGGAATTTGAGACTCAAAGGGAGCTAGAGTCGGTGTGATTGCTGCAAAACAAATCATAGTCAAATATCGGCTTAAGAGATAAAGAAGATGCAAGAGCGATGAAGGCTACTATACCGGCTACGACAGGTGGCAGAGCCGGGAGTACTGGTAGCGCGACGATTCTCTTGTCCCCTCCTTCAATTTGTAGCGCTGTAATCAATTTAAAGTTAACAACGGAAGGGTCACCCATTAAAGAAAAGGAAAGACGTCGGTTAGAAAAGATACTCACCGGCACCAGCAGGCAGACTAACTTCCGACTGGAAGGAGAAGTGCGGGTTCAACACTTGATACAAATGATCGAAGAAAACTCTAGAAAGGTTGCGACGATGCATGGTCAGTACAAGGAAGATGACATCCACAATTTAAATTAGACAAACCGCAAACCCATACCTTCCAGCATTTGAGAAGACATGAGAGAAGGCGAAGGGTCGGCGACCGTCAGAGCAGCAACCGGTGACGCTTCTTTGGGTGTCACGACCTCAACGCTCACCACACCTGCATTAGAAACAAAAGAAATGCCGTCAGAAGGGATTGAAAGGGATTGCGGAATAAAAAGGAAAACGATGACCCAAGATCTACCTGATGAGTCGCCAATCGAAATCGCGACAAGAGCATCACTAGGCACAGTGACTGCTTCGCTCTCCTCCATTGGAAAGGTTTTGCCGCCTGTGGCTTCATCCCCCAATTCTACGAGAGCCGTCGTGACACTCGCAATGCCAGGAGATGGTAGGGAAACGCAAGGGGAAAGAGTGGCAGTTGGGGCAGTCTCGGGCTCCTGAGAAAGAGTGGTCACTTCGGGCTCGGTGATTGCCGTCATCTCACCTACCACCTCCTCGCCAGGACCTGGCCCTGCGGGGTACGATATATGAGAATCTGAAGATCAAACTCTAATAAAAGGACCCAGTGTTACGTCACCTTGGGACGGCCTTTCAATTGCCTCCCGAGCCGCGCGTACCGTCTGTCTATGAGCGGTAGACAGGGCAGCCGGAACACCCTCTGAAGAAATAGGGACAGGGGAAGCAGTGCTCAAGCCTACACCTACAGCCAAGGCGGTATCACGTTCTTTCGCTGCACGCTTCTTGCGCTTCCTTTCAGCCTGAGCCGTGAGAGCTGACCTCCTCAGGACTTCCGATAAAGGTAGACCATCAACTGAACTAAGTTCTGCCTCCGGCACCGTTACGACGTCCATCATCGGCTGCTTCTGCGAGACCTTGGTGGCGACTTAGGAATAGCCGTGGCTGGTGCTAACGATGCCGCTGCGTCACCACTCGCGATCGGCACTGCACTTGGGATAACTTGAGTCGAGGTAGTCCCTGCAATAAGATGAAAAAGACGAGTTAGTTTACCCATAAAAAAAAGGGGAATGAAGGCATAGTGAGCAAAAATATATCGAGGCCCAAGGAAGCGCGAAGCCTTTCCTCCTCTTCGAAAGTCTTGAGGGAAGCCGCAAGAGCATCTTCGGTGGAGATACCTGTTGAAGAAGAAAGTGTTAGTCAAAGCATAGTAATTAAAATGACCATAGAAAGATAAAACTGAAGTATACCTGATTGAGCAATTGTGATCGGTGCTGCCTCATTGCGAGCCAATTGCGCTGAAACCGCGATAGCAGCCTCCAGATCGGTATGATCTGGCGCCATGAATAAATCTTCATTGGTCCCGTACTCACTCAAACCCTCGCTATAGGGAGCATGGGGCTCTTGACCAAGTACTGTTTCCCCCAATCAGAGCAAAACACTGTTTTAAATTCAAAAATTGAAGCAACGCTTCAGATCCAACGCTAGGTGCGCTGCGCGCCACGTGTCAAACAAGGATGCGCTAGCGCCAGGAGCGCTGCGCCCTAGGCAGCACACCCCCAATCAGAGCAAAGCTCTGTTTTAAAATTCAAAATTTAAAAATTGAAGTAACGCTTCAGATCCAGCGCTAGGCGCGCTGCGCGCCACGTGTCAAACACGGATGCGCTAATGCCAGGTGCGCCGCACCCTAAGCAGCGCACCCCCAATCAGAGCAAAGCTCTGTTTTAAAATTCAAAATTTAAAAATTGAAGCAACGCTTCAGATCCAGTGTTAAGCGCGCTGCGCGCCACGTGTCAAACACGGGTGCGCTAGCGCAGGCTGCGCTGCGCACCACGTGTCAAACTTAGGTGCACTAGCGCAAGGTGCGCTGCGCTCTGAGCAGCGCACCACGTGCAAAGCACGGGTGCGCTAGCGCTGGAATTAAAAATTCCCCACCCTTAGATCAAAAGATCTAATAATAATGATAAATCATTAATTAATCAGAATTAAAATTCTGTTATGGAAAGATTTCCCAATCTTGTTAAAAACAAAAAAGATTGCCTTCTGTAAAACAGAAACCCTAGGATCAAAGATCCAACGGTAGGGAAACATCCCCAAATCAATCAGAGAAAGATCTCTTTAACTGATTTAACAAATCAACTTTCCCTATATAAAGGCCCCAAGACTTCAAGTCTGAAATAGAGAAACCCCCCTACAAACTTTGAGAAAACTCAAAGAAAGAAAAGCAAGTTTTAAGCAAAAGAAGATCATTTCTTCAAGGTAAAGAACATAAGCAATAAACACAGAGATGAAATCATCTCATGAAAAGAAGAACTATCTTCTAAAAAAGATCATAGATCTTAAAAAGACCAAGGTCTTTCATAAAAGAGATCAAAATATCTCATCAAACAATAAAGAAGAACATATTCTTCATATAGATCATTGATCTACAAAGGCAAGCCCTTTCAAAAAGAAGAACTGTTGTTCTTGAGGCAAAGCCTCCTTTAAAAAGAATATAAACTGGTTCTCTGATCATAAAATTTGACGAATTGCGCTTTGCGCTACTGAAAAGTGCCTTGCACTCATGAACTGCGCTTTTGCGCTCCTTGGACCGGCGCTCAGCGCCAAAACGCGCCACGTGTCAACCATACACACAATTTGCGCTTTGCACTTCTGAAACAGCGCACTGCGCTCATGGGCTGGTGCTCAGTGCCAAGCGCGCCACGTGTCATGCACTGGTGCGCCACTGAACTAGTGCAACGCGCTCACAAACTGAAAGCGCAATGCGCTCATAAACTGGCGCTTAGCGCTAAGCGCGACACATGTCCTTTTCGTGTGCGCTACTTGGCAGAAGCGCAATGCGCTCTTTAATTGGCGCAAAGCGCCTGGCACGCCACGTGGCGCGCTGTCAGAACACACATTGTTCTGATGAATGTTATGCATTCAATACAAGACAAAAAATGTCAGAATCTAATGCTCAGCATTATTAAAAGGGCTAAGCCCAACAAATGTTCAACAGCTCAGAACAATAAAATGTTAAACATTTTAATCTTATTGGACTTAGCCCAATTCTGGCCATAAGTCCTCAACTTATATCAATTGAGCACATCTGCTCACGAATATTCAACATGTCTTAGTCCCAAACTGGACTATAGATCTTTCAACCAACTCACACCGGTTTGAGGGTACATCTTTTTACTTCTCTGATATTTGTCGTTGTAATCCTTCAACGTCTTCAGATAGGTGACGGGTCCCGAAAACCACACATTTCTACGGACTGTGGGGTCCTTAAACTCATGGACTACGATGTCCTTAAACTTCATAGACTACGATGTCTTTAGACTACGAACTGTGAGGTCCTTAAACTCATGGACTACGATGTCCTTAACCTGGACTGTGGGGTCCTTAAACCCATGGACTACAATGTCCTTAATCTGGACCGAGATGTCCTTAAACCAACATTGGACCGAGATGTCCCTAAACTAACATTGGACCGTAATGTCCTTAAATTAATCGACCGCAATGTCCCTAAACTAAACAAGAGAGGCCGAATGCTTTCTTGTTGGATCTAAATGATCCTGTTAAGTTGATCTTAGCCTAGAAATTAGACTAACGTATCCTTAACAAACGTTTAAGTTAATCTTAGTCTCAAATGGGACTAACATATCCTTAAACCAAAACCAAAACCCAAATCTAAAAGAATACGGATTTGGACTAATCCCCGCCCTACGGGCGACAACATAAATTAGTCTCCGTATACAATCCACGGGCAACCACAAACAAAACAAACACACACGACATGAAGTGACCATCTGGAGAAGCAGAAAGTTGTTACCATGATGCGGTAGCGTAATTAACTGCAGGGGCTTGCACCTGCAGGGAAGAGCGTCCCCACAATCAAAAACCCCTCAAACGAGGGGGAATCTGATGAAGTCTGCTACATCGGCCGCATCCGTTTAAACCTTTGATACATGGTGCCATAAATCAACTTGGCATCTTCGGAGAGGTGGACGGATAGCACCAATTAGCATCTGCCCCGAATTTCAGGCGGGACGCACGCCGCGTCTTCGCGCGTCTTTCAACTGGGAACAGATTCTGGCACGCCCGGTAGGAACTTTTCCTCTTTCCACTCCACACTTCGTGTACCGTGTTCACAAACGAATCGCGGTTTGATATGGTTGCCCTTGGATTTGAGGTACTAAGATTTGGCTTCTTGCTTGGAGCAGAAAACGAAACATCAATGGCGTCTACTTGCGCGAAGTGTTCCAACTGCAATTACAACTCACGCTCCGCCTCATCTGGAGGCATAGCTTACGGGCCCCAAGCGGCCTCCCTGTTCACGATACCGGTGGACCAAGTAACTCAGGCCACCACTGGACTGTTCTTTGGGAATATGATCCCGCCCATGAGCTTCAATGCCCCGATGTTGTCGTAAGAAGCCCCAAAGAAGTCGGTCTTTGATCGGCTTACAACTACCGCGGCCACTCTAAACAGGTCGCCCAAGTCCAATGCCTCAGTTTTCAGCAAACTGGGTCGAAGCTCAAGTGGGCCCATGAAGAAGCCCGCAATACCTGAAGCGGCCATCCCGAAGAGGATAGCCATTCCTGCTCCTAAAGTCGTCAAGGCAGCTTCTCCTGTTAAAGGGCCGGTCTTCACAAGACTGTCTGTTCCAGCTCCTACTCCATGCAAAGTCACGAAGGCTGCTTCTCCTGTTCGAAAGTCGGCCTTCGCAAGACTGACTATTCCCTCTCAACGGACGTCGGTCTTCGACCGGCTAGCGCTAATAACAAACTCTCCTCAAAACAGGGGACATGACAAAGCCATCCCCTTAGCCGAACCAACACCATCTGCGCGACATGCTCGCCGTCGTCACTGGCGCCGAGTATGGAAGGTTAGGGGCAACTCCCCCTCTGGGCTAACTCCACCGGCCCCAACGGTGGAAGTCAATGCTGCTGCTCCAACTGGAAACAGCTTTGAATTGCTGAACAAGATGCGCAGGAACTCACCTACCGCCGTACTGAAAAGATCTCCTCTGCCCGTGGAGAATGTTACGGAAACAAAGCCGGAGCGGTCCCCTCAGCGGCTGTCCTCCAAAATTTACAAGGTCTGGCGACAGGTTCAAGACTTAGTAATTGATCAAGACTACTCTCACCGATCAGAAAAGCTCAAAGCTCGGCAAGAAAAGAGCCATCTTGAGGTACCACAGAAGACGTCATCAGTCTAGATGCCCACTGCAACGGCTCTCTCAACGTCAACCGCTCAGAAGAGAAGGAGGCCAGAAAAAGCCCCTGTGACTGCGGCAAACCGCAAAGACGCTGAGCCCAAACGCCCCAAGTCCGGGGGCATAATGGTGCATACTGTTTATATGGCTTCCGGAAAAAAGGAAAGCCGTGCTTCTACGGGACATCAACCACTTACACGGTCAATAACGAAGGCTCAAGAACGGCAGCAGCAGAAGCTTTAGGAGATGCTGACTGCAATGGCCGCACTCACTGGGCCAAAAGAAAATCCAGAGACCTCGGAGCAGCGTCAGGAACAAGAAACTGACACCGAGTTCCTCCGAAGAATGCTCGAGATGAAAGAAAAAGAGGCTACGGAACAGGCAGCCAATATAAAACGGATGGCTCTCTTGTTCCAAGACATAGCTGGGATGATGTTACAGCCGGAACCTCCAGCTGAAGACCCTCCGATCATTATTGAAGTCGACAGAGGGGAGACATCGAACCCTCATCCGGCTCTTTCAGCAACCAAGGAGGAAACCATCTCAAAAGCCATGCTTGATGATTATATTGCTCAACAAATACGAGCTCACCGAGCGAACAAAACGGCCGGCCAAGTTGTTAAAACTGGGCGACCATATCCGGGCTGGTATGACCAAATAAGTTACCCGCTGGGATATAAGATCCCCAAATTCCATGTGTACAAGGGGACAGGCAATCCCCATCAACATGTCACTCAGTTCAGGGCTCTTTGTGGCAATACTGGAGGTGATGATAAACTTCTACTTCGCCAGTTCGTCGGTAGTTTAGTAGACAGAGCTTTTGAATGGTACTCGGAGCTTCTCGACGACTCCGTCAAAACTTTTACAGAGATGGAATTGCTGTTCACCCAACGTTTTGCAAGCGCCAGCGAATGCACCCCGATCACGGCATTGATCAACGCCAGAGTAAATCCGGGAGAGACGTGGGTGCAATATGCAATCCGGTGGTGGAACCTATGGTCGAGATGCGAGCAGCGCATCGAAGAAGCGCCTGCGGTAGGCATGTTCGTGGGTACTCTTAACCCTCAAGCAACTATTTCCTAATTCATGATGTTCTTCAAGCCGACCACGTTCCAGACCTTGATTGACAAGTTGGCCCAAATGGACCAGATAGGTCATAGACCATCTCCTTCAAAGACGGATCCTCGGAATGAAAAGGGGAAGGGAAAAGCAACTTTCGTTGCCACTACTCAACAACAGCCGAGCAACTTAAAGCCGGTTGTTTGCCAAAACAACGTGCGTCCACGCCCATCCCTCGAGGAAAGACTGGGACGTCCTTACTCGTTTCCCCAGGATAAAATGAGGAGACTGTTCGAGCTGGCAGTGCGCAACAGACTCATCAATCTGCCAGATCCAAAACGTCCATTGCAGCCAGACGATATCAACAATCATAATTACTGCCCTTACCACCAAGCAGTAAGCCATCCAATCGAAGATTGCTTCATCTTCAAAGGCTGGATTGAAGACCAATACCAATAAGGTAAGTTCGTATTATCCGAAAATTGGAAGGTGAACCCGCCACAACCTCACGCCCCTAAAAAGGTGGACGTACCGGGGGCATCATGCTCTTTCGTAGAAGAAGCTCCATGGGAGGTCGCTCTTTCATCCAAGACGAAAAGAATGCTGAAGGATCTCCAAACGTGCCCGGCAATCAGGTGGAAAAATCCACTAGAACCCGAGATCGTCGAGGGAATGCTGAGACCGCGCCCAACTACAAAAATTGGTGGTGATAGTCAAAGCGCTCACACCCAACCGTCAAAGTCTTCGAAGAAGAAGAAGAAGACCCAAAAGCCCGTAAAACTTGATAACAAGAGCACAGACCTGCAAAAACAGATTGACGCTCTGGAAGAATACAACCAGAAGGCGCGGACCCCGGTTGCACTCCAAGAATTTCTCAACAATATCCTTGAGAACGGAGATGACGACAATAACGACAGGGATGACTCACCAAAAGAATCCGAAGAGTGTGTGGAAAGTTGCCACATGATCTCTCATTCGGCATTAACTAATGAAGAAACGCACTCGGCGATAGAAGACAACACAAAAGAGCTGGGGGAAGGATCGAAGCCGAAACCCTTGGAAGCATCTGACGAGATGATCGACTAGCTACTGAACGAAGCCCGTCAGAAAAGCAAAACCAATCGAGAGCGTGAACTGGCTATATTTGAAAATACCAAACGCCGACGACTGGAGGAAAAGGTCGAGACACCTCGACTGGAGCAAAGCATCCCTATCGCCAGCAAAAGCAAGCTTAAAGTAAGGAATCGATTCGCTAGGGCCCTGGCAATAGGAATGAAGTCGCCCTCTCTCAAAGGAAATTCCCCTGGCAATATACGTCTTGATGAAGCAGACATACATCCTAACTTCTGCTTATATCATCGAAAGATTGCACACCCCACCGAGGAGTGCATAGCCTTTAAAAACTGGCGGTAGGGATATGTTGCCCATCGACGACACGTTCAACGAGTGAAGCGCAAGGCTCGTCGGGAACAGAAAAGCACGACAGATGAGCGCGAAAGAGCTGCTGGCAACTGTCACATAGCCGACACCAAGGGATCACAAGTTATCACCTTTGGAAGCGACTCTGACAAAGAAATTGCCCTCAGCCCTCTCTTTAAGGAATCCACCTCCGGCACAAAACATGCGAAGATTTGTGGCAAAATCTAGCTGCGTAATCATACGTTGACTTATGACCGAAACGTCGTTAAACTACTACCAACCCGCGGCATCCTCAGGCTGACGTAGTGTAACAAAAAACTGTATGTCCATAAGCAAAAAGGGAACGGATGAAAACCCGAAAGGGCTCCGTGAGTAAAAACAGCAGGGCTACCGATGAGTTTTGTGAAAACCCGAAAGGGCGCAATCTCGTTAAAAAACACTTGCAAGGTCCCCTCGACTTTGTAAGGAGAAACCACCTGCGTAAGATCCTTACGACTCACAAGGGAGCAACACACTTAGGGATCCTCACGATTCCTAATGAGAAATTACACTTGCGAGATCCTCACGACTCATAAGGAGAACTCTCTTATGGGACCCTCACGGCTCATAAGATTCAAAAGTCTTAAGCTACAGATATCTGAACCTGTTCTTAAGCAGCCACCACAACCTCCAATTTTGCCCTATAAGCGGCTCAATATTGACCCTTGTATACAATCCACGGGCGCGAATAAACATTTCCCTAACAAAGTCCTACCCGCGACTAAAGATATGTCTACATGGTGAACAGCCCTTGTAAGTCCTCTCGACTTATAAGGAGAAAACACTCTTGTAAGATCCTTATGACTTATAAGAGGACACACACTTAGGAATCCTCACGATTCCTACAGAGAAAACGCACCTACGTGATCCTTACGACTCGTAGGGAGAAATACCTTCATGGGACCCTTACGGCTCATGAAGTCAAAAACCTTAGTCGATAGGATCCTAACCCTGTTCGCTAAACCACCTTTGTTCGACATCGACAGAGGCAAATGATGATTCGCTCCTGGAAATATCCCAGTTGTAGCAGTGTTGATGCCAAAATCGGTGTCTAATTCCAAGCTTGCAGCGAAAAGCCAGCGAGCCACACATGCATATGAAATAGCCGAAATGATGGGGCAACTTGCAAATCAGCAAGTAAAAATGTATGCATGCAAAATAGCCGAAATGATTGGGCAACTCGCAATAAAAAGCAGCGAGTAAGAATAAAACAAATAGCCGAAATGATTGGGCACCGCAAAAAATAACCGAAATGATTGGGCAATCGCGACTTTCGCGATATAAAAAGCTAAAATAATAGAGCATCGCGGAAAGAAATAAAAAAAATGAAACTCTTGCCCTACATATGAGATCACATCGATCCATGTATACAATACAGGGGCATAAACAAAGAGGAAACCATACCTTCCCCCAGGCTTCGTCGAAGCGAAGCCGAATCTCGACGGTTCATAGACAACCTAGAGACAATCTCGACATTCGTTGCAATATTGCAAACACAATATCAACAACGGTGTTCCTTCGCAGTCCAGCAGGATGCAGATGCAACATCAATGAAAGACCTCATGGTCGAAACAAAGCGGAGTAACGGTAAAAACCCAACTCCACCACAGCATTCGTCTCGTTACACCAGACGCAATGTCAACAACGGCGTTCCTTCGCAGTCCAGCAGGATGCAGATGTAACATCAATAGAAGACCTCACGGTCGAAATAAAGCGGAGTGACGGCGAAATCCCAGCTCCACTACAGCATTCGTCTCGTTACACCAGACGCAATGTCAACAACGGCGTACCTTCGCAGTCCAGCAGGATGCAGATGCAACGTCAATAGAAGACCTTACGGTCGAAACAAAGCGGAGTAACGGCGAAATCCCAGCTCCACCACAGCATTCGTCTCGTTACACCAGACGCAATGTCAACAACGGCGTTCCTTCGCAGTCCAGCAGGATGCAGATGCAACGTCAATAGAAGACCTCACAGTCAGAATAGAGCGGAGTGACGGCAAAATCCCAGCTCCACCACAGCATTCGTCTCGTTACACCAGACGCAATGTCAACAACGGCATTCCTTCGCAGCCCAGCAACATGCAGATGCAACGTTAATGAAAGACCTCATGGTCGAAACAAAGCAAAGTAACGGCAAAAATCCAACTTCACCACAGCATTCGTCTCGTTACACCAGACGCAATGTCAACAACGGCGTTCCTTCGCAATCCAGAAGGACGCAGATGCAACGTCAACGAAAGACCTCACGGTCAAAATAACGGAGCCATGGCAAAGTACCCAGTTCTAAGTCTCAATGGCCACGTCTACAGTCTGGAGACCCACAACAGCGTTCCGCCTCATTCCAAACAACGGAGCTACGGCAAAATCCCTAGTTCCAAGCCTCGACGGTTCACCAACAACCTATAGATAACCACGACATTCGTCTCGATACAGCAAATGCAATGCCAGCAAACGAAACAAAGGCCAAATTCCTAGCTTCAGGGTCTTGACGGCAACTCATATAAAACCTGAAAGACTACCAGAGATCATCCCACATCAGCGACGAGTGATCACCACCATGACATTCATCTCGATACAGCAGACGCAATGACAGCAAATGAAGTAAGGCGACATTCCAAGCTTCAGGGTCTTGACGGCAACTCATATAAAACCCGAAAGACTACCGGAGATCATCCCACATCAGCGAGGAGTGATCACCACCATGACATTCGTCTCGATACAGCAAACGCAATGACAGCAAATGAAGTAAAGGCGACATTCCTAGCTTCAGTGTCTTGACGGTAACTCATATAGAAACCTAAAAGACTACCGAAGATCATCCCACACCAGTGCGGAGTGGTCACCACCTCAACGTTCATCTCGATACAGCAGATGAGATGTCACCACAGCGTTCTTCCTCCAGCAGGATTCAGACGCGACAATCAAACAACGGAGCCACGGCAAAATCCCTAGTTCCAAGCCTCGACGGTTCACCAACAACCTAGAGACAACCGCGACATTCGTCTCGATATAGCAGACGCGATGCCAGCAAACGAAGCAAAGGCCAAATTCCTAGCTTCGGGGTCTGACGGCAACTCATATAAAACCTGAAAGACTATCGGAGATCATCCCACACCAGCACGGAGTGGTTATGACTCATCGGGGCTCTCCAAAATGAGCCTAACCTCAAGTAAAAAGCGGCATGGCAAAATTCCTAACGCTTGCTCTTCCGACGGTCAAACTTCCTAGGAGGATTGCTTGAAGACGTCTTGTCCAGCCCCCGAAGGGATCAGAGACACGACAATCGCAAGGCTACTCGAACAGCAAGATCGCCCATCGAGGAATACATCAGCCAACGCGACGGTACGACGGACAAAACCCTAGTACCACAGACCCTAACGGACCCCTGTCGTAAAAGAGCAGAGGTTAACTATGATGTTAGGATATTCTTGCGAGAACTACTCGATTCGTCTCGACTCGTGAGGAAATTAGTGTCTTTGCGAGAACTTCTCGATTCATTTCGACTCGTAGGGAAAAGCTTTAGGAAATGGGGATAAGAACCGGTTTCCTAAGCACTGGGGCCCTGCAAGTCGATCCAAAATGGACTCTTGCATACTATTCACGGGCCACACTCTCCAAAGTCGAATCTCGGAAAGGAGGGAAACAACCACTTACGAGTCCTCTCGGCTTGTAAGAGGGAAAACTCTCTTATGAGATCCTTACGACTCTCAAGAGAAAACACACTTAGGAATCCTCATGATTCCTAAAGGGAAAAGACACCTACGAGATCCTCACGACTCGTAGGGAGAAAAGTCTTCATAAGACCCCCACAGCTCATGAAGTTGAAAAGTTTTAGGTAGTAGATCTGAACCTGCTTCCTAAGCCATCACTACCCCTCGAAGAAGCCAAAACAAGATGCTCATTCTATCATCTGCCGGCTATGCTTACTAAAGTGACATGCTGATAACAAAGAAAAGAGGAAAACAAAGAGATGACACAAGACATTGCGAAAGAAATGTATCTTTTATTCATGAATTCAACTGGGTACAAAATACATCATATGAATGAATAAAAGAATGAATACATTTTATTCAAAATTACAAATGGTACGAAAAACAATTATTGAGAGGGAAGCGCTTTCAATAGTCCGATCAGCCGCTCACGCACTTCCCTCAGCCCATCTTCTTGATCAGTCGCCACGGCCAGCTCCGCTTCGATTCGAGTCCTTTGTCGCAAGCATGATAAAATCTTCTCATCGATTTCCTGTTGGGCAGCTTCGCGACTCTGCGTAACCCGTTCGATAGAGTCAAGCTTCTGTCTCAATACAAGCCCGTCCGAGATACATTGCTGCAAGGTGTCAAAGAAGACTTTCAGTTGTGCAGCGTTCGCTTCGACCTGGGCACGTAATTGGACAGATTCAGCGGAAGCCTCCTCGCGTTCCTTCCGCCTCAAGGTCGCTTCTTGTTCAAAATGGCGGAGGAAGGACACACTCTGCTCGACCCATGCGGCCCGCTAGGAGTTCAAAGCCTGAATCTCAAGGGCAGGACGCATAAGCTCATGCTTATGCAGGCTGGCCTCAATCTTCGTGCAATGATTAACCCAAGACTCGACGACACCTTCATTATGGAAGTTCATAAGCGTCGCCAGCATTGGATTGACCTCGGCAGCCAAATCCGCAGCAGATGTGGGAGTCTCCACGTCGAGCACCTCAATATAGTCGCTCAGCATACGTAGACTATTCGCGGTGCCTTTCGAGGATGCACGTCGAGAAAAAGGACCAGCTGGCATTATGATGCGAGACTCAAACGGGGCTGGAATCGATGTGACCGCTATAAAACAAATCACAATCAGATGTCGGCTCAAGAAATAAAGAAAATACATGAAAAATAGAGTCTACTATACCGGCTGCAACAGGGGGCAGAGCTGGGAGTTCCGGTGGCGCAACAATACCCTCGTCCCCTCCTTCAATTTGTAAGGCTACAAGCGATGCAAAGAAGAATTAGCAATAACATGACTGCCCGTTAAAAGAAAGGACGCTGGTAAAAAAAATACTCACCGACACCAGCGGGCGGGCTAATCTCTGACTGAAAGGAGAAGTGTGGCTGTAGCACCTGATACAGGTGATTAAAAAGGACTCCTGCAAGGACGCGGTAATGCAATATCAATACATAAATTATACAGCCTAGAAGTAAGACTGATGGGTCACAAATCCGAACCTTCCAACATCTGAGACGGTGCGAGAGAAGGTAGAGGAGGGGTCGCCATCAAAACGGTAACTGATGGCGTTGCCTTGGGTAGCGCGACCTCAGCGCTCGCCACGCCTACATTAGAAACGAGATAAATACTGTCAGGAAAGATTGAAAAGGATTGCAGAATAAAAAGAAAAGCAATGACCCAAAATCTACCTGATGAGTCGCCAGTCGGAACCGTGACGAGGGTGTCACTTGATGCAGCAACTGCTTCACCCTCCTCCATCGGGATGGTCTCACCTCCTGTCGCCTCATCCCCTGACTCTACAAGAGCCGTCATAACGCTTGCGACATCAGGAGATGGCAAAGAGCCACAGGCGGAAAGAGCGATAATCGGGGCAGTGCCCGATTCTTGCGAAAGAGTGACTACCTCGGGCGCGGCGGCTGTAGCCATCTCACCCATCGCCGCCTCGGGCTCAGCAATGGTAGCCATCACACCTACCGCCATCTCAGGCTCGGCGATCGTGACTGTCTTACCCGTCGCTACCTCGAGCCCGGCAATTGCAGTCATCTCGCCTACCGCTGCCTCAGGTTCAGCAATCACGGCTACCTCCTCTACCGCTACCCTAGGCTCAGCGGTCGTCGCCACTTCTTCGGTAAAACTTAGCCCTGCAAGATAAGATATATGAGAACTGATATTTAAAACTTTGACAACGGAACCCCACGTCACATTATCTTGAGTCGGTCTTCCGACTGCTTCCCGAGCCGCACGTGTTTCCCGTCTGAAGGCAGCGGACAAGGCAGCCGGAGATTCCTCGGAAGGAGTAGGGGCAGGGGTAGCGGTGCTCAAGCCTACACCCGCGGCCAAGGCAGCACTATGCTCCCTTGCCACGCGCATTCAGCGCTTCCTTTCCGCTCGGGCCGTCAAAGTGGATCTTCTGGACGCCTCCATCAATAAGACGTCATCATCCGCGCCGAGGGTTACCTCTGGAGCCGTTATAGCATCCGTCATCGGTTGCTTAAGTGAAGCTTCTTTCAAAAATACGGGCGGAACTGAGATAGCCGGCCCAGCGAGCGTTTCCGCACCGCCCTGCGAAGTCGACGCCACACCCGGAATAGCATGAGTAGAGGTAGTCTCTGCGGTAAGGTAAAGAAGGGGTTAGATTGTCCATAAGAAAAGAGAATGAAGATGCGATGAGCCTAGACATACCAATGCCCAACAAAGTGCGATTCCTCTCCTCCTCCTCAAAAGTCCTAAGGGAAGCCGCCAGAGCCTCTTCAGTGGAAAAGCCTGTTACAGAACGAAAAACGCCAGCCAAGACATGATAATAAGAATAAAGATATAATAAGGTGCGACTGATGTTTACTTGATTGCGCGGCCATTTCCGCTTGGTAGCTCGCGGATCGCACAGAAGCTGCGATAGCGGCCTCGAGATCAGTATCTTCCGGCGCTATGAAGAGACCTTCGTTGGTCCCATATTCGCTCAAGCCCCCGTTATAAGGAGCCTAAGGCTCCAGGCCGAGTACAGCGTCTAAAGAGAGGACCGACTTCTTCTTTCTCTTCTGCGAGTGAGCTCCATTCGCAGCCAGCACAAGCTTACACTTAGTGGGCACTTTGGGGCGATGAGTCCCGATATCTGAGCCCACGCCAGATTCGGGGGAAGCTACATTTACCGTCTCCACGAGAGCACGGGGCACCGGTAGCTCAGGCCTGTCGTGGGGAGCTTCAATCATGGCAGCTTCTCTTAAGGGAGGACGGACAATGGCCCGTCGCTTCAAAGGGACATTTCGATCGCCGGCAGGGGGTGCACCCTTGCGATCGAGCAGCAATCGCTTCTCCTTGATGACGGCGCCCATTGAATGCTGATACCATGCCGCGTACACATTAAGGGCCTTCAGGACACAGCTTGGTTCGCTGATAAAGAAGTTGGAGCCCGTGTTCAAGCGCATAAAGTGATGTAGCGCGTTTTGCATTCCTTCTTCGGTGTCAGCAGGTTCTAGCAGGAAAGCCTCCAGCGGGACTCCCTGATTGTAGCTCAGCTACTGAGCGAAAGGGTATGGGTTGTATCTCATAAATAACGCCGCATCATTTTTCCTAAACACTAGAAATCCCGGTCTGATGGAATATAAATGAAGGATCTCCCAAGCTTTCAAAACAAAGGTTCCATCCTTCAAAATGTCCCGCAGTGGCTGCACCGCGGTTGCGGACTCTTTGCCGATGGTTAGAATCTTGTCAGTAAAAGTCATACCATCTCCAACCATGCGAGGGCGAAGGAGCAAACCTCTAGCTTCCTGCGGTGATGGGTTTACAATAAATGCGCCGACTAATCGCATAATCTGGGGGAAGCCGCATCTGTCATAGAATGAAGACCTTTTATGGATACCAAAAATACCAAGCGTATGTAACTCGAGCCACGACATGAAATAATGCATCGAGAAGTTCACATGCCGCACTCCGGGTTCAGTAGTACCTGCCGCTTGACCGAGGCCGTAGTACAAATGAGCTAAACCGGCGACCCCAACAGCCACTTTCACCCCAATAATCATTCGATGAGCCGGATAGAAGACAGACGGCCTCATACGGTGAGGGTGCATCGGGAGTGCAAACCAGCTCAGCCATAACCCAAGAAACCCCAAAAAGAACGTTTCCTCATCAATCCCAGGGATTGCGACCTCCGCGAAAGAAGCAACTGGAGTGTTGGAAAGGAAGAAATTCTTCTGATCTGCCTCTGCCGTTGGCAGGTTATTTAAACCTAAGCCAAAAGGGTCGTCAAGCGTGGCGAATTTAGCAGCTTCCTTCGAGAGGACCTCCGGATGAAGGAAACGAGCGATGAAATCCTCGAAATTAACCACGCGACTCCCTGATTCGAGAAAAGGCCCTCATAAATGTTCAGCACTTTGATCAGACTAGAAAATTGGTGTTGAACGGTGTTCTTCGGGGTGAGACCTGTCATCACTGGCTTGGCACCAAAAACGTATTCATCCGTAGGAAGCAGTTCCTCATAATGCTCACCCATGACCGGTAAGCCAGAAACTTCTACAAATTCCTCTAAAGGGATTGATACTTCTCGGTCCAGCGAAAGGAAGGTGCGGGTAGGAATATTCCACTGCTCCAGAAAGGTCTTAACCCACCAGGCAGGAAGCGTAAGATACTGGAAGAGAGAAGCATAAACGACGGGATACAACCCAAGCCTCAACAACTGCGACTTCTTCGCTGACAGAATGTAGCGGGCCCATTGCAGATAACCAGTCGGATGACGAGGAATCAGACCTATATTATATGGTTGTCCCCACGGTCGCGCCTCGCCTTGACAAATACGTCGCCCCAGGGTACCCAAAGCCATTGGAGGCTGAACGGGTATCAAAGCCATAGCAGGCTGAAGAAGACCTTCTGAAGTCCAATTAACTATTTCCACGGCATAGTCCACCGGGGGTGGGTCGGCGTAATGGATCGCCATGATGGGCTTTGAGGGTACCGCACACGAAAAGCTCTGCCGACCCTTGATAATGTGGTTGTACCATGTCCCCCAAAGATGAAGATTCTTATATTCTGGATCATGATCCTTGATCAAAGTTAGGACTTCCCGGTCTACAGGTGCTCCAGGAAATCCTCCTTCTGAACGAACAAACGGGAAAGAGAGATCGAAAGACATGTCACCTGCAAAAAAAAGGGACAAAAGTCAACTGTCGGTGCTATAATTTAATTTTAAATTCTGACACTCGGTACTTTAAAATTTGTACCACACTGCAATGCAGTGGAAAGGGGACCAAAGAAGGACCCACAAAATCTAGATGACAATGCATCAATTAATAAAACAGTCTCATCATTGGATGAAACTGTTAATTAAATGAGGAAATCCTTAGGAAAATTCTCATTGAATGAGAGATCCCTCGGGAAAAGGAGAAAATCTCCCTTTGAGAGCAAAACTCTATGACAGAGTGACACTTGTCAAACTCTGATCATGAAAGAATAAAATTCCTTAAGAGCCTGGCTCTGTAATGATGATGGAACAATCCATCAAGAAAATTAAAATCAATTAAATTTTATGAATTAAAAATTCTGGGATCCTCAAGATCCATGAACAAACTCTTAAGAGTTCTTCATCAAAGATTAAGAAATCTACATATGAGCAAAAGAGCAGAGCTCTGATTCATGGGGTAAGAAACCCCAAGAAAAGATCTCTTTAGATCTATAGGTTCATGAGAGCAAAGCTCTGCTAATGAAACCCTAAATGGGTTTTCTTTAGATCAAAAGATCTATGAAGAGCAAGGCTCTGTTAATGGGTACAACCCTCATTAAAAAAATTTAAACTTTACCTGAGTTTTGATAGAGTTCTGACTCTTGAAAGTTCTTGAACTGAAGAGCAACGCTCTGAATAAAAATTCTCAAGAAAAAGATGAAAATCATCTAAGGGACCAAAGGTCCTATTTATAGGCATTGAACCGCCTCTTCAAATTCTAAGTTGATCTAAGGGCTTAGATGCTGCCACCGCTGCACTCACGTGTGCGCCACATGAGCGCAACGGTGGGGGGCATTTGTTTCCCCCAATCAGAGCAAAGCTCTGTTTTAAAATTCAAAACTTAAAAATTGAAGCAACGCTTCAGATCCAGCACTAGGCGCGTTGCGCGCCACGTGTCAAACACGGATGCGCTAGCGTCAGGTGCGCTGCGCCCTAGGCAGCGCACCCCCAATCAGAGCAAAGCTTTGTTTTAAAATTCAAAATTCAAAAATTGAAGCAACGCTTCAGATCCAGCGCTACGCACGCTGCGCACCACATGTGAAACACGGATGCGCTAGCGCCAGGTGCACTGCGCCCTAGGCAGCGCACCCCCAATCAGAGCAAAGCTCTGTTTTAAAATTCAAAATTTAAAAATTGAAGCAACGCTTCAGATCCAGTGCTAGGCGCGCTGCGCGCCACATGTCAAACACGGGTGCGCTAGCACAGGCTGCGCTGCGCTCTGCGCTGTGCGCCTTGTGTCAAACGTAGATGCGCTAGCGCAAGGTGCGCTGCGCTCTGAGCAGCGCACCACGTGCAAAGCACGGGTGCGCTAGCGCTGGAATTAAAAATTCCCCACCCTAAGACCAAAACACCTAATAATAATGATAAATCATTAATTAATCAGAATTAAAATTATGTTATGGAAAGATTTCCCAATCTTGTTAAAAACAAGAAGATTGCCTTCTGTAAAATAGAAACCCTAGGATCAAAGATCCAACGGTGGGGAAATATCCCCAAATCAATCAGAGAAAGATCTCTTTAACTGATTTAACAAATCAACTTGCCCTATATAAAGGCCCCAAAACTTCAAGTCTAAAATAGAGAAACCCCCTACAAACTTTGAGAAAACTCAAAAAAAGAAAAGCAAGCTTTTAGCAAAAGAAGATCATTTCTTCAAGGTAAAGAACACGAGCAATGAACACAGAGATGAAATCATCTCATGAAAAGAAGAACTATCTTCTAAAAAAGATCATAGATCTAAAAAAGACCAAGGTCTTTCATAAAAGAGATCAAAAGATCTCATCAAACAATAAAGAAGTATTTACTTCATTCACAGATCATTGATCTACAAAAGCAAAAAACTATTGTTCTTGAATCTTGAGGCAAAGCCTCCTTTAAAAAGAACATAAACTTGTTCTCTGATCATAAATTTGATCAAATGCGTTTTGCGCTACTGAAAAGTGCCTTGCACTCATGAACTGCGCTTTTGCGCTCCTTGGACCGGCGCTCAGCGTCAAAACGTGCCACGTGTCAACCACAGATACAACTTGCGCTTTGCGCTTCTGAAACAGCGCACTGCGCTCATGAGCTGGCGCTCAGCGCCAAGCACGCCACGTGTCACTCACTGGTGCGCCACTGAACTAGTGCAACGCGCTCACAAATTGAAAGCGCAATGCGCTCATAAACTGGCACTTAGCGCTAAGCGCGACATGTGTCCTTTTCGTGTGCGCTACTTGGCGGAAGCGCAATGCGCTCTTTAATCGGCGCAAAGCGCCTGGCGCGCCACGTGGCGCACTGTCAGAACACACATTGTTCTGATGAATGCTATGCATTCAATACAAGACAAAAAATGTCAGGATCTAATGCTCAGCATTATTAAAAGGGCCAAGCCCAAACAAATGTTCAACAGCCCAGAACAATAAAATGTTAAACATTTTAATCTTATTAGACTTAGCCCAATATTAGCCATAAGTCCTCAACTTATATTGAACTGAGCCCATCTGCTCAGGAATATTTAACAGATTTTAGTCCCAAGGACTACAGATCTTTCAACTCACACCAGTTCGAGGGTACATCTCTTTACTCCTCTGATATCTGTCGTTGTAATCCTTCAACGTCTTCAAAGAGGTGACGGGTCCCGACAACCACACATTTCTACGGACTGTGGGGTCCTTAAACTCATGGACTACGATGTCCTTAAACCTTATAGACTACGATGTCTCTAAACCGGACTGTGGGGTCCTTAAACTCATGGACTACGATGTCCTTAAACATTATAGACTACGATGTCTCTAAACCGGACTGTGGGGTCCTTAAACTCATGGACTACGATGTCCTTAAATCTTATAGACTACGATGTCTCTAAACCGGACTGTGGGGTCCTTAAACTCATGGACTACGATGTCCTTAAACATTATAGACTACGATGTCTCTAAACCGGACTGTGGGGTCCTTAAACTCATGGACTACGATGTCCTTAAACCTTATAGACTACGATATCTCTAAACCGTACTGTGGGGTCCTTAAACTCATGGACTACGATGTCCTTAAACCTTATAGACTACGATGTCTCTAAACCGGACTGTAGGGTCCTTAAACTCATGGACTACGATGTCCTTAAACCTTATAGACTACGATGTCTCTAAACCAAACTGTCGGGTCCTTAAACTCATGGACTACGATGTCCTTAAACCTTATAGACTACGATCTCTCTAAACCGAACTGTGGGGTCCTTAAACTTATGGACCGAGATGTCCTTAAACTAACATTGGACCAACATGTCCTTAAACTGGTAATCGACCGCAATGTCCCTAAACTAAACAATAGAGGCCAAATGCTCTCTTGTTGGATCTAAACGATCCTGTTAAGTTGATCTTAGTCTAAAAATTGGACTAACGTATCCTTAACATACGTTTAAGTTGATCTTAGCCTCAAATGAGGCTAACGTATCCTTAAACCCAAACCCCAAACCCAAATCTAAGAAGATACGGATTTGGACTAATCCACGCCCTACGGGCGACAACATAAATTAGTCTCCGTATACAATCCGCGGGCAACCAAACACAAAAACAAACACCCACGACACGAAGTGACCATCTGGAGAAGGAGAAAGTGGTAACCGCGATGCGGTAGCGTAATTAACTGCAGGGGCTTGAGCCTGCAGGGAAGAGCGTCCCCACAATCAAAAACCCCTCAAACGAGGGGGAATCTGACGACGTCTGCTATATCGGTCGCATCCGTTTAAACCTTCGGTACATGGTGCCATAAATCAACTTAGCATCTTCGGAGAGGTGGACGGATAGCACCAATTAGCATCTGCCCTGAATTTCAGGCAAGACGTTCACCGCGTCTTCGTCGCGTCTTACGGCGGGGAACAAGTATGACGTCGAAAGAAAACATCGGCTTCTTTTTCTTCTTTGAGTGAGTGCCGGGAGCCGATAACACAAGCTTGCGCTTGGCGGGCAATTTAGGGCGATGAGTCCCTATCTCTGCACCCACACTGGACTCGGGTGACGCCGCAGCTACCGCTTTTTAAGGCACACGGGGTAGGGGCAGCTCACGTATAACACCTTTTACCACAGCCACAGCGGCTTCTCTCAAGGGAGGATGGACGATGGTCCGTCGCTTCAGAAGAACGTTTGGATTACCCGCTGGGGCGGTGCCCTTGCGGTCAAGCAATAATCGTTTTTCTTCTCTAATAACGGCGCCCATCAAATGCTGGTACCACGCTACATATACGTTCAGGGCTTTTGGAACGCAACTCGGCTCACTAATAAAGAAATTGGAGCCGGTGTTCAGCCGCATAAAATAGTGCAATGTGCTCCAGATACCCTCTTTAGTAACAGCTGGCTCAGCTAAGAAGGCCTCAAGCGGGATGCCCTGATTATAACTTAATTGCTGGGCGAAACGATGTGGGTTGTACCTCATGAACAACGCCGAATCATTCTGCCTAAACACGAGAAAGCCCGGCCTGATGGAGTATAACAGAAGAATTTTCCGAGCTTTCAAGATAGAGGCCCCGTCTTTAAAAATGTCCCGTAATGGCTGCACCGTTTTTGCGGATTCTTTACCGACGGTTAGAACCTTATCGGTAAAGGTTATGCCATCTCCAACCATGCACGGACGAAGGAGAAAACCCCTGGCTTCCCGTTGTGTCGGATTTACAATGGATGCGTCAACTAACAGCATGATCCGAGGGAAGTTATACTTGTCATAGAAGCAAGGCCTTTTGTGGGCACCGAAAATGCCAAGCATGTGTAGCTCGATCCATGACATAAAATAATGCATCGAGAAGTTCACGTGATGTACCCCTGGTTCAGTAGTGTCTGCCGCCAAGCTGAGGCCGTGATACAAATGTGCTAACCCAGCGACCCCAACGGCCACTTGCATCCCAATAACCATTTGGTGAGCTGGATAAAAAAACGGACGGCCTCATATGGTGAGGGTGCATGGGAAACACAAACCAGCTTAGCCATAGCCCGAGGAACCCCAAAAAGAACGCTTCTTCATCGATCCCAGAAGCTGCAACCTCTGCGAAAGAGACGACCAGGGTGTTGGGGAGAAAGAAACTCCTCTGATCTGCTTCCGCTGCCGGCTGGTTGTCCAAACCAAAACCAAAAGGATCATCGAGTTTGGAAAATTTCATGGTTTCCTTCGATAGGACTTCTGAGCGGAGAAAACGGGCGATGAAATCTGTGAAATTAACCCCACGGCCACCGGATTCGAGAAAAAAGCTCTCGTAGATATTCAACACCTTAATTAAACTGGGGAATTGATGTTGAATGGAGTTCTCAGGGGTAAGGCCTGTCATCACCGACTTGGTAGCAAAGACGTACTCGTCCGGAGGAATCAGCTCCTCATAGTGTTCTCCCTTAACCGGTAAGCCAGAAACCTCTGCAAACTCCTCTAAAGAGATTGAGACTTCTCGATCCAACAGAAGGAAGGTGTAGATCGGAATATTCCATTGCTCCAGAAAAGCCTTGACCCACCAGGCAGGAGACGTAGAATATTGGAAAAAAGAAGCGTAAATGGCGGGATACAACCCGAGTTTCAGCAGCTGCGACTTCTTGGCTGACAAAATATAGCGGGCCCATTGCAAATACCCAGCTGGATGATGAGGAGTTAGGCCTATCATATATGGTTGTCCCCAAGGGCGCGACTCGCCTTGACAGATACGTCGCCACAAGGTATCCAAAGCCATTGGAGGCTGTACGGGTATTGTAGCCATAGAGGGCTGAAGGAGACCCTCTGAAGTCCAGTTAACCTCCTCCACGGTATAGTTCACCGGGGGTGGGTCGGCATAGTGGATCGCCGAAATAGGCTCCGAAGGTTCTGCATAAGAGAAGCTCCGTCGACCTCTGATAATTTGACTGTACCATATTCCCCAAAAATGAAGATTCTTTTGTTCTGGGTCATGATCTTTGATTAGTACGAGCACTTCCCTGTCAAGAGGTGCCTCGGGGAATCCGCTTTCCGAATGGACAAACGGGAAAGAAATGTCGAAAGACATAGTACCTATGCGAAAAAGAGCAAAAAAATTAGCCGTCAATGCTACAGCTCAAGTTATGGCACTTGGTACTTTAATTTCGTACGACACTGCAATGCAGTGAAAGGGGACCAAAGGGGACCCACACAATCTAGATGATGGCTCATCATTAATAAAACATCCTCATCATTTGATGGGATAGTCATTAAATGGGGAAATCCTAAAAGGATTCTCATTTAATGAGGGCCCCTCGGGCCAAGGAGTAAATCTCCCTTGGGAGTAGTGCTCTTTAACAGATATGACAATCTGTCATAATTAATGATGAAGGAATAAAAATTCCCCCAAAAATATTGAAGAGCTACGCTCTGAAGATGGAATAAGCCATCAAAAACTTTAAGATGCAAAGATTTATTAAGTTAAAAACTCTGAGATCTTTAAGATCTGCAAAATGAACTCTAATAGTTCTTCTTTAAAAATGGGTTAAGAAACCCTACGAAAGATCTCTTTAGATCTATAAGAGCAAAGCTCTGTTAACAAAACCCTAAAAAGGTTTCCTTAGATCTATGATCTGAAAAGAGCAGGGCTCTGTTAATGGGTGAAACCCTAAATTATTAACTAATCCCTTCAAAGATTTAAATCTTTACCTAAATTTTTGACAGAGTTTTGTCCCTAAGAAAGTTCTTAAGACAAAGAGATATGCTCTGAAGGAGAATTAATTCTCAGAAAATAAGAAAGGAGATGAACAGAAATCATCTTAAGGGCCAAAGGCCCTATTTATAGACACTGAGAGCCGTTTCAACTTCTGAGTTGATCCAATGGCATAGATGCTGCCACTGATGCACTCATGTGTAGGCCACGTGAGCGCAACGGTGGGGGGAATTTGTTTCCCCTATCAGAGTAAAACTCTGTTCAAATTTTGAAATTTGAAATGAAGCAGCGCCAGCGCTGAGAGTCAAAGACTCTGATACAGCGCTCACATGCAAAGCACGAGAGCGCTCGCGCTAGCAGCGCCAGCACTGAGAGTCAAAGACTCTGAGGTAGCGCTCACGTGCAAAGCACATGAGCGCTAGCGCTAAGAGCGTTGCACTCTAAGCAGCGCACCACGTGCAAAGCACGTGAGCGCTAGCGATAGAACAAAATGTTCTCGGCCCTTGGATCAAAGATCCAACGAACATGATTAAAAATCATCAATTGACCAGAATAAAAATCTGTTAAGAAAACATTTCTCAGAATCTTTCCAAACAGGAAAGATTATGCTCTAAAAATCAGAGCACCGTTGGATCAATGATCCAATAGTGATTAAAAATCACCAAAATACAGAATAAATTCTGTATGGGAAAGATTTTCCAATCTTGTTAAAAACAAGAAGATTGCCTTTTGTGAAACAGAAGCCCTAGGATCAAAGATCCAACGGTGGGGAAATCCCTAAATCAATTAGAGAAAAGATCCCTTCAACCGATTCAACAAATCAGCCTACCCTATATAAATTCCCCAAGACTTGAAGTCTCATAGAGAGGAACCCCCCCCCAAACTTTGAGAAAGTTTAAAGAGAAGAGCAAGCTCTCAGAAAGAGAAGAATTTCTTCAAGGTAAATAAAACAGAGAGATGAAAATATCTCATAAGAGAAGAAGAACCTATTTCTTTTTCTAAGATCATAGATCTATAAGACGAATTGTCTTTCACAAAAAAGATCATAACATCTCATTGTAAAAAGGGGGGAGAATAATTCAATTCTCTTAGGATCACAGATCCATAAAAGCAAAGCCTTTCACCAAAAACATAAGAGATTGAAACATCTCCTATAAAATAAGAACTTTGTTCTTAGATCCACGAGACAAAGTCTCTTATAAGAGAGAATTTAATTCTCAGAGAACAGAGCTGCCTAAAAAGAGCCTTAGCGCTCTAATTAAAAGAAGCGCTTCAGCGCTCTAAAACCTAGCGCACGGCGCTGCAGAGCCCTAGCGCTCCATTTAAATGAAGCGCTTCAGCGCTCCAAATTTAGCGCACAGCGCTGCAGAGCCTTAGCGCTCCAAATTTAAAAAAGCGCTCTGCGCTCATTGACTGGCGCTCAGCACCAAGTGCGCCACGTGCTCCTTACGTGTGCGCTACTTCATAATAAGCGCTTTGCGCTCATTGACTGGCGCTCAGCGTCAAGCGCGCCACGTGCTCCTCACGTGTGCGCTGAGAAAACATAAATTGTTCTTTAATAATAAAGCCCAGAGCCATAATGAGTGCTCAGCACTCAATAAAAGACCAAAAGTTGTCAGGACCAATGCTCGGCATTGTTAAATGAAAAAGGACTGAGCCTAATTAAATGTCCAACATTTTAACTAAATGGGCCGAGCCCAAGTTGGCCACAGATCTCTAATTCAGATTAATTGAGCCCATATGCTCATAAATCTTTGGTCTTAGTCCCAAATTGGACTACAGATCTCCCAACCAATATTGGTTTAAGGGTACATCTCTTCACTCCTCTGATATTTGTCGTTGTAATCCTTCAACGTCTTCAGAGAGGTGACAGGTCCCGACAACCAGATATTCTACGGATTGTAGGGTCCTTAAACTCATGGAATATAATGTCCTTAAAACTTTACAGACTATGATGTCTCTAAACTACCACGGATTGTGAGGTCCTTAAACTCATAGACTATGATGTCCTTAAACTTTACAGACTATGATGTCTCTAAACTACCACGGACTGTGAGGTCCTTAAACTCATAGACTATGATGTCTTTAAACTTTACAGACTATGACGTCTTTAAACTCCATGGACTATGATGTCCTTAAACTTATAGACCGCAAAGTCCCTAAACTAAAACAATAGAACCCAAATACTCTTTTGTTGGATCTAAATGATCCTGTTAAGTTGATCTTAGTCTAAAGTTAGACTAACGTATCCTTAACAAACGTTTAAGTTGATCTTAGTCTCAAATGAGATTAACGATTCTTAAACCCAAACCTAAAACCAAATCTAAAAAGATACGGAGTTGGACTAATCCACGCCCTATGGGCGACAACATAAATTAGTCTCCGTATACAATACACGGGCAACCAAAAATAAAACAAACACACACAACACGATGTGACCATCTGGAGAAGGAGAAAGTGGTTACCGCGATGCAGTAGTGTAATTAACTGCAGGGGCTTGCGCCTGCAGGGAAGAGCGTCCCCATAATCAAAAACTCCTTAGATGAGGAGGAATCTGACGAAGTCTGCTACAACGGATGCATCTGTTTAATCCTCCGATACACGGTACCATAAATCAACTTGGTATCTTCGGAGAGGTGGACGGATAAAAACAAATAGCATCTGCCCCCAAATTTAGGCAAGACGTTTGTCTTCCTGTTTTTCGGCGGCGAACATGCATGGCTCACTACTCTGTGGTACGAGAAATATATGAGATTGTCGGTCATTTTTGCTTCGTAAGGCCTCTTCGACTCCGGTAATTATAGACTGTTGTTCAGGGCATTCTTGAATAGCTTGCGGACCTTATCCTTCCTGAATGAGTAGACTTTGTTCTTCTTCTCCTCCAGGGAAGGCCCTTCTCCTCCTAGCACTGGCTTTCGAGCTCGGTCTATTTTTGATCCGCCTGCCTTTCTCTTATCTTCATTGTCGGACGCATTGAAGGCATTGGTCTTGTTGGAGCTCCCATTTTTACGGTTGTCGTCTTTTCTGCCCGTCCAAGACTTGTCACCCTGAGAGTCCGGGGTAGACTATTGCTTCGAGCGTTCCAACATTTAAACTCTCTTGTTCAACTCTTGAAATGTCTTAAGGCCTGCTGTATATAAAAATGGGACCATCCAATTGTTGAGGCTCCCAATAAGAAGGCTGATGGACTGGTCCTGTTCTAGCGGCGGTTCGCACTTGACCGTGAGATTACGCCATCGGGCGATAAAGTCTGTGTTGCTTTCGTTCTTCCCCGGCTTGGTCCTCACAATGTCAGCAATGAAGATTTTATCACTGACACTTACGAACCTTTGCCGAAACAGAGACTCCATTTGGGCAAAAGTAGCGACAGACCCATCTGGTATGCTCACGTACCAGTCGAAAGCGACACCGGTCAGGCTGTTGACAAACTAATGAAGAAGGAGTGCATCATTGCCCCCTATATTTGCGCATGACGCTTTAAAGTGGGCAACGTGCTGATTTGGGTTTCCCGTCCCGTCAAATCTTCCGAACTTAGGAATGACATAGCCGCTGAGGAACTCGATGAGATCGTACTGTGCAGGATATGGCCGCCCACTACTGCCAATTTCTTTCCAAGCTTCGGCTTCGTCCACCGATATTTTAACCTTGCTGGCGACCAAATCCATTATCCGATCTTGTGTTAGAGGGATAGTGCCATTTTGGGCCAAGGCATCCCTAGAAGTGGAATGTGGCCGTCTCTCACGTGGCTCACCTATACTCGGACCTAAAGGGACAGGCATCGGTTGCTTCGGGTCATTATCGCCCGGCTCATGAGTGGAAACTTATGCTTGATTGGATGGCGTCCAGGAAATTTGAGCTGTGAGCTGCATCATGACATTCGTCAAGTCGTCGATTTTGGAGTAAAGCTTGGCCATCTCTTTATCTTTGCTCCTGAGCTGTTTTCGGAGCTTTTGAAGCAGCTCTTACTCTGCGGTCCTGGGGCAGAAAGTCGTTTCTTCCTCTCTGTCCGAGCTTGACTCCATATGGACTAAGGGGTCTTTCTGCTTATCGGCTTCATCGAGAGGGTTTTCATCCTTCAGCGGAGGCGGCTGATCTTGGGAAGTGGCAACCATTGTAACGACTCTGAAATTCCTGTACAGAAATTTCTTGTTATTATACAGAAAAGGGTGTTACAGCCTGTGTAAGAGTTATAACTTAAATTTGTTTAATAAAAACAAGAAATAACTTGTAGCTCATTGGTAAAATCTCAACACTACTGTGATATAGCCTGTGCGTTCGAATCCCATCAGTCCCATTTATTTTTTAAAGATTTTTTTAAAAAAAAAAATCGGAAGCCTAAGAGTTGCACGTGCAATTCACGGAGAAACGAAAAGTTTCAAAAAAATCAAACAGGCGCAAAGAGGAGTAAACACCCAATTTGACACGTGGCACGAATCTCGAGACAAGACCCTAAGATCCGACCTCCTGTTTCCTTCTTTGGGCTGACGTTGACGGGTCAATTGGCTCCAACCGTCTCCGTGCTTTGCACACTTGTCCCTTCGACTCCCCTCATCTCCCCTGCACAGTTTGATTTCCTTACAATTAAACAGTGACCTTTAAATTCACCATTTAACACCATTTTAATTCTTTTAATCCATATTTTTAATTCCCAAGCCATAATTCTTCACTATAAATACCATCCCATGCCCTAGCTCTCTCCCATTCTAAAATTTCTAGTAAAAATTCTCTCAAACTCTCTAATTACCAAGTGGAGTTAAGCAGCTAAGTGGAGTAGCGAGCCAAACTCGACGACCGAAGCCTTTCCAACGACACTACAATGCCCGAAGGCTTCCCCTTATCCTTGTTAACGCTTTAAACTAGTAAGTCACTCTTCTCTCCATTTCTCTCATCTCAGTTCGTCTTCTAAGAAAATATCGACAAAAGTGGAGTTAACACGTAAGAACCTTCTCATTTAAATATTTTATCATGCTTGATAAGTCTACATGTCACATAATCACCCAAATATATTTTTAAAACAAAACTCACATCTTTTATCTTTTGACGTAACCAAAATTTCATGTTCAATAATAAAATAACGGACCTTTTCATTAAAATATCATGAATTTTAGTATAACCTTTCTCAATAACTAGTTTATCTACTTATTAGGAAAACTTCACGGAGTAATGACTTACCCCACACATACACTATGGTTTCATAGCACGGTATTCCAATATATGGTTTATTTAAAGAATAGGTTTTACATTAAAATACCACGCCCTTTCAAAACGGGCTTCTTTTAATCGGTATTTTTGGAATCCTTGGCAATTACGCCTCTACAGTCCTCGTTAGGGGACCCGCTAATGGATGGTGCGGATTATCTTACATCCTGGGGATAGTAGAGCGAGATGTAGAATTCCTCACGGAGTATTCGGTCTCGAAAGGAAATAAAATTACGGTTTTTAAGAAATACGACTTTTCTAAATAAATATTAAATTTTGGAAAATTATATAAAACTATGAATTCATATTTTCAATAAAAATATATTATGAAATTGTTTTCTTTTAAAATGAAATATTAATTTTTTTTAAATAAAATACCAACAAGTTTCCAAAAGAGCTAGTTTTTCATAAAAAATACCATAAACTTTTAAAAGCTATGTTTTTATCACTAAAACAGCCCAACAATTAAAATACATGTGTTCCCCTCCGAAAGACGGCGCGACGCAGGGACGTCTTGCCTGAGATTCGGGGCAGATGCTAATTGGTGCTATCCGTCTACCTCTTCGAAGATGCCAAGTTGATTTATGACACCATGTATCGAAGGTTTAAACGGATGCATCCGATGTAGCAGACTTCGTCAGATTCCCCCTCGCTTGAGGGGTTTTTGATTGTGGGGACGCTCTTCCCTGCAGGCGCAAGCCCCTGCAGTTAATTACGCTACCGCATTGCGGTAACAACTTTCTCCTTCTCCAGTTGGTCACTTCGTGTCGTGTGTGTTTGTTTTGTGTTTGGCTGCCCGTGGATTGTATACGGAGACTGAGTTATGTCGTCGCCCGTAGGGCGTGGACTAGTCCAAATCCGTATTATCTTAGATTTGGGTTTGAGGGTTGTGTTTAAGGATACGTTAGCCTCATTTGAGACTAAGATCGACTCAAACGTTTGTTAAGGATACGTTAGTCTAGTTTTTAGACTAAGATCAACTTAACGGGATCGTTTAGATCCGACAAGAGAGCAATTAAGAGAGCCATGTTGCTTAGTTTAGTGACATTGGTGTCAATAGGTAGTTTAAGGACATTGCAGTCCAGTGTTAGTTTTAAGACGTTGCGGTCAAGGTTAAGGACATCATAGTCCGTGGATTTAAGGACTCCACAGTCCGATGTTAGTTTTAAGACATCACGGTCAAGGTTAAGGACATCATAGTCCGTTGTTAGTTTTAAGACATTCCGGTCAAGGTTAAGGACCTCATAGTCTATGGGTTTAAGGACCCCACAGTCCGGCGTTTAGTTTTAAGACATTATGGTCAAGGTTAAGGACCTCATAGTCCATGAGTTTAAGGACCCCACAGTCCGTATCAATGTGTGGTCATCGGGACCCGTCACCTCTTTGAAGACGTTGAGGAATTACAACGCCAAGTATCAAAGGAGTGAAGAGATGTACCCTTAAACCAAGGTAGATTAAGTGATCTGTATTCCAATTTGGAAACTAAGATCAATTATTATATTATGAGCCCATTGGCCCAGTTAAGTTTGAATTGAGGGCTTATGGCCAGCTTGGGCTAAGTCCAATCATGTTTGGGATATTGGCCCTCTGTTGGTTCTTTGAAGGAGAGGTTTTGCCTCTAGAAACTTAGCCAATTGGGCTAAAGCTAGTGTTAAACACTAAAGACCAACAGTGTTGAACACTGGGAATAAGGTTAACAAGTTAGTGTTAAACACTAAAAGATAATCAGTGTTGAACACTGGGAACAGAGTTTTCAAATTAGTTTTAAACACTAAGCAAATCAGTGTTAAACACTGTAAATAGAGTTTTCCAATCAGTGTTAAACACTAAGAAAATCAGTGTTAAACACTGGGGACAAAATCTCCAGACTAGTGTTAAACACTAAGGAGAGAAGGGTCACGTGTGGACACGTGAGAGCGTCCTGATTCCCCTTATTTTATTCAGTCAAAAGTATTGAATACTTTGAAGTATCACGTGCTGTCACGTGATGAGAATTTGGGAGTTTATTTGTTAGAGCTTCAGCCAAGGGGTCACGTGAGAGCGCCCTGCTTTTTCCTTTATTTTGTTCTACAGATAAGTGTTTAACACTTTTAATTCTGAAAGCCATTACGTGTGGGCACGTGATGGGGGCTCACGCTTTAATATATTAGAATGTTCATTAGGGGTCACGTGTTGACACGTGAGGGAGCCCTAGAGCTCTTTGCTGTTTCTTTTGCCTTTTTCTCTGTGTGCTTTAGAGATCACGTGGGGCACGTGAGGCATTGCCTCGAAGTTCTTTTTTATGGATCTTTGTGGGAGTCACGTGGTAACACGTGAGGTGTTGCTTCAAAGTTCTTTTCTGTGGATCTTTGCAGGGGTCACGTGGTATCACGTGACTCTGGTTCTTTACATGTTTTAAAGATCTGTTCACCTTTTTAAGAATTAAATTCTTCATAGGGTTAAACCCTAACAACAAACTTTAGAGAAATTAAATTCCTATTTTCTTCTGAAGAATTATATTCTTAAATAGGGTTAAACCCTAATTTCCTTTTTTTAAGGGAATTAAATTCCTGTGAGTTTGAGAGAATTATGTTCTCAATTAAGGTTAAACCCTAGTTCTGTTCATTTTAAAGGAACTAAATTCCTATAACATAGGGTTAAACCCTAATTTTATCCCAAAGGAATTGAATTCCTATCATTTTGTGAGAATTAAATTCTCAAAACTCAGTTCCTCCTCTGTGTTTCAGATCTGCATGGCAGGATCTCAACCCAATGAGAATTAAATTCTCAATTCATGGGGAGATGTGCACTTTGCAGATCCTCCACCAGAGAAAGAACTAAGTTCTTTTCTTTATATAAGAGTTAAACTCTTTTGAGAATTAAATTCTCTTTGAAGCCTCCCTTTTCTTTTCTTACCTAAGGTTTTCCTTTTGCAGAGAATCAAAGGCTCTATATCTCTCTCTCTGTGTATCAAAAGAAAAGGTCCAGAGGTTCCTTCTTTTCTCTTCTTTTCTTGGCTCCTATTTATAGGAGAAGGAAAAGAATCAATCTGTTTAGTAAATCTCTCATTGAGAGATTTGATTTATATTTATCATTAATCTGGGCCTTTAGATTGTTGGGTGAATTTTATTCACCATTGGATTTTAAATCCAAAGATATTTCTTTGTTATTTCGGTTAGATTTAGGGGGAAATCTTTCCAAGTCCAAGATTTTTCCATAAATTGGTGATATTTAATCACCTTTAGGTTTTTAATCCAACGGTTTTAGATAATCCTTCTTCATTTTGGAAAGATTTGAAAGATTTATCCTCAGAATTTAATTCTGTTAAAGAATAAGGCTCTTAAAGCCGGTCACGTGTGGCCACGTGACCCCTGGAATGGGCTTCTCTTCTTTTGCGCTCTATTCTCTGGCCGCTGCTTAACCATCACGTGCCAACACGTGACCACTGGTCACGTGTGAGCACGTGATGCCTGTTCTGAAGCTTCCTCTTGACTTTTAATTAGAGAACAAATATGCTCTGTGCCGCTGCTTGACTATCGCGTGCCAACACGTGACCACTGGTCACGTGTGAGCACATGATGCCTCTTCTGAATCTTTTCCTGATTTTTTAATCAGGGAACAAATGCCCCCACAGCGTTGTTCTCATATGTCTGCACGTGAGTGCAACGCTATCACTTTTGTGACCATCGGATCTGCTTTGGGAGTAGGGTAGATGAAACGTTTTCCATCCCATCCTATAAATGCCCATGTCTTTTCAGAAGAGCCTCCACTTTGCTCATCTTCCGCCTTTGAAAACTTCCTTCTCTTGAGAATTTAATTCTCTTTTTCCAGAGCTTAGTTCTCTGCCTTGAAAAATTTTCAGAGTTTAACTCTGTTCAGGAAAGACTCTTCCTTTCAGGTAATGATGTTGAACGATCGAAGAACCTTCACTTAAAAAAACTCTATAGATTTTAAATCCACATCAAGGGTTTCACCCTTTTAACATGAACCCATTTTTTCTTCAAGTTCTTCAACAAGAACAGAAAACCATCTAATCTTCAAACTGTAGATCTCTTAGGGCTTTTCTAATCTTCAAGGAAGATGATAATGTCGGTTGTTTTCCATGGAATTTAATTCCATCCCAAGGAGCTCTGGCTCTAAAACAAAATTTTCTGGGAATTTAATTCCATTTTTCAAAAAGGAATTTAATTCCTCTGAAGAACTAAGTTCTTCCTAGAGAACTTCATGGGTTTTACTGCCCTGAGTCATCTTCTTCACAACTCAGAAGAAAAGGTTTGTAATAGATTCTCATGATCTTTATTTCAGGTATCATGGATGCCCATATGTACGATCTTGACGAAATCATTTCTTACGGGAATATTCGTGCGCTGGGCCGTAGCCAGAACCAGGAGTTCACCAACGCTCAATGTGCTGAGATCATGAGCCGCTTCGACGAGTATAATGGTCGGCTACTCCCTCGTCGCTCTTCTTTTCTGAGACTCATCGTGCTAGCGATCTGGGAGGCGCTCCCTCTCTTTTGCACTGGCGTGCCGCTCAGGGCATTGGACGCCGCCGAGGATAAGGTACATTCGGTGTACCTGATGAGCCTAATCTCGAAGAGGAGGTGAGACAACCTCATTGATCTCTTGCACCAGGCTTTTCAGCAGTCGGCCATACTTGCTGCCTATCGGAGAGTAGAAGACATTCGTGAGGACCCCGACGCTTGTGACCGCGAGAGAAAACATACTCGGATGGTTCGAAGTGCTTGGAGGGTCTTGGACAAAGCCAAGTTTTAGTTTCTCAATCCGTGCCCCGCGTCTGAGGTCTTGCCGTTGTAATCGTTTTTCCCTTTTTTTTATTTTGTATGAACTTTTTAAAGTATGAATGATAAGTTTTATCGTGCCCTTCTGTGTTTGCATGCCCCCCCTTTTTTTTGCGGAATTTTGTCACTTTTGCTACTGTTGCTGCTGATGTGTTTAGTGGGTAAAGCACTATTTCACTTTTCAGTACACGTCGAGTTTGGTGCTCACGTGCTCCGCACATGGGGTCCTTTTGATGGGGCTGTTTAATTTTTCATGCCATATTTTTGTGCACAGCATTAGATGCAGAAAAGGAGCCTTGGAAATAGTTCCATCTCCTTGATTTCCAATGCCTTCCCTTTTTTGGGCCTTGGAAATAGTTCCACCATGCAAGATTCTCCGTGCGCAGCATTTAACGCCCCTCTTTATAACCTGAGGCCATGGCCTTCTTTTCTCTTCATAGAGAAATTTATTCCCAACTTAGTGCGATTTATCTTGAGGAAACAACTGGGTGCCATGGCCTGCAACCGCCCTCATGCTCGTCGACAGTCATGGGAAGTTCCTATCGAGGAGATGATCCCCCGCTTTGCCGCACGATTGGTGGATCCCCTCTTTACCGACGACGAATACGACTCAGCGGCATATGAACTCTCGATCCACAGGGGGTCTCCCCTCCCAATGGGCTCCCTTTGGCTCCGGATGATTCTTGCTGCCGTGCTTGCTGACATCCCTCCTCACCCAGTGGAGATGACCCTGGCGATGCTTGACGCAGCTGAAGACAAGCTCGAGTGTTTTCACGAAGCGTGTCTGATCACTCAGGCTCTGAAAGATTGCTCGGTTCACCTGTTGGGCCAAATAAGAGCCCGACGGGCTATTATGTCTGCTTTTGCAGACGAACATGGCGCCAATCGGTGGGGAGCCACTCCCTGTGAAAATCGTCACTTTGATGTGCTGGAGAAGGCGGCGAGGGAGTTAGAAAATTTTGAATACTGCTTTGTTCACCCTTGTGCCACTGATCCCTTGTTTGGCGATCTTTTCCCAGTAGTGTAGTATGCTTAAATCGATGTACTCTTTTTGTCATTGGCTGTTGTATGCTTTTCTGTTGAATTTTCATGTTTGCCGAGTACTCGTATGTGCGTCTTGCTTGCGTAAATGAGCTTCGTATTTCTCCATGGAAATTTTCTTTAATTGCGAGTACTATCGTTATGTTGCATGCACATCAGAGCTTTGGGTATCATTTCCTTTCGAATATTCATATAGTTGTAAATGCATGCTCAGTAGGATACGCATCGGAGATTTTCCTTGTTGCCTCCCATATCAGGTAATTAGTGCGTGTTCTAGATCGAGTATTGCCGTCGAATGGAGGCTTGTTTATACAGTGCTCAAGTGTACCCGTCTTTCCTCGGAGGTTGTGGCTGCGAAAGCAAGTTTGCGAGGTTTGATTGAGCGGTGCGCGGCGAACATGGTGTCGTGCGAGAAGAGGCTCGGCCGCAAATTCTCGGAAAGGGAGTTGGCCTCTAAGGCATTGAGCGGGTTTCCAGCCTTACAGCCAAAGCCAATAAAGCGTATGAACTCTGGCGGGCACTTCAAGAGTCTATCAGAGAGGTGGTGGCTCTTGATAAAGCTGTCGTGTTCACTCGCGAAAGGGTCGAAGCTCACAAGGTTACTGAGAAAGAGCTCGAAGGCCGGCTCGCCTCGTATCAGGCCCAGCGGGCTCAGGCAGAGGCCCGTCTTCTGGCGATCCTGAATCATGAAGCTATGGCCCAGCAAAAGCAGGATGAGCTAGCAAAATTGCTAAATCGCCCGTCGGCTTGAAAAATTTGTATCTTTTCCTTTCTTTTTGTACACACTCCTGAATGAGAGTATCTTCCTTTTGTTCTTTCATGAATTGTACTTTTTATTCATTTTGGTTTATGAATAAAGACATATTTTCTTCTCAATGGTGTGTCTCCTTTTATTGAATGTGTTCTGCGGACAATTTATCTAGGTCTCCTTGCGGGGCAGCGATGGCTTAGGATGTTTTCCAAGGTACCGTAGTTTAAAGATATCGCGGTCAAGGTTAAGGACATCATAGTCCATGGGTTTAAGGACTCCACAGTCCAACGTTAGTTTTAAGACATCACGGTCAAGGTTAAGGACCTCATAGTCCGTGGATTTAAGGACTCCACAGTCCGATGTTAGTTTTAAGACATCACGGTCAAGGTTAAGGACCTCATAGTCCGTGGATTTAAGGACTCCACAGTCCGATATTAGTTTTAAGACATCACGGTCAAGGTTAAGGATCTCATAGTCCGTGGATTTAAGGACTCCACAGTCCAATGTTAGTTTTAAGACATCACGGTCAAGGTTAAGGACCTCATAGTCCGTGGATTTAAAGACTCCACAGTCCGGCGTTAGTTTTAAGACATCACGGTCAAGGTTAAGGACCTCATAGTCCGTGGATTTAAGGACTCCACAGTCCGATGTTAGTTTTAAGACATCACGGTCAAGGTTAAGGACCTCATAGTCCGTGGATTTAAAGACTCCACAGTCCACGAACGCGTGGTTACTGGGACCCGTCACCTCTTTGAAGACGTTGAGGAATTACAACGCCACATATCAAAGGAGTGAAGAGATGTACCCTTTAACCAAGGTGAAATCAGTCTAGAATCATGGTGGTTGATCGTTAGTTTTAAGACATTACGGTCGAGGTTAAGGACATCATAGTCCGTGGATTTTAAGGACTCCACAGTCCGGTGTTTGCTCTGGATGCTTCACACGGGTTCATTGCCATGCTCTGCGAGGACCAGGCTCTGCTCTGGGCGTTTTCCGCGGGGTCAAAGAGTGACGTTATCCGCGTTCCACATGACCAGGAATTTTGCACTAGATGCTTCACACGGGTCCACTGCCGTGTTCGGCGAGGACTAGGCTCCGCTCTGGATGCTTCACACGGGTTCACTGCCGTGTTCTGTGAGGACCAGGATCCGCTCTGGACGTTTTCCACGGGGTCAAAGAGTGACGTTATCCGCGTTCCACGTGACTAGGAATTTTGCACTAGATGCTTCACACGGGTTCACTGCCGTGTTCGGCGAGGACTAGGCTCCGCTCTGGATGCTTCACACGGGTTCACTGCCGTGTTCTGCGAGGACCAGGATCCGCTCTGGACGTTTTCCACGGGGTTAAAGAGTGACGTTATCCGCGTTCCACGTGACCAGGAATTTTGCACTAGATTCTTCACACGGGTTCACTGCCGTGTTCGGCGAGGACTAGGCTCCGCTCTGGATGCTTCACATGGGTTCACTGCCGTGTTCTGCGAGGACCAGGATCCGCTCTGGACGTTTTCCACAGGGTCAAAGAGTGACGTTATCCGCGTTCCACGCGACCAGGAATTTTGCTCTGGATGCTTCCCATGGGTTCACTGCCGTGTTCGGCGAGGACCAGGCTCCGCTCTGGATGCTTTACACGGGTTCATTGCCGTGCTCTGTGAGGACCAGGATCCGCTCTGGACGTTTTCCACGGGGTCAAAGAGTGACGTTATCCGTGTTCCACGTGACCAGGAATTTTGCTCTAGATGCTTCACACGGGTTCACTACCGTGTTTGGCAAGGACTAGGCTCCGCTCTGGACGTTTTCTACGGGGTCAAAGAGTGACGTTATCCGCGTTCCACGTGACCAGGAATTTTGCTGATTGTATCCGCATTTCACGGAATGAGGGTTTGACTCTTGGTGATCTGTATATCGCCGAGCCATGGAACTGGGAGTTGCCGCTGTTCCGCTTCGCTTGAAGTTGTATCCGTTGTTACAAGACGAGTGTTGAGACGATCTCTAGATCACTTGTGGCCCGTCGAGATTTGGCTTCTTCTTATGATGAAACCTGGGAGAGGAGTATGATCCCTTCTTTGTTTGCGCCCCTGGATTGTATACAGGGATAGATGTAACATCACCTGTAGGGCGTAAATTTCATTTTTATTTTATTTCTTTTTCCGCGATGCTCTATCATTTCAGCTTTTACATCGCGAAGGTCGCGATTGCCCCATCATTTCGGATATTTTTCACGGCGCCCAATCATTTCGGCTATATATTTTATTTTTACTCGCTGCTTTTTATTGTGAGTTGCCCAATCATTTCGGCTATTTTTCATGCATACATTTTTACTTGCTAATTTTTATTGCAAGTTGCCCCATCATTTCGGCTATTTCTTATGCATGTGTGGCTCGCTAGCCTTTTCGCTGCAAGCTTGGATTTTAGACACCGATTTCGGCATCAGCACCGCTACAACTGGGATGTTGCCAGGAGCGAATCATCATTTGCCTCTGTCGATGTTGAACAGAGGTGGCTTAGTAAACAGAGTTAAGGGTCCTGCCGACTAAGGCTTTTGACTTCATGAGCCGTAAGGGTCTCACAAAGGGATTTCTCCCTACAAGTCGTGAGGATCTCATAGGCGTGTTTTCTCCTTAGGAATCGTGAGGACTCCTAAGTGTATGGCCTCTTGTAAGTCGTAAGGATCTTACAAGAGAGTTTTCTCCTTATAAGTCGAGAGGACTCACAAGGGTTGTTCAGCGTGCGAACATATCCCTAGTCACGGGTGGGACTTTGTTAGGGAAATGTTTATTCGCGCCCGTGGATTGTATACAAGGGTCAGTATTGAGCCACTTGTAGGGCATAAATTGAAGGTTGTGGGGGTTGTTTAAGAACAGGTTCAGGTCTCTATAACTTAAGACTTTCAAGTCTTATGAGCCGTGAGGGTCCCATAAGAGAGTTCTCCTTACGAGTCGTGAGGATCTCGCAAGTGTAATTTCTCCTTAGGAATCGTGGGGATTCCTAAGTGTGCTGCTCCCTTGTGAGTCGTAAGGATCTCACGCGGGTGGTTCCTCCTTACAAGGTCGAGAGGACCCTGCAAGTGTCTTTTAACGAGGTTGCGCCCTTTCAGGTTTTCACAAACACTCGCCGGTAGCCCTGCTATTTTTACTCACGGAGCCCTTTCGGGTTTTCATCCGTACCCTTTTTGCTTATGGAAATACCGTTTTTATTATTATTTTTTTATTTTTATTTTTATTTTTTATTCTTTTTTTTATCGGCTTTGGGATGCTGCAATCCACCGTGGTTTATCGACATCTCGGTCAACAGCCAGTTTTAGGACATAGTGGTCCATTGTTAGTTTAAGGACGTTTCGGTCCATTATTAGTTTAAGGACGTTTCGGTCCGTCGTTAGTTTAAAGACATTTCGGTCTGTCGTTGAAGAAGGCCGGTTACTACTTAGAGTTCGGGCTTAGGAAGATAGCGAGCGGACATAGTCGTCGCCATCTATCATTGACCTAGGCCTTGACCCGTTAAGCGTAGCATTTCTTCAGGAAGCGACCGTTTACTGGCCTGAAAGGTCTTTCACTGTGCATATCCGTGAGTAGATATGCTCCACCCTGGTAGACCTTGTCTATGATGTACGGTCCTTCATAGTTTGGCTCGAATTTTCCCCGTTTGGCGCGATTGGGGATCATAGGTCTTTCGACCATTAGCACAAGTTCGCCTTGGCAGAACGTCCTCGGCCTGGTCAATCTTTCGTATGAGCGCGTCATCTTTGCTTTGTAAGCCTCCAGATTTTGTTGCGCTATGAGCCGGGTCTCATCAAGGGCATCAAGCTCCTCAAGCCGAAGGTGAGCATTTTCTTCATCCGTCAGCTCGTAGTGGACCGCCACTCGTAGAGAGGATAACTCTATCTCGAGGGGGAGTACTGTTTCTGTACCGAATACCAATGCGTATGGAGTTGTGTTCGTGGCCGTTTTGAACGTAGTTCGATATGCCCAGAGAGCTTCTTGCAGTCTCTCGTGCCAGTCCTTTTTGTTTCGGGACACCGTCTTCTTCACGATCTTTGTCAAGGTTTTGTTGAAAGCCTCGGCCAGACCGTTAGCTCAGGGATTATAAACTGAGGAATATCTCCAGTCTATATTATGCTGTTGCGCAAAGCGACTGATCTTGTGGCTTCTGTAGGCTGGCCCATTATCGGAGATGATCCGTCGCGGAGTTCCGAACCGATAAATGACATGCGTCTTGAAGAAATGGAGAATATTTTCCGTCTTCACTTCCCTTAACGGTACTGCTTCTGCCCATTTGTAGAAGTAATCAGTCGTCGCCAGGATGAAACGATGTCCCCTGGATGATGCTGGCTCGATGGGGCCGATTATGTCAGTCCCCCACATTTCGAACGGCCAGCTAGCCACCGTTGGATGTAGTGGATTTGGATGCTGATGGATGAAGTCCCCATGGATTTGGCATGAGTGGCATTGCTTCGCATATTCAAGACAGTCCTGAATCATCGTTGGCCAGTAGTAGCCCATCCGTTTAATTTTCAATTTCATCTTCGGGCCTGCTTGGTGAGAATCGCAGAGTCCGTCATGAACTTCCTGAATGACTCTTTTCTCTTCGTCAAGTCCCAGGCATCTCAACCACAGAGAGTCAAATGACCTCTTGTACAGAGTATTATTGACGAAGGCGAAGGACAGAGCTCATTTCATAAGCTGATGTCTTGAGGACGCGTCTTCAGGCGTTTGACGGGACTTGAAGTAGTCTACAAAGACTTCTCTCCAATCCTCAACCTTCTCTTGGTCTTTTATTTGCAGAGCCATTTGCTCAGTCACTCCCTTTTCTTCGGATGATTCCGGATATATTTCTGCCGGGGCAAGTACCCGGCGGCTTTGTACCACGATTCTTACGTCATCGGTACCACGATTCTTACGTCATCGGCTTTGTACCCGGAGCTTAGCTAGTGCATCTGCTTTGCTATTTTCCGCACGCGGTATGCTTTCCAGCATATAAGAGAGAATTTGGGTCAGTAATTGCTGTACTCTCTCGCCATATTTCACCAGTTCGGGTTTGCACGTTTGGTAGTTGCCATTTACTTAACTGACGACCAGTTGAGAATCTCCATATATGAGGAGGTTTTCAATTCCCATGTCGATGGCGATCTCGAGGCCTGCTATCAAAGCTTCGTATTCAGCCTCATTATTCGTCCTCGGCTCTGTCAAGGAGAAGGCGAAGCGCATTATCCCTCCTTATGGGTCACGAAGATAAGGCCTACCCCTGATTTGATTATAGGGGTGTTCTGTTTGCGCTTCTTCATGGAGGACGCTCCGTCAAAATAAAGCTCCCATCGGGTATCACCACCGTCGATCGCGTCAAACGCATGTTCGTCTGGCAGATCGCAATTCAGAAGAGAATCGGCAGGTATCGGATGTTCAGCGAGGAAGTCGGCAATGGCCTGGCCTTTCACTGCCTTAAGAGGCTTATAGGTTATCGAGAACTCCATCAAGAGTAAGGCCCATTTAGCGAGTCGCCCCGTCAATATGGCCTTCGACATCAAATATTTAAGGGGGTCCACTTTCGATATGAGGCGGACTTCGTGCGCCAACGCATAGTGCCTGAGCTTGGTTATCGCAAAGATCAATGCCAGGCAGTGTTTCTCGATGGGGGAATAGTTGATTTCTGCCCCCAGAAGAACTCGACTTAAATAATAGAGCGCTCTCTCCTTCCCTTGGTCGTTCTCCTGTGCCCATAATGCGCCTAAGGAACCTTCGAGGGCTGTGGTATAAAGAATAAAAGGCTTTCCCTTGACTGGAGCAGCTAACACCGGCGGGTTCTGCAGGTATTGCTTGATCTCGTCCAGTGCGCCTTGGCATTTGTGATTCCAGACGAACGGTGTTCCCTTCTTCATCAGGTGACTGTAAGGGCGGCACTTTCCTGAAAGGTTAGCTATAAATCGCCGGATGTACACGAGCTTCCCTTGGAGAGACCGCAATTGCTTGAGAGTCCTTGGCGGTGGCATTTCCATGATTGCCTTGATCTTCGATGGATCTATCTCAATGCCTCGGTGTCGGACAATGAATCCTAGGAATTTGCCTGACGACTCCCCGAACGCGCATTTGAGAGGGTTCATCTTCAAGTTGTATTGCCGAAGGCGTTGAAATACGGTCTTCAGATGTTCGAGATGTTCCTCGTATGATTTGCTTTTCAAGACGAGGTCGTCGATATAGCATTCGACGATTTCATGTATGAGGTCATCGAAGATCTTCGCCATGGCCCTTTGATAGGTGGCACCGGCGTTCTTTAGACCGAAGGGCATCACCTTGTAGCAAAATATTCCCAGAGGGGTCCGGAAAGCGGTGTGCTTCTGGTCTTCTGGGTGCATCTTTATCTGATTGTACCCTGACGAGCCGTCCATGAAAGAGAAAACCTCATGAGTGGACGTGTTATCTATCATCGACTCGGTTATCGGTACTGGAAAATCGTCATTCGGGTAAGCTTTATTGAGATCCAGGAAGTCCAGGCATATACGCACTGTCCCATTTTGCTTCATTACCGGGACGATGTTGGCGATCCAGTCAGGATATTGAACTTCTTGGATAAACCCAGAATCGATCAGCTTCTTGACTTCGGCGTTGATGCTCATCTCAAGCTCGAGCCGCATTCTTCTCGGCGCCTGTTTGACTGGCTTAACGTCCGGGGATATCGCCAATTTATGCACAGCAATATCTGGATCTAGTCCCGGCATTTCGGAATAGTTCCATGCGAAGCAATCTCTATGTTGCATAAGCACGTCTTTTAATGCAGCCACCTTTTCTTCAGATAGCAGCTCGCTGACGAATGTAGGTCGCGGGTCGTTTGCCGTTCCCAGCTCAATTTTCCTGAGGTTATCTGCAGTAGTATGTATGCCATCTTCCAGTTCTTTCGGCGCTGGCGGAAATTCCGAGATTACCTTGTCATCGCTGTTTTCGAAGCACCAGGGAAAGTCATCCATATTCTCGGGCTCTTCTTTTGATACCGTTATCATACGACAGGTACGAGCTCGCTTCCAAGACCGATGTGGATCTAGTTTTGCTCTCGTGGCTTTGGGTTCGTGCTTTTGTGGCGGCGTTACCCTCCAGCTATCGGATAGAGCAAATCTTCCTTGCTGGTATTGGTCTTCGACCCAGTTCTTGAAGGTGAAGCAGTCTTCGATAGGGTGTCCTATGGCTTGGTGATAAGAGCAATAGCCCGGATGAGAGACCTCGTTAGCTTGCCCAGGGTGTTTAGACTCCGGAAGTGTAATCATTTGATGTTTTAAAGCGAGGTCAAGTATCTTCCGTGTTTTCTTCTGAGGAAAAGAGTATGCCTGACTCATCTTTTTCATAAGGGACAAATCCGGACCGCGCAATACCCGATCACGTGACTTCTTGGTCCCGCTTTGACGCTGTCAAACGCCTTTTCTGCTCTTTGACTTGTTTCTACCTCTGCGTCGGGCCTTTCGCACCACAGGTTGACAGGGAGGAGTATTTTCGTCTTTTGCAGCCTGTTGAAAAAGACGTTGCGTCCTGGCTTTCTCGTAGATGGCCATTTCGCGATTATGGTCATCCCGAGCTTTTTGACCCGCCTTCCTGATAAGCTTGTCCATTCGTTCTTCAAATGACGGACTCGGCACTTCGATTGCGGGATCTAGTTTTGATGAGGGGTTGACATCTCCCGACAGGGCGTCCTCTTCTTCATCGAAGTTATATACGGCGTAGCTACCGTGGACTCGTTCCCGTTTCCCGGCTCTTACATATCCAAGCCCAAGCGTTTCCATTTTCCCGTTGGGCAACTTGCGCTGAGTCCCAGGGACATCCTAAATCCTGTTATAGAATCGAGCTTGTCGAATAGTCTGTTTTAAGGGTACCCCTTGGCGCTTCAATAGCCTTTTCAATCCGTTTGTGTAATATCTGGGCAAACGAATGGGTTGAAACTTGTCAAGTGTAGAATCCGCGCCATGCCAGATCTCTTTCTCCACTCTTGTTTCCGAGGATCGATAGAACGGGATTGCCTTTTCTCCTGGAAGGGACGTAAAATGTCTGCAGCTCTTGCACGTTGTAAGCTTCAAGTGCATCAAGGTCTTTGTAGTGCTCCCGCGGAATCATGGTAATTTGCAAACTCTGATCATCGCCAGAGGATGCTTGTATTGACGGCCGACTGGAGAATACGGCATTAACCTCATCTTCCGAGTCACTTCCGAAATACGGCATTAACCTCATCTTCCGAGTCACTTCCGAAGATCAATATGGGGGTGGACGGTCCCGGGTTGTTGCGTCGAGACGGCCCAGCGTAAACTATCTCTTCTTCTTCTTCGGTATCGCTCCCGAAAATAGGGATGGTGGCGGCGGCTTTGTTCTCCGGTATGCGACACCTCTCTGTATCCTCGAAATCTGGCAAAAAGTACTTTGCATCTTCGTACTTGCGGACTTTGTTCACGGAGAACGGGTTCAGTTCTCCCGTCACGGTGTACTCGAGACCATCCTTGAAATACTTCATACACTGATAATGCGTAGAAGGGATGATGTTGTACTCGTGTAACCAAGGTCGGTCGAGCAGAGCATTGTAGCATGTCTTGGCGTCTATGACGTGAAACTTAATGTCCGTGACGAGTAGCCCAAAGCATAGCGTCAATATCACAGATCCAAGAGTTCGTGATGACTGGGAGTCGAAACCGAAGATGGTAATTTTGTCCCGAGCGAGGTGCTGAACGCTCATGCAGATTTCCTTCAACACCCGAACATTAAGAAGATTGACAGAGGACCCATTATCCACCAGGATTTTACCTATCTTGATATCGTGGCAGTATCCAGAGACATATAGGGGACGGTTGTGGTCGCACGTCCCGAGGAGAAGGTCTTCGTCACCGAAAGTGATATCAGCCGTGTGTACTTCTTCCAGTTCATCCTTCATCCTCTGTTCCGTGGGGAAGGCTTGGAATTGCTCGGGCTCTTGTAGCGCCTTGATTAATAAATCTCGCGCTTCTTTTGATAATAAGAGGGCGTCGAGAATGCTGAGCTGCGAAGGTAGCTTCCTCAGGTGCGCTAGGATGTTGTAGTCCACCTTACTCTTCTTAGGCGGGTCTTTGGCAGTCAGCTCTTTCATAACTTGGTCATCTAATGCGATATCCTCAGCGACCTTTTCCTTTCCCTTATCTTTTCTAGTTGCGGGTTCGAGATTCTTTTCCGGGAGCGTGCGATTGCGCAGCTGAATGTTTTCGCAGGCCTTTGGTTCTTCCTCCTTCCCCAAGGTGGATTCTTTAAAGAGGGGGCCCAGAGCCATTTCTTCTTCAGAGTCGCTCCCAAAGGTGAGAACTTGTGATCCTCCGGCGTTGACCGTGTAATAGTTGCCGGTAGTTCTTTTGTGCCTGTCTGTTGTACTTCCCTGTTCCCGACGAGTTCTGCGTTTCATGCGCTTAAAATGTTGCCGGTGGGCAACATACCCCTGCCACCATATCTTAAAAGTGTCGCACTCCTCAGTGGGGTGTGAAATCTTCCGATGATATGAGCAGTAATTAGGGTGCCTCTCCGTCCCATTGAGCGTGTTTTCTTCCGAGAGTGGTAGTTTCATTCCCATTGACATGGCTTTGGCAAACCTTTTCCTCGTCTTGAATATGTTTTTATCCACGTCGGGTGTCTTTCGATCTGGTGGGAGTGCTTCGACTCTTTCGTTTAGTCGCCTGCGTTTGGCTCCTTCTGATGCGGCCATCTCACGCTCCCGATCGGCTTTACTCTTTAAACGAATCTCGTCTAGAACGGCGTCGATCATTTCGTCTGTCGACCATACAGGTTCTGGCTCAGGCTCTGCCCCCAGTTTCTCAGTGCCGGGGGTTGTTTTATCGTCCGTAAACAAGTGGAAGATCACATGACAACTCGCCACATATCCCTCGGATTCATCCGACGAGCTTTCTCCATTATCTTCCTCCTGAAAGACGTGGTTGAGGAATTCTTGGAGTGTAATGGGAGTCCGCGCCTTTTGATTGTACTCTTCCAGCGCGTCAATCTGCTTCTGCAAGTCCGTACGCTTGTCTCCAGGCCTCACTGGTTTCTTAGATTTCTTCTTCTTTTTTCTTTGAAGATTTTGACGGCTGGTTGTGAGTGCTCGGGCTGTCACCACTGATCTTTGGAGTTGGGCGCGGCTTCAGCATCCCTTCAATGATCTGGGGTTCCAGCGGGTTCTTCCATTCGACCGCCGGGCATGTATGAAGATCACTCAGCATCCTTTTGGTTTTTGCTGAAAGCACGATTTCCCATGGAGCTTCTTCAATGAAGGAATAAGTTGCCCCTGGTGTGTCCGTCTTCTTGGGAGTGTGAGGTTGTGGCGGGTTCACCTTCCACTTTTCGGACAGCGCAAACTTACCCTGTAGGTATTGATCTTCAATCCATCCTTTGAAGACGAAGCAATCCTCAATCGGATGGCTTACCGTTTGATGGTAAGGGCAGTAGTTGGGGTTATTCACCTCACTGGGTTGCGGCGGTCGCCTTGGGTTTGGCAAGTTGATAAGCCTGTTGCGTATTGCCAGCTCGAATAGCCTCTTCATCTTATCCCGTGGGAATGAGTAGGGGCGCTTCATTTTCTCATTATAATACCGCCGTCTTTCTTCCAGTTGATCCGCCAGCTTTGGGGCGCTGGGTTGCTGCTGAGCGTTCGCAACGAAGGTTGCCTTCCCTTTACCCTTGTCATTCTGAGGTTCTGGCTTCGGGGGAGACGGTCTGTGACCCATCTGGTCCATCTGGGCCAACTTGTCGATCAAAGCCTGGAACGTGGTTGGCTTAAAAAACATCATGAACTGTGAGATAGTTGCATGAGGATCTAAAGTACCCACGAACATGCCTACCGCGGGCGCCTCCTCAATGCGTTGTTCGCATTCCGACCACAAGTTTCGCCAGCGTATAGCGTACTGAACCCACGTCTCGCCTGGTTTCACCCTGGCATTAATCAATGTCGTTATCGGGGTACGTTCGCTGGCGCTCGCGAATCGCTGAGTGAATAACAACTCCATTTTCGCAAATGTTTTAATAGAGTCGTTTGGGAGCTCAGAGTACCACTCGAACGCCGTTTCTGACAAGCTACAGACAAACTGGCGAAGCAATAATTTATCATCACCGCCGGTGTTGCCGCAAAGCACCCTGAACTGGGCAACATGCTTGTGAGGATTGCCCGTCCCCTTATAGACATGAAATTTCGGTATTGTATAGCCTAGCGGGTACTTGATCTGATCATACCAGCTCGGATATGGTCGCCATGTTCTGACAATTTGACCAGCTGCCTCAGTCGCCTGGTGAACCCATATCTGCTGAGCTATATATTCATCTAGGTCAGCTTTGGAGATTGTTTCCTCCTTGGCTGTTGACAGAGCGGGTGGAGGATTTGACGTTTCTCCCCTGTCGTCTTCAAGAACGATTGGAGGATCTTCAGCAGGAGAATCTTGTTGGATCATCATTCCCACCATGTCCTGGAACAGGAGGGCCATTCGTTGTATATTGGCTGCTTGTTCGGCAGCCTCTTTATCCTTCTTCTCCAATATCCTGCGAAGGAATTCAGGGTCAGTTTCTTGCTCCTGGCATTGATCAGATGACGCTTCGGGGCTTTCTTTCGGCCCAGTGAGTGCGGCCATCGCGTTCATCATTTCTTGGAGCTTCTGCTGTTGCTCCTGAGCTTTGGTCACTGACCGTGTAAGCGGTCTATGACCCGTGGATGCACGGCTGTCCTCTTTTCCCGACGCCATGTATACCGTATGCACCATCATGCCCGCAGACTTAGGGCATTTGGGCTTATTGTCCTTGACATTTGCTGCAGGAGTGGGGACCTTCTCCGGCCTTCTTCTCATTTGAGTGGTCGACGTGGAGGGAGCCGTTGCAGCGGGCACCCAAGCGGTTGTCGCCCTTTGTTGTTTAACACGACGGTTCTTTTCTTCCTGAACCTTCACCCTCTTCTGCCGGCGAGAGTGATCATGAATGATTACCAAGTCCTGAACCCGTCGCCAGACCTTATAAATTTTGGAGGACAGCCGTTGAGGGGGCTGCTCCGGCTTTGTTTCTATAACGTTCTCCGCAGGTGGAGGGGATCTTTTGAGAACCGCATGTTCCCCCAATCAGAGCAAGGCTCTGCTTGAATTTTGAAAATTCAAATTTTGAAGCAACGCTTCAGTTCCCGTGCGCTGCGCGCAACGCGCCACGTTTCAGAAGTTGACACGGCAGCACAACGCCCAAGGCAGTACGTCCAATCAGAGCAAGGCTCTTTAAAAAACATAAGCAACGTTCAACTGCGCAAGCGCACGGCTGCGCGACACGTGTCTGCGCAGTTGCGCAAGCACAACTGCGCAAGCGCACGGCTGCGCGACACGTGTCTGCGCAGTTGCACAAGCGCACCGCTGCGCGACACGTATCTGCGCAGTTGCGCAAGCGCTGTTGCGCAAGTGCCTCACTGCGCGACACGTGTCTGCGCAGTTGTGCAAGCGCTTCACTGCGCGACACGTGTCTGCGCAGTTGCGCAAGCGCTTCACTGCGCGACACGTGTCACACGCTGGTGAGTTGCGCAACAACAGAGTGAAGATTTAAGGATATTTTTTCTGTTCTTATTTAAACAAGAAGATTTCTTCTGTAAAACAGGGGGCTTTGGATCAAAGATCCAACGGTGGGGAAAATTCCCCAAATCACTCAGAAAAGATCTTTTTAACAAATTTAACTGATTTTTGAGCACTATAAAAAGAACCCCAGACCCCATTTCAAATGAAGAGACAATTGGATTAAAAAAAAAAGGAGAAGAGAACTTCTTGAGAACAAAAAGAAGAAGGTAAAAACCTTTGAAATAAGAGAAAATTCTCTTAGGAATAGATCATTGATCCAAAAGACAAAATCAGTGATCTTCAATAAATAAATAAATAAATAAAAAAAAAAAAAAATAGTGCCTTGCACTTGCTAGAGAACCTCTGGTTCTCTGAGATAGAAAGAAAGAAAAGATTTATCTTCTTCTCTTTGATCTAAAGTTAGATCAAGAAATTAAAAAGTGCTCTGCACTCCTTTCCTTGAATCTAAAAGATTCTTGGTGCTTTGCACAAATGCAATGCATTACTTGAAGGGCCAGGCCCAAATCAAAAAGACCTAGCAGGCCAAAATAAATTGCAAAGCAATAAAAGGGCTGAGCCCAAACAAAATTGATACTCTGCATCATTCATAAAGAACAGAGCCCAAAATAAATTGATGCCCTGCATCTTTTCTGGGCAAAGCCCAAATAAAAATAAAAGGAAATGCAAAAGCAATGTTGGAAATTTTTTTTTTACTGGACTTAGCCCAATCGTGGCCATAAGTCCTTAAATTAAATTGGCTGAGCAAAATGGCTCTCCTAAATCAATCTACATCCGGTTCGAGGGTACATCTCCGAACTCTTTTGACATCCATCGTTGTAATTCCTCAACGACGTCAAAGAGGTGACAGGTCCCAACGGCCACACACCCAATACCGGACCGAAACGTCCCTAAACTAACATCGGACCGAAACGTCCCTAAACTAATAATGGACCGAAACGTCCATAAACTAACATCGGACCGAAACGTCCCTAAAACTAATATCGGACCGAAACGTCCCTAAACTAACATCGGACCATCACGCCCCTAAACTGGCACAATAGAGCCCAAATGCTCTTTTGTCGGATCTAAACGGTCCCGTTAAGTCGATCTTAGTCTCAAACTGGACTAACGTATCCTTAACAAACGTTTAAGGTGATCTTAGCCCCAAACACGGATAACGTATCCTTAAACATTCAAATGGATTATAAAACTCCTAATCAACTCTGGTTCGAGGGTACATCCCCGAGCTCCTCTGATACATGTCGTTGTAATCCTTCAACGACGTCAGAGAGGTGACGAGTCCCGATGGCCATACATTAAATTAATCACTACGTTGAGTTGATCGTAGTCTAAAACAGGACTAACGTATCCTTAACGAACGTTTAAGTTGATCTTAGCCGTAACGCGACTAATGCATCCTTAAACTGAAAACACCAAACCCAAATCTAAGTAAATACGGATTTGGACTAATCCACGTCCTACGGGCGACGGCATTACTCAGTCTCCGTATACAATCCACGGGCAACCACAAACAAAATGAACACACACGACACGAAGTGAAATTCTGGAGAAGGAGAAAGTTGTTACCGCGAAGCGGTAGCGTAATTAACTGCAGGGGCTTGCGCCTGCAGGGAAGAGCGTCCCCACAATCAAAAACCCCTCATTCTGAGGGGGGATCTGACGAAGTCTGCTACATCGGCCGCATCCGTCTAAACCTCCGATACACGGTGCCATAAATCAATTTGGCATTTTCGGAGAGATGGACGGATAAAACCAATTAGCATCTGCCCCGAATCTCAGCGTCAGGACATCGCGGTCCTGTGCGCCGCCCATTCGGAGGGGAACAGATTCTGGCATGCCCGGTGGGACCTCTTCCTCTTTCCACTCCACACTTCATGTGTCGTCTTCGCGAACCAATCGCGGTTCATTAAATGGTTGTCTTCGGATTTCAAGTTACTAAGATTTGGTCTTTTACCTGACGCAGAATTCAAGATTCAATGGCCTCTAGCTATACCAACTGCTCGAAATGCCGCTGCAACGGATGCTCCACCTCACCAGGAGGTGTAGCATATGGGCCCCAAGCGGCTTCCTTCCTTACTCTGCCGGTAGACCAAGTGACCCAAGCCACCACCGGCTTGTTCTTCGGGACTATGATCCCACCTGCAAGCTTTTCTGCACCAATACCTGCACCGGAAGTGGGTAAAAAGTCGGTCTTCAACCGGCTCACTGTTCCGACAGCCCCTGTCAACGGGTCGCCCGCTACCAAACCGACAGCCTCCGTTTTCACCAGGCTAGGTCAGAACTATAAAGTGGCCGTCCCAAAGAGGGCAACGGCCGCTGCTTCGGAAGTCGTTAAAGCGGCTTCTCCCATCAGAGAGTCGGTCTTCACAAGATTGACGGTTCCCACTCCTCTCCCAGCTGGTCAAAAGGCATCAATCTTCGACAGGCTGACATCGGCAATTACCCCACACTCAAACAGGGGGCAACAAGAAACCATCTCGATTTCTGAGCCAGTCCCAACGACTCGTCGTGCGCGACGTCGCCATTGGCGACGAGTGAGGAAAGCCGGGGGCAACTCCCCCTCAGGGATAACTCCACCCGCTCCAATGGTGGAAGTCAACGCTGCTGTTCCAACTGGGAACGGCTTTGAACTACTGAGGAGAGTGCGTAAGAACTCTCCAACCGCTACCTTGAAAAGATCTCCTCCACCTGCGGAGAGAGTTTCAGAAACAAAACAAGAACAGCCCCCTCAACGGCTATCCTCGAAAGTTTACAAGGTTTGGCGTAGGGTTCAAGACTCTGTGATTGACCCAGATCACTTTCATCGCCAGAAAAAGGCAAAGGTGGAAAAGGACAAAACCCGCCCCGTTAAACAGCAGGGGGCAACAATTGCTAGCATGCCCATTTTAACGGCTCCTTCAACCTCGATGGCCCACAAAAGAAGGAGGCCAGAGAAAGCTCCCGCGTCAGCGGCAAAGTTTAAAGGCGGTGAACCTAAACCTCCAAAGTCAGGGGACATAACAGTTCATACGATTTATATGGCTTCTGGAAAGGAAGAAAGCCGCACTTCTACGGGTCACCGACCGCTCACCCGATCAGTGACCAAGGCTCAGGAGCAGCAACAAAAGCTCCAGGAGATGATGACCACAATGGCTGCACTCACTGGGCCAAAAGAGAACCCTGAGGCGTCCTTAGATGAGCGCCAGGAGGAAGAGACCGACGCCGAGTTCCTTCGCCGAGTACTGGAAAAGAGGGACAAAGAGGCTGCTGAACAAGCGGCCAACATACAGCGGATGGGCCTCCTCTTCCAGGACATGATAGGGATGATGATACAACAAGATCCTCCCGCTGAAGAACCCCTAACCGTCCTTGGAGATGATAAGGGAGATACATTAAATCCGCAGCCCGCTCTATTAACAGCTAAAGAGGATACAATCTCTAAGACTGATCTGGACGAATACATAGCCCAGCAAATAAAGGTTCATCATGCGGCCGAAGCAGCCGGCCACGTAGTAAAAACGGGGCGGCCATATCCAGGCTGGTATGACCAAATCAAGTACCCGCCGGGTTACACAATTCCCAAGTTTCATGTCTACAAAGGGACTGGCAATCCCCATCAGCATGTCGCCCAGTTCAGGGCGCTTTGCGGTAACACCGGCGGCGATGACAAGCTTTTGCTCCGCCAGTTTGTCGGAAGTCTATCAGATACGGCGTTCGAGTGGTACTCTGAACTCCCTAATGATTCTATTAAAACCTTCGCGGAGATGGAGCTGCTGTTTACCCAACGCTTTGCAAGTGCCAGTGAACGTACCCCGATGACGGCACTGATTAACGCTAGGGTAAAACCCGGCGAGACATGGGTTCAGTACGCTATACGGTGGCGTAATCTATGGTCAAAGTGTGAGCAGCGCATAGAAGAAGCCCCCGCGGTGGGAATGTTTGTTGGAACCCTTGATCCACAGGCGACCATCTCACAGTTTATGATGTTTTTCAAGCCGACTTCCTTCCAGGCTTTGATTGACAAATTAGCGCAAATGGACCAGATGGGTCATAAACCCCCTCTCCCAAAGCCAGATTCCCGAACTGACAAAGGAAAGGGAAAAGCGATCATTGTCGCTAATGCTCAACAACAACCGAACGACTTGAAGCCGGTTGCTCGTCCAAACAATACGCGCCCTTACGTACCCCTTGAGGATAGGATGGGACGTCCTTATTCCTTTCCCCGCAATAAAACGAAGAGGTTATTCGAGCTGGCATTACGCAACAGACTCATAAATCTGCCAGATCCAAAACGTCCGTTGCAACCAAGTGACGTCAACGAACCTAATTACTGCCCCTATCATCGAGTGCTAGGCCATCCGATTGAGGACTGCTACGTTTTCAAAAATTGGCTTGAAAACCAGTATAGACAGGGAAAATTTGCGTTATCTGACAAATGGAAGGTGAATCCCCCGCAGCCCCACACCTCTAAAGGGACGAATACGCCGGGGGCAACATGCTCTGTCATTGAAGAAACTCCGTGGGAGGTTGTATTATCTTCAAAAACGAAGAGAATGCTAAATGATCTTCGGACATGTCCGGCGATCAAGTGGAAAAGCCCATTGGAACCGCAGGTCGTTGAGGGGATGTTAAAGCCACGTCCAACTCCAAAGACCAATGATGGGGGTTCAAGCACTAGTAGCCAGTCGTCAAAGTCTTCGAAGAAAAAGAAGAAGGCCAAGAAACCGGTGAAGCCTAGCGATAGGCGCACGGACTTGCAAATGCAAATTGACGCGCTGGAAGAGTACAACCAGAAGGCGCGGACTCCCGTTACATTGCAAGAGTTCCTCAACCACGTCTTCCAAGCAGAAGATGAGGGAGGTAGTTCGTCAAATGAATCTGAAGAACATGTAGCAAGTTGCCATGTGATTTCCCATTTGTCCACAAGCGATGAGGAGACTCCTCGCGCTGAAAAGCTGGGGGCAGATCCTGCACTAAAAATACTGGAGCCGTCGGATGAAGCGATTGATGCATTCCTAAATCAGGCGTTTTTAAAGGGCAAAGCTGATCGGGATAACGAAGCGGTTATATTCGAAAAGGCCAAACGCCAGCGCCTTGGCGAAAGAATTGCGGTACTCCCGCTAGAACAAAATACACCCACCACAGATAAAATCAAGTTCAAGATAAAGAAGAGATTCGCTAAGGCTGTGTCGATAGGTATGAAGCTACCACCCTCCGAGAAAAACATTACGGGTGAAATGGAAAACCACCCCTCCTATTGCTTGTACCATCGGAAGGTGTCGCATCCTACCGAAGAGTGCAAAGCTTTCGGTAAGTGGTGGCAAGGATATGTTACTCACCGGCAACAGTTTAAGCGGGAAAAGCGCAAAGCCCGCCGAGAGCAGAACGGAATAAACGAAGTGCTTGATAAAACTAGCAGTGGTTGTTGCATGATTGACGCCGGGGGATCACAAGTACCTGTATTTGGGAGTGATTCTGATGAGGAGCTAGAGCTTGGCCCCCTCTTTAAAGAATCCACTTCGGGAAAAGAAGAAGGACCAAAGGCTTGCGAGAATATACAGCTACGCAACCGGACGTTACCTGAAAAGAATCTTGGACCCTTAAACAAGAAAGACAAAGGGAAAGAGAAGGCCTCTGAAGACATCGCCTTGGATGATCGAGTTGCGGAAGAGTTAACCGCCAAGAACCTGCCAAAGAGGAATAAAGTGGATTACAACATTTTAGCACATCTGAGGAAACTGCCCTCGCAGCTCAGCATTCTCGACGCCCTTTTGTTATCAAAAGAGGCGAGAGATTCATTGATTAAGGCACTCCAAGACCCGGAACAATTCCAAGCATGCCTGGCCGAGGAAAAGATGAAGGATGAGTTGGAGGAAGTACACACGGCTGATGTTACTTTTGGCGATGAGGACCTTCTACTTGGGACTTGCGAACACAATCGCCCTCTCTATGTTTCGGGATACTGCCATGATATAAAGATAGGCAAAATTCTGATCGATAACGGGTCGTCTGTTAACCTACTCAACGTGCGGGTGTTGAAGGAAATCTGCATGAGCGTCCAGCACCTTGCTCGGGACAAGATCACCATATCCGGGTTCGACTCCCAATCGTCAAAGACTCTTGGATCTGTGATACTGACGCTACGTTTCGGATTACTCGTCACGGACATTAAGTTCCACGTCATAGATGCCAAGACATGCTACAACGCTTTGCTCGGCCGACCATGGTTACACGAGTACAACATCATCCCTTCTACACAACATCAGTGTATGAAGTATTTTAAGGATGGTTTCGAATATACCGTGACGGGAGAACTGAACCCGTTCTCTGTGAACGAGGTCCGCAAATACGAAGATGCCAAATACTTTTTGCCGGATTTCGAAGACACGGAGAAGTGTCACAAGCCGGAAAATAAAACTAACGCCACCATCCCTGTCTTCGGCAGTGATACCGAGGAAGAAGAGGAGATCGTTTATTCGGGTCCGCCCCAACATAACAAGCCAGGACCGTCCACTCCTACATTGGTCTTTGGTAGTGACTCGGAGGATGAGGTCCATGTCGTATTCTCTGCTCGACCTTCAATACAAGCTTCCGCTGACGAAGAGCAAAGTCTGCAAGTCGCCATGGTGCCGCCTAAACATCATAAAGAACTGAACGCACTTAATATCTACAGTGTAGAAGAGCTGCGGACATTCTATATCCCTCCCGGGCGAGAAAACGAGAAGGCAATCCTATTCTACCGTTCTGAAGAAAACAAGGTGGAAAAAGAAGTTTGGCATGGCGTGGATCCCACGCTCGACAGGCTTCAGCCTATCCGTCTTCCCAGATATTATACCGAAGGTTTGAAGAAACTGCTGAAACGCCAGGGGATATCCTTCAGACAGACCGTTAGAGAGGCCAAATTCTATGACAGGGTCTGGAATGTTCCCGGGACCCAACGCAAACTGCCTAACGGGAGAATGGAAACAAAAGGGCTTGGGTACATCCGGCTAAAGAAACGAGAGCTGGTAAATAGCTGTTATGTCATGTATGACTTCGATGAAGATGCGGACACTCAATGGGAGGACGCTAATCCTAAGCCAGTAAAAGTTCCTGATGAAAAATTGCCCGGTCCATCATTTGAAGAACAAATGGACAGGCTTATAAGGGAAGCTGGTCAAAAAGTCCGAGATGACCACAATCGCGAGACGGCCATCTATGAGAAAGCCAAGACGCAACGCCTTCTCCGACAGGCCGTGAAGGATGAAAAGGCCGCTCCTTGCCAACCTGCTACAAAAAAGGTTCGACGCGAAAGCAAAAACAAGTCAGAGGGCAGAAAAGACGCTCAACAACCACAAGGCAGAGCTAAGAAACCACGTATCCGAGAGTCGAGCGTTAATGACTTAGCCCTCATGAAGAAAATGGGTCGAGCATACTCATTTCCTCGGAACAAAACAAGGAAGATATTTGATCTTGCTCTAAAACATCAAATGCTTACGCTGCCAGAGTCCAAGCACCCCGAGCACGCAGGCGAGGTATTCAACCCAAATTATTGCTTTTACCATCGAGTAGTAGATCATCCTCTTGAAGATTGCTTCACCTTCAAGAATTGGGTCGAAGATCAATATCAGCTTGGTAAATTCGCTCTGTCCAACAACTGGAGGGTAGCACCACCACAAAAGCACGAGCCTAAGGCCACGAAAGAAGAACCAGTTCCACATTGGGATTGGCAGAAAATTCGCACCTGTCGTATGATAACGATATTAAAAGAAGAGTCCGAGAATGTGGACAGCCTTCCCTGGTGCTTCGAAAACAGCAATGATGAGGTGATCTCAGAATTTCCCCCAGCTCCGAAAGAGCTGGAGGACGGCATACATACCACTGCGGATAACCTCAAGAAAATTGAGTTGGGGACGATAAACGATCCGCGACCGACATTCGTCAGCGAACTGCTGTCCGAGGAAAAGGTGGTTGCGTTAAAGGACGTCCTTGTACAGCATAAAGATTGCTTCGCATGGAACTATTTCGAGATGCCGGGACTTGATCCAGAAGTTGCTGTACATAAACTGGCAATATTCCCGAGTGTCAAGCCGGTCAAACAAGCGCCGAGAAGAATGCGGCTTGAGCTCGAAATGAGCATCAATGCGGAAGTCAAAAAGTTGATAGACTCCGGCTTTATCCAAGAGGTTCAATACCCTGAATGGATTGCTAATATCGTCCCAGTGATGAAGAAAAATGGTACGGTGCGCATATGCGTGGACTTTCGAGATCTCAACAAAGCCTGCCCGAAGGATGATTTCCCAGTACCAGTCACCGAACTAATGATAGACAATACGTCCACGCATGAGATTTTCTCATTCATGGACGGCTCATCAGGATATAATCAAATAAAAATGCATCCTGAAGACCAGAAACATACGGCTTTCCGGACTCCTTTGGGAATATTCTGTTACAAGGTAATGCCCTTCGGTTTAAAGAACGCCGGTGCAACCTACCAAAGGGCCATGACGAAGATTTTCGATAACCTTATACACGAAATTGTTGAATGCTATATCGACGACCTCGTTGTTAAAAGCAAATCATATGAGGAACATCTCGAGCATCTGAAGACCGTATTTCAACGTCTTCGACAATACAACTTAAAGATGAACCCTCTGAAGTGTGCATTCGGGGTTTCCTCGGGCAAATTCCTGGGATTCGTCGTTCGACACCGAGGTATCGAGATAGATCCGTCCAAGATCAAGGAAATCATAGGAATGCCTCCGCCGAGAACTCTCAAACAGCTGCGGTCTCTCCAAGGAAAGCTCGCGTACATACGACGATTTATAGCCAACCTCTCAAGAAAGTGCCGCCCTTACAGCCACCTGATGAAGAAGGGAACCCCGTTCGTCTGGGATCAAAAGTGCCAAAGCGCACTAGACGAGGTCAAACAGTACCTGCAAAACCCTCCAGTGTTGGCTGCTCCAGTGAAGGGAAAGCCTCTCATTCTTTACACGGCCGCCCTGGAAGGTTCTTTGGGCGCATTATGGGCACAAGAGAATGACCAGGGGAAAGAAAGAGCACTTTACTATTTAAGTCGAGTGCTACTGGGGGCAGAAAGCAATTATTCCCCCATTGAAAAACACTGCCTGGCGTTGATCTTCGCAATAACAAAGCTTAGACATTACGCATTAGCGCATGAAGTCTATCTCATTTCAAAGGTGGACCCTCTCAAATATCTAATGTCAAAGGCCATATTGACAGGACGACTCGCTAAATGGGCCCTGCTCTTAATGGAGTTTTCGATAGCATATCGACCACTCAAAGCAGTAAAAGGCCAGGCCATCGCCGACTTCCTTGCTGAGCACCCGATACCAGCCGACTCTCCTTTAAACTCCGATCTTCCAGACGAACATGCGTTTGATGCGATCGATGGTGATAATACTCGATGGGAGCTTTATTTTGACGGAGCATCTTCTGTGAAGAAGCGCAAACAAAGTACCCCTATAATCAAATCGGGGGTAGGACTCATCTTTATAACTCCACAAGGAGGGATAATGCGCTACGCGTTCTCCCTGACGGAACCGAGGACAAACAACGAAGCCGAATACGAAGCTCTGATAGCAGGCCTCGAGATCGCCATTGACATGGGAATTGAAAACCTCCTCATATACGGAGATTCGCAACCGGTCGTTAGTCAAGTAAACGGCGATTACCAAACATGCAAACCGGAGTTAGTAAAATACGATGAAAAGGTGCAACAACTGCTAACCCAAATTCCCTCCTATACTTTGGAGAGCATACCACGTGCGGATAACAGCAAAGCGGACACGTTGGCCAAACTCGCTAAAGAAATGGCTGACGAGAACCTCGATGACGTTAGAATCATGGTACAAAGTCGTCAGGTGGTCGCCCCCGCAGAAATACCTTCGGAATCACCCGAAGAGAAGGGAGTGACTAGACAAGCGACCTTGCAAATAAAAGAACATGAGAAGGTTGAGGATTGGAGGGAAGTCTTTATAGACTACTTCAAGTCCCACCAAATGCCCGAAGATGCATCCGCAAGACATCAACTCATAAAACGAGCTCTGTCCTTCGCCTTCGTCAATGATACTCTCTACAAGAGGTCATTCGATTCTCTGTGGCTGAGATGCTTAGGACCGGACGAATCGGAAAGAGTCGTTCAGGAAGTTCATGACGGAATCTGCGGTTCTCACCAAGCAGGTCCAAAGATGAAGTTGAAGATCAAACGGATGGGCTATTACTGGCCCACGATGATTCAAGACTGCATCGAATATGCGAAGCAATGTCACTCATGCCAGATTCATGGGGACTTCATCCACCAGCACCCAAACCCGTTGCATCCAACGGTAGCTAGCTGGCCATTCGAAATGTGGGGGACTGATATAGCCGGCCCCATCGAACCAGCATCGTCTAAAGGACATCGTTTCATCCTAGCGACGACTGACTACTTCTCTAAGTGGGCAGAAGCAGTACCATTGAGAGAAGTGAAGACGGAGAATATCCTTCATTTCTTCAAAACGCACGTCATATATCGGTTTGGAACTCCGAGGCGGATCATCTCCGATAACGGGCCAGCCTACCGAAGTCATAAAATCAGCCGCTTCGCACAGCAGCATAACATAGACTGGAGATATTCCTCAGTCTATAATCCACGAGCTAACGGTCTCGCCGAGGCCTTCAACAAGACCTTGACGAAAATTATAAAGAAAACAGTGTCCCGAAATAAGAAAGACTGGCATGAGAGACTGCAAGAAGCTCTTTGGGCGTATCGAACCACGTTCAAGACAGCTACAAACACAACGCCATACGCGTTGGTGTTCGGTACGGAAGCAGTACTCCCTCTCGAGGTAGAGTTACCCTCTCTACGAGTGGCTGTCCATTACGAACTGACGGACGAAGAAAATGCTCATCTTCGGCTGGAGGAGCTTGACGCCCTTGAAGAAACACGGCTCATAGCGCAACAAAATCTGGAGGCCTATAAAGCAAAGATGATGCGCTCATACGAAAGATTGACCCGACCGAGAACATTCCACCAAGGCGAACTCGTGCTAGTGGTCAAAAGGCCTATGATCCCCAATCGCGCCAAGCGGGGAAAATTCGAGCCGAACTATGAAGGCCCGTACATTATAGATAAAGTTTACTAGGGTGGGGCCTACCTACTCATGGACATGCACGGTGAAAGGCCTTTCAGACCAATAAACGGTCGCTTTCTAAAGAAATACTACGCTTAATGAGCCACAGCCTAGGTCAACGATAGATGACGACGACTATGTCCGCTCGCTATCTTCCTAAGCTCAAACTGTACAAGCAGTAGCCAACTTCTCAATAGCGGACCGAAATGTCCCTAAACTAACAGCGGACCGAAATGTCCTTAAACTAACAGCGGACTGAAATGTCCTTAAACTAATAGCAGACCGAAACGTCTTTAAACTACTACCGCAGCATCTTTAGACTGACGAGATAAAAAAATATATATAAAAATAAAATAAAATAAAAACGGTATGTCCATAAGCAAAAAGGGGCACGGATGAAAACCCGAAAGGGCTCCGTGAGTAAAAACAGCAGGGCTACCGGCGAGTGTTCGTGAAAAACCCGAAAGGGCGCGACCTCGTAAAAAAAAAGAGAAAAAGGAAATAAAAAGAATAAAAAAATGGTATGTCCATAAGCAAGATGGGCACGGATGAAAACCCGAAAGGGCTCCGTGAGTAAAAACAGCAGGACTACCGGCGAGTGTTTGTGAAAACCTGAAAGGGCGCAACCTCGTTAAAGAACACTTACAAGATCCTCTCGACCTTGTAAGGAGAAACCACCCGCGTGAGATCCTTACGACTCACAAGGGAGCAACGCACTTAGGGATCCCCACGGTTCCTAAGGAGAAAATACACTTGCGAGATCCTCACGACTCGTAAGGAGAACGCTCTTATGGGACCCTCACGGCTCGTAAGGTTTGAAAGTCTTAAGTTACAGAGATCTAAACCTGTGCTTAAGCAACCCCCACAACTTTCGATATTGCCCTACAAGTGGCTCAATACTGACCCTTGTATACAATCCACGGGCGCGAATAAACATTTCCCTAACCAAGGTCCATCCGTGACTGGGGATATGTTCGCATAACCCTTGTAAATCCTTTCGATTTGCAAAGAGAAAACCCTCCTGTAGGATCCTTACGACTTACAGAGGAACAAAACACTTAGGAACCCTCACGATTCCTAAGGAGAAAATACACCTATAAGATCCTGACGACTTATAGGGAGAAATAGCTTTGTGAGACCCTTACGGCTCATAAAGTCAAAAGCCTTAGTCGACAGGATCCTAACCCCGGTCGCTAAGCCTCCTTTGTTCGACAATGACAGAAGCAAATGATGATTCGCTCCTGGAAACATCCCAGTTGTAGCGGTGCTGATGCCAAAATCAGTGTCCAAGTTCAGGTTCACGGCGAAAAGCCAGTAGACCGTACATGCATACGAAATAGCCGAAATGATGGGGCAACTTGCAATAAAAAAAGCAGCAAGTAAAAATATATGCATGAAGAAATAGCCGAAATGATTGGGCAACTAGCAATAAAAAGCAGCGAGTGGAAATAAAATAAACAGCCGAAATAATTGGGCACCGCGAAAAATAGCCGAAATGATTGGGTGATCGCGACCTTCGCGATATAAAAGCTGAAATGATAGAGCATCGCGGAAATAAAACAAAAAAAATAATGATGATAAAATTTTGGCCCTACAGTTAAGTTCACATCGATCCCTGTATACAATACAAGGGCGTAAACAAAGAGGGAACCATACTTTCCCAACAGACTCCGTCAGACGACGAAGCCAAACCTCGACGGTTCACTTCAACCGAAGAAGCCAGTGTGTTTAGCAAATCCCTCAACTCACGGATACAAACACTCCTTGACGAGAGCCTCCTGATCCGCGTCGACCCGCAGAGCCACCAGTGCCTCCGTAGGAATCCTCGACTCGTTTCAAACCCCAAGGAAACAAATAATCCTTGGTGCTTGGGAAACAAATAATCCCTAGCAAAACTCCTCGACTCACGGATACAAACACTCCTTGACGAGAGCCTCCTGATCCGCGTCGACCCGCAGAGCCACCAGTGCCTCCGTAGGAATCCTCGACTCGTTTCAAACCCCAAGGAAACAAATAATCCTTGGTGCTTGGGAAACAAATAATCCCTAGCAAAACTCCTCGACTCACGGATACAAACACTCCTTGACGAGAGCCTCCTGATCCGCGTCGACCCGCAGAGCCACCAGTGCCTCCGTAGGAATCCTCGACTCGTTTCAAACCCCAAGGAAACAAATAATCCTTGGTGCTTGGGAAACAAATAATCCCTAGCAAAACTCCTCGACTCACGGATACAAACACTCCTTGACGAGAGCCTCCTGATCCGCGTCGACCCGCAGAGCCACCAGTGCCTCCGTAGGAATCCTCGACTCGTTTCAAACCCCCAAGGAAACAAATAATCCTTGGTGCTTGGGAAACAAATAATCCCTAGCAAAACTCCTCGACTCACGGATACAAACACTCCTTGACGAGAGCCTCCTGATCCGCGTCGACCCGCAGAGCCACCAGTGCCTCCGTAGGAATCCTCGACTCATTTCAAACCCCAAGGAAACAAATAATCCTTGGTGCTTGGGAAACAAATAATCCCTAGCAAACTCCTCGATTCACGGATACAAACACTCCGTGATGAGAGCCTCTTAACTCATGTCAACTCGCAGAGCCATCACCCTCTCCGCGAGCAAATTCCCGATTCGTCTCAATTTGTAAGAAGAAGTCTCAGACAGCAAGGATTGAAAAGCTTGCTTCTTGAGCAATGGGGCCCTGCAAGTCAATCCAAAATGGTTTCTTGCATACTATTTACGGGTCTCACTCTCCGAAGTCGAATTTCGACGAGGAGGGAAACAACCGCTTACGAATTCTCTCGACTCGTAAAAGGGAAAATTCTCTTATAAGATCCCTACGACTTATAAGGGAAAACCACATTTAGGAATCCTCACGATTCCTAAGGAGAAAATCCACCTATGAGATCCTCTCGATCCGTAGGGAGGAAAGCCTCTATGAGACCCTCACGGCTCATAGAATTGAAAAGTCTTAGGCGGTAAACCTGAACCTGCGGCCTAAACCATCGCTATTTCCTGAGGAAGTCGGAATACTCATTTTAGACATCCATCAACCATGGTTATTAAGACAGCCTACTGATATTAAAAGAAAGAAGATGACAGAAAGAATATCCGTTCTACATTTGATTTGGCATGCGTGACGCATTCATTTATGCATGGACAGAAGACTCAGGACGAGAAATAAGACAAGCTGAAATAGAAAAGGGGAGGGTTTTCATTCATACCGCCAAAAGTTTTTACAAGCATAAGAATAATGCATAAGAAACATTGTTCAAAATATTACAACGGTATAACCTCGGATCAGGGGCACGGATTGAGGAAATCAAAAGTAAGGCCATCCAGAGTTCTTCTGGCCTTTTTAATTATTCTTATGCGCAGTCTTTCGCGCTCCTCGGTGTCGATATCATCGGCAAGCCCTTCCGGCCTTTGATAAGCAGCAACGATCGTCTTCTGCTGAAACACTTGATGCATGATGTCAACGAGGTCGTTCCGTCGCTTCTTTGAGATCAGCCCTGTCAGGTGCACTGAATGCACCTTGTCCTCGGCATCATCCAGCGCATTGAGTGGTAGGGCCTCGTGAAGACCCGGAAGTGCCCTCCATATTGCTCCCAGCACGACTTTCAAAAGAGCCGAACGCCGAGGCAACAGCCAACCACCGCTTGCGTTCAGACGACCCATAACTTCTGCACATTCGGCGTCTGTAAACTCCTGGTTTTGTTGACGACCCTGAGCGCGGATATCATCGTAGGTAATGAACTCGTGCAGACTGTATAGATGCACCGCCGCCATTATGCCTGGAGAAAATATTACAGGAAGATCAACAATAGAAAAGCAATAATATACATGGATGACTAAATTCCTAGAGAGCAAAACTATGTTCAAAGATGAAACCCACTAGACGAGAGCTCTGCTATTTAAGATTGATCTAAGAATCGATTTTACCTGAAGTTCTTCTAAAAAAAAAACTTTAAAAAAAGGGAGCAAGGCACCGGAGTTCTTAAAGGCAAGAACAAAGCTCTGAAGTCTTCAAAAATGGAAATCTGGAAGATGATAAGTATCTGGAGGGGACCAAAGGTCCTATTTATAGGCCTCAAGTGCCTCTTCGACTCCCAAGAGTCGTCACGGCAGTTTACCCTAATTGGAGCGAATTTCCGTTCGAATTCCGAGACAGGAGATGAAGCAACGCTTCATCCTTCCCCGATTAGAGCAAAGCTCTGTCTTGAAGAAGCGACGCTTCAGCGCGGAAGCGCTGGCGCAGTTGCGTTGCGCTGCGCGCTACACGCCACGTGTCCAGCGCAAACACATCAGCGCAGCACCCCAAAGCAGCGCACCCAGCCAAAGCAAAGCTCTGTTTCAAGCAAAACCAAGGGAAGCAACGCTTCAGCGGCGTATGCGTCGTGCGCTGCATGACACGTGTCGGCGTAGATGTGCTAGCGCAGTTGCGCTGCACTGTGTGCTGTGCGACACGCGTCATACCCTGGAGCATTCACGCTAAACAAAAAGGTTCTGAAGAAATCTTTTCGGTTATTATCTTCTGTAAAACAGAAGCCCCTAGATCAAAGATCCGATGGTGGGGGAAATCCCGCCAAATCTTTCAGAAAAGGGATTTCTCCAACAAATTGAACTTGCTTCTTGGTCTGCAAAATGAAGCCTCAGGCATCAGAGGTAGGAGAACTTGCTTCCTGAACAGTGGGACCCTACAAGTCGATCTAAATTGGTCTCTTACATACTATACGCGGGACTCACTCTTTAAAATCGAGTTTCGATAAGGAGGGAAACAACCGCTTACGGGTCCCTTCGACTCGTGAGAAAGAAAAACTCTTGCAGGAGCCTTACGACTTGTAAGAGAAAACCACACTTAGGAATCCTCGCGATTCCTAAGGATAAAAGCCCGCCTACGAGATCCTCTCGATCCGTAGGAAGAAAAGTCTCTATGAGACCCTCACGGCTCATAGAGTTGAAAAGTCCTAGGCGGCAGATCTGAACCTGCAGTCTAGGCCATCGTTATCTCTGGGAGAAATGAAGTTATCTGTCAATAAGGTGTATTAAATATGTCATGCTGAAAAGAATGAAAAAGGCGAAGAAATGACATAGGACGTTACAAAAATGTGTATCTTTTATTCATGAACATTGACTGGGTACAGGATATATTGTACTAAAGAATAAAAAAAATATATACATATATTTTACAAGTACAAATGATACAAGGAGAAATTACTGGGAAGGAAGCGTCTTGCATAGATTTAACAATTGCTCGCATACTTCCTTCTACGTCTTCTCTCGATCGGCTACCACCGCCAGCTCTGCCTCCACTTGGGCTCGCTGCTGCAAGACCGACGCAAGCTGCTCCCTGACGACCTGATAGGCAGCTTCCCGACTTAGAGTATTGCACTCAGCTACGTCAAGCTTCCGCTTCAAGTTTAGCCCATGCCAAGAGACCCTCGAAGATAGTCTTCACTTGGGCAGCATTTGCCTCAACCTCAGCGCGCAGATGGGCCGTTTCGTTCGAGGTCTTTTGGCATTCCCTTAGTCTTGAAGCTGCTTCTTGTTCCAAGTGGCGGAGGTGCGAAGTGCTTTGCTCGAGCCAAGTTGTGCGTTGGGTGCTCAGAGCTAAAACTTCGGGAGAAGGGCGCGTCGACTCCAGCCGATATAGACAGGCCTCGATCCCCCTGCAATGGTTAACCCAAGATTCGACGACGCCTTCGTTATGAAAATTTACGAGCGCCGCCAACATCGGGTTAACCTCCGCAGCAAAATCTACGGCAGAAGGGAGAGCGTCCATATTGAGCTCTTCAATGTACCCGCTCAGCATGCCCAAACTCATCACAGCACCCTTGGAAGATGGACGTCTCAAGAAAGGGCCTGCCGGTGAAAGGACGCGAGCCTCAAAGGGGACCGGAGCCGGAACAATAGCTGCAAAACAAAACATGGTTAAACGATGGTTCAGAAGATGTTGAAGGGTTACCAAAAAAGGAAATTTACTATACCAGCTGCAACGGACGGCAAAGCCGGAAGGGCAGGTAGCACGGCAGGTCTTGCATCCCCTCCTTCGATTTGTGGCACTGCAATAGAGAAAAGGAAAAGTCAGAAATTATCCCATGGCTAGAAAAAAGGAGGTAAATAAAGATATTATAGTGAAAGTATACTCACCGGCGCCACCAGAGGGAGAAGCGAGTTCGGATGGGAAAGAGAAGTGTGGGAGCAACACTTGATATAAATGATCGAAGAGCACTCCTGCAAAGGCACAATGGTATAACGTTAGTACAAAGCTACATTTTTGAAAGATTAATGCATGAGTCGTGAATCCATACCTTCCAACATCCGGGATGGTACAAGGGAAGGCAGGGAGGTGACCACCGCCAAAGCAGTAGTCGACGGTGCCCCCTCGAGCAATGGAGCATCGGCACTGGCCGCACCTGCAAAGACAAGCTTGTCAGAAAAGATCGCAAGATATATAGAAAAGAGGGGGAACGCTGGTGACTCAAAAATTTACCCGATGAGCTACCAGCAGAAACTGAAGCAATCCCCTCATCCATCGACATGAGACCACCGCCCGTAGCCTCATCACCCGACTCGATGGGAACCGTTGTTGTGCTCGTGAGCCCGGGAGACGGCAAGGAACCATACGCGGGGAGGGCTATGATCGGAGTATTACCAGATTCCTGGGAAAGAGCGGTTCGCTCCTCCTCAGGAATCGTGGCCGCCTCACCCGATACTCCCTCGGTTTCTGCGGTCACGGTTGTCTCGTCCACCGTCACCGCGAGGTCTCCAGCCTCGAGCGCTTCGCCCCCTACCGCCTTCGCCTCGGTTAAGACAATCATCTCATCTACCGCCACGTCAGGAGCGGTATCAATGACCCTCTCGGCGGCGGATTCCTCAACCTCTGTTTCAGGTCCCGTGGCCCCAATGACGCGCCTCACCGTCGGCTCAGGTTCGGCAGGCACTGCTTCCGCCGTTTCCCTGGGTTCAACGGTCTCCGCCTCCCCCTCAGTCGGACTTGGTCCTGCAAGATGGAATGCATATGAGCCAATGGCTTTATAATAATTTTTACAACAAGGTTCTGAAAGAGATGCTACCTGAAGGGGATTTATTGTTTGCACTTCGGGCCGCGCGCGCCACTTGCCTATAAGCAGTAGACAGGGCGATAGGGGCCTCTCCAGAAGGAGTGTCAGCGCGAGGAATGGTACTGGGACCCACTCCCGCGGCCAATGCAGCTCTACGCGCCTTTGCTTCGCGTCTCAACCGCTTCCGCTCCTCCCGAGCCGTTGAGACGGATGCCACTAGAGCTTCCCTAATTGAGGTGTCCTCGTCCGTGAATAGGGAAGCCTCTAAGGTTTTCAGGGCATCCCTCGTCGTTTTGTCAAGCCGAGGCTCTTGCGGCAACTTTGACGAAGCCGGGACTTCAGTAACAGGCTCGGGAAGGATCCCCGCATCAACTGATATAACCCCTGCTAAGAAACGAAAGAAGTTTAGGTTGACCATCATAAAAAGACAACAAACTTTCCTTATAAAAGAGAAAGGGGTGAAACATACCAGCGCCTGCTAGGGCACGCTTCTCCTCCTCCTCCTGGAAGGTTTTCAGGGAGGCAGCAATAGCCTCTTCAGTAGAGACACCTGTTGAAAATGGAGCAAATGTTAGTTAAAGATGATAATACAAGGTGCAATAAAATGACAAATGAAGCGTCTGATGATTACCGGACTCAGCGAGTTTGCTTAGCATCGCGTCGAGCCTAGCCGATCGCTCCGAAGCTGCAATGGCGGCAGCCAGATTGGTGTCCGCAGGATCTACCACGAAATCCTCATTGCTGCCGTATTCACATATGGCCTCAGCGGGAGGAGCCGCAGGCTTTAAGCTGAGGATCGCATCGAGGGAAAGAGCGGACTTCTTCTTCTTCTGCTGTCCACCAGCTTTAGACCCACCCGGAGCGGATTTGCGCTTGGCAGCCACTTTAGGGCGGCGGGTCCCGATCTCTGCTCCTGCGCCGGACCCTGGTGATACCACATTAACCGTCTTCGTGGGAGCACGGGGCGCTGGCGGTGCATCCACCGTAGTAGGCAGTGGCAATCCCCGCGGGGGGCTCAACACGCGCGGTCGAGCGACTCCAGCCTCTTTTAGCGGAGGGACGACCGGGAGCCTTGGCTGCAAGGGAGCCTTGCGATCACCACCAGGAGGCGCACCCCTACGGTCGACCAGCAGGCGTTTCTCCATTAAAATGATTGGGCCCATAGCATGCGCATACCAGGCTACATACGGATGGATTATTTTAGGGGCACAGCTAGGCTCACTGATAAAAAAATAAGAGCCTGTATTGAGCCGGGTGAAATGATGCATAGCATTCCTTATTCCCCCTTGGTTGGCCGCGGGTGTTTCCAGAAAGGCTTCCATCAGGATCCCTTGATTGTAACTCGATTGTCGGGCAAATCGATGTGGGTTATACCTCATAAAGAGAGCCGTCTCATTCTGCCTAAATACTAGGTAGCCCGGCCGAATGGAGTAAAGGTGAAGGATTTCCCGAGCCTTCAGTACAGAAACCCTGCCCTTAAAGTCATCACGCAGCGACACCACTGACTTAGTGGTCTCGGAGCCTATGGTGATGACCTTATCCACAAAAGAGGTCTTCGCTCCGACTAGATGTGAACGCAGGAGCAGTCCTCTAGACTCCCGCGGAGGTGCAACCACAATTGAAGCCCCGACCAACCGCATGATTCTTGGGAGTCTGTATTTCTCAAAAAACGGAGGAGTCTTATGGGCACCAAACACCCCTCGCACATGCAGCTCCATCCAAGAAGTGAAGTAGTGCATCGGGAAGTTAGCAGGCTGTACCCCAGGCTCATTAGCATCCGCCGCTACGCTAAGTCCATTGTAGAGGTAAGCCAGCCCGGCGATCCCTACTGATAACTGTAAACCAGCCGCCATTCGATGCGCCGGGTAAAAGACAGAGGACCGCATGAGGCGTGGGTGCATGGGAAGCGCAAAGCTGCATAGCCATAGACCCAAGAACCCTATGAAAAAAGTCTCCTCGTCCATGCCAGGAACGGCGATCTCTGAGAAAGGGACGCTGGCAGTGCCGGGGAAATAAAAATCCCGCTGGTCATTTTCCGATGAAGGTCGGCGGTCCAAGCCGAAACCAAAGGGGTCAGCAAGCTGAGCGAACTTCTCCCTGCTCTGATAGGAACTCCGGGCGGATAAAACGAGCAATGAAATCCGTGAAACTGACGCCCCGGTCGCCCGATTCCAAATGGAGTTCCTCATAAATCTCCAACACCTTCACCAAGCCCGGGTGCTGATGCTGAATGGCATTTTCCGGAGTTAAGTCAAATACAAGTTGCTTGGTGGCGAAGACATACTCGTCAGGAGGAAGCAGCTCCTCGTAGTGTTCTCCCCTCATTGGCAGACCTGAAATCTCAGCAAACTCCTCCAGAGAGATGGAGACTTCCCTATCCGCTGTCAGGAAGGTATGGGTGGGGATATTCCATTGTTCGATGAAGGCCTTTATCCACCACGTCGGAGGAGAGGGATACTCGAAAAGCGAGACGTAGACAGCTGAGTATAAACCAATCGTCGTCAGGAGAGCCCTCTTCGTCGCCAAAATGTAACGGGCCCATTGCAAATATCCGGCAAGCAGCCGCGGGATCAATCCAATGTTATAAGCCTGTCCCCAAGGGCGTGCTTCACCCTGACAGATTCGCCTCCCCAAGATATCTATAGCCGGCGGCGGCTGCACCGGAATGGCATCGATTGCAGGCTAAAGGAGGTCGTCGGCATTCCAATTTTTAACCTCCACGGCATACTCCACCGGGGGCTTGTCCGCATAAGGGATCGTAACTATGGGCTCAGAAGGCGAAGCGGAGCTGAAGCTGCGACGGCCTTGGATGATTTGGCTATACCACCTTCCCCACAGGTGAAGTCTCTTGCACTCTGGATCGTGATCTTTAATCAAGGCGAACACCACCCGGTCCACCGGCGAATGGGGGAACCCTCCTTCCGAGCGAACAAAGGGGAAAGATAAGTCGTCAGACATGTTTCCTGTAGAAAGATAAAAATAACCGTTAGTGGTCTGACACTTGGCATTTTGAAATCTTACTCAACACTGTGATGTAATGGGTAGGGGACAAAAAGAGGGACCCACAAAATCTGGATGACGGTACATCATTTAATAAGACAACCCCATCATTAGATGAGACTGTCAATTAATGAAAAGGTCCCCAAAAGAATATCCTCACTGATGGGAAATCCCTAAAGACAAGGAGAAATATTCTCTTTCAGAGCAAAGCTCTGTTACAGAGTGACATTTGTCAAACTCTGGTCTCAGGGGAACAAGATTCCTTAAAAGAGCATAGCTCTATGGTAATGGTGGAAAGATCCATCAATTTTATCTTTAGAGTTTTGGAATCTTGAAAAATCCATGAAAACTTATAAAACAAAATTTTTCTCCGTTTATCAGATCTAAAAAGATCTACATTTGATCTAAGAGCAATGCTCTGTTCATGGGTTAGAACCCATGGATCAGATCTCTGTAAATCTGTAAATTTTTTGAGAGCAAGACTCTGTTGAAGAAACCGCAAAGGGGTTTTCCTTTAGATCAAAGATCTATAAGAGCAAGGCTCTGTTAATTAAATTTAATTTAAATTAATTTAATTTAATTAATTTTACCTAGAGTGATTCTAAAACTAGAACTTCGAAGTTCTCACAAGAGCAAGGCTCTGGAAGTTCTTAAGCAAGAGCAAGGCTCTGAAATTCAAATTCTTGAAATTGGTAAAGAATTACCAAGGACCAAGGGTCCTATTTATAGGCGCCTGCGCCTTTTCAACTGACCCCCATGATCCAACAGTCAGGATCTTGCCACCGCTGCACTCACGTGCGCGCCACGTGAGCGCAACGGTGGGGGGGCATTTGTTCCACCAATCAGAGCAAGGCTCTGCTTGAATTTTGAAAATTCAAATTTTGAAGCAACGCTTCAGTTCCCATGCGCTGCGCGCAACGCGCCACGTGTCAGAACTTGACACGGCAGCACAACGCCCAAGGCAGTACGTCCAATCAGAGCAAGGCTCTTTAAAAAACATAAGCAACGTTCAACTGCGCAAGCACACGGCTGCGCGACACGTGTCTGCGCAGTTGCGCAAGCACAACTGCGCAAGCGCGCCGCTACGCGACACGTGTCTGCGCAGTTGCGCAAGCGCACCACTGCGCGACACGTGTCTGCGCAGTTGCGCAAGCGCTGTTGCGCAAGCGCCTCACTGCGCGACACGTGTCACACGCTGGTGAGTTGCGCAACAACAGAGTGAAGATTTAAGGATATTTTTTCTGTTCTTGTTTAAACAAGAAGATTTCTTCTGTAAAACAGGGGGCTTTGGATCAAAGATCCAACGGTGGGGAAAATTCCCCAAATCACTCAGAAAAGATCTTTTTAACAAATTTAACTGATTTTTGAGCACTATAAAAAGGACTCCAGACCCCATTTCAAATGAAGAGACAATTGGATTAAAAAAAAAGAAGAAGAGAACTTCTTGAGAACAAAAAGAAGAAGGTAAAAACCTTTGAAATAAGAGAAAATTCTCTTAGAAATAGATCATTGATCCAAAAGACAAAATCAGTGATCTTCAATAAATAAATAAATAAATAAAAATAATTAAAAAAATAGTGCCTTGCACTTGCTAGAGAACCTCTGGTTCTCTGAGATAGAAAGAAAGAAAAGATTTTTCTTCTTCTCTTTGATCTAAAGTTAGATCAAGAAATTAAAAAGTGCTCTGCACTCCTTTCCTTGAATCTAAAAGATTCTTGGTGCTTTGCACAAATGCAATGCATTACTTGAAGGGCCAGGCTCAAATCAAAAAGACCTAGCAGGCCAAAATAAATTGCAAAGCAATAAAAGGGCTGAGCCCAAACAAAATTGATGCTCTGCATCATTCATAAAGAACAGAGCCCAAAACAAATTGATGCCCTGCATCTTTTCTGGGCAAAGCCCAAATAAAAATAAAAGGAAATGCAAAAGCAATGTTGGAAATTTTTTTTTTACTGAACTTAGCCCAATCGTGGCCATAAGTCCTTAAATTAAATTGGCTGAGCAAAATGGCTCTCCTAAATCAATCTACATCCGGTTCGAGGGTACATCTCCGAACTCCTTTGACATCCATCGTTGTAATTCCTCAACGACGTCAAAGAGGTGACGGGTCCCAACGGCCACACACCCAATACCGGACCGAAACGTCCCTAAACTAACATCGGACCGAAACGTCCCTAAACTAATAATGGACCGAAACGTCCATAAACTAACATCGGACCGAAACGTCCCTAAAACTAATATCGGACCGAAACGTCCCTAAACTAACATCGGACCACCACGTCCCTAAACTGGCACAATAGAGCCCAAATGCTCTTTTGTCGGATCTAAACGGTCCCGTTAAGTCGATCTTAGTCTCAAACTGGACTAACGTATCCTTAACAAACGTTTAAGGTGATCTTAGCCCCAAACACGGATAACGTATCCTTAAACATTCAAATGGATTATAAAACTCCCAATCAACTCTGGTTCGAGGGTACATCCCCGAGCTCCTCTGATACATGTCGTTGTAATCCTTCAACGACGTCAGAGAGGTGATGAGTCCCGATGGCCATACATTAAATTAATCACTACGTTGAGTTGATCGTAGTCTAAAACAGGACTAACGTATCCTTAACGAACGTTTAAGTTGATCTTAGCCGTAACGCGACTAATGCATCCTTAAACTGAAAACACCAAACCCAAATCTAAGTAAATACGGATTTGGACTAATCCACGTCCTACGGGCGACGGCATTACTCAGTCTCCGTATACAATCCACGGGCAACCACAAACAAAATGAACACACACGACACGAAGTGAAATTCTGGAGAAGGAGAAAGTTGTTACCGCGAAGCGGTAGCGTAATTAACTGCAGGGGCTTGCGCCTGCAGGGAAGAGCGTCCCCACAATCAAAAACCCCTCATTCTGAGGGGGGATCTGACGAAGTCTGCTACATCGGCCGCATCCGTCTAAACCTCCGATACACGGTGCCATAAATCAATTTGGCATTTTCGGAGAGATGGACGGATAAAACCAATTAGCATCTGCCCCGAATCTCAGCGTCAGGACATCGCGGTCCTGTGCGCCGCCCATTCGGAGGGGAACACCGCAGTTGGCGAATTTCTGCGTACCCTGTTTAGCAGCTCGAAGCTGTTCCCAGTTGGAACAGCAGCCTTAATTTCCACCGTTGGAGCTGGTGGAGTTAGCCCGGAGGGGGAGTTGCCCCCAGTCTTCCTTATCCGGCGCCAGTGGAGACATCGGGCATGACGAGTTGTTGGGATTGATTCAGCGACGGCTTCGTCTTGCCCCCTGTTCTGGGGAGGGGCTGCTGCCGGTGTCAGCCTCTCGAAGACTGACATTCGTTGAGAAGCTACGTCCATCTGGTCAGAAACAGATTTCTGAGCGGGAGCGGGAACGAGGGTAGTCAGTCTCGTGAAGACCGACCCTCTGGGAGGAGAAGCCGCCTTGACGAGTTCGGGAGCAGCTGTCTTCTTTGGGATGGCCACTTCAGGTATCATGGGCTTCTTCGCGGGCCCTTTGGAGTTCAGGCTTAGCCTGGTGAAGACCGAGGAGTTGGACGACCCGTTGAGAGGGGCCGTACGAGTAGCAAGTCGATCAAAGACCGACTTCTTGTTCGCTTCCAGTGCGGGCATTGGCATGTTAACGTTCACCGGCGGGAGCATGGTCCCGAAGAACAGACCGATGGTAGCCTGAGTTACTTGTTCCATAGGCATAGTAAACAGGGAAGCAGCCTGCGGTCCATAGGTTACACCTCCAGGTGAGGCGGAGCGTCGGTTGCATTTGCAGTTGGAGCAGCTTGAGCAGTTGCCAGCCATTGATCCTTTCGCTTTCTGCAGCAAGCGAAACACCAAATCTTAGTACTTCGAAACCCAAGGGCAACCATTAGCGAACCGCGATTGGTTCGCGAATCACGACACACGAAGTGTGGAGTGGAAAGAGAAAAAGGTCACTGGGCGTGCCAGAATCTGTTCCCCTCCGAAAGACGGAGCGACGCAGGGACGTCTTGCCTGAGATTCGGGACAGATGCTAATTGGTGCTATCCATCTACCTCTTCGAAGATGCCAAGTTGATTTATGACACCATGTATCGAAGGTTTAAACGGATGCATCCGATGTAGCAGACTTCGTCAGATTCCCCCTCGCTTGAGGGGTTTTTGATTGTGGGGATGCTCTTCCCTGCAGGCGCAAGCCCCTGCAGTTAATTACGCTACCGCATTGCGGTAACAACTTTCTCCTTCTCCAGTTGGTCACTTCGTGTCGTGTGTGTTTGTTTTGTGTTTGGCTGACCGTGGATTGTATACGGAGACTGAGTTATGTCGTCGCCCGTAGGGCGTGGACTAGTCCAAATCCGTATTATCTTGGATTTGGATTTGGGGGTTGTGTTTAAGGATACGTTAGCCTCATTTAAGACTAAGATCGACTCAAACGTTTGTTAAGGATACGTTAGTCTAGTTTTTAGACTAAGATCAACTTAACGGGATCGTTTAGATCCGACAAGAGAGCAATTAAGAGAGCCCTGTTGCTTAGTTTAGTGGCATTGCTGCCAATAGGTAGTTTAAGGACATTGCGGTCCAGTGTTAGTTTTAAGATATTGCGGTCAAGGTTAAGGACATCATAGTCCGTGGATTTAAGGACTCCACAGTCCGATGTTAGTTTTAAGACATCACGGTCAAGGTTAAGGACGTCATAGTCCGTTGTTAGTTTTAAGACATTCCGGTCATGGTTAAGGACCTCATAGTCCATGGGTTTAAGGACCCCACAGTCCGGCGTTTAGTTTTAAGACATTACGGTCAAGGTTAAGGACCTCATAGTCCATGAGTTTAAGGACCCCACAGTCCGTATCAATGTGTGGTCATCGGGACCCGTCACCTCTTTGAAGACGTTGAGGAATTACAACGCCAAGTATCAAAGGAGTGAAGAGATGTACCATTAAACCAAGGTAGATTAAGTGATCTGTAGTCCAATTTGGAAACTAAGATCAATTATTATATTATGAGCCCATTGGCCCAGTTAAGTTTGAATTGAGGGCTTATGGCCAGCTTGGGCTAAGTCCAATCATGTTTGGGATATTGGCCCTCTGTTGGTTCTTTGAAGGAGAGGCTTTGCCTCTGGAAACTTAGCCAATTGAGCTAAAGCTAGTGTTAAACACTAGAAACCAACAGTGTTGAACACTGGGAATAAAGTTAACAAGTTAGTGTTAAACACTAAAAGATAATCAGTGTTGAACACTGGGAAAAGAGTTTTCAAATTAGTGTTAAACACTAAGCAAATCAGTGTTAAACACTGCAAATAGAGTTTTCCAATCAGTGTTAAACACTAAGAAAATCAGTGTTAAACACTGGGGACAAAATCTCCAGACTAGTGTTAAACACTAAGGAGAGAAGGGTCACGTGTGGACACGTGAGAGCGCTATGATTCCCCTTATTTTATTCAGTCAAAAGTATTGAATATTTTGAAGTATCACGTGCTGTCACATGATGAGAATTTGGGAGTTTATTTGTTAGAGCTTCAGCCAAGGGGTCACGTGGTAGCACGTGAGAGCGCCCTGCTTCCTTTTATTTTGTTCTACAGATAAGTGTTTAACACTTTTAATTCTGAAAGCCATCACGTGTGGGCACATGATGGGGGCTCACGCTTTGATCTGTTAGAATGTTCATTAGGGGTCACGTGTTGACACGTGAGGGCGCCCTAGAGCTCTTTTCTGTTTCTTTTGCCTTTTTCTCTGTGTGCTTTAGAGATCACGTGGGGCACGTGAGGCATTTCCTCGAAGTTCTTTTTTATGGATCTTTGCGGGAGTCACGTGGTAACACGTGAGGTGTTGCTTCAAAGTTCTTTTATGTGGATCTTTGCAGGGGTCACGTGGTAGCACGTGACTCTGGTTCTTTGCATGTTTTAAAGATCTGTTCACCTTTTTAAGAATTAAATTCTTCATAGGGTTAAACCCTAACAACAAACTTTAGAGAAATTAAATTCCTGTTTTCTTCTGAAGAATTATATTCTTAAATAGGGTTAAACCCTAATTTCCTTTTTTTAAGGGAATTAAATTCCTATGAGTTTGAGAGAATTATGTTCTCAATTAGGGTTAAACCCTAGTTCTGTTCATTTTGAAGGAATTAAATTCCTATAACATAGGGTTAAACCCTAATTTTATCCCAAAGGAATTGAATTCCTATCATTTTGTGAGAATTTATTTCTCAAAACTCAGTTCCTCCTCTGTGTTTCAGATCTGCATGGCAGGATCTCAACCCAATGAGAATTAAATTCTCAATTCATGGGGAGATGTGCACTTTGCAGATCCTCCACCAGAGAAAGAACTAAGTTCTTTTCTTTATATAAGAGTTAAACTCTTTTGAGAATTAAATTCTCTTTGAAGCCTCCCTTTTCTTTTATTACCTAAGGTTTTCCTTTTGCAGAGAATCAAAGGCTCTATATCTCTCTCTCTGTGTATCAAAAGAAAAGGTCCAAAGGTTCCTTCTTTTCTCTTCTTTTCTTGGCTCCTATTTATAGGAGAAGGAAAAGAATCAATCTGTTTAGTAAATCTCTCATTGAGAGATTTGATTTATATTTATCATTAATCTGGGCCTTTAGATTGTTGGGTGAATTTTATTCACCATTGGATTTTAAATCCAAAGATATCTCTTTGTTATTTCGGTTAGATTTAGGGGGAAATCTTTCCAAGTCCAAGATTTTTCCATAAATTGGTGGTATTTAATCACCTTTAGGTTTTTAATCCAACGGTTTTAGATAATCCTTCTTCATTTTAGAAAGATTTGAAAGATTTATCCTCAGAATTTAATTCTGTTAAAAAATAAGGCTCTTAAAGCCGGTCACGTGTGGCCACGTGATCCCTGGTCACGTGTAGGCACGTGACCCCTGGAATGGGCTTCTCTTCTTTTGCGCTCTGTTCTCTGGCCGCTGTTTAACCATCACGTGCCAACACGTGACCACTGGTCACGTGTGAGCACGTGATGCCTGTTCTGAAGCTTCCTCTTGACTTTTAATTAGAGAACAAATATGCTCTGTGCCACTGCTTGACTATCGCGTGCCAACACGTGACCACTGGTCACGTGTGAGCACATGATGCCTCTTCTGAATCTTTTCCTGATTTTTTAATCAGGGAACAACATGTTCATGAAAACCCTAAATATTATAAATCACCCTTGAGATTTATTTTTAAACTATATTAAATATTTTTCATAAAATCTTCTCGAGATATACAAATAATATTTAAGGACTCTAAATTAATATAGCTTTAAGCGGGATCAATTCTCTTGAGCCCCAGAGAGCCGGAGAAAGTGAGTGCTTGCCTATTTAGATTAGACAACTTAACGGAGTTATCAAATGGCAATTGTGGTGGAAAAGACACAAATCCTACCGTCCATGTGCAGCAGTTGTCGATTTCTCCCGAACTTATGATTTCAACAGTTAAATCCATTCACAAGAAGTATCTATAACTCGAATCTAAACTTGAATCTAAACTCGAACTCAAATCCTAAACTCGAACATGAACTCGAACCCAATCTACTAGAACAAACTTGACTCAAACCAAGATTGCAATTGACATGACTCGCATATTACTCGACTCACTCGACTTCATTCTACACCTTTTGCAATCTTTGGTTTCGATCAAGACATGTTAATCGATCGATCGAATCAATTAAGTATATTAACCAGTTATAATATATTATACTCGGGGTGCTTGGGATAGTTTCTTGTGTGAATCCAACGGAGGTTCAGGAGTCCCGTATTAATCTCTTTTTTATTTTACTCGAATATCAGTCGGGTTGACTCATCCACAGCCTAGAGCCCCAATGCTAACACATGAAATAGGCCCGTGTTTCCTTTCTCCTATGGCCCCACTCTTGAACTTGTGAATACTTCTATGGCTGCGTTGACATTCACATTTGGAACTTAACGTTAATATAGTGACCATATAGAGACATATAGTATATACTTACCCCTGAACTTATACTCTTACACATCATATATATTCTACACTTGTTATTTTCTGTACTCTTACTTTATCCTTGGGACTTACCAAGCGCAAGTTCGCTGACGGGCATTCCACCCACTTTTCTTCTCTTGGAATGTTCGTCAGATACGGTCGAGATGAAGGAAGTGGAGGCCACGGAGGAGGAACAAAACCGGATTGCTCCACAGGATAAGCTTAGCTTCACTTTTATTCAGCTTATGTATACCACTTGTTTAGGCATTTTCCTTATTGTATTTACTTTCCAGCATAAACTCATGTACTTGCAAATATTGGAAGTTGAATGTAAATAAAGATATTTGTTGAAAAATTTTACAGTCTCCATTTATTCTTGCATTGTGTACTAATGTTTCAATACGCTTACTGTATTTATTTAGGGAATGACCTTCTCTGGATAATTATACCGTGGGCTTGTTACGTCACCGTTTCCTTCTACTGGGAAGCGGGGCATGATAGGTTTTTGTTGGTGGTCCATATAGGTCAGTTCTGCATGAATTCGTAAACAATATACCACAAGAATTAATGATTTCAACAAACATTTACATTACTTGCATTTCAAATTCCTTGAATATATTCTAACCTATCTTTTATATCAAGGTGATGGAATCTCCGAACAACACTAGCACAAACGTCAACGGCAATACTCCACCACCTACACTATCACCACCACCTACCATTGCAGCTCTTATCAATGAGCAAATGGTACTGCTTGAGGCTATCAAGAGCCTATTAGAGGGTCAGCAGCAGCAAACTTCTATCCCGATGAACCGCCCCGAAGCCGAAGCACCCGGAGTTAAACAGTTTCGGGCACTGCATCCAATGAACTTCTCGGGTAAAGAGAATCAGCTTGAGGCAGAAGAATAGGCTCAAGCGATCGAGGATGACCTGGCAGCAGCTCAAGTGCCAGATATAGCTTGGGTGAGAGTTGCTAAGTTGCAACTGACCGATAACGCCAGAGTTTGGTGGAGAGCTGAGGAGAGCCGTCTCGCGTAACCGATAGAATGGAGAATATTCCGAGACTTCTTCGATGCCAAGTACTTCCCAGAGGCTGCCCGCTTTGATATGGAGCAGCAATTCATCCATTTACAACAAGGCTCGATATGGGTCAAATCTGTGGATGAATATGATGATGAGTTTACCATACTCAGCAGGTAAGATATAGTCTCAAATTCAATTTTCTGATCTCACTCACAACACTGCTAACATAAGGTCATAACAGGTTCGCTGCACACCCTATTCCCACTGCTGAGATCCGTGCATGACGATTTCAGTAAAGGTTGGACCGTGAAATCCAAGCTGCACTCGCTATAGGGGATTTCCCAACCCATGAGTTTGCTTTGAAGGCTGCCCGACGCTATAAGGCAGCTGTAAAGAAGAAGGACAGGCCGCAACTGCTGGTGTGAAACATCCTGTACACCAGATCACGGGAGGGGCATCTTTCAGGCCAGCTTTCAATGGACCACCTCGGAGGCCCGTAGGTTCGTTTGCCAACAGCAGGCCATACTTTTGCACCTACTGCAAAAGAACAGGGCACCTTGTGAAGAACTGTCGCAGGGCAAATAACTTGTGCTTGATCTGTGGGTCTTATACTCACTCCATTAGAGCATGCCCCCAGAACCGAGGACCTAACAACCCTCCAGCTAGACCGGTGATCCAAGCTCCTCCTACCCGGTTAGCTTTACCATCTCCAACTCCCCGCATCCAGACCGCTCTATCCCAACGCCGAGTATTTAACCAGGCATAGAGGAAGTGCCGCGATGCCAAGCATTCACTATGTCGGTCGAAGAGGCCGAGGCTACGAGTTAGGTTATCACTGGTAAATCTCCTCCCTATTCTCTTTCAAGTCCTTTCAATTCATAGCCATCTTATATTTGCTATACCTAAACCTATCCCATGTGACTTAGGTACAATCTTAGTAGCCTTCCTACCTGCACTCGCGCTCTTCGACACTAGGGTATCACATTGCTTTATGTCGCAACAGTTCGTTCAAACTCATGCGATCCCAGTTAAACCGCTCGTATCCAGCTGGAACGTTGGTTCAGGGAATGATGTTCTAAAAGAAGCTTTAGGATACGATTTATGTCTAGTGGTCGTCTGCAGTCGAGAATTCTATGCGGATTTCAAGGTGCTGAACATACTAAACTTCGACGTATTCTTGGGAATGGACTGGCTGGGAACTTTCTTCGCTACCATTGACTGTCGCCAAAAGAGGGTAGTGTTTGAAATACCAGATCACCCAGGGTTCTACTTCAAAAGTGGAGGCCGTACCTTGGAACCTAGCATCTACCGAGCAAAACCAAAGAAGACAGAGGTTGCAGTGTTGCGAGCGAAAGGATCAAAGCCAGAGGTAGTTCGAGATTTCGAGAATGTATTCCCAGAAAATATATCATGTTTGCCTCCCAATCGAGCTCTTGAATTCAGCATCGATTTATAACCCGGCGCACAACTAGTAATAAAAACTCCGTACCGATTAAGTCCAGAGGGTTTGAAGGAGATCCGCATTCAGTTTGATGAACTCCAGAAGAAAGGATGGATCCGACCTGGTACTTAAAGTTGGGGATCTCCGGTATTACTTGTGAAGAAGAAGGAAGGTTTCTACAGTATGTATGTGAATTATCGAGCTTTGAACGAAGTGACAATTAAAAACAAGTATCCACCATTGCGCATCAATGACCTTTTTGATCAGTTAAGTAGATCTTGTGTCTTTCCAAAATTAGATCTTCGTTCAGGTTATCATCAGGTGAAGGTCAAGGAGTCCGACATTCCGAAGATGACATTTAGGACTCGTTATGGCCATTATGAATATCTCGTAATGCCATTTGGAGTGACCAATGCACCTGCCATCTTTATGAACTTGATGGACCAAGTTTTCTGAGAGTACTTAGACAGGTTTGTTGTTATCTTCATCGACGACATCTTGGTGTATTCAAAGAATCGGAAAGAACACACCGAGCACTTACGTATTGTCCTGGAGACATTACGACAACATTAGCTCTACGCCAAATACAACAAGTGTGAATTTTGGCTAGACCAAGTCGGATTTCTTGGACATATCGTTTCAGGCGAAGGAATCTCTGTGGATCCAGCTAAGGTGTCAGCTGTCAGTGAGTGGCCGACACCAAAGACAGTGAAAGTTATAAGAATTTTCTTGGGCTTAACAGGATACTACAGATGATTCATTGAAGGATTATCAAAGATCGTCGCACTCCTGACCAACCTCACACGTAAAGATGAAGCATTCGTGTGGTCAGAAGCATGTGAGAAGGCTTTTGTAGAACTCAAGTCGAGATTAACCTCTGCACCTATTCTTGTAATACCGGATCAATCTGGCAGATTTAATGTGCATTGTGATGCGTCCGGTAAAGGATTAGGATGTGTTCTACATCAGCATGGAAAAGTTATGGCTTTTTCATCAAGGCAATTAAAAGTTCATGAACGCAACTATCCAACACATGATCTGGAACTGGCAGCAGTGGTCTTTGCACTCAAGATTTGGCGCCACTACCTTTTGGGAGAACGAGTGGATATATATATTGACCACAAAAGTCTTAAATATATATTTACTCAGAAGGAAGTCAACATGCGGCAGAGAAGATGGCTAGAACTCATGGCGGACTTCGATATCAACCTACAGTATCATCTTGGGAAGGTGAACGTAGTTCCTGATGCACTTAGTCGCCAGCCATTAGCAATGAACATCACCGCTCAGTGGAGACTACAACAAGAATTGCACGGATTGGAGATTGAAGTAGTTATGCCAGGTAACGCTTCATATTTGATGAACTTACAAGTCCGGTCCACTCTTATCAATCAGATCAAGAAAATGATGCCAAGCTACAAAAGATCCGAGAACAAGTAGAAAGTGTACTACGAACATACTTCATCATCCACGAAGATAGATCCTTGTGGTATGGGAGCCGTATATGCGTGCCCGTTGGACCCGTTCGAGAAGAGTTGATGAAAGAAGCTCACAACTCTCTGTATTCGGTACATCCCGGTGGCACGAAAATGTACAAGGATCTACGGCAGCATTAATGGTGGTATGGAATGAAGCGAGAAGTAGCAAGTAGCATAGCAAAGTGTCTAGTATGTCAGCAAGTGAAGGCTGAACATCACAGAACTGCTGGTCTACTTCAGCTGTTACCAATCCCAGAATGAAAATGGCAGCACATTACCATGGACTTCATGGCTGCTCTCCCTCGCAGCACGAAGGGTAACAATGCAATTTGGGTTATTTTAGATCGACTCATCAAGTCGGCTCACTTTATTCCGTTTCGAATTGGCCAGTCAATTGAGACGTTGGTAAGGAAGTACATGGAGGTGAGTAAAAATCTAAAGTAAGATTTAACCCTTCAAGATGTACCATACTTGTTTTGATACACATAAACTCATGCAGGAGATCGTGAGATTACATGGGGTACCTGTCTGCATCATCTCTGATCGTGATACAGGATTCAGATCACAGTTTTAGCAGTCTGCAAGCTAGCTTGGGAACGAGTCTGAATTTCAGCACGGCATACCATCCACAAACGGACGGAAAGTCCGAGCAAACAATTCAGATTCTAGAAGACATACTAAGAGCCTGTATGTTAGACTTCGGAGGTTCGTGGGAAGATCACCTACATCTAGTGGAGTTCTCATATAACAATAGTTACCAGGCAGGCATTGGGATGGCACCATTCGCATCACTCTACGGACGGAAGTGTCGTTTCCCGTTGAGTTGGGACGACTTTGGAGTTCGTGAACTCCTTGGGCCAGAGACCGACCGAAACATCGTGGCAACTGTAGATGTAGTTCGCACGATCAGGGAAAGGATGCGCATAGCCCAAGACCGACAGAAACATTGGGCAGATGCAAACCGTCGACACTTGGAGTTTCAACCCGGAGAACATGTATTCTTAAAGATCTCTCCGAACAGAGGAATAATACGTTTTAGCAAGAGGGGTAAATTAAGTCCAAGATACATAGGACCGTTTGACATACTCGAACGAGTTGGAGAAGTGGAGTAGCATTTAGCACTACCACCCTCATTGGAAGGAGTGCACAACGTGTTCCACATATCTCAGCTACGAAGATATGTGAGCGACCCCAGCAATATACTTGATCACTCAGAGCTCACGGTACAAACTGACCTAACCTGCTGTTCTCCGCCGAAAGACCGGGAAGACTGACGTCTTGCCTGAATTTGGGGGCAGATGCTATTTGGCTTTATTCGTCCACCTCTCCGAAGATGCCAAGTTGATTTATGGTACCGTGTATCGGAGGCTTAGATGGATGTGGCCGTTGTAGCAGACTTCGTCAGATTCCCCCTCATTTGAGGGGTTTTTGATTGTGGGGACGCTCTTCCCTGCAGGCGCAAGCCCCTGCAATTAATTACGCTACCACATCGCGGTAACCACTTTCTCTTTCTCCAGATGGTCACTTTATGTCGTGTGTGTTTGTTTTATTTTTGGTTGCCCGTGGATTGTATACGGAGACTACTTTATGTTGTCGCCCGTAGGGCGTGGATTAGTCCAAATCCGTATTTTCTTAGATTTGGGTTTTGGTTTAGATTTAAGGATACGTTAGTCTCATTTGAGACTAAAATCAACTTAAACGTTTGTTAAGGATACGTTAGTCTAATTTTTAGACTAAGATCAACTTAACGTTTGTTAAGAACACGTTAGTCTAATTTCGACTAAGATCAACTTAACGGGATCATTTAGATCCAACAAAAGAGCATTTGAACTCTATTGTTTTAGTTTAGCGACTTTGCGGTCGATTAGTGTAGGGACATTACGGTCCAATGTTAGTTTAAGGACATCTCAGTCCAATGTTAGTTTAAGGACATCTCGGTCCATGGGCTTAAGGACCCCACAGTTCAAGGTTAAGGACATCATAGTCCATAGGTTTAAGGACCCCACAGTCCAAGGTTAAGGACATCATAGTCCATGAGTTTAAGGACCCCACAGTCCATGGAATGTTTAGATGTTGAGACCCATCACCTCTTTGAAGACGTTGAAAGATTACAACGACAAATATCAGAAGAGTAAAGAGATATACCCTTGAACCAATTTTGGTTGAGAGATCTATAGTCCAATTTAAGACAGATCAAAAGATTTATGAGCATATGGGCTCAATTAATCTGAATGAAGGATTTATGGCCAATTTGGGCTCGGCCCACTCAGTTAAATGTTAAACATTTAACAATGCCGAGCACTGATTTGAGATCTGACAATATTTTTGTCTTTGAGTGCTGAGCATTCATCATAGCTCTGTGCTTTACTTATAGAACAATTTATGTTCATTTTAGCGCACACGTGAGGAGCACGTGGCGCGCTTGGCGCTTTGCGCCAGTCAAAGAGCGCAGAGCGCTTCTGCTGGGTAGCACACACGTGAGGAGCACGTGGCGCGCTTGGCGCTGTGCGCCAGTCCGAAGAGCGCAAAGCGCTTCTGTTCAAGTAGCGTACACATAGGAAGCACGTGGTGCGCTTGGCGCTGAGCGCCAGTCCATGAGCGCAAAGTGCTAGTTTATGAGCGCAAAGCGCTATTTGTTCAGTGGCGCACACGTGAGGAGCACGTGGTGCGCTTGGCGCTGAGCGCCAGCCCAAGAACGCAAAGCGCTATTTGATCAGCGTTATGATCTGAAAAATAAGTTCTCGTTTATAAGAGACTTTTTCTCAAGATTCTAAGAACAAAAGTTCTTATTTTATAGGAGATATTTCAATCTTTTATTTTGATGAAAGGCTTTGTCTTTATGGATCTGTGATCCTAAGAGAATTGAATTATTCTCCCCCCTTCTTTTTATAATGAGATGTTCATGATCTCTTTTTATAAAAGACCTTAGTCTTATAGATCTATGATCTGTGAGAAGAATTATGTTCTTCTTCTTATGATGAGATTCTTTGATCTCTTTGTGAAAGACCTTGGTCTTATAGATCTATGATCTTAAAGAAAGAAGTGAATTCTTCTTTTTTATATGAGACGATTTCGTCTTTCTGTTCTTTTTACCTTGAAGAAAATTTTCTTCTTCTGAGAGCTTGCACTTCTTTCTGAGATTTCTCAAAGTTTATAGGGGGTTTCTCTATATGAGACTTGATATCTTGGGGCATTTATATAGAGCAAGCTGATTTGTTCAATCGGTTAAGGAGATCTTTTCTCCAATTGATTTGGGGATTTCCCTACCGTTGAATTTTTGATCCAAGAGCTTCTGATTTACAGAAGGCAATTTTCTTGTTTTTAACAAGATTGGAAAATCTTTTCCATACAGAATTTATTCTGTAATTTTGGTGATTTTTAATCACCTTTGGATCATTGATCCAACGGTGCACTGATTTACAGAGCACAATCTTCTTGTTTGGAAAGATTTTGAGGAATCTTTGCTTAAGAGAATTTTATTCTGGTTAATTGATGATTTATCATCTTTATTAGCACTAGCGCACATGTGCTTTGCACGTGGTGCGCTGCTTGGAGTGCAGCGCTCTTAGCGCTAGCGCACACGTGCTTTGCACGTGGTGCGCTACTTAGGGCGCGGCATACTTGGTGCTGCTATGAAGCGTTGCTTCATTTCAAAATTTGAATTTTGAACAGAGTTTTGCTCCGATTGAGGGAAATAAATGCCCCCCCCAGCGTTGCGCTCACGTGGCCTACATATGAGTGCAGCGGTGACAGTATCTGCGCCCTTGGATCAACTCAGAAGTTGAAACGGCATCTTAGTGCCTATAAATAGGACCCTTGGCCCTTGAGATAATTTCTGTTCATCTTCTTACTTTTTCTTCTGAGAATTATTTCTCTTTCAGAGCATAACTCTTCCCTTTAAGAAATTTCTTAAGAGTCAAAACTCCGCCCAATATAGGTAAAAATTGAAGAAAAAAAATTAACAGAGTTTTGCTCTCCTTAGATTGTAGATCTAAAAATATATTTTTAGGGTTTTACCCATTAACAGAGCGATGCTCATCTCCAAGATGTAACCTCTTTAGGATGATTTTAACCCATGAACTGGATTATAGTTCATGAAGAACTTAAGGGTTTATTCACAGATCTTGAAGATCTTGGAATTTTTACTCTGTAGAAGTTTTGCTTCTTAGGGTTTCTTGATGGATTGTTTCATCTTCCTTATAGAGCATTGCTCTTTAGAAATTTTGGGGGGAATTTATTCCCCTCATGATTAATTATGACAGTTGTCTGTCTGTTGCAGAGCATTGCTCTTAATAGGAGATTTACTCCTTGGCCCGAAGGCCCTCATTAAATGAGAATCTTTTGAGGATTTCCTCATTTAATTGCACAAATTTAAATCTGTTGGGTATTTTAGTCAGCACTTGTTTTCTTCATGTGGATATCAAGAGTTATCTAAATCTCCGTGTCTTGATCAGTCTGTCCGCTAAATTCTTACTGATTTTCGTTTTCAGGTGCTATGGCCGCTCATCTATACTGCCTTAATGAAATCATTTCCTATGAGGACATTCACGTACAGGGCCGTTGTCAAAACGAGGAGTTCACAAACGCCCAATGTGTCAAAATTATGAATCGTTTCAATGCACACATCGGCCGACTACTCCCTCGTCGCTCTGTCTTCTTGAAGATTATAGTGGGAGCAATTTGGGAAGCGCTTCCTAGATTTTATGAAGCCATGCCGCTTAATGCACTAGATGATGTTGAAGATAAGGTGCACTCAATGTATCTGACGGGCCTGATCTCGAAGAAACGGCGAGATAATCTCATTGACATTCTGCATCAAGTTTTCCAGCAGACGACGAAACTCGCTGCTTATCGGAGGGTGGAGGATATCAGCGAAGATCTGGACGCTTTTGATCGTGAAAGGATGTACACAAGAATGGTCAGAAAGGCCAGAAACACTTTAGATGGAATTACTTTTGAATTTCTTAATCCGTGTCCCGGATTCAATGTTTTGCCCTTGTAAACATTTTAGTGATGCTTTTATTCACTATTTTCATCGCTGTAAGAATTTTCTGAAGTATGAATGGCAAATTCCTCGTTTCCGTCTGTTTATTTTATGCACTAAATCTTTTGCACACGCATGAGTAGGTACGCTTTGAATGCTTAAACGGATGCGAATCAAATGTTCTTTTTACTGTCTTGCATAATATGTGATTGACGTCTGTAGGTTATGCCTTTCTGTTTTGACTTGGCGTAGAGCGGTTAATGTACTCTTGAGCAGCATCTCGATTTCAACGACTTGTAATTTTGGCAAGTGTAGCTTGTAGATAGTAGATGACGGTCTATCTTGGACTCTTTGCAGGGTAACGATGGCTTAGGAAGCAGGTTCAGGTCTGCTGCCTAAGACTTTTCAATTTTATGAGCCGTGAGGGTCTCATAAAAAATTTTCTCGCTACGAGTCGAGAGGATCTCGCAGGTGTATTTTCTCCTTAGGAACCGTGAGGATTTCTAAGTGCGTTTTCTCTTAAGAGTCGTAAGGATCTCACAAGAGAATTTTCTCCTTACAAGTTGAGAGGACTTGTAAGTGGTTATTTCCTTTCTTGTCGATGTTTGACTTAGGAAAGTGGCCTGTAGAAAATCTACTTTGATCTCTCTGCGAGGCAATGATGGCTTGGGAGACAGGGTTAGGATCTTCCACCTGATACTTTTTAACTTCATGAGCCGTGAGGGTCTCATAAAAACTTTTCTCCCTACGAGTCGAGAGAATCTCGCGGGTGTGGTTTCTCCTTAGAAATCGCGAGGATTCCTAAGTGCGTTTTCTCTTGAGAGTCGTAAGGATCTCCCAAGAGAATTTTATTCCTTACAAGTCGAGAGGAGTTATAAGTGGTTGATGAGTTGACCTGCTCTCGAGTCAAAGCATTGCTTTGGCGGGGAGTTCGAGGGTTTACTCTGGCTGTTCCCACGGAGTCAGGATTGACTCTGGCCATGTTCTACGGGGCCAGGAGGGGTTGACTTTATCCGCATTTCATGGTGTCATGTGTTGACTTCATCCACATTTCACAGTGTCAGGGGTTGACTTCATCCGCATTTCACGGAGTCAAGGGTTGACTTTATCCGCATTTCACGGAGTCGGGGGTTGACTTTATCCGCATTTCACGGAGTCAGGGGTTGCTCTGGATGTTTCCCACGGGGTCAGGATTGACCTTAGCCGTGTTCTACAGGACCAGGAGGTGCTCTGGACATTTCCCACGGGGTCAAGATTGGTATTAGCCGTGTTCTACGGGACCAGGATTTGCTCTGGGCGTTTCCCACGGGGTCAGGATTGACATTATCCGTATTCTACGGGACCAGGAGGTGCTCTGTCGGTTGTCTGTGAACCGTCGAGGTTTGGAACAGGGACTTTGCCATGGCTCCAAGGTTGATTGTCGCGTCTGAATCCTGCTGGGATGAGGAGGAACGCTGTTGGTGATCTCTAGGCTGTCTGTAAACCGTCGAGATTTGGAACAGGGACTTTGCCATGGCTCCAAGGTTGATTGTCGCGTCTGAATCCTGCTGGAATGAGGAGGAACGCTGTTGTAGGTCTCTAGGCTGTAGATGCGGCCATTGAGACTTGGCTCTCTTTCAGATGGAGCCTGGTAGGAAGGTATGGTTCCCTTTTTGTTTGTGCCCCTGAATTGTATACAGGGATCGATGTGATCTCACCTGTAGAGAAAAAAGTTTCATTTTATATATTTTTTCTTTCCGCAATGCTCTATAATTTCAGCTTTTATATCGCGAAAGTCGCGATTGCCCAATCATTTCGGCTATTTTTCACGGTGCCCAATCATTTCGGCTATTTGTTTTATTTACTCGCTGCTTTTTATTGCGAGTTGCCCAACCATTTCGGCTATTTTGCATGCATATATTTTACTTGCTGATTTTTTTTGCAAGTTGCCCCATCATTTCAGCTATCTCATATGCACTTTAGCCTCACTGTTTTTTTTTGTGAGTATGGGACTTGGGATATGATACCGATTTAGGCATCAGCATCGCTACTACTGGGATATTGCCAGGAGCGAATCATCATTTGCCGTGAAAGGGCTTGGAATTTGATACCGATTTAGGCATCAGCATCGCTACCACTGGGACATTGCCAGGAGCGAATCATCATTTGCCTCTGTCGATGTCGAACAAAGGTGGCTTAGCAAATAGGGTTAGGATCTTGTTGACTAAGGCTTTTGACTTTATGAGCCGTAAGGGTCTCATAAAGGTATTTCTCCCTACGAGTCGTGAGGATGTCGTAGGTGCGTTTTCTCCTTAAAAATCGTGAGGATTTTTAAGTGTATGTTCTCTTATAAGTCGTAAGGATCTTACAAGAGTATTTTCTCCTTGCAACTCGAGAGGACCTATAAGTGTTTGTTCACCATGTAAGCATATCCCTAGTCGCTGGTGGGACTCTGTTAGGGAAATGTTTATTCGTGCTCGTGGATTGTATACAAGGGTCAATATTGAACCGCTTGTAGGGCGGCATCGGAGATTGTGATGGGTTAAGAACAGGTTCAGATCCCTATAGCTTAAGGCTTTTGAACCCTGTGAGCCGTGAGAGTCTCAAAGGGGAATTCTCCTTACGAGTCGTGAGGATCTCGTAAGTGTAATTTCTACTTAGGAATCGTGGGGATCCCTAAGTGTGTTGCTCCTTTGTGAGTCGTAAGGATCTCACGCAGGTATTTTCTCCTCACAAGGTCGAGAGGACCTTGCGAGTGTCTTTTAGCGAGATTGCGCCCTTTCGGGTTTTCGCAAAACTCGCCGGTAGCCCTGCTGTTTTTACTCACGGAGCCCTTTCGGGTTTTCATCTGTGCCCATCTTGCTTATGGACATACCATTTTTTTTTACGAGTCTGCGTCCTTTCGGGTTTTCATAAACATCTCCGATAGTCCTGCTGTTTTTACTCACGGAGCCCTTTCGGGTTTTCATCCGTGCCCATCTGGCTTGTGGACATACCGTTTTTTTTGTCAGCCTTGGGATGCTGCGGTCCGTAGTAGTTTATAGACGTCTCGGACAGTCGTTAGTTTGGGGACGTTTCGGTCCATTGCAAGTTTTAGGACATTGCAGTCCAATGTTAGTTTAAGGACATCTCGGTCTATTGTTAGTTTAGGGACATTTCGGTCCATTGTTAGTTTAGAGACATTTCGGTCTGTAGCCAGTTTTAGGACATAGTGGTCCATCGTTAGTTTAAGGACGTTTCGGTCCGTTGTTAGTTTTAGGACATCTCGGTCCGCGGTTGCCATATTTGAGGTGAATTTCTAGTTTACAGACTTTTCGGTTCATGGGGTTTTCTCTATGAATGAGCATGATGCCCCCGGCATGTCCATCTTTTCCAGAGCATGTGGTTGTGGCGGGTTCATCTTCCAGTTTTCGGACAGCGCGAACTTGCCCTGTTGATATCGGTCTTCAACCCAATTTTTGAAAACCTAGCAATCTTCGATCGGATGGCCCAATACTCGGTGGTAGGGGCAGTAATTGGGATCGTTGACATCGTTCAGTTGTAGTGGATGTTTCGGCTCCGGCAGAGTGATAAGCCCATTGCGCACTGCTAGTTCGAACAGTCTCCTTGTTTTATCCCGGGAAAACGAGTAGGGACGTCTCAACTTCTCATCGAGGGATTGCCGCTTGTTGCTTTGGCGAGCAACCGGTCTCAGGCCACTCAGTTGTTGTTGAGCGTTGGTGACAAAGGTCGCTTTTCCTTTCCCCTTATCCTTTTTGTTCGATCCCTTGTTTGCGAGTCCGAGATTCTTTTCGGGTAGCGTGCGATTGCGCAGCTGAATGTTCTCGCAGCTTTTCGTTTCTTCCTCTTTTCCTGAGGTGGATTCTTTGAAGAGAGGGCTGAGAGCCATTTCTTCTTCAGAATCGCTCCCGAAGGTGAGAACTTGCGATCCCCTGCTATTAACCATGTGACAGTTGTCGGCAGCTCTTCTTCGTTCGTCTGTCGCATTTTTCCACTATCGACGAGCTTCACGCTTCAACTTCTTGAAGTGCTGCCGGTGAGCAACGTATCCTTGCCACCAATTTTTAAAAGCGTTGCATTCTTCAGTAGGGTGTGAAATCTTCTGATGATATAAGCAGAAGTTAAGATGTACGTCCGCTTCATCAAGATGTATACCGGCGGGAGAATTTCTTCTGAAAAAGGGGAGTTTCATTCCCATCGATATGGTTTTGGCGAACCTTTTCCTTGTCTTGAACCTGCTTTTATTTGCGGCGGATGTGTTTTGATCTAGTGGGAGTGTTTTAACTCTTTCGTCCAGTCGCCGGCGTTTGGCCTTTTCAAATATGGCCATTTCGCGCTCTCGATCAGCTTTGCTTTTCAAAAGAGCTTCGTTCAGGAATGCGTCAATCATTTCATCTGACGGTCCTACGAGTTCTGGTTCGGGATCTGCCCCTAGTTTCTCTACATCAGGAGCTTCTTCACCATCTATTGATGAGTGAGAGATCGTGAGACAGCTCACCACATAATCCTCAAGTTCATCCGACGAGTCTTCTCCGTTGTCGTCATCTCCGTCCTTAAGGACGTGGCTGAGAAATTCCTGAAGCGTGACCGGGGTTCGCGCTTTCTGGTTATATTCTTCCAACGCGTCAATCTGCTTTTGCAGGTCCATGCGCTTGTCCCCAGGCTTCACGGGCTTTTTGGTCTTTTTCTTCTTCTTCGAAGACTTTGACGGCTGGGTATCGACGCCTTGACTATCACCACCGATTCTTGGAGTTAGGCATGGCTTCAGCATTCCCTTGATGACTTCGAGTTCTAGTGGACTTTTCCATTTGATCGCCGGGCATGTCTGGAGATCCTTCAGCATTCTTTTCGTTTTGGCTGAAAGAACGACCTCCCATTGAGCTCTTCTATAAAAGAGCATGATGCCCCCGGTGTGTCCGCATTTTTGAGAGCGTGCAGCTGGGGCGGGTTTACTTTCCAATTCTCGGACAGTGCGAATTTGCCCTGTTGGTATTGGTTCTCAATCCACACTTTGAAGACGAAGCAATTTTCGATTGGATGGCCTACCGCTTGGTGATAGGGACAATAATTGGGATTATTAGCCTCACCGGGTTGCAATGGGCGTTTTGGATCCGGCAAGTTGATGAGCCTGTTGCGCACCGCCAGCTCGAACAATCTCCTCGTTTTGTCCCGGGAAAACGAATAAGGACACTTCATTTTCTCATTAAAGAATCGCCGTCTCTCATCTTGGCGATCAGTTGGCTTTGGACCACTAGGCGGCTGTTGAGCATTGGCGACGAAGGTTGCTTTTCCTTTCCCTTTCTCGTTTCGAGATTCCAACTTCGAAGAAGAGGGTCTATGACCCATCTGATCAATTTGGGCCAGTTTGTCAATCAAGGCCTGGAAAGTAGTTGGCTTGAAGAACATCATGAATTGGGAAATGGTCGCCTGCGGATCGAGGGTTCCCACGAACATGCTGACTGCAGGCGCTTCTTCGATGCGCTGCTCACACTTTGACCATAGATTCCGCCATCGTATCGCATACTGCACCCATGTTTCGCCTGGCTTCACTCTAGCGTTAATTAACGCGGTGATCAGGGTGCGCTCGCTAGCGCTTGCGAAATGTTGGGTGAACAGCAATTCCATCTCCGCAAAAGTTTTGACAGAGTCATTCGGAAGCTCAGAGTACCACTCGAATGCTTTCTCCGACAAACTGCCAACAAACTGGCGAAGCAATAGTTTGTCATCCCCTCCAGTGTTGCTGCACAGAGCCCTAAATTGAGCCACGAGTTGGTGTGGATTCCACGTCCCCTTATATACGTGGAATTTGGGGATCGTATATCCCGGCAGGTACTTTATTTGGTCGTACCAACCCGGATAGGGTCGTCCAGTTTTAACAATTTGTCCAACCACTTTGTCCTGATGAGCTCGTATTTGTTGAGCGATATAGTCATCCACGGCGGCTTTAGAAATGGTCTTCTCTTTGGCTGCTGAACAAGCCGGGAGAGGGTTTGATGTCTCCCCTCTGTCATCTTCAATTATTACTGAAGGATCTTCGGCTGGAGGGTCCGGCTGGATCATCATGCCCACCATATCTTAGAATAGGAGGGCCATTTGTTTTATATTGGCTGCTTGTTCCGCAGCCTCTTTTTCCTTCTTATCAAGCATTCTTCGAAAGAATTCGGCATCCGTTTCCTGCTTATGGCGCTGCTCCGAAGATGTCTTCGGACCTGCTTTTGGTCCAGTGAGCGCAGCTATGGCTGTCAGCATTTCTTGGAGCTTTTGTTGTTGTTGCTCCTGAGCCTTAGTCACTGATCGCGTAAATGGTCGATAACCTATGGAGATACGGCTATCCTCTTTTCCGGATGCCATATAAATGGTGTGCACCACCATGCCTCCAGACTTGGGGCGTTTAGGTTCAGTGTTCTTGTGATTCGTTGCAACACCGGGATTTTCTCCAGCTTTCTCCTCTTGTGAGCGGTCGTAATTGAGGGGGTCATTGCAGTGAGCACCCAAGTAGCTGTCGCCTTCTGTGGCTTGACAGGGTGGTCCTCTTCTCGCCGAACCTTCATCTTTTTCTGTCGGCGGGAGTAGTCTGGATCAATCACCGAGTCTTTGACTTGACGCCAGAATTTGTAAACATTAGAGGACAGCCGCTGAAGGGCTGTTCTGGCTTCGCCTTTGTGATCTTTTCAACAGGCGGAGGAGAATTTTTTAGTACGGCAGTTGGCGAATTTCTGCGCACCCTATTAAGTAGTTCAAAGTTGTTCCAAGTTGGAACAGCAGCATCAGCTTCCACCATTGGAGCCGGCGGAGTTAGTCCAGAAGAAGAGCTGCCCCCAGCTTTCCTCACTCAGCTCCAGTGACGACGTCGAGCATGTCTCGCAGACGATATTGGCTCAGTCACGGGGGTGGCCTCATCATGCCCCCCGTTTTGGTCAAGTTTCGCCCGTATCAGCCTCTTGAAGATTGACGTCCGTTGAGTGGGGACGGCCAACCTATCAAAAGCAGACTTTCACGCAGGAGGAGCAGTTTTGATGACTTCGTTTGGGACGGGAGCCGAAACAGTCAGTCTTGCAAAGACCGACTCCTTAGCAGGGGAAGCCGCTTTGGCGACTTCAGGAACAGGAAAGGCTATCCTCTTCGGGATAACCCCTTCCGGTATCGCAGACATCTTCACAGGCCCATTAGAGCTTCGACCCAATCTGTTAAAGACTGAGACGCTTGGTTTAGGCGACCCGTTGAGAGGGGTCGCAGTAGTTGTGAGCCAATCAAAGACCGACTTCTTCTGAACTTCTTGTGATGGCAGTGGTGTGTTGAAGCTCATGGGTGGGAGCATGGTCCCAAAGAATAGCCCTGTGGTGGCTAGCATCCCTGGTCCACCGGCATTGTGAAAAGAGAGGCCGCTTGGGGCCCGTAGGTTACTCCTCCAGATGAGGCGGAACGGGAGTTGCAGTTGCAGTTGGAGCAGATAGAGGCCATTGATGTTCTTTTTTCTGCACGGGAGCAAAACCAAATCTTAGTACCTCGAACCCAAGGGCAACCATATCAAACCGCGATTCGTTCGCGAAACACGACACACGAAGTGTGGAGTAGAAAGAGGAAAAGGTCCCACCGGGCGTGTCAGAATCTGTTCTCCGCCGAAAGACCAGGAAGACTGACGTCTTGCCTGAATTTGGGGGCAGATGCTATTTGGTTTTATCCATCCACCTCTCCGAAGATGCCAAATTGATTTATGGCACCGTGTATCGGAGGTTTAGACGGATGCGGCCGTTGTAGCAGACTTCGTCAGATTCTCCCTCATTTGAGGGGTTTTGATTGTGGGGATGCTCTTCCCTGTAGGCGCAAGCCCCTGCAGTTAATTACGCTACCGCATCGCGGTAACCACTTTCTCCTTCTCTAGATGGTCACTTCATGTCGTGTGTGTTTGTTTTATTTTTGGTTGCCCATGGATTGTATACGAAGACTAATTTATGTTGTCGCCCGTAGGGCGTGGATTAGTCCAAATCCGTATTTTCTTATATTTGGGTTTTGGTTTGGGTCTAAGGATACGTTAGTCTCATTTGAGACTAAGATCAACTTAAACGTTTGTTAAGGATACGTTAGTCTAATTTTTAGACTAAGATCAACTTAACGTTTGTTAAGGACACATTAGTCTAATTTCAGACTAAGATCAACTTAACGGGATCATTTAGATCCAACAAAAGAGCATTTGAACTCTATTATTTTAGTTTAGGGACTTTGCGGTCGATTAGTTTAGGGACATTACGGTCCAATGTTAGTTTAAGGACATCTCGGTCCAATGTTAGTTTAAGGACATCTCGGTCCATGGGCTTAAGGACCCCACAGTCCAAGATTAAGTACATCATAGTCCATGGGTTTAAGAACCCCACAGTCCAAGGTTAAGGACATCATAGTCCATGAGTTTAAGAACCCCACAGTCCATGGAATGTTTGGTTGTCGAGACCCGTCACCTCTCTGAAGACGTTGAAGGATTACAACGATAAATATCAGAGAAGTAAAGAGATGTACCCTTGAACCAATTTTGGTTGAGAGATCTATAGTCCAATTTGAGACTAAGATCAAAAGATTTATGAGCATATGGGCTCAATTAATCTGAATGAGGGGTTTATGGCCAACTTGGGCTTGGCCCACTCAATTAAATGTTAAACATTTGACAATGCTGAGTATTGATTTGAGTTCTGACAATATTTTTGTCTTTGAGTGCTGAGCATTCATCATAGCTCTGGACTTTACTTATAGAACAATTTATGTTCTTTTTAGCACACACGTGAGGAGCACGTGGCACGCTTGGCCCTTTGCGCCAGTCAAAGAGCGCAAAGCGCTTCTGCTGGGTAGCACACACGTGAGGAGCACGTGGCGCGCTTGGCGCTGTGCGCCAGTCCGAAGAGCGCAAAGCGCTTCTGTTCAAGTAGCGCACACGTGGGAAGCACGTTGTACGCTTGGCGCTGAGCGCCATTCCATGAGCGCAAAGCGTTAGTTTATAAGCGCAAAGCGCTATTTGTTCAGTGGCGCACACGTGAGGAACACGTGGTGCGCTTGGCGCTAAGCACTAGCCCAAGAGCGCAAAGCGCTATTTGATCAGCGTTATGATCTGAGAAATAAATTCTCGTTTATAAGAGACTTTGTCTCAAGATTCTAAGAACAAATGTTCTTATTTTATAAGAGATGTTTCAATCTCTTATTTTGATGAAAGGTTTTGCCTTTATGGATATGTGATTCTAAGAGAATTGAATTATTCTCCTCCTCTTCTTTTTATAATGAGATGTTCATGATCTCTTTTTATAAAAGACCTTAGTCTTATAGATCTATGATCTGTGAGAAGAATTATGTTCTTCTTCTTATGATGAAATCCTTTGATCTCTTTATGAAAGACCTTGGTCTTATAGATCTATGATCTTAAAGAAAGAAGTGAATTCTTCTTTTTTATATGAGACGATTTCGTCTTTCTGTTCTTTTTACCTTGAAGAAAATTTTCTTCTTCTGAGAGCTTGCTCTTCTTTCTGAGATTTCTCAAAGTTTATAGGGGGTTCCTCTATATGAGACTTGAAGTCTTGGGGCCTTTATATAGGGTAAGCGGATTTGTTCAATCGGTTAAGGAGATCTTTTCTCCAATTGATTTGGGGATTTCCCTACCGTTGGATCTTTGATCCAAGAGTTTCTGATTTACAGAAGGTAATTTTCTTGTTTTTAACAAGATTGGGAAATCTTTTCCATACAGAATTTATTCTGTAATTTTGGTAATTTTTAATCACCTTTGGATCATTGATCCAACGGTGCTCTGATTTACAGAGCACAATCTTCTTGTTTGGAAAGATTTTGAGGAATCTTTCCTTAACAGAATTTTATTCTGGTTAATTGATGATTTATTATGTTTATTAGCTCTTTGATCTGACGGTGGGGAGTTTTTAATTCCAGCGCTAGCGCACCCGTGCTTTGCGCGTGGTGCGCTGCTTAGAGTGCAGCGCACACGTGCTTTGCATGTGGTGCGCTGCTTGGAGTGGAGCGCACACGTACTATATACGTAGTGCGCTGCTTGGAATGCAGCGCTCTTAGCGCTAGCGCACACGTGCTTTGCACGTGGTGCGCTACTTAGGGCACGGCGCACTTGGCGCTGCTATGAAGCGTTGCTTCATTTCAAAATTTGAATTTTGAAAAGAGCTTTGCTCTGATTGGGCGAAACACCTGCAAACAGCAACCAGTTGAGATCCTGGACTGGAAGGTGAAGAAATTACGGAACAATGATGTAAACTTGGTCCGAGTGATGTCGAGAAAGGATTTGTCAGGAGAATCAACTTGGGAAAGAGAAGAAAATATACGTGCACGATACCCTTACCTTTTTGAAAATTAGTCTCTATATAAATGTAAATTTTGAGTATGAAATTTTTATAAGGAGGGTAGAATGTTACGACTATGGAATTCCTGTACAGAAATTTCTTGTTATTATACAGAAAAGGGTGTTACAGCCTGTGTAAGAATTATAAATTAAATTTGTTTAATAAAAGCAAGAAACAACTTATACCTCACTGGTAAAATCTCTACACTGCTATGACATGGCCTATGTGTTCGAATCCCATCAGACCCATTTATTTTTTAAAGATTTTTCTTTTTAATTTTTCGGAAGCCCAAGAGTTGCACCGTGCAATTCACGGCGAAACGAAAAGTTTCAAAAAAATCAAACAGACGCAAAGAGGAGTAAACACCCACCATGACACATGGCACGAATCTCGAGACAAGACCCCAAGATCTGATCGCCCGTTTCCTTCTTTGGGCCGACGCCGACGGTTCGATTGGCTCCAATCGTCTCCGTGCTTTGCACACTTGTCCCCTCGACTCAGCTCAACTCTCCTGCACTGTTTGATTTCCCTGCAATTAAACAGTGACCTTTAAATTCACCATTTAACACCATTTTAATTCTTTTAATCCATATTTTTAATCTCCAAACCCTAATTCTTCACTATAAATATCACCCCATGCCCTAGCTCTCCCCTATTCTGAAATTTCTAGCAAAAATTGTCTCAAACTCTCTGATTAACAAGTGGAGTTAAGCATCCAAGTGGAGTAGCATGCCAAACTCGACGACTGAAGCCTTTCTGATGACACCACGACACCCGAAGGCTTCCCCTCATCCTTGTTAACGTTTTAAACTAGTAAGTCTCTCTTCTCTTCATTTCTCTCATCTCAATTCGTCTTCAAAGAAAATATCGACAAAAGTGGAGTTAACGCATAACAATCTTCTCATTTAAATATTTTATCATGCTTGATAGGTGTTCCCCTCCGAACGGCGGCCGAGACATGGGACGTCTTGCCTGAGGTTCGGGGCAGATGCTAATAGGTGCCATCCGTCCACCTCTCCGAAGATGCCAAGTTGATTTATGGCACCATGTATCGAAGGTTTAAACGGATGCGTCCGATGTAGCAGACTTCGTCAGATTCCCCCTCGTCTGAGGGGTTTTTTGATTGTGGGGACGCTCTTCCCTGCAGGCGCAAGCCCCTGCAGTTAATTACGCTACCGCATCGCGGTAACAACTTTCTCCTTCTCCAGCTGGTCATTTCGTGTCGTGGGTGTTTGTTTTGTTTGTGGTTGCCCGTGGATTGTATACGGAGACTGATTTATGTCGTCGCCCGTAGGACGTGGATTAGTCCAAATCCGTGTTTTCTTAGATTTGGGTTTGGGGTTTTGGTTTGAGGATACGTTAGCCATATTTGAGACTAAGATCAACTCAAACGTTTGTTAAGGATACGTTAGTCCAGTTTGAGACTAAGATCAACTTAACGGGATCGTTTAGATCCGACAAAAGAGCATTTGGGCTCTAATGTTCCAGTTTAGGGACATAGTGGTCCATTGCATGTATGGCCGTCGGGACCCATCACCTCTCTGACGACGTTGAAGGATTACAACGACAGATGTCAGAGGAGTTCAGAGATGTACCCTTGAACCAGAGTTAATTGGGGGGATCTATAGTCCAATTTGGGACTAAAGTCTGTTTGAAGGTTTAAGGATGCGTTAGCCATATTTGAGGCTAAGATCAACTTAAACGGTTGTTAAGGATACGTTAGTCCAGTTTGGGACTAAGATCGACTTAACGGGATCGTTTAGATCCGACAAAAGAGCAATTGGCTCTATTGTTCCAGTTTAGGGACATAGGGGTCCATTTCCAGTTTAGGGACGTGGTGGTCCACCTCCAGTTTAGGGACATGGTGGTCCATTGCCAGTTTAGGGACATGGTGGTCCATTGCCAGTTTAGGGACATGGTGGTCCAATGCCAGTTTAGGGACATGGTGGTCCAACTCCAGTTTAGGGACATGGTGGTCCACTTCCAGTTTAAGGACATAGTGGTCCAATGATAGTTTAAGGACGCATAAGTCCATGGGTTTAAGGACCCCACAGTCCATATCAGTGTGTTTAAGGACGCATTAGTCCGTTAGTTTAAGGACGCATAAGTCCGCGGGTTTAAGGACCCCACAGTCCGTATCTTGGTTTAAGGACGCATAAGTCCATGAGTTTAAGGACCCCACAGTCCGTGTTGATGTGTGGTTGTCGGGACCCATCACCTGTCTGAAGACGTTGAAGGATTACAACGATAAATATCAGAGGAGTTCAGAGATGTACCCTTGAACCAATGAGTTGGTTGAAAGAGCAGATGTGCTCAGATCAAGATGATTTGAGGACTTATGGCCAGTTTGGGCTAAGTCCAGTTATGTTTGAAATATTGGCCCTCTGTTGGTCCATTGAAGGAGAGGATTTGCCTCTGAAACTTAGCCAATTGGGCTGAAGCTAGTGTTAAACACTAGAAACCAACAGTGTTGAACACTGGGAATAAGATAGCAAGTTAGTGTTAAACACTAAAAGATAATCAGTGTTAAACACTGGGAACAGTGTTTTCAAATTAGTGTTAAACACTAAGCAAATCAGTGTTAAACACTGCAAATAGAGTTTTCCAAATTAGTGTTAAATACTAAGAAAATCAGTGTTAATCACTAAGGACAAAGTCTTCGGATTGGTGTTAAACACTAAGGAGAGAGGGGTCACGTGTGGACACGTGAGAGCGCCCTGATTCCCTTTATTTTATTCTGCAGATCAGTGTTTAACTCTTTTAATTCTGGCGGCCATCACGTGTGGGCACGTGATGGAGGCCCCCGCTCTGGTCTGTTAGAATGCTCTTAGGGGTCACGTGGTGACACGTGAGGGCGCCCTAAATGTGGAGCCAGATCTCCTTTTGTTTATCCTCAAATCTGCAAATAAGTGTTAAACACTTTTGTTTTTATTTTAGAGCATCACGTGTTGGCACGTGATGGGGATCTGTGCGCCAATTGTTAAAGCATTTGCTGAGGGGTCACGTGATAACACGTGAGAGCGCCCAAAGCTTTCATTTCCTTTGCTTTTTCTTTCTGCGTTTTGGGAGTCACGTGGGAGCACGTGATGGCATCAAAAAGTGGGGCCAGATCCACTTTATTTTGTTCTGCAAACAAGTGTTTAACACTTTTAATTTTCATAGTCATCACGTGTGGGCACGTGATGTATACTCATGCCCTGATTTATTAGAACATTTATTAGGGGTCACGTGGTAACACGTGAGAGCGCCCAGAATTGTTTCTGCCTTTACTTTTGTTCCATATATAATGAGGGTCACGTGGGAGCACGTGGGGTGATGCTTCAAAGTTCTTTGCAGGGGATCTTTTCAAGGGTCACGTGGGGTCACGTGACCCTAGTTCTTTTCATGAACAGAGATCTTTTAAGAATTGAATTCTTATTTAGGATGAAACTCTGATTTCTTTTTAAAGGAATTAAATTTCCAGATATGTAAAAGAATTATATTCTTGATTGGGGTTAAACCCTAGTTTTGTTTCAGGAGAATTAATTCTCAAAACTCAATTCCCCTTCTAAGTTTAGGATCTGCATGGCAGGATCTCGACCCGATGAGAATTAAATTCTCAAGTTATGGGGAGATGTGCTCTGTGCAGATCTTCAACCAGAAGAAGAACTAAGTTCTTTTTGTATAAGAGTTAAACTCTTGGATTTTGAGAATTAAATTCTCTGTTTGAAGTTTATCTTTTTCCCTTTTCTTACCTAGGGTTTTCTTTGTTGAGAATTAAATTCTCCTTTCTTTTCTTCCCTCTTGAGAATTAAATTATCCTCTCTCTGTTTTTCTCTCAAAAAAGTAGCTCCCCCCTTATCTTCTCTTGGCTCCTATTTATAGGAGGAGGAAGAGAATAAATTTGTTTAGCAAATCTCTCATTGAGAGATTTGATTTGTATGTTGAGAGATTTGATTTGCATTTATCATTAATCTGGGCCTTTAGATCATTCAGTGAATTTTATTCACCGTGGATTTTAAATCCAAAAGATATTCTATTTGTTATCCTGGTGAGATTTTCAGGGAAATCTTTCCTTGTCCAAGGTTTTTCCATAAATTGGTGATTTTTAATCACCCTTGGATTTTTAATCCAACGGTTCCCCATGACCCTTTTCCATTTGGAAAGATTCAGAAACTTTTAGAATTTAATTCTATTAAATTATAATGCTTTTAAAGCCAGTCACGTGCTGGCACGTGACCTTTGGTCACGTGTGAGCACGTGACCCCCAATTGGATTCCTTTCTCAGCCGCTTATTTATGTTTCAGTTTTAACCATCACGTGTCAACACGTGACCATTGGTCACGTGTAAGCACGTGATACCTCGTTGAGGTATTTTCTGACTTTTAGAATTAAATTCTATTCATTATTTTAGAGGCTTTAAAAGCCCATCACGTGTCTGCACGTGACCCATGGTCACGTGTGAGCACGTGATGCCCCATTGGGGTCTTTTCTGAGTTTTTATTGTATCTTTTAACTCCTCCAGCGGGTTCCTAAAAGCCCATCACGTGTGGACACATAATTCCTCATAACTTTTGATCCCGGATGAATTACGAGGCCCATAATATATCAAATCGAAGGGTTTTTCAAGCCGCTTTCGATACCATCAGAATTTATCTGTTTCTCATTTGGGAGTTTATCAAAAAACAGCCCGGAAGATACTGGTTCCCATTTTCTTAAGCGTATCGCCGCCATTTGATACCTTGGGCTCTTTTGCGCAGAAATTTTTGGGGGGAACAAATGCCCCCCACTACTTTGCCCACGTAAGTATTTACGTGGGTGAAGTAGTGCAAAGTAATGCATAGCGTATGACCAGTTTCGGGTTGGTATATAACTTTCAGAATCTTGATCTGAGAAGATAACGAGCGGACACAAGCGTCGTCATTTATCATTAACTCAAATCTCGATTCTTAAGAGATATAGTTCCAAACTCTCAACTCCATGAGTCGCACTCTTGTATTTCTTTATGTCTTACTCTGGCGTGGAGTAGTTTATACGCTCATGAGTAACTTCTTCACTTCAGTGGCATGTAGCTTTGGCAAGTGTGGCTTATAGATGGTCCATCTTAACCTCTTTGTAGGGCAGTGATGGCTTAGGAGACAGGGTTAGGATCTGCCAGCTAAGACTTTTCAACTTTATGAGCCGTGAGGGTCTCATAAAGACTTTTCTCCCTACGGATCGAGAGGATCTCGTAGGTGTATTTTCTCCTTAGGAGTCGTGAGGATTCCTAAGTGTGTTTTCTCTTATAAGTCGTAAGGATCTTATGAGAGAATTTTTCCCTCTTACGAGTCGAGAGGACCCGTAAGCGGTTGTTCCCCTCCTTGTCGAAATTCGACTTCGGAGAGTGAGACCCGTGGATAGTATGCAAGAGACCATTTTGGGCAGACTTGCAGGATCCCAGTGCTTAGGAAACAGGTTTTTTAATCCCTACTGCCTAAGGCTTTATCTCACGAGTCAAGATGAATCGAGAAGTTCTCGCAAAGACATCATTTTCCTCACGAGTCGAAACGAATCGAGCAGATCTCGCAAGAATATCCTAACGTCACAGTTAACCTCTGCTCTTTACGACAGAAGTCCGTTAGGGTCTGTGGTACTTAGGGTTTTGGCCGTCGTACCGTCGCATGAGCTGATATATTCCTCGATAGGCAATCGTGCTGTTCGAGTAGCCCTGCGACTGCCGTGTCTCTGATCCCTTCGGGGGCTGGACAAGACGTCTTCAAGCAATCCTCCTTGGCAGTTTGACCGTCGGAAGAGCAAGCGTTAGGAATTTGCCATGCCGCTTTTTACTTGAGATTAGGCTCATTTTGGAGAGCCCCGATGAGTCATAACCACTCCGCGCTGGTGTGGGATGATCTCCGATAGTCTTTCAGGCTTTATATGACTTGCCGTTAAGACCCTGAAGCTAGGAATTTGGCCTTTGCTTCGTTGGCTTTGGTGTGTCCGGATCCTGTTGGAGGAAGGACGCTGTAGTGACATTTCATCTACTGTATCGAGACGAATGTCGTGGTGGTGACCACTCCATGTGGGATGATCTCCGATTGTTTTTTCGGTTTTATATGAGTTACCGTCAAGACGTTGAAGCTAGGAATTTGGCCTTCGCTTCGTTTGCTTTGTCGCGTCCGAATCCTGCTGGGGGAAGAACGCTGGGGTGACATTTCATCTGCTGTATCGAAACGAACGTCAAGGTGGTGACCACTCCGCGCTGGTGTGGGATGATCTCCGATTGTCTTTCAGGCTTTATATGACTTGCCGTCAAGACCCTGAAGCTAGGAATTTGGCCTTCGCTTCGTTTGCTGGCATTGCGTCCTCTGTATCGAGACGAATGTCGTGGTTGTCTCTAGGTTGCTGGTGAACCGTCGAGGTCTGGAACCAGGGATTTTGCCGTGACTCCTTTCGGTGATGTTGCGTCTGCTGTGTCGAGACGAACGTTGAGGTGGTGATCACTCCATGTTGGTGTGAGATGATCTCTGATTGTCTTTCCGGTTTTATATGACTTACCGTTAAGACCCTGAAGCTAGGAATTTGGCCTTCGCTTCGTTTTCTTTGGTGTGTCCGGATCCTGTTGGAGGAAGGACGCTGTAGTGACATTTTGTCTGCTGTATCGAGACGAATGTCGTGGTGGTGACCACTCCATGTGGGATGGTCTCTGTTTGTCTTTCCGGTTTTATATGACTTACCGTCAAGACGTTGAAGCTAGGAATTTGGCATTTACTTCGTTTGCTTTGTCGCTTCCGAATCCTGCTGGGGGAAGAACGCTGGGGTGACATTTTGTCTGCTGTATCGAGACGAACGTCGAGGTGGTGACCACTCCGCGCTGGTGTGGGATGATCTCCGATTGTCTTTCAGGCTTTATATGACTTGCCGTCAAGACCCTGAAGCTAGGAATTTGGCCTTCGCTTCGTTTTCTGGTGTCGCGTCTGCTGTATCGAGACGAATGTCGCGGTGGTGATCACTCCATGTTGGTGTGAGGACCAGGATCCGCTCTGGACGTTTCCCACGGGATCGAAGAGCGACGTTGTCTGCGTCCCACGTGAACAGGAATTTTGCTCTAGATGTTTCACACGGGTTCACTGCCGTGTTAGGCGAGGACTAGGCTCCGCTCTGGATGCTTCGCACGGGTTCACTGCCGTGCTCTGCGAGGACCAGGATCCGCTCTGGACGTTTTCCACGGGGTCAAAGAGTGACGTTATCCGCGTTCCACGTGACCAGGAATTTTGCACTAGATGCTTCACACGGTTTCATTGCCGCGTTAGGCGAGGACTAGGCTCCGCTCTGGATGCTTCGCACGGGTTCACTACCGTGCTCTGCGAGGACCAGGATCCGCTCTGGACGTTTTCCACGGGGTCAAAGAGTGACGTTATCCGCGTTCCACGTGACCAGGAATTTTGCACTAGATGCTTCACACGGTTTCACTGCCGCGTTAGGCGAGGACTAGGCTCCGCTCTGGATGCTTCACACGGGTTCACTGCCGTGCTCTGCGAGGACCAGGATCCGCTCTTGACGTTTTCCACGGGGTCAAAGAGTGACGTTTTCCGCGTTCCACGTGACCAGGAATTTTGCACTAGATGCTTCACACGGTTTCACTGCCGCGTTAGGCGAGGACTAGGCTCCGCTCTGGATGCTTCACACGGGTTCACTGCCGTGTTCTGCGAGGACCAGGATCCGCTCTGGACGTTTTCCACGGGGTCAAAGAGTGACGTTATCCGCGTTCCACGTGACCAGGAATTTTGCACTAGATGCTTCACACGGTTTCACTGCCGCGTTAGGCGAGGACTAGGCTCCGCTCTGGATGCTTCGCACGGGTTCACTTCCGTGTTCTGCGAGGACCAGGATCCGCTCTGGACGTTTTCCACGGGGTCAAAGAGTGACGTTTTCCGCGTTCCACGTGACCAGGAATTTTGCACTAGATGCTTCACACGGGTTCACTGCCGCGTTAGGCGAGGACTAGGCTCCGCTCTGGATGCTTCGCACGGGTTCACTGCCGTGTTCTGCGAGGACCAGGATCCGCTCTGGACGTTTTCCACGGGGTCAAAGAGTGATGTTATCCGCGTTCCACGTGACCAGGAATTTTGCACTAGATGCTTCACACGGTTTCATTGCCGCGTTAGGCGAGGACTAGGCTCCGCTCTGGATGCTTCACACGGGTTCACTGCCGTGCTCTGCGAGGACCAGGATCCGCTCTGGACGTTTTCCACGGGGTCAAATAGTGACGTTATCCGCGTTCCACGTGACCAGGAATTTTGTTGATTATATCCGCATTTCACGGAGTTGGGATTTGACTCTCTGGGGAGTACATCGTCGAGTCATGGAATTGGGAGTTGCCGCTATTCCGCTTTGCTTGATGATGTGTCCGCTGTGACGAGACGAGTGCTGAGGTGGAGTTGGGATTTTGCCATCACTCCGCTTTGCTTACCATGGGGTCTTTTATTAGCTTTGCATGTACATCCTGCTGGACTGCGAAGGAACGCCGTTGTTAACATTGCGTCTGCTGTAATGAGACGAATGCTAAGGCGGAGTTGGGATTTTGCCATCGCTCCGCTTGATTGTGTAACATCTGTGTCCTGCTGGAATGAGGAGGCACGCCGTTGTTGGTCTCCAGGCTGTAAATGTGGCTATTGAGATTTGGAACTAAGGACTTTGCCATGGTTCCGTTTCGTTGCGACTCTGAGGTCGATTGTTGACGTCACGTCTGCATCTGGCTGGAGTGAGGAGAAACGCCGTTGGTGATTTCTAAGTTGTTGATGTTGACGTCGAGACCCTGAAGCTCGGGATCTTCTTTTTGCTTCGTTTGTTGATATTATGTCTGCAATATTGCGATAAATGTCGAGATTGTCTCTAGGTTGTTTATTAACCGTCGAGATTTGGCTCCGCTTTCTGATGGAGCCTGTTGGGAAGGTATGGTTCCCTTTTTATCTGTGCCCCTGGATTGTATACAGGGATCGATGTGATTTCACCTGTAGGGCAAAAAGTTTCATTCTTTCATTTTTTTATTCTTTCCGCGATGCTCTATCATTTCAGCTTTTTATATCGCGAAAATCGCGATTGCCCAATCATTTCGGCTATTTTTCGCGGTGCCCAATCATTTCGGCTATTTTTCTTTTTACTCGCTGCTTTTTATTGCGAGTTGCCCAATCATTTCGTCTATTTTTCATGCATACATTTTTACTTGCTGATTTTGTTTGCAAGTTGCCCCATCATTTCGGCTATTTCGTATGCATTTTTTTTTTGGGCTCGCTGATTTTTTTTCGCAAGTAGGGGATTTGGGATCTGATACCAATCTTGGCATCAGCATCGCTGCGACTGGAATATTGCCAGGAGCGAATCATCATTTGCCGTAAAAGGACTTGGAATCTGATATCGGTTTAGGCATCAGCATCGCTACGACTGGGATATTGCCAGGAGCGAATCATCATTTGCCGTAACAGGACTTGGAATTTGATACTGGTTTAGGCATCAGTATCGCTACAACTGGGATATTGCCAGGAGCGAATCATCATTTGCCATGAAAGGACTTAGAATTTGATACCGGTTTAGGCATCAGCATCGCTACAACTGGAATATTGCCAGGAGCAAATCATCATTTGCCTCTGTCGATGTCGGACAAAGGTGGCTTAGCGAACAGGGTTGGATCCCGTCGACTAAGGCTTTTGACTTCATGAGCCGTAAGGGTCTCACAAAGGTATTTCTCCCTACAAGTCGTGAGGATCTCGTAGGTGTGTTTTCTCCTTAGGAATCATGGGGATTCCTAAGTGTATGTTCCCTGTAAGTCGTGAGGATCTTACAAAAGGGTTTTCTCCTTATAAGTCGAGAGGACTTACAACGGTTGTTCACCGTATGGACATATCCCCAGTCACGGGTGGGACTTAGTTAGGGAAATGTTTATTCGTGCCCGTGGATTGTATACAAGGGTAAGTATTGAGCCGCTTGTAGGGCCAAAAGGTTGTGGGGGTTGCTTAAGAACAGGTTCAGGTCTCTGTAACTTAAGACTTTCAAATCTTATGAACCGTGAGGGTCCCATAAGAGAGTTCTCCTTACGAGTCGTGAGGATCTCGCAAGTGTAATTTCTCCTTAGGCATCGTGAGGATCCCTAAGTGTGTTGCTCCCTTGTGAGTCGTAAGGATCTCACGCAGGTGGTTTCTCCTCACAAGGTCGTGAGGACCCTGTAAGTGTTTTTTAACGAGGTTGCGCCCTTTCGGGTTTTCACAAACACCCGCCGGTAGCTCTGCTGTTTTTACTCACGGAGCCCTTTCGGGTTTTCATCCGTGCCCACTTTGCTTATGGACATACCGTTTTTTTTTATTCTTTTTCTTTTCTTTTTTTCTTTTTTTTTTCTTTTTTTTTTTTTAAAAAAAACGAGGTCGCGCCCTTTCGGGTTTTCACGAACACTCGCCGGTAGCCCTGCTGTTTTTACTCACGGAGCCCTTTCGGGTTTTCATCCGTGCCCATTTTGCTTATGGACATACCCCTTTTTTTTTTATCACGTCAGCCTGAAAATGCTGCGGGTTGAGAGTAGTTTAACGACGTTTCGGTCATTTGCAAGTTTTAGGACATTGCGGTCCGCCGTTAGTTTAAGGACGTTTCGGTCCGCCGTCGCTGTATTTGAGAAGCATCTCTAGTTTACTGACTTTTCGGTCTATGGGGCTTTCCCTATGAATGAGCATGATGCCCCCGGCATATCCACCTTTTTCGAAGCATGTTGTTGTAGCGGGTTTACTTTCCACTTTTCGGGCAGCGCGAACTTGCCCTGTTGGTATTGGTCTTCAACCCAGTTTTTGAAGACGTAGCAATTGTCGAGTGGGTGACCCATTACTCTGTGGTAGGGACAATAGTTAGGATTGTTAACGTCACCTGGTTGCAATGGACGTTTTGGATCTGGCAAAGTGATAAGCCCGCTGCGCACTGCTAGCTCAAACAATCTCTTTGTTTTATCTTTGGGAAACGAGTAAGGACGTTTCAACTTCTCATTGAGGTATCGCGGCTTGTTGTTTTGACGAAAAAAACGGTCTCGGGTTACTCGGCTGTTGTTGAGTGTTGGCAACAAAGGCCGTTTTTTCCTTTTCCTTTCTCATTTCGTTTGCTCCGTCGTTTGCGGGTCCGAGATTCTTTCCGGGTAGCGTGAGATTGTACTGCTGAACGTTCTCGCAACTCTCCAATTCTTTTGTTTTAGAAATGAATTCCTTGAAGAGAGGGTTAAGAGCGGCTTCTTCATCAGAATCGCTTCCAAAGGTGAGAACTCGTGATCCCCCGGGCTCGTCCCTATGACAATTGTCGGCAACTCTTTTATGCTCATCTGTCGTATTTTTTCGCTGTCTACGAGCTTCACGCTTTGTCCTGTTGAAGTGTTGCCTGTGAGCGACATATCCTTGCCACCAACAGTTAAAGGAGTTGCAGTCTTCAGTAGGATGTGCGATCCTCTGATGATATAAGCAGAAGTTAGGGTGTACATCCGTTTCATCAAAATGTATACCACCAGGAGAATTTTCTCTGAAAGAGGGCGGCCTCATCCCCATTGATATGGCTTTGGCGAATCGTTTCCTTGTCTTAATCCTGCTTTCATTTGTGGCGGATGTACTTTGATATGGTGGGAGTGTTTCGACCTTTTCGTCCAGTCGCCGGCGTTTGGCCTTTTCAAATATGGCCACCTCGCGCTCCCGATCAGCTTTACTTTTTAGACGAATCTCATCTAGAAAAGCGTCGATCATTTCGTCTGACGGCCACACGAATTCCGGCTCAGGCTCTGCCCCCAGTTTCTTAGTGCAAGGAGTTTTTTCATCGTCCGTAAATGAGTGGGAGATCACGTGACAAGTTGCCCCCGGTGCGTCCGTATTCTTTGGAGTGTGCGGCTGTGGTGGGTTTACTTTCCACTTTTCAGACAGCGCGAACTTGCCTTGTAGGTACTGATCTTCGATCCATCCTTTAAAGACGAAGCAATCCTCGATCGGGTGACTTACCGTTTGATAGTAAGGGCAATAATTAGGATTATTAATATCGCCTGGTTGCAACAGACGTTTTGGACTCGGCAGATTGATAAGTCTGTTACGCACTGCCAGCTCGAACAGTTTTCTCGTTTTATCCTGAGGAAAAGAGTAAGGACGTCCCAGTCTCTCCTCGAGGGATGGGCGTGGACGCATATTGTTTTGACGGACAACCGGCTTTAAATTGCTCGACTGTTGTTGAGTCTTAGCGACGAAAGTTGCTTTCTCTTTGCCCTTTTCATTCCAAGGCTCTGTCTTTAAAGAAGATGATGTATGATCCATCTGATCCATTTGGGCCAACTTGTCAATCAAGGCCTGAAAAGTAGTTGGCTTGAAGAACATCATGAATTGCGAGATGGTCGCTTGCGGATCAAGAGTGCCCACAAACATGCCCACCGCCGGCTCTTCTTCGATCCGCTGTTCGCATTTCGACCATAGATTCCGCCATCGTGCTGCGTATTGAACCCCCGTTTCGCCTGGCTTCACCCTGGTGTTAATCGGTGCTGTTATCGGGGTGCGCTCGCTGGCGCTGGCAAATCTTTGTGTAAACAATAGCTCCATCTCCGCAAATGTTTTGACAGAGTCATTAGGTAGCTCCGAATACCATTCAAAGGCTGTTTCTGCTAAGCTGCTGACGAATTGACGTAGTAACAATTTGTCATCGCCTCCAGTATTGCCGCATAAGGACCTGAATTGAGCGACATGCTGATGTGGGTTCCCTGTCCCTTTATATACGTGGAACTTAGGGATCGTATATCCCGGCGGGTAACTGATTTGGTCATACCAGCCCGGATAGGGTCGTCCAGTTCTAACAATTTGCGCAGCCGCTTCATTCACTTGGTGAGCCCGTATTTGATGAGCTATATAGTCATCCAGCGCAGCCTTGGAAATGGTTTCATCTTTAGCTGTTGAAAGAGTCGGAGGAGGATTAGATGTCTCTCCTCTATCGTCTTCAGTAATGATCGGAGGGTCTTCAACTGAAGGGTCCGGCTGTAGCATCATCCCTACCATATCTTGGAAGAGGAGCGACATTTGCTTTATGTTAGCCGCTTGTTCTGCGGCTTCTTTGTCCTTCTTTTCGAGGACTCTGCGTAAGAAGTCATCGTCGGTTTCTTGTTCGTGACGCTGTTCTGATGATGCCTCCGGGCTTTCTTTTGGCCCGGTGAGTGCGGCCATTGTAGTCATCATCTCCTGAAGCTTCTGTTGCTGCTCCTGGGCTTTGGTCACGGATCGGGTGAGCGGTCGGTGACCCGTCGAAGTACGGCTTTCCTCCTTTCCAAAAGCCATATAAACAGTGTGCACCACCATGCCCCCAGACTTGGGACGTTTAGATTCAGCGCTTTTACGGTTCGCCATGTTCACAGGGGATTTTTGCGGCCTCTTTTGAGTGATTGACGTTGAGGGAGCCGTTGCAGTGGGCACCCATCCAACTGTTGCTTTTTCCGGCTTGACAGAGTAATTCTTCTCCTGCCGAACCTTCATCTTTTTCTGTCGGCGGAGATAGTCTTGATCTATTACGGAGTCTTGGACTTGACACCAGACCTTGTAGATTTTAGAGGACAGCCGTTGAGGGGGCTGCTCTAGCTTCTTTTCCGTATCATTCTCCACGGATGGAGGAGATCTCTTCAGCACTGCAGTAGGAGAGTTTCTGCGCACCCTGTTCAGCAGCTCAAAGTTGTTCCCGGTTGGAACAGCAACATCGATCCCCACCGTTGGAGCTGGTGGAGTAAATCCAGAAGGGGAGTTGCCCCCAGCCTTCCTTACTCGGCGCCAGTGGCGACGTCGAGCGCGTCGTGCAGATGGACTTGTTTCAGCTATAAGGGTGACTTCGTCATGCCCCCTGCTTTGAGGAGAGACTGGCCTGTCTAAGACTGACACTTGTTGAGAAGCAAGGTCTAATCCGTTAAAGACAAACCTCTGGGCAGGGGAAGCAGCTTTGAGGACCTCGCCTGGAGCAGCAACCGGAATGGCCAGCCTTGTAAAAATTGACTTCTTGGAAGGAGGAGCCTTTCCGATAATTTTGTCCGCTTGAGCCGGGATGGCTATCCGCTTTGGGATGGAAGCTTCGGGTATCACGGGCTTATAGACGTTCTGGCCCAGTCTGTTGAAAACTGAGGTATTGAAGTTGGGCGAACCGTTGAGAGGGGCCGCGGCAGTAGCAAGCCAATCGAAGACCGACTTCTTTGGAGCTTCTTGCAATGTCATTGGGGCATTGAAGCTCATTGGTGGGAGCAGGGTCCCGAAGAATAGTCCAGCGGTGGCTTGAGTTACCTGCTCCACTGGCATTTTGAAAAGGGAGGCCGCTTGGGGCCCATAAGTCACTCCTCCAGCAAGGACCGAGCGAGAGTTGCAGTTGCAGGTAGTGCAGTTTGAAGCCATTGATCTTCTGTTTTCTGCACGGAGCAAGACACCAAATCTTAGTACCTCTAATCCACAGGCAACCACAACAAACCGCGATTCGTTCGCAAACACGACACACGAAGTGTGGAGTGGAAAGAGGAAAAGGTCCCACCGGGCGTGCCAGAATCTGTTCCCCTCCGAACGGCGGCCGAGACATGGGACGTCTTGCCTGAGGTTCGGGGCAGATGCTAATAGGTGCCATCTGTCCACCTCTCCGAAGATGCCAAGTTGATTTATGGCACCATGTATCGAAGGTTTAAACGGATGCGTCCGATGTAGCAGACTTCGTCAGATTCCCCCTCGTCTGAGGGGTTTTTTGATTGTGGGGACGCTCTTCCCTGCAGGCGCAAGCCCCTGCAGTTAATTACGCTACCGCATCGCGGTAACAACTTTCTCCTTCTCCAGCTGGTCATTTTGTGTCGTGGGTGTTTGTTTTGTTTGTGGTTGCCCGTGGATTGTATACGGAGACTGATTTATGTCGTCGCCCGTAGGACGTGGATTAGTCCAAATCCGTGTTTTCTTAGATTTGGGTTTGGGGTTTTGGTTTGAGGATACGTTAGCCATATTTGAGACTAAGATTAACTCAAACGTTTGTTAAGGATACGTTAGTCCAGTTTGAGACTAAGATCAACTTAACGGGATCGTTTAGATCCGACAAAAGAGCATTTGGGCTCTAATGTTCCAGTTTAGGGACATAGTGGTCCATTGCATGTATGGCCGTCGGGACCCATCACCTCTCTGACGACGTTGAAGGATTACAACGACAGATGTCAGAGGAGTTCAGAGATGTACCCTTGAACTAGAGTTAATTGGGGGGATCTATAGTCTAATTTGGGACTAAAGTCTGTTTGAAGGTTTAAGGATGCGTTAGCCATATTTGAGGCTAAGATCAACTTAAACGGTTGTTAAGGATACGTTAGTCCAGTTTGGAACTAAGATCGACTTAACGGGATCGTTTAGATCCGACAAAAGAGCAATTGGCTCTATTGTTTCAGTTTAGGGACATAGGGGTCCATTTCCAGTTTAGGGACGTGGTGGTCCACCTCCAGTTTAGGGACATGGTGGTCCATTGCCAGTTTAGGGACATGGTGGTCCAATACCAGTTTAAGGACATAGTGGTCCAATGCCAGTTTAGGGACATGGTGGTCCACTTCCAGTTTAAGGACATAGTGGTCCAATGATAGTTTAAGGACGCATAAGTCCATGGGTTTAAGGACCCCACAGTCCATATCGGTGTGTTTAAGGACGCATTAGTCCGTTAGTTTAAGGACGCATAAGTCCGCGGGTTTAAGGACCCCACAGTCCGTATCTTGGTTTAAGGACGCATAAGTCCATGAGTTTAAGGACCCCACAGTCCGTGTTGATGTGTGGTTGTCGGGACCCGTCACCTCTCTGAAGACGTTGAAGGATTACAACGACAAATATCAGAGGAGTTCAGAGATGTACCCTTGAACCAATGAGTTGGTTGAAAGAGCAGATGTGCTCAGATCAAGATGATTTGAGGACTTATGGCCAGTTTGGGCTAAGTCCAGTTATGTTTGAAATATTGGCCCTCTGTTGGTCCATTGAAGGAGAGGATTTGCCTCTGAAACTTAGCCAATTGGGCTGAAGCTAGTGTTAAACACTAGAAACCAACAGTGTTGAACACTGGGAATAAGATAGCAAGTTAGTGTTAAACACTAAAAGATAATCAGTGTTAAACACTGGGAACAGTGTTTTCAAATTAGTGTTAAACACTAAGCAAATCAGTGTTAAACACTGCAAATAGAGTTTTCCAAATTAGTGTTAAATACTAAGAAAATCAGTGTTAATCACTAAGGACAAAGTCTTCGGATTGGTGTTAAACACTAAGGAGAGAGGGGTCACGTGTGGACACGTGAGAGCGCCCTGATTCCCTTTATTTTATTCTGCAGATCAGTGTTTAACTCTTTTAATTCTGGCGGCCATCACGTGTGGGCACGTGATGGAGGCCCCCGCTCTGGTCTGTTAGAATACTCATTAGGGGTCACGTGGTGAAACGTGAGGGCGTCCTAAATGTGGAGCCAGATCTCCTTTTGGTTTATCCTCAAATCTGCAAATAAGTGTTAAACACTTTTGTTTTTATTTTAAAGCATCACGTGTTGGCACGTGATGGGGATCTGTGCGCCAATTGTTAAAGCATTTGCTGAGGGGTCACGTGATAACACGTGAGAGCGCCCAAAGCTTTCATTTCCTTTGCTTTTTCTTTCTGCGTTTTGGGAGTCACGTGGGAGCACGTGATGGCATCAAAAAGTGGGGCCAGATCCACTTTATTTTGTTCTGCAAACAAGTGTTTAACACTTTTAATTTTCATAGTCATCACGTGTGGGCACGTGATGTATACTCATGCCCTGATTTATTAGAACATTTATTAGGGGTCACGTGGTAACACGTGAGAGCGCCCAGAATTGTTTCTGCCTTTACTTTTGTTCCATATATAATGAGGGTCACGTGGGAGCACGTGGGGTGATGCTTCAAAGTTCTTTGCAGGGGATCTTTTCAAGGGTCACGTGGGGGCACGTGACCCTAGTTCTTTTCATGAACAGAGATCTTTTAAGAATTGAATTCTTATTTAGGATGAAACTCTGATTTCTTTTCAAAGGAATTAAATTCCCAGATATGTAAAAGAATTATATTCTTGATTGGGGTTAAACCCTAGTTTTGTTTTAGGAGAATTAATTCTCAAAACTCAATTCCCCTTCTAAGTTTAGGATCTGCATGGCAGGATCTCGACCCGATGAGAATTAAATTCTCAAGTTATGGGGAGATGTGCTATGTGCAGATCTTCAACCAGAAGAAGAACTAAGTTCTTTTTGTATAAGAGTTAAACTCTTGGATTTTGAGAATTAAATTCTCTGTTTGAAGTTTATCTTTTTCCCTTTTCTTACTTAGGGTTTTCTTTGTTGAGAATTAAATTCTCCTTTCTTTTCTTCCCTCTTGAGAATTAAATTCTCATCTCTCTGTTTTTCTCTCAAAAAAGTAGCTCCCCCCTTCTCTTCTCTTGGCTCCTATTTATAGGAGGAGGAAGAGAATAAATTTGTTTAGCAAATCTCTCATTGAGAGATTTGATTTGTATGTTGAGAGATTTGATTTGCATTTATCATTAATCTGGGCCTTTAGATCATTCAGTGAATTTTATTCACCGTGGATTTTAAATCCAAAAGATATTCTATTTGTTATCCTGGTGAGATTTTCAGGGAAATCTTTCCTTGTCCAAGGTTTTTCCATAAATTGGTGATTTTTAATCACCCTTGGATTTTTAATCCAACAGTTCCCCATGACCCTTTTCCATTTGGAAAGATTCAGAAACTTTTAGAATTTAATTCTATTAAATTATAATGCTTTTAAAGCCAGTCACGTGCTGGCACGTGACCTTTGGTCACGTGTGAGCACGTGACCCCCAATTGGGTTCCTTTCTCAGCCGCTTATTTATGTTTCAGTTTTAACCATCACGTGTCAACACGTGACCATTGGTCACGTGTAAGCACGTGATACCTCGTTGAGGTATTTTCTGACTTTTAGAATTAAATTCTATTCATTATTTTAGAGGCTTTAAAAGCCCATCACGTGTCTGCACGTGACCCATGGTCACGTGTGAGCACGTGATGCCCCATTGGGGTCTTTTCTGAGTTTTTATTGTATCTTTTAACTCCTCCAGCGGGTTCCTAAAAGCCCATCACGTGTGGACACGTAATTCCTCATAACTTTTGATCCCGGATGAATTACGAGGCCCATAATATATCAAATCGAAGGGTTTTTCGAGCCGCTTTCGATACCATCAGAATTTATCTGTTTCTCATTTGGGAGTTTATCAAAAAACAGCCCGGAAGATACTGGTTCCCATTTTCTTAAGCGTATCGCCGCCATTTGATACCTTGGGCTCTTTTGCGCAGAAATTTTTGGCGGGAACAATAGGTCTACATGTCACATAATCACCCTAATTTCTTTTTAAAACAAAACTCACATCTTTTATCTTTTGACGTAACCAAAATTTCATGTTCAAATAACAGACTTTTTCATTAAAATACCATGAACTTTAGTATAACCTTTCCAGATAACTAGTTTATCTACCTATTAGGAAAACTTCACAGGGTAACGACCTACCCCACACGTACACTATGGTTTCATAGCACGGTATTCCAATATATGGTTTATTTAAAGAATATGTTTTACATTAAAATACCACACCCTTTCAAAACAGGTTTCTTTTAATCGGTATTTTTGGAATTCTTAGCAATTACGCCTCTACAACTCTCGTTAGGGAACCTGCTAATGGATGGTGCGGATTATTTCACATTCTGGGGATAATAGATCTAGATGCAGAACTCCTCATGGAGTATTCGGTCTCGAAAGAAAATAAAAATACTGTTTTTAAGAAATACGGCTTTTCTAAATAAATATTAAATTTTGGAAAAATATATAAAACTATGAATTCATATTTTCAATAAAAATATATTATGAAATTATTTTCTTTTAAAATGAAAGATTAGAATTTTTTTAATAAAATACCAACAAATTTCCAAAAGAGCTAGTTTTTCATAAAAATACCATAGATTTTTAAAAGCTAAGTTTTTATCACTAAAACATCCCAACAATTAAAATACATGTTCATAAAAGCCCTAAATATTATAAATCGCCCTCGAGATTTATTTTTAAACTATATTAAAGTATTTTTCATAAAAACCCCTCGAGATATAGAAACAATATTTAAGGACTCTAGATTAATATAAGTTTAAGCGGGATCAATTCTCTTAAGCCTCAGGAAGCCCGAGAAAGTGGGTGCTTACCTATTTAGATTAGACAACTTAACGGAGTTATCAAATGGCAATTGTTTTGGAAAAAGACACAAATCCTGCCGTCCATGTGCAACAGTTATCGATTTCTCCCGAACTTAAGATTTCAACAGTTAAATCCATTCACAAGAATTATCTATAACTCGAATCCAAACTTGAATCTAAACTCGAACTCAAATCCTAAACTTGAATCTAAACTCGAAAATGAACTCGAACCCAATCTACTAGAACAAATTTGACTCAAACCAAGATTGCAATTGACATGACTCGCATATTACTCAACTCACTCGACTTCATTCTACATCTTTTGCAATCTATAGTTTCGATCAAGACATGTTAATCAATCAATTGAACCAATTAAGTATATTAACCAGTTATAATATATTATACTCGGGGTATTTGGGATAGTTTCTTGTGTGAATCCAACAGAGCTTCAGGAGTCCCGTATTAACTTTTTTTTATATTACTCGAATATCAGTCGGGTTGACTCATCCACTGCCTAGAGCCCCGATGCTAACACATGAAATGGGCCCGTGTTTTCTTGCTCCTGGGGCACCACTCTTGAGCTCGTGAATACTTCTACGGCTGCATTGACATTCACACTTGGAACTTAACGTTAACATAGTGACCATGTAGAGACCTATAGTAAATACTTACCCATGAAATTATACTCTTACTTGTTATATATATTATACACTTATCATTTTCTTTACTCTTACTTTATCCTTAGGACTTACCGAGCGCATGTTTGTCGATGGGCATTCCACCCACTTTTATTCTCTTGGAATGTTCGTCAGATACGGTCGAGACGGAGAAGTGGAGGCCACGGAGGAGGACTACAACTGGATTGCTCCACAGGATTAGCCTAGCTTCACTTTTATTCAGGTTACGTATGCCATTTGTTTTTTCCTTATTGTATTTACTTTCCAGCATAAACTCATGTACTTGCAAATATTAGAAGTTGAATATAAATAAAGATGTTTGCTGAAAAATTTTACAGTCTCCATTTATTCTTGCATTGTATACTATTGTTTCAATACGCTTAGTATATTTATTTAAGGAATGACCTTCTCTGGATAAGTATGCCGTGGGCTTTTCACGTCACCGTTTCCGTCTACTAGGAAGCGGGGCATGACAACCATATTCAAGCCAGATTGGGCTTGGGATGTGGTGGCCCCATCCTTACTTTTGTTGCCTAAGTTGTCGCTGGGACACCCGCCCGCCATATAAACCTATGGATAACATATCCGGACGTCTTTTCATCCTTGGCAGTTGATTTTTTGGACTGATGTCGTGGCCCTTCTTTTACTGTAACGAGCAATCGATTGAAGGCGGCTGGCCTGACCGGATTCTTGAATGGTGCTGGCGCTTCCTTTTTGGCTTTCCCCTGCTGGTTTCACGCTACACAAAGCGTCTGATAGACTCTTGTAGAGACAATGTAATGCTTTCTCTGTTGGGGCTGGGACATGTCTCTTTGTAGTATCGTTCGAACTGTTGTCTTCTTGATTCTGGCGGTCATGGTATTTTTTTGAACCCACTTCAGGGGTTCGAAGGAATTGTTGACTTTTACAGCGACTAGGCTGTCATCGTGGGGTAACCCTGTCCTTAGAATCTCACAAAATTCCACTTAGCCGGAGTCCTGGTCCTCTTGTTGGTTCTATATCTGAGCCACTTCTGCCTTAACTTATCTGTTTTAAGCACTTGGCAGGTTTCGGCCCCTCGGGAAGACACCATAAACCGATTAACAGAGAGTCTAGAGAAGTCTCCCACTCACACGATTGTCAAGGGCACCATCTGAGCTTGTTGGAGATACTTTGTGGCTCCATTGGTGTTGACGGCCTTGCCCCCAGTCAGAATAGTGAAGAGCCGTTCAAATACTGATTTGCATTTTGGGTAGGATGTTTTGACGACCACAACGTTCGGCCTCCTGCCCCTTGAGGTTGGTCTGGCCACTTGGTTTGCCGCCACCTCCGCCAGATAAGCACTTTCGGCAAAGTAGATGATGACGGAACCAAATTGATGGGGTGACTCCTCCCATTGCAGGCCAAGACTTATAGAGAGAACCACGCGGGCATTGATCTTGACCACATAGGGAATTAAAGTTGCATCAGAAACGAAGCTCGTCTTGAGAGACATGATTGCTGAGTTCGAGATTGTGACTGAAAGCTGTTAACCCGTACATACAAAAAAATGACTTCAGTACAGGCAATCGATATATATGTTGATTGAGTTCGCATGAACGTTTAACCTAAAATATGGGGGAGAGAAAAGGTCCCACCGGGCGTGCCAGAATCTGTAGGGTGTTTTTTGTCACCCCATTGAGATGGGAATACACGTCACTTCAGACATATTACAGATTCCACCTGCCTGGGGTAGGCTGGGGTTTATTGATTGTAGGGATCCGAATCTCCGACAGACGCGGACTAAACTGCCGTTAATTACCCCTTACTTTTGAAGCGAGAAACCTCCAATTGATTGGTAAAACTGGTCATGCGAACTCAATGTGCAGTGTGCGTGTGTTGTGTTTTGAAGGGGACTTAGACGTACCGGGGGCCTCGCAGAGTTTACGGGGTCCTGCTATCTAGATAGCGGGCTGGGGATCAAGGGGGTTAGCAGCCCCCTTGCAGAGTGCGGGCAGCGCTCCGTTAGAATTTTTTTAACGGTGGACGTATTTTGAATGTGGAGCGTGAAGGAAAAAGAAGGGTAAGGAACGTCCTAAGGACGCGTGCCCGACGCATGGGCGCCGGGCTCCCGCAGATCACGTGCCCGGCATGTGGGCGCTGGGCTCCAGCGGGTTACGTGCATTGCACGCGATCGCTAGGCGCTAGTGGATCACGTGCGCGGTACGTCACCGCTGGAAACACCAGCAGAGAAAGGGGCTTAGCCCCTGGGCCAGGAGTTGAACTCCCGAGGGGTTTTGGAGTTGAACTCCAAAATAGGAATTAGATATAGATTTGGAGTTAAACTCCTAAAAAGATTAGATTTAGAGTTAAACTCCTAAAAGGTCTGGATGTGGAGTTAAACCCCTTTGAGGATTTGGATCTTGGCGTTAAACTCCTCGAAAATCTTCGGAGATGATCAAAGGGGACCCATTTCTTCTTCCTGGAGCCTCGGATCTTCCCAAAGTAGGATTTTTGAAGGTGGGTTTTCTTCCTCCTCTTCTTCTTTTGCTGGATCTTGGAGAAAAGGGGAGATGGGATAAAAAATTTCCCTTTTAGGGATTTAATGGGAGATCTGAACTCCCCTACGAGGGTTTTATGGTGAAAAACTGTTTCTTTTTGAAAAAAAGAGTTAAACTCTTGATTTAATTGGAAAAGAAAAGAAAATGGAGAACTTGAGATAAAGGAGATGGAGGCACAAATCCTAGAACTTTTTGAGAGAATGAATTTTTTTTTTTTGGTTTTTTCATCATGTTTGCCTTTATAGGCTACACACTTTACATATAGGCCCTTGGGTTTTTCTAAATGGCACTTGTGCCTCCCCATACCTCATGTGCTTATTTTTTTTTGCATATAAGCCATGGAGTTTACAAAATTTTGGCCTTTTGCCCATTTTCCATACATTTAATTCTAAAAAGGTATATTTAAACTAATTTATCGCCTTCTTTTGGCATGGAGCCGGCCTCTTCTATGCTCGGTGTTGACTTGGACTTAGACCCGCTTGCTTGTGCTCGGGCCCACTTGGCTGGGGATTGACTAACTTTGACTTGGTCAACCGGGGTGTAATTTTTGACCCTAACAGTGACCAATTGCATGCAACTGCTCACATCGCCGGATTTAATGCAAGATCTCAACAAGAAATCAACAAGCGATGTATCGATCGAGTTCAAATTAGAGTCAAGGTTCCTTCTTTTCTCGATCATTTTATCGAACAGCTTGAGGGCGTCCATGTTACGCTAGGACAGAGGATCTCTTTGATCATTTCTCTCGATCCTTGGGGTCTGTAACACCCTAGTTCATTTATACCAATTCTATATGGGGTATTTATTTATTTATGGTTATTTCTTGATTTATTGTGTTTTGGGTGCGAATAGTGTAATTGACATCTGTATTTGCATCCGACCCGACCCGCTTGCTGGAAACCCGTCTCGATTCCTGTTTATAATCTTTCCCGGCTTGTTTTAAGGATCCGTGCACTTTCATTTTTTTTATATACTGCATACTGGCATTATCTGGCATCTGCATTTTTTAATATAACATTTAAATTCAAATAAAATATTTTAAAAATATCTAGCATGGCTTGCATCATACCCCTGACCCTGTGGTGGCATCCGCACCTCGTGTTCTCGTCCCGTTCAGTGAAACGGACTCATTTAGACAGCTACGTGCACGCTACGTGCATCCGTTCTTGGGGGTATGCATTTTCGTTACCCAGATATCATGTTTTAATATTAGTCGACACGTATAGTTTCCGCATTTTCGTTACCCGGGCGTGTTTTGGACTACTTTTGTATTAGTCAAAATATCGAATTTTAACTAATATTATATCTTTAAATATTTATTAACTGTTTAAAATTTAAATAACTAAAAAGATTTTTATTTTTAAATTTTAAAAAACTTAACAGATTCTTTCTTTCTCTCTCTCTCTCTTTCTCTCCCTCTCCCTCTCACCTCTCGCGATTCCTGTTCACCATGAATCCCGTCACCTCCCTTCTCTCGCTACTGTCGCCTCCTTCTTCTCTTTTTCTTCTTCTTCTTTTAAAACCCACTGCACCCCCGCGACGAGAAACCCAACCCGACATAGCCTCGCATCGCCGTCGTCCCCTCATCCCCGACGACCTCACAATCGTCTCACCACCCTCAACCTCACCTCACCTCGCTTCCTTCCTCCCTACACCCGAGCATCCCGGCACGTCGCCGACCACCACAACCCAACACCCGAACCCAACACTGCACCCATTGTTGCCTCTGTTCTCGTCGCCGACCTCGCCTCACCGTCGTCGAACATTCTTAGACCATCTCACCTCCTTCTCCTTCCTTCTCTCCTTCTTTTCCCGAGCTCGAACCCCTGCACAGAACCCGTGCCTGCAACTCTCGTCCCTGCACCCCGCCTGCATCGCCGTTGCCAGCACCCTCACCGCCGAACACCCTCGTTGGCCTCCTCTGCCACCTCCTCTGACCCCGATCCAACTCCAGACTACCCAACACTAGAACCCGACCATGCAAGAACCCGCACACCTAATCCCCGGCGATCATGAAACCCACTGCCATCGCCGTAAACCCCGCCGGAAAACCCACGACTCATCGTCAACGTCCCCCTCGCCTCACCTCTATCCCCTAACACCAACCAAAACGCCAGCCTATTCTTATTTTTCTTCTTCTTGTTCTTCTCTTCTTGGTTCTTGATTCCTCATTTTCCGATCGTCGACAGAACCGTGACCGTCACCGACGATCCGGGCGACCCAGTGGACGTTCCCAGCCAGCGTGGTCGTGTTCTTGCTTTGCCTGGTTCAGTTCTGTACGCTGTGTGTGCATTGCGACGTTTACCCGACGTCGGACGCAGTATACGCACCCCGTCGTGAGATCCATTCAGGCAAGTTTATCTTGCTACATGCTATGATACATATTTTGCATCCATATGAATAAAAATATCACATGTTGACTGTATTGTACACCCATATTAATATTTTACTGTTTTCGGATACCCGTATGCATCCATATCATTTATTATATATGTAGCTGTATTTACAGATCATATTAATTCATAATACTGTTATATTAACACCCCATACTTGATAATGTGTATCATGCGTAGTCATGGAGTTGTAGATGTAATCCCTGATAGATATCTGTGCATCCGTGTTTTACTGTGCATCCATACTTTTATCGTGCATCCGTACTTGCTACAGTTTTATTATGAGCCCCGTTTGATACTTGTGCACTACCTGTCATGACCTGATATACCACTACTAGACATGTTACCTGATCCTATTCTAATGCCGACAATCCCGACATGTTGTCCCGATGGACATATCCTGTTGTCTGTATAGACAAACCTGTACCTGCTTGATCCTGTGTTGGCATTAGCTCCAGATTTATCAATATCTGACTTGAATACATAACCTTGGGGGTAAGGAGAAATCAATGATGAAACCTGACTTGTAACTCAACAGTTCGACGCTTATACTGATCAGTTTTGGGGGCTAGGCCAGTCCCGGGATGATGTTGCTGACATCATTCGTCTGTACATGTTTTCTGTTTTGTGCTTAGCGGCACGTCTCGGATTCAGCCCCGAGAGTTTGGACCGTGATCCCGGGTATGCACGGGATACTATTGAGTTATATCGACGATTCATTAAATTGATTTAACAGACTTGAGAGTGGTTAACCCAGTAGCATAGATTACTCACCGCCTGCACATGCACTTCACTGTTCCTTATTCATGTTACTGTTATACTTTATTTACTGATCACACTCATGTCTGCATATCTTATTACCTCCTAATTATATTACTGTCGATATTATGACGCACTGATGTCTGGGTTTTGCATGGCCCAGATCCTTTATATCTCTCGCAGGCCGAGTAGGAGTACTTCAGTCGACAGGCCGAGCAATGAGGATCCTATTAGTATTTTAGTTTAGTTTTCTTTCAGTATTTTCATTTCCTGATGTGAGCCCGTATTTGGGACGTATTCCCCAGATGTTACCGTTATTGGATTTATTACTTCCGCATATTTATATTTCTTGACTCGTTTATTCTAGCAAATGGACAGTACTAGTTAGTTTTATATATTTCACTGTTCTTGATATCTTATAGACAGCCGTAATGTGACTGTGAAGGGATATTTCCTAGCCACATATAGCATGGTTGGCTCTATCACGTGCCGATCTTAGCGCACTCTGGGAAGCGGGGCGTGACAGGGTCTTTGCCATCGACGGTGCAGTCAACCGAGACGCAGGTGCTGAGGATCTCCTTGATGGTGCCGCTGAGGTCCTTGGCCATGGATTTAAGCCTCATCATCCCCGCGATCTCCACCACGCCGTCCAACAAGATATTGCTTGAGTGCTAGATGTTCATCGTCTTCTTTCGGTCCCTCTCCAGCTCCTTTAGAGCCTTAATCACCTGTGCCCCGTACAATCACATCAATAGGGAATGCTCACCCGTATGAAACAAGTGACACAAAATCATGCTCCGGTGTACCCATCTCGTCTATATCACCACGTCGTGCTGCAAGCCTCCCTCCGCCTGACCCTGAGCCCCAGTCGTAAGTCGCCCCTAGCGTTTGTCCCCTTGTTGATGTGCAATCTCGCCCTCTTGCGCACTTCCTCCGAAACTGTCCCTAACCAGAATAGAGTTGTTATGTCAATCCAATTTCCAATCCCAGAAACAGTTCTTTGCTTGTTATTAAAAATTCTATCATTTCATTCTTTACTAATGAGCCAACAGGTAGCCGCCGCCCAAATGTCCTAAAATGGTCAATTTATATCGCAAATGGAGTGATCCCTTTATGCCCTCCAAAGGTAATGGGTAATGCCCCCAACCCAATGCTCTACGGGTCCTATTCCATACTAAAACCATCACCGGACACGTAATAAACAAGTGATCTACGGTTTCATCTTCATTCCCACAAAGCAGACAAGTAGTTAGGCCGGCTCAATTCTTCTTTCATAGATTGTCCCTCATAAGAAATACATTTTTATCCGTCAACCATAAAAAGACCTTAACTTTTAACATGACCTTGATCTTCCAAAGCATGGATGCGAAATTGCACCCCAAGCCACTGTAGTTAAGCACACGTTAGAATGATTTGACCGAGAAAACATTAAAAGCCCCCCCCCCCCTTCTACGCCATCCTGTCTTTCATTGCTTCGTTCGTTGGCATCCAATCCCACAGATGGACGATAAGATCTTTACGCTCTTTTCTTTTTGTTGGAGATAGGGCTCTCCTAAAGGAATGCCACTACTTATTATTCTTCCACTGTCGTGCCACGGAAACATTTGGGTCTTTAGCAAGACGGAATAAATTTGGGAATTTGTTCTGAAAGCACAAGTCACCACACCAGAAATCCTGCCAAAAGTTGATAAATTTACCATTTCCTAATGTAAACGATGCCCTTAAAGAAATCTTCCCTTACCAAGTAGATGTCTTTCCAAAAACCTGATGCCGAACTCAAGTTCTTGCACACATCATTAAGAACCCCAAACCTATTGGAATAAGCTGCTCCGATGGTTCTCACCCAACCCATCTCCTTTTGCTCCACCCAGCGCCGCGACCACCTCCGTAATAGAGCTTTGTTCATATCAGTAAGGTTTTTGATACCCAAGCCTCCCTCATGTTTCGGTCTACACACCGTGTCCCGTTTCATAAGATAGTACCCTTTTGAATGTCCCCCTTCATAAGAATCTACGTCTTATGGTGTCAATCTTATTGATGACCCATGCCGGAAGAAGATAGAACGACATATAATAAACCGGTAGCGCGGAAAGAACCTACTTATTTAATATTGATGTAAGCAAAGCAATCATTGAGAAGTAAAAATACTTGCCTTTTATCTATGTCCACTTCAAATATTTTTCTGTTATGTTGGCAACAATTTTGTCAATGCAAGGTGTCATCACCTATTCATCCAATTGTTCTTTTTCAAATAACTAATGAGAACAATTATCGGAAGGACAAAAGATAACGAAAAATTCTGATAAAAATAAAACTAAAATTTATGTAATTTTTTTTTATCTATCTACCAAGGAGAAAAAATCTTGAGAAGTTTAGATAAAAATGAAAGCCAATTGTGTGTAAATATCTTTGTTTCTCACGGTTATCAACCTAAGTATATGGTGTCTAATTAATGCTTCTTCATCAATAAAACCCTGTTCTTGAAATTTTTTCGAATTTTAATTTTGAAGACCACGCAAATAATTCTTAGTTCGCTTAAAAGCTTAAGATGTCATCTAAATACAAACTCATAACCTTTTCTCTTTGATTAATGACCTTGCATCATTTTTGAATCTTAAAGCTCGTTGTATGGATTGGAAAGTAACGAAATTGGAAATCTAATGGTTCTACGACATGAAAAAACAAGAGCATGAATCTGAAGGGACTTGGCAAACGCATACCATATACAAGGAAAATGAACCATTATCGACAACTTAAAATTACAAAATTTCGCTTTACAACATAAATTAGGAAAGCGCAAAATACAAAATGAATTATTCTCCATGGCGGATCTAAACTATAGAAACCGGATCCAAACGCGGTTCCGGATCCGATATCCTCCCATAAGAGTCGTCAAATCGAGCGAGAAAGAGATTCGCGAGGACGACGCCGACGACATCCGCGACCGCGTCCTTGGCGGATCCGCCGGCGGATCCCCACAGCCCGATCTCGTCGTCGGCCTCCTTGGCGGCGCCGGCGGCGAGGGAGGCGATGGATCCGATGACGGCGCTCCTGCGGCGGAGGAGAGGGCGGCGGCAGCGGCGAGCGACGGCGGAGACGAAGACGGCGATGAGGAAGCAGGCGAGGGCGTGCTGGTACTTGTCCGGAGCTAGCCATTCGTCACCTTCCTCCATTTTGGCTGCGAGTTTTTTATTTTTCTTTTGAGATTTTTCAAATTTTTTTTAGGAAAGATTTTTTCTTGGTTAGGGTTACCGCCTCACCTGTGGGTGACGGTATGTATGTATGATTGGGCCTTTTCAAAATACCCAGCCCACCAAAGAGTATCAAATTTAGGCTTAGTATTAATGTAAAGTTTAGGGTCGTGTGATGCAGCACATTGTTGAACCCAAGTTTTCCTATATGCTTATTCCTCCAAACACTCATCTAAAACTCCAATATCATCTAAGTTACCAATTAGCAGTAGCTCAGTTGGTATGACCCTTTTAGGAAGAGTGTGGGGTTCGAACCAAGGAATCCCAACAGGGGAAGTGGCCACAAATCAATGCTTTCAGGTCAAATTCATGGGCCCCTAGGTGTGTATGTTGCGTGTTGCGTGCATATGTTAGGGCTTACGGGCCAGTGCCAATATATATATATATATATATATATATATATATATATATATATCATCTGACTTTTATATACTTATTCCCCAAACATGTCTCTTGTAGCATAACCAGAGTTTTTTTTCCAGTTTGGGGCTTGCAAACCATAGTTTGCATCCCCGTTACCTTCCCTTGAAAATAAACTCCAGTTATCCTAACTCCATATGTAAACAGGGCCTTAAAAGTTGGGGTTTCGAGCCCATAAAACTGGATTTGGGGTGGCTGCTATTATCTGCTCGCTCCTGTTCGCTCAAATTGGGTAAAATCAGGGGGGCCATAGTTAGGTGTTTTTGTTGATGGAAGATGTGTGGTCAGGATTCGAGAATAGCATAAAAAAAATAGGAGCTAAAAATAGCAGCCTCCCCAAATCACATAAAACTTATTGAAACTGCGGACTAGGAAAACTTTATTTTGGTTACCAAACAAAGGTTGAATACAAAATTTGGAGTATAATGTTTAGCCTTGAAATTCCAAGGAATCACGGTTTCGGAATCCTTAACCAAGTTGCTAGATGAGGCCTACAACATTATTGGTTTGGTCAATTCAAACTATAAGAATACAAGAGATTTAATTACGTTTTTCATATAGATCACGAAAGATGTTATGATACTTATAATTTGTTTTGGAGTTATTTTTTAACAGCATTTGATCCTAAATGTTGGCTCCAAATATTTGAATTTTTTTTGTGCAAATACTAGATTTCTGAAAAAAGAAGGGGTTAATCCAATTGATTAGATTACTAAAGTAATAATAATCTTTGAATTATTTTGTTGGACTGAAAAAATTCTAGACAAGAAATAAAAACATCTATTAGCAAGCAAACTCAAACATGAGAAATTATCAATCTTACACATCAAGTCTCAAACCATCAGATAAGTAAGAAAATACTTGAATATAACGTGGATACAAAAATCTTTATCAACCACTAATTCAAATTTCCCTTGATTTGGTAGTGGTTGAAGATAATTCATAACCATTACAAGATTAAAATCAATCTAAGCCAATTTATTATCTTATAAATGATCGATATGCCCATGATTAAACAACGACTTATTTGGTATAAGATGATTATATTCTATACTTCTAGTATTAGACGTCATCCTTAGAAATTGTAGAACAACTTCTGAAATCGAACCTTGTGCTCATCATGCAGCGAGATAGCCACCGAAATGCTCCCATCTCCATCAGCACTCGGCAATACAAACACCATCCCTTCATAAAGGATCCTAGCTGGCTCCATAAACAAGGGCTTGCCCCACCCGAAATCCGCATCATGAATAGGCAAATGAGTCCTACTTATCATCCCAATGTTTGGGACATTGAAATGGGGGGCCTTTCTACAACACTTCCCCAAATCTTTTCGCAACTCCAAGTAATCTAATGTAGACCTCAAATACTCATCGTCCATCCTTGTTAATGCTAATTTTATCTTCTCCGCCGCCGCTTTCGACCGTTGGTCTTGCATTAGCTAGCCAGCTATCGCTATCGGGGTCACCTGGAATATTACATTACCAAAGTACCTGTCTAGCACTAGCGGTTGCAATCTGTTACGACCATTGGTAGCACAGTGCATTTTGGTCAGCTCGTCTGACGGCAGGTCATGTGCAATGGATATGCAACGCCAGAAATGTGCGGCGATGGTTACGAATGATGAGTAGGCGTCGTTGAGTCTTGACTTGAGTTGGGGTCGAGTTAGTTTGAAAATCCTGGCTTCGGGTTTGACTTCGTTGGTGGTGGTAGTATCATAGAGGGAGGGGTTTGGGATTCGATGTGGGGGAAGGAAGGAGTTGGGGGATGTCGAGTATGGATAAGGGTGCGATCATTAAGTGGAGAGATGGATATATCAAGGCCGCATGCTAAGCGGGCCCATGAATTGATGAAATGGATGGCTGAGGAGCCGTCGGCAATGGTGTGGAGCATACCGACGCCAAGGGAGACGTCTCCACTCTTGAAATGTGTGACCTGTTGAAAGAATTGGAATTCAACACTTTGAGTAGCAACCGTAGACTGATTTTTTGGAAGAATAACAAAATCGTTATATATTGGTTCCGTCTAAAATGATTTTTGAATCTGAAGACATAAAAGCATAGTTATCAAATGGCAAAAGTTAATGGATTAGAATGTGCGTTGGAGTAAAAATTTAATATCAATATAGATGGTAAATGGTTAAATAAGTTTATTTTCTTCGAAAAAAGGATCATATAGGTTATCAATCAGTAAAACCGGTTTTATCTAGGACCTATCGGGCTTCACAAATCAGTTTCATTGTCGAGCTTTTGTGAGTTAGCATTTGATCTTGAGTTTAGGGCCCTGTTTGGGTATAGAGTTAGAAAAACTAGAGTTTATTTTTTAGTGGAGGCAGAGAGGTTGCAAACTATGATTTGCAAGCCGCAAACTCCATTTTGAAATAAACTATGGTTATGTTTGTAGAGATGTGTTTAAGAAAAAGGAGTTTTCTAAACTTAGATGGTTTTGGAGTTAAGATAACCGTAGTAATCTCAACTTTGGAGTTGAGATACCCTTAGTTATCTAAACTCCAAAATGGATGCCAAACATGGCAAAGTTTGCATTTTGGAGTTAAGTTTTGCTAACTTTATGAAACTCCAGTTTAGAAAACTTAACTCCATTACGGAACAGGCCCTAGATAGTCTTCTTGCATTGTTTACATCTAAAATTACCTTTTTTTTTGGGAAATTCACCTGAAGAACCAAGAAAGGACAAGCAGAGAGATTATCTTCTTCACACTCTACTGGAAAAGTAAGTTGCTTCAACCCGTGGTAGGAGCAAAATCTTCGATCGCAGAATCGCTCTCGGCAACCACGAATAACACGCCTTCGCCATTACAGTCAATCTCCATCCAACCATCTTTGTCCCTTGCTATCCTCCCTGCCATCGGATAGAACGGAACCAACACTCGACTCAATGCCTCCTTAAAATTCTCTGAATCGAAATAGTTCATCGTTCCATTAGGCTTTTGAAAGAAGTATACAATCAGAACATAAAACCTTCCGATGATTATGTCAAGGTTTGATACCACATTCTCTGGCATGGTGTCTCTTGAGCTGGTCTCACTGTTGATGTTTCTTTTATCTTAATGCTCATTTCTCACAATAATGGTATAAGGATGAAAAGAGAGAATGAGATTGTGTGAGGTACTCTTGTGGCTCTAAACTTCTTTATATACTAGCAAGTCTAAGCAAGTTCTCATCGGTTTGAAGCTTTTAGGTTTGTGTAGGGGATATGCATCCTTCAAAAAAAAAATAGTTAGTCGTAGATTTCTGGAAAATGAAAGAAGCATATTATATGCCTACCAGAGTTTTGAGTTGCGAAAAATAAGGTTGCCAGACTGGAACTAAATTCGGTACAAATTTAAGTTGTAATGATAAATGAAAAGACAGAGTTCGATAGCAAATGAAAATGAAGTTATCCAAATCCTGTTACATATCAATACCAATTACCAACTAGATATAAATATAGCAAACAAAATGCTTACTGTTTGTTGTCCTGTTAGAATAAATTGCAGAAAACCTTTAGGTGCTATATTCATCCATGTCCATTTTCTATAAATAACTTCCTGCTTTGTTTGAAATTTGTGAAAAGAGATTTCCTGAACCAAACTTAGAACAAATGGTTTATTGCTGAACTAACATTAGTATGCATATGGAAAACTGCCTCCCCTCTAACAGACATGAAACTATTACAATATCTTTAGAATGAGCAAAATGACCATGAGAAACATCCTCAGGAAGAATTTTCCTGAGAATTTCTTTTGTAGGGGTTCCTTTTCGGGAAGTTTTATGAAAATGTCCTGAGAATTTTGATATATTCTTGTATCATTTTTAATATAGATATGTGATCATAACCTAAAATATGTAAATATTTAATCAAAACTAATTTGGAGATATATGTATGATGCACGGTTACCATACTAAATTAGAGAATAAGGATTTGCACATATGAAAATGAGAACTAATTTGAAAATATGCTGCATTCTTTTTTATCATGATGGATCAGTTTTTTATTCTACTATGAGCATATCTTAAATCAATTTTTAATTTTTAATTTTTAAATATGAATATCCCTAATATTTTATTTTTTACATGATAAGCTTGTCAGATATGTAATTCTTTCTGTAAGCTGTGCTTGGCTTAAGCTCCATTGCTAATTTGAAAAATTCTGTGATAAGCAATTCATCACATTTTAATATAGTAATTTTTATTCAATCTGATGTCTTCATTTCTTCTTCAAATAATCTTTCTTTGGAAAACAAATCGTAGCTAAACAAGATCATGATATGTTCTATAGTTTTGTAAAACTGTATATTAAATTCTAAGAAGACATGCAACACATCCAAGGGATATCGTTGTATTTACTTTCTTCTTTTTTTTTTGATGCTTTGAATGGCATCAACATCATCGTCAATTAGCTCAACGGTCCTCGTCCAAGGCTCCTGCACATGCCCTGACTCATGTACCAACAATGTTTCAAGATCATACACCTCTCTGATACTAATGTCTCGTCCGCTCGATGACCCATCTTGATTCCTTTCTGCTATAACCGTTATCTTACCTTTATACCCACTCCCTGATGCATCCCCGCTCTTCTCAAACCAAGACTCGATTGTGATATCGGCTGTATCGTATAGAGATGGATGTATGGGCACAAATTTGAGATTTGGTCACTTTTGCCCATCGTTCGTCAGATCGTCAGAGCACTGCTTCAATGTCTGCGCATGGGATGTAGTTTATCATGACGATGGGGTGTAGGGCGTAGGTTCTGGTTCTAGGGCGAGAATAAGGAGGATACCTCACACTATTTAGCTTCTTGTATATGTTTGATCGGAACGACAATGCATTGTTTTCTTTTTTGCATTGACTTATTTTAAAATGCAGGGATTTGTATAATTAAATAAAGGATAAAGCTAGAACTTAAAATTGAGTTCCAGTCCTCATAGGCTAAGGATATATTTAAATGAAGTGAAATATGGTTTTTTTTGGGCCCGTTAAGCCCTAACCTAACCTATGCATACAACACACACATGCACATCACACACATGCACACAACACCCGCGCACCCAGAGGACACACAAATTTGCCCCGAAAGCGTTTAATTTGTGGCCACTTTCTCTCCTGGGGTTCGAACCCTGCACTCCCCCGAGAGGGGAAGTGCCCATACCGACTGAGCTATTGCTCATTGGTAATGAAGTGAAATATGTTGGATGAGGTGTTTTGGGAACAATTTGAGATCAGGTAGACAAACTTATTTCCACATTGTTGTTTGGGAAAAATATGAAATTAATACAACCAACAGTTTCATTCAATTAGAATTCTTGAAGCCCTTTGGCAAAAAAGTACAATTTGTGAAGCCAATGCTCAATGGTCCCGACAAACCTATCATCTCTTTTATTAATCACACCCCAACAAATTAATCCCAAACTTTACATTCTCACAAAGGCAAAACTAATCCAAGTTTTCATAAAATGCCTTTTTAAACCTCTCCATGTTCTCAACCTCCATTCCCATAACAACAGTGACTCCTCCATCATTCCCTGGGCTACTCAAAATGTACCCGACTCCCCCACAAAGCACACTGGCTCGTGCCATGTACTCAGGCTTGCCCCATCCGAAATCCGCATCGTAAATTGGCAACCCTAGTCAACTTGTGATAAATAAATCGGTCCCTGACAATATCGCTCCAATTTCATCATGCAACTCTAAGTAGTCGATCAGTGACCGAATGTGTTCGTCGTTGACCTTTGCAACCGCTCAGTGTATCTTCTCTCCTCCTAATTCAAGTGAACACGATAAGATGACTCAGCCCTGTGGGGTTTATTATAGAGATTAGTAAATGTCTGAATATTTTATTTTATAAAAAGTTCCATGAACTCAGCTTTCCAGATAAATGTCTAATATTGTTAACAGATGAGAATCACAAACCAAGTCACTTAAGCATATAAATATCACAAGTATATAATTGTTTTAAATTTAAAGTCAAACATCAGTATTTTAACTACAATTGTTCTATAATATTTTCTTGAAGAGTAAATTGAAAATTGATGCATGATATTAAAGTAATGAGAGTTTGTGTACTTAACTAAAAGAGTGTCTTTTTGTCGCTATACAGCGAATTTGATACGATCTCTCTGATGTTTATTGTATTCAACAAATTTTTTTATGTTCATCAAATTGAACTTCATCGATCATCTTTCTTATATTATTTTATGTTATTAAGAAAAATATTGTTACCACCAACCTTGGCAGCCTCTGATGCCCAAAGAATGGCGTTTCCGAAATATTCAGCTGGCAGTGGTGGGCTGAGTCTTATACGCGCATCTGCCATAGTAAAAAGTCAAGTTTGTTGATCAGGCTTCAGTCTTCGAGCAATGCACGCGCTCCTCCAAACATGCGTGATGACTGATCTGAACGTCGATAGCTCTTTCTTGTCAACACCAATGTTCCCGAGGATTTGAACTTGGTTCTTGGAGAGTTTGAGGGTTGTGGAGACAAAAGGGGGAGGACCAGTGTAAGAGGCGGTTAATGAGTTGAAATTGCTAGGTCTGTATTTGATGTGGTCGGTAGTGACGGTGGGGGGAGACCGGGCGCAGAGAAGGGTGCGGTCGAAGAATGGACGGACGGAGAGGTCGGTGATGCCACGGGCGATGTCGGACCACGCCTTCATGAAATGGAGGGCGCTGTAGCCATCGAGGGAGGTGTGGTGCATGCCAATGCCTAAGGTGACCTGCCTTTGTAGAATGTAACATGCCCATATTAGTGAATGGAGAATACTGAAGAGGATCCAGGTCCCTCTAAATCGATCTGCTTGCAATAAAAGGCGAAAACGCGATTGTAAAAAACTGAAACAGCATCAGCATGCAAACCTGAACCATAAGCAGCATACACAGCGGCTGAGGCGACTCCACAGACAGCACCAGCGCCTCCCTCAACTCCTGCGACGGTTCAAACCCTCCGAACTCATCCACATCTGACTCTGAACGTACCACCGTAAACAAAGCACCGTCTCTGGTGCACTGGATTTGGACCCCACCATCTCCGCTTATCTCGAGCCTACCAGCCAACGGATAGTAATGCACCAAGGCCTTGCTGAGCACAGCCTTCAAAGCCTCAATCTTGAAGAAATTTGCGTCGCCGTAGGGCCGATAATAAAAGATGGTCGGAGTGTGCTCTCTTACTTCGATGGTGAGGTCACGACTGGAGAGCCAGATGGTGTGGTGTAGGGTGTTTTTCGTCACCCCATTGAGATTGGAATACGCGCGCACTTGTCAGGCATACTACAAATTCCCTCTGTTTAGGGTAGACGGGGGTTTATTGATTGTGGGGATCCGAATCTCCGGCAGCCGCGGACTAAGTTGCCGTTAATTATCCCTTATCTTTGGAGCGAGAGAACCTCCGATTGACGGGTCAAACTGGTCATGCAAACTCGATGTGCAGTGTACGTATGTTTTGAAAGTGTTTTGGGGGCCCCGCAGAGTTTTACGGGGGTCCCGCTATCCGAATAGCGGGCTCAGGGTCAAGGGGGCTACTGGCTAGCAGCCTCCTTGCGGGATGCGGGACAGCGCCCAGTTAGAAAATTTTTCCTAACGGGGGACGTGTTTCTGGTGTAGAGTGGATGGAAAATGAAGGGTGACGAGGTCTTAAAGACGCGTGCATGGCACGTGGGCGCTGCGCGCCCGTTGGTCACGTGCCTGGCGCATGGGCGCTGGGCCCTCGCGGGGCATGTGCGCTGCACGCGACCGCTGAGCGCCCGCGGGTCGCATGAGGCACACGTGGGCGCTTAGCGTCCGCGAGTCACGTGCACGGCACGTGACTGCTGGGCGCCCGCGGGTCACGTGCGCGGCACGCGACCGCAGGAAACACCAGCGGAAAAAGGGCTTAGTCCCTGGGTTAGGAGTTAAACTCTCAAGGGGGCTTTGGAGTTGAACCCCTAACATGGATTATGTATAGAATTGGAGTTAAACTCCTAAAAGGGGTTTGATTTATGGAATTAAATTCCAACAGATCTTGAATGGAGTTAAACTCCTAGAGATCTTTGGATCTTCTTTTGAGCCTTGGATCCTTCCGGAATTGGATTTTTGGAGATGGGTCTCATTCTTCCTCTTCGTTGGCTGGATCTTGAAGGAAAAGAGGGGTGGGATTCATTAGAGATCTGATGGGAGATCCGAGCTCCCCCTTGTGGGTTTCATGGTGAAAAACCATTTCTTTTTGAAAAAGGAAGAGTTAAACGTTTGATTTAATTCAAAAAGGGAAAGAAGATTTAGAACCTTGAGAAAGGAGAAGGAGGCACAGCATTCCTAGAATTTGAGGGTAATCAATTTTTATCTTTTTTCTATTTTATTTCATTATCATGTTGCCTTTTATAGGCTTACAAATTTATACTTAGCCCCTTGGGCTTTACAAAATGGCATTTTGCCTATCCGTCTCATGTGTTCATATTTTTTGCACATGAGCCATGGGTTTTACAAAAAATTGGCTTTATACCCATTTTTCTTACATTCATGCATAAACAATTATATCAAAATTATTTATTACATGATTTCATTTTAGCATGGGGGAGGCCGGCCGCTTCATGTTCGGGCTCGACTCGGGCATGAGCCCACTTGATCTGGGTTTGAGCCCACTTGGCTTGGGGTTGACTTTGATTTTGACTTGGTCAATCGGGGTATAATTTTTGACCTCAACAAAGTGTCCATATCAATAAATGCACACCACACATATGGGTCGTGTGCATGAAATTGATGGATTTTCTTTCACGTGGAGGCAACTTGGTTTGGTTCCCGCTTTTGGGAAGTTGGCACTGCCCTTTTTACGACATAGACGGTCGATGCTTGACGTGTCCCCGAGACGGAGTGTCGGCGTATGACGTATTCCCGACACGGAGTGTCGCTGGTCGACGACTCGAAGTGTCGCTGGTCGACTTGTCCCCGGCACAGAGTGTCGCTGGTCGACGTGCCCCCGGTACGGAGTGTCGCTGGTCGACGTTTTCCCGGCATGGAGTGTCTGTTTTGGACGTTTCCCTGGCATGGAGTGTCACTGGTCGACATGCCCCCGGCACGGAGTGTCGCTGGTCGACATTTCCCCGAGGCGGAATGTCTATGGTCAACTTGATTCTGAGCCGAAGCATAATTCCGACGGGGAAGTCGTTGGTTGACTTGATTTTGAGTCGAAGCATAATTCCGACGGGGAGGTTGTTGCTGTCCTTTTTACGACTTGGACAATCGGTTCTGCTATTTTTGCGACGTGGACGGTCGGTGCTGCCCTTTTTGCCACGTGGACGGTCGGTGCTGCCCTTTTTGCGACTTGGACGGTCGGTGCTGCCCTTTTACCGACTTGGACGGTCGGTGCTGCCCTTTTACCGACGTGGACGGTCGGTGCTGCCCTTTTACCGACGTGGACGGTCGGTGCTGCCTTTTTTACGACTTGGACGGTCGGTGTCGCCCTTTTAGCGACTTGGACGGTCGGTGCTGCCCTTTTTGCGACTTGGACGGTCGATACTACCCTTTTAGCGACGTGGACGGTCGATACTACTCTTTTAGCGATGTGGACGGTCGATGCTTTGATTTGACTTGCCCCGCTTTCTGCGGTGTCGGGATTTGACTTATTTCCGAGGTGGAGCTTGATTCTGCCAGGAAGGTTGTTGGTTGTCTTGCTGACTTGATATGATTTGGGTTGACATCAGTATCGCTACACTGAAATATGGTACCAGGAGCGAATCATCATATGCCATGAGAGGATTTGGGGATTTTGGTTTTGGTTTGGCATCAGTATCGCTGCACTGGAATATGGTACCAGGAGCAAATCATCATTTGCCATGAGGAGATTTCCCTCGTTCCCAGTTTAACGACTTAGGGGTCATCTGTTCCCAGTTTAACGACTTAGAGGTCATCTATTCCCAGTTTAAAGACTTAGGGGTCTATTGGATCGGAAGTTTGGAATTTTGGGATTAGGGTTGGCATCAGCGTTGCTAACACTAAAGCACAGGTGCTAGGAGCAATTCATCATTTGCCTTTTCCTGTTGGGGAGCGATGGCTTAGGAGACAGATTTAGGTCCCTATCTCCTAAGGCTTTTCAATTTTATGAGCCGTAAGGGTCCCATAAAAGCATTTCTCCCTACGAGTCGAAAGGATCCCGTAAGTGTATTTTTTCCTTAGGAGTCGTGAGGACCCCCAAGTGTTTTTCCTTTGTGAGTCGTAAAGATCTCACGAAGGTGTTTTCTCACGAGTCGAGAGAATCTCGTAAGTTTGTTCTCCTCATGTATCGTGAGGACACATGAATGGGTCTTCCCAAATGGAGCATAATTCCAAGGACGGAGACCGGCCGCGTGACTGTTGATTGCGGTGGGGTATGGATGTGATGAGAATTATTTGAGCCCGTAGATTGTATACGGTGGTCAACTTGGAGACCAACCGTAGGGCTGGAAGAATTTTGGGAAATTGGATTTTTGTTGGCGTCTGCATCGCTGCACTGGAATATGGTACCAGGAGCGACTCATCATTCGCCGTTTGGGAACTTGGATTTTGGTTGGCGTCTGCATCGCTGCACTGGAGTATGGTACCGGGAGCGACTCATCATTCGCCGTTTGGGAACTTGGATTTTGGTTGGCGTCTGTATCGCTGCACTGGAATATGGTACCAGGAGCGACTCACCATTCGCCATTTTTTTACCGCGATTGCTCTATCATTTCAGATTTCTTATCGCGAAGGTCGCAATTGCCCTATCATTTCGGCTATTTATTCACGGTTGTCCCATCACATTTTTTTACATTCCCAGTTTAACGACTTAGGGGTTGTATGCTCCCAGTTTAATAACTTGGTGGTCAGCTCTTTTTAGAGAAAGACAGATATCTGAGAGAATCAGGTTCCCGAAGGACTTCGGTCTCCATTTGTATGAAATTGGCGGTCGCAACTTGATTATTTATTAACACGCTTTTAGACAGTTTTATCTCTCCTGCCTTGTATTGCTTTTCAACCCAATCTTTGAAGACGAAACAGTCCTCAATGGCATGACTTATCACTCTGTGATAGGGGCAATATTTGGGGTCGTCAGTCATATTCGTTTCTTGCTGTCTTTTTTATTCTGGCAATTGTAGACCGTTTCTCAGGACGTCCTTGAATATCTTGTGGATTTTGTCCCTTTTCAAAGAATAAACCTTATCCAGCTTCTCTTTCAGTAGAGATTCTCCTCTCTCTCCGAACATTAGCTTCCGAGGCCGGTTGGCATTAGGCCCGCTCATCCCTTGCTTATTTAGGATAGCCAAAGTTTTAAAAGATTCAGTATCGTTGGAATTTCCGCCTTTGCGATTATCGTCCTTTCGTTTTCTCCAGGACCTATTGTTATTTTAGGAATTAGAGGAAGACTCCTGTTTTGAGCGCTCCAACATCTGGACTTTCCTGGTCAGCTCTTGAAATGTTTTGAGACCTGCGGTGCATAGAAACGGGGCCATCCAATTGTTGAGATTTCCGATGAGGAAGCTGACAGATTGGTCCTGCTCTATCGGCAGTTCACATTTGATGAAGAGATTGCACCATCGGGTTATAAAATCCGTGCTGCTTTCGTTGTTCTTTGGCTTGGTCCTTACGAGGTCGACAATGGTGATCTTATCGCTGACACTCATGAACTTTTGTCGGAACAGAGATTCCATTTGGACGAAAGTAGTAACGGAGCCATCCGGTATGCTCGCGTACCAGTCGAAAGCAATATCGGTCAGGCTATTAACGAACTGGAGGAGGAGAAGCGCATCATTGCCCATAGTATTCCCGCATGAAGCTTTAAAATGGGCGATGTGCTGATTCGCATTTCATGTCCCATCAAATCTTCCGAATTTGTGTTGGGTTGTCTAGCACGGCAGCAAGGTTTCGGGAGGCATCATCCATGCCAAACTAAAATTTTTGCCATACTTAAACAACCCTAAACAAGATTTTTAACTAGAGAATCATACGAAACTAAAAGCAAACAATTTTACTTCTAAGTGATTAGAGATTACAACCTTTATAGTCCGTTCCTTCGCTTCATAAGCTCCAAGTTGTTACCTTCACTGCGATTATCAAGCTCCCGGACTCTCGAGAGGCTCCATGAGGTGAATGATGCATGCTTGCTTGAAGTCTTCACAATCCAAGATGATCTACTTTGAGAAAACACAAACCCAAACTATCTCTTCACTAATTAGGGATTAGTGAAGCTAACACCCCAAACTATATAGCTAGTATAGAAGAGGATGATGAACTAGGAATTTTGCTCTCTTTAGTTTTCTTTTTCTCACAATTTTTCTTCAAGTGCTCAAGTCAAGAGAGCTAGAATTGAGATGAAGAATTAAGAAGATGAAGTGAATCATAATGAGGTTAGAAATGCAACCAAGGGTTAAGAATATCATGGCTAACTCATGTAGAGAATAAACCATGAGCTAGGGTTAGGTTAATAAATATCTTAGAAATATCAAAATGGTGGACTTAGTCAACAAGAAGAAATATCTTAGCATAAATCCACATTTTTGAATTAACTAAAATAAATATACATCTAACTCTAATCACTAGCCATGGTGTGAATCTCATAAACCTTAGTTGCATGTATAACCTAGCATGTTATAATTATACATATCACATATATATAATTTTATAACAAAAGAAAAGAATACAATAAACATATATCACATATATGTTAAATGTATCCAAAGTGAGAAAAAGTAATTCTTAAGTGAGCTAATATTAGTTAATGTAATTTAATATATCAAATATATAATTCTACATTAAATTATTAAATCAACACTTGATTTAATAATCCAACTATATTACATATAATCGACTAATATACTATGTATCATTTTATCGAATCAACACTTGATCCGATAACCCGGCTATATCACATATAATCGGCCGATATCACATATCGCGAGAATATAATATGGTATCACATATCGTATTAATTTCGGTCCCGCACATATCACATATGTGCTCCTACTCCGTTTCGTCTGAGCCAGGAAACCTCTGTGTAGGACTCTAAAGACTCGTCAATACGCTGGCAATAGGTGATGATTATATCAAACACCCACAAGCTGTAAGCGATCAGCTAAACGTAACAGCCACCCGGGTATTGAGCGATCAGAAGATTAACAAGCAAGCCTGTACATACTCCTGTGAATCCAATCAGTAACACTACCGTACAGTTCGGTCTCTTCGTCTGATATGTCACATATCCAGTCTAGGGGTGGTGAACGTCAGACCCCAGTAACCGATAAGTCGTGTCGATGTGAGGCTCATAACGGGTCGAGAAACTACTGATAATACTTACCGGTAGATCTCCATATCAGCTCTGGGCAGGGACTTTCTGTTATAGCCAATCGAGCACAGCGCAATATCAACCCCCAATACCGGGAGAGAGGAAACCCCTCTTATCGCTAATTGCCTCCATGTGATTCGGGACTGTACCCAAAAGCTACCGTTTTGCACGTTCTTATGAACATGGTAAGGTGGAAATCAAAACACAGTGGGAATCACACAAGACTCTATAACGATCTCGGGTCTACAGACTAACCTGTACCAGTGTCACCAGAGAACTGCTATCTGACGAGGTATAATACCAGCTAGGAGTTCTCGGCGGTTCGTTCAGTGTACCCAGTCTTCACTGAGCATCCGTATACCATCTTTGATGTCAAACACCAATGGATGTGGGATCATCCACCGCCCATCATATGGGTCAAGATGCGTATACGCTAGTCTACTCTGAAGTATCGATGTCCTGTCTCGATACACTCTCGACCAGGAACAATTATAGGATATACTTTTGGACTACCCTGGGCTCACTAGTATGATCTGCAGCATAGTCTTAGTAGTCAAGTACATATCTTAAGGGCTTTATCAACATGTGAGAGCAAGACAGTAACACAATATAAGTCAACATGTCAAGACAAAGAGCAATCAGATAGTATACTAGTCAGTTTGGCTGCATACTCCTTCTGGACAAGTCGAGCAAGAAAGTCCTCTCTATATATATCCAAGCATCCACTATAATATACATCATATGTACAACAATGGCCTCTAGGGCATATACATAACTAACAATTTGGGGATGACATAACCGCTAGGATATTCTACCGGATCATACCGAGTAGGATATGGTCTCCCACTACTGCTGATATCTTTTTGCGCTTCGGTTTCGGTTACCAATGTTTTGACTTTGTTGGCAACCAAATACATGATTTGATCTTGAGTTAGCGAGCTACTGTCATCGGTAGCCAAGACATTTTCCGAGACAGGATGCGACTGATTTTCATGCGGTCCGCCCACATTTAGATTTGAGGGAATAGGCGTCGGCTGTCTCGGGACACCGTTTCCCGGTTCATGAGCAGAACCCTGCGCTTGATTGGACGACTGAGAGGCAACTTGGGCCATGAGCTGCATCACGATATTCGTCAAGTCGTCAATTTTGGAGTAAAGTTTGGCCATCTCCTTGTCCTTACTTCTGAGCTGTTTTCGGAACTCTTGGAGAAGTTGCTGCTCTGCGGTCTTGGGATGAAAGATTGGCTCATCTTCGCTTTCCGAGCCCGACTCCTTATGAACCGAGGGATCCCTCTGCTTATCAGGCTCACTGGAAGGGTTTTCATTACCTCCCAAAGGATGCTGGTCTTGAAAAGTGGCAGCCACATTCATACCAGATTAGATCTGAGATATGGTGGCCCCGTCCTTGCTTTTGCTGCGCGTGCCCATCATGTAGACGGTGTGGACCACATATCCAGCCATCTCTTTATCTTTGGCGGGGTAACCCTGTTCTTGGAACCTCATGAAGTTCAGCCTAGCATGAGCCCTAGCCCTTTTGTTGGCTCTATATCTGAGTCTTTTCTGTTTTAGCTTTTCAATCTTGAGGGCTTGACGAGCATCCGTCATTCAGGAAGCCATCGTGAGTCGATTAACGGGGAGCTTAGGAGATACCCGATTGAGCAGTTGTCATGGGCGCCGCTGGTGCTTGCCCGAGATGCCTTGTTGCTTTGTTGGTGTTGATGGCCTTGCCCCCAGCTGGGGCCAAAGAAAGTCGTTCAAACACCGACTTGCGTTTAGGTAGTGGTGCCCTCGATATCACCACATTTGGTCTTCTGCCTTTCGAGGCTGGTCTGTCTGTTATCGGAGCTTGAGAAGCTGGGATGGCGCTAGCTGGCATGAACAGAATAGAGCCAAATGTTAGCGGCGGCTCCTCCTATTGTCGCCCAAGACTGGCCGGGAGGACCGTCTTGACGTCCATTTTCATCGTGTAGGAGATGGGAGTTGTGCTGAGAGCTGAGATTATCCTTGGAGACATTTTGTTGCGTCCGAACATTGCAATCGAAAGTCGTTAATCTGCAAATAGAAGCATGATTTCAGTACAGGCAATCGATATGTATATCGATTGAGTTCGCATGAACGTTTAACCAGAAATATGGAAGGAGAGATTGGGTCCCACCGGGCGTGCCAGAATCTGTAGGGTGTTTTTCGTCACCTCATTGAGATGGGAATACGCACGCGCTTGTCAGGCGTACTACAGATTCCCCCTGCCTAGGGTAGACGAGAGCTTATTGATTGTAGGGATCCGAATCTCCGGCAGCCGCGGATTAAGTTGTCGTTAATTACCCCTCGCCTTTGGAACGAGGGAACCTCCGATTGACGGGTCAAACTGATCATGCGAATTCGATGTGCAGCGTACGTATGTTTTGAAAGAATTTTGGATATATCGGGGCCCCGCAGATTTTTACGGGGTCCCACTACCCGGATAGCGGGCTGGGGGTCAAGAGGGCTGCTGGCTAGCAGCCCCCTTACGTGGTGTGGGACAGTGCCCCGTTCGGAAAATTTTTCCTAACGGGGGACGTGTTTCTGGTGTGGAATGCATGGAAAATGAGGGATGATGAGTGTCTTAAAGACGCGTGGGCGCCAGCGGATCACGTGCGCTGTGCGTGGGCGCTGGGCGCTAGCGGGTCATATGCGCTGCAAGCGCCCGCTGGACGATGAGCGCCCGCGGGTCGTATGAGGCGCACGTGGGCGCTTAGCGCTTGCGGGTCACGTGCCCTATACGAGACCGCTGGGCACCCGCGGGTCGCGTGAGGCGCACATGGGCGCTTAGCGCTAGCGGGTCACGTGCCCTGCACGCGACCGCTAGACGCCCGCGGGTCACGTGCGTGGCACGCGACCGCTGGAAACACCAGCAAAATAAGGGCTTAGCCCCTGGGTTAGGAGTTAAACTCTCAAGAAGGCTTTGGAGTTGAACTCCTAACAGAGATTATGCATAGAATTGGAGTTAAACTCCTAAAAAGGGATTTGATTTATGGAGTTAAACTCTAACAGATCTTGAATAGAGTTAAACTCCTAAAGATCTTTGGATCTTTTTTTGAGCCTTGGATCCTCTCCCGAAATGAGATTTTTGGAGATGGGTCTTCTTCTTCCTCCTCTTCGTTGGCTGGATCTTGATGGAAAATGGGGGTGAGATTTTGAATCTCCCCTTTAGAGATCTGATGGGAGAACCGAGCTCTCCTTTGTGGGTTTTATGGTGAAAAACTATTTCTTTTTTAAAAGGAAGAGTTAAACTCTTGATTTAATTCAAAAAGAGAAAGAAAGTTTAAAATCTTGAGAAAGGAGAAGGAGCCACAGAAACCCTAGAATTTGAGGCGAATCAATTCTTTTCTTTTTTTCTTTTTTATTTCATTATATTGTCTTTTATAGGCTTACAAATTTACACTTAGCCCCTTGGGATTTACAAAATGGCATTTTGTCCATCCTATATCCCATGTGCTCATTTCTTTTGCACACGAGTCGTGGGTTTTACAAAAATTTGGCTTTATGTCCATTTTTCTTACATTCATGCATAAAAAATTACATCAAAATTATTTATTACATGATTTCATTTTGGCATGGGAGAGGCCGGCCACTTCATGTTTGGGCTCGACTCGGACATGAACCCACTTGATCTGGGCTTGGGCTTGACTTTGATTTTGACTTAGTCAACCGGGGGTGTAATTTTTGACCCCAACATATGGTTTGGGGTCTCTTGGCTTGGAACCACCATGCCTGATTCTAGGACCTCCATGCTTTTTTGGAGTTGGTTACTAGCTAGCTTTGTAATGCACCAAAGCCTGTAATGCACCAAGGCCTTGCTGAGCACAGCCTTCAAAGTCTCAACCTTGAAGAAATTTGCGTTGCCGTAGGGCCGATAATAAAAGATGGTCGGAGTGTGCTCTCTTACTTCGATGGTGAGGTCGAGACTGGAGAGCCAGATGGTGTGGTTTGGGTTTAAAATTCTTTTCTAGACATTGTTGTGTATATAATAGATGAGCCTATAGTTTTTATTTTATTATTATTTTTTTGAGATAATTGGTGGGATAAATTAGCCACCCCTGATAAATGAGTGATCTTAGTCTCGATCCCGGATCTTCCCATTGGGCTACTCCAAGTCCCACCAATAAGCTACTCCAGTGAGCCTAGAGATTACTTGTCCAAGATCCTAATGTGGTCAATTTTTAAATTTCTAAGGTGTGAATCCCCATGTATTTTTCCTATATAATTTTTATATGATTGGTCAGCACTTTAATTCCTTGTGATTGCATGTATATATTTGTCAAATTTTTTGTCATACCAAATTTTAACCTTATATTACAAATTAACTATCAGAAAATGATGTTACATACGCTTGCTTTCATATGAAAGGCTATAAAGAATGAAGACGAATCCTGCTACGGTGCTTTTGTCTGTTTGCTGCTCATTCTCTAGAGCGCTCTCTCTCTAAATTCCAAAAGCCTCCATCAAATAATTTACCTTCAGGCTGTAAGTTTACTAGGCTTCATGTCTTGCTTACTGTGAGTATTATTTTTCTTATTGTTTATTTTGTGCTAACCAGTTATAATTTTAGTATGGATGGATGTTGAAAGTAGGTCATCAAGCATAAAAGCCCCAATTGATCCTCGGGTTCGGGATATTAGTTCTTTTAGACCATAACATCGACCATATTAATAAATATCGAACCTATCCTTACCTTTGAAAATATTGTAAACATGACATTTTCCTCCGAAGAAAATGCGTACGAATTTTACAAGAAGTATGCAAAAGAAAAAGGATTTAGCATCCGCAAAGACCAAGTTAGAAATGATGTACATGGAAATAGATATTTTCGGCAATTTTTGTGCTCCCGTGAAGGAGAACGTGACAAGAAACATATGGATAGAACTGATAGATCATGAAAAGAGCGTGCCTTGTCTCGATGTCATTGTCCAGCTAAACTCGAAATTAAACACCTACCGGAACAAAGAAGATGGTACTTATATAATTTGGAAGATAACCATAGTGATGGTTTGGCTCTTCCTAGAGAGGTTCCATTTTTACGATCTCATAGGAATATTGATGAAGTTCAGAAAATATATATATAGAAACACGCTAACTGAAGCTAGTATTAGAAAATTTAAAATTATTGATTTAAAAGAGCAAGAGCGCAATGGATACCAGAATGTCGGTGAAGGATTTATATAACTATTGTCATAAACAACTTATAAAAAAAAATTGAGAACGGTGATGCACAAGCTGTAGTGGACGGATTTAGAGAACGAAAAAAGAGAGATAATTAATGGGTTCTTTTATTGTTTTGATTATGATGACAATAAACATCTTACTCGATTATTTTGGGCAGATCAGCAGTCAAGGTTATATTACCAGTATTATGATGTTGTTTGAACTAGAATGACTTAAATTTAAAACTGAAACCAGCATCAGTGAACATCATCTTTGGGTTGGTTCAGTGGATGCATGGAGGTAGGTTTTTGTGGGCGGAATACCAGTTTGATGACTTGGAGGAGGAGAGTGTTCGTGCAAATCTGAATAGGATTGGGTTGCAACCCGCCAGTGCCATCGTCAGTCACTTAAATCAATCACCTCCTGCGAACTCCCCCGGAGACGCCACCGACTTCGACCTCCCATTATTTGTGCCATGGTTGTTATTCATGCTAGTCTTACAAAAGAAATATGTATCAACATGATATTAATTTGGTTTTTATTTTTATTTGAAAAGGAGGAGGAATAAGAGAGATGTTCGGTTATCATTCGAACCGGTTTGCCATATTTACTTACTTATGTATATTATTTATTTAATAATGACCAGGGATGTTTGAAAGAGCCAGCATCAATTGGCTGAAAGCCTTGAAGAGTTGATAAAGAAATGTTACATGTATAGCCGTGCATTAATACATATAACGATACGAGAAGCTGTGGCTTTAACTATAATTCAAAGTATTTAAGAGGATAGAGATAACATTAAACAAGAATCTTAAAAGATATGATACTAGCTGTCAAAAAAATAAGATAATGAAGAATGATTATTAATTATGTATAAGTACAGGAGATTGGTCAAAACAAGCTCACATGATAAATGGATCACAAAAATATGCAACTTAAGATCACATGCTCACCGTATGCTTGTTTAAATAACAAGAAAATGATACATGCAAATTATTAAAATAAGTAGCTAGATGCATGCAAGTCAAAAGAAGTATATATATCTCACGAAGACAAGGGGTTTGTGAATGAGAATGATTTTGCAAGCGACAAGATAGCTTAAAGCCAATTAGCTTAATTATATATTTAATAAACAACATGAGCTATAAATCTAGTACAATAAAATGATGTTACCCCATTCAACTTTTTCAATCGCAATTTCTCTATCCAAAAGTTTATCCAGAGACAAATAACATGTATCTATCTATTTTTTATTACTTCAATCCGTTATTAACATATTAAAAGATTTGAGAATATTTGAAAAGCTATTTCTGATTTCTAAAAAGATTCAAAATTTTAAGAATTTTTCTTGTAGTGCTTCAATTGAAGAATCAAATTGGCAGTGTCGATTACAGATCGTCTTTCCCTATAGCATTAATAGTAAAGAATATTATTCTATGCTCTGCTAAGCTTGTGATTCCCAATTCACATGAACAAATTTTGGAATCTGATAAATGTAAAGTGCTTAATGAGTAATTAAGCAAGGAATCCCTTTAAATGTCACAACCACATATGGCAGGACTGTCTGATTAAGCCTTTTCCATATATATATATGAGAATATTGTCGTAAACCGTTAATTTTGCACCCACTAAATCAACGGTGAAATGGTGTTAATTTTGCACCCACTAAATCAACGGTGAAATGGTGTTAATTTTGCACTCACTAAATCAACGGTGAAATGGTGTTGTAATCATATGAAATTTGGTGTATCGACAAATTAGAAAATAGATATCAAGTTGGAAAGTGTCGATCGTCAAATAAAATAGTGGAGGGTGTACATTTTGGCACCACCTAAAGCAAAAATCCTTCTAAGGCCTTTTTCCTCCATTATTCTCTCTCTTTATATATATATATATATATATATATATATATATATATATAGATAAATATAATAACGGAGGAAAGAGGCTAAAACCAGTTAATGAGCATTGCATATTATATATAAATAATGGAGATCAAGTTCCTTTGGTTTCACCTCATCTTAATTCTTCTGTTAAGCAAAGGCATGTTTGAGCTTGTTCATGCCCAATCAATAAAAGGTTAGGTGCTTTCTTGATATTAATCATGAAATTGATCAAGGGAATTTCCTTTGCTTATGATCAGTTATGAGGTTGTGCTAACAATATATATTCAAGTGACACAGTGGAGTTGAATCCTGAGGGAAGGAGCAGCGGTGTTGGCGTGGTCCTGGCAGTGGGACCGGGACCGGGAAGGTTCCGAGCAGTGAGACGGATGTGTTGCACAAGCAGCCGCCGGGGCATCACAAAAGTTCTTCGCATTCGTTATTCGTGTGTCCATCTCTTATGTTGTTCAATGTCGATTTTTAAAATTTATATATGCCTTGATTATTTTGATTTGAAAGCACGGTGTGGGTTGCATCTTTCTGCATTTTGTTTTTTTGAGGAAATGGACTTTCTATGTTTTGCGATGTTCGGTTTAATGAATTTCGTTTTTCATTCCGAGTTCTTTCTTGTTTGTTCTCTTGCTCTGATCTGATCCTACAATTTGATTGTATTTTTATTTCGGTTCAATGGCAGAGAATGTATGATATTTTTTTGTTATATATGCATGTAATTGAGAGAGAGAAATTAAAGTTATCAGATGCTCACCAAGAACCGGAAGGGTTGAGCTTGATCATAAGAAATATTTTAATAAAATTTAGGTTTTATTTTAATGTAAAACCCTAAATCTTTTATATTTTAAAATAAAACTCCTAAATATTCATATTCCTAAATAAAACCGCAACCGCAAGCCAAACCATATTCCGAGACTAAAATGGATCTTCCCTCAATTAAATTGTGGGCAATTAGCCTAACTAGGATCCTAAACACTTAATCTAGCATCAAACCTTCTCCACTGCATTATATATTTGGTCATCTTTTGTCATGACAATCGTCTCCACGTAGGCAGTGCAACATAGCTCAAGTGAAGAACCAAGAGGTTTATGATCGCAGATGTGCAGACTTCTAATAGCTGGATGAAAGGAAGCTGTGTTACAATTAAAAGAGAAAAAGAAGAATTAATGGCGCTGATACTTGATAGATAGAGAGGGGAGGATAAGAAAATAATGACAAAATAGTATTCTCTGAGTTGTTTGGCCGGAAAATTAACCGTGGAACTAAATATGAAGTTTTATGGATCTTATTTAAAAATTTACCCATATTTTGTCTTCTTTTTCGCAATATTGATGCATCAATTTTCTTAATTTAATTAGAAACTTGATGGTCAAAATGCAATTTCTAATTGTTATCTAAATTTTTTTTCAAATTAAAAATATTATAATAAAGAGATGTAAAGCACTAAAAAAAAAAAAAAATATTTACCTGCAGAGAATTTGTAGATAAGGTCGAGACCAAAAAAAAATCCCACTTCGATTCTCTCTCTCTCTCTCTCTCATGAAGCTCCTCTAATGGCCTCCAACGCCACGTCATCGTAAGAGCACACATCGCCCTTCTCCTCTCATCTCCATTCTTCAGAAGCTGAGCCATGGCTGCTGCAGCCGCCACCGCTCTCGCCTTCAAACCCATCGTCACCATCAAACCCTTGACCTATTCGCCCTCTTCTCTCCGATTGCTCCCTGGCCTCCACCTCCGAGGTAGGCCCCGCCTCGTCAGCAGGATTGCCGTGGCCCGCCAGGGCGGCCGCCACTACCGGCGGCCGTTGGGTCCGAGGCGGCGGCCGGGGGATCCCGCCTACGTCGACCCCGATTACGACCCCGCCCTCGATCTCGACAGGATCAGGTTCGTTTCTTTTTAGGGTTTTTGATGGTTATTTGCATACAGCACCCTCAACCCATCAATTCTTGTTGAAACCCAAGATTCTCCCTTGTTTTGTAGGAAAGTTTGCACCTTGATTGTGTTAGTTGAATCATAGTCTTTTCTTTTTTATATAATTTATATGTGCAAGTGATTATTTTTCATTTGTGTGATTGAATGTTGTTGCTGAAATTCAAATGTTGAGATGGGAGATAGGATGAGAAATGAGTGCAGCTGTGAAAAATGAATTTGATGACAAGCATCTCATTAGAAATTTTTGTTGAACGCATACTCGTTTCTTCAAAATTTGAACTTTTTAAGGTTGTTTCTTTGGTTTCAGGTCAAATACAGTAAGGCTGTTAGATCAAGAGCAGAATATGGTTAGTGCTGTTCTCCTGTTTCTCTGTTGGTTGAGTATCATGCTAGAATTCTCGGTGACTCGATTTGATTTCTTAATTTGGGCAGATTGGCATAGTGTCCATAGATGAGGCCATTCAGATGGCAGAAGATGCCGAACTAATCATGGTACTTATTGTTTTCGTTCAGCAAGTTCCCTGCCTGCAACATTATACACTATGATGAACTTTTGTTTCCTACCGCAAACTATGTGCGATCAACCTTTCTTTCTTCTTCTCAAATGTAATTCTTTGTGCGTGCGTGTTTGTGTACATCTTTTTCTTCAGCCGGTGAACCTGAATGTTTGTTAATCAGTTTGGTAAAAGGACAAAAAAAAAATCTATTACTTGCAGTTAGTCGTGACTGGAACAGTGCCCTCCAGGTCACAAGACTTGCAATGGAGTAACTTTTTCTTTTGTGCCAATTCTCGCACTCCGTCTAGATTACATGATATCAATACACCCATTTTATAGTTCATTACATTGTTTTATCTGCCGGTCCTGTATATTATCTATTTTTTGCCAAATCCAGTATTTATCTAGGTATCTGCAATTTGAGTGAAGCGCATTCTAAATGTTTGCAGAACAGATATTCTCATGAGTTAGCTTCTCATTTGGGAAAATCCTCACTGCATACATTGCATAATACATGGCATTTCTGCTTTTTTTTCGTTGTCATATATTGACGTAATGCTAATTGTTACTTTCCAACCTTCAAGTTTGGTAGATACTTGAAAATGCTGATAGATCTGATATTTTACCACAATTACAGGCAATATTATCTCCAGACGCAGATCCTCCTGTTCTCAGACTCTTTGACAGCAATGATTACCAGTAGGGCTTTCATGATATACTTGTGCTTTTGAATTACTTTTTGTCTTCCTTTAGCAGTCATATGTTTTTTTTCTTTTTTCTTTTTTACAAGCATTTTCTACCCTTGCCTGTTTAACTACAGTGGTCTAGTTAAGGTCTTGGCATTTTAAAATTTAATTAATGCTTTTATTTCATCATTCAGAGTTATATTTCCTTACTTAATGAGGTTATAAATCATTTATAATGATATATTTTAGATTGTTTAGTAATCTCTTGCATAGCAATCATTATACGAAGGATCATACGCCTGTTTTAAATCTTGTTTGTTTTTCATATCGGCCATTCATTATTTAGAGACAATGAATATAATAGTAATGGCAGTCTAACTGTTATATGTGCTTTTAGATGTATCTACTCCTTTTGCATCTTTTGGCTTGACAAGCAGTTTGCCCTGCCGCTAGGGGTGAAAGTCAGGTTGGGTTGACCCGAACCTGCCCGACCCAACCCGATTTTTCCGGTAGACATCGTATACCCGCTCGCATGGGTTTAAGATTAGATACAAAAAAATTCAGGTTGGGTATCGGAATAGTATTAGACCCGCCTGGTTGAACCCTAAACCCGGCCCGAACCAAACCTGCTTCATTTAATATATACATAGATGTTTAATTTTAAATATTATAATGTGCATGTTGTAATTTATTGTATGATGTCGAATTAGTACATTTATGTATAATCTCTCTCTCTCTCTCTCTCACACACACACACACACACAGTTTTATCAAAATATAAATTTTGTGCATATATATTAGTAGGACTCACTTCAAGTATTATAACTTTATTTTGTTTAATAAATTATAATGGCCTACGCCAGCAAAAACCGAAACCTGAAGTTGCGGGTTTGGGTTTAACGTATTGTAAACCCGTTGGGTTCGGGCTTTGGGTTTAGATTTTAATTTTTGGGTTGGGTATAAAATTTGTTAATAACCCACCCAACCGGGCCTGGTTTCACCCCTACCTGCCGCTTCACACTTGTTGCAGCCTATATCTTGTTGCAGCCTATATTCAATTATATAAATTTATATAGTATTCAAATGTTTATTTATTAGTCTACTTGATATATTTGTTTAACAGAAAGCACAAGTACGAGCAGCAAAAGAAGAAAAAAGATCAACAAAAGAGATCTGCTGGTGAATATTCATTTCTTTGAGGTTTTATTGTCTTGTCCTTATCCTCTTTGCAGCTTATCAATATTATCCGACATAAAGATGTCAACTCACCCTTCCTGTGTAACTTGCAGCGAGTCGTGTGGACATTAAAGAGTTAAAAATGGGGTAAATTTTTTTTCCTTTCTACTTGCTGTTAATGATTCAAAAGCTAGCGATTTTATAATCCAGAACATTATTGTAGTCCTGAAGTTTCTTGATGTTACTTTTGATAGGCTTCTGTAAAAACATTTTATCTTTATAACCGTTTCTGCATGCCAAACATAGAATGGCTATGCTGCTTGTCTTTCACCATTAACTAATTCTCCCGGTGAGATTTGTTATTTTCATGTACTTTTTAATTTTTGGAAGTACCTAATGAGCTTAATAGCTATGTGCATACGAGTGGTAGTCATGTGGCTCACACCCTCTAATAAAAGATAGCATGATAGTCTATCAGAAACATGTATACCTAGCATTTCAATTCTTTCCGTACTCATGAGTATATCAGCATATGCATATAGCTATTTGAGTTGCTTATTATTACTTGATGAACTTATTTGGCACAAACTGATAACAGGTACAATATTGACTCCCATGATTATTCCGTGAGGCTGAGGGCTGCAAAGAAATTCCTGAATGATGGAGATAAGGTGCTGTAACTTTTTATCTTATTTTGTAATTTGTATTTGCACATGCTTTTGCTCTGGATTGTGCTCAAATCCTCAAGTTGTAATACAGGTAAAAGTCATAGTGAATTTAAAACGTCGAGAAAATGATTTCAAGGCTAATGCTATCGAACTTCTCAAGCGCTTCCAGAGTGAGCTGGGCGAGGTAATGTTCCTGTGTAACTATTTTCCACACATAAGAAAGGAGATTGTTATTTATGATGAGAACAATGATTCAGTACAGTTGTTGGAAACAAGATATATGCTTCATTTATGTAGGATCCGATATTATGTGGAAGTTGGAACTGTGGATGCATTCTTCTGATTTATTGCTTTTGTTTTGCGTCTCAGCTGGCAACCGAGGAGAGCAAAAATTTCAGTGTGAGGGATATATTCATAGTTCTAATGCCTAATAAAGCAATAATCCAGAAATCCCAGGAACAGCAACCAAAAAAGAAAGAAGAACCAACTAAGCAAGAGCCAGCTAAAGAAGTCGCAGTTGAAGAAATCCCAGCCAGTGTCTAATGGATCTATGGTTATTTATGGGGGTTTCAGGGTTACACTACTAAACTTCCACATATTTTGTAGAGAGGATTCAAATTTGAATTGTGCATATTTTCTCAACTATATTCGGATTTTAATTGCCTGAGATTTGTAATTGATTTCCCCCTATCTTTTCAGATATATTGTGCCTTTTCTTTCCGCATTTTGCTCAGAGCTTGTTGTTGCATGCAAGTAATCTTTGAAGATAGGATGAATGCCCTTATGGTGACTGAAAAGATGTGATGTATTCTTCAATGCATTTGCTCTCTTTTTGATATATGTATATATTCTCTCTCTTTAGTTATTTTATAAAGTATGTACAGGCATTGAACTTGGAGACCAGTAGAAGATTAACTATTATACTATAGCTGCAAAAATATTGGTTAATTTTGTCCATATGTTTATGTGAATTCTAGCGACCTTGAACGTTGCTTTCCTGCCAAATTTTGTACAAATATGGATATTGCAAGAAACAACTCTTTTCATTTGAAAAGTCAAGCCAATGATAATCAATGCTTCCAACCGGAAGTTGGTTTTTGGTCAAGCCATGCGAACGTGCAGAAACTTGAAAGAAGAAAGAAAGTTAAAGACAGCATAGTCTCCAGCGACTCAGAAATACACCTCCAAGCCTGGGTTGCAGGTCCTGCAAGAAACTAATTACTTTAACCTTTTTAGTGATTTCTTTTAAAAAATCTATATGGTAAATTTTTCAAAAAGAACATATACTTTAATTTCTAACAAAACAAACAAATATTCAGTTAGCCCACGTTGAACTGGGATCTCTCATTTAATGCTTAAAAAAGGGGCACGTGAGGCCGGTGGGCTTCATTGCAATCAAAAAAAAAAAGTTAAAGTCACAAAGCAGACCGTGTTTCCATCGATATTACAGATTTACTACTTTCACCGAACAGATATTTGGAAAGAAAAAGCATAAATTTAGGAGTGAAGTACAAATTTTTGCCATAACAGGAAGTCCCTGGTCAGGACTGCTACGGAGATTTACTGATAAGTGTTCTGTATCTTGTGTGATTCCCACTGTGCTTTGATTTCCATCTTACCACATTCAAGAGAACGTGCAAAACGGTAGCTTTTGGGTACAGTCCCGAATCACATGGAGACAATGAGCGATAAGAGGGGATTCGTTTCTCCCGGTATTGGGGGTTGATATTGCGCTGTGCTTGATTGGCCATAACATGAAGTCCCTGGCCAGGACTGCTATGGAGATTTACTGATAAGTGTTATCAGTAGTTTCTCGATCCGTTATGAGTCTTATATCGACACGACTTATCAGTTACTGGGGTCTGACATTTACCACCTCTATATTAGATATGCAACATATCAGACGAAAAGACCGGGCTGTACGGTAGTGTTACTGACAGGCTTTACAGGAGTATAAGCAGGCTTACTTGTTGATTTTCTAATCGCTCAATACCCGAGTAACCGTTACGTCCAGCTAGTACGGCTGACGGCTTGTTGGTGCTTGATATGATCACACCTACTGCCGGTGTATTGACGAGTCTTTAAAGTCTTACACAGAGTTTTTACTGGCTCAGGCAAAACGAAGTAGGAGCACATATGTGATATGTACGGGACCGAGATTGATACGAGTATGTGATACCGTATTCTATTCTCGTGATTTTTGATATCAGTCGGTTATATGAGATATAGCCGGGTTATCAAATCAAGTGTTGATTCGATAAGTTGATACAAATAATATTTGTCGGTTATATGCGATATAACCGGATTATTAAATCAAGTGTTGATTTAATGTATAATTATATATTTGATATATTAATTTACATTAACTAATATTTCCTCGCTTAAGCATTTCTTTTTCTCACGTGTGCACACTTAATATATATATGTGATATATATTATTATTTGTGTTCTCTTTTTGTGTCATGCTTGATGATACACACTACATGAGTGTTTGAGACTCACCCCATGCTCATGATAATGCAAGGTTTATTTATTTAAGGTAAATCTAAATTAGTTGGAAATTAGTCACATGGATGAAACTTGTAGAAGCTTATAGACCCATTGACTTAGTCCACTAATTTTATCTTACCTTAGATATTTGTTAACCCAACCATTATCTAAACTCATGGTTAAATCTCTACATGAGTTATATGAGATATTTCTCACCCATGGTTGCCATTCACTCTCTCATCTATTATTTGCTTCATCTTCTTCAAGTTCAAGAGAGAACTCTCTAGGGTTTTGAGAGGAGAATAAAATTAGTGAGAAAATTAATTCTAAAGTGTGCAAAAATCCTACTTCATCATCCTCTACTATATTAGCAATTTAGTTTAGGGTATTAGCTTCATTAATCCCTTATTAATGAAAAGGTAGCTTGGGTTAGTGTCTTCTTGACGTAAACCATTTTCGGCATCGAAGACTTCGTGCAAGCTCGTTGCTTTCATCTTGTGGAGCCACTCTAGAGTCCGCAAGATCACTACTTGGAGCGAAAGGACTACTACACGGAGCTATTGAAGTAAAGGACCGGTCTATAAAGGTTGTATTCCTAGTTCACTTAGTTGTAAAGTAGTTTACACTTTGTATTGTCTAAATCTCTAGTTCAGATTCTAGTGTTAGAATTGTTTAGCATGGCAAAATTTTGAAAATGGCATGGACGATACCTCCCGAACCCTTGCTGTCGTGCCAAGCAATCCTATAGTGGTATCAGAGCAAAGCTAGAGTTTTAGGCGTTGTCCAGACGAAGTTAGAAGTCCGATCGAACCCCGAAAACCCAATTTTGGACCCTTCTCTGGAAAATTTTCAAAAAGTTAGAATTTTTCATGTTAAAAATTCTCTAAAAATTATGCAGGTAATTCCATAGACCCACCTGAAGAACGAGTCCCTAACCCGTCTAAGTGACCGCGGAACCGCAGCCAAAACATGGTTTTGGCGGCGGTTCCGCTGCGCCACTTAAGAGGCTTAGGACGTGCATTCAGCTGCTGGTCCATGGGTACTGTGGTATGGTTCTGGGTATTTCTAACACTGCTCAAGTGTCGAGCTCTCTGAGAAATTTTGGGAATTTGTTGATTCGATCGAAACGTTTAATATCGTCTAGCTATCTGTGAAATGTGATACAATATTTGGAATCCACAATAATTAGTTTTGTGAAAATTAATTTGAATTTTATAAATCTAGAAATTTAGTTTCAATTGATCGGTTGCCACAGAATTTTGATGTGGATCAAAAGTCCGTCGCAATCACGTAGTGTACGCGAATACTCGCCGGGTAAAATTACTAGATAGCCACACCCCAAATCCCCGACCAAGTGACTGTAGGAGAACCCTATTGCCAAAACCATCCGTTCGGGTGCTCGCGGCCGCGATGTTCCACCTAAGTGCACTTCGTCGATAGCAACGGGGATGCGGCCATCTACTAAAAGTTTCCGAAGAGCATTCGATCATGATGTCGGGAATCTTGTTGAATTGCCCGACTTGTTATTGAAAAGTGTTTTCAATAACGAGACTAAAATGCGGGGTTTATAATTATCAAGCATGAAATTCGGAATATGAGATATCCCGGGTTTATGATGTCTAAGGAAATCATTTTGTTAGGCATGAAATCCGAAATATGTGATACGTTGGGTTTATGATGTCTAAGGTAGTTGCAGATTCCAATTGTTGTAGTTTTTCATTTTCTTTTTTGCGACCGTAAGTATAATATGTGGTGTATCGCCGGTTTCGTTGCTATATATCAACGACAATTGAGATACGCATATTTACTTACGTTGATGACATGTGATATTATGTATTGTTGTGATATATTATATTGGATCGTCGTGTTTTGATAGCCGGGGTTTTTATATGAGAAGAGAGTTTTTATTGTCTTTCATATAAAATTCAATGTATGTAATATTTTTTTATTGGGGCACTTCCGGATTGAGGATGGTGTCACCATTGTTGTATATTATTTACTTTTCAGCATTAGGATAGACCCAAGGTGGGGAGCATAAGTAACCGGGTTCTACGGTCCAGTAAGAGACCATCTCGAGGAGTCGAGTCTGGTCTCCTAACTCTAGAATTGGTATGATTGCTTGTCGCTCTCGTAGGGGTCTAGAGATATGGGTTTGACTATTCATCGCGATCTTGGAATCCGTGTTTTATATTGGTTTAATTTAAAACCTGGAATTCCTACTATATCCAATATTTCATATGTTATTTTCTGCTGTTGATATTCTGTGATATGATCACTTTATATGCGTGAGACGAATACTTTATTATTGTATATATGATATATAATAAACGTTGCTTATGTTTTGCACCCGCGCTAGTCCTGCCCCGCTATGTCGTTAGTTAAGTAACCTAATGGTGCATAACGGGACACTGTGGCGAATGCGGATGTCATAAGCGTACGTTGTATTTTCGTTTCTTCTGTGATACTTAGGAAGCTTAAATGATTGGACTTCATTAATAAGATTAATGAAAGAAAAGAAATCTAAAAGATATTGTAGAATCAAATTTTCAAAAAAGGGTGGCTCTAGTTTTTGCTTTGCATAGCGGCATTCCTTGTAGAATATCCGGCAGCTCATTCGATGAGAAAAGAGCCGATATCCCTTCACCGGGAGTGACCTCTTTAGCAAAACTAACAAATGCTACAACCCACTCGGTTTTGTCTTTTGATTGCTTCTTTTAGTTCTTACTTTCCACAGCGGTATTTATGAAATATCCTGCACCTTATTTGATAAGGAAAGAGCCGAGATCCCTTCACCAGGAGTGTCACGCCCCGCTTCCCAAAATACGGAATACGAGAGGTGACAAGGCCATCCATGTTCTTACGGTTAAGAAAATATCCAGCCGTAGTCACACTTCGGCTTCTAGCTTTATGTGATAATTAGTAATCAATGCACAAGTAATGAGAAATGCAGTCACTAAATCAAAATTATTATAAAACTAACCAGATAGAATCAAAGGAAAGATAGCGCTGACGTCACTGATCTAGATGTCCGCAATAACCTCAAGATACAACAGGTGCTGATCCAAGTTAAATCCACTTCTCAAACTGAGCATGCATACTCAGGTCGTCAAAGCAACACAATAGCAATAAATATAAATACATATGTAAACACGTGCAATAATGATGAATATGAAATAGTAAGCATGAAGTGATGACATGAGCATGAAGTAACCGGTACAGGTAAACAGTAAAGCAGGTATATCAAATCAGTAAACAATGCATGACCATGTCACTAAACCTATCAGTCTCTAAGTCTCACTGTTCAGGTCGCTAAATCTATCGTCAGTCCAAGTGTGAGCGTCAACCATGCAGGAGTATCCCCAACCCAAGGGTAAGGCCCCAGGGGCAAGGGAACACGGACCCGAATCACGCACGGTAATAATCAGTAACATCATCCATACAACTCCCAAAATCACTGTATATGCCGGCAATGAGACTCCCGAGATTCCGTTGAACTCACACTCAAACTACTCCACACCCACGGTCTGCATCAAATACCGACCATAAACCCAAATACTAGTCGGTCCATGACAAGTCTACGCGAGAACTGGAGACAAGATCTTCATCAAACATGTCTCGACCGGTACCCAAGATAAATGGACAGTGCTTGACACCTTACCAATGACACTAATATAAGTGCTCCATAACCGTCTCATTCTAGTTATAGTTACACTTATATATGTCCCATAGACGTCGACAATGCAATAAATTAATTGGGTCCGCTGATTGTGTACAAGTACGTGTCACTTCACCTATTCATTCACGCTTTAACACTAACGTACTTGTCACAATCTAATCACTAATCTCTATCACTGGGTAACGTACACGATCACTAGGTTATCAATACTTCATGACCACTATTCAATGAGAATATAACTGCTACATGATATGACGAGAATGCAATTAATTATAATGCGAATATAACATAGCAGCCAGTGTCAAATCATTTGCAAAATTTACTATAAATCATACGTGCAGAATTAAGCAAAACAATATAAAAGGGGTAAGCAGTATGTTTGATTATCTGTCCATCAAAATTGGTTTCGCGTCAATCAGATTTCAGGTTTGCTGGTTATGGTTATTTCATTTTAAGTGTTTACTGCTGGAAATCCAAGTTCTGAACCGGAAGTCCGTTTCGTAATACGTTTTAATCCCAATTGGGATCTTAATTAGGCAACGCTACAGTTGGATAATATTTAGGTTTAACAGTTAGGTTTTCAACGCATCAAACAGATAGATAATATCCGCTGCATGCTGGGAGATATGTCCAGTTTAATATCAATGTGCACAAACTGTCACTGCAGAAAACTACAGGATATGTCGACGACCTAAAATACTTTTAAAACAGAAAACGCTATTTAAATTAAATGAAACTAACACCATTATTTAGATAACTTGATTATCTACGCAATGATATAGGACTCCGCGTTTTTCTCAGATTTTTACAGGGATGTATATACATCTAAAATCAGGTGTCGTCGGAAAATACTGCTCTGGACTGCAGTCCAGAGTCGTATTTCCCCTTAGTTTTCAACATCATAACAAAACAATATTCAGTAAAAATTATCAGAGGTTTACAGATTAACCAGTCTGCTTCATAACGAGCCCAAGCATGTCATGATACGAGTTATATCTAATTTACTATTAATTTTACAACGTGATATGTACGGCGATTTCCAGATTTAACGTCGCCTTTTAGGGCAACAATTCATAGGTATAACCTAGCTGTTTTCAACTCAAATCCCTACACGACATTCGTTATCAGTAAAGGGATTTATTGGTCACAAATTCTGCCATTTTAAATAGGGTTTTCGTTTAGGGTTTCGTGTCGAACACTTGATTAATTAGAACAATGTAAATAAATATGTATCAGTATATAGCATATTAGCATGTAAAGCAAGTAAGGGGTTCATTTGCCTTCGGTCGCTTGATATATAAGCGACGCCGCTTGCGGACTTCGTCTCGACACACGAGACGATGCGATACCGGACACGACGCGTGGCGCGGGCGCGATGCGTGGAGATCCGGTACTGGACGCGGCGGCGACGCGGGCACGACACGATACTGGGCACGGTCTTGTCTCGGTGCGTGGTTCGGGAGCGGCACAGTGCGTGAACTGGATCGGGCACGGTATGGCACGGGGGCTGACACGACGTGGCACGGGGACTGGGCACGGGGCACGACACATGAGTGGGTCCGATGGTGGTGTGGTGCCGGGTACGGAGTGGGTGCTGTTGTGGCACACAGGTGGGCACGACACGACGTGGAAGTGAGCACGGTAGTGGTGCGTATGTGATGGCGACACGGTGGTAGATACGGAACGGGCACGAGTCGGGGCACGTAGTGGCTTGGGATCGGCTCCGACGACTCCGCGAGGTCGGTGGTGCTGGTGGTTGTCGAAAGTGGAGGGCGGTGATGCTCAGGGCAATAGCGAGCAGGTGTTGACGGTGGCTGGCTCGGGTAGCTCGTCGTGGCGAGGTCGGCGAGGCGCGGAGGCTACGGGGGTCGGAGCTCAGGTAAGGGTGCAAGGAACAAGGGTGTTGGGTTCGGTGTTGGGTGCTTGGAGCTCGTAGCTTGGAGGTGGGGAGCAGAGGAGGAAAGGAGGTGGGGATCGAGCTCGTCGGCGGGGGTCGCGCTGGTGGTGGCTGCGGTGATGGTCCGAGCTCGGGAGAAGTTCGGTGATGCAGGGGAGTCGTCGGTGTTGTCGTAGGGACTTGGTGCGGGGGCTCGGGATGCAGCGGGGGTCATGGAGTCGATGGGGCGATGGAAAGGGGTGTGAGGTCGAGGAGGAAGAGGAGGTGCACTGGAAGGTGGTGTTGTGGGGGGTCAGGGGCTCGTCGGCGGTGAGGTTGGGTGCTCAGGCGACGGTGATGGAGTCGGCAGAGGAAATGAAAGAGAGGAAGGGCTCGAGGTGGAGGTATGAGGGAGAAAGAAGGAAAACTGAGTGAGGGAGAGAGAAAAGAGAGTAAGTGAGAATAGAGAGAGAGAGAGAGACGTGGGGAGAGAGATGGAGACGCGGCGGTTGGGGAAGTGGGCGCGGGTCTCGAGGAGCGTGAGGGGGAGCTCGACGCGGGGGAGGTTGGGACAAGGACGAGGTCGCGGGGGGAGCGGGTTGAGTGGAGGAAGTTGCGAGGGGGCGAGGACGTGGTCGCTTGGGCGTGGGCGCGAGAAGCGGAGGCGAGGCAGGAGAAAACGAGCAGGAATGAAGTGAAGAGAAGAAGAAGGGAGTGGGGAGCGGGTCAAGTTTTGTGGGCCGGGTCGGGGGAATTGTTAGGGAACGGGCCGGGCTGAGAAGAGAAAAGGAAAGGGAGGAATTGAATTTATTAATTAAAGGTTAGGGTTTAGGTTATTAGGTTTTAGGAAAAATATAGAAAATTTATAGAAAATTATGTAGGAAAATTTTGGAAGAAAATATTTGGAAATTATTTATTAAACACGGTAATGGTATACTCGAAACTGAGTATTACAGGGAGTGATCTCTTTAGCAAGGCTAGTAAAACGCCTCAAAAACACTCCTTTTCAAAAATCACTTGTTTCTACAACAATATCAAGTATTACGCTTATGGTTTTCTTAAAAACTTGCGTAGCCCTCCATCATTTCAGATAAAGACTATTTAGTATTCGTGCTGCGTTTGTTGGCTTTTGTCAAGACGTAGTGTGCGGTAGCTGACTAGTGTTTATCTGTTTATGCATGCGATGCGATTGGATTAGGATAGTCGTACGACCTTATTGGACTTTATCAAGGGTCGTACGGGTGGGTTTAATTCAATCAGGAAATGACGGGTTGAACTTGACTAGCATTCTATAGTTTGTTGGCCTTTGTCAAGGTCATAGGAAGTTAGGGGAAAAAGCATTATCGGGAATTTCAAGTGTTGAAATTTGCAATGAGATTGCATACCTTCTATGAGATAGTTGGATCCCGATACCCACTGTGAGTAAGAGTTACTCCTGGGAGAGCTTTACACATCACAATTAGCCGATCAAGTAGGTGTCTAGAAAGGTGTTAACGGGGTTACACCCTGGAAAAACGAGGTTTATTTTAATTAGGTCTGTGTGAAAGCATGGGGAACCTCCCTCAAAGTACCAACACTGGCCTGGCCGAAAGATTGTCGAACATGTAAGGTGTAATTAATCCCGATCAGTCTTACCTTTTAGGGCTTGAAGGAAGATTTGATAAAAACAGTGGGAGCCATCCTAATTAGATAAGATAATAAACCAATCTAATCTTGCAAGAACATACGCTAAAATGTTTTCTTCTCTCTCTAGGTACCGACCATGTTAGGCCTTAATCAAGATAAAAAAATGAATGTATTGACTGAACCCTCTTGTTATGCTGAGCTGGGGAACGTTGGTTCCGCTCCAACTTATAATTGTTATAAATACGAGCAGGAAATAGGAAAATATCCGGATTTCCACGCCACCCAAACGAAGAATGAGCATGCTGATGCATTTTCTTCGGGTGTGTTAGTTACCGAGAACTGTTTCTCAGTACACTATGCGTCCTGGGTATTAGATACCGGATCAGAATCCCACATATATAATATGTCACTTGGGCTAAGAAAAGGTAGAGAACTGGGAATAGGTGATCATTCTCTAAAAGTAGGAAATGGTGCAAGTGTTGCAGCCAAAACAGTTGGTGAATATCATCTTGTATTACTAAATGGCAATACCTTGATCTTGAATGTCACGCCCCGCTTCCCAGAGTACGCTAGATTGGGCACGTGACATAGCCAACCATGCTACCTGTGGGTAGGAAGTATCCATCCACAGTCACATTACGGCTGTAGAGATATCAAGAACAAGATAAAACTATCTAAAAACATGTCCATGATCAAGAATAACAAGAGTCAATAATAAATAAATGCGGAAGCAAATGATCCAATACAAATAACTGAAAGGTATGTCCCATAATGCGGGCTCACATAAGGAAATAAATGCAAGAAATAAAACTAATCACTACTGAACTCACAACTCAGCCTGCTGGCTGAAGTACTCCTGCTCGGACTGCGACAGTGGTACAGAATCTGGGCCATGCAAAATCCAGACGTCAGCGCGTCATGTCAACCAGTAATATAATAGGAACAATGTAACAGGCAATGCAAAATAAACATGAATAAAGCGATAATGTGAAACAAGCAGTGCAGGGTAGTGTGCAGTGGGTAACTAAACTGTTTTATCGGGTTTTCTAGTCTAAAGTCTCTGAAATCAATTGATGAATCGTCGATGTAATTCAATAGTATCCCGTACATACCCGGGACCACGGCCACAATATTCTCGGCCGCAGCCGAGACATGCCGCTAGGCACAAAACAGGAATGTGTACTCTCGATAGTATCCCGTACATACCTGGGACCACGGCCATAATATTCTCGGCTAAAACCGAGACATGCCGCTAGGCACAAAACAGGAATGTGTACACTCAATACAGGTAGTGAACTGTCAAGTTACAAGTCAGATTTCACCTTTGATTTTCCCATACCTCCAAGTTATATATGTCAGGTCAGGTATTCAGTAATCAAGAACTAATGCCAACACAGGATCAGGTAAAAGCATGTTTGTCTGGATAGACAACAGGAACGGTCCATGAGGACTACATGTCAGTTTTGGTTGGCATTAGGCACGAGATCAGGTAACAGGTCGGATCATGGTACATCAGGTCAAGTCAACAGTATACGGTACCATGTCAGGTGTATCAATATATAAATGTAGCCATGTCAGGTCAAGATATAAACAATATCATGGGTGTACTCACAATCAGATATATAATCGAACAGGGTATTAACAACAGGAAATAAGCAATGAGTTAAACAATAATAAGCAGTTTCATTCAATCACAAGAGTGCAGTAATATAGTGCAGCCGTTTAATTATATTAATAGGTTTAAGCACCCTTAGCGGTGCAATAGTTTAGGTATCGGTGCGATACAGTTGTATCAAGCCTTTGAATACGAATGTCCGAATGTAATAGAACTATATGGGTAAGTGCTACCATCTATTAAACAGTAAAATGTGATTAAATAGGTAAACTTGGTTATTAGGTTTAAATTGGCAACTGTAAATTCTATGTTAACTGTAAAAATGATATAATGCCATATTGCAACCAAAATGGGAAAACGACTATACCAAGTTAAGTTTTACAGGTTTAGTGTGTCAAAACATATATAAATATATTGTATAGCATGTAGCAAGGGATACTTGCCTCGACGGGTCGCGAACTGGGAAAAACGGAACGTAACGTCGGCGGGGAAACTCGTGACGAACGCGCGGTTCACGGATTGAACCCAAACAACGAACCAAGGGACCTCACGGGTCAGAGTACTCTGCTGGATCGTCGGGATACGTCACCGGCACGGCCGGATTCCGGCGAACAGCGACTACAAAATTCCAGAATCTAATGCACAGCCAAAGGAGAAACAGGAAGAGGGAATGGAAGGAGGAAGAGAAGAGATAGCTTACTGGTGTTGCAGAGGGTGCGACGGCGGTGAGGCGCCGGCGAGGAGGTTGCAGCGGTGAGGGTTAGGGCTCGGGAATGGATCTTCGGTGCAGGGAAAGGAAAACGGAGAGGGAGAGGAGATGGTCGGGGGTGCTGGAGTGTGCAGGTGGTGAGGAGGGCGCTGGTGGTGGCGCGGATGGCGACGACGAGGGCCGCCGGCAAGCAGGCGACTGCAGCGAATTCTGCAGGTGGCCGCTGTCGTGCAGGGTGCGCGGGGGAGAGAAGACAAGGGTTGAGGTTGAGAGGAGGAGGCGGAGACGAGGGTGACGGTGACGCCGGCGTCGGGGCTGTGGCGGCGACGGTGAAGACGGCTAGGGTTTAAGCTCTCGGTGTGTTTCTCGCGGGCACTGTTCTCGTGAAGGTTGAAAAAATGAAAGGGAAAAATTTATATATATAAGGAAGAGAGAGAGAGTTAGAGAGAGAGAGAGATTGAGAAAGAGAGAGGTAGAGAGAGAGAGTTAAAGAAGGTGGGGCCCACGGGGTTTAAATCCCTCGGTATTGGCTGGAGAAGGATTCAGAGATTTAAAAAGAATATTTAAAAGATTTTAGAAGATTAAATTAACAATAAAGATTATTTGTTAACGAAATATTATATGGTTTTAAATATTATATTAATTTGGGATTTTGGCGCTAAACAAAACATTTCCAAATCGCGCCCGGATTGGGTCCAAAAATTTGAAATTTAAATAATAGGATTTTAAGCGGGTTCCAAACTTTGAAATGAGGTGTTTTATGATTAAAAAGCACACCCCCAAGACGGACACCTGTACGCGCGCGTAGCCGTCCAAACTCGCCCGTTTCACCGAACGGGACGAGAACTCGAGGCACGGACGCTACCACAAGGCTAGGGTTTTTTTTAATTTCATTTTAGATGCTAAAATTTGTTATATGCAGAAATGACTTTTCCGAATAAAATTTTACAGTAAGCGATAAACAGACAGGCTAAATGAACTGAGTACCACACTATGCTCAAACAGTAACAAAAAATAGTAGTATTGGGCTCGGGTGTTACATTATACCCAACTACAAAAAGAATTTCGTCCTCAAAATTCCAAGAATACAAGATAGAAAACTACAGAAAGAGGTGAGGAAACTTCTGCCGGATCTCATCTTCTCGTTCCCAAGTGGACTCTCCATGCGATCGATTTTCTCAAGAAACAAGCACAAAGGGGATAACCTTGTTCTTGAGAACCTTTTCCTTTCGATCCACGATCTCAACCGGTCGCTCTTCAAAAGTCAGGTCTTCCCGTACTGTTAACTCCGAATGATCCAAGACGTGTGTTTCATCTCGAACATATCTTCGTAGTTGAGATACGTGAAACACATCGTGCACACCTGCCAAGGACTGCGGTAACGCCAAACGGTACGCTACCTCTCCAACACGCTCCAATATCTCAAAGGGTCCAACAAATCGAGGACTAAGCTTTCCTCGACTCCCAAAACGAATCACCCCTCTAGTTGGTGATATCTTCAAAAATACCAAATCACCTACGGCGAACTCTAGAGGTCTTCTTGACGTGTCAGCCCAACTCTTCTGTCTGTCTTGAGCTGCCTTCATATGCTTTCTGATAGTGTTAACCTTCTCAACTGTCTGCACCACCAAATCTGGTCCCAACAATCTTCGTTCACCGACATCATCCCAACAAACAGGTGAACGGCATTTACGACCATACAAAGCTTCAAATGAAGCCATCTGGATAGTTGCCTGAAAACTGTTGTTGTAAGAAAACTTTACCAAGTGTAGATGATCCTCCCACGAACCCTTGAAGTCCAACATGCATGCTCTCAACATGTCTTCAAGAGTTTGGATTGTTCTCTCCGACTGACCATCAGTTTGAGGATGATAGGCTGTGCTAAACTTCAATCGAGTCCCCAAACTTTCCTGTAAACTCCTCCAGAAGTGTGATAAGAACCGAGTGTCCCGATCGGACACGATGCTCACCGGTACTCCATGCAATCTTACAATCTCCTGCATGTACCGCTCTGCCAAAGTCTCCGTTGATTGACCAACCCGGAAAGGAATAAAGTGAGCTGCCTTGGTCAATCGGTCAACAATTACCCATACCGCATTGTTGCCTTTTGGACTCCGCGGTAAAGCCGTCACGAAATCCATGGTTATATATTCCCACTTGCACTGAGGAATCGGAAGTGGTTGCAATAAACCAGCAACCCTTTGATGTTCAGCCTTAACTTGCTGACACACCAAGCACTTAGCCACAAAGCTAGCAATCTCCCGCTTCATGCCTTCCCACCAGAAATGCTGTCGAATATCTCGGTACATCTTCGTGCCTCCAGGATGTACAGAGTAAGCTGAACTGTGTGCCTCCTTCATAAGCTCTTCACGAACATCTCCCCTTGGCACACATAAACGGCTACCATACCTCAACGAACTATCTTCGTGGACCAGTAAATCTGTTTGTAGTCGGGCTTCAACTTGCTCTCGAAACTTTTGCAGTCTAGGCTCCTGCGATTGTGCTGCTTTAATTTTCTCAATTAAAGACGACTGCACCTGCAACTGCATCAACTGTCCCGTAGAACGTGGTAGCACAACCTCCAGGTCAAATCTTTGAAAATCTGCAACGATCTCCTTCTGCGTAGTTAACACCTGAATTGCTGGTAACCGACTAAGCGCATCCGGCACAACATTAACCTTCCCCGGATGGTACTTAAGATCAAGATTGTAGTCAGCCATCAGCTCCAACCATCTACGCTGCCTCATATTCAGCTCCTTCTGAGTGAACACATACTTCAAACTCTTATGGTCTGTAAAAACTTCGACTCTTTCACCCACAAGGTAGTGTCTCCAAATCTTCAAAACGAAAATCACAGCCGCAAGCTCCAAGTCATGAGTCCGATAATTCTTCTCATGGGTCTTCAATTGTCTTGATGCGTATGCTACAACCTTCCCATGCTGCATCAAAACACACCCCAATCCTTTCCCAGATGCGTCGCTGTGAATCACCAATCCTCTGGAGTTGTCTGGCACGGTCAGAATAGGGGCGGTTATCAACTTCTGCTTCAACGTCTCAAAAGCTAACGCACATTTATCTGTCCATATAAAAGGTACCTCCTTACGCGTAAGCTTGGTCAACGGCTCTGCCAGACGAGCAAAGTTCTCCACAAATCTCTTGTAGTATCCGGCTAATCCAAGGAAACTTCTTATCTCAGTAACATTCTTTGGAATCGGCCAATCTCGTACTGCTGCAATCTTTTCGGGATCGACGGCGATTCCATCGCCCGACACAACATGCCCTAGAAACTTCACTTCCTCCAGCCAAAATTCGCACTTACTCATCTTTGCATAAAGCTTCTCATGTCTCAACGTCTGCAGTGCAATCTTCAAATGCTCCGCATGCTCCTCAAAGCTCTTCGAGTAAACCAGAATATCATCGATGAACACCACAATAAACTGGCCCAAGAATGGTGAAAAGATTCGGTTCATCAAGTCCATGAATACTGCCGGCGCATTCGTTACTCCGAAGGGCATCACTAAGTACTCGTAATGTCCATACCGAGTTCGGAACGCCGTCTTGCAAATATCTTCCGCTTTCACTCGGACCTGATGATATCCGGATCGCAAATCTAGCTTCGAGAATACCCACGCGCCACTAAGCTGCCCAAAAAGTTCTCCAATGCGAGGGATCGGGTACTTGTTCTTAATAGTCACCCGGTTTAATTCTCGATAGTCGATACACATCCTTCTCGTGCTATCCTTCTTCTTTACTAGAAGAACTGGAGCTCCCCAAGGTGAGTTACTGCTTCGAATCCAACCCTTCTCAAGAAATTCAGCAACCTGTTTCTTAACTTCTTCCAATTCTACTGGTGCCATTGGATAATACGCTTTAGATACTGGCGCTGCACCAGGAATAAGATCAATTGCGAACTCCACGTCTCGCTTCGGCGGTAAACCCGATATATCTTCAAATACGTCCATAAAATCGCGAACAACCGCCGGCTCTGCACCACTATCAACTTCTATTGCTGCAAGAATATTGTTTGTCGGCCTAGCCCTAAACTCGACTGGCCCGACAGAACTGCTTCCTCCAGTGAAGGTAAACTCAGGATGTCCGGGAATCCGGAAAATTACTTTCCTTGCCCTGCAGTCAATATGAGCGTGGAAAGTGCAAAGAAAATCCATTCCCAAGACGACTTCATAGCTGCCCGTATCTATCACCAAGAAATCTGCAAAGAGTTCCCGTCCGCACACAACAACTGTACAATCTTTACACTCCCTACTAGATATGATTTTTCCATTCCCAGTGTGTATGTCCCAGAAACTAGACAGGGTCGTGCAGGTAATTGAGTGTGTAGTTATAAAGTTGGATGACATAAAACAGTGGGATGCACCATAATCAAATAATGCCAATGCGGGAAAACCATGAACGAGTAAAGTACCAGAAACAACTTCTCCTGATGCCTTGGCTTCCTCAGCTGTCAAGGTAAAAGCTCGAGCCTGATTAGGTCCTTGAGTCAGCTGTTTCTGCCCTTGGTACGGTCTCTGCAGAGGCTTCTGAATATCGTCTCTCGTGCGAAGCTTCGACGGACAAGCATTAACGGCGTGATCTGCCGCTCCACAAACCAAACAGAGTCCCAGCCTCCTTCGACAATCGTTTTGCATGTAGCCAGGTAAATTGCAGTAGTTACAATTCATGCTCTTTCTTCGATCAACAATCACATGCTTCTTTATTGGTGCTACACCACGACGGTCCACTGGAATACCCTTGCGATCATGAGCTCGGTTAGGTACAAATGCGGGCTTCCTGGCCGCAACTGCTGTCTGCTGCAAGCTCCCTTTCATTCCAGATAAACTCTGTTGTTCCCGAGCTGCCGTAAGAACCTGTGAGAAAGTGGTCAAACCCAGGGAGACAATCTTCCTCTGGATGTCCACATCCAAGCTGCGCATGAACCTTCGTGCCCTGTCTGCATCGTTGGCGACTAAAGGTCCAGCGAATCTGCCGAGTCTCGTCCACTCTGCTGCATGCACGTCCACGGGTGCTCCATTCTGCCTTAACCCAATAAACTTCTCTTCCATTTCCTCCCGTGCAGTCCGCGGGAAGAACTTCTCCAGGAAACTCTTAGAAAAATCCGCCCACCTGATCGGCTTGGGCAAGCGGGTCTCTTCCACAAGCCACCACTCTCGGGCGTAGTCCACTAACTGAATGCGTACCACGTCAACTCTTTTGTCATCTGGAATCTGTGCTGGAATCTGTGCCGCAATCAGCAAATTCTCCGTGTCCACTAGCCACTGTTCGGCTGGCAACGGCTCCTCCAAACCAGTGAATGTAGACGGACCCAAACGTCTGAAATCTGCCACGGTCCCTACTCGGTCAACTGGTTTAGCTCCAGCGTTGTTTACAGACTGCTGAACGATCTGCAAACCTTCCTGAAACGAATCTGCTTGCTGCTGGATCAGCTCGGTCTGCCTCTTCTGATTTTCCAGCATTCCCCTTATCACTCCAAGCATGGAGGCTTCGTCCACACGCCTCTGGTACGTCTTGAAATTCTTATCTGCCATATTCCTGAAATCAAAAACACCCAACATTAGCATGATGATAGATTTAATATATAGATCAAGGCTAGAACTCCAAGATACTTAAATAGAGTACCGCATTATAACTATGCCGCGGTATCATAGCCACAATTACTTAACTCTACCCAAATCGCCTAAGTCCTAGAGATAGCAAGAAATCATGTTTTATCGAGTCGACATGCAAAGTAAGTCTACACGTCGTAAAAGATATAATCAGGAAGAATGTGATTCAAGAATGGTAAACGGCAAGGTGGCAGGACATGTTTCCTAAACATGGGCATTCTGATTCGTGTATTGGGTACAATACCCAACCACAAAAGAATCAACCCAACTAACCTATGGCTCTGATACCAAAAGAACCATGTCACGCCCCGCTTCCCAGAGTACGCTAGATTGGGCACGTGACATAGCCAACCATGCTACCTGTGGGTAGGAAGTATCCATCCACAGTCACATTACAGCTGTAGAGATATCAAGAACAAGATAAAACTATCTAAAAACATGTCCATGATCCAGAATAACAAGAGTCAATAATAAATAAATGCGGAAGCAAATGATCCAATACAAATAACTAAAAGGTATGTCCCATAATGCGGGCTCACATAAGGAAATAAATGCAAGAAATAAAACTAATCACTACTGAACTCACAACTCAGCCTGCTGGCTGAAGTACTCCTGCTCGGACTGCGACAGTGGTACAGAATCTGGGCCATGCAAAATCCAGACGTCAGCGCGTCATGTCAACCAGTAATATAATAGGAACAATGTAACATGCAATGCAAAATAAACATGAATAAAGCGATAATGTGAAACAAGCAGTGCAGGGTAGTGTGCAGTGGGTAACTAAACTGTTTTATCGGGTTTTCTAGTCTAAAGTCTCTGAAATCAATTGATGAATCGTCGATGTAACTCAATAGTATCCCGTACATATCCGGGACCACGGCCACAATATTCTCGGCTGCAGCCGAGACATGCCGCTAGACACAAAACAGGAATGTGTACTCTCGATAGTATCCCGTACATACCCGGGACCACGGCCACAATATTCTCGGCTAAAACCGAGACATGCCGCTAGGCACAAAACAGGAATGTGTACACTCAATACATGTAGTGAACTGTCAAGTTACAAGTCAGATTTCACCTTTGATTTCCCCATACCTCCAAGTTATATATGTCAGGTCAGGTATTCAGTAATCAAGAACTAATGCCAACACAGGATCAGGTAAAAACAGGTTTGTCTGGATAAACAACAGGAACGGTCCATGAGGACTACATGTCAGTTTTGGTTGGCATTAGGCACGAGATCAGGTAACAGGTCGGATTATGGTACATCAGGTCAAGTCAACAGTATACGGTACCATGTCAGGTGTATCAATATATAAATGTAGCCATGTCAGGTCAAGATATAAACAATATCGTGGGTGTGCTCACAATCAGATATATAGTCGAACAGGGTATTAACAACAGGAAATAAGCAATGAGTTAAACAATAATAAGCAGTTTCATTCAATCACAAGAGTGCAGTAATACAGTGCAGCCGTTTAATTATATTAACAGGTTTAAGCACCCTTAGCGGTGCAATAGTTTAGGTATCGGTGCGATACAGTTGTATCAAGCCTTTGAATACGAATGTCCGAATGTAATAGAACTATATGGGTAAGTGCTACCATCTATTAAACAGTAAAATGTGATTAAATAGGTAAACTTGGTTATTAGGTTTAAATTGGCAACTGTAAATTCTATGTTAACTGTAAAAATGATATAATACCATATTGCAACCAAAATGGGAAAACGACTATACCAAGTTAAGTTTTACAGGTTTAGTGTGTCAAAACATATATAAATATATTGTATAGTATGTAGCAAGGGATACTTGCCTCGACGGGTCGCGAACCGGGAAAAACGGAACGTAACGTCGGCGGGGAAACTCGCGACGAACGCGAGGTTCACGGATTGAACCCAAACAACGAACCAAGGGACCTCACGGGTCAGAGTACTCTGCTGGATCGTCGGGACACGTCACCGGCACGGCCGGATTCCGGCGAACAGCGACTACAAAATTCCAGAATTTAATGCACAGCCAAAGGAGAAACAGGAAGAGGGAATGGAAGGAGGAAGAGAAGAGATAGCTTACTGGTGTTGCAGAGGGTGCGACGGCGGTGAGGCGCCGGCGAGGAGGTTGCAGCGGTGAGGGTTAGGGCTCGGGTATGGAACTTCGGTGCAGGGAAAGGAAAACGGAGAGGGAGAGGAGATGGTCGGGGGTGCTGGAGTGTGCAGGTGGTGAGGAGGGCGCTGGTGGTGGCGCGGATGGCGACGACGAGGGCCGCCGGCAAGCAGGCGACTGCAGCGAATTCTGCAGGTGGCCGCTGTCGTGCACGGTGCGCGGGGGAGAGAAGACAAGGGTTGAGGTTGAGAGGAGGAGGCGGAGACGAGGGTGACGGTGACGCTGGCGTCGGCGTCGGGGCTACGGCGGCGACGGTGAAGGCGGCTAGGGTTTAGGCTCTCGGTGTGTTTCTCGCGGGCACTGTTCTCGTGAAGGATGAAAAAGTGAAAGGGAAAAATTTATATATATAGGGGGGAGAGAGAGAGATTGAGAGAGAGAGAGAGGTAGAGAGAGAGTTAAAGAAGGTGGGGCCCACGGGGTTTAAATCCCTCGCTATTGGCTGGAGAAGGATTCAGAGATTTAAAAAGAATATTTAAAAGATTTTAGAAGATTAAATTAACAGTAAAGATTATTTGTTAACGAAATATTATATGGTTTTAAATATTATATTAATTTGGGATTTTGGCGTTAAACAAAACATTTCCAAATCGCGTCCGGGTCGGGTCCAAAAATTTGAAATTTAAATAATAGGATTTTAAGCGGGTTCCAAACTTTGAAATGAGGTGTTTTATGATTAAAAAGCATACCCCCAGACGGACACCTGTACGCGCGCGTAGCCGTCCAAACTCGCCCGTTTCACCGAACGGGACGAGAACTCGAGGCACGGACGCTACCACAAGACTAGGGGTGTCGAGCAGGCCAAGATGACTATTTTTAATTTTATTTTAGATGCTAAAATTTCTTATATGCAGAAATGACTTTTCCGGATAAAATTTTACAGTAAGCGACAAACAGACAGGCTAAATGAACTGAGTACCACACTATGCTCAAACAGTAACAGAAAATAGTAGTATTGGGCTCGGGTGTTACATTGAGCGAATGTTATTACGTGTCCTCTATGATATGCAATTTAATATCAGTTTCTTTATTAGATAAAGAAGGATATAACTTTGTAGTAGAGAATAATGTTATGAACATTTACATAAATCAAGTGTTGATTGGGTTTGGTGCGTTATATAACGGGTTATACGTTCTGGATCAAAACACAGTTCTTAACGTACAGAATACACACAAGAGGAAGAGTTCAGAAATGAACGAATTTTTCTTGTGGCATTGTAGACTTGGTCATATCAATACGACACGACTAGTTAAGTTACATAAGGATAGATATTTGAATCCGTTCGAATTATCATCTTATGAAACTTGCCATTCATGTCTAAATGACCAAAACTCCGTTTACTGGACACGGAGAAAGAGTTACGGAACTCTTGGGACTAATACATAGTGAGGTATGCGGTCACATATCTACACATACCAGGAATGGTTTCTCGTACTTCATTACATTCACTGACGATCTCTCAAGATACGGACATATGTTCCTGTTGAAACACAAGTCTGAAGGTTTTGAGAAATTCAAAGAATATAAGCATGAAGTTGAGAACCAAACGGGAAAAGTATTAAAATCCTTCGATCTGATCGAGGAGGAGAATACTTGAGCAATGAGTTCCTGGACTATCTAAAAGAGAATGTGATTCTCTCTCAGCTTACTCCTCCGTATACACCACAGCACAACGGTGTATCGGAACGGAGGAATCACACCCTATTAGATATGGTGCGCTCTATGATGAGCACTGCTGAGTTACCTATTTCCTTTTGGAGTTATGCGCTTGAGACAGCTGCATACTTATTGAATCAAGTTCCATCTAAATCTGTACCTACCACACCATATGAGATATGGGGTGGGAAGATACCATGTCTTAAACGAGTTAAGATATGGGGTTTTCCGGCTTATGTAAAAAGGTAAAATCCGGACAAATTCGAGGCACGGTCAGTTATTTGCAAGTTTGTAGGATATCCTAACCATTCGCATGGATATCTTTTCTACCACAGCGAGAAACAAAAGGTGTTTGTTTCTCGACATGCCACCTTTTTAGAAAAGAAATTTCTTGCAAAAGAAATTAGTGGCGAAGAGATAGAGCTGGAAGAAGTTCCAGCAGCACAAACTACAACTGAAGATTTAGTGGAACCAGAGAATTCGATAGTCCCCAACGAACTGCAACCTCTCCGCCGATCTAGTAGGGTTCCTCATCCACCTGAGAGATACTATGGTTTTCTCGTTGATGGTGGGAGCGAAGATTGTATCATGGAAGATGATGACCCAACTAGCTTCGAGCAGGCCATCACGAGTGGGGACTCTGTGAAATGGCTAGATGCAATGTGATCTGAGATGGAATCCATGTACACCAACAAAGTATGGACTTTAGAAGTTGCACCTGAAGGGGTAAAACCCATCGGGAGCAAGTGGATCTTTAAGAAGAAACTTGGTGTAGATGGAAAAGTTGAGACTTTCAAAGTTAGACTTGGTGCAAAAGGTTTTTGTCAACGACCAGATGTGGATTATGATGAAACCTTTTCTCCAGTGGTTATGCTTAAGTCCATCCGGATCTTACTTGCCATTGCTGCATACTATGACTACGAAATCTAGCAAATGGATGTTAAGACCGCCTTTCTAAATGGTGATTTAGAAGAGTGCGTATACATGACTCGGCCAGAAGGTTTCGTGGACAGTGGGAGCAGCAGGAAGGTGTGCAAGTTGCTTAAATCCATCTACGGGTTAGAGTAGGTATTGCGGAGTTGGAACATCTGTTTTGATGTGATAGTCAAAGAGTTTGATTTTATCAAAAACGTAGATAAACTTTTTATATACAAGAAGGTGGCAGAAAGTAAGGTTGTTTTCCTCGTATTGTACGTGGATGACATACTCTTGATAGGAAATGATGTTCTTATGCTGCACTCGGTCAAGCTTTTTTTATCACAAAGATTCTCAATGAAAGATCTAGGTGATGCTTCCTACATCTTGGGGATTAAGATCTACAGAGATAGATCTAAACGGATACTGGGATTGTCCCAATCCAGGTACATAGACACCATACTAAAGAGGTTTAGTATGGAAGAATCCAAGCATGGGAATTTACTCACGATCACAGGACTCACTCTCTCCAAAGAGATATCTCCCAAGACTGATTTGGAAAGAGCTCGTATGCAAGGGATACCCTATGCTTCGGCAGTAAGCTCTATCATGTATGCGATGTTGTATACCAGACCCGATATAGCATACTCACTAAGTGTAGTGAGTAAGTATCAAGCAGATCCAGGAGAGAGACACTGGACAGCTGTGAAGAACATTCTCAAGTATTTGAGAAGGACTAAAGAGATGTTCTTGGTGTATGGTAACGGTGAACTCCAAGTAAAGTCCTTTACCGATTCGAGCTTTCAGAGTTATAAGGACGACTCTAAGTCGGTCTCGGGATTTGTCTTTACCCTCAATGGAGGGGCGGTTTGTTGGAAGAGTTCCAAGCAAGAAACCGTGGCAGACTCGACGATGGAGACTGAATACATCGCTGCCAACGATGCTGCCAAAGAGGCTGTCTGGATGAAGCAGTTCATAACTGAACTTGGAGTGGTTCCGTTCATTGAGCATTCAATACCTTTATATTGCGATAACAATGGAACAGTGGCCTTGGCCAAGGAACCCAGGTCCCATCAGCGATCGAGACATATTCTGAGACGGTATCACCTGATTCGGGAGATAGTTGATCGCCGGGAGATCGAGATCGAGATCAAGAGAGTTGACATGAAGGACAACACGGCGGATCCACTCACAAAGACCATACCCCAGATACAATATGAGAGACTCTTCGGGATGTTGGGTATGAAATACTACAACAACTGGCCTTAGTGCAAGTGGGAGATTGTTAGTTATATGTATACCCTAGAGGCCATTATTGTACATATGATGTATATTATAGTGGATGATTGGATATATATATATAGGACTTTCTTGCTCGACATGATAGTATGCTATCTGGTTGGTCTTTGTCTTAATATGTTGACTTGTATAAGTGATGCCGTCTTGCTCTCACATGTTGATAAAGCCATTAGGATGTGTACTTGACTATCAGGACTATGATGGAGATCATACTAATGGGGCCAAGGGTAGTCCATAAGTACACCCTATGATTGTTCCTAGTCGAGAGTGTATCGAGACAGGGCATCGATATTCCAGAGTAGACTAGCGTATACGCATCTTGACCTATATGATGGGCGTAGATGATCGCACATCCATTGGTGTTTGACATCAAAGATGGTATACGGGTGCTCAGTGAAGACTGGGTACACTGAACGGACTCGCCGAGAACTCCTAGTTGGAATTATACCTATCATCAGATAGCAGTTCTCTGATAACACTGGTACAGGATAGTCTGTAGATCCGAGATCGTCATAGAGTCTTGTGTGATTCTCACTGTGCTTTGATTTCCACCTTACCACGTTCAAGAGAACGTGCAAAACGGTGGCTTTTGGGTACAGTCCCGAATCACATGGAGGCAATGAGCGATAGGAGGGGATTCGTCTCTCCCGATATTGGGGGTTGATATTGCGCTGTGCTCAATTGGCCATAACAGGAAGTCTCTGGCCAGGGCTGATACGGAGATTTACTGATAAGTGTTATCAGTAGTTTCTCAATCCGTTATGAGCCTTATATCGGCACGACTTATCGGTTACTGTGGTATGACGTTTACCATCTCTAGACTAGATATGCGACATATCAGACGAAAAGACCGAACTGTTGGTAATGTTACTGACAGGCTTTACAGGAGTATAAGCAGGCTTGCTTGTTGATCTTCTGATCGCTCAATACCCGGGTAGCCGTTACGTCCAGCTAGTACCGCTGATGGCTTGTTGGTGCTTGATATGATCATCACCTACTGTCGGCATATTGACGAGTCTTTAGAGTCCTACACAGAGGTTTTACTGGCTCAGGCAAAACTAAGTAGGAGCACATATGTGATATGTGCGGGACCGAAATTGATACAAGTATGTGATACCATATTCTATTCTCGCGATTTTTGATATCAGTCGGTTATATAAGATATAGCCGGGTTATCGAATCAAGTGTTGATTCGATAAGTTGATACAAATAATATTAGTCGGCCATATGAGATATAACCGGATTATTAAATCAAGTGTTGATTTAATATATAATTATATATTTGATATATTAATTTACATTAACTAATATTTGCTCACTTAAGCATTTCTTTTTCTTACGTATGCACATTTAATATATATATATATATATATATATATATATATATATATATATATATATAATTGTTTGTGTTCTCTTTTTGTGTCATGCTTGATGATACACACTACATGGGTGTATGAGACTCACACCATGCTCATGATAATGCAAGGTTTATTTATTTAAGGTAAATCCAAATTAGTTAGAAATTAGTCACATAGGTGATACGTGTAGAAGTTTGTAGACCCATTGACTTAGTCCACTAATTTTATCTTAACTTAAATATTGTTAACCCAACCATTATCTAAACTCATGGTTAAGTCTCTACATGAGTTATATGAGATATTTCTCACCCATGGTTGCCATTCACTCTCTCATCTATTATTTGCTTCATCTTCTTCAAGCTCAAGAGAGAACTCTCTAGGTTTTTGAGAGGAGAATAAAATTAGTGAGAAAATTAATTCTAAAGTGAGCAAAAATCCTACTTCATTATCCTCTATTAGATTAGCAATTTAGTTTAGGGTGTTAGCTTCACTAATCCCTCATTAGTGAAGAGGTAATTTGGGTTAATGTCTTCTCGACGTAGATTATTTTCGGCCTCGAAGACTTCATGCAAGCTCGTTGCTTTCATCTTGTGGAGCCACTCTAGAGTTCGCAAGATCAATACTTGGAGCGAAAAGACTACTACACGGAGCTATTGAAGTGAAGGACCGGTCTATAAAGATTGTATTTCTAGTTCACTTAGTTGTAAAGTAGTTTACACTTTGTATTGTCTAAATCTCTAGTTAAGATTCTTGGGTTAGGATTGTTTAGTATGGCAAAATTTTGAAAATGACATGAACGATACCTCCCAAACCCTTGTTGTCATGCCAACCAATCCTATAGGTAAGTCCATAAATTACCTAACATTGTGATGCAGCAGCAGTTAATATCTGGCGGGAAAGATCCAACCCAAAAAAGTGGTGGTTGCTTTAGAGTAACAGCAGATGGAGCAAGGCAGAGACATGCATAGCTTCCTTCCCTTGCCAGCAATGGTGACTCTGCAACCAAAAAACCAAACCCTCCCGTCAACAAACCCATTCCAATTAGGTGACAGAATATGACACCCCCCCCCCCCCCACCACACACACACACAAAAAAAGGAAAAAAAGAAGAAGAGAGAACTAACATCTCTCATCTCCCTACAAGAACCCCCTTCACTCTCCCTTCACCCTCACACCCAATCAAGTCTCCCTCTACACCAATGGAGGCTAGCTCCGGATTGGTCGCCGGCTCCCACAACCGCAATGAGCTCATGCTTATCTGCGGCCACGAACAGGTATAATGTCACATTGAGGGTAATATGATATAAGGACGGTAGAAAATGAAAAAGGAATCAACCCCTATTTCCAAGTCTATTTTTCATTTCTGGATAATATCGACGTCCGTGTATCATATTATGGAACTCTTAAAATAACTTGTTGCTGCTTTGTAGTACATAAGTGCTTACATTTTGTTGCGGTTGGTGCAGCCAAAGCCGATTCGGGCGTTGAACAGGCAGGTGTGCGAGATGTGAGGACAAGGTAGGGATGACTGTGGATGGAGATCTCTTCATGGCATGCAATGAGTGTGGGTTCCCCGTGTGCAGGCCATGCTACGAGTATGAACGTAGGGAAGGAAGTCAGCTTTGCCCACAATGCAAGACCCGCTACAAACGCCTCAGAGGTCCGCAGCTATGCGGACTTCACTCCTACAGAAAATGCTCCAAAAGTCCACAAAACTAAGCAGCATAATTTTTTTATCATAAAGAAAAAACACAACATATATTAAAAATATATAAAAACAAAAAATTTGAGTAATGGTTGATCTCCACAGAGCTAATGTAAATTCTAGAGTATTAATGATTCAATGTAACTAGGAAACACAATGATTTCTTGGTGTAATTAAATGTGTCAAAAATACCATATTAATAATATTTGAGAACAGTAAACAACAGGAAACCAATCAAGAAAACCCGTAGCACACGTGCAACTCCTGTACTGATTAAGCAAATATGGTAGTTAATTATGAAAATACAATACCTTGATGTGTGAAGGGAGTCCGAGAGTTGAAGAAGATGAGGATGATGAAGATGTCGATGACTTAGAACATGAGTTCAACATTGATGATGAACAGAACAAGGAGAAGCAACTACAGCAGCAGCAAGCAAAGCCAAACAAGCAGATTGCAGAGGCAATGCTATATGGAAAGATGAGCGATGGTAGGGGACCCGAGGACGGTGAAAGAAGTCCCTCTCACTTCCCTCCCATTACAACTAGCAGATCACGACCTGTAAGTTGACCTCTACTTCGTATGAATCATCACCATCTGTAGTTAATCTGCATAACACACTACCCTGTCAAATATTTGTGTACAATAGGTGAGTGGCGAGTTTCCGATATCCAATGGTAATAACTATGGAGATATATCTTCGTCAGCTCAACAAAAGCGAGTGCATCCTTATCCATTATCTCAGCCTGGTAAGAAAATACTGTACTTCAGTTGCATTACTGTGGAAATGTTAAGAACTTTTCTATTTAGGCTAATTTTCAATTAACCTCCTTCACTTTCCCATATAGCGTACCATGCTCTCTATTCAAAAGCTGCACTTCAGCCGAATTTAACCACCATTTGGTTTATTCTTTCTATAATTTGTATTCCCAAAATACACCTTACCATAATTTATGCCACTTGTTCAATAGCATTACATGTTAATACTTCCACCAAGAGTTATCTTGGTATTAAAAAAATTGTTACAGCAGCATAACAAACTGGTGTTAAATTGGGTGCAAAATGCAGCTTTTGAGAAGAGAAGGTAGTATCCTGCTATAAATATGAGAGGTTTTATATAACTTAGCGTAAAAGTTAGGGTTAGAGAACTGTCTGACCTTGGCATTGTGACTGAATAGGGAGTGCAAGGTGGGAAGAGAAGCGAGATGAAGGGTGGAAAGAGCGAATGGAAGAGTGGAAATCGAAGCAAGGTCTCCTCGGGGGCGACCCATATGATGTTGATCCTGACATGCCCGTGTAAATCTTCTAACTATATATGTAACTCCTCATAACATGGATTTTTCATCATATGACTGTTAAGGCACAAAAAATTGTAATCTAGGATAGATGAAGCACGGCAACCTCTTTCAAGAAAGGTGGCAATTGCTTCAAGCAGGATCAACCCCAATCAGATGGTAATTGTACTCCGATTGGTAGTTCTCTGCTTCTTCATTCGTTATCGAATCCTCAACCCCGTGCATGATGCCATCGGGCTATGGCTTACATCAGTCATTTGCGAGATTAGGTTTGCTGTCTCTTGGATCCTCGACCAATTCCCAAAATGGTTCCCAATAGATCGTGAGACCAACCTCGACCGCCTTTCTCTTAGGTAGTTACTATTTGAGTACCTATATTCAATGGTCATGGCATAGATCCCACCTTAAATCTCATGTAATTGGCACAGATATGAGAGAGAGGGAGAGCCTTCACTGCTATGTCCTGTCGACATCTTCGTTAGCACAGTCGACCCTTTGAAGGAACCACCACTTGTTACTTCCAACACGGTGTTGTCGATTCTTGCAGTGGACTATCCAGTGGACAAGGTATCGTGCTATGTCTCAGCTGATGGCGCTTCCATGGTCACATTCGAATCTCTCTCAGAGACCGCAGAATTTGCTCGGAAGTGGGTCCCTTTCAGCAAAAAGTTCAACATTGAGCCTCGGGCTCCTGAGATGTACTTCTCTCTGAAGGTCGATTATCTCAAGGATAAAGTCCAGCCAACTTTTGTTAAGGAGCGGCATGCGATGAAGGTAAAATTCAATGCTAGTATAGTTCTGTATTGGCGTATTCAATATTGTTTTTGAATTGTTTGAACAGAGAGAGTACGAAGAATTTAAAGTACAGATCAATGCATTGGTAGCAAAAGCCATGAAAGTTTCCTCTGAAGGGTGGATTATGAAGGATGGAACGCCTTGGCCTGGTAATAACACCCGTGATCATCCAGGAATGATTCAGGTGTTTCTGGGGAATAGTGGAGGGCATGACAGTGAAGGAAATGAACTTCCTCGGCTTGTTTATGTCTCTCGTGAGAAGAGACCTGGGTTTCAACATCACAAGAAGGCCGGTGCTATGAATGCTTTGGTAATTGAACGAGAAAGAATATATTGCTATCAATTCCCCTTATCCTTCTTGCACAAATATTTAGGAAAAACCGCAAACAGAAGAACTCTTATTACACAAACAGGTTAATGAGACATATCAATATATGAAACATGAATGAAACCTTGCATGATAACTACAGATAGAGATATCAGCATACAGAGCTAAATGTATTTTGAATATATGATTATAGTGCTGTGAATCAGGAAAGACAATAAAAGTTCCCCAAGTTACAATGAATCATTTCCTTGACTAAATGGAAGAACTAAGTTCAGCTAAAGTAGGTTTCAAAAGTAATAGTTTCTCAAAAATTTCATAAATATAGCATAGTTTTCATCTTCATTACTTATGTAATGCTCTAAATATTGTGGTCTGTAGGTTCGTGTATCTGCCGTGCTCACCAATGCTCCCTTCATGCTGAATTTGGACTGTGATCACTACATAAACAACAGCAAGGCCATAAGAGAAGCAATGTGCTTCTTGATGGATCCCCAGATTGGAAGAAAGGTCTGTTATGTCCAGTTCCCTCAGCGGTTCGATGGCATAGATAGGAACGATCGGTATGCCAATAGGAATACTGTCTTCTTTGATGTAAGCCCAACTTAACCTCCTATAGGTCAAGACTTTCTTTGATTGCATGACATAGATATCATAAGAGATATATTACATGATTATAGGGTTAATTAGCAGTTCTTGTTCAGATTAATATGAAGGGTCTAGATGGAATCCAAGGCGCAGTTTATGTCGGAACTGGGTGTGTCTTTCGAAGGCAAGCCCTTTACGGCTACAAACCCCCGAAAGGTCCCAAGCGCCCGAAGATGGTTACCTGCGACTGCTGCCTGTGCTTTGGCCGGAGAAAAAAGCTGAAGACGGAAAAAGTTGAAGAGAATCAAATAGCACAGGGAGATAGGTGTTGCATCCAATTCCAAATGGATCAGAATGCATATATTAAAGATTGGTACGTACTAACAGCCAAACTTACTCTGTCAATTAGGATTCGATGACAAGGAGCTACTGATGTCAGAGATGAATTTTGAGAAAAGGTTCGGACAGTCTGCAGCATTCATGACATCTATGCTAATGGAGCAAGGGGGAGTGCCTCCATTGTCGAGCCCTGCGGCTCTCCTAAAAGAGGCCATTCATGTAATCAGCTGTGGCTATGAGGACAAGACTGAATGGGGATTGGAGGTAAACAACACCCTAATCCAGAAACATTTAACATATAAATGTTAGTAGAGCATAATGATTCTTGTTTTTCCAATTGCGCAGTTGGGTTGGATCTATGGTTCAATCACAGAGGCTATTCTCACAGGATTTAAGATGCACTGCCGAGGATGGAGGTCGACAAAGAGGCCAGCATTCAAAGGGTCAGCACCAATTAACCTATCAGATAGGCTGAACCAAGTGCTCCGCTGGGCTCTTGGTTCGGTTGAAATCTTTTTCAGTCGACATAGTCCAGTTTGGTATGGTTATAAGAAAGGACACCTAAAGTGGCTCGAACGATTTGCCTACATCAACACTACGATCTATCCCTTTACATCCATCCCTCTCCTTGCCTACTGTACTCTCCCCGCTTCCTGCGTCCTCACTGGAAAATTCATCATGCCGACAGTTTGGTTTCCTTCTTTAAATTTGCAGTTCGCAGTTTATCATTTAATTATATGCCGCATCTTCCTTAAATTTTTTATTAAAAAAACAGTTCTTTTCACAAAGTCATTTGACAGAGCACATAGTTCACAGAAACAAAGAGTTCAAAAGGCATAGTACATAAAATTTCCTATAAAATACAGGCAATACACACACACACACACACACACGTGTGTGTGTGTGTGTGTGTGTGTGTCCCATTGATCTATTTATGCATGTCTGCAACCTATTTGTACATAAGGGAAGATATGTACACTATTTGTTTTTACATAAGGTTGCAACTATCAAATGTTATGTTAGCTTGATATGTATTGTTAGCCCACATAACCCAAGTGCTTATGGTTTCTGGTAAAGCGGTTCTCGACAGCGAGCAAAGAAACTGCGAAGTAAAAGCATACATAAACTAAGAATCTGCATGTTCAAAGCAAAGCTTGTCAAAGTGTTAGAAAAACCAGAATAAACCGATATATTTAGTAGATTGCTCTTTTTTAATTGGTCCTAATTCTTTAACCAGTTATTGTGATTATTATTATTATTATTTATTTATTATTTAGTTTTCTGCAATACAGATTAGCACATTTGCCAGCCTCTTCTTCTTCGCACTCTTCATCTCAATTTTTGCAACGGGCATTCTTGAGCTCCGATGGAGCAGAGTGAGCATCGAGGAATGGTGGAGGAATGAACAGTTTTGGGTCATTGGTGGTGTTTCAGCTCACCTCTTTGCGGTTGTTCAGGGCCTTCTCAAAATCCTAGCTGGCATAGACACCAACTTCACGGTTACTTCCAAGACCTCTGACGATGAAGATTTCGGGGAGCTCTACGCCTTCAAGTGGACAACTCTGCTGATCCCACCCATAACTTTACTTATAATAAACCTTGTTGGAGTTGTCGTGGGGATATCCGATGCAATTAATAATGGGTATCAGTCATGGGACCCACTTTTAAGGAAATTGTTCTTTGCCTTTTGGGTGATTGTTCATCTCTACCCATTCCTTAAGGGGCTGATGGGAAGGCAGAACAGAACTCCGACCATTGTAGTGATATGGTCGGTGCTGCTTGTTTCCATTTTCTCGTTGTTGTGGGTAAGGATCGATCCGTTTGTGCTTAAAACCAAAGGGCCAGATGTTAAACAGTGTGGCATTAATTGCTGATACAAATGGTTGAGGCTTGCAATATGGATTGCTTGTATTTTGTTTCTAGATAGGAAGAATGAAGTGGACACGAAGAGTTTTGTTACCTTATTAATTGGATTTGAGGCTGAAATCATTGTGAGAATTGAAGTAAAATGATTTGTTCTATATTAATCACCTATGATAAAATGAGAATTCTATATCTTTATATCCATTTTCTCAAATTTTCGTCCCTCAAAAAAATATTTCTTAGTTCACCTTGGGAAAGTTATTTCGTCTTGTCATTTGCTAAGTTGAAAAAGGCACACTATGTTTTACGCCAAGCAATTTTCTTCTCCATCAGCATCTGATTCAGAAATTTGATAATAGTTTATAGAGTTAAAAACACTTGTTGACATTCAGGGCTTACTAGGAAAATATGTTGTGGTTAAATAAAGGATTATTACAAGTAACGATTTATCAGGGCAAATATATGTTCCTCTCAGAAGTATTATCTCACATTTCTGATGACCGCTAAGATTCTAACATTAGTTTCAAATATTCTACGATCCTGTACTAATCATCAATAGATTTTTTGTAATAGCATATCACACTACTTGAATTAATTCATAAAAATATATCTGGACATTAATATATTAGGTGGATATGACTATCTGGACTTGTGGAACTAAAGTCCTAAGTTACATTTTGCTTTCAGATTCTGATGTCTTTGCGATCACACATTTATCCTTCTCAAGTATCTCATAATATGTAGTTCGCCATAATATATATACATCTCTAATAGAATTTACCATCAAAGATTCCCTTCACACACACACTCATTTAAGAGCAGTTGAAGCAATGAAGAAATCAAGAATGGTAACAAGGAGGGCAGGTGGGCAGCCCAACGACAATACTGGCTTTCCAAGTATGATAATATATATATATAAAGAACAAATCATAAATGTGTGCAAGGATTCAAATTCAAACTCAGCTACTTGCACATTTCTGAAGTTAATGCTTTAAAACTCAAAGTGAACAATAGGCAATCCAAGTTAATATTTCAAACAGAATAATGCAAGTGTTGATTGTGAAAGTAACTCACAAGACAAATCATAATATACTATAGTTGCCAAAATATCCAAAAACTTTTACTTTAGTCCTAGAATGGAACTATAGCTTCTTGGCCTGTAATCATGCATCTGTAATAGAACATTAAACGTACCTTGCAGCCCATTTGTAGTACTCGTCAAGGTTAACAGAAATTTAGAGACGAGGCCTCAGTATCACAAAGATAAGACTTCCTTTTCAACAGTAAAATAGGTGGCATAGAGCAGTCAATGGTCAGTTTATACACCTGCAGGCCAGAAAGCAATAATTAAAATGTAATTTTAATTGCATATCAACCAAACACCATCTCACCAAATCAAGAATTTACCACATAATTTCAATGATATTTATGTTGTTCTAATCTTTAAGATGCAGCTTAATTTCTTGAAAGACGGCATACTTCTTTTTGTTACAGTCGTGTGAAGATGAAGGCCAATGTGGCATACAGGAAGCAGCAAATTGGAATAAGTGCTTCATCCTAACAGTAAGAGATCACAGAAAAAAGTTACATTAAAGCTTGTTTACTTATTTAGGGATTATCAGAGCATACAGTATGAACCTTTCTTGACTGTTGAATTTGATCTTCCATTGAATCAATTGATACAATGCTCAAGAATGGTTGACCAGAATTACAACCTCCTTGAACTCCAATGCCAGAAAGCACATTTGGTGAATCTGAAATAAATCGCCTGTATCATGTTCCATCTCTAATATGGTGGAAACTATTAACATTTCTCACCACAACCACCAGCACGATGACACAATTTGATCGCTTATCGTTGCACGGAGATGATGCAAAAATATGCTCTTTTCTACATTTTTCATTGAAATAAAACATTTGAGCTTTCGGGTTAAAACCAATATGTCATACTGCTATAGAATCCAGGATCAGAGCAACAACCTCGTGCAATCACCAATAATCACCACATGAACACGCTCCATCACAAAAATGGTGGAACCTATTGGCATCCCTCACCACGACCACCCTCTTGGTAACCTTGGATATGAACTTGGTTGCATTATGACAGTCCAAACAAACTCTCATATTCTTAATGATCTGGATCTCGCTGCCTGGTTCAGTGCTGATAAGCCCAAAAGCAATAGCCAGCTTCTCACTATGAACCCTGACCATGCTTTCCTTCTCTTCCTCCTCAACATCATACAATGCAGCATAAGTCTCAACTCTGTACCCAGCCTCGACCATCTTTGCCGTGATTTTATCCAACACATCATAAACCTATACTGTTTGTGGGTGAGATCGATTACCAGCTGTGAAGGTATGCACTGTGCTGTTAATCTCTATTAAAGTGCACCCAGGTGTTTTTGTCATTCTCTGGCTCCTGACTGTTTCTCTCATGATCGCTGCCTTTGGATAATTTCGGTTAGACGAGTATATGTTAGATAGCAGAACGTAATAACCAGGGTTCTCTGGCTCAAGCTCAAACAACTTCCTTGAAGCCAGTTGCGCGAGGCTCGTATTCTTGTGAATCATGCAAGCACCAAGCAAGGCCCCCCAAACACCAGGACCTGCAAAGAGCAAAACATGTTAACGTAAAAGAAAGGGAAGGAAAACTCGAGTAGTCTATAATATTTGAAAACAGCTAAATTGCAGGAAACACCCTTCACTTTAGGCCTGTATAAGTAAATGCCCCTTTTATTTCAAAACATGTGTTCAGTGTTCTGCCCCTACGAGTTTAAAGGTGCCATTATTGCCTTTAATTAAAATATTTTACTCACAAAAATACGACTAAACCTCCATTATTTTTCTGCAATTGTTTCAATAAGTTTGTATTAGTCATAATCTTACTTGAGTAGCATTTTAGGTATGAAAACTGATTTTAACTGGAAAATTTAATGGCCGCTGCAATGAGGGGGAAATTGCAGGTTTTGACAAGAGAGGGGACTTCCTTCTATTCAATCAAAAGCGAAGGAAATTTCATGCAATATAGCCTATGAAAAATTTAACTTTTACCTGCATTGTTTGGAATTTTCTCTATAAACTCAAAGGCCTCATCAAGCTTCCCAGCTCGCCCGAGTATATCAACCATACACGCATAATGCTCTGCTCTTGGACTAACCCCATGATCTCTATCCATCGAGTGAAAGATCCTTAGCCCCTTCTCAACCAAACCCCCGTGGCTACAGGCATTCAACACTGAAACAAACGTCACCCCTGTTGGACAAATTTGCTTGCTCGAAACCATCTCATGAAACAACCTTATAGCCTCCTGGCCTTGGCCATGAAGGCCATAGCCCATAATCATCGCATTCCAAGAAACCACATTCTTCTCTTGCATGCTGTCAGATATTTCCCTCGCTTCCTCAATGCTCCCACACTTTGCGTACATATCGATCAGGGACGTTGACACATAGACATTAAGTTCGACTTTGTCCCTGTCAATTATTTGATGTACCCATTTTCCTAACGTGAGTGCTCCCGATTGAGCACAAGCTGCAAGGATGCTAGCTGTTGTCACTGGATTAGGCTGGACTTTGAGTGATTGCATTTCTCAAAAAAGACGATTCGCCATATCTGTCAATCCATTTTGGGTGTAACCAGATATCATAGCGTTCCATGATTCTATGATTTTCTCTGGCATTGCATTGAAAACCGCTTGAGCTGATTCCATGTTACTCAATCTAATGTAGACAGTGGTAATGGCAGTAGCCACGCTCGAATTCCGATCAAACCCAGATTTTACAACAAACTCATGAATGGATTTAGCAAGCAATTCATGCCCAAAGGGTGAAAACACTGAGATCAAACCTACCATTGTACTCAAATTAGCCCTCATTCCCAAAGCCATAAATTCTTTAAACAACCCAGCTGCTAACTCAACACATCCATTAGAACTATACCCAGATATCATCGCGTTCCAACAAACAATATCCGGCCAATCAATCTCTCTAAACAAAAACTCAGCCTTCACCATCTCCCCACACTTTGAATACATCAAAACAATCCCAGTGACAGCATGTGAATTCGCCCCCAACCCGGATCTCAAACCCAAACCATGCACCACCATCCCCAAGTTCAAATTTTGCACCTCCCCAATCGCCGGAAAAACAACGGCCATGGTAATCGAATCGAACCCAACCCCGGAACCCATCATCGTCCAAAATCCCCTCACCGCTTTCAAGAAAGCTGAATTCCTCACAAGCCCAGAAATCAACGAATTCCAAGAAACAGTATCCGGGTCAGGAATTCCATCAAACACCCTCTCCGCATAACGGCCTGTTTGGTTGCAGGATTATGAGTTTGGATTTGGATTTTGGAATCCTAGGATTCCATAATTTTGTGTTTGGTTGCAAGATTAGGATTTCTAGGATTCCTTTGTTTTTTTATGGGGGGCCACCACAAAACAAGGATTATGGAATCCTAAAAATTTTCAAGGATTTTCAAGGATTTGGCACTATTCATTGTACTTTTAGATGGGGCCCATGCACTTTATTTATTTAACAATCCTCTCTTTCTTATCTCTCTCTAAAATCCTCAAATCCAAATCCCATTTTTTTTCACCAACCAAACAAAGATTACAAGGATCTACAAATCCAATACTAGGAATCCAAAACCAACCAAACAACAAATTACCAAATCCAGAAATTTCAATTGTACTATTTTGGAATCCAAATTCTATAATCCTGCAACCAAACAGCCCCTAAGAAACACATGAAAACTTAAGATAGATATTGATTAGCGCAGACCCAACAAATGGGTCGTTAGAGAACCCTTCGACGACCGAGCGGACGTGGATGATTCGGGCAACAGGGAGGAAAGACGATGAGGCGGTGGCGGCAGAGAGGGCGAAAGAGTAGGTGAAGTTGTTGGGGGTGACGTGAGGGTGAAGGCGAGGGAGAATGAGGACGAAGGGGAGAGGAGCGAGAGCAAGCGGAGATGGACGTTGAGGAGGAAGAGGTCGGGGACAGGGATCGAGGAGAAGAGAGAGAGAGAGAGAGAGAGAGAGAGAGAGGGCGAAGGAGAGAGAAGAAAATGAGGAGGAGATAGAAGAGAGGTGGAGACGAGGAGGTTGGCGTGGTGGCCGGAGAGGATCGAGCGGGCAAGGATTTGGTGGGGGTGGGAGAGAGAGGTTGAGGATGAGATGAGGCTGAGGTAGAAAGAGATGTGCATTTTTTGGCTTTTGTTGCGGGGAGAGTTTAAATTTGAAAAAAGAATGTGGCGGGAGTTTAGTTGGAGCGTTTGATTATATGTATTGGTTGTGTTTAGGTTCAGCTTGTTTAGGGCTCGTATGTAGGCTAAGATTTGTAATAAAATAAATAAATTAACCCATAATTTGAAATTTTGATCATATTCATTGTAGCTCATCTATGTTAACTTGGGACTCACCGATAAGATTTTTTTTCGCATATGCTATTGTATCTAATTTTTATTGGTTTTCTAAAGTGTAAATAGGCTGGGAAAAGCTCAAGACTCAAGTCAACTCGGGCTCAACAAATAAACGAGCCGATTGAATAAGTTCTTAATACTCAAACGAACACGAATTAGCTAAAGCTTGGCTCGTCCGGCTCATCTAACAGCACTACTACTCGCTCTTCTTTCTTGCTAAAAAGAGACCTTTTTTTTTTTGCCTGAAGAAAGTTCATATGGTCTTGACAAATATCAAACTGCAGCTGCTTCATTTTTACTTCATCCTAGAACATGAAGGCATTGTTTCTTATCCCTTCAGGATTAAAGTTGTCCTCTTCACAAAGAAAATTCCTAGAAGTACAGCTCTGAATGAGAATGATCTCATGTGTCCGCTCAGAAACCAATTTAGCACTTACTGAACATATGCTGAAAAGAGACTCTTTAACTCAACATCTCCTTCCAAATAACAAAAGAGAAGTGGCAAAAACTCAGTTCTAGGATGTCTGCCACAGAAAAGAAATTCTCATCAAATATAAACTTTTTTTTTTTGCTTGACAAAAATCTGATATTTGGGGAGGACATCACTAACCCCTCTCTCCAAAGTCATAACAGAATATAATTGCAAATATACAAATACAAGCATGTTAGGATATACCATGAGCTTTGAATTCATCCACTCTTTAATACTTCAGCAGACTTCCTTTATTTTTTCTCTTTTTTTTATCCTTCTCTGTTTGGTGAGCAATACAAAAATCAGCCGTCTATAAGAACCAGAAAATCAAGAAAGGGATGACAGATACAAATGACCAAGTCCACATCCGTAAAAAATGGATTTACACTCACTGCGCCTATAATGTGTTGCTATCTTTACGGTCATAAGTTGTTAGCGACGAGAGGAGGATGGGGTGAAGTGGTTCTACAGAATGACACGATCCTTCTGTTTCTGTTGCATGAGTTGAGCTGTGAGGCTAGACTCTTCTACCTGTATGCACCAGATCATTAGCTTCTATATCAGATTCAATGTGTAAGTCCGCAAAGTGTAGACTGCACAATATGTTTGCTGCAAAGGCTGACATCAGATTCAATTTCTTATGAAATACATTAATAACTCAACATCAGGATCATGAATAAACAAATAAACGATAAGATGGACAATTCATCTCCATCAAGAGACAAAAACCTAAATTTTGATTGCTTTCATTATATCTTCCGCGCATTTTATTAAAGCATCAGAGCCCAATGTCAAGCTTTTCTATTTCGAAGAATTTAAAAGAGAATGGGTGGATTAAAACTGAATTCTCCTTTTGTTATGATTATTAATATAGTTAGGGGGAATAGGTATATAATTATGTTAGATACAATCTTAAAGAAAAAGAATCTTGAATTCAACCTTATTGGTGATTACAGTTTGGGCATCAAAAAAGAAGACGGACAACAAGAAGTTGTGAGATAGAAATTCATTACTACAGCTTGGGCATCAGAATAAAAGACAGACAATAACAATTAGCAAGATAGAAAAGTCCATAATAGGCGGCGTGGATCACTTTTTACTTAAATTTGAACAATATGGCCATGGTTCTTAGCGTTAATTTTCCATGTAAATTTTATAAAGCACTATCGGATTTTCAAGATTTTTGAGATAATGCATTGTGTTGTTGCACTGGTTGAATACAATGGCTAAAAAACACAATAAATTGAGTTGAGGCACGTAATCGCTATCTCTAAAGCAATTTTCACTCCCTACAATGCAACAGGGGTTTGTGCGAATTGCTTCCAGAATACAACAATCCAATCTTATGTTTCAATCCTCCACGTTGCACTCGCAGAGAATTGCTCCGAAAACTTGATCTTTTGAGTACCAAAATCCAAAAAGAGAAGAGAAGAAAATGATTGTTATTATGTCCATGGAACAAAGAAAACAAGTTGGTATAAATAAGAATTGAAAGGATGCGAATGGAATCCTTTCACCATTTGAATTCAAAATTTAAATCCCCATAACTACTTATAACTCCCATACCTACTCCCTCCAACAAAATGAGAGAAAGATTTTCCTCCAATAAAATAAAAGGGAGATTTGAATTCAAATGAGTTTGACCACGATCAACTATAAAAAAAAACAATATAGAAAATTTAGTTTATTGAAATTACTTATATCTTACAAATAATATAACATTCCCCACAAATTTCAAAAAATTCCAAAAACAAACAAAACTTGGTACTAAATGTACATACATACCATGAAGATGTCTTCTAGACTTAAATCTTCACTTAGTGCATTTACATCAAAATTCAATCAAGATGTATGGCAACCAAAGTTTTGAACCGAATACATGTTTGCGAAAGTACCAGATATAAAGCACATACGTACATTTCAAAGACTAAGTTATTCATAAGTCTGCACTATTATGGCCATATGCATCTCCTGATTTCATGAATACTTCTGAGAAAACATTTTAATCTCATATAAGACGGCCGCACCCCCCACATTTGTACAGGTAGGTAATCCAGTGTGTCTTGTAGTATCATGCTTTATGATATCACCCATTAAGAATATAATTCATCCTCTTTCTTTTTCTATAAAATCCAAGCATGGTCATTTCAAGAATAAGTACAAGTTTCCATGCTTATTCAATCAATCGTATCTACTCTTCCTTTGAACTCATAGTACTTGGAGCACAAGTATCGAGTAGGATTTCAATGATAGTTGATCTATTTGTAAGGTTTTAACCCTATCCCTAATGATAATTTCTTTATCAAATCTCTTGACAATTCTTTAGTAAAAGGGTCGGCCAGATTCCAATTTGTACGAATATAGTTAATCCCAATTATTCCATCATCATTGAGTAATTGTCAGATATAACCATGTCTTAGATTTAGATGTCTAGATTTTCTATTATAAACTTTATTATAGCTCCGATCTAGTAGTTTCACTATCACAATTGATGACAATCGGTGGTATAGGCTTAGGCCACAAAGGTATCTCTAAAAAAAGATTTCTTAGCTACGTTGCTTCCTTGCCACAACCAGCAAGAGCAATAAACTCTGATTCCATTGTGAATGAGTAATAATGGTTTGCTACTTTGAGATTTCCAAGAAATTGCAGCACCCCCTAGAGTAAAAACCCAACCGCTAGTTGATAATGACTCACCCAAAAATGAGTTCCAACTAGCATCAATATAACCTTCTAAAACCGATAACCGGTATAATGTTGACCGTAGTCTATGAATTTCCTCAAATATGCAAATATTCTTGATATTGCTATCCAATACTCATTACCCGGATAACTAGTAAACCGACTAAGTCGTCCAATAACATATGCTAGATCAGGTCTTATAGTATGCATAATATGCATAAGACTACCAATGACACTAGCACATTTCAATTGAGAAACTGCTCTATCCTTATTAGATTCCAATTTAATACTAGGATCTAAAAGTGTAGACACAGTTCTTCCACTCAATTCATTATATTTTTGCAATATATTGTTTACATAATGAGATTGTGATAATATCAAAGTATCATCATTTTTGATAATCTTAATTTCTAAGATAATCTCAGCCAATCCTAAATCTTTCATATCAAATTTTGATGAGAGAAGATTTAGTGTCGTTTATAAAATCCATGTCGGAACTGAATATTAGCATGTCATCTACAACAACAACAACAACAACAACTGAGCCTTTTATCCCAAGCATATGGGGTAGGCTACATGAACCAACATGAGAATCACACCGGGTCCAGCACATGAATCCCAAGCATATGGGGTAGAATGTCATCTACATAGAGATATATAATAACTATCTTATTATTAATTATTTTGCTATAAATACATTTATCTGATTTATTTGGTTTGAAACCATATGAAACAACACCTTCGAATTTATCATGCCACTATTTTGGGGCCTGCTTTAAACCATACAAAGACTTAAGCAGTTTGCAAACTTTATGTTCTTACCTCATAATGACACGGCCCTCCGGTTGTTCCATATAAATTCCCTCCTTTAAGTTACCATTTAGAAATGCAGTTTTCACATCCATTTGATGCACATGCAACACAGGAGCATGTGTATCAAAGAAATCAATCCCTTCCTTTTGTCTATACCTCTTAACAACAAGTCTAGCTTTATATTTATTTATGGTTTCATCATGTTTAAGTTCCCTTTTAAATATCCATTTAGAACCAATAGGTTTAGTCCCCCTTGAAAGTTCTATTAATTTTCATGTTTGATTAATCATTAAAGAATCTAACTCACTATTAATAGCATCTTTCCAATATGCAGAATCTTAAAAATGAATAGTATCATTATATGTTAATGGATCACTTTCTACAGAATATGTAAATGGCATTTCCACTAACTGTTTATCTCTAGACGCTTCAATTAAATATATTTTAAAATTCGGACCATAAGTTTTCTCTCCTCTTGATCTTTTACTTCTTCTAGGTTCTAATTCCTCATCATTAGAATTTGAATTAATCGTCGATTTAGAATTAGAATTTGAATTAATAAAAGGAACAAGCAAATCAGAATTATTATCATTAATTCTAGGTATTTTAGAAAAATGATTTTCAAAAAATTCCGCATCTCGAGATTCAATAATACTATTTTGAGAAATAACACTATGCAATTCGGTAACCAAGAATCTATATGTTTTGCTAGTCAATGAATATCCAATAAAAATGTATTCAATTACTTTATTACCCAACTTGGATCGTTTAGACTCGGGAAGCCTAATGAGAGCACGACATCCCCACACTTTAAATAACTAAAATTTGGTTTTCTCTTTTTCCGAAGTTCATAAAGTGTCGCATTTTTATTTTTCTGAGAAACTCTATTAAGTATGTGACATGTAGTAAATAAGGCTTCACCCCACAAATTTGCATTTAAACCCGAATTAGAAATCATTGCATTAAACATTTCGATTAAAGTTCTATTTTTCCGTTCCGCGGTTCCATTTTGTTGAGATGTATATGGCGCGGTGGTAATATGAACAATACTAACCGATTCACAAAATCTATCTATGTCAACATACTCCCATCTATATCAGACTTTAAAGTCTTGGTTTTTGGTGTTAAGTTGATTCTTAACTTTCTCTTTATAAATTTTTAAATTATTTAATGTACACTTGGCAAATAAACATAAGTATATTTTGAAAAATCATTAATAAAGGTTAGAAAATACCTTTTACCGCCTTTAGTTAAAATTTGATTCAAATCACATAAATCACTGAATCAATTCTAAAAGTACAGATTTTCGTAAATCCATTTTATGAAAAGGTTTTTTAGTAATTTTAGATTGAACACAAATTCTATACTTTTCAACATTTCCATTAAAACATGAAAGAATAAGTCCTAAATTAATCATGTTTTTCATACGACGATAATGAATATGTCATAATCTATCATGCCATAAAGGAAAATAATCAACGATATAAACAGAAATAGCTTCTTTATTTATTAATTGAACATTCTATTACAAACATAACCCTTTCTCACAAACACTTCACTCTTAGTGATTACAACTTTGTCGAACTCAAAGACTACTTTAAAACCATATTTTCCTAGCAAGCTTACGGACATTAAATTCTTACGAGTTTTAAGAACATACAACACATCGGTTAATTTAATCGACTGTCCGAAGTGAATTTTTTTATTGTTCATATGCCCTTAACTGTTCCAGTCGATTCGTTTCCCATGAAGAGTTGTTGTCCGTCAGTTTCTTCTTTGAAAATTGCAAACATAGATCTATTATTCAATACATGTCTAGTGGCACCCGAATCCAAGTATCAATCTATATCACTTCCAACTACATTGATTTCATAAATCATTACAACTAATCCACTCTCGGCCATGTTTGTTTCTGATTTCTTCTCCTTTTGAGAAGTCGACAATCTTTCTTGAAATGACTAGACCTTTTACAGTGGAAACATTTTAGATCTTTCTTTTACCTTTTCTTCTTGAATTCGGTAGTCTTTCGAGTTTTCATTTTCTTTTTATCGTTGCTTTCCACCATATGAGCCCTGGAAGTTATTTCCTTTTGCTCATCTTTCTTGTCACTAAGACACGATTCCTCTTCTACTCGAAGATGGTGGCATAATGACTCAAAAGAAAATTCTTTAGTATCATGTTTAAGACTTTTTCTATGATCTTTGTAAGAGTTAGGTAATTTATGAATATGGAATGTTTCAAGAGAAAGACCAAGTTGATGAATTTTGGTAAGATAATTATGTAATTTGTAAACTTGATCAAGAATGGGCTTATTATCGGTAAATTTAAAATCTAGATACTTGTTTACCAGAAAGTTCCTTTCTCCGGAATCTTCAGTCTTGTATTTTTCTTCAAGTGCCTCCCACAATTCCTTCGCCGTTTCTATGTGTTGGTACACAACGAACAAAGTGTTCGCCATTGAATTTAGGTGTGGCCCTTGCAAAGATAATAATCTTGTTCCCATTTCCGCCTCTTCCTGCTTTGTGCGAGCGTTTCATTCTCTTCATTTTTCGGTTCAGTGGGCTTCGGAGTAGTGAGTATGTAGACGATATTAAGAGTTGTTAGAAGGAAATGAACCTTCTTCCAGCGTTTGAAGTTCGTACCATTGAAGCAGTCGAGTTTGATAAGTTTATGGCTTGTCATCTTCATTGTAGATGTTTTAGTGCCATTAATAAACACAAAAATTGTTTTTAAATTGTTGTTGCGCTAGTTGAATACAATGGCTAAAAAATACAATAAATTGAGTTGAGTCTTTAAAACAATTTTCGCTCCCTACAATGCAACAGGGGTTTGTGCGAATTGCTTCCAGGATACAACAACTCAATCTTGTGTTTCAATCCTCCGCGTTGCACTCGTAGATAATTGCTCCGAAAACTTGATCTTTTGAGTACCGAAAACTTGATCTTTTGAGTACCAAAAACCAAAAAGAGAAGAGAAGAAAATGATTGTTATTGTGCCTATGGAACAAAGAAAACAAGTTGGTATAAATAAGAGTTGAAAGTATGCGAATGGAATCCTTTCTCTGTTTGAATTCAAAATTTAAATCTCCATAACTATCTATAACTCCCATAACCACCTATAACTCTCATAACTACTCCCTCCAATAAAATGGGAGGGAGATTTGAATTCATGAGTTTGACCACGGTCGGCTATAAAAAACTAAAAATATAAATTTTTATTTATTGAAATTACTTATATTATACAAATAATATAACACATTGAAATTTTAAAAATGCCACAAACCACCCTTGAGCTGACAATGTTGTATGAAAATGTTGGTTTTTTTAAACTTGTTTGAGACAAGAATGGATCGAATAACCCCAAAATGACACCATATGTGGACTGAATAGCCTTAAGATGAATTGAACGACATTTTTTGACAAAAGCACTTTGACAAAAATCCCCTTCACGGAGGGTTCATGGCATTTTTAAAGTCCAATAGTGTTATCTCAAAAACCCCGAAAATTCGATGGTGTGTTATATAATTTACGCTAATTTTTCACTTTCCTTCACAAAAAATAAAATATAAAGCTTTTCACTGTCTTCATTCCAGAATATGTTATTAAGCTCAAGTTAGTCATTCAATTGGAAATCAAAATCTTTCAGTTTGAGCTGCTGCGGATATCAGTGCGGTGTTACGCCTTATCATAGGCTCTTAATTTAGAGGCGGTTTGTTTGACAAATATTCCCCCCCCCCAAAAAATAGATAAGTGGGGGCATGTTATTGTTCACCCAAACCTTATCGCACGTTGTGCTTCAAAATTGTCATTTCAAGGTTTGTTTGCAAGCAATGGAAATCTCTACTTCCAGAAATTGACATCAACATTTTGGTATTGAGATCAACATTTTGGCAATTCAAATTCCGAACTGATGATGCTCTATATTGGGGATCTCCCAGGTCAGGACACGTGGCAGATGACGTGTCCCAGAACACAGAAGAAATGGCCCATAGGGGGCCGACCAAGCCACCCCTGTACCCGACCTGCAAGCAGAAGCTGGCTCACCTCAGAGCCCCTGTAAATTGGCCTCCTCGGCTTCTCAGTTCGCCCCCGAGCTACCACAGGACCAAGATACCTCGGCTCTCCCGTTCGTTCCCGAGCTCTCCCGCCGAGGCCATCTTTCTCGGTCCCTCTGACCGACCAACTCCACCACTCACAGACGTAACAGCCGCTCCGAAAATCTCGCCATGCACGGACTCTCCGCCGGCAACATCCCACGTTCCACGCCATCACGATCCCCATTAACGGGCGATCCGGTTATTACGCGGGCGTGACGTCGGGAGCGTAACTGTCGGCGAGATTCTCACGCCTGCTACTGCGTGTTGCCGCCACTATATAAACCCCCATCACAGAGGGGTCAAGTAAGCTTTTTTCACCCCACTTAGCCGTTGCTCTGCTCGGATCTTGTGCTAACTTGATCGTCGGAGGGTCCTCAGTGGCACCAAACCATCCCGGGACTTCCTTGCAGGTACTCAGCGCAAACTCCTCAAAACCACCAATCTCCTCAAAACCCATTGAGACCCACACGCAACAGGAGATCACTTCCAAGATCCACCGGAAGATCGACGGAGACAACATCTGCCGGAGACCCGAAAAGGACCTCCATCATGAACTTTGTTAATTGTTAATTTAACAGAGAAAACGGTCCTTGACATAACATAATAGAAAAGAAGGATTCATATAGCCGACCCTAAAACTTTGGAATGAAGGCTTCTTGTTGCTGCTATTGTAAATTCCGAGCTTCTCGAGCTAAATTGCATGTTCCCAAACACACGTAGTATATATTTGGGGAGTCATCTATTCAATAATGGGTTTGGGGTACCTCCTCTCTTCTCTTTTTTAAACCTTTTTTAACTGCTTCACTTCTCCTCCTTTGAAAGCTACAACCACCCTCTTGAAACCCAAAACTCTACTTCCTTCTTCACTCTCCTCCTTCAAAGCTGCAGCCACCCTCTTCAACCCAGGAACCATACTTCCTCCAAGCCGGTCAAGGTGGGTTCTTTTTCATTTTTTGGGTTAAATTTGAAGGGGCCATCTATTTTCGCAGTTTCTTAATAATTTTTGGATTTGGGCAGAAATTTGAAGGAGAAAGTTGTCTTGGATTTGGACAGATAATCATTGAGAAAGAGAAATCTGCAGCATGTAACTTAATAGCCCTCTATTTTTTAATAATCCCTACTATGCATTCCCAACTGGTGTTTTAGGGGATTTATGCATGATATTTTTCAAACCCATCGTTGCCGGTCCCAAGTCCGGATGAGAAAGGGTGAGGGTTGTGGTAGGCTTGTGACAGCCAACGTAAAACTTTGTCACATTCTATGACATGAACCATATTAAGAATATCGTTGGGGTGTCCCCTACTCAGCGACGCGCTACATCGGATCCCGGGTGTAGTGTTAAGTATGCAAGGGCTTCTAGGTCGTCGTCCAGAAACGGCGCGCTACATCGGACCCCGGGTGTAGTGACAAATAAGCAAGGGTCGTCGTCCAGAAACGGCGCGCTACATCGGACGCCGGGTGTAGTGACAAATAAGCAAGGGTTTCATAGGATCCGTCTAACTTCCTGGAACATAGGTTTCCTTACGGGTAGACTAATAGAATTAGTGGAGGTGATGATTAGGAGGAGAGTTGGTATTATGTATTTGCAAGAAACTAAGTGGGTAGGTGAAAAAAGTAGAGTCATAGAGCCTTGGAGTTATAAGCTTTGGTATACGAGTAGAGATAAAAATCATAATGGGGTAGGCATAATCATAGATAGACGGTTGCTTGAGGATGTAGTTGAGATTAGGAGAAAAGATCATAGAATTTTACTGGTTAAGTTTATTCTAGGTGGAGAGATCCTTAATGTTATAAGTGCCTATGCACCACAGATAGGTCTTGATGACGCTAGTAAGCGTCTATTCTGGAAGGATTTAGACGAGATAGTGCAAAGTATACCTAGTGGAGAGAAGTTATTTATTGGTGGTGATCTTAATGGACATGTAGGTACTAGTCGTAGTGGGTTTGATACTATCCATGGAGGTTTTGGTTTTGGACAAAGGAATGATGTAGGTGACTCGATTCTAGATTTTGCCTTATCTTATGACTTGATCTTAGCAAACACCTGGTTTAGGAAAAGAGGCACACCTTATCACTTTTAGGAGCGGATCAAGTGCTAGTCAAATAGACTTTTTTCTGACGAGAAGAATAGATAGATGTTGATGTATCGACTGTAAGGTAGTGCCAGGTGAGAGTGTAACCACTCAACATAGACTTTTAATTCTAGATTTTCGATTTAGAAGAGGACCTAGAAAGATTAGACGTAAGGTAGAGCCTAGAATTAAATGGTGGCGATTGAAAGAAGGTAACCAAAAGGCTTTTATAGATCGTGTAGTCCAAGAAGCGGATTAACAGTCAGAAGATGATTCAGACAGAATATGGAACAAAATGGCTAGTTGTATCAAGAAAATAGTTAGAGATCTACTTGGTGAGTCGAGAGGTGGTGCTCCACCATCTAAGGACACATCATGGTGGAATGAAGAAGTAAATGCTGCTATTAAAATTAAAAGGGATTCTTATAAAGATTTGAAGAAAAGTAGAGATGTGGAGAGATTTGAGAAGTATAAAATGGCTAAAAAGGAAATTAAGAAAGCTGTTCGGGAAGCTAAATCTAAAGTCTATAAGGAGGTGTACGAGAAATTAGACACTAAAGAGGCTGAAAATGATATATACCGGATTGCTCGGATGCAGGAAAGGAAGACTAGAGACTTATGTGCGGTGAAGTGTGTCAAAAATGAAAATCAGAAGGTTTTAGTTCGAGATGAGGATATCAAGGAAAAATGGAGAGATTATTTTGACAAATTGTTCAATGAGAGCTTTATTAAGAATTTGGATGGACTTGTCATTCAATCTCAAGATATAAACCGTGATTTCATGCGTAAAATAAGACTATCTGAGCTTAAAGAAGCTTTGAACAGAATGAGTTTAAGAAAAGCGGTTGGTCCTGACGGGATTTCTATCGAGATTTAGAGATGCTTAGGAGAAATAGGCGTTAAATGGCTGACAGATCTGTTTAATAAGATTTACAAAAAATATGCCAAATGAATGGAGGAAAAGTATCCTTGTACATATCTACAAGAATAAGGGTGACATTCAAAGTTGCTCAAACTACCGTGGAATAAAACTTATGTGTCACATCATGAAACTTTGGAAGAGAGTGATTGAACACAGGCTAAGGAAGGATATTAAGATAACAGAGAACCAGTTTGGGTTCATACCTGGACGATCGATGACAGAGGCTATTCATTTGCTTCGTCAACTTGTCGAGCGTTTTCGAGAGAGGAGAAGAGATTTGCATATGATATTTATTGATTTAGAAAAAACGTACGACAAGGTACCTAGAGAGGTATTATGGGGGGACAATGATGAAGAAGGGGGTCCCCGTCAAGTATATTGACATAATCAAGGATATGTACGATGGAGCAGTGGCAAATGTCAGAACTTGCGGCGGCTTAACGAGTGATTTTCCGATTACAATTGGTTTACATCAAGGATCTGCATTAAGTCCATTCCTGTTTACCATCGTGATGGATGAGCTTACTAGAACTTATCCAAGATGAGGTACCTTGGTGTATGCTATTCGCTGATGATATTGTTCTAGTAAATGAGACGAAAGCAGGGGTTGATACCAAATTGGAATTATGGAGGTAAACATTGGAATCTCGAGATTCAGATTGAGCAGGTCCAAGACAGCATATATGCATTGCAAATTTAGTAACCAGAGAAGTCAAAACCATATTGGTATAACATTGGAAGGGCAAGAGATATCACCGAGCGACCAGTTTAGATATCTAGGTTCCATCATCCAAAAGAATGGGGATATCGATAGTGATGTTAATCAAAGGATCCAAGCTGGTTGGTTGAAATGGAGGAGTGCAACAGGGATTTTGTGTGATCGTAACTTTCCGTTAAAATTGAAAGGGAAGTTTTATCGGAGCGCTATTCGGCCTGCCTTATTATATGGTACAGAATGCTGGGCTCCTAAGAAGCATCATACACAGAAGATGCACGTAGAGGAGATGTGCATGCTTCGTTGGATGTGCGGTAACACTAGAAAAGGTAAGGTGCGAAATGAGAATATTCGTGCAAAAGTTGGTGTAGCACCTGTGGAGGAGAAGATGCGGGAAAACCGGCTAAGATGGTTTGGTCATGTGCAACGCAGACCTATGGAAGCACCGGTTCGACGAATAGATACTCTCGATATGGACGATGGCAAAAGGGCAAAAGGGAGACCGAAGAAAACATGGATGGAGGTGATACGGAACGATATGGTTGCCAAAAAACTCGATGAAAGTATATTGTTCGATAGGAGTGAGTGGAGGCGGAGGATTCATGTGCTGGACCCAGCGTGATTCTCATGTTGGTTCATGTAGCCTACCCCATATGCTTGGGATAAAAGGCTCAGTTGTTGTTGTATGCATGATATTTTTCAATTAAATCCTATGTTTGATTAGTTATAGATTTTGTTTTTGTATGAACTATTTCATGTCAACTAATCTTGAGATATATGGCCACATTTTAAAAAATAAATCTGGGAGCACAAATAATGTGTAGCTGTTTCTTCTTCTTCTTCTTCTTTTCCTTTCTTTTTTTCTTTGAGATAAACGGTGCTTCCACGCTTGCTTCATTAATAAGATAATAATGTGTTGCTGTTGGTATTAGGCTTTTTTTTGTATATAATGTAATCTTGATTTCAACTGTTTTGTGCTTCTTTACCGGACCCGAGTTCACTTTGTTCGTGTAGTTGTGGTCTCGGGTCCATTTTATTGTGTTTTTTCAATAGGATGACAGTTTTTTACTCACCCCCTGCATCTCTATCGCTGATCCCAAAATCCAATCCCACTTTTCTTGGGAAACCAAACAAGAAAAGAACAGCATCCCTCAATTCTACATACCAAAAAAAAAGACAAACCATTGCAAACAAACGACGGAATGACAATTCGAGGGGACAAAAAATAATATTGAATGACACTCATTCCCATTTTCATTTTCTAATTCCAGGAGCCAAACAACCCCTTCTTATAAGGGAACTATATGTAACGTGTGACTCCAAATGACAAAGGTGTTCTGTGCATGCAAATGAATAAGCACAACCTCATACCTGCATCGCTGCTGTTGAAGATAATAGTTCTCTACATTCTTCAAGCATCGCCCTTTCTTTTGCTGCAACAGCAGAAAGTTCAGAAACAAGAACTTGCATACCCTCCGCCTGTGAAACATGCAATTCATGTGATGAAAATTCAGACTCAAATACACCATATTTTGATTGAAAAGAAGATTACATGTGTCATTCTAGGCATCAGTTCCTTATTTTGATGCACTGGTTGTTCCTTTGCCTGAGTAAGCATTCATACTAACTTTTTAAGAGAACAAATTTAAAATGTATGCCTGTTGATTTTTTCAAGGTTAAATTGTCAAAAAAAACCAAGCATTTTTTTCTGTTGTCAAAAACCCCCTGGCCTTAAAACTGTAGTCAAAAGCCCCCTAAAAAAGTTTTAGTGTCAAAAAACCCCTTACCTGTGATGTCTACTAGTTTCCTGCTATATCTAGTTTCCTGCGATATCTAAACAGTAGCCAGTAATATCTAAGCAGTTTCCTGTGATATCTAAACCGTTTCTTGCGATATCTAAATAAATTGCATGAATTGGTTAGGTATAGCATGCTACCATGTAGATACAACAGGAACAATTTCTAAGGGTTTTGACTACCGCTTCGAGCCTAGAAGGTTTTTGATAGCGGAAACAAATGCTTGGCGGTTTTTGACAATTTACCCTTTTTTAAATATAAATATTTTATATCCTTCCAAATTTTATTGATAATGTTAATTCAATGAAAACGTTGATTGAATGTAACAATATCTCTTTGCCAGTTTTCCAGCAAGATATCTACACTCTGAAGGTTTCAGAATATACACTAATATAATATGTCAGTATGAAATGAAGGAGAATAATAGAATTGAACAAAAAAAATCATTGGAGTGTATAGAAAGTAAAATCTCACCCTTGATATCAAGTTGCAAATGGAGGATCCCATCATTTGCATTACATCAACTGCTGAACTAATAGCATGTTTCACGGCATATGCATCAGCCTGCAAAAGCAGAAAGGTTAACTCATTATATAGGAAGGCTTTTCTGATTAAGTAATAGTGTTATTTCTAAGTTCTGCGCGAGTATATAATAATAAAAGTGTAACATCGCCAATCACATGATGACAGATTTAAGCAATATCGACATACCCTTGCACCCCCTGTAACCGGAAGCCGAAGTGTGCTTGCCCTTAGAGATTCAATTGCCCCAAATAATGAACTAGAACTTTCTGCGTCCACTGCTACCCATTGTTCAAGATATGACATCTGCAAGAACATAAATTTCACCCACAAGCATCAATCAACCATACTCAAACATTTCTAAGGAAAATCATGTTTTAAAATATGCAGAATAAAAGATGAAGATGTTAAAAAATGCAACTGATTCTTATTCAAATCCTTGGGTAGGCAACTTATATAAGTCGAGGATGATCAACCAGTGAGTGTGCAATAAAAAAGCTATTCTGAGATTACTAAAATTTTAAAGGTCTAGTGATAGTAAAGGTATGAGTACCCGTACCAAGTCGGTCTGAATTTTTTATTTCTTTTATCTGGAAATTTTACTTGGACCCCAGTTAGCCCGTGGTTATATTATTGATATGCTCAAAAAATACATCCTATGATCAGGAGTACTACTCCATTCTCCGAAGTAATCTATACATTTCAATGAAACAATCAGTGGGAAGATTGTATACAAGAAAGAGAAAAACTGGGATCTGAAAATAGATGTTCTACCATTTTTTGAGTCCAAGTCTTGGCTGTCAAGAAAGATCAAGTTTGGCCAAGATTCAAATTTCTTCAGGCATGGCTTTCCCCCTGCAAGAGCGTCTGTTTTTGGTGAGGAGGGCAGTAGTGGCAAGGAGATCAGCAACTGTGTTGTTTTCCCTGTAAGTATGGATAAAAACTGCTTTTGTTTTGATGGCAAGGAATTTTATAGCTTGGATCAGGTAAAAGATAGACCAAGGAGTCTTTATCTTGTTGTTTTTGCAATCTATAATAATCTTGGAGTCTGATTCTACGATGATATATTTGATCTTCATCAGATGGCTTTGAAACATTCCATCTGTTAAGTTTGCCTCATATTCTCTATCCCGGGAAGTTTCTCAATCGAATTCAGCATTTCACGGAGTTTTTTCCCAATTTCAGTTTCGCTTCCAGCAAGGGGATAGACGTCTGAAGCTACGTCTGACAATGCTCTATAGTTTGGGAATATTTTAGGCAGACGTCTGGCAAATCTTCTTCCGATGTATGGCCCTGCTCTGCGTTTTGGGCAGATGTATGGCAGACGTCTGCCGTGTTGTTATTCAGACATCTTAGGCCGAATCTTGGCTGTTTCGGGAAATCTGTTATTTAGCCCTATCTGCCTCATACTATATATATTGTAGTTTGTAACCTTAATTGGAACCCTTTTGTATTCAGAATTAAGATAAAGGCTAAGGTTTTTGTTAGGGATTTTATGAGAGTTGATCCACCATTGTAACCCTCCATATTTATTCAATTAGTAAAATTTCTCCTTCGCCTATGGTTTTTCCCATAAGAGTTTTCCACGTAAATCTTATGTCTTTTGGTTTGTGCTTTATTTCCATCACTTTTGTTTATTTGCTTGCTTCTCTTTATCGTTTGTTTATTGATTCATGATCGTGTTTACCGCAACAAACTGGTATCAGAGCTACATTGTGATTGGGAAATTTGGTGTTTTGTTTGAACCATTAGGTCTTCGATCTCACGTTCTAAGTTTACGGTGGATAACGATACTTGTGTCCTCTTCCCCATCTTCTTAAATTGTGATCTTGAAGTTTTAGGATTTGTAAGCACTCAAAGTGTCTTCTTTTGATCATGCATCATATCTCCAACGATTCTCAAGTTCGGTATTGAGAGGTTTGATAGGAATATGAGTTTTAGTCTATGACAAGTTTGTATGATTGTCGTATTGACACAGAATAATTTGAAGAAGGCGATTCTTGGAAAGGATTTAAGACCTACCACTATGACGGAGAAAGCATGGGAGGATTTGGATGAAAAGGCTCTCACGGCTATCCAATTGTGTTTTGACAAACGAAGTTTTGCAAGAAGTTTTGCTAGAGAAGACAGTGACTAGTTTGTGGTTGAAATTAGAGCAGTTATATTTGAAGAAGTCTCACAAATTGACTCTTTTTGAATCAGCGTCTCTACACACTTAGTATGCCAGAAGGCTCTCTTATCAAATCTTATATCCGCCAGTTTAATTCGATCATTATATATCTGGATAAAATCGATATTAAGATTGATGATGAAGATCAAGCATTTTTATTGTTATATTCTTTGCCACCCTCTTATAAGCACTTTCTTGACTCCATGATTTATGAATGAGATCCCATCTCGATCAAGAATGTCAAAGAAAATTTGATGAATTAAGGAGAAAATTGACAGGGAGTTAACTTCTAGTGAAAGCGATGGTCAATCTTCAGGCTTATTTGTTCGAAAGCGAGCGGAAAAAAGAGATCCGGAAAGTAGTAAAAGAAGTTAAGGTCGAAGTCCAAGCATAAGAACTTGATCTGTAACTATTGTAAGAAGAAGGGACACTTCAAAATCGATTGTTTCAAATTGCTGAACAAGCAGAAGCATGAAGACAATCAGAAGGAGTCTTCAGCTGAAGCCAGTATTGCGGAAGAAGAAGGAGATCTACTTGTGGTTCTTGACAACATATATCAATCTAAGGACAAATGGATTATAGATTCGGATTATTCCTACCATAAATGTCCCAATAAGCATTTGTTCACCATCTATGAGTCTATTAATGGTGAAGTGGTTTTGATAGGCAACAATAGTTAGTGTCGAGCTATTGGTAAGGAGACAATCCAAGTCAAGATATTTGACGACGTTGTGAGAATATTAACGGAAGTTAGGCATGTACCTGACTTGAAGAAGAATCTCATCTTATTGAGTACACTCGACGTTAAGGGTTATAAGTTCTTTGCTAAAGGTGAAGTTTTGAAATTAACCAAAAGTGCTCTCGTCGTTATGAAGGGCTTGAAAATTGGGTCCTTATATGTGTTGCAAAGTTCGACGACTACTGGGTCGGCGACAGTTTCATCTTCTAAATCTATGTTAGATTCAGATATTACCAGATTATATCACATGAGGCTCGGGCATATGAGAAAGAGATATGACCGAGTTATCGAAGCAATGTCTACTTTGTGGTCAACGTACATCGAAAATGGAGTTTTGTGAGTATTGCATTTTTGGGAAGCTGGAACGAGTTAGTTTCAATTCGACGGTGCACAATATAAAATGTACTCTTGATTATATCCATTTGGATCTTTGGAGACCCTCTCAAGTTGCTTCCAAAGGAAACGGTGCAAAATATATGCTTACTTTCATCGGCGAATTTTTGAGAAAGGCTTGGATCTACTTCTTGAAGCACAAGAGTGATGTGTTTCTTATGTTCAAGTAATGGAAAACGTTGATTGAGAAGCAGACAGGCAAGCAAATCAAGAAACTAAGGACGGACAATGGATTAGAATTTTGTGGTAGAGATTTCAATAAATTCTGTAAAAACGAAGGTATTATTCGGTATCATACCGTTGTCCACACACCACAACAAAACGGAGTCAGGGACGCATGAATAAGACTCTTCTGGAGAAAGCTTGGTGCATGTTATTGAATGCATAGCTCGAGTTTTGGGCAGGGCGGTGAACACAACATACTGCGTTGTGAATCGATCACCTCACACATCGCTTGTTAGTAAAACACCGGAGCAGGTATGGTCTGAAAAGTACGCCGATTATTTTACACTTAAAGTGTTTGGTTGTCCTACATATGCACATTGCCATGAATGCAAGTTAGATCCTCAAGCGAAGAAATGCATTTTTCTTAGATATACTACCGGGGTAGAGACTATAGGTTGTGGTGTCCAAAACCTAAGTCGTCAAAGTTTTTGATTAGCAAAAATATCACTTTTGATGAGTCTACTATGTTGAAGCCGAAGAACGTGGAATCTCCAAATCAAGACGATACAAGGAAGGACGAGCCACAGATTGAAATTGAAGTCGGTGAAAGCTCGGATTCACAGAAGATCTCTCCTTCACCATCGTCTGATGAAGATCATTCCCAAAATGAGCAATATCTACTCACTCAAGACCAACAACAAAGGGACATTAGACCGCCATAGAGATATGACTACAATGATCTGTGGCGTATGCGCCATCCGTTGCAGAGACAGTTGATAGTAGCGATTAGCAAAGCTATAAGTTATCAAGAAGCTATCTCATCCGATAATTCAGCTTGTTGGCTAATCGTTATGAATGGAGAGATTGAGTCTCTTTACAAATACCCAAACATGAAAGCTCGTCAAGCCCGAAAGAGGAAAGAAAGTAGTTGGCTACAAGTGGGTTTTCAAAAAGAAAGGAGATCAAAGGGTTGCAGATATTCGATACAAGGCACGGTTGGTAGTTAAAAGCTATTCACGGACTCGGGAAGTGGATTTCAATGAAGTATTTTCTCCAGTTATAACACACACCTCTATTCATGTCTTGCTCTGCTTGATAGCTATGCAAGATTTGAAGCTCGAGCAGCTCGATATTAAGACCGCTTTCTTACACGGTGATTTGGTAGAAAAGATCTACATGTAACAACCCGAAAGTTTTGAAATTGAAGATAAAGAAGACCATGTTTGTTTGTTAGAGAAATCTCTCTATGGTTTGAAGCAGTCTTATAGACGTTGGTATAAGAAATTTGACTCCTTCATGAAAAATATTGGGTTTACGAGAAGTAAGGGCGACAATTGTGTTTATTGCAAGGTCACCGATGGTTCTTTTATATACTTGTGTTTTTATGTTGATGATATGTTGATAGCAGCAAGATATATGGCTGATATTCAGAAACTTAAGGAACAGGTGAAAGGTAGGTTCGAGGCCAAAGATTTGGGAGCAGCCAAGAAAATTCTCGGTATGGAAATTAGGTGCGATTGCAATGGAGGTAAACTTTACTTGTCTCAACAACGATATGTTGAGAAGGTTTTGGAGCATTTTGGCATGGCAGATGCTAAATCAGTAAATACCCCTTTGGCAGCTCATTTCAAACTTTCAACTCATTTATCACAGTAAACTGAGAAAGAAATTAAGTATATGTCGCATGTTCCTTATTCGAGTGCGGTGGGCAGTATTATGTATGTCATGGTTTGTATCCAACCTGACATTTCACATGCAATTAGTGTTGTTAGTCTCTTTATGGCGTCTCCTGGTAAAGGCCATTAGCAAGCAACAAAATGGATTTTACGATACCTATAAGGTACGTATGATGTGGGGTTGGAGTTTGGAAGGAACGGTGACAGTTTGGTTGGTTTCAGCGATTCTAATTTTGCAGGTGACCTCGACAGGCGAAAGTCGATCACCGGCTATGTATTCTCTTTAGGAGAATGTGCCATTTGTTGGCGTGCTTCGTTACAACCTATGTTAGCGTTGTCTACGATGGAGGTAGAGTATATGACTGTTGTTGAGGCCTTTAAAGAAGCAATCTGGCTGAAGGGACTATTTTTGGTACTTGGTATCCAAAAGAATATTATAATAGTCTATTGTGATAGTCAAAACTCGATTCATTTGACAAAGGACCAGATGCATCATGACAGAACAAAGCACATCGACGTTCGGTATTGGTTTGTTCAGAATGTCGTTGAAGAGGAAGAGATAATTGTAAAGAAGCTTGACACAACGGATAATCCGGCCGACATGTTGACCAAGTCTCTTTCGTTTGTTAAGCTTGAGTATTGCTTGAACTTAATTGGAGTGTGTAGCACTCATTGAGCCCTTTAGAGGTTTTGTGGAGAAGGTGGAGCTACTACTAATATTATGAAGGAGTTTTGTGACGAATGCGAGGCAATGTGGAGATTTGTTGAGTTTGCCTCATATTCTCTATCTCTAAAAGTTTCCTAATCGAATTCGTCATTTCACGGAGTTTTGTTCCAGTTTCAGTTTCGCTTCCAGCAAGGGGTCAGACGTCTGAAACTTAAACTTCAGACGTCTGTCGACGCTCTATAGCTTGGGAATATTTTGGGCAGGCGTCTGGCAAGTCTTTTTCAGACGTATGGCCCCGCTCTACGTTTTGGGCAGACGCCTGCCGTGTTGCTCTTCAGACGTCTGCGCGCATCTTGGGCTGAATCTTGACTATCTTGGGAAATCTGTTATTTAGCCCTATCTGCCTCATACTATATATATTGTAGTTTGTAATCCTAATTGGGTTAACCCTTTTGTATTCAGAATTAAGAGAGAGGAGGATAGGGTTCTTGTTAGGGATTTTGTGAGAGTTGATCCACCGTTGTAGTCCTCCATATTTGTTCAATTAGTTAAGCTTCTCCTTCGCCCGTGGGTTTTCCCGTATGGGTTTTTCTCGTAAATCTCGTGTCTTCTGGTTTGTGATTTATTTCCATCCCTTTTGTTTATTTGCTTGCCTCTCTTTATCGTTTGTTTATTGCTTTGTGATCGTGTTTGACGCAACACCATCAAGTATGGCTTTGCATTCAGCTTCAAGGATACTGCCTTTTCCATAATGAAACCTTGAGGCAAATAAAATCCTGCCCCTGTCATCTCTAAGAACTGCACCTCCTGATGTAAAATTACTATTGTTTTTTTTGCCCCATCAGTATTGAGTTTGTGTTGCTGAAGAGGAGGAGGTTTGTTCCAGTTTGTGAAGGTGATGTATTTTGCTACCTTTTCATTGCTAATGTCAATGTTCAGGCCCAAGTTATGAAGTATATCTATAGTTTTCTTGTCAAAACCTTGAGAGCAGTTTGCTTTGGCAGTGTTCTTGATATCAGAAATTACCTGATCCCAAATCGAATGTGTTGAGATTTTTTTCTCCTGATATCTTGCTTTGCATCTGAGTTTCCATATATTCCAGCATATTCTATGTGGCAGCCAAGTAGCAATCTTTACTGTTAAGCTTTTTTGATACCAGAATGAAAATAGGTCATGAATGCAGTCAAAAGTGCTAGAATAGCTTGATATGCTGAAGGTCTTATGGGCTTGCTCCCATAACCAGTTAGCAATATCACTTTTAAGGAAGAGATGCTCAGCATCCTATTGATGTGGGTTAGTACAACATGAGCATTTGCTAGGCATAGCGAAACCAATGCTTCTGACTTCAGAGTCCAAGGGCAGTGCTCCTGAGAAGAGTTTCCAGCTGAAAATCATAATAACTATAGGAATTTGCTTGTTTTTCAGGAATTTGGCAGAAGAAGTCTGTATACTGTGGCTTCTTATGTAATCCCATGCTGAAGAGAGGCTGAATTCACCAGAATTAGTTAGTTTCCAGATTAGCTTATCTGGAGCAGAAGAGATATAATTTTGACTTAAAATTTCAGCTAGGGTGTCATCAGATAGGAGGCCTTGAATAGTAGAGAAGTCCCATCCAATAGCAGATAAGATAGAATTAATAGGAAGATGGGTGACTGGCTGGCTTATGAGACTCTCTAGAGTATGATCTCCTTGCAGTTCTGACTCCAAAAATCATTGTTACCTTTGTCAATAATCCATTTGATGAGGGTGGTCATAACTGGCAGGGTACTGAAAATTTTCTTCCAGGTGGCAGAAGCAAAGCTTGAGATCATATTTGAGATTCTACTGTATTTGTCTTTTAAAAAGACAGCCCAGAGACTATCTCCTTGCAAGAATTTCCAAGTTTTCTTCATGGTATAAGCTCTTGCAATTTGCAATGTTGGAAATTGAGATCCGGTCCTCCTTTATATGTCTTGCAGATATTTTTCCAAGAAATCCAGTGATGATGTGTGGTGCCTTCACCATCATTCCATAAAAATTTTGCTATCAGAGATGAAATTTTGTTGAGGATAGTGATGGGGGGGTTGCAAGAGGATAGTATATGAAGTGGCATAGACATCAGAACATGTTTGATCAGAATAATTCTGCTAGCTTGTGAATATATATATATATATATATATATATATATATATATATATATATATATATATGTGTGTGTGTGTGTGTGTGATTATCTTCAGCCATTGCAATCGGGATATGTGACATTGTTCTCTTGGCATTTACTTGTGATCTAAAATGGCAGTGTATAGTAAACCATCTCTTCGGTTGTTACACCACATGATCTCTTTCATCTCCATAGTTCCATATGAAAAGAAGTTACTGTTGTAAAAACTGCAAGGTGATCCTCCTGACGATGAAGGAATCACGCAGGTACATCCCAACAAACAAATGATATAGCTCAGCAAAATTAAAACAGGATCCGGCATTTTAGGATCGAATGAAAAAATATAACTGACAGTTAATCAAACTATTCAAAAAAGAGCACATCAAGCAACTAGCAAACACAAGAATTTACTCAGGTTCGGCCCCCAACTGAACCTACTGCTCCAACCGCGACGAGAAAATTCCACTAGAGAAAGAATTGCTTGAGATACACCGACTCCTTCGACACCCTTTCAATAGAAAGCAAATCTCTCGTTCCCCTCTGTCTCTCTCTCTCTGTGCACACTTGCAGAGACCCTTGACTACATTGTGATTAATCTTTTAATGGATTCCTCAATTATCGAACATAAGGCTCCCATATATATATAGGAGATAGGATAAGGACAATAGGTAGATAGATAAGACCAAACTGAGAGAGAGAAAAGAAAAAGTCCAAACATCCTTTTCTCTTTTTGATTGCACCCGAACCCACTCAAATATGTTACTGCATGTAACATATGGGCTTCTATAAAAAGCCGAAAGAGGAGTGGGTATGGATCACATTCACTCGCTCCAAGCACGTGCCAATCAACCAGCTGACACGTCCCAATCATCGCACACTACGCGCACGCCACGACGCGGCAACCAACACAGGTCGTCATGAGTCCAAGCCTTGCACGCCCACTAACCGCGAGCTGCCACATCGCCCCCACATCTGCCTCGCACTCGAGTTGCGCTAGGCGATAAAATCATTACCAACACAGGCGACGCATGTGCCGTCTCGGGCTCAAGCTCACATGCTACACACATGCCTCGCTTGTAGGCTTCTAAACCGGGACTGTTTACTGTTGGGATTTTAGGCTTCTGCTCGAGTTCTGAATTTGTGCATCAAAAATCAACAATCTCCATCTTGATTCAAAATTCTTCATAATCTCAATACTTTCTTGAAAAACTTTGGAACTCTGTTCTCGTCTAAATGACCCTCAAGATCTACTAGGCAAATCAAGTCAAAGCATTGTTTGACCTGATATCTGAAGCCATCTCTGCATTAGTCGGACTCTCCATGAGCACCCACTTCTATAATAGCATGAACTTTCTTCTCATCTTTCAAGAAGAACACTATCATCTTCTATGGAACACCCAAAACATCTAACAATTTTTGCAAATAGATGACCTCTCTAACCGCCTTCAAGACGGTAATCAAAACTGCCTCCATTGTTGATAATACAATGATAAACTGAAGCGTTGATCTTCTGGCACTGTGTCAATGCCCAACGTAACCCGTCCTCGACCATCATCTGGCCTTATTACCAGTGGTCAATGATGATAATATTGCACAAATTTCAAAGTGTGCCTCTAATGGAGTAGACACGGGCTTGGTCTTCTCCCTTCCATATCGAGCTAGAACTTGCTGCTTGATACACTGCTGCAACTGACGACACTTCCTATTCCTGACATTCTCCGTGTCAAGAACCAAACCTGCAGACTTCCTATCAAACTCCCGATCCCCTTGCCTTGGAGACTTGTCCCTAGCCACTCCTGTGCGTTTAACTCACATAGAATTCTACACCACGGGCTGCACTAGACTCTCCATCTGAATCGAAATACCGACCACCTCATCTCGAATCAAAACCTGGACTGGAACTTCAAACTCCACCGTGCTTGGTGGCACAACAGTTCTCTGTTCACCATCTATCTGAGTCTTTTTGCTTCGAAAGTTCACAGACTCGTTGATCAGAAATTGGCTGATTACAATAATCTCAGGACATCATGACCTGTACCCTTGGCTCTGCACGTACGGTCAACTCCCTCGGCCCCTCGATGCATCTTGGAACATGAAACCCTAAGTAATCTCTAGCCCCTCTAGTCCACATTTTCTCAGGAATTTTCATATCTACGGCCGTCGATGGTGAGTACTGGATGAGGTACTCGGCGGTAGATAAGCTCCAACCTGATGCCCTGATACCACTTGTTGTAAAAACTGTCGTTTCGTGCAGTGATCCTTCTGACAATGAAGGAATCACACAGGTACAACCCAACAAACAAATGATATAGTGCAACAGAATTAAAACAGGATCCGACGTTTCGGGATCGAATGAAAAGATATAACCGACGACTAATCAAACTACTCAGAAAAGAGCACACCAAGCAACCGGTAAACACAAGAATTTACCCAGGTTAGGCCACCAACTGAATCTACTCTTGCAACCGCGACGAGAATCTTCCACTAAAGAAAGAATTACATGAGATACACCGACTCATTCGACACCCTTTCAATACAATGCAAATCTCTCGTACCCCTCTCTCTCTGTGTGTGCACACCTGCAGAGACCCTTCACTACATTGTGATTAATCTTTTGATGGATTCCTCAATTAATGAACATAAGGCTCTCATATATATAGGAGAAAGAGTAAGGACAAGAGGTAGATAGATAAGCCCAAACAGAGAGAGAGATAAGAGAAAAAATCCAAAAATCCTTTTCTCTCTTGGATTGCACCCGGACCCACTCAAGCATATGTTACTGCATGTAACATATGGGCTGCTATTAAAAGCCAAAAGAGGAGTGGGTATGGGTAACATTCACTTGCCCCAAGCACGTGCCAATCAACCAGCCGACACGTCCCAATCATCGCACGCTATGCGCACGCCACGACGCGGCAACCAACACAGGTCGTCATGCGTCCAAGCCTCGCACGCCCACTAACCGTGAGCTGCCATGTCGCCCCCGCACCCTCCTTGCGCTCGAGTTGCGCTAGGCGATAAAATCATTACCAACACGGGCGACGCCTGTGCCGTCTCGGGTTCAATCATGAGCTCAAGCTCACGTGCTACGCACATGCCTCGCTTGTGGGCTTCTAAACCTGGGCTGTTTACTGTTGGGCTTTTGGGCTTCTAGGGGGCTCTGAATTTGTGAATCAAAAATCAACAGTTACCTCATGATATTTGGATCATGGACTCATGGTCTTTCTTTTCTTTGAAAAGACCAAATCATGGATTTTATATTAAGTTATATCATTTAGCATCGTTATCAATCAATAGACTCTATTCCATTTAGCAAACTTGTACCCTTTGGTCCTTCAAATTTTCTGACCTATAACTCAGTTATACCAAAAGTTTTCATGATTTTCATGAAAAAAGTTGGGTTCTTTATTATCAGACAAGGTTTAATAAACAGATATACAATTTTGATCATTTGCTTAAATCCCCAAAAGATATTAAAGACACATGCATGACATGAACAAAATGTAATGCCAAGCATCTTGAATGCAGTAGGTCAACACATCCCTCCTACTGTCCTGCATTAACCTCAGACTACTGCTGCTGAGTACCCTGAAGCCCCTTATGTACTACTCATTTTTATAGGGAACCGGATGTTTGGATAACTTCACAAAAAGAAAATGGTAATGCCCTTTTATCTTAGCTATCCAGATAAAAGTTAAGCATAAAAGATGACAACATGGACAATTAGCTCAAATTCACTTAAAGAAACTATAGTTATAAAGACATGGTCTGGAGCATCTATTTTTTATAATGCCATAACAATGAGAGTAATGCCAAACGCCATATCACATTATGATAGTAGATATTCAGATAGGGAGCAAATTTGGCATTTAGTTTCTCTAAGCATCCACAACCATGGAAATTAATATTCCCAGCTTCTGGAATAAATTATAAAAGAAATGATGACTAAATTTGATGCTTTCCTTATGTTAAATACTGTAAGCAAAAACAACCGTCTATCAAATACATTTCAGTATGCCAACAAAGATAAAATATTGAAAAATTATCAAGAAATTTTACCTGGTTTCTCAGAATTTTGTCCAACTTAATCTCTTGCCTCAGGTTTTGCACGCAGCTCCTTTTCAGGATGACAGATTCGCGCAATTCTGCAGTAGTGTTCCATACGTTGTAAAGTATATTCTGTTTCATTTATAAATAAAATAAAAGGGTCATCATGCACCTGCCTGAAATCCAATCAATCATAGTGTGGAAATTGAGTTGTGTTAATATGCAATCAAGAAAGCACATTGAGAAATCGATCCTAAGCTTTCGAAATGACTTTTCTATGCAATAAGAAGCATGGCTCCCTCTGATGCATTATTTTTCAGTTTCAATGAAATAAAGTTTTGAACAACATAAGGTGTTTCAAATAAATCAAAGATAGTAAACAAAAGGCAGAAAAAGAAATTCATATAAAGTGTGTTTCAAATAAATCAAAGATGGCAAACAAAAGGCAGAAAAAGAAACTCGAGGAACAGAAAGAAGTCTGGAAATTTTGTAACAATAATCAGCTCCAGCCTTGCAAAGTGAAATAATGGCTAACATGCCAATATGAAGGTTATTTAAAATTAGGTAATTTTTCAAACAAATTGCTCCATATCAATCCTCAGATGATAACTTGTACTGTACGAAGGCAAAACTTTCAGGAATGACCAAGACATGTTGTTTACATGATATGTCTTAAGCAATTTCCAAGAGAAGAATATCAATATAGCACAAGCAATTAAAATGGAAGATCACTAGTTTTTACCTCTGTCCTTATGTTCTGGTTGAATAATGCATCTAGTGATTGCGCATTTACGAAGCGCCACTGCAAAACCCTATTGTAAAGCAGTCGCAGCTGATGAACATCATCTATATGGTTTGCGCTCTTCTTCCCTTTTTGAGCATCAACGATATAGTTGATAACAGATGGCCTTGCAGATGCTCGCATTGTTCTATAGCTTGAGGAAGCGAAAGGAGGCGACACCCTTGCTTGAGGAGGATTTTGCATTACCTTTGAGGTTGATGATGGTGTAGAAGTATTTAAACCCAAACTTGTATCTTGCTTTCCTCTCGCATTCTCATCGAGCGAAACTTTTTTGACCACCTCATTTCTCGATTTTTGAACAGATATGGACATTCTTCTTGGCGAAACCCCTCTTTTTGGCATCGACAACGACATAGATTGGGAAACCTTATCTCCCAGATCTCTGCTTCTTGACAAGTTGCTAGAAGCCACACCAGGCCACATTTTTTGATCTACGAGTCTCGTATGTGGGTTATCTACAGGTTTTGAATTCTCCAAATGATCTGAGGAATTCCTGCTTAAAGGGGTCTTCTTCCTCTCAGTCATCACATGGGCCACAGGCTTCAATGCTTGATCCAAGGAGGCATTAACGACCATCCTATCCCTAACAGCAGTGGAGATAGATTTATCTTGGAAAGAAGATGAAAGACTTCTAATTGGAGGCCATAACCGAGTTGAAGACTTTTGCATCTCCACAGTGGAATCATGAACTGGTGTTGTCGACCTTGAAGATGGAGATGAGCGCATAGAAGGCTGATAAGACCTTGATGGAGTAGCTGTTCTCCTCTCAGCTGATTGGGATCTCTTAGGGAGCAAAGCTCCAGGGGCATTACGACTAGAAGCATCTGGAGATGGGCATCTTCTAGGAGTACTTGTATTGAGCTTACTTGTTGTGATATCAGACTTGTATCGTGAAGCAATCTCTCTTGTTGGAGGCTTTCGAGCAATGGGACCAGCATTGTTTTTCTCAGAAGGACCTAAAGGTGGCCTTGGTGTGTCTTCTGTATGGGTTTTCTTCAGATGTGATAAACCCTTCAAAGAATCCATGTGCTTATCCATCCACAAAACCTTCCAAATTAAACCATGATGACGGTTTTTTCATAAATCTGTCCACTTGCAGTAATAGAAATACACTCGCAGACCTGCAACACAATACATAGTATCAAAATTCAGAAGAACTGCATAATCACACTAAATGGAATATATCTTCCACCATGAAAGAGAAGAAGAGAAGTCAAAAGCAACTTCTTTTTATGTTCGAACATACGAAAATATTACAAATGGAATATATATGGAGCAAGCAAATTCTGACAGGACCGGTGTGTTACTGCTGAAATGGGGAGAGGAATCTATTGAAATCAAGTTGGCCAATATCGTTTAAGGCACCTGTTTCAGGTACTGACCTGAAAGGGTATTGGGAGATAAATCTTTGTTCTGATGGACTTGTACAAAGCGGGCACTGCTAGTATATCAAATTAACTGAAGCTAGAAAAATTCCATTCTCTCAAAAGAAGTATGCAACTGGCCAAAGTTAAAGATAAAATGTAGAGGTAATGATGGACTAAACCCACAAAGCGTAAGCACACAAAAAGGAGAATTGGTAATGCAAGAATACATATGAAATGGGAAATCTAATTCATCACAGTAACAGATTCAGGATATTTGCACTTAAAGCAAAAAAAAATCACGAGTAGAAAAATCACACACCAAGAAAAGATATCCCCTCACAATATGAAGGAAATAAAATGAGAAATTTGGTATTTTGCTACAACATAAAGGACCATAACTGGTAGATAAGTTATGACATAATCCGGGATGATAGGCCTACAAAGAGATTTCAGAGAGCATTTAACCAATGCTGGAGCCCATATGAAATGGGTGTTGTTCTAAATTCATCCCAATTCCATTACAATTGTTTTCCCGCATTATGAAGTTTAAACCAAATTTAATGACAAAAAGGGGAAAGCTAACTTTTCGATACAGATCAGTAACACAAACATAGAGGAAGATCTGTAAAATAGAATTCAAGCAATGAACCAACAATTACCCTATCACACAAATATATATATATATATATATATATATATATATATATATATATATATATATATATATATATATATATATATATGCCTTTTTTTCTACATACCCTTGAATGATGCATTGGACAGAGACCTGAAGAGAAAGAGAATTTGTGCAATGCAGGTCCCCATATGAATAGGTTGTCCAAATTCATCCAATAACCTCAAACGCTAAAACAAAAATTTTAAATTATTTTACAGTGGATTCATGGTATCAACTATCAAGAGAGCAGGCAAGAGGAAGGCTGTTGGTTAACAAGAGAGGGAGCAAGATGTGTGTGAGACCATCCCAATGCTACAGCTGGAAGAGGTAGCATGTTCTTCTAATATTTTAATAGCATTTTAAAAAAACAAATAAATTGGGGTTTGTTTGTCCTCCGCTCTTCTCACGAGGGTGCCATGTTCTGGAAAGCATACAGGAGTTAATAAAAGATGAAAATGTGTTAAAATAGTAAGTAAAAGCTAGGGTTTTTACCTTTCGATTCTGATCTTATTTATCTATTTATGGTAAAAAAAATTGAAGGTTCTATGATTGTCGGATTCACGTGCAGGTGCTGATAACTCAATAAACGGTCCATCCATCCTAAACGTTAAAAATTGGATTTTGACATCTAGTAAAGGTTCATCGCCTAGGGATTTGGCTGCTTTCTTCACTGACAAAGTTGTAGAATTCAATAAAGGAGACGATACCAAACCTCAAATTGAAAATCAACAAAACCTCAAATTACATACAAAAACCTCATATTCCCAAAATTAGACTAGCAGAAGCAAGAGATCCTGAATTCAAGCTAAAATTACCATAAATCTACGCGAATCAAAGTAATAAACGATCTTAACAAGATAAACCTGAGCTAAATTGCATACCTCGAATTCGCCCACGATATCAGAACTCCAACCAAAAATCGTCGATCTCAAAGCGAAAATTCTGGCAAAAACTGAGACCTTGCAGCGATCAGCGATCTTTTATCCCCCAAGAAATTAAACGAAATGTCCAGGGCTTTTTCCTCAAAGAAAAAAGGGAAATATTTGAATTTTTCAAAGAGAGAAGAAGAAAGCACCGAGGATTTTTCAGTTAAGAAAAAGGCGCTTACGAACATGAGATCTGGTAACCGCCCCTTAAGCTCACCTCCTCAAACCGTTACCATATCGACACGAACTGTGGCGTCGCACTACTCACCGTAAGTTCAACGGAGGTGACCAGAACGGACCTTTAGCTACTTAATTCTCCGTAACAGCGACGCAACGAGCCAACGGTTGCCTCTTTTGACGGAGTCTAACTCTAACGGCGACCACGTAAAGATATCTGCACCGAAGCATAACCTAGCTAATATGTTCCCACTAAATAAAACAAAGAATAGATAAGGGTCATGACTCATATATCTATCTATCAACTATTTTAACCACAAAACTTATGGGTAAAAATGGAATTCGATGGCAAAATTCAGCTACCATTGCTTTGTACAATACCATATAGAAAAGAGAAACTATTGCGGAAATTTAAAATAAAGAAAACCTAGCCAAATTATGGACCCAGCTAATCATTGGTTAAAAAAATTGAACTTTAAAATACCTCATTAAACATAGCTACTCATTTCTCCGTTTCCTCCACCGTTATTCTCGCTGACTAGGCATAAAAATAGAAAGAATACTAAAATAGGCATTGAAATAAGGAGAGGAGGAGGAGGCAATGAATAAACGAGTGGAGGAGTGGAGGAGTGTTTACCTCCATCTTCTAATTTCTTAATATTTTCCATGAGTACCATTCCATGACTCCCAAGAATAATCTTTGAGGGAGAAAAACATGAAAAACGATGAGAAAAAGTTGAAGCACGGAAAAAAATTAATTAATTTTACTGTCGAGTATTTTTCCAAACCTAACTCTTCTTTTATCTCCATAGATAAAAGTATATCTTTATGACAGTTGTATTTGATTGTTCATATCTGTTGTTTCTGCTCATTTTTTATTTTATATACCTTCGCCCAAAAATATTTTTTTATTTCTCTTCTAGTTTTAATTTAAAAATAGTTTCTTTCATTAGAAATTATTCTTCGATTTTATTTTTGTTAATACATTTATTTTGTTCACAATTTAACTCTTTAGATAAATTTAAAACTTTAATACTCACGTGCATCACACATGCAAATACATTAGTCAGTAAGGAGATCAGATAGAAGATATAGGTGTTAGCGTATTTGTATCTGTAGTCATAACAGGATTCAAATACGAATACAGATAGTGATCAGAACAGAAAATATATGTATTTGATAAAAGCTAGATACGGATAAGGATATGAAATGAATATTGAAAAAATATACATAGGCCTAATAAAAGTAAAAAAAAAAATATTGTTGTTGTTATCGGATACAGATCCGGTTGCTAGCGGTGAATGTATATGGATACCGATAGTGTAACGACCGTGTTTTCTAATACTTAATAAAAAAAGGTCTTTTATTTAGTACCAAGTATTTATTTGCATGTTTCATTGATGGAAAAATATTTTATTTTAATGGTTTTATTTTTAAAATTAATTTTAGTAATTTTTAAAAGTATTTAAATATAATTAAAGGAATTTTATAAAAGCTATTTATATTTTTCCGGGCTTAAAATATTTTAATGAAATTTTATAATGTCTTGAAATAATTTATATATTTTTATTATTAATTAAAATGATCATTTCGAAATTAAAATGTTTTTAAAGATAAACTAGACTTTTAAATAATTATAATAACTAACAAATATTTTAGATATGGGAATATTATTTAGTTTTAACCCAAAATTATTTTTAAACTGAAGATAACAATAAAATAGATTTTCTGGTATTTTCTAGTATTTTTCCCATAATTAAAACTATTTTTTTACAAAAAATTTCATAACAAATTCGATTTATAAAAAAAACAGTTAAAGATTCAAAAAAAATTTAAAAAAATGTTAAATGGTGTGTTAACCTGTAAATTCAACGGCCCAGAAACGGCTGCGACGCCCACGTGGTGGGGACGAGGCAATGATTGCCTCGTGGTCTCCTTTCTCGTGACGAGGCAATGATTGGGGCGATCGCGAGCCATTGGATTTAAATCCAACGACCATGAGTTGATGGCGGCGGCAGCAATGATGCGGGCGTGATTGGCAATGATTGGGGTGATGATTTGGGCACGGATTTTTATGGCTCTGATAGGATTTTTGTAACAGCCGGAGATTTAATTGTTACCAGTTGAATCGCTATAAATACAGCCCTTCCCAATCACTTTTCTCACACCACGGAACTCCAAAAATTCTGAAAAAATACCCAGATCTTCGTCTCGACGACGTCGACGCTGTGGTTTCACCCAATCGTCGAGGAAAAATCAGAACGTAGATATTCGCATTTTAGTGCAACGAGACGTTACGGCTTTTTAAATCTTCACCTCAAAATAAAGATTGGATCTGCCTCTCACCATTTTCATCTATCACCTTCTTTCTTTTAGGTTTTTAGTGTAAGTCCATGTCATGCACCCCACGAACTTGTGGGGAGACGGAATATATGAAAAACGATTATCAAAGTTTCGTAACACAGACTTGAGCGCATGAATCGTTTCTAAACCGTTACTAACTAACTACGAGAGATTTAACTACTCGGATTCGAAGTTATACCTCACGTTACTTGTCCTTTGGGTCTTCATCGCCGTCCTCCACTCCTCGTAGGCTCCTTGGAACATCGGCACCTCAACGGCCTCCTCAAGTCAAAGACGATCCACCCGAGAGCTCCTACTCCAAGCTTGATCTCTAATTTGAGATAACTAGGTTGCTCAAAGTGCTAATCTAAGCTACCTAGGGGATATAGAGTGAGGTTATGGATGTATTAGTTTATCTAATTCTTGATCTCAACACATGAGAGGGGAGGATTAGGGTTTCAAGAGAGAATGAGCTTGAGGAGAGAGAAGGTGAGCATAAGAATTATATTGAATAATGAGCTCATTTGAATTTAACAACCATAACAATTTATCAAATAAATAATATAAATGATTAATCATCATGGTTGATTCATTCACCTTGTGTGATTCATCATATGACTCATTAGCTAATTAATGCATCATTTAATACCATGGATGAATCACACAAATGAGTCATTAAGCAATAAATGCTTATGCCACCTTAACCCCCAAGTCACCATGCTTCTAGAAGTTTTCCAGAAAATTACGAGAACGCCCCTCCAATCCGTGAAAAAACGGAAAAACTTTAGATTGTATAAATCCAATAACCCGATACTAGAATCTGGTTTAAACCAAAGCCGGCTAGTAAAAACTGTCCGAACGTTGTACGCGCGTAAACACACGTATGCGTCCGAACCCTTGTCGTAAAACCATACGACCTCTATATCGTTTCGCCTGGAGCAGGGAAACCCTCTGTGTGGGACTCTAAAGACTCGACACTACGCTGGCAGTGGGTTTAACTATAGACCGCAAGCGGCACTAGCTGTACGTAACGGTCCCCAGGTAGATATCGATAAGAAGGCCGATGAGGAAACCCATCCGAACTCCTACTGAGCCTGATGTGACAATCTCCGTACAGTCCGGTCTGTTCGCCTAAGACTATCGCATATCGAGCCTAGGGGGCGGCAAGCGTCAGTCCCCTAATAACGGTATAAGTTGTGTCGGAGCGTAGCTCATTACACCCTGAGAAACTACTGGAACCTACCAGTAAATCTCGCTTGCCCTGGCCAGGGACTTTGCGTAATGGCTCTCTGACACAGCGCGATATCAACTCCTAATACCGGGAGAGACGAATCCTGTCTAACCGCCACTGCTTCCAAGTGCTCGGGACTGCACCCAACTGCTACCTGTTTGCACGACTCCTTTGAGCCGTGGTAGGGTAGCAATCTAAGAACAGTGGGACACACTCGAGGCGAAGTAGCAGTGTCAAGTCTGCGGACTATGCTGTACTCATGTCACCTGAGAATTGTTAACTGACGACGGGTATAATACCAACCAACAGTTCCCCTGCGAGTCCTGTCCGGTGTACCCGTAACCTAACGAGCACCTGTATACTATCTCCAGTACGACGTACTGATGGCTGTGGGACAGACCATCTCCCCAACTGGGATGAGAAGCGTACACACTAGTCTACTCCGGAGTATCGATGCCCTGTCTCGATAATCCAACGACCAGGGACCTGTATAGGATGTTGCTTACAGACTACCCAGCCCCCACTAGTGTGATTGCCATCACAACACTGGTAATCAAGCAAAGATCCTATGGGCTCTACTAATATGTATAAGTGATACGTTATAAGAAACATATGCACATATTAAAGTAGACACAAACCAAGTAGCATACTACCATTTTTAGCAAGACTGTATATATATAACTGTGAATATCCCAAGCTTCCGTTAAGTAATATACAACCAAGTATGATACAATAATGGCCTCCAGTGCATATACACTAACAATCTCTCACTTGCACTAGGGCCATGAGCTGATATATCGTAGACCTATCATCTCGAATAGCCTCTCGAATTGCGTCTGAGGAATGACCTTTGTGAATGGATCAGCAAAGTTATTCTCCGTCTCTACTCTCTTTATCTCGATCTCCCGGCGATCTACGATCTCCCTGATCAGGTGATACCGCCTTAAGATATGTCTGGACTTCTGATGGGACCTGGGTTCCTTCGCTAAAGCTATAGCGCCGTTGTTGTCGCAATACAGAGGTATTGGACTAACACTGGTAGGAACCACCTGTGAGGAACTTCTTCATCCAGACAGCTTCTTTTGCGGCATCACAAGCAGCTATGTACTCTGCTTCCATCGTTGAGTCAGCAACGGTCTCCTGCTTGGAACTCTTCCAACAGACCTCCCCTCCATTGAGGGTAAAGACATAACCTGACATGGACTTGGAGTCATCCTTGTCACTCTGGAAGCTGGAGTCGGCAAAGGCCTCGATCTGGAGGTCTTTTCCGCCATACACCAAGAACATCTCCTTAGTCCTCCTTAGGTACTTGAGAATGTTCTTTACTGCTATCCAGTGCTTCTCCCCTGGGTTTGCCGAATACCGGCTTATAACGCTCAATGCGTATGCTACATCTGGTCTGGTACATAACATCGCATACATTATAGAGCCTACTGCAAAAGCGTAGGGTATAATCGACATGCGATCCCTTTCCAAATCAGTCTTGGAAGACATTTCTTTGGAGAGGGTGATTCCGTGACAAGCCGGTAGGTTACCGCGCTTAGAATCATCCATACTGAATCTCTTCACTATGGTGTCTATGTACCTGGACTGCGAAAGTCCCAACATCCTTTTTGATCTATCACGATAGATCCGGATCCCCAGAATGTAGGTGGCATCACCCAGGTCTTTCATGGAGAATTTATGTGATAAGAATCTTTTGACTGACTGTAACATAGGAATATCATTTCCTATTAGGAGAATGTCATCCACGTACAAGACGAGGAATACTACAACTTTCCCTACAATCTTACTGTATATGCATGGTTCATCTGGATTTTTGATAAAGTCGAATTCTTTGACAGCATCATCAAAACAGATGTTCCAACTCCGCGATGCCTGCTTTAGTCCATAAATGGACTTAAGCAACTTGCATACTTTAGCGCTGCTCCCACTCTGAATGAATCTCTCTGGTTGATCCATATAGACGCTTTCTTCCAAATTACCATTTAGAAAGGCCGTCTTTACGTCCATCTGCCAGATCTCATAATCGTGGAAGGCAGCAATAGCAAGAAGGACCCGAATGGATTTGAGCATAGCCACTGGAGAAAAGGTTTCGTCATAGTCCAAACCAGGTCTTTGACGGAAACCCTTTGCAAGAAGTCTAACCTTATAGGTTTCAACCTGTCTATCTACACCAATCTTCTTTTTGAAGATCCATTTGCATCCTACGGGTTTTACCCCATCTGGAGCAATGTCCAAAGTCCATACTTTGTTAGTGTACATGGACTCCATTTCGGTCCGCATTGCATCCAGCCATTTTACCGAGTTGCCGCTCTGAATGGCTTGCTGGAAGCTAGTAGGGTCATCATCATCAATGACGTAATCCTCTCTATCCCTATCTATGAGAAAACCGTAGTATCTCTCAGGCGGGTGAGACGGCTTACTACTCCTGCGGAGGGGTGCGGGAATGTCCTGTTCTTCTTGAATTTCTGGTTCTACCAAACTTTCAGTAGTAGTTTGTGGTTCTGGAATTTCTTCCAGTTCTATTTCGCTCCCACTTGTTTCCTTTTCTAAAAACTGATATTCTAGAAAATGGGCATTACGAGAAACAAAAACCTTTTGTTCCTCTGCGTAATAGAAATAATATCCCTTGGAGTGCTTTGGATATCCCATAAACTTACACTTTACTGAGCGTGCCTCGAGTTTGTCCGCATGCTGCTTTTTTAAAATAGCTGGACATCCCCATGTCTTAAAATGTTTTAGACAGGGTTTCTTCCCACTCCACATTTGATATGGTGTGGTAGGCACAGTCTTGGTGGGAACCTGGTTCAAAAGATATGCAGTTGATTCTAGTGCATATCCCCAGAATGATCGCTGTAACTCAGCGTTACTCATCATGGAACGAACCATATCCAATAGGGTTCGATTCCTCCTTTCCGATACACCGTTGTGTTGTGGTGTGTATGGAGGAGTAAGCTGAGAGAGAATTCCATTCTCTTTTAAGTAACTCAGGAACTCGGCACTTATGTATTCACCACCTCGATCAGATCTCAGTGTCTTTATACTCTTGCCTGTTTGTTTTTCCACTTCATTCTTGTATTCTTGGAATTTCTCAAAGGCCTCGGATTTATGCTTCATTAAGAAGACATATCCATACTTAGAGAAATCATCCGTAAAGTAATAAAGTAGGAATAACCACCTCGCGCATGTGTAGACATTGGACCGCACACGTCACTGTGTATGAGTCCCAAGAGCTCGCTTGCTCTTACTCCGTGTCCAGTGAACTGAGTCTTTGTCATCTTTCCTTTGAGACAAGATTCACAAGTAGCATAAGATTGATATTCGAATGGATTCAAATATCCTTCTCTATGTAACTTAGTCAATCTTCTCTCATTGATGTGACCTAGTCTACAATACCATAAGAAAGCCTGATTTATTTCTGGAGACTTTCTTTTAAGTGTGTTCTGGACATTGAAAACCTGAGCTTGACTCAATACGTATATACCGTTATCTAATGTACCTGACCCAATCAGAACTTGATTTAGGTGGATGTGAACTACATCGCTTATGAATGTAAAATCATATCTCTCTCTTGAAAGTGAGGATACTGATATGATATTACAAGTCATACTTGGTACATACAGACAGTTACGTAGAATCAATATCTGCCCACTTGTCAAACCTATGCGATATTCTCCCACTGATTCAGCATTCACAGTCATTCCGTTTGCTACTGTGAGAGACCAATCACCTACCTTTATAACCCTACAGTTTCTCAAAGCATGTAATGAATTACAGATATGAGATCCTGCTCTGGTATCTAGTACCCAGGAAGTAGAGTTAATTGACAAACAGTTCTTAATTACAAACACACTTGAGGCCGAAGCCACAACATGCTTCGTATCTGGCTTCCAAAGCCCTGCAATCTTTCTGCCAATGCCCAATCTTATGACAATAGGAATATCCCTCTTTAGCTACACCAAGTCCCGAAACTTTTGATCTTCCCTTTCTTCCTACTTTACTGGTGTAAGTAGAGGGTAGGGACTGTGGAAATAAGTCAACATATGACCTGTTTCCCAACGTAGTCTTCAGGTCCTTGAGCTTATGAATATAGCTAGTCATTGTAAGGACGCCGTTCCCTACAGATGACCCGACAGCCAACCTCGCTTGAATTAATTCGTTCGAGATCTCATATCTTGCGATATGAGACTGCTCTCCATATAAATCTTTGTTATGGAGAAAGATGGAAACTAAGTCCATCTTCTCGTGCTGCTTCTGGTATACACCATCAACTGAAGCTAACATGAGGCACTTAGCTTTCGCTTTATCCTTTTCCCTTGTTTGACGGATATCCATATCCGCGACGGTGGAAACTAGACCTGGGACGGCGGAATCGTGAGTAGTAATAGGGTGGTCCAGCTTGTCATAGGCAATGGACATCTGGACAGACCTTTGCCAGTCATATAAATCAGATTCAGTCAAATTGTTATCTAGATGTAACCTAGTCGTGGTCACAAGGTCGCTGCAATTAGAGAAAGAGAAGAAAACATTTTAGCATGATGCTCTTTCAAGTTTAGATTGGTTTTTAGTTTATCTAAACTGGATGGCTCCCACTGTTTCTCGAATCCTTCCTCAAACCATAAAAGAAGAATTAGTCAGGACAATTCTCACCGTACAATACTTGCTTAACCGTTCAGCCAGGCCAGTGTCGATACTTCGAGAGAGTTTTTCCAACGCTTTCGCGAAGTTCCTTAATTAAATAACCTCTTTTCTTTGGGGGCGTAGCCCCGCTGACACCTTTCTCGACACCTACTTGGTTTATAGCATTGATCGTTAAGTGACGAATCTCCTGATAAGTAGCATGTACTCACAGTAGGATCGGGATCCAAATATCATCGTATGATAATGTTGAAGGAATCCTACCAACATTCATCAAACTCCAATTGGTATGCAACACTAGCAAATTTCAGTTTCTTTAGAAACTCCCGATATGGATTTTTGCCCCATGCTCTTATGATCTTGACTAAGGGCCAAAATGTCATAAGTCACATGTCAAGTTCTACCCGTCATTATCCAGGTTAATTTGAACCCACCCGTATATACTCTTGACTAAGGGCCAAGAAAAGTAATACGACTGTCCCAAGCCAACGCATCTATCTATGCAACAAATGAATACCCCAGCAGCTTCCAAACACTATGTCTTGACTAAGGGCCAAAAATACATAGCTTGAAAACTACTGAATACCCAAATGAAATGACGGAGAGCTACGAATGGTTTTGGTAAAACCGTGAACGTAGTGAACTTGATATAATCGAAGGAACCTGATACTTTTTAAAAGGAGTGGTTAAAGCTCCGCAATTAAAAATTCTGATCTTTTAAAATAACCGAGTGGTTTCTTTTAAATTTGTTCCAACGATTCAACTTTGGTTTATTTTCTTTGCATTAAAATAATGCGTCCCATCATTTATCCTATCATTGCAGAAAACAACGAAAATACCACGTCCTCTTAGGCCATCCGCATTCGCCACGGGGTCCCGTCATCACCCGTTAGGTTACTTAACTAACGACAGAGCGGGGGCTGAGCTAGCGCGAGTGTAAAACATAAGTGACTTCTAATAGCTATCAAATATAGATATTGTACATTCATCAGACGCAATAATAGGCATTCCGGATCACAGATGAACTTCATTGGATATACTAGCAATCCGCGTTTGCTTTGAGCCTGCAATAAAAGACAGATTACCCAGTTGTGATGAATAGCCATTACCCCACCCTAGACCCCTACGGGTACGGCAAACTACCCGCCAAGTACCCGAAGTGAAGTGGTCTCCCTCAACAACGTGAGTAGGCCACTAAACACTTCAAAGTACCCGGTAGTTTGTGCACTCCACCTTGGGTCTATCCTAGGAGCAAAAACAGTAAAAAAGAAATAATATAACGGTGGCTACAACCGCAACCTGGATGCGTCCCGCAAAAGAATATTACATCATATTACATTTATATCGAATGAATGAATATAAAACACATCTCAAACCCCGGCTAATCATCATAACATTCCAATTAAGTCCATATACACAAACAGTAAACATTACAGAAATGTGCAACCCCCTGCCAACCGACATACTAGCAGTTAGGGGAGGTTTACGAACACATTAAACATTACAGATAATAACCCGATTAGCAATTAATTTAGAACATCGATCGACTACCTTTATCCGTGTCTACCCCAAAAGCAAACCGGTACTGAAGTAACCTGAGTAGAAACAGAATATTCTGGAAAACAGAAAACCACAAAATATGAATTACTGAGCAAATCCGAGTCAACTCAGCGTTGACTCCGCCGCGGATCCGCGGCCAAAAGCACACTCTTGCCGCGGATCCACGGCCATCAAGCCGAGTTAGAACATCGTATTTCCCCAGTATTCTTATATTTCCCTGCTGTGAATTTTAAGGCATATCAAATATTTTTTTCGACACTTTTAAAATTAACAGAAACTTAGGGTATCCGGGGTTTCGTTTTCGCGTTTTCTGACGATCGAAGTTCTAATCAGTTGCTAACAAGCTAGTAATGGTTTAGTTGGCTCTGATACCACTGTAAGTCCATGTTACGCACCCCACGAACTTGTGGGGAGGCGGAATATATGAAAAACAATTATCAAAGCTTCGTAACATGGACTTGAGCGCATGAATCGTTTCTAAACCGTTACTAACTAACTACGAAAGGTTTAACTACTCGGATTCGAAGTTATACCTCACGTTACTTGTCCTTCGGGTCTTCATCGCTGTCCTCCACTCCTCGTAGGCTCCTTGGAACATCGGCACCTCAACGGCCTCCTCGAGTCAAAGACGATCCACCCGAGAGCTCCTACTCCAAGCTTGATCTCTAACTTGAGATAACTAGGTTGCTCAAAGTGCTAATCTAAGCTACCTAGGGGATATAGAGTGAGGGTATGGATGTATTAGTCTATCTAATTCTTGATCTCAACACATGAGAGGGGAGGATTAGGGTTTCAAGAGAGAATGAGCTTGAGGAGAGAGAAGGTGAGCATAAGAATTATATTGAATAATGAGCTCATTTGAATTTAACAACCATAACAATTTATCAAATAAATAATATAAATGATTAATCATCATGGTTGATTCATTCACCTTGTGTGATCCATCATATGACTCATTAGCTAATTAATGCATCATTTAATACCATGGATGAATCACACAAATGAGTCATTAAGCAATAAATGCTTATGCCACCTTAACCCCCAAGTCACCATGCTTCTAGAAGCTTCCCGGAAAATTACGAGAACGCCCCTCCAATCCGTGAAAACACGGAAAAACTTTAGACTGTATAAATCCAATAACCCGATACTAGAATCTGGCTTAAACCAAAGCCGGCTAGTAAAAACTGTCCGAACGTCGTACATGTGTAAACACACGTATGCGTCCGAACCCTTGTCGTAAAACCATACGACCTCTATATCGTTTCGCCTAGAGCAGGGAAACCCTCTGTGTGGGACTCTAAAGACTCGACACTACGCTGGCAGTGGGTTTAACCACAGACCGCAAGCGGCACTAGCTGTACGTAACGGTCCCCAGGTAGATGTCGATAAGAAGGCCGATGAGGAAACCCATCCGAACTCCTACTGAGCCTGATGTGACAATCTCCGTACAGTCCGGTCTGTTTGCCTAAGACTATCGCATATCGAGCCTAGGGGGCGGCAAGCGTCAGTCCCCTGATAGTGGTATAAGTCATGTCGGAGCGTAGCCCATTACACCCTGAGAAACTACTGGAACCTACCAGTAAATCTCGCTTACCCTGGCCAGGGACTTTGCGTAATGGCTCTCTGACACAGCGTGATATCAACTCCCCATACCGGGAGAGACGAATCCTGTCTAACCGCCACTGCCTCCAAGTGCTCGAGACTGCACCCAACTGCTACCTGTTTGCACGACTGCTTTGAGCCGTGGTAGGGTAGCAATCTAAGAACAGTGGGACACACTCGAGGCGAAGTAGCATTGTCAAGTCTGCGGACTATGCTGTACTCATGTCACCTGGGAACTGTTAACTGATGACGGGTATAATACCAACCAACAGTTCCCCTGCGAGTCCTGTCCGGTGTACCCGTAACCTAACGAGCACCTGTATACTATCTCCAGTATGACGTACTGATGGCTGTGGGACAGACCATCTCCCCAACTGGGATGAGAAGCGTACACACTAGTCTACTCCGGAGTATCGATGCCCTGTCTCGATAATCCAACGACCAGGGACCTGTATAGGATGTTGCTTACAGACTACCCAGCCCCCACTAGTGTGACTGCCATCACAACGCTGGTAATCAAGCAAAGATCCTATGGGCTATACTAATATGTATAAGTGATACGTTACAAGAAAGATATGCACATATTAAAGTAGACACAAACCAAGTAGCATACTACCATTTTTAGCAAGACTGTATATATATAACTGTGAATATCCCAAGTTTCCATTAAGTAATATACAACCTAATATGATATAATAATGGCCTCTAGGGCATATACACTAACACTTAGATCTATATATTAATCTTGAATTTTGCCTTAATATGATATTAAACTTAGCCTTGCATGCTCATATTATGATACCATCAAATTTGTAGAACTATAGCTAGATGTTGATAACCCACAAGGTAACGACCTACCCTACATGTACATATTGTTGAAGTCGAAAATTGCACCCCAGTTGACCAAGTCAAAGTCAAAGGCAACCCCAAGCCAAGTGGGCCCATGCCCAAGTCGAGTCCGAACATGAAGTGGCCGGCCCTCCCCTATGCCAAAATGAAATCATGTAATAATTAATTTTTATGTAATTTTTTATACATGAATGTATGCAAAATGAGCATAAAGCTAAATTTTTTTTAAAGCCCATGGCTTATGTGCAAAAAGAAATGGCACATGAGCCATGGGATGGGCAAAATGCCATTTTGTAAAACCCAAGGGGCTATATGTAAATGTGTAAGCCTATATAAGGCAACATGATGATGAATAAAGTATAGACTTTCCATTCCCCAAAAATTAGGGCCTGTGCCTCTTTCTCCTTCCTCAAGGTTCTAAATCCTTCTTCTTTCTTTTGAATTAAATCAAGAGTTTTACTCTTCCTTTTTCAAAACTAAATAGTTTTCACCATAAAACCCACAAAAGGGAACTTGGATCTACCATTAGATCTCAAAAAGAAGAGATTTTTAAAATCTCACATCTCTTGATCTTCAAGATCCTGCCAACAGAGGAGGAAGAAGGAGACTCATCTCCAGAGACCCCACTTTGGGGAAGAACTAGGGCTCAAGGGGAGAAACCCCTTCATCAGTTTCAAAATATCCTAGGAGTTTAACTCCTCATATATATATATATACATAGAATAATAAGTGTTCCTTTCTGGGAGTACAACTCCCATTGCAGGGACCAAGTCCCTTTTAGCGCCCGAGCGCCCACGTGCTGGCACGTGGAGCGCTAGCGCTCTTGCGCTCAGAGCGCTAGCGCCCGAGCACCTACGTGTTGACACGTGGGGCGCTAACGCTCAAAGCGCTAGCGCTCTTACGCTCATAGCGCTAGCGTCCGAGCGCCCACGTGCTGACACGTGGGGCGCTAGCGCTCAAAGCGCCCACGTGCTGACACGTGGGGCTAGCACCCGAGCGCCCATGTGCTGACACGTGGGGCGCTAGCGCCCACGTGCTGACACGTGGAGCGCTAGCGCTCAAAGTGCTAGCGCCTAAAGCGCTAGCGCCCGAACTCCCACGTGCTGACACGTGGGGCACTAGGGCTCAAAGCGCTAGCGCTCTTGCGCTCAGAGCGCTAGCGCCCAAAGCGCTAGCGCCCGAGCGCCCATGTGCCTGGCACGTGGGGCGCTAGCGCTCAAAGCGCTAGCGCTCTTGCGCTGGCGCTTTTTCCCACGCATCCTCTGGATGCCCTTTCTTTTTTTTTTTTATATATATGTATACACACACACACACACACATACTCTACAACACTCTCCCTCCCAAAAATTTTTGGGTCGGGGCGCTGCCCAGCAAGGGGGCTGCTAGCCCTCTTGACCCCCAGCCCGCTATCCGGGTAGCGGGACCCCTGTAAAAACTCTGCGGGCCCCCCGATACATCCAAAAACCCTCCAAAATACAACACCGCACATTGAGTTCGCATGACCAGTTTAACCCGTTAATCGGAGGTTCTCTTGCCCCAAAGGCGAGGGGTAATTAACGGCAGCTTAGTCCGCGGCTGCCGGAGATTCGGATCTCCATAATTAATAAACCCTAGCCTACCCTAGGCAGGGGGAATCTGTAATGCGCCTGACAAGCGCGCATGTATTCCCATCTCAATGGGGTGACGAAAAACACCCTACAGATTCTAGCACGCCCGGTGGGACTTATCTCTCCTCCCATATTTCGGGTTAAACTTTCATGCGAACTCAATCAATATACATATCGCTTGCCTGTACTGAAATCATGCTTCTGTTTGCAGGTTAACGACTTTCGAATGCAATCTCCAGACGCAACAAAATGTCTCCAAAGACAATCTCAGCTCTCGACACAACTCCCGTTTCCTACACGATGAAGATGGACTCCAGGACGGTCCTTCCGGCCAGTCTCGGGCGACAATGGGAGGAGGAGCCGCTACCATTTGGCTCTATTATGTTCGTGTCAGCTAACGCCGTTCCAGCTCCTCAAGCTCCGGTAACAGGCAAACCGGTCTCAAAGGGGAAAAGGCCAAATGTGGTGTTCTCGAAGATGCCCCAACTCAAATGCAAGTCGGTGTTTGAACGACTTTCCTTGGTCCCAGCCGGGGGCAAGGCCATCAACACTAGCAAAGCAACAAGGCATCTTGGGCAAGCTCCAGCGGCGCCTCTGACAATTGCTCGATTGGGTGTCTTCTCTAAACTCCCCGCTAATCGACTCACAATGGCTTCCTGGATAACGTACGCCCGCCAAGCCTTCAAAATCGAGAAGCTGAGGAAGAAAAGGCTCAGGTATAGAGCCAACAAAAGGGCTAGGGCTCCTGCTAGGCTGAACTTCATGAGGTTCGAGGAATGGGGTCACCCTGCCAAAGATAAAGGGACGGCTGGATGTGCAGTCCACACTATCTACATGGTCGGACATGAAGAAACGAACCCTTCTATGTTTCACAGCCAGGGTGATGATACGATTGACGCTACCCAGCATCGGCTTGATCTAAGTGATGAAGAGCCCGCTCAGGCCGATAAGCCAGAGGAGCCCGTGGTTCCTGCGGAATTGAGCTCAGGCAATAAAGATGACCCGGTTGTCAGAGCCGGAACTACAGAACAAGCATTATTCTAATGGTTTCAGAGGCAGCTTCAGGACAGGGACGAGAAGTTAGCCAAGGTACAGTCCAAGGTCGACGAATTGGCAAACGTCGTGGCAGATCTCGAGACCCAAGTAGCCCGATTACAATTACAGCAGAATCAAATTTTGGTTCATGAGCCAGGGATTGATATCCGGAGGCAGCCAACTGATATCCCCTTCAACCTAAGAGCGGAGCGCCTTCGCGAAAAACGGCCGCAATCAGCTTCCAGTCCTTCCAATACATACGCTGGGAGGGGGGGAATCCCCTCTGAAAGAGAAACTGGAAAAAGTCTATTCCTTCAAAAGGGAAAAAGTCCACAAGATATTCAGGGACGCCCTAAGAAACGGTCTACAACTGCCAGAATCAAAGAGACCACAAGAAGCGAATATGACTGACGACCCAAAATATTGCCCCTATCACAGGGTGATAGGTCATGCCATTGAGGACTACTTCGTCTTCAAAGATTGGGTCGAAAGGCAATACAAGACGGGAGAGATAGAACTGTCTAAAGGCGTGTTAGCAAACAATCAAGCTACGACCGCCGATTTCATACAAATGGAGACCGAAGCCTTTCGGGAACCTAATCCTCCCAGACATGTGCCATTATCTGAAAAGAGCGAACCAAAGACTGATCGGCCTCAAGGACCAGTATCAGTGAGGACACCTACTCTAATGGAGAGAAAGAAGAAGGTGTACTCCTTCAGGAGGGATGAGGTCCGCAATATATTCGAGGAAGCCATGAATAATGGTCTGCAATTGCCTATTCCGAAGAGGCCACATGAAATGAATATGACCGGCAATCCCGTATACTGCTCATACCATAGAGTGGTGAGTCATACCATTGAAGACTGCTGTGTTTTCAAAGATTGGGCAGAGGACCAATACAAGCTTAGAAAAACCTCACAGTCCTCGGATGTATCGGCAAGCCACAGAGCTACGGTCATCAATACAGCTCCGCCAAGATCAAAATTCAAGGAGCTGGGATAAGCAAAGATGACCACCACGTCGTTAAACTGGGAATAATCGACCTCTAAGTCGTTAAACTGGGAATATAAAAAAATATATATGTAAATAAACAAAAAAAAGTGTAAATAAAAGAAAAATGAAGAAAAGCCGAAATGATGGGGCAACTCGCAATAAAAATCAGTGAGTAAAATAAAGATGAAAATAAAGCCGAAATGATGGGGCAACCGCGAATACAAGCCGAAATGATAGGGCAATCGCGATCTTCGCGATAAGAAAAGCTGAAATGATAAAGCAATCGCGGTAAAACAAAAAAACAAAAACAAAACCAAAAAAAAAAACCAAAATCCAATTTCCCAAAATTCTCCCAGCCCTACGGCTAGTCCCCAAATTGACTACCATATACAATACACGGGCTCAAATAATTCTCATCATACCCATGCCCTACCGTAATCACCAGTTACGCGGTTGGTTTCCGCCCTTAGAATTATGTTCCATTGGGAAGACCCACTGATGTGTCCTCACGATGCATGAGGAGAACAAACCTTCGTGGGATCCTTACGACTCACAAAGGAAAAACACACTTGGGAGTCCTCACGACTCCTAAGGAGAAAATGCACCTATGGGATCCTTACGACTCGTAGGGAGAAAATGCTTTTATGGGACCCTTACGGCCCATAAAATTGAAAAGCCTTAGGTGATAGGAATCTAAACCTGTCTCCTAAGCCATCGCTTCCCAAATCCCAAACGGCGAATGATGAGTCGCTCCTGGTACCATATTCCGGTGCAGTGTTCATATTATAATATTGCATTATTTTATTCCCCATTCTTATTTATTTTACAAATAAACATGTGCTTTTAACCCATATCTGCTACATAGTTGCAGGTTACAGGTTCTCGGAACAAAAACAGTTCAAAAGATGAAAAGACGATACAAAGTGAGACTATGACCGATAAATGGTGGAATCTTGATCGTGCCTACATTTTGAGAGACATTGAAAACCAATGAATAAGTTCACAAAGAACAAAGGCAGCGCAAGGTTCAAGACTTCGACACGAAGCAAGCGGTAAAAGTCCACGACTTTATTCACTGTGGAAATCTGGATGAAATCTAGAAGACAATCTGAGAAACCAAGTGAAGAAACGAGATGAAAAATGCAACCAGAATCATCCATAGAAATTGCAGCTAAAGAAGCCCCTATACGGCCGCGGAACCGCGGCCAAACCTGCCTTCTGGCCGCGGTTCCGCGGCCATTGGAAGCGCATGTCGGTGGAAAATCTGTCAGCAAAGCCGTGCGTCGCCCGAGTTGGTGGAAAATTTCTATAGTCGCTGGCGGTGCGTTGACTAGTTCTTTTTTTAGGGGGTAAAACTGTAAAAGCAGATGTGAGTCGATTATAACCCTAGGGTTTTCTATGATCTATAAATAGAAGCCCTAAAATCTTTTTTAGGTTATGCCTCTTCTTGTGCCTCATTTCATCTATCTAAATTCAGATCTGTAAATTTCTGTAAAGAAGGAAGAGAGCATCAAATAAAAATTAGGATTAAGTTTTCTTTCTCTTTGCCTTAGCTAAATTTTATTTCCATGCCCCACGTAATTTCTTTCTTACCCTAGTATAGATCTTTATTCTCTGCCCTAGTTAGATAGTTAGAAAATGTTTTTCAATTCCCTAATGAGTGAGTAGTCTCCTCGCTTGTTAGGGTTAGATTTGGGGAAGGATTGAGAGATGAAGATCTCTCACCCCTTTCTTGCCCATCACACGTTTTTATAGGACTCCATGCATACATGCACACACCGCTTCCTACGGCATCCTATCCCACGAGGTAGCGGTGATACCGTAGTATAAACGACCGGTTAAGCATGTTTTCCATGGAGGTTAGGGTAAGAATTAAGAAAGGAAGGACAAGAACCTAGAGGAAGAAACATCGTTTCTTCTCGATGGTAATAATCTACTTTATTAATTGTTACCATAACACCTCATAGATCTTAAATAGGGCATAGAAAGTGGTGAGGAATATTGACTTTCCAAACTTAACCTAAACCTAACCCTAGCAAGATTTTAGTTTAGATCAAACTTAGTTTTTAGATTTAATCAATCCGACAACAATCGGAATTAACTTGTTAGAACAATTAGAAAATACACAAAATCCCTGTGGACCGACCCGTACTCACCGGCTAGCTACCAAGCGACGCTGTTCTTGATTGCGGTTATAAACAATTCTTTGAACAAATCAAATGGCGCCGTTGCCGGGGATCGAACCCGGGTCACCCGCGTGACAGGCGGGAATACCCACCACTATAAATATTCTTTGATCAATCAAATGGCGCCGTTGCCGGGGATCGAACTCGGGTCACCCGCGTGACAGGCGGGAATACTCACCACTATAAATATTCTTTGATCAAATCAAATGGCGCCGTTGCCGGGGATGGCGTGCTATTTTCTTTTTGCAATTTCGGGTTAATATAAAATTAAAAAAATCATAAAAACTGAAAAATAAAAAAATATAAAAATTTATCATCTTGTTATTTTGTGAAGGGTATTTTCGTATGAATTTTGCAGGATCGACGAACAAGTTCGGATCTGGAAAAATCCAGAGATCAAAACAGAAAACCCTAGATCTGAACAGCAGAGAAAAGTCAAATCAGAGGGGCAGAAAATTTTTTGGGAACTGAACTGCCGCCGCCGCCGCGTTTCCGCCGCCGCCGCGTTTCCGCCGCCGAAGTAGCGCTTTGACCGCGCATCCGCGGTCATTAGGTGACGTCATCATCAGAAAAAATCGCTGTAAGCTCCCTTGAACCTTCCTCTGAACCCCTGATATCTCCTCTGTAAAATTTGCCTGCAGGATTCTTTGCGCCAAAAATTTCTCCCCCTTCCGATAATTGATCTTGTGCAGGATTTTTTGCGCCGCGCTAAAAAATTTTTTTTGCAAGTGTTTGATTGTGTTTACTACTTTGCATATTTTAATTTGACTTTAAGGGGCTTGAAACCAATCCAGATTGGGTGGGTATTTCATCACCCTTCCCAGGACCCCAGAAATCACATAAGGCATATTGCATAAACCATCATTTAATTAAAAAAAGATTAGACTCAGCCCTAAGGACTTCACGCTCAATAGGACAAAGGAATAGTTATAGGCATCGACCGTTGATCCTAAGCTGACTTTGTGGTGTCTATGCAAGTGTGTCTAAGGCGAGTGGTTACTTAATTAGGCCCACTACTTACGTAGTGGAGAACCTCCCACTTACCTGACCATAATTAGCGGTGAAGAGGCGGTTTGAGGTCCTACTTCTTGCCCTTTGGAACAGTTAAGAGCTGTCTAGCTGACCTAGGTGACCCTAGATCTAGGCCTGATTGTGCATTTGTGGTTGATTGAACGTGTGTCTAAGCCTTTTATTGAATTTTTTTTTGCAAAAAGCTCTATAAAAAAACACAAAAAGAATTTTTTTTTTTTTACAAAAACTTGCAACTTGTCGCTAAGAAATCCGTACACCCCACATTTTTTTCTTCTCCTTTCTTACATCATGGGTACCCCACCTCATAAATCTCTTGTCGAACTTTGGTATCCTGAACCAAACTTTGCTTTTTACGCGAATTATTTTGGTCGAATTACGGACGACCCCTCCATGCCCAAAATTTCTTTGAAAGATCGAATAGAAGCATCTAGGAGAAACAGTTCGACTCCACAATCCACTTTGTATCAACCATTTCAACCCTCACCACCTTCTTACATTGATACTCCTTTTTCGACTCCTGTTGTAACTCCGAAATCCATGTCTATCGCTGAACATATTGAACAATCTCGTAACCGATCTTTCACTCTTTTCAACACTTTCAGTTCTTGGGATCAACAAGTCCATTCACCTTTTTATCCAAATGTTGATCCTACTCCTGTCCAACCATTCAATTCCTACCAGTCCTACCCGACTTTCGCACCTTCCCTTGACACTGTTTCTACACAACCATTTGGGAGTTTCACGTATCCAAACAACTTTAAATCTTTTACTGAAACCCCTTCATAACCCATGTCTAGTCTGGAACAGTCGTCGGAAGCTTATATGGTAGCGACAAACCAAATGATGAGGAATGTGGATGCGTTCATGGCCGCCCTTCTACAACCTAGTGAACCGGTAGCTAGTTTCCAACTAGCTCCAAATCTTCCAATGTATGATGCGGCAATTGGACAGATCAATAATTTGAGTGGTGAGAGTGAGTTCTACACACTTCCAAATCAAACCTACCCATACCCAATTGAATCCCACAACTCCGGTTTTCAAACAAGTGTCCCAAATGATTCACCAGTTGAAAATAAAACGTTTAATGAGTTGTGCGACTTTGTAGTGTTTGATTTACCTGATTATGAAGAGCCCCTTTCGAGTGAAACCATCACCAATCCTTTCGACCTCTACACCTCCAATCTAGAACCTGAATTGATACATATCCATGCTTTTGATGAGGTGTCTAAAAAAATTGATTTTCACTTGATTGAGGATATTGACGCCAGGAATATTTTGGATGATGAACCCGTAGATTTGACTGAAATTTTGTCTCCAATTCATCATCCCGAATCATTAAATGTTTTTCCCGAACTTCATATGCGTCTTGATTTTGATGATAATTGCATGGATGAGATAATTTTTGACGAGAATTATGAGGATAGTATTGAGGAGAGTATTGAGGATAGGATTGAGGATGAACCATTTTTGTTTGATGCGTCGGTTTTTCCAATTCATCCTCCTGAACCTTTAACTGTTATACTTCCTAAATCAAACCCCCTCCTTTCTATCGTTTCGACCACGCAAAAGATCACGCTTGAGGACTGTGAGCTTGAAAAATTTCTGTTTGATCACAACAGTTTTGACGCCACTAGTGCGTTCCTCTTTGAATCTGACACAGTTCTCACAGCCGATAACGATTACGAGTGTTTCACTTTTTCGGATGATTCTGAAGACTCACCGTCTGAGTTTGAGTCCTTTGGATTTTCATATGAGTTAGTTGAACCATCATACTCGGTTGCTTACAGTCATTTTGAACCATTGATGGAATCCTTCAAGTTCGAGACAGATTACTTAGGTGAGAATAAGACTATCCCTAAATCACTCCCTTTCGTCCTTCCTATCGTTTCGACCACGCAAGAATACGCCGCGTTTCCATTTTCAATGGATGGTTTACCAAGTTCAACGTACCCATGTTTTCTCGCGAATCTTGAGGGATTTGACCCCATTTCTCGACGGGTTGATAGATTAGCACAATCGCTTTTAACACATCGGTCATCACAAATTGTGCTAATTTATTCACTCGATTTACACCTTCAAGTTCGTACTACACTTCTTTCTCTCTTCCGCCATTCTTCTCCTCTACCGAGACCATATTCCACCTTTCTTCCCATACGGTCTCGTGTGTTTCTCAACTCCTTTCTCTACATTCCATTCTTCCACCAACCCTACCATTATTATGATAGAATTTTTGAATGGTTGGTGCTAACCTTTGGTCTGTGTAAGGCCTTGTATAGTTTGATTTTTCTCCTCCCTAACTCTGAACTTTAACGCTTAAGACAGTGGAAACACTGTCTCACTTAAGTTTGGGGGGACCTTTTTGTGTATATATATATATATTTAAAAACCCATAAAAATTATAAAAAGAAAAAAGAAAAAAATTTTTTGTAAATAAATAAACAGGGGAGTGCCGACATTTTCAACCCTCTTGGTGTGGCATGACAGTGAGGACGCTGTCAAGTTTAAGTTTGGGGGTATGCTCGGTAAGCCTTCTTCCTTCGCATTCATATGTACATCTTTGCATTTGCATACTTATTTTTAAAAACCCATAAAAATTGAAAAATTTTAAAATTTTTAAAAATTGAAACATTCAATTTTGGCCATAATTGACTTGAGTTTGATAAAAAGGTTAACTAGCTAGGAACAACTAGATATTAGACTTAATAAATTAAAACCCCTAAAAATATCCTTTCTTAAAATTCAACGGTAGAAAGTATATGTCTTTGTAGTTTATTTAGAAATAGGCAAATTTCGAGTTGACTTCTTGGGCTAAGTTAAAACAAGGGAAAAGTATTGATATCTTTATTAAATTATAAGTTTGAAAAATAATTCCTAGCTTAAGTCTAAATTCTGAAAATATATACCCTACAAATTGCACAAACACGAACCTTGAAACTTGAAATAGTAGAAGAGACCTTGAAATGCTCTTGTCTAAAGTCCTTAGTATAATGAAAAATAAAATAAAAATAGAAGTGTGAATAAAGAGATAATAAAAAAATGAATATTGGTTTTTGTGATTACTTAAGGCTGCATAAATAGAAAAATATTTAGCGAGGGTGCTTTATCACCTAGTGCCTTAGACCAACTGGTTTAGGAGTCACTGCTAAAGCCTTGGGTATTACAAGACTAGGAATTACGCCTTAATGTGCAAACACATTTTGTAATCGGTCGTTGGTGTTAGTTATATGTATGCCCTAGAGGCCATTACTGTACATACGATGTATATTGTAATGGATGCTTGGACATATATAAGGAGGACTTTCTTGCTCGATATGATAGTACGCTATCTGGTTGCTCTTTATCTTAATATGTACTCTGATTGTCTCTATGTTACATGTTGATAAAGCCCTTAGGATGAGTACTTGACTACCAGAACTATGATGCAGATCATACTAGTGGGGACAGTGTAGTCTCCAAGTACATCCTTCAAATGTTCCTAGTCGTGGGAGTACCGAGACAGGGCATCGATACTCCAGAGTAGACTAGCGTATGCGCTTCTTGACCCATATGATGGGCGATGGATGATCCCATATCCATTGATGTTTGACATCAGAGAAGGTATACGGGTGCTCAGTGGAGACTGGGTACACTGGACGGACTCGCCGAGAACTCCCAGATTGTATTATACCTCACGTCAGATGGCAGTTCTCTGGTGACACTGATACAGGTTAGTCTGTAGACCCGAGATCGTCATAGAGTCTTGTGTGATTCCCACCGTGCTTTGATTTCCATCATACCACGTCCAAGAGGGCGTGCAAAAAGGTGGCTTTTGGGTACAGTCCCAAATCACATGGAGGCAATGAGCGATAGGAGGGGATTCGTCTCTCCCGGTATAGAGAGTTGATGTTGTGCTGTGTTCGATTGGTTATAACTGGAAATCCCTGACCAGGGTTGCTGAGATTTACTGGTAAGTGTTATCAGTAGTTTCTCGAATTGTTATAGACCTCATATCGACACGACTTATCAAGCTACTGAGGTCTGACGTTTACCACCCCTAGGCGAGATATGCGACATATCAGACGAAGAGACCGGACTGTACGGGAGTGTTACTGATTGGATTCGCAGGAGAATGTACAGGATTGCTTGTTGATCTGCTGATCGCTCAATTCCTGGATGGCTGTTACGTTTAGCTGACCGCTTGCAGCTTGTGGGTGTTTGATATGATCATCACCTACTGCCGGCGTATTGACGATTCTTTAGAGTCCTACACAGAGCTTTCCTGGCTCAGGCAAAATGGAGTAGGAGCACATATGTGATATGTGCGGGACCGAGAACGATACGTGTATGTGATACCGTATTAGATTCTCGCGATATGAGATATCGGCCGGGTATATGAGATATAGCCGGGTCATCGGATCAAGTGTTTGTTCCCCTCCGAATGGCGGCGCGACGACAGAGAGAGACGTCTTCGCCTGAGATTCAGGGCAGATGCTATTTGGTTTTATCCGTCCACCTCTCCGAAGATGCCAAGTTGATTTATGGCACCATGTATCCAAGGTTTAAACGGATACGGCCGATGTAGCAGACTTCGTCAGATTCCCCCTCGCTTGAGGGGTTTTTGATTGTGGGGACGCTCTTCCCTGCAAGCGCAAGCCCTTGCAGTTAATTAGGCTACCGCGTCGCGGTAACAACTTTCTCCTTCTCCAGATGTTCACTTCATGTCGTGGATGTTTGTTTTGTTTGTGGTTGCCCGTGGATTGTATACGGAGACTAATTTATGTCGTCGCCTGTAGGACGTGGATTAGTCCAAATCCGTATTTTCTTAGATTTGGGTTTGGGGTTTTGGTTTGAGGATACGTTAGCCATATTTGAGGCTAAGATCAACTCAAACGTTTGTTAAGGATACGTTAGTCTAATTTGAGACTAAGATCAACTTAACGGGATCGTTTAGATCCGACAAAAGAGCATTTGGGCTCTATTGTTCTAGTTTAGGGACATAGTGGTCTATTGAATGTATGACCGTCGGGACCCGTCACCTCTCTGAAGACGTTGAAAGATTACAACGCGAATATCAGAGGAGTTTAGAGATGTACCCTTGAACCAAAGTTGGTTGTATAGTCCAATTTGGGACTAAAGTCTGTTTGAAGGTTACGTTAGCCATTTTTGAGGCTAAGATCGACTCAAACGTTTGTTAAGGATACGTTAGTCTAATTTGAGACTAAGATCAATTTAACGGGATCGTTTAGATCCGACAAAAGAGCATTTGGGCTCTATTGTTCTAGTTTAGGGACATAATGGTCCATTACCAGTTTAAAGACATGGTGGTACAACATTCCCATTTTGGGGACGAATATTGGTTTAAGGACGCATTAGTCCATGAGTTTAAGGACCTCACAGTCCGTATTACCAGTTTAGGGACATGGTGGTCCAATGTTCCCATTTTGGGGACGAATATTAGTTTAAGGACGCATTAGTCCATGAGTTTAAGGACCCCACAGTCCGTATTACCAGTTTAGGGACATGGTGGTCCAACATTCCCATTTTGGGGACGAATATTGGTTTAAGGACGCATTAGTCCATGAGTTTAAGGACTCCACAGTCCGTATTACCAGTTTAGGGACATGGTGGTCCATCTCCAGTTTAGGGACATGGTGGTCCAACATTCCTATTTTGGGGACGAATATTGGTTTAAGGACGCATTAGTCCATGAGTTTAAGGACCCCACAGTCTGTATTAATGTGTGGTTGTCGGGACCTGTCACCTCTCTGACGACGTTGAAGGATTACAACGACAAATATCAGAGGAGTTCAGAGATGTACCCTTGAACCGGGTGTAAATTGATTTGAAAGAGCAGTTGTGCTCGGTTCAATTTAATTTAAGGACTTACGGCCAGAATTGGGCTAAGTCCAGTTAGAAAATGTCTAACATTTTGTTCATTTCTGGCCTATTAGGCCTTTGTTTGAGCTCTGCCCTTTTTTTAAAATAATGCACAGCATTGGGCTTTTTAATTAAATGCATAGCATTTATTTTGGCCTGTTAGGCCCTTTTTAATTGGGCTCTGTCCCTTTTCGTTAATAATGCAGGGTATTTATATTTGGTCTGATAGACCTTTTAATTGGGCTCTGCCCTTAATAATGCACTGCATTAAATGTTCTGACAGTGCCCCACGTGGCTTGTCAGGCGCTTTGCGTCAATTAAGGAGCGCAAGGCGTAAATTCATGTGGAGGTGACACGTGTCACGCGCTGGTGAGTGCAAGTCTGTTAGCGCAGTGCGCTGCGCCAGTGCCCTGCTGCCACGTGGCGCGCTCTGGTGACTTGCGCCAAACCAAGAGAGCAAAGCTCTGTTTTTAGAAGCGCAAGGCACAGTTGTTTTGTGATTGACACGTGGCGCTCTCTGGTGGCTTGCGCCAATCTAAGGAGCGCAACAGTGCAAATTTCAAAAGTGCAAGGCACTGTTTAATATCTTGATCAAATTTAGATCAAAGAAAACAAGTTTTTCTTTTTCCAGAGAGGTTCTACCTCAATATTTCAAGAACCAGTGGTTCATCAAAGGCAATGCCTTTATATAGATCAAAAGATCTAGTAAAGAAGTAAATTACTTCTTTTTTATTATTTTTTATTAAAGATTTTGATCTTGTTCTTAGATCATTGATCTTTTTAGAAGAAATTCTTCTTTTTTTTTCAAAGGTTTTACCTTTTTTCTTTCTTTCTGAATTCTTCTCAAAGTTTTTAGAAGAGCTCTCTGTATCTCTATCTCTCTGTATGTATAGACTTGGAGTCTAGGGGCCTTTATATAGTGCCAATTGATTTGTTAAATCAGTTAAAGAGATCTTTCTCTGATTGATTTAGGGATGTTTTCCCACCGCTGGATCTTTGATCCTAGGGCTTCTGTTTTACAGAAGATAATCTTCTTCTTTTAACAAGATTAGAAAGATCTTTCCAGAATTTTTCTGTTTAAATGCTGGCACAGCTGGCGCAAGCGCACCTGCGCTTGACACGTGTCGCGCAGCGCAACTGTGCTAGCGCAACTGCGCTGACACGTGTCGCGCAGCGCAGTGCACAGCGCAACTGCGCTGACACGTGTCGCGCAGTGTAGAGCGCAAATCAGCTGAAGCGTTGCTTCCATTATTTTAACATTTGATTTTCAAAGTAGAGCTTCGCTCTGATTGGGGGAAACAGAAGCGTTGCTTCATTTCCCGCCTTGGAATTTGAACAGAGCTTTGCTCTTATTGGGTAAATAAATGCCCCCCCACTGTTGCGCTTACGTGGCCCCAAACGTGAGCGTAGCGGTGGCAGAATTCCAACCGTTGCGCCAACTTTTGGAAGTTGAAACGGCTCTCTTAATGCCTATAAATATGACCTTTGGTCCCTTAGATGATTTTGCATCTCTTCATAAAAATTTTCATTCAGAGCCTTGCTCTTTTGTTTAAGCACTTTTAAGAGTTCAAACTCTAGAGAATTTTTAGGTAAAAATTAGATTAGATTAAATTAATTTTAAGAGCCTTGCTCTCAATAGATCCCTGATCTAAAGAAAACCCATTTAGGGTTTCACTTAGCAGAGCTTTGCTCTATAGGTCTAAAGGGATCTAAAGAGAACTAAAGAGAACCCTATTAGGGTTCCATTATAAAGCTGTGCTCTTTAAAAGATTTTCCTTGTATTTTCTTAATTCATCAATGGAGCTTTGCTCCTTCCAAATCATACAGAAGAACTCTTAGGAGTTTTTCATGGATCTTGAAGTTTAAAGATGGCATTTTATTCTTCGATGAATTATATCGTTTTGCTTAATCAGTCTGTCTGCTAATGTTGCTGCTTTTCTTGTACAGGAGTAATGGACGCCCACATGCACGATCTCGACGAAATCATCTCTTACGGAGACATCCGCCGACTCGGCCGTTCTCAGAATCGAGAGTTCACCAACGCCGAGTGTGCTGAAATCATGAGTCGCTTCGACGCATACAATGGTCAACTGCTTCCTCGGCGTTCCTCTCTCCTGAAGCTTATCGTGGGAGTGATCTGGGAAGCATTCCCTTTATTCTGTACCGGCGTGCCGCTTGGAGCATTGGATGCCGCTGAGGATAAGGTGCACTCGGTGTATCTGATGAACTTAATCTCGAAGAGATGGCGAGACAATCTTGTCGATCTCTTGCACCAGGCTTTTCAACAGTCCGCCATTCTTGCTGCCTATTGGAGGGTGGAGGACATCAGTGGGGATCCCGACGCCCGTGCTTGCGAAAGGAAGCACACTAGGATGGTTCGCCAGGCTTGGAAAGTTCTGGACAAGGTCACTTTTGAGTTCCTCAATCCATGTCCTGGATTTGAGGTTTTGCCTTGTAACCATCTCGATAATGTCTTTGTTTATTTCTTTATAATTGTAAGAACCTTTTGCAATATGAATGGAAAATTTCTCATTTCAGCTTGTCTTGTTTCACGTACAAATTTTTTTGCACATGCATGAATGTGTATGTCTCAAACGCTTAATCAGATGCAAATCGGACGTTCTTTCTGTCGCTCTCTTCTCTTTGCTGTGTTGTTTGCCACGTGATTTTAGCAAGTGCGATCCATCGATGGTATATAACTGTCAATCTTATGCTTTCTGCAGAGTGGCGATGGCTTATAAAACAGGGTTAAGGTCTGTCTCCTAAGACTTTTCAACTTTATGAGCCGTGAGGGTCTCATAAAGACTTTTCTCCCTACGAGTCGAGAGGATCTCGTTGGTGTATTTTCTCCTTAGGGGTCGTGAGGACTCCTAAGTGTGTTTTCTCTTGAGAGTCATAAGGATCTCACCAGAGAATTTTCCTTCTTACAAGTTGAGAGGACTCGTAAATGGTTGTTTCCTTCCTTATCGAGATTCGACTTTGGAGAGTGTGGCCCGTGAATAGTATGCAAGAGTCCGTTTTGGGATGACTTGCAGGGCCCCAATACTTAGGAAACAGGTTTTTTAATCCCCGCTGCCTAAGGCTTTTCCTCACGAGTCGAGACGAATCGAGAATTTCTCACAAAGACACTAATTTCCTCACGAGTCGAGACGAATCAAGCATTTCTCGCAAGAATATCCTAACGTCATAGTTAACCTCTGCTCTTTACGACAAAAGTCTGTTAGGGTCTATGGTACTTAGGGTTTTGTCTGTCGTACCATCGCGTTGGCTGATGTATTCCTCGATAGGCGATCTTGCTGTTCGAGTAGCCTTGCGACTGTCGTGTCTCTGATCCCTTCGGGGGCTGGACAAGACGTCTTCAAGCAATCCTCCTAGGCAGTTTGACCGTCGGAAGAGCAAGCGTTAGGAATTTTGCCATGCCGATTTTTACTTGAGGTTAGGCTCATTTTGGAGAGCCCCGATGAGTCATAACCACTCCGCGCTGGTGTGGGATGATCTCCGATAGTCTTTCAGGCTTTATATGACTTGCCGTTAAGACTCTGAAGCTAGGAATTTGTCCTTTGCTTCGTTTGCTGGCATTGCGTCCTCTATATCGAGACGAATGTCGCGGTTGTGTCTAGGTTGCTGGTGAACCATTGAGGTTTGGAACTAGGGATTTTGCCGTGGCTCCTCTTGGTGATGTTGCGTCTGCTGTGTCGAGACGAACGTCGAGGTGGTGACCACTCCATACTGGTGCGAGATGATCTCCAATTGTCTTTCAGGCTTTATATGACTTGCCGTCAAGGCCTTGAAGCTAGGAATTTGGCCTTTGCTTCATTTGTTTTGTCGTGTCCGAATCCTGTTGGAGGAAGGACACTGTTGCTGATATTGCGTCTGCTGTATCGAGACGAATGCTGAGGTGGAGCTGGGATTTTGCCGTCACTCCGCTTTGTTTCGACCATGGGGTCTTTCGTTGACGTTGCATCTACATCCTGCTGGACTGCGAAGGAACGCCGTTGTTGACATTGCGTCTGTTGTAACGAGACGAATGCTGAGGTGGAGCTGGGATTTTGCCGTCACTCCGCTTTGTTTCGACTGTGAGGTCTTTTGTTGACGTTGCATCTGCATCCTGCTGGACTGCGAAGGAACGCCGTTGTTGACATCTCGTCTGCTGTATTTCGACAAATGTCGAGGTTGTCTCTAGGTTGTCTATGAACCGTCGAGATTTGGCTTCGCTTTCTGGTGGAGCCTGTTGGGAAGGTATGGTTCCCTCTTTGTTTGTGCCCCTGGATTGTATACAGGGATCGATATGATCTCACCTGTAGGGCAAAAGTTTCATTCATTTTTTTTATTTTATTATTTTATTTCCGCGTTGCTCTATCATTTCAGCTTTTATATCGCGAAGGTCGCGATTGCCCAATCATTTCGGCTATTTTTCGCGGTGCCCAATCATTTCGGCTCTTTATTTTATTTTTACTCGCTGCTTTTTATTGCGTGTTGCCCAATCATTTCGGCTATTTTGCATGTATATATTTTTACTTGCTGATTTTGTTGCAAGTTGCCCCATCATTTCGGCTATTTCGTATGCATGTGTGACTTGCTGTCTTTTCGCTGCAAGCTTGGAATTAGACATCGATTTTGGCATCAGCATCACTACAACTGGGATATTGCCAGGAGCGAATCATCATTTGCCTCCGTCGATGTCGAACAAAGGTGGCTTAGCAAACAGGGTTAAGATCCTGTCGACTAAGGCTTTTGACTTCATGAGCCGTAAAGGTCTTATAAAGGTATTTCTCCCTACAAGTCGTGAGGATCTCGTAGGTGTGTTTTCTCCTTAGGAATCGTGGGGATTCCTAAGTGCATGTTCCTCTGTAAGTCATAAGGATCTTATAAAAGGATCTTCTCCTTATAAGTCGAGAGGACTTACAAGTGTTGTTTGCTGTACGAGCATATCCCTAGTCACGGGTGGGATTTTGCTGGGGAAATGTTTATTCGCGCCCGTGGATTGTATACAAGGGTCAGTATTGAGCCACTTCTAGGGCAATATCGAAGGTTACGGGAGTTGCTTAAGAACAGGTTCAGGTCTCTATAACTTAAGACTTTCAAATCTGATGAGCCGTGAGGGTCCCATAAGAGAGTTCTCCTTACGAGTCGTGAGGATCTCGCAAGTGTAATTTCTCCTTAGGGATCGTGAGGATCCCTAAGTGTGTTGCTCCCTTGTGAGTCGTAAGGATCTCACGCAGGTGATTTCTCCTTACAAGGTCGAGGGGATCCTGTAAGTGTCTTTCAACGAGGCTGCGCCATTTCGGGTTTTCACAAACACTCGCCGGTAGCCATGCTGTTTTTACTCACGGAGCCCTTTCGGGTTTTCATCCGTGCCCATTTTGCTTATGGACATACCGTTTTCTTTTCTTTTTTATTCTTCTCTCTTTTTTTTATATATATAACGAGGTTGCGCCCTTTCGGGTTTTCACAAACACTCGCCGGTAGCCCTGCTGTTTTTACTCACGGAGCCCTTTCGGGTTTTCATCCGTGCCCATTTTGCTTATGGACGTACCGTTTTCCCCTTCTTTTTTCTTCTTCTTTTTTTCTTCTTTTTTTTTAATCAACTTTGGGACACTGCAATCTATCGTAGTTTATCGACGTCTCGGTCAATGGCTAGTTTTAGGACATAGTGGTCCGTTGTTAGTTTAGGGACGTTTCGGTCCGCAGCCAGTTTTAGGACATAGTGGTCCACCGTCACCGTATTTGAGGCGAATCTCTATTTTACTGACTTCTCGGTCTATGGGGTTTTCCCTATGACTGAGCATGATGCCCCCGGCATGTCCACCTTTTTAGGAGTATGAGGCTGTGGCGGGCTCACCTTCTAGTTTTCGGACAACGCGAAATTGCCCTGTCGGTATTGGTCTTCAACCCAGTTTTTGAAGACGGAGCAGTTTTCGATCGGATGGCCCAATACTTGGTGGTAAAGGCAGTAATTAGGATTGTTGACATCATTCAGTTGTAGTTGGTGTTTCAGCTCCGGTATAGTGATAAGCTCTTTGTACACTGCTAGTTCGAACAGTCTCCTTGTTTCATCCCGGGGGAATGAGTAAGGGCGTTTCAACTTCTCATAGAGGGGTTGCCGCTTGTTGCTTTGGCGAACAACCGGTTTAGGGTCACTCGATGTTGTTGAGCGTTGGCGACGAAGGCCGTTCTTCCCTTCCCTTTATCCTTTCTGTTCGATCCCTTGTTTGTGGGTCCGAGATTCTTTCCGGGTAGCGTGCGATTGCACGGCTGAATGTTCTCGCAACTCCTCAATTCTTTCGTTTCAGAGATGGATTCCTTGAAGAGAGGACCGTGGGCTACTTTTTCGTCGGAGTCACTCCGAAAGGTGAGAACTCGCGATCCCCCGGGATCAACCCTATGACAATTGCCGGCAATTCTTTTACGCTCATCTGTCGCATTTTTCCACTGTCTACGAGCTTCACGCTTTGTCCTGTTGAAGTGTTGCTTGTGAGCGACATACCCTTGCCACCAACACTTAAAGGAGTTGCAGTTTTCAGTAGGATGTGCGATCTTCTGATGATATAAGCAGAAGTTAGGATGTACGTCCGCTTCATCAAGATGTATACCGCCAGGAGAATTTTCTCTGAAAGAGGGCTGCTCATCCCCATCGATATGGCTTTGGCGAATCGTTTCCTTGTCTTGATCCTGCTTTCATTTGCGTCGGATGTACTTTGATCCGGTGGGAGTGTTTCGACCCTTTCATCTAGTTGCCGGCGTTTGGCTTTCTCGAATATGGCCATCTCGCGCTCTCGATCAGCTTTGCTTTTAAGACGTGCTTCGTTCAGGAATGCATCAATCATTTCATCTGATGGTCCTAGAAGTTCTAGCTCAGGATCTGCCCCTAGCTTCTCTGTGTAAGGAGCTTCCTTGTCATTTATTGACGAGTAAGAGATCACATGGCAGCTTGCCACATAATCTTCAGATTCATCCGACGAGTCTTCTCCATTGTCATCATCTCCGTCCTCAAGGACGTGGCTGAGAAATTCTTGCAGTGTGACTGGGGTCCGCGCCTTCTGATTATATTCTTCCAACGCGTCAATATGTTTTTGTAGATCTGTGCGCTTGTCATCAAACTTTGCGGGCTTTTGGGTCTTCTCCTTCTTCTTCGAAGGTTTTGATGGCTGGGTGCGAGCGCTTTGGATATTACCAATCTTTGGAGTTGGGCGCGGCTTCAGCATCCCCTTGATGATCTCAGGTTCCAACGGGTTCTTCCATCAGATCGCTGGGCATGTCTGGAGATCATTCAGCATCTTTTTGGTTTTGGCGGAAAGCACAACCTCCCATAGAGCTTCTTCAACAAAAGAATAAGTTGCCCCCGGCGTGCCCGTCTTCTTTGGAGTGTACGGCTGTGGTGGATTTACTTTCCACTTTTCAGACAGCGCAAACTTGCCTTGTAGGTACTGATCCTCGATCCATCCCTTAAAGACGAAGCAATCCTCGATCGGGTGACTTACCGTTTGGTGGTAAAGGCAATAATTGGGATTATTCACCTCGCTGGGTTGCGGTTGTCACGCCCCGCTTCCCAGAGTACGCTAAAATGGGCACGTGACATAGCCAACCATGCTACCTGTAGGTAGGAAGTATCCATCCACAGTCACATTACGGCTGTAGAGATATCAAGAACAATATAAAACTATCTAAAACATGTCCATAATCCAATATATCATGAGTCAAGAATAATAAAATGCGGAAGCGAAAGATCCAATACAAAATAACTGGAATGTATGTCCCATAATGCGGGCTCACATCAGGAATAAAAATGCAGGAAAGAAAAGCTAACTAATGCTGACACTCACAGCTCAGCCTGTCGGCTGAAGTACTCCTGCTCGGACTGCAACAGCGGTACGGAATCTGGGCTATGCAAAACCCAGACGTCAGCGCGTCAAGTCATCAAGTAATAACATAATAAACAGGCAATGTGAATTTAAACATGAGCAAGGGTAACAATAATATAAATCAGAGCAGTGCAGGGTAGTGTGCAGTGGGTAAACTGGGCTGTTCTACCAGGTTCTCTATTCTAAAGTCTTTGAAACCAAATTGATGAATCATCGATATAACTCAATAGTATCCCGTGCATGCCCGGGACCACGGTCTAAGACTCTCGGGCTGAAACCGAGATGTGCCGCTAGGCACTAACAGGAAAAAGGGTATAGACCAACGATGTCAGCAGCATCGTCACGAGGTGGGCCTAGCCTCTAAAAAACTGATCAGTATAAGCAAGCAACTGTCGAGTTACAAGTCAGGATTTCATCATTGATTTCCCCATACCCCCAAGTTATAAGTGTCTAGTCAGGTATTTTAAGTAATCAAGAACTAATGCCAACTCAGGATCAGGTAGGTGCAGGTTTGTCTGGATAGACAACAGGAACGGTCCGTAAGGACTACATGTCAGGTTTGTTGGTATTAGACACAAGATCAGGTAACGAGTCAGGTCATGGTGCATCAGGTCAAATCAAGCAGTATACGGTACCATGTCAGGTCAATCAATATGTATGTAGCAAGTCAGGTCAAGATGTAAACAATATCATGGGTGTGCTCATACTCAGTTACATAATCAAGCATGGTTAACAACATGACCTAAGCAATGAATTAAACAATAGGCAGATTCATTCAAATAGCAGTACAGTTATCAGTTATGTCACAGAGATGATTTCATCATTATAAGAATGCAATAAGACAATTATAGCCATTTAATCATGTTAACAAGTTAAGACTTCATGGATGCAATGATATAAATATATATATATATGGGTTCCACGGATGAAATCACAGTTTATACAGGTTAAATGTACACGAGTGTCTGAATGAAGTAAAATGATAGATAAGGTGCCATAGACTACGTCATTAGTGAAAGTGAAATTAAAACATGTAAATGTGGTTATTAGGTTCACTACAGTAATTGCAACAGGTAGGTTCCAAGTTTGCAAGATAAAATGATATATATCGATATTAAGCACTAAAATGAGAAATGATCATACTAAAGTTAAATTTACAGGTTTTAGGGTGTCATTAATATGTATGTAAATATTGTTTAGCATGTAGCAAGGGGTACTTGCCTCGACGGGTCGCGGATCGGGAAAACGGAATGTAAAACGTCGGCGGGGAAAACTCGCGACTGGCGTACGGTTCACGGAATGAACCCAAACGACGGACAATAAAGCCACACGGATCAGAGTACCTCGCTAGATCGTCGGGACACGTCGCCGGCACGGCCGGATTCCGACGAGATGCAAAAACAGCGACGATCAAGAATTGCAACAAGAAAAGAAAAGAAAACAAAGAAGAAGGGAAGGAGGATGGAGAAGGAAGGCTTACAGTGGTCTGTAGAGGGGTTGTGAGGATCGACGGCGTCAACGCAAACTCCGGCGGACCACCTGCAGGGAAACAACGGCGATCAAGAATGGAACCGACTGCACAGAGAAGAAAAAGAAAAAGAAGGAAGGAGAAGAAGGAGAGGAGGCTTACTGGGTGCGCATGAAGACCGGGGACACGGGGACGAGGTCACTGGCGGCGACTCCCGGCGATGCAACCGTGTGTAGGGGGTGCACGGGCCTGGTCGGGGGTGTGCAGGCGCTCGGGAACATGGGGAAAGGAGGAAGGAGGTAGGTGTGGCTACGACGAGGGCGAGGAGGCCGGTGATGGTGGCGTCGGCGTTGGGGCTGCGGCGGCGAGGGGCAAGGCGGCGGTAGGGTTGCGCGATGGGTTTCTGCTCGTGAAAAGAAAAAAGAAAGGAGAGAGGATATATATATATAGAGAGAGAGAGAGGAGAGAGAGAAGGAAAGACAGAGAGAGAGAGAGATAGGGAAAGAGAGAGATAGAGAAAGAGAGAGACGGGGAGAGAGAGAAATGAGGTGGGGCCCACGGGAAAATGGAGGTTTTGATTGGTTGAGATAAACTGTGGGAGGTTAAGAAAAATTAATAAAAGATTTAGGAAAATTTATACGGTTAAATTAAAATATATGATGGTTTAAAATATATTAGAAAATGGGATTTTGGCGCAAAGTAAAACATTTCCAAATCGCGTCCGGGTCGTGTCCAAAAATTCGAAATTGAAATAAGAAAATTTTAGGCGGGATCCAAAATTTAAAATGAAGTATTTTGCAATCAAAAAGCATACCCCCAAGACGGACGCACGTACGTTCGCGTAGCCGTCCAAACTCGCCCGTTTCACTGAACGGACGAGAACACGATGCACGGACGCTACAGCAGGGTTAGGGGTGTCAAGCATGCCATGATGAATATTTTTAATTTTATTTTAGATGCCATAAATTGTTATATGCAGAAAATGAATTAACGGGGTAAAATTACAATAAGTCACAACAGTCAAGTAGGATCAACGAAATAAATATCATACGCCAACATACGACAACAGAAACCAGTAGCATTGGGCTCGGGTGTTACATTATACCCAACTACAAAAGAATTTCGTCCTCGAAATTCCAAGAATACAAAGATAGATAACTACAAGAAAAGGTGAGGAAACTTCTGCCGGATTTCATCTTCTCGTTCCTAAGTGGACTCTCCATGCGAGCGATTACCCCAAGAAACAAGCACAAGAGGGATCACCTTGTTCTTAAGAACCTTTTCCCTTCGATCCACGATTTCAATCGGTCGCTCCTCAAAAGTCAAGTCTTCTCATACTGTTAACTCCGAATGATCCAATACGTGCGTTTCATCTCGAACATACCTATGGAGTTGAGATACGTGAAACACATCGTATACATTTGCCAAGGACTGCGGTAACGCCAAACGATACGCTACCTCACCAACACGCTCCAAGATCTCAAAGGGTCCAACGAATCGAGGACTGAGCTTTCCTCGACTCCCAAAACGAATCACCCCTCTAGTCGGTGATATCTTCAAGAATACCAAATCACCCACGGCGAACTCTAGAGGTCTTCTTGACGTGTCTGCCCAACTCTTCTGTCGGTCTTGTGCCGCCTTCATATGATTTCTGATAGTGTTAACCTTCTCAACTGTCTGCACAACCAAATCTGGTCTCAATAATCTTCGTTCACCGATATCGTCCCAACAAACAGGTGAATGGTATTTACGACCATACAAAGCTTCAAATGGAGCCATCTGGATAGTTGCCTGAAAACTGTTGTTGTAAGAAAACTCCACCAAATGCAGATGATCTTCCCATGAACCCTTGAAGTCCAACATCCATGCTCTCAACATATCCTCAAGAGTTTGGATTGTTCTCTCCGACTGACCATCAGTTTGAGGATGATAAGCTGTGCTAAACTTCAGTCGAGTCCCCAAACTTTCCTGTAAGCTCCGCCAAAAGTGTGACAAGAACCGAGTGTCCCGATCGGACACGATGCTCACCGGTACTCCATGCAATCTTACAATCTCTTGCATGTACCGCTCTGCCAAAGTCTCTGTTGATTGACCAACCCGGAAAGGAATGAAGTGAGCTGCCTTGGTCAACTGATCAACAATCACCCATACATCATTATTGCCCTTTGGACTCCGCGGTAAAGCCGTCATGAAATCCATGGTTATATGTTCCTACTTCCACTGAGGAATCGGAAGTGGTTGCAATAAACCAGCAACCCTTCGATGTTCAGCCTTAACTTGCTGACATACCAAGCACTTAGCCACAAAGCGAGCAATCTCCCGTTTCATGCCTTCCCACCAGAAATGCTGTCGAATAACTCGTACATCTTTGTGATTCCTGGATGTACAGAATAAGCTGAACTGTGTGCCTCCTTCATAAGCTCTTCATGAATATCTCCCTTTGGCACACACAAACGGCTACCATACCTTAACGAACCATCTTCGTGGATCAATAAATCTGTTCGTAGTCCGGCTTCAACCTGTTCTCGAAACTTTTGCAGTCTAGGGTCCTGCGATTGTGCTGCTTTAATATTCTCGATCAACGATAACTGTACTTGCAGCTGCATCAACTGTCCCGAAGAATGCGGTAGCACCACCTCCAAGTCAAATCTTCGAAAATCTTTAATAAGCTCCTTCTGTGTAGTTAACACCTGAATTGCTGGTAACCGACTAAGCGCATCCGGCACGACATTAACCTTCCCCGGATGGTACTTAAGATCAAGATCGTAGTCAGCCATCAGCTCCAACCATCTACGCTGCCTCATGTTAAGCTCCTTCTTCTTTACTAGAAGAACTGGAGCTCCCCAAGGCGAGTTACTGCTTCGAATCCAACCTTTTTCAAGCAATTCAGCAACCTTTTTCTTAACTTCTTCCAACTCTACTGGTGCCATTGGATAATACGCTTTGGATACTGGCGCTGCACCAGGAATAAGATCAATTGCGAACTCCATGTCTCGCTTCGGCGGTAAACCCGATATATCTTCAAACACGTCCATAAAATCGTAAACAACAGCCAGCTCTTTACTTTCATCAACTTCCATTGCTGCAAGAATATTGTTTGTCGGCCTAGCCCTAAACTCGACTGGCCCGACAGAACTGCTTCCTCCAGTGAAGCTAAACTCGGGATGTCCGGGAATCTGGAAATTTACCTTCCTTGCCCTACAATCAATGTGAGCTTGGAAAGTGCCAAGAAAATCCATTCCCAAGACGACTTCGTAGCTGCCCGCATCAATCACCAAGAAATCTGCAAAAAGCTCCCGTCCGCACACAACAATTGTACAATCTTTACATTCCCTACTAGCTATGATTTTCCCATTCCCAGTGTGTATGTCCCAGAAACTAGACAGGGTCGTGTAGTCAATCGAGTGTTTAGTTAAAAACTTGGATGACATAAAACAATGGGATGCACCAGAATCAAATAACGCTAATGCGGGAAAACCATGAACGAGTAGAGTACCTGAAACAGCTTCTCCTGACGCCTTAGCTTCTTCAGCTGTCAAGGTAAAAGCTCTAGCCTGATTAGGTCCTTGAGTCAGCTGCTTCTGTCCCTGAAACGGTTTCTGCGGAGGCTTCTGAATATCATCCCTTGTACGAAGCTTCGACGGACAGGCGCTAACGGCGTGATCTGCCGCTCCACAAACAAAACAGAGTCCAAGCTTCCTTCGACACTCCTTTTGCACATGTCCGTGTACATGGCAGTAGTTACAAATCACGCTCCTCTTCCGATCAACCACAATTGTTTTCTTCAGCATTCCCCTTATCACTCCAAGCATGGCGGCTTTGTCCATACGTCTTTGGTACGTCTTCAAATTCTTACCTGCCATATTCCTGAAATCAAAACACCCAACATTAGCATGATGATAGATTCTGAATATAGATCAAGGCTAGAACTCCAAGTTACTTAAATAGAGTGCCGCATTGTAACTATGCCGCGGCATCATAGCCACAATTACATAACTCCACCCAAGTCGCCTAAGTACTAGAGATAACAAGGAATCAGGTTTCGAGTCGACATGCAAAGGAAGTTTGCACATCGTAAAGGATATAATCAGGAAGAATGTGATTCAAGAATGGTAAAACGGTAAGGTGGCAGGACATGTTTCCTAAACACGGGTATTCTGATTCGTGTATTGGGTACAATACCCAACTACAAAAGAATCAACCCGACTATCCTATGGCTCTGATACCAAAAGAACCATGTCACGCCCCGCTTCCCAGAGTACGCTAAAATGGGCACGTGACATAGCTAACCATGCTACCTGTGGGTAGGAAGTATCCATCCACAGTCACATTACGGCTGTAGAGATATCAAGAACAATATAAAACTATCTAAAACATGTCCATAATCCAATATATCATGGGTCAAGAATAATAAAATGCGGAAGCGAAAGATCCAATACAAAATAACTGGAATGTATGTCCCATAATGCGGGCTCACATCAGGAAAATGCAGGAAAGAAAAGCTAACTAATGCTGACACTCACAGCTCAGCCTGTCGGCTGAAGTACTCCTGCTCGGACTGCAACAGCGATACGGAATCTGGGCCATGCAAAACCCAGACATCAGCGCGTCAAGTCATCAAGTAATAACATAATAAACAGGCAATGTGAATTTAAACATGAATAAAGCAAGGGTAACAATAATATAAATCAGAGCAGTGCAGGGTAGTGTGCAGTGGGTAAACTGGGCTGTTCTACCAGGTTCTCTATTCTAAAGTCTTTGAAACCAAATTGATGAATTATCGATGTAACTCAATAGTATCCCGTGCATGCCCGGGAGTACGGTCTAAGACTCTCGGGCTAAAACCGAGACGTGCCGCTAGGCACTAACAGGAAAAAGGGTATAGACCAACGATGTCAGCAGCATCATCACGAGGCGCGCCTAGCCTCTAAAAAACTATCAGTATAAGCAAGCAACTGTCGAGTTACAAGTCAGGATTTCTTCATTGATTTCCCCATACCCCCAAGTTATAAGTGTCTAGTCAGGTATTTTAAGTAATCAAGAACTAATGCCAACTCAGGATCAGGTAGGTGCAGCTTTGTCTGGATAGACAACAGGAACGGTCCGTAAGGACTACATGTCAGGTTTGTTGGCATTAGACATAAGATCAGGTAACGAGTCAGGTCATGGTGCATCAGGTCAAATCAAGCAGTATACGGTACCATGTCGGGTCAATCAATATGTATGTAGCAAGTCAGGTCAAGATGTAAACAATATCATGGGTGTGCTAATACTCAGTTACATAATCAAGCATGGTTAACAACATGACCTAAGCAACGAATTAAGCAATAGGCAGATTCATTCAAATAGCAGTACAGTTATCAGTTATGTCACAGAGATGATTTCATCATTATAAGAATGCAATAAGACAATTATAGCCATTTAATCATGTTAACAAGTTAAGACTTCATGGATGCAATATATATATATATATATATATATATATATATATATATATATATATATATATATATATATATATATATATATATATATGGGTTCCACGGATGAAATCACAGTTTATACAGGTTAAATGTACACGAGTGTCCGAATGAAGTAAAATGATAGATAAGGTGCCATAGGCTACGTCATTAGTGAAAGTGAAATTAAAACATGTAAATGTGGTTATTAGGTTCACTACAGTAATTGCAACAGGTAGGTTCCAAGTTTGCAAGATTAAATGATATATATCGATATTAAGCACTAAAATGAGAAATGATCATACTAAAGTTAAATTTACAGGTTTTAGGGTGTCATTAACATGTATGTAAATATTGTTTAGCATGTAGCAAGGGGTACTTGCCTCGACGGGTCGCGGATCGGGAAAACGGAACGTAAAACGTCGGCGGGGAAAACTCGCGACGGGCGCACGGTTCACGGAATGAACCTAAACGACGGACAATAAAGCCACACGGATCAGAGTACCTCGCAGGATCGTCGGGACACGTCGCCGGCATGGCCGGATTCCGGCGAGATGCAAAAACAGCGACGATCAAGAATTGCAACAAGAAAAGAAAAGAAAACAAAGAAGAAGGGAAGGAGGATGGAGAAGGGAAGGCTTACAGTGGTCTGTAGAGGGGTCGTGAGGATCGACGGCGTCAACGCAAACTCCGGCAGACCACCTGCAGGGAAACAACGGCGATCAAGAATGGAACCGATTGCACAGAGAAGAAAAAGAAAAAGAAGGAAGGAGAAGAAGGAGAGGAGGCTTACTGGGTATGCATGAAGACCGGGGACACGGGGACGAGGTCACCGGCGGCGACTCCCGGCGGTGCAACCGTGTGCAGGGGGTGCACGGGCCTGGTCGGGGGTGTGCAGGCGCTCGGGAACGTGGGGAAAGGAGGAAGGAGGTGGGTGTGGCTGCGACTAGGGCGAGGAGGCGAGGAGGCCGGTGATGGTGGCATCGGCGTTGGGGCTGCGGCGGCGAGGGGCAAGGCGGCGGTAGGGTTGCGCGATGGGTTTCTGCTCGTGAAAAGAAAAAAGAAAGGAGAGAGGATATATATATAGAGGAGAGAGAGAAAGAAAGATAGAGAGAGTGATAGGAAAAGAGAGAGATAGAGAAAGAGAGAGACGGGGAGAGAGAGAAATGAGGTGGGGCCCACGGGAAAATGGAGGTTTTGATTGGTTGAGATAAATTGTGGGAGGTTAAGAAAAATTAATAAAAGATTTAGGAAAATTTATACGGTTAAATTAAAATATATGATGGTTTAAAATATATTAGAAAATGGGATTTTGGCGCAAAGTAAAACATTTCCAAATCGCGCCCGGGTCGTGTCCAAAAATTCGAAATTGAAATAAGAAAATTTTAGGCGGGATCCAAAATTTAAAATGAAGTATTTTGCAATCAAAAAGCATACCCCCAAGATGGACGCACGTACGTGCGCGTAGCTGTCTAAACTCGCCCGTTTCACTGAACGGGACGAGAACACGATGCACGGACGCTACAGCAGGGTTAGGGGTGTCAAGCATGCCATGATGAATATTTTTAATTTTATTTTAGATGTCATAAATTGTTATATGCAGAAAATGAATTAACGGGGTAAAATTACAATAAGTCACAACAGTCAAGTAGGATCAACGAAATAAATATCATACGCCAACATACGACAACAGAAACCAGTAGCATTGGGCTCGGGTGTTACAGCGGTGGTCTCCTTGGATTCGGGAGATAGATAAGCCTATTGCGCATCGCCAGCTCGAACAGCCTCTTCGTTTTATCCTGCGGGAATGAGTAAGGGCGCTTCATTTTCTCATTATAATACCGCCGTCTCTCTTCCAGTTGATCCGCTAACTTTGGGGCATTGGGCTGCTGTTGGGTGTTCGCAACGAAGGTCGCCTTCCCTTTACCCTTGTCGTTTCGGGGTTCCGGCTCCGGAGGAGATGGTCTGTGACCCATTTGGTCCATCTGGGCTAGCTTATCAATTAAAGCCTGGAACGTGGTCGGCTTGAAGAACTGTAAGTCGATGTTCAACACCCCAATACTAGTGGGGAGGCGGAAATATGAATAACAATCTTGTTCTATGATCAAACATCGATTAACCGTATGAATCGTTTGCTAAACAAGTTTTAACAAAAGCTATAGAGTTCTAAACTACTATGTTAAGAGATTATACCAAACGGTTCTAGTCCTTCGTCTTAATGTTATCTACGGCCTCTTTAGATCTCCACGTCCTCTTCGGCTTTCTCCCGTGATAGACGATCCACCCGAGAACCCTAATCCAAGCTATAACCTCTAAACTTGAGGTTACTTAGTTTCTCTAGTTGCTAAATAGAGTAGCTAAGGTGATGTAGAGATAGGTTATGGAGTAATTAGTCTTTCCTAATCCTTGTTCTCAACTCATGAGGGTAGGATTAGGTTTGGTGAAGGAGAGAGAACTTGAAGAGAGAGAGTGAGAAGATGATAATGATAATAATATATGATAAAGAAAAAGCTTCTCACTTGATATATGAAACATAATGAATTATAAAGAAATGAATAATATGAGATTATTCATCATGTTTCAATAATTCAAGTGGGTGATTCATCATGTGAGTCATTAAGCAATTAATGATGCATTAATGATATGATGAATCACTCACAATGAGTCACTAATTCAATAAATGAGAATGCCACCTCTCCCTCCAAGTCATCACCTTCTAGAAGCTTCTCGGAAAATTACGAGAACGCCCCTCTCATCCGTGAAAACACGGAAAAACTTTAGACTGTATAAATCCAATAACCTGATACTAGAATCTGGCTTAAACCAAAGCCAACTAGTAAAAACTGTCCGAATGTCGTACGTGCGTTCAAACACGTATGCGTCCGAACCTTTGTCGTAAAACCATACGACCTCCATATCTTTTCGCCTGGGTTTAGGAAATCTCTGTGTGGGACTCTAAAGACTCAACTACTACGCTGGCAGTGGGTTTAACCACAGACCGCAAGCGGCACTAGCTGTACGTAACGGTCCCCAGGTAGTTGTCGATAAGAAAGCTGATGAGGTAACCCATCTGAAATCCTACTGAGCCTGTCTGTGACAATATCCGCGCAGTCCGGTCTGTTCGTCTAAGAGTATCGCATGCATGGTCTAGGGAGGTGGTGGACGTCAGACCCCTAATAACCGTACAAGTCGTGTCGGTATGGCTCTATCACCATCCGAGAATCTACTGATCAACCTATCAGCAATTCTCAATCAGCCCCGGCCAGGGACTTATGGTAATGACCAACCGATCACCGTGCGATATCAACTCCCTATACCGGGAGAGACGAATCCCTAACAGTCACTCACTGCCTCCACGTGGCTCGGAACTGTGCCCAACTGAAACCTGTTTGCACGACTCCTTTGAGCCGTGGTAGGGTAATAATCAAAGCACAGTGGGAACTCACACGAGACAAATGATGACCTTAAGTCAACGGACTATCTGCACACATGTCACCTGAGAACTGCTATCTGACGTTAGGTATAATACCATCCAGTCAGTTCTCGGCGAGTCCTGTCCGGTGTACTCACACCCAGTGAGCATCTGTATACAATCTTAGGTGAACACCACCAATGGTTGCGGGACCAATCCATTGCCCCTCGTCAGGGTCTAGATATGTATACACTAGTCTACTCCGGAGTATTGATGCCCAATCTCGATACTCCTGCGACCAGACATCTAAGGGTGTGCCTATTGACTATCCAGCTCCCACTAGTATGACTGCCATCACAACGCCGGTAGTCAGACAAAACAACCTATGGGCTTTATCAACATATATATAAATACCAAGTAAAATATATCATACGTTAAGACAAAGTCAAACCAAATAGCGTACTATCATATCAAGCAAGACTGTCATGTACATACATATCCCAAGCATCCTATACAATGTAGGCCTCTAGGGCATATATATCCAACAATCTCCCACTTGCACTAAGGCCTATAATTGGCGCAATGAGTACCCACTGTCTCTACCAGATCCAGTTGCTTGCGTACCGCATGCCCAACATCTCAAAAAGCCTCTCGAACTGTACTTGAGGAATGGCCTTGGTGAATGGATCTGCCGTGTTGTCTTTTGTGTCTACTCTCCGTATCTCGATCTCCCGACGATCCACGATCTCCCTGATCAGGTGAAACCGCCTTAAGATATGCCTGGATTTCTGATGGGACCTTGGTTCCTCCGCTAAAGCTACAACGCCATTGTTATCGCAATACAAAGGTATTGGATTGGCAATGGACGGAACCACCTGAAGTTCAGAAATGAACTTCCTTATCCAGACAGCCTCTTTTGCGGCTTCACTAGCAGCTATATACCCAGCCTCCATAGTTGAGTCTGCGACGGTATCTTGTTTGGAACTCTTCCAACATACCGCTCCTCCATTGAGGGTAAACACAAAACCCGAAATAGATTTAGAATCATCCTTGTCACTTTGGAAGCCGGAGTCGGTAAAAGCCTCTACCTGGAGGTTCCCATTACCGTAAATCAAGAACATCTCCTTAGTCCTTCTCAGGTACTTGAGAATGTTCTTTACCGCTATCCAATGTTTCTCACCTGGGTCCGATTGATACCTGCTTACCACACTAAGTGCGTAAGCTACATCTGGTCTGGTACATAACATCGCATACATTATTGATCCTACCGCCGAAGCGTAGGGTATAATGCCCATGCGAGCCCTCTCTTCATCAGTCTTTGGAGACATCTCTTTGGAGAGGGTGATTCCGTGACAAGCGGGCATATTGCCGCGCTTGGAATCTTCCATACTAAATCTTTTTAGTATAGTGTCTATATACCTGGACTGTGAAAGTCCCAATATCTTATTAGATCTATCTCGATAGATCTTAATGCCCAGAATGTATGATGCATCTCCCAAGTCTTTCATAGAGAATTTCTGTGACAAGAAGAGCTTTACTGATTGTAGTATAGGGATATCATTCCCTATCAGTAGAATGTCGTCGACGTACAAAACGAGGAAGACTACTGCTCCTTCTACAATCTTCCTATAAATACATGGTTCATCTACATTTTTGATAAAGTCAAATTCCTTGACTGTTTCATCAAAGCAGATGTTCCAACTCCGCGATACTTTCTTTAACCCATAAATGGATTTAAGCAATTTGCACACTCTTCCGCTGCTCCCACTGTCTAAGAAACCTTCTGGTTGATCCATGTAAACACTCTCTTCTAGATGTCCATTTAGAAAACCTGTTTTTACATCCATTTGCCAGATTTCATAGTCATGGAAGGCAGCAATGGCAAGCATGATCCGAATGGATTTAAGCATAGCTACTGGTGAAAAAGTTTCATCATAGTCCAATCCTGGTCTTTGACGAAAACCTTTTGCTACTAGTCTAGCTTTGTAGGTTTCCACTTGTCCAAATGTACCAATCTTCTTTTTGAAGATCCATTTGCACCCAACTGGTTTTACCCCAGAAGGAGCAACTTCTAAAGTCCATACTTTATTGGTATACATGGATTCCATTTCGGATCTCATTGCATCCAGCCACTTTACTGAGTCGCTACTTGTGATAGCCTGCTGAAAACTAGTAGGCTCATCATCATCGATGATGCAATCCTCTCGATCCCCATCAAGAAGAAAACCATAATATCTTTCAGGAGGATGAGAAAGCCTACTAGATCTGCGGAGTGGCGTTGGTTCGTCATGTTCTATTGAAATCTGAGATTCTTCTAAGTCCTTGGTTGCAGTTTGAGGTTCTGGAATTTCTTCCAGTTCTACCGCGCTCCCACAAATTTCTTTTGCAAGAAATTCGCTTTCTAAGAAGACAATGTGACGAGCGACAAACACCTTTTGTTCTTCAGTGTGGTAGATCATGTACCCCCTTGAATGCTTGGGGTATCCTACAAACTTGCTTAAAACCGATCGTGCTTCGAGCTTGTCCGGATTATGCTTTTTAACATATACCGGACACCCCCATATCTTGATATACTTGAGATATGGTCTCTTCCCACACCACATTTCATATGGAGTGGTAGGTACAGACTTAGTTGGAACTCTATTTAATAGATATGCGGCTGATTCTAGAGCAAATCCCCAGAAGGAAAGTGGCAACTCAGCACTACTCATCATTGATCGCACCATATCTAATAGCGTGCAATTCCTTCTTTCTGATACACCATTATGCTGAGGTGTATAAGGTGGAGTAAGCTGAGAGAGAATTCCATTCGCTTTTAAGTATTCAAGGAAACTGGTACTTAAGTATTCTCCACCTCGATCAGATCGAAATGTCTTGATGCTTTTACCAGTTTGTTTCTCTACTTCATTTTTATACTCCTTAAACTTCTCAAAAGCCTCGGATTTATGCTTTATTAAGAACACATGTCCATACCTAGAGAAGTCATCAGTAAAAGTGGTGAAGTAGGAGTGACCACTTCGTGCATGTATAGACATCGGACCACATACATCACTGTGTACTAGTCCCAAGAGTTCAGTGGCTCTTTCTCCGTGTCCGGTGAACAGAGATTTGGTCATTTTTCCTTTGATACATGATTGACAAGTTGCATATGATGAATATTCAAACGAATCTAGATATCCATCTTTATGTAACTTAGTCAGCCTTGTTTCATTTATATGACCAAGTCTACAATGCCATAGGAAGGCTTGATTCGAATCTGGAGCCTTTCTTTTACGCGTGTTTTGAATATTGAAAATTTGTGGTTGATTAAGTATGTATATGCCGTTTTCCAGTGTGCCATACCCAATCAGTTCTTGATTTAGGAAAATGTTCATGACATTTCTTTCAAGCACAAAATTATATCCTTTATTAGACAACAAAGATACTGATATAATATTACACAACATACTGGGAATACAAAAACAGCTATACAATACCAAAATGTGTCCACTATTCAACCCTAGGTGATATTCCCCTATTGCAACTGCATCTACATGCATTCCATTTCCCATCCGGAGAGTCATATCACCTGCCCCCAGTACTCTACTATTTCTCAGATCCTGCAAAGAATTACAGATGTGAGAACCAGAACCGGTATCAAGTACCCATGAAATAGAGTTAACTGAAAGACAATTTTCGATTACGAACACACCTGAAGTAGAAGCAACAGCTTGCTTCATGTCCTTGGCTTTGAAGGCCTGACAATCCTTCTTCCAGTGCCCCTGCTTGTGACAATAGAAACACTCGTTCTTTTCTGTCTTCACCCTTCCTGCCTTGTTCGTTCCCTGCACCTTCTTGACCCCACCCTTCGGTTTGGTGGCTTTCATCTTCTTCTTCCCTTTAGCTTTCGCTTTAGATTTAGAAGAAGATGATTGGCCAACATACAGAACGGGGGTCTTCTCCTTTTTCAAGGAGGTCTCTGCTACCCTCAACATATTGAGGAGCTTTGGAAGATCCACTTCCATTTCGTGCATGTTGAAGTTCAGCACGAACTGAGAGAAGGTGTGGGGAAGGGACTGCAAAATTAAGTCGATATACAAATCGTTCTCTAGCACGCATCCCAGGTTTGCGAGTTCCTCAATGAGGATGATCATTTTGAGGACGTGCTCTCCAACAGGCGATCCTGGAGCTAACCTCATCTGGAAGAGTTTCCTTGAGGTTTCGTACCTCGCGATACGGGAGTGTTCACCATACAATTCCTTGCAATGGAGGAATATGGATGCAATATCCATACTCTCATGCTGTTTCTGGAGTTCATTATTCATGGACGCCAGCACGATACACTTAGCTCGCTCACAGTCTAGATCCCAGGTTTTACGAACTTCCTTGTCCGCAACTGAGGAATCTGGTCCTGGGATAAGGGGAGGAACAGCGGTGGTAACATATGCAACTTTGTCATAAGTCAGCGCAATATTGACGTTTCTTAGCCAATCTTTATAGTTCTGCCCGGTCAGTATATTCTTTTCAAGTATTAGTTTTAGTCCAGTCATGGTAGCTGCCAGAGAGAGAGAAAAGAAAACACTCAGCATATGCTCTTGCAAGTTTAGATTGGTTAATATTTTATCTAAACAGGATGGCTCCCACTGTTTCCTCAAATCCTTCTTCAAAACCTAAAAGAAGAACTAGTCAGGATTTAATCACACGTCACAATACTTGCTTAACCTTTCAGCCAGGCTGGTGTTGGTACTTCGAGGGAGGTTTTCCAACGCTTTCGCGAAGTTTCTTAATTAAAGAACCTCTTTTCCCTGGAGGCGTAGCCCCTCTAACACCTTTCTAGGCACCTACTTGGTTTATAGCATTGATTGTTAAGTGAGAGAAATTCCCGAGAGTAATTCTACTCATCAGTGGGATCGGGATCCAACTATCATTGTATGATGCCCTAGATGGAAGCCACTCTAGTCACCACACTCCAGAAGGTAAGCTAAATCTGCAAGTTTCCTTTATGTTTGAAACCCCCGATGTGATTTTTACCCCAAGCTCTTATAGACCTTGACGTAGGCCAACAAGTCATAAGACGCAAGTCAAGTTCTACCCGTCGTTGTCCTGATCAATTTAAATACATCGTACAAGCCCTTGACGTAGGCCAACAAGGTGTAGTCTGTATTAAACTAATGCATCTATCTATGCAACAAATAGGCACACACACTGCTACCATACACTATGCCTTGACGTAGGCCAACAAGCATAGCATGAATACGATGTGCTGTCTATCTGAAACGACGGAGGGTTACGGCTGGTTTTTGGCAAAAAACCGTTAACGTAGTGAACTTGATTTGATCGAAGGAACTATGATAGCTTTTATTTAAAGGAGTGGTTTAAGCTCCGCATTTAAAATTTTGTTTTTTCAAGAAAACCGAGTGGTTTTTAGAAATTGTTCCAACGATTCAGTTTAGGTTTTATTTTGTTTGCATTAATAATAATGCGTCCCATCTTTAACCTATCATTACAGATAACAACGAAAATACAACGTCCTCTTATGCCATCCGCATTCGCCACGGGGTCCCGTCATCACCCGTTAGGTTACTTAACTAACGACAGAGCGGGGGCTGGGCTAGCGCCGGTGTAAAACATAAGCGACGTCTAAATAGCTATCATATATAGATATTGTACATTCGTCAGACGCAATAATAGGCATTCCAGATCACAGATAAACAATATTGGATTTGCAAGCAATCCGCATTTCATTTGAGCCTGCAATGAAAGACAGATTACACAGTTGTGATGAATAGCCATTTTCCCACCCCAGACCCCTACGGGTACGGCAAACTACCCGCCAAGTACCAGAAGTGAAGCGGTCTGCCCCACCACTTCAAAATACCCGGTAGTTTGTGCACCCCACCTTGGGTCTATCCTAGGAGCAAAAACAGTAAAAAGAAATAATACAACGGTGGCTACAACCGCAACCTGGATGTGCCCCGCAAAATAATATTACAACTTGTTACATTTACATCAAATGAATTAATACAATAACCCATCACAAAACCCGGCTAATCACCACAACAGTCCAATACAGTTTATATACACAAACAGTTAAAATCCATTTCAGAAATGTGCAACCCCCTGCCAACTGACATACTAGCAGTTATGGGAGGTTTACGAACACATTATATAATCACAGATATAATCCAATATGCAAATACTGTACAATTTCGATCGATTAAATGCATTTAATATTGCTCCAATACTGCTCTGTAAAATTGAAACCTGAGCAAAATTAAAAAATACCAGAAAATACCAAATATCACAGGGGACCCACACAAGAAATTTGGGTTCATGACTCGGCAACTCGGCGGCGGAACCGCGGCGGATCAGTGGGATCCGCCGCGCTTCCGCGGCGCTTTAGCCGAGTCATGGGCCCAATTTTCTTGGGTGTTCTCCTGGATGCTTTTCAAGCTTTCTGAACCTCCCTGAAAAATTTTTGGACTTCATTTAAATTTCGACAGAAACTTGACAGTTCGGGGTTTTCCGGTTTCGTTTTTTCCGTTCGAAATTCGTACAAATTTGCAAGTAAGTTAAATATTGTTTAGCTAGGCTCTGATACCACTGTAAGTCGATGTTCAACACCCCAATACTAGTGGGGAGGCGGAAATATGAATAACAATCTTGTTCTATGATCAAACATCGATTAACCGTATGAATCGTTTGCTAAACAAGTTTTAACAAAAGCTATAGAGTTCTAAACTACTATGTTAAGAGATTATACCAAACGGTTCTAGTCCTTCGTCTTAATGTTATCTACGGCCTCTTTAGATCTCCACGTCCTCTTCGGCTTTCTCCCGTGATAGACGATCCACCCGAGAACCCTAATCCAAGCTATAACCTCTAAACTTGAGGTTACTTAGTTTCTCTAGTTGCTAAATAGAGTAGCTAAGGTGATGTAGAGATAGGTTATGGAGTAATTAGTCTTTCCTAATCCTTGTTCTCAACTCATGAGGGTAGGATTAGGTTTGGTGAAGGAGAGAGAACTTGAAGAGAGAGAGTGAGAAGATGATAATGATAATAATATATGATAAAGAAAAAGCTTCTCACTTGATATATGAAACATAATGAATTATAAAGAAATGAATAATATGAGATTATTCATCATGTTTCAATAATTCAAGTGGGTGATTCATCATGTGAGTCATTAAGCAATTAATGATGCATTAATGATATGATGAATCACTCACAATGAGTCACTAATTCAATAAATGAGAATGCCACCTCTCCCTCCAAGTCATCACCTTCTAGAAGCTTCTCGGAAAATTACGAGAACGCCCCTCTCATCCGTGAAAACACGGAAAAACTTTAGACTGTATAAATCCAATAACCTGATACTAGAATCTGGCTTAAACCAAAGCCGACTAGTAAAAACTGTCCGAATGTCGTACGTGCGTTCAAACACGTATGCGTCCGAACCTTTGTCGTAAAACCATACGACCTCCATATCTTTTCGCCTGGGTTTGGGAAATCTCTGTGTGGGACTCTAAAGACTCAACTACTACGCTGGCAGTGGGTTTAACCATAGACCGCAAGCGGCACTAGCTGTACGTAACGGTCCCCAGGTAGTTGTCGATAAGAAAGCTGATGAAGTAACCCATCTGAAATCCTACTGAGCCTGTCTGTGACAATATCCGCGCAGTCCGGTCTGTTCGTCTAAGAGTATCGCATGTATGGTCTAGGGAGGTGGTGGACGTCAAACCCCTAATAACCGTACAAGTCGTGTCGGTATGGCTCTATCACCATCCGAGAATCTACTGATCAACCTATCAGCAATTCTCAATCAGCCCCGGCCAGGGACTTATGGTAATGACCAACCGATCACCGTGCGATATCAACTCCCTATACCGGGAGAGACGAATCCCTAACAGTCACTCACTGCCTCCACGTGGCTCGGGACTGTGCCCAACTGAAACCTGTTTGCATGACTCCTTTGAGCCGTGGTAGGGTAATAATCAAAGCACAGTGGAAACTCACACGAGACAAATGATGACCTTAAGTCAACGGACTATCTGCACACATGTCACCTGAGAACTGCTATCTGACGTTAGGTATAATACCATCCAGTCAGTTCTCGGCGAGTCCTGTCCGGTGTACTCACACCCAGTGAGCATCTGTATACAATCTTAGGTGAACACCACCAATGGTTGCGGGACCAATCCATTACCCCTCGTCAGGGTCTAGATATGTATACACTAGTCTACTCCGGAGTATTGATGCCCAATCTCGATACTCCTGCGACCAGGGACATCTAAGGGTGTGCCTATTGACTATCCAGCTCCCACTAGTATGACTGCCATCACAACGTCGGTAATCAGACAAAACACCCTATGGGCTTTATCAACATATATATATAAATACCAAGTAAAATATATCATACGTTAAGACAAAGTCAAACCAAATAGCGTACTATCATATCAAGCAAGACTGTCATGTACATACATATCCCAAGTATCCTATACAATGTAGGCCTCTAGGGCATATATATCCAACAAGAACATCATGAATTGTGAGATGGTTGCTTGCGGATCAAGAATGCCCACGAACATGCCTACCGCAGGTGCTTCTTTGACGCGCTGTTCGCATTTCGACCATAAGTTTCGCCACCGTATTGCGTATTGAACCCAAGTTTCGCCTGGCCTTACCCTGGCATTAATCAGTGCTGTTATCGGGGTGCGTTCACTAGCACTCGCGAATCTTTGTGTGAATAGCAACTCCATTTCTGTAAACGTTTTGACGGAGTCGTCGGGAAGCTCCAAGTACCATTCAAAAGCTGTGTCTGCTAAACTACCGACGAACTGGCAAAGTAGAAGTTTATCATTACCTCCAGTATTGCCACAAAGAGCCCTGAACTGAGCGACATGTTGATGGGGATTGCCTGTCCCCTTGTACACATGGAATTTGGGGATCGTATATCCCGGCGGGTAACTTATTTGGTCATACCAGCCCAGATATGGTCGCCCAGTTTTAACAACTTGGCCGGCCGTTTCGTTCGCTCGGTGAGCTCGTATTTGCTGAGCAATATAATTATCAAGCGTGGCTTTTGAGATGGTATCCTCTTTGGCCGCTGAAAGAGTCGGATGAGGGTTCGATGTCTCCCCTCTGTCGTCTTCAATAATGATCGGAGGGTTTTCAGCTGGAGGTTCCGGCTGTAACATCATCCCGACTATGTCTTGGAAGAGAAGCGCCATTTGTTTTATGTTAGCCGCTTGCTCTGCGGCTTCTTTGTCTTTCTTTTCGAGGATTCTACATAAGAAGTCAGCATCGGTTTCTTGCTCGTGACGCTGTTCTGATGATGCCTCCGAGCTTTCTTTTGGCCCGGTAAGTGCAGCCATTGCAGTCATCATTTCCTGAAGCTTCTGTTGCTGCTCCTGGGCTTTTGTCACGGATCGGGTGAGCGGTTGGTGACCCGTCGAAGCACGGCTTTCCTCCTTTCCGGAAGCCATATAAACATTGTGCACCACCATGTCCCCAGACTTGGGGCGTTTGTGTTCAGCGCTTTTACGGTTCGCCATGTTCACAGGGGCTTTTTGCAGCCTCCTTTTCTTTTGAGTGATTGACGTTGAGGGAGCCGTTGCAGTGGGCACCCAGCCAGCTGTTGCTTTTTCCGGCTTGACAGAGTAGTCCTTCTCCCGCCGAACCTTCATCTTTTTCTATCGGCGGAGGTAGTCTTGATCAACAATCGAGTCTTGGACTTGACGCCAGACTTTGTAAATCTTAGAGGACAGCTGCTGAGGAGGCTGCTCCAGCTTCTTCTCTGTATCGTTCCCCATAGGTGAAGGAGTTCTCTTCAGCACTGCAGTAGGAGAGTTTCTGCGCACCTTGTTGAGCAGTTCAAAACTGTTCTCGGTTGGAACAGCAACATCGATCCCCACCGTTGGAGCTGGTGGAGTAAATCCAGAGGGAGAGCTACCCCCAGCCTTCCGTACTCGACGCCAGTGACGACGGCGAGCATGTCGCGGGCATGGTGTTGGTTCAGCCGTAGGGGTGACCTCCTCATGCCCCCTGTGTTGGTCAGAATTTGCTGGTATCAGCCTTTTAAAGACCGACGTCCGTTGAATGGGGACAGTCAACCTATCAAAAGCAGACTTCCGAGTAGGGGAAGCAACCTTGGTGATTTCGCCTGGAACGGGAGCAGGGTTGGTTATCCGCTTCGGGACAACGCCTTCTGGTATTGCAGGCTTCTTCATAGGCCCGTTGGAGCTCTGGCCTAGTCTGTTAAAAACAGAGGCAGTGGAGTTGGGCGACCCGTTGAGAGGGGCCGCGGTAGTTGTAAGCCGATCAAAGACCGACTTCTTTGGAGCTTCTTGCGACGTCATTGGGGTATTGAAGCTCATCGGTGGGAGCATGGTCCCGAAGAATAGTCCAGTGGTGGCTTGAGTTACCTGCTCCACTGGCATCTTGAAAAGAGAGGCCACTTGGGGCCCATAAGTCACTCCTCCAGCAAGGACGGAGCGAGAGTCGCAGTTGTAGTTAGTGCAGTTTGAAGCCATTGGTCTTCTGTTTTCTGCACGGAGCAAGACACCAAATCTAAGTACCTCGAATCCACAGGCAACTACAGCAAACCGCGATTTGTTCGCGAACACGACACACGAAGTGTGGAGTGGAAAGAGGAAAAGGTCCCACCGGGCGTGCCAGAATCTGTTCCCCTCCAAATAGCGGCGCGACGACAGAGAGAGACGTCTTCGCCTGAGATTCGGGGAAGATGCTATTTGGTTTTATCCGTCCGCCTCTCCGAAGATGCCAAGTTGATTTATGGCACCGTGTATCGAAGGTTTAGACGGATGCGGCCGATGTAGCAGATTTCGTCAGATTTCCCCTCGCTTGAGGGGTTTTTGATTGTGGGGACGCTCTTTCCTGCAGGCGCAATCCCCTGCAGTTAATTACGCTACCGCGTCGCGGTAACAACTTTCTCCTTCTCGAGATGTTCACTTCGTATCGTGGGTGTTTGTTTTGTTTGTGGTTGCCCGTGGATTGTATACGGAGACTAATTTATGTCGTCGCCCGTAGGACGTGGATTAGTCCAAATCCGTTTTTTCTTAGATTTGGGTTTGGGGTTTTGGTTTGAGGATACGTTAGCCATATTTGAGGCTAAGATAACCTCAAACGTTTGTTAAGGATACGCTAGTCTAATTTGAGACTAAGATCAACTTAACGGGATCGTTTAGATCCAACAAAAGAGTATTTGGGCTCTATTATTCTAGTTTAGGGACATAGTGGTCCATTGAATGTATGGCCGTCGGGACCCGTCACCTCTCTGAAGACGTTGAAAGATTACAACGACGAATATCAGAGGAGTTTAGAGATGTACCCTTGAACCAAAGTTGGTTGAGAGATCTATAGTCCAATTTGGGACTAAAGTCTGTTTGAAGGTTACGTTAGCCATTTTTGAGGCTAAGATCGACTCAAACGTTTGTTAAGGATACGTTAGTCTAATTTGAGACTAAGATCAACTTAACAGGATCGTTTAGATCCGACAAAAGAGCATTTGGGATCTATTGTTCTAGTTTAGGGACATAATGGTCCATTGCCAGTTTAGAGATATGGTGGTCCAAAATTCCCATTTTGGGGACGAATATTGGTTTAAGGATGCATTAGTCCATGAGTTTAAGGACCTCACAGTCCGTATTACCAGTTTAGGGACATGGTGGTCCAATGTTCCCATTTTGGGGACGGATATTGGTTTAAGGACGTATTAGTCCATGAGTTTAAGGACCCCACAGTCCGTATTACCAGTTTAGGGACATGGTGGTCCAACATTCCTATTTTAGGGACGAATATTGGTTTAAGGACGCATTAGTCCATGAGTTTAAGGACCCCACAGTCCGTATTACCAGTTTAGGGACATGGTGGCCCATCTCCAGTTTAGGGACATGGTGGTCCAACATTCCCATTTTGGGGACGAATATTGGTTTAAGGACGCATTAGTCCATGAGTTTAAGGACCCCACAGTCCGTATTAATGTGTGGTTGTCGGGACCCGTCACCTCTCTGACGACGTTGAAGGATTACAATGACAAATATCAGAGGAGTTCAGAGATGTACCCTTGAACCGGGTGTAAATTGATTTGAAAGAGCAGTTGTGCTCGGTTCAATTTAATTTAAGGACTTACGGCCAGAATTGGGCTAAGTCCAGTTGGAAAATGTCTAACATTTTGTTCATATTTGGCCTATTAGGCCTTTGTTTGAGCTCTGCCCTTTTTTAAAATAATGCACATCATTGGGCTTTTTAATTAAATGCATAGCATTTATTTTGGCCTGTTAGGCCCTTTTTAATTGGGCTCTGTCCCTTTTCGTTAATAATGCAGAGCATTTTTATTTGGTCTGATAGAATTAGGCTCTGCCCTTAATAATGCACTGCATTAAATGTTCTGACAGTGCCCCACGTGGCTTGTCAGTCGCTTTGCGTCAATTGAGGAGCGCAAGGCACAAATTCATGTGGAGGTGACACGTGTCACGCGCTGGTGAGCGCAAGTCTGTTAGCGCAGTGCGCTGCTGCCACGTGGCGCGCTCTGGTGACTTGCGTTAAACCAAGAGAGCAGTGCTCTGTTTTTAGAAGCGCAAGGCGCAGTTGTTTTGTGATTGACACGTGACGCTCTCTGGTGGCTTGCGCCAATCCAATAAGCGCAACAGTGCAAATTTCAAAAGTTTAAAGTCCGATCGAACCTAGTAACCCTACAGTGGTATCAGAGCCAAGCTAGAGCTTTAGGCGAAGTCCAGACGAAGTTTAAAGTCCGATCGAACCCCGAAACCCCGGTTTATACCCTTCTCTGGAAATTTTATAAAAATGTTGATTTTTTCGTATTAAAAATACTCAGAAAAATAAGCAGGGAAACCTAAGAGCTACTGTGAAGTACGGACCACCAACTCACTAATTTGAGCGCGGAACCGCGGCCAAACTATGCGTTTGGCGGCGGTTCCGTGGCCAAACAGTGAAGATGGGACCCACAACTTCAGGTATATATTCTTGGGTCTTTTTCATTGTTCTGGGAATTTTTAATTCTACTCAAGTGTTGAGTTTTTTGGGATGTATTGGGAACTCGTTGATTCGATCGGAAAGTTTAACTTCGTTTAAGTTTTTCCGGATAATTTTAGACTGTGTTAAAAAGTTCGAACGGATATCAATAACTCACTTTTTCCCCTGTCGGAAAATTTTTCAAAAAATTGGATTTTTTCTCGAGTTTGAAACTTCCGGAAAATCATGCAAGTAACGCGGTGGACCCTCTAGAAGAACACAAACCTTAACTCGATTATGTGACTGTCTGAACCGCCTCTAAACCTTAGGGTTTGTGGCAGTACGGCGTTGCCACATGTGAGGCGTTGGCTTGACCCTTCTACGGCTGGACCATTGGTACTGTGGCATGTGATAGATGCTTTTAAACTCCGCTCAAGTGTTGAGCTATTTGGGAAAACTTGGGTGTTTGATTATTCGATCGGAAAGTTTAACATTGTCTATTTATTTGGAATGTGATACAATATTTGGAATTCACAAGTAGTTATGAGATAACTAATTTGAATGTTGTAAATCTAGCAGTTTAGTCTCAGATGATCGGTTGCCACGGAATTTTGATGCGATCAAAAGTCCGTCGCAATCACGTAGTGTACGTGGATACTCGCCGGGTAAACTTAATAGACAGCCACGCCCCATAGCCCCGACTAAGTGACTGTAGGAGAACACCGTCACCAAAAGCATCCGTTCGGGTGCTCGCGGCAGTGGTGTTCCTCCTTAGTGCACTTCGTCGACGGCATCCGGGGGTGCGGCCGTCTACTAAAGTTTGTGACGAGCATTCGATTAGAATATCGGGAATCTTGTTGAATTGCGCGACTAGATATTGAAAAATGTTTTCGAGATCGAGACTAAAATGCGGGGTTTATAATTGTTAGGCATGCGATGTCTAAGGAATTCATTTGGTTAGGCATGCGATGTCTAAGGAGGTTGCGGATTCCAACTGTTGTAGTTTTACACTTTCTTTTCTGCGACCGTAAGCGTAGTATGTGGTGTATCGCCGGCTTCGTTGCTATACATCAACAACAATCGGGATACACATACTTGCTTACGTTGATGATATGTGATATTATGTGTTGCTGTGATATGTTATATTGGATCGTCGTGTGTTGAATAGCCGGGGGTTTTATGTGAGATGAGAGTTTTTTTTCATTCATATAAAATTCATTTGTTTGTAATATTCTTTTATTGGGGCACTTCCGGGCTGAAGATGATGTCACCATTGTATATTATTTACTTTTCCGCATTAGGTAGACCCAAGGCGGGGAGTACAAGTAACTGGGTTCTAGGGTACAGTGGGAGACCATCTCGAGGAGTCGAGACCGGGTCTCCTAACCCTAGAATTGCCAATGTTGCTTGCCGCTCTCGTAGGGGTCTAGAGATATGGGTTTGGCTATTCATCGTGACCGTGGAATCCGTGTTTTATACAGGCTCGTATTAAAACACGGACGTCCTAGTATATCCAATATTTCATATATGTTCTTCTGCTGCAATGTTCTGTGATGAGATCATATTACTGCCTGAGACGAATGTTTATATTATATATATGAGATATATGTTATATAGTAGATTTCGTTTCAAAAGTGATGCTTGTGAAGCATAATAAAATGGGACTTCATTAATGAGATTAATGAAATAAAAGAAACCTAAAGATGTTGTAGAAACTTGTCTAAAAAACAGGTAGCTCTAGTTCTTGCTTTGCATAGCGGTATTCCTTGTAGAACATCCAGCACCTTATTCGATAAGGAAAGAGCCGAGATCCCTTCACCGGGAGTGACCTCTTTAGCGAAACTAGCAGATGCTACAAACACGGTCTGTCTTTTGATTGTTTTTATAGTTATTGCTTTGCATAGTGATATTTGTGAAATATCCTGCACCTTATTCGATGAGGAAAGAGCCGACGATCCCTTCACCGGAAGTGACCTCTTTAGCAAAACGAGAAAAGGCCTAAAAAACATTCCTTTTAAAAATCACTTGATTCTACAACGATATCAAGTTCATTACGCAAAGGGTTTTCTTAAAAATCTGTCGTAGCCCTCCGTCATTTCAGATAAGTAATAGTTAGTATTCATGCTGCGTTTGTTGACCTTGTCAAGGCGTAGTGTGCGGTAGCTGATTACTGCTTATCTGCATAAGCATATGATGCGATTGGATTAGGGTAGTCGTGCGACTTTGTTAACCTTGTCAAGGGGCGTGCGGGTGGGTTTAATTCATATCAGGAAATGACGGGTTGAACTTGACTTGCGGTCTATGGTTTGTTGACCTTGTCAAGGTCATAGATCGCTTGGGGTAAAATATTATTGGGAATTTCAAGAGTTGAAATTTGCAATGAGATTGCATACCTTCTATGAGATAGTTGGATCCCGATACCCGCTGCAAGTAAGAGTTACTCCTGGGAGAGTTTTACACATTACAATTAGCCGATCAAGTAGGTGTCTAGAAAGGTGTCAACGGGGTTACGCCCCTGGGAAAATGAGGTTTACTTTAATTAGGTCCGTGCGAAAGCACGGGAAACCTCCCTCAAAGTACCGGCACTGGCCTGGCTGAAAGATTGGCGAACTTGTAGAGTGTAATTAATCCCGGCTAGTCTTTTCTTTTAGGGTTTGAAGGAAGATTTGACTAAAACAGTGGGAGATATCCTGATTAGATAAATTGATAACCAATCTAATCTTGTAAAAGCGCACGCTGAGTGTTTTCTTCTCTCTCTCTCCTGGTTATGACTATGTCACGCCTTAATCAAGATAATAATACGGATGCATTGACCAAACCCGCTTGTTATACTGCGCTAGGGAACGTTGGTCCCGCTCCAATTTATAATTGTTATAAGACAGAGCAGGAAATAGGGGATTACCAGAATTCCCGTGCCACCCAAACGAAGAAAGTGCATGCTGATGCATCTTCTTCGGGTGTGTTCATTACCGAGAACTGTTTCTCAGTATCCTTTACGTCCTGGGTATGAGATACCGGATTAGGATCCCGCAAATGTAATTTGTTACATGGGCTACAGATAGGTAGAGAACTGAGAACGGGTGATAAGTTTCAAGAGTTGGAAATGATGCAAGTGTTGCAGCCAAGTCTGTTGGTAGTTATCACCCTGTATTATCAGAATACATTGATTCTGAACAAATGTTATTAGATACCGAACCTGATATACAACATCCTATCAGTCTCTTTATTAGTAAAGAAGGATATAATTTTGTATTGTTGGATAATGTTTTGGACATTTCCTATATCAAGAGTTGATCGGTTCAGGCACGTTATCTAAAAGCATAGACGTTCTAAATCAAACCACAGCTCTTAACGTACAGAACACACACAAGAGGAAGAGTTCAGAAATGAACGAATCCTTCTTGAGGCATTGTAGACTAGGTCATATCAATGTGACCCGACTAGCCGAAGTTACATATAGTTGCATGTTTAAATTATTTTGAATTTACATCTTGTGAAACTTGCCGGTCATGTCACAGAGATAAGATGACCACAGCTCCGTTTATTGGAAACAGAGAAAGAGTTAGTGAACTCTTGGGATTGATACATGCTGATGTATGAAGGTCCCCTGTCTACACATGCCAAGACCAGTTCTTTGTACTTCATTACATTCACTGATGATCTCTCAAGATTCAGACATATGTTCCTGTTGAAACACAAGTCCGAAACTTTTGAGATAATCACAGAATATAAGTTAGAAGTAGAGAACCAAAAACGGGTAAAAGTATTATGTCCTTTGATGAGATCAAGGAGGAGAATACTTGAGCACGGAATTCCTAGATTATTCTAAAGGAGAATGAGATTCTCTCTCAGCATTACTCCTCCGTATACACCACAACACGTCGGTGTATCGGGGCGGAGCAATCATACCCTATGTGATATAGTGTGCTCTATGATGAGTACTACTGAGTTGCCTATTTTCTTTTGGGATTATGCACTTGAAAAGTTGCATACCTATTGAATAGGGTTCCAATCAAATCAATTGCCTACCACTTCATATGTGATATGGAATGGGAAGAGCCCATATCTTAAGTAAGTTAAGATTTGGGGTTGTCCGGCCTATGTCTAAAAGCAAAATATGGACAAGCTCGAGGCAAAGTAAGTTCTGTGGAAGTTTGTTGGATATCCCAAGCATTCGCTAGGGACTATCTTCTACCAAACCGAGGAACAAAAGATGTTTTGTTTCTCAGCATGCCACCTTTGTGAAAGGGAATTTCTTATGAAGAAATTATTGGTCATGAGGTAGAACTGGAAAGAGTTCCAGCTATACAAACTGCAGCTGATAATTTGGTAGAACTAAAGGATTCAATAGTTTCCAACGAAGCTCAGCCTCTCCGCCGATCTAGTAGGGTTCCTAACCCACCTGAGAGATACTTCGGTTTTCTCTATGACAGTGGGAGCGAGGATTGCATCATGAGATGATGACCCAACTAGTTTCGAGCTGGCCATCAGGAGTGGGACTCTGTAAGAATGGCTAGATGCTTAGCGATCTGAGATGGAATCCTTATACACCAACAAAGTATGGACTTTGGTTGCTTTATCTGAAGGGTTAAATCCCCATCAGGAGTAAGTATATCTTGAGAAGATTACTTGGTGTATATGGAAAAGTTGAGACTTTCAAAGCTATGCTTAAGTCCATCCAGATCCTACTTGCCACGGCTACATACCATGACTACGATATCTGGCGGTTGGGTGTCATGACTGCTTTTCTAAATGATGATTTGGAAGATAGCGTCTATAAGTACACAGCCAGAGGGCTTCGTAGACAGTAGGAGCAGCGGAAACGTGAGCAAGATGTTTTATGTGATAAATCAGACATTGCGGAGTTGGAACGTCTGTTTTGATATGGCAGTCAAAGATTTTGACTTCATCAAAACGGTAGATGAACCTTGTATATACAAAAAGGTAGTAGAGAGTATGGTGATGATCCTCGTAGAGTACGTGGATGACATACTCTTGATGGGGAAGGAGTTTCCTATGCTACGCTCGGTCAATCTCCTCTTATCACAATGATTCTCCATATAGGATCAAGGTGATACCTCCAAAATCCTGGGTTATGGATCTATGGGATAGATCTAATTGGATGTTAGGAATCTCACTAGTAGTAGTGAGATGGTATCAAACGATCCTAGAGAGAATCACTGGAAAAGTTCCAGGATGATAAGGACGATTGAATGTCAGTCGCAGGCATTGTCTTTACCCTCAGTGGAGGGACGGTATGTTAGAAGAGTTCCAAGCAAGATACCGTGACTTACTAGACGATTAAAGGCAAGATACATCGATACTAAGGATGCTACCAAAGAGGCAGTCTGGATATATAAGTTCATGAGATGAACTTCGTTCCTACCATTGTGTGACAATGGAGTTGTGGCTTATGCCAAGGAACCTCCGTCCCATCAGAAATCCAGATATAATTCTTAGGCAGTATCACCTGATCATGGAGATGGTTGATCTCCAGGAAGATCGAGGTAAGGAGAGTAGACACAGAGGACAACAGCGCGGATCCACTCACAAAGGCCTTTTTCCCAGTAGAGACTTTTATGGGATGGTTGAGTATGAGATACTTCAACCACAGCTAATTGTTGGGTATGCGATACCACAACAGATGGCCCTAGTGCAAGTGGGAGATTGTTAGTTATATGTATGCCCTAGAGGCCATTACTGTACATACGATGTATATTGTAATGGATGCTTGGACATATATAGAGAGGACTTTCTTGCTCGACATAATAGTACGCTATCTGGTTGCTCTTTATCTTAACATGTACTCTGATTGTCTCTATGTTACATGTTGATAAAGCCCTTAGGATGAGTACTTGACTACCAGGACTATGATGCAGATCATACTAGTGGGGACAGTGTAGTTGCCAAGTACATCCTTCAAATGTTCCTAGTCATGGGAGTACCGAGACAGGGCATCGATACTCCAGAGTAGACTAGTGTATGCGCTTCTTGACCCATATGATGGGCGATGGATGATCCCATATCCATTGGTGTTTGACATCAGAGAAGGTATATGAGTACTCAGTGGAGACTGAGTACACTGGACGGACTCGCCGAGAACTCCCAGAAGGTATTATACCTCACGTCAGATGGCAGTTCTCAGGTGACACTGGTACAGGTTAGTCTGTAGACCCGAGATCGTCATAGAGTCTTGTATGATTCCCACTGTGCTTTGATTTCCATCATACCACGTCCAAGAGGGCGTGCAAAAAGGTGGCTTTTGGGTACAGTCCCGAATCATATGGAGGCAATGAGCGATAGGAGGGGATTCGTCTCTCCCGGTATAGGAAGTTGATGTTGTGCTGTGTTCGATTGGCTATAACTGGAAATCCCTGGCCAGGGTTGCTGAGATTTACTGGTAAGTGTTATCAGTAGTTTCTCGAACTGTTATAGACCTCATATCGACACGACTTATCAAGCTACTGGGGTCTGACGTTTACTACCCCTAGGCGAGATATGCGACATATCAGACGAAGAGACCGGACTGTACGGGAGTGTTACTGACTGGATTCGTAGGAGAATGTACAGGCTTGCTTGTTGATCTTCTGATCGCTCAATACCTGGGTGGCTGTTACGTTTAGCTGACCGCTTGCAGCTTGTGGGTGTTTGATATGATCATCACCTACTGCCGGCGTATTGACGATTCTTTAGAGTCCTACACAAAGATATTTGTTAAAGATATTTTGTTGATATTTCCTTAACCCAACCCAAACCCTTGACCATGGTAAACTCTCTACAATGGTTAAGTCTTCTCACTTGAACCATGGTTGCATTTCTAACCTCACACTACTTTTCATTATTCATCACAAAAGAAATAGATCATCTTCTTCCTTCTTCTTTTTTGCATGAAAAGCTTTCTAGCTTTTTATGAAGTGATGAAAATGAGTGAGATTAAGAAAATAAATGAGAGCTAAATTCCTACTTCATCATCCTAATCTATCCTAGCCATTTAGATTAAGGTGTTCACTTCATTTAGTGAGTGAGAGCTTGTGTTAAAAAAACTTCAAGGTAGATCATCTTAGTTATCGAAGATCGGAAGCAAGCTTGTATCTTTCTCTTCGTGGAGCCTTTCTAGAGTTCGGGAACTTGGTGATCGCAGCGAAGGGACCACGACATGGAGCTTTAGAAGTGAAGGAACGGACTACAAAGGTTGTAATCCCTATCTCTTAGATGTAAAGTTGTTTACATGCTTTGTTTTGCCTAATCTCTAGTTTAAGATCTTGGTTAAAGGTTGTTCGGCACGTCTAAATTTTAAATCGGGCATGGTTGATGCCTTATAGACCCTTGTGAGAGTGCCTAGTAACCCTACAATTGGTACCTTGAGAAGTTTTAACGGTCGCATGAAGGATGTGTGAGCAAATTTCATCTAAAAATTCACCAATTAAAAGTACTTTGGACAATGGACAAGAGTATAATAGCTTGAATTGAATTTCCAAGTGTAGGGGTGATACACACACACACGTAGGGGTATGTAATTAGGGTTTAGATAAGAGATAGGAGTGAAAAATAGGACTTGTATCTTTAATAGAGATGATAAAAATTCCTAAGTTGAGATGGAACCCTAGAAGGAAAACTAAAAAGATGCTAAAAGCTAAGTAAATCTACAAAACATATATAATCTTAAGTTAAATGATAAGGAAGCGTGAAAAATACGGGTGGATAATTTATGAGTCGAAGATAATAGAGTTTCTTGTTAGAGGATCTAATTGGAGAATAAAAGTTAATAAGCCGAATTGATAGGATTTTGTGGGTAGTATCCGCTGAAAACCCTCAGGAGACAACACTCCTCCTACTAGGGACACCTAGGGGTTTAACGGCTTGTTGCACGAGCTCAGTGCAATCACGTTTCCCTGCGAAAGTGAGGTTAGGTCTTTTTCAAGAATAAAACTAGGTTTGCTCGAGGACGAGCAAAAGATAAGTTTGGGGGTATTTGTTCATATCATAATATTGCATTATTTTATTCCCCATTCTTATTTATTTTACAAATAAACAGGTTTTTTTGACCCATGTCTGCTACATAGTTGCAGCTTACAGGTTCTCGGAACAAAAACAGTGAAAAAGATGAAAAGACGATACAAAGTGAGACTACGACCGATAAATGGTGGAATCTTGATCGTGCCTACATTTTGAGAGACATTGAAGATCAATGAACAAGTTCACAAAGAACAAAGGCAGCGCAAGGTTCAAGACTTCGACACGAAGCAAGCGGTAAAAGTCCACGACTTTATTCACTGTGGAAATCTAGATGAAATATAGAAGACAATCTTAGAAACCAAGTGAAAAAACAAGATGAAAAATGCAACCAGAATCATCCATAGAAATTGCAGCTAAAGAAGCCCCTATACGGCCGCGGAACCGCGGCCAAACCTGCCTTCTGGCCGCGGTTCCACGACCATTGGAAGCGTATGTCGGTGGAAAATCTGTCAGCAAAGCCGTGCGTCGCCCGTGTCGGTGGAAAATTTCTATGGTCGCTGGCGGTGTGTTGACTAGTTCTTTTCTTAGGGGGTAAAACTGTAAAAGCAGATGTGCGTCGATTGTAACCCTAGGATTTTCTATGATCTATAAATAGAAGCTCTAAAATCTTTTTTAGGTTATGCCTCTTCTTGTGCCTCATTTCATCTATCTAAATTCATTTCTGTAAATTTCTGTAAAGAAGGAAGAGAGCATCAAATAAAAATTAGGAGTAAGTTTTCTTTCTCTTTGCCCTAGCTAAATTTTATTTCCATGCCCTACGTAATTTCTTTCTTGCCCTAGTATAGATTTTTATTCTCTGCCCTAGTTAGATAGTTAGAAAATGTTTTTCAATTCCCTAATGAGTGAGTAGTATCCTCGCTTCTTAGGGTTAGATTTGGGGAAGGCTTGAGAGATGAAGATCTCTCACCCCTTTCTTGCCCATCATACGTTTTTATAGGACTCCATGCATATATGCACATACCGCTCCCTACGGCATCCTATCCCATGAGGTAGCAGTGATACCGTAGTATAAACGACCGGTTGAGCATGTTTTCCATGGAGGTTAGGGTAAGAATTAAGAAAGGAAGGACAAGAACCTAGAGGAAGAAACATCGTTTCTTCCCGATGGTACCAATCCACTTTATTAATTGTTACTATAACACCTCATAGATCTTAAATAGGGCATAGAAAGCGGCGAGGAATATTGACTTTCCAAACTTAACCTAAACCTAACCCTATCAAGATTTTAGTTTAGATCAAACTTAGTTTTTAGATTTAATCAATCCGACAACAATCAGAATTAACTCGTTAGAACAATTAGAAAATACACAAAATCCCTGTGGACCGACCCGTACTCACCGGCTAGCTATCAAGCGACGCCGTTCTTGATTGCGGTTATAAACAATTCTTTGAACAAATCATGCAGCGATGCAGACGCCAACCAAATTCCAAATCCCAAACCCCAACGATGAATGATGAGTCGCTCCTGGTGCTATATTCCAGTGCAGCGATGCAGACGCCAACAAAGTCCCAAATTTTTTTCCGGCCCTACGGTCTGGATCATACATCCTGCAAAACCGTATACAATCCACTGGCGTAAAACGATCCCAATTTCTCCCAAGTCCTACCGGTGAGACCATATTTAAAGTCCCACCAAAAATAAAAATAAAATAAAATAAATAAAATAAAATAAAAAAGAAGGTATGTTCACAAGCAAAATGGGCACGGATGAAAACCCGAAAGGGCTCCGTGAGTAAAAAAAGCAGGACTGCCGGCGAGTTTGTGAAAACTCGAAAGGGCGCAAACTCGTAAAAAAGAGAGAGATGAAATGCACTCGCAAAGTCCTCTCGACTTTATGAGGAGAAAATTCCCGCGTGAGATCCTTACGACTCACAAAGGAGCAACACACTTAGGGGTCCTCACGACTCCTAAGGAGAAAATACACCTACGAGATCCTCTCGACTCGTAGGGAGAAAATGCTTTTATGGGACCCTTACGGCCCATAAAATTGACAAGTCTTAGGTGATAGGAATCTAAACCTGTCTCCTAAGCCACCAATTTCCAAATCCTCCTGGGGCAAATGATGAGTTGCTCCTGGCATTACTCCAGTGCAGCAACGCAGATGCCGACACAAAAAGCCAATTCCCAAATCCTACCGGGGCAAATGATGAGTTGCTCCTGGCATTATTCCAGTGCAGCAATGCAGATGCCAAACCAAAACCAATCTCCAAATCCTCTCAAAGACAGATGATGATTCTCTCCTGGTACCATATTCCAGTGTAGCGATGCTGATTTCAACCCAAATCACAATCAACAAATCAACTTCAACTCCGACACCGCAGAAAGCGGAGCAAGTCATAATCCAATCTCGACACCGCAAGAAGCGGAGCAAGTCAAGTCCTCCCCTGACACTGCAAGAAGCAGAGCAAGTCAAATCAAGCGTCGACCGTCCATGTCGCAAAAAGGGCAGTGCAGGCTTCCCACAAATCAGAAACCAAATCGCTCCGGATCAGAGCGTCGACCGTCCATGTCGCAAAAAGGGCAGTGCAGGCTTCTTACAAAGCAGGAACCAGATCACTCTGGGCCAGGGAAACATCTACCATGGACACTCCGTCTCGGAGACGCGTCAAGCGTCGACCGTCCATGTCGCAAAAAGGGCAGTGCAGGCTTCCCACAAATCGGGAACCAAATCGCTCCGGATCAGAGCGTCGACCGTCCATGTCGCAAAAAGGGCAGTGCATGCTTCCTACAAAGCAGGAACCAGATCACTCCGGGCCAGGGAAACGTCTACCACGGATACTCCGTCTCGGAGACGCGTCAAGCGTCGACCGTCTATGTCGCAAAAAGGGCAGTGCAGGCTTCCCACAAATCGTGAACCAAATCGCTCTGGATCAGAGCGTCGACCGTCCATGTCGCAAAAAGGGCGGTGCAGGCTTCCTACAAAGCAGGAACCAGATCACTCTAGGCCAGGGAAACGTCTATCACGGACACTCCGTCTCGGAGACGCGTCAAGCGTCGACTGTCTATGTCGCAAAAAGGGCAGTGCAGGCTTCTCACAAATCGGGAACCAAATCGTTCCGGATCAGAGCGTCGACCGTCCATATCGCAAAAAGGGCAGTGCAGGCTTCCTACAAATTGGGAACCAAATCGATCCGGATCAGAGCGTCGACCGTAATCGCTTCGGATCAGAGCGTCGACCATCCATGTCGCAAAAAAGGAAGCGCAGGCTTCCCACAAATTGGGAACCAACTTGCTTCGGATCAGAGCGTCGACCGTCCATGTCGTAAAAAGGGCAGTGCAGGCTTCCCACAAATCGGGAACCAAATCGCTCTGGATCAGAGCGTCGACCGTCCATGTCGCAAAAAGAGCAGTGCAGGCTTCTTACAAAGCGGGAACCAAATCCTTCCGGGCTAGAGAAACGTCTACCATGGACACTCCGTATCGGAGACGCGTCAAGCGTCGACCGTTCATGTCGCAAAAAGGGCAGTGCAGGCTTCCCACAAATTGGGAACCAAATCACTCCGGATCAGAGCGTCGACCGTCCATGTCGCAAAAAGGGCAGTGCAGGCTTCCCACAAATCGGGAACCAAATTGCTCTGATCAGAGCGTCGACCGTCCATGTCGCAAAAAGGGCAGTGCAGGCTTCCTACAAAGCAGGAACCAGATCACTCCGGGCCAGAGAAACGTCTACCACGGACACTCCGTCTCAGAGAGGCGTCAAGCGTCGACCGTCCATGTCGTTAAAAGGGCAGCGCATCCCAAAAGTGGGAACCAAAGCATGTTGCCTCCACGCGAAAGAAGATCCATCAATTTCATGCACATGACCCACATACGTGGTGTGCATTTATTGATGGGGGGCACTTTGTTGAAATCGAAAATTGCACCCCGGTTGACCAAGTCAAAGTCAAAGTCAACCCCAAGCCAAGTGGGCCCATGCCCAGGTCGAGTCCGAACATGAAGTGGCCGGCCCTCCCCCATGCCACAATGAAATCATGTAATAATTAATTTTTATGTAATTTTTTATACATGAATGTATGCAAAATGGGCATAAATCTAAATTTTTTGTAAAGCCCATGGCTTATGTGCAAAAAGAAATGGCACATGAGCCATGGAATGGGCAAAATGCCATTTTGTAAAGCCCAAGGGGCTATATGTAAATCTATAAGCTTATATAAGGCAACATGATGATGAATAAAGCATAGACTTTCCATTCCCCAAAAATTAGGGCCTGTGCCTCTTTCTCCTTCCTCAAGATTCTAAAACCTTCTTCTTTCTTTTGAATTAAATCAAGAGTTTTACTCTTCCATTTTCAAAACTAAATAGTTTTTCACCACAAAACCCACAAAGGGGAACTTGGATCTACCATTAGATCTTAAAAAGAAGAGATTTTTAAAATCTCACATCTCTTGATCTTCAAGATCCCGCCAATAGAGGAGGAAGAAGGAGACCCATCTCCAGAGACCCCACTTTGGGGAAGAACTAGGGCTCAAGGGGAGAAACCCCTTCATCAGCTTCAAAATATCCTAGGAGTTTAACTCCTCATACACACACACACACACACACACACACACACACAGAATAATATGTGCTCCTTTCTGGGAGTACAACTCCCATTGCAGGGACCAAGTCCCTTTTAGTGCCCGAGCGCCCACGTGCTGACACGTGGAGCGCTAGCGCTCTTGTGCTCAGAGCGCTAGCGCCCAAGCGCCCACGTGCTGACACGTGGGGCGCTAGCGCTCTTGCGCTCATAGCGCTAGGGTGCTAGCGTTTGAGCGCCCACGTGCTAACACGTGGGGCGCTAGTGCTCAAAGCGTCCACGTGCTGACACGTGGGGCGCTAGCGCTAAAAGCGCTAGCGCTCTTGCGCTCAGAGCGCTAGCGCTTTTGCGCTCAGAGCGCTAGCGCCCGAGCGCCCACGTGCTGATACGTGGAGCGCTAGCGCTCTTGCACTCAGAGCGTTAGTGCCCAAAGCACTAGCGTCTGAGCGCCCACGTGCTGACACGTGGGGCGCTAGCGCTCTTGAGCTCAGAGCGCTAGCGTCCAAAGCGCTAGCGTCCGAGCGTCCACGTGCCTGGCACGTGGGGCGCTAGCGCTCTTGCGCTCAAAGCGCTAGCACCCAAAGCACTGGCGCTTTTTCCCACGCATCCTCTGGATGCTCTTTCCTTTTTTTTTATATATATGTATACACACACACACATACTCTACAACAATCTCCCTCCCAAAAAGTTTTGGGCCGGGGCGCTGCCCCACACCCCGCAAGGGGGCTGCTAGATTCCTTGACCCCCAGCCCGCTATCCGGGTAGCGGGACCCCCGTAAAAACTCTGCGGGGCCCCCGATACATCCAAAACCCCTCCAAAACACAACACCACACATTGAGTTCGCATGACAAGTTTAACCCGTTAATCGGAGGTTCTCTCGCCCTAAAGGCAAGGGATAATTAACGGCAGCTTACTCCGCGGTTGCCGGAGATTCGGATCTCCACAATCAATAAACCCCAGCCTACCCTAGGCAGGGGGAATCTGTAATGCGCCTGACAAGCGCGCGCGTATTCCCATCTCAATGGGGTGACGAAAAACACCCTACACATATGCATATCCATGATCATAAAAAAAACTACACTTTGATTATTGGATTCTAAGTCGATATAACAATCTTACCATATGATATCAGTTAGATCTCAAAATAGGTTACTTCCACAAAATACCCTCATTTTATTAATATATTGTATTTAATTAAAGTACCCATATGTTATAGGACAATTTGAATAAAATACTTTAGTCACAATAAAATGATATTTTTACTTATACTCTTATCCGCTAATCATTTTAGTTTCATTAAAATCCCTTTACCTTTTGGATAAAGGGTATTACTAATTATTTCGGTTTTTCCCTTTAACACCCTTTCATTTAAAGCAAATATTTTTTATTAATATTTTAGCCTATAACCACTGTGGTTTAATAAAAACCCTAATCTAAATAGGGTAATAATTTTACATAAAACTCTCAGTGGTTATCAGGCAATCATCTCTGAAAAGGACACAAATCCCGCCGTTCATATGTAGCGGTTGCCAACGCGAAGTTGTTTTTGTAGAATATCGTGCTTAATAAAATACCTTAATTTAAATAGGGCAATGTTTTACGTAAATATCTCTTGGTTGATAGGCAATCGTCCCTAAAAAGGACACAAATCCTGCCGTCTATGTGCAGCGGTTGTCAATACGAACATATTTCTAAAATGTTACTTCCAAATAAACACCATTGTTTCCCCCAATCAGAGCAAAGCTCTGTTTTGAATTTCAAAATTCAAAAATCGAAGCAACGCTTCAGATCTCGTGCGCTGCGCGCCACGTGTCAAAAGCAGACACGTCAGCGCCAGGAGCGCTGCGCCCTAGGCAGCGCACCCCCAATCAGAGCAAAGATCTGTTTTAAAATTCAAAATAAAATTGAAGCAACGCTTCAGATGCTGCGCTCTACGCTGCGCGCCACGTGTCAAACAAGTTGCGCTAGCGCAGTTGCGCTGCGCGCCACGTGTCAAACGTAGGTGCGCTGGCGCCAAGTGCGCCAGCGCTGGAATTAAAAGAATTTTCCACCGTCAGATCAAAAGATCTACTAATAATAAATTATTAATTAATCAGAATTAAAATTCTGTTATGGAAAGATTTTTCAATCTTATTAAAATAAGAAGATTATTTTCTGTAAAACAGAAGCCTTAGGATCAAAGATCCAACGGTGGGAAATATTCCCAGATCAATCAGAGAAAGATCTCTTAAACTGATTTAACAAATCAATTGGCCCTATATAAAGGCCCCAAGACTTCAAATCTCAGATGGAGAAAACCCTCTGCAAACTTTGAGAAAAATCCAAAGAGAAAGAAAGGCAAGCCTTTAGAAGAAAGAAGACCATTTCTTCATCTTTAAAGATAAAGAATTAATTCTTGAACAGCAGAGATGAAATCATCTCGTAAAAAGAAGAAACGTCTTCTAAAAAGATCTTAGATCTATAAAAAAAGGCCAAGGTTTTTGATTAAAAAGAAAAGATCAAAAGACCTAATCATAAAAACATAAAAAGAAGTATTTTTACTTCACAGATCTTCTGATCTATAAAGGCAGAGCCTTTTATCAAAACAAGAACTTTTGTTCTTTGATCTTGAGGCAAAGCCTCCATTGAAGAACATAAACTTGTTCTTTGATCTTAAAATTGGATCAGATGCGCTTTGCGCTACTAAAAAGTACCTTACACTCATGAATTGCGCCCTTGCACTCATTGGATCGGCGCTCACCGTCCAAACTTGCCACGTGTCAACCATAGACACGATTTGCGCTTTGCTCTCTTGAAAATAGCACACTGCGCTCTTGGGTTGGTGCTCAGCACCAAGCGCGCCATGTGTCACTCACTGGCGCACCCATAAACTAGTGCAGCGCGCTCATAAATTAAAAGCGCAGTACGCTAACAAACTAGCGCTTAGCGCTAAGCACGACACGTGTCCTCCTCGTGTGCGCTAACCGACAGAAGCGCAATGCGCTCTTTGACTGGCGCAAAGCGCCTAGTGCGCCACGTAGCGCACTGTCAGAACAAACTTTGTTTCTGATAAATGCTATGCATTCAATATAAGCCAAAAAATGCCAGAGCTCAATGCTTAGCATTATTAAAAGGGCAGAGCCCAAGTAAAGGCCTAATGGCCAGGACAAAAATAAAACGTTAAACATTTTTTTAACCGGACTTAGCTCAATTCTAGCCATAAGTCCTCAATTTAAATTGAACTGAGCCCATCTACTCTCTCAATCAATTTACACCCGGTTCGAGGGTACATCTCTTTACTCTTCTGATATCTGTCGTTGTAATCCTTCAACGTCGTCAGAGAGGTGACGGGTCCCGACAACCACACATCACTACGGACTGTGGAGTCCTTAAATCCATGGACTATGATGTCCTTAATCTTGACCGTGATGTCTTAAAACTAACACCGGACTGTAGGGTCCTTAAATCCATGGACTATGATGTCCTTAATCTCGACCGTGATGTCTTAAAACTAATAACGGACTGTGGAGTCCTTAAATCCACGGACTATGATGTCCTTAACCTCGACCGCGATGTCTTAAAACTAACATTGGACCGTAATGTTCTTAAACTAATTATCGACCGCAATGTTACTAAACTAAACAATAGAGCCCAATTGCTCTCTTGTTGGATCTAAACGATCCCGTTAAGTTGATCTTAGTCTAAAATGAGACTAACGTATCCTTAACGATTGTTTAAGTTGATCTTAGTCTCAAATGAGGCTAACGTATCCTTAAACCCAAACCCCCAAACCCAAATCTAAAAAAGATACGGATTTGGACTAGTCCACGCCCTACGGGCGACAACATAACTTAGTCTCCGTATACAATCCACGGGCAACCAAACACAAAACAAACACCCACGACACGAAGTGACCATCTGGAGAAGGAGAAAGTTGTTACTGCCATGCGGTAGCGTAATTAACTGCAGGGGCTTGCGCCTGCAGGGAAGAGCGTCCCCACAATCAAAAACCCCTCAAACGAGGGGGAATCTGATGAAGTCTGCTACATCGGCTGCATCCGTTTAAACCTTCGATACACGGTGCCATAAATCAACTTGGCATCTTCGAAGAGGTGGACGGATAGCACCAATTAGCATCTGCCCCGAATTTCAGGCAAGACGGACCTGCGCGGTCGCGTCTCTGTGTTCGGCGGGGAACAGATTCTGGCACGCCCGGTGGGACCTTTTCCTCTTTCCACTCCACACTTCGTGTGTCATGTTCGCGAACCAATCTCGGTTTGCTAATGGTTGCCCTTGGGTTTCGAGGTACTAAGATTTGGCGTTTCGCTTGGTGCAGAAAGCAAAGAATCAATGGCGTTCACCTACTCAAAGTGTTCACATGCAGCTGCAACTCACGTCCTCCCTCAACTGGGGGCATAACCTACGGGCCCCAAGCGGCTTCCCTGTTCACGATGCCCGTGGAACAGGTCACTCAAGCCACCACAGGGTTGTTTTTCGGGTCCATGCTCCTGCCAACGAGCTTCACCGCTCCTGTGCTAACACCGGATGTAAGTCGATGTAAAACACCCCACGACTTGCGGGGAGGCGGAATAATGAAAAACGATCTTGTTTTAGGCGTAAACATCGACTAACCGAGAATCTTTGCATAAACAATAACTAACATCAAATATAGGAGTTAACAACTACTATGAAAAGTGATTATACCTAAAGATCCGAGTCCTTCGTCTTGTCGTTCTCCACGTCCTCTCCGGCCTTCTCTAAGTAGTAGAAGATCCACCCGAGAGCTTTACTACAAGCTTCACCTCAAACTAGAGGTAACTAGGTTTCTTTAAGTGCTAATCAAAGTACCTAGATGATATAGATAGAGGGTTATGGATTAAGTAGTCTAATCTAATCCTTGTACTCAACACATGAGAGGGAGGATTAGGGTTTGAAGAGGGAGAGCTTGAGGAGAGAGAAGATGAACATCAAAAAATGAAATGAGAAAATGAGCTATCATAATATATATCAAGCATTATTGTTTTTCAAGAAAATAAAATAAAATGATTTACAACCATGCTTGATAAATATCTAATGGTGATTCATCTCCATGAGTCATTAAGCATTTATGATGCATTAATGACATGGATGAATCATCCATATGACTCACTAATCTCATTCAATGTATATGCCACCTAAACCTCCTTAGTCATCATCTTCTAGAAGCTTCTTGCGCAATTACGAGAACACCCCTCCTATCCGTGAAAACACGGAAAAACTTTAGACTGTATAAATCCAATAATCGGATACTAGTAACTGACTTAAACCAAAGCCGACTAGTAAAACCTGTCCGGATGTCGTACGTGCGTAAACACACGTATGCGTCCGAACCCTTGTCGTAAAACCATACGACCTCTATATCGTTTCGCCTGGAGTAGGGAAACTCTCTGTGTGGGACTCTAGAGACTCGACTACTACGCTGGCAGTGGGTTTAACCACAGACCGCAAGCGGCACTAGCTGTACGTAACGGTCCCCAGGTAGATGTCGATAAGAAGGCCGATGAGGAAACCCATCCGAACTCCTACTGAGTCTGATGTGACAATCTCCATACAGTCCGGTCCGTTCGTCTAAGACTATCGCATATCGGGCCTAGGGGGCGGCAAGCGTCAGTCCCCTAATAGCGGTATAAGTCGTGTCGGAGCGAAGCCCATTACACCCTGAGAAACTACTGGAACCTACCAGCAAATCTCGCTTGCCCTGGCCAGGGACTTTGCGTAATGGCTCTCTGACACAGCGTGATATCAACCCCCAATATCGGGAGAGACGAATCCTGTCTAACCGCCACTGCCTCCAAGTGCTTGGGACTGCACCCAACTGCTACCTGTTTGCATGACTCCTTTGAGCCATGGTAGGGTAGCAATCTAAGAACAGTGGGACACACTCGAGGCGAAGTAGCAGTGTCAAGTCTGCGGACTATGCTGTACTCATGTCACCTGGGAACTGTTAACTGACGACTGGTATAAAACCAACCAACAGTTCCCTGTGAGTCCTGTCCGGTGTACCCGTAACCCAACGAGCACCTGCATACTATCTCCAGTACGACGTACTGACGGCTGTGGGACGGACCATCTCTCCAACTGGGATGAGAAGCATACACACTAGTCTACTCCGGAGTATCGATGCCCTGTCTCGATAATCCAATGACTAGGGACCTGAATAAGGATGTGCTTGTAGACTACCCAGCCCCCACTAGTGTGACTGCCATCACAACGCTGGTAGTCAAGCAAGATCCTAGGAGCTCTATCAATATGTATACTCATATATTAAGATAGAAAAACCAAGTAGCATACTACCATGTTTAGCAAGACTGTTATATACATGTGAATATCCCAAGCTTCCATTAAGTAATATACAAACTAGTATGATACAATAATGGCCCCTAGGGCATATACACTAACAATCTCCCACTTGCACTAGGGCCATGTACTGGCGTATCGAAGACCGATGATCTCGAGTAGCCTCTCGAACTGAATCTGAGGTAGGGCCTTCGTGAATGGATCAACAATATTCTCTTCAGAAGCAACTCTTCGAACCTCGATCTCCCGGCGATCAATGATCTCACCGATCAGGTGATACCGCCTCAAGATGTGTCTGGACTTCTGATGGGACCTTGGTTCCTTCGCTAAAGCTATAGCTCCATTGTTGTCGCAATACAGAGGTATTGGATCAACAATGGTAGGAACCACCTGAAGTTCTGTTAGGAATTTCTTCATCCAGACTGCTTCTTTTGCGGCATCGCAAGCAGCTATATACTCCGCTTCCATCGTCGAGTCAGCAACGGTGTCCTGCTTGGAGCTCTTCCAGCACACCGCCCCTCCATTGAGGGTGAAGACATAACCTGACATGGATTTGGAATCGTCCTTATCACTCTGGAAGCCGGAATCAGCATAGGCCTCCAACCTGAGGTCTTTTGCGCCGTAAACCAAGAACATCTCCTTAGTCCTCCTCAGGTACTTGAGAATGTTCTTTACTGCTATCCAGTGCTTCTCCCCTGGGTCTGACTGATACCGGCTTACCACGCTCAGTTCATAAGCTACATCTGGTCTGGTGCACAACATCGCATACATTATAAAGCCTACCGCAGAAGCGTAGGGTATAATAGACATGCGTTCCCTTTCCAAATCAGTCTTGGGAGACATCTCTTTGGATAGGGTGATTCCGTGACAAGCCGGTAGATTACCGCGCTTGGAATCTTCCATACTGAATCTTTTCAGTACAGTGTCGATATACCTGGACTGCGAAAGTCCCAACATCCTCTTGGATCTATCACGATAGATCCGGATCCCCAGAATGTAAGAGGCATCACCCAGGTCTTTCATGGAGAACCTGTGTGACAAGAATCCTTTGACAGATTGTAGCATAGGAATGTCATTTCCTATCAATAGAATGTCATCCACGTACAAGACGAGGAATACGACACTTCTGGCTACAACTTTACTATATATGCACGGTTCATCTGGATTTTTGATAAAGTCATATTCTTTAACTGTTTCATCAAAACAGATGTTCCAACTCCGCGATGCCTGCTTTAGTCTATAAATGGACTTAAGCAACTTGCATACTTTTCCGCTGCTCCCACTCTGATTGAAACCCTCTGGCTGATCCATATAGACGCACTCTTCTAAATTACCATTCAGAAAAGCCGTCTTTACGTCCATCTTCCAGATTTCATAATCATGGAAGGCAGCAATAGCAAGAAGGACCCGAATGGATTTGAGCATAGCCACTGGAGAAAAAGTTTCGTCATAGTCCAAACCAGGTCTTTGACAAAAACCCTTTGCAACAAGTCTAACTTTATAGGTTTCCACCTGTTCATCTACACCAATCTTTTTCTTGAAGATCCATTTGCATCCTATGGGTTTTACCCCATCTGGAGCAAAGTCCAAAGTCCATACTTTGTTGGTGTACATGGACTCCATTTCGATCCGCATTGCATCTAGCCATCGTACCGAGTCGCCGCTTTGGATGGCCTGCTGGAAGCCAGTAGGTTCATCATCATCTATGATGCAATCCTCTCTATCCCCATCTATGAGAAAACCGTAGTATCTCTCAGGCGGATGAGACGGCCTACTACTCCTGCGGAGGGGTGCGGGAATGTCCTGTTATTCTTGAACTACCGGTTCTACCAAACTTTCAGTATTAGTTTGTGGTTCTGGAATTTCTTCCAGTTCTATTTCGCTCCCATTTATTTCCTTTTCTAAAAACTGATATTCTAGAAAATGGGCATTACGAGAAACAAACACCTTTTGTTCCTCTGCGTAATAGAATATATACCCCTTGGAGTTCTTTGGATATCCCACAAACTTACACTTTACTGATCGTGCCTCGAGCTTGTCCACATGCTGCTTTTTAACAAAAGCTGGACATCCCCATATTTTTAGATATTGAAGATAGGGTTTCTTCCCACTCCACATCTGATATGGCGTGGTAGGCACAGTCTTGGTAGGAACCATGTTCAAAAGATATGCCGCTGACTCTAGTGTATAACCCCAGAAAGATCGCGGCAACTCAGTATTACTCATCATGGATCGTACCATATCCAATAGGATTCGATTCCGTCTCTCCGATACACCGTTATGCTGTGGAGTGTATGGAGGAGTAAGCTGAGAGAGAATTCCTTTCTCTTTTAGGTAACCTAGGAACTCGGCACTCAAGTATTCACCACCTCGATCAGATCTTAGTGTCTTGATACTTTTGCCGGTTTGGTTTTCTACTTCATTCTTATACTCTTGGAATTTCTCAAAAGCCTCGGATTTATGTTTCATCAGATAAATGAATCCGTACCTTGAGTAATCATCCGTGAAAGTAATGAAATAGGAAAAACCACCTCTTGCATGTGTAGACATTGGACCACATACATCGCTGTGTATGAGTCTTAAGAGCTCGCTCGCTCTTACTCCATGTCCAGTAAATGGAGTCTTTGTCATCTTTTCTTTGAGACAAGATTGACAAGTGTCATAAGATTGATATTCGAATGAGTCCAAATATCCTTCTCTATGCAACTTAGTCAACCTTCTTTCATTGATGTGACCCAGTCTACAATGCCATAAGAAAGCTTTATTTAAATCTGGAGATTTTCTTTTTAGTGTGTTCTGGACATTGAAAATTTGGAGTTGGTTTAACACATATATATCGTTTTCCAGTGTACCGAACCCAATCAAACTATGATTAAGGTGGATGTTAACAACACCACTTCCAAACGTGAAATCATAACCTTTATTTGATAACAAGGAAACAGATATGATATTACACGTTAAGCTGGGTACACAAAAACAATCATGTAAAACCAAAATGTGTCCACTCGTCAATCCCAGGTGATAATCCCCTACGGACACAGCTCCCACGCTAGCTCCGTTAGCAACCATCAGGGTCATATCACCTTCCTTCAGCACTCTACGGTTTCTCAGTGCCTGCAATGAATTGCGAATATAAGATCCTGATCCGGTATCCAATACCCAGGAAGTAGAGTTGATTGACAGACAATTCTCAATTACAAACACACCTGAAGTCGAAGCCACAGCTTGCTTCGGTTCCTGGTTCTTGGCGCTCCACGCCTTGCAATCTTTCTTCCAGTGCCCTTTCCTGTGACAATGGAAGCACTCATCCTGGCCCACTACCGGTACCGCAAACTTTTTCTTTCCCTTCTCTCCCACCTTACTAACACCTCCTCTAGGTTTGGTGGCGGCCTTCTTCTTCCTTCCTTTGGCCCTAGCCTTGGACCCGGAAGAAGATGCACCGCTAACAAATATAGCGGGAGTTTCCCTTGCTTTCTGCAAGGTGCCCTCTGCACTCCTTAACATGTTCAGGAGTTCCGGAAGTTCAACTTCTTTTCTTTGAATGTTGAAGTTCAGGATAAACTTGGCGTAGGTGGAAGGAAGGGACTGGAGAATAAGGTCTGTATAGAGCTCATTATCTAAAGTCGTCCCAAGGTCTGCGAGCTCTTCTATATAGCCGATCATCTTTAGGACATGTTCTCCTACCGATGACCCGACGGCCAACCTCGCTCGAAACAAGTTCTTAGAGGTCTCGTATCTTGCTATACGAGATTGCTCTCCATAAAATTCCTTTGTATGGAGAAATATGGCATCTAGTTCCATATCCTCGTGCCTCCTCTGATGTTCATTGTTCATTGAGGCAAGCACGATGCACTTGGCTTTCGCGCAATCGAAATCCCATGTTTTGCGGATTTCCTTATCCGCATTACTGGATTTGTGACCAGGGACAGCAGGTGCCGTAGCGGTGAGGACGTACCCCAATTTGTCATAGGTCAAAGCCATTTTGACATTCCGTAGCCAATCTTTATAGTTTGGCCCTGTCAGTATATTTTTCTCTAAAAGTAACTTAAGTCCAGTCATTTTCAGGGTCGCTGCAATTAGGAGAGAGAGAAGAAAACTCTTTAGCATGATGCTCTTGCAAGTTTAGAATGGTTTTTAGTTTATCTAAAATGGATGGCTCCCACTGTTTCTCAAATCCTTCCCCAAACCATAGAAGAAGAATTAGCCAGGACTATTCTCACCGTACAATACTTGCTTAACCGTTCAGCCAGGCTAGTGTCGATACTTCGAGGGAGGTTTTCCAATGCTTTCGCGAAGTTCCTTAATTAAATAATCTCTTTTCTCTGGGGGCGTAACCCCGCTGACACCTTTCTTGACACCTACTTGGTTTATAGCATTGATCGTTAAGTGACGAATATCCTGATGAGTAGCATATACTCACAGTAGGATCGGGATCCAAATATCATTGTATGATAATGTTGAAGGAATCCTACCAACATTCATCAAACTCCAAATGGTATGCAACTCTTTGCAAATTTCAGTTTCTTTAGAAATTCCCGATATATATTTTTGCCCCATGCTCTTATGACCTTGGCGTTGATCAAAATGTCATAAGTCACATGTCAAGTTCTACCCATCATTATCTTGTTAATTTGAACCCATCCGTACATATCCTTGACGTTGGCCAAAATGATCATACGACTGTCCCAAACTAACTCATCTATCTATGCAACAAATGAATACCCAGCAGCTACCAAACACTATGCCTTGGTGTTGGTCAAAAAAAATAGCTTGAATACTACTGAATACATAAATGAAATGACTGAGGGCTACGAATGGTTTTGGCGAAACCGTGAACGCAGTGAACTTGATATAACCGAAGGAACCTGATAGCTTTTTAAAAGGAGTGGTTAAAGCTCCGCAATTTTAAAAATATCATCTGTTTAAAAATAACCGAGTGGTTTCTTTTAAATTGTTCCAACGATTAAACTTTTAGTTTATTTTCTTTGCATTATAAATAATGCGTCCCATCATTAACCTATCATTGCAGAAAACAACGAAAATACAACGTCCTCTTATGCCATCCGCATTCGTCTCTGGGTCCCGTCATCACCCGTTAGGTTACTTAACTAACGACAGAGCGGGGGCTGGGCTAGCGCGGGTGTAAAACCTAAGTGACGTCTAAATAGCTATCATATATAGATATTGTACATTCGTCAGACGCAATAATAGGTATTCCAGATCTCATATGAACTTTATTGGATTTGCAAGCAATCCGCATTTATTTAGAGCCTGCAACAAAAGACGGATTACACAGTTGTGATGAATAGCCATTACCCCACCCTAGACCCCTACGGGTACTGCAAACTACCCGCCAAATACCCGAAGTGAAGCGGTCTCCCTCAACAAAGTGAGTAGGCCACTAAACACTTCAAAGTACCCGGTAGTTTGTGCACCCCACCTTGGGTCTATCCTAGGAGCAAAAACAGTAAAATGAAATAATACAACGGTGGCTACAACCGCAACCTGGATGTGCCCCGCAAAATAATATTACAACATATTACAATTACATCGAATGAATTAAAATAATAACCCATCACAAACCCCGGCTAATCACCACAACAGTCCAATACAGTTCACATCCACAAACAGTAAAAACCATTACAGAAATGTGCAACCCCCTGCCAACCGACATACTAGCAGTTAGGGGAGATTTACGAACACATTATACAAACACAGATATAATCAAATTAGCAAACATCGTAAAATTTCGATCGAGCAAAACACTTTAGATTCTACTGCAAAACTTCTCTGTGAACCTGAGATCTTAGCAGAAAATAAAACATCCCAGAAACATCACTGTTAACACCTAGAAGTTACTGAATAAATTTGGGCCGACTCGGCCCCAACTCGGCCGCGGATCAGCGGCGGATCGCATGGATCCGCCGCGGTTCCGCGGTGAGATGGCCGAGTTAGGAGTCCAAATTTCTTCAGTAGCCCTAGTTTCTCCTGCTTGTTATTCTGAAGCACCCTGAAAAATTTTTAGAGCCAGTTTAAAATTCGACAGCAAGTGTGATAATCGACGATGTTTCCGGTTCTTTTTTGCGTTCGAAATTCTTACGACTTTGCAAATGAGTTATTTATTGTTTAGCGAGGCTCTGATACCACTGTAAGTCGATGTACAACACCCCACGACTTGCGGGGAGGCGGAATAATGAAAAACGATCTTGTTTTAGGCGTAAACATCGACTAACCGAGAATCTTTGCATAAACAATAACTAACATCAAACATAGGAGTTAACAACTGCTATGAAAAGTGATTATACCTAAAGATCCGAGTCCTTCGTCTTGTCGTTCTCCACGTCCTCTCCAGCCTTCTCTAAGTAGTAGAAGATCCACCCGAGAGCTTTACTACAAGCTTCACCTCAAACTAGAGGTAACTAGGTTTCTTTAAGTGCTAATCAAAGTACCTAGATGATATAGAGAGAGGGTTATGGATTAAGTAGTCTAATCTAATCCTTATACTCAACACATGAGAGGGGAGGATTAGGGTTTGAAGAGGGAGAGCTTGAGGAGAGAGAAGATGAACATCAAAAAATGAAATGAGAAAATGAGCTATCATAATATATATCAAGCATTATTGTTTTTCAAGAAAAGAAAATAAAATGATTTACAACCATGCTTGATAAATATCTAATGGTGATTCATTTCCATGAGTCATTAAGCATTTATGATACATTAATGACATGGATGAATCATCCATATGACTCACTAATCTCATTCAATGTATATGCCACCTAAACCTCCTTAGTCATCATCTTCTAGAAGCTTCTCGCGCAATTTCGAGAACACCCCTCCTATCTGTGAAAACACGGAAAAACTTTAGACTGTATAAATCCAATAACCGGATACTAGTAACTGGCTTAAACCAAAGCCGACTAGTAAAAACTGTCCGGATGTCGTACGTGCGTAAACACACGTATGCGTCCGAACCCTTGTCGTAAAACCATACGACCTCTATATCGTTTTGCCTGGAGTAGGGAAACTCTCTGTGTGGGACTCTAGAGACTCGACTACTACGCTGGCAGTGGGTTTAACCACAGACCGCAAGCGGCACTAGCTGTACGTAACGGTCCCCAGGTAGATGTCGATAAGAAGGCCGATGAGGAAACCCATCCGAACTCCTACTGAGTCTGATGTGACAATCTCCATACAGTCCGGTCCGTTCGTCTAAGACTATAGCATATCGGGCCTAGGGGGCGGCAAGCGTCAGTCCCCTAATAGCGGTATAAGTCGTGTCGGAGCGAAGCCCATTATACCATGAGAAACTACTGGAACCTACCAGCAAATCTCGCTTGCCCTGGCCAGGGACTTTGCGTAATGGCTCTCTGACACAGCGTGATACCATCTCCCCAACTGGGATGAGAAGCGTACACACTAGTCTACTCCGGAGTATCGATGCCCTGTCTCGATAATCCAACGACTAGGGACCTGAATAAGGATGTACTTGTAGACTACCCAGCACCCACTAGTGTGACTGCCATCATAACGCTGGTAGTCAAGCAAGATCCTAGGAGCTCTATCAATACGTATACTCACATATTAAGATAGAAAAACCAAGTAGCATACTACCATATTTAGCAAGACTGTTATATACATGTGAATATCCCAAGCTTCCATTAAGTAATATACAAACTAGTATGATACAATAATGGCCCTTAGGGCATATACACTAACACCGGAAGCTCCCAAGAAGTCGGTCTTTGATCGGCTTACAGCTATTGCGGCCCCTCTCGGCGGGTCGTCCAGCTCGAACACTTCAGTCTTCGCCAGATTGGGCCAGAGTTCCTATGGGCCCATGATGAAGCCTGCAACTCAAGAAAAGGCTACTCCGAAGAGAGTAACCAACCCTGCTCCTGAAGTCGTCAAGGCGGTTTCTTCTGCCAAGGGGTCGGTCTTTACAAGACTGACTGTCCCAACTCCCACTCCCGCTCCTGCTACTCAAAGGACATCAGTTTTTAATAGGTTGACACCAGCAACAGCCCCTCACCTGAACAGAGGGCAAGACGAAGCCATCCCCATCACCGAGCCAACTCCATCAGCTCGACGCGCTTGACGTCGCTACTGGCCCGAGTAAGGAAGGCCGGAGGCAACTCCCTCTCTGCGCTAACTCCACCAGCCCCAACGGCGGAAATTAATGCTGCTGTTCCAACTGGGAATAGCTTTGAGCCGCTGAATAAGTTGCGTAGGAATTCTTCTACCGCTGTACTGAAAAGATCTCCTCCTCCGGTGGAGAATGTTGCGGAAGCAAAGCCAGAACAGTCCCCTCAACGGCTGTCCTCCAAGATCTACAAAGTCTGGCGGCAGGTCCAGAACTCAGTGGTTGATCAAGATTACCCTCGACGACAAAAAAGGGCGAAGGTTCAACAAGAAGAAAGCCATCCTGCCAAGCCACGAAAAGCTATCTGGGTGCCCACCGCGACGGTCCCCTTAACTTCAACCGCTCATAAGAAGAGAAGGCCGGAGAAGATCCCCGTGCTTGCGACAAATGTCAAAGGCATTGAGCCCAAACGCCCTAAGTCTGGGGGCATGGTGGTGCATACCGTCTACATGGCATCCGGGAAAGAGGATAGCCACGCTTCTACGGGCCACCGACCACTCACCCGATCCATCACAAGAGCTTAGGAACAGCAACAACAGAAGCTTCAGGAGATGCTGACTGTGATGGCCGCACTCACCGGACCAAAAGAAAGCCCGGAGGCATCATCGGAGCAGCGTTATGAACAAGAAACCGATACTGACTTCCTTCGCAGAGTCCTCGAAAAGAAGGACAAAGAAGCCGTGGAGCAAGCGGCTAACATAAAGCGAATGGCACTTCTCTTCTAAGACATGGTCGGGATGATGATACAGCCGGAGCCTCCAGCCGAAGATCCTCCAGTGATTATTGAAGATGATAGAGGAGAAACATCAAACCCTCTGCCGGCTCTATCAGCAGCCAAGGAAGAGACCATCTCCAAAGCTGCCCTAGATGATTACATCTCCCAACAAATAAGAGCTCACCAGGCAAATGAGGCGGCTGGCCAAGTCGTGAAAACTGGACGACCATACCCAGGCTGGTATGATCAGATAAAGTACCCGCCGGGCTACATGATCCCGAAATTCCATGTGTACAAGGGGACATGCAATCCCCATCAATATGTTGCTCAGTTCAGGGCCCTCTGTGGCAATACTGGTGGCGATGATAAGCTTTTGCTCCGCCAACTCGTCGGCAGCTTATCGGAGACGGCGTTCGAGTGGTACTCCGAACTTCCAAATGACTCTGTCAAAACTTTCGCGGAAATGGAGTTGTTGTTCACCCAGCGATTCGCAAGTGCTAGTGAACGCACCACAATAACGACATTGATCAATGCCGGGGTGAGGCCGGGCGAGACGTGGGTTCAATACGCAATCCGATGGCGGAACCTGTGGTCGAAGTGCGAACAACGCATCGAAGAAGCACCAGGGGTGGGCATGTTCATGGGCACCCTAGATCCTCATGCAACTATTTCACAGTTCGTGATGTTCTTCAAACCGACCACGTTCCAGGCTCTAATAGACAAGCTGGCCCAGATAGACCAGATGGGTCATAGACCATCTCCCCCGAAGCCGGAACCGCGAAACGAAAAGGGTAAAGGGAAGGCGATCTTCGTTGCGAATACCCAACAGCAGCCTAGTGCCCCAAAGCTAGCGGATCAACTGGAAGAGAGACGATGCTATTATAATGAGAAGATGAAGCGTCCTTACTCGTTCCCACGGGACAAAACGAAGAGGCTATTCGAGCTGGCGATGCGCAACAGGCTTATTAATTTGCTGAATCCATGGCGACCATTGCAACATGGCGAAGCGAATAACCCCAATTATTGTCCTTACCACCAAACGGTGAGCCATCCAATTGAAGATTGCTTAGTCTTTAAGGGATGGATCGAGGATCAGTACCTACAAGGCAAGTTTGCACTGTCTGAGAAGTGGAAGGTAAACCCACCACAACCGCACACTCCTAAGAAGACGGGCACACCGGGGGCAACGTGCTCTTTTATTGAAGAAGCACCATGGGAGGTGGCCCTTTCGGCCAAAACCAAAAGGATGTTGAATGATCTCCAGATATGCCCAGCAATCAGGTGGAAGAACCCGTTGGAGCCTCAGATCATCGAAGGGATGCTGAAGCCGCGCCCAACTCCAAAGATTGGTGGTGATAGCCCAAGTGCTCACACCCAGCCGTCGAAATCTTCGAAAAAGAAGAAGAAATCCAAAAAGCCCGTGAAGCCTGGCGACAAGCACACGGACCTGCAGAAACAGATCGACGCGCTGGAAGAGTATAACCAGAAGGTGCGGACTCCGATCACACTCCAAGAGTTCCTCGGCCACGTCCTTGAAGACGGAGATGATGAAGAAGACTCATCGAATGAATCTGAGGATTACGTAGTAAGTTGTCATGTGATCTCTCACTTGTCGATAGACGATGAAGAATCACCTTGCACCGAAAGACTGGGGGCAGGGCCTGAACCGGAACTTCTGTGGCCGAGAGACGAAATGATCGACGCCTTTCTAAATGAAATTCATCTGAAAAGTAAAGCCGATCGGGAGTGTGAGATGGCCATATTTGAAAAAGCCAAATCAATGGACATCCGTTGCGAATAAAAACAAGTTCAAGACGAGGAAAAGGTTTGCTAAAGCCATATCAATGGGATGAAGCTACCACCCTCCGAAGGAAACATTCTCGGTAAAGCAGAGACACATCCTAGCTACTGCTTATATCACCGAAAGATTTCGCACCCCACTGAAGAATGCGACGCTTTTAAAAGATGGTGGCAGGGATATGTTGCTCACCGGCAGCATTTTAAGCAGATGAAATGCAAAACTCGCCGGGAGCGAAGAAATACGACCGAGGAGCATAAAAGAACTACAAGCAACTGTCGCGTTATCAACGCTGGGGGATCGCAAGTCCTCACCTTTGGGAGCGACTCCGATGAATAGATGAATCTTGGCCCTCTATTCAAGGAATCCACCTTGGGAAAGGAGGGAGAATCGAAGACCTGTGAAAATATCCAGCTGCGCAATCGTACGCTGCTCGAAAAAAATCTCGGACCCGCAAACAGAAAAGATAAGGGAAAAGAGAAAGTCTCCGAGGATATCGCCCTAGATGACCGAGTCATGAAAGAGCTGACCACTAAGGACCCGCCGAAGAAAAGTAAGGTGGACTACAACGTTCTGGCGCACTTGAGGAAGTAACCCTCGCAACTCAGCATTCTCGACGCTCTTGTGCTATCAAAAGAAGCAAGAGATTCATTGACCAAGGCGCTATAAGAGCCAGACTAATTCCAAGCTTTCCTCGCCGAAGAAAGGATGAAGGATGAGCTAGAAAAAGTGCACACAGCCTATATCACCTTCGGCGATGAAGATCTCCTCCTCGGGACGTGCGAGCACAACCGTCCCCTTTACGTCTCCAGATACTGTCATGATATCAAGATAGGCAAAATTCTTGTTGACAATGGGTCTTCCGTAAATCTCCTCAACGTGCGAGTGTTAAAGGAAATCTGCATGAGCGTTCAGCACCTTGCTCGTGATAAAATCACCATCTCCGGCTTCGATTCCCAGTCATCACGGACCCTCGGGTTTGTGATACTGACGCTGCGCTTCAGACTACTAGTCACAGATATTAAATTTCACGTCATCGATGCCAAGACATGCTATAATGCTTTGCTCGGCCGGCCCTGGTTACACAAGCACAACATCATCCCTTCTATACAACATCAGTGTATGAAATACTTCAAGGATGGTCTCGAGTACACTATGACGGGGGAATTGAACCCATTCTCCGTGAATGAAGTTCGAAAGTACGAAGATGCAAAATACTTCTTACCAGACTTTGAAGACACAGAGAGATGTCATAAACTGGAGAATAAAGCTATCACCACCATTCCGGTCTTCGGGAGTGATACCGAGGAAGAGAAAGAGATAGTTTATTCAGGGCCGCCCCAGTACAACAAACCAGGACCGTCCGCTCCTATGTTGATCTTTGGCAGCGTTTCGGAAGATGAGGTCCATGCTATATTCTCTGCTCGGCCTTCAATACAAACCTTCGCTGATGAAGAGCAAAATTTGCAAGTTGCCATGGTTCCGCCCAAACATCATAAAGAACTAGACGCGCTTGATACCTATAGTGTAGAAGAGCTGCAGACGTTCTATGTCCCTCCCAGGCGAGAAAGTGAACATGCAATCCTATTCTACCGATCCACGGAAATAAGAGTGGAGAAAGAAGTTTGGCATGGCGCGGATTCTACACTTGACAGACTCCAGCCCATCCGTCTGCCTAGATATTACACAGAAGACTTGAAAAGGCTATTGAAGCGCCAAGAGATATCCTTCAAACAGACCGCTCGAAAAGCTAAGTTCTATGATAGGATCTGGAACGTTTCCGGAACTCAGCGCAAGTTGCCTAACGGGAGAATGGAAGCGATCGGGCTTGGATATGTTCGGTCCAAGAAACGGGAGCTACTCCGCGATTGCTATGTCGTACATGACTTTGATGAAGAAGGAGATGCTCAATGGGAGAATGCTACCTCTGAACCAGAAAGAGCCCCCGACGTGAAAATGCCCAGTCCGTCGTTTGAAAAACAAATGGACAAGCTTATAAGGGAAGCTGGTCAAAAAGTTCGAGACGACCATAATTGCGAAATGGCCATCTACGAGAAAGGCAGGACGCAACGCCTTCTTCAACAGGCTGCGAAAGATGAAAATGCCCCTTCCTGTCAACCCGTTGTGCAAAAGACACAACGCAGAGGCAGAAACAAACCAAAGAACGGGAAAGGCGTTCGAGAGCGACCAAGCGGGACCAAGAAGCCACGCGATCAGGAATCGAGTAATCCAGATTCGTCTCTTATAAAGAAGATGAGTCGAGCATACTCTTTTCCTTAGAACAAAACACGGAAGATACTCGATCTCGCCATAAGACATCAACTGATTATACTCCCGGAGTCCAAGTACCCCGAGCAAGCAGGCGAAGTCTCTCATCCGGACTATTGCTCCTATCATAGGGCAATAGGACATCCTATTGAAGACTGATTCACCTTCAAGAACTGGGTCAAAGATCAATATCGACAAGGCAGATTCGCTCTATCCAACAGCAGGAAGGTAACCCCGCCGCAAAGGCATGTACCCAAATCCACGAGGGTAGAACTAGATCAACATCGGTCTTGGAAGCGAGCTCGTACCTGTCACGTGATAACGTTATCAGAAGAAGACCCCGGCGGTATGGATAACCTCCCCTGGTGCTTCGAAAACAATGATGACGAGGTGATCTCAGAGTTTCCACCGGCGCCGAAAGAGCTGGAAGATGGAATACATATCACTGCAGATAACTTCAAGAAAATTGATTTGGGGACGGCAAGTGACCTGCGGCTGACGTTCTTCAGCGAATTGCTGTCTGAAGAAAGGGTGGCTACACTAAAAGATGTGCTTATGCAATATAAAGATTGTTTCGCATGGAACTATTCTGAGATGCTAGGACTAGATCCAGAGGTTGCTGTGCACAAATTGGCGATATCGCCGGATGTCAAGCCGATCAAACAAGCGCCGAGAAGAATGCGGCTCGAGCTTGAGATGAGCATCAATGCCGAGGTTAAGAAGCTAATCGACTCCGGCTTCATCCAAGAGGTTCAGTATCCTGACTGGATCGCCAACATCGTCCCGGTGATGAAGAAAAATGGGACCGTGCGCATATGTGTGGACTTTCGAGATCTCAATAAAGCTTGCCCGAAGGAAGACTTCCCAGTGCCAGTCATCGAACTGATGATAGACAATACGTCCACTCACGAAGTCTTCTCCTTCATGGACATCTCATCAGGATATAATCAGATAAAGATGCATCCCGAAGACCAGAAGCATACCGCTTTCCGGACCCCTTTGGGTATATTCTGCTACAAGGTGATGCCCTTCGGTCTAAAGAACGCCGGTGCTACCTATCAGATGGCCTTGACGAAGATCTTCGATGACCTCATACATGAAATTGTCGAATGCTATATCGACGATCTCGTGGTGAAAAGCAAATCATACGAGGAACATCTAGAGCATCTAAAGATCGTGTTTCAACGACTCCGGCAATACAACTTGAAGATGAACCCTCTTAAATGCGCGTTCGGAGTTTACTCGGGCAAATTCCTGGGATTCATCGTCCGACACCGAGGCATCGAGATAGATCCATCAAAGATCAAGGCGATCATGGAAATGCCTCCGCCAAGGACTCTCAAGCAATTGTGGTCTCTCCAAGGGAAGCTCACGTATATTCGGCGATTTATAGCCAATCTCTCAGGCAAGTGCCGTCCTTATAGTCACCTGATGAAGAAGGGAACCCCGTTCGTCTGGGATCACAAATGCCAAAGTGCGCTGGAAGAAATCAAGCAGTATTTGCAGAACTCGCCAGTGCTGGCCGCTCCGGTCAAGGGAAAGCCCCTTATTCTTTATACAACAGCCCTCGAAGGTTCCTTAGGCGCATTATGGGCATAAGAAAACTACCAAGGGAAATAAAGAGCTCTCTATTATTTGAGTCGAGTTCTCCTGGGGGCAGAAAGCAATTATTCTCCCATTATAAACACTGCCTGGCGTTGATCTTCGCGATAACGAAACTTCGGCACTATGCATTGGCGCATGAAGTCCGTCTCATATCGAAGGTGGACCCTCTCAAATATTTGATGTCAAAGGCCATATTGACAGGTCGGCTCACTAAATGGGTCTTGCTCTTAATGGAGTTCGCAATAACTTATCAATCTCTTAAGGCAGTGAAAGGCCAGGCCATCGCCGACTTCCTCGCTGAGCATCCGTTATCGGCCGATTCCCCTTTGAATTGCGAACTGCCAGACGAACATGCGTTTGACACGATTAACGGGAGTGATACCCGATGGGAACTTTATTTTGATGGAGCATCTTCCATGAAGAAGCGCAAACAAAGCACCCCCATAATCAAATCAGGGGTATGCCTCATCTTTGTAACTCCACAAGGAGGGATAATGCACTTTGCCTTCTCCTTAACAGAGCCGAGGACAAAAAATGAAACCGAATACGAAGCTTTGATAGCAGGTCTCGAGATCGCCATTGACATGGGAATTGAAAACCTCCTCATATACGGAGACTCCCAACTGGTCGTTAGTCAAGTAAACGGCGACTACCAAACGTGCAAGCCTGAGTTGGTGAAGTACGGCGGGAGAGTACAGCAACTGCTGACTCAAATTCCTTCCTACATGCTGGAAATTATACCGCGTGCAGAAAATAGCAAGGCGGATGCACTAGCTAAGCTTGCTAAAGAGTTGGCCGACGAGAACCTCGATAACGTGAGAATCACTTTGCAAAGCCGTCGGGTTCTCGCACCAGCAGAAATATCTCCGGAATCGTCCGAAGAAAAAGGAGCGACTGAGCAAACGGCCCTACAAATAAGAGACCAAGAAAAAGTTGAAGATCGGAGAGAAGTATTTATAGACTACTTCAAATCCCGGCGAACGCCTGAAGATGCGTCCTTAAAACATCAGCTCATGAAGCGAGCCCTATCTTTCGCCTTCGTCAATGATACCCTGTATAAGAGATCATTTGACTCTTTATGGCTGAGATGCCTGGGACCTGAAGAGGCAAAGAGAGTCATTCAAGAAACTCATGACGGACTCTGTGGTTCTCACCAAGCCAGGTCGAAGAAGAAGCTGAAGATCAAACGGATGGGTTATTATTGGCCCACGATGATCCAAGACTGCCTCGAATACACGAAGCAGTGCCACTCATGCCAGATCCATGGGGACTTCATACACCAGCATCCAAATCCACTACACCGACAGTGGCTAGCTGGCCGTTCGAAATGTAGGGGACTGACATAATCGGCCCCGTCGAACCAGCATCGTCCAGAGGACATCGATTCATTTTGGCGACAACTGATTACTTCTCCAAATGGGCAGAAGCAGTACCGTTGAGGGAAGTGAAGACGGAGAATATCCTCCATTTCTTCAAGACACACGTCATTTATCGGTTTGGCACTCCGCGACGGATTATATCCGATAACGGACCAGCCTACAGAAGCCACAAGATCAGCCGCTTCGCACAGCAACACAACATAGACTGGAGATACTCCTCAGTTTACAATCCCCGAGCTAACGATCTAGCTGAGGCTTTCAACAAGACCTTGACAAAGATCGTAAAGAAGACGGTGTTCCGAAATAAGAAGGACTGGCATGAGAGACTGCACGAAGCTCTCTGGGCGTACCGAACGACGTTCAAAACAGCCACGAGCACAACGCCGTACGCATTGGTATTCGGTACAGAGGCGGTACTCCCCCTCGAGATAGAGCCACCCTCTCTACGAATGGCAGTTCATTACGAGTTAACGAACGAAGAGATTGCTCACCTCCGGCTTGAGGAGCTCGACGCCCTTGATGAAACCTGGCTCATAGCGCAACAAAACCTGGAGGCTTATAAAGAAAAGATGACGCGCTCATACGAGAGATTGACTAGGCCGAGAACGTTCCGCCAAGGTGAACTCATGCTAGTGGTCAAAAGACCTATGATTCCTAATCGCACCAAGCGGGGGAAATTCGAGCCAAACTATGAAGGTGTTAGTTATATGTATGCTCTAGAGGCCATTACTGTACATACGATGTATATTGTAATGGATGCTTGGACATATATAGGGAGGACTTTCTTGCTCGACATGATAGTATGCTATCTGGTTGTACTTTATCTTAACATGTATTCTGATTGTCTCTATGTTACATGTTGATAAAGCCCTTAGGATATGTATTCGACTACTGGGACTATGATGAGATCATACTAATGGAGGCCATGGTAGTCGACGAGTACATCCTATAACTGTTCCTAGTCGAGGGTGTATCGAGACGGGGCATTGATACACCAGAGTAGACTAGCGTATACGCATCTTGACCCATATGATGGGCGATGGATGATCCCATATCCATCGGTGTTTGACATCAAGGATGGTGTACGGGTGCTCAGTAGAGACTGGGTACACTGGACGGACTCGCCGAGAACTCCCAGATGGTATTATACCTCACGTCAGATGGCAGTTCTCCGGTGACACTGGTACAGAGTAGTCTGTTGATCCGAGATCGTCATAGAGTCTTGTGTGATTCCCGCTGTGCTTTGATTTCCATCATACCACGTCCAAGAGGGCGTGCAAAAAGGTGGCTTTTGGGTACAGTCCCGAATCACATGGAGGCAATGAGCGATAGGAGGGGATTCGTCTCTCCCGGTATAGGGAGTTGATGTTGTGCTGTGTTCGATTGGCTATAACTGGAAATCCCTGACCAGGGTTGCTGAGATTTACTGGTAAGTGTTATCAGTAGTTTCTCGAACTGTTATAGACCTCACATCGACATGACATATCAAGCTACCGGGGTCTGACGTTTACCACCCCTAGGCGAGATATGCGACATATCAGACGACGAGACCGGACTGTACGGGAGTGTTACTGATTGGATTCGCAGGAGAATGTACAGGCTTGCTTGTTGATCTTCTGATCGCTCAATACCTGGGTGGCTGTTATATTTAGCTGACCGTTTGCAGCTTGTGGGTGTTTGATATGATCATCACCTACTACCGGCGTATTGACGATTCTTTAGAGTCCTACACAGAGGTTTCTTGGCTCAGGCAAAACGGAGTAGGAGCATATATGTGATATGTGCGGGACCGAGGATAATGCGATATGAGATACCGTATTCTATCCTCGCGATATATGATATCAGCCAGGTCATCGGATCAAGTATTGATTCGATGAATCGGTAAATGTTATATTAGTCGGTTATATGCGATATAACCGGATTGTCGGATCAAGTATTGATTCGTTAATTTAATGTATAATAATATATATGATATATTAAATTACATTAACTAATATAAGCTCACTAAAAGATTCTTTTTCTCACTCGGGTAATACATTGATATATACGCGATATATGTTAATTGTATTATTTTATTTTGTTACAATAAATATTATATATGTGATATATAATATTGTAACATGTTATAATTGTTAATACAAAATGATTAGTGGAGATTAAACAAGGTTAGGGTTTGATTTGGGTTAGCTCATTCTTGTAGCTTCTAGAAGGTTTTTCTTTTGTCATGAAAAATATATTTGTGTTGATATTTTTAAGTGACTCATGCTTTAACCCAACCCAAACCCTAGCCCTAGTTAAATCTCTACAAAGGTTACTTGAACCATGGTTGCATAAATGATTATGACAACAGTTTCATTATTCATCACAAATGATTATTCATCTTCTTCTTCCTTCTTTTTTCATGGAAAAGCTTTCTAGGTTTTTCCTAAGTGATGAAAATGAGTGAGAAATAGAAAACAAATGAGAGCAAAAATCCTACTTCATCATTCTCATATATCCTTGCCATTTAGATGAGGGTGTTCACTTCATTTAGTGAGTGAGAGCTTGTGTTAATGAAACTTCAAGGTAGATCATCTTTGTTATCGAAGATCGGAAGCAAGCTTGCATCTTTCTCTTCATGGAGCCTCTCGAGAGTCCGGAACACGATGACCGCAGCGAAGGGACCTCAACATGGAGCTTAAGAAGTGAAGGAACGGATCTACAAAGGTTATAATCCCTCTCACTTAGTGTTAAAGTGTTTAACATGCTTGTTTTCACCTAATCTCTAGTTTAAAGATCCGGCTTTGGGTTGTTCGGCACGGCTAAATTTTAAATCGGGTATAGTTAATGCCTCGTAGACCCTTGTGCGTGTACCTAGCATCCCTACAGTGGTATCAGAGCCAAGCTAGAGCTTTAGGCGAAGTCTAGGCGAAGTTTAAAGTCCGATCGAACCCGGAAACCCCGACGAATACCCTTCTCTGGATATTTTTTAAAAAGTTGATATTTTTCATATTAAAAATGCTCAGAAAATTCAGCAGGTAAATTTATGGGGAACTGTGAAAAATGACACCATAACTCAACTATTACGCCGCGGAACCGCGGCCAAACCCAGGCATTGGCGGCGGTTCCGCGGCCGTAACTGTAGATTGATGGTTAGTTTTTGCACAGTAATAACCGTTGGTACTTACTGATTCTTCTGAGAATTTTTTAATTATACTCAAGTGTTGAGTTTTCTGGGTTGTATTGGAAGTTCGTTGATTTGATCGGAAAGTTTAACTTCGTTTAAAGTTTTTCCGGATAATTTTTAGAAACTGTTAAAAGTTCGAACGGATATCAATAACTCACTTTTTCCCCTGCCGGAAAATTTCAAAGTGTTGGATTTTTCCGTAGTTTAAGAACGTTCTAAGTCGTGCAAGTAACGCGGTGGACCCTCTAGAAGAATACAAACCTTAACTCGATTATGTGACTGTCTGAACCGCCTCTGAACTTTAAGGTTTGGGGCAGTACGGCGTTGCCACATGTGAGGCGTTGGCTTGACCCTTCTACGGCTGGACCATTGGTACTGTTTCATGTGATGGATATTTTTTGAACTCCGCTCAAGTGTTGAGCTATTTGGGAAATCTTGGGTGTTTGATTATTCGATCGAAAAGTTTAACATTGTCTATTTATCTGGAATGTGATACAATATTTGGAATCCACAGGTAGTTATGAGATAACTAATTTGAATGTTATAAATTTAGCAGTTTAGTCTCAAATGATCGGTTGCCACGGGATTTTGATGCGATCAAAAGTTCGTCGCAATCACGTAGCGTACGCAGATACTCGCCGGGTAAACTTAATAGACAGCCACGCCCTATAGCCCCGACCAAGTGACTGTAGGAGAACCCCGTCGCCAAAAGCATCCGTTCGGGTGCTCGCGGCAGCGGTGTTCCGCCTTAGTGCACTTCGTCGACAGCATCTGGGGGTGCGGCCGTCTACTAAAGTTTGCGACGAGCATTCGATCAGGATGTCGGGAATCTTGTTGAATTGCCCGACTTGATATTGAAAAGAGTTTTCGATAATGAGACTAAAATGCGGGGTTTATAATTGTTAGGCATGCGATGTCTAAGGAATTCATTTGGTTAGGCATGCGATGTCTAAAGAGGTTGCGGATTCCAACTGTTGTAGTTTTACACTTTCTTTTCTGTGACCGTAAGCGTAGTATGTGGTGTATCGCCGGCTTCGTTGCTATACATCAACGACAATCGGGATACACATACTTGCTTACGTTGATGATATGAGATATTATGTGTTGCTGTGATATGTTGTATTGGATCGTCGCATTTGAATAGCCGGGGGTTTTATGTGAGATGAGAGTTTTTCTTTTTCATTCATATAAAATTCATTTGTATGTAATATTCTTTTATTGAGGCACTTCCGGGCTGAGGATGATGTCACCATTGTATATTATTTACTTTTCCGCATTAGGTAGACCCAAGGCAGGGAGCACAAGTAACCGGGTTCTAAGGTCCAGTGGGAGACCATCTCGAGGAGTCGAGACCGGGTCTCCTAACCCTAGATTTGGCAGTGCTGCTTGCCGCTCTCGTAGGGGTCTAGGGATGTGGGTTTGGCTATTTATCGCGACCGTGGAATCCCTGTTTTATACAGGCTCGTATTAAAACACGGACGTCGTAGTATATCCAATATTTCATATATGTTCTTCTGCTGCAATGTTCTATGATGAGATCATATTACTGCCTGAGATGAATATTTATATTATATATATGAGATATATGTTATATTGCAGATTTCGTTTCAAATGAGATGCTTGTGAAGCATATTAAAATGGGACTTCATTAATGAGATTAATGAAATAAAAGAAACCTAAAGATGTTGTAGAAACTCGTTTAAAAACTGGTAGCTCTAGTTCTTGCTTTGCATAGCGGTGTTCCTTGTAGAACATCCAACACCTTATTCGATAAGGAAAGAGCCGAGATCCCTTCACCGGGAGTGACCTCTTTAGTGAAACTAGCAGATGATACAAACTCGGTTTGTCTTTTGATTGCTTCTATAGTTCTTGCTTTGCATAGTGATATTTATGAAATATCCTGCACCTTATTCGATGAGGAAAGAGCCGACGATCCCTTCACCGGGAGTGACTTCTTTAGCAAAACTAGAAAAGGCCTCAAAAACATTCCATTTAAAATCACTCGATTCTACGACGATATCAAGTTCATTACGCAAAAAGTTTTCTTAAAAACCTGTCGCAGCCCTCCGTCATTTCAGATAAGTACTAGTTAGTATTCGTGCTACGTTTGTTGACTATATTAAGGCGTAGTGTGCGGTAGCTGATTAGTGCTTATCTGTATAAGCATATGATGCGATTGGATTAGGATAGTCGTGCGACTTTGTTGACTATGTTAAGGGTCGTGCGGGTGGGTTTAATTCAATCGGGAAATGACGGGTTGAACTTGACTAGCACTTATGATTTGTTGACTATGTTAAGGTCATATAGCTTCTAGGGGTAAAATATTATTGGGAATTTCAAGTGTTGAAATTTGCAATGAGATTGCATACCTTCTATGAGATAGTTGGGTCCCGATACTCGCTGCGAGTAAGAGTTACTCCTGGGAGAGTTTTACACATTACAATTAGCCGATCAAGTAGGTGTCTAGAAAGGTGTCAACGGGGTTACGCCCCTGGGAAAATGAGGTTTACTTTAACTAGGTCCGTGCGAAAGCACGGGGAACCTCCCTCAAAGTACCGGCACTGGCCTGGCTGAAAGATTGGCGAACTTGTAGGGTGTAATTAATCTCGGCTAATCTTTCCTTTTAGGGTTTGAAGGAAGATTTGACTAAAACAGTGGGAGACATCCTGATTAGATATATTAGATAACCAATCTAATCTTGCAAGAGCGCACGCTGAGTGTTTTCTTCTCTCTCTCTCCTGGTTACGACTATGTCACGCCTTAATCAAGATAATAATATGGATGTATTGACTGAACCCGCTTGTTATACTGAGCTGGGGAACGTTGTTCCCGCTCCAACTTATAATTGTTATAAGACAAAGCAGAAAATTGGGGATTACCAGAATTCCCGTGCCGCCCAAACGAAGAAAGTGCATGCTGATGCATCATCTTTGGGTGTGTTCATTACAGAGAACTGTTTCTCAGTATCCTTTACGTCCTGGGTATGAGATACCGGATCAGGATCCCACATATGTAATTTGTTACATGGGCTATAGATAGGTAGAGAACTGAGAACGGGTGATAAGTTTCATGAGATAGAAACGGTGCAAGTGTTGCAGCCAAGTCTGTTGGTCACTATCACCCTGTATTACCAGAATACATTGATTCTGAACGAATGTTATTAGATACCGAACCTGATATACAACATCATATCAGTCTCTTTATTAATAAAGAAGGATATAATTTTGTATTGTTGGATAATGTTTTGAACATTTACTATATCAAGAGTTGATCGGTTCAGGCACGTTATCTAAAAGCATTGACGTTCTAAATCAAACTACAGTTCTTAGTATACGGAACACACACAAGAGGAAGAGTTCAGAAATGAACGAATCCTTCTTGAGGTATTGTAGACTAGGTCATATCAATGCGACCCGACTAGCTGAAGTTACATTTAGATGCATATTTAAATTAGTTTGAATTTACATCTTGTGAAACTTGCCGGTCATGTCACAGAGATAAGATGACCACGGCTCCGTTTATTGGAAACAGAGAAAGAGTTAGTGAACTCTTGGGATTGATACATGCTAATGTATGAAAGTCCCCTGTCTACACATGCCAAGACCGGTTCTTTGTACTTCATTACATTCACTGATGATCTCTCAAGATTCAGACATATGTTCCTGTTGAAACACAAGTCCGAAACTTTTGAGATAATCACAGAATATAAGTAAGAAGTAGAGAACCAAAAATGAGTATAAGTATTATGTCCTTTGATGAGATCAAGGAGGAGAATACTTGAGCACGGGATTCCAGGACTATTCTAAAGGAGAATGAAATTCTCTCTCAGCATTACTCCTCCGTATACACCACAGCACGTCGGTGTATCGGGGAGGAGCAATCACACCCTATTTGATATGGTGTGCTCTATAATGAGTACTGCTGAGTTTCCTATTTCCTTTTGGGAGTTATGCACTTGAGAAGCTGCATACCTATTGAATAGGGTTTAAATCAAATCAGTTGCCTACCACTTCATATGTGATATGGAAATGGAAGAGCCCATATATTAAGTTTGTTAAGATTTGGGGTTGTCCGGCCTATGTCTAAAAAGCAAAATCCGGATAAGCTCGAGGCAAGGTCTGTTCTGTAGAACTGGAAAGGTTCCAGCTATACAAACTGCAGCTGATGATTTGGTAAACCCTAAGGATTCAATAGATTCCAACGAACCTTAGCCTCTTCGCCGATCTAGTATGGTTCCTCACCCACCTGAGAGATACTTCGGTTTCTCTATGACAGTGGGAGCGAGGATTGCATCATGAGATGATGACCCAACTAGTTTCGAGCTGGCCATCAGAAGTGGGACTCTGTAAGAATGGCTGGATGCTTAGCGATCTGAGATGGAATCCTTATACACCAACAAAGTATGGACTTTGGTTGCTTTATCTGAAGGGTTAAATCCCCATCAGGAGCAAGTATATCTTGAGAAGATTACTTGGTGTACATGGAAAAGTTAAGACTTTCAAAGCCATGCTTAAGTCTATCCAGATCCTACTTGCCACGGCTACATACCATGACTATGATATCTGGCGGTTGGGTGTCATGACTTCTTTTCTAAATATTGATTTGGAAGAGAGCATCTATAAGTACACAGCCAGAGGACTTCGTAGACAGTGGGAGCAGCGGAAACGTGAGCAAGATGTTTTATGTAATAAAGCAGGCATCGCGGAGTTGGAACATCTGTTTTGATGTGGTAGTCAAAGAGTTTGACTTCATCAAAATGGTAGATGAACCTTGTATATACAAAAAGGTAGTAGGGAGTATGGTGGTGATCCTCATAGAGTACGTTGATAACATACTCTTGATAGGGAAGGAGTTTCCTATGATACGCTCGGTCAATCTCCGCTTATCACAAGGATTCTCCATATAGGATCAAAGTGATACCTACTAAATCCTGGGTTTTGGATCTACGAGATAGATCTAATTGGATGTTAGGATACTCACTAGTTGTAGTGAGATGGTATCAATTGATCCTGGGGAGAATCACTGGAAATGTTCCAGGGTGATAAGGACGACTGAATGTCAGTCGCAGGCATTGTCTTTACCCTCAGTGGAGGGAAGGTATGTTGGAAGAGTTCCAAGCAAGATACCGTGACTTACTAGACGATTAAAGGCAAGATACATCGTTACCAAGGATGCTACCAAAGAGGCAGTCTGGATATATATAAGTTCATGAGATGAACTTCATTCCTACCATTGTGTGACAATGGAGTTGTGGCTTATGCCAAGGAACCCCCGTCCCATAAGAAATCCAGATATAATTCTTAGGCAGTATCACCTGATCATGGAGATGGTTGATCTCCAGGGAGATCGAGGTTAGGAGAGTAGACACAGAGGACAACAGCGTGGATCCACTCACAAAGGCCTTTTTCCCAGTAGAGACTTTTATGGGATGGTTGAGTATGAGATACTTCAACCACAGCTAGTTGTTGGGTATGCGATACCACAACAGATGGCCCTAGTGCAAGTGGGAGATTTTAGTTATATGTATGCCCTAGAGGCCATTACTGTACATACGATGTATATTGTAATGGATGCTTGGACATATATAGGGAGGACTTTCTTGCTCGACATGATAGTATGCTATCTGGTTGTACTTTATCTTAACATGTATTCTGATTGTCTCTATGTTACATGTTGATAAAGCCCTTAGGATATGTACTCGACTACTGGGACTATGATGAGATCATACTAGTGGGGGCTATGGTAGTCGACGAGTACATCCTATAACTATTCCTAGTCGAGGGTGTATCGAGACGAGGCATTGATACACCAGAGTAGACTAGTGTATACTCATCTTGACCCATATAATGGGCGATGGATGATCCCATATCCAACAGTGTTTGACATCAAGGATGGTGTACGGGTGCTCAGTAGAGACTGGGTACACTGGACGGACTCGTCGAGAACTCCCAGATGGTATTATACCTCACGTCAGATGGCAGTTCTCCGGTGACACTGGTACAGAGTAGTCTGTTGACCCGAGATCGTCATAGAGTCTTGTGTGATTCCCACTCTGCTTTGATTTCCATCATACCACGTCCAAGAGGGCGTGCAAAAAAAGGTGGCTTTTGGGTACAGTCCCGAATCACATGGAGGCAATGAGCGATAGGAGGGGATTCGTCTCTCCCGGTATAGGGAGTTGATGTTGTGCTGTGTTCGATTGGCTATAACTGGAAATCCCTGGCCAGGGTTGCTGAGATTTACTGGTAAGTGTTATCAGTAGTTTCTCAAACTGTTATAGACCTCACATCGACACGACTTATCAAGCTACTGGGGTCTGACGTTTACCACCCCTAGGTGAGATATGCGACATATCAGACGACGAGACCGGATTGTACGGGAGTGTTACTGATTGGATTCGCAGGAGAATGTACATACTTGCTTGTTGATCTTCTGATCGCTCAATACCTGGGTGGCTGTTACGTTTAGCTGACCGCTTGCAGCTTGTGGGTGTTTGATATGATCATCACCTACTGCCGGCGTATTGACGATTCTTTAGAGTGCTACACAGAGGTTTCTTGGCTCAGGCAAAACGGAGTAGGAGCACATATGTGATATGTGCGGGACCGAGGATAATGCGATATGAGATACCGTATTCTATCCTCGCGATATATGATATCAGCCGGGTCATCGGATCAAGTGTTGATTCGATGAATCGGTTAATGTTATATTAGTCGGTTATATGCGATATAGCCGGATTGTCGGATCAAGTGTTGATTCGATGATTTAATGTATAATAATATATATGATATATTAAATTACATTAACTAATATAAGCTCACTAAAAGATTCTTTTTCTCACTCAGATAATACATTGATATATATGCGATATATGTTAATTGTATTATTTTATTTTGTTACAATAAATATTATATATGTGATATATAATATTGTAACATGTTATAATTATTAATGCAACATGATTAGTGGAGATTAAACAAGGTTAGGGTTTGATTTGGGTTAGCTCATTCTTGTAGCTTCTAGAAGGTTTTTCTTTTGTCATGAAAAAGATATTTGCGTTGATATTTTTAAGTGACTCATGCTTTAACCCAACCCAAACCCTAGCCCTAGTTAAATCTCTACAAAGGTTACTTGAACCATGGTTGCATAAATGATTATGACAACATTTTCGTTATTCATCATAAATGATTATTCATCTTCTTCTTCCTTCTTTCTTCATGGAAAAGCTTTCTAGGTTTTTCCTAAGTGATGAAAATGAGTGAGAAATAGAAAACAAATGAGAGCAAAAATCCTACTTCATCATCCTCATCTATCCTTGCCATTTAGATGAGGGTGTTCACTTCATTTAGTGAGTGAGAGCTTGTGTTAATGAAACTTCAAGGTAGATCATCTTTGGTATCGAAGATCGGAAGCAAGCTTGCATCTTTCTCTTCGTGGAGCCTCTCGAGAGTCCGGAACACGATGATCGCAGCGAAGGGACCTCAACACGGAGCTTAAGAAGTGAAAGACCGGATCTTCAAAGGTTGTAATCCCTCTCACTTAGTGTTAAAGTGTTTAACATGCTTGTTTTCACCTAATCTCTAGTTTAAAGATCCGGCTTTGGGTTGTTCGGCATGACTAAATTTTAAATCGGACATGGTTGATACCTCGTAGACCCTTGTGCGTGTGCCTAGCATCCCTACAGAAGGCCCGTACATCATAGACAAGGTCTACCAAGGTTGGGCCTATCTACTCATGGACATGCATGGTGAAAGACCTTTCAGGCCAATAAACGGTCGCTTCCTGAAGAAATACTACGCTTGACGAGTCACGGCCTAGGTCAATGATAGATGACGATGACTATATCCACTCGCTATCTTCCTAAGCCTAAACTCTGTAAGTAGTAACCGTCTTCCTTAACGACTGACTGAAACGTCCTTAAACTAGCAACGGACCAGTATGTCTTAAAACTAGCCGTTGACCGAGACGTCGACAAACTATGATGGATTGCAGCATCCCAAAGTTGATATAAAAAAAAGAGAGAAAAGAAAAAGAAAACGGTACGTCCATAAGCAAAATGGGCACGGATGAAAACCCGAAAGGGCTCCGTGAATAAAAACAGCAGGGCTACCGGCGAGTCTTATAAAAACCCAAAAGGGCACAGCTTCGTTAAAATAAAAAAAAAGAAGAGAAAAGAAAAAGAAAACGGTATGTGTCCATAAGAAAAATGGGCACGGATGAAAACCCGAAAGGGCTTCGTGAGTAAAAACAGCAGGGCTGTCGGCGAGTTTTGTGAAAACCCGAAAGGGCGCAATCTCGTTAAAAGACACTTGCAAGGTCCTCTCGACTTTGTAAGGAGAAACCACCTGCGTGAGATCCTTACGACTCACAAGGGAGCAACACACTTAGGGATCCCCACGATTCCTCAGGAGAAATTACATTTGCGAGATCCTCACGACTCGTAAGGAGAACCCTCTTATGAGACCCTTACGGCTCATAAGATTCAAAAGTCTTAAGCTACAGGGATCTGAATCTGTTCTTAAGCAGCCCCCACAACCTTCAATACTGCCCTACAAGTGGCTCAATACTGACCCTTGTATACAATTCACGGGCGCGAATAAAAATTTCCCTAACGAAGTCCCATCCGTGACTTGGGATATATCTACACGGTGAACAGCCCTTGTAAGTCCTCTCAACTTATAAGGAGAAAACACTCTTGTAAGATCCTTACGATTTATAGGAGAACATGCACTTAGGAATCCTCACGATTCTTAAGGAGAAATAGCACCTACGAGATCCTCACGACTCGCAGGGGGAAATACCTTTATGAGACCCTTACGGCTCATGAAGTCAAAAGCCTTAGTCGACAGAATCCTAACCCTGTTTACTAAGCCACCTTTGTTCGACATCGACTAAGGCAAATGATGATTCGCTCCTAGCAATATTCCAGTTGTAGCGGTGCTGATGCCGAAATCGGTGTCTAAATCCAAGCTTGCAAGAAAAAGAGCTGGCAAACCACACGTGCATATGAAATAGCCGAAATGATGGGGCAACTTGCAACAAAATCAGCAAGTAAAAATGTATGCATGCAAAATAGCCGAAATGATTGGGCAACTCGCAATAAAAAGCAGCGAGTAAAAATAAAACAAATAGCCGAAATAATTGGGCACCGCGAAAAATAGCCGAAATGATTGGGCAATCGCGACCTTCGCGATATAAAAGCTGAAATGATAGAGCGTCGCGGAAAGAAATAAAAAAATGAATGAAATTTATTCCCTACAGGTGATATCACATCAATCCCTGTATACAATCCAGGGGCACAAACAAAGAAGGAATCACACCTTCCCTCCCCAGGTTTCATCAGAAGAAGAAGCCAAATCTCAACGGTTTACAGATAGCCTAGGGATCATCTCAACATTCGTCTTATTACAACAGACACAACATCAAGCAAAGCGGAACAACGGCAACTCCAAGTTCCATGACTCGGTGGTGTACAGATGACCGAGAGCCAAACCCTGTCTCCATTAAATGCGGATAAAGTCAACCCTTCCTGGTCACGTGGAACGCGGATAATGTCAACTCTGACCTCGTGTGAAGCATCCAGAGCGGAGCCTGGTCCTCGCCGAACACGGTAATGAACCCGTGGGAAGCATCCAGAGCAAAATTCCTGGCTATGTGGAACGCGTCTTATGTCAATCCTGACCCCGTGGGAAACGTCCAGAGCGGATCCTGGTCCTCGCCGAACACGGCAGTGAACCCGTGTGAAGCATCCAGAGCGGAGCCTGGTCCTCGCTGAACACGGCAGTGAACCCGTGGGAAGCATCCAGAGCAAAATTCCTGGCTACGTGGAACACGGATTATGTCACTTCTGATCCTGTGGAAAACGTCCAGAGCGGATCCTGGTCCTCACAGAGCACGGCAATGAACCCGTGTGAAGCATCCAGAGCGGAGCCTGGTCCTCACAGAGCACGGCAGTGAACCCGTTTGAAGCATCCAGAGCGGAGCCTAGTCCTCGCCGAACACGGCAGTGAACCCATGGGAAGCATCTAGAGCAAAATTCCTGGCTACGTGGAACGCGGATTATGTCACTTCTGACCCCGTGGAAAATTTCCAGAGCTGATCCTGGTCCTCGCAGAGCACGGCAGTGAACCCGTGTGAAGCATCCAAAGCGGAGCCCGATCCTCGCCAAACACGGCAGTGAACCCGTGGGAAGCATCCAGAGCAAACATCGGACTGTGGGGTCCTTAAACCCATGGACTATGATGTCCTTAACCTCGACCGTGATGTCTTAAAACTAACAACAATGAACTGTGAGGTCCTTAAACTCACGGACTATGATGTCCTTAACCTTGACCGTGATGTCTTAAAACTAACAACAACGGACTGTGGGTCCTTAAACCCATGGACTATGATGTCCTTAACCTCGACCGTGATGTCTTTAAACTAACATCGGACTGTGGAGTCCTTAAATCCATGGACTATGATGTCCTTAACCTTGACCGTGATGTCTTAAAACTAACATCGGACTGTGGAGTCCTTAAATCCACGGACTATGATGTCCTTAACCTCGACCGTGATTTCTTTAAACTAACATCGGACTGTGGAGTCCTTAAATCCATGGACTATGATGTCCTTAACCTTGACCATGATGTCTTAAAACTAACATCGGACTGTGGAGTCCTTAAATCCACGGACTATGATGTCCTTAACTTCGACCGTGATGTTTTAAAACTAACATCGGACTGTGGGGTCCTTAAACCCTTGGACTATGATGTCCTTAACCTCGACCGTGATGTTTTTAAACTAACATTGGACTGTGGGGTCCTTAAACCCACGGACTATGATGTCCTTAATCTCGACCGTGATGTCTTAAAATTAAACAACGGACTGTGGAGTCCTTAAATCCACGGACTATGATGTCCTTAACCTCGACCGTGATGTCTTAAAACTAACAGTAGACTGTGGAGTCCATAAATCCACGGACTATGATGTCCTTAACCTTGACCGCGATGTCTTTAAACTACGGTATCCTGGAAAACGTCCAGAGCAGAGCTTGGTCCTTGCAGAACACGACAGTGAACCCGTGGGAAGCATCCAGAGCAACCCTTGACTCCGTGAAATGCGGATAAGGGCAACTTCATCCATCACTTGCGGGTCCTCACGACTTGTAAAGGAGAAAATTCTCTTGTGAGATCCGTACAACTTTCAAGAGAAAACACACTTAGGAATCCTCACGATTCTTAAGGAGAAATTACACCTACGGGATCCTCACAACCGGTAGGGAGAAAATTCTTTATGAGACCCTCACGGCCCATAAAGTTGAAAAGTCTTAGGTGACAGATCCTAACCCTGTTTTCTAAGCCATCACCACTCTACAAAGAATTCAAGATTGACAGCTATATGCTATCTACAGATCGCACTTGCTAAAATCACATGACAACAACACAGCAAGGGGGAGAAAGCAACAGTATAACAAAAAGAATGTCTTTATTCATGAACTCAATTGAATACAAGATACATCATATAAAGGAATAAAAAAATATAGATACATATTATTCAGAGATTACAAGTATATGATTTATACAAAGGCAGCTACTGAGAAGGAAGCGTTTTCAACAAGTCCGCGAGCTGCTCTCGCACTTCTTTCAGTGCCTTCTCATGATCAGCCGCCGCGGCTAGCTCCGCTTCGATCCGAGCCCTTTGCTGCAAGCATGATGAAATCTTCTCATCAATTTCCCGTTGGGCAGCTTCGCGACTCTGCGTAACCTACTCGATAGAGTCGAGCTTCCGTCTCAATACAAGCCCGTCCGAGATACAATGCTGCAAGGTGTCAAAGACGGCTCTCAGTTGTGCGACGTTCGCTTTGACTTGGGCACGCAACTGGATAGACTCAGCGGAAGCCTTCTCACATTCCTTCCGCCTTAAGGTCGCTTCTTGTTCAAAATGGCGGAGGAAGGACACACTCTGCTCAACCCATGCGGCCCACTGGGAGTTCAGAGCCCGAGTCTCAGGGACAAGACGCATAAGTTCAAGCTGATGCAGACAGGCCTCGTTCTTCCTGCAGTGACTAACCCAAGACTCGACGACGCCTTCATTATGGAAATTTACAATCGTCGCCGGCATCGGATTGACCTCGGCAGCGAAATCTGCGGCAGATGTAGGAGCTTCCGCGTCAAGCTCCTCGACGTATTCGCTCAACATGCGCAGACTCGTCACAGCACCCTTTGAGGATGGATGTCTGGAGAAGGGGACTGTCGGCATCATAATGCAAGATTCGAAAGGGGCCGGAGTCGAAGCGACCGCTGCAAAACAAGTCACAATCAGATGATGGATCTAGAAATATAAGAGATTCATGAACAATGGAATTTACTATACCTGCAGCAGGTGGCAAAGCCGGGAGGACCGGTGGCGCAACTGATCTCTTATCTCCTCCTTCAATATGTAGCACTGCAATCAAGGCAAAGAAGAATCAGAAATGATTTCATTATCGATAAAAGAAAGAGCATTAATTGAAAGCTGTATTCACCAGCGCCACTGGATGAAGCAATCTCCGACGGGAAGGAGAAGTGGGGATGCAACACTTGGTACAAGTGGTCAAAAAGGAGTCCTGCAAAAACGCGATAACGCAATGTCAATAAATGAATTACACAGCCAAGAGATAAGACTAATGGGTCATAAATCTATACCTTCCAGCATCTGCGACGGTACGAGAGAGGGTAGAGAGGTGGCCACCGTCAGGGCGGTAACTGACGGCGCTGTCTCGAGTAGCTCGACATCAGCGCTAGCCGCACCTACATTAGAAACAAGATAAAACTTATTAGGAAAGATTACAGAATAAAAAGAAGGGCGGTGACCTAAAATTTACCTGATGAGTCGCCAGCCGGAGCCGTGACGAGGGCGTCACTTGATACAACGGTGGCGTCTCCCTCCTCCATCGGGGTGGTCTCACCTCCCGTCGCCTCGTCCCGTGACTCCACGGGAGCCGTCGTCACACTTGCAACGCCGGGAGACGACAAAGAACCGTAGGCGGGAAGGGCAATGATCGGAGCGGTGCCCGACTCTTGAGAAAGAGCGGCCACCTCGGACCCAGCAATTGTACCTGTTTCACTCGCCACCACCTCGGGCTCAGTAATTGTAACCGTCTCATTCACCGCCGCTTTAGGCTCCGCCGTGGTAGCCGTCTCGTCGGCCACTACCTCAAGCCCGGCAATTGCGACCACGTCATCTGCCGCCGCCCCGGGTTCGGGAATAGCAGCTACCTCCTCCACCGCTCCTTCAGGCTCAACGGTCGCCGCCACTTCTTCAGTAAGGCTCGGCCCTGTAGGATAAGATATATAAGAACTGATAGTTTAAAACTTTGACAACGAAGCCTCAAAACACATTACCTGGAGTTGATTTACCGTTGGCTTCCCGAGCCGCACGTGCTGCCCGTCTATGAGCAGTAGACAAGGCAACCGGGAACTCCTCTGAAGGAGTAACAGCGGGAGTAACGGCGCTTGAACCTGCTCCCACAGCCAAAGCTGCACTACGCTCCCTTGCTGCGCGCCTCAGGCACTTCCTTTCCTCCCGGGCCGTCACAACAGACCTTTTAGAAGCCTCCTTCAGCAAGGCGTTGTCGTCCGCATTCAGGGTTACCTCCAGAGCCGTCAAGGCTTCCATCATCGGTTTTTTGAGTAGGGCCTCTCGCGGCAGTGCCGAAGAGGCCGGGGCTTCGGTAGCTGGCCCGGGGAGAATTTCCGCATTAGCTTGCGGGATAGGGATTGTGATCCTTGCGATAAGACAAGGAAAGAGGTAAGATTACTCATAAGAAATGGAAGCAGAAACATGGAGAACCGAAATGTACCAAGGCCTAAGGATGCTCGAAGTCGTTCCTCCTCCTCAAAAGTCTTGAGAGAGGCAGTGAGAGCTTCTTCGGTGGAAATGCCTATTAAAGAAGGAAAAGCGTTAGTAAAAAAAAACAATGATAGAGATATGATACGATGGTGAAAAATACAACTAATGACTACTTGAGCGCGCGAGGTTAGCCAACCACTCTTCGCGTCTTGCCAATCGCTCGGAAGTTGCGATGGCGGCCGCCAGATCAGTGTCATCTGGTGGCATAAATAGGCCCTCATTTGTCCCGTACTCTCTCAAGCCCTCACTATAAGGAGCATGAGGCTCCTGACCAAGTACGACATCGGCGGAGAAGAGCGACTTCTTTTTCCTCTTCTGTGAGCGAGCCCCGGTCCCAGCCAGCACTAGCTTGCGTTTCGTAGGCACCTTGGGACGGCGAGTCCCGATATCCGAGCCCATGCCAGATTCGGGCGAAGCTACGGTTACCATCTCCACGGGAGCATGGGGCGCTGATGGCACGTCTACAGGATCACGGGGCAATCCACGCGTGGGGCTTAGCACACGTGGAGGCTCAACTGCAGTATCTCCACTTAGTAGAGGAGGGACAGCGATCCGTCGCTTTAAAGGGACGTTGCAATCGCTGGCGGAGGGCGCACTCTTACGATCGAGCAGCAGCTACCTCTCTTCCCTGATGACAGCACCCATCGCATGTTGATACCAGGCCCCGTATACATTAAGGGTCCTTGGAATGCAACTCGGCTCACTAATGAAGAAGTGGGAGCCCGTATTTAACCGCATAAAGTGATGCAGTGCACTCCGTATTCCCTCTCTGGTGGCGGCAGGTTCTTCTAAAAATGCCTCCAGTGGAACCCCCGGGTTATAGCTTAGCTGCTGGGCAAAATGATGGGGGTTGTATCTCATAAAAAGCGCCGCATCATTCTGCCTGAATACGAGGAAGCCCGGCCTAATGGAGTACATGTGAAGAATCTCCCGGGCTTTCAACACGGAGGCCCCGTCCAACGCCAGCACCATTTTGGAAGTTTCCTGGCCGATTGTCAGGACTTTGTCCGTGAAAGACATATCGGCCCCGACCGTGCGCGGATGAAGAAGCAAGCCCTTAGCCTCCCGCTGAGACGGATTCACGATAGAAGTGTCGATCAGCCGCATAATTCTCGGGAATATGCATTTCTCGTAAAACGAGGGTCTTTTATGAATACCAAACACCCCGAGCACGTGCATTTCCATCCACGAAGTAAAGTAGTGCATCGGGAAATTGGCAGCTTGCACCCCCAGTTCAGTTGTATCTGCCGCCACGCTAAGACCATGGTACAAGTGGGCCAGCCCGGCGATCCCGATGGCCACTTGTATTCCTGCCACCATTTGATGTGCTGGGTAAAAGATGGACGGCCTCATATAGCGAGGGTGCATGGGGAGCGCGAACTAGCACAACCACAGCCCGAGAAACCCGATAAAGAAAGTCTCCTCGTCAATGCCCGGAGTGGCGATTTCCGACAGAGGGACGATCGCGGCATCGGGAAGATAAAACCCCTTATGATCATCTTCCAGTGCTGGTCAACGGTCCAAGCCAAACCCGAAGGGATCGTCGAGCTTGGCAAATTTTTCGCCTCGTTGCGATAAAATCTCCGGGCGAAGAAACCGGGCAATAAAGTCTGTGAAACTAACCCCCCGGCCTCCGGATTCCAAGAAGAGACTCTCGTACATATTCAACACCTTTATCAGACTCGGAAACTAGTGCTGAATGACGTTCTCCGGTGTTAGGCCCATCACCACTGGCTTGGTGGCGAAAACGTATTCGTCCGGAGGAAGCAGCTCCTCGTAGTGTTCTCCCCTAACCGGCAAACCGGAAATCTCGGCAAATTCTTCTAAGGAGATGGAGACTTCTCTGTCCAGTAGAAAAAAGGTGTGGGTTGGAATGTTCCATTGCTTCAAAAATGCCTTACTCCACCATGCCGGAGGAGCAGAATACTGGAACAGCGAGGCGTAAACCGCAGGGTATAGACCTATCTTCAGCAAGTGCACCTTCTTCGCTGACAAAATGTACCTGGACCACTGCAAATACCCGGCCGAATGTCGAGGGGTCAACCCGATGTTGTAGGGTTGTCCCCAAGAGTGCGGCTCGCCCTGGCATATGCGCCGCCCCAAAGTATCCAAAGCTGCCGGCAACTGCATGGGTATGGCGGCAATCGAAGGTTGAAGAAGACCCTCCGAAGTCCAATTAACGACCTCCACGGCATAGTTCACCGGGGGTACATCTGCATACGAGATTGATGAGATCGGCTTTGACGGCGTCGCACAAGAGAAGCTTCGACGCCCTTTGATAATTTGGTCGTACCACCTACCCCACAGGTGAAGGTTTTTGTATTCCGGGTCGTAGTCCTTAATGAGCGCAAGAACCTCCCGGTTCACCGGTGCCTCAGGGAATCCTCCCTCTGAATGGAAAAACGGGGAAGAAAGATCAGAAGACATGTCGCCTGCGAAAAAGAACAGAATTCAATTATCAGTACTATAATTTAATCTTAAAGTTCTGAGCAACACTTTAAAATTTGTACCACACTGCAATGCAGTGGAAAGGGGACCAAAGGTGGACCCACAAAATCCAGATGACAATGCATCAATTAATAAAACAGCCTCATCATTGGATGAGACTGTCAATTAATGAGGAAATTCTCAAAGAATATTCTCATTGAATGAGAAATCCCTCGGGAGAAGGAGAAAATCTCCCTTTCAGAGCAAAACTCTATAACAGAGTGACACTTGTCAAACTCTGGTCATGAGGGAATAAAATTCCTTAAAGAGCCTAGCTCTGTAATGATGATGGAAAATCTATCAAAGATTAATGAAAATTAATTCTTGAGAATTAAAATTCTGGGATCTTAAAGATCCATAAAAAAAACTCTTAAGAGTTCTTCATCAAAAGATCAAAAGATCTACATATTATCAAAAGAGCAGAGCTCTGACTCATGGGCTAAGAAACCCTAAGAAAAGATCCGTTTAGATCTATGAGTTTATGAGAGCAAGGCTCTTTTTATGAAACCCTAAAGGGGTTTTCTTTAGATCAAAGATCTATGAAGAGCAAGGCTCTGTTAATGGGTGAAAACCCTAATTTATTAAAATTAATTTAATTTAATTTTACCTAAATTTAGTAGAGTTTTAACTTTTGAAAGATCTTGAACAAAAGAGCAAGACTCTGAATAAAATTCTTAAGAAGAAGATGATAATCATCTGAGGACCAAAGGTCCTATTTATAGGCCCTGAAATGCCTCTTCAACTTCTGAGTTGATCCAAGGGCTCAGATGTTGCCACCGCTGCACTCACGTGTGCGCCAGGTGAGTGCAACGGTGGAAGGGCATTTGTTTCCCTCAATCAGAGCAAAGCTCTGTTTTGAATTTCAAAATTCAAAAATCGAAGCAACGCTTAAGATCCCGTGCGCTGCGCGCCACGTGTCAAAAGCAGACATGCCAGCGCCAGGAGCGCTGTGCCCTAGGCAGCGCACCCCCAATCAGAGCAAAGCTCTGTTCTAAAATTCAAAATAAAATTGAAGCAACGCTTCAGATGCTGCGCTCTGCGCTGCGCGCCACGCGTCAAACAAGGTGCGCTAGCGCAGTTGCGCTGCGCTCTGCGCTGCGCGCCACGTATCAAACACATATGCGCTAGCACAGTTGTGCCGCGCTCTGCGCTGCGCGCCACGTGTCAAACGTAGGTGCGCTCGCGCCAAGTGCGCCAGCGCTGGAATTAAAAGGATTCCCCACTGTCAGATCAAAAGATCTACTAATAATAAATTATTAATTAATCAGAATTAAAATTCTGTTATGGAAAGATTTTTCAATCTTATTAAAACAAGAAAATTATTTTCTGTAAAACAGAAGCCTTAAGATCAAAGATCCAACGGTGGGAAATATTCCCAGATCAATCAGAGAAAGATCTCTTAAACTGATTTAACAAATCAATTGGCCCTATATAAAGGCCCTAAGACTTCAAGTCTCAGATGGAGAAAACCCTCTGCAAATTTTGAGAAAAATCCAAAGAGAAAGAAATGCAAGCCTTTAGAAGAAAGAAGATCATTTCTTCATCTTTAAAAGTAAAGAATTAATTCTTGAACAACAGAGATGAAATCATCTCGTAAAAAGAAGAAACGTCTTCTAAAAAGATTTTAGATCTATAAAAAAGGCCAAGGTCTTTGATTAAAAAGAAAAGATCAAAAGATCTAATCATAAAAACATAAAAAGAAGTATTTTTACTTCACAGTTCTTCTGATCTATAAAGGCAGAGCCTTTTATCAAAACAAGAACTTTTGTTCTTTGATCTTGAGGCAAAGCCTCCTTTGAAGAACATAAACTTGCTCTTTGATCTTAAAATCGGATCAGATGCGCTTTGCGCTACTAAAAAGTGCCTTGCACTCATGAATTGCGCCCTTGCGCTCATTGGATCGGCGCTCACCGCCTAAACTTGCCACGTGTCAACCATAGACACGATCTACGCTTTAGGCTCCTGAAAATAGCGCACTACGCTCTTGGGTTGGCGCTCAGCGCCAAGCGCGCCATGTGTCACTCACTGGCGCACCCATAAACTAGTGCAGCGCGCTCATAAATTAAAAGCGCAGTGCGCTAACAAACTAACGCTTAGCGCTAAGCACGACACGTGTCCTCCTCATGTGCGCTAACCGACAGAAGCGCAATGCGCTCTTTGACTGGCACAAAGCGCCTAGTGCGCCACGTGGCGTGCTGTCAGAACAAACTTTGTTTCTGATAAATGCTATGCATTAATATAAGACAAAAAATGCCAGAGCCCAATGCTTAGCATTATTAAAAGGGCAGAGCCCAAGTAAAGGCCTAATGGCCAGGACAAAAATAAAATGTTAAACATTTTTTTAACTGGACTTAGCCCAATTCTGTCCATAAGTCCTCAATTTAAATTGAACTGAGCCTATCTGCTCTCTCAATCAATTTACACCCGATTCGAGGGTACATTTCTTTACTCCTCTGATATCTGTCGTTGTAATCCTTCAACGTCGTCAGAGAGGTGACGGGTCCTGACAACCACACATCACTACGGACTGTGGAGTCCTTAAATCCATGGACTATGATGTCCTTAACCTTGACCGTGATGTCTTAAAACTAACATCGGACTGTGGGGTCCTTAAATCCATGGACTATGATGTCCTTAACCTCGACCGTGATATCTTAAAACTAACAACGGACTGTGGAGTCCTTAAATCCACGGACTATGATGTCCTTAATCTCGGCCGCGATGTCTTAAAACTAACATTGGACCGTAATGTCCTTAAACTAATTATCGACCGCAATATCACTAAACTAAACAATAGAGCCCAATTGCTCTCTTGTTGGATCTAAACGATCCCGTTAAGTTGATCTTAGTCTAAAATGAGACTAACGTATCCTTAACGAATGTTTAAGTTGATCTTAGTCTCAAATGAGGCTAACGTATTCTTAAACCCAAACCCCCAAACCCAAATCTAAGAAAGATACGGATTTGGACTAGTCCACGCCCTACGGGCGACAATATAACTTAATCTCCGTATACAATCCACGGGCAACCAAACACAAAACAAACACCCACGACACGAAGTGACCATCTGGAGAAGGAGAAAGTTGTTACCGCCATGCGGTAGCGTAATTAACTGCAAGGGTTTGCGCCTGCAGGGAAGAGCGTCCCCACAATAAAAAACCCCTCAAATGAGGGGGAATCTGACGAAGTCTGCTACATCGGCCGCATCCGTTTAAACCTTCGATACACGGTACCATAAATCAACTTGGCATCTTCGGAGAGGTGGACGGATAGCACCAATTAGTATCTGCCCCGAATTTTAGGCAAGACGGACCTGCGCGGTCGCGTCTCTGTGTTCGGCGGGGAACAACCATGACTTTTTAAATTATTATTTACGATAAAATATTTTAATCCTTCCTAAAAGGATATAATTTCTTTTAAATACCTTGACCTTTACTAAAATGTTATTTTCAACAAAACTCATAACCTTTATAAAAATATATTTCCTAAAAGAATACCTAAATCTTTATTAAAAGATAATTTTAAATAAATACCATAATTTTTCATTAAAACATATTTTCATTAAAATACCATGGGTTTCCCAAATTATATTTACTCTAAAATACCATGATTCTCTTATAAACAATAACTTCAATTAAATACCATGATCCTTATTAACTAAGGTTTCTATAAAATACTATGATCCACATTACAAACTTTAAAAGTTAACAAGATAAAATGAGTGGTTGTGGAAGGCCATATTAAATGAGATCAACTATTTGAGTACAAACTTACGACATACATGACACATGATTCGGTTAGGGTTAGAATGAATGAATCTAAGTATGGAATACTTTATAAATGAAGATCCCTATAGGTAGGGCGAACAGTCCAATATGTGGACGAGTAATAACCCGATATTCGGGCGAATACTAACTCGATATTCGGGCGAATACTAACCCTATTTAAGGGCGAATAATCCAATATGTGGATAATATACAATGCGGAAATTCCATACCTAGATGATATACGCACTAATACTAATTCGTCAAACCCTTACATTGAACAACGGGGATGGGTAATTTGATTAAGTAAGGATATGCAGAACTCGGATTTCCCTACCACTCGATCATGATCTTGAGAAGTAAAACTGTACATTTCACTTCCCCAGTTGTTATTCCGTAGCCACAACGGAATAATCGCGAGTATCCGGACCCTTGTTTAATAAACTAATGCGAACATTTACCTGATAGACACCTCATATAACATACCCTTATTTACACATATCTCACATACTCATATACATATACATCATACTTTTATACACACATCACACCTATACAACATATCATACCTATATACACTGGTTTGTTTCTTCTGTACCCTTACTTCCTTATGAGGCAATTCTACCCGAGTGTAACTCGCTAACGGACTTTCCTTCTTCTCTTTTCTCTATCTTTAGAATGTCCATTAGATAAGAACGAGTATTATGATGAGGATCAAGGTGTGAAGCCTACTAATAAAAATTATGCGGACTTAACGACAGAATATTAGCTAGTTATCTATTTTTGTTTGTTGCCCACATATTTAGGGTTTTGCTTCTTTCCTTCGGTGTAATTAAACTATTTAATTTATTTTACTCATTTCTTTAGGAATGTAATATAGTTTTTTTAATGGAAATAAATGCCTTACGGTTTTATTATTTCGTTTTGGTACATATTTTGCATGTTATAGATATTCATACGCTTAACGTAACTGTATTGAAATAGTCTACCTTCAATACAGTTAGGTTGCGAATCATGCCGCGTTATCTCTTCACTTTTTTTAGGAAGTGGAGCATGATAGATAGTCATCGAAAAATAAAATTAATATGCGTACTTAATAAAATTCAGATACATACGGGGTCAGCTTGGATTATCGGTATCCGTTTACATCCCTAGGTTGTAAGCAACGTGAGAGACACTGGATATGCATTCATAGGTACACTTGAACGGGTACAGAACGGAGTTAGTAGGCCCGCAATTTTCGGTGAGGGGTGGGGGACTACCTCGGCATGTGGATCCTGATCCCAACTTTCAATGATATGCACGTGGGACCCACCATGACCTTTATGCGGGGCCCACAACAGCAACATGCTTGAAAATAAATTTCTATGAAAAATGCAATATTTGTATCACATATTTAACGGTCAAATTTAACACCATCTATGCCACGTCAGCAGATCTGCCACGACAAAAAAAAATTGTAAAAACCTCGAAAATACCCTATGCAATGTTAACCAATTTCTAAAAAATTAAAAATTAATTTTAAAAAAAATACCCTCTGCCATTTTCACTGAAAACGGCACCGCCGCCGCCGCAGCCCTCCACCTCCTCCCACTACCGGCAGCACCACCCACTTCCGGTAATGCTGCTCCATCCTCCATCGTTCTTTCCCCCTCCCATCGTGCTTTGTAACAACTGCAAAATCCGTGTACTTTCTTTATAATTTTCCTGCTTTAATAAATCCATTTTCATTGAATTAAGCTTGTATAAATTAATTTTCTTTCTATTTAGATACATGGTGTGCTCTTGTATCTATTGGTTATCATCTTGCATTGCGATCCCTAGGTCTTGAGTTGAAACCCTAGCCTCTTCAACCTATTTATTTCTTTATTTTAATTATTTTGCATTATAAAATCTTGTTTTTAAAAGAGAAGGAAAAAGATTTTTTTTATTTTATCTTATTAGATTTTTGAAAAGAAAATTTGTACTAGATAAATGAATGTTTAAAAAAATAATAATAAATAAAATCATTTGTTAGTGTTTTAAAGAAAAGGAATTTATTTAGATTTTAATATTTTTTATTAGAGAAAAATAATTTATAAAATCATTTTTTGTATTTTTAAAACGCAATAAAAGATTAAGTGATTTATTAAAAAGTTTTTGAAAAGATGCGATTATTTATTAAGTATTTTAAGAGTTTAATTAGATTTTATTTTACTTAGAGGTGTTCTAAAAAGAAAAGAAAAAAAGAACAGGCCTACTTTATGAAAAGCTTTTTTTTACCACTAGATCTAATCTTTTAATCTTGGCCCTTAATCTCTCCAAACTTTAATCTCTACTCCTATAAATAAACCCTATCTCTCTGTTCTATTTTTTCTTCATATCTTCTTTTTTAACATCTTCTATCTTCAAAACCCTAGCCTAAGCCACTGATCCAACGTCGGAGGTCTCGAAATCAAATCGAGACTATCTCTATATCGGAATCGACAACTTGATACAAAGATCGTTTTTTCTCTTTGTAAGTCCCCTCTTTTTTTTTCCCTTATCGATCTTTATCACCAAAGTTTAAAATTTTAAATGCTTTTACCATATATAATGAAAATCATTATCATTTTTATTTGTTTCTGTGTTTCTTTCTTCTCGTTGTCCTTAATTGATGTTGAATACAAAATATTTATATATGCTCTTCTTTCTCATTTTATTTCATCTATAAATAAATTAAGAAATCTGAAGATTAAAATTGATTGATCCATGGTTCTGTCTCCTGCAACGCTGAACCCCAACCCTTTACACTACACATTTGCATTGCGATATGTCCTTGAAGCCTTGCTTAGATTTGTTTCTTTTCTCCTTGAGAAAAATAGCCATTCATTTGTGATTATATTTATTGACTGTTGGGGGCAAAAATTACACCCCCTCAACCAAAACCAAAAAGTGAAAGTCAAAAATCAAAATCAACCCGAAGGCCGGGTCCAACCCAAGTCAAGTGAGCCCGAACCCAATTTAAGTGGGTGGGCCCGAACCAAAGTCAAGTGGGCCCGAGCCCAGCTTAAGCCGGATCCAAGCTCAAGCATGGGGGCCGGCTCCATGCTAAGAAAAAATAAATAAAAATGTAATAGGTAGATTTAATATGTAATAAGTATGAAGTTAATGTAAAAGAAATAGGTAAAAAGTCAACTTTTGTAAAGCCCAAGGTTTATAGTGCAAAAGATGTGCACATGTATAAAAGAATAGGAAAAAAGCCAAAATTGTAAAGCCTAAGGGGCTATGTGTAAAATATAAAGGCTAAAAAAGCCAAGCATATATGGAAATAATAACAACATTCATTCTCTCTCAATATTTCTAGAGTTTTGAGCCTCCACCAAAAGAGGCAAGCTTCTTTCTCTTCTTCTTTTCAAGAGAGATCCAAAGGGAAAAGAGTTCTTTTTGGATCTCTCTCATCTCCTCTATCTATTTCTTTCCACATATAACCTACTGAAAGAGAACCCATCACTTAAAGAAGAAAGCTCATTTCAAAAGTTCAAGATCCAAGATCAAGACCAAGAAAAAGTGCAAGCTTTTTCATCAAGCTTGAAGAACAAGATAGCACAAGGATTCTTGGGGTGAAAGCCCATGGCTTTCACCCCAATCAAACATATTTTTCGAATAGGTAACTTGATGAAAGCCCAAGGCTTCCATGACCGGTGTTTCCTCCGTTTGTTGGCGGGAATCCCCAAAGGGATCTCTACCTTATGATAGCTTATGGATTTTTTATCATCAATTCTCGTCTTGTTTTGATGATAGCTTAAACATGAATAATCATTTGGTGTCACATGCTTTATCTTGTTTATCTTATCGACGCCAAACTGATATACACATGTTCTTTAGCTTGCTTATCCTATAACATGTGTATATCGAGTAATATATCAATATCGACATGCTTTACTTGTGTTATATTTTTTGATATCGATATATTATTTTCATTCATTATTTTGATGTTTCACAATATGAATACATACATACACACACACACACACGTGTGCTCATTTATCTTGGTTTTCATATATATATATATATATATATATATATATATATATATATATAGTATATCAATATCTCTCGCTTTGAGTTTGATTTATATCTTGATATTGATATACTATTCATAGTTTGTGATATTGAAATAATGAATGTTCATATACTCGTGTTTAATATCCTATTTATTTCATAACATATGATGTGATTGGTCGTTTTGAGATTGCATTTCAGGATATCTCACGGCACAAGCGTATAAAATAAAGGAGGATGGAGAAAATCGAGCTTAAACGATATATCTAATGGAGGTTGGAGGATATGGACGAGAGCTTCTCAAATTGAACATTCAAGCTTCATGAAGATAAAGAAACCAAAGTCCAAGTTTTGAAGCGTCGATGAATTGAAGCCTAAATTGGAAGATTAAAGATCGAATTCAAGACGCTGGTGCGTATGGTGTGTTCGAGTTTGAAGCGTCAAGTGTAGAAGCCAATTGACGATCAATCGACCAAACGTATTCAAAGCTTAAGCGAAGCGAAACGCCAAAGTTCAAGGGCTGGAGACTTCAAGATTCAAGAATTGAAGATTTGCGATAACTGACATATGAGGCTTGTAAATACTCTATAGATTATGGTTATATCGATTAGAGCTCTTGAAACACTCACACACGTTTGCACAAAATTTTTACAAACATCGTGTTTTCGATTTCGAAGTTTTCCTTTTTTAAGAAAACCCAAACTTTTGTTTTTGTGTTTGAGCAGACGTCTGCCTGATTGAGCAGCAGAGCCTACTATTGATATTTGAAATATCAGAAATATTTTCATAACAGAGATAAGACAGACTTCTGCAGTGCAATGTGACAGACGACTGATGAAGGATTTGAAAATGGAATTTTTATACCTTCAGACGTCTTCCCATTGTACTTCAAACGTCTGGGTTCTACTTTCGGGTTGGCTGAGAATCGACAGACGTCTATTGCCTTGTGAGACAGACGTCTGATGTTGCTTTGACATGAAAAATGTTACCATTTATACCCGTTGGAATGTTTTCAATTGAACTGCAGACGTCTGCCATGGCCTTCTTCAAACGTCTGCCTTAGTTGTTTTTGCTGACTTTTTCAGATAACGACTAGTTTTTTAAAGGGGGTATAAACATGTTTTGTTTGGCTTTCTTCTCCCGCAATCACTTAGAGATTTCAGTTTGCAATATTCTTAAGTGATCTTTAAAAGAAAATCTCATTTCTTATGAGAGTTTAAAGTGTTCATTCAATTGCTTATCCAATCACTCTATCTCTCTCTCTCACACACTCAAGAGCTAAATTTGATATTGCCATCTTCTTGAGTATTGGTGAGCTTCATTTTAAAACTCTTTTGAGAGTATCTTGTGCTTGTAATTTTCATCTTCTTTCTTTGTGTGAGAACTCTTGAGTGCAAGAGTGTTTTTGTAAGGGAGTTGAGAGAGAAGTTTTTCCTTTTCTTTGTGTGAGGACCGGGAAGTTATCGGTGCCTTTATAAGAGAGGAGAGCTTATAAAGAGAAGAGTCACTCGTGTGTCGAGTGACGTATTTGTATCATCGGAGACATGAAAATAAAAGGAACGGGCTTGAGGGCCTAAAGAAAGTGGACTAGGGACAAGACGTTATCGGGATGCCGAACCACTATAAAAGATCGCTTGTGTTTGCATTTGCAATTTCTTATCTCTCATTACTTATTAGTTTAGAAATTGCATGCTTTTTGTTCCCTTACCCTATATGCTTTCTATATTTCTTGCTTGTTAATTATTACTCACAATTGCATACTTGTAGTCTTGCTTGCACCTTTCTCATATTAGTTTTATATGTTTGTGTAAGCTATTTCAATTGTGATATTTGTGCAAGTATAGTATAGAAATTTTAATTTGGGCATATCGGTAGCATAGTCCTATTCACCCCCCTTTAGGACTATTTGTGTTGTAAGTTTAAGCGGTTTTTCAATTGGTATTAGAGCAAGGTGCTCTTCGTGTTAGGCTTTACATCCTAGAGTGATCGGCTTTATATTCTAGAGCGATCCTATGGCTCCATCTTCTCAATATTGCTCTTTCATCGAAAGTTTTTCTATTCTTGATCCTTTTCATTTCGACGGAAATAAATTTGATATTTTGAAATTAAGATGGAGTGTTTTCTTGAATCTCGAGGTAGGGATTTTTGGAAAATTGTTGAGAACGACTATTCCGTTCTTTCTAATGCCAAATCTAAATGGAATAGCCGTGAAAAAGATTTATTTCTTTAAACATCAAAACTTTACAATGTTTTCAATATGCTTTAGATGTTAATATCTTTAACAAGTTTTCTTCTTGCAAGACGAGACGGCTCATGGTATTTGGTGCTCATTGAAGCAAATCTATGGAGAGCACGTCGTTTGCAAGGAAGTGGAGAAAGGCAAGAGTGCGACTACTATAGCGAATTTAGATGCGTCTCAACCAAAAGCTAATCAAATGAGATCATCCAACTCTATGGAGTTGGCAAAGGGGTGCGTTGATCATGAGATTATAAGTATTTCATCCATTGATATTCATAAACTTACACATGATCAATTGCTTAATGCATATCATGATTTATATGAAATTTTTAATGTGATTACACCTAGAAACGAATTCCTCGAAAAATGTTCTTATGATTTTGATATTGAGCGTGAGGAATTGATGAGTTGTTGTGATTCATTCAAAGTTTTAAATACAAACTTGATTACCAAATATAATGCTTTATCTTGTGCTCATGATTCTTAAGTAGTTTTATATGATAAATTAGTTTTTGAGAAGAATGGGTTGCTTTTAAAGCTTAATTTACAATATGCTACTATTGATGCTTTGAAAAATGAAAATGAAAATTTGGCATTGTCTTGTGAAGTCTTGAGGAAAAAAAAACATGATTTGATTTCAAGTTTTACAAGTAAAATTGATATTTTGAAATCTTCTATTATTTCTCACGAATCTCTTATTTTAGAAAACGTTTCTCTTGAGGATAAAAACATTGCTTTGAATGCTTCTCTTACTAAGTTTTTAAATGTTGAATCTTTACTTAGCAAGGAAAATAATGTTTTAAATCGAAGAGGTATTGGTTTTAAAATTTTGAAATTTCAAAAACCCTCTTCAACCAGACGTGTCAAACGTGCTTCAAATTTAGCTAAATCTCATGCACATTCTCATGCATATCTTTATAGATTTAGTTCAAGACAAACGTTTAAGAAGCATGCGCATCATTCACTTGCCTTATCACATGCTATTGACACATCTAGGACTTCTATGCATCCACACACTCATACTTATCACTTTTGTGGTACACATGAACACTTGGCATATGCATGTAACTTAAAAAGGAATATCTCTTTGCATACCAATGTTAGATGGGTTCCAAGGCTAACCTATATGGATCCAAGAAAGTTTGGATACAGAAATCCCCTTCAATATCTTATTTTGTAGGTATGGACCAATTGACGACTTGAGGAACTCTGGATTGTGATGAGTAAGAGCACTTCAATGAGATATTTGCTTAGATCATCAATTTGTGGGGTAATGTATTTCTTGCTATACTATTTTAGAATATCGCCGATTCATTTGTGCTTATGTTGATATTCAAATTATGTATATTCCTTATTTATACCCCATGTCATGCACTTGTGTTATCTTGAATATCCTTTTTTTGTGCATTGTTCATGTATGAGATGCTATCTACATTGCTATTCTTTTGCTCATGTGTGAATTCTTGTGCTCATTTTGCTTTAACTTGTGATCTTTTAAACATGAGTACAACATGGTTTGGAAACTATTTTAGATTTGCATATCGTTTAGTTTTCTTGCCATAACTCACTCTCACTTACTTAAATTGCGTTCGCAATCTTATAAGTGAAAATTTGTATCCATGTAGTTTTAAATTATTTAAATCTTTTTCATATGGATACATATGGCACATGTTTTAAATTTGAATCGTCTTTTCATTATTATGCCTTGTTTAGGGTGTGTTAATGTTTTAAACTTGCTATATATTAGCACATCCTTTTGGATGAGTCGAGTTCTTTTCTATTGGCATTAACTTGTTTTCATCTTGCCAAAATTGGCTTTCGCAACCTTTTTAGGGGAACCCAATTTTGGATTTCATTAATTACAACGAATCCTATTCACGGGTCTAGCGGAGAGAATTAGAGACCCTTCACCAGGAAGTCGATTCTTTAGATGAGAAAATCATCGTTGTTTGTTCATGCTTGACTCCACATACCATTGGAACTTGCATATATCTTTTATGTAGAATTTGTGCATGTATATTTGATTTACTTTTCTTATCTTCTATATACATGCTTTTGGATACGAGTTATGCTTTCAAAATTTTCATTTTACTTATGCTCGTATCCATTTACTATTAGTTTCGTATGCATACATTTAGGGGGAGTAATTCTGTAACACCCTAGTTCATTTATACCAGTTCTATTTTGGGTATTTCTTTATTTATGGCTATTTCTTGATTTATTGTGTTTTGGGTGCGAATAGTATAATTGGTATCCGTATTTGCATCCGACCCGACCCGCTTGCTGGAAACCCGTCTTGATTCCTGTTTGTGATTTATCCCGGCTAGTTATGAAGATCCGTGCACTTTCATGTTGTATATCCTGTATATCTGCATTATATCTGGTATCTGCATTTTTAATATAACATATAAAGTCAAATAAAATATTTTAAAAATATCTAGAATGGCCTGTATCATACCCCTGACCCCGTGGTAGCATCCGTACATCGTGTTCTCGTCCCATTCAGTGAAACAGACTCGTTTGGATAGCTACGTGCACGCTACGTGTATCCTTTCTTGGGGGTATGCATTTTCGTTACCCGGATATCCTATTTTGGTTTTGGTTTATACGTATATTATCCGTATTTTCAAACAGTAAATTTAGACCCAACCCGGGCATGTTTTGGAGTAATTTCGTATTAGCCAAAGTCTCGAATTTAACTAATATTGAATTCTTTATATATATATATATTTACTGTTATATATATATATATATATATATATACGTTTCATACTTTATTTAACAAAATATATTTTATCTTAAATCCCACTCAAATCCTATCCCCCCTCCCTCGTTCTCTCTCTACAAATATTACATTGTACTGTTAAATTATATTCGTTATATTTCTTACGTTTTAAATATTTTAATATCCTAACCTAAAGATCTACAGCTCTCTCTCTACTATATATTAATTAAACCCCCCACGAGATCCCATCACCCCTATTTTCCCACTATTCTCACCACCTCCTTTATTCCTCGTCGCGAAGCCCTTCGCCTCGCGAGAACCCATGCCCGCACCCGTCGCGCTCGCCTCGCCCTCGCCACCGCCACCGCCAAAGACCTCGTCCTCATCCCCTCGTTCTCCCCATCAAGTCGCCGACATCACCTTCCCCTCCGTTCCCGACGAACCTGCAACCCCGAACCCAATACCCGTGGCAAACCCAAGAAACCCAACTCCTCGTCGCCGTCGTCGCTCTCAGCCCCTCGTTGCCGACACCACGCTACCACCTCGTTCTCCTCTGTCCTCTCTCCAAAACCCCGAGTCCCTGCACGAAACCCCTGCAAGAACCGAGCCCAAGAACCCACGGCCTTCACCTTGCCCTCGCCTGCACGCCCACGTCGCCGGAGCTCCGACCTCCGTCGTCGCCATCCCCATCACCACGACCTCCTCTTCTCCTCCCTGCACCCTACCAGAACCTGCATACCCTGACAGAGCCCCTGCAGCCCTTGTCACCTGCGTTTCGCCAGAACCGTGCCGCCACCGACGATCTGGGCAACCCAGTGGACGTTCCCAACCAGCGTGGTCACCTTCTCGCTTTGCCTGGTCCTGTCCTATGCACGCGTATGTACATTGCGACGTTCACCCAACGTCGGATGCAGCGTACGCATCCCGTCGTGAGATCCGATCAGGCAAGTTTATCTTGCTACATGCTATACTACTATATTTTACATTCATGCGAATAATACTACTACATATTGTTTAGTTATGCATCCCATGTTACCATTTTACTGTTTTACGATACCCGTTCATATCCGTACGGTATATTACATACTTAGTTGCATGCCGGAACCTGATTGCTTCATGTTACTGCTAGATTCATATACCATACTTGCTAGTATGCATTATACGACTCATGGACTAATATTATGTTATCACTGATTACTATTCGTCCATCCGTGTTTTTACCGTGATTCGATACCTGCTACATTTTACTGTTGGGCATCCATTTAATACATGTGCACTACCTGACACGACTTGATATACCACTGCTTGACTTGATACCTGATCCTATTCCTAATGCCGACAATCCTGACTTGTCGTCCTGACGGATGTATCCTGTTGTCTACATAGACAAACCTGTACCTGCTTGATCCTGTGTTGGCGTTAGCTCCAGATTATCAATACCTGACTTGAACACATAACCTTGGGGGCATGGGGAAATCACAAGTGTAACTGAAGTGTATCTTAAAAGGGTATTACTTGATCCGTGGTCCCGGGGGATGACGGGACAGAATCATTCGTGATTCTTACTTGATCCGTGGTCCCGGGGGATAACGGGACAGAGTCATTCGTGACTATCACTACCTGATCCGTAGTCCCGGGGGATAACAAGACATATTCTTTTGAGTTACATAGAGGAGTACACTAATTTATTTCAAAAACTTTAGAATAGATAACCTAACAGTATAGTTCATATTGCTCACCGCACGTCACATACAGTGATACACTTCACTGGTCTATATCCGTGTTTACTTATTACATTCATATTGTTGTTTATAATTCATGACTGCATATCTTGTTACCTACTGGTTATATTCTATTATTTGATATTATGACGCACTGACGTCTGGGTTTTGCATGGCCCAGATCCTTTATCTCTTTCACAGGCCGACCAGGAGTACTTCAGTCGACAGGCTGAACAGTGAGGAGCATATTGGTGTTTAGTTTAGTTTAGTTTTCTTTCAGCATTTTCATTTCCTGATGTGAGCCCGTATTTGGGACGTACTTTCCAGATGTTATTGCTTATTGGATTTATTGCTTCCGCATATTATTTCTTGACTCGTTTATTCTGGCAGATGGACATGTACTAGATAGATTATTTTTACTGTTCTTGATATCTTATAGACAGCCGTGGTGTGACTGTGGAAGTATGTTTCCTACCCACAGGTAGCATGGTTGGCTCTGTCACATGCCGATCTTAGCACACTTTGGGAAGCGGGGCGTGACAGGGGTTGTTTGGTATCATAGCCATAGGGTTTAGGTTAACCGGGTTTGATTCTATTGTAGTTGGGTATTGGACCCAATACACGAATCAGAAAACTAGTAACTAGGAACATGTCCTGCCTTATTGCTATCTTGCCATCCTTGAATCCATAACTATCTTGCTTCTTGTATCCTGTTTATTGAATCTTGTTTATCATACTAATCCTCTTCAGTGTCTTCACTTCAGAATCATGGCAGACAGAAATCTGCGATTATACCAGAGGTGTGTTGATGACGCCGCATTGCTTGGAGTAATTCGTGGGATGCTGGAGAACCAGAAGCGGCAAACCGAGCTGAATCAACGGCAAGCCGAAGCTTTTCAGGAAGGTTTGCGGACCGTCCAGCAGTCCGTAAACACTGTTGCAGCCAAACTGGTACAACGTGTGGGTACCGTGGCGGATTTCAGGTGACTTGGTCCATCCACTTTCACTGGTTTGGAGGAGCTGTTGCCAGCGGAGCAGTGGCTAGTCGATACGGAGAATCTTCTCGTTGCAGCACAGATTCCGGAGGACCAGAGAGTGGATGTTGTACGCATCCAATTGGTGGACTATGCTCGCGAGTGGTGGCTCATGGAAGAGACCCATTTGCCCAAGCCGATCAGTTGGGCAACTTTCTCGTAGGGTTTCTTGGAGAAGTTCTTTCCGCAGACTGCACGGGAGGAAATGGAAGAAAGATTTATGGTCTGAAGCAGAATGGCGGATCAGTGGATGCGCATGCGGCTGAGTGGACACGGCTCAGTCGATTTACTGGACCTTTGGTTGCCAACGAGGCTGATAGGGCACGAAGGTTCATGCGTAGTTTGGATGTGGAAATCTAGAGGCACATTATATCTCTGGGATTGACTACTTTCTCGCAAGTTCTCAAGGCAGCCAGAAAGTAGCAGAGCCTATTGATGAAGACCAAGGGTATACAGCAGCAGGCAGTTATAGTACGGAAGCTGGCGTTTACGCCGAATCGAGCTCCTATACGCAGAGGTATTCCGGTAAACCGACGTGGCGTGGTGCCTATGAAGAAGCCCGTCGTACCCGAGCAGAAGGGAAGGATGTTTTGTGAATTCTGCCATCTACCCGGACACCTGCAGAAGGATTGTCGAAGGAAACTTGGACTTTGTTTGGTTTGCGGATCAGCTGATCATACTGTCAGTGTTTGCCCGCCCAAGCTATGTTTGAAGGATGATGCTCAGAGGCCACCGCAGAGGCAGATTCAGGGGCAGCATCAGATAACTCAGGGACCTAATCAAGCTCGAGCCTTTACTCTGACGGTCGAAGAGGCCAAGGCTTCAGATGAAGTCGTTTCAGGTATCCTACATGTTCATGGTTTTTCCGCATTAGCATTATTCGATTCTGGTGCATCCCATTGTTTTATGTCGTCCAAGTTTATTTCTGTACATTCGATTTCTTGCATGGCCCTGTCTAGTTGCTGGGAGATACACACTGGGAACGAGAAAATCTTATCTAGTAGTGAGTGCAAGGATGGTTCAGTTGTTATCTGTGGACGAGAGTTATTTGCAGATTTCTTGGTGATTGATACCGGCAGTTATGATGTTGTCTTGGGAATGGATTTTCTCGGCACTTTCCACGCCCACATTGATTGTAGGGCAAAGAAAGTGATTTTCTAAATTCCCAGACATCCAGAGTTTGTATTTGCTGGAGGTAGCAGTTCTGTCGGGCCAGTCGAGTTTAGGGCTAGGCCGACAAACACCGTTCTTTCGTCGATTGAAGTTGAAAAGGAGGAAGCGCCAGCTGTAGTTCGAGAGTTCATGGATGTATTCGAGGCCATCTCGGGTTTACCGCCAAAACGAGATGTGGAGTTCGCGATCGATCTTATTCCTGGTGCAGCACCAATCTCAAAGGCGTACTATCTGATGGCACCAGTGGAGTTGGAAGAAGTAAAAAAGCAGGTTACCGAATTGCTAGAGAAGGGTTGGATTCGCAGCAGCAATTTACCCTGGGGAGCTCCAGTTTTTCTAGTCAAGAATAAAGATGGTACAAGGAGGATGTGCATCGATTATCAAGAATTAAACCGGGTGACTATTAAGAACAAGTACCCGATCCCTCGCATTGGCGAATTATTCGAGCAACTTAGTGGCGCGAGGGTATTCTTGAAGCTGGATTTGCAATCTGGATATCATCAAGTTCGAGTTAAATCAGAAGATATTTCCAAGACTGCGTTCCGAACTCGATATGGACAATACAAGTATTTAGTGATGCCATTCAGAGTAACGAATGCACCGACGATATTTATGGACTTGATGAACCGAATCTTTTCACCGTTCTTGGACCAGTTTATAGTGGTATTCATCGATGATATTCTGGTCTACTCGAGGAGCCTAGAAGAGCATGCGGAACACTTAAGGATCGCACTGCAAACGTTGAGGCAAGAAAGATTATATGCAAAGATGAGCAAGTGCGAGTTTTGGCTTGAAGAAGTGAAGTTTTTAGGGAACGTCGTATCTGGAGATGGAATCGCCATTGACCCTGAGAAGATTGCAGCAGTTCAAGATTGGCCGATTCCGAGGAGTGTAGCGGAGATCAGAAGTTTTCTGGGACTTGCAGGATATTATAGAAGGTTCGTAAAGAATTTTGCTCGATTGGCTGAGCCTTTAACCAAGCTTACGCGGAAGGAAGTACCGTTCGTTTGGACAGATAGTTGTATTTCATCTTTTGAGGCGTTGAAGCAAAGGTTGATAACCGCTCCTATTTTGACCGTATCAGATGGTTCCGGAGGATTGTTGATTCACAACGACGCGTCTGGGAAAAATTTAGGATGTGTTTTGATGCAGCATGGGAAGGTTATAGCCTACGCATCGAGACAGTTGATGACCCATGAGAAGAATTACCCAACTCATGATTTGGAGCTAGCAGCTGTGATTTTCGCTTTGAAGATTTGGAGACACTAGTTATTAGCGAAAGGGTCGAAGTATTCACCGATCACAAAAGCCTAAAGTACATGTTCATGCAGAAAGAGCTCAATATGAGGCAACGTAGATGGTTGGAGCTGATGGCTAACTATGATCTTGATCTCAAGTAGCATCCGGGGAAAGTTATTATACTGCCGGATGCGCTTAGTCGGTTCCCAGCAATTCGAATGTTGACTGCACAGAAGGAGCTTATCGATGACTTTCGGAGATTCGAGTTGGAGATCGTGTTACCGCATTCTTCAGGACAGTTGATGCAGCTGCAAGTACAGTCGTCGTCGATCGATAATATTAAAGCAGCGCAGTCATAGGACCCAAGATTGCAAAAGTTTCGAGAACAAGTTGAAGCGGCACTTCGAACGGACTTGTTGATTCATGAAGATGGTTCGTTGCGATATGGTAGCCGTGTGTGTGTGCCGAAAGGAGATATTCGTGAAGAAATTATGAAGGAGGCGCACAGTTCCGCATATTCCGTACATCCTGGAGGCGAATATGTACCGTGATCTACGACATCATTTCTGGTGGGAAGGCATGAAAAGAGAGATTGCTTGCTTTGTAGCGAAGTGTTTGGCGTGTCAGCAAGTTGAGGCTGAACATCAAAGAGTAGCTAGTTTATTACAACCACTTCCGATTCCTCAGTGGAAGTGGGAACATATAACCATGGATTTCGTGACAGCTTTACCGCGGAGTCCAAAGGGCAACAATGCAATTTGGGTGATTGTTGATCGATTGACCAAGGCAGCTCATTTCATACTGTTTCGAGTTGGTCAGTCAACGGAAGCGTTAGCAGAACGGTACATGCAGGAGTTTGTGAGATTGCATGGAGTACCTGTGAGCATCGTTTCCGATCATGATACCCGATTCTTATCACACTTCTGGAGGAGTTTACAGGAAAGTTTGGGAACACGATTGAAGTTTAGCACTGCTTATCATCCCCAGACATATGTCCAGTCAGAGAAAACGATCCAAACTCTTGAAGATATGTTGAGAGCTTGCATGTTAGACTTCAACGGTTCATGGGAGGATCATCTACACTTGGTGGAGTTCTCGTATAATAACAGCTTTCAGGAGACTATTCAGATGGCTCCATTCGAAGCGTTATATGGTCGCAAGTTTCGCTCACTCGTTTGCTGGGACGATTTCGGAGAGCGAAGATTATTGGGACCGGATCTTGTCATGCAAATCGTGGAGAAAGTTAATACGATCCGGAATCACATGAATGCAGCACAAGATCGGCAGAAGAGTTGGGCCGATACATCGAGAAGACCTCTAGAGTTCGCAGTTGGTGATCTTGTATTCTTGAAGATATCATCGACTAGAGGAGTGATTCGTTTTGAGAGTCGAGGCAAGCTTAGTCCTCGATTCGTGGGGCCTTTCGAGATTATTGAGTATGTTGGAGAAGTAGCTTATCGATTGGCTTTACCACCATCTTTGGCGAATGTTCATGACGTGTTTCTTGTATCTCAACTCCGTAAATATGTTCGAGATGAGACGCACGTACTAGATCATTCGGAGCTGACTGTAAGGGAAGATTTGACCTATGAGGAACGACCGACGTCGATTGTTGATCGAAGAGAAAAGGTCCTCAAGAATAAGGCTATCCCTCTCGTACTTGTTTCATAGGGGAATCACTTGCATGGAGAATCGACTTGGGAACGAGAAGACGAGATTCGACATAAGTTTCCATAGCTCTTTTCCTAGATTCATGCTTGTTTTTCTTTTCTTGCTTCGGGAATTTCGAGGACGAAATTCTTTTGTAGTTGGGTATAATGTAACACCCTAGTTCATTTATACCATTTCTATTTTGGGTATTTATTTATTTATGGCTATTTCTTGATTTATTATGTTTTGGGTGCGAATAGTATAATTGGTATCCGTGTTTGCATCCGACCCGACCCGCTTGCTGGAAACCCGTCTTGATTCCTGTTTGTGATTTATCCCGGCTAGTTATGAAGATCCGTGCACTTTCATGTTGTATATTTTGTATATCTGCATTATATATAGTATCTGCATTTTTAATATAACATATAAAGTCAAATAAAATATTTTAAAAATATCTAGCATGGCCTGTATCATACCCCCTGACCCTGTGGCAGCATCCGTAAATCGTGTTCTCATCCCGTTCAGTGAAACGGACTCGTTTGGATAGCTACGTGCACGCTACGTGTATCCGTTCTTGGGGGTATGCATTTTCGTTACCCGGATATCCTATTTTGGTTTTGGTTTATACGTATATTATCCGTATTTTCAAACCGTAAATTTAGACCCAACCCGGGCATGTTTTGGAGTAATTTTAAATTACCAAAAATCTCGAATTTAACTAATATTTAATTCTTTATATATATATATATATATATATATATATATATATATACGTTTCATACTTCATTTAGCAAAATATATTTTATCTTAAATCCCACTCAAATCCTAACCCCCTTCCCTCGTTCTCTCTCTACAAATATTATATTGTACTGTTAAATTATATTCGTTATATTTCTTACATTTTAAATATTTTAAAGATTTTAATATCCTAACCTAAAGATATACAGCTCTCTCTACTATATATTAATTAAACCCCCTACGAGATCCCATCATCCCTATTTTCCCATTATTCTCACCGACTCCTTTATTCCTTGTCTCGAAGCCCTTCGCCTCGTGAGAACCCATGCCTGCGCCCGTCACACTCGCCTCGGCCTCACCGCCGCCACTTCTAAAGCCCCCGTCCTCATCCCCTCGTTCTCCCCATCAAGTCGCCGACATCACCTTCCCCTCCGTTCCCGACGAACCTGCAACCCCGAACCCAATACCCGTGGCGAACCACCTCGTCGCTGTCGTCGCTCTCAGCCCCTCGTCGTCGACACCACGCTACCACCTCATTCTTTTCTTTCCTCTCTCCAAAACCCCGAGTCCCTACACGAAACCCCTGCAAGAACCGAGCCCAAGAACCCACAGCCTTCACCTCGCCCTCGCCTACACGCCCATGTCGCCGGAGCTCTGATCTCCGCCGTCGCCATCCCCATCACTACGACCTCCTCTTCTCCTCCCTGCATCCCGACTAGAACCTGCACCCCGACTAGAACCTGCACACCCCGACAGAGCCCCTGCAGCCCTCGTCACCTGCGTCTCGCCAGAGCTGTGCCGCCGCAGCCGATCCGGGCGACCCAGTGGACGTTCCCAACCAGCGTGGTCACCTTCTCGCTTTGCCTGGTCCTGACTTGTACGCGTGTGTGTACATTGCGACGTTCACCCGACGTCGGACGCAGCGTACGCATCCCGTCGTGAGATCCGATCAGGCAAGTTTATCTTGCTACATTCTATACTACTGTATTTTACATTCATGCGAATAATAGTACTACATATTGTTTAGTTATGCATCCCATATTACCGTTTTACTATTTTACGATACCCGTTCATATCCGTACTGTGTATTACATACTTAGTTGCATGCCGGAACCTGATTGCTTCATGTTACTGCTAGATTCATATACCATACTTGCTAGTATGCATTATACGACTCATGGACTAATATTATGTTATCACGGATTACTATTCGTCCATCCGTGTTTTTACCGTGATTCGATACCTGCTACATTTTACTGTTGGGCATCCATTTGATACATGTGCACTACCTGACATGACTTGATACACCACTGCTTGACTTGATACCTGATCCTGTTCCTAATGCCGACAATCCTGACTTGTCGTCCTAACGGACATATCCTGTTGTCTACATAGACAAACCTGTACCTGCTTGATCCTGTGTTGGCATTAGCTCCAGATTATCAATACCTGACTTGAACACATAACCTTGGGGGCATGGGGAAATCACAAGTGTAACTGAAGTGTAGCTTAAAAGGGTATTACTTGATCCGTGGTTCCGGGAGATGATGGGACAGAATCATTCGTGATTCTTACTTGATCCGTGGTCCCGGGGGATAACGGGACAGAGTCATTCGTGACTCCCACTACCTGATCCGTGGTCCCGGAGGATAACGGGACATATTCTTTTGAGTTACATGGAGGAGTACACTAATTGATTTCAAAAACTTTAGAATAGATAACCTAGCAGTATAGTTCATATTGCTCACCGCACGTCACATACACTGATACACTTCACTGGTCTCTATCCGTGTTTACTTATTACATTTATATTGCTGTTTATAATTCATGCCTGCATATCTTGTTACCTACTGGTTATATTCTATTATTTGATATTATGACGCACTGACGTCTGGGTTTTGCATGGCCCAGATCCTTTATCTCTTTCACAGGCCGACCAGGAGTACTTCAGTCGACAGGCCGAACAGTGAGGAGCATATTGGTGTTTAGTTTAGTTTAGTTTTCTTTCAGCATTTTCATTTCCTGATGTGAGCCCGTATTTGGGACGTACTTTCCAGATATTATTGCTTATTGGATTTATTGATTCCGCATATTATTTCATGACTCGTTTATTCTGTTAGATGGACATGTACTAGATAGATTATTTTTACTGTTCTTGATATCTTATAGACTGCCGTAATGTGATTGTGGAAGGATGTTTCCTACCCACAAGTAGCATGGTTGGCTCTGTCACGTGTCGATCTTAGCGCGCTCTGGGAAGCGGGGCGTGACAGATTCAAACGTTTGATACACTTTAGATGTAAGTATATGTTTAGGGGGAGTAGTTCAAACATTCTAAATCCCTTAAACACCCTTTTTGATTATGTAAAAAAGGGGAAGAATAATAGGAGTGTTAGTAATATGAATATCCGAGATTTGAATTTTTTTGATATAGATATACTATTTCTCATTCATGTTTTGCCATCATAAAAAATAAGGAGATTGATAGCTTATAGATTTTTCATCATCCATTCTCGTCTTGTTTTGATGATAGTTTAAACATGAATAGTTATTTGGTGTCATATGCTTTATATTGTTTACCTTATCGACACCAAACTGATATACACTTGTTCTTTATCTTGCTTATTCTATAACATGTGTATATCGAGTAATATATCATTATCAACATGCTTTACTTATGGTATATCTTTTGATATCGATATATTATTCTCATTCATTGTTTTGATGTTTCGCAATATGAATACACATACACACATGCGTGTGCTCATCTATCTTGGTTTTCATATATCATGTGTGTGTGTGTGTAGTATATCAATATCTCTCACTTTGAGTTTGATTTATATCTTGATATTGATATACTATTCATAGCTTATGATATCGAAACAATGAATGTTCATATACTTGTGTTTAATATTATGTTTATTTCATAACACTGTATATGATGTGCTTGGTCGTTTTAAGATTGCATTTCAAAATATCTCATGGCACAAGCGTATAAAGGAGGATGGAGTAAATCGAGCTTAAACAATATATCCGATGGAGGAAATGGAGGTTGGAAGATATGGACGAGAGCTTCTCAAATTGCACATTCAAGCTTCGTGAAGCTAAAGAAGCCAAAGTCCAAATTTTGAAGCGTCGATGAATTGAAGCCTAAATTGGAAGATTAGAGATCAAATTCAAGACGTTGGTGAATATGGCGTGTTCGAGTTTGAAGCGTCAAGTATCGAAACCAATTGAAGATCAATCGACCAAACGTATTCAAAACTCAAGCGAAGCGAAACGCCAAAGTTCAAGAGCTCAAGACTTCAAGATTCAAGAATCGAAGATTTGCGATAACCGACATAGGAATCTTGTAAATACTCTATAGAATATGGTTATATCGATTATAGCTCTTCAAAAACTCATACACGTTTGCACAAAAGTTTTACAAACATCGAGTTTTCGATTTCGAAGTTTTCCTTTTTTAAGAAAACCCAAACTTTGCTTTTGTGCTTAAGCAGACATCTGCTTGATTGAGCAGTAGACAGACGTCTACTGTTGATATCTGCAAGGGGATCTTCTGCTTTGGAAATCCACACAAGGGGATCTTCCGCTACTTATGATGTCTGCTCGGATATCTCAAAGAAATACCTGCCGCAGATATCTCAAAAGAGGTACCCGCTTGTGGATATCTCAACGAGATACCCACTGCAGAAATCTCCAATGAGATGCCCGCCATCTCTCACATCTCTCTCTTTCTTCCTTGGAGATCTCTGACACACTCAAAACACTTCCCCTTCGAGAACCCCCGAACACTTTGCGAGGCCCCTGATATGCCTAAAACACCCTCAAAATTGTTTTCAAAACACGACACGTGCATATTGCACGCTGAGTTCGCATAACCTATATGAATCGTTAATCGGAGGTTCCCTTGCCTCAAAACGAGGGGTTATTAATGACAGTTTTGTTCGTGGCTTCCGGAGATTCGAATCCCCACAATTAAAAACCCTGCCTACCCTAGGCAGGGGGAATCTGTACACGCCTAAAAAGCGAGCACATCCTACCTCAATGGGATGACGAAAAGTACTCTACATATTCTGGTACACCCGGTAGGACCTATCTCTCATCCCATCTTTCGGGTCAAACAGTCATGCGAATTCATTCAACATAGATATCGTTGTTTGTACTAGGATTATGCTTTTTCATGCATATTATCAATCTTCAGCAACAAACAACAATCAACATCACTCGATAATGTCTCAAGAAGAAAATCTTGGCTTCTGATGTAACCTCGGTCTCGTACACAATCAAGACGACTGCTCGAGTGATTCTCCCGTCAAACCTCATGTTGCAGTGGGAGGAACCGTCGCTTCAATTCGGTTCCATCCTATTTTCTTCGGCCTTCAGTGTTCCTACCGCGAAGGCTCCAGCAAGCCAAGTGGCCAAACCAGTCTAAAAAGGGAGGATGCCAAATATCGTAATCGTGAGGGCACCCGAGCCCAAATGCAAGTATGCCTTTGAACGGCTTTATGTTGCTCCAGCTGGGGAAAGGCCGTCAACACTAAGAAAATGACAAGGTGTCTCAGACAAGCTCAGGCAGTGCCCTTGACAACCGCATGCTCAAATATCTTCTCCAGACTCTCCGTCAATCGGTTTATGACAGCTTTCAGGAAAGCAGATGCCCTCCAAGCCCTGAAAACTGAGAATCTAAAGCAGAAACGGTTCAGATACAGAGCCAACAAAAGGGCTAAGGCTCCCGCGCAGCTGGATTTCATGAGGTTCTAGAAGGATGCTTATCACACAACACAAGCTGGGCCGGCCGTGAAGCTCACTAAATCTTTTGGATCATTGAAACTGGTTCAGAAGAATGCTATGATTGTGAGAACAAAGAAGCAAGTGATCCACAGATTCCTGCAAAGAGGTGCGTCTAAGCCCCAAAATCTAAGGCACGATACGATCTCATCAAGAGCCTATCAATCTATTGTTGCCGCGCGAAGGCCAAAGAGAGAGTTCGAGCAGAGGGTACTAGTTTTACCCGAATATCCAGCTAAATTAACTGTCTTCAGCAGCCTATCCTTTCCTAAGAAGAGCGGATCGAAGCAATGGGCCAAAGGATCGGCAAATGCTACCGCCAACGGCGAAGGCTTGGCCGGATGCATAGTCCATACGGTCTCTATGGCATGCACGCTCCCCGGTGATAACTTTTGCAGTAAGAACAAAGATGTGGCTACCACTTCCCAGACCCAATCGGGTTTGAATGTGGCTGCCACTTCCAAGCCTCCTTTGGAAGACAATGAAAACATTTTGGCAAGGCTGATAAGAAAGAAAATCCCCTAATTCAGGAAGAGTTGGACTCGTACAATGAGGATGAGCTAACTTACATCCCCAAGACCATAGAACAATAGCTGCTCCAAGACCTCCGGAAACAGCTCAAAAACAAATACAAGGAAATGAGTAAGCTCTACTCCAAGATCAACAATTTGAAAAATGTCGTGATGTAACTCACAACCAAGGTCGCTTAAGAGCAGTCTAATCAAGCATAATGCTCTATTCATGAGCCGAGAGGTGATGCCATGAAGCATCCAACACCTATCTTACTAAGTCTAAAGGTAGGCGAGCCGCATGAAAGTCGACCACATTCAGCGTTGGGAAATGCCTTGACTCTTGACGACAGTAACACGCTGACTTAAGATAAAATAATGGATTTGGTCGCTAACAAAATTAAGACATTGATGGCTGAAACCGAAGCGCAAAAAAATGTCGGTAGTAGTGGGAGACCGTACCCTGCACGATACGATCTCGTGGAGTTTCCCAGCAGCTACGTCGTCCCTAAATTCGGAAGGTTTGATAGGACGGGAAATGCAAACCAGCACATTGCCTATTTTAAAGCATAGTGTGAGAATACTGGAGGCAATGATGCGCTTCTCTTCCGGCAGTTTGTTAACAACTTAACTGATGTTGCCTTCGATTGGTACACAAGCGTATCGGACGGCTCGGTTATGATGTTCGCTCAAGTAGAATCTCTGTTTAAGTAAAGATTCATGAGTGTTAACGATAAAATCACCATTGTTGGCCTTGTGAGGACCAAACCAGAGAACGATGAAAGCAACACGGATTTTATAGCCTGATGGCATAATCTCACCATCAAGTGCGAACCACCATTAGAGCAGGACCAACCTGTCAAGCTTCTCATAAGAAATCTTGGCAATTGGATGACTCCTTTTCTATGCACAGTAAGTCTCAAAACATTCTAGGAGCTGACCAAGAAGGTTCAGATATTGGAACACGCAAAACACGAGTTCACCCCGGACCTCCAAATTAACAATAAATCTGGGAAGAACCAAAATGACGATAATTGCAAAGGAAGGAGTTCCAACAATATTGACTCTTTCAAAGCATCTGACGATGAAGACAAGCGAAGAGCGGGTGGATCAAAGACCGACCGAGCTCGAAAGCCAGTACTAGGAAGAGAAAGATCGACTCTAGAAGAGTGGAAGAATAAGATTTACTCCTTCAGAAGGGATAAAGTCTGTAAAATATTAAAGGACGTCCTGAACAACGGTCTATAACTGCCAGAATAAAAAAGACCGCATGAAGCAAAGATGACCGAAAATCCCCTTTATTGCCTATATCATAGAGTAGCGAATCATGCAATCGAGGACTGCTATATTTTCAAGGTTTGGGTTAAGAAAACAATACAAGCCAGGAGAAATTGAACTGTCTAAGGATGTGTTAGCAAACAATCAAGCCGCGGCCGCCAACTTCATACAAATAAAAGCTGATTTCTTCTAGGAATGGACGGATCAACCTTCCCCTCAAAGAAGCGATCTTGATATGCCCTGGCCTCTATGGGACACATATCTGTCCAAAAAGACGACGAAAATGTTGAAGCTAATTCAGAAGGAGCTAGAGATCGACTGGGAGAATCAAATGGACCCTACTATCTCGGCGATCAATTCGGATCGACCAAACCCAAAATCCAAGAATCCTGACTCCCTGGAGAAGAAGAAGAAGATGAATGCAACCCAAAAACAGTTGGCGAGGAAACGACTATCCAAAGATATATCGATTCTTTCGAGGACTATGTGCAGAAGGAAAGAGCTCTAATTACATTAAAAGAGTTTTCCCCCAATGAAGCAGTAGAGATCCTGGAGGAGCTAGAAGAGGACGCTGATAATGAGTTCCCCGTAGTGGCTTGCTACGCCATCCATCTAGACAGCGACTCCGAGAAAGAGCTATGTTTTCCCAAGGAAGACAATGAGCCTAACACAAAGCCCAACCAACTCCAACTCCGAAACAACAAGGTGCTGCTACCAAGATAGAGAAATGCCTCAAAAGAAAAAGAAAAACAAACCGCAACTGAGGGGGATGATGGAGAGCCAGTTCATAAAGACTCGAGCTCTCTCTCTCTCTCGGTAGACTACAACGTCTTGGCTCATCTTTGGAAGCTCCCATCTCTCATGAGCGTCTATGATGCTCTTGTTCTATCCAAAGAACTTAGAGATGTTCTCATTTATGTCTTACAAAATCCTGAACGGTACCAAACTTACTTTGCAGAAATCAATATGAAAGAAGCCCGATACACCCTCCATACGGCTTCGCTACATTCAAAGATGAAGACCTGCTACTGGGGACGACCGAGCATAACAGGCCACTTTACATGATAGGATACAACAATGGAGACATGATTAATCGCATATTGATTGACTCAGGATTCTCAGTGAACATCATGAGCCTCAGGACTCTAAAGAGTTTATCGATAGATGTCCGGCACCTATCAAGGGAAAGGATCTTCATTTAAGACTTCAACCAAAACTGTCAGCAAGTCCTGGGGTCCCTAGCTCTGTCGATCAAGTTTGCGGACCTACAGATGGAGACTAAGATATACATCATCGACGCCGATATATCTTATAAGATCCTCTTGGGGGTAGCCATGGCTCCACAACTACGGCATTGTTCCATCAACGCTCCATCAATGCATGAAGTATACCGAAGATTGCAAGGAAAGATACATTGATGGAGACATATAGTCGTTTGGTTTACATGAAGTCCGGTATGAGGATTCTCGATACTTCATGAACCTCTAAGATGATAATAAACAATCTGTCGAGGACGAAATGGCCTTGAGTTCCGAAAGTAGGTCTGAGCCAGCCGTCATCTTTAAGACCAAAAATCCTCGAACGCATCCGCATTTCGGCAGTGACACCGATGATTTCGACACCAAAAGCCTATCCCTCCGTAAAGTTCACCCACATTTCGGCAGCGACATTATCGAGTCTGACGTGGATGGTCCGTCCTTCAACAAAATCCTCCTATACTTTGGCAGTGATACAATGAATCAGATGCAGAGGATTCGTCTTGCAACAGATGCGCATACAAGACTCTTGTGCAAAAAGCAAAACTAAGGGAAACCCCTGAAATCACAGAAGGGTCTCTGGCCATCACAAGAGTTCTGGAGCAGATGTATAAAGAGCTAGACTCACTTTCAGTTGCCACGATGGATCAATTGAAAACCTTCTATATCCCCGGAAGACAGAACAGACAGAGATGCATCTTGTTTTATGGGTCAGATTCTATCGTGCACCCGAACGACCTGTCCTTGATATGCCTTTCATATGAAAGAGATAAAAGAGCTTTCTTGATCCCAAATACTACATGTCCGAGATGCGTACATATTTTAAGAAGTGTGGATATCCGTTATACCAAACGTATGTCGATGAAAAATTCTATGAAAGGTTATGGCATCCGCCTCAGGCCCGACCAATCAGCGATGGGCGAATCCCAGATAGATGGGGTATAGGTTTCATCCATCCTGATGTCAAGTTCTGCTATATGATCCATGTTGATGAGGCTAGCACAAAATCATAGGATGACGATTGTTTACCCCCGAAAGACCGAACTGAGACGTTGGGACGTCTAGCCTGAATTTGGGGGCGGATGCTATTTAGACTTACCTATCCACCTCTCCGAAAATACCAAGTTGATTTATGGCACCATATATCGGAGGTTTGGACAGATGCGACTGTTGTAGCAGACTTTATCAGATTCTCCCTCGTTTGTGAGGGTTTTTTGATTGTGGGGACGCTCTTCCCTGCAGACGCAAGCCCCTGCAGTTAATTACGATATCGCGTTGCGATAACCACTTTCTCCTTCTCCAGCAGTTCACTTCGTGTCTTATGTTATTTTGTTTGTTTTGATTGCCTGTGGATTGTATACGGAGATAGTTTATGCCTTCGCCCGTAGGGCGTGGATCAGTCCAAATCCATATATTTTAGATTTGGGTTTAAGTTATATATTCCTTTAGTTCAAAGAATATTTTGTTTTATTTAAGTACCGTTAATCTAGTTTGAGATTAAGATCAACTTAAATTGTCACGCCCCGCTTCCCAGTATACGGGCGGAGGATGTGACGAGGCCGCGACGTATTTACTGTGAAGTAAATACACTAAGCGTATCTAAGTAATATAAAGTAAATACACAAGAGAAAAAAGATATGAACTGAACATCAACTTTATTAATTAACATTCTTTTGTACAATGCATGGAAAAGTAAATACATGGAATAAAGCGATGCCTAAACAATAGCATAACAGAAATGAAAAAAAGTACTGAAATGGAAAGGTGTACAATGAACTAGAGCTCGGGGTCTTCACAGAACCGGTCCAAGTCTTCAGCAGTGGGCTCGATCTCAGACGTGTTCAGATCACCTGACGACATTCAAAGAAGAAAGAAGGAGAATGTCGTCAGTGAATAGGTCGCTCGGTAAGTCCTGTTCCCCTCCGAATGACGGCGCGACAGGGACATCTTGCCTGAAATTCGGGGCAGATGCTAATTGGTGCTATCCGTCTACATCTCCGAAGATGCCAAGTTGATTTATGGCACCATGTATCGAAGGTTTAGACGGATGCGTCCGATATAGCAGATTTCGTCAGATTCCCCCTCGCTTGAGGGGTTTTTAATTATGGGGACGCTCTTCCCTGCAGGCGCAAGCCCCTGCAGTTAATTACGCTACCGCATTGCGGTAGCAACTTTCTCCTTCTCCAGATGATCACTTCGTGTCGTGTGTGTTTATTTTGTGTTTGGTTGCCCGTGGATTGTATACGGAGACTGAGTTATGTCGTCGCCCGTAGGGCGTGGACTAGTCCAAATCCGTATTATCTTAGATTTGGGTTTGGGGGTTGTGTTTAAGGATACGTTAGCCTCATTTGAGACTAAGATGGACTTAAACGTTTGTTAAGGATACGTTAGTCTAGTTTTAGACTAAGATCAACTTAACGGGATCGTTTAGATCTGACAAGAGAGCGATTAGGGGAGCCCTGTTGTTTTGTTTAGTGACATTGTGGTCAATAGGTAGTTTAAGGACATCGCGGTCCAATGTTAGTTTTAAGACGTTGCGGTCAAGGTTAAGGACGTCGTAGTCCGTGGATTTAAGGTCTCCACTGTCCGATGTTAGTTTTAAGACATCACGGTCAAGGTTAAGGACCTCGTAGTCCGTGGGTTTAAGGACCTTACAGTCCAGCGTTTAGTTTTAAGACATTACGGTCAAGGTTAAGGACCTCATAGTCCATGAGTTTAAGGACCGCACAGTCCGTATCAATGTGTGGTCATCGGGACCCGTCACCTCTTTGAAGACGTAGAGGGATTACAACGCCAAGTATCAAAGGAGTGAAGAGATGTACCCTTAACCTGAGGTAGATTAAGTGATCTGTAGTCCAACTTGGATACTAGGATCAATTATTATATTATGAGCCCATTGGCCCAGTTAAGCTTGCATTGAGGACTTATGGCCAGCTTGGGCTAAGTCCAATCATTTTTGGGATATTGGTCCTCTGCTGATTCATTGGAGGAGAGGCTTTGCCTCTGGAAACTTAACCAATTGGGCTAAAGCTAGTGTTAAACACTAGAGACCAACAGTGTTGAACACTGGGAAAAGATTGACAAGTTAGTGTTAAACACTAAAAGATAATCAGTGTTGAACACTAGGAAAAGAGTTTTCAAATTAGTGTTAAACACTAAGCAAATCAGTGTTAAACACTGCAAATAGAGTTTTCTAAATTAGTGTTAAATACTAAGGAGAATCAGTGTTAAACACTGGATACAGAGTTTTCAATTTAGTGTTAAACACTAAGGCAAGAGGGGTCATGTGGTAGCACGTGAGAGCGCCCTTCTTCTCTTTGTTTTGTTATACAGATAAGTGTTTAACACTTTTAGTTCTGAAATCCATCACGTGCGGGCACGTGATGGGGACTCATGCTCTGGTTTATTAGAATACTCATTAGGGGTCATGTGGTGACACGTGATGGCGCCCCAGAGTCTCTGTTTATTTCGCTGTTTCTTTATGTGCTTCAGGGATCACGTGGGGCACGTGAGGCATTGCCTCAAAGTTCTCTTTTATATATTTTCGCAGGAGTCACGTGGTAACACGTGAGGTGTCTGCTTCAGAGTTCTATTCTGTGGGTCTTTGCAGGGGTCACGTGGTAGCACGTGACTCTGCATGTTTTTAAAGTTCTATTCATAGTGTTAAACCCTAAACTTTAGAGGAATTAAATTCCTGTTTTCTTCTGAAGAATTATATTCTTAATAGGGTTAAACCCTAATTTCTTTTCTTAAGGGAATTAAATTCCTGTGAGTTTGAGAGAATTATATTCTCAATTAGGGTTAAACCCTAGTTCCGTTCATTTTGAAGGAATTGAATTCCCATAACATAGGTTTAAGCCCTAACTTTATCTCAAAGAAATTGAATTCCTATCATTTTGTGAGAATTAAATTCTCTGAACTCAGTTCCTCCTCTGTGTTTTGGATCTGCATGGCAGGGTCTCAACCCAATGAGAATTAAATTCTCAATTCATGGGGAGATGTGCACTTTGCAGATTCTCGACCAGAGAAAGAACTAGGTTCTTTTTTTTACATAAGAGTTAAACTCTTTTGAGAATTGAATTCTCTTTTAAGCCTCTCTTTTCTTTTCTTACCTAAGGTTTTCCTTTTGCAGAGAATCAAAAGCTCTATGTCTCTCTTTGTGTATCAAAAGAAAAGGTCCAAAGGTCCAATCCAAAAAGGTCCCTCCTCTTCTTTTCTTGGCTCCTATTTATAGGAGAAGGAAAAGAAGCAATCTGTTTTGTAAATCTCTCATTGAGAGATTTGATTGGTATATTGAGAGATTTGATTTATATTTATCATTAATCTGGGCCTTTAGATTGTTAAGTGAATTTTATTCACCATTGGATTTTAAATCCAAAGATGTCTCTTTGTTATTTCGGTCAGATTTAGGGGGAAATCTTTCCAAGTTCGAGATTTTTCCATAAATTGGTGATATTTAATCACCTTTAGATTCTTAATTCAACGGTTCCAAATAATCCTTCTCTATTTTGGAAAGATTTGAGTGATCTCCTCTCAGAATTTAATTCTGTTAAAGAATAAGGCTTTTAAAGCCGGTCACGTATGGCCACGTGATCCCTTGTCACGTGTAGGCACGTGACCCCTGGAATGGGCTTCTCTTCTTCTGCGCTCTGTTCTCTGGCCGCTGTTCAGCCGTCACGTGCCAGCACGTGACCACTGGTCACGTGTGAGCACGTGACCTTTTCTGGAGCTTTTTCTTGAATGCGCTTTGTGCCGCTGCTTTAAACGTCACGTGCCAACACGTGACCACTGGTCACGTGTGAGCACGTGATGCCTCTTCTGAGTCCTTTCCTGATTTTTAATCAGGGAACAAATGCCCCCACAGCGTTGTTCTCACGTGTCTGCACGTGAGTGGAACGCTGTCTCTTTTATGACCGTTAGATCCATCTAGGGAATCGGGGAGATGAAGCGTCTCCATCACATCCTATAAATATAGGGGTCACTTCAGAAGCGCCTCCACTTTGCTCATCTTCCTTCTTTGAGAACTTCCTTCTTTTGAGAATTTAATTCTCTTTTCCAGAGCTTAGTTCTCTGTTCTAAAAATTTTCCAGAGTTTAACTCTGTTGACTGATTCCTCTCCCTCAGGTAATCATCTCGAGCGAACGAAGAACTTTTATACATAAAATTCTCTGGATTTCAAATCCACCTTAAGGGTTTCACCCTTTGATCCCATTTCCTTCAAGTTCATCAACAAAAAATAGAAAACCACTTAATCTTCGAACGGTAGATCTTTTAGGGTTCACATGATCTTTAGGGAGATGATGGTGACAGTTGTCCCTTCTATGAAATTTAAATCCATCCTTAAGGAGCTTTGGCTCTGGGAAAACAAACTTTTTGGGAATTTAATTCCTATTTTAAGAAGGAATTTAATTCCTATGAGGAACTAAATTCTTCCCATGGAGGCTTCTTAGGGTTTTCTTGCACTGGGTTGTCTCTTTCACATCCGAGAGGAACAAGTTTGTAATGAATTTTTCATGATCGTTATTTCAGGTGTCATGGATGCCCATTTGTATGATCTTGACGAAATTATTTCTTACGGGAATATTCGCGCGCTGGGCCGCAGCCAAAATCAGGAGTTCACCAACGCTCAATGCGCTGGGATCATGAGCCGTTTTGACGAGTACAACCATCGGCTACTCCCCCGTCACTCTTTTCTTCTGAGACTCATCGTGCTGGCGATCTGGGAGGCGCTTTCTCTCTTCTGCACAGGTGTACCGCTCGGGGCATTGGACGCTGCCGAGGATAAGATACATTCGGTGTATCTGATGAGCCTAATCTCGAAGAGAAGGTGCGACAACCTCATTGATCTCTTGCACCAGGCTTTTCAGCAGTCGGCTATACTTGCTGCCTATCGGAGGGTGGAGGACATTCGTGAGGACCCCGATGCTTGTGACCGCGAGAGGAAACATACTAGGATGGTTTGAAATGCCTGGAAGATCTTGGACAAAGTTACGTTCGAGTTTCTCAATCCATGCCCCGCGTCCGAGGTCTTACCGTTGTAAACGTTTTCTTTTTATTTTGTATGAACCTTTTAAAGCATGAATGATAAATCTTATCGTGGCTTTCTGTGTTTGCATGCCCCTTTTTTTTGTGGGATTTTGTCATTTTGCTATTGTTGCTGTTGATGTTTTTAACGTGCAGGGCACTATTTCACTTTCTAGCACACACCAAGCATGGTGCTCACGTGCTCCACACGTGAGGGGCCTTTTATGGGGCTATTCAATTTTTCATGCCATATTTCTGTGCATGGCATTAGATGCAGAGAAGGCGCCTTGGAAATCGCTCCTTTTCCTGATTTCTAATGTCTTCCTTTTTTTGGGCCTTGGAATGGGTTCCATCATGCAATTTTTCCCGCGCACAGCATTTAATGCTCCCCTTTATAGTCTTGAGGCCATAGCCTATTTCCTCTTCACAGAGAAATTTATTCCCATTTTGATGTGATTTAATTTAAGAAACAACTGAGTGCCATAGCCTGCAACCGTCCACACGCTCGTCGACAGCCATGGGAAGTGCTTATCGAGGAGATGATTCCTCGCTTTGCTGCACGATTGGTGAATCCTCTCCTTACCGACGACGAATGCGACTCAGCGATATATGAACTCTCGACTCGTAGGGGGTTCCCCCTCCCAATGGGCTCCCTCCGGTTCCGGATGATTCTTGCTGCCGTACTTGCCGACGTCCCTCCTCACCCGGCGGAGATGACCATGGCGATGCTTGAGGTGGCTGAAGAAAAGCTCGAGGGTTTTCATGAGGCGTGCCTGATTAATCAGGCTTTGAAAGATCGCTCAGTTCACCTCTTGAGAGAGATAAAATCTTGGCGGGCGGTTATGTCTGCTTTTGCGGACGAACATGGCGCCAATCGGTGGGGAGCGACTCCTCGCGAAAACCGTCGCTTTGATGTATTGGAGAAAGCAGAGAGAGAGATGGAGAATTTTGTTCTTTGTTTTGTTAACCCTTGTGCTACCGATCCTTTGTTTGGCGACCTTTTCCCGTTAGCATAGTGTATTAGTTTTCGCATGCTTTATGTTGGACTTTTCATGTATGCTGGGTACTCGTATGTATGTGTTTGCTTGCATAAATGAACTTTGTGTTTTTCCCATGAGAACTTTCTTTAATTGCGAACACTATCACCACGTTGCATGCATATCAGAGCTTCGGGTATTATTTCGGATATTCATATAGTTGCGAATGCATGCTTGATAGGATATACATCGAGAATTTTTTGTTGCTTCCCATACCAGATGATGTGCTCGTGTTTTAGATCGACTATTGCTATCGACTGGAGGCTTGTTTATACGGTCTTGAGCATATATGTCATGTTTCAGAGGTTGCGGTCGCGAAAGCGGGCTTGCATGGTATGATAGAGCGACGTATGGCGAACACATTGTTGTGCGAGAAGAGGCTCGGCCGCAAATTCCCGAAGAGGGAACTGGCTTCTAAGGCGCTGAGCGAGCTTCAAGCTAATCTTACTGCTAAGGCCCACAAAGCATATGAACTCTGGCGAGTGCTTCAAGAGGCCATTAAAGAGGTGGTGGCTCTTGATAAAGCTGCCATGTTCACTCGTGAAAGGGTCGAGGCTCACAAGGCCACCGAGAAAGAGCTTGAAGGCCGGCTTGCTTCATATCAGGCCCAGCAGGTTTAGGTGGAGGCCCGTCTTCTGGCGATCCTGAATCATGAAGCCATGGCCCAGCAAAAGCAGGATGAGCTAGCGAAATTGCTAAATCGCCCGTCGGCTTGAAAAACTTGTATCTTTTCCTTTCTTTTTTGTACATACTCCTGAACGAGAGTATTCTCTTTTTTGTTCTTTCATGAATTGTATTTTGTACCCATTTTGATTTATAAATAAAGACATATTTTTCTTCTCGATGGTGTGCCTCCTTTTTATTGAATGTGTTCTGCGGACAATTTATCTAGGTCTCCTTCCAGGGTAGCGATAGCTTAGGATTCAGGGTTAAGATCTGCCTCCTAAGACTTTTGAGCTTTATGAGCCGTGAGGGTCTCATAAAGAGCTTTTCTCCCTACAGGTCGAGAGGATCCCGTAGGTGTAAGTTCTTCTTACGAATCGGGAGGATTCTTAAACGGGTTTTTCCTTGGGAGTCGTAAGGATCTCACAAGAGAGTTTTCTTCCTTACGGGTCGTGAGGACCCGCAAGTGCTGGGTGCGGTCACCCTTATCCGTATTTCACGGGGTCAGGGGTTGGTTCGGGATGGTTTCCAGGGTATCGTAGTTTAAAGACATCGCGGTCAAGGTTAAGGACCTCATAGTCCGTGGATTTAAGGACTCCACAGTCCAATGTTAGTTTTAAGACATCACGGTCAAGGTTAAGGACCTCATAGTCCGTGGATTTAAGGACCCCACAGTCCAATGTTAGTTTTAAGACATCACGGTCAAGGTTAAGGACCTCATAGTTCGAGGATTTAAGGGCTCCACAGTCCAATGTTAGTTTTAAGACTTCACGGTCACGGTTAAGGACCTCATAGTCCGTGGATTTAAGGACCCCACAGTCCAATGTTAGTTTTAAGACATCACGGTCAAGGTTAAGGACCTCATAGTCTGTGGATTTAAGGACTCCACAGTCCAATGTTAGTTTTAAGACATCACGGTTAAGATTAAGGACCTCATAGTCCGTGGATTTAAGGACCCCACAGTCCAATGTTAGTTTTAAGACATCACGGTCAAGGTTAAGGACCTCATAGTCCGTGGATTTAAGGACTCCACAGTCCAATGTTAGTTATCGGGACCCGTCACCTCTTTGAAGACGTTGAGGAATTACAACGCCACATCTCAAAGGAGTGAAGAGATGTGCCCTTTAACTAAGGTAAAATCAGTCTAGAATCATCATGATTGGTCGTTAGTTTTAAGACGTTTCGGTCGAGGTTAAGGACATCATAGTCCGTGGATTTTAAGGACTCCACAGTCCGGTGTTTGCTCTGGATGCTTCACACGGGTTCACTGCCGTGCTTGGCGAGGACCAGGCTCCGCTCTGGGCGTTTTCCGCGGGGTCAAAGAGTGATTGTTAGTTATATGTATGCCCTAGAGGCCATTACTATACATAGGATGTATATTGTAGTGGATGCTTGGACATATATAGGGAGGACTTTCTTGCTCGACATGATAGTATGCTATCTGGTTGATCTTTACCTTAACCTGTACACTGATTGTCTCTCTGTTACATGTTGGTAAAGCCCTTAGGATGTGTACTTGACTACCTAGACTATGATGCGGATCATACTAATGGGGACATGGTAGTCTATAAGTACATCCTTCAAGGTCCCTAGTCGTGGGTATATCGAGACGGGACATCGATATACCAGAGTAGACTAGTGTATACCTTCTCGACCCATACAGATGGGCGATGGATGATCCCATATCCATTGGTGTTTGACATCAGAGATGATATACGGGTGCTCAGTGGAGACTGGGTACACTGGACGGACTCGCCGAGAACTCCCAGATGGTATTATACCTTACGTCAGATGGCAGTTCTCTGGTGACACTGGTACAGAGTAGTCTGTTGACCCGAGATCGTCATAGAGTCTTGTGTGGTTCCCACTGTGCTTTGATTTCCATCTTACCACGTCCAAGAGGGCGTGCAAAACGGTGGTTTTTGGGTACAGTCCCGAATCACATGGAGGCAATGAGCGATAGGAGGGGATTCGTCTCTCCCGGTATAGGGGGTTGATGTTGCGCTGTGTTCGATTGGCTATAACCGAAAATCCCTGGCCAGGGTTGCTGAGATTTACTGGTAAGTGTTACCAGTAGTATCTCGAATTGTTATAGACCTCATATCGACACGACTTATCGAGCTATTGGGGTCTGACGTTTACCACCCCTAGGCGAGATATGCGACATATCAGACGATCAGATCGGACTGTACGGTAAGTGTTACTGGTTGGATTCACAGGAGTGTGAGCGGGCTTGCTCGTCGATCTTCTGATCGCTCAATACCCGGGTGGCCGTTACGTTTAGCAGACCGCTTGCGGCTTGTGGGTGTTTGATATGATCATCACCTACTGCCGGCGTATTGACGAGTCTTTAGAGTCCTACACAGAGGTTTCCTGGCTCAAGCGAAACGAAATAGGAGCGCATATGAGATATGTGCGGGACCGAGAATAATGCGTGTATGTGATACCGTATTCTATTCTCGCGATATGTAACATTGATCGGTTATATGCGTTATAGCCAGGTTATCGGATCAAGTGTTGATTCGATAAGTTGTTACTATTGTTATTAGTCGGTTATATGCGATATGACCGGGTCGTTAAATCAAGTGTTGATTTAATGTATAATTATATATTTGATATATCACTTTACATTAACTAATAAAGGTTCACTTAAAAAGGATTTTCTCACTTGAAGTGCACATTGTATATATGATATACTTTTGTGCATTTGATTGTATCATGTTTGATGATACATGATAGTTTGGTGTATAGTTTAAACCATGGTTGGTCAATGGTTAGGGTTTCTTTTGCTTCATTTACTTATTCATTTATTTATCCATTTTGTTTATTTTAACAAAAGAAAATGATGAAGAGAAAACGGTGGCTTTCTTTGTTTGTTTTTGAAGCTTCTTGAAGCTTTGACCTAGTGACCATTTTGTCTTCATGTTTAACCATAACCCATCCAATTAACCATGGTCTATTCTCTACACCTAATCATGGTTGCCATATGATAAGTATTGATTTTATTATTCATTTTGTATATACTTATCATAATATTTCTTCTTCTTCTTCTTCATCATCAACATGAAGAAAGCTTGCTCCATCAATGGCAACTTGAGCTAATGAGTGAGAAATCCAATTCTAAAGTGAACCCACCTCCTATTTCTTCATCCTCTACCTCTTGCCAAGTAGTATAGGGTGTTTCCTTCACAAGTTTTCAAGGCTTGGTTGTCACGACCCGAAAGTACGGAACGTGACTGGCACTTAGATTACGAGACGTCTAAAGGCGTAACGTATCCTAAGTCAGCCAAAGCCCAGAAAAATCTAAACCAAAATTAAAAGAGAGTGAAGGAAAACCTTTAATGAAAACGATTTTCAAATCAATTAAGTTGCAAGAATCCCTTTTTAAAAACATCATAAATTTCTGAAAATTTCGGCAGAGTCTCCCCTGTATTTTCTATCCCCCAAAATAGGTACAACAAGATAATAAACCTGTAATCATAAAAAAAATGGCATCCCCAAGCGGGAGCTAGCTCTTCGCCCAAGGCGGATCACAACCACATGCAATATAATAGTAGTATCAAGAAAAGAGCAATAAAGAGATGCAAAATATCAGAAAACACAACGCCGGCTCAAGTGAGCTCGACCCAAAAGAACCACAAATATACAAGTCTCTCAGTCTCATCACTAGGTCGCATATACAATATAAAGTGGTAGATGGAGAATACTAGATACAATGATAAAGCAAAAGAAATAAAGTGTGCTCGCAACCCACCTACGGCGATGTCGCGAGTCTGAGCAAAAGGGACTGATGATAAGATAGCCGCTGCTACAAGACTGATGAGTCCGACCTGTAAGACACTGTGGCACAACGGGGGTGAGTTGCCAGCTCGTGAGTAAATATAAAATCTAATAAGGCAATCGTAAGAATGCACGCAATGCACCACAACATGCATGTCCATATGTGATATAATATCTCTAGTATGCATGCACAGGTATGCAATGTCATTACTAAATCTTTAAGTGTTTTAAATGCTAAGGGTATTGAATTCTTAACTTTAGAAAATGAATATCTGTATAATAGCTAAGTACCATCACGAAATCATCTGAAAACTCGTGTCAAGCATCGACACCAAATATGAATCATATCTGTCTCAAAATCGGGCTCCGTCAATCCGGATCGGCCCATATCATAAATCTCACGACAACGGTCGGTATCCTCCGGATATCCGCCGCGCCAGACATCACCGGTAGGTAGTCTTCCCCTGCCAGGCTCATCGTCTACAACTCGATCTTCTTGCCCCGGGGTACCATACCGGGCCCACCATGTACCCGAGACGGTTCATCCACTCCTCGAATCGGGTCTCGAAATCCAACAGAAAATATGAAAACTCATGGTGGATGACACATACATCACGAGAAAACCGCAACTTTGTTTTGAAAATGATAAATATAAGGTTTTGTTAAATTCTTGCGGTTTTCCCCAAAAATCCAGAAATCGCAGCAATACTGAAATCCTCAAGAAAATCATAATGTCCACATGTTATATATGATAAATGTCTATGATATCAATGCATACGATGTGAATTTTGCTAGAAATCTATATAAATATGATGATGATGCGAGGTATAGGTATGCTATGCAATTTCATATATCAAGTATGAATGCAAGTGGCGATATTATGATAAACAGGTTCTATAGTGCACGTGGCATGACAATTACCAAAGGCGTGTGTGTCACATGAATGGTGCGCGTGCAACAGATGCCAATGGTAATGGTGTTCGTGTCCTACAAAGTGATATCGCATAAGTATAGATGAATGTCCATGCAATCTAATATACTGTTCGCTATAAGGGTATGCAGTGTACATGAATGGATAAGCTAGCTAACAATATGAATCTTGCAAAAAGTAGGGTAATCCTAACTAGGGGGGCGCCTCGCGCCATTCAGACGATTCCCCCATAGATGAATACATCTACTCACCTGAAATCCCCGCTAATCCGATCCGACCACCGCCTTGCCTTTACGTGCCGTGTCCGATGTTTCCCCGACCGATCCTATATTTACACAACACCAAGCATAAGATTACAAAACCTAAAACGATGCAAGTCACAATATACAATTATCGACGCTCTCGAATTAAACATAACATACACTCGGTGCGCGGGAAAACGCACGAAAATCGCTAATCGTTAACTAAAATCGTCATTTCGGGGAAATCGACAAAACTAAAACCCGACTAGACAAAACCCCGTGTTCGCACACTCTAATAGTCCTATACGAAGCTAATTATATCGCTAACATAACACAATTTGATCGCATTCTAATTTTTGTAAAAATCTAGTAAGCAATTTGCTTACCGATTCGATACAAACATCGCAATTTTGTCGATTTAGCGAGCATAACACTACACTATTAACCACTCTAATCAATTAGATAACCAAACCCTAACTTAAATCCAACCACCATGCTACAAACCCTAATTTAAAATCAAATCCTTCTCTTGATTTTCCTAAACAAACATTTACTACTAAACTAATACTTCAAATTTCAATTCTAGCATATTTAAACTACAAGTTAACAAAAAGATTAGAATCTTCACCTCACAAGCTTGAACCCTAGCTTGATCAAGTCACCAAGAAGCCTCCTTTCATCAAGTTTTTGAACTAATTTGGGTTGAAGAGAGAGTGGATTAGGGTTTGGCTTTGAATGGGTTAATGAATTTGTGGATTTTGTATGAATTTTGACATGAAAAATGAAGCAAAATGAAGTGAGAAGAGAGGGGATTTGCTGCAGAATGGGTCGGCCAGCAGGTGAGGGAGGGAGTTGTGGGATTTTTGGAGAAGTTTCTAGGTCAATAAACACCCCATGTTCTCATTTAATGCTTTCATATCAACAATTTACAAAAAAAACCTCATTTTACACCATTTTTCCATTAAATTTCCCACCCTAAAACCAAAAGTTTGCAAGTCATGATATAATTTTATTAACACCATATTTTAGCTTATAAAGACTCCTAATTATGAAATTTACCTAATTAAATTTGTATTTATCACTAATTTAATGTATTTAAAAAGGCTTAAAATAATAAAAAAAATAATTAATTACGAATTTTTTTTTATTTATCCAGATAATTATAAGTGACATTTTAGTGACAAAATTATAGTAATATCTTATCAAAATTTTGTATAATTAGGTCTACAATGAAAAATACCTATTTTGACTTTTTACGGAAAAAGCCGAAAAATTAGCCGATTACCGAAAAACTGCCTAAACGATTTTCGAAGGGTTACATTGGTGAAGTTGGAGCTTGATCTAGTGATGCCTCGACGTAGATCATCTTCGGCACGAAGCCGACGACCTTGCCCGTCCATTTCTCCGATGAAGCCGATGCTAGAGTCCGGGATGTGATTTGTACAGCGAGGGGACTTCATCACACAGCCATGGAGGTGGAGAACCGGATCTACAAAGATTGTATTTCTGTTCACTTAGAGTAAAGTAGTTTACTTGTTCTTGTTTCGCCTAAATTTCTAGTTAACGATCCGTATTAGGGTTTCTCGGCACTTGTAAAATTTTAAATTGGCATGGTTGATGCCTTGTGAGACCTCACTTGTGTGCCTAGGAACCCTACAGTGATGTTATCCGCATTCCACGTGACCAGAAATTTTGCTCTGGATCCTTCCTACGGGTTCACTGCCGTGTTCGGCGAGGACCAGGCTGCGCTCTGGATGCTTCACACGGGTTCACTGCCGTGCTCTGCGAGGACCAGGATCCGTTCTGGACGTTTTCTACGGGGTCAAAGAGTGACGTTATCCGCGTTCCACGTGACCAGGAATTTTGCTCTGGATGCTTCCCACGGGTTCACTGCCGTGTTCTGCGAGGACCAGGCTCCGCTCTGGATGCTTCACACGGGTTCACTACCGTGCTTGGCGAGGACCAGGATCCGCTCTGGACGTTTTCCACGGGGTCAAAGAGTGACGTTATCCGCGTTCCACGTGACCAGGAATTTTGCACTAGATGCTTCACACGGGTTCACTGCCGTGTTCGGCGAGAACTAGGCTCCGCTCTGGATGCTCCACACGGGGTCAAAGAGTGACGTTATCCGCGTTCCACGTAACCAGGAATTTTTCTCTGGATGCTTCCCACGGGTTCACTGCCGTGTTCTGTGAGGACCAGGCTCCGCTCTGGATGCTTCACACGGGGTCAAAGAGTGACATTATCCGCATTCCACGTGACCAGGAATTTTGCACTAGATGCTTCACACGGGTTCACTGCCGTGTTCGGCGAGGACTAGGCTCCGCTCTAGATGCTTTACATGGGGTCAAAGAGTGATGTTATCCGCGTTCCACGTGACTAGGAATTCTGCTGATTGTATCCGCATTTCATGGAGTGGGGGTTTGACTCTTGGTGATCTGTATATCGCCGAGCCATGGAACTAGGGGTTGCCGCTGTTCCGCTTTGCTTGAAGTTGTGTCCGTTGTTACAAGACGAGTGTTGAGACGATCTCTAGATCACTTGCGACTCATCGAGATTTGGCCTCTTCCTCTGATGAAACCTGGGCGAGGAGGAGTGCGATTCCTTCTTTGTATGCGCCCCTAGATTGTATACAGGGATAGATGTAACATCACATGTAGGGCGTAAATTTCATTTTTATTTTATTTCTTTTTCCACGATACTCTATCATTTCAACTTTTATATCAAGAAGGTCGCGATTGCCCCATCATTTCGGCTATTTTTCGCGGTGCCCAATCATTTCGGCTATTTATTTTATTTTTACTCGCTGCTTTTTATTGCGAGTTGCCCAATCATTTCGGCTATTTTTCATGCATACATTTTTACTTGCTGCTTTTTATTGCAAGTTGCCCCATCATTTCGGCTATTTCGTATGTATGTGCGGCTTGTTGGCTTTTTGCTGCATGCCTGGATTTAGACACCAATTTCGGCATCAACACCGCTACAACTGGAATGTCGCCAGGAGCGAATCATCATTTGCCTCTGTCGATGTTGAACAAAGGTGGCTTAGTAAACAGGGTTAAGGGTCCTGTCGACTAAAGCTTTTGACTTCATGAGCCGTAAGGGTCTCACAAAGGTATTTCTCCCTACAAGTCATGAGGATCTTGCAGGTGTGTTTTCTCCTTGGGAATCGTGAGGATTCCTAAGTGCATGTCCTCTTGTAAGTCGTAAGGATCTTACAAAAGGGTTTTCTCCTTATAAGTCGGGGGGACCTACAAGGGTTGTTCGCCATACGATCATATCCCCAGCCACGGGAGGGGCTTTTGTTAGAGAAATGTTTATTCGCGCCCGTGGATTGTATACAAGGGTCAGTATTGAGCCGCTTGTAGGGCATAAATTGAAGGTTTGGGGTTGCTTAAGCACAGGCTTAGGTCTCTGTGACTTAAGACTTTCAAATCCTATGAATCGTGAGGGTCCCATAAGAGAGTTCTCCTTACAAGTCGTGAGGATCTCGCAAGTGTAATTTCTCCCTAGGAATCGTGAGGACTCCTAAGTGTGTTGCTCCCTTATGAGTCGTAAGGATCTCACGCGGGTGGTTTTTCCTTACAAGATCGTGAGGACCCTGCAAGTGTCCTTTAACGAGGTTGCGCCCTTTCGGGTTTTCACAAACACTCGCCGGTAGCCCTGCTATTTTTACTCACAGAGCCCTTTCGGGTTTTCATCCGTGCCCATTTTGCTTATGGACATACCGTTTTTATTTTTATTTTTTATTTTTATTTTTTTTATATATCGGCCTTGAGATACTGCAATCCACCGTAGTTTATCGACGTCTCGGTCAACAGCTAGTTTTAGGACATAGTGGTCCATTGTTAGTTTAAGGACGTTTCGGTCCGTTGTTAGTTTAAGGACGTTTCGGTCCGTTGTTAGTTTAAGGACGTTTCGGTCCGTCGTTAGTTTAAGGACATTTTGGTCCATCGTTAGTTTAAGGACATTTCGGTCCGTTGTTAAGGATGCTAGTTACTACTTAAAGTTCGGGCTTAGGAAGATAGCGAGCGGACATAGTCGTCGTCATCTATCATTGACCTAGGCCTTGACCCGTTAAGCGTAGTATTTCTTCAGGAAGCGACCGTTCACTGACCTGAAAGGTCTTTCACCGTGCATATCCATGAGCAGATACGCTCCACCCTGGTAGCCCTTGTCTATGATGTACGGGCCTTCATAGTTCGGCTCGAATTTTCCCCGCTTGGCGCGATTGGGGATCATAGGTCTTTTGACCACTAGCACGAGTTCACTTTGGCGGAATGTCCTCGGCTTGGTCAATCTTTCGTATGAGCGCGTCATTTTTGCTTTATAAGCCTCAAGGGCATCAAGCTCCTCAAGACGAAGGTAAGCGTTTTCTTCGTCCGTCGGCTCGTAGTGGACTGCCATCCGTAAAGACGATAGCTCTATTTCGAGGTGGAGTACTGCTTCTGTACCGAATACCAACGCGTACGGCATTGCGTTCATGGCCGTTTTGAACGTAGTTCGATATGCCCAGAGAGCTTCTTGCAGTCTCTCGTGCCAGTCCTTTTTGTTTCGGGACACCGTCTTCTTCACGATCTTTGTCAAGGTTTTGTTGAAAGCCTCAGCTAGACCGTTAGCTCGGGGATTATAAACTGAGGAGTATCTCTAGTCTATGTTGTGCTGCTGCGCGAAGCGACTAATCTTGTGGCTTCTGTAGGCTGGCCCGTTATCGGAAATGATCCGTCGCGGAGTTCCAAACCGATAAATGAAGAAATGGAGGATATTCTCCGTCTTCACTTCCCTCAGCGGTACTGCTTCTGCCCATTTGGAGAAGTAATCAGTTGTCGCTAAAATGAATCGATGTCCCCTGGACGATGCTGGTTCGATGAGGGCCGATTATGTCAGTTCCCCACATTTCGAACGGCCAGCTAGCCACTGTAGGATGTAGTAGATTCGGATGCTGGTGGATGAAGTCTCCATGGATCTGGAACGAGTGGCATTGCTTCGCATACTCGAGGCAGTCTTGGATCATTGTGGGCCAATAATAACCCATTCGTTTGATCTTCAGCTTCATCTTCGGGCCTACTTGGTGAGAACCGCAGAGTCCGTCGTGAACTTCCTGAACGGCTCTTTTCGCTTCGTCGGGTCCCAGGCATCTCAACCACAAAGAATCAAATGACCTCTTATACAGAGTATCATTGACGAAGGCGAAAGATAGGGCTCGTTTCATGAGCTGATGTCTTGAGGATGCATCTTCAGGCGCTCGACAGGATTTGAAGTAGTTTATGAAGACTTCTCTCCAATCTCCAACCTTCTCTTGGTTATTTATTTGCAGGGCCGTCTGCTCAATTGCTCCCTTTTCTTCGGGTGATCCCGGAGATATTTCTGCAGGGGCAAGTACTCGACGGCTTTGTACCACGATCCTGATGTCATCGAGGTTCTCATCAGCCAGTTCTTTAGCGAGCTTGGCTAATGCATCCGCTTTGCTATTTTCGGCACGCGGTATGCTTTCCAAGGTGTAGGAGGGGATTTGAGTCAGCAGTCGCTGTACTCTTTCGCCGTACTTTACCAGCTCTGGCTTACATGTCTGGTAGTCGCCGTTTACTTGACTAACGACCAGTTGGGAATCTCCGTATATGAGGAGGTTTTCAATTCCCATGTCGATGGCGATCTCTAGGCCTGCTATCAAAGCTTCGTATTCAGCCTCGTTCTTCGTCCTCGGCTCTGTTAAGGAGAAAGCGAAGCGCATTATTCTTCCCTGTGGAGTTACGAAGATAAGGCCTACCCCTGATTTGATTATAGGTGTGTTTTGTTTGCGCTTCTTCATGGAAGATGCTCCATCGAAATAAAGTTCCCATCGGGTATCACCGCCGTCGATCGCGTCAAACGCATGTTCGTCTAGCAGCTCACAATTCAAAGGAGAATCAGCAGGTATTGGATGCTCAGCGAGGAAGTCGGTGATGGCCTGGCCTTTCACTGCCTTGAGAGGTCGATAGGTTATCGAGAACTCCATCAAGAGCAGGGCCTATTTAGCGAGTCGTCCAGCCAGTATGGCTTTCGACATTAAATACTTAAGGGGGTCCACCTTCGATATGAGACGGACTTCATGCGCCAACGCATAGTTCCTGAGCTTGGTTATCGCAAAGATCAACGCCATGCAGTGTTTTTCAATGGGGGAGTAGTTGCCTTCTGCCCCCAGTAGAACTCGACTTAAATAGTAGAGTGCTCTTTCTTTCCCTTGATCGTTCTCTTGCGCCTATAATGTGCCTAAGGAACCTTCGAGGGCGGTCGTATAAAGAATGAGGGGCTTTCCCTTGACCGGAGCAGCCAGCACCGGCGGGTTTTGCAGGTATTGCTTGATCTCGTCTAGCGCGCTTTGGTATTTTTGATCCTAGACGAACGGGGTTCCCTTCTTCATCATGGGACTGTAAGGGCGGCACTTGCCTAAGAGGTTGGCTATAAATCGCCGGATGTATGCGAGCTTCCCTTGGAGAGACCGCAATTGTTTGAGAGTCCTTGGCGGTGGTATTTCCATGATCGTCTTGATTTTCGACGGATCTATCTCGATGCCCCGGTGACGGACGATGAATCCTAGGAATTTGCCTGAGGACACCCCGAACGCGTACTTGAGAGGGTTCATCTTCAAGTTGTATTGCCGAAGGCGTTGAAATACAGTCTTCAGATGCTCGAGATGTTCCTCGTATGATTTGCTTTTCACGACGAGGTCGTCGATATAGCATTCGACGATTTCATGTATGAGGTCATCAAAGATCTTCGTCATGGCCCTTTGATAGGTGGCACCGGCGTTCTTTAGACCGAAGGGCATAACTTTGTAGCAGAATATTCCCAAAGGGGTCCGGAAAGCGGTATGTTTCTGGTCCTCGGGATGCATCTTTATCTGATTATATCCTGATGAGCCGTCCATGAAGGAGAAGACTTCGTGAGGGGACGTGTTGTCTATCATCAGCTCAGCGACCGGTACTGGGAAATCGTCCTTCGGGCAGGCTTTTTTGAGATCCCGAAAGTCCACACAGATGCGCACCGTCCTATTTTTCTTCATCACCGGGACGATCTTGGCGATCCTGTCAGGATACTGAACTTTCTGGATGAAGCCAGAGTCGATCAGCTTCTTGACCTCGGCGTTAATGCTCATCTCAAGCTCGAACCGCATTCTTCTCGACGCCTGTTTGACTGGCTTAATGTCTGGGGATATCGTCAATTTGTGGACAGCTATTTCTGGATCTAGTCCTGGCATTTCAGAATAGTTCCATGCGAAGCAATCTCTATACTGCATAAGCATGTCTTTTAACGCAGCCACCCTTTCTTCCGATAGCAGCTCGCTGACGAATTTCGGTCGTGGGTCGTTCGCCGTCCCCAACTCAATTTTCTTGAGGTTATCTGCAGTAGTATGTATGCCATCTTCCAGTTCTTTCGGCGCTGGCGGAAATTCCGAGATTACCTCGTCATCGCTGTTTTCGAAGCACCAGGGAAAGTCATCCATATTCTCGGGCTCTTCTTTTGATACTGTTATCATACGACAGGTACGAGCTCGTTTCCAAGACCGATGTGGACCTGGTTCTGCTCTTGTGGCTTTGGGTTCGTGCTTTTGTGGTGGCGTTACCCTTCAGCTGTCGGATAGAGCAAATCTGCCTTGCTGGTATTGGTCTTCGACCCAGTTCTTGAAGGTGAAGCAGTCTTCGATAGGGTGTCCTATGGCTCGGTGATAAGAGCAATAGCCCGGATGATAGACCTCGTTAGCTTGCTCAGGGTGTTTAAACTTCGGAAGTGTAATCATTCGATGTTTTAAAGCGAGGTCAAATATCTTCCATGTTTTATTCTGAGGAAAAGAGTATGCCTGACTCATCGTTTTCATAAGGGACAAATCTGGATCGCTCGATTTCCGATCGCGTGACTTCTTGGTCCCGCTTTGTCGCTGTCGAACGCCTTTCCTGCTCTTTGACTTGTTTCTACCTCTGCGTCGGGCCTTTTGCACAACAGGTTGACAGGGAGGAGTATTTTCGTCTTTGGCAGCCTGTTGAAAAAGACGTTGCGTCCTGGCTTTCTCGTAGATGGCCATTTCACGGTTATGGTCGTCCCGAGCTTTTTGACCCGCTTTCCTGATAAGCTTGTCCATTCGCTCTTCAAATGACGGACTCGGCACTTTGGGTGCGGGATCTAGTCTTGATAAAGGATCGGCTTTTCCTGACAGGGCATCCTCTTCTTCATCGAAGTTATATATGGCGTAGCTACCGTGGACTCGTTCCCGTTTCCCAGATCTTACATACCCAAGCCCAAGCATTTTCATCCTCCCGTTGAGCAATTTGCGCTGAGTCCCAGGGACATCCCAAATCTTGTTATAGAACCGAGCTTGTCGAATAGTCTGTTTCAAAGGTACCCCTTGGCACTTCAATAGCCTTTTTAGTCCGTTTATGTAATATCTGGGCAAACGGATGGGTTGGAGCCTATCAAGTGTAGAATCCGCGCCATACCAGATCTCTTTCTCCACTCTTGTTTCCGAGGATCGATAGAATAGGATCGCCTTTTCGTCTTTTCGCCTGGGAGGGACGTAAGATGTCCGCAGCTCCTGCACGCTGTGAGCTTCAAGCGCGTCAAGATCTTTGTAGTGCTCCCGCGGAATCATGGTGATTTGCAAACTCTGATCATCACCAGGGAATTCTTGTATTGGCGGCCAACGGAAGAACACAACATTCACCTCATCTTCCGAATCACTCCCGAAGATCAATATGGGGGCGGACGGTCCCGGGTCGTTGCGTCGAGACGGCCCTGAGTAAACTATCTCTTCTTCTTCTTCGGTATCACTCCCGAAAACAGGAATGTTGGCGGCGGCTTTGTTCTCCGGTTTGCGATACCTCTCTGTGTCCTCGAAATCTGGCAAAAAGTACTTTGCATCTTCGTATTTGCGGACTTCGTTCACGGAGAATGGGTTTAGCTCACTTGTTACGGTATACTCGAGACCATCCTTGAAATACTTCATACACTGATGTTGTATAAACGAGATGATGTTGTACTCGTGTAACCAAGGTCGGCCGAGCAGAGTATTGTAACAAGTCTTGGCGTCTATGACATGGAACTTAATGTCCGTGACGAGCAGCCCAAAGCGTAGCGTCAATATCACAGACCCAAGAGTTCTTGATGATTGGGAGTCGAACCCGGAGATGGTGATCTTATCCCGAGCAAGATGCTGGACGCTCATGCAGATTTCCTTTAACACCCGCACGTTGAGGAGATTAACGGAAGACCCATTGTCAACCAAGATTTTGCCTATCTTTATATCATGGCATATCCAGAGACGTATAGGGGACGGTTGTGGTCGCAAGTCCCAAGGAGCAGGTCTTCGTCACCGAAAGTGATATCGGCCGTGTGCACTTCTTCCAGTTCATCTTTCATCCTTTCTTCGGCGAGGAAGGCTTGGAATTGCTCGGGCTCTTGCAGTGCCTTGATTAATGAATCTCTCACTTCTTTCGATAATAAGAGGATGTCTAGAATACTGAGCTACGAGGGTAGCTTCCTCAGGTGCGCTAGGATGTTGTAGTCCACCTTAATCTTCTTAGGCGGGTCCTTGGCAGTCAGCTCTTTCATAACTTGGTCATCTAAGGCGATATCTCAGCGACCTTTTCCTTTCCCTTATCTTTTCTGGTTGAGGGTCCGAGATTCTTCTCCGGAAGCGTGCGATTGCGCAGCTGAATATTTTCGCAGGCTATTGATTCTTCCTCTTTTCCCGAGGTGGACTCTTTAAAGAGGGGGCTAAGAGCCAGCTCCTCGTCAGAATCGCTCCCGAATGTGGCGTTGACCGTGTAACAGTTATCGGTGGTCCTTTTGTGCCCTTCATTCGTACTTCTCTGCTCCCGACGGGTTCTGCGTCTCATCCGCTTAAAATGTTGCCGGTAAGCAACATATCCCTGCCACCATATCTTAAAAGCGTCGCACTCCTCAGTGGGGTGTGAAATCTTCCGATGATATGAGCAGTAATTAAGATGCATCTCCGTTCCATTGCAAGTGTTCTCTTTCGAGGGCGGTAGCTTCATTCCCATTGATATGGTTTTAGCAAACCTTTTTCTCGTCTTGAATATGTTTTTATCCGCATCGGATGTCTTTTGATCTGGCGGGAGTGCTTCGACTCTTTCGCTTAGTCACCTGCGTTTGGCTCCTTCTGATGCGGCCATCTCACGCTCCCGATCGGCTTTACTTTTCAGACGAATCTCATCCAGAAAAGTGTCGATCATTTCGTCTGACGGCCACACAAGTTCCGGCTCAGGCTCCGCCCCCAGTTTCTCAGTGCTAGGAGTTTTTTCATCATCTGTAAATGAGTGGGAGATCACATGACAACTCGCCACGTATCCCTCGGATTCATCCAACGAGCTCTCTCCATTATCTTCCTCCTGAAAGACGTGGTTGAGGAACTCTTGGAGTGTGATGGGAGTCCGCGCCTTTTGATTGTACTCCTCCAGCGCGTCAATCTGTTTCTGCAAGTCTGTGCGCTTGTCGCCAGGCTTCATGGGCTTTTTGGATCTCTTCTTCTTCTTCTTTGAAGATTTCGACGGCTGGGTGTGAGTACTTGGGCCATCACCACCGATCTTTGGAGTTGGGCGCGGCTTCAGCATCCCTTCAATGATCTGGGGTTCCAGCGAGTTCTTCCACCTGATTGCCGGGCATGTCTGGAGCTCATTCAGCATTCTTTTGGTTTTTGCTGAAAGCACGATTTCCCATGGAGCTTCTTCAATGAAAGAACAAGTTGCCCCCGGTGTGTCCGTCTTCTTAGCGGTGTGAGGTTGTGGTGGGTTCACCTTCCACTTCTCGGACAGCGCAAACTTGCCCTGTATGTATTGATCTTCAATCCATCCTTTGAAGACGAAGCAATCCTCAATCGGATGACTTACCATTTGATGGTAAGGGCAGTAGTTGGGGTTATTCACCTCACTGGATTGCGGCGGTCGCTTTGGGTTTGGCAAGTTGATAAACCTTGCGTATTGCCAGTTCGAATAGCCTCTTCGTCTTATCCCGCGGGAATGAGTAGAGGCGCTTCATTTTCTCATTGTAATACCGCCGTCTTTCTTCCAACTGATCCGCCAGCTTTGGGGCACTGGGTTGCTGCTGAGCGTTCGCAACGAAGGTTGCCTTCCCTTTACCCTTGTCATTCCGAGGTTCTGGCTTCGGGGGAGACGGTCTGTAACCCATCTGGTCCATCTGGGCCAACTTGTCAATCAAAGCCTGGAACGTGGTTGGCTTAAAAAACATCATGAACTGTGAGATAGTTGCATGAGGATCTAGGGTACCCATGAACATGCCCATCGCGGGTGCCTCCTCAATGCGTTGTTCGCATTTCGACCACAAGTTTCGCCAGCGTATAGCATACTGGACCCATGTCTCACCTGGTTTTACCCCGGCATTAATTAATGCCGTTATCAGAGTGCGTTCGCTGGCACTTGCGAAACGTTGGGTGAATAGCAACTCCATTTCAGCGAACGTCTTGATGGAATCGTTCGGGAGCTCAGAATACCATTCGAACGCTGTTTCTGACAAGCTGCCGACGAATTGGCGAAGCAAGAGCTTATCGTCGCCACCAGTGTTGCCACAAAGCGCCATGAACTGGGACACATGTTGATGGGGATTGCTTGTCCCCTTATAGACATGGAATTTCTGTATTGTGTAGCCCGGCGGGTATTTGATCTGGTCATACCAGCTTGGATATGGTCGCCCCGTCCTGACAACTTGACCGGCTTCTTCAGTCGCCTGGTGAACACGTATCTGTTGGGCTATGTATTCGTCCAGGTCAGCGTTGGAGATTGTTTCCTCCTTGGCTGTTGACAGAGCCGGTGGAGGATTTGACGTTTCTCCCCTGTCGTCTTCAAGGACGATTGGAGGATCTTCAGCTGGAGGATCTTGTTGGATCATCATTCCCACCATGTCCTGGAACAGGAGGGCCATTTGTTGTATATTGGCTGCTTGTTCGGCAGCCTCTTTATCTTTCTTCTCCAATATCCTACGAAGGAATTCAGCATCAGTTTCTTGCTCCTGACGTTGATCAGATGACGCTTCGGGGCTTTCTTTCGGCCCAGTGAGTGCGGCGATCGCGTTCATCATTCCCTGGAGCTTCTGCTGTTGCTCCTGAGCTTTGGTCACTGACCGTGTAAGCGGCTTATGACCCGTGGATGCACGGCTGCCCTCTTTTCCTAGCGCCATGTATACCGTATGCACTACCATGCCCCCAGACTTAGGGCGTTTAGGCTTATTGTCCTTGATATTTGCTGCAGGAGTGGGGACTCTATCCGGCCTTCTTCTCTTTTGAGTAGTCGACGTGGAGGGAGCCGTTGCAGCGGGCACCCAAGCGGTTGTCGTCCTTTGTTGTTTGACGTGACTGTTCTTTCCTTCCTGAACGTTCGCCCTCTTCTGCCGGTGAGAGTGATTTTGAATGATTACCGAGTCCTGAACCCATCGCCAGACCTTATAAATTTTGGAGGACAGCCGTTGAGGAGGATGCTCCGGCTTTGTCTCTATAACATTCTCCGCAGGCGGAGGGGATCTTTTGAGAACCGCAGTTGGCGAATTTCTGCGTACCCTGTTCAGCAGCTCGAAGCTGTTCCCGGTTGGAACAGCAGCCTCAATTTCCACCGTTGGAGCTGGTGGAGTTAGTTCGGAGGGGGAGTTTCCCCCAATCTTCCTTATCCAGCGCCAATGGCGACGTCGGGCATGGCGGGTTGTTGGGATTGATTCAGCGACGGCTTCGTCTTGCCCGCTGTTCTGGGGAGGGGTTGCTGCCGGTGTCAGCCTTTTGAAGACTGACGTTCGTTGAGAAGCTACAGATCTCTGAGCGGGAGCGGGAACGGGGGTAGTCAATCTCGTGAAGACCGACCCTCTGGGAGGAGAAGCCGCCTTGACGACTCTGGGAGCAGCTGTCCTCTTTGGGATGGCCTTCTCAGGTATCACGGGCTTCTTGGCGAGCCCTTTGGAGTTCAGCCTCAGTCTAGTGAAGACCGAGGAGTTGGACGACCCGCTGAGAGAGGCCGTGGAAGTAGCAAGTCGATCAAAGACCGATTTCTTTGACGCCTCCGGTATGAGCATTGGGCTGTTAATGTTCACCGGCGGGAGCATGGTCCCAAAGAATAGCCCGGTGGTAGCTTGAGTCACTTGCTCCATAGGCATAGTGAATAGAGAAGCAGCCTGCTGTCCATATGCCACACCTCCAGGTGAGGCGGAGCGTCGGTTGCATTTGCATTTGGAGCAATTCGAGCAGTTGGAAGCCATTGCTGTTTGAATTCTGCAGCAAACGAAACACTAGGTCTTAGTACTTCGAAACCCAAGGGCAACCATTAGCAAACCGCGATTGGTTCGCGAATCACGACACACGAAGTGTGGAGTGGAAAGAGGAAAAGGTCCCACCGGGCGTGCCAGAATCTGTTCCCATCCGAATGACGGCGCGACAGGGACGTCTTGCCTGAAATTCGGGGCATATACAAATTGGTGCTATCCGTCTACCTCTCCGAAGATACCAAGTTGATTTATGGCACCATGTAACGAAGGTTTAGACGGATGCATCCGATATAGCAGACTTCGTCAGATTTCCCCTCGCTTGAGAGGTTTTTGATTGTGGGGACACTTTTCCCTGCAGGCGCAAGCCCCTGCAGTTAATTACGCTACCGCATTGCGGTAGCAACTTTCTCCTTCTCCAGATGATCACTTCGTGTCGTGTGTGTTTATTTTGTGTTTGGTTGCCCGTGGATTGTATACGGAGACTGAGTTATGTCATCGCCCGTAGGGCGTGGACTAGTCCAAATCCGTATTATCTTAGATTTGGGTTTGGCGGTTGTGTTTAAGGATACGTTAGCCTCATTTGAGACTAAGATCGACTTAAACGTTTGTTAAGGATACGTTAGTCTAGTTTTAGACTACGATCAACTTAACGGGATCGTTTAGATCCGACAAGAGATCGATTAGGGGAGCCCTATTGTTTAGTTTAGTGACATTGCGGTCAATAGGTAGTTTAAGGACATTGCGGTCCAATGTTAGTTTTAAGACGTTGCGGTCAAGGTTAAGGACGTCGCAGTCCGTGGATTTAAGGACTCCACAGTCCGATGTTAGTTTTAAGACATCACGGTCAAGGTTAAGGACCTCGTAGTCCGTGGGTTTAAGGACCCCACAGTCCAGCGTTTAGTTTTAAAACATTACGGTCAAGGTTAAGGACCTCATAGTCCATGAGTTTAATGACCCCACAGTCCGTATCAATGTATGGTCATCGGGACTCGTCACCTCTTTGAAGACGTTGAGGGATTACACCGCCAAGTATCAAAGGAGTGAAGAGATGTACCCTTAACCCGAGGTAGATTAAGTGATCTGTAGTCCAATTTGGATACTAGGATCAATTATTATATTATGAGCCCATTGGCCCAGTTAAGCTTGCATTGAGGACTTATGGCCAGCTTGGGCTAAGTCCAATCATTTTTGGGATATTGTCCCTCTGCTGATTCATTGGAGGAGAGGCTTTGCCTCTGGAAACTTAGCCAATTGGGCTAAAGCTAGTGTTAAACACTAGAGACCAACAGTGTTGAACACTGGGAAAAGATTGACAAGTTAGTGTTAAACACTAAAAGATAATCAGTGTTGAACACTGGGAAAAGAGTTTTCAAATTAGTGTTAAACACTAAGAAAATCAGTGTTAAACACTGCAAATAGAGTTTTCCTAATTAGTGTAACAACCCTGATTTTCTTATACACTTTTCCTATACAAATTTTTCAAATATTTTTTCAAAAATCCACAAAGGGGTATTTTAACCTGAGCACAAGAGATAGGTAATAATTTTGTTTTTAATTACAAGCTACAAGAATGAAATAACTCCATTTTTAGTGTACAAGAAATTACTTTAAAATTTAATGTATACTTGGAGTATTTACTCTTACTGCTATCATTTTAAGTAATTAAATAACACATTAATTACAAGAAGGAGCTTGTAGCTCATTGGTAATACCTTGCACTGTTGAACCAAGCCACCAGAGTTCAAATCCCCTGCCCCACATTATTTTTAGATTATTTTTCTTTTAAAATTCTTGGAAGCCCAATAGTCCACAGGCCATAACTCCCAAAAGATGAACTGAACCCTAAAAACGGAGTATACCATGAGCTACATCAGAAGACCCCCCACACTTTGGCCACCGGACTCGGCCGGGCTCGGCCGGACGGCCGAGTCGCCAACATGAAATTTTTGCCTTTTCACATTCCTTAACCCCCTGTATACTCCATTTTAATATATCGGTTCCCGAATCTTAAATACACCCTAATTACTACAAATTTTAATGTTTTTCTTTAAATTTTTACAATTTTTTTAAATATAAAACCTTTCACCTACCCTACCCTAGCCTACCCTATAAATAGACCCCCTACCCTCTAACCTCTCATTCCAAAACACTAGGTTTACTCTCTTGAAATTTCTAGAAGAAGGGTGTGCTTTGAAACCGAGCTCACGGCGAAGCGCTGACGGAATTCCGGCGACGTTTCTTTGAAACAACCGGCGACGAAACAACACCTCGGCCACTCACCTAGTTCCTCTATACTCTTTAGTATAGATCGAAACCCGTAAGTCCCGTTCTTTTCTTCTTTCTACTTCTCAAAAATACGAACTTATGAAACCCGACGGAAATCGGAACAAACCGATTTCCGATTCGGTTTTTCTACAAAATCTCACTTGTCACCAATTCCATAATATCTAAACTTATTCATAATGACTATTAATCACATAACAATTAATTTGGACAAAGTTTCTCACATGAAATGATAACTTTTGCAATGTCGTATTCTTTTTCACATTAATACCATAATATTTATTTTTCTTCTTCTAATCAATTAAATCATTCTTAAACACCTTCATCTTGACCACTAAACTTGTAAAAATCAATTTGAATAAGTTTTCACACATGAAAAGATAACCTTTTCAATTTACCGTATTTTTTCACTTTAATACCATGAAGTTTCAATTTCACATTTAACCCCTTAACCTTAATATACATTTAAAATAGAGCACGAGGTAATGACCTACCTCCACACACACGCAAATGCAAACCCTAAAATGATATCATAAAAATTTAGAATACGATAAAACGAAATTTTCATTAAAATACCATAATCTTCATAAAACCATTCTTAAAGGTTTAGATTTGTTACATTTTTAAATAAATACTTCTTACTAGGAAAATACGATAAGTTGTGGATATCGATCGTTTATCTAAACTGACTTTGTGGTGTCTAGGCTAGGCAAGTGAGCTTGGGTAACTTTAAAAGGCCCGCCTCACGATTCGTGAGCGGATCTCTCCCTCCTCACTTGTACTTACCTGGCCACAATTGGCGGTGAAGAGGCGATTTGAGGCTTCTAATGACTTTTCGTTTAGACCTTTTAGAAATAGGCTAGTCGGCTTAGGAAACCCTAGAATCTAAAATACGGAAAATTACGCTTTTCAAGAAAATACCTTTTACTTTATAAAACCGTTTTCTAAAGAATTAGTATTTTACAATCTTTGCAAAGCGCCGCTACAACCCATTTTTGGGGAACCCGTTCGGGATCGTGTGGTTTATCGCGCACCCTCGGGCTAGTAGTGCAAGATTCAGACCTCCGCAAGGAGCATTCGGTCTCGAAAGGTTTAAAATACGATATCTTAAGAAAATGAGATTTTTGAAATATAAAATATCTATTAAAATTATTTTTGTATAAACATATATATATTTATCTTTTAAATACCTATTTTATTATAATATAAATTTTCCACCTTTTTCTAAAAATCACAAAAGTATAAAAGTTACACTAAAATACCATGAACTTCAAATAATCAATATTACAGATAAATACCATTATTTATGAAACTAGGATATTTTCACTAGAAATGTCACAACATAAAATCCACCCTTATTACAACTCTAAAGACGAACAATAAATACTTGAGGTGTATTTTGAAAAGTATATAAAAGTATTTTTACATAAAACCCCCTCAAGTTTTATAAATTACCCTAAGGACCCTAGCATTTATAAGACTTCGATTCACATTTCTGATTGTCTGATTCGGGTTTGAGTCTGATTAATCTGACTTGAATATGATTCAAGTCAATCCATAATCTACAAGTTTCCAATTCAATATGAACACATGAATCCATGAATACAATTACCAGTTTATACAACTTGACTGAACCGAACCATGGATATATATTCCTTTTACATGTTTCCCAGTATTCCATTTACATGACTCTACGGTTATAACTGTTTCCTGATATCATGGTTTCGGTCAGTCAGTCAATCAATCTTACAATCAATACAATTTACAAGATAACAATACAAACAAGACATCGCGGGGTTTAAGGGGTAGATTGGTACGGAAGGTGTTAAAGGTGGCACGAGATGGTAAGATTAAGACACCTAACATGAATCCAATTGCTGTTGTTCCGGGTTGTATAACGGAGCCTTGTACTTCCATTTGCCCTGGTCTCTAGCATACTGAGACCCCTCTCGTATACACTGGCATCCTTCTGTACCAAGCTACAACAACAGCGTTAACACAATACTATAATAATATAACAATGTAATACAACTGTAACAGCCTCTCTCTCTCTCTTACTCTCTATCTATTCTCCTCTTACCTTTGGGACTTACCGAGTGACCTGTTCGCTGACGACATTCTATTTCTTTCTTCTTTGAATGTCGTCAGGTGGTTTGGACCCGGCAGAGATCGAGCCATCTGCAGAAGACTTGGAGCAGTTTGTCGAAGATCCAACACTTTAGTTCATTGTACACTTTTTCTTTTCAGTACTTTTCCTTTCCTATTATGCTACTGTTTAGGCATCTTTTATTCCAGTTGTATTTCCTTTCATGTATTGTACAAAGAATGTTAATAAATAAAAGTTGCTGTTCTTTTCATTTCTTGTCTCTTGTGTTTATTTTATATTGCTTAGATACGCTTAGCGTATGTACTTCTGAATATATATGTAGCGGACCTCGTCGCGCCCACTTCGCCGTACACTGGGAAGCGAGGCGTGACAATTAGTGTTAAACACTAAGGAGAATTAGTGTTAAACACTGGATAAAGAGTTTTCAATTTAGTGTTAAATACTAAGGCAAGAGGGGTCACGTGGTAGCACGTGAGAGCGCCTTTCTTCTCTTTATTTTGTTCTACAGATAAGTGTTTAACACTTTTAGTTCTGAAAGCCATCACGTGAGGGCACGTGATGGGGGCTCATGCTCTGGTTTATTAGAATACTCATTAGGGGTCACGTGGTGACACGTGATGGCGCCCTAGAGTCTCTGTTTATTTCGCTGTTTCTTTATGTGCTTCAGGGATCACGTGGGGCACGTGAGGCATTGCCTCAAAGTTCTCTTTTATATATCTTCGCAGGAGTCACGTGGTAACACGTGAGGTGTCTGCTTCAGAGTTCTATTCTGTGGGTCTTTGCAGGGTTCATGTGGTAGCATGTGACTCTGTATGTTTTTAAAGTTCTGTTCATAGGGTTAAACCCTAAACTTTAGAGGAATTAAATTCCTGTTTTCTTCTGAAGAATTATATTCTTAATAGGGTTAAACCCTAATTTCTTTTCTTAAGGGAATTAAATTCCTGTGAGTTTGAGAGAATTATATTCTCAATTAGGGTTAAACCCTAGTTCCGTTCATTTTGAAGGAATTGAATTCCCATAACATAGGGTTAAGCCCTAATTTTATCTCAAAGGAATTGAATTCCTATCATTTTGTGAGAATTAAATTCTCTGAACTCAGTTCCTCCTCTGTGTTTTGGATCTGCATGGCAGGGTCTCAACCCAATGAGAATTAAATTCTCAATTCATGGGGAGATGTGCACTTTGCAGATTCTTGACCAGAGAAAGAACTAGGTTCTTTTTTTTACATAAGAGTTAAACTCTTTTGAGAATTGAATTCTCTTTTTAAGCCTCCCTTTTCTTTTCTTACCTAAGGTTTTCCTTTTGCAGAGAATCAAAAGCTCTATGTCTTTCTCTGTGTATCAAAAGAAAAGGTCCAAAGGTCCAATCCAAAAAGGTCCCTCCTCTTCTTTTCTTGGCTCTTATTTATAGGAGAAGGAAAAGAAGCAATCTGTTTTGTAAATCTCTCATTGAGAGATTTGATTGGTATATTGAGAGATTTGATTTATATTTATCATTAATCTGGGCCTTTAGATTGTTAAGTGAATTTTATTCACCATTGGATTTTAAATCCAAAGATGTCTTTTTGTTATTTCGGTCAGATTTAGGGGGAAATCTTTCCAAGTTCGAGATTTTTCCATAAATTGGTGATATTTAATCACCTTTAGATTCTTAATTCAACGGTTCCAAATAATCCTTCTCTATTTTGGAAAGATTTGAGTGATCTCCTCTCATAATTTAATTCTGTTAAAGAATAAGGCTTTTAAAGCCGGTCACGTGTGGCCACGTGATCCCTGGTCACGTGTAGGAACGTGACCCCTGGTCACGTGTAGGCACGTGACCCCTGGAATGGGCTTCTCTTCTTCTGCGCTCTGTTCTCTGGCCGCTGTTCAGCCGTCACGTGCCAGCACGTGACCACTGTCACGTATGAGCACGTGACCTTTTCTGGAGCTTTTTCTTGAATGCGCTTTGTGCCGCTGCTTTAAACGTCACGTGCTAACACGTGACCACTGGTCACGTGTGAGCACGTGATGCCTCTTCTGAGTCATTTCCTGATTTTTAATCAGGGAACAAGTCCCAAAGATAAGAGGAGAATAGACAAAGAGTAAGAAAGAGAGAGAGTACCTTTTACAGTTGTATTATATTGTTTTAATGTTAATGCTGTTGTTATCGTAAGTTCAAGGGTGAATGTCAACTAATCTCAAGAGTGTTCTCAAACCCAACAGGCTGTAATCCAAGGGTAGGGAACCACGGGCCCAAATGATATGTTAGTAGCGGGACTTCGACCGTCGCCGAAGTATTCCAAACTCAACAGGCCACAGTCCAGGAGCATGGAAACACGGGCCCTCATGATTGCTTACTTGTGTTAGTAGACATGGATTCATGATCTAGGCGGACTCTTGAGATTATGTTGGATTCATGAATGAACTACCCCAATACCCCGTGTAGTTTTGTTATTGATAGTACTGTATTGCATTGTATTGCCTTGTAAATTGAATTGTGTAATTGGATGACTGACCAAAACCATGATATCAGTAAACGGATGTAACTGCATAATCATATAAATAGAATAACTGGATAATGGATGTATATCCATGGTATGATTCAGTCAAGTTGTATAGATTGATAACTGGATTCACGGATTCATGTATTCATATTGAATTTGAATATTATAGATTGTAGATTGTACTTGAATCATATTCAAGTCAAATTAATCAGACTCAAACCCGAGTCAGACAATCAGGAATGTGAATCGAAGTCTTATAATTGCTAGGGTCCTTAAGGTAATTTATAAAACTTGAGGGTTTTTTATGTAAAAATACTTTTATATACTTTTCAAAATACACCTCAAGTATTTATTGTTCGTCTTTAGAGTTGTGATGAGGGTGGATTTTATGTTGTGACAATTCTAGTGAAAATATCCTAGTTTTATAAATAAGGGTATTTATCGGTAATATTGATTATTTGAAGTTCATGGTATTTTAGTGTAAAATTTATTCTTGTGATTTTTAGAAAAAGGTGGAAAATTTATTTTATAATAAAATAGATATTTAAATGATAAATATACATATATTTATACAAAAATAATTTTAATATATTTTTTTATATTCTAAAAATCTCATTTTCTTAAAATGTCGTATTTTAAATCTTTCGAGACCGAATGCTCCTTGCGGAGGTCTGAATCTCGCACTACTAAGCCCGAGGATGTGCGATAAACCACACCATCCTGAACGAGTTCCCCAAAATGGGTTATAGCGACGCTTTGCAAAGATTGTAAAATACTAAATCCTTTAGAAAACGGTTTTATAAAGTAAATGATATTTATTTGTAAAGGTGTATATTTTCCGTATTGTATGTTCTAGATTCTCCTAAGCCAACTAGTCTATTCCTAACTGGTCTAGACGATAAGTTGTGAGATACCTCAAATCGCCTCTTTACTGCCAATTGTGGCCAGGTAAGTACAAGTGAGGAAAGGAGGGATCCGCTCACGAATTACCATGAGACGGACCTTTTAAAGTTACCTTTCTCGCTTGCCTAGCATAAACACCACAAAGTCAGGTTTAGATAAACGACTAATGTCCACAACTTATCGTATTTTCATAATAAGAGGTATTTATTTAAAAGTGTATCAACACTAAATCTTTTATAAATGGTTTTATTAAGTCTGGTATTTACATGAAAATTGTTTGTTTCTCGTATTCTAAGTTTTCGATGGCATCGGGTTAGATTGTATATGAGTGTGTGAGGAGGTAGGTCGTTACCTCGTGCTCTACTTTAAATGTATAGCAAGTTTGATGGAGTTAAATGAAGGATTGAAACAATGTGGTATTTAAGTGAAAAATACGATATATTGAAATAGCCATCATTTCATGTGATGAAACTTATTCAAATTGTTTGATTAGTGTTTAATAGTCAACATGAGAAAGTTTAAGTATGATTGTATTAGTGAGAAGTGGAAATTTATAAAAAAACCGAATCGGAAATCAGTTTTGTTCTGATTCCGTCGGGTTTTGTAATTTCGTATTTTGAGAATGGAAAGAGAGATAGAAAAGGGACTTACGGGTTTTAGGACACACAAGAGGGTGAGAGGGAAGTAGTGGAATCACCGATGTGTTACGTCGTCGCCGGTAGTTCCTAAAACGATCGCCGGAAGTTCAACCGGGAAATTCGTCGGGGCTTCGCCTCGAGTTCATTTTCTGTTAGTGTATATGCCCTAGAGGCCATTAATGTATCATACTAGTTTGTATATTACTTGATGGAAGCTTGGGATATTCACAGTTGTATATACAATCTTGCTCGAAATGGTAGTATGCTACTTGGTTTGTCTCTACTTTAATATGTGCATGTGTTTCTTTTAGCATATCGCTGTTATACATATTAATAGAGCCCTTAGGATCTTTGCTTGATTACCAGCGTGGTGATGGCGCTCACACTCGTGGGAGCTGGCTGATCTATAAGCACATCCTTATACAGGTCCCTAGTCGTTGGACTATCGAGACAGGGCATCGATACTCCAGAGTAGACTAGCGTATGCGCTTCTCATCCCAGTGTGGGAGATGGTCTGTCCCACAGCCGTCAGTACGTCGTACTTGAGATATATGCGGGTGCTCGTTAGGTTACGAGTACACTGGACAGGACTCGTCGGGAACTGTTGGTTGGTATTATACCTATCGTCAGTTATCAGTTCCCAGGTGACATGAGTACAGCTTAGTCCGCTGACTTGACACTGTCACTTCGTCTCGAGTGTGTTCCCACTGCACTTTGATTACTACCCTACCACGGCTCAAAGGAGTCGTGCAAACAGGTAGTTTTTGGGTGCAGTCCCGAAGCACTTGGAGGCAGTGACGGTTAGACAAGATTCGTCTCTCCCGGTATTGGGGGTTGACATCGCGCTGTGTCTAGGAGAGCCATTACACGAGTAGTCCCTGGCCAGGGCAAGCGGGATATACTGGTAGGTTTCCAGTGTTATCTCAGGGTGTTCTGGGCTACACTCCGACACGACTTGTACCGCTATTAGGGGACTGACGTTCACCGCCCCCTAGGCCCGCCATGCGATGTATCAGATGAATAGACCGGACTGTACGGAGACTGTCACATACAGACTCAGTAGGAGTTCAGATGGGGTTCACCTCGTCAGTCTTCTTATCGACATCTACCTGGGGACCGTTACGTACAGCTAGTGCCGCTTGCGGTCTGTGGTTAAACCCACTGCCAGCGTAGTGTCGAGTCTTTAGAGTCCCACACAGAGAGCTATTCGCCTTTAGGCAAAATGAGTAGAGGTCGCATGGTTTTGCGACAGGGTTCGTTCACATCCGCGCACTTGTGCACGTTTGCTGTCCGGACAGCTTATACTAGCGGGCTTTGGTTTAAGCCAGATCCTAGTATAGATTTGGGATTGGTTTTATCTCATTGTATTCATGCTCCTCGGATCACGAATACGGGTGCGTATGCACAGTTGCTTGAGACAGAGGGAGAGGACCTTGATTAGGGTTAATGACTATTGTCATTTTATTAACCCTAATGCTTATGTGTGTATTATAGTTAATTGATAATTAGTTTAATAATTGTGCATGGTTATGGTTGTTGACCATTTGACCTTCTTGACCTTGGTTGACACTTTGACCATCATCATTTCATTTGGAAGATACTTTTTGATCCTTGCAATTTGCATTAAAAATGAAATGATAATGGTCATGTCTTGATTAAGCCATGACAATTATCTTACTAATTATCTAATTAAAATAATACACACATATATGTGAGAATGGTTCATTTTATTCTCATTCTATCATTTACTTTCTCTCTCTTGTTCTTCCTCTCCCTCAAGCTCTCCCCTCTCATGTGTTGAGAAACACTTGAGCTTGAGAAAAACCCTCTCTTGATAATCTCTACTCTCATCTAGGGTTCAAGGATTAGCACTTCTTGCACCCTAGTTACTTCTAGCTTGGAGTTGAAGCCAAAGGTCGAGGCTTTCGGGTGGATCTTTCTTCGACGTGAGAAGACGACTAAGGTGACCTCCTTCCACCACTCCAAGGAGCAAGGAGAGAAGGACATAAAGCCCAAGGTATAATCTTTCTAGCACTTAGCTAGTTTCTAGTTAGCTTTAGCTTGTTTTTGTTTAGCAAAGATCCTTCATAGTCTAGTCCATGTTGCCTAAGCTCATAAAAATCCGATTTTTATTCCGTTTTCCGCCTCCCCGTAAGTACCGGGGTAGGCAACGTGGACTTACAGTGGTATCAGAGCCTAACTAAATATAAACTAGCTGGGTAGTAAAGTGTATGGAAGTTCGACCGAAAAAAAATCGAAAAACCGAGTTTTAAAAACCCTAAGTTTCTGTTAAAATTTTTTCTGTTCGAAATAAAATTTGTCATACTCCAAAAATCATCTCAAGGTTTTCTTAAGAAGCACAGCAAACCCGGTCCAGTGAGTCGTCTAAACCGCCGCGGTTCAGCGCCAATAGCAAGCTATTGCCGCGGAACCGCCGCCGTTTTGACTCTTCACTGAGTCGAGTTTGGTGCAGTTTTCTTATGGCTTGGTTTTAGGATTTTTAAGATGGTTTATATGTTCCCAGGTTTTCCAAAATAGAAATTTGTTTTTGGGGGCCTATAAATCCGTATTTTTTATCGAACTTCAATACACTTTGACTAAAAGGTTATATCTGTGATGTTTATATGTATTGAACGTCGGCTAATCGCTATATGTCGATTAGTCGGGGTTATACATATCTGTGATCTGTGTTTGATGATGGTATGTGTATATGAATGTGTTGGATTGTCGCGGGTGAATAGCCGGGGTGGATGTGAGATGAGTATTTCTTTTTCTTTCATTCATTGTAATATGTAAATTGATGTAATACTATTATTTGTTTGGCCGCACAACCGGGTCGGGGTTGTAGCCGTCATTGTATAATTCTTTTTACTGTTTTTGCTCCTAAGATAGACCCATGGAGGGGGTGCACAAACTACCGGGTATCTCGAAGTGCCGAGTGGCCTACTCACGGTGGTGAGGGAGGTTGCTTCGCTTCGGGTACTTGGCGTGTAGTTTGCCGCACCCGTAGGGGTCTTGGGTGGGGTATTGGCTATTCACCGCGACCGTGTAATCCGCTTTTCGTTACAGGCTCGAACGGATTGCGGATTCCTAGTATATCCAAAGTATTCATCTGTAATCTGTAATGTCTATCATTGCTATATATTTATATATGATAACTATTTAGGCGTTGCTTATGTTTTACAGCCGCGCTAGCCCAGCCCCCGCTCTATCGTTAGTTAAGTAACCTAACGGGTTATGACGGGACCCCGTGGCGAATGCGAATGGCATAAGCGTACGTCATATTTTGGTTGTTTTCTGCAATGGTAGGCTTAAATGATGGGACGCATTATAAGAACTAATGCAAGAAAATAAACCAAGTAAAAGTCGATTGGAACACTTTGAAAACCACTCGGTTCTTTTCAAAACTAAACTTTTAAACGCGGAGCTTGAACCACTCCTTTTAAAAGCTATCTCGTTCCATCGATTATATCAAGTTCACTACGTTCACGGTTTCGCCGAAACCATTCGTAGCCCTCCGTCATTCCACATGAATGGTCAAAAAGTATTCAAGCTATGTATTTTGGCCAAAGTCAAGGCATAGTGATTGGTAGCTATTGGGTATTCATGTGCAGCATAGATAGATGCGTTGGTTTGGGACAGTCGTGCTGCCATTTTGGCCAAAGTCAAGGGTAGGTATGGGTGGGTCCAAATTAACCAGGAGAATGACGGGTAGAACTTGACATGTGACTTATGATATTTTGGCCAAAGTCAAGGTCATAAGAGCATGGGGCAGAAATACACATCGGGAGTTTCATAAGTACTGAAACTTGCTAGCGCTGCATACCATTTGGAGTGTGATAATTCTGGTAGGATTCCTTCGGTTTTATCACGCAATGATATTTGGATCCCGATCCTACTGTGAGTATATGCTACTCCTCGGGAAAACTCTCACTTAACGATCAATGCTATAAACCTAGTAGGTGTCTAGAAAGGTGTTAGCGGGGCTACGCCCACAGGGAAAAGAGGTTACTTAATTAAGGAACTTCGCGAAAGCGTTGGAAAACCTCGCTCGAAGTACCGACACTGGCCTGGCTGAACGGTTAAGCAAGTATTGTACGGTGAGATTGATCCTGACTAATCCTTTCTTTACGGTTTGAGAAGGGATTCGAGAGACAGTGGGAGCCATCCTGTTCAGACAAACTAAAAACCACTCTAAACTTGCAAGAGCATTATGCTAAAGTGTTTCTTTTCTCTCTCCTAATTGCAGCGACCATTCAACATGACCGGACTTAAGTTATTACTAGATAAAAACATATTGATAGGGCCAAACTACAAAGATTAGCTCAGGAATGTCAAGATGGCAATCACTTACGACAAGCTGGGGTATCTCCTTACCACCAAAGCTCCCCCTGTCCCAGGTCCCAAAACCAGTGTCGCGGATAGGGAAATCTGTAAGACATGGGAAATAGATTGCGCGAAGGCCAAATGCCTCGTACTTGCCTCGATGGACAACGAACATCAGAGGAGGCACAAGAATATGGACCTAGAGTCCATATTTCTTCATACAAAAGAACTGTATGGAGAGCAGTCTCGTATCGCCAGATACGAAGTATCGAAGAAGTTGTTTTCGGCAAGGTTGGCCGTCGGATCATCGGTAGTGGAACACGTGCTTAAGATGATTGGCTACATAGAGGAGCTCGCAGAACTTGGGACCACGTTGGAGAATGAGCTCTATAAGGACTTGATTCTCCAGTCCCTTCCTTCCACTTACGCCCAGTTCATCCTGAACTTCAACTTACAGGAAAAAGAAGTTGAACTTTCAGAGCTCCTCAACATGCTGAGGAGTGCAGAGGGCGCCCTACAGAAAAGTAGGGAGACATCAACTTTGTTTGTAGGAGGATCTTCCTCTTCTAGGTCCAGGGCGAAAGCCAAGGGCAAGAAGAAGAAAGCCCCCGCCAAACCAAGAGGCGGTGTCGGTAAAGTGGATACGAAGGGAAAAGGAAAAGCAACAAAGGTAGCGGGAAAGCTGGTGGGGAAGGAAGAATGCTTCTATTGTCACAAAAGTGGTCACTAGAAACAGGATTGCAAGGCTTGGAAGGCCAGAACACAGGATTTGAAGCGAGTTGCGGCTTCAGCTTCAGGTGTGTATGTTATTGAAAACTGTCTATCAATAAACTCTACATTCTGGGTATTGGATACCGGATCAGGATCTCATATATGTAATTCTTTGCAGGCGTTGAGAAAGCGTAGAGTTTTGAAGGCAGGTGACATGACCCTCAGAGTTGCAAACGGTGCTAGCATTGATGCTGAGGCCGTGGGGGACTATCACCTGGGATTGTCGGATGGACACTTTTTGGTTTTGCGTAGTTGTTATTATGTACCAAATGCAACCTGTAATATTATTTCTGTATCTTTATTATCTAAAGAAGGTTATGAATTTGCATTTGTAAGTAATGTAGTGAACATTCACCTTAATCAAGTTTTGATTGGGTCAGGTACATTGAACAACGGTATATACGTGTTAAACCAACCACAGATTTTCAATGTCCAGAATACACACAAAAGAAAGTCTCCAGAAATCAATAAAACTTTCTTATGGCATTGTAGACTGGGTCACATCAATGAAAGAAGGTTGACTAAGTTACATACAGAAGGATATTTGGATCCGTTCGAATATCAATCGTATGCAACTTGTCAATCCTGTCTCAAAGGAAAGATGACAAAGACTCCGTTCACTGGACACGGAGTAAGAGCGAGCGAGCTCTTGGGACTCGTACACAGCGACGTGTGCGGTCCAATGTCTATACATGCACGAAGCGATTATTCTTACTTCATTACTTTTACGGATGACTTTTCAAGGTACGGTTATGTCTTCTTAATGAAACATAAATTCGAGGCTTTTGAAAAATTCCAGGAATATAAGAATGAAGTAGAAAAACAAACAGGCAAAAGTATCAAGGCACTGAGATCTGATCGAGGTGGTGAATACTTGAGTGCCGAGTTCCTGGGTTACTTAAAAGAGAATGGAATTCTCTCTCAGTTTACTCCTCCATACACTCCGCAACATAACGGTGTATCGGAGAGGCGGAACCGAACCCTATTGGATATGGTACGGTCCATGATGAGTAATGCTGAGTTACCGCGATCGTTCTGGGGATATGCGCTAGAATCAGCTGCATACCTTTTGAACCGAGTTCCAACTAAGACTGTTCCTACTACACCATATCAGATGTGGTGTGGGAAGAGACCCTATCTTAATCACATTAAGACATGGGGATGTCCAGCTTTTGTAAAAAAGCAGCATGCGGACAAGCTCGAGGCACGCTCAGTACAGTGCAAGTTTGTGGGATATCCAAAGAACTCCAAGGGATATTTATTCTATTGCGAAGAGGAACAAAAGGTGTTTGTTTCTGTAAATCCCCGTTTCCTTTCTACATGAAACTTCCTATTTCTGAATCCTAGTGATTAACTTATTCTTGACTTCGTATATTTTTAGTTGGTTGTTTAAACCCTATTTTTCCAACTCTTTTGGAATTATAGTCCAAACCCTAAAAGTCAAAACCCAGAATTTAAAACCAAAAACTAACACAAATAAAACCAATTTAATTCAACCATTATTTTTCCTAATCCCTCAGCCCACACACTAAATAAATTCTGTTAATTTTCATCAGCCCACACACTAAATAAATTATGTTAATTTTCATCAGCCCACTCGATTTTTTTAGCAGAATCCCTTTTTATAAAATCCCTCGGCCCGTCCCCTTTAAAGTCCCTTAGCCAAAAAAAAAATTCCTTATTTTTTTCCGGCCTGTTTTAGCCCAGCCCCCTTCAAAGCCCTCAGCCCACGAGATTTTAAATAAAAGGAATTCTTTTAAAAAGAAAACTCGGGCCGGCCCACTCTCTCACCCGCTCCTCATACCCGACCCGCCACTGCACTATTCATCTCCTCCTTCAAAAAAAAAATCCCAACGGCTACCTCCATTAACTCGCGCGCGATCCCCGCTCCTCGCCGCGCTTCACGCCCACGCCCTCGCACCCGTCGTGCGACGTTACCCTCGCACTCCTCTCTCTAACCCGTCGCCCTCATCTCTCTCTTCTTTTTCTTTTGGGAAAAAAATCCCTGACCCCATTCTCAAAAAATCCATCGAGCACCCCAAAATCTCTTTCAAACCCATTGCCACCTCCACGCCGGCGATCATCCCACCTTGTCGCTCGACCCAAGTCGACGACAGCCACTCAATCTACCTCCTTCTCCCTCCACGACTCCTCCCTTCATCACCCGAGCACCCACCAACTCGAGACCCGACCCTGCACACCGACCCACTGCAACCAATCTCGGCCACCTTACCCCTTCGACGCCGGTGACCCCCATCTCACCTGAATCACCCATCGACCTTCCACCTCCTCAGCATCATCATCAACACAACAATACCCGACCCCACTGCCCCTTTTCTCTCTCTCTCTCTCCAAAACTCCAAAACCAATTCCCAAACAAATTTTCCCTCATTGTGAGCTGCTCTGTACTCGCTGCCGGAGCGACGCCGTCGACCGTCGGCAACCCCAATACACTCGCAGAGGATCATAAAGCATCCCTCAACGTCCAGTGGCTGTGCAAACGACTCCGGACAAGCTCGACGCGAGATCCACATCTAGATCGAGGCTCGCGGGAATCCGATACGTGGCGTATATCGCGCGTTCGCGACGACACTGTTGCCGTACGACCCCGAAACGTTCTCCAGGCAAGTGTTTACTTGCTTCATGCTAAGTTATTAGTGGTACAACCTTAAAATCATATAAATTGAAACTTACCGAATAACTAAATATATCGTGACGTATGTGTTCGATGTATGATCCCAATGGAAATAATTGCCTAATTTGACGGTAACCTATACGATCTGTTGGCCCTCTTAATGATATATAACGTGTGCGAAATTCGCTGGAAAATACGATTGTTCGTGACAAAAAAGTGATACCCCCATATATGTTGTTTAAACTAGAACTCTCTCGTACCTGAAAACGAATAAAATCACCATAAATCATATACATATTGGAAAGCTGCGTTCGAGGGCTTAAATCGAAGCCGACTCGACGAACTTTAATCCTATGTAGAATTTTAATGTTTTCTGTTCTGAAACCCTGAAGATAATTGGATCGGAACACGACTCTGGACTGCAGTCCAGAGCGTTTCTGATTAGTGTGTTCTGTATAAAGTCCTGCGTCCCCGTGTTTCCTGAAATCGTGTGGTACGGAACCTTACAGTAGTTATAAGATATTCCTGTTAGTGAAAGAAAACAAGTGGTTTCATTCCGTTTCATCGCAGTTTGTTATTTTAAACTTATTTTTAAAAGGGCAGAACGTAAAGCTGTTCAGAACACTTTCTGAAATGACATTTGAGATTGAACTGTGTATAACTTTCAACGTACAGATGCGATTGAGGATCCTTCTGTTGCGTTGAATACTTTATCGAAAACCCTAAATTTCATTTAACTATGTCATCGCTAAACTCTGAGCCCAACTGGGTGCAATTCGTGTCGCGAAACAGACGTTCAGTTCTGAAATTGAAATTCCAGCCGCGAACACTTAAACTGAAACAGTTATATCTTGAAAACCGAAACTCCGATTGAACTGAAACAAATTTTTATGAATTACTGACTGATTGTTCTATATATCTTACCTACATCATTTTTGCTGAATTCGTAACATATTAGTTTGTGCAATTTATTTTAATTCATGACATGCATGTTAATTCATAACATACCGTGCTTAGTGGTAGCATACAAAACATATATCATACCCTTGTCATTTACACAGTGTTAGTGCGTGTGGACATTGCATTATCGTGCGTGATAGATGTTGGTTTAGGAGTGACGAGTACACCAATGGAAAGTGAATATTCGTGACAGTGATTGATACAGTGGACAGTGATGAAACCGTGTCATTGGTATACTCGTACACAACCAGATCAATATCTTAAATAGTATAACCTGGGGAAAAAGGGGAAATCAAAGTGGAAAGAGTATCGTATTTAGCGGGACCGTGTTTAGAGGATGATCATTCGAACCGTGATACTTATACGTGTAGGACAGGATCTAGCGATCCGGCTGACAGGGTTATGTCCCGGGCATGTGGGCCGTTGTCTCGGGTATGTACGAGACTCCTGTTAAACATGATCCTCCTTCCACTATGTGATTTCAAACATGACCTAGAGACCGAAAGGGACACATAACATATTCTGCATCAGATTGTGGCATAGTGCTTACCTGCATTATTCTCATACCAGTATTACCTCATTTACCTGTTTCATCTGATTATAATAATATTATTATTTGTGTCGCTCTGACGACCTGAGTATGCATGCTCAGATTCCGTGGGAGGACCAGCACAGGAGATGGATCTATCCTTTGAGTTCACGGAGTTATAGTTGGTGTACCTTCTTCATTTACTGCTTTCCATAAAAGAGATTGAGAGATTGAACTTGGTTAGTTATTGTTCTTATTATCTGTAACCTGTGAACAATGAAATTTTAATGTAATAAATTAGTGATGTGATTCCTTTAATACTGTGCTTATTACTGATTACCATGTAGTGCTAGTAGCCGAAGTGTGACTACGGCGGGATGATTCCTTGACCGTAGGAGCATGGCTGGCCTAGTCATTCCTCGTTTCCCTATTTTGGGAAGCGGGGCGTGACAGTTTCTCGCCATGCCCACTTTTTAGAACACCAGTTCATAGAAAAAGAATTAAGTGGGAGCGCAATAGAACTGGAAGAAATTCCAGAACCACGAGCTATTACTGAAAGCTTAGTAGAACCAGAGGGTTCGAAAGATCAGGACATTCCCACGCCACTCCGCAGGAGTAGTAGGCAGTCTCATCCGCCCGAGAGATACTACGGTTTTCTCATTGACGGGGATAGAGAGGATTGCATCATAGACTTTGATGAGCCTACTAGCTTCCAGCAAGTCATTCAGAGCATCGACTCGGTAAAATGGCTGGATGCAATGCGGACCGAAATGGAGTCCATGTACACCAACAAAGTATGGACGTTGGACATTGCTCCAGATGGGGTAAAACCCGTAGGATGCAAGTGGATCTTCAAAAGGAAGATTGGTGTAGATGGACAGGTTGAGACCTATAAAGCTAGACTGGTAGCAAAGGGTTTTCGTCAGCGACCTGGTTTGGACTATGACGAAACCTTTTCTCCAGTAGCCATGCTGAAATCCATTCGGATCCTTCTTACCATTGCTGCCTTCCACGATTATGAGATTTGGCAGATGGACGTAAAGACAACTTTTCTAAATGGACATTTAGAGGAGTGTGTCTATATGGATCAGCCAGAGGGTTTCATTCAGAGTGGGAGCAGCGGAAAGGTGTGCAAGTTGCTTAAGTCCATTTATGGACTAAAACAGGCATCGCGGAGTTGGAACATCTGTTTTGATGAGACGGTCAAGGAATTTGGCTTTATCAAAAATCCAGATGAACCATGCATCTATTATAGATTTATAGCGAGAACTGTAGTATTCCTCGTTTTATACGTGGATGACATTCTCTTAATAGGAAATGACATTCCTATGCTACAATCTGTCAAGGGGTTCTTGTCACACAGGTTCTCCATGAAAGACCTGGGTGATGGCTCATACATTCTGGGTATCCGGATCTACCATGACAGATCCAAGAGGATATTAGGACTTTCGCAGTCCAGGTACATCGACACCATACTGAAGAGATTCAGTATGGAAGATTCCAAGCGTGGTAATCTACCGGCTTGTCACGGGATCACCCTCTCCAAAGAGATGTCTCCCAAGACTGATTTGGAGAGGGATCGCATGTCTATTATACCCTACGCTTTTGCGGTAGGCTCTATAATGTATGCGATGTTGTGTACCAGACCGGATGTGGCTTATGCACTGAGTGTGGTAAGCAGGTATCAGTCAAACCCTGGGGAGAAACATTGGATAGTAGTAAAGAACATTCTCAAGTACCTGAGAAGGACTAAGGAGATGTTCTTGGTGTATGGCGGAAAAGACCTCCAGATTGAGGCCTTTGCTGACTCCAGCTTCCAAAGTGACAAGGATGATTCCAAGTCCATGTCGGGTTTTGTCTTTACCCTCAATGGAGGGGCGGTGTGTTGGAAGAGCTCCAAACAGGAAACCGTTGCCGACTCGACTATGGAAGCGGAATACATCGCTGCATCTGATGCCGCAAAAGAAGTTGTCTGGATGAGGAAGTTCATGAAAGAACTTCAGGTGGTTCCGTCCATTGTTGACCCAATACCTCTGTATTGCGACAACAACGGGGCTATAGCTTTAGCGAAGGAACCCAGGTCCCATCAGAAATCCAGACACATCTTGAGGCGGTATCACCTGATCAGGGAGATCGTAGATCGCCAGGAGATCGAGGTTCGGAGGGTTGCTTCAGAAGATAACACAGCAGATCCATTCACCAAGGCCTTGCCCCAGACTCAGTTCGAGCGGCTGATCGAGATGATAGGTCTTCGATACGCCAGTACATGGCCTTAGTGCAAGTGGGAGATTGTTAGTGTATATGCCATAGAGGCCATTACTGTATCATACTAGTTTGTATATTACTTGATGGAAGCTTAGGTTATTCACAGTTGTATATACAATCTTGCTCGAAATGGTAGTATGCTACTTGGTTTGTCTCTGCTTTAATATGTGCATGTGTTTCTTTTAGCATATCGCTGTTATACATATTAGTAGAGCCCTTCGGATCTTTGCTTGATTACCAGCGTGGTGATGGCGCTCACACTCGTGGGAGCTGGGTGATCTATAAGCACATTCTTATACAGGTCCCTAGTCGTTGGACTATCGAGATAGGGCATCGATACTCCAGAGTAGACTAGCGTATGCGCTTCTCATCCCAGTGTGGGAGACGGTCTGTCCCACAGCCGTCAGTACGTCGTACTTGAGATAGTATGCGGGTGCTCGTTAGGTTACGAGTACACTGGACAGGACTCGTCGGGAACTGTTGGTTGGTATTATACCTATTGTCAGTTATCAGTTCCCAGGTGACATGAGTATAGCTTAGTCCGCTGACTTGACACTGTCACTTCGCCTCGAGTGTGTTCCCACTGCACTTTGATTACTACCCTACCACGGCTCAAAGGAGTCGTGTAAACAGGTAGTTTTTGGGTGCAGTCCCGAAGCACTTGGAGGCAGTGACGGTTAGACAGGATACGTCTCTCCCGGTATTGGGGGTTGACATCGCACTGTGTCTAGGAGAGCCATTACATGAGTAGTCCCTGGCCAGGGCAAGCGGGATATACTGGTAGGTTTCCAGTGTTATCTCAGGGTGTTCTGGGCTACACTCCGACACGACTTGTACCGCTATTAGGGGACTGACGTTCACCGCCCCCTAGGCCCGCCATGCTATGTATCAGACGAACAGACCGGACTGTACGGAGACTATCACATACAGGCTCAGTAGAAGTTCAGATGGGGTTCACCTCGTCAGTCTTCTTATCGACATCTATCTGGGGACCGTTACGTACAGCTAGTGCCGCTTGCGGTCTGTAGTTAAACCCACTGCCAGCGTAGTGTCGAGTCTTTAGAGTCCCACACAGAGAGCTATTCGCCTTTAGGCAAAATGAGTAGAGGTCGCATGGTTTTGCGACAGGGTTCGTTCACATCCGCGCACTTGTGCACGTTTGCTGTCCGGACAGCTTATACTAGCGGACTTTGGTTTAAGCCAAATCCTAGTATAGATTTGGGATTGGTTTTATCTCATTGTATTCATGTTCCTCGGATCACGAATACGGGTGCGTATGCACAGTTGCTTGAGACAGAGGGAGAGGACCTTGATTAGGGTTAATGACTATTGTCATTTTATTAACCCTAATGCTTATGTGTGTATTATAGTTAATTGATAATTAGTTTAATAATTGTGCATGGTTATGGTTGTTGACCATTTGACCTTCTTGACCTTGGTTGACACTTTGACCATCATCATTTCATTTGGAAGATACTTTTTGATCCTTGCAATTTGCATTAAAAATGAAATGATAATGGTCATGTCTTGATTAAGCCATGACAATTATCTTACTAATTATCTAATTAAAATAATGCACACATATATGTGAGAATGGTTCATTTTATTCTCATTCTATCATTTACTTTCTTTCTCTTGTTCTTCCTCTCCCTCAAGCTCTCCCCTCTCATGTGTTGAGAAACACTTGAGCTTGAGAAAAACCCTCTCTTGATAATCTCTACTCTCATCTAGGGTTCAAGGATTAGCACTTCTTGCACCCTAGTTACTTTTAGCTTGGAGTTGAAGCCAAAGGTCGAGGCTTTCGGGTGGATCTTTCTTCGACGTGAGAAGACGACTAAGGTGACCTCCTTCCACCACTCCAAGGAGCAAAGAGAGAATGACATAAAGCCCAAGATATAACCTTTCTAGCACTTAGCTAGTTTCTAGTTAGCTTTAGCTTGTTTTTGTTTAGCAAAGATCCTTCATAGTCTAGTCCATGTTGCCTAAGCTCATAAGTATCCGATTTTTATTCCGTTTTCCGCCTCCCCGTAAGTACCGGGGTGGGCAACGTGGACTTACATTTTCAAGGTACACAAGATCTCTTGAGAATTTTAGAGAATTGACTCAGAAATGTGAGTGAGAGGGTAAAGGGCAGGGGGTGTATTTATAGGGTAAGCTAGGGGTAGGGTAGGTGAAGGGTTTTTAAATAAAAAAATTTGTAAAAATATAGAAAATTCATTAAAAATTGGAGTAATTAGGTGTTAATGGGCATTCTGGAACCGATCCAATAAATTAGAGTATGCAGGGGGTTAGAGAAGTTGAAAAGGCAGATTTTTTGTGATGACGACTCGGCCGTTCGGCCGAGTCCGGCCGGCGGCGCCGTGCCGAGTCGGCCGGTCCGCCGTCCTAGTCGGCCGAGTCGGGCCGACTCGGAGGTCAGGAAGGTGGGGGGTCGTCCGGTGTAGCCTTTGGTATATTTAGTTTTTCAAGTTTAGTTCAAAGTTTGGGAGTTATGGTGTGTGAACTGTTGGGCTTCCAAATAATTTAAAACAAAATAATATTAAAAATAATGTGGGGCATGGGATTTGAACTCTGGTGGCTTGGTTCAGCAGTGCAAGGTATTACCAATGAGCTACAGGCTCTTTCTTGTAATTAAATTGCTAATTAATTACTTATCTTGTGCTCAGGCAATAAATACCCCTTTATGGATTTTAAAAAAAATTTAAAAATTTGTATGGAAAAAGTGTATAAGAAAATTAGGGTTGTTACATAAATATATAAGCGTTTGAGCTCAATTTATTTTAATTAAGGATACGTTAGTCCTATTTGAGACTAAGATCAACTTAGCAAAATTTAAAGATCATCAAATTTTAGTTGAGATCCAACAACAGAGCATTTGGGCTCAGCTGCAAGAAATTTCAGAGAGACTTTTAGCCAATTTGGGCTTGGTCTGCTCAGTCTTTTTTATTTTCTTCTTTTTTTTATTCAAAAGTGCTAAGCACTTATTTTTGGTTCTGTTTGCTCAGTCCTTTTCCTTTATGCAGAAGTGCTAAGCATTTGTTTGGGGCTCTGGCGCTCACATGTGTATCATGTGAAGCACTCAATTATGAGTGCTGCCCAATCAGTGCTAAGCACTTAGTCATTTTGACTGAATATGAAGTGCTAAGCACTTGGTATGACACTTATGTGAGGAGCACGTGAGGCGCCGCCTCATTTATTTTATTGGGCGCTTACATGTGTTTCACGTGAGGCGCTGGGACCTGGGCGCTGCCCAATCAGTGTTAAGCACTTAGTTATTTTGACTTAATATGAAGTGCTAAGCACTTGGTATGGCGCTCACGTGGGAAGCACCTGCGGTGCTAGGACATGGGCGTTACCCAATCAATTCTAAGCACTTAGTCATTTTGATTAATTTTATAATGATTCTGCACTTTTACTCAGCGCTCACGTGTATTTCACGTGAGGCGCTGGCTTTCTATTTTGAGCGCCCACGTGGGAAGCACGTGAGGCGCCGAGTCCTTTGTTTTGGGCGCCCACGTGGAAAGCACGTGAGGCGTTGAGTTCCATTTAAAGGAATCTTTTGGTTGGGCGCTCACACGTGTTTCACGTGAGGCGTCTGGTCATTTTCTTTTTAGAGATTGAATCTCTGTTAACAGCATTTTGGCCATTAATGATTACCAAGATCTTTGTTTCTGAAGATCTGGGATCTTCTCTTTTTTTATTGGAGAACTAAGTTTCTTTTTATATTAAGTTATTTTATGTAGGATTAAACCCTGCTTGCAGAGGAATTAAATTTCTAGAACCATAAGTTCTCTTCTCTCCTTTTCTTTTATTTTAGTTCTTTCTCCTAAATTTTGAGTTTGAAGAACAAAATCTTCCCGATGAGAATTAAATTCTCAACTTGTGGGGAGATTCGCTTTGCAAATCTCAGATTAGAGGAAGAACTAAGTTCTTTTTATGAAAGATTGAACCCTTATTTACTTTATACTGGACAAAAGAGATACATTTTATCTCTAATTTTTCTTTACCTAGGGTTTGAAAAAACAAGTAGATTTTCTTTGAAAGAGAATTGAATTCTCAGTTGCAGCTTCTATCTTTTTGTTTGTAGAAACTTATGAGGGGGTTCTCTTTTTTTTTTTTAAGTCTCCCATCCTTTATATAGGAGAGTCAAATTTGTTGACCAGTTTGATAAAATCTCTCATTTGAAAGATACCAATTGATTTAATTGGCCTCAGAAATTGTTCGGGGGATTTTATCCACCGTTGGATGTTTGATCTAGTGGATTTCTATTTTACAGAATATATTTTCTTTTTTTAACAAGATTAAGAAAATATTTTCCCATATACATAATTTAATTCTGTTGGACGATAATTTTTAACCACCATTGGATTTTTAATCCAAGAGCTCTCTATTTAACAGAGCACATCTTTCTTTGTTTAGAAAGATATAGGGAAACATTCTCCCATTTCATTGGATTTTTAATTCAACAACTTTCTGTTTAACAGAAAATATCCTTCTTATTTAGAAAGATTAGGGAGATATTTCCCCCAATAGAATTTAATTCTATATTTGGTGATTTTTAATCGCCATTGGATCTTTGGTCCAACGATTCTCTGTTAACAGAGAATATCTTTCCCTTTTAGAAAGATCATGGGAGGTATTTTCCCAAGACTAGAATTTAATTCTATATAGGGAGACACTCTCATGTGTTTAACACGTGACCCTCATATGGGTTTTAGCCAGTTTTATTTAGCGCCCATATGCCTTGCATATGGGCGCTTACGTGTTTAACACGTGAGGTCAATTTGGCCTTTAGCCACTTACTCTTAGTGCCTATATGCTTTGTATACAAAAAAATAGAATTTAATTCTAGTATAGAGTTTAACTCTATCTGAAGCTAATGTTTCAAAAGGGTGTTCTCACGTGTTTAACACGTGACCTCAATGCGGGTTTTAATCTGTTTATTAAGCGCTTATATGCTTTGCATATACACGCTCACGTGTTTAACACGTGGGGCCTATTTAGCCATTAGTTGTTTGCTTTCAGCGCTTATGTGCTTTGCATATAAGCGCTCACGTGTGGGGAATTCTCCTCTTTTTCTCTCCCTTTTTTTATAAGGGAACAACGATGAGCTAAATGAGCCAGAAGAAGACCCTCAAGAGCTCGAAGACGGAGGACAAGCAACCTTCGATGAGCTGATCGAAATCGACCTGGGAATACCCGATAATCCATGATCAACTTATATCAGCTCATTCCCGTCAGAGGTCGTAAAAGCAAATTATTTCCCTATTGCATGAATTTGTTGATTGCTTTGCATGGACGTACAAAGAAATGCCCGGTTTCTTCCTGGAGGTGGCTGTGCATAAGTTGGCTATATCTTCTGATGCTAAACCGGTCAAACAGGCTCCCCGAAGAATGGGACGGGAGTTGGAAGAAAAGATCATCGAGGAAACAAAGAAATTCATCGATGCCGACTTCATCAGATAAAAGAAATACACAGAATGGATTGCATGTATCGTCCTAGTAAAGAAGAAATATGGGTAGATCCGAGTTTGCGTCGACTTCAGTGACCTCAACAAGGTATGCCCCAAAGACGATTTCCTACCCCCGATCATGGAAATGATGGTCGACGATGCGTCAAGTTATGAGCTGTTCATTTTCATGGATAGCTCATCTAGGTATAACCAAATCAAAATGTCACCCGAGGATGAGAAACATACAACGTTTCAAACTCCGATCGGCATATACTGCTACAAGGTCATGCCGTTCAGACTAAAGAACACGGCGCCACATACCAAAGAGCGATGACAAATATCTTTGATGAATTAATTCATAAATTCGTCAAATGCTATGTCGATGATTTGGTTGTCAAGACTAAAGCCGTAGCCAATCACATCCAAGATCTCCGAATAGTCTTCACAAGGCTAAGAGAGTACAATCTGAAGATGAAACCTCTAAAATGCTATGTCGGCGTGTCATTAGAAAAATTTCTGGGCTTCATATTCCGACATCAAGGGATCGAAATCGACCCTTCAAAGATAAAATCAATCATAAAGATGCATCATCCAAGAAATCTGACACAACTTAGGTCTTTTCAAGGAAAGCTCACTTATATAAGGAGGTTCATCGCAAACTTATCAGGAAGATGTCGTCCTTTCTCAAAGCTCATGAAGAAAGATCTTCCTTTTGTCTGGGACGCCGAATACCAAGACGTGTTCGAGAGCATAACGTAATACTTATTGCACCCTCATGTGCTCGCTGCTCCCATTCCAAACAAGCCATTGATCCTCTACCCAAAACAACGAAGAGTGAAAATAAAATGCCCTCTACTATCTCTGCCGAATGTTGGTTAGGGCAGAGCATAATTACTCCCTAATCGAAAAGCACTACCTGGTTCTCATATTCGCCATAAAGAAGCTAAGGCGTTATCTGTTTGGTCACCGGGTTATGCTGATCTTCAAGATTGACCCACTGAAGTTTCTTATGACAAAGGCAAACATGACGGATATATTGGCCAAATAGGCTATAAAGCTACTTGAGTTTGATATAAACTATGTCCCTCAAAAAGCAGTAAAAGGGAAAGCCCTGGCCGACTTCCTCGCTCCCTTATCTGAAAGGTCACCGCAAAATTGCGAGTTACCCGATGAACAAGCGCTGCACCTCGAAGATAACGAGCCTTGCTGGGATCTCTACTTCGATGGAGCCTCATCAATGAGGTCCTCTAGCAAATTAAGCATTTCACAGATAATAGCAGAGGTAAGATTGGTGTTCATCACGCCATCAGAAGGGACTCTATGACATTCTCTTGCTCGTACTGAGCCCTGCACAAACAACGAGGCTGAGTATGAAGCGTTAATAACAGGCCTCGAGCTCGCTATAGAAATGGGGATCACTCGGCTGCGTATGTACGAAGATTCTCAGCTAGTCATCAACTAAGTAAGTGGCGACTACAAAGTATACAAGCCTGAGTTGGTTCGATACAGAAGCCGGGCCGTGGAACTTATGGGACAATTCATCTATATCGAACTGATGAGAATCCCTAAGGCGTTGAACGGAAAATGTCATGTCCCGCTTCCCAATAGACGGAAACGGAGACATGGCGGGCCACAACGTATTTACTAAGAAATAAATAAGTTAAGCGTAATTAAGCAATATATATATATATAATGCACAAAAATGACAAGAGATATAAAATAAACAACAACTTTTATTAACATTCATCTTTACAATGCAACTACTTTGAAAATGAAAGATACAATAATATAAAGCAATGCATAAACAGTGACATACAAACTGAAATAAGTACAATATGAGCTTGAAGTCCGGCTGGGCAGTGAACTGGTCCAAGTCACCCTGGCTCGGCTCGATCTCTTCAGTGACCGATCCTCCTGACAAACATTCCAAAGAAAAAAATAGACAGGAATGTCATCAGCGAACTAGCACTCGGTAAGTCCCAAAAGAAAGAATGGAATAGAACAAATAATGTGAAATGAAACTGGTAAGTTGTATAGGTATATACTTGTTATTCTAACGTAGTTGTCTGTAGCTTGGTATAGAAGGTATTTGTGTATACGAGAGGAGTCCATTTTACCCTATGGACTATGGTAACATGTAGTACAAGGCCCCGTCAAAAACCACGGGACAACGGCACGAGAGTTCATGTATGTGTATTTTAAGTGACCATCTCGTGCCACGCTATACATTCCGTACCAATCTACCCCGTTATCCCCGTGTAATGTATTGTATAGGTTATATTTACAAGTCTTGCCGAAACCATGGATACAAGTTGTTCAAGTAGCCAGCTTCAGGATGTAATCTTGTAGTCATGTCAAGTTATAGCTATTGTTCGGTCAAGTCAAGTCAAGCATTCAGGTTTGATATTGAAATTTGAATTCAGGTATTCAGGTTCATGTTCAAGTATACATGTTAGATTTTGGATTCATGTTTGAATTGGACCCTGATTTGAGTTCAGATTCAGGTTTAAGTTAGACTCAGACTGAGTCAGAAATTTGTAACTGATTTAGATCCTGAATTAGGTTCGGGAGTTATCGGTAACTGCTGCACATGGACGATATGATTTGTGTCTTTTTCCAAGACAATTACCATTAATAATTTCGTTAAGTTTTCTACCTTAAATAGGCAAGCACTCACTTTTTCCGGCTCCCTGGGGCTCAAGAGAATTGATCCCACTTAAACCTATATTTACTAAAATCTTTAAATATTGTTTTATATAACTTGAGGGGGTTTTATGAAAAATATAAAATTTCAAAATAAACCTCGAGAATTTATTTATATTATTTAGGGTTTTCATGGATGTGAATTTTAAGGATTTGGGGTATTTTAGTGATAATTTCTTAGCTTGGAAAGTTTATGGTATTTTATTGTAAAACGTGTCTTCTATTGGTATCTTGATGGTATTTTGGTGAAACTTATAATTCTTTCATTAAAAAAGTGTAAGTTTATTATATTTTGAAAATATATGGATTTGTAATTTTATATAATTATTAAAAATTAAATTTTATTTTAGTAGAAAAATGCGTTTTTCTGAAAAACCGTATTTAAAACCTTTCGAGACTGAATGCTCCGTGAAGAGCTCTGCATCTCGCTCTACTGGCTCAAGGATGTGCGATAATCCGCACCATCCAATAGCGAGTCCCCTAAAAACGGTTGTAGAGGCATAATCACATAGGAATTAAGAATAACGTTTTAAAAAAAACGTTTTTAAAGTGAGTGGTATTTTTATGTAATATTTTATTCATAACCAAAATTCACACAAAGGCAGTATCGTGCTATGGAACCATATGTGTATGTGAGATGTAGGTCATTACCCCATGAAGTTTTCCTAAAAGTATGTTTAAGAAAAATAATAAAAGATGATATATAAAGTTCATGGCATTTAAACGAAAAACTTAAATTTAAGTTATTTTACATGATATTCTTGACTAAAATTTGATTCTAAACCTTATGATTTAAGGTTATAAGTGATGGGTACAAATTAGATTGAAAAAAAATATTAAAGAGGAGGAGTTTTCTAAGGTTTTGAAAAAGATATCGGTATTAACTCCACTTACCGATATACATTTTGAAATGGAATTTTAAAGATGAGGAAAGAAGATTGGAAAGGACTTACTATTTAGTTAGGTTAAGGAAAGGTAGGAGAAGAGATTGTTGTCGTCGCGGGATCGCCGGAATTTGCTTCGATCCTTGCCGGAAGTTGATAACTTGCTAACTCCTCTTTTACTCCACTTGTACTTAAGAAATTTTAAGAGTTTTGGCTTGAATTTTCGGAATGATATTGAGCCAAAGTGTGGGTGGTATTTATAGTGTAGAATTATGATTTTGGAATTAAAATGATGAATTAAAATACATTAAAAAGATGATAAATTAGGAATTGAAGGGGCTCTGTTTGATTGCAGGGCAATCAAATAGTGCAGATGAGTTAGGGATAGGGGAAGAGTCGAGTGTGCAAAGCCCGGGGCCTCATTGGCTACTGTTGGACTGTCGGTACCGGCTTAGATGGCATTTTCGCCAGCCGATCTGAAGAGTTGAGCCGCCGGATTTGTGCGACGTGTACAAATCAGTGTTAACTCCATTTTTCACATGTTTGATTTTTCCGACTTTTCATTTTTATGTGTATAGCACATTGGACTTCCAAAAAGTTAAAAAGAAAAATCAGAAAAAATAATGTGTCTGATGGGAATCGAACACACGGGATACGTCACAGCGGTGCAAGGGCTTTACCAGTGAAGTACAAGTTTTTTCTTGCTTTTATTTAACAAAATTAACTTATAACTCAATCTCAGGATGTATAACTCATTTCTGTACATTAAACTGGAAAATTCCGTACAGTAAATTCAGAGTCATTACATTCTACCCTCCTTATAAAAATTCCGTCCTCGAAATTTACATTTACATAGGGACTAATTTACAAATAAGTAAGGGTATTTTGCACGCATGTCTTCTTCTCGTTCCTAAGTTGATTCTCCTGGAGAATCTTTTCTCCACATCACTCGGACCAAGTTTACTTCCTTGTTCCGTAATGTCTTTACCTTTCGATCCAGGATTTCAACGGGTTGTTGCTCGCGAGTCAGGTCAGTCTGGAGTGTGAGTTTTGAGTGATCGAGGATGTGGCTGGGGTCGCTCACATATCTTCGTAGCTGGGATATGTGGAACACGTTATGCACTCCTTCCAATGAGGGTGGTAGTTCCAAACGGTATGCCACTTCTCCAACTCGTTCGAGAATATTGAACGGTCCTATGTATCTAGGACTGAGCTTACCCCTCTTGCCAAAGCGGATCACTCCTCTTTTTGGAGAGATCTTTAAGAAAACATGGTCTCCTGGTTGGAACTTCGTATGTCGGCGCTTTGCATCTGCCTAATATTTCTGTCGATCTTGGGCTATGCGCATTCTATCCCTGATCGTGCGAACTACGTCCACAGTTTCCACGATCATCTCTGGTCCAAGGAGTTCACGATCTCCAACGTTGTCCCAACTTAATGGTGAACGACACTTCCTTTCGTAGAGTGCTGCAAATGGTGTCATTCCAATGCTTTCCTGATAGCTGTTATTGTATGAAAACTCCACAAGGTGTAGGTGATCTTCCCATGAACCTCCGAAGTCTAATATACAAGCTCTTAGCATGTCCTCCAGAATCTGAATTATTCGTTCGGACCGTCCGTCCGTTTGTGGATAGTAAGTCATGCTGAAGTTCAGACTCGTTCCCAGGCTAGCTTGCAGATTCTGCCGAAACTGTGATCTTGTATCACGATCGGAGATGATGCAAACTAGTACTCCATGTAATCTCACAATCTCCTACATGAGTTTCATGGGTATCAAAAGTCGTATATCTTTAGGTTAAATCTTACTTTAGATTCATGCTTACCTCCATGTACTTCTTTGCTAACGTCTCAGTAGATTTTCCAACTCGAAAGGGAATAAAGTGAGCCGAATTGGTGAGTCGATCCACAATAACCCATACTACGTCGTTACCCTTCGTGCTGCGAGGAAGGGCAATCACGAAGTCCATGGTAATGTGCTTCCATTTCCATTCTGGGATTGGTAACGGTTGAAGTAGACGACAGTTCTGTGATGTTCATCGTTTACTTGCTGACACCCCAAACACTTGGCTACGCTCCTTGCTACATCACGCTTCATTCCATGCCACCAGTAGTGTTGCCGTAGATCTTTGTACATTTTGGTACCACTGGGGTGCACCGAGTACGGTGAGCTGTGAGCTTCTTTCATCAACTCTTCTCGAACTGGACCGTTAGGTACACACAATCTACTTCCATATCTTAAGGATCCTTCTTCATGGATGATGAAGTCGGTTCGAAGTCCACTTTCTACTTGTTCTCGGATCTTTTGTAGCTTGGCATCATTTGCTTGAGCTGCTTTGATCTGATTGACAAGAGTAGACTGGACTTTTAAGTTCATCAAATACGAAGCGTTACCTGGCATAACTACTTCGATTGCCAATCCGTGCAATTCCTGCTGTAGCTTCCACTGTGCGGTGAGATTCATTACTAATGGCTGGCGGCTAAGTGCATCAGGAACTACATTCACCTTCTCGGGATGATACTGTAGGTTGATGTCGAAGTCCGCCATGAGTTCTAGCCATCTTCTCTGTCGCATATTTAATTCCTTCTGAGTAAATACATATTTCAGACTCTTGTGGTCGGTTTATATATCCACTCTTTCTCTCAGAAGATTGTGGCGCCAAATCTTAAGTGCGAAGATAACGACTGCCAACTCCAGATCATATGTTGGATAGTTGCGTTCATGAAACTTCAGCCGTTTCGACGCGAAAGCCACAAATTTTTCTGATGTAGAACACATCCTAATCCCTTACCGAAAGCATCACAATATACGATGAATCCTCCAGATTGATCCGGTATTACAAGGATAGGAGCTGAAGTTAATTTTGACTTGAGTTCTACAAAGGCGTTTTCACATGCTTCTGACCACACGAATGATTCATCTTTACGTGTGAGCTTGGTCAGGGGTGCTGCAATCTTCGAAAAGCCTTCAATGAATCTTTGGTAGTATTATGCTAATCCCAACAAACTTCGTATATCCTTCATCATCTTTGGTGTCGGCCATTCGCTGACAGCTGACACCTTAGCTGGATCTACTGAGATTCTTTCGCCTGAAATGATATGTCCGAGAAATCAGACTTGATCTAGCCAAAATTCACACTTGCTATACTTGGCATAGAGCTGATGCTGTCATAATGTCTCCAGAACAATCCGTAAATGCTCGGCGTGTTCTTTCCGATTCTTTGAATACACCAGCATGTGGTCGATGAAGATGACAACGAACCTGTCTAAGTACTCTTAGAAAACTTGGTTCATCAGGTTTATGAATATAGCAGGTGCATTGGTCACTCCATATGGCATTACAAGATACTCATAATAACCATATCGAGTCCTGAACGCCGTCTTCGGAATGTCGGACTCTTTGACCTTCACCTGATGATAACCCGAACGAAGGTCTAGCTTCGAAAATACATAAGACCCATTTAGCTGATCGAAAAGATCGTCGATGCGTGGTAGTGGATACTTGTTCTTGATCATCACTTCGTTCAAAGTTTGATAATCTACACACATTCTGTATGAACCTTTTTTCTTCTTCATAAGTAATACCGGAGATCCCCAACTTGAAGTACTGGGATGAATCCAACCTTTCTTCAGAAGTTCGTCCAACTGAGTGCGGATCTCCTTCAATCCTTCAGGACTTAACCGATACGGGGTTTTGATTACCGGTTGTGCACCAGGTATTAAGTCAATGCTGAATTCAAGAGCTCGATCGGGAGACAAACCTGATATATCTTCAGGGAACACATTCTCGAACTCTCGAACCATTTCTGGCTTTGATTCTTCCGCCGGTAGAGTAAATACTTCTGCATTCTTTGATTTAGCAAGGAAGATTCCTGGCTCCAAAGTTCTATCTCCACTCTTGAAGTAGAAGACTGGGTGATCTGGTATCTCAAATACTACCCTCCTTTGACGGCAGTCAATCGTAGTATAGTAAACTCTCAGCCAGTCTATTCCCAACACAACATCGATGTTTGGGATGTCCAGTACTTTGAAGTTCGCGTAGAATTATCGTCCGCAAACTACAACCGGACACTGATCAAATCCCATAGTTGCTTTTAATACTCCATTCCCAGAACTGATATTCCAGCTTGAAATGAGTGGCTTCACGGGAATCGCATGCGTTCTCACAAATCGTTGGGACATGAAGCAATGTGATGCTCCGGTGTCGAACGGTGCTAAAACAGGAAGGGTGGCTACTAGTATAGTACCTAAGTTGTGTGATGTTGGTTTTAGATACAGGAGAAATATAGAGATATACATGGATTGAAAAGATGAAAGGATTGGAAATTACCAGTGATTACTTGGCCAGTGGCTTCGGCTTCCTCAACCATCATTGTGAAAGCCTGACGTCTGGGTACATTCCTCCTTGCTGGAAACATATTCCTATGTCCCTGGGGCACGTTTCTCTGCCCTTGAGGTACGTTTTTCTGTGCCTGGTGGAATTGACGAGGAGGCTGTGCGGGAGGTCCACGTGGAGGTGGTGTAGGGAGAGCAAGACGATGTGCAGGAGCCTGAATAGCTGGCCGCCGCGGGACTGTGATTGTGGGTCTAGGTGCTGGAGCTGGGTTGAGTCGATATGGACATGGTCTTATGGCATGAGTGGATGCGCCATAAACCAAACACAGGCCATTTGCATGCCTATAGTCTTTCGTCAGGTGTCCATTCCTCTTGCAGTAGAAACAAAAGTCTGGACTGGGCCGGTTAAATGCTCCTCCCGTTCTCCTCGGTGCAAAAATTGGCCTAGAAGAGGCTCCTCCTGCCATCTGTGTGGCAGGGTGTTTCACACCGGCAGTCTGTGGTCTGCCCTTCTTCTTCACAACTGCCCCATAACGTCGGGCAGCCTTCAAAGCGAGATCATGGGTTGGGAAATCCCCTGTAGCGAGTGCAGCTTGGATTTCCGGGTCCAACTATTACTGAAATCGTCGTGACCGGATCTCAGCAATAGGAATCAGGTGTACCGCGAACCTGTTATGACCTTGTGTTAGCAGTGTAATAAGTGATATCAGGAATTTGAATTTTGAGACAATATCTTACCTGCTAAGCATGGTAAACTCAGTATCGTATTCATCCACGGTCTTGCTCTACATCGAGCCTTATTTTAAGTGGATGAACTATTGTTCCATATCAAAATGGGCAGTCTCAGGGAAGTATTTCGCGTCGAACATATCGCGAAACATCTTCTATTCAATCGGTTGGGCGAGACGGCTTTCTTCAGCCTTCCACCAGACTCTGGCGTTGTCTGTTAGTTGCAGCTTCGCAACTTTCACCCAAGCAATCTCTGGCACTTGTGCTGCTGCCAGATCATCTTCTATTGACTGAGCCCATTCTTCCGCCTCCAGTAGGCTCTCTTTTCCTGAGAAATGTTTCGGGTGCAGCGCCCAGAATTTCTTAACTCCGGGTACCTCGGCTTCTGGACGGTGCATGAGGATAGCAGTCTACTGCTGCTGACCCTTCAAAAGACTCTTGATTGTCTTAAGCAGTACTGTTTGCTTGTTGATGGGAGATGCAACGGTAGATGGTGGTGGTAGAGTAAGCGGTGGAGTGTTGCCATTGACGTTCATGCTGGTGTTGTTCGGTGAATCCATGACCTTGATAGAAAAAGAAATATTATGATAGATTCAAGGATTTTGAAATGTAAGGAATTTATAGTTGCTGATTCTTATAATTCTTGTGATATATTGCTTATGATTCCATGCAGAACTAACCTGCATGGGCCACCAACAAAACCTGTCACGCCCTGCTTCCCAATAGATGAAAACGGTGACGTGGCGGGCCGCAACGTATTTACTAAGAAATAAATACGTTAAGCGTAATTAAGAAATATATATAAAATGCACAAGAATGAAAAGATATGTAAAATAAACATCAACTTTTATTAACATTCATCTTTACAATACAACTGCTTTGAAAAGGAAAGATAAAATAATATAAAGCAATGCCTAAACAATGGCATACAAACTGAAATAAGTACAAGATGAGCTAGAAGTCCGGCTGGGCAGTGAACTGGACCAAGTCCTCCTGGCTCAGCTCGATCTCTTCAGTGACCGGTCCTCCTGACGAACATTCCAAAGAAAGAAATAGACAGGAATGTCGTCAGCGAAATAGCGCTCGGTAAGTCCCAAAAGAAAGAATGGAATAGAACAAGTAATGTGAAATGAAACTGGTAAGTTGTATAGGTATATGCTTGTTATTCTAACGTAGTTGTTTGTAGCTTGGTACAGAACGTATTTGTGTATACGAGAGGAGTTCATCTTACCCCGTGGACTATGGTAACATGTAGTACAAGGCCCCGTCAAAACCCACGGGACAACGACACGAGAGTTCATGTAGGTGTCTTTTAGGTGACTATCTCGTGACATACTATACATTCCGTACCAATCTACCCCATTATCCCCGCGTAATGTATTGTATAGGTTATATTTATAAGTCTTGCCGAAACTATGGATACAAGTTGTTCAAGCAGTCAGGTTCAGGATGTAATCTTGTAGTCATGTCAAGTTATAGCTATGGTTTGGTCAAGTCAATTCAAGCATTTAGGTTTGATATTGAAGTTTGAATTCAGGTATTCAGGTTCATGTTCAAGTATATATGTTAGACTTTGGATTCATGTTTGAATTGGACTCTGATTTGAGTTCGGATTCAGGTTTAAGTTAGACTCAGACTGAATCAGACATTTGTAACTGATTTAGATCCTGAATTAGGTTCAGGAGTTATCGGTAACTGCTGCACATGGACGACAGGATTTATGTATTTTTCCAAGACAATTATCATTGATAACTCCGTTAAGTTTTCTACCTTAAATAGGCAAGCACTCACTTTCTCCGGCTCCCTAGGGCTCGAGAGAATTGATCCCGCTTAAACCTATATTTACTAAAGTCCTTAAATATTGTTTTATATAACTCGAGAGGGTTTTATGAAAAATATTTTTAATAAAATTTCAAAATAAATCTCGAGAATTTATTTATATTATTTAGGGTTTTCATGGATGTGAATTTTAAGGATTTGAGGTATTTTAGTGATAACTGCTTAGCTTGGAAAGTTCATGGTATTTTATTGTAAAACTTGTCTTTTGTCGGTATCTTGATGGTATTTTGGTGAAACTTGTAATTCTTTCATTTAAAAAAGTGTAAGTTTATTATATTTTGAAAATATATGGATTTGTAATTTTATATAATTATTAAAAATTAAATTTTATTTAAGTAGAAAAATGCGTTTTTCTTAAAAACCATATTTAAAACCTTTCGAGACTGAATGCCCCGTGAGGAGCTCTGCATCTCGCTCTACCAGCCCAAGGATGTGCGATAATCCGTACCATCCAATAGCGGATCCCCTAAAAAGGGTTGTAGAGGTATAATCGCAAAGAAATTAAGAATACTGTTTTAAAAGAAAACCGTTTTTAAAGTGAGTGATATTTTTATGTAATATTTTATTCGTAACCAAAATTCACACAAAGGAAGTATCGTGCTATGGAACCATGTGAGTATGTGAGGGGTAGGTCATTACCCGTGAAGTTTTCCTAAAGGTATGTTTAAGCAAACCAATAAAAGATAATATATAAAGTTCATGGTATTTAAACGAAAAACTTAAATTTAAGTTATGTTACATGATATTCTTGACTAAAATTTGATTCTAAATCTTATGATTTAAGGTTACGTGATGGTACAAGTTAGATTGAAAAGAAATATTAAAGAGAAGGAGTTTTCTAGGGTTTTGAAAAAGATATCGGTATTAACTCCACTTACCGATATACATTTTGAAATGGAATTTTAAAGACGAGGAAAGAAGATTGGAAGGGACTTACTATTTAGTTAGGTTAAGGAAAGGTAGGAGAAGAGATTGTCGTCATCACGGGATCGCCGGAATTTGCTTCGATCCTCGCTGGAAGTTGATAGCCTACTAATTCCTCTTTTACTCCACTTGTACTTAAGAAATTTTGAGAGTTTTGGTTAGAATTTTCAAAATGATATTGAGCCAAAATGTGGGGTGGTATTTATTATGTAGAATTAGGATTTTGGAATTAAAATGGTGAATTAAAATGCATTAAAAAGATTATAAATTGGGAATTGAAGGGGCTCTGTTTGATTGCAGGGCAATCAAACAGTGCAGAGGAGTTAGGGGTAGGGGAAGAGTCGAGTGTGCAAAGCCCGGGCCTCATTGGCTACTGTTGGACCGTCGGTACCAGCCTAGATGGCATTTTCGCTGGCCGATCTAAGGAGTTGAGCCGCTGGATTTGTCCCACGTGTACAAGTCAGTGTTAACTCCATTTTTCATATGTTTGATTTTTCTGACTGTTCATTTTTATGTGTTGGGCTTCCAAAAAGTTAAAAAGAAAAATCAGAAAAAATAATGTGTTTGATAGGGATCGAACACAGGGGCTACGTCACAGTAGTACAAGGGCTTTACCAGTGAGCTACAAGTTGTTTCTTGTTATTATTTAACAAAATTAATTTATAACTCAATCTCAGGCTGTATAACTCATTTTTGTACATTAAACTGGAAAATTTCGTACAGTAAATTCAGAGTTGTTACAGAAAAGCTGACATACTCGCTCACCTGGGAAAAGAACTAGCTAATCCCGACATGGATGAAATTTTAATTACGGTCAGAAACCGGCAAATTCTACCTCCCATGGATCAACGTGTCATGCCCCGCTTCTCAGTTTATGGAGACGGAGACGTGGCAGGCACGCGACGTATTTATTCAGAAATAAATATGTTAAGCGTAAATAAGCAATATATAAAATGCACAAGAAATGACAAGAGATATAATATAAACAACAACTTTTATTAACCTTCATCTTTACAATACATTGCTTTGAAAAGGAAAGTACAATGATATAAAGTAATGCCTAAACGGTGACATAGGAAATGAAAAGTAAGTATAAGGAAAAGCTAGTAATTCTGCTACTCAGTGAACTGGTCCACGTCCTCCTGGTTAGGCTCGATCTCAAGAGAGTCCGGTCCTCCTGACGAACATTCCAAAGAAAGAAAAGACAGGAATGTCGTCAGCAAACTAACGCTCGGTAAGTCCCAAAAGAAAGACAGGAATATAGCAAGTATAGAGAATTGAACTGTTAAGGTGTACAGGTATGAGATTGTTATTCTAACGTAATTGTTTGTATCTTGGTACAGAAGGTATTAGTGTATACGAGAGAAGTCCATCTTTCCCTGTGGACTATAGTAACATGTAGTATAAGGCCTCGTCAAAACCCACATGACAATGACACGAGAGTTCATGTAGGTGTCTTTTGGTGATCATCTCGTGCCACTTTTAATACATTCCGTACCAATCTATCCCTTTAACCCCGTAATGTATTGTATAGATTATAAGGTTTGCCGAGACCATGGATACAAGTTGTTCAAGTAGTCTGGTTCAGGATATAAGCTTGTAATCAAGTCAAGTTATAGCCATGGTTCAGTCAAGTCAAGTCTTGTATTCAGGTTTGATATTCAGGTTCAGCTTCAAGTATGCATGTTAGAGTTTGGATTTATGTTTGAATTGGATTCTGGTTTGAGTTGAATTCAAGTTTAATTTAGACTCAGACTTGAGTCAGACACTTATAACTGATTTAGATTCTGAATTAGGTTTGGGAGTTATCGGTAACTGCTGCACATGGACGACAGGATTTGTGTCTTTTTCTAAGACAATTACCATTGATAACACCGTTAAGTTTTTCTACCTTAAATAGGAAATCACTCACTTTCTCCGGCTCCCTGAGGCTCAAGAGAATTGATCCCGCTTAAACCTATATTTACTAAGTCGTTAAATGTAATTTTATATACCTCGAGGGGGTTTTATGAAAAATATTTTTAATATAGTTTCAAAATAACGTCAAGAAATTATTTATATTATTTAGGGTTTCCATGGATGTGTATTTTAGGGATTTGAGGTATTTTAATGATAATTACCTTAACTTGAATAGTTCTTGGTATTTTACTGTAATCTTGTCTTGTATTGATATCTTGATGGTATTTTGATGAAACTTGCAATTCTTTTATTTGAAAAAATATAAGGTTATTATATTTTAAAAATACATGGATTAGTAATATTTATATAATTATTAAAAATTATTTTTTTTTATTAAGTAGAAAATTGTGTTTTTCTTAAAAATCGTATTAAAAACTCTTCGAGACCGGATGCAACGTGAGGAGGTCTGCATCTCACTCTCCTAGACCAAGAATGTGCGATAATTCGCACCATCCAATAGCGGGTCCCCTAAAAAGGGTTGTAGAGGCTTATTTGCAAATGAATTTTAAAATACAATTTCAAAGAAAATCGTTTTTTTATAAGAGATGGTATTTTAATGAAATATATTGTAATTGTCGCAAAGATACGTTCAAAGAGTATCGTGCTATGGAATCATGTGTGTTTGTGAGAGGTAGATCATTACCCCGTGAGGTTTTCTAAAGGTATGTTTCAACAAAGGAAAATAAGATGACATATCTAAAGTTCATGGTATTTTAATGTAAAACTTGATTTAAAGTTATGTTTCATGATATTTTTGAGTGAAAGTTTATTCTAACCATTAGTTATATGATTACAAATATGGTGTAAGAATATGCATGAAAAATATGTAAGAAAAAATGAACTTTTTAGGGTTTAGAATAAAATGTCGATATTAACTCCACTTACCGACATGTTTTGAAAAAAAAGAGAACTTTTCAAGAAGAAAGAGGAGGATAGAAAGGGACTTCCTAGCTAGAAAGATGAAGAGAAGATAGGGGTAGGAAGGGTTGTCGTCGGGAAGTCGTGGGGTCGCCGGAACTTGTTTTTATCCTCACCGGAAGTCGATCTCTTGCTTACTCCACTTGTACTCTTCTTGTATTTAGAAAACTTTGAGAATTTTGGCTATAATTTTCAGAATGGGGAAGGGTTAGGGCATGGGGTAGTATTTATAGTGTGGAATTAGGGTTTTGGACTTAAAAAGACGAATTAAAATGCATTAAAAAGATGATAAATCGAGAATTAAGGGGTCTCTGTTTGATTGCAGAGTAATCAAACAGTGCAGGGGAGTTAGGGGTAGGCCAAGAGACTTGTGTGCAAAGCCCGGGGCTCATTCCTACGGTTGGACCGTCCCCGCCGGCCAAAAGAAGCATCTCTCCGGTCGTTTTGTAAGGGAAAGCCGGTGGATTGAAGACACGTGTACATATCTGTATTAATACCCTTTTGCACATGTTTATTTTTTCAGACTTTTCATTTTTATGTGCATTGCACATGTAAACTTTTAGGCTTCCAAAAAGTTTAAAAGAAAAATCAGAAAAAATATAATGTGTCTGATGGGGTTCGAACACAGGGGCTACGTCACAGCAGTGCAAGGCTTTACTAGTGAGCTACAAGTTGTTTCTTGCTGTTCTTAAACAAAATTAACTTATAAATTGTACTCAGACTTGTAAACTCCTTTCTGTACATTAAATTGAAAATTTTCGTACAGTAAATTCAGAGTCGTTATACAAAGTGAAGAAGAAAGATCAGAATAAGAAAACTGTCCTACCGAAGAGACCATGGCCATTAAAGAAGAGCCTGATTGGAGAGAACCCTTTGTAGAGTATCTCTGATACGATAAGCTACCAAAGGACAAATGTGTGAGGGTTCAGCTAAAAAAGAGAGCTCTCCGATACGTGTTTTTAAATGACACGCTATACCGAAGGTCATACGACCAGCTCTAGCTTAGGTTTCTATCCTTGGCTTAAACTCAAAAATTCATGAAGGAGGTCTATTCAGGCATCTGTAAAGCACACCAGTCTAGCCCAAGATGCGTATTCAAATCAAACTGCTAGGATATTATTGGCCCACCATGATATGAAATTGCGAAGAGCATGCGAAGCAATACTACTAAAATAAACGGCAACTTCATACATAAGTATCCCAATCCGCTACATCCTACCATAGAATCATGGCCATTCGAAATGTGGGTGTCACGCCCCGCTTCCTAGAAGACGGTAACGGCACGTAACGAGACCCGCAACGTATTTACTATGAGAAGGTCATTTCCCTTAATAAATACGTTAAGCGTATGTAAGCAATATAAGGGTAGCTTAAACAGTGGCTTACAAAAGATAACAACAACAACTGAGCGCGGAAAAAGAAACTAGCAATCTGGCTGGGTTGTGAGCTGGTCCAAATCTTCCTGGCTCAGCTCTATCTCTTCTGAATCTGGTCCTCCTGACGAACATTCTAAGGAAAAGAAACAGAGAGGAATGTCGTCAGCGAACTAGCGCTCGGTAAGTCCCCGAAAGAAATAAGTAATGACAAATGAAGGTATGTAAAATGAATAGAAACAAAGTAGTAATGAACAGGCAAGGTTTTATGTAAAAGTATTTTAATCATGTCATTCATGTATATAAGGGTAGCTATTCTAACGTGGTTGTTTGTAATTTGATAAGAAAGTAAGCGTGTATACGAGAGTAGTTCAGCTTACCCCGAGGACCAAAGATACAAGAGAGTACAAGGCTCTGTCATAACCCACAGAACAATGACACGATATATTCAAGAGGTGTTTTTTAAAGTGACCTCTCGTTCCACGACAAACGTTCCTTACCAGCTTGACCCTTATCCCCACGTATTTTATTGTATAGTTCAAGTTTATAGGTTTTGGCTGAATCCATGATTATAAGAATGCAAGTTCAGGTTCAAGTTGTATTCAGGTATTCAAGTATTCATGTCAAGTCAAGTTATATTTATGGTTCCGTCAAGTCAAGTCAAGTGTTCAAGTTCAAGTTTGGATATTTGAATTCAAGTTCAAGTGTTCAAGTTCAAGATCAAGTGTTCAAGTTTGGCTCTTGAGTTTGAGTTCAAATTAAGATCGAGTTTGTATTCAGATTCTAGGCATATCTTATACTAGATTTAATCTTGTGAATTTCTTAAGTTTGGAAAATATCGATAACCGCTGCACATAGATGGTAGGATTTGTGTCTTTTTCAAAGACGATTATCATTTGATAATTTCCACCATAAGATTACGATCTATATTTAAGGAGAGGTAAGTGGTGCATCATTTTCTCCGGCAACCCTGAAGCAATTGGCAAGAGAAGATGCCACTTAAATCAATCTGCAACCTAAATACGTAAGCTAGACTAGTATTTTGATTTCTAGGGTATTTTAGTAAAAACGTCATTTAAAAGTTATCAAGGGTTTTTAATTCATCCTAAAGCCTCGAACAAGTTTTTAATAAAATATATTGTTTAAAAAGTCAAGATTTTTGTATAAAAACGTATTTTATATTTTATGGTATTTTAGCGTAAAAATCTAATTTTAAACTTTATGGTATTTTAATGAAAACTACCACTTTTGGAAACTTGATGGTATTTTCTTAAAACTTTAATATACTCATAAAAATAGTTTTCCACCATTTGTTTTCCTTGAAAATAAGAATTTATGATTTATATAATTTTAAAGGATTTAATTTGTTTTAAAAGTCATTTTTTCTTTAAAATCGTATTTTCAATTCCTTTCGAGACCGAATTCTCCGTGAGGAGTTCTGTATCTCGCTCCACTATCCCTAGGATGTATGATAACCTGCTCCATCCACAAATGGGTTCTCTAACGAGAGTTGTAGAGGCATAATTACAAATGTTTTAAAAATAGAGATTAAAACGTATTTTATAAAGCGAGGGTATTTTCTTGGAATTGTTTCCTTTTAGAATAAAACATTGTGTCTAAAATATAATGCTATGAACCATCGTGTATGTGAGTGGGGTAGGTCGTTACCCCATGAATTTTCTATAGGTATATATAGCGATAAAAGGTACATGCAAAGTTCATGGTATTTTTGTGTAAAATTAGATATACGTCTATTTGACAAAAAACTCTAAACATGTGCAAAGTTAATTAGATGAACACTATTTTAAGGTTGCTGTAAAGGAGTATTGTGATTTATTTAGCATGATAATGGTAATAAAATTATTTTAAAGAGATTGTTAAAAAGCTAACTCCACTTTTTATCGATATCGTTTTTAAGAAGAGTTTGAGATGAAAAGATAGAGAGAGAAGAGGAAAACGAAGGGACTTACGGTTGCACAATTCAAAAAGTGAAGAGGATGCCTCTGTTAGTAGAACCGAGACTAAGAGATATGGAAAGATCGATCGATCGCTGCTCCAACTTGAGCAACTCCACTTGACTAGGCTTAACTCTTTTGAACTTGGAAATTTATTGAGGATTTTGAGAGAGTTTTGCCAGAGATTTCTGAATAGGGCAGAGCTACGAGATGTGGTGGTATTTATAGGGATGAATATAAGTATAGGATGAATTAAAAAGAAATAAAAATTAGATTAAAGAGAGTGTTAATGGGTAGATGAAAGGGCGTACTTCTATCTGTTTAATTGCAGAGAAAACAAATAGGAAAAGGGAGTAGAAGGGAGTCAAAAAATATGCACGGACGAAGCACGGGGGCAAGTGGACAAAATCCAACCGTCAGTGGCGGCTAATTGGCCGCTCTATTGCGGCCACGTGTCTCGAGATTCGTGCCCAGTGTATTAATTCATGTTAACTTCTCATTTCTCCAGTTTGTTTTCTCTAAACTTTTTTTTTCTCCGTATAAAGCACGTGCAACTCTTGGGCTTCCGAAAAGTTAAAAAGAAAAATTTTAAAAATAATTGTGGCTGATGCGATTCCAACACGCGGGCTTTGCCACAGCAGTAAAGAGTATTAACCAGTGAGCTACAAGTTGTTTTTTGCTTTTATTGAACAAATTTAACTTATAACTCCTAGTCAGGTTGAAATACACTTTTCTATACATTGACTGTGTTACAATTGTACAGGGATATCTAGTCGTTATAGTGGGGCACCGACATAGTTGGCTCAATCGATCTTCCGTCATCCAAAGGACACGGGTTTATATTGGTTGCAACGGAATACTTCTCCAGATGGGCTGAAGATGTCCCTTTAAAAAAATCAAGACAGGAGATGTCTTGACATTCTTCCAACATAATGTTCTATACCGTTTTGGCATACTAAGGTGGATCATTTTTTATAACGGACCCTCCTTCAAGAGCTTCAGAGTCTCAAGGTTCGCCTCTGAGCACAAGATAGACTAGAGATATTCCTCTATCTATAATTCAAGAGTCAATGGGCCGGTCGAAGCCTTCAACAAAACACTATGCAAGCTTTTAAAAAAACGCTTCGGCTAACAAAAGAGAATGGGATTTCAAGCTCCACGAGGCGCTGTGGGCGTATCATACCACACACCGCACTCCAACACAATCTACCCCATACTCGCTACTTTCCGGGGTGGAAGCATTCCTCCCCCTTGAAGTAGAAATCCTAAGCTTAAGAATGGCTGTCCAGCACAGTCTGACAGAAGAGGAAAATGCTCTCTTTCAGTTTGAAGAGCTCGATGTGCTAGAAGAAAAGAGACCCGTTGTACAACAAAATCTGGAGTTGTACCGAACCCAAATGTCACGTGCTTACAATAAAATGCCGCATCTCCGCATCTTCAAAAAAGGCGAATTGGTGCTTGTCCTCAAAAGGTCAATCATTCGTAACCGACATGCAAAGGGAAAATTTGAACAAAATTGGGAAGAGCCATACGTCATCGAAAATGTGTATGGCGGAGGATCCTACCGGTTGATAAGCACCGAAGGAAATAGGCCCATGTCGCCCATCAATAGCTGATATCACAAGAAATATTATGCATGAATGCTCCAAATCGTGGATAAACTAATCTCAAATAGCCCGCAAAGAATGCGCCAAAACTTCTAAATAAGGAAATCAAACCTAATTTACCCCTAAGTCGTTAAACTAGGAACAAATGACCCCTAAGTCGTTAAACTGGAAATAACAGATGACCCCTAAGTCATTAAACTATGAACAAAAATCCTCCAAAGGCAAATGACGAGTCACTCCTGGCACTTGTACTTCTGTGTTAGCGGTGCTGATGCCGACCAATAACCCAAATCTCAAATCCTTCAAAAGTAAATGATGAGTCGCTCCTGGCAGTTGTGCTTCAGTGCTAGCGGTGCTGATGCCGACCAAGAACCCAAATTCTAAACCCTCAAATTCCAAGTCCCCACTCGATAGTATTTCGAAGCTCAAAAAGTCTTACAAAATGATATCGGAGCAGATCAAATCAAATCAAATCAACCAAGTCAAGTATCGACCGTCCACGTCGTAAAAGGGGCAGTATCGACTGTCCACGTCACAAAAAGGGCAGTATCGACCTCCACGTCGCTAAAAAGGAATCAAGTCATGTATCGACCATCCACGTCGCAGAAATGGCAGTATCGACCATCCACGTCGCAAAAAGGGCAGTATCGAATGTCCACGTCGCAAAAAGAACAGTATCGACCTCCACGTCGCTAAAAAAGAACTAAGTCAAGTATTGACCGTCCACGTCTCAAAAAGGGCAATATCGATCGTCCACGTCGCAAAAGGGCAGTGCCAACCTCCAAAAAACGGGAACCAAATCAACTCAAACTCTCTTCGAAAGAAGATCCATCAATTTCATGCACACGACCCATATATTTGGTGTGCATTTTTTGATGGGGCACTTTGTTGGGTCAAAAATTACGCCCTTCAACCAAAAATAAAAAGTCAAAGTCAACCCGAAGACCGGGCCCAACCCAAGTCAAGTGGGTGGGCCTAAACCAAAGTCAAGTGGGCCCGAGCCCGGCCCGAGCCAGGTCCAAGTTCAAGCATGGGGGCTGGCCTCATGCAAAGAAAAAATAAATAAAAATGTAATAGATAGATTTAATATGTAATAAGTAGAAAGTTAATGTAAAAGGAACATACAAAAAGCCAATTTTTGTAAAGCCCAAGGCCTATAGCGCAAAAGATGTGCACATATGTAAAAGAATGTGCAAAAAACCAAAATTGTAAAGCCCAAGGGGCTATGTGTAAAATGTAAAGGCTATAAAAGCCAAGTATATGTGGAAATAATAACATCCATTCTCTCTCAATCTTTCTAGGGTTTTGAGCCTCCACCAAAAGAGACAAGTTTTTCTCTCTTCTTCTTTTTGAAGAGAGATCCAAAGGGAAAGGGAGTTCTTTTTGGATCTCTCTCATCTCCTCTATCTATTTCTTCCCAAATATAACCCATTGAAAGAGAACCAATCACTTGAAGAAGAAACTCATCTCAAAAGTCCAAGATCCAAGATTAAGACCAAGACCAAGACCAAGAAAAGGTGCAAGCTTTCTTCATCAATGTAACGTCTCTGTTTTGTTTATACCATAATAAAATTTTCATATTATTTTCCTTCATATCTTCGTATATATTTTAGTATTTCTTTTGAAGGAAAAGTTTGGTTTAAGTAATTCTAAATTTAAATATGATTTTTAGTATTTTTGAATATTTATTTTAGTAAGTGGATTTTAGAAAAAGAATTATTTAAAAAATGATTTCTTAACCAGACCTTGGCCCAAAGGGCCCAAGCCCAAAACTTATTTCCTTTTATTTAAACCAAAATAATTTTTGATTTTTTATTAATGATGATTAAATTTGTTTTGATTGTTCTTAATTTGTATTAATTGTATTAATTTTCATTAACTGTGTAATTAATTGGTTTGTTTTTAAAATCAATTTCAAAACCCAACCAAACCCTAACTTATTTCTTTTCCCTCCAAACCCCATCTCCTTCTCCCTCTTCCTTCTCCTCATGCCAACCCGAGCCCCCATGACACCATGGCCGAGCCTTCTTCTTCTTTTTCGACTTCACATTTTTCCTTTTCCTCCTTCCTCCCTCCAAACCCGCAACAACCAAGCACCCAGCACCAAAAGCCCACCTCCTTCTTCCTCATCCCAATCATCGCCGACGGAGACCCGATCCACGAGCTCCCGAAATCGCACAGGCTGCCCCCAGGCCTCCTCCTAAAATCAGTCGCCAACTTCTCCTTCGATCCATCCACCTCCTTCCTCGTTGCTCGCCTCGACAAGGCATGCTTTGTCAAATACGACAGCATCGCCTATTTCGACCAGGTAGTCACCAGAAACCTAAGCTACGACCAATTGAGGGGTGTCGATGGGTTCAAGCAAGAGGAGCTCTTCATTGGCTCCCAGTGAAAGGGGTCTTCAACATGAACCTTGGATCTGGCGCCATCCTGTTCAATATCGGCCTCGCCCATAAGCAGCTCTACATGAGCTTGTTCGAGACACCACCTGAATGTAACGCCGATGGGTTCATCGAAGGTGAGTTTGTGCTAAAGTTTTGATCTTGATGCCTTTTTATGATTTTTGATTGGAATTATTTGATGGGTGATTAGTCAAAAATATTGCACATTTGTATGAAATTTTTTCTTACTATTATTAATAACTAAAAGATGTTAATTGTAAATAAAGAAAGAATATATGTGGGTTTATTTGTAAAAAAATTATTATCATATGTTTATTCATTTATAATTAATATAATTAGGGAAAATATATGCATATAATATTTAAATAAAATATTATTAATTAAAATATGCATATCATGTCAAATATTCCTAACGATATTCTTAAGATATCATATCATATAAATGTTTCGAATAATATCTCAAAAATAACAAATGCTACTAACAAGATGAATTTGAGATATTGTGCAGGTATTAGCTCAGGTCTGAAATCTAAGTAGGAGATCCACGTCAAATCGGAATATAAAATCGAATCTGCCAAATATTAGAAGCAAATTGAAGAATCTAGCAACGACAGAGACTAAGAGCAATATTTTCAGAATCTTTATATTAAGAGGATCTCCAAATATCGAGAGAAAAAGCCAGAAAAAATCCTAAGTCACAAACCCACAATATGGTGGCGGATCCACGGTCAATAAAGGGCAGGGGTGGCGGTTCCGCGGTCTGAAGTCAGCCTTTGGATGTGGAAATTTAGGGGCATGATCGTAATGTCACCTACTCCAATATGGAATCTAGGGTTTCTTGTTTTAAAGACTATATAAAGGACCGATAGCTGTCTATCAAAAACAATTCAAGATCCCAAATTCAAAAGTTCAATTCAAGAGAGAGATCTACAAGCAAAACTAGGGTTGTAATCTACCTTTTTTAAGAAGAAATTTTGTAATACAATAGTTGATAAATAAAGATAGTCTTTTATTTTAATTCTTTTCACATTTACTTTACACATTACTTTTCTGCATTACTTTTCGCATTACTTTTCCGCATTAGTTTTCCACATTACATTTAGCATTGCTTTTTTGATTTTAAATATGGTTTCATTCATCTTCCATCTCTCTTTTACTACACTAATAACCATAAGCGAGTAATTTCTTGATTGCTGGGATTTGTAGGATAGGGTAGAATAATGGATGAAAAATCCCTTAATTTCTTTTGATGTTTTAATGTTTATAAAGCTTAGCAAAATAAATGTTAACTTTCTTATCGGACGCGTTATCAATTAATGATAGCCACGACCACGATTTGAGATTAGTTAATACTTGTTTTGTTAAGGGCTTGAGATGAATAAAGATCAATGGAAGGACAAGGAGCAGTAGTGGGAAACCCTAATTCCCTCCAAGAACCCTAATCCACATTCATTGCTATCTCTCTAGTTTTAAACAATTAAAAAATAAAAAGAATCATTTCTAAATCTTCATCCATTAACTACTATGTCCTATAAATCCTACAAGCCTTTCTACTATAAAATTTTCTACACATCTTAATTTAAAATGACAAACATCTCACTTTTCTTCTATCAACTCGTCTAAACCAAGATAAGAAATTCACAATTTTCCTGCGGACGACCCGTACTCATCGCGGCTAGCTATTTGCGACACCATCTTGATTGCGGTTATTTACAACATACATACACACACCTTTTCGCAACCAATTAAATGGCGTCGTTTTCCTTCCATTGATCTCTCTTTAAATTGATGGGTGGATGAATGTATGAATGAGGGTTTTCCACTGCTGCCCCTTGTCCTTCCATTTGATTCAAGAAAGTGGACTGAGGGTTCGAGCCTAGTAGAGAACGGAATTAGGGTTTTCCACTACTGCCCCTTGTCCTTCCATTTGATTCAAGGAAGTGGACTGAATGTTCGAGCCGAGTGGAGAACGGAGGAAATTAGGGTTTTCCACTACTGCCCCTTGTCCTTCCATTTGATTCAAGAAAGTGGACTGAGGGTTCAAGCCTAGTAGAGAACGGAGAATAGGCTCGGAAGAAGATGTTGGATTAGACGAAATAAGAGTAGAAGTAATAGTCGGGGTGTCATCTAACTCATCAACTTTTTCACCAATATGGTTGTTCAGTACTCTTCCCGATCTCAACGTAGTTACGGTACTCATGCTATGATTTTGTTGGTTAAGGACGATATTTGCGCTTTATGAGTGGTCGGGATTTGGTAGAGGTTGAGATGGAAGTTTCCCTTTCTCTCTCTCACTCATCGATGCAAAAGAAACTCGAAGTTATGGAGAGCAAATTCTCTTCAGCCTCCCTAAACCAAGTTACTCTCTCCAAAACAGTGTGTGGTTGCTGTTTTGACTCATCACATTTAACAGAAGAATGTCCTTTGAATCCTCTATCTCAAGGTCAAGAATAAACCAATACTGCTTTTCAGCAACGACCTAGAAACGATCCTTATTCATCCACATATACTCAGGGATGGAGGAATCATCCTAATTTTGCTTGGAACCAAAACCAAACTCAAACTCCAAATCAGTTCCCAAACCAAAATAACTATCAAAGTCTTCCCCTAGAGCAACAACAGCCACCACAACAAATTCAGCAGCCCTTTCAACCGCAATCTTTCCAAAATCCGGCCAACAACTTTGCCCCTTATAATAATTCATTCCAACCACAGACTAATATTCCAACGGCCGGTACCGATAAAATCTCTACACTCGAAAGAACCTCAGAAATGTTTATTAAACAATCCGCACAAACGTCGGCTAATTTAACATCTTCTATCCAAAATCTAGTGCAACACACTGCTTCCCACGGTGAAAACATAAAATCGATCGAAGCACAAATTACACAGTTATATACCGTGATGAGTGAGAGAGAGAAAGGGAAACTTCCATCTTAAGCTCTACCAAATCCCGGCCACTCACAAAGCGCAAATATCGTCCTTAACCAACAAAATCATAACGTGAGTGATGTACCTACGTTGAGATCGGGAAGAGTGCTGAATAACCTTGTTAGCGAACAAGTTGATGAGTTAGATGACGCCCCGACTACTACTTTTACTCCTATTTCGTCTAATCCAACGTCTTCTTCCGAGCCTATTCTCCGTTCTCCACTAGGCTCGAACCTTCAGTCCACTTCCTTGAATCAAATGGAAGGACAAAGGGCAGTAGTGGAAAACCCTAATTCTCTCCAAGCGGGAATTAGGGTTCTTGGAAGGAATTAGGGTTTTCCATTACTTCCCCTTGTCCTTCCATTGATCTATCTTAATTTAAAACGACAACAATCTCTCCTCTCTTTTATCAACTCATCTAAAATAAAAAAGAAATTCACGTTTCCCTGCGGACGACCCGTACTCATTGCGGCTAGCTATTTACGATACCGTATTGATTGCGGTTATTTACAACATATACACAGATAACACCTTCTTCGCAACCAATCAAATGACGTCGTTGCCGGGGAAACGGTCGTAATTATTTTTCTTATTATTCGGGTTGATTTCTTATAAAATCCAGAAAAATAAAATAAAAGAGAACCAAAACCGCATTTTGTGTTTTTAACGATTCTTTTGCGAGTTTTGCAAGGATATCTGGAGTAATTGGAGCAAGCCAACAGATATTTAGAGACTTTCAAATTGGACCAGAGGAATATTGGAGTGCTCTGAAGAAGTTTAAAGAGAAGAACTTGTCAAGAGGTGGCAGAACCGCGACCTAAGGTTGCTTTTAGCGGCAGAAGCGCGGCCCTATTGAAGAGTTGGCCCCCAAACTTTTCTGATATTCTCCTATCGCCTTCCTTTCTCCTCTAAAGCTCCAATAAACTGTTTTTACCTACAGGATTCTTTGTAAATAGTGCCGCTAAAATAATCTTTTTGCGTATTTTGATTTTGGGTTGTTTTGCATATTTAAAACGGACATTAAGGGGCAATATACCCAAATTCAGATTAGGTAGAGATCTCATCACCCTTCCTAGGCCTCACAAATCACAAACGAGTATACTATCACCCTACATTAATAAAAAATATCTAGACCAAGCCTCTAAAGACATTCGCGCTCAATTAGGACAAAGGAGGGTCGTGGGTAATCTATTGCTTATCCACATTTCTCTTGTGGTGTCTAGGCAAGTGTGACTAAGAAAAGTGGTTACTTAATTAGGCTCACTATTTCGGTGATTCGTATAGCGGATACCTCCCACTTACCTGGCACTTATCTAGCCGCAAGATTGATAAGGAGGTGGTAGAGGATTGATCTTACGTATTGTCCTTTGGAAGTCTAGAAGCAGTCTAGTGACTTGACCTAAGTGACCCTAGCTCTAGGGACTGATCATGCATTTTTTGATTGGTTTAGTCAAGCCTCATATTCCCTGATTATAAAATCAGGAGTTACCTCAATGAGGCATTACGTGTTCACACGTTAACAAAGGTCACGTGTTGACACGTGACGTCTTTACAGAATTAAAATCTGTCAAGAAGAAGTATAAACAAGCGGCTGAGGAAATGACTTAATTGAGGGTCACGTGCCCGCACGTGACCAGGGGTCACGTGCCCGCACGTGACAGGCTTTGAAAGCCTTACAGTTTAATAGAATTAAATTCTAAATTCCCTTAAATCTTTCCAAATGGAAAAGGGTTATGGGGAACCGTTGGATTAAAAATCCAGGGGTGATTAAAAATCACCAATTTATGGAAAAATCTTAGACAAGGAAAGATTTCCCTGAATCTCACCGAAAATAACAAACAGAATATCTTTGGATTGAAAATCCAACGGTGAATAAAATTCACTGAATGATCTAAAGGATCATATTAATTATGAAAAAAAACAAAATCTTTCAATGAAAGATTTATAAAACAAATTGATTCTTTTCCTTCTCCTATAAATAGGAGCCAAGAGGAGGAAAAGGGAAGATTTTTTTGGGAGATTTAGAATTTTGATATCTTGAAAATTCAGAGAGAAAAGAAAGGAGAATTTAATTCTCAGCAAAGAAAACTCTAAGTGAGAAAAGAAAGGGAATCAAAACTTCAAAAAGAGAATTTAATTCTCAAAATCTAAGAGTTTAACTCTTCTGCAGAAAGAACTTAGTTCTTCCTCTAGTTGAAGATCTGCAGAAGCAAATCTCAACATAGGTTGAGAATTTAATTCTCATCGGGTTAAGATTTTGCCATGCAGATCCAAGACTTAGAGGGAGGATTGAGTTCAGAGAATTTAATTCTCCCCAAATTTATAGGAATTTAATTCTTTCATGACAAAATTAGGGTTTAACCCTATATGAGAATTTAATTCTCCTAAGATTATAGGAATTTAATTCCTTCAAGATGGACAAAACTAGGGTTTAACCCTAATTGAGAATTTAATTCTCTAAAATTCACAGGAATTTAATTCCTCCTAAAAATGAAATTAGGGTTTCACCCTACACAAAGAATTTGATTCTTTTACATATATGGGAATTTAATTCCTCTAAAGAAAACTAGGGTTTAACCCTACATAAGAATTTAATTCTTTCAAAATGGGGATTTAATTCCTCCAAAGTCATAATCAGGGTTTAACCCTACAGAGAATTCAATTCTTAAAAAAAATAATAAAGAGACTTAAAAGATCTCCATGCATGCAAAGAACCAAGGTCACGTGTCCCCACGTGACCCTTGAAAAGATCCCTGAAGAAAAGAAGCTTTGAGGCAATGCCTCACGTGCTCCCACGTGACTTCCAAAACGCAGAAAGAAAAAGCAAAGGAAATGAAGGCATTGGGCGCTCTCACGTGTTACCACGTGACCCCTTGGCAAACGCTTTAACAGTCAGCGCATAAATCCCCATCATGTGTCAACACGTGATGCTCAAAATAAAAATATAAAAAGTGTTTAACACTTAATTGCAGAATGAAGAAAAAGGAATCTGGTCCCACCTTTGGGCGCCTTCACGTGTCCACAGGTGACCCCTTTTTCTTTAGTGTTTAACACTAATTCGAGAGCTTTATTCCCAGTGTTTAACACTGATTATCTTTTAGTGTTTAACACTAATTTGAAAATCTTATTTCCAGTGTTTAACACTGTTATTTTCTAGTGTTTAACACTAATATGGGATTCTATATTTCTAGTGTTTAACACTGATGGTCTTTTAGTGTTTAACACTAATTTGAGAGTTCTGTCTACAGTGTTTAACACTGTTGTTCTTTAGTGTTTAACACTACTTTTAGCCAAATTGGCTAATTTTCCAGAGGCAAAAGTCCCTCCTCCAAATGAATCTCAAAATTGAGGAAATCAAAGATGAAAATGTTTAACATTGCTGAATAATATGGGCTTGAACTCAGACAAATGTCTAATGGACCAACAGAGAGTCAACACTTCAAACTTAATTGGACTTATCCCAAATAGGCCATAAGTCCTCAATTCAGACTTAACTGAGCTAATGTGCTCATAATATAATTAATTGGTCTTAGTTCCAAACTGGGCTACAGATCATTTAATCCACCTTGGTTCAAGGGTACATCTCTTCACTCCTTTGATATTTGTCGTTGTAATTCCTCAACGTGTTCAAAGAGGTGACGAGTCCCAACAACCATACATTTCACGGATGGTGGGGTCCTTAAACTCATGGACTATGATGTCTTTAACCTCGACCGTGACGTCTTAAAACTAATATCGGACTGTAGGGTCCTTAAATTCACGGACTATGATGTCCTTAACCTCGACCGTGATGTCTTAAAACTAATATCGGACTGTGGGGTCCTTAAACCCGTGGACTATGATGTCCTTAACCTCGACCGCGATGTCTTTAAACTAATATTGGACTGAAATTTTCTTAAACTAACAATGGACCGAGATGTCCTTAAACTACCAATGGACCGTAATGTCCTTAAACTAATCGACCGCAATGTCACTAAACAAAACAATAGAGCCCAATTGCTCTCTTGTCGGATCTAAACGATTCCGTTAAGTTGATCTTAGTCTAAAATTAGACTAACGTATCCTTAACAAACATTTAAGTTGATCTTAGTCTCAAATGAGGCTAACATATCTTTAAACCCAAACCCCCAAACCCAAATCTAAGAAAGATATAGATTTGGACTAGTCCACGCCCTACGGACGACAACATAACTTAGTCTCCGTATACAATCCACGGGAAACCAAACACAAAACAAACACTCACGACACGAAGTGACCATATGGAGAAGGAGAAAGTTGTTACCGCGATGCGGTAGCGTAATTAACTACAGGGGCTTGTGCCTGCAGGGAAGAGCGTCCCCACAATCAAAAACCCCTCAAACGAGTGGGAATCTGATGAAGTCTGTTACATCGGCCGCATCCGTTTAAACCTTCGATACATGATGCCATAAATCAACTTGGCACCTTCGGAGAGGTGGACAGATAGCACCAATTAGCATCTGCCCCGAAATTCAGGCAAGACGTTCGCCGCGTCTCTGTCGCGTCTTTCGGAGGAGAACTGATTCCGGCACGCCCGGTGGGACCTTTTCCTTTTTCCACTCCACACTTCGTGCGTCGTGTTCGTGAACCAATCGCGGTTTGCTAATGGTTTCCCTTGGGTTTCGAGGTACTAAGACTTGGCATTTTTCTCGGTGCAGAAAGCGAAGGATCAATAGCGTCCACTTGTGCAAAGTGTTCCAACTGCAGTTCCAACTCCCGCTCCGCCTCATCTGGAGGCATAGCTTACGGGCCCCAAGCGGCTTCCCTGTTCACAATGCCGGTGGAACAGGTCACTCAAGCCACCACAGGATTGTTTTTCGAGACCATGCTCCCGCCAACGAGCTTCACCGCTCCTGTGCCAACGCCAGAAGCTCCCAAGAAGTCGGTCTTCGATCGGCTTACAACTACTGCGGTCCCTCTCAACGGGTCGTCCAGCTCCAGCGTCTCGGTCTTCGCTAGATTGGGCCAAAGTTCAGGTGGGCCCATGATGAAGCCTGCACCTCAAGAAAAGCTTATTCCGAAAAGAGTAACCAACCCTGCTCCTGAAGTCATCAAGGTGGCTTCTCCTACCAAAGGGTCAGTTTTTACAAGACTGGCTATTCCGGCTCCCACCACGGTTCCCGTCCCTGCTCAGAAGTCTGTTTTTGACCGGTTGGATACCGCTTCTCAACGGACATCAGTCTTCAAGAGGCTAACGCCAGCAACAGCCCCTAACCTGGATAGGGGGCAAGACAAAGTCGTCCCCATCACTGAACCAACCCCAACAGCTCGACACGCTCGACGTCGTCACTGGCGCCGAGTGAGGAAGGATAGGGACAACTCCCCCTCTGGGCTAACTCCACCAGCTCCAACGATGGAAATTAATGTTGCTGTTCCAACCGGGAACAGTTTTGAGCTGCTGAATAACGTGCGCAGGAACTCACCTACCGCCGTACTGAAAAGATCTCCGCCACCAGTGGAGACTGTCACAGAAATAAAGCCGGAGCAGTCCCCTCAACGGCTGTCTTCCAAAGTTTACAAAATTTAGCGACAAGTCCGAGAGTCGGTGGTTGATCAAGACTATCCCCGTCGGCAGAAGAAGCTGAAGGTCCGACAGGAAGAAAACCGTCCTGATAAGCCACAGAAGGTGACGGCTACTTGGGTGCCCACTACAATGAGCCCCTCAACTTCAACCGTCCATAAGAGGAGAAGGCCGGAGAGAATCCCTATGCCTGCGACAAATGTCAAAGGCACAGAGCCCAAACGCCCTAAGTCTGGGGGCATGGTGATGCATACCGTCTATATGGCATCTAGAAAAGAGGATAGCCGTATTTCCACAGGTCGTCGACCACTCACGCGATCGGTGATAAAATCCTAAGAGCAACAGCAGAAGCTTCAGGAAATGCTGACTACGATGGCCGCACTCACGAGATCGAAAACAAACCCAGAGGCATCCTCGGAGCAACACCGTGAGCAGGAAACTGATGCCGAATTCCTTCGGAGGATGCTTGAGAAGAAGGACAAAGAGGCTGCAGAACAAGCGGCCAATATAAAGCAAATGGCCCTTCTATTCCAAGATATGGTGGGCATGATGATCCAACCGGATCCCCCAGCCGAAGATCCTCCGGTAATAATTGAAGATGATAAAGGAGAAACATCGAATTCTCTGTCGGCTCTGTCAACAGCCAAGGAGGAGACAATCTCTAAAGCTGCCCTAGATGACTATATTGCTCAGCAAATAAGAGTTCACCAGGCAAATGAAGCGGCTGGACAAATTGTTAAAACTAGGCGACCGTATCCAGGCTGGTATGATTAGATAATGTACCCGCCGGGCTACATGATCCCTAAATTCCATGTGTACAAGGGGACAGGAAATCCCCATCAACATGTCGCTCAGTTCAGGGCTCTCTGTGGCAATACTGGTGGCGATGACAAGATTTTGCTCCGCCAATTCATCGACAGCTTATCGGAAACGGCGTTTGAGTGGTACTCCGAACTCCCAAACGACTCCGTCGAAACTTTCGCAGAAATAGAGTTGTTGTTCACCCAGTGATTCGCAAGTGCCAGTGAACGCACCCCAATAACGGCATTGATCAATGCCAGGGTGAAGCCGAGCGAGACGTGGGTTCAGTACGCGATCCGATGGAGGAATCTGCGGTCGAAGTGCGAACAGCGCATCGAAGAAACACCAGCGGTGGGCATGTTCGTGGGCACCCTAGACCCTCATGCAACTATTTCACAGTTCATGATGTTCTTCAAACCGACCACGTTTCAGGCTCTAATCAACAAGCTAGCCCAAATGGACCATATGGGTCACAGACCGTCTCCTCCGAAGCCGGAGCTGCGGACCGAAAAAGGTAAATGGAAGGCGACCTTCATTGCGAATACCCAACAGCAGCCCAGTACCCCTAAACTGACGGATCAACTGGAAGAGAGACGACGCTATTATAATGAGAAAATGAAGCGTCCTTATTCGTTCCCTTAGGACAAAACGAAGAGGCTCTTCGAGCTGGCGATGCGCAACAGGCTTATCAATTTGCCGAATCCAAAGCGACCATTGCAACCCGGGGAAGCGAATAATCCCAATTATTGCCCGTACCACCAAACTGTAAGCCATCCAATCGAAGATTGCTTCGTCTTTAAGGGATGGATCGAGGATTAGTACCTATAAGGCAAGTTTGCGCTGTCTGAGAAGTGGAAAGTAAATCCACCACAACCGCACACTCCTAAGAAGACAAATACGCTGGGGGCAACGTGCACTTTTGTTGAAGAAGCTCCATGGGAGGTGGCTCTTTCGGCTAAAACCAAAAGGATGCTGAATGATCTCCAGACATACCCGGCGATCAGGTGGAAGAATCCGCTGGAACCCCAGATTATCGAAGGGATACTGAAGCCGTGCCCAACTCCAAAGATTGGTGGTGATAGCCAAAATGCTCACACCCAGCCGTCGAAATCTTTAAAAAAGAAGAAGAAATCCAAAAAGCCCGTGAAGCCTGGAGACAAGCGCACGGACCTGCAGAAACAGATCGACGCACTGGAAGAGTATAACCAAAAGGCGCGGACTCCAATCACGCTCCAAGAGTTTCTCGCCCACGTCCTTGAAGACGGAGGTGATGGAGAAGAATCGTCGGACGAATCTGAGGATCATGTAGCAAGTTGCCATATGATCTCTCACTCGTCTACAGACGATGAAGAAGCTCCTTACATAGAGAAACTGGGGGTAATTCCCGAACCGGAGCTTCCAGGGCCATCAGATGAAATGATCGACGCATTCCTAAACGAAGCTCTTTCGAAAAGCAAAGCTGATCGAGAGCGTGAGATGGCCATATTTGAGAAATCCAAACGCCGGCGGCTGGACGAAAGAGTTGAAACACTCCCGCCGGATCAAAGTACATCTGTCACGAACAAAAACAAGTCCAAGATGAAGAAAAGGTTTGCTAAAACCATATCAATGGGGATGAAGCTGCCATCCTCCGAAGCGAACGCTCTTGGTGAAGGAGAAACACATCCTAGCTATTGTCTATATCATCGAAAGATTTCGCACCCCACCGAAGAGTGCAACGCTTTTACAAGATGGTGGCAGGGATATGTTGCTCACCGACAGCATTTCAAGTGGATGAAACGCAAAACTCGTCGGGAGCAAAGAAGTATGACCGAAGAGCATAAAGGAACTACTAGCAACTGTCGTGTGGTCAACGCTGGGGGATCGCAAGTCCTCACCTTCGGAAGTGACTCCGACGAAGAGATGACTCTTGGCCCTCTCTTCAAAGAATCCATCTCGGGGAAAGAGGAAGAGTCGAAGACCTGTGAAAATATCCAGCTGCGCAATCGTACACTGCCGAAAAGAATCTCGGACCCATAAACAGAAAAGATAAGGGAAAAGAAAAGGTCTCTGAGGATATCGCCCTAGATAATCAAGTCATGAAAGAGATGACCGCCAAGGACCCGCCAAAGAAAAGTAAGGTGGACTACAACGTTTTGGCGCACTTGAGGTAGTTACCCTCACAGCTCAGCATTCTTGACGCCATTTTACTATCAGAAGAAGCAAGAGATTCATTGATCAAGGCGCTACAAGAGCCAGAGCAATTCCAAGCTTTCCTCGCCGAAGAAAGGATGAGAGACGAGCTGGAAGAAGTACACACGGCCGATATCACCTTCGGCGATGAAGATCTCCTCCTTGGGACGTGTGAACATAATCGTCCCCTTTACGTCTCCGGATACTATCATGATATTAAGATAGGCAGAATCCTGGTCGACAATGGGTCATCCGTTAATCTCCTCAACGTGCGAGTGTTGAAGGAAATCTGCATGAGTGTTCAGCACCTCGCTCGTGATAAAATCACCATCTCCGGCTTTGACTCCCAGTCATCACGGACTCTCGGGTCCGTGATACTGACGTTGCGCTTCGGGCTGCTCGTCACCGATATCAAGTTTCACGTCATTGACTCCAAGACATGCTACAATGCTTTGCTCGGCCGGCCTTGGTTACACGAGTACAACATCATCCTTTCTACATAATATCAGTGTATGAAATACTTTAAGGATGGTCTCGAGTACACTGTGACAAGGGAGTTGAACCCATTATCCGTGAACGAAGTCCGAAAATACGAAGATGCAAAATACTTCTTACCAGATTTCGAGGACACGGAGAGATGTCACAAACCGAAGGACAAAGCTATCATCACTATTTCAGTCTTCGGGAGTGATACGGAGGAGGAAGAAGAGATAGTTTATCCAGGGCCGCCACAACGCAACAACCCGGGATCGTCCGCCCCTATGTTGATTTTCGGCAGCGACTCGAAAGACGAGGTTAACGCTATATTTTCCGCTCGGCCATCAATACAAGCCTTCGCTGGCAATAATCAGAGTTTGCAAATCACCATGCTTCCACAAGAGCATTACAAAGAGCTCGATACACTTGAAACTTGTAGTGTGCAAGAACTGCAGACATTCTACGTCCCTCCCAGGCGAAGAGATGAAAAGGTGATCCTATTCTACCAATTCGAGAAGACCAAAGTGGAAAAGGAAATCTGGCACATTGCCGATTCTACGCTTGACAGGCTCCAGCCCATCCGTCTGCCTAGATATTACATGGAAGGCTTGAAAAGGATATTGAAGCGCCAAGGGGTACCCTTCAGACAAACTACTCGACAAGCTCGACTCTACAACAGGATTTGGGACATCCCCGGGACTCAACGAAAGCTGCCCAACGGGAGAATGGAAACAGTCGGGCTCGGATATACCCAATCCAGGAAATGGGAACGAGTCCATGGTAGCTACGTCATATATGACTTCGATGAAGAAGAGGACACCCTATTAAAAGACGCTGATCCTGAACCAAAACAAGATCCGGTCATCAAAGCACCGAGTCTGTCATTTGAAGAACGAATGGACAGGCTAGTAAGGGAAGTGGGTCAAAAGATCCGAGATGACCATAACCGCGAGATGGCCATTTACGAAAAAGCCAGGACACAGCGCCTCTTTCAACAGGCCGTGGAGAATGGCAATGCTCTTCCTTATCAACCCGTTATACAAAAGGCCCGACGCGGAGGAAAAAATAAGTCAAAAAGCAGGAAAAGCATTCGAAAGCGCCGAAGCGGGACCAAGAAGCCACACGATCGGGAATCGAGCAATCCGGACTCGTCTCTTATAAAAAAAGATGAGTCGAGCATACTCTTTTCCCCAGAACAAAACAGGGAAGATACTTGATCTTGCCATAAAACATCGAATGATTACGCTTCCGGTGTCCAAACACCCCGAGCAAGCCAACGAGATCTCTCACCCAAACTACTGCTCTTATCACCGAGCGATAGGACATCCTCTCGAAGACTGCTTCACCTTCAAGAATTGGGTCGAAGACCAATATCAGCTCAGCAAGTTCGCTCTATCCAGCAGTTGGAGGATAAATCCGCCACAGAAGAACGAACCAAAAGTCGTGCATAGAGCAAGAGTAGAGCCAGATCAATATCGGTCTTGGAAGCGAGCTCGTACCTGTCATGTGATAACGCTATCAGAAGAAGAGCCTGAGGATAGGGATGACCTCCCCTGGTGCTTCGAAAACGATGATGACGAAGTGATCTCAGAGTTTCTACCGGCGCCAAAAGAGCTGGAAGATGGAATACATACCACTGCAGATAACCTTAAGAAAATTGATTTGGGAACGGCAAGTGACTCGCGACCGACATTCGTCAGTGAGTTGTTGTCTGAAGAAAGGGTGGCTACGCTAAAAGACGTGCTCATGCACCATAAAGATTGCTTCGCATGGAACTATTCCGAAATTCCAGGATTAGATCCAGAGATTGTTGTGCACAAATTGGCGATATCTCCGGACGTCAAGCCGATCAAACAAGCACCGAGAAGAATGCGGCTCGAGCTTGAGATGAGCATCAATGCTGAGGTCAAGAAACTAATCGACTTCGGTTTTATCCAAGAGGTTCAATATCCTGATTGGATCGCCAATATCGTTCCGGTGATGAAGAAAAATGGGACAGTACGCATATGTGTGGATTTTCGGGATCTCAATAAAGCCTGCCCGAAAGACGACTTCCCAGTACCAGTCACTGAGCTGATGATAGACAATACGTCCACTCATGAGGTTTTCTCCTTCATAGACGAATCATCAGTATACAATCAGATAAAGATGCATCCCGAGGACCAGAAGCATACCGCTTTCCGGACCCCCTTAAGTATATTCTGCTACAAGGTGATGCCTTTCGGTCTAAAGAACGCTGGTGCCACCTATCAGAGGGCCATGACGAAGATCTTTGATGACCTCATACATGAAGTCGTCGAATGCTATATCGACAACCTTGTGGTTAAGAGCAAATCATACGAAGAGCATTTAGAGCATCTGAAGACCGTATTTCAACGCCTTCGTAAATACAACTTGAAGATGAACCCTCTTAAATGCGCGTTCGGAGTCTCCTCGGGCAAATTCTTGGGGTTCATCGTCCGACACCGAGGCATCGAAATAGATCCGTCGAAGATCAAAGCGATCATGGAAATGCCTTCGCCAAAGACTCTCAAGCAATTGTGGCCTTTCCAAGGAAAGCTCGCATATATTCAGCGATTTATAGCCAATCTCTCAGGCAAGTGCCGTCTTTACAGTCACCTGATGAAAAAGGGAACCCCTTTCGTCTGGGATCATAAATGCCAAAGCGCGCTAGACGAAATCAAGCAATACCTACAGAATCCGCCGGTGTTAACTGCTCCGGTCAAAGGAAAACCTCTCGTCCTATACACAACAGCCCTCGAAGGTTCTTTAGGTGCGCTATGGGCGCAAGAAAACGACCAAGGGAAGGAGGGAGCCCTCTACTATTTGAGTTGAGTTCTACTGGGGGCAGAAAGCAATTATTCTCCCATCGAAAAACACTGCCTGGCGCTGATCTTCGCAATAACGAAGCTCAGACACTATGCATTGGCGCATGAAGTCCGTCTCATATCGAAGGTGGATCCCCTCAAATATTTGATGTCAAAGGCCATATTAACGGGACGGCTCGCTAAATGGGCATTGCTCTTAATGGAGTTCTCAATAACTTATCAGCCTTTTAAGGCAGTGAAAGGCCAGGCCATCGCCAACTTCCTCTCCGAGCATCCAATACCTGTCGATTCTCCTTTGAATTGCGAACTGCCAGATGAGCATGCGTTTGACACGATCGGCGGTAATGGCACCGGATGGGAACTTTATTTTGATGGAGCATCTTCCATGAAGAAGCGCAAGCAAAACACCCTTATAATCAAATCAGGGGTAGGTCTCATCTTTGTAACTCCACAAGGAGGGATAATGCGCTTTGCCTTCTCCTTAACAGAGCCAAGGACAAACAACGAAGCCGAATATGAAGCTTTGATAGCAGGTCTCGAGATCGCTATCGACATAGGGATTGAAAACCTCTTCATATACGGAGACTCCCAACTTGTTGTTAGTCAAGTAAACGGCGACTATCAAACGTGCAAACCAGAACTGGTGAAGTACGGCGAGAGAGTACAACAACTGCTGACCCAAATTCCTTCCTACATCTTGGAAAGCATACCGCGTGCGGAAAATAGCAAAGCGGATGCATTAGCCAAGCTTGCTAAAGAATTAGCCGATGAGAACCTCGATGACATAAGAATCATGGTACAAAGCCGTCGGGTTCTTGCACCGGCAGAAATATCTCCGGAATCGTCCGAGGAAAAGGGAACGACCGAGCAAATGTCTCTACAAGTAAAAGACCAAGAAAAGGTTGAAGATTGGAGAGAAGTCTTTATAGACTACTTCAAATCCCGTCGGACGCCCGAAGATGCGTCTTCAAAACATCAGCTCATGAAGCGAGCCCTGTCTTTCGCCTTCGTCAACGATACTCTGTATAAGAGGTCATTTGATTCTTTATGGCTAAGATGCTTGGGACCTAAAGAAGCAAAAAGAGTCGTTCAAGAAACTCATGACGGACTCTGCGGTTCTCACCATGCCGGGCCGAAGATGAAGCTGAAGATAAAACGGATGGGTTATTATTGGCCCACGATGATCCAGGACTGCCTCGAGTATGCAAAGCAATGCCACTCGTGCCAGATCCATGGGGATTTTATCCATCAGCATCCAAATCCGCTACATCCAACGGTGGCTAGCTGGCCGTTCGAAATGTGGGGACTGACATAATCGGCCTCATCAAGCCAGCATCGTCCAGGGGACATCAATTCATTTTAGCGACAACCGATTACTTCTCTAAATGGACAGAAGCAGTGCCGCTGAGGGAAGTGAAGACGGAGAATATACTCCATTTCTTTAAGACGCACGTCATTTATCAATTCGGCACTCCACGACGGATTATCTCCGATAACGGGCCAGCCTACAGAAGCCACAAAATCAGTCGCTTCGCACAACAACACAACATAGACTGGAGATACTCATCAGTCTATAATCCCCGAGCTAACGGTCTAGCTGAGGCTTTCAACAAGACCTTGAAAAAGATCGTGAAAAAGACGGTGTCATGAAATAAGAAAGACTGGCACGAGAGACTGCATGAAGCTCTTTGGGCGTATCGAACTACGTTCAAGACGGCCATGAACACAACTCCAGACGCATTGGTATTCGGTACAGAGGCGGTACTCCCCATCGAGATAGGGCTACCCTCTCTACGAGTGGCAGTTCATTACGAGCTAACGGATGAAGAGAACGCTCACCTTCGGCTCGAGGAGCTCGATGCCCTTGATGAAACCCGGCTCATAGCGCAACAAAATCTAGAGGTTTATAAGGCAAAGATGACGCGCTCATATGAAAGATTGACTAGGCCAAGAACATTCCGCCAAGGCAAACTCGTGCTAGTGGTCAAAAGACCTATGATCCCTAATCGCGCCAAGCGGGGGAAATTCGAGCCAAACTATGAAGGCCCGTATATCATAGACAAGGTCTACCAGGGTGGAGCCTATCTACTCATGGACATGCATGGTGAAAGACCTTTCAGGCCAATAAACGGTCGCTTCTTGAAGAAGTACTACGCCTAACGAGTCATGGCCTAGGTCAATGATAGATGACGACGACTATGTCCGCTCGCTATCTTCCTAAGCCTAAACTCTATAAGTAGTAGCCGAACGACGGACCGAAACGTCCTTAAACTAACATCGGACCGAAACTCAACCAGATGTTTAAGCGGCGGGTTCTACTCTTTCAACCGCACGAACAAACGTCCTTAAACTAACAATGGACCGAAATGTCCTTAAACTAACGACGGACCGAAACGTTCTTAAACTAACAACGGACCACTATATCCTAAAACTAGCCGTTGACCGAGATGTCGATAAACTACGGTGGATTGCAGCATCCCAAAACTGATACAAAAAAGAATATAAAAAAAAGAAAGAAAAAAACGGTATGTCCATAAGCAAAATTGGCACGGATGAAAACCCGAAAGTGCTCCGTGAGTAAAAACAGCAGGGCTACCGGCGAGTCTTGTGAAAACCCGAAAGGGCGCAACCTCGTTAGAATAAAAAAAAATAAGAAAAAAAACGGTGTGTCCACAAGCAAAATGGGCACGGATGAAAACCCGAAATGGCTCCGTGAGTAAAAACAGCAAGGCTGTCGGCGAGTTTTATGAAAACCCGAAAGGGCACAATCTCGTTAAAAGACACTTGCAAGGTCCTCTCGACTTTGTAAGAAGAAACCACCTGCGTGAGATCCTTACGACTCACAAGGGAGCAACACACTTAGGGACCCCCACGATTCCTTAGGAGAAATTACACTTGCGAGATCCTCACGACTCATAAAGAGAACCCTCTTATGGGACCCTCAAGGCTCATGAGATTCAAAAGTCTTAAGCTACAAGGATCTGAACCTGTTCTTAAGCAGCCCCCACAACCTCCGATACTGCCCTACAAGCAGCTCAATGCTGACCCTTGTATACAATCCACGGGCGCGAATAAACGTTTCCCTAACAAAGTCCCATCCATGACTAGGGATATGTCCACACGGTGAACAACCCTTGTAAGTCCTCTCGACTTATAAGGAGAAAGCACTCTTGTAACATCCTTACGACTTATAAGAGATCATGCACTTAGGAATCCTCACGAATCCTAGGGAGAAAATGCACCTAGGAGATCCTCACGACTTGTAGGGAGAAATACCTTTATGGGACCCTTACGGCTCGTGAAGTCAAAAGCCTTAGTCAACAGAATCCTAACCCTGTTTACTAACCCACCTTTGTTCATCATCGATAGAGGTAAATGATGATTCGCTCCTGGCAATATCCCAGTTATAGCGGTGCTGATGCCGAAAATCGATGTCTAATTCCAAACTTGTAAGCGAAAAGCCAGCAAGCCACACATGCATACGAAATATCCGAAATGATGGGGCAACTTGCAAATAAAATCAGCAAGTAAAAGTGTATGCATGCAAAATAATCGAAATGATTGGGCAACTCGCAATAAAAAGCAGCGAGTAAAAAAAATAGCCGAAATGATTGGGCACCGCGAAAAATAGCCGAAAGGATTGGGCAATCGCGACCTTCGCGATATAAAAGCTGAAATGATAGAGCATCGCGGAAAAAAATAAAAAAAATGAATGAAATGAAATTTATGCCCTACAAGTGATATCGTGTCAATCCCTGTATACAATCCAGGGGCGCAAAGAAAGAAGGAATCACACCTCTCCTCCCCAGGTTTCATCAGAAGAAGAAGCCAAATCTCAACGGTTCAAAGATAGCCTGGAGATCATCTAAACATTCGTCTCATTACAACAAATACAACATCAAGCAAAGTGGAACAGAGGCAACTCCTAGTTCCATGACTCGGCAGTACACAGATGACCGAGAGTCAAACCCCAACTCCGTGAAATGCAGATAAAGTCAAAAATTCCTAATCACGTGGAACGCGGCTTATGTCAACCTGACCCCGTGGGAAACGTCCAGAGGGGATCCTGGTCCTCGCAGAGCACGGCAGTGAACCCATATGAAGCATCCAGAGTGGAGCCTAGTCCTCGCCGAACACGGCAGTGAACCCGTGGTAAGCATCTAGAGCAAAATTCCTGGTCACGTGGAATGCGGCTTATGTCAATCCTGACCCCTTGGGAAACATCCAGAGCGGATCCTGGTCCTCGCAGAGCATGGTAGTGAACCCGTGTGAAGCATCCAGAGCGGAGCCTAGTCCTCGCCGAATACGGCAGTGAACCCGTGGGAAGCATCTAGAGCAAAATTCCTGATCACGTGGAATGCGGCTTATGTTAACTCTGATCCCGTGGGAAACGTCCAGAGCGGATCCTGGTCCTCGCAGAGCACGGCAATGACCCCATGTGAAGCATCCAGAGCGGAGCCTAGTCCTCGCCGAATACGGCAGTGAACCCGTGGGAAGCATCTAGAGCAAAATTCCTGATCACGTGGTGTAACACCCGAGCCCAATAATACTATTTCTATTACTAGTTGAGTATTATACATTGCTCATTTCAATTATCCTGATTGTTTGGTGCTTTTTGCTAAATTTTAACCGGCTAAGTCATTTTGGCATATAACAAATTTTAACACCTAAAATGAAATTAAAAATATCCATGTTGGCCTACTCGTCGCCACTAGTCGCGTGGTAGCGTCCGCGTGTCGAGATTTCATCCCGTTCGGCGAAACGGGCAAGTTTGGACGGCTACGCGCGCGTGCAAGTGTCCGACTTGGGGGCATGCATTTTAATCATTAAACACCTCTTTTCAAAATTTGGAACTCGCTTAAAATCCTATAATTTGAATTTGAAACATTTGGGCGCAACCCGGGCGCGATTTGGAAATGTTTCATTTAGCGCCGAAATGCCCATTTAATTAAATATATTATAAAACTAAAATATATACTATATAATCTAATTCTGTTATATTTTAACGTATAAATCTTTTTTTTAAATCTTTAAAAAAAATTCCTTTACTATCCCCGTACCCATCCCAGCCAATCATGAGGGAATAAATCCCTCGTGGGCCCCAGCTCTCTCCTCTCTCTCTCTCTCTCTCTCATATATATAAACCCCACTGTTCCTCCTTCACCCCCACGACGAGAAAACGCTCGCGAGAACCCTAACCCCAGAACCCTTCTCGCCGCCGTCGCCGCCGCAGTTCCCGCGACCTCGCCGTCATCACCCTCGCCTCCACAGCCTAACCGCACCCCCTACCTCTTCTCCTCCCTCCTTCAGCGCCTGCAACCCAACCCCGACGCCACCACCAGCAAGCAGTGCTCGCCGTCGCCGCCGCCTCCCATCGCCGACGACGCCAAAGCCTTCATCCCTTCACCCTCGTCCCGACCTCCTCGTCTTCCTCCTTCCCTCGCCGGCCACGACTGAACCCGAGCCTAACCCCATCACCTAACCCTAGTTCGCCGGGAAGGACACCGTCGACCCTCCTCGTCGTCGCCAGCACACCGACGACCACCTCCTCTTCCTCCTGCAGCCCAGACCAGGCCCTTGCCTCTCCCCTACTCGCTGCATCTCGATCCAGCCACCTCCAAGCCCTCGCCGCATTCCCTGTTCGCCGTCGGCGCGCCCCTCGCCGTCGAACCCCGTCACGTTTGCACCCTTGCTACCCCTGTAAGCCTCCTTTCACCATCTTCCTTCGTGTAACCCTTCTCTGGTCGTTACTTGATGTGTTTTGTGTTTTGCTAACTTCGTCGCCATTTTGACATTTCGCCGGATTCCGGCCGTGCCGACGACTGGACCCGACTCTCCAGCGAAGTACTCTGGTCCGTGTGGCCCCGCTGTTCGCTGTTTGGACTCGATCCGTGGCCCGTGCATCCGTCGCGTGTTTTCCGCCGACGTTGCGTTCGTGTTTTCCGGTTTGCGAAACCGTCGAGGCAAGATTTCTTGCTACATGCTACATTAAACTAATTAAGTGTTTGACTCATAAAACTTGCAATATTAACCAAGTATAGTTACTTGTTTCATTGGACGAAATATGATACACATCGTAATACTGCCACCTAAATCGTATTTTTCCACCATAACTTTAATAACAACTACCTGTTAATCATTTTGTTATTTAGAGGATGATAGTCGTACGCTTATATCTTCATTACTTGCTGTTATTAATATTGCGCTACCCTGTGATTATTGCACCCCGAGGGTGCTCGAACCTGTTAATATAATACAACTGCACCATATTCATGTACCATTGTGATTAAATGAACCGTTATTGTTATTTACTTTATTCCTGCTGTTGTTCCTTAGTCGACTATATACCTGTTGTGAGTACACCCTCGATTAAATTACATATTGACCTGACTCTGCTACACATGACACATACATACATACCGATGCACCGTACATGGTACCTTATACATACCGACTCAACCTGTTGTACCATTACCGACCTGTTACCCGATCTCATGCCTAATGCCAACAAACCTGACTTGGGGTCCTCATGGACCATTCCTGTTGTCTATCCAGACAAACCTGACCTGTTACCTGATTCTGTGTTGGCATTAGTCCTTGATTACTGAATACCTGACCTGACATACATAGCTTAGGGGTATGGGGAAATCAAAGGTGAAACCGACTTGTAACTCAACAGTTCGATACCTGTTCTGATCAGTCTTACGGGCTTGGCCAGTCCGGGAGTGATGATGCTGACATCACTCGTCCATCCTGCTACCTATTACTGCCTAGCGGCACGTCTCGGATTCAGCCCCGAGGGTCTTGACCGTGGTCCCGGGCATGCACGGGATACTATTGAGTTACATCGACGAGTCACCAATTGATTTCAAAGACTTTAGAGTAGAAACCTGATAGGACAGTTTAGTTACCACTGCATATTACCCTGCACTGTTATTTCATAGTACTGCTTTATTCATGTTCATCCCTGCATTGCTTATTACCATGTTTATATTATATTATCGGTTGACATGACGCGCTGACGTCTGGGTTTTGCATGGCCCAGATTCCTTACCACTGTCGACGACCGAGCAGGAGTACCTCAGCCAGCAGGCTGATCTGTGAGTTCCATAGTGTTTAGTTTATTTATTTCATTTCATTTCCAGATGTGAGCCCGCATTATGGGACGTACTGTTTATTTATTGTATTGGATCATTTGCTTCCGCACTTATTGTTTATTGACTCTTGTTATTATGGATTTGGACATGTGTTAGATTAGTTTATTTATCTTGTTCTTGATATCTCTACAACCGTAATGTGACTGTGGATGGATACTTCCTACCCACAGGTAGCATGGTTGGCTATGTCACGTGCCCAATCTTGCGTACTCTGGGAAGCGGGGCGTGACACGTGGAACGCGGATAATGTCAACTCTGATTTTGTGGGAAATGTCCAGAGCGGATCCTGGTCCTCGCAGAGCACGGTAGTGAACCCGTGTGAAGCATCCAAAGCGGAGCCTAGTCCTCGCCGAACACGACAGTGAACCCGTGGGAAGCATCTAGAGCAAAATTCCTGGTCACGTGGAACGTGGCTTATGTCAATCCTGACCCCATGGGAAATATCCAGAGCGGATCCTGGTCCTCGCAGAGCACGACAGTGAACCCATGTGAAGCATCCAGAGCGGAGCCCAGTCCTTGCCGAACACGGCAGTGAACCCATGGGAAGCATCTAGAGCAAAATTCCTGGTCACGTGGAACTCGGCTTATGTCAACTATGACCCCGTGGGAAACGTCCAGAGCGGATCCTGGTCCTCGCAGAGCACGGCAATGACCCCGTATGAAGCATCCAGAGCGGAGTCTAGTCCTCGCCGAACACGGCAGTGAACCCGTGGGAAGCATCTAGAGCAAAATTCCTGGTCACGTGGAACGCGGATAACATCAATCCTGACCCCGTGGGAAACGTCCAGAGCGGATCCTGGTCCTCGCAGAGCACGGCAATGACCCTGTGTAAAGCATCCAGAGCGGAGCCTAGTCCTCGTCGAACACGGCAGTGAACCCGTGGGAAGCATCTAGAGCAAAATTCCTGGTCACGTGGAACGCTGATAACGTCAATCCTGACCGTTTGGGAAACGTCTAGAGCGGATCCTGGTCCTCACAGAGCACAGCAATGACCCCGTGTAAAGCATCCAGAGCGGAGCCTAGTCCTCGCCGAACACGGCAGTGAACCCGTGGGAAGCATCTAGAGCAAAATTCCTAGTCATGTGGAACGCGGCTTATGTCAATCCTGACCCCATGGGAAACGTCCAGAGCGGATCCTAGTCCTCACAGAGCACGGCAGTGAACCCGTATGAAGCATCCAGAGCGGAGCCTAGTCCTCGCCGAACACGGCAGTGAACCTGTGGGAAGTATCTAGGGCAAAATTCCTGGTCACGTGGATTGCGGATAACGTCAACTCTGACCCCATGGGAAACGTCCAGAGCGGAGCCTGGTCCTCGTAGAACACGGCAGTGAACCCGTGGGAAGCATCCAGAGCAACCCCTGACTCCGTGAAATGCGGATAAGGGCAACTTCACCCATCACTTGCGGGTCCTCACGACTCGTAAGGGAAGAAATTCTTTTGTGAGATCTTTACGACTTTCAAGAGAAAACACACTTAGGAATCTTCACGATTCTTAAGGAGAAACCACACCTACAGGATCCTCTCGACCGGTAGGGAGAAAATTCTTTATGAGACCCTCACGGCTCATAAAGTTGAAAAGTCTTAGGAAGCAGACCTTAACCCTGAATCCTAAGCCATCGTTGTCCTGCAGAGAAATTGAGATAGACTATCCACAGAATACATTCAGTCAAAGAGATACACCATTGTGAAGAAAAATATGTCTTTTATTCATGAATCAAAATGAATACAAAGTACAACTCGCGAATGAAACAAAAAAATATACTCTTATTCAAGAGTATGTACAAAGGAAGAGTAAAAAATATATATACAAGTCTTCAAGCCGGCGGGCGATTTAGCAGATTGGTTAACTCATCCCTCTTTCGCTGGGCCTCGCCTTCGTGATTCAAAATCGCCAAAAGACGGGCCTCCGCCTGAGCTTGCTGGGCCTGATATGAGGCGAGCCGTCCTTCGAGCTCTTTCCAGGTAGCTTTGTGAGCCTCAACCCTTTCACGAGTGAACACGGCGGCTTTGTCGATGGCCACCACCTCCTTGATGGCCTCTTGAAGCACTCGCCAGAGTTCATATACTTGGTTGGCTTTGGCTGTAAGGTTGGCTTGGAGCTCGTTCATCGCCTTAGAAGCCAGCTCCCTCTCCGAGAATTTGCAGCCGGGCCTCTTCTCGCACGACACCATGTTCGCCGCACACCGCTCTATCAGACCCCGCAAGCCCGCCTTCACAGCCACAGCCTCCAAAGAAAGGCCGGTACACTCGAGCACGCGCAAGCAAGCCTCCACCTGCCGGCAAAACTCAACCCAGACTTGCACCACTGCTTCGCTATGATAGGTGGCAAGAAAGGGGTGAGAGTCGTTAGCTTCAGCAGCAAATGCTTCGGCCATAATTACGTTGCCAGCACGAAGCTCCTCAATCAAAGATGACAGAGAGGCGAGGCTTAGCTTGGCCATCCGTTCCGAGGCTCTCAGAGCGTAGGGGCCGGGTGGCATAGTGATGCGCGACTCCAACACAGTAGGAACTAGTAGAGCTGTTCAGATTTATAAACAGTCAGCTGAATATGTAAGCAAAAGAACAAATGGAACAATGTTGGGATTTTACTTACCCACGGTCATGCAAGAAGGAGCTGAAGACTCCCCTGACCCTTCAAGAACCTCAACCTCATCATCGGCCTCCATGACTGTAAAGGACATCAATGTCATTTTGCAAAATAATAGCAATGCTGTGAAAAGAAGGTAGACAACTGTAACGACCCCAAAATTTCTATATCTTCGTATTGCCTTTTTTATATATATATAAAATACTGTATTTATTTGTTATTGATATTTTCCATAAATTTTGTTTTCTACTATATGCTATTTTTATATTACCATTTTTATCCCTCCATTTATTTTTCCTATTATTTTCCTCGAGCCTAAAAGACCGTTTAGAGTATTTAATCACTTAGCTATTTCTTCTCCTCTTTATATTTGGTACCAAATGAACATTCTTAATAAAACCATTTTCTTTTATTAAATAACCAAAGCCCATACCCATTTAATTTAGCCATCCATTCCCCACAAACAGAACCCAGACCCAAGCCGGAAAAAAACCCTTTTCTTTCACTGTGTAATTGCAACCAAATCCCATACACCATGTCTCTTTAACTTCCAAACCCCACCACCTATTAAAACACCCCCTTGTTCTTCCACCATTAAAACCGACCCTTCTTCTTCCCAAATTAAAACCCTATTAACACCCCCACTTCAATTCCTTGCACAAAACATAACTGACCTCATCATCTCTCTCACCTCCCCTCATTGGCCTCCATCCCTGAACCTCTCGCCACCCCCTCCGAAGCTCGAGCGACCGAGCTCGAGCCATCCAAGCCTGTGCTCCATCGTCGTCGTGCCACCTTTGAGCCACTGTCGGAGATCCTAGCCGTCTTCCACAGCCGCTAAGGCCACCGTCGACGCCTGCAGCCCCTCATCCATCGACGTTTCAATTTGAGCTCGAAGGTGTTCGATGAAATGCCTGAAAAAGTTTTCTCTCGTTTTCATCCATTCTAATCACGCGTAAGTCTCCTCTCCCTCCACATCCTATCCTTTCTATTTCCCTGCTACTTTGTGTTTGCTTGTTTATTGTTGACATCTTAGTAGTGCTTTAGGAACTTGGTTCATTTTTGTTCTGGTTCTAGAAAGCTAATATCCAAGAGAAAATAAAAGTGCAAACGTTGGATTGTTGAATCTAGTATACTAGCTTTTAATCTTTATATATATATATATATATATATATATATATATATATATATATATATATATATATATATATATATATATATATGAGTCATAGACATGTACTTTCTCTCGTGAATTAATCTTCAATACTTTGTATGAGTTTGTGTAGGCATATAATCAGTATAAATATAGTATTCTGTTGTATCCTTACAGTTCATTTATATGTGAAACTGCATCTCATATGGGACAATACCAGTTACTGAAACATTCTCATAAAGTATTATTGTATAAGAATTCTTGATTTTTCCAGACATTAAAAAAACATGAAGACTAGATTAGTGTACAGTTGGAAGCTGGAAAAATTTGGCTAAATCAAATCACTAAATCGGTTTGGTTTAAACATAATGGAAATGGGTTTGGATCATATTGCATTAATTTTCTCCTCTATTAGGACGTTTCCCATAGAAGGGATTTCATTCCATATATTTCCTTCAAAGCCTATCATTTCAATGCCAAATTGCATTTTTGTTGTATGAAGTCCATGATGAGATAATGTTGATTAATAACATTAATTGTATAACTAATAAATATGCACATATCTGATTGGCTTGTCTATCTCAAAAGGTTCATGCCAATTTTTTAAGCTAAATCAGTTTATTTGGCCTGGAAGGCTTCTCCATGAATGGATGACAATTTTATCACTCTTTGTTGTAATTCTAGCAGGGATGTAAACAAACACTAACCTATTGTAATCCAATTCCTAGCGTTGTAACCAATAATTGTCATTGATATCTGATAAGTGATATTTGTCTATTGGAATTTTGTCCACTGGTTATCTTCTATCATCCATTTCAGATATGGGTACCATTATGCATAATATTTAACATTCTGTATTATCTAAATATCACCCCAGTACACTAGATCATGGTGCTGCCATTTGGGCTGATCTTTATGAGGATGCTGTTATGAAGCATCTGTTAATTACCATTATGGTACTTTCAAGCAACCAATTTAGCCTTTTAAATTGTGTTCCTTCCACGTTTCATGCCCTATCTAGACATAGCTCCCATAGGATTTGATACTGTCATCTCTACATAACTCAGCAAAGGCAATTTTGATAACATAATATGGACACCCTATATATTTGAAATTTAGTAAAACTCTGAGTGCATACTGCATTGCAGTTTTCTTATAAAGTGTATCTAATATAATTTTGAGGTAGGAGAAGTTAAACATGTGAAGCTTTAATATTGCATGTGATGCAGTAGTCCAGGATTCTTTGACACTTGACATGATACATGATTCTTAACATAAACACCTGACCTTGACATGAACTAAGCTTGCAACTTGATGTATTCATGGATTCGAGCAAGACTTGTAACTGTAACTATAATTTTAGATACGCGGGGTGTTGGGGTAGTTTAAATATGAATCCAACGAAATCTCATGAGTCTCACTATAACAAATAACGTTGCTGTGGTATCGGGATGAAACGGTACAAATAACGTTGCTGTGGTACCGGGCTGAAACGGTACATCACAAATTCATGAATGAGGGCCCGTGTTTCCAAGCCCCTGGATGATAGCCTGTTGGTTTGGAACACTTCAATAACAATTGAAGTCCCACTATTTTGGGCCAGTAATTCCTTGCCCCTGGACGATAGCCTTGGGTTCGAGAATACTCTTGAGATTGGTTGACATTCATACTTGAACTCACGTTAGTTAATTTTACCCTTTTTGATACATTTTAGGACACTTACATTCACTTCATATTCACTATACCTACACTCCACGGCCATGCTATACTTGGGTTCTATGCTCATGTTACATTTCCATACTGATATAGTTTCCATATACATTACCATACTTGTTCACATATTACAATTTCTATTTATACTATAATATATGTCATCTTGCACTCAATCTATATATTACTCATCTTTATTAGGACTTACCGAGTGCAAGTTCGCTGACAGGCATTCCACCCACCTTTTGTTTCTTGGAATGTTCGTCAGGTGACTTAGGATCAGAGGAGGTGGAAGCGATTGCAGAGAATTACAACCAGTTCGCACCTGAAGCAGATTATCAGTTTTCTTTCCAGCTTTTCTTTTTAGTAAGTTACATGTTTAAATATTTTTATGTTCAGACTTCTTGTATCAGTTAAATTCTGTAAAGTTGAGAATGTAAATATATAAAATGGTTGGATTTTATTTCCACTTGTCTATTCTTGTCATTGTTATATTGCTTATATTACGCTTAGCGTATTTATTTCGAGAAATGACCTTCTCGGAATAAATACGTTGCGGGCTTGCCACGTCACCGTTTCCATCTACTGGGAAGCGCGGCGTGACAGGTTTTGTTGGTGGCCCATGCAGGTCCCGTTCTACATGAAGTCGTAAACAATATGATACAAGAAAGATAAAATCCGACTACTTTTACATTCCTTACCTTTCAATTCCTTTGAATCTATCGTAATCCATCTTTTCTATCCAAGGTGATGGCTTCCCTTGAACCGATCAACAACAATGGCGAGACACCACCATCTATTGCTGCAACTCCCCTCACTGAATAGACGGTGTTTCTCGAGGCTATCAAGAGCCTATTGGAGGGTCAGCAGCGGCTCTTGAATCGTCCCGAGGCTGAAGCACCTGAGGTGAAGCAATTCAGAGCTTTACATCCCAAACAGTTCTCAGGAAAGCGGAGCCCACTGGAAGCTGAAGAATGGGCTCAAAGTATCGAAGATGACCTGGCTGCAGCCCAAGTTCCAGAAGCAGCTTGGGTTCGAGTAGCAAAACTTCAGCTCACTGACAATGCCAGAGTCCGGTGGAAGGCCGAAGAGAGCCAACTTGCACAGCCAATCGAGTGGAAGACTTTTCGTGATCTTTTTGACGCCAAGTACTTTCTTGAGACTGCCTGTTTTGAAATGGAGCGACGATTTATCCACCTACAACAAGGATCCATATGGGACAAGTCAGCAGATGAATACGACGCCGATTTCACTATGCTCAGCAGGTTCGCTGCTCATCTAATTCCTACTGCCGAGATCCGCGCCATACGTTTTCAGCAGGCTTTAGACCTCGACATCCAGGCTGCTCTAGCAACGGGAGATTTTCCGACTCATGAAGCAGCTTTGAAGGCAGCCCGTCGTTATGAAGCTGTCATCAAGAAGAAAGGAAGACCACAGTCGGCCGGAGAAAAACGCCCAGTCAGCCAGATTACTGGAGAAGCCTCCTCGATGCCAGAATCTATAGCGCCACCTAAGAGATCAAGAGGTTCATTTTACAACCATGGATCAAAAATCTGCAATTACTGCAAGAGGTCGGGGCACCTGGCAAAAGATTGCAGAGTAGCTAACGGTCTTTGTATGATTTATGGATCGCCTATGCACATTTTAAGAGATTGCCCACAGTACAGATCTGGCACAGCCTACGCACCTAAGCCGACTATTCAAACTCCCACTCCTCGTTTAGATCTTCCTGCACCAACTCAGCATGGGCAACCCTTACCCCCTCAGCAACAAGTATACCATCGGGCACAAAGGAATATGCCGAGACTCTAGGCTTTCAATATGTCGGCTGTCGAGGCCGAAGTCATGAATCAGGTTGTCCCTGGTAATTTCTTTCCATCATTTTCAGCCATTTTAAATCCTTGCATTCTTTTGTTTCTTCTTTTACTTGAATTTTCTACACAACGTAGGTGTATAAATAGTAGTTCTTACCCAACCTATACAACTATTATAATCCTTGAGGTGTTGCAACGTATTTCTCGAGAGAATTGCGCGGACGAAATTCTTTTAAGAATTATAGACGGTAATGACGGTATTCTTGAATTATATTCCCTTGAATCCCTTTTTGTTTTCCCTCGTCTCAACGCAACGGAATCAAATGTATAAACCTTTCATCGCCATCTCGATCTTTTAACCATTTTGTTTACTCGTTCGGTTGCATCATCTTTCTTAGGTAATTTCGAGGATGAAATTATTTTTAAGGAGGGTAGAATGTAACGACCCCAAAATTTCTATATCTTCGTATTGCCTTTTTTATATATATATAAAATACTGTATTTATTTGTTGTTGATATTTTCCATAAATTTTGTTTTCTACTATATGCTATTTTTATATTACTATTTTTATCCCACCATTTATTTTTCCTATTATTTTCCTCGAGCCTAAAAGACCGTTTAGAGTATTTAATCACTTAGCTATTTCTTCTCCTCTTTATATTTGGTACCAAATGAACATTCTTAATAAAACCATTTTCTTTTATTAAATAACCAAAGCCCATACCCATTTAATTTAGCCATCCATTCCCCACAAACAGAACCCAGACCCAAGCCGAAAAAAAACGCTTTTCTTTCACTGTGTAATTGCAACCAAATCCCATACACCATGTCTCTTTAACTTCCAAACCCCACCACCTATTAAAATACCCCCTTGTTCTTCCTCCATTAAAACCGACCCTTCTTCTTCCCAAATTAAAACCCCATTAACACCACCACTTCAATTCCTTGCACAAAACATAACTGACCTCATCATCTCTCTCACCTCCCCTCATTGGCCTCCATCCCCGAACCTCTCGCCACCCCCTCCGAAGCTCGAGCGACCGAGCTCAAGCCATCTAAGCCTGTGCTCCATCGTCGTTGTGCCGCCTTTGAGCCACTGTCGGAGATCCTAGCCGTCGTCCACAGCCGCTAAGGCCACCGTCGACGCCTGCAGACCCTCATCCATCGATATTTCAATTTGAGCTCGAAGGTGTTCGATGAAATGCCCGAAAAAGTTTTCTATCGTTTTCATCCATTCTAATCACGCGTAAGTCTCCTCTCCCTCCACATCCTATCCTTTTTCTTTCCCTGCTACTTTGTGTTTGCTTGTTTATTGTTGACATCTTAGTAGTGCTTTAGGAACTTGGTTCATTTTTGTTCTGGTTCTAGAATGCTAATATCCAAGAGAAAATAAAAGTGCAAACGTTGGATTGTTGAATCTAGTATACTAGCTTTTAATCTTTATATATATATATATATATATATATATATATATATATATATATATGAGTCATAGACATGTACTTTCTCTCGTGAATTAATCTTCAATGCTTTGTATGAGTTTGTGTAGGCATATAATCAGTATAAATATAGTATTCTGTTGTATCCTTACAGTTCATTTATATGTGAAACTGCATCTCATGTGGGACAATACCAGTTACTGAAACATTCTCATAAAGTATTATTGTATAAGAATTCTTGATTTTTCCAGACATAAAAAAAAACATGAAGACTAGATTAGTGTACAGTTGGAAGCTGGAAAATTTTGGCTAAATCAAATCACTAAATCGGTTTGGTTTAAACATAATGGAAATGGGTTTGGATCATATTGCATTAATTTTCTCCTCTATTAGGACGTTTCCCATAGAAGGGATTTCATTCCATATATTTCCTTCAAATCTTATCATTTCAATGCCAAATTGCATTTTTGTTGTATGAAGTCCATGATGAGATAATGCTAATTAATAACATTAATTGTATAACTAATAAATATGCACATATCTGATTGGCTTGTCTATCTCAAAAGGTTCATGCCAATTTTTTAAGCTAAATCAGTTTATTTGGCCTGGAAGGCTTCTCCATGAATGGATGACAATTTTATCCCTCTTTGTTGTAATTCTAGCAGGGATGTAAACAAACACTAACCTATTGTAATCCAATTCCTAGTGTTGTAACCAATAATTGTCTTTGATATCTGATAAGTGATATTTGTCTATTAGAATTATGTCCACAGGTTATCTTCTATCATCCATTTCAGATATGGGTACCATTATGCATAATATTTAACATTCTGTATTATCTAAATATCACTCCAGTACACTAGATCATGGTGCTGCCATTTGGGCTGATCTTTATGAGGATGCTGTTATGAAGCTTCTGTTAATTACCATTATGGTACTTTCAAACAACCAATTTAGCCTTTTAAATTGCGTTCCTTCCACTTTTCATGCCCTATCTAGACATAGCTCCCATAGGATTTGATACTGTCATCTCTACATAACTCAGCGAAGGCAATTTTGATAACATAATATGGACACCCTATATATTTGAAATTTAGTAAAACTCTGAGTGCATACTGCATAGCAGTTTTCTTATAAAGTGTATCTAATATAATTTTGAGGTAGGAGAAGTTAAACATGTGAAGCTTTAATGTTGCATGTGATGCATTAGTCCAGGATTCTTTGACACTTGACATGATACATGATTCTTAACATAAACACCTGACCATGACATGAACTAAGCTTGCAACTTGATGTATTCATGGATTCAAGCAAGACTTGTAACTGTAACTATAATTTTAGATACGCGGGGTGTTGGGGTAGTTTAGGTATAAATCTAACGAAATCTCATGAGTCCCACTATAACAAATAACGTTGCTGTGGTACCGGGCTGAAACGGTACAAATAACGTTGCTATGGTACCGGGATGAAACGGTACATCACAAATTCATGAATGAGGGCCCGTGTTTCCAAGCCCCTGGATGATAACCTGTTGGGTTTGGAATACTTCAATAACAATTGAAGTCCCGCTATTTTGGGCCCATGATTCCTTGCTCCTGGACGATAGCCTTGGGTTCGAGAATACTCTTGAGATCGGTTGACATTCACATTTGAACTCACGTTAGTTAATTTTACCCTTTTTGATACATTTTAGGACACTTACATTCACTTCATATTCACTATACCTACACTCCACGGCCATGCTATACTTGTGTTCTATGCTCATGTTACATTTCCATGCTGATATAGTTTCCATATACATTACCATACTTGTTCACATATTACAATTTCTATTTATACTATATTATATGTCATCTTGCACTCAAATCTATATATTACTCATCTCTATTGGGACTTACCGAGCGCAAGTTCGCTGACGGGCATTCCACCCACCTTTTATTTCTTGGAATGTTCGTTAGGTGACTTAAGATCAGAGGAGGTGGAAGCGATTGCAGAGAATTACAACCAGTTCGCACATGAAGCAGATTATCAGTTTTCTTTCCAGCTTTTCTTTTTAGTAAGTTACATGTTTAAACATTTTTATGTTCAGATTTCTTGTATCAGTTAAATTCTGTAAAGTTGAGAATGTAAATATATAAAATGGTTGGATTTTATTTTCACTTGTCTATTCTTGTCATTGTTATATTGCTTATATTACGCTTAGCGTATTTATTTCGAGAAACGACCTTCTCGGAATAAATACGTCGCGGACTTGCCACGTCACCGATTCCATCTACTGAGAAGTGGGGCGTGACAACAACACTAACCTTGCCCAGAAGAAAGGACGATGCGCTGAGGAGATATTGCTTGTGGAGCAGCCATCTCCAACAGGCGCTGAAAAGACTGCCTGTGAGACAAGTCGGCAATCGAAGCCGCCAACCCGCGCAATTCTGAAAAGACAAAAGAGTTCAGATAACGGAAAGATTACTAATTTAAAATGTAGAAGGTTACCTTCGACGCTCCTCCCATTCTGAGCTGGAGGGATAGCAGCTTCAACGGCCTCCACCGCAACCTCTGAGCCGCCCTTAGGGAGAGCCACTGGGACAGCGATCACCAAAGGTGCCTCCCCCAAGGGAGCAAGGGCTTCGGGAGCAGGAGCCACCACAGGAGGCTTTATCGTGAGAGGGACAGTTTCATCAACCCTCTCCACACCGAACAGTGTTTCACTGAGGGTATCAACAGGCTCTACGGTCAGTAAACCCGTGGAAATCTTCGCCATCGCCGAAGTCTCTGTACATTTCACACAAGGATAAGAATGCATATATATGCGTGCAGATAATATGAAGTATCACAAAGAGATACAGGAACATACCAATGCGCAAGGAAGCTTGCAGTATAGCTTGCTCAAGCCGATGCTCCTTCTCAAGGAGGTGTGCTCGCCGAGGTCCGAGGGTGGACTCGTGGCCGTCGGTCCATAGTGAAAGCGCGTCCGCGGCATCCTTCGAAGCAGCCTGTTTAAGGGCCCGTTAACCCCATTCCTCCAGAGGGCCGATGAATTGTCACCGGATCCACGGAGGGTCTTCATAAAAGATGACGGCGGGATAAGGCTTCTTCAGAATCCTTACATTCTTTGACTCGTCTTGAGAATGTCTTATAGCCTCAGCCAATTGTGAGGCTTCCTCGGCAGTTGAATTTGGAAAAAGCAGGCCAGCATCTGACTCCTGTAGGGCCAATGGTTCGTCCTGAAAAATGAGCTCAGACTCTACTAAAGAATCGAGCAAGTTGGTAGCCACTTTCCTCCGCCGCTTGGATCCAGAGTCAACCGCCGAGGACGACCGTTTCCTCCCCTGTGGAACCTTGGCGCGACGCCGACCCACTTCACCTTCAACGCCCTCACCCCCAACGCCCTCGCTTGGCGCTGCGACTGAGGACGATACAGCCATTGTCGATGCCGCGGGTGGTACTGCTACTGGCGCCCTTTTACCCCTCGACTGAGCCCGGGTATCCAATGGAATACCAATTGTGGGAGTGAGGTCCACTTCCGACTTCTCCGAAATGAGCACGACACTGGTATCCCTCAGGGGAAAACGGACCGGTGCGCGCGGTCGCAACGGAACCCCCATGGCCTGCGCCGGAGCAGGAGCGCCATACCCAAGAAGCACCCTCTTCTCCTCAGCAATAATCGGGCTGACTCGATAAAGGTACCAGCCCATGAAGGACCCCACACATCGGGGAATATGGTCGGCTTTAGGAATCATGAAGCGGGAACCGGTATTCAGCCTTATGAAGTGATGAGCAGCATCACGAACGGCTTTGGGTGAAGGGACGGGCGCGACTGTAAAAGCCTCGAAGGGAACGCCCTGATCATATCCAAGTTGCCGGGCAAAGCGATACGGATTGTACCGCATAAAGAGGGCCGCACTGTTCTGACAGAATACCAGATAACCTGGTCTGATCGTATACAAGTGCGTGGCCTCCCGGGGCTTCAGAGAAGGTGCCCCCTCTTTCGACAAGTCATGGAGTTGTTGGATTCGACCTGAAGGAGAGGATAGGGCCCGATCAACAAATACCAATTCGCCCGTACTAGCATAGAGAGCGATCAACACGCGAATGGCCCCGGACTGAGTCGGGTCAGGTGCAGAAGCACCCACCAGCCGCATGAGTCGCGGAAAAGTGTAAGCATCATAAAACACGGGTCTTTGGTGCGCAGCAAAGGCCCCCAACACGTGCATCTCAATCCAAGATGTGAAGTAATGAAGGGAGAAGTTTACTACCTCTACACCGGGAGTTGAGGTATTGGCCGCGGTGCCCAACCTATGATAAAGATGCACCAGCGCTGGGATGCCTACGGCTAGCCGTGTCCCCTCAGCAATACGATGAGCAGGGTAGAAAACCGAGACTCTCATGAAGCGGCGATGCATGGGGATGACGAACCAGCTGAGCCAAACACTGATAAAACCCACAAAGAATGTCTCCTCATCCATGCCGGGAGCTGCAATCGATTCGAAATATACCGGCGACATAATAGGAATGTAATATTGCGGTAAGTCCACTTTCTTAGTCGGCCGCCTGTTCAAACCAAACCCAAAGGGGTCATTGATGTTCGCAAACTTCGGAGCCGTCTTCGATAAGACACCCTCGCGAAGGAAGCAAGCGATGAAGCTCTTAAAGGTGACGCTCTGCTCCTCAGATTCTGTGAACAGTTTGTCAAAGATGCCTAGGGCCTTGATCAAACTCGGGCGCTTGTGGCGGACGGCGTTCTCGGTAGACAAACCGTCAAACATTGCAGGCTCAGTCTCAAAGACGTACTCGTCGGAAGGCAGCAATTCCTCATAAAGGGTCCCCATGATTGGCAGCCCCGAGATCTCGCGAAATTCTTCCAAAAAAATCGAAACTTCATGGTCCCCTAGGAGAAAAGTGTTGGTAGGGAGATTCCACTGGTTCAAGAAAGCCTTAACCCACCAGACATGAGGGGATTGGTAGTGGAAGAGCAAGGCATATATTGCCTGATAAAGTCCGACCCTCTGCAGTCGCGCGCGATGGGCGGACAGGATGTAGCGAGCCCAAAGAAGATAGCCCGTGGGGTGTCGAGGAGTGAGCCCTATTTTGTAAATCTGCCCCCACGGTTTGGCCTCGCCCTGGCAAATGCGGCATCCCAAAATATCTATGCCCGGGATAGGATGATTTGGGATGCCAGTCGTCGAAAGTTCAAGCCGTCCCATCAGGGTCCAATTCGGCATCTCCACGGCAAAGATTGTCCTTGGAGGATCCATCGGCAGGAACGGAAAAGTAGGCTCAGTCGGTACTTCGCAAAGGAAACTCCGGCGATCCCGGATGATGTGACTGTACCAGGTCCCCCACAACAGTAAGTCGGTGCGATTCGGGTCGTGAGCCCTGATCATTGCCATCACTTCCTCGTCAGATGGTGACTGGGGAAAAGCGGCTTCCGAGCGAGTGAAGGAGAAATACGGAACAGACGTCATTGCACCTGAAATGGAATGAGGGGAAACTGTTAAAGCAAAGCCAACAGTGCATATATATATATATGATTATAAATATATGTAAAGACCATGGAAGAAAATGACAGCGGACTCATTTTATGGGACCATTGGTTACAAAACACATGAGTCCCACAAAATCAAGATGGTGGCTGACTAATGATGAGGCAAAGCAATTATAATGAGACAAAAGGAAGATTCTCATTAAATAAACAGTAGATTTCAAATGACCCTACACATTCCCCTAAAAGAAATCCATCTTGGACTCTGTGACAAATCAAACAGAATCAAGGGAATTAAATTCCTAGAAAGCAACATTGCAAACTTCTTCTTCTTGGTTGTGAAGAAGACAACTCAGGGCAAGAAAACCCAAGAAGTTCTATGGGAAGAACTGAGTTCTTCATAGGAATTAAATTCCTTGTTAAAAAGGGGGGAATTAAATTCCCAGAGACATTTTTCAGAGCCAAAGCTTTTTTAGATGGAATTAAATTCCATGGAAAAGATAAACACCACTATTAGCCCCCTGAAGATCAGAGAAACCCTAAAGGGTCTGTTGATTAAAGATTGAATGGTTTTCTGTTTTAAAAGAACTTAAAAATGGGTTCTTGATTAAAGGGGAAAATCCTTGATGTGGATTTAAAATCCAAAGAGTTTTATATGTATGAAAGTTCTTCGATCGTTCAAAGATCATTACATGAAGAAAGGATCTTTTTTGAACAGAGTTAAACTCTGAAAATATTCGAGGCAGAGAACTAAGCTCTGGAAAGAAGAATTAAATTCTCAAAAGAAAAAAAATTTGCAAGGAAGAAGATGAGCAAAGAGTGGAGGCGCTTCTGAAGAGACCACTGCATTTATAGGATGTGATGGAAACGCTTCATCTCCCCAATTCCCTAGATGGATCCAACGGTCACAAAAGTGACAGCGTCGTACTCACGTGCAGACACGTGAGAGCAACGTTGTGGGGGCATTTGTTCCCTGATTAAAAAATCAGGAGTTACCTCAATGAGGTATCACGTGTTCACACGTGACCAAAGGTCACGTGTTCACACGTGATGTCTTTACAGAATTAAAATCTGGGAAGAAGAAGTATAAACAAGCGGCTGAGGAAATAACTTAATTGGGGGTCACGTGCTCACACGTGATCAAGGGTCACGTGCCAGCACGTAACAAGCTTTGAAAGCCTTACAGTTTAATAGAATTAAATTCTAAATTCCTCAAAATCTTTCCAAATGGAAAAGAGTTATGGGGAACCGTTGGATTAAAAATCCAGGGGTGATTAAAAATCACCAATTTATGGAAAAATCTTAGACAAGGAAAGATTTCCCTGAATCTCACCGAAAATAACAAACAGAATATCTTTGGATTGAAAATCCAACGGTGAATAAAATTCACTGAATGATCTAAAGGATCATATTAATTATGAAAACAAACAAAATCTTTCAATGAAAGATTTATTAAACAAATTGATTCTTTTCCTTCTCCTATAAATAGGAGCCAAGAGGAGGAAAAGGGAAGATTTTTTTTTGGGAGATATATAATTTTGATATCTTGAAAATTCAGAGAGAAAAGAAAGGAGAATTTAATTCTCAGCAAAGAAAACCCTAGGTGAGAAAAGAAAGGGGATCAAAACTTCAAAAAGAGAATTTAATTCTCAAAATCTAAGAGTTTAACTCTTCTGCAGAAAGAACTTAGTTCTTCCTCTAGTTGAAGATCTGCAGAAGCAAATCTCCCCATAGGTTGAGAATTTAATTCTCATCGGGTTGAGATTTTGCCATGCAGATCCAAGACTTAGAGGGAGGATTGAGTTCAGAGAATTTAATTCTCCCCAAATTTATAGGAATTTAATTCCTTCATGACAAAATTAGGGTTTAACCCTATATGAGAATTTAATTCTCCTAAGATTATAGGAATTTAATTCCTTCAAGATGGACAAAACTAGGGTTTAACCCTAATTGAGAATTTAATTCTCTAAAGCTCACAGGAATTTAATTCCTCCTAAAAATGAAATTAGGGTTTCACCCTACACAAAAGAATTTGATTCTTTTACATATATGGGAATTTAATTCCTCTAAACAAAACTAGGATTTAACCCTACATAAGAATTTAATTCTTTCAAAGTGGGGATTTAATTCCTCCAAAGTCATAATCAGGGTTTAACCCTACAGAGAATTCAATTCTTCAAAAAAATTAATAATAATAAAGAGACTTAAAAGATCTCCATGCATGCAAAGAACCAAGGTCACGTGTCCCCACGTGACCCTTGAAAAGATCCCTGAAGAAAAGAAGCTTTGAGGCAATGCCTCACGTGCTCCCACGTGACTTCCAAAACGCAGAAAGAAAAAGCAAAGGAAATGAAGGCTTTGGGCGCTCTCACGTGTTACCACGTGACCCCTTGGCAAACGCTTTAACAGGTAGCGCATAAATCCCCATCACGTGTCAACACGTGATGCTCAAAATAAAAATACAAAAAGTGTTTAACACTTAATTGCAGAACGAAGAAAAAGGAATCTGGTCCCACTTTTGGGCGCCCTCACGTGTCCACACGTGACCCCATTTTCTTTAGTGTTTAAGACTAATTCGATAGCTTTATTCCCAGTGTTTAACACTGATTATCTTTTAGTGTTTAACACTAATTTAAAAATCTTATTTCCAGTGTTTAACACTGTTATTTTCTAGTGTTTAACACTAATTTGGGATTCTATATTTCCAGTGTTTAACACTGATGGTCTTTTAGTGTTTAACACTAATTTGAGATTTTTATCTCCAGTGTTTAACACTATTGTTCTTTAGTGTTTAACACTACTTTTAGCCAAATTGGCTAATTTTGCAGAGGCAAAAGTCTCTCCTCCAAATGAATCTCAAAATTGAGGAAATCAAAGATGAAAATATTTAGCATTGTTGAATAATATGGGCTTGAACTCAGACAAATGTCTAATGGACCAACAGAGGGCCAACACTTCAAACTTAATTGGACTTAGGCCAAGTAGGCCATAAGTCCTCAATTCAGACTTAACTGAGCCAATGTGCTCATAATATAATTAATTGGTCTTAGTTCCAAACTGGGCTACAGATCATTTAATCCATCTTGGTTCAAGGGTACATCTCTTCACTCCTTTGATATTTGTCGTTGTAATTCCTCAACATCTTCAAAGAGGTGACGGGTCCCGACAACCATACATTTCACGGACTGTGGGGTCCTTAAACTCATGGACTATGATGTCCTTAACCTCGACCGTGACGTCTTAAAACTAATATCGGACTGTGAGGTCCTTAAATTCATGGACTATGATGTCCTTAACCTCGACCGTGATGTCTTAAAACTAACATCGGACTGTGGGGTTCTTAAACCCGTGGACTATGATGTTCTTAACCTCGACCGCGATGTCTTTAAACTAATATTGGACCGAAATGTCCTTAAACTAACAATGGACCGAGATGTTCTTAAACTACCAATGGACCGTAATGTCCTTAAACTAATCGACCGCAATGTCACTAAACTAAACAATAGAGCCCAATTGCTCTCTTGTCGGATCTAAACGATCCCGTTAAGTTGATCTTAGTCTAAAATTAGACTAACGTATCCTTAACAAACGTTTAAGTTGATCTTAGTCTCAAATGAGGCTAACGTATCCTTAAACCCAAACCCCCAAACCCAAATCTAAGAAAGATATGGATTTGGACTAGTCCACGCCCTACGGGCGATAATATAACTTAGTCTCCGTATACAATCCATGGGCAACCAAACACAAAACAAACACTCACGACACGAAGTGACCATATGGAGAAGGAGAAAGTTGTTACCGCGATGCGGTAGCGTAATTAACCGCAGGGGCTTGCGCCTGCAGGGAAGAGCGTCCCCACAATCAAAAACCCCTCAAACGAGGGGGAATCTGACGAAATCTGCTACATCGGCCGCATCCGTTTAAACCTTCGATACATGATGCCATAAATCAACTTGGAACCTTCGGAGAGGTGGACGGATAGCACCATTTAGTATCTACCCCGAAATTCAGGCAAAACGTTCGCCGCGTCTTTGTCGCGTCTTTCGGAGGGGAACCCCTCACGTCCGACATTTTTTTCAAAACAAGCTTTCTTAAAATCGTTCTCACACATATCACATACTGCCACGTGCACTAAATCCGCTTAGTGCATGATCGGCTGGACACGGGATTCTAGTGCCCATCTAGTCCGTGTTTTTTCTGTCGACTCCGAAGTCAATAATCTTCATCTTCTATTTCTCCTCTACCTACCACATCTCCCGAGATGGACGGATCTCCACCGGATTTTAACAACACCACCATGCAACCACCCGTAGGTCCGAAAATTCAGAATCCACTACGCATCGCTCTCCAGGACCGATACTATCCCGTACGTGGACCACTTCCTACGTGTCTGTCTCTTCCACCAGCTAATGGGGATAATTTCAAACTTAAGCCCCACTTCATCAACTTGTTGCCCAAATTTCATGGGTTTGAATCTGAAGATGCATACGTTTTTATAACCAAATTTGAAAATGTATGTGCAATGATGAGCACCACCCAACTTTTAGGGGATACTCTGCGATTACGTCTTCTCCCTTTTACCTTGTGCGATTTCATAGAGAAGTGGTTTTATAGCACCGCTTAACATTCAATCGCTAAATGGGACGAATTCGTTAAAGCATTCCTTAAGAAATTTTATCCTAATTACAAGACTGCCCGTATTCGGAACGAGATTAACCAGTTTGCCCAACTTCCCAATGCTCTCACCGTGGCATTTGCAATGATGAGCACCACCCAACCATTCAAAGCATTTCCAAATTTCGTGATGAGGGAATTGGATTCCGATTTTATGCTTTCACCGTAGCATTTGCTTTGAACGGTTTAGAGATCTCTTTGTCCAATGCCCTCATCACAAAATCGAAAGATGGCAACTTTACCAAATTATGTATGAGGGTATCAATCCAGCTACAAAACAAATGCTAGAAATCATTTTTCAATATCATTTCATGTCAAAAGACGACGACAAAGTGTGGCAATTCCTGGAAGATCTCGCCGAACAAATATTATAGTGGGAAAGCACAAGACCAACAACATCGTCTTCATCTAGAACATGTATCTATCAACTCGATACTTCCATCACAATGAAAGCTAAAATGGCTGCGATGCAAAAGAAACTCGAAGCTATAGAGAGCAAATTCTTTTCAGCATCCCTAAACCAAGTTACGCTCCCCAAAACCGTGTGTGGTTACTGTTTTGACTCATCACATTTAACGGAAGAATTTCCTTTGAATCCTCCGTCTCAAGTTCAAGAACAAACTAATACTGACTTTCAACAACGACCTAGAAATGATCCTTATTCATCCACATATAATCAGGGATGGAGGAATCATCCTAATTTGCTTGGAACCAAAACCAAACTCAAACTCAAAATCAGTTCTCATGCCAAAATAACTATCAAAGGCTTCCTCCACAGCAACAACAGCCACCCTAACAAATTCAGCTGCCCTTTCAACCGTAATCTTTCCAAAATCTAGCCTACAATTTTGCCCCTTATAATAATTCTTTCCAACCACAGACTAATATTCCAACGGCCGGTACCGATAAAATATCTGCACTCGAAAGAAGCTTAGAAATGTTTATTAAACAATCCGCACAAACGTCGAATAATTTAATATTTTCTATCCAAACGCTAGTGCAACACACTGCTTCCCACGGTGAAAGCATAAAATCGATCGAAGCACAAATTGCACAGTTAAATGCCACGATGAGTGAGAGAGAGAAAGGGAAACTTCTATCTCAAGCTTTACCAAATCTTGGCCTCTTACAAAGCGCAAATATCGTCCTTAACCAACAAAATCATAACGTGAGTGCCGTAACTATATTGAGATCAGGAAGAGTGCTGAACAACCATGTTGGTGAACAAGTTGATGAGTTAGATGACGCCCCAGCTACTACTTCTACTCTTATTTCGTCTAATCCAACGTCTTCTTCCGAGCCTATTCCCCGTTCTCCACTAGGCTCGAACCCTCAGTCCACTTCCTTGAATCAATGGATAGGTGCTAATTCGGCTTGATGTTGATGGGTTTCATTTTTTGTTGGGATTTGTGGTAAAAAAAGATGGGGGGTTGATTGGGAATTGAATTCTGTTGGTTTTTATTTACTACTTGTGCATTGTAGATTTTTTTGTTATTGGTAGTTCTGCAATCTGAACCCATTCAACGCGACCCCGAGCTGAGAACCGAGGCTTCAAGGCTGGGTCAAAGTCCGCGTGTGATCATTTCCACACCTCTGAAGCTCCGTTCTGACGACGTTTCGATTTTGCGCGTGAAGTGTTCGACAAAATGCCTCAAAGGGAATTACGTTGTTTCTTGCGTTCTTGTTGTGTCATGCCCCACTTCCCAAAATACACAAATACGGGAACATAACAAAGTCAACAAACTACCTACGGTAAGGAAATATCCTTCCATAGTCATATTACGGCTGTCAATCAGTAGTCAAGAACAAGAATATAAATATCTATTTATAAACATGTCAACGAGCCACGATAAACAAAAACAGGAAACGATAGCGGAAGCAATAAAGATCCAAGAAAGAAACAAGAATACATAAACCATAATAAGAACTATATTAGTGGAATACTCCTCATTGATCTGCAATCCTGTCAACATACCCACAATCCTCCTGTGATAAAGTCAAAGGATCCGGACCATACAAAACCTATACGTCAGTGCGTCATAGATATCATAATAATAATATAACCAATATGAAATATAATATATCATATGCAATAAACTTTATGTCATGTGTATAAATAATAGGAAATAGCGATAATGTATGATGTAACACGCAAGATAACAATGCAGTCATGTCATGTGTGACCTATGGATTCATGTTGCTTGGTTATCTATCCTACGGGTATTTGATACCGATTAATGTAATCCTCAATGTAACTCAATAATATCCCGTGCGTGCCCAGACCACGGTCTTATAACTCTCGGGGCTGAATCCGAGACATGCTGCTAGGCAGTAAAACAATGTCAATGTCCGAACGAATGATGTCAGCACCATCATTCCAGAGCCCGTAGCTCGTATCGACTGATCAGTCTCTAGAAATCGATTCCACTGAGTTGCAATTTGGTTTCTATTATTAATTTCCTCTTTTCCCCCAGGTTTTAAGTTCATGTCCGGTATAAATATAATATTTACCTAATGCCAACACAGAAATAAGTGTGTACATGTTATTGTCTATCAGAACAACATGTCAGGTCAATGAAGTCAATATTAGGATTGTTGGTATTGGTAAATATTACATAGTAAGTATGTACTGTTATGAAAATGATAACAGTATAGTAACAATAACAGGATAGCAGGGTTTCATGTTATAAATCAGTGTACAAGCATGTCAGGGATGATATAATCAATTAGGTAAGGTGTATGTATCACAGTCACATATCATAGACAAGTCATGATGTAAAGCAAGAAATATGGTCATAACAGTATATTGGTAATCATGAACTGATATGGATTAACAAGCATTTAATCAAATGGGTAAATAATGCTGTTAAACAGATCACGTATATTTCTAATACATATTGAATATTGTTTTAAAATGGTTTTATAAAACTTATCTAGGTATGATACATGAAATAACGACAGTGATCAAATCAATTACTACAGGTTCAATATATCAATTTGACTGTATGAGAATAATCTTTTGCCACAATTATCGAACATTGTTAATTAAATATATTCGCATAAAATATCATAAATTAGACTTATTTAATTATAAATTAAAACTTATTATTATTAAATTAGTTAATGGCATGAAATGATAAACTATAATAATATTACAACAATATGTATATGGGTGTCGTAACTATAGCATGTAGCAAGTAAAAACTTGCCTCGGTACAGAAACAACACGTAGATGCAAAAAATGACACACGCAATATCTCGGCTGGGTGCTCAGCTAGGTCTAAACTTGGATAGCAGTTGTGCTCGTCTCTAGTGTTAGAGGAAGAAGGTGACGGCGATGCGACAGCTTGGGTTGACGGTGACGATGGGTGCTGGGTTCTAAGGCGTTGCTACGTAGGTGAAAAGAAGATGGGTCCTCGTTGATAGACGTTGTTTCAGTTGAAGATGAGGGTTTGGAGTTAGGGTTCGGGTCTGCTCGGTTAGGGTTTGCAGACGAGGTGATCTCGGCGAGATAGTCGATAGTAGACGGTGAAGGCTGCTAGGGGTTGATCTCGAGTTCGGGTTTCTTGAGATGATAGGGATCGAAGACGATGAAGATGGCGATGGCTGTTCGGTTGAGGATTATAGGATCAACGACGGCAATGATGATGGTAGCAAGGGTGAATTTGAGTAGGAGAGGTGGAAGGAGATGCTTGCGGGCTTGATAGGTCGAGGGAGATAGCCAGAGTTGCTTTGGGTTGAAGCTGAAGTTGATGGAGGAAGATGGTTGTGGTGATGGCAGTTGAGATGGGTTGCAACGACGATATGGTGCTAGGGGTTGAAGTAGGCGTGGGTTTCTGGGTTTTCAGTTATGGGTTCGGATTAGGCGACGATGGTGCTGGCGATGGTGTTGGGTTCTCGGTTGGCAGAGGAAGGAAGATGGTCGTGCTGGGTTGCTCGGCGACGATATGAATGCGTGGATGCTCGGGTTTTTGGAGTAGGCTAGCTAGGGATTTTGGGGCTAAGGGTTTGTGATGAGAGATGAGATGAGATGGGTTCGGTGGGTTTAGTTAAAGGGCAGAGATTTTTTGATGAGAGAGAGGAGAGAAATATTGTAACGATCCTGAAATCCCTATACAATTGTAATATATTCAATATGTATAAAAGTGTATTTCAGCCATGACTATGAGTTATAAGTTAATTTTGTTAAATAAAAGCAAGAAGTAATTTGTAGCTCACTGGTTAAGACTATCCACTGTTGTTCTTTAGCCTGTGTGTTTGAATCCCATCAGCCGCAATTATTTTTATTATTTTTGACATTTTGGAAGCCTAAGAGTTTGCACGAGCATTACATGGTGATACAAAAAATTGTGATATAAAAGAGGTATATAAATGAGGTAATTAAACCCAACCGAGACCCTGCCACGAATCCCGATACCAACACCCTCACTCTAGCCGAGTTTAGCGTCCTGACTGACTCCAAGTGGGTCCGTGTTTGGCCCGTGCGTCTTTTGGCTTCCCGAATGTTCGTTTTAATACACCTAACTTCTCCATTCAATCCGAGACTGCTCAATCTTTTCATTTCCTCCATTAAATATTTTTAATACCCAATTAAAAACTATTTTTAATGCATTTTTAATTCACCCTAAACCCTTTTCCTCATCCTATAAATTCATGGCTGCTCCAAAAGTTCTCTCAAAATTTCCCTTTGAAAATTCTCTCTAAATTGCCCTCTCAAGTTCAAGTTCCCTCAAGCTCAAATTCTATCAAGACTAAATCCCCTCAAGCATAAGTTTTCTCAAGCCCAACGTCTTCCTAAGCATCCTTCCTCTTCACTGCTTCACAAATCGCAAATAGGACATCAGAAGATCAGGCTCGAGTATCGGTCTTGGTTCTACAAACCGAGGCTTCTCTTCATTTCTCGCTCGTATGCGTACGAGTGGAACTTGTAAGTCCCTTTATTTCCTTTCCCTTTCAAATCATTTCTATTGACATGCCATCGAACTCATCCTAGACTTGTAGGTAAGCGCAAAATAATTCTATCTTTTTCCTTTCTATTACCATCTATTGAATCAAGTTCATTATACTAATCATTAAAATTTCCGATAACATCCTAACAATTAAATAACATTTAAAATAATAGATAAATGATCATGTTATAAAAAGGTGTAATCATGACTCTTCTTTACATGAAATTGCCCGATATCCATAATAGTTTTTTTGACATGTTAACAAAACACTATTAAACAATATATACCAATTAACGAGTAAATAACACATTCTTTATGCTAGCTTAATACTACTTTCTTGTGACATGTTAATATCGCACGGAGTAATGACCTACCCTACTCACATACACAATGGTTTTATAGCACGATACCTCGGTTATGTATTTTATTCTAAAGAAAACAATTTTCAAGAAAATACCATCGCTTTCTAAAACCACTTTTTATGAATCGCTATTTGAACACCTTTACAATTACACCTCTACAACCCTCGTTTGGGGACCCATTTTGTGAATGGTGCAGGTTATCGCACGTCCTTGGGATAGTAGAGCGAGATGCTGAACTTCTCATGAAGAATTCGGTCTCGAAAGGAATAAAATACGATTTTTAAAGAAATACGACTTTTAAAACAAATTAAATCGTTGGAAAATTATATAAATCATAAATCCATATTTTCAACGAAAACAAATTGTGAAAATTATAATTTTTTAAATGAAAGATTAAAGTTACACAAAAACACCATCAAGTTTCCAAAAATGGTATTTTTCATAAAACTACCATAAACTTTTAAAACGAAGTCTTATCACAAAAATACCACCAAATATAAAATATATTTTTATACAAAATTCTTGACATTTTAACCAACTTATTTTTATTATAAACATATTCGAAGCTTTAAGACGAATTAAAAACCCTCGAGTATTTTTAAATGACTTTTTATAAAATTAACCTAGAAATCAAAAGACTAGTCTATATTATGTGTTTAGGTTGCAGATTGGTTTGAGCGGCATCTTCTCTTGTTAGTTACATCGGGGTTGCCAGAGATAATGTTGCATCACTTGCCTCTTCCTAAATATAGATCATAATATTATGGTGGAATTTATCAATGGAAATTGCCTTTAAAAAATACACAAATCCTGTCGTGCCTGTGCAGCGGTTGTCGGTGTTTTCCAAATTCAAGAAATTCAAAAGTTAAATCTTTATTAATAAGATATGACTATAACCTGAATACACACTCGAACTTGACTTGAACTCGTGTAATACCCGGTCTTTATCTACGCCAATACATGTATTCAAATAAAATATTTTACCCATTTTATATTTTGTATTATATTCTAATTATTTTGTTTCCTATGGACCCAATCCTAAGCCCAAGTCCATATTTAAATCCCACGCTTTTCGTTCAAAATTTTCTTGAGCCCAAGCCCAACAACCCAAGGCCTTACTTTAAACAGCAGATTACTTACCTTCTCTTTTTTCAAATTCAAAAAAAAATATACTTTCATTTAAACCCAAATCCTACACAAATAAGTTTCATTAAAAACCTTATAAATTTTATTCCTGTTACCCTCTCTCTCTTCTTTAAAATTATTATTAATTAAAATCCCTCACCCACGTTCTCTCTCTCTCTCTCTCCCATCTCGCGTTCACCCCTCCTCTCTATTCTCACCCCCTCCCTCTTCTTCCCTGCCTCCTCATTCTCAAATTCTCCCGCTTTCGCCCTCCCCCTCTAGGAGCCGAACCCACACCGCTGTCGCCACCATCACCTTCATCCCAACACCAAGAACCCGACCAACCCTCATCCCTTCCGCCCAAGTGCCGATCACCCAAACCCACCGCAGACTCCAACCTTCGTCTCCTCCAATCATCAACTTTGTCAACTCCGCACCACCGGCAACCCCCATTTCCTCTCTCCTCACTGTGCTCCCTCGATCGCCGGAGCACCACTGACCACCACCACGATATCACCACCGACCCTCCTCCTTCTCCTTTCCCCTTCAATCTCACCCATAACCGGCACATCCTCTTGCCCCCGACAGCCTCCCACCTCGCCGTATCCTCCTGCAACCCTAACACGCTCAACTTCCTACGCCGAGCCGCCATCTCCTCCCGTGCAAACCTCATCGTCACCATCGCTGCCATCGAGAGCTCCATCGTCGCCACCACCTCCAGCCGAGTCCAAGCCTCGAGGCTGAGCCCAAGCACATGCCTCGTCGCGTCCGCGCCATCTATATTGCTACCGTTGTCGTTGCTACTACCTTCGCTCACTGCCGTATCGTCGAGTCGTTGGCAGGCAAGAGTTGCTTTACATGCTATTAGTTTTTATACACATAGTTATATATTTTTATATAACAACCAAATTAGTTATGAAATCATGGATTCTAGATAAGTTTTACAATCCCTATTTTATATAGTTTGACATAGTATATAAATCGGATCTTATATCCGGCTCTAAAGACGTTAAGAATTTATATGAACTAAACCTTACTTTGATCGGTTAAACGAAACTATAGCTTCGATTATCATACGTATAAACAAGTATTCGATGCTAAATTTTAAGTGAAAACCCATATTTAAATGGCATAACTTGTGATTGTTAACCCGTTTACTATTCACAGAGGTACTACAGAAATTTGGTTACAAATTAATATCGTTTCACCTATAAAATATTACCCCCGATAATCATTGCGAAATCAGAATTTTCCTGAACATGCTAGACCGTTAAATTCATAATAAATCTTTTACAAATTGGATTTTAGCATTCCATGGCTTGTATCGAAGCTAACAGATTAAACTACATTACTCTATAGTTTATCTCTGAATTTTAACAAGTTGTGATAGATAAAACTGAAGAGAATTACGGTTCTGGACTGCAGTCCAGTGCAGCACTGGCTGTCGATACTTGAATTGCATTGCTTTCACGTTTCTGTATAAAAATGATATTATGCGGAACCCTTTACCGTAGTGAATATAAATCCATTATCTAACTATTGGAAGTGGTTTCATTCATTTTTATCACCGTTTACTATTTTAATTATATTTTAAACCATCTGTACATACTGCAGTCCCAAGCAGGGACAGAACGTACACCCCGACCTTAAATAATGTGTAAATCCGAGCACACAGTGGATATTGTCGATCTGTATGGTGAGTTGGAAACCTAACTGATAAAACTAAATATTGTTCAACTATAGCGTCACCTAACTTTGATCCCAACAGGGTGAAAACTTTGTTACGAAATGGACTTTCAGTTCAGGAACTGAATTTCCAGCAGCGAACACTTAAAATGAAACGACTGTAATTTTCAAACCCGAAACCTGATTGACTTGAAATAAATTTCGTTGAACTGACGACTGAGTTTACTTATTACCTATTTTGTATTATTTTACTTAATTCTGAATGTAGGATTTAATGCGATTTTTATAAGTTCATGAGACGCATAGTGATTTGTATAGCATTTATATTGTTTAGCGGCATGATCCACAGTTTCACCCGACTGTATTTCCTATAGTGATAGTGCGCGTCATTATTAAGTTTCAGTATACAATGCATTGTCGAGCGTGAATGCTATCGGTTTAGAAGTGTCAAGTACGTCAGTGAAAAGTGAATGGTTCGTGATAGCGACAATACAGTGAACAGCGAATAAAACCTTGTTATTGGTGCGTACTTATACACAACTAGCCCATACTCATAAATAGTAAAACCCGGGGAAAAAGGGGAAATCAAAGTGGAAAGGAAATTGTATTTAGCGAGGTCAGTGATTTAGAGGATGATCATTCGAACAGCGACTCTTATATATTAGGTTTGGACCTAGCGGTCCGGCTGACAGGGTTATGTCCCGGGCATCATGGGCCGTAGTCTCGAGTATGTACAAGACCCTCATTAAACATGATCACTCTTTTCCACAACTCGATTTCAAAGTGACTTAGAGACCGATAGGGACATAGATCATACATTGCATCAGTTAGTGACATATTGATTGCCTGCATTTACTATCTCCACCGTTATTACTTTTATTTTTCTTGTCTTTTGTGATTATTATAATATTGCTATTACGTCACCCTGACGACCTGAGTATGCATGCTCAGAATTTGAAGAGGACCGGATTCAAGAGTCAGACCTACCCTTCGAGCTCGCAGAGATCTAGACGGTCGTGCCTTCAGTACTTATACCGCTTTCCATAAATCAACCTTGTATTCGCACTTAGTTAGTAGTTTCTTTTATTTCATTCTATTGTAAACTGTGAACAATGAGAGTTGGTGTAATAAACTAATGATGTGTTTCCTTTACTTTTGTGCTGTAATTATTGATTACCATGTAATGCTAGAACCCGAAGTGTGACTACGGCGGGATTATCCTTGACCGTAGGAGAATGGCTGGCCTAGTCGCCTCCCGTATTCCGTATTTTGGGAAGCGGGGCGTGACATGGTTTTGTTGGTATCAGAGCCAGGATTAGTAATAAGATATAACATTAACTACGCTTTATTATATTTTCACTACACTATTTCTCACTTTCATCCTGGTATCTAATCATATCCGTTCATCTATTTTTCAGCAACATGACTTCTCCAAACGACCTCTCCTCGGACTCTGGTTCTCAGGATCTCACAGAGAGGATCCTGAATGCAATAACGACCCTCGCGGAAGCCCAAGAGAGAAAGACGGACCTACTTACCGAAGGACTCAGGGCGATTACCGTATTAAGGGGATCCACCGCTCTCATTACCGCTCCTGAGGGCACCGCTACACTAGCTACGCCTGCCAGGATTAGCACGGTGTCGGATTTCCGGAGGTTACACCCAGCTGTGTTTACGAGACTAGCCAAACCACTCGAGGCCGAACAATGGCTGGTCAATGTGGAGAACCTACTGACGGCCGCACGGGTACCCGATGAAGAGAAAGTGAATGTAATAAAGATCCAGCTGGAGGACGAAGCCCGTACTAGGTGGTCCGTCGAAGAGAGCAGACTCGATGAGCCGATCGAGTGGAGCAAGTTCAAAGAGTGCTTCTTGGACCACTACTTTCCCCCCACCGCTAAGGCAGAAATGGAAGAGAAATTTATCTTACTGAAGCAGAACGGCCGTCCCGTTGACGTGTATGCGGCAGAATTCAACCGGCTGAGCCGATTCGCTTCATATATGGTCACTTCAAAGGCCACCAAGGCTAGGCGTTTCTTACAGGGACTTGACTTTGAGCTGCAACAGTTGATTGCGTCGCTCGAGTTGCAGACCTTCGCGCAAGATCTCAATGCTGCATGAATTCAGGAGAAGCTAATCAGTAAATTCAAGGGGCCCAGCTCGAGTGATAGGAGGCCCCCAGTTGTTCCGACGCGTACTCACACACCGTCCTGAGGGGTCATACCAGTTCACAGGGCAGGGACAACACAGATGAAGCGTCCTTTCGTGCCCCAGCATCGTCCACAGAGTAATGCGTTAGTCTGCGGCTACTGCCACAGGGATGGACACACCCAGAAGGATTGTCGCCGTGCCAAGGGATAGTGTTTGATTTGCGGATCCAACCAGCACCGGGTGAGTGGGTGCCCTCAGCGAACAGAACTGCAGGGAGGGCCTGGACCGCAACAGCAGAGGTCACTAGAACAGAGGCAAACCAACACAGGCCGCGGTCAAGGGCGGGCTTTCACCCTGACCGCCGAGCAGGCAGAGGCCTCAGGAGAAGTTGTTACAGGTATTCTACTAGTTCATTCTATGCCAGCTAGAGTACTGTTTGATTCCGGAGCATCACACTGTTTCATATCTGCACATTTTGTTGATACACACTCCATACCACACGAACAATTGACCAAGGGAAGGGAAATACATACGGGAAATGGTGTTATAGTATCTAGTCGAGAATGTAGATCTTGTCCAGTAGTAGTGTGTGGCAGGGAATTCTATGCGAATTTTCTTTTAATCGGAACAGGCAGCTATGACGCAATTCTCGGGATAGATTGGATGAGTACATTCCATGCGATTATTGATTGCCGAGCTAGGAATGTGACTTTCCGCATTCCCAATCACCCAGAATTTGTCTATGAAGGAGGGAGCGAGTCTTTGGAGCCAGTCAAGTATAGAGCCAAACCGAAGGTATTGACGACTATGGAGATTGATGAAAACCCCGCACCAAAAATTGTTCGGGATTTTCTTGACGTATTTCCTGAAGATTTACCAGGTCTACCACCTCCACGCGTTTTGGGATTCTCGATAGATTTGATCCCAGGTACATCTCCAATTTCGAAGGCACCGTACAGAATGGCACCAGTGGAGTTAGCTGAACTGAAGAAGCAAATTGGAGAACTCCTGGAGAAAGTATTTATTCGCCCAAGCGCTTCGCCGTGGGGTGCACCAGTCTTGTTGGTGAAGAAAAAGGATGGATCGCTACGAATGTGCATAGACTACCGGGAGCTGAACAGAGTAACGATAAAGAACAAATACCCTATTCCATGCATCGACAACTTATTTGATCAGTTGGGTGGTGCCAAGGTATTTTCGAAACTGGATCTTCGTTCGGGCTATCACCAGATCAGAGTAACGGCCGAAGATATATGCAAGACGGCTTTCAGGACCCGATACGGGCATTATGAGTTTCTGGTGATGCCGTTCGGCATCACGAATGCCCCAGCTATATTTATGGATCTGATGAATAGAGTATTTGCAAAATACTTGGACACATTTGTCGTTGTATTCATCGACAACATACTAGTCTACTCTAAGACTCGAGAGGAACACGTCGAACACTTGCGAACAATACTACAAATTCTTCGGGAAGAGAAGCTATACGCAAAATTGAGCAAGTGTGAGTTCTGGCTCGACAAAGTGCAATTTTTGGGACACATTGTTTCGGGCGAAGGCATCTCAGTGGACCCAGCAAAGATAGAATCTGTTCGAGACTGGCCGACACCGAAGTCAGTGGCCGAGATCAGAAGCTTCCTGGGATTGGCAGGATATTATCGGCGGTTCGTTCAAGACTTTGCACGAGTCGCTGAACCTCTGACAAAACTGACATGGAAGGAAGTACCGTACGTATGGACTGAAGAATGTACTCGGTCTTTTGAAGTACTAAAACAGAAGTTGTCCACGACACCTATTCTTACAGTACCAGACAATTTGAGTGGTTTGGTGATACACAACGATGCTTCAGGAAAAGGCTTAGGCTGCGTTCTGATGCGGCACGGTCGGGTAATTGCTTATGCCTCACAGCAGCTGAAGAATCACAAGAAGAACTACCCAACACACGACTTGGAGTTGGCCGTAGTGGTTTTTGCATTGAAAAATTTGGAGACATTACTTACTGGGCGAAAAGGTGGAAGTGTACATAGATTACAAGAGTCTGAAATACGTGTTCACTCAAAGAGAACTGAATATGAGACAACGCCGATGGCTAGAACTAATGCCGTACTATGACTTGGACTTACAGTATCACCCGGGAAAAGTAAATGTTGTACCCAACGCTCTCAGTCGCAAACCAGTGGTCATGATGTTGACCAGGCAGAGGAGCATCATTGAGGATTTTCAGAAGCTCGAACTAGAGATTGTTACACCGAGTGCAATCAGGCAGTTTTGGCAGTTACAGGTGTAGTCTTTTCTTATAGATCGTATTAAGGCTGCGCAAGCTGACGATCCTCGACTGCAGAAGTTTAGAGAGCAGGTGGAAGCCGGGCTGAGGACAGACTTACTCATACATCGAGAGAGTTCTTTGAGATTCGGTAGCAGGCTCTGCGTTCCCAAGGGTAATGTTAGAGAAGAAGTACTAGCTGAGGCTCACAGTTCATCTTATTCTGTACATCCGGGAGGCACGAAAATGTATCGAGATCTGAGGCAGCACTATTGGTGGAACGGGATGGAGCGAGAGATTGCACGGGTTGTATCCAAGTGCTTAGTATGCCAGCAAGTAAAGGCTGAATACCAGAGAACGGCTGGACTGTTGCAACCGCTTCCGATACCCGAATGGAAATGGGAGCACATCACTATGGATTTTTTGACTGCTTTACTGCGGAGTCCACGAGGCAACAACGCCGTTTGGGTTATCATCGGTCGTCTTATGAAAGCAGCACACTTTATACCCTTCCGGGTGGGACAATCGACCGAGTCCCTTAAGGAGGAATACATGCAAGAGGTAGTGCGACTTCACGGAGTTCCGGTAAGTATAGTATCAGATCGGGACACTAGATTCATTTCGCACTTTTGGAAGAGCTTATATGAGAGTCTGGGTAGACGTCTCAAGTTCAGCACGGCTTACCATCCACAGACGGACGGACAGTCCGAGTGTACTATTCAGACACTCGAGGACATGTTGAAGGCGTGCATGCTTGACTTTCAAGGTTCTTGGGAGGATCACCTACATCTAGTGGAGTTTTCTTATAACAACAGTTTTCAAGCTATCATTCAGATGGACCCATTCGAAGCGCTGTACGGACGGAAATGTAGATCTCCTGTTTGTTGGGATGACGTGGGTGAGAGAAGATTATTGGGTCCCGAACTTATTGTTCAGACGGTAGACAAGGTTCAGATGATCAGGCAGTGCATTAAGACGGCTCAGGACCGACAAAAGAGTTGGACGGATGCCAGTAGGAGACCACTAGAATTCGAGGTTGGAGATCATATGTTTCTGAAGATTTCTCCTACCCGCGGTGTTATCAGGTTTGGAAGTCGCAGGAAACTTAGCCCTCGATTCATCAGACCATTCGAGGTATTGGAACGGGTCGGAGAAGTGGCTTACCGTCTTGCCTTACCCCCTTCGTTAGCAGGCGTACACAACACATTTCATGTGTCACAATTGCGACGCTACGTTTGTGACAACAGTCATATCCTCAATCACTCTGAATTGACCTTGGGTGCCGATTTGACCTATGTGGAGCAGCCTACCACCATACTCGACCGTAGAGAGAAAGTGTTGAAAAATAAAGTCATTCCGTTAGTCTGAGTGTCTTGGGGCGGTCGTTCACCTGGGGAATCTACCTAGGAACGTGAGGAGGATATCCGTTCACGGTTCCCACATCATTTCGAGTAGCCTTTTGTATCGTCGTTTTCTTCTTCGTCTCTTTAATTTCGAGGATGAAATTTTTGTAAGGGTAGTATGATGTAATACCCGGTCTTTATCTACGCCAATACCTGTATTCAAATAAAATATTTTACCCATTTTATATTTTATATTATATTCTAATTATTTTGTTTCCTATGAACCCAACTCTAAGCCCAAGTTCATATTTAAATCCCACGCTTTTCCTTCAAAATTTTCTTGAGCGCAAGCCCAACAACCCAAGGCCTTACTTTAAACAACAGATTACTTACCTTCTCTTTTTCAAATTCAAAACAAAAATATACCCTCATTTAAACCCAAATCCTACACAAATAAATTTCATTAAAAACCTTATAAATTTTATTCCCGTTACCCTCTCTCTCTTCTTTAAAATTATTATTAATTAAAATCCCTCACCCACTCTCTCTCTCTCTCATCTCGTGTTCACCCCTCCTCTCTATTCTCACCCCCTCCCTCTTCTTCCCTGCCTCCTCATTCTCAAATTCTCCCGCCTTCGCCCTCTTCCTCGAGGAGCTGAACCCACGCCGTCACCACCATCACCTTCATTTCCGACACCAAGAACCCGACCAACCATCATCCCTACCGCCCAAGTGCCGATCACTCAAACCCACCGCAGACTCCAACCTTCGCCTCCTCCAATCATCAACTTCGTCAACTCCGCACCACCGGCGACCCCCATTTCCTTTCTCCTCACCGTGCTCCCTCGATCGCTGGAGCACCACCAACCACCACCGCGATACCACCACCGAGCCCTCCTCCTTCTCCTTTCCCCTTCAATCTCACCCATAACTGGCGCATCCTCTTGCCCCCGACGGCCTCCCACCTCGTCGTATCCTCCTACAACAACGACGCACTCAACTTCCTCTGCCGCGCCGCCATCTCCTCCCGTGCAAACCTCATCGTCACCATCGTTGCCATCGAGAGCTCCATCGTCGCCACCTCCTCCAGCCGAGTCCAAGCCTCGAGGCTGAGCCCAAGCACATGCCTCTTCGCGTCCGCGCCATCTGTATTGCTACCGTTGTCTTTGCTACCACCTTCGCTCACTGCCATATCGTCGAGTCGTTGCCAGGCAAGAGTTGCTTTACATGCTATTAGTTTTTATACACATAGTTATATATTTTTATATAACAACCAAATTAGTTATGAAATCATGGATTCTAGATAATTTTTACAATCCCTGTTTATATATAGTTTGACATAGTATATAAATCGGATCTTTTATCCGGCTCTAAAGACGTTAAGAATTTATATGAACTAAACCTTACTTTGATCGGTTAAACGAAACTATAGCTTCGATTATCATACGTATAAACAAGTATTCGATACTAAATTTTAAGTGAAAACCCATCTTTAAATGGTTGATTGTTAACCCGTTTACTATTAACAGAGGTACTGCAAAAATTTGGTTACAAATTAATATCGTTTCACCTATAAAATATTACCCCCGATAATCAATACGAAATCAGAATTTTCCTGAACACGCTAGACCGTTAAATTCATAATAAATGTTTTACAAATCGGATTTTAGCATTCCATGGCTTGTATCGAAGCTAACAGATTAACCTACAGTACTCTATAGTTGATCTCTGAATTTTAACAAGTTATGATAGAGAAAACTGAGGAGAATTACAGTTCTGGACTACAGTCCAGAGCAGCACTAGCTGTCGATACTTGAATTGAAATGCTTTCACGTTTCTGTATAAAAATGATATTATGCGTGTTGGGGTCAAAATTTGCACCCCAGTTGACTGGGTCAAAAGTCAAGATCAACCCTAAGTAAGCGGGTCTAAGCCCAAGCAAGTGGGCCCATGCCCAAGTCGAGCCCGCAGCCGGCCTCCCCCATGCCGAATAAAAATCATGTAATAAATAATTTTTAGGTAATTTTTTATGCATGAATGGGCATAAAACCAAATTTTTGTAAAGCCCGTGGCTTATGTGCAAAAAGAAATAACACATGAGCTATGGGATGGGCAAAATGCCAATTTGTAAAGCCTAAGGGGCTATATGTAAATGTGTAAGCCTATAAAAGGCAACATGATGATGAATAAAATATACACTTTTTCATTCTCAAAAATTAGGGTCTGTGCCTTTTTCTCCTTCCTTAATGTTCTAAAACCTTCTTCTTTCTTTTGAATTAAATCAAGAGTTTTACTCTTCCTTTTCCAAAACTAAATAGTTTTTCATCACAAAACCACAAAGGGGAGCTTGGGTCTTCTATTAGATCTCAAAAATGGGAGATTTTTAAATCTCGCCCCTTTTCTCCAAGATCCGGCCAAATGACAGGAAGAAGAAGGAGACACATCTTCAGAAACCTCATTTTGGGGAAGGTCCAGGGCTCAGAAAGAGAAGCCCCTTCATCAGCTTCAAAATATCCTAAGAGTTTAACTCCTCATATATATACAAAATAATAAGTGTTCCTTTCTGGGAGTACAACTCCCATTGTAGGGACCAAGTCCCTTTTGCCTTCCGAGTGCCCACGTGCCTGGCACGTGAGGCGCTAGCGCCCGAGCGCTCACGTGCCTGGCACGTGGGGCGCTAGCGCCCGAGCGCTCACATGCCTGGCACGTGGGACGCTGGCGCCCGAGCGCGCACGTGCCTGGCACGTGGGACGCTAGCGCCCAAGTGCCCACGTGCTTGGCACGCGAGTCTCTAGCGCCCTGGCGCCCAAAGCGCTAGCGCCCGAGCGCCCACGTTCCTGGCACGTGAGGCGCTAGCACCCAAAGCGCTAGCGCCTTTATGCTCAAAGCGCTAGCGCCTAAAGTGCTAGCGCCCGAGCGTCCACGTGCCTGGCACGTGAGGCGCTAGCGCCCTGGTGCCCAAAGCGTTAGCACTCGAGCGCCCACGTGCCTGGCACGTTAGGTGCTAGCGCCCAAAGCGCGAACGCCCGAGCGCTTTCTCCCACGCATCCTTTGGATGCCCTTTTCCCTTATACACACACACACACATACACACACACACATACTCTACAACACTGTCCCCTGTTAGAAAAAATTTCTAGCGGGACGCCCGTAAAAACTCTGCGGGGCCCCCGATATATCCAAAACCCCTTCAAAACACGCACACTGCATATTGAGTTCGCATGAATTGTTGAACCGTCAATCGGAGGTTCTCTCGCTCTAAAGGGGAGGGGTAATTAACGGCAGCTTAGTCCGCGGCTGCCGGAGATTCGGATCCCCACAATCAATAAACCCCCTCCTACCCTAGGCAGGAGGAATCTGTAATGCGCCTGACAAGCGCGTGAGTATTCCCATTTCAATGGGGTGACGAAAAACACCCTACAGATTCTGGCACGCCCGGTGGGACTTATCTCTCCTCCCATATTTCGGGTTAAACGTTCATGCGAACTCTATCATTATACATATCGATTGCCTGTACTAAAATCCGGTTTCTATTTGCAAGCTAACAATCTCCAATTGCAATCTTCAGACGCAGCAAAATGTCTCCAAGGATCAGCTCAGCTCTCGACACAGCTCACATTTCCTACACGATGAAGATGGACGCCGGGACGGTCCTCCCGGCCAGTCTCGGGCGACAATGGGAAGAGCTGCCGCTACCATTTGGCTCTATTCTGTTCGTGTCCGCTAACGCCATCCCGGCTCCTCAATCCCCGGTGACAGACAAATCGGTCTCGAAAGGTAAGAGGCCAAATGTGGTGGTCTCGAAGGCACCTAACTCAAATGCATGTCGGTGTTTAAACGACTTTCCTTGGCCCTAGCTGGGGGCAAGGCCATCAACACCAACAAAGCAACGGGGCATCTCGAGCAAGCTCCGGCGGTGCCCCTGACAACCGCTCGGTCGGGTGTCTTCTCTAAGCTCCCCGCCGATCGACTCACGATGGCTTCCTGGACGACGGATGCCGGTCAAGCCCTCAAAATCGAGAAGATAAGGCAGAAAAGGCTCAGATACAGAGCAAACAAAAGAGCCAGGGCTCCGGCCATGTTAAAATTTATGGATTTCCAAAGCCCGGATCGCTCCGCGAAACCAGCTGGCAGTGATGAAAGGATGGTTGAATGTGTTATCCACACTGTCTACATGGTGGGCACGCGTCCCAGCGACAACCTTCGCAGCAAAAGCAAGGATGGGGCCACCACATCTCAAATCCAATCTGGCGTGAATATAGCCGTCACTTCCCAAGACCAGCATCCTCCGGAGGGTGATGAAAATCCTCCCAGTGAAGCTGATAGGCAGAGAGACCCCTCGGTAGGAGTCGGGCTTGGAAAGCGAAGATGAGCTAATCTTCCGTCCCAAGAACGCGGAGGAGAAACTTCTACAAGAGCTCCGAAAACAGCTCAGAAGTAAAGACAAGGAGATGGCCAAGCTCTACTCAAAAATTGATGACTTGACGAATGTCGTGATGCAGCTCACGACCCGACTTGCCTCTCAGCCGCCCAATCAAGCGCAGGGCTATGCTCATGAACCAGGAAACGATGTCCCAAGGCAGCGGACGCCTATTCCCTCAAATCCAAAGGTGGGCAGACCGCATGAAAGTCAGTCGCATCCTATCTCGGGAAATTTCTTGGCTACCGATGACAGTAGCCCGCTAACTCAAGATCAAATCATGGATTTGGTTGCCAACAAAGTCAAAACATTGGTAGCCGAAGCTAAAGCGCAAAAAGATATTAGCAGTAGCGGGAGACCATAAACAATGGCGTGCTTCTCCTCCGCCAGTTCGTTAATAGCTTGGCCGATGTTGCTTTCGAATGGTACGCGAGCATACCAGATGGCTCCGTCATAACTTTTGTCTAAATGGAGTCTCTGTTTCGGCAGAGGTTCATGAGCATCAGCGATAAGATCACCATCGCCGACTTCGTAAGGACCAAGCCGTAGAACAACGAAAGCATCACGGATTTTATAACCCGATGGCGCAATCTCTCCTTCAAATGTGAACCGCTGATAGAGCAGGACCAATCTGTCAGACTCCTTGTTGAAAATCTCAACAATTGGATGGCCCCGTTTCTATGCACCGCGGGTCTCAAAACATTCCAAGAGCTGACCAGAAAAGTCCAGATGTTGGAGCGCTCAATGCAGGAGTCCTCCTCGGATTCCCAAAATAACAATAGGTCCTGGAGAAACCGAAAGGACGATAATCGCAAAGGCGGAAATTCCGACGATTCTGAATCTTTTAACACTTCGGCTAACCGAAATAAGTAAGGGATGAGCGGGCCAAATGCCAACCAGCCTCGGAAGCCAGTGTTCGGAGACGGAGGAGAATCTCCACTGAAACATAAGCTGGATAAGGTCTATTCCTTCAGAAGGGACAAAATCCGTAAAATATTCAAAGACGCCCTGAGGAACGGTATACAACTGCCAGAGTCAAAAAGACCGCAGGAAGCGAATATGACCGACGACCCTAAATATTGCCCCTATCACAGAGTGATAGGTCATGCCATTGAGGACTGCTTCATCTTCAAAGATTGGGTCGAAAAGCAATACAAGGAAGAAGAGATAGAACTGTCTAAAGGCGTGTTAACAAACAGTCCAGTTGCGACCGCCAATTTCATACAAACGGAGACCGAAGTTCTTCGTGAAACTGATTCTCGCAGACATCTGCCTTTCTCTGAAAACAATCGACCACCACGTCATTAAACTGGGAACAGTCGACCTCTAAGTCGTTAAACTGGGAATGTAAGAATATGTAAATAAACAAAAAAATGTGTAAATAAAAGAAAAAAAAGAAAATCCGAAATGATGGGGCAACTCGCAATAAAAATCAGCGAGTAAAATAAAGATAAAAAATAAAGCCGAAATGATAGGGCAACCGCGAATAAAAAGCCGAAATGATAGGACAATCGCGACTTTCGCGATAAAAAGCTGAAATGATAGAGCAATCGCGATAAAAAAAACAGCGAATGATGAGTCACTCCTGGTACCATATTCCAGTGCAGCGATGCAAACGCCAACCAAAATCCAATTTCCTAAAATTCTTTTGGCCCTACGTTTGGTCCCCAAGTTGACTACCGTATACAATCCACGGGCTTAAATAATTCTCATCATACCCATATCCCACTGCAATCACCAGTCCAGCGGCCGGTCTCCGCCCTCGGAATTATTCTCCATTTGGGAAGACCCACTCATGTGTCTTCACGATGCATGAGGAGAATAAAACTTACAGGATCCTCACGACTCGTAAGAAAACACCTTCATGGGATCCGTACGACTCACAAAGGAGAAACACACTTGGGAGTCCCAACGACTTCTAAGGAGAAAGTACACCTACGAGATCCTTACGACTCGTAGGGAGAAAATGCTTTTATGGGACCCTTACGGACCATAAAATTGAAAAGCCTTAGGTGATAGGGATCTAAACCTGTCTCCTAAGCCATCGCTTTCCAATAGAAAATGGCGAATGATGAGTCTCTCCTGGTACCATATTCCAGTGCAGTGATGCAGACGTCGGCCAGAATCTAAATCCCCAAGTAGCGAATGATGAGTCGCTCCTGGTACTATATTCCAGTGCAGCGATGCAGACGCCGGCCAGAATCCAAATCCCCAAGTGGCGAATGATGAGTCACTCCTGGTACCATATTCCAGTGCAGTGATGCAGACGCCAACCAAATTCCAAATCATATACCCTAACGGCGAATGATGAGTCGCTCCTGGTACCATATTCCAGTGCAGCGATGCAGACGCCAACAAAGTCCCGAAATTCTTACGGCCCTACGGTCTGGATCATACATCTTGCAAAACCATATACAATCCACGGGCGTAAAATGATCCCAATCTCTCCCAAGTCCTACCGGCGAGACCACATTCAAAGTCCCGCCGGCAATGAATATTCAAAAAAGGGTACGTCCACAAGCAAAATGGGCACGGATGAAAACCCGAAAGGGCTCCGTGAGTAAAAAAAGCAGGACTGCCGGCGAGTTTGTGAAAACCTGAAAGGGCACAAACTCATAAAAAAGAGATGAAATGCACTCGCAAAGTCCTCTCGACTTTGTGAGGAGAAAATTCCCGCGTGAGATCCTTATGACTCACAAAGGAGCAACACACTTAGGAGTCCCCACGACTCCTAAGGAGAAAATACACCTACGAGATCCTTTCGACTCTAGGGAGAAAATGCTTTTATGGGACCCTTACGGCCCATAAAATTGAAAAGCCTTAGGTGATATGGATCTAAACCTATCTCCTAACCCACCAATTCCCAAATCCTCCCAGGACAAATGATGATTTGCTCCTGGCATTATTCAAGTCAGCAATGCAGATGCCAAACAAAAACCAAAATCCCTAAATCCACTCATGGCAAATGATGATTCGCTTCTGGTACCATATTCCAGTGTAGCGATGTCGATGTCAACCTAAATCAAATCAAACCAACAAGCTCTGCGTCGGAATAATGCTTCGTCTCAGAGTATACCCCACGTCAAAATCAAGCTTCGCCTCGGTATATCTACCTTCCCTGCCGGAATTACGCTTCGGCTCGGAATCAACCAACGACCTCCCCGTCGGAATTAAGCTCCGCCTCGGAATCAAGTCGACCAACAAGCTCTGCGGCGGAATCATGTTTCGTCTCAGAGTGTACCCCGCGCCGAAATCAAGCTTCACCTCGGTGTATCTACCTTCCCTGTCGGAATTATGCTTTGGCTCGGAATCAACCAGCGACCTCCTCGTCGGAATTAAGCTCTGCCTCGGAATAAAGTCAACCAGCAAACTCTACTTCGAAATCATGCTTCGTCTCAGAATGTACCCCGTGTCGAAATCAAGATTCTCCTCGGAGTATCTGCTTTCCCTATCGAAATTCTGCTTTTCCTGGGAATCAACCTCTGCATAGAAATTATACTTCGGTCAGAATGTCTGCCGCTCTTCGGAATGATTCTTCAATCCCTGGAATCATGCTCTGCCCATCGGAATGATGCTCCGATTCTTGGAATCATGCTCCGCTCTTCAGAATGATGCTCCGACCCCTGGAGTCATGCTTCGCTCTTCAGAATGATGTTCCGATCCCCGGAATCATGCTCCGCTCTTCAGGAATGATGCTCCGATCCCGGAATTATTCTCCAACCCTCGGAATTATGCTCCGACTCTTCGGAATGATACTCCGACTCTTCGGAATGATACTCCGACTCTGGAATTATGCTCCGCAAATCGGAATGATGTTCCGATCCCTAGAATCATGCTCCGCTCTTCAGGAATGATGCTCCGACCCTTGGAATCATGCCCCGCTCTTCGGAATGATGCTCCGACCCCCGGAATCATGCTCCGCTCTTCAGAATGATGCTCCGATCCCCGGAATCATGCTTCGCTCTTCAGGAATGATGCTCCGATCCCGGAATTATGCTCCAACCCTTGGAATTATGCTCCGACTCTTCGGAATGATACTCCGACTCTGGAATTATGCTCCGCAAATCAGAATGATGCTCCGACCCCCGGGAATCATGCTTCCCGAGGGATGCTCCGCCCCCGGAATGATGTTCCACCTCGATGTCCAACTTCAAGATCCATCAACTTCATGCATACAACTCAAATGTACGGTGTGCATTTATTGATGGGGGGCACTTTGTTCGGGTCAAAATTTGCACCCCAGTTGACCAGGTCAAAAGTCAAGGTCAACCCCAAGTAAGCGGGCCCAAACCCAAGAAAGTGGGCCCATGCCCAAGTCGAGCCCGCGGCCGGCCTCCCCCATGCCGAAATAAAAATCATGTAATAAATAATTTTTAGGTAATTTTTTATGCATGAATGGGCATAAAGCCAAATTTTTGTAAAGCCCATGGCTTATGTGTAAAAAGAAATGGCACATGAGCTATGGGATGGGAAAAATGCCATTTTGTAAAGCCCGAGGGGCTATATGTAAATGTGTAAGCCTATAAAAGGCAACATGATGATGAATAAAATATACACTTTTTCATTCTTAAAAATAAGAGCATGTGCCTCTTTCTCCTTCCTCAAGGTTCTAAAACCTTCTTCTTTCTTCTGAATTAAATCAAGAGTTTTACTCTTCCTTTTCCAAAACTAAATAGTTTTTCATCACAAAACCCATAAAGGGGGACTTGGATCTTCTATTAGATCTCAAAAAGGGGAGATTTTTAAATCTCACCCCCTTTCGCCAAGATCCGGCCAAACGACAGGAAGAAAAAGGAGACCCATCTCAAGAAACCCCACTTTGGGGAAGATCCAGGGCTCAAGGGGAGAAGCTCCTTCATCAGCTTCAAAATATCCTAGGAGTTTAACTCCTCACACACACACACACACACACACACACACACACACACAAAATAATAAGTGTTCCTTCCTGGGAGTACAACTCCCATTGCAGGGACCAAGTCCCTTTTGCCTCCCGAGCGCCCTTGCGCTCAAAGCGCTAGCTCCCGAGAGCCCACGTACCTGGCACGTGGGGCGCTAGCGCCCAAAGCGCTGGCGCCTTTACGCTTAAAGCGCTAGCGCCCAAAGGGCTAGCGCCCGAGCGCCCACGTGCCTGGCACGTGAGGCGCTAGCGCCCTGGCGCTCAAAGCGCTAGCGTCCAAAGAGCTAGCGCCCGAGCGCCCACGTGCCTGGCACGTGAGGCGCTAGCGCCCAAAGCGGTAGCGCACGAGCGCTTTCTCCCATGCATCCTTTGGATGCCCTTTTCCCTTAGATACACACACACACACATACACACACACACACACATACTCTACAACACTGTCCCCCATAAAAACTCTGCGGGGCCCCCGATATATCCAAAACCCCTTCAAAACACGCACACTGCATATTAAGTTCGCATGAATAGTTGACCCATCAATCGGAGGTTCTCTCGCTCCAAAAGCGAGGGGTAATTAACGGCAGCTTAGTCCGCGGCTGCCGGAGATTCGGATTCCCACAATCAATAAACCCCCGCCTACCCTAGGCAGGGGGAATCTGTAATGCGCCTAACAAGCGCACGCGTATTTCCATCTCAATGGGATGACGAAAAACACCCTACAATGCGGAACCCTCTACCGTAGTGAAGATAAATCCATTAGCTAACTATTGGAAGCGGTTTCATTCATTTTTATCACCGTTTACTATTTTAATTACATTTTAAACCATCTGTACATACTGCAGTCCCAAGCAGCGACAGAACTACACCCCGACCTTAAATAATGTGTAAATCCGAGCACACAGTGGATATTGTCGATCCGTCTAATGCGTTGGAAACATAACTGATAAACCTAAATATTGTTCAACTATAGAGTCGCCTAACTTTGATCCCAACAGGATGAAAACTTTGTTACGAAATGGACTTTCAGTTCAGGAACTGAATTTCCAGCAGCGAACACTTAAAATAAAACGACTGTAATTTTCAAACCCAAAACCCGATTGACTTGAAATCAATTTCGTTGAACTTCCAACTGAGTTTACTTATTACCGCTTTTGTATCATTTTACTTAATTCTGAACGTAGGATTTAATGCGATTTTTATAAGTTCATGAGACGCATAATGATTTGTATTGCATTTATATTGTTTAGCGGCATGATTCACAGTTTCACCCGACTGTATTACCTATAGTGATAGTGCGCGTCATTATTAAGTTTCAGTATACAATGCATTATAGAGCGTGAATGTTATCGGTTTAGGAGTGTCAAGTACGCCAGTGAAAAGTGAATGGTTCGTGATAGCGATGTTAGGGTAAAAATTTACACCCCGGTTGACCGAGTCAAAGTCAAGGTCAACCCCCAAGCTAGGTGGGCCCAAGCCCAGGTCAAGCAGGCCCATGCCTAAGTCGAGCCCGCGGCCAGCCTCCCTCATGCCAACAACAAAATCATGTAATAAATATTTTTTATGTAATTTTTTATACATGAATGTATGCAAAATGGGCATAAGGCCAATATCTTGTAAGCCCATGGCTTATGTGCAAAAATGAAGTGGCACATGAGCCATGGGATGGGCAAAACGCCATTTTTGTAAAGCCCAAGGGGCTATATGTAAATATGTAAGCCTATATAAGGCAAAATGATGATGAATAAAAAAAACAACTTTCATTCTCTCAAAAAAACCTAGGGTTTGTATCTCTTTCCCTTTTCTGAAGGTCTCAGACCTTCTTCTTTTTTCTGAATTAAATCAAGAGTTTTACTCTTCCTTTTCCAAAACAAAATAGTTTTTCACCACGAAACCCACAAAGGGGAACTTGGATCTGTCATCAGATCTCAAAAAGGAGAGATTTTGAGATCTCACATCTCTTGATCTTCAAGATCCAGCTAACGGAGGAGGAAGAAGAAGAACCCCTTTCACTAAACCCAAAAAAAAGGAGTCCAACTCCTCTCTGATTTCTCTCCCGAGAAATTTTTTTTGGCTAAAAGCCTCTTTTCCTCGCCGGCGCTACAGCGCAGAGCGCCCGCGTACCGACACGTGGCGCGCTTGCGCTTGGCGCTCGAGCGCAAAGCGTTCAGGTGCCGACATGTGACGCGCTTGCACTACAGCGCCCTGCGCTCAAGCGCAAAGTACCCACGTGCCGACACGTGGCGCGCTTGCGCTCAAGCTCAAGCGCTCGAGCGCAAGTCGCCCCCGTGCCGATACGTGGCGCACTTACGCTCGAGTGTCAGGCGCTGAAGCGCAAAGCGCCCACGTGCCGACACGTGGCGCGCTTGCGCTCAAGCGTGGCGCGCCCACGTGCCGACACATGGCACTCTAGCGCCTGAGCGCACAGCACCTAGGCGCACAGCGCCCAAGGTGTTGCCCCCACGCATCCTTTGGATGCCTTTTCCCTCTTTTTTATGTACATACATATATATATACATATGTATACATATGTGCATACACACATACTCCACGACACTGTCCCTGTTAGAAAAAATTTCTAACGGGGCGCTGCCCCGCACCCCGCACGCCGTAAAAACTCTGCGTGGCTCCCGACATACCCAAAACCCCCTTTTCAAAACACATCACATGCACACTGCACATTGAGTTCGCATGAACCGTTTAACCCGTTAATCTGAGGTTCCCTCGCCCCAAAGGCGAAGGGTAATTAACGGCAGCTTAGTCCGTGGCTGCCAGAGATTCGGATCCCCACAATCATTAAACCCCGACCTACCCTAGGCAGGGGAATCTGTAGTACACCTGACAAGCGCGCGCGTATTCCCATCTCAGTGGGGTGACGAAAAACACCCTACAAGCGACAATACAATAAACAGTGAATAAAACCATGTTATTGATGCGTACTTATACACAACTAGCCCATACTCATATATATTAGGTTTGGATTTAGCGAGGTCAGTGATTTAGATGATGATCATTCAAACAGCGACTCTTATATATTAGGTTTGGACTTAGCGGTCCGGCTGACAGGGTTATATCCCGGACATCATGGGCCGTAGTCTCGGGTATGTACGAGACCCTTGTTAAACATGATCACTCATTTCCACAACTCGATTTCAATGTGACTTAGAGACCGATAGGGACATTGATCATACATTGCATCAGTTAGTGACATATTGAGTGCCTGCATTTATTATCTCCACCGTTATTACTTTTATTTTTCTTGTCTTTTGTGATTATTATAATATTTCTATTACGTTGCCCTGACGATCTGAGTATGCATGCTCAGAGTTTGAAGAGGACCGGATTCAGGAGTCAGACCTACCCTTCGAGCTCGCAGAGATCTAGACGGTCGTGCCTTCAGTACTTTTACCGCTTTCCATAAATCAACCTTGTATTCGCACTTGGTTAGTAGTTTCTTTTATTTCATTCTATTGTAAACCGTGAACAATGAAAGTTGGTGTAATAAACTAGTGATGTGTTTCCTTTACTTCTGTGCTGTAATTACTGATTACCATGTAATGCTAGAAGCCGAAGTGTGACTACGGCGGGATTATCCGTGACCGTAGGAGTATGGCCGGCCTAGTCGCCTCCCGTATTCCGTATTTTGGGAAGCGGGGTGTGACAACTCAAATTCAAACCCAAACTCAAACACTTGATCTTGAACTTGAACACTTGAACTTGAACACTTGACTTGATTTGACTAAACCATGAATATAACTTGACATGAACACCTGAATATAACTTGAACCTGAACTTGTACTCTTTATATTCATGGATTAGGCCAAGACCTGTAAACTTAAACTATGCAATAAAATACGCGGGGATAAGGGGTAGATTAATAAAAAAAATGTATGATGTGGCACAAGAATTCACTAAAAGACACCTAACCTGAATATCCCGTGCTATTGTCCCGTAGGTTTGATGGGGCCTTATGTTCCTGTACCTTTGGTCCGCGGGGTACGTCAGACTACTCTCGTATACACGCTTACTTTCCTTATCAAACTATAAACAACCGTGTTAGAATAGTTAACCTTATACATATATATGACATGCTTAAGATACTTTTACATACAACCTTATTTATTCATTTTACATACCTTCATTCGTCATTACTCATTTCTTTTGGGGACTTATTGAGCACTAGTTCACTTACGATAAGCTTACTGCCCCGCCAGATTACCAGTTTCCTTTTTTCTGTATTTATCTTTTGTAAGCCATTGTTTTGGCTTTCCAGTATTGTATCTTTTATTTCAGACAATTGTACTTGAATTTGAATATAAATAAAGTTGTTTTTTATTTTTAATTACTCTTGTCACTCTTGCATATTGTTATATTGCTTATATAAGCTTAACGTATTTATTAAGGGAAATGACGTTCTCATAGTAAATACGTTGTGGGCTTTATCACGTGCTGTCACCGTCTTCTGTGAAGCGGGACGTGACAGGTTTTATTGGCGGCCCATGCAGGTCAGTTCTGCATGAAGTCTTAAGAAATATATCACAAGAATTATAAAATTCAACAACTTTACATTTCTTGCATTTCTTGAATCTATCAAAAAAAAAATTTCTATCAAGGTGATGGATTCTCCCAACAATATCAGCACCAACGTCAATGGCAACACACCACTGCTTACCCTACTACCTCCACCTACCGTTACGGCGTCTATCAAAGAGCAGACGGTATTTTTGGAAGCCATCAAGAGTCTTCTGGAGGGCTAGCAGCAGCAAACTGCTATCCTTTTGAATCGTCCCAAAACCGAAGCACCTGGTGTGATGCAATTTCGGGAGTTGCGCCCAAAGAACTTCTTAAGGAAAGAGAGCCCCTTGAGGCTTAAGAGTGGGCCCAAAATATCAAGGATGATCATGCAGCAGCACAGGTATTGTCACGCCCCGCTTCCCAATATACGGGAAGAGGACGCGACAAGGCCGCTACATATTTACTCTGAAGTAAACACGCTGAGCGTATCTAAGCAATATAAGTAAAATGGACAAGAGACAGAGACAATGGATATAAATGAACAGCAACTTTATTTATTCACATTCTTTTTACAATACATCTGAAAAGTAAATACATGGAATGAAAAGCAATGCCTAAACAGTGGCATAACAGAAATAGAAAGTACTGAAATGAAATGTACAAATATCTAGAGCTCCGGATCGAATGCTAGCTGATCCAAGTCTTCGCTGGTGGGCTCGATCTCCTGAAGGTCCGATCTACCTGACAACATTCCAAAGAAGAAAGAGAAGGAATGTCGTCAGCGAACAATCGCTCGGTAAGTCCCAAAGATAAGGGAGAAGTAGAATAGACAGAGAGAGAGTATAACTTTTAAAGTGGTATTAGTGTTAACGTTGTATTTAGTGTTAACGCTGTTGTTTGTAGCTTGGTACAGAAGAGGTCAGTGTATACGAGTGGAGTCTCGTTAGACCAGAGACTACGGTGGACAAAATACAAGGAACCGTTCAGCCATGGTACAACGGCAATTGAATTCAGGTTAGGTGTCTTAATGGTTGCAGTCTCGTGTCACTTCTAACACCTTCCGTACCAATTTACCCCTTATAAACCCCGCGATATCTTGATTGTATTGTTTGTATTGTATTGTCATTTAATTTGAATTGTATAGATGAATGACTTTCCGAAACCATGATATCAGTAAATGGATGTAACTGGAGAATCATGTAGATGGATGTATATTCATGGTTCGGTTCAGTCAAGTTGTATAGATTGATAGATTGAACAGATTGAATATATTGATTCATATTGAATTGTAGTTTTATACTTGAATCATATTCAAATCAGATTGATTATATTGAGACTCGGTCTGAGTCAGACAATTAGAAAATAAATTGAATCCTGAATTATGCTTTTGTGCTATCGGTAACCGCTGCATATGGACGGCAGGATTTGTGTCTTTTTCAAAGACGATTACCGTGTTGATAACACCGTTTGTTAATCTGTCTACCATAAATAGACAAGCACCCATATCTCCGACTCCCCGAGGCTCAAGAGACTGGTCCCGCTTAAACCTATTTTTACTAAAGTCCTGATTGTAATTTAGTATAACTTGAGGGGGATTTTATGTAAAAATAATTTTGTATAATTTTCAAAATACACCTCAAGTATTTTATTATCGTCTTTAAAGTTTTCATTGATGTATATTTTATCATTGTGACATTTCTAGTGAATAAAACCTATTTTTCATAATATATGGTACTTATTTGTAATATTGGAATTGTATGGTATTTTCTTATAATGAGATATTTTTCTTGAATTTTGGAAATGTGGAATATTATAAATATTAAAAAATATATATTTTGATATTAATTACATATATATTTATTTATTAAAAATATAAGTTTTATTTATAATAGAAATCATATTTTCTAAAGAAAATTGTATTTTTAAATCTTTCGAGACCGTATGCTCTTTGCGGAGGTCTGCATCTCACACTAATAAGCCCGAGGATGTGCGATAATCCACACCATCTCGAACGGGTTTCCCAAAATGGGTTGTAGCGGCACATTGCAAAGATTTGTTAAAAATACATATCTTATAGAAAAAGTTTTTTATAAGTTGGATGTAGTTTTGTGTAAAATCGTATTTTCCCAAAACTATAGTCCTAAAGATCATCGTGCTATGTTATATATGAGTGTTATGAGGAGGTAGGTCATTACCTTGTGAGTTTTCTAAAGGTATAGTAAGGGGTAATAATGTTTTTATGTCGAAACTAAACTATAAGGTATTTTTCTGTAAAATTGCGATAAAAAATAAAATAGGAATTCTTTTGATATGAAACTTGTCAATATGTTTTTTTAATGTTTAATGATCATGATGTGATGGTTTGGTATTATTGTTTTTAAGAAAAATATGATTTTTAAGGAAAAACCGAATCGGAAGTCGGATTAACTCCACTTCCGTCGGGTTTTAGAATTCTAAATTTTTAGAATAGTAAAGAAAAGGGGGAGAAGGGACTTACTGGATTGTAGTGGAGAGGAGAGGAAAAGGAAGAAGTAGGAGGTGTCGGTGAGTCGTTTCGTCGCCGGAATCTTCTCGGAACGTCGTCGGAAGATCGCCCTTCGCTAACTCCACTTGCACACAAAAAGTCTAGGGAATTTTCTTGAGAGTTTGGACAGAAATTTGGAAGTGAGGAGGTGTGATTTTAGATGTGGTATTTATAGGAGAAATTATGGTTTAGGGTAGATGAAAGAGTGTGATAAATTTGTATTTAATTTTTGCATTTAAAAAATTAAAAAGGGTGTTTTAAATTCTCTGTTTAATTTCAGAGATTTTAAATAGTTCAAGGGGAGTGGGGTAGGCCAAAAGTCTCTGAGAGTTGAAGAAAAAATGGGTTTGGGCCGAGTTAACCTGGCGCCGCCGGCCGAGTCACCCGTTCCGCCGGCCCGAGTTGGCCGAGTCGAGCCGAGTCAGGTTGCCACGTGTCCCCTTATGCTGTGTCTTGACTCGTGGACCCATTTGTTTTATGTGTGACTCTTGGTTTTTACGAGTTATGCACATGTAGACTCTTAGGCTTCTAAAAAGATTAAAAGAAAACTAATAAAAAATAATGTTGTTGGGGTCAAAATTTACACCCCGGTTGACCAAGTCAAAGTCAAGGTCAACCCCAAGCCAGGTGGGCCCAAGCCCAAGCAAGTGGGCCAATGCCCGGGTCGAGCCCGAACATGAAGCGTCCGGCCTTCCGCCATACCAAAATAAAAATCATGTAACGAATAATTTTGATGTAATTTTTTGTGCATGAATGTATGCAAAATGGGCATAAAGCCAATTTTTTGTAAGCCCATAGCTTATGTGCAAAAAGAAATGGCACATGAACCATGGGATGGGCAAAATGCCATTTTGTAAAGCCCAAGGGGCTATATATAAACATGTAAGCCTATATAAGGCAACATGATGATGAATAAAAGATAGACTTTTCATTCCCCAAAAAAAATCTAGGGTTTGTGCCTCTTTCCCCTTTCTGAAGGTTCTAAACCTTCTTCTTTCTTTTGAATTAAATCAAGAATTTTACTCTTCCCTTTCCAAAACTAAATAGTTTTTCACCATAAAACCCACAAAGGGGAACTCAGATCTGCCATCAGATCTCAGAAAGGAGAGATTTTTAAAGTCTCCTATTTCTTGATCTTCAAGATCCGGCCAACAAAGGAAGAAGAAGGAGTCCCATCTCCAGAAACCCCACTTTGGGGAAGAACTAGGGTTCAAGGGGAGAAGCCCCTTCATCAGCTTCAAAATATCCTAGGAGTTTAACTCCTCAAATATATACATATATATACACCAAATAATAAGTGCTCCTTTCTGAGAGTACAACTCCCATTGCAGGGACCAAGTCCCTTTTACCTCCCGAGCGCCCACGTGTTGACACATGGGGCGCTAGCGCTCAAAGCCCTAGCGCTCTTGCGCTCAGAGCGCTAGCGTTCGAACGTCCACGTGCTGACACGTGGGGTGCTAGCGCTCTTGCGCCCAAAGCGCTAGCACCCGAGCGCCCACATGCTGACACGTGGGGTGCTAGTGCTCAAAGCGCTAGCACCCTTGCGCTCAGAGCGCTAGCGCCCAAAGCGCTAGCGCCCGAGCACTCGCGTGCTGACACGTGGGGCACTAGCGCGCAAAGTGCTAGCGCTCTTACGCTCAGAGCGCTAGCGCCCAAAGCGCTAGCGCCCGAGTGCCTACGTGCTGACACGTGGGGCGCTAGTGCTCTTGCACTAAGCGCTAGCACCCGAGGGCCCACGTGCCTGGCACGTGGGGCGCTAGCGCTGGCGCTTTTTCCCACGCATCCTTTAGATGCCCTTTCCCTTTTTCATATATATATATATATGTATGTATGTATGTATATGTATACACACACACACACGTACTCTACAACACTGTCCCTCTCAAAAAAAATTTGGGCCGGGGCGCTGCCCCGCACCCCGCAAGGGAGCTACTAGCCCCCTTGACCCCTAGCCCGCTATCCGGGTAGCGGGACCCCCGTAAAAACTCTTTGTGGCTCCCGATATATCCAAGCCCCCCTCCAAAACAAAACACACGTACACTGCACATTGAGTTCGCATGACCAATTTAACCCGTCAATCGGAGGTTCCCTCGCTCCAAAGGCGAGGGGTAATTAACGGCAGCTTAGTCCGCGGCTGCCGGAGATTCGAATCCCCACAATCAATAAACCCCAGCCTACCCTAGGCAGGGGGAATCTGTAGTACGCCTGACAAGCGCGGGCGTATTCCCATCTCAATGGGGTGACGAAAAACACCCTACAGATTCTGGCACGCCCGGTGGGACTTTTCTCTCCTCCCATATTTCGGGTTAAACGTTCATACGAACTCAATCAATATACATATCGACTGTATGTACTGAAATCATGCTCTTTTATGCAGGTTAACAAATTTCAAATTGCAATCTCCAGTCGCGGCAAAAATGTCTCCAAGGACAAGCTCAGCTCTCGACACAACTCCCATCTCCTACACGATGAGGATGGACTCCAGGACGGTCCTTCCGGCCAGTCTCGGGTGACAATGGGAGGAGGAGCCGCTACCATTTGGCTCTATTATGTTCGTGTCAGCTAACGCCGTCCCAGCTCCTCAAGCTCCGGTAACATACAAACCGGTCTCAAAGGGGAAAAGGCCGAATGTCATGGTCGCGAGGGCGCACCAACCCAAACGCAAATCTGTTTCCGAACGACTCTCCATCGCTCCAGCTGGGGGCAAGGCCATCAACGTCAACAAGGCAGCGGGGCATCTCAGGAAAGCTCCAGCGGTACCCTCAACAACTGCTCGATCGAGTATCTTCTTTAAGCTCCCTATCAATCGACTCACGTTGGCTTCCCAGAAAACGGATGTCCGCCAAGCCCTCAAAATCGAGAAGCTAAGACAGAAAAGGCTCAGATACAGAGCCAACAAAAGGGCTAGGGCCCATACTAGGCTGAGCTTCATGAGGCACCAAGAACGGGTTACCCCGCCGAAGATAAAGAGATGGCTGGATATGTGGTCCACACTGTCTACATGGTCGGACATGAAGAAATGAACCCTCCCATGCTTCACAGCCATGGTGATGATGCAGTGGACGCTACCCAACGTCAACTCGATCTGAATGATGAAGAGCCCGCTCAGGCCGATAAGCCAGAGGAGCCCGTGATTCCTGCGGAATTGAGCTCAGACAATAAGGATGACCCGGTTGTCATAACTGGAACTACAGAACAAGCATTATTCCGATGGCTTCAGAGGTAGTTTCAGGACAGGGATGAGAAGTTAGCCAAGGTACAATCTAAGGTCGACGAATTGGCAAACGTCGCGGCAGATCTCGCGACCTAAGTCGCCCGATTGCAATTACAGCAAAATCAAATTTTGGTTCATGAGCCAGGGATTGATACCCGGGGGCAGCCAACTGATACCCCCTTCAACCTAAGAGCGAAGCGCCTTCGCGAAAAACGGCCATGAGCAGCCTCCAGTCCCTCCGATACATACACCGGAGGAGAATCTCCACTGAAAGAGAAACTGGATAAGGTCTATTCCTTTAAAAGGGAAAAGTCCACAAGATATACAGGGACGCCCTAAGAAACGGTCTACAACTGCCAGAATCAAAGAGACCGCAAGAAGCGAATATGACCGACGACCCAAAATATTGCCCCTGTCACAGGGTGATAGGTCATGCCATTGAGGACTGCTTCGTCTTCAAAGATTGGGTCGAAAGGCAATACAAGACGGGAGAGATAGAACTATCTAAAGGCGTGTTAGCAAACAGTCAAGCTACGACCGCCGATTTCATACAAATGGAGACCGAAGCCTTTCGGGAACCTAATCCTCCCAGACATGTGCCATTATCTGGAAAGGGCAAACCAAAGACTGATCGGCCTCAAGGACCAGCATCAGTGAGGGCACCTACTCTAATGGAGAGAAAGAAGAAGGTGTACTCCTTCAGGAGGGATGAGGTCCGCAATATATTCGAGAAAGCCTTGAACAACGGTCTGCAATTGCCTATTCCGAAGAGACCATATGAAATGAATATGACCGGCAATCCCGTATACTGCCCATACCATAGGGTGGTGAGTCATGCCATTGAAGACTGCTGTGTTTTTAAAGATTGGGCAGAGAACCAATACAAGCTTGGAAAAACCTCATAGTCCTCGGATGTATCGGCAAGCCACAGAGCTACGGTCATCAATACAGCTCCGCCAAGATCAAAATTCAAGGAGCTGGGATAAGAAAAGATGACCACCACGTCGTTAAACTGGGAATAATCGACCACCACGTCATTAAACTAGGAATAATTGACCACCATGTCATTAAACTGGGAATAATCGACCTCTAAGTCGTTAAACTGGGAATGTAAAATATATATATATATATATATATGTAAATAAACAAAAAATGTGTAAATAAAAGAAAAATAAAAGCCGAAATGATGGGGCAACTCGCAATAAAAATCAGCGAGTAAAATAAAAATGAAAATAAAGTCGAAATGATGGGGCAACCGCGAATAAAAACCGAAATGATAGGGGCAATCGCGATCTTCGCGATAAAAAAAAAGCTGAAATTATAGAGCAATCGCGGTAAAAAAACGGCGAATGATGAGTCGCTCCCGGTACCACATTCTAGTGTAGCGATGCAGACGCCAACCAAAATCCAATTTCTCAAAATTCTTACGGCCCTACGGTTGGTCCCCAAATTGACTGCCGTTGTAACAACCCAAATTTTCCTATACAAATTTTTTCAAATATTTTTTCAAAATCCATAAAGAGGTATTTTAATCTGAGCACAAGTTATAAGTAATTATTTTGCTTTTTAATTACAAGTTAAAAGAATGTAACAACTCCATTTTTAGTGTATAAAAATTAATATATACTTGGGGTATTTACATTTTCTGTAACTACTTTAAGTAATTAAATAGCTCCATAATTACAAGAAGGAGCTTGTAGGTCATTGGTAATACCTTGCACTGCTGAACCAAGCCACTAGAGTTCAAATCCCATACCCCATATTATTTTTAATATTTATTTTGTTTTAAATTTTATAGAAGCCCAACAGTCCACACGAGATAACTTCCAAACTTTGGACTAAACCTGAAAAACTAAATATACCAAAGGCTACACCAGACGACCCCCCACCTCCCTGACCTCCGACTCGGCCCGACTCGGCCGACTCGGACGGCAGACCGGCCGACTCGGCACGGCGCCGCCGGCCAGACTCGGCCGGACGGCCGAGTCGTCAACACAAAAAATCTGCCTTTTCAACTTCTATAACCCTCTGCATACTCTAATTTATTGGATCGGTTCCATAATGCCCATTAACACCTAATTACTCCAATTTTTAATGAATTTTCTATATTTTTACAAATTTTTATTTAAAAACCCTTCACCTACCCTACCCCTGGCCTACCCTATAAATATACCCCCTATCCTCTGCCCTCTCACTCACATTTCTGAGCCAACTCTCTAAAATTCTCAATAGATCTTGCGTACGCTGAAAACAAGCTCGAGGCAAAACTCCGGCGAAATCTACGGCAAACTTCCGGCGATCGTTTTAGGAGATACCGGCGACGACACAACACATCGGCGATCCCCCTAGTTCCCTCTCCCTCTATTGTGTAATCTAAAACCTGTAAGTCCCATTCTATCCCTCTTTCTTATTCTCTAAAATACGAATTTACAAAACCCGACGGAATCGGAACAAATCCGATTTCCGATTCGGTTTTCTATAAAATTTCACTTATCACCAATACATTCATACTTAAATATCTTTATGTTGACTATTAAACATTTAACAAACAATTTGAACAAGTTTCATCACATGAAATGATAGCCTTTTCAATTTATCGTATTTTTCACTTAAATACCATAATGTTTCAATTGCACATTTAACCCCCTTAACCTTGCTATACATTTAAAGTAGAGCACTAGGTAATGACCTACCTCCACATACACGCATATACAACCTAAAACGATATCATCAAAAACTTAGATTACGATAAAACAATACTTTCATTTAAATACCATATTCTTAATAAAATCATTTCTAAAAGTTTTAGCTTTGATACACTTTTAAATAAATACCTCTTATTAGGAAAACACGATAAGTAGTGGACATCGGTCATTTATCTAAACCTGACTTTGTGGTGTCTAGGCCAGGAAAGTGAGAAAAGGTAACTTTAAAAGGCCCGTCTCACGGTGATTCGTGAGCGGATCCCTCCTTTTCTCATTTGTACTTACCTGACCACAATTGGCGGTGAAAAGACGATTTGAGGCATCTAACGACTTGTCGTTTAGACCATTTAGAAATAGGATAGTTGACTTAGGAAACCCTAGAATCTAAAATACGGAAAATTTATATTTTTACAAATAAATACCTTTTACTTTATGAAACCGTTTTCTAAAGGATTAGTATTTTACAATTTTTCAAAGCGCCGCTACAACCCATTTTGGGGGAACCCATTCGGGATGGTGCGGATTATCGCACATCTTCGGGCTTAGTAGTGCGTGATTCAGACCTCCGCAATGAGCATTCGGTCTCGAAAGGTTTAAAATACGACATCTTAAGAAAATGAGATTTTTGGAATATAAAATATTTATTAAAATTATTTTTGTATAAATATATGTATATTTATCATTTAAATATCTATTTTATTACAATAGAAATATTTCACTTTTTTAAAAAATCACAAGAATAAATTTTACACTAAAATACCATGAACTTCAAATAAATCAATATTACAGATAAATACCTTATTTATAAAACTAGAATATTTTCACTAGAAATGGCACAATATAAAATCCACATTCATTACAACTCTAAAAACGAATAATGAATACTTGAGGTGTATTTTGAAAAGTATATAAAAATATTTTTACATAAACCCCCCTCAAGTTTTATAAATTACCCTAAGGACCCTAGTAAATATAGGTTTAAGAAATAATCAAGATTTTGATTTACATTTCTAACTGTCTGACTCGGGTTTGAGTCTGATTATATCTGACTTGAATATGATTCAAGTACAATCTACAATCTACAATATTCCAATTCAATATGAACACATGAATCCGTGAATCCAGTTATCAATCGATACAACTTGACTGAATCAAACCATGGAGATACATCCATTATCCAGTTATTCCATTTATATGATTATGCAGTTACATCCGTTTGCTGATATCATGGTTTTGGTCAGTCATCCAATTACACAATTCTATTTACAAGACAATACAATGCAATACAGTACTATCAATAACATAACTACACGGGGTATTGGGGTAGTTCATTCGTGAATCCAACATAATCTCAAGAGTCCCCCTAGATCATGAATCCATGTCTACTAACACAAGCAAGCAATCATGAGGGCCCGTGTTTCCATGCTCCTGGACTGTGGCCTGTTGAGTTTGGAATACTTCGGCGACGGTCGGAGTCCCGCTACTAACATATCATTTGGGCCCGTGGTTCCCTACCCCTGAATTATAGCCTGTTGGGTTTGAGAACACTCTTGAGATTAGTTGACATTCACCCTTGAACTTACGATAACAACAGCATTAACACTAAAACAATATAATACAACATTAAAAGCTACTCACTCTCTCTCTCTCTCTCTCTCTTACTTTCTGTCTATTTCTCCCTTATCTTTGGGACTTACCGAGCGACCTATTCGCTGACGACATTCTATTTCTTTCTTCTTTGAATGTCGTCAGGTGTTTTGGACTCGGCAGAAATCGAGCCATCTGTAGAAGACTTGGAGCAGTTTGCCGAAGACCCTGCACTTTAGTTTCATTGTATACTTTTCTTTTCAGTACTTTTCATTTCCTGTTATGCCACTGTTTAGGCATCTTTTATTTCAGTTGTATTTCCTTTTCATGTATTGTACAAAAGAATGTTAATAAATAAAAGTTGTTGTTTTTATTATCCCTTGTCTCTTGTGTATTTATTTTATATTGCTTAGATACGCTTAGCGTATGTACTTCTGAGTATATACGTAGCGGACATCGTCGCGTCCCCTTCGCCGTATACTGGGAAGCGGGGCGTGACAGGTTTTGTTGGTGGCCCATGCAGGTCCGAGCTGTATGGAACCCTAAGCAATATAAAACACAAGAACCAGCAACTGAAATATTCTTTACAATCATGTTCCTTGAATCCCATCATTTCTTATTCTTTGAATCATATACTTTGAATCTGTCCTAACCTAAATTTTTCATTCAAGGTTATGGATTCACCAAACAACACCAGCACCAATGTCAACAACATACCTCTACCACTACCACTCACACCTGCCGTTCCTGCTCCACTCAACGAGCAAACGATCCTGCTTGAGGTAATCCGCAGCCTCCTAGAGGGACAGCAACAACTCTTGAATCGTCCCGAGGCTGAAGCACCTGGGGTGAAGCAATTTAGAGCTTTACATCCCAAACAATTCTCAGGAAAGGGGAGCCCACTGGAAGCTGAGGAATGGGCTCAGAGTATCGAGAATAATCTGGCGGCAGCACAAGTGCCAGATATAGCTTGGGTTCGTGTGGCAAAATTACAGCTCACGGACAATGCACGGAACTGGTGGAAGGCGGAAGAAAGCCGTCTTGATCAGCCCATTAAATGGAAGATTTTTCGCGATAAGTTCAACGCGAAGTACTTCCCTGTGACTGCCAGATTTGCCATGGAACAGCAGTTCATTCATCTACAACAAGGTTCGATGTGGGACAAGTCAGTAAATGAGTATGACGCTGAGTTCACCATGCTCAGTCAGTAAGATATGTCACAGTATTTCCAATTTTAATATCACATACTACACAGCTAACACAAGACCGTAACAGATTTGCGGCACACTTGATATCGACGGATGAGATCAGAGCCCGTCGATTTAAGGTTTGGACACGGAAATCCAGGCTGCACTAGCCACAGGGAAATTTCCGACTCATGAAGATGCTCTGGAAGCTGCCCGCAGTTATGAGACAGTGATAAAAGCGAGAGGCAGACCTCAGTCTGCAGGAGTTAAGCACCCTGCCAACCAGATGGTAGGAGAAGCCGCATCAGGACCACCATTTGTACCAAGGATACTGGGAGTACCAATCAACAGGTCCAGCCCAGCCTTTTGTACCTACTGCAAGAGAGCTGGACATCTGATGGAAGTTTGTCGACGAGCAAACGGTCTTTGCCTGATATGTGGATCACCCTCACATACCATAGGAACTTGTCCACACAACCGAACTAATCCTAATTCCGCAGCTAGACCAGCTTTCCAAGCCCCACCTTCCCGGTTAACTCTTCCTGCACCACCTCCACATGGACCACCTTTACCTCGACAATCAATATTGTACCAGCTTGCACAAAGAAACGTGCCGAGACGCCAAGCTTACAATTTGGCGGCCGTAAAAGCTGATACGGTTGGTTAGGATAACCCTGGTAATTCTCTTCAACCTTTTTCACATCATTGTATCACTTTGTTATTATTCACACACTATCACCAAACTTTCCTTGAATCTGTTACACTTTTCTTTTACAAATTTCGAGGACGAAATTTTTATAAGGAGGGTAGAATGTAACAACCCTAATTTTCCTATAGAAATTTTTTCAAATATTTTTTCAAAATCCATAAAGGGGTATTTTAATCTGAGCACAAGTTATAAGTAATTATTTTGCTTTTTAATTACAAGTTAAAAGAATGTAACAACTCCATTTTTAGTGTACAAAAATTAATATATACTTGGGGTATTTACATTTTCTGTAACTACTTTAAGTAATTAAATAGCTCTATAATTACACGAAGGAGCTTGTAGCTCATTGGTAATATCTTGCACTGCTGAACCAAGCCACCATAGTTCAAATCCCATACCCCACATTATTTTTAATATTTATTTTGTTTTAAATTTTATAGAAGCCCAACAGTCCACACGAGATAACTTCCAAACTTTAAACTGAACCTGAAAAACTAAATATACTAAAGGCTACACAAGACGACCCCCTACCTCCCTGACCTCCGACTCGGCCCGACTCGGCCGACTCGGACGGCAGACCGGCCGACTCGGCACGGCGCCGTCGGCCGGACTCGGCCGGACTGTAAGGTTCCTAGGCACTCTCAAGGGGTCTCACAAGGCATCAACCATGCCCGTTTCAAAAATTACGGTGCCGAGAAACCCTAAACTACGGATCGTTTGCTAGAAATCTAGGCGAAAAACTAACTAGTTAACACTTAACTAAAAGTTTAACGGAAATACAACCTTTGTAGATCCGGTGCTCCACCTCCATAGCTCCGCAACGAAGTCCTCTCCGCTGTCCAAAAGGAATCCGGGCTCTAGCGTCGACTTCATCGGAGAATAAGCGAGCTAGGTCGTCGATGTCCATGCCGAAGATGATCTACGTCGAGGCATCGCTAGATCAAGCTCCACCTTCACCAAGCCTTGAAAACTTGTGAAGGAAACACACTCTACTACTTGGCAAGAGGTAGAGGATGAAGAAATAGGAAGTGGGTAAACTTTAGAATTGGATTTCTCACTCTAATTCTCACTTTGCCATTAAAGCTTGTGAAGCTTTTTCTTGAAGTGAAGAAGAAGAAGAAGATGAAGAATATGATAAGTTATTAGAAAATAGAAAAATAAAAGAATACTTATCATAATCTTAACCTTAGTTAAGTGTAGAGAATTGACTAAGGTTAGGTTGAATGGTTAGGGTTAAGGATGAGAACAAAAGGTCAACAAGTCAAAGCTTCATGAAACTTCAACTAAAAACAAAAGTAGCCACCATTCATTTATCTTCCAATTTATTCAAAATGAATAAATAAATAAGATAAATGAATAAGTAAAACCCTAATCAACAACTTAACCTTGGTTTAATTCTTTATACTTAACCAAAAAGCATGCATCATCAAACATGATACAAACATGTGCACAAAATCATATCGCATATGCAATGCGCACACCCGAGTGAGAATATCCATTTAAAGTGAACCGATACTAGTTAATGCAAAGTAATATATCAAATATATAATTATATATTAAATCATTAAATCAACACTTGATTTAACGATCCGGTCATATCGCATATAACCGACCAGTATCCTATGTATCGGCTTATCGAATCAACCTTTGATTCGATAACTAGGGTATATCGCATATAACCTAATCGATACATTCATCGCGAGAATGGAATACGGTATCACATACACGCATTATTCTCGGTCCCGCACATATCTCATATGCGCTCCTATTTCGTTTCGCTTGAGCCAGGAAACCTCTGTGTAGGACTCTAAAGACTCGTCAATATGCCGGCAGCAGGCGATGATCATATCAAACACCCACAAGCCGCAAGCGGTCTGCTAAACGTAACGGCCACCCGGGTATTGAGCGATCTGAAGATCGACGAGCAAGCCCGCTCACACTCCAGTGAATCCGACCAGTAACACTACCGTACAGTCCGGTCTGATCGTCTGATATGTCGCGTATCTCGCCTAAAGGTGGTAAACGTCAGACCCCAATAGCTCGATAAGTCGTGTCGATATGAGGTCTATAACAATTCGAGAAACTACTGGTAACACTTACCAGTAAATCTCAGCAACCCTGGCCAGGGATTTCCTCTTATAGCCAATCGAGCACAGCACAACATCAACCCCCTATACCGGGAGAGACGAATCCCCTCCTATCGCTCATTGCCTCCATGTGACTCGGGACTGTACCCAAAAACCACCATTTTGCACGCCCTCTTGGACGTGGTAAGATGGAAATCAAAGCACAGTGGGAACCACACAAGACTCTATGACGATCTCGGGTCAACAGACTACTCTGTACCAGTGTCACCAGAGAACTGCCATCTGACGTAAGGTATAATACCATCTGGGAGTTCTCGGCGAGTCCGTCCAGTGTACCCAGTCTCTACTGAGCACCCGTATATCATCTCTGATGTCAAACACCAATGGATATGGGATCATCCATCGCCCATCTGTATGGGTCGAGAAGGTACACGCTAGTCTACTCTGGTATATCGATGCCCCGTCTCGATACACCCACGACTAGGGACTTTGAAGGATGTACTTATGGACTACCATGTCCCCACTAGTATGATCCGCATCATAGTCCAGGTAGTCAAGTACAGATCCTAAGGGCTTTACCAACATGTAACAGGGAGACAATCAGTGTACACGTTAAGGTAAAGATTAACCAGATAGCATACTATCATGTCGAGTAAGAAAGTCCTCCCTATATATGTCCCAGCATCCACTACAATATACATCCTATGTATAGTAATGGCCTCTAGGGCATACATATAACTAACAATCTCCCACTTGCACTAGGGCCATCTGATAGCAGTGGTTGTAGTATCTCATACTCAACCATCCCATAAAAGTGTCTCTCTCTGGGATCAGGCCTTTGTGAGTGGATCCGCTGTGTTGTCCTCTGAATCTACTCTCTAAACCTCGATCACCCTGGAGATCAACTATCTCCATGATCAGGTGATGCGGCCTCAAAATACGCCTGGGTCACTGATGGGACGGGTGTTCCTTGGCATAAGCCACAACTCCATTGTCTCACAATGGTAGGAACGAAGTTCATCTCATAAACTACTATACACCCAGACTGCCTCTATGGTAGCATCTTAAGTAGCGATGTATTCAGCCTTCATCGTCTAGTATGCCATGGTATCTAGCTTGGAACTCTTCCAACATACCGTCCTTTTACTGAGGGTAAATACAATGCCTGGGACTGACATTCAGTCGTCTTTATCACCCTGGAACCATTCCAGTGATTCTCCCCAGGATCGGTTGATACCGTCTCACTACATCTAGTGAGAATTCTAACATCCATTTAGATCTATCTCATAGATCCAAAACCCAGGATTTATGAGGTATCATTTTGATCCTATATGGAGAATCATTGTGATAAGCGGAGATTGACCGAGTGTAGCATAGGAAACACCTTCCCCATCAAGAGTATGTCATCCACGTACTCTACGAGGATCGTCACCATACTCCCTACTACCTTTTTGTTTATCCAAGGTTCATCTACCATTTTGATGATGTCAACTTCTTTGACTTGTTCATCAAAACAGATGTTCCAACTCCGCGATGCCTGCTTTATCAAATAAAGCATCTTGCACACGTTTCCGCTGCTCCCACTGTCTACGAAGCCCTCTGGCTGTGTACTTATAGACGCTCTCTTCCAAATCATCATTTAGAAAAGCAGTCAAGACACCCAACCACCAGATATCGTAGTCATGGTATGTAGCCGTGGCAAGTAGGATCTGGATGGACTTAAGCATAGATCCTTTGAAAAGGTTTCAACATAATACACAGCTGGTCAATGATGCAAACCTTTAACAAGTCTAGCTTTGAAAGTCTCAACTTTTCCATCTACACCAAATAATTTTCTCAAGATATACTTGCTCCTGATGGGGATTTAACCCTTCAGATATAGCAACCAAAGTCCATGCTTTGTTGGTGTATATGGATTCCATCTCAGATCACTAAGCATCCAGCCATTCTTACAGAGTCCCACTCCTGATGGCCAGCTCGAAACTAGTTGGGTCATCATCTTATGATGCAATCCTCGCTCCCACTGTCATAGAGAAACAGAAGTATCTCTCAGGTGGGTGAGGAACCCTACTAAATCGGCGGAGAGGCTGAGGTTCGTTGGTAACTATTGAATCCTTTGGTTTTATCAAATCATCCGCTGTAGCTTGTATAGCTGGAACTATTCCAGTTCTACATTACAGACTTTGCCTCGAGCTTGCCCGGATTTTGCTTTTAGACATAGGCCGGACAACCCCAAATCTTAACTAGCTTAATACATGGGCTCTTCCCTTTCCATATCACATATGAAATGGTAGGCAACTAATTTGATTCGAACCCTATTCAATAGGTATGCAGCTTCTCAAGTGCATAACTCCCTAAATGGAAATAGGTAACTCAGTAGTACTCATCATAGAGCACACCTTATCATATAGGGTGTTATTGCTCCGCCCCGATATACCATCGTGCTATGGTGTATGCGGAGGAGTAATGCTGAGAGAGAATCTCATTCTCCTTTAGAATAGTCCAGGAATTCCGTGCTCAAGTATTCTCCTCCATGATCACATCAAAGGACATAATACTTGTACCCGTATTTTGGTTCTCTACTTCTAACTTATATTCCGTGAATATCTCAAAAGGTTCGGACTTGTGTTTCAACAGGAACATAGGTCTGAACCTCGAAAGATTATCAGAGAATGCAATGAAGTAAAAAGAACCGGTCTTGGTATGTGTAGACTGGGGACCTACATACATCAACATGTATCATCCCAAGAGTTTACTAACTCTTTCTCTGTTTCCAGTAAACGGAGCTATGGTCATCTTATCTTTGTGACATGACTGGCGAGTTTCACAAGATGTAAATTCAAACTGATTTAAATATGCATCTATATGTAACTCTAGCTAGTCGGGTCACATTGATCTGACCCAGTCTACAATGCCTCAAGAAGAATTCGTTCAGTTCTGAACTCTTCCTCTTGTGTGTGTTCCATATACTAAGAACTGTAGTTTGATTTAGAACATTAATGCTTTTAGATAACGTGCCTGAACCGATCAACTTTTGATATAGGAAATGTTCAAAACATTATCCAACTATACAAAATTTTATCATTTCTTTACTAATAAAGAGACTGATATGATTTTGTATATCAGGTTCGGTATCTAATAACATTCGTTCAGAATCAATGTATTGTAATACAGGGTGACAGTGACCGACAGACTTGGCTGCAACTCTTGCCCCGTTTTCTGCCTCATGAAACTTATCACCCGTTCTCAGTTCTCTACCTATCTGTAGCCCTATGTAACAGATTACATATCTGGGATCCTGATCTGGTATCACATACCCAGGATGTAGAGGATACTGAGAAACAGTTCTGTATAATGAACACACCCGAAGATGATGCATCAGCATGCACTCTCTTCGTTTGGGCGGCACGGGAATTCTAGTAATCCCCAATTTCCTGCTCTGTCTTATAACAATTATAAGTTGGAGCAGGACCAACGTTCCCCAGCTCAGTATAACAAGCGGGTTCGGTCAATATTCCGTATTATTATCTTGATTAAGGCGTGATATGGTCGCTACCTGGAGAGAGAGAGAAGAAAACACTCAGCGTGCGCTCTTGCAAGAATAGATTGGTTATTATTTTATCTAATCAGGATGGCTCCCACTGCTTTTTATCAAATCTTCCTTCAAACCCTAAAAGGAAAGACTAGCCGGGATTAATTACACACTACAAGTTCGCCAATCTTTCAGCCAGGCCAGTGTCGGTACTTTGAGGGAGGTCCCTCGTGCTTTCGCACGAACCTAATTACTGTAAACCTCGTTTTCCCAGAGGCGTAACCCCGTTGACACCTTTCTAGACACCTACTTGATCGGCTAATTGTAATGTATAAAACTCTCCCAGGAGTAACTCTTACTCGCAGCGGGTATCGGGATCCAACTATCTCATAGAAGGTATGCAATCTCATTGCAAATTTCAACACTTGAAATTCCTGATAATATTTTGCCCCTAACCTCCTATGACCTTGACAAAGGCCAACAAACCATAGGATGCTAGTCAAGTTCAACCCGTCATTTCCTGATTGAATTAAACCCACCCGCACGGCCCTTGACAAAGGCCAACAAGGTCGCACGACTACCCTAACTCAATCTGCATCATATGCATAAGCAGATAAGCACCAGTTAGCTACCGCACACTGCGCCTTGACAAAGGCCAACAAACGCAGCACGAATACTGACTACTACTTATCTGAAATGACGGAGGGCTACAACAGGTTTTTCTGAAAACCTATTGCGTAATGAACTTGATATCGTTGTAGGATCGAATGAATTTTGAAATGGAGTGTTTTTGAGGCTTTTCTAGTTTTGCTAAAGGAGTCACTCCCGGTGAAGGGATCGTCGGTCCTTTCCTCGTCGAATGAGGTGCGGGATATATCACATATATCACTGTGCAAAGCAAAAACACTTAAAAGCAATCAAAAGACAAACCGAGTGTGTAGCATCTGCCAGTTATTGCTAAAGGAGTCACTCCCGGTGAAGGGATCTCGGTCCTTTCCTCATCGAATAAGGTGCAGGATATATCACATATACCGCTGTGCAAAGCAAGAACTGTAGCTACCTGTTTTAATTTTGAAATTCGATTCTACAACATCTTAGGTTTCTTTTATTTCATTAATCATATTAATGAAGTCCCATCATTTAAGTACCTAAACATCACAGATAAATACGACGTACACTTATGCCATCTGCATTCGCCTCGATGTCCCCTCATGCACCGTTAGGTTAGGTAACTAACGGCAGAGCGGGGCAGGGCTAGCGCGGGTGTAAAACATAAGTAACGTCTATATAATATATCATATATACTATATACTGTATCTATCACAGAACATCACACGATCACATCACAGATATTGCAGTAGAAGAATCATATGAAATATTGGATATACTAGGACGTCCGTGTTTTCAATACGAGCCAGTATAAAACACGGATTCAACGGTCGTGATGAATAGCTAATCCCACACCCCTAGACCCCTACGAGAGCGGCAAGCAAGCCTGCCAATTCTAGGGTTAGGAGACCCAGACTCGACTCTTCGAGTTGGTCTCCCACTGGACTCCAGAACCCGGTTACTTGTGCTCCCCTCCTTGGGTCTATCCTAGTGCGGAAAAGTAAATAATATACAAACGGTGACAACTTCCGCAACCTGGAAGTGCCCCAATAAAAGAATATTACATACAAGTTGTTACATGAATGAAAATGAAAAAACACTCATCTCACATAAAAAAAACCCGGCTATTCAAACACGACGATCCAATATAACATATCCAGCAACACATAACATCACATGTCATCTACGTAAGTAAATATGCGCATCCCAATTGTCGTTGACATATAGCAACGAAACCGGCAATATCACATATTACACTTACGGTCACAGAAAAGAAAGTGTAAAACTATAACAGTTGGAATCCGCAACCATCTCAGACATCGCATGCCTGATCAAATGAATTACTTAGACATCGCATGCCTAACAATTATAAACTCCGCATTTTAGTCTCTTTATCGAAAACACTTTTCAATACCAAGTCGGGCAATTCAACAGGATTCCCGACATTTTGATCGAATGCTTGTCGCAAACTTCAGTAGACGGCCGCACCCCCGATACCGTCGACGAAGTGCACCAAGGCGGAACACCGCTACCGCGAGCACCCGAACGGATGCTTTCGGCGACGGGGTTCTCCTACAGTCACTTGGTCGGGGCTATAGAGTGAGGCTGTCTATTAAGTTTACCCGGCGAGTATCCACGTACGCTACGTGATTGCGACGGACTTTTGATCACATCAAAATTCCGTGGCAACCGATCAAATGAGACTAAAGTGCTACGTTTATAACATTCATTCAGTTATCACATAACTCTTGTGAATTCCAATTATTGTATCCCATTCCGGATAAACAGAAAATGTTAAACTTTCCGATCGAACAGTCAAACACCCAAGTTTTCCCAAAACAGATCAACACATGAAACAAGTCTAACAACATTCAGTTCGTGCCTCAGTACCAACGGTCCAGCCGTAGAAGGGTCAAGCCAACGCCTCACATGTGACACGCCGTACTGCCCCAAACCCGAAGGTTCAAAGGGCAGTTCAAGACGGTCACATAATCGAGTTAAGGTTTGTTGTCTTCTAGAGGGACCATCGCATTACCTGCACTACTTAGAACGTCGTTAAACTTCGAAAAAATCCAACACTTGGAAATTTCCCGACAGGGGAAAAATTGGGTATTTATATCCGGTCGAACTTTTTAACATATTCTAAAAATTTATCCGGAAAGCCACATAGACAAAATTTAATACTCCGATCGAAACACCGAATCCCCAAAACAACTGCAGAAAATTCAACTCTTGAATAAAATATAAAAATTTCCAGAAGACTCAGCTCTTTGACACAAGAATTACTGTGCACGACACGTGACCCAAATCACCATCATGGCCGCGGAACCGCCGCGAAACCCAGGGTGGGGCCGCGGTTCCGCGGCTCTTTGATCGATTTACAGTCACGTGCTTCACAGTAACTCATAGGATTCCCTGCTGAATTTTTTGGCAATTTTTAATTCTGGAAAATCCCAGATTTTAGAAAATTTCCAGAGAGCAATTTCCGGTTGGGGTTTCGGGTCGTTCGGACTTCAAAATCCGTCTAGACTTCGTCTAAGGCTCTAGCTAGGCTCTGATACCACTGTAGGGTTCCTAGGCACTCTCAAAGGGTCTCACAAGGCATCAACCATGCCCGTTTCAAAAATTACGGTGCCGAGAAACCCTAAACTACGGATTGTTTGCTAGAAATCTAGGCGAAAAACTAACTAGTTAACACTTAACTAAAAGTTTAACGGAAATACAACCTTTGTAGATCCGGTGCTCCACCTCCATAGCTCCGCAACGAAGTCCTCTCCGCTGTCCAAAAGGAATCCGGGCTCTAGCGTCGACTTCATCGGAGAATAAGCGAGCTAGGTCGTCGATGTCCATGCCGAAGATGATCTACGTCGAGGCATCGCTAGACCAAGCTCCACCTTCACCAAGCCTTGAAAACTTGTGAAGGAAACACACTCTACTACTTGGCAAGAGATAGAGGATGAAGAAATAGGAAGTGGGTAAACTTTAGAATTGGATTTCTCACTCTAATTCTCACTTTGCCATTAAAGCTTGTGAAGCTTTTTCTTGAAGGGAAGAAGAAGAAGAAGATGAAGAAAATGATAAGTTATTAGAAAATAGAAAAATAAAAGAATACTTATCATAATCTTAACCTTAGTTAAGTGTAGAGAATTGACTAAGATTGGGTTGAATGGTTAGGGTTAAGGATGAGAACAAAAGGTCAACAAGTCAAAGCTTCATGAAACTTCAACTAAAAACAAAAGTAGCCACCATTCATTTATCTTCCAATTTATTCAAAATGAATAAATAAATAAGATAAATGAATAAGTAAAACCCTAATCAACAACTTAACCTTGGTTTAATTCTTTATACTTAACCAAAAAGCATGCATCATCAAACATGATACAAACATGTGCACAAAATCATATCGCATATGCAATGCGCACACCCGAGTGAGAATATCCATTTAAAGTGAACCGATACTAGTTAATGCAAAGTAATATATCAAATATATAATTATACATTAAATCATTAAATCAACACTTGATTTAACGATCCGGTCATATCGCATATAACCGACCAGTATCCTATGTATCGGCTTATCGAATCAACCTTTGATTCGATAACTAGGGTATATCGCATATAACCTAATCGATACATTCATCGCGAGAATGGAATACGGTATCACATACACGCATTATTCTCGGTCCCGTACATATCTCATATGCGCTCCTATTTCGTTTCGCTTGAGCCAGGAAACCTCTATGTAGGACTCTAAAGACTCGTCAATACGCCGGCAGCAGGCGATGATCATATCAAACACCCACAAGCCGCAAGCGGTCTGCTAAACATAACGGCCACCCGGGTATTGAGCGATATGAAGATCGACGAGCAAGCCCGCTCACACTCCAGTGAATCCGACCAGTAACACTACCGTACAGTCCGGTCTGATCGTCTGATATGTCGCATATCTCGCCTAAGGGTGGTAAACGTCAGACCCCAATAGCTCGATAAGTCGTGTCGATATGAGGTCTATAACAATTCGAGAAACTACTGGTAACACTTACCAGTAAATCTCAGCAACCCTGGCCAGGGATTTCCTGTTATAGCCAATCGAACACAGCATAGCATCAACCCCCTATACCGGGAGAGACGAATCCCCTCCTATCGCTCATTGCCTCCATGTGACTCGGGACTGTACCCAAAAACCACCGTTTTGCACACCCTCTTGGACGTGGTAAGATGGAAATCAAAGCACAGTGGGAACCACACAAGACTCTATGACGATCTCGGGTCAACAGACTACTCTGTACCAGTGTCACCAGAGAACTGCCATCTGACGTGAGGTATAATACCATCTGGGAGTTCTCGGCGAGTCCGTCCAGTGTACCCAGTCTCTACTGAGCACCCGTATATCATCTCTGATGTCAAACACCAATGGATATGGGATCATCCATCGCCCATCTGTATGGGTCGAGAAGGTACACGCTAGTCTACTCTGGTATATCGATGCCCCGTCTCGATACACCCACGACTAGGGACTTTGAAGGATGTACTTATGGACTACCATGTCCCCACTAGTATGATCAGCATCATAGTCCAGGTAGTCAAGTACAGATCCTAAGGGCTTTACCAACATGTAACAGGGAGACAATCAGTGTACACGTTAAGGTAAAGATTAACCAGATAGCATACTATCATGTCGAGCAAGAAAGTCCTCCCTATATATGTCCCAGCATCCACTACAATATACATCCTATGTATAGTAATGGCCTCTAGGGCATACATATAACTAACACGGACGGCCGAGTCATCAACACAAAAAATCTGCCTTTTCAACTTCTATAACCCCCTGCATACTCTAATTTATTGGATCGGTTCCATAATGCCCATTAACACCTAATTACTCCAATTTTTAATGAATTTTCTATATTTTTACAAATTTTTATTTAAAAACCCTTCACCTACCCTATCCCTAGCCTACCCTATAAATACACCCCCTACCCTCTGCCCTTTCACTCACATTTCTGAGCCAACTCTCTAAAATTCTCAAGAGATCTTGCATACCTTGAAAACAAGCTCGAGGCGAAACTCCGGCGAAATCTACGGCGAACTTCCAGCGATCGTTTTAGGAGATACCGGCGACGACGCAACACATCGGCAATCCCCCTAGTTCCCTCTCCCTCTATTGTGTAATCTAAAACCCGTAAGTCCCATTCTAGCCCTCTTTCTTATTCTCTAAAATACGAAATTACAAAACCCGACGGAATCAGAACAAATCCGATTTCCGATTCGGTTTTCTATAAAATTTCACTTCTTACCAATACATTCATACTTAAACATCTTTATGTTGGCTATTAAATATTTAACAAACAATTTGAACAAGTTTCATCACATGAAATGATAGCCTTTTCAATTTATCGTATTTTTCACTTAAATACCACAATGTTTCAATTTCACATTTAACCCCCTTAATCTTGCTATAAATTTAAAGTAGAGCACGAGGTAATGACCTACCTCCACACACATGCATATACAAGCTAAAACGATATCATCAAAAACTTAGATTACGATAAAATAATACTTTCATTTAAATACCATATTCTTAATAAAATCATTTCTAAAAGGTTTAGCTTTGATGTACTTTTAAATAAATACCTCTTATTAGGAAAACACGATAAGTTGTGGACATCGATCGTTTATCTAAACCTGACTTTGTGGTGTCTAGGCTAGGCAAGTGAGAAAAGGTAACTTTAAAAGGCCCGTCTCACGGTGATTCGTGAGCGGATCCCTCCTTTCCTCATTTGTACTTACCTGGCCACAATTGGCAGTGAAGAGGCGATTTGAGGCTTCTAACGACTTGTCGTTTAGACCATTTAGAAATAGGATAGTTAACTTAGGAAACCCTAGAATCTAAAATACGGAAAATTTACATTTTTACAAATAAATACCTTTTATTTTATGAAACCGTTTTCTAAAGGATTAGTATTTTACAATCTTTGCAAAGCGCTGCTACAACCCATTTTTGGGGAACCCGTTCGGGATGGTGCGGATTATCGTACATCCTCGGGCTTAGTAGTATGAGATTCAAACCTCCGCAAGGAGCATTCGGTCTCGAAAGGTTTAAAATACGACATCTTAAGAAAATGAGATTTTTGGAATATAAAATATTTATTAAAATTATTTTTGTATAAATATATGTATATTTATCATTTAAATATCTATTTTATTACAATAGAAATATTCCACTTTTTCTAAAAATCACAAGAATAAATTTTACACTAAAATACCATGAACTTCAAATAAATCAATATCACAGATAAATACCTAATTTATAAAACTAGGATATTTTCACTAGAAATGGCACAATATAAAATCCACATTCATTACAACTCTAAAGACGAATAATGAATACTTGAGGTGTATTTGAAAAGTACATAAAAATATTTTTACATAAAACCCCATCAAGTTTTATAAATTACCCTAAGGACCCTAGTAAATATAGGTTTAAGAAATAATCAAGACTTCGATTTATATTTCTAACTGTCTGACTCGGGTTTGAGTCTGATTATATCTGACTTGAATATGATTCAAGTACAATCTACAATGTAAAATATTCCAATTCAATATGAACACATGAATCCGTGAATCCAGTTATCAATCGATACAACTTGACTGAATCAAACCATGGATATACATCCATTATCCAGTTATTCCATTTACATGATTATGCAGTTACATCCGTTTGCTGATATCGTGGTTTTGGTCAGTCATCCAATTACACAATTCAATTTACAAGACAATACAATGCAATACGGTACTATCAATAACATAACTACACGGGGTATTGGGGTAGTTCATTCGTGAATCCAATATAATCTCAAGAGTCCCTCTAGATCATGAATCCATGTCTACTAACACAAGCAAGCAATCATGAGAGCCCGTGTTTCCATGCTCCTGGACTGTGGCCTGTTGAGTTTGGAATACTTCGGCGACGGTCGGAGTCCCGCTACTAACATATCATTTGGGCCCGTGGTTCCCTACCACTGGATTATAGCCTGTTGGGTTTGAGAACACTCTTGAGATTAGTTGACATTCACCCTTGAACTTACGATAACAACAGCATTAACACTAAAACAATATAATACAACATTAAAAGCTACTCACTCTCTCTCTCTTTCTCTCTCTTACTCTCTGTCTATTTCTCCCTTATCTTTGGGACTTACCGAGCGACCTGTTGGCTGACGACATTCTATTTTTTTCTTTTTTGAATGTCGTCAGGTGTTTTGGACCCGGCAGAGATCGAGCCATCTGTAGAAGACATGGAGCAGTTTTCCGAAGACCGTGCACTTTAGTTTCATTGTACACTTTTCTTTTCAGTACTTTTTATTTCCTGTTATGCCACTGTTTAGGCATCTTTTATTTCAGTTGTATTTCCTTTTAATGCATTGTACAAAAGAATGTTAATAAATAAAAGTTGTTGTTTTTATTATCCCTTGTTTCTTGTGTATTTATTTTATATTGCTTAGATACGCTTAGCGTATGTACTTCGGAGTATATACGTAGCGGACCTCGTCGTGTCCTCTTCGCCATACACTGGGAAGCAGGGCGTGACAGCCGTATACAATCCACGGGCTCAAATAATTCTCATCATACCCATGCCCCACCGTAATCATGAGTTACGCGGCTGGTTTTCGCCCTTGGAACTATGCTCTATTGGGAAGACCCACTCATGTATCCTCACGATACATGAGGAGAACAAATCTTCGTAGGATCCTTACGACTCACAAAGGAAAAATACACTTGGGAGTCCTCACGACTTCTAAGGAGAAAATACACCCACGAGATCCTTACGACCCGTAGGGAGAAATTGCTTTTATGGGACCCTTACGGCCCATAAAATTGAAAAGTCTTAGATGATAGGGACCTAAACCTGTCTCCTAATCCATCGCTCCCCAACAGGCAATGGCGAATGATGAGTCGCTCCTGGTACCATATTCCAGTGCAGCGATGCAGACGCCGACCAAGTCCCGAAATTTTTCCGGCCCTACGGTCTGGATCATACATCCTGCAAAACCGTATACAATCTACGGGCGTAAAACAATCACAATCTCTCCCAAGTCCTACCGATGAGAGCACATTCAAAGTCAAAAAAATGGTATGTCCACAAGAAAAATCGGCACGGATGAAAACCCGAAAGGGCTCCGTTAGCAAAAACGGCAGGACTGCCGGCGAGTTTGTGAAAACTTGAAAGGGCGTAAACTCAAAAAAAAAAGGTGAAATGCACTCGCAAGGTCCTCTCGGCTTTAAGAGGAGAAAATTCCCGCATGAGATCCTTACGACTCACAAAGGAACAACACACTTGGGAGTCCCCACGACTCCTAAGGAGAAAATACACCTACGGGATCCTTACGACCCGTAGGGAGAAAATGCTTTGTGAGACCCTTACGGCTCACAAAATTGAAAAGTCTTAGGTGATGGGGACCTAAAACCTGTCTCCTAAGCCATCGCTTCTTGATAAGCAGGCGCAAATGATGATTCGCTCCTGGTACCATATTCCAGTGTAGCGATACTGATGCCAAGCAAAAACCAATTCCTAAATCCTCTCGGGGCAAATGATGAGTTGCTCCTGGCATTATTCCAGTATAGCAATACAGATGCCAAACAAAAACCAAAATCCTAAAATCCTCTCAAAAATAGATGATGATTCGCTCCTGGTACCATATCCCAGTATAGCGATGCCGATGTCAAACCAAATCACAATCAACAAGTCAACTTCAACTCCGACACCGCAGAAAGCGGAGCAAGTCAAAATCCAATCTCGACACCGCAAGAAGCGGAGCAAGTCAAGTCCACCCCTGACACTGCAAGAAGCAGAGCAAGTCAAATCAAGCACCGACCGTCCATGTCGCAAAAAGGGCAGTGTAGGCTCCCCACAAATCGGGAACCAAATTGCTCCGGATCAGAGCGTCGACCGTCCATGTCGCAAAAATGGCAGTGCAGGCTTCCTACAAAGCAGGGAACCAAATCGCTCAGGATCAGAGCGTCGACCGTCCATGACGCCAAAAGGGCAGTGCAGGCTTCCCACAAATCGGGAACCAAACCGCTCCGGATTAAAGCGTCGACCGTCCATGTCGCAAAAATGGCAGTGCAGGCTTCCTACAAAGTAGGGAACCAAATCGCTCTGGATCATAGCATCGACCGTCCATGTCGCAAAAATGGCAGTGCAGGCTTCCTAAAAGCAGGGAACCAAATAGCTCCGAATCAGAGCGTCGACCGTCCATGTCGCAAAAAGGGCAGTGAAGGCTTCCCACAAATCGGGAACCAAATCGCTCCGGATCAGAGCTTCGACCGTCCATGTCGCAAAAATAGCAGTGCAGGCTTCCTACAAAGCAGGAACCAGATCACTCCGGGCCAGAGAAAAGTCTACCACGGACACTCCGTCTCGGAGACGCGTCAAGCGTCGACCGTCCATGTCGCAAAAAAGGCAGTGCAGGCTTCCCACAAATCGGGAACCAAATCGCTCCGGATCAGAGCGTCGACCGTCCATGTCGCAAAAATGGCAGTGCAGGCTTCCCACAAATCGGGAACCAAATCGCTCCGGATCAGAGCGTCGACCGTCCATGTCGCAAAAAGGGCAGTGCAGGCTTCCTACAAAGCAGGAACCAGATCACTCCGGGCTAGGGAAAAGTCTACCACGGACACTCTGTCTCGGAGACGCGTCAAGCGTTGACCGTCCATGTCGCAAAAATAGCAGTGCAGGCTTCCCATAAATCGGGAACCAAATCGCTCCGGATCAGAGCGTCGACCGTCCATGTCGCAAAAAGGGCAGTGCAGGCTTCCCACAAATCGGAAACCAAATCGCTCCGGATCAGAGCGTCGACCGTCCATGTCGCAAAAAGGACAGTGCAGGCTTCCTACAAAGTAGGAACCAGATCACTCCGGGCCAGGGAAAAGTCTACCACGGACACTCCGTCTCGGAGACGCATCAAGTGTCGACCGTCCATGTCGCAAAAAGGGCAGTGCAGGCCTTCGACAAAGCAGGAACCAGATCACTCCAGGCCAGGGAAAAGTCTACCACGGACACTCCGTCTCGGAGACGCGTCAAGCGTCGATCGTCCATGTCGCAAAAAGGGCAGTGCAGGCTTCCCACAAATCGGAAACCAAATCGCTCCGGATCAAAGCGTCGACCGTCCATGTCGCAAAAAGGGCAGTGCAGGCTTCCCACAAATCGGGAACCAAATCGCTCCGGATCAGAGCGTCGACCGTCCATGTCGCAAAAAGTGCAGGCTTCCCATAAATCGGGAACCAAATCGCTCCGGATCAGAGCGTCGACCGTCCATGTCGCAAAAAGGGCTGTGCAGGCTTCCTACAAAGCAGGAACCAGATCACTCCGGGCCAGGGAAACGTCAACCACGGACACTCTGTCTCGGAGACGCGTCAAGCGTCGACCGTCCATGTCGTAAAAAGGGCATTGCATCCCAAAAGTGGGAACCAAAGCAAGTCGCCTCCACGCGAAAGAAGATCCATCAATTTCATGCACACGACTCACATATGTGGTGTGCATTTATTGATGGGGGCACTTTGTTGGGGTCAAAATTTGCACCCCGGATGACCAAGTCAAAGTCAAGGTCAACCCCAAGCCAGGTGGGCCCAAGCCCAAGCAAGTGGGCCAATGCCCGGGTCGAGCCCGAACATAAAGCGTCCGGCCTTCCGCCATACCAAAATAAAAATCATGTAACGAATAATTTTGATGTAATTTTTTGTGCATGAATGTATGCAAAATAGGCATAAAGCCAATTTTTTGTAAGCCCGTAGCTTATGTGCAAAAAGAAATGGCACATGAACCATGAGATGGGCAAAATGCCATTTTGTAAAGCCCAAGGGGCTATATGTAAACATGTAAGTCTATATAAGGCAACATGATGATGAATAAAAGATAGACTTTTCATTCCCCAAAAAAAATCTAAGGTTTGTGCCTCTTTCCCCTTTCTGAAGGTTCTAAACCTTCTTCTTTATTTTGAATTAAATCAAGAGTTTTACTCTTCCCTTTCCAAAACTAAATAGTTTTTCACCATAAAACCCACAAGCGGGAACTCAGATCTGCCATCAGATCTCAGAAAGGAGAGATTTTTAAAGTCTCATATTTCTTGATTTTCAAGATCCGGCCAACAAAGGAAGAAGAAGGAGACCCATCTCCAGAAACCCCACTTTGGGGAAGAACTAAGGCTCAAGAGGAGAAGCCCCTTCATCAGCTTCAAAATATCCTAATAGTTTAACTCTTCGTATATATACATATATATACACCAAATAATAAGTGCTCCTTTCTGGGAGTACAACTCCCATTGCATGGACCAAGTCCCTTTTGCCTCCCGAGCGCCTACGTGCTGACATGTGGGGCGCTAGCGCTCTTGCACTCAAAGCGGTAGCATCCACGTGCTGACACGTGGGGTGCTAGCGCTCAAAGCGCTAGCACCCTTGCGCTCAGAGCGCTAGCGCCCAAAGCGCTAGCGCTCTTGCGCTCAGAGCGCTGCGCCCAAAGCGCTAGCGTCCGAGCGCCCACGTGCTGACACGTGGGGCGCTAGCGCTCAAAGTGCTAGCGCCCTTGCGCCCAAAGCGCTAGCGCCCGAGCGCCCACGTGCTGACACGTGGGGCGCTAGCACCCAAAGCGCTAGTGCTAGCACGCAAAGCGCTATTGCCCGAGCGCCCACGTGCCTGGCACATGGGGCGCTAGCGCTGGCGCTTTTTCCCATGCATCCTTTGGATGTCCTTTCTCTTTTTCATATACACACATACACACACATACTCCACAACACTGTCCCTTTCAAAAAAAAATTAGGCCGGGGCGCTGCCCCGCACCCTCAAGGGGGCTGCTAGCCCCCTTGACCCCCAGCCCGCTATCCGGGTAGTGGGACCCCCATAAAAACTCTGCGTGGCTTCCGATATATCCAAGCCCCCCTCTAAAACAAAACACACGTACACTGCACATTGAGTTCGCATGACCAGTTTAACCCGTCAATCGGAGGTTCCCTCGCTCCAAAGGCGAGGGGTAATTAACGGCAGCTTAGTCCACGGTTGCCGGAGATTCGGATCCCCACAATCAATAAACCCCGGCCTACCCTAGGCATGGGGAATTTGTAGTACGCCTGACAAGCGCGCGCGTATTCCCATCTCAATGGGTTGATTAAAAACACCCTACAAATCTGGTTGATGGGATTTGAACTCTAGTGCTTTGGTTCAGCAGTGCAAAGTATTACCAATGAGCTATAAGCTCTTTCTTGCTGTCTAAAAGTAAATTAAATACTTGTAGTATTCATAGGAAATGTAAATACCCCAAGTATACATTAACTTTAAATCAATTTTATGTACACAAGAATTGGAGTTGTTACAGTCTACCCTCCTTACAAAAATTTCGTCCTCGAAATTTATTTTAAGGACTAGTTTACAAATAAGTGAGGATATCTTGCACGCATCTCGTCTTTCCTTTCCATGTCGAATCTCCTGGAGTGTCTTTTCTCCACATCACTCGAACCAAGTTGACTTCCTTGTTCCGAAGTGACTTCACTTTCCTGTCCAGGATCTCTACAGGTTGTTGCTCACAAGATAAGTCGGGCTGAACTGTGAGCTCAGAATGATCGAGAATATCGCTGGGATCACTCACATACCTTCTGAGTTGGGATATGCGGAACACATCATGCACTCCTTCCAATGAAGGTGGAAGTGCCAAGCGGTATGCCACTTCACTGACTCGTTCGAGTGTGTCGAATGGTCCAATGTATCTCGGACTTAGCTTACCCCGTCTTCCAAATCGAATCACTCCGCGGTTTGGAGATATCTTCATAAATACATGATCTCCCGGCTGGAACTCCAAATGACGGCACTTTGCATCAGCCCAGTGCTTCTGTCGATCTTGGGCTATGCGCATCTTTTCTTTGATAGTGCGTACCACATCTACAGTTGCTACTATCATTTCAGGTCCAAGAAGTTCCCTATCTCCGATGTCGTCCCAACTTAACGGCGATCGACACTTCCTTCCATAGAACGCTGCAAAAGGTGCCATTCCAATGCTTACTTGGTAGCTGTTGTTGTATGAAAACTCCACAATATGTAGGTGATCTTCCCACGATCCTCCGAAGTCTAGCATACACGCTCTAAGCATATCCTCCAAGATCTGAATAGTTCGCTCAGACTGACCATCTGTTTGTGGATGATAAGCTATGCTGAAGTTCAGACTTGTTCCCAAGCTTGCTTGCAGACTTTGCCAAAATTGCGATCGAAATCTAGTGTCACGATCGGAGACAATGCAGACCGGTACTCCATGAAGTCTCGCAATTTCCTGTATGAGTTCATGGGTATCAGAGATAGTACATATTTGAAGAGTTTAAATCTTACTTAGATTCTTACTTCCATGTACTTCTTTGCTAATGTCTCAGTTGATTGGCCAAATCGATATGGGATGAAGTGAGCCGACTTTGTGAGTCGATCCACAATAACCCATACTGCATCGTTACCCTTTGTGCTGCAAGGGAGTGCAATCACAAAATCCATTGTGATGTGTTGCCACTTCCATTCTGGGATAGGTAACAGTTGAAGTAATCCAGCAGTCCTGTGATGTTCAGCCTTTACTTGCTAACACACTAAGCATTTAGCGATGCTTCTGGCTACTTCACGTTTCATTCCATACCACCAGTAATTTTGACATAGATCTTTGTATATCTTTGTACCTCCAGGGTGTACTAAGTAGGGAGAGTTGTGAGCTTCTTTCATTAACTCTTACAGAACAGAACCTTTTGGTACACAATCTACCGCCATACCTCAAAGATCCGTTTTCATGGATGATGAAGTCTGTTCTGAGTCCATTCTCCACTTGTTCTCTGATCTTTTGCAACTTAGCACACTTACTTGAGCTGCTTTGATCTGATTGACAATTGTTGATTGAACTTGTAAATTCATCAAACTTGAAATGTTACCTGGCATGACTACTTCAATCTCCATCTGATGCAAGTCTTGTTGAAGTTTCCTCTGAGCGGTGAGATTCATTGCCAATGGTTGGCGACTAAGTGCATCAGGTACATTCACCTTTCCCGGGTGATATTGCAGGTTGATGTTAAAGTCCGCCATGAGTTCTAACCATCGTCTCTGCCGCATATTCAACTCCTTCTAAGTAACCACATATTTCAGACTCTTGTGATCTGTGTATATGTTCACTCGTTCACCAAGAAGATAATGGTGCCAAATCTATAGAGAAAAGATAACGGCTGCCAACTCCAAATCATGCGTCGGGTAATTGCGCTCATGAAGATTCAGCTGCCTTGAAGCATAAGACACAACTTTACCGTGCTGATGTAGAACACATCCTAATCCCTTACCGGATGGATCGCAATGCACTTCGAAACCTCCAGATTGATCCGGTATAACGAGAATAGGCGCTGATGTCAACCTTGACTTGAGTTCTACGAAAGCTTGCTCGCATGCTTCTGACCACACAAAGTCTTCATCTTTACATGTGAGCTTGATCAGGGGTGTTGCTATCTTCGAAAAGCCTTCAATGAAGCTTCTGTAATATCCAGCTAAACCCAAGAAACTTCGAATTTCCTTCACTGACTTTGGTGTCGGCCATTCACTTACTGCTGAAACTTTCGCTGGATCCACAGAGATTCCTTCGCCTGATACAATATGTCCGAGAAAACCAACTTGATTTAGCCAAAACCCCAACTTGCTATACTTGGCATAGAGTTGATGTTGTCATAGAGTTTCCCGGAAAATTCGTAGGTGCTCGGCATGTTCTTTCCGACTCTTAGAATACACCAGGATGTCGTCAATGAAGATGACAACGAACCTGTCTAAGTACTCCCGGAAAACTTGATTCATCAGGTTCATGAATTATTGCCGGTGCGTTGGTCACTCCAAATGGCATCACAAGAAATTCGTAATGTCCATAACGAGTTCTGAAAGACGTTATATGAATATCAACTTCCTTGACCTTCACCTGATGATAACCTGAACGAACATCTAATTTGGAGAAAACACAAGATCTACTTAGCTGATCGAATAAATCGTCGATGCGCGGGAGTGGATACTTGTTCTTTATCGTTACTTCGTTCAAGGCTCTATAATCGATGCACATTCTGTATGAACCTTCCTTCTTCTTCACAAGCAGTACTAGTGATCCCCAACTTGACGTGCTGGGATGAATCCATCTTTTCGCTAATAATTCGTCCAACTGGGTTCGGACTTCCTTCAAACCTTCCGGAATTAATCGATAAGGTGCTTTGATCACTGGTTGTGCTCCTAGTACTAAATCAATGCTGAATTCAAGAGCTCGATCGGGAGGCAAACCTGATATATCGTCAGGAAACACATCGTCGAACTCTCGAGCCACTTCTGGCTTTGATCATTCCTCCGCTTGAATTGCTGCAATCACTGCCTTCTTTGGTTTCTCCTTGTAAATACTTGGCTCCAGGGTACGGTCTCCATTTTGGAAATAAAAGACTGGATGGTTTGAAATCTCGAATACTACCCTCCTTTGACGACAGTCAATGGTAGCATAAAATGTTCCGAGCCAATCCATAACTAGAACCACATCGAAATTCAGTATGTCCAGCACCTTGAAGTCAGCATTGAATTCTCTACTGTAGACGACTACTGGACACAAGCTGTATCCCATTGTTGCCTTTAGAACGCCATTTCCGGAACTGACATTCCAGCTGGATACAAGCGGTGTGACTGGAATCGCATAAGTTCGGATGAACCGTTGCGACATAAAGCAGTGAGATGCTCCAGTATCGAAGAGTGCTAGTGCAGGAAGTGAGGCTACTAAGATTGTACCTAAGGTATGTGGGATATGTTTTAGGTATAGGAAAAATATGTAGGTAGGTGTTAAGACTGAAAGAAAAACTTGAGAAGAAAGGGTTACCAGTGATGCTTGGCCAGTGGCCTCAGCTTCTTCCACGGTCATCGTGAAAGCCTGTCGCCGTGGTATATTCCTCCGGGCTGGAGGAGCATTCCTCGGAATGTTCCGTTGAGCTTGATGGAACTAACGAGGAGGAGGTGCAGTCGGTGGTCCTATAGGTGGTGGAGCTGGGAGAGCGAGTCTTGGAGCAGGTGCCTGAAGGGCTGGTCGCTGCTGATAATTGATTGCTGGCCTGGGTGCAGCAATTGGGTTGTGTCTTTTGGGACACGACCCAATATCATGAGTAGCTGAGCCACAGACTAAGCAAAGACGGTTAGCTCGCCGGCAGTCTTTCATCAGATGCCCATTTCTCTTGCAGTAGGTACAAAGGGCTGGGCCGGTTGATTGGTAATCCCAGTCTCCTTGGCACAAAAGATGGCCTTGATGAGGCTCCTCCTGCAATCTGGTTGGCAGGGCATTTAACTCTAGCAGATTAAGATCTGCCTCTCATCTTTACCACTGCCTCACAACGGCGAGCAGCTTTCAGAGACGATTCATGAGTCGGAAAATCTCCTGTGGCTAATGCAGCCTGGATCTCCGGGTCTAACCCTTATTGAAATCGACGGGCTCTGATCTCATCCGTCGGTATCAGGTGTGCCGCAAATCTATTAAAGTATTGTGTTAGCTATGTAGTATGTGATATATTGAAAAATCGAATTATTGAGACATATTTTACCGATTGAGCATGGTGAACTTAGCATCGTATTCATCCACTGATTTGGTCCACATCGAACCCTGTTGTAAGTGAATGAACTGCTGTTCCATGTCGAACCTGGCAGTCTCTGGGAAGTACTTTGCGTCGAACATGTCGTGGAAAGTCTTCCATTCGATCGGCTGGGTTAGACGTCTTTCTTCCGCCTTCCACCAAACCCGTGCATTGTCCGTAAGCTGCAACTTTGCAACACGAACCCAAGCTATCTCTGGCACTTGTGTCGCTGCCAGATCATCTTCAATGCTTTGAGCCCATTCCTCCGCTTGCAGAGGGCTCTCTTTTCCCGCAAACTGTTTGGGGTGCAAAGCCCTGAATTGGTTCACTCCAGGTGCTTCTGCCTCGGGTCGGTTCATCAGGATAGCAGTCTGCTGCTGCTGTCCTTCTAGGAGGCTGCGGATTGGCTCAAGCATAAATGTCTGCTCATTGATCGGAGCAGCGACGGCAGGTGTGAGTGGTAGTGGTAGGGGGGTGTTATTGACATTCGTGCTGGTGTTGTTTGGGGAATCCATAACCATGAAAGAAAATTTTGGGTTAGGACATATTCAAAGTAAATGAAATGATGAGATTCAAGAAGTATGAATTGTAAAGATTGTTTCAGTTGTTGGTTCTTGTGTTATATTGCTCAGGTTGTCCATGCAGAGCTGAACTGTATGGTAGGGTTCCATACAGCTCTGACCTGCATGGGCCACCAGTAAAACCTGTCACGCCCCGCTTCCCAGTATACGAGCAGAGGACGCGATGAGGCCGCTACGTATTTACTCTGAAGTAAACACGCTGAGCGTATATAAGCAATATAAGTAAAATGCACAAGAGACGGAGAAAATGGATATAAATGAACAACAACTTTATTTATTCACATTCTTTTTACAATACATCTGAAAAGTAAATACATGGAATGAAAAGCAATGCCTAAACAGTGGCATAACAGAAATAGAAAGTACTGAAATGAAATGTACAAATATCTAGAGCTCTGGGTCGAATGCTAGCTGATCCAAGTCCTCGCTGGTGGGATCGATCTCCTGAAGGTCCGATCCACCTGACAACATTACAAAGAAGAAAGAGAAGGAATGTCATCAGCGAACAATCACTCGGTAAGTCCCAAAGATAAGGGAGAAGTAGAATGGACAGAGAGAGAGAGAGAGAGAGTATAACTTTTAAAGTGGTATTAGTATTAACACTGTATTTAGTGTTAACGCTGTTGTTTATAGCTTGGTACAGAAGAGGCCAGTGTATACGAGAGGAGTCTCGTTAGACCAGAGACTACGGTGGATGGAATACAAGGAACCGTTCAGCCACGGTATAACGGCAATTGAATTCAGGTTAGGTGTCTTAATGGTTGCAGTCTCGTGCCACTTCTAACAGCTTCCGTACCAATCTACCCTTTATAAACCCCGCGATGCCTTGATTGTATTGTTTGTATTGTATTGTCATGTAATTTGAATTGTATAGAATGATGACTTGCCGAAACCATGATATCAGTAAATGGATGTAACTGGAGAATCATGTATATGGATGTATATCCATGGTTCGGTTCAGTCAAGTTGTATAGATTGATAGATTGATAGATTGAACAGATTGAATATATGGATTCATATTGAATTGTAGTTTTATACTTGAATCATATTCAAGTCAGATTGATTATATTGAGACTCGGTCTGAGTCAGACAATTAGAAAAGAAATTGAATCCTGAATTATGTTTTGGTGCTATCGGTAAACGCTGTACATGGACGGCAGGATTTGTGTCTTTTTCAAAGACGATTACCGTGTTGATAACACCGTTTGTTAATTTGTCTACCATAAATAGGCAAGCACCCATATCTCCGGCTCCCCGAGGCTCAAGAGACTGGTCCTACTTAAACCTATGTTTACTAAGCCTGAGAATGTGCGATAATCCACACCATCCCAAACGGGTTCCCCGAAATGGGTTGTAGCGGCACATTGCAAAGATTTATTAAAAATACATATCTTGTAGAAAAAAGTTTTTATAAGTTGGATGTAGTTCTGTGTAAAATCGTATTTTCCCAAAACTATGTTCCCAAAAATCATCGTGTTATGTTACATATGAGTGTTGTGAGGAGGTGGGTCATTACCTCGTGAGTTTTCTAAAGGTATAGCAAAGGGTAATGATGTTTTTATGTTGAAACTAAACTATAAGGTATTTTTCTGTAAAATTGCGATAAAAAATAAAATAGGAATTCTTTTGATATGAAACTTGTCAATATGTTTTTTTAATGTTTAATGATCATGATGTGATGGTTTGGTATTATTGTTTTAAAGAGAAATATTATTTTTAAGGAAAAACCGAATCGGAAGTCGAATTAAATCCACTTCCGTCGGGTTTTAGAATTCTAAGTTTTTAGAATAGTAAAAAGAAGGGGGAGAAGGGACTTACTGGATTGTAGTGGAGAGGAGAGGAAAAGGAAGAAGTAGGAGGTGCTGGTGCATCGTTTCGTCGCAAGAATCTCCTCGGAACGTCATCGGAAGTTCGCCAGAGCTTCGCCCTTCGCTAACTCCACTTGCACACAAAAAGTCTAGGGAATTTTCTTAAGAGTTTGGACAGAGATTTGGAAGTGAGGAAGGGTGAATTTAGGTGTGGTATTTATAGGAAAAATTAGGGTTTAAGTAGATGAAAGGGTGTGATAAAATTGTATTTAATTTTTGCATTTAAAAAATTAAAAAGGGTGTTTTAAATTCTCTGTTTAATTTCAGAGAATTTAAATAGTACAGAGGGAGTGGGGTAGGCCAAAGGGCTCTGGGAGTTAAAGAAAAAATGGGTTTGGGCCGAGTTAACCCGGCGCCGCCGGCCGAGTCGCCCGTTCCGCCGGTCCGAGTTGGCCGAGTCAGGCCGAGTCAGGCTACCACGTGTCCCCTTATGTTGTGTCTTGACTCGTGGACCCGTTTGTTTTATGTATGACTCTTGGTTTTACGAGTTATGCACATGTAGACTCTTGGGCTTCTAAAAAGATTAAAAGAAAACTAATAAAAAATAATGTGGCTGATGGGATTTGAACTCTGGTGCTTTGGTTCGGTAGTGCAAGGTATTACCAATGAGCTACAAGCTCTTTCTTGCTGTCCAAAAATAAATTAAATACTTATAATACTCACAGGAAATGTAAATACCCTAAGTATACATTAACTTTAAATCAATTTTATGTACACAAGAATTGGAGTTGTTACAGGTACCAAATATAGCTTGGGCTCGTGTGGCAAACCTTCAGCTCACGGACAACGCAAGAGTCTGGTGGAAGGCCAAAGAGAGCCATCTTGCACAGCCGATAGAGTGGAAGATGTTTCGAGATCTATTCGATGCAAAGTTTTTCCCCGAGACTGCCCATTTTGACATGGAACAATAGGTCATCCACCTGCAATAAGGCTGTATGTGGGTAAAATCAGTGGATGAGTATGATGCTGAATTCATTATGCTTAACAGATAAAGAATTCATTTCAAATTCTATTCCTTAAAACACGTAATTGTTCTAACATCAACATCATATCAGGTTCGTGGCAAACTTGATTCCTACCGATGAGATTCGGGATAGACGATTCCAACAGGGTTTAGACCCGGAGATTCAAGCGGCATTAGCCACAAGAGACTATCCGACCCATGAACGCTCTGAAGGCAGCCTGCCGCTATGAATCTGTGGTCAAGATGAAGGGTAAGCCACAATCGGCCGGAATCAAACGCCCTGCTACCCAAATCACCATAGGAGTCTCTTTAAGGCCAACTTTCACACCCAAGAGGCCAAGAGGATCATTTAACTCAGGCTGTTCAGATTACTTCCATTACTGCAAAAGGGCTAGACATTTGGCGAAGGACCGCAGACATGAAAATGGCCTATATTTGGTTTGTGGAGCATCTACGCACTCTATAGAAGCGTGCCCATATAGAAGTAACACAGTTCCTACACAGAGACCCATTACACAAGCACCGCAAAGGCCAACTATTCAAGCATCTGCAAACCGCCTAGCTCTTCCTGCACCAGCTCAACGTGGACCGCCAGCACAGCTGGCATGCCCCGTTTCCCAGTAGATAGAAACAGAGACGTGGTAAGCCCGCAACATATTTATTATGAGAAGGTCGTTTCTCGAAATAAATACGCTAAGCGTCTATAAGCAACATAAAGTAACAAGAATAAACAAAAGAAAAAAAATTCAACTTTGATTTACTACATTCATGATTTACAGTTGACAAAATATCTAAATACAAGATACGATAACATGATAAGCCTTAACAAGGAGGCATTCATAAATAAGCTGAAATGAAATAAAAAGCGGAATGGAACTAGATATCCAGTTGTGATGCGGACCGGTTGTACTTTTTTTCTACCACTTATATCTTCTGTCACGCCTCGCTTTCTGGTGTACGGCGAAGGGGACGCGACTGGACGCTACGTATTTACTCTGAAGTAAATACGCTAAGCGTAACTAAGCAATATAAAAGAAATATACACAAGAGACAAATGTAATGAACATCAACTTTATTTATTAACATTCTTTTGTACAATGCATGGAAAAGTAAATACATCTGAATGGAAGCAATACCTAAACAGTGGCATAACAGAAAAGGAAAATACATAATGTAAAAGAAAAAGTAAAAGTGTAACTACAGCTCGGGATCTTCAGTAAACTGGTCCAAGTCTTCAGTGCTAGGCTCTATCTCTGGAAGGTCCAAATCACCTGACGACATTCCAAAGAAGAAGAAAGAGAATGTCGTCAGCGAACAAATCACTCGGTAAGTCCTAAAGATAAGGGAGAAGTAGACATAGAGAGTGTGTGCGTGTGTAACTTTTAAAGTAGTATTATATTGTTATAATGTTGTATTTAGTGTTAACGTTGTTGTTTGTAGCTTGGTACAGAAGGATGCCAGTGTATACGAGAAGAGACTCACTTGCCCCGGAGACTAAGGTATCAGGAACTCAAGGAACCGTTCATGCCACGGTACAACAGCAATGGAATACAGGTTATGTGTCTTATAGTTGCAGTCTCGTGCCACTTCTAACACCTTCCGTACCAATCTACCGCTTAAACCCCGCGATGTCTTGATTGTATTGTTTGTATTGTATTGCAACCTGTATATTGTATATAGATTGTATAAATGGATGACTTGCCGAAACCATGATATCAGTAAATGGATGTAACTGGAGAATCATGTAGATGGAAGTATATCCATGGTTCGGTTCAGTCAATACAGAGTGAATAGATTGAACCGATTGATTATATAGATTCATGGATTCATATTGGATTGTAGTTTGTATACTTGAATCTCATTCAAGTCAGATTATTTATGATGAGACTCGGTCTGAGTTAGACAATTAGAAAAGAAATTTAATCCTGAATTAAGTTTTGATGTTATCGGTAACCGCTGCACATAGACGACAGGATTTGTGTCTTTTTCAAAGACGATTACCGTGTTGATAACACCGTTTGTTAAGTTGTCTACCTTAAATAGGCAAGCACCCACTTCTCCGGCTCCCTGAGGCTCAAGTGATTGGTCCCGCTTAAACCTATGTTTACTAGGGTCCTAATTGTAATTTATAGAACTTGATAGGGTTTTATGTAAAAATACTTTTGTATAATTTTCAAAATACACCCCAAGTATTTAATTATCGTCTTTAGAGTTGTCATAGATGTAGATTTTATATATGTGACATTTTTAGTGAATAAAACATAATTTCATAATATATGGTATTTAATTGTAAAGTATTGAACTTTTATGGAATTGCATGGTATTTTCATGTAAATTGATTCTTGTGATTTAGAAAAGTTTGAATATTTATATTATCACAAAATTAGATATTTTGATGATACATATATATATCTATATTTATATGAAAATAATTTTAATTTATTATATTTCTAGAAATCTCATTTTCTTAAGATATTTGTATTTTTAAATCTCTCAAGACCGAATGCTCTTTGCGGAGGTCTGCATCTCATACTACTAAGCCCGAGGATGTGTGATAATCCACACCATCCCGAATGGGTTCCCCAAATAGGTTGTAGCGGCGCTTTGCAAAGATTTGTTTAAAAATACATAATCTTATCGAAAAAGGTTTTTAATAGTAAAAGGTATTTAAGTGTAAAATTCGTATTCCTGTATTCTATATTCCTGAAAGATATCGTGCTATGTTGCATATGAGTGTTGTGGGGAGGTAGATCATTATCTCGTGATCTATTTAAAGGTATAGCAAGAAATATGATGTTTAATGTCAAAACTGAACTATATGGTATTTTACTGAAAAAGTACGATCAAAATTACAATATGAAATATTTTGCTATGAAACTTGTTCATGATGTTTTTTTAATGATTAATAGTCAAGATGTGAGAGTTTGGTATGGTTGTGTTTAATGAAAATTGCACTTTTTAAAGAAAACCGAATCGGAAGTCGGATTAACTCCGCTTCCGTCGGGTTTTAGAAATATGAGTTTTTAAAATAGCAAAGTGAAGAGGGAGGAGGGATTTATTGGCTTTTGGTTTAGAGGAGAGGAAGAGGGAGTGGAATTAGGTTCCGGTGCGTCGTTTCGTCGCCTGGAGCTCCTAGGGTCGTCGTCGGAATTTCGCCGGAGTTTCGCCCTTCGCTAACTCCACTTGTACACAAAAATTCTAGAGAGTTTTCTTGAGAGTTTGGACAGAATTTGTGAGTGAGGGGTGTGTGTTTAGGGGTGATATTTATAGGATAATCTAGGATTAGGGTTTGATAGGAAAATTTATTAAAATAAATTGCATTAAAAAGTTTTAATTGAATTTTAATTGTCTCTGTTAAATTGCAGGTGATTTAAAATGTACAGGGGTTACCAGAAGACAAAGAGGCGGAGGATTCATGTTGGCCAACTCGGAGTCAGGCCGAGTCAACCCAGCGGCGCCGGCCGAGTCAGCCGCGCCGCCGGCCCGATTCGGCCAAGTCAGGCCGGGTCTTGGGGCCACGTGTCCCTCGTCTGTTGGTTTGCACAGTGGGGTAGTTTGTTTTATATGTGACTTTTGGTTTTTACGAGTTATGCACGTGTAGACCCTTGGGCTTCTAAAATTTAAAAGAAAACTAATAAAAAGTAATGTGGCTGAGGGGATTTGAACTCCGGTGCTTTGGTTTAGCAGTGCAAGGTCTTACCAATGAGCTACAAGCTCCTTCTTGCTATTAAAAAACAAAACAAATTTATAACTTGTGCTCAGGCAAAAGTACCCCTTTCTGTATTTTTGAAAAAATTGTACAGAAAGTTAGGGTTGTTACATCTTCTCAGCTTCAATGCCACCTGATGAACATTCCAAGAATAGAAAGAAGTGGGTAGAATGCTCGTCAGCGAAGTAGCGCTCGGTAAGTCCCAAAAACCAAGAATGTGAAATATAAAAATATAGTGACAAGTTGGAAAAGGATATCATGAAGCAATGGACTAAGTGTGATATGGTAATTAAATAGGTCATTTAATATGAGCATGGCAAATCTATGTAACATAGTAATTCTATATAACATGGTAAATAATGGCAACTATGTATGCATGACAATGAAACATGAGCATACCAAGCAAGTATAGAAATGGTTGGGTAGTATAGGTATATTGAATATGAAGTGAATGTTAATGTGTAAGTATGGTTATTCTAACGTGGTTATTTATAGTTTGATAAAGAAGGTATTCATGTATACGAGAGAAGTTTATCTTACCCCGTGGAATATGCTAACATGTAGTATAAGGACCCGCCATAACCCACGGGACAACAACATATGAATTCATGTAGGTTTCTTTTGAAGTGACCTCTCGTGCCACGATATACGTTCTTTCCCAATCTACCCCTTATCCCCGCGTATTGTATTGTATAGTTCAAGTTTATATGTCTTGGCCGAATCCATGAATATAAAAAATATACAAGTTCATGTTCAAGTTGTAATCATATATTCAGGTATTCATGTCAAATTATATTCATGGTTCGGTTTAGTCAAGTCAAGTGTTCAAGTTCAAGTTTGGATATTCGAGTATTAAGTTCAAGTGTTCATGTTCAAAGTCAGGTCAAGTATATCATGTAATAGGTTCAAGTCAAATATATAATATTTAATTATATATTCATGTATATGCGACAATTCAGAAATCAAAAAAAAAGGTATACATGTTCGAATAGCATGAAATGAGGCAAGTATGTTATTCAAATAACGACCATAAATAATGCTGTAAAGAAGTGTTATGTACGAGTAATTAATCAAGTCAAACGAATGCGAAATATAATCAACAATATATCTCTATGTGTTATGCATGCGTGAGTTCCAGTTGCACCTAAATACGAATGCCGGTTTGGTAAATATACCCATTTTCATATCGTCGTGCAAAACAGATCAGAATCCGTTCAGCACCATCACACATTTTTAAAATACAGTTTGGGTCAATTTTCATCAGGTTTCAGGTTACAAAGATTATTAGAAAATTGTAGGTGTTTTGATGTAGTTATCCAAAACACTAAGATTCACGCGATTTGAATTTCTGAAGATTTGGTTATGATCATTTTAATATCAACGTTTAAAACAGAAATTCAGATTTCTAGACAGCAACTATATGTTATATTGTAAAGCCTATATCGGGTTGTTTCATGCATTTCTAAGTAATCTAGTATATAGAAAATTATAATTCTATCAATTGTGCATCTACATATTTAAATTTTGTCGGGAACAGACACCGGGAGTTCAAGTTATGTCCTATTTAAAAACAATGTGCGAATCAGGACAGATTCTGTCCAGATCCGTTACTAAATATTGTAACGTGGTTTTCTATATTTTATGTCGGTTTTTAGTAAAAGATTAAAACTAATAAAATATATATATTTCGATTTAGATGTACAAAACACCTGAGTTTGCTCAATTTGGATATCGATAGACCAAGTTATGTGTCTTCGAAATTGACCGATAAATGTAGTTTTTTGTTTTTACGAACAGTGAATAAAAATGATGTAATTCCTAAACCATTATGCGGTTAGATCTGAAATTTTTACTATAGATTTGGAATTCTATATATTATTTATCCTAATATTCCAAGAATTTCCAGAAGTGGAAATTAATTTATAAAAATTATTTTAAAGATAAAGGTTTTGTAAGATCGTATTTGAAAATGATAAATCTATGGTATTTATTTATAATTTTGTTTTCTTGTAGGAAAAAGTAAATATAAATAATTAAAATTTCAGCGATAAATAATATGAATTAACATATATAAAGCAAATATATGATCCGGTCATGATTAACCGTCTAAAACAACAATATATACACCGGATTAACGCTATGGAGTTATAATATGCAATTACAGAAACCAAAACACATTTTAAGCAACAAAGTTCCATTTGCAATAACTTAATTCAAAATAAATTATATTAAATACATGAAATAACAATGCTTACTAATAAATATGATAAAAAATTATGTTAAGAAAAACAATTTCATAGGGAATTTTATGATATCGCAAGTTGATATGGTGAGACATGATAGGAGGTCAAGATTCAAATAGTGAGATTGAGGATAAGGAAAAGTATGTGACTTACATACACAAGCCGGTATTGTCACCGGACTTTTTATCCGCCGATAATCTTGCGTTACTAGCGAGGCCTTCTTAAGAACTTCTTCATATTCTTTTTCGAGAAATCTAAATGAAGAGGGAGATGGGAAATGATAGAAATGTGTGATGAAAATAAAAGGAGTGACATATTAAAAAGTTTTATAGCCACTATAATTCTAATTAATTGTAGCTCATAACCATTCTAATTATTTTGGGAGTTAAAAGGAAGATAAAATGAAGATCTCATTTGTAAATTATGAGAAGGATAAAAATTGATAAAAAATAATTACAAGAATAGGGATTTAAACATGTGACCTATGAAATAATAATGCAAGAACTTAACCGATGTGCTACCAGATTGTTCATGCACATGTTTAATAAAAATTAAATATATGATGTTGCTAGAAAAGAAAGTAGGCTTTTGAGCTCATGGTTTTATAAAAGAAAATGAAAATGAGATTGGATTTAGCTTATGGGATGAGCTAGCTCTTGCGTTTAATTTAAAATAGATTAAGATTTAGTTTAAAGAAATGGGTTTGGGAAAAATAGATGGAATAATAAAATAATATATTTAATTGAAAACAAAATATACGGAAAATACTGAGAATAAATAAATACAATATTTTACTAAAGAAAGAAAACACGAATGTATAGTAATATTAGGGTCGTTACAACAGCCTCCGCGACAGTACCATCAGACACGGAAAAACATGCCTCAAGGACAGAGGAATGTGCTTCATGCAAGGAGGAATGTCCCAAGGCGTCAGGCTTTTACGATGTCGGTCGAAGAGGCCGAAACCACAGGACAAGTCATCACTGATAATTTTATTTCCATCCTTTCATCCTTTTAATACTAGTACAATCGTTGTCTTTTCCTATAGCTAAATGTAACCTCACACAACTTAAGTACTATACTAGTAGCCACCCTTTCTGCACTCGCACTTTTTGATACTGTAGCTTCACATTACTTCATATCACAACAGTTCGTGAGAATGCACGCGATTCCCATTAAGCCACTCGTTTCAGACTGGAACGTCGGTTCCGAGAATGGAGTCTTGAAGGCAACTTTGGGATATGATCAGTGCCCAGTTGTAGTTTGCAGCCGAGAATTCTACGCAAATTTTAAAGTGCTGAACATACCAAATTTTGATGTTGTGTTGGGAATGGATTGGTTAGGAGTATTTTATACTACCATTGATTGCCATCAAAAGAGGGTAGTCTTTGAGATACAAGATCACCCAGTTTTCTATTTCAAAAGTGGAGATAGAACCTTGGAACTAAGAAGCTACCGAGCCAAGCCGAAGACCAAAGAAATGTCCTCCCTACTGTTCCCCTCCGAAAGACGGCGACGACGTTAGGACGTCTTGCCTAAGATTCGGGGCATATGCTATATGGTTTTATCCGTCCACCTCTCCGAAGATGCCAAGTTGATTTATGGCACCGTGTATCGGAGGTTTAGACGGATGCGGCCGATGTAGCAGACTTCGTCAGATTCCCCCTCGTTTGAGGGGTTTTTGATTGTGGGGACGCTGTTCCCTGCAGGCGCAAGACCCTGCAATTAATTACGCTGCCGCGTCGCGGCAGCCACTTTCTCCTTCTCCAGAATTTCACTTCGTGTCGTGTGTGTTTGTTTTGTTTGTGGTTGCCCGTGGATTGTATACGGAGACTGAGTAATGCCGTCACCCGTAGGACGTGGATTAGTCCAAATCCATATTTACTTAGATTTAGGTTTGGTGTTTTTAGTTTAAGGATACGTTAGCCGTATTGAGGCTAAGATCAACTTAAACGTTCGTTAAGGATACGTTAGTCCTGTTTTGAGACTAAGATCAACTTAACGTGGTGATCCATTTATTATATGGCCGTCAGGACTCGTCACCTCTCTGACGTCGTTGAAGAATTACAACGATAGGTGTCAGAGGAGTTCAGAGATGTACCCTTGAACCAAAGTTGATTTGGAGTTTTATAGTCTATTTGAATGTTTAAGGATACGTTAGCCATGTTTGGGGCTAAGATCAACTTAAACGGGACCGTTTAGATCCGGCAAAAGAGCATTTGGAGGCTCTATTGTTCCAGTTTAGCGACATAGTGGTCCATGTTCCAGTTTAGGGACGTGGTGGTCCATCGCCAGTTTAGGGACGTGGTGGTCCATAATTAGTTTAAGAACGTTTCGGTCCGTCGCCAGTTTTGGGACGTGGTGGTCCATTATTAGTTTAAGGACGTTTCGGTCCCATATTAGTTTAAGGACGTCTCGGTCCATATTCATGTGTGGTCGTTGGGACCCGTCACCTCTCTGACGTCGTTGAAGGATTACAACGAGAAGTGTCAGAGGAGTTCGGAGATGTACCCTTGAACCGGATGTAAATTGATTTAGGGAGTAGCCATGCTCAGTCAATTTAATTTGAGGACTTATGGCCATGACTGGGCTAAGTCCAGTTTCAATATTCTTTTGTCTTTGGCCTATTGGACCTGTGCTAGGGCCTTGCTCCTTTACTGCATTATTTTTCTTTGTTTTGGTTGGGCTCTGCCCTTTTATAAATGATGCAGAGCATCTATTTTGCTTGGGCTCTGCCCTTGTTAAAATGCATAGCATTTTTTGATTAGGCCCGTTAGGCCTTTTAATTGGACTCTGTCCCTTTTCTTAATAATGCAGAGCATTAAATACTCTGACAGTGCCCCACATGGCTTGTCAGGCGCTTTGCGCAAATTAAAGAGCGCAAGCGCATGTGGAAGTGACACGCGTCACGCTCTGGTGAGCGCAAGCGCAACAGCACAGTGCGCTGCGTCAGTGCGCTGCGCTGTTGCACTGCTGACACGTGGCGCTTCCTGGCGGCTTGCGCAATAGCGTAGTTTTGGCAAGTGCTGGGCACTGTTCTTATTCTTTTGGATCAATTTTAGATCAAAGAAAACAAGTTTTTTCTTGTTTTCAAAGAACCAGTGGTTCATAAAAAGTGCAAAGCACTGTTATTGTTTATTTTTCTCTTTTCTTGAAGATCATTGATCTTTTTCTTAGATCAATGATCTGTTTTTAAGAGAATTTTCTCTTTTTCTAAAGGTTTTTATCTTTTTTTTTGTTCTTGAGAAATTCTCTCTAATTCTTCAGAGTTATCTCTGTTTGAAGTTCTTGATTTCTCCCAAAAATGTTGATGCCTTTGAATTGAGGTCTAGGGTCCTTTTTATAGTGCCCATAAATTAGTTAAATTTGGTAAAGAGATCTTTCTCTGAGTGATTTGGGGAATTTTCCCCACCGTTGGATCTTTGATCCAAGGGCTTCTGTTTTACAGAAGAAAATCTTCTTGTTTTAACAAGAACAGAAAAATCTTATTAGAATTTCAATTCTGTTTGGCGTAAACGTCCCGGCGCTTGACACGTGTCACGCAGCGCAGCAGTTGCGCAGCTGTGCTTGCGCATCTGCGCAGACACGTGTCGCGCAGCGCAGCTGTGCTTACGCAACTGCGCAGACACGTGTCGCGCAGCGCAGCGCTTGCGCAGCTGTGCTTGCGCAATTGCGCAGACACGCAGACACGTGTCACGCAGCGCAGCGTTTGCGCAACTGAAGTGTTGCTTCTTTTACTTTTTGTTTTAAAAGAGCCTTGCTATGATTGGACGTACTGCCTCGGGCGCTGTGCTGATGTATCAACTTCTGACACGTGGCGCGTTGCGCGCAGCGCACGGGATTTGAAGCGTTGCTTCAAAATTTGAATTTAAATTTTCGAAATAGAGCTTTGCTCTGATTGGGGGAATCAGAAGCGTTGCTTCATTTCCCGCCTTGGAATTTGAACAGAGTCTTGCTCTGATTGGGTAAACAAATGCCCCCACTGTTGCGCTTACGTGGCTCCAAAACGTGAGCGCAACGGTGACAGAATTCCAACCATCGCGGTAACTTTCGGAAGTTGAGAGGGCACTTGGTGCCTATAAGTAGGACCTTTGGTCCTTCACAGATGATCATCATCTCCAAAATTTTTATTTTCAGAATCTCAGAGCCCTGCTCTTGCCTTTAAGAACTCTCAGAGTTAGATTTTTCCCAAAAGAAACTTTTTAGGTAAAAATTAATCTTGAATTAAATTAATTTCAATTAATAGAGCCTTACTCTCATAGATCTTTTGATCTAGAGAAAACCCATCTGGGGTTTTACCAACAGAGCCTTATTCCTTTGTTTAAACACTTTCAAAAGTTTAAACTTTTAGAGAATTTTAGGTAGATGGCATTTTATGAAGCTTTGCTCCTTCCAAATCATATAGAAGAACTCTTAAGAATTCTTCATGGATCTTGGAAGTTAAAGATGACATTTTATATTATTATTATAATTATATCATCTTTTCATAGCAAAGCTCTTAATGTTCTGAGGGAGTTTTCCTCAAATTCTCCTCATTATTGATTTTGATAAATGTTACTCCTGTCTGCAGAGCGTTGCTCTCGAGGAGTTTTAACTCTCTGTGTTTTTCTCATTGCTGATCTTCCAATGCTGTTTCCTTCAGGGATTATGGCGGTGCGTCTATACAGTCTGTACGAATTCATCACCTATGAGGATATCCGTGCCCAGAGCCATCAGCAAAACCAAGAGTTTATAGATGCCCAGTGTGCGGAGGTCATGGGTCGTCTGAACGCACGTGTTGGTTGGCTGCTCCCCCGCCGCTTTGCTCTTTTGAAAGTCGTGCTGGGAGCAATTTGGAGAGCACTCCCGGGATTCCACGAGGCCCTACCGCTCAACGCGCTGGATGATGCCGAAGACAAGGTGCATTCAGTGTACCTGTCAGAGCTGATCTCGAAAAAACGGCGGGATAGCCTCGTTGACATCCTACATCAAATTTTCGAGCAGACGACGATAGTCGCTGCTTATCGAAGGCTGGGGGGCTTGCTAAGGATCTTGACACACAGGAGCGCGAGAGGCTGCGCACAAGAATAATCAGAAAGGCCAGAAGAACTCTGGATGGCCTTACTTTTGACTTCCTCAATCCGTGCCCCGGATCTGAGGTTATTCCATTGTAACAATATTTCTCGTTTATTGCTTTATGATTGTAAGAATTTTCGGCAATATTAATGGAAAACTTTATCCCAGCTTGTCTTATTTTTCGTTCTGAGTCTTTTGCCTATGCGTGAATGAGTGTGTCTCGAACGCTTGTAAATCGGATGTTCTTTTGTCGCTTTCTTCTTTCTCCTATTATCAGCATGTTGACTTGATAAACACATTTGACCGATAATAGAGTAAGCGTCTAGATTTCTCAAGAGATGGCGATGGCTTAGGCCTTAGGTTCAGATCTGCTGCCTAAGACTTTTCAACTCTATGAGCCGTGAGGGTCTCATAAAGAATTTTCTCCCTACGGATCGAGAGGATCTCGTAGGTGTATTTTCTCCTTAGAAATCATGAGGATTCCTAAGCGCGTTCTCTCTTACAAGTCGTAAGGATCCTATAAGAGAATTTTTCCCTCTTACGAGTCGAGAGGACCCGTAAGCGGTTGTTTCCTTCCTTGTCGAAACTCGACTTTGGAGAGTGAGACCCGTGAATAGTATGCAAGAGACCGTGTTAGACCGACTTGCAGGGTCCCATTGTTCAGGAAGCAAGTTTTTTTTAATCCCTGTTGCCTGAGGCTTCATCTTGCAAGTTGAGACGAATCGGGAATTTCCAGCGGAGACACTGGTTTCTCTGCGAGCCGATGCGAATCAGGGGGCTCTCATCAAGGATGCTAGTTTCCCTGAGTTGAGGTATTTACCAAGGATTATTTGTTTTCCTGGTGCCAAGGATTATTTGTTTCCCTGGTGTTGAAACGAGTCGAGAATTTCCCACGAAGACACTAGTTGCTCTACGAGTCGACGTGAATCAGGAGGCTCTCGTCAAAGATTGTTTGTTTCCCTGAGTTGAGATATTTGCCAAGGATTATTTTTTTCCCTGGTGTTGAAACGAGTCGAGAATTTCCCACGGAGACACTGGTTGCTCTGCGAGTCGACGCGAATCAGGAGGCTCTCGTCAAGGATTGTTTGTTTCCCTGAGTTGAGGTATTTGCTAAGGATTATTTGTTTCCCTGGTGTTGAAACGAGTCGAGAATTTTCCATGGAGACACTGGTTGCTCTGCGAGTCGACGCGCATCAGGAGACTCTCGTCAAGGATTGTTTGTTTCCCTGAATTGAGGTATTTGCCAAGGATTATTTGTTTCCCTGGTGTTGAAACGAGTCGAGAATTTCCTACGGAGACACTGGTTGCTCTGCGAGTCGACGCGCATCAGGAGGCTCTCGTCAAGGATTGTTTGTTTCCCTGAGTTGAGGTATTTTGCCGAAGACATTGGTTTCTTCGGAGTTGAGATGAACCGTCGAGGTTTGGCTTCGTTTTCTGGCAGAGCCTGTTGGGAAAGTAAGGTTCCCTCTTTGTTTGCGCCCTTGGATTGTATACAGGGATCAATGTAATCTTAACTGTAGGGCCAAAGTTTTATCATCATTTTTTTTATTTTATTTCCGCGATGCTCTATCATTTTAGCTTTTATATCGCGAAGGTCGCGATTGCCCAATCATTTCGGCTATTTTTCGCGGTGCCCAATCATTTCAGCTGTTTATTTCATTTTTACTCGCTGCTTTTTATTGCGAGTTGCCCAATCATTTCGGCTATTTTGCATGCATACATTTTTACTTGCTGCTTTTTATTGCAAGTTGCCCCATCATTTCGGCTATTTCATATGCATGTGCAGCCTACTGGCTTTTCGCCGTAAACCTGAAATTGGACACCGATTTCGGCATCAGCACCGCTACAACTGGGATATTACCAGGAGCGAATCATCATTTGCCTCTGCCGATGTTGACCAAAGGTAGCTTAGCGACCAGGGTTAGGGTCTTGTCGACTAAGGCTTTTGACTTCGTGAGCCGTAAGGGTCTCACAAAGTTATTTCTCCCTACAAGTCGTGAGGATCTTGTAGGTGTATTTTCTCCTTAGGGATCGTGAGGATTCCTAAGTGTTTTGTTCCTCTGTAAGTCGTAAGGATCCTACAAGAGGATTTTCTCCTCATAAATCGAGAGGATTTACAAGGGTTGTTCACCATGTGAACATATCCCCAGTCATGGATGGGACTTGGTCAGGGAAATGTTTATTCGCGCCCGTGGATTGTATACAAGAGCCCGTATTGGACCACTTGTAGGGCAATATCGAAAGTTGTGGGGGGTTGCTTAAGCACAGGTTTAGGTCTCTGTAATTTAAGACTTTCAAATCTTATGAGCCGTGAGGGTCCCATAAAAGAATTCTCCTTACGAGTCGTGAGGATCTCGCAAGTGTATTTTCTCCTTAGGAATCGTGAGGATCCCTAAGTGTGTTGTTCCCTTATGAGTCGTAAGGATCTCACGCGGGTGGTTTCTCCTTATAAGGTCGAAAGGACCCTTTAAATGTCTTTTAACGAGGTTGCGCCCTTTCGGGTTTTCACAAACACTCGCCAGTAGTCCTGCTGTTTTTACTCACGGAGCCCTTTCGGGTTTTCATCCGTGCCCGTTTTGTTTATGGACATACCGTTTTCTTTTCTATTCTTTTTATTTTCTTTTCTCTTTATTTTTTTTTACGAGGTCGCGCCCTTTCAGGTTTTCACGAACACTCGCCGGTAGCCCTGCTGTTTTTACTCACGGAGCCCTTTCAGGTTTTCATCCGTGCCCGTTTTGCTTATGGACATACCGTTTTTTTTATTCTTTTTATTTTCTTTTCTTCTTTTTTTTTATTTTTAACGAGGTCGCGCCCCTTCGGGTTTTCACGAACACTCGCCGGTAGCCCTGCTGTTTTTACTCACGGAGCCCTTTCGGGTTTTCATCCGTGCCCTTTTTGCTTATGGACAAACCGTTTTTATTTATTATATTTTTCTCCTTTTTTTTATCACGTCAACCTACGAATGCTACGGTATTAGTTTAAGGACGTTTCGGTCCGCTATTGAGAAGGCAGGCTACTGCTTATGAAGCTTGAACTTAGGAAGATAGCGAGCGGACATAGTCGTCATCATCTATCATTGACCTAGGCTGTGGCTGATTAAGCGTAGTATTTCTTTAGGAATCGACCATTTATTAGCCTGTAAGGCCTTTCACCGTGCATGTCCATAAGTAGATAGGCCCCACCCTGGTAGACCTTATCTATGATGAACGGGCCTTCATAGTTTGGCTCGAATTTTCCCCGCTTGGCGCGATTGGGGATCATAGGCCTTTTGACCACTAGCACAAGTTCGCCTTGGTGAAATGTCCTCAGTCGGGTCAATCTTTCATATGAGCGCGTTATCTTTGCTTTATAAACTTCCAGGTTTTGTTGCGCTATGAGCCGTGTTTCTTCAAGGGCATCAAGCTCCTCAAGCCGAAGGTGAGCGTTTTCTTCGTTCGTCAGCTCGTAGTGGACTGCCACTCGCAGAGAGGGTAACTCTATCTCGAGGGGGAGTACTACTTCCGTACCGAATACCAACGCGTATGGCGTTGTGTTCGTGGCTGTCTTGAACGTAATTCGATATGCCCAAAGAGCCTCTTGCAGTCTCTCATGCCAGTCCTTCTTATTTCGGGACACCGTCTTTTTCATGATTTTCGTCAGGGTCTTGTTGAAGGCTTCGGCTAGACCATTAGCTCGTGGATTATAAACCGAGGAATACCTCCAGTCTATATTATGCTGCTGTGCGAAGCGGCTAATCTTGTGACTTCTGTAGGCTGGACCGTTATCGGAGATGATTCGTCTTGGCGTCCCAAACCGGTATATAACGTGTGTCTTGAAGAAATAGAGGATATTCTCTGTCTTCACCTCCCTCAATGGCACTGCTTCTGCCTATTTGGAGAAGTAATCAATCGTCGCCAGGATGAAACGATGTCCCCTGGACGATGCTGGTTCGATGGGGCCGACTATGTCAGTTCCCCACATTTCGAATGGCCAGCTAGCCACTGTTGGATGTAGTGGATTTGGATGCTGATGGATGAAGTCCCCATGAATTTGGCATGAGTGACATTGCTTCGCATATTCGAGGCAATCTTGAATCATCGTGGGCCAGTAGTAACCCATTCGTTTAATCTTTAACTTCATCTTCGGGCCTGCTTGGTGAGAACCACAGATTCCGTCATGAACTTCCTGGACGACTCTTTCCGCTTCGTCAGGTCCTAGGCATCTCAGCCACAGAGAATCGAATGACCTCTTGTACAGAGTATCATTGACGAAGGCGAAAGACAGAGCTCGTTTCATGAGCTGATGTCTTGTGGACGCATCTTCGGGCATTCGGTGGGACTTAAAGTAGTTTATGAAGACTTCCTTCCAGTCCGGAGCCTTTTCTCGTTCTTTTATTTGTAAGGTCGTCTGCTCAGTCGCTCCCTTCTCTTCGGATGATTCTGGAGATATTTCTGCTGGGGCAAGCACCCGACAGCTTTGTACCACGATTCTAACATCATCGAGGTTCTCGTCAGCCAGTTCTTTAGCTAACTTGTCTAATGCGTCCGCTTTGCTGTTTTCCGCACGCGGTATGCTTTCCAAAGTATAGGAGGGAATTTGGGTCAACAGTTGTTGCACCTTTTCACCGTACTTCACCAACTCCGGTTTGCACGTTTGGTAGTCGCCGTTTACTTGACTAACAACCAGTTGAGAATCTCCGTATATGAAGAGGTTTTCAATTCCCATGTCAATGGCGATCTCGAGGCCTGCTATCAAAGCTTCGTATTCAGCTTCATTGTTCGTCCTCGGTTCTGTTAAGGAGAAAGCAAAGCGCATTATCCCTCCTTGTGGAGTCACAAAGATGAGGCCTACCCCCGATTTGATTATAAGGGTACTTTGTTTGCGCTTTTTCACGGAAGATGCTCCATCGAAATAAAGCTCCCATTGGGTATCACCACCGTCGATCGCGTCAAACGCATGTTCGTCTAGCAAATCGCAATTCAGAGGAGAATCGGCAAGTATTGGATGCTCAGTGAGGAAATTGGCGATGGCCTGGCCTTTCACTGCCTTAAGAGGTTAATAAGTTATTGAAAACTCCATCAAAAGTAGGGCCCATTTAGCGAGCCTCCCTGTCAGTATGGCCTTTGACATCAAATATTTAAGAGGGTCCGCCTTCGAGATGAGACGGACTTCGTGCGCCAACGCATAGTGCCTGAGCTTTGTTATCGCGAAGATCAACGCCAGGCAGTGTTTTTCAATGGGAGAGTAGTTGCTTTCTGCCCCCAGCAGAACTCGACTTAAGTAGTAGAGTGCTCTTTCTTTCCCTTGGTCATTCTCTTGCGCCCATAATGCACCTAAGGAGCCTTCGAGGGCGGTTGTATAAAGAATAAGAGGCTTTCCCTTAACCGGAGCAGCCAACACTGGGGGGTTTTGCAGGTACTGTTTAATTTCGTCCAGCGCGCCCTGGCATTTTTGATCCCAAACGAATAGGGTTCCCTTCTTGATTAGGTGACTGTAAGGGCAACACTTGCCAGAGAGGTTGGCTATAAACTGCCGAATATATGCGAGGTTCCCTTGGAGAGACCGCAACTGTTTGAGAGTTCTCGGCGGAGGCATTTCCATGATCGCCTTGATCTTCGACGGATCTATCTCGATGCCTCGGTGTCGGACGATGAATCCCAGAAACTTGCCCGAGGAAACTCCGAATGCGCACTTGAGAGGGTTCATCTTCAAGTTGTATTGTCGAAGGCGCTGAAATACGGTCTTCAAATGCTCGAGATGTTCCTCGTATGATTTTCTTTTAACCACGAGGTCATAGATATAACATTCGACGATTTCATGTACAAAGTCATCGAAGATTTTCGTCATGGCCCTCTGATAGGTGGCGCCGGCGTTCTTTAGACCGAAGGGCATTACCTTGTAACAGAATATTCCCAAAGGGGTCCGGAAAGCGGTGTGCTTCTGGTCTTCGGGATGCATCTTTATCTGATTATACCCTGATGAGCCGTCCATGAAGGAGAAAACCTCATGAGTGGATGTATTGTCTATCATCAGTTCGGTGACTGGCACCGGGAAATCATCCTTCGGGCAGGCTTTATTGAGATCCCGAAAATCCACGCATATGCGCACCGTCCCATTTTTCTTCATCACCGGGATGATGTTGGCGATCCATTCAGGATATTGAACCTTCTTGATAAAGCCAGAGTCGATTAGCTTCTTGACCTCAGCATTGATGCTCATCTCAAGCTCGAGCCGCATTCTTCTCGGCGCCTGTTTAACTGGCTTGACGTCCGGGGATATCGCCAATTTGTGTACAGCAACTTCTGGATCTAAACCTGGCATTTCGGAATAGTTCCATGCGAAGCAATCTCTATGCTGTACAAGAACGTCTTTCAACGCAGCCACCCTCTCTTCAGATAGCAGCTCACTGATAAATGTCGGTCGCGGGTCGTTCACCGTCCCCAACTCAATTTTCTTGAGGTTATCTGCAGTGGTGTGTATTCCATCCTCCAGTTCTTTCGGAGCTGGCGGAAATTCTGAGATCACCTCATCATTGATGTTTTCGAAGCACCAGGGAAGGCTGTCCATGTTCTCGAACTCTTCTTTTAATATTATTATCATGTGACAAGTGTGAATCCGCTTCCAATCTCAATGTGGAGTTGGTTCTGTTATTGTGGCTTTGGGTTCATGCTTTTGTGGCGGTGTTACCCTCCAGTTGTCAGACAGAGCGAATTTGCCGAGCTGATACTGATCTTCGACCCAATTCTTAAAGGTGAAGCAGTCTTCGAGCGGGTGCCCTATTACCCGATGGTAAGAGCAAAATTTGGGTCAGAGACTTCGCCTGCTCGTTCGGGGTTTTTAGACTCCGGCAGTGTAAGCATTTGATGTTTTAGAGCAAGATTAAGTATCTTCTTCGTCTTGTCCCGAGGAAACGAGTACGCTCGACCCATTTTCTTCATGAGGGATAGATCAATAACGCTCAACTCCCGTTTGCGTGGCTTCTTAGCCCTGCTTTGTTGCTGTTGAGCGCTTTTTGGGCCTTTCGACTTATTTCTGCCCCTGCGTCGAGCCTTTTTTATAACAGGTTGACAGGGAGCGGCATTTTCGTCTTTCACGGCCTGTTGAAGGAGGCGTTGCGTTTTGGTTTTCTCGTAGATTGCCATTTCACGATTGTGATCATCTCGAACTTTCTAACCAGTTTCCCTTATAAGCCTGTCATTTGTTCCTCGAACGACAGACTAGGTACTTTCGCATCAGGAATTTTTACTGGTTCAGGATTAGTGTCCTCCCGTTGAGCATCTGCTTCTTCATTGAAGTCGAGCACGACGTAACAGTCGCGGAGCAGCTCTCGTTTCTTAGAGCGAATGTATCCGAGCCCGATTGTTTCCATCCTCCCACTAGGCAGCTTGTGCTGAGTTCCGGGAACGTTCCAGACCTTGTCATAGAATTTGGCCTTTCTAATGGTCTGTTTGAAGGGTATCCCTTGGCGCTTCAATAACCTCTTCAAGCCTTCTGTATAATATCTGGGTAGACGGATGGGTTAAAGCCTGTCCAGCGTAGGATTTGCACCGTGCCAGATTTCTTTCTCCACTTTGTTTTCTTCAGAGCGGTAGAATAGAATTGCCCTCTCACCTCCTCGCCTGGGCGGGATATAAAACGTCTGTAGATCCTGTACACTGTGGGTATCAGGCGCATCCAATTCCTTATAATGTTTAAGCGGCACCATGGCTACTTGCAGACTTTGCTCTTCATCAGCAGAAGCTCGTATTGAAGGTCGAGCAGAGAATACAGCATGGACTTCATCCTCCGAATCACTACTAAAGATCAACGTAGGAGCGGATGGTCCTGGATTGGTGTACTGGGGCGGACCCGAATATACTATCTCCTCTTCCTCCTCGGTATCACTGCCGAAGACAGGGATGGTAGCGTTAGTTTTGTTCTCCGGCTTGTGACACCTTTCCGTGTCTTCGAAACTCGGTAAGAAGTATTTGGCATCTTCATATTTGCGAACTTCGTTTATGGAAAACGGATTCAGTTCTCCCGTCACGGTGTACTCGAGACCATCCCTATAATATTTCATACACTGATGCTGTGTAGAAGGGATGATATTATACTCGTGTAACCATGGTCGGCCGAGCAGAGCATTGTAGCATGTCTTGGCATCTATGACATGGAATTTAATGTTTGTGACGAGCAGCCCGAAGCGTAGCGTCAGTATCACAGATCCAAGAGTTTTTGATGATTGGGAGTCGAACCCGGAGATGGTGATCTTGTCTTGAGCGAGGTGTTGGACACTCATGCAGATTTCCTTTAGCACCCGCACATTAAGTAGATTAACAGACGATCCGTTATCGATCAGGATTTTACTTATCTTTGTGTCATGGCAGTATCCTGAGACATAGAGGGGGCGATTGTGTTCGCACGTCCCGAGGAGAAGTTCTTCATCGCCAAAAGCAACATCGGCCGTGTGCACTTCCTCCAATTCATCCTTCATCTTTTCTTCGGTCAGGAAAGCTTGGAACTGCTCCGGGTCCTGTAGTGCCTTAATTAACGAATCTCTCGCCTCCTTTGATAGTAAAAGGGCGTCAAGAATGCTGAGTTGCGAGAGTAGCTTCCTCAGATGCGCTAAGACGTAGTAATCCACCTTATTCTTTTTCGGCGGGTCTTTGGCAGTTAGCTCTTCCGTGACTTGGTCATCCAAGGCGATCTCCTCAGGGACCTTTTCTTTCCCTTTGTCTCTTTTGTTTGGGGGTCCGAGATTCTTTTCGGGCAACGCGCGATTACGCAGCCAGATATTTTCATAAATCTTCGGCTCTTCTTCTTTTCCCAAAGTGGACTCTTTGAAGAGAGGGGCAAGCTCCAGCTCCTCATCAGAATCGCTCCCGAATGTGAGTACTTGTGATCCTCCGGCATTGACCATGCGACAATTGCCGGAGGTTCTGTTAAGCCCTTCGGTCGTACCGGTTTGCTCTCGGCGGGTTTTACGCTTTTCCCGCTTAAACTGCTGCCGGTGAGCAACATATCCTTGCCACCATCTATCGAAAGCTTTGCACTCCTCAGTGGGGTGCGAAATCTTCCGATGATACAAGCAATAGGAGGGGTGCATTTCTGCTTCACCAGTAACGCTTCCCTCAGAGGATGGTAGCTTCATACCTATTGACACGGCTTTAGCAAACCTCTTCCTCATCTTGAATTTGATTTTATCCGCAGTGGGTGTACTTTGCCCCAGCGGGAGTATCTCAATTATTTCGTCAAGGCGCTGGCGTTTGGCCCTTTCGAATATAACCGCCTCGCGCTCCCGATTAGCTTTGCTTTTTAAGAGAGCTTCATTGAGGAATGCGTCAATTACTTCATCCGATGGCCCCAGAATTTTTGGTTCGGGGTCTGCCCCCAGCGTTTCAGTACAAGGAGTCTCCTCATCGCCCATGAACGAATGGGAAATCACATGACAGCTTGCCACGTATTCTTCGAATTCATTAGATGAACTTTCTCCCTCATCTTCCTCTTGAAAGACGTGATTGAGGAATTCTTGGAGTGTAATGGGAGTCCGTGCCATTTGGTTGTATTCCTCCAGCGCGTCAATTTGTTTTTGCAAGTCTGTGCGCTTGTCGCCAGGCTTCACGGGCTTCTTTGACTTCTTTTTCTTCTTCTTTGAAGATTTCGACGGCTGGTTATGAATGCTTGGGCCACCTCCATCGATCTTTTGAGTTGGACGAGGCTTCAACATCCCTTCAATGATTTGCGGCTCCAACAGGCTCTTCCACTTGATTGCCGGGCATGTTTGAAGATCATTTAGCATCCTCTTTGTCTTGGCTGATAATACAACCTCCCAGGGAGCTTCTTCAACGACAGAGCACGTTGCCCCTGGCGTATTCATTCCCTTAGAGGTGTGGGGCTGCGGTGGATTCACCTTCCATTTGTCGAACAATGCGAATTTGCCCTGTCGATACTGGTCTTCAAGCCAATTTTTGAAGACGTAACAGTCCTCGATCGGATGACCCAGTACTCGATGATAAGGACAGTAGTTGGGCTCATTGACGTCACTTGGTTGCAACGGACGTTTTGGATCTGGCAGATTTATGAGTCGGTTGCGCAACGCCAACTCGAATAACCTTTTCGTTTTATTTCGGGGAAACGAGTAGGAACGTCCCATCCTATCCTCAAGGGGTACGTACGGGCGCAAATTATTTTGACGAACGACTGGCTTCGGGTTGCTCGATTGTTGCTGGGCATTAGCAACAACGATCGCTTTCCCCTTCCCCTTCTCATTTCGGGAGTCCGGCTTTGGAAGAGGAGGTTTATGGCCCATCTGATCCATTTGCGCCAGCTTGTCGATTAGTGCCTGGAAGGTGGTCGGCTTGAAGAACATCATAAATTGCGAGATGGTTGCTTGTGGATCGAGGGTTCCCACAAACATTCCCACTGCAGGAGCTTCTTCTATGCGCTGCTCGCATTTTGACCATAAATTACGCTACCGTATAGCGTATTGGACCCATGTCTCGCCCGGCTTTACCCTGGCATTAATCAATGCCGTTATCGGGGTACGCTCGCTGGCACTCGCGAAACGTTGAGTAAATAGCAGTTCCATTTCAGCAAAGGTCTTGATAGAGTCATTCAGGAGCTCGGAATACCACTCGAATGCTGTATCTGACAAGCTACCAATGAACTGGCGGAGCAACAATTTATCATCACCGCCGGTGTTGCCGCAAAGTGCCCTGAACTGGGCGACATGCTGGTGGGGATTGCCAGTCCCCTTATACACATGGAATTTTGGTATCGTATAACCTGGCGGGTACTTAATCTAGTCGTACCAACCCAGATACGGTCGCCCTGTTTTTACGACCTGTCCCGCTGCTTCCGTCGCTTGATGGATCCGGATCTGCTGAGCTATATATTCGTCCAGATCGGCTTTGGAGATTGCCTCCTCCTTGGCTGTAGACAGAGCCGGAGGAGGATTCGACGTTTCTCCCCTATCATCTTCAAGGATGATCGAGGGATCTTCAACAGGTGGATCTTGTTGAATCATCATACCCACCATGTCTTGGAACAGGAGGGTCATTTTCTTTATGCTGGCTGCTTGTTCCGCGGCTTCTTTATCCTTCTTCTCCAGTATGCGACGAAGGAATTCGGCGTCAGTTTCTTGTTCCTGACGTTCATCCGAGGACGTTTCAGGGGTTTCTTTTGGCCCAGTGAGTGCGGCCATCACGGTCATCATCTCCTGGAGCTTTTGCTGTTTCTCCTGAGCCTTGGTCACTGACCGTGTAAGTGGTCTATGACCTGTGGATGCACGGCTGTCCTTCTTTCCCGACTCCATGTATACTGTATGAACTGTTATGCCCCCGGACTTAGGACGTTTAGGTTCACCATCTTTAACATTTGCCGCTGGCACGGGGATTTTCTCCGGCCTTCTTCTTTTGTGGGCCATTGAAGCTGGAGGGGCCGTTGCAGTGGGCACCCTAGCGATTGTTGTCCTCTGCTGTTTAATAGGACGGTCTTTTTCTTTTTCCACCTTCGCCTTTTTCTGTTGACGAGAGTGGTCTGGGTCAATCACGGAGTCTTGAACCCTCCGCCAAACCTTGTATATTTTTGAAGACAGCCGTTGAGGGGGATGTTCCTGCTTCGCCTCTGTAATTCTCTCCGCGGGTGGAGGAGATCTTTTCAAGGTAGCGGTTGGAGAGTTCTTACATACCCTCCTCAGCAGTTCAAAACTGTTCCTAGTTGGAACAGCAGCGTTGACCTCCACCACTGGAGCAGGTGGAGTTAGCCCTGAGGGGGAGTTGCCCCCTGCCTTCCTCACTCGTCACCAATGGCGACGTCGAGCATGACGAGCCGTTGGGACTGGCTCGGAGATAGAGACGACTTCTTTTTGCCCTTTGTCCGGTTGAGGGGCTGCTGGTGTTAACCTCTTAAAGACTGAAGTTGTTCTTTGAGGGGTGATATTCAACCTGTCGAAGACAGATCCTCGTGCAGAGGCCGAAGCGGGAATAGTCAGCCTTGAAAAGACTGACTCTTTGACAGGAGAAGCCGCCTTAACGACTTCCGGAGCAGCGGCTGTTGCCCTCCTTGGGACAGTCATTTTAGAGTTCACAAGCTTCTTGACGGGCCCTTCAAAGTTTTGATCCAGCCTCGCAAAGACAGAGGCTGTTGGCTTGGTAATGGACGACCCGTTGACAGGGGCCGTCGTAACAGTGAGCCGGTCGAAGACCGACTTCTTGTTCACTTCCGGTGCAGGCATTGGCATAGAGAAGCTTGAAGGCGGGATCATGGTCCCGAAAAACAGGCCGGTGGTGGCCTGGGTCACTTGTTCAACCGGCAAAGCGAGGAAGGAGGCCGCTTGGGGCCCATATGCTACACCTCTAGGTGAGGTGGAGCGTCCGTTACAGTGGCACTTCGAGCAGTTCGTGTAGTTAGAGGCCATTGATGCTTAAGTTCTGCGCCAGGCAAAAGACCAAATCTTAGTAACTTGAAATCCGAAGGAAACCATTAACAAACCGCGATTCGTTCGCGAATACGACACACGAAGTGTGGAGTGGAAAGAGGAAAAGGTCCCACCGGGCGTTTCAGAATCTGTTCCTCTCCGAAAGACGGTGACGACGTTAGGACGTCTTGCCTGAGATTCGGGGCAGATGCTATATGGTTTTATCCGTCCACCTCTCCGAAGATGCCAAGTTGATTTATGGCACCGTGTATCGGAGGTTTAGACGGATGCGGCCGATGTAGCAGACTTCGTCAGATTCCCCCTCGTTTGAGGGGTTTTGATTGTAGGGACGCTCTTCCCTGCAGACGCAAGCCCCTGCAGTTAATTACGCTACCGCGTCGCGGCAGCCACTTTCTCCTTCTCTAGAATTTCACTTCATGTCGTGTGTGTTTGTTTTGTTTGTGGTTGCCCGTGGATTGTATACGGAGACTGAGTAATGCCGTCGTCCATAGGACGTGGATTAGTCCAAATCTGTATTTACTTAGATTTGGGTTTGGTGTTTTTAGTTTAAGGATACGTTAGCCGTATTGAGGCTAAGATCAACTTAAACGTTCGTTAAGGATACGTTAGTCCTGTTTTGAGACTAAGATCAACTTAACGTGGTGATCCATTTATTATATGGCCGTCAGGACTCGTCACCTCTCTGACGTCATTGAAGAATTACAACGATAGGTGTCAGAGGAGTTCAGAGATGTACCCTTGAACCAAAGTTGATTTGGAGTTTTATAGTCCATTTGAATGTTTAAGGATACGTTAGCCGTGTTTGGGGCTAAGATCAACTTAAACGGGACCGTTTAGATCCGGCAAAAGAGCATTTGGAGGCTCTATTGTCCAGTTTCGGGACGTAGTGGTCCATGTTCCAGTTTAGGGACGTGGTGGTCCATCGCCAGTTTAGGGACGTGGTGGTCCATAATTAGTTTAAGGACGTTTCGGTCCATCGCCAATTTAGGGATGTAGTGGTCCATTATTAGTTTAAGGATGTTTCGGTCTCATATTAGTGTAAGGACGTCTCGGTCCATATTCATGTGTGGTCGTTGGGACCCGTCACCTCTCTGACGTCGTTGAAGGATTACAACGAGAAGTGTCAGAGGAGTTCGGAGATGTACCCTTGAACCGGATGTAAATTGATTTAGGGAGTAGCCGTGCTCAGTCAATTTAATTTGAGGACTTATGGCCATGACTGGGCTAAGTCCAGTTTCAATATTCTTTTGTCTTTGGCCTATTGGACCTGTGCTAGGGCCTTGCTCCTTTACTGGATTATTTTTCTTTGTTTTCGTTGGGCTCTGCCCTTTTATAAATGATGCAGAGCATCTATTTTGCTTGGGCTCTGCCCTTGTTAAAATGCATAGCATTTTTTGATTAGGCCTGTTAGGCCTTTTAATTGGGCTATGTCCCTTTTCTTAATAATGCAGAGCATTAAATACTCTGACAGTGCCCCCACATGGCTTGTCAGGCGCTTTGCGCAAATTAAAGAGCGCAAGCGCATGTGGAAGTGACACGTGTCATGCTCTGGTGAGCGCAAGCGCAACAGCACAGTGCGCTGCGTCAGTGCGCTGCGCTGTTGCACTGCTGACACGTGGCGCTTCCTAGCGGCTTGCGCAATAGTGCAGTTTTGGCAAGTGCTGGGCACTGTTCTTATTCTTTTAGATCAATTTTAGATCAAAGAAAACAAGTTTTTTCTTGTTTTCAAAGAACCAGTAGTTCATAAAAAGTGCAAGGCACTATTATTGTTTATTTTTCTCTTTTCTTGAAGATCATTGATCTTGTTCTTAGATCAATGATCTGTTTTTAAGAGAATTTTCTCTTTTTCTAAAGGTTTTACCTTTTTTTTTGTTCTTGATAAATTCTCTCTAATTCTTCAGAGTTCTCTCTGTTTGAAGTTCTTGATTTCTCCCAAAAATGTTGATGCCTTTGAATTGAGGTCTAGGGTCCTTTTTATAGTGCCCATAAATTAGTTAAATTTGTTAAAGAGATCTTTCTATGAGCGATTTGGAGAATTTTCCCCATCGTTGGATCTTTGATCCAAGGGCTTCTGTTTTACAGAAGAAAATCTTCTTGTTTTAACAAGAACAGAAAGATCTGATTAGAATTTTAATTCTGTTTGGCGTAAACGTCCCAGCGCTTGACACGTGTCGCGCAGCGCAGCGCTTGCGCAGCTGTGCTTGCGCATCTGCGCAGACACGTGTCGCACAACGCTGCGCTTGCGCAGCTATGCCTGCGCAACTGCGCAGACACGTGTCGCGCAGCGCAGCGCTTGCGCAACTGAAGCATTGCTTCCTTTACTTTTTGTTTTAAAAGAGCCTTGATCTGATTGGACGTACTGCCTCGGGCGCTGTGCTGACGCATCAACTTCTGATACGTGGCGCTTTGCGCGTGGCGCGTTGCGCGCAGCGCACGGGATTTGAAGCGTTGCTTCAAAATTTGAATTTAAATTTTCAAAATAGAGTTTTGCTCTGATTGGGGGAATCAGAAGCGTTGCTTCATTTCCCGCCTTGGAATTTGAACAGAGTCTTGCTCTGATTGGGTAAACACCTACAAGCTGAAGAAGAAAAGCCCGAAATAGTTTTAGAGTTCAAGAATGTTTTCCCTGAAGAAATATCAAGTTTTCCTCCCGATCGAGCTCTTGAATTTAGTATTGATTTACAACCCGGTACACAACCCGTAATATAAGCTCTATATCAATTAAGTCCGGAAGGATTGAAAGAACTCCATATCCAGTTAGACGAACTCCTAAAGAAAGGTCGGATCAGACCCACTACCTTAAGTTGGGGATCCCCGGTGTTTCTATTGAAGAAGAAGGAAGGTACTTATCGGATGTGTATTGATTATCGAGTAATGAATGAGGTAACTATTTAGAACAAGTATCCGCTACCACGCATCGATGACCTTTTCGATCAGCTGAGTGGATCTTGTGTCTTATCCAAGTTAGATCTTCGTTCAGGCTATCATCAAGTGAAGGTCAAGGAGCCCGACATTCCGAAAATGACGTTCAGGACCCGATATGGACATTATGAATATCTTATAATGCCATCCGGAGTAACCAATGCACCAGCTATCTTTATGAACCTCATGAACCAAGTCTTTCGCGAGTACTTACACAAGTTTGTTATCATCTTCATAGAAGACATCTTGGTCTATTCAAAGACTCGGGAAGAACACGCCGATCACCTATGTGTAGTTCTGGAGATGCTATGACCGCATTAAATCTACGCCAAGTATAGCAAGTGCGAGTTTTGGCTAGATAAAGTCGGTTTTCTCGGGCACATCGTATCAAGAGAAGGTATTTTGGTAGACCCCGCTAAGGTGCCAGCTGTCAAAGAATGGCCGACACTAAAGTCAGTCAAGGACCTCCGAAGTTTCTTAGGCCTAGCTGGGTACTATCGACGCTTCATTAAAGGATTCTTGAAGATTGTAGAGCCTTTGATGAAGCTTACTCGTAAGTATGAAGACTTCGTATGGTCGGAAGCATGTGAAAAAGCTTTTGTGGAGCTGAAGAAAAGACTAACTTCTGCACCTATTCTTACTGTACCAGACAGATCTGACGGTTTTGAAGTTCAATGTGATGCCTCAGGGAAAGGATTGGGATGTGTGCTATATCAACATGGCAAAGTTGTAGCTTTTGCGTCAAGACAACTAAATACGTATGAGCGCAATTATCCTACCCATGATCTAGAATTGGCAGCGGTTATCTTCGCTCTCAAGATTGGGCGGCATTATTTGTTTGGTGAGCGAATTAATATCTACACCGACCATAAGATTCTGAAGTATATATTTACTCAGAAAGAGCGTAATATGCGGTAAAGAAGACGGCTAGAGCTCATGGCAGACTTCGACATAAACCTTCAGTACCATCCAGGGAAGGTAAACATAGTGCTAGATGCCTTGAGTCGCCAGCCGTCCGCGATGAATCTCACCTCATAGTAGAAATTACAGCAGGAGCTTCATGAATTGGATATTGAAGTAAGTGTGCCAGGTATTACATCATCCTTGATGAATCTACAGATTCAGTGCATATTTGTCGATCAAATCAAAGTTGTTCAAGCAAGCGATGCCAAGTTGCAGAAGATCAGAGAAAAAGTAGAGAGTGGAGTTCGAACTGATTTCATCATTCATGAGGATGGATCTTTGGTATGGGAACCGTTTATGCATGTCAGTCTGCCATATTCAAGAAGAGTTAATGAAAGAAGCTCACAGCTCTCCATATTTTATACACCCCGGCGACACGAAGATGTACAAGGATCTAAAGCAGCATTACTGGTGGCATGGAATGAAGCGAGAAGTAGCTCGGAGTGTAGCTAAGTGCTTAGTCTGTCAGCAAGTGAAGGCTGAGCATCACAGAACTACTGATCTACTTCAACCGTTACCTATCCCAGAATGGTAATAACAGCACATTATCATGGACTTCGTAACTGCACTTCCTGGCAGCACAAAGGGTAACGGTGCAATTTGGGTTATTTTGGATCGACTCACTAAGTCGGTTCACTTTATTCCATTCCGAGTTGGCCAGTCAACTGAAGTTTTAGCAAGGAAGTATATGGAAATAAACCAAATCCAAAGTAAGATTTAAACCTTCAGATTGCACCCACTTGTTTTGATACTCATGAATCATGCATAAGATCGTAAGACTTCATGGAGTACTAGTTTGCATCATCTCCAACCGGGACACAAGATTTCGATCCCAGTTTTGGCAGAGGCTTCAAGCTTTCCTGGGCACTGTTCCCCTCCGAATGGCAGCCAAGACATGGACGTCTTGCCTAAGATTCGGGGCAGATGCTAATTGATGATATCCTTCCACCTCTCCGAAGATACCAAGTTGATTTATGGCACCGTGTATCGGAGGTTTAGACGGATGCGGCCGATGTAGCAGACTTCGTCAGATTCCCCCTCGCTCGAGGGGTTTTTGATTGTGGGGACGCTCTTCCCTGCAGGCGCAAGCCCCTGCAGTTAATTACGCTACCGCATCGCGGTAACAACTTTCTCCTTCTCCGGAATTTCACTTCGTGTCATGGGTGTTTATTTTGTTTGTAGTTGCCCATGGATTGTATACGGAGACTAATTTATGTCGTCGCCCGTAAGACATGGATTAGTCCAAATCCGTATTTTCTTAGATTTGGGTTTGGGGTTTTGGTTTAAGGATACGTTAGCCATATTTGAGGCTAAGATCAACTTAAACATTTGTTAAGGATACGTTAGTCCAATTTGAGACTAAGATCAACTTAACGGGATCGTTTAGATCCGACAAAAGAGCATTTGGGCTCTATTGTTCCAGTTTAGGGACATAGTGGTCCATTGTTCCCATTTTGGGGACGGATATTGGTTTAAGGACGCATAAGTCCATGAGTTTAAGGACCCCACAGTCCGTATTGCCAGTTTAGGGACATGGTGGTCCAACGTTCCCATTTTGGGGACGAATGTTGGTTTAAGGACGCATAAGTCCATGAGTTTAAGGACCCCACAATCCGTATTACCAGTTTAGGGACATGGTGGTCCAACATTCCCATTTTGGGGACGAATCTTGGTTTAAGAACGCATGAGCCCATGAGTTTAAGGACCCCACAGTCCGTATTATTGGTTTAAGGACGCATTAGTCCATGAGTTTAAGGACCCCACAGTCCGTATCGATGTGTGGTTGTCGGGACCCGTCACCTCTCTGACGACGTTGAAAGATTACAACGACAAATATCAGAGGAGTTCGGAGATGTACCCTTGAACCGGATGTAAATTGATTTGAGAGAGCATTTATGCTCAGTTCAATTTAATTTGAGAACTTACGGCCAGAATTGGGCTAAGTCCAGTTGAAAATGTTCAACATTTTTTGTTTGGGCTCTGCCCTCTTTTAAAATAATGCAAAACATTTTATTTTGGTCTGTTTAGACTTTTTTCTTTTAATTGGACTCTGCCCCTTTTAATAGTGCATAGCACTTTTGTTCGGTCTGATAGACCCTTTTTTTATTGGGCTCTGCCCTTGATAATGCACTGCATTAAATGCTCTGACAGCGCCCCACGTGGCTTGTTAGGCGCTTTGCGCCAATTGAGAAGCGCAAGGCGCAAACTCATGTGATGGTGACACGTGTCACGCTCTGGTGAGCGCAAGCGCAGTACGCTGCGCCATTGCGCTGCGCTAGTGCGCTGCTGACACGTGGCACGCTCTGGTGAGTTGCGCCAATCCAAGAACGCAATGCTCATTTTTGTAAAGCGCAAGGCGCGGTTTGTTCTGGGGCTGACACGTGGCGCTCTCTGGTGGCATGCGCCAACCCAAGAGTTCAACAGTGCAAATTTTACAAGTGCAGGGCACTGTTTAATTTCTTGATCAAATTTATATCAAAGAATGTTTCAAGAGGTTTTACCTCATGATTTAAAGAACCAATGGTTCATCAAAAGGATGTGCCTTTATATGTAGATCAAAAGATCTAATAAAGAAGTATATTACTTCTTTTTTTTATTCTCATTATTTGATCTTTTCTTTTCTTTTTTATTTAAGATCTTGATCTTGTTTTTAGATCATTGATCTTTTTAGAAGAAATTCTTCTTTTCAAAGGTTTACCATTTTCTTTTTCTGAGTTCTTTCTCAAAGTTTTCAGAAAATTTCTGTGTGTTCTCTCTGTGTCAATCTCTTGATGTCAATGGGTTTTAGACTTGGAGTCTAGGGGCCTTTATATAGTGCCAATTGATTTGTTATGTTGGTTACAGAGATCTTTCTCTGAGTGATTTAGGGATTTTTCCCCACCGTTGGATCTTTGATCCAAGGGTTTCTGTTTTACAGAAGGCAATCTTCTTGTTTTAATAAGATTTAAAAAGATCTCTCCAGAATTTTTCTGTTTTAAATGCTGGCACAGTTGGCGCAAGCGCACCTGCGCTTGACACGTGTCACGCAGCGCAGCGCAACTGCGCTTGACACGTGTCGCGCAGCGCAGAACGCAGCGCAACTGCGCTAGCGCAACTGCGCTGACACGTGTCGCGCTGCGCAACTGCGCTAGCGCAACTGCGCTGACACGTGTCGTGCAGCGCAGGGCGCAGATCATCTGAAGCGTTGCTTCCTTTATTTTTATTTTAAATAAAGTCTTGCTCTGATTGGGTGCGCTGTCTTGGGCGCAGCGCTGGCTTGTCAGCTTTTGATATGTGGCGCGTTGCGTGCAGCGCAAGGAATCTGAAGCGTTGCTTCAATTTTTTGAATTTTTGAAATTCAAACAGAGTTTTGCTCTGATTGGGGAAACAAATGCCCCCCACCGTTGCGCTCACGTGGCGCACACGTGAGTGCAACGGTGGCAAGATCCTAACCGTCGGATCAACTCAGGAGTTGAAGGGGCGCAAGCGCCTATAAATAGGACCCTTGGCCCTCAACAGATGATTATCATCTTCAAAATTTTTAATCTCAGAACTCCAGAGCCTTGCTGTCTATTTTCAAGAACTCCAAGAGATTTAAACTCTTAAAACTTTTAGGTAAAAAATTTTAATTAAATTAAATTAATTTTAATTGACAGAGCCTTGCTCTCATAGATCTTTGATCTAAAGGAACCCCCTTTGGGGTTTCACCAACAGAGCCTTGCTCTCAAGAATCTGTTTCAGGGTTTCTTAACCCATGAACAGAGCTTTGCTCTTTAGGAAAACATAGATCTTTTGATCTAAAAATGAAGAACTCTTGAGAGTTTTCATGGATCTTTAAAATCCCAAAAAAAAATTTTAATTTTTAATTTTTAAGAAATAATTTTCCTTTGATGGATATCTCCATCATTATCACAGAGCTAAGCTCTTTTAATCTTTTGAGGAATTTTATTCCCTTGAGACCAGAGTTTGACAAGTGTCACTCTGTGACAGAGCTTTGCTCTAAAAGAGGAGATTTTCTCCTTGTCTCTAGGGATCTCTCATTAATGAGAATATTCTTTTGGGGATATCCTTATTAATTGACAGTCTCATCCAATGATGGGGCTGTCTTATTAACTGATACATCGTCATCTAGATTTTGTGGGTCCCCCTTTGGTCCCTTACCTACTGCATTACAGTATGGTATAAATTTTAAAATGCCACGCGTTGGAATTACAACACTGACGGCTGATTTCTGTCCCTTCGCAGGAAACATGTCTGCTGACCTGTCATTCCCGTTTGTTCGCTCAGAGGAAGGATTCCCTGATGCGCCAGTGGACCAGGAGGTTCTCGCTCTGATTAAGGATTATGACCCCGAGCACAAGAACCTTCACCTGTGGGGTAGGTGGTATAGTGAAATCATCAAGGGTCGCCGAAGCTTCTCCTGTGCGACGCCTTCAGAGTTAATCTCGTCGATCCCGTATGCGGATGCACCCCCGGTGAACTATGCCGTGGAGGTTGTGAATTGGAACTCGGAGGATCTCCTCCAGCCTTCGATTGGTGCTATTCCCGTGCAGCCACCGCCGGCCGTGGATATTCTGGGGCGACGCATATGCCAGGGTGAGGCGCCCCTTGGGGACAGGCTTATAACCTCGGATTGACCCCGTGATAATCGGCCGGATATTTGCAGTGGGCGAAGTATATCTTGTCGGCGAAGAAGACGCATCTGATGAAGATCGGTTTGTACCCTGTCGTTTACACCTCGCTTTTTGAGTATCCTGCTCCTCCAACGTGGTGGGTTAAGGCGTTCGTGGACTAATGGAACATCCCCACTCATACTTTTCTCTTGACGGACAGGGAAGTCTCCATCCCCCTGGAAGAATTTGCTGAGATATCCGGTCTACCGGTGAGGGGGGAGCATTATGAGGAGTTACTTCCTCCAAATGAGTACGTCATCGCCACCAAGCCGCTGGTATTTGATTTGACGCCGGAGAATGCTATTCAGCACCAGTTTCCAAGTCTGGTGAGGGTGCTGAATATATATGAGGGTCTCTACTTGGAATCAGGAATCCAGGGAGTCAGTATTGCAGATTTTATTGCCCGCTTTCTTCAACCGGAGATTCTTTCACAGCGGAATGAAAAGTTCGCCAAGCTCGACGACCCCTTCGGCTTTGGCTTAGATCGCCTACCGGCATTGGAGAATGACCAACAAGGTTTTTACTTTCTAGACGCTGCCATCATGCCCTTATCAGAAATCGCCGCCCCGGGCATTGACGAAGAGACCTTCTTCCTCGGCTTTCTGGGATTATGGCTGTCCTGTTTCGCGCTTCCCATGCACCCACGATACATTAGGCCGTCCGTCTTCTACCCAGCGCACCGGATGGTGGTTGGTATACAATTATCGATCGGAATCGCCGAGCTGGCTCACCTGTATCATGTATTAAGCGTGCCGGCGGACGCGAATGAACCCGGGGTGCAACCCGCCAATTTCCCGATGCACTATTTTACTTCATGGATGGAACTACATGTGCTCGGAGTATTCGGGATTCACAAGAGCTCCTCCTTTTACGAGAAGTGCAGACTCCCGAGAGTCATGCGGTTAGTCGGAGCTTCTATAGTGAATCCATCTCCGCGGGAGGCTAGGGGGTTGCTTCTCCATCCACACATGGTCAGAGCGACAATGTCTTTCCAAGACAAGGTGATGACCGTTGGCCCGGATACCTCTAAGACAGTGTTGGCGCTGCACGATATTTTCAAAGACGGGGTCTCCGTATTGAAAACCCGGGAGATCCTGCACTTATACTCTATCCGGCCGGGCTTTCTGGTGTTCAGGCAGGATGATAAGGTGCTCTTCATGAGGTACAGCCCCAATCGGTTCTCCCAGCAACTAGGCTATAACCAGGGGGTCCCGCTAGAGGCATTTTTGGAAGAGCCTGCGGCCACCAAGGAGGGGATACGGAGCGCGTTACACCACTTTATGCGGCCGATCACGGGCTCCTACTTCTTCATCAGTGAGTCGAGCTGCGTCCTATGGATACTCAACGTGTACGTGGCTTGGTATGGGAATGCCATGGGTGCAGTCATCCATGAAGAGAAGCGCATGTTGGTCGACCGCAAGGGTGCGCCTCCCGGCCGTGACCGCAAGGCTCCCCTGAAGCCAAGGACCCCGGTCATTCCTCCGCTGAAAGATGCTGGAGCTGGGCCACCGCGCGTGCTTAGCCCTCCGTGCGGATTGCCGCCTCGTGATACCGTGGACGCGCTCCCAGTGCCCCGTGCTCCAGTGGAGACGGTGAACATAGTTTCGCCCGAGTCTGGAGTGGGCTCGGACATTGGGACCCGCCGCCCTAAGATGCCCGCAAAGCGTAAGATGATTTTAGCGGGGACCGGGGCCCGCGCGCAAAAGAGGAAAAAGAAGTCCGTTCTTTCTCTGGATGCCATCCTCGGCTTAGAACCTCATGCCCCTCTCACCGAAGGCTTAATTGAATACGGGAGCAACGAGGGTTTCTTGGTAAAACCAGAAGACACCGACTTGGCGGCCGCCATTGAGGCTTCTGAGCGATCGGCAAGGCTCGAAGCGTGGTTGGCTAAACTTGCTCAGTCAGGTAATCATTGGTTGCACTCTTCGTCATTTCATTGTACCTTTATTATTGTCTTTGACTTATGCTTTCCCCCCTTTTTTAACAGGCGTCACCACTGAAGAAGCTATCGCTGCTTCCCTCCAAACTTTCCAGGAGGAGGAAGGGAAACACGATCTGTCGGGCGTTGGTATGCCTCGACTCACCGAGTTTTTTTTTTATTCTCCTTTTTATGGCCAATCTAATCTTTTCTTTGTCTCTTTGCATGGGCCGTGCAAGCCGATGCGGGAACTCTTCCCGGGCCAGCTACTGAAGTCCCGACCTCTTCAGGGCTGCCGCGAGAGACCCGACTCAAAAAGCCGATGAGGGATGCCTTGAAGGCTCTGGAGGCAACTCTGAATGCAGACGATGACGCCTCGATGAAGGAAGCTTCGAAGAGGTCCGTCGTGACGGCCTGGGAGGAGAGAAAGCGGTTGAGGCGCGAGGCGAAGGAGCGCAGAGCTGCTTTGGCCGTGGGAGCGAGCCCAAGCACCATTCCTCATGCTGCTACTCCTTCGGAAGAGTCTCTGGTCGCCTTGTCTACTGCTCACAGACAGGCGGCGCGTGCAGTTCGGGAGGCCAACAATCAATCCACCTCAAGTAATGTGTCTTTCAAGACTTTGTTGCAAAGATTGTGAACCCATTGGTTCTTATATATCTTGTCCTGCAGGGCCGAGTCCAACTGAAGGAGCAGCGGAAACCGTCGAGCCTGAGGGGACAGTGGGGGAGGCACTGTCTGAACCCGAGCCAACGGTGGGCGACGTAGCCGAGGTTGCTGGACCCAAGCTAGTGGCTGACGAAACGGTCACGCCTACTATGCCAGAGAAGGCCGCCGATGCCGAGCCCGAAGTAGCGGCAGATGAGACGGCTGCTACGGCCGAGTCTGAGGCAGCAGCGGAGGGAGCGGCTAAGACTGACGACCCTATGGCAACGGCGGACGAGACGGCTGCGACCGCCGAACCCGAGGGGGTAGCGGGTGAGACGGGTATAATTCCCGAAGAAGAGCCGGCCGCTCTTTTTCAAGAGTCTGGTAATGCTCCGATCATTGCTCTCCCCGTCTACGGTCCTCCGCCGTCTCCTAGCCTCGCGAGTACGATGACGGCTCCCGTAGAGTCTGGCTATGAGGCATCGGGAGGTGGTCTCATGTCAATGGAGGGAGATGCCGTCGTTTCGGCCGGATCATCATCAGGTAAATTTCGGGTTACCGTCCTTCTTTTATTCCGCAACCTTTCCTGACAGGGCTTATCTTGTTTCTAATACAGGTGCGGCCAGTGCCGATGCTCCATTGCTCGAGGTAGCGCCGTCAGTTACTGCCTTGACGGTGGCTACCTCTCTACCTTCTCTCGCACCATCGCAAATAATAGAAGGTATGGATTTATAACCCATCAGTTTCATCTTTAGGCTACATAATTCATGTATTGATGTTGTACTACTGCATCTTTGCAGGAGCGCTTTTTGATCACCTTTACCAGGTGCTGCACCCACACTTCTCCTTCCCTTCGGAGCGTGCTTCCTCCAGTGGCGCCGGTGAGTATGGTTTTCAATTAATATCCTTCCTTTTTTTAGTAATGGAATTATTTCTGATTCTTCCTTGCCCTGACTGCAGTGCTACAGATCGAAGGAGGAGATAAGGGATCAGCCGCGCCACTGGTCCTCCCGGCCTTACCGCCTGCTGCAACTGGTATAGTAAACTCCCTCATTAATGACTTTCCTATATTTCTTGAACCGTCATCTGATTGCGTTTTGTCTTTTCAGCTGTCGTTCCGGTTTCGGCCCTCTTTGAGCCTCGCATCATGATGCCGGCAGGCCCCTTCTTGAGACGTCCATCTTCAAAGGGTGCCGCGATGAGCTTGGGCATGCTGAGCGGATACGTCGAAGAGCTTGACGCAGACGCTCCCCCATCTGCCGCAGATTTCGCTGCGGAGGTTAACCCGATGTTGGCGGCGCTTGTAAATTTTCATAATGAAAGCGTCGTCGAGTTTTGGGTTAATCACTGCAGGGAAATTGAGACCCGCCTGCATTAACTGGAGTTTATGCGTCCTGCCCCCGAGACTTTAGCTGCAAGCACTCAACGAGCGGCATGGATCGAGCAAAGCGCTTCTTACTTCCGCCATTTGGAACAAGAAGCGGCTTTAAGGCTGAGGGAATGCCAAGAGACCTCAAGCGAAACTGCTCGTCTGGGTGTTGAGGTTGAGGCGAACGCTGCCCAGGTGAAGGCTATCTTCGAGGGCCTTCTGCAAAGTATTTCTGATGGGCTAACACTGAAGCAGAAACTCGATGCCGCTGAGCGTGATGCCCAAGGTCGCGAAGCAGCTCAGCGGGCAGTTGAGGAGCAGCTTTCATCCTTCTTGCAGCAGCGGGCTCAAGTGGAAGCAGAATTGGCGGTGGCGGCCGGTCAGGAGAAGGCATGGAAGGAAGTGCACGAGCAATTGATAGGGCTATTTAAGATGCTTCCTTCCCAGTAGCTGCCTTTGTATCAATTATATACTTGTAATTTTTGAATAAGATGTATCCATTCTTTTATTCTTTTATACGATTCACCTTGTACTTGATTGAATTCATGAATAAAGATACACATTTTTTTTTGCAATGTCTTGTGTCATCTCTGTGCTTTCTCCCTTCTTCTATTATCAGCATGCTACCTTAGTAAACATAGTTAACAGATGCTAGCGCGAGCATCTTGTCCTGGCTTCTTCAAGAGGTAATGATGGCTTAGGACGCAGGTTCAGATCTGCTGCCTAAGACTTTTCAACTTTATGTGCCGTGAGGGTCTCACAAAGACTTTTCTCCCTACGGATCGAGAGGATCTCGTAGGTGTATTTTCTCCTTAGGAATCGTGAGGATTCCTAAATGCATTTTCTCTTATAAGTCGTAAGGATCTTATAAGAGAATTTTCCCTCTTACGAGTCGAGAGGACTCGTAAGCGGTTGTTTCCCTCCTTGTCGAGATTCGACTTTGGAGAGTGAGACCCGTGGATAGTATGCAAGAGACCGTTTTAGACCAACTTGCAGGGTCCCAGTGCTTAGGAAAAAAAATTTTTAATCCCTGCTTCCTAAGGCTTTATCTTGCAAGTCGAGACGAATCGGGAAGTCCTCGCGAAGACATTAATTTCCTCACGGGTCAAGACGAATCAAGCAGCTCTCGTCAAGGACACTAATTTCCCTGAGTCGGGGTATTTGCCAAGGACACCGATTTCCCTAGGGTTGAAACGAATCGGGGTATTCCTGCAAAGACACTGGTTTCTCTGCGGGCCGACGCGAATCAATAAGCTCTCATCAAGGACGCTAATTTCACTGAGTCGAGGTATTTGCCAAGGACACTGATTTCCTCGGAGTTGAAACGAATTAGGGTATTCCTGCAAAGACACTGGTTTCTTTGCGGGCCGACGCGAATCAAGAAGCTCTCATCAAGGACGCTAATTTCCCTGAATTGAGGTATTTGCCAAGGACATTGATTTCCTCGGAGTTGAAACGAATCGGGGTATTCCTGCAAAGACACTGGTTTCTCTGCGGGCCGACGCAAATTAAGATGTTCTCGTCAAGGACGCTGATTTCCCTGAATCGAGGTATTTGCCAAGGACACTGATTTCCTCGGAGTTGAAACGAATCGGGGTATTCCTGCAAAGACATTGGTTTCTCTGCGGGCCGACGCGAATCAAGATGTTCTCGTCAAGGATGCTGATTTCCCTGAATCGAGGTATTTGCCAAGGACACTGATTTCCTCGGAGTTGAGACGAATCAAGGTATTCCTGCAAAGACACTGGTTTCTCTGCGGGCCGACGCGAATCAAGAAGCTCTCATCAAGGACGCTAGTTTCCCTGAATTGAGGTATTTGCCAAGGACACTGATTTCCTCGGAGTTGAAACGAATCGAGGTATTCCTGCAAAGACACTGGTTTCTATGCGGGCAGACGCGAATCAAGATGCTCTCGTCAAGGACACTAGTTTCCCTGAATCGAGGAGGTTGCCAAGGACACTGATTTCCTCGGAGTTGAAACGAATCAGGGTATTCCTGCAAAGACACTGGTTTCTCTACGGGCCGACACGAATCAAGAAGCTCTCGTCAAGGACGCTAGTTTCCCTGAATTGAGGTATTTGCCAAGGACACTGATTTCCTCGGAGTTGAAACGAATCGGGGTATTCCTGCAAAGACACTGGTTTCTCTGCGGGCCGACGCGAATCAAGATGCTCTCGTCAAGGACACTGGTTTTCCTGAATCGAGGGGTTGCCAAGGACACTGATTTCCCTGGGGTTGAGATGATCTCTGGTGGTCTCTCAGGTTTTATATGAGTTACCGTCAAGACCCTGAAGCTAGGAATTTGGCATTCGCTTCGCTTGCTGTGGTGTGTCCGAATCCTGTTGGAGGAGGGACGTTGTAGTGACATTTCATCTGCTGTGTAGAGACGAACGTCGAAGTAGTGATCACTCCACGCTGGGGTGAGATGATCTCCGATTGTCTTTCGGGCTTTATATGAGTTGCCGTCAAGACTTGGCTCCGTCTTCTGATGGAGCATGGGGAGGGAAGATATGTTTCCTTCTGTGTTTGCGCCCCTGGATTGTATACAGGGATTGCTGTGATATCGCCTGTAGTGCAAAAGTTTCATTCATTTTTTTTATATTATTATTTTATTTCCGCGATGCTCTATCATTTCAGCTTTTATATCGCGAAGGTCGCGATTGCCCAATCATTTCGGCTATTTTTCGCGGTGCCCAATCATTTCGGCTATTTATTTTGTTTTTACTCGCTGCTTTTTATTGCGAGTTGCCCAATCATTTCGGCTATTTATTTCATTTTTACTCGCTGCTTTTTATTGCGAGTTGCCTCATTCTTTCGGCTATTTATTTTATTTTCACTCGCTGCTTTTTATTGCGAGTTGCCCAATCATTTCGGCTATTTATTTTATTTTTACTCGCTGCTTTTTATTGCGAGTTGCCCCATCATTTCGGCTATTTCGTATGCACGTATGGCTCGCTGATTTTTTTTATCGCGAGTGTAGAACTTGGAATCGGGTGCCAATCTCAGCATCAGTATCGCTACAACTGGAATATTGCCAGGAGCGAATCCTCATTTGCCATGAAAGGACTCGGAATTTGATACCGGTTCAGGCATCAGCATCGCTACAACTGGGATATTGCCAGGAGCGAATCATCATTTGCCTTTGTCGATGTTGAACAAAGGTGACTTAGCGAACAGGGTTAGGATCCCGTCGACTAAGGCTTTTGACTTCATGAGCCGTAAGGGTCTCACAAAGGTATTTCTCCCTACAAGTCGTGAGGATCTCGTAGGTGTGTTTTCTCCTTAGGGATCGTGAGGATTCCTAAGTGTATGTTCCCCTGTAAGTCGTAAGGATCTTACAAAAGGGTTTTCTTCTTATAAGTCAAGAGGACTTATAAGGGTTGTTCACCATATGGACATATTCCTAACCACGGGTGGGACTTGGTTAGGGAAATGTTTATTCGCGCCCGTGGATTGTATACAAGGGTCAGTATTGAGCCGCTTGTAGGGCCATATCGAAGGTTGTGGGGGTTGCTTAAGAACAGGTTAAGGTTTCTGTAACTTAAGACTTTCAAATCTTATGAGCCGTGAGGGTCCCATAAGAGAATTCTCCTTACGAGTCGTGAGGATCTCGCAAGTGTAATTCTCCTTAGGAATCGTGAGGATCCCTAAGTGTGTTGCTCCCTTATGAGTCGTAAGGATCTCACGCGGGTGGTTACTCCTTACAAGGCCGAGAGGACCCTGTAAGTGTCTTTTAACGAGGTTGCGCCCTTTCGGGTTTTCACAAACATTCGCCGGTAATCTTGCTGTTTTTACTCACGGAGCCCTTTCGGGTTTTCATCTGTGCCCATTTTGCTTATGGACATACCGTCCTTTTTTTTATTTTTTTTATTCTTTTTTCTAACGAGGTCGCGCCCTTTTGGGTTTTCATGAACACTCGCCGGTAGCCCTGCTGTTTTTACTCACGGAGCCCTTTCGGGTTTTCATCCGTGCCCATTTCGCTTATGGACATACCGTCTTTTTTTATTCTTTTTATTCTTTTTTCTAACGAGGTCGCGCCCTTTCGGGTTTTCACGAACACTCGCCGGTAGCCCTGCTGTTTTTACTCACGGAGCCCTTTCGGGTTTTCATCCGTGCCCATTTCGCTTATGGACATACCGTCTTTATTATTATTTTTTTTTATTTTTTTATTCCTTTTTTTATCTCGTCAGCCTGAGGATGCTGCGGTAGTAGTTTAAAGACGTTTCGGTCGTCAGCTAGTTTTAGGACGTAGTGGTCCGTCATTAGTTTAAGGACGTTTCGGTCCGTTGGCCAGCTACTACTTATAGAGTTTTGGGCTTGGGAAGATACAGAGCGGACATAGTCGTCGTCATCTATCATTGACCTAGGCCGTAACTCATTAGGCGCAGTATTTCTTCAGGAAGCGACCGTTTATGGGCCTGAAAGGTCTTTCACCGTGCATATCTATGAGTAGATAGGCTCGACCCTGGTAGACCTTGTCTATGATGTACGGGCCTTCATAGTTCGGCTCGAATTTTCCCCGCTTGGCGCGATTGGGGATCATAGGTCTTTTGACCACTAGCACAAGTTCGCCTTGGCGGAATGTCCTCGGCCTGGTCAATTTTTCATATGAGCGCGTCATCTTTGCTTTATAAGCCTCCAGATTTTGTTGCGCTATGAGCCGGGTTTCATCAAGGGCATCAAGCTCCTCAAGCCGAAGGTGCGCATTTTCTTCGTCCGTCGGCTCATAGTGGACTGCCACTCGTAGAGAAGGTAATTCTATTTCTAGGGGGGTACTGCTTCTGTACCGAAGACTAACGCGTACGGCGTTGCGTTCGTGGCCGTCTTGAACGTAGTTCGATACGCCCAGAGAGCCTCTTGCAGTCTCTCGTGCTAGTCTTTCTTATTTCGGGACATCGTCTTCTTCACGATCTTCGTCAAGGACTTGTTGAAAGCCTCAGCTAGACCGTTAGCTCGGGTATTATAAACTGATGAATATCTCCAGTCTATGTTGTGTTGTTGCGCGAAGCGGCTGATCTTGTGGCTTCTGTAGGCTGGCCCGTTATCGGAGATGATCCGTCACGGAGTTCCAAACCGATAAATGACGTGCGTCTTGAAGAAATGGAGGATATTCTCCGTCTTCACTTCCCTCAGCGGTACTGCTTCTGCCCATTTGGAGAAGTAGTCAGTCGTCGCCAAAATGAATCGATGTCCCCTGGACGATGCTGGTTCGATGGGGCCGATTATGTCAGTTCCCCACATTTCGAATGGCCAGCTAGCCACCGTCGGATGTAGTGGATTTGGATGCTGATGGATAAAGTCGCCATAGATCTGGCACGAGTGGCATTACTTCGCGTATTCGAGGCAGTCCTGGATCATCGTGGGCCGGTAGTAGCCTATCCGTTTGATCTTCAGTTTCATCTTCGAGCCTGCTTGGTGAGAACCGCAGAGTCCATCATGAACCTCCTTGACGACTCTTTTCGCTTCTTCAGGTCCCAAACATCTCAACCACAAAGAATCAAACGACCTCTTGTACAGAATATCATTGACGAAGGTGAAAGACAGAGCTCGTTTCATGAGCTGATATCTTGAGGACGCATCTTCAGGCGTTCTACGGGATTTGAAGTAGTCTATAAAGACTTCTTTCCAATCCTCAGCCTTTTCCTGGTCTTTTATTTGCATAGCCATTTGCTCAGTCACTCCCTTTTCTTCGGATGATTCCGGAGATATTTCTGCTGGGGCAAGCACCTGACGGCTTTGTACCACGATTCTTACGTCATCGAGGTTCTCGTCGGCCAGTTCTTTAGCGAGCTTAGCTAGTGCGTCCACCTTGCTATTTTCTGCACGCGGTATGCTTTCCAGCATATAGGAGGGAATTTGAGTCATCAATTGCTGTACTCTCACGCCATATTTCACCAGTTCGGGTTTGCACGTTTGGTAGTCGTCATTTACTTGACTGACGACCAGTTGAGAATCTCCGTATATAAGGAGGTTTTTTATTCCCATATCGATGGCGATCTCGAGGCCTGCTATCAAAGCTTCGTATTCGGCTTCGTTGTTCATCCTTGGCTCCGTTAAGGAGAAGGCGAAGCGCATTATCCCTCCTTGTGGGGTCACGAAGATGAGGCCCACCCCCGATTTGATTATAGGGGTGTTTTGTTTGCGCTTCTTCATGGAAGACGCTCCATCAAAATAGAGTTCCTATCGGGTATCACTACCATCAATCGCATCAAACGCATGTTCATCTGGCAGCTCGCAATTCAGAGGAGAATCGGCTGGTATCGGATGCTCAGTGAGGAAATCGGCGATGGCCTGGCCTTTCACTGCCTTAAGAGGCTGATAAGTTATTGAAAACTCCATCAAGAGTAGGGCTCATTTAGCGAGTCTCCCTATCAATACGACCTTTGACATCAGATATTTGAGAGGGTCCACCTTCAAAAAGAGACGGACTTCATGTGCCAACGCATAATGCCGGAGTTTTATTATTGCGAAGATTAACGCCAGGCAGTGTTTTTCGATGGGGGAGTAGTTGCTTTCTGCCCCCAGTAGAACTCGGCTCAAATAGTAGAGGGCTCGTTCTTTCCCTTGGTCATTCTCTTGTGCCCACAATACGCCTAAGGAACCTTCGAGGGCTTGTATAAAGAATGAGAGGCTTTCCCTTGACCGGAGCAGCCAACACTGGCGGATTCTGCAGATATTGCTTGATCTCGTCCAGCGCGCTCTAGCATTTGTGATCCCATACGAACGGGGTTCCCTTCTTCATCAGGTGGCTGTAAGGACGGCATTTCCTTGAAAGATTGCCTATAAATCATCGGATGTACGCGAGCTTCCCTTGGAGAGACCGCAATTGCTTGAGAGTCCTTGGCGGAGGCATTTCCATGATCGCCTTGATCTTTGACGGATCTATCTCGATACCTCGGTGTCGGACGATGAATCCTAGGAATTTGCCCGAGGAAACTCCGAATGCGCACTTGAGAGGGTTCATCTTCAAGTTGTATTGCCGAAGGCATTGAAATACGGTCTTCAGATGCTCTAAATGCTCCTCGTATGATTTGCTTTTAACCACGAGGTCGTCGATATAGCATTCGACGATTTCATGTATAAGGTCATCGAAGATCTTTGTCATGGCCCTTTGATAGGTGGCACCGGCGTTCTTTAGACCGAAGGGCATCACTTTGTAGCAGAATATACCCAAAGGGGTCCGGAAAGCGGTGTGCTTCTGGTCTTCGGGATGCATCTTTATTTGATTATATCCTGATGAGCCGTCCATGAAGGAAAAAACCTCGTGAGTGGATGTGTTATCTATCATCAGCTCGGTGACTGGCACTGGGAAATCGTCCTTCGAGCAGGCTATATTGAGATCCCGAAAGTCTACACATATGCGCACCGTCCCATTTTTCTTCATCACCGGGATGATATTGGCGATCCAATCGGGATACTGAACTTCCTGAATAAACCCAGAGTCGATCAGCTTCTTGACTTTGGCATTAATGCTCATCTTAAGCTCGAGCCGCATTCTTCTCGGTGCTTGTTTGATTGGTTTAACGTCCAGGGATATCGCCAATTTATGGACAGCAATTTCTGGATCTAGTCCTGGCATTTCGGAATAGTTCCATGCGAAGCAATCTCTGTACTGCATAAGCACGTCTTTTAATGAAGCCACCCTTTTTTCAGATAGCAGTTCACTAACGAATGTTGATCGCGGGTCGTTCGCCGTCCCCAACTCAATTTTCTTGAGGTTATCTGCAGTGGTGTGTATTCCATCTTCCAGCTCTTTTGGCGCTGGTGGAAATTCTGAGATTACCTCGTCATCATTGTTTTCGAAGCACCAGGGAAGGACATCCATATTCTCGGGTTCTTCTTTTGATATCGTTATCATATGACAAGTACGAGCTCGCTTGCAAGACCGATGTGAATCTGGTTTTACTCTCGTGGCTTTGGGTTCATACTTCTGCGGCGGTGTTATCCTCCAACTGTCAGATAGAGCGAACTTGCCGAGCTGATATTGTTCTTCGACCCAGTTCTTGAAGGTGAAGCAGTCTTCAATAGGATGTCCTATTGCCCTATGATAGGAGCAATAGTCCGGGTGAGAGACTTCGCCTGCTTGCTCGGGGTGCTTAGACTCCGGGAGGGTAATCATTTGATGTTTTATAGCGAGGTCAAGTATATTCTTTGTCTTGTCTTGAGGAAAAGAGTATGCTCGACTCATCTTCTTCGTAAGGGATAAATCCGGACCGCTCAATTCCCGATCACGTGACTTCTTGGTCCCGCTTTATCACTGTTGAACGCCTTTTCCGCTCTTTGACTTATTTCGGCCTCTGTGTCGAGCCTTTTGTACAATAGGTTGACAGGGAGCGGCATTTTCGTCTTTCACAGCCTTTTGAAGGAGGCGTTGCGTCCTGGCTTTCTCATAGAGGGCCATTTCGCGATTATGGTCGTCTCGAACTTTTTGACCAGCTTCCCTTATAAGCTTGTCCATTTGTTCTTCGAATGACGGACTGGGCATTTTTACGCCGGGGACTTCTTCTGGTTTAGGGTTAACATCTTCCTATTGAGCATCCCCTTCTTCATCAAAGTTATGCATGACATAGCAGTCGCGGAGTAGCTCCTGTTTCTTGGACCGAACATATCCTAGCCCGATTGCTTCCATTCTCCCATTGGGCAATTTGTGCTGAGTTCCGGGAACGTTCCAGACCCTGTCATAGAATTTGGCTTTTCGAGCGGTCTGTTTGAAGGGTATCCCTTGGCGCTTCAATAGCCTTTTCAATCCTTCCGTGTAATATCTAGGCAGACGGATGGGCTGAAGCCTGTCAAGCGTAGGATCTGCACCGTGTCAGATTTCTTTCTCCACTTTAGTTTCCCCGGAGTGGTAGAATAGGATCGCCTTTTCACCTTCTCGCCTGGGAGGGATATAGAACGTCTGCAGCTCTTCCACACTATAGGTATCAAGCGCATCCAGTTCTTTATGATGTTTGGGCGGAACCATGGCGACTTGCAGACTTTGCTCTTCATCAGCGAAAGTTTGTATTGAAGGCCGAGCAGAGAATATAGCATGGACCTCATCTTCCGAGTCGCTGCCAATGATCAACATAGGAGCGGACGGTCCCGGCTTGTTGTGCTGAGGTGGACCTGAATAAACTATCGCTTCCTCTTCTTCAGTATCACTCCCGAAGACTGGAATGGTGGCGATAGCTTTGTCCTCCGGTTTGTGACATCTCTTCGTGTCTTCGAAATCCGGTAAAAAGTATTTTGCATCTTCGTACTTGCGGACTTCGTTCACGGAGAATGGGTTCAGCTCTCCTGTTACGGTATACTCGAGACCATCCTTGAAATATTTCATACACTGATGCTGTATAGAAGGGATGATGTTGTACTCATGTAACCAGGGTCGGCCGAGCAAAGCATTATAGCATGTCTTGGCGTCTATGACGTGGAATTTAATGTCCGTGACGAGTAGCCCAAAGCGTAATGTCAGTATCACAGACCCGAGAGTCCTGGACGATTGAGAGTCGAACCCGGAGATGGTGATCTTATCCCGAGCAAGGTGCTGGAAGCTCATGCAGATTTCTTTCAACACTCGCACGTTGAGAAGATTGACGGAAGACCCATTGTCGACCAGGATTTTTCCTATCTTTATATCGTGGCAATATCCTGAGACATAGAGGGGATGGTTGTGCTCGTACGTCCCAAGGAGGAGGTCTTCGTCACTGAAAGTGACATCGGCTATGTGCACTTCTTCCAGCTCGTCCTTCATCTTTTCTTCGGCCAGGAAGGCTTGGAATTGCTCTGGTTCTTGTAGCGCCTTGATCAATGAATCTCTTGCTTCTTTTGATAGTAAGAGGGTATCGAGAATACTGAGTTGTGAGGGTAACTTCCTCAAGTGTGCCAGAACGTTGTAATCCACCTTATTTTTCTTTGGCAGGTTCTTGGCGGTTAGCTCTTCCATGACTTGGTCATCTAGGGCGATATCCTCAGAGACCTTTTCTTTTCCCTTATCTTTTTTATTTGAAGGTTCGAGATTCTTTTCGGGTAGCGTACGATTACGCAGCCGGATATTTTCGCAGGCCTTCGGCTCTTCCTCTTTTCCTGAGGTAGACTCTTTAAAGAGAGGGCTAAGAGCCATTTCCTCGTCAGAGTCGCTCCCGAATGTGAGAATTTGCGCTTCCCTGGCGTTAACCATGCGACAATCGCCAGTAGTTCTTATAAGCTCCTCGGTCGTACTTTTCCGCTCCCGACGAGTTTTGCGCTTCTCCCGCTTAAAATGTTGCCGGTGAACAACATACCCATGCCACCATCTATTGAAAGCTTTGCACTCTTCGGTGGGGCGCGAAACCTTCCGATGATACAAGCAATAGGAAGGGTGCATCTCTGCTTTGCCGGCAATGTTTCCTTCAGAGGGTGGTAGCGTCATCCCCATCGATATGATTTTAGCAGACCTTTTCCTCATTTTGAATTTGTTTTTATCCGCAACGGATGTCTTTTGATTTGATGGGAGTGTCTCAACCCTTTCGTTTAGTCGCCGGCGCTTGGCCCTTTCAAATATGAACGTCTCGCATTCCCGATCAGTTTTACTTTTCAACAGAGCTTCGTTGAGGAATGCATCAATTGCTTCATCTGATGGCCCCGGAAGTTCCGGTTTAGGATCTGCCCCCAGCTTCTCAATGCAAGGAGTTTTCTCATCGTTTGTAAACGAGTGGGAGATCATATGACAACTCGCCACGTAACCCTCAGATTCATCCGACGAGCTTTCTCCATCATCTTCCTCCTTAAAGACGTGGCTGAGGAACTCTTGGAGCGTGATGGGAGTCCGTGCCTTCTGATTATACTCCTCCAGCGCGTCAATCTGTTTCTGCAAGTCCGTGCGCTTGTCGCCAGGCTTCACGGGCTTTTTGGATCTCTTTTTCTTCTTCTTTGAAGATTTCGACGGCTGGGTACAAGTGCTTGGGCCATCACCACCGATCTTTGGAGTTGGGCGCGGCTTCAGCATCCCTTCGATGATCTGGAGTTCTAGCAGGTTCTTCCACCTGATCACCGGGCATGCCTTGAGATCATTCAGCATCCTCTTGGTTTTGGCTGAAAGCACAACCTCCCACGAAGTTTCTTCAACAAGGGAGCACGTTGCCCCCGGCATATTCACCTTTTTAGGGGTATGAGGTTGCGGCGGGTTCACCTTCCATTTTTCAGATAACGTGAACTTGCCTTGTTGGTATTGGTCTTCAATTCAGTTTTTGAAGACGTAGCAATCTTCGATTGGATGGCCTAATACTCGGTGGTAGGGATAGTAATTGGGATCATTGACGTCGTTTGGCTGCAACGGGCGTCTTGAATCCGGCAAATTGATAAGTCTGTTGCGCAATGCCAGCTCGAACAGTCTTCTCGTTTTATCTTGAGGAAACGAGTAAGGACGTCTTAGTCTCTCCTCGAGGGGTACGTGTGGACGCATATTGTTTTGACGGACAACCGGCTTCAAGTTGCTCGGCTGTTGTTAAGCATTGGCAGCGACGATCGCTTTTCCTTTCCCCTTCTCGTTTCGAGAGTCCGGCTTTGGAGGAGACGGTCTATGGCTCATCTGGTCCATTTGAGCTAGCTTGTCGATCAGGGCCTGGAACGTGGTTGGTTTAAAGAACATCATGAACTGTGAAATAGTTGCATGAGGATCTAAGGTGCCCACGAACATGCCTACCGCTGGCGCTTCTTCGATGCGCTGTTCGCACTTCGACCACAAGTTCCGCCACCGGATTGCATATTGAACCCAGGTTTCGCCCGGCTTTACTCTTGTATTGATCAAAGCTGTTATTGGAGTACGCTCGCTGGCGCTAGCGAAACGCTGGATAAACAACAACTCCATTTCAGCGAAAGTTTTGACGGAGTCGTTCGGAAGCTCGGAGTACCATTCAAACGTCGTCTCCGACAAGCTGCCGACGAACTGGCGAAGCAGGAGCTTATCATCACCGCCGGTGTTACCGCAAAGGGCCCTGAACTGGGCAACATGTTGATGGGGATTGCCAGTCCCCTTATAGACATGGAATTTTGGGATCGTGTAGCCCGGCGGGTACTTGATCTGATCATACCAACTCGGATATGGTCGCCCCGTTTTAACGACTTGACCGGCTGCCTCAGTTGCCTGGTGAACCCGTATCTGCTGAGCTATATATTCGTCCAGTGCAGCTTTGGAAATTGTCTCCTCCTTGGCTGTTGAAAGAGCCGGTGGAGGATTCGACGTTTCTCCTCTGTCATCTTCAAGGACAATCGGAGGATCTTCAGCCGGAGGATCTTGCTGGATCATCATACCCACCATGTCTTGGAATGGAAGGGCCATTCGTTTTATATTGGCTGCTTGTTCCGCAGCCTCTTTGTCTTTCTTTTCCAATATTCTCCGAAGGAACTCGGCGTCGGTTTCTTGCTGCTGGCGTTGATTCGAGGATGCTTCTGGGCTCTCTTTTGGCCCAGTGAGTGCGGCCATCGCGGTCATCATTTCTTGGAGCTTCTGCTGCTGCTCCTGAGCTTTAGTCACCGATCGCGTAAGCAGTCTATGACCTGTGGATATACGACTGTCCTCTTTCCCGGACGCCATGTAGACGGTGTGTACCACAATGCCCCCGGACTTAGGGCGATTGGGTTCACCGCCTTTGACATTTGCCGCAGGCGTGGGGATTTTCTCCGGTCTTCTTCTCTTATGGGCCATCGGAGTTAAGGGGGCTATTGCTTTGGGCACCCAGGTGGTCGTCGTCTTCCGTTGCTTGACAGGGGGATTTTCCTCCCGTCGGCCATTCGACTTCTTATGCTGATGGGAGAAATTCAGATCAATCAATGATTCTCGGACCCATCGCCAAGTCTTGTAGATTCTGGAAGACAGCCGTTGAGGAGATTGCTCCGGCTTTTCTGGTTTTGCTTCTACGACGGTCTCTACCGGTGGAGGAGATCTTTTGAGCACCGCAGTTGGCGAATTTCTACGTACCCTGTTTAGCAGCTCAAAGCTGTTCCCAGTTGGAACAGCAGCATTAACTTCCACCGTTGGAGCTGGCGGAGTTAGCCCAGAGGGGGAGTTGCCCCCAGTCTTCCTTATCCGGCGCCAGTAGCATCGTCGGGCGTGACGAGTTGTCGGTATTAGTTCAGCGACGGCTTTATCTTGCCTCCTGTTCAGGTGAGGGGCTGTTGCCGGTGTCAGCCTCTTGAAGACTGACGCCCGTTGAGAAGCCGTGTCCAACCGGTCAAACACAGATTTCTGAACAGGAGCGGGACTGGGAGCAGTCAGCCTTGCGAAGACCGACCCTCTTACAGGAGAAGCCGTCTCGACGACTTTAGGAGCAGAGATGGATGTCTTCCTCGGGATGGCCACTTCAGGGGTCATGGGCTTCTTGGCAGGCCAATCGGAGTTCAGGCTCAGTCTAGTGAAGACCGAGGAGTTGGAATTGGACTACCCGTTGAAAGGGGCCGTGGTAGTAGTGAGCCGATCGAAGACCGACTTCTTTTGCGCTTCTTTCGGCAGCGGGACATTAATGTTCACTGGCGGGAGCATGGTCCCGAAGAACAGACCGGTGGTAGCCCGAGTCACTTGTTCCACCGGGATAGCGAAGAGGGAGGCCGCTTAAGGCCCATAGGCTACACCTCCAGGTGAGGCGGAGCGTCGGTTGCATTTGCATTTGGAGCAGTTCGAGCAGCTGGATGCCATTGCTGCTTGATTTCTGCGCCAAGCAAGAGACCAAATCTTAGTAACTTGAAACCCGAGGGCAACCATTAACAAACCGCGATTCGTTCACGAATACGACACAAGAAGTGTGGAGTGGAAAGAGGAAAAGGTCCCATCGGGCGTGCCAGAATCTGTTCCCTTCCGAAAGGCGGCCAAGACATGGATGTCTTGCCTGAGATTCGGGATAGATGCTAATTGGTGATATCCGTCCACCTCTCCGGAGATACCAAGTTGATTTATGGCACCGTGTATCGGAGGTTTAGACGGATGCGGCCGATACAAAACCAGAAATTAAAAACCCCTCCGGAGATTCCCCCTCGCTCGAGCGCCAAGTCTTGTAGATTCTGCAGGGGCTTCGTCAGATTCCCCCTCGCTCGAGGGGTTTTTAATTATGGGGACGTTCTTCCCTGCAGGCGCAAGCCCCTGCAGTTAATTACGCTACCGCATCACGGTAACAACTTTCTCCTTCTCCAGAATTCCACTTCGTGTCGTGGGTGTTTGTTTTGTTTGTGGTTGCCCGTGGATTGTATACGGAGACTAATTTATGTCGTCGCCCGTAGGACGTGGATTAGTCAAAATCCGTATTTTCTTAGATTTGGGTTTGGGGTTTTGGTTTAAGGATATGTTAGCCATATTTGAGGCTAAGATCAACTTAAACATTTGTTAAGGATACGTTAGTCCAATTTGAGACTAAGATCAACTTAACGGGATCGTTTAGATCCGACAAAAGAGCATTTGGGCTCTATTGTTCCAGTTTAGGGACATAGTGGTCCATTGTTCCCATTTTGGGGACGGATATTGGTTTAAGGACGCATAAGTCCATGAGTTTAAGGACCCTACAGTCCGTATTGCCAGTTTAGGGACATGGTGGTCCAACGTTCCCGTTTTGGGGACGAATGTTGGTTTAAGGACGTATAAGTCCATGAGTTTAAGGACCCCACAGTCCGTATTACCAGTTTAGGGACATGGTGGTCCAACATTCCCATTTTGGGGACGAATCTTGGTTTAAGGACGCATGAGTCCATGAGTTTAAGGACCCCACAGTCCATATTATTGGTTTAAGGACGCATTAGTCCATGAGTTTAAGGACCCCACAGTCCGTATCGATGTGTGGTTGTCGGGACCCGTCACCTCTCTGACGACGTTGAAGGATTACAATGACAAATATCAGAGGAGTTCGGAGATGTACCCTTGAACCGAGTGTAAATTGATTTGAGAGAGCATGTGTGCTCAGTTCAATTTAATTTGAGGACTTACGGCCAGAATTGGGCTAAGTCCGGTTGAAAATGTTCAACATTTTATTTTGACCTCTTAGGCCTTTGTTTGGGCTCTGCCCTCTTTTAAAATAATGCAAAATATTTTATTTTGGTCTGTTTAGACTTTTTTTCTTTTAATTGGGCTCTGCCCCTTTTAATAGTGCATAGCACTTTTGTTTGGTCTGATAGACCCCTTTTTATTGGGCTCTGCCCTTGATAATGCATTGCATTAAATGCTCTGACAGCGCCCCACGTGGCTTGTCAGGCGCTTTGCGCCAATTGAGGAGCGCAAGGCGCAAACTCATGTGATGGTGACACGTGTCACGCTCTGGTGAGCGCAAGCGCAGTGCGCTGTGCCATTGCGTTGTGCTAGTGCGCTGCTGACATGTGGCACGCTCTGGTGAGTTGCGCCAATCCAAGAACGCAATGCTCATTTTTTTAAAGCGCAAAGCGCAGTTTGTTCTGGGGCTGACACGTGGCGCTCTCTGGTGGCTTGCGCCAACCCAAGAGCGCAACAGTGCAAATTTTACAAGTGCAGAGCACTGTTTAATTTCTTGATCAAATTTATATCAAAGAATGTTTCAAGAGGTTTTACCTCATGATTTAAAGAACCAATGGTTCATCAAAAGGCTGTGCCTTTATATGTAGATCAAAAGATCTAATAAAGAAGTGTATTACTTCTTTTTTTTATTCTAATTATTTGATCTTTTCTTTTCTTTTTTATTTAAGATCTTGATCTTGTTTTTAGATCATTGATCTTTTTAGAAGAAAATCTTCTTTTCAAAGGTTTACCTTTTTCTTTTTCTGAGTTCTTTCTCAAAGTTTTCAGAAGATTTCTGTGAGTTCTCTCTGTGTCAATCTCTTGATGTCAATGTGTTTTAGACTTGGAGTCTAGGGGCCTTTATATAGTGCCAATTGATTTGTTATGTTGATTACAGAGATCTTTCTCTGAGTGATTTAGGGATTTTTCCCCACCGTTGGATTTTTGATCCAAGGGCTTCTGTTTTACAGAAGGCAATCTTCTTGTTTTAATAAGATTTAAAAAGATCTCTCCAGAATTTTTCTGTTTTAAATGATGGCACGGTTGGCGCAAGCGCACCTGCGCTTGACACGTGTCGCGCAGCGCAGAGCGCAGCGTAACTGCGCTAGCGCAACTGCGCTGATACGTGTCGCGCGGCGCAGAGCGCAAATCATCTGAAGCGTTGCTTCCTTTATTTTTATTTTAAATATAGCCTTGCTCTGATTGGGTGCGCTGTCTTAGGCGCAGCGCTGGCATGTCAGCTTTTGACATGTGGCGTGTTGCGCGCAGCGCAAGGAATCTGAAGCGTTGCTTCAATTTTTTGAATTTTTGAAATTCAAACAGAGCTTTGCTCTGATTGGGGAAACAGGCACGAGTCTGGGTTTCAGCAATGTATACCATCCCCAAACCGACGGACAGTCCTAACGGACAATTCAAATCCTAGAGGACATGCTAAGGGCTTGTATGCCTGACTTCGGAGGATCGTAGGAAGATAACCTGCATCTCGTAGAGTTTACATACTATAACAGCTACCGGTCTAGCATTGGGATGTCACCGTTTGCAGCACTCTACAGTTGAAAGTTTCGTTCTCCTATGAGTTAGGTCGATATTGGAGATCGAGAACTCCTTTGGGCCAGAGATGATTGTGGCAACAGTCGATGTAGTTCGCACAATCAGGGAAAAGATATGCATAGCCTAGGACCGACAGAAGCATTAGGCAGATGCAAAGCGACGACACTTGGAGTTTCAACCTGGAGATCACGTATTCCTCAAGATATCACCAAACAGAGGAGTTATTCTGCAACGCCCCGCTTCCCAGTGTACGGGGAAGTAGGCATGCGGGCACGCGACGTATTTACTCAGAAGTAAACACGCTAAGTGTAAATAAGCAATATATAAATAAAATGCACAAGAATGACAAGAGATGTAATATGAACAGCAAATTTTTATTAACTTTCATTCTTTACTTTACAACTGATTTGAAAAGGAAATGTACAATGATAGAAAGTAATGCCTAAACAGTGGCATATGAACTGAAATAAGTACAAGTAAAAGCTAGAAATCTGGCTGCTCTATGAACTAGTCTAAGTCGTCCTGGCTAGGCTCGGTCTCCTGAGGGTCCGGTCCTCCTGACAAAAATTCCAAAGAAAGAAAAAGACAGGAATGTCGTCAGCGAACTAGCGCTCGGTAAGTCCCAAAAGTAAGAGTAGAATATAATAGAGTAGGAAAAGTAAAGAGTATATTACTGATAATTTGTACAGGTATATGTTTGTTATACTAACGTAGTTGTTTGTAATTTGGTACAGAAGGTATCAGTGTATACGAGAGGGGTCCAACTATCCCGTGGACTATGGTAACCCATAGTACAAGACCCCTTCAAAACCCACGGGACAACGGCAATGGATGTTTAGGTTAGGTGTCTTTTAGTGACCATCTCGTTCCACTTCTAATACATTCCGTACCAGTCTACCCCGTTAAACGCCATAATGTTTTGTATTGAATTATAGATTATGGTTATCAGACTTGCAGAGGCCATGGATACAAGTTGTTCATGTAAATCAGGTTCAGGATGTAAACAAGTAGTCATGTAATCAAGTCAAGTTATAGCCATGGTTCGGTCAAGTCAAGACATGTTTGTATGTTGATATTGTTCTGGTATTCAGGTTCAGGTTCAAGTATACATGTTGGTATATTGGATTCATGTTGAATTGGATTCTGATTTGGATTAGACTCAAATTGATTTAGACTCAGACTTGAGTCAGACACTTAGAACTAATTTGAATCCTGAATTAGCTTTGGGAGTTATCGGTAACTGCTGCCATGGACGACAGGATTTGTGTCTTTTTCCAAGACAATTACCATTGATAACTCCGTTAAATTTTTCTACCTTAAATAGGCAAGAACTCACTTTCTCCGGCTCCCTGAGGCTCAAGAGAATTGATCCCGCTTAAACCTATATTTACTAAGGTCCTTAATATAATTTTATATAACTCGAGGAGGTTTTATGAAAAATATTTTATATACTTTCAAAATAAATCTCGAGTAATTACTTATGTTCTTTAGGATTTTCATGGATGTGAATTTTAAGAATGTGAAGTATTTTAGTGATAATAGTTTAGCTTTGATAGTTCAAGGTATTTTAGTGTAAAACTTGACTTTTGGATAACTTGAAGGTATTTTGGTGAAACTTGTCATTCTTTCATTTTATAGAAAACATGGAATTTTATTATATCTTGAAAATATGTGTTTTAATAATATTTATATAATTATTAAAAAGTAATTTTATTAAAGTAGAAAATTTCATTTTTCTTAAAAATCGTATTAAAATTCTTTCGAGACCGAATGCTCCGTAAGGAGCTCTGCATCTCGCTCTACTAGTCTCGAGGATGTGCAATAATCTGTACCATCGAATAATGGGTTCTCCAAAATAGGTTGTAGAGGCATAATCGCAAAGAGTTTAATAATACTATTCAAAGAAAAACGGGTTTTTTTTATAGTTCAAGGTACTTTAATGAAATGTTGTGATCGCCACAAAAATATGTTTCAAAGAGTATCGTGCTATGTAAACATGTGTGTATGTGAGGGAGGTCATTACCCCGTGAAGTTTTCTAGAGGTATGATTAAGCAAAATAATAAAATACGGTAGATACAAAGTTCATTGTATTTAAATGTAAAACTCAATTTAAAATTATTTACCATGATGATTTAGGGTGAAAGTTATTTCTAATTATTAGTTTCATGATTAACAAGCAAGTGTAGGAATATGCATGAGCAAGGCTTAAGAAAAAGTGTAATTTCTAGGGTTTTATAATAAGATATCGGTATAACTCCACTTACCGACATGTTTTATAAAGAGAACTTTTTAAGAAGAAAGAGTAGAATGGGGAGGGACTTACTAGGTAGAAAGTTAGGAAGGAGGTGGAAGGAGATGTGGTAGCCTTCGTGGAGTCGTGGGGTCACCGGAATTGCTTCGTTTCCTCTCCGGAAATTGGTCTTAGGCTAACTCAACTTCTACTCCACTTGTACTTGAGAAAAATTGATAATTTTGGCTAGAGATTTCAGAATGATGAGGGGATAGGGTATGGGGTTGTATTTATAGTGTGGAATTAGGGGTTTGGAATTGAAAATTTGAATTAAAATGCATTAAAAATGGATTAATTGGGGAAATTGAATTCTCTGTTTAAATTCAGAGTAAATAAACAATGCAAGGGTAATGGGAGTAGGGGAAGAGTCGCCTGTGCAAAGCACGGATGCTATTGGCTACGGGAGGCTGTCCCCGCCGGCCCAGAAGGCAATCTCGTCGGCCACTTGGTTGAGGTGAGCCGTCGGATCTTCGCCACGTGTCCATCTCAGTATAAATATTATTTTACACATGTTTGTTTTTCCTAACTGTTCATTTTTGTGTGAAGTGCACGTGTAAACTTTTGGGCTTCCAAAAAGTTTAAAAGATAAATCAGGAAAAATAATATGTGCTTGAGGGGATTCGAACACAGGGGCTATGTCACAGCAGTACAAGGCTTTACCAATGAGATACACGTGCTTTCTTGCTGTTCTTAAACAAAAATAACTTTTAAATTGTGCTCAGGCTTGCAAACTTCGTTCTGTATTTTAAGAAGAAATATTTTGTACAGAAAATTCAGAATCGTTACATTCTACCCTCTTTATAAAACTTTCGACCTCAAAATTTATATAAGGAAGTTGTAACAGATCAAGGAAAAAGGGTTAGAAAAAAAACAGTCGTATATCGTTGTCGCGCTCCATCAATCGATACTCTTGTCGATAAGAAGGTATGTGATCGCAAGAAGACAAAGGGAAGGATGAGTAGTTCAAAGATCGGAATAGATACCGTTAGGATAATCAAGAGGAGTATTCAAGAGTGTCGTGAGCCAGCACACGAGTAGAAGGAATGTTGATAAGGATTGGGTTGTCAAGAATGGTACAAAGATAAAAATGATAATCTAATAAAAATCAGGGAAGAGATATAAGTTAACAAAGAAGATATGGTTTGATGATATACAGTAAAACATAACTAAATTAAGAGGAAAGAGAATCAAAGCCAGAATTTTAAGTCACTCAAGTAGAGTACCACATTGTAACTATACTACAGTTCATAATTACAATAACATAACTCCATTTAAGTTGCTCAAATCCTACTATCAGAATCAATGTGATAAGATTTAATAAACAATCAAGAAAAATCAAAGGAAGATCAAGAGTTTGTAGTTTTGTGTTACGTCGAGACAAGATTATCAGGAAAAACAAGAAAAGATTCAAAGGGATGCAATCATGTTGTAGGCGTTACAGTCCACCCTCCTTAAAAGAATTTCGTCCGTGAAATTCTCTCCTGCAACATGAAGCATGGTGACGCTCCAGTGTCGAACAGTGCAAATGCAGGAATAGTGGCTACTAGTATAGTGCTTAAATTGTGTGGGGTTGGTTTTAGATACAAGGAAAAAATATAGAGGTATACAAGGGTTTGAAAAGATGAAAGGTTTGGGAATTACCGGTAATAACATGGCCAGTGGTTTCCGCTTCTCCAACCGTCATCGTGGATGTCTGGCCTCCTGGCACTTTTCTCTGTACCTGCTGGTACATTTCGGACTAACAAGGTAAAGCTGGTCCTTGCGAAGGTGGTGCAGTAGTAGGAGTTTGTATAATCAGTCTTGGCATGGGGTTTGTGTCTGCTCTGTACTTTGAGCATGCCCTTAGAGTATGTTTAGGCGATCCACAAATAAAACAAAGACCATTAGCTCTTTTGCAGTCCTTTACTAAATGTCCGAGCTTCTTACAATACTAGCAAGTCCTTGATGGCGGTGTCATTTCCTTCTTCTTGATATAACTATGAGCTGCCCTCAAAGCTGCCTTAGTGCGAACTAGTTCTTGGGGAAGGAGAGCAGCCTACCCTTGCTGTCCCTCAACTAGACTCCCGGTTGCTTCAAGGAACGCCATTGATCTTATCAGTAGGTCCTCAACGGTAATGGATGATGGTATTGTAGGTGGTGGAGTGTTGCCGTTCACGTTGGTGCTCGTATTGTTGGAAGGATCTATAACCTTGATAGAAAAAGTAGGGTTAGGATAGATTCAAGAGATTAAAAATGTAAGGAATTTTTAGTTGCTAATTCTTATAATTCTTATGATATATATTGCTTAGGATTCCATGCAGAACTGACCTGCATGGGCCACCAACAAAATCTGTCACGCCCCGCTTCCCAGTGTACGAAGAAGTAGGCGTGGCGGGCACGCGACGTATTTACTCAGAAGTAAACACGATAAGCGTAAATAAGCAATATATAAATAAAATGCACAAGAATGACAAGAGATGTAATATGAACAACAAATTTTTATTAACTTTCATTCTTTACTTTACAACTGATTTGAAAAGGAAATGTACAATGATAGAAAGTAATGCCTAAACAGTGGCATATGAACTGAAATAAGTACAAGTAAAAATTAGAAGTCTGGCTGCTCTATGAACTGGTCCAAGTCGTCCTGGCTGAGCTCGGTCTCCTGAGGGTCCGGTCTTCCTGACAAGCATTCCAAAGAAAGAAAAAGACAGGAATGTCGTCAGGGAACTAGCGCTCGGTAAGTCTCAAAAGTAAGAGTAGAATAAAATAGAGTAGGACAAGTAGAGAGTATATTACTGGTAATTTATACAGGTATATGTTTGTTATACTAACGTAGTTGTTTGTAGCTTGGTACAGAAGGTATCAGTGTATACGAGAGGAGTCCAACTATCCCGTGGACTATGGTAACCCGTAGTACAAGGTCCCGTCAAAACCCATGGGACAACGGCAATGGATATTCATGTTAGGTGTCTTTTAGTGACCATCTCGTTCAACTTCTAATACATTCCGTACAAGTCTACCCCGTTAAACCCTGTAATGTTTTGTATTGAATTATAGATTATGGTCATCGGACTTGCCGAGGCCATGGATACAAGTTGTTCATGTAAATCAGGTTCAGGATGTAAACAAGTAGTCATGTAATCAAGTCAAGTTATAGCCATGGTTCGGTCAAGTCAAGTCATGTTTGCATGTTGATATTGTTCTGGTATTCAGGTTCAGCTTCAAGTATACATGTTGGTATATTGGATTCATGTTGAATTGGATTCTGATTTGGATTAGACTCAGATTGATTTGGACTCAGACTTGAGTCAGACACTTAGAACTGATTTAGATCCTGAATTAGGTTTGGGTGTTATCGGTAATTGCTGCACATGAACGGCAGGATTTGTGTCTTTTTTCAAGACAATTACCATTGATAACTCCGTTAAATTTATCTACCTTAAATAGAAAAGCACTCACTTTCTCCGGCTCCGTGAGGCTCAAGTGAATTAATCCCGCTTAAACCTATATTTACTAAGGTCCTTAATGTAATTTTATATAACTAGAGGAGGTTTTATGAAAAAAATTATATACTTTCAAAATAAATCTCGAGTAATTACTTATGTTCTTTAGGGTTTTCATAGATGTGAATTTTAAGAATGTGAAGTATTTTAGTGATAATAATTTAGCTTAGATAGTTCAAGGTATTTTAGTGTAAAACTTGACTTTTGGATAACTTGAGGGTATTTTGGTGAAACATATCATTCTTTCATTTTCTAGAAAACATGGTATTTTATTATATCTTGAAAATATATGTTTTAATAATATTTATATAATTATTAAAAATTAATTTTATTAAAGTAGAAAATTTCATTTTTCTTAAAAATCGTATTAAAATTCTTTCGAGACCGAATGCTCCGTAAGGAGCTCTGCATCTCGCTCTACTAGTCCCGAGGATGTGCGATAATCTGCACCATCCAATAACGGGTTCTCCAAAATGGGTTGTAGAGGCATAATCGCAAAGAGTTTAATAATACAAGTCAAAGAAAACCGGGTTTTTTTTATAGTTTAAGGTACTTTAATGAAATGTTGTAATCGCCACAAAAGTATGTTTCAAAGAGTATCGTGCTATATAAACATGTGTGTATGTGAGGGGTAGGTCATTACCCCATGAAGTTTTCTAGAGGTATGATTAAGCAAAGTAATAAAATATGGTAGATACAAAGTTCATGGTATTTAAATGTATAACTCAATTTAAAGTTATTTAACATGATGATTTAGGGTGAAATTTATTAGTTTCATGATTAAAAATCAAGTGTAGGAATATGCATGAGCAAGGCTTAAGAAAAAGTGTAGTTTCTAAGGTTTTATAATAAGATGTCAGTATAACTTCACTTACCGACATATTTTATAAAGAGGACTTTTTAAGAAGAAAGAGTATAATGGGGAGGGGCTTACTAGGTAGAAAGGTAGGAAGGAGATAAAAGGAGATGTGGTAGCCTTCGTGGAGTCGTGGGGTCGTCAGAATTGCTTCGTTTCCTCGCCGGAAGTTGGTCTTGGGCTAACTTCACTTCTACTCCACTTGTGCTTGAGAAAATTTGATAATTTTTTATAGGGATTTCAGAATGAGAAGGGGCTAAGGTATGGGGTTGTATTTATAGTGTGGAATTAGGATTTGGGAATTGAAAGATTGAATTAAAATGCATTAAAAATGGATTAATTGGGGAAATTGAATTCTCTGTTTAAATTCATAGTAAACAAACAGTGCAGGGGTAATGGGAGTAGGGGAAGAGTCACTTGTGGAAAGCACGGGGACTATTGGCTATGGGGGCCCGTCCCTGCCGGCCCAGAAGGCAATCTCGCCGGCCACTTGATTGAGGTGAGCCGTCGGATCTTCGCTTCGTGTGCATCTGAGTATAAATATTATTTTACACATATTTATTTTTCCTGACTGTTCATTTTTGTGTGCAGTGCACGTATAAACTTTTGGGCTTCCAAAAAGTTTATAAGAAAAATCAGGAAAAATAATATGTGCCTGAAAGGATTCGAACATAGGGGCTATGTCACAGCAGTGCAAATCTTTACCAACGAGCTACAAGTGCTTTCTTGCTGTTCTTAAACAAAATAACTTTAAAATTGTGCTCAGGCTTGCAAACTCTTTTCTGTACTTTAAGAAGAACAATTTTGTATAGAAAATTCAGAGTCGTTACATATTCGATTTAGACGAGGAGGAAAACTTAGCCCAAGATACATCGATCCATTCGATATATTGGAATGGGTAGGAGAAGTGGCATATTGTTTAGCACTATCACCATCATTGAAAGGAGTGCATAATGTATTCCATATATCTCAGCTACACCGTTATGTGCATAACCCCAGCCATATACTTGATCACTCGGAGTTCACTGTGCAGACCGATCTGACTTGCAAGCAACAACCAGTCGAGATATTAAATCGGAAGGAGAAAACATTGCGGAACAAGGTGGTCATGTTAGTTCGGGTGATGTGGAAAAGGGATTCACCAGGGGAATAAACATGAGAGCAAGAAGATGATATACATACATGATACCCTCATTTATTTGAAGTTTATTCTTTTGTATAAATTTTGAGGATGAAATTTTTATAAGGAGGATAGGATGTAACGATCCTGAAATCCATGTACAATTGTAACATATTCAATATGTATAAAGGTGTATTTCAGCTCTGACTATGAGTTATAGGTTAATTTTGTTAAATAAAATCAAGAAGCAACTTGTAGCTCACTAGTTAAGACCCTCCACTGCTGTTATTTTGCATGCGTGTTCGAATCCCATCAGCTGCAATTATTTTTATTATTTATTCTTTTTGACATTTTGGAAGCCTAAGAGTTTGCACGGGCATTACATGGTGATACGAAAAGTTGCGATATAAAAGAAGGATATAAATGAGGTAATTAAACCCAACCGAGACCCTAGCACGAATCTCGAGACCAACACCCTCACCCTGGCCAAGCTTTGGCCGAGTTTAGCGGCCTGGATGACTCTAAGTGGATCCGTGTTGGGCTCGTGCATCCTTTGGCTTCCCGACTGTTTGTTTCAATGCACAAAACTTCCTCATTCAACCCGAGACTGCTCAATCTTTTCATTTCCTTTATTAAATCTTTTTAATACCCAATTAAAAACTCTTTTTAATGCATTTTTAATTCACCTACATCCTTTTCGTCATCCTATAAATTCATGGCTGCTCCAAAAGTTTTCTCTCAAAATTTCCCTTTGAAAATTCTCTCTAAATTGCCCTCTCAAGTTCAAGTTTCCCCAAGCTCAAATTCTTTCAAGACTAACTTCCCTCAAGCAAAAATTCTCTCAAGCACAAGGTCTTCCCAAGCTTCCTCCCTCTTCACCGCTTCACAAATCGCGAATAGGACATCAGAAGATCAGGCTCGAGTATCGGTCTCGGTTTTTCAAACCGAGACTTCTTCTCTTCATTTCTCGCTCATATGCATACGAGCGGAACTTGTAAGTCCCTTTATTTCCTTCCCCTTTCAAATCACTTCTATTGACATGTCACTGAAATCATCCTAGACTTGTACTACGTAGGTAAAGCCCAAAAAATTCTATCTTTTTCCTTTCTATTACCATCGATTAAATCAAGTTCATTATACTAATCATTAGAATTTCCAATAACATCCTAACCTTTAAATAAAATATAATAGATAAATGATCATGCTATAAAAAGGTGTAATCATGACTCTTCTTTATATGAAATTGCTCGATATCCATTATAGTTTTTTTTGACATGTTAACAAAATACTATTAAACAATATATACCAATTAACGAGTAAATACCACATTTTTTATACTAGCTTAATACTACCTACTTGTGACATGTTAATATTGCACAAGTTAACAACCTACCCCACTCACATACATAATGGTTTTATAGTATGATACCTCGGTTACATGTTTTATTCTAAAGAAAACAATTTTCAAGAAAATACCCTCGCTTTCTAAAACTACTTTTTATGAATCGCTATATGAACACCTTTGCAATTACGCCTCTACAATTCTCGTCAGGGGACCCGTTTTTGAATGGTGCGGGTTATCGTACGTTCTTGGGATAGTAGAGCGAGATGCAGAACTCCTGACGGAGAATTCGGTTTTTAAAGAAATAAAATAAAATTTTTAAAGAAATACGACTTTTAAAACAAATTAAATCGTTGAAAAATTATATAAATCATAAATTCGTATTTTCAACAAAAACAAATTGTGAAAAATATATTTTTTAAATGAAAGATTCAAGTTATACAAAAAAACCATCAAGTTTCTAAAAGTGGTATTTTTCATAAAACTAACATAAACTTTTAAAACTAAGTCTTATCATAAAAATACCACCAAATATAAAATACATTTTTATAAACAATTCTTTAACCAACTTATTTTTATTAAAAACATATTCGAGATTTTAGGACGAGTTAAAAACCCTCGGGCCTTTTTAAATGACTTTTTATAAAAAAAATATTCTGAAAATCAAAAGACTAGTGTAGGCTACATGTTTAGATTGCAGATTGGTTTGAGCGGCATCTTCTCTTATCAGTTGCCTCAGGATTGTCGAAGACAATGATGCACCACTTGCATCTCCCTAAAGATAGATCGTAATCTTATGGTGGAATTTATCATTAGCAATCGTTTTTGGAAAAAACACAAATCCTGTCGTCCATGTGCAACAGTTGTCGATATTTTCTAAATGCAAGAAAGTCAAAGATTAAATCTTGACTAATAAGATATGACTATAACCTGAGTAAAAACTCAAACTTGAACTCGAATTCAAACCCAAACTCGAACACTTGATTTTGAACTTGAACTTGAATATCCAATCTTCAACTTGAACGCTTGATCTTGAACTTGAACACTTGACTTGACTTGACTGAACCATAAATATAATTTGACATGAACTTGATATGAACACCTGAATACAACTTGAACCTGAACTTGTACTCTTTATATTCATGAATTCGGCCAAGACCCGTAAACATAAACTATATAATAAAATACGCGAGGATAAGGGGTGGATTGATAAAGAATGTATGACGTGGCACGAGAGTTCACTAAAAGACACCTAACCTGAATATTCTGTATTGTTGTCCCGTGGGTTTGACGGGGCCTTGTGTTCCTGTACCTTTGGTCCGCGGGATACGTCAGACTACTTTCATATATACGCTTATCTTCCTTATCAAACTACAAACAACCACATTAAAATAGTTAACCTTATACATATATATGACATGCTTAAAATACTTTTACATACAACCTTATCTATTCATTTTACATACCTTCATTCGTCATTACTTATTTCTTTTGGGACTTACCGAGCGCTAGTTCGTTGACGATATTCCCCTCTGTTTCTTTTTTTGGAAAGTTTGTCAGAAGGACCGAACACTGAGGAGATCGAGCTCAATCAGGAGAACTTCGATCAGCTTACTGCCCGGCAAGATTACCAGTTTCCTTTTTTCTGTATTTATCTTTTGTAAGCCACTGTTTAGGCTTTCCAGTATTGTATCTTTTATTTCAAATAATTATACTTGAATTTTAATGTAAATAAAGTTGCTGTTTATTTTTAATTATACTTGTCATTCTTGCATATTGTTACATTGCTTACATACGCTTAACGTATTTATTAAGCGAAATGACTTTCTCATAGTAAATACGTTGCAGGCCTCGTCGCATGCCGTCACCGTCTTCTGGGAAGCGGGGCGTGACAAATATATATAGGGTTTGTATATATAAGATTTGTAAATTAGAAGAGAAAGAGAAAAAGAATTGCTAGAGAGATGGGTTTCTTGGTTATGGTTGTTTAGAGAGGAGAAATATTTGATGAATGGGAGAAACATTTGATGAATAGTTTAAAGTGGTTATGGGAAAACTTGCATAAAACCTCGATAAACTCCCATCTTGCACAACAATTAATCCAACAAACCAAACCATCAAAGATTTGATCATACCGCTATCAAAACTATCAAACTAAAAATAAATCATTCGATACATATCTAATATTATGAAAAATTATAAGAATATTAAAAATAAGATATTATAATATTAGCAATAAAACTTAAATGCTAACAAAGTATTATAGAAACAAATACCATCGATATGCTAAGTAGAAATATTAAACTTAAAGATATAGATAGAATACTTACTTTAAATAATATTGGTTAACATGTATGTGGGTCGAGTATTAAAATCACGCATACACATCCAATTACCAATCATAACCCAAACAGTAATAATTAAAAGAAATAACCAATACGTCTATTTAATTTAAAAAACATACGATCGTGTTAGGGTGTTACACATCTCGTGCTGCACACTCATGGATCCCCGAGGCAAGTGTCTATCACTTGTTTTCCTAACTCCGAGTACTTGGCATATTTTAATATCTTCTTGTTGTGTTATACTGAGTACTATCACCTACACTATACTTTGTTTTGATTCAAACTTCACTTTAACTTTAACTGTCTTTTTCTTTAATACCATTGATATTGTGTTATTAAACTATAAATACTACTAATAGGAATACATCATCATTTTGCTATTATCTATATGCTATAATACTGCTTTATTACTTTTGTACATTCACTATTCTATAACTAATATTAAACATACATTATAACTACATTGTTGCTATTATAACCTTCGTTTACATTTAAGCTCTATCATTTTATCATAGAACTTATTGTATATCAACAATTGCTACCATTTAATTATATTCATTATACACACTTCTTTAACAAACTCTTATATTATTATCATATAACAATATTTTAATATATTGTTCAACACATTATTGCACTGTCCATCACTAATAGGACTTGACACAATTTAATATCTTCTTGTTACCGTATTTATTTTGTTTCATTTCATTTCATTAGCATGGTTTAAATTGATATAATGCATCATGATCAGTTTAGTACACATCCATGCATGCATATCTCACCTGACATCTGTTTGACTTCATTCGACATCCTGAGACCCGATTTACCTTGTGCCCTGACAATTGATTTACCTTACGTCCTGACACCTGATTTATCGTAAGCCTTGATTTTCTGTCACCTGATTACTATTGAGACCTTAGCACTAGACCCGATTATATACTCGATACTGAGTGATTCGTGATATGACATGTTACAAGACATCTCTTATTATTCGTGAATTATACTGGATTATCATTGACATATATTGGTTGGACTATCGTGACCTTATATTGACCAAAATTATGAATGGATTAGTCAGGATCATGGATTGTGATCATTATGTTACCAGTTTAGACTAGTTGTTTATTAGGGAACTGAAGGGTGGAAGTACCTATACACTTGGATGATATTCACGCTAGACAAAACTCCATCGTAGTCATGAGACACCTTTCGGGGATGTTCATGCTACTACATTGATGTATGTTATTGTTGTCGTCCCAGGAACGAGCGCCCTTCTTATACTACTACCAGCTAGGGACACCCTGGGGATAGGAGTACGTCCATCAGTCAATTGTATCAATACACATCTTGTTTGATTTGATTTGATTCTTAGACTGAATACCTGATTGACTTGACCTCCAGATTGACCTTCGGATTAACACTGTTTTGATTCGATTATTGACATCCAGCTTGACACCTTATTTATCTGCATTGACACTTCCTGCATGTTACCTAATGATGCTCATAAATGGGAATTCCTCATATCACAACATGTGGCGAACGACATGTCACCCGCGGCAGCTTACTGGACTCCTGGGGGGCTACCGAGGTAAAATCAGTATGGAGCATTGATGAGTTTCCTCGGTTCGTCCCCGAGCCTAAACTCCGCCTATTACCCAAGAGTGACCCAGCCGCCGAACTGGCGCCCATCCTCTTGTGCTCCTCTTCGAGCTATTGCAGAGCTGAGCTTCCTTGGCCTCCAGGCTCATCTCCGAGCCTCCGCCGGACTAAGCCTCCCCAGCTCTCCCGATCAAACAAGAGAGCGAGGCCTCAGTGCTTCCGCAACGGCTCCATGTATCTCGCTGAAGTGAGATATCCGCCCGCCCCCCACGTCCCACGTCCCATGCTGGCGCATCCCCCAATTAATGAGAGTATCTCATCATTAATGGAGGGATCCCATCATTCACTCAGGCATAACGTCAGGGGCGTAACCGAAGGTGAAGATCTCGCACCTGCTCGCTCCATGCGACCACTATAAAAAACCCTCTCTCAAACGACTCAGGTAATGCAATTTGAATCCAATAAGCTACTGCTCTGCTCAAATTCCTCGGCTAACTTGATCGTCGGAGGGTCCTATGGTGGTCACCCACCCCGGGACTTCTTTGCAGATAGCTCGGCTTCCACCTCAAAACCAACCCATTGAGATCCACGCACTCAAGGAGACAACCTTCAAATCAAATATCAACCGTTCAACAACGCTTGTGACAGATCGACGGAGGACAGCATCTGAAGGAGATCACGCCTCCATCAGTTGGCGCCGTCTGTGGGAACTTCAAAAGTTTCTTCCACTCATCAAAGTGATCTTCCGCCCTCGACCTCATGGCAAGCGAAAATTGCAATAATCCCAATGCAAACCTCCATGCCCCTCACAACGGAGGCGTTAGTGGTTCCTCCCCCCTCCAAACCTCCTCAACGTCTTATCGGCTCGAATCGACCAACTCACGTAGATGGTGGACGCCCTCGTCCGCGTTCAAACGGCGGTCCCTGATCACCAGATCCCGGTTCCCCCTCCCCGAGACAGCGACGTACACAGAAGGGCGGATGACCTCGCCTCCCCCAGCATCACTGAGCGTCGGCGAGTCAACTCTGGCAACCACGGCCCGAGGGCGGGCCATGTTTCCATAACCCTCTAGGTTCCGGAAGGCTCCATGCCCCAGTCTCGGGGAAGACAGGGCCATCGCCCCGAAGTCCGACGTGCACCCACACCCTCTAAGGAGGTGTCGGTCAGCTCTTCTGATTCCAAGCATGACTGACGCCCTCACTCGCATCGAGATCAAGGAGGCACATGTCGGGACTACTCGAGAAGGACATCACCCGAGGATATGAGACACCTAATAGAGCGGAATAGAGGCCGCACCGCCGCACAGACCTGGAGCGGGGACAGTCGCCACTCCAACTGTGCTGAATCCTCGGGTTACCACCACCGACTCGAGGCCCTCGGAAAAAAGATCGAAGGAATACGACGAGAAGGCCCTCCATCCGGCAAAGGGGCTAGGTATTCCACGGATTCTCTCACAAAGCCCTTCACCAAGGAATTGTTGGCTGAACGTTTCTCCTCCAAAAACATCCATGGGCCTTAGTAAGCTTCGATTCATCAAGTTTTCATTTCCCTTGTGTTATGGTCAATCTAACCTTTCCCTTTTAATCATAGGAACCTCAATGCCGCTCCCGCCAAGTGACACAGATGTCCTACCGGCTGCCAACGTTCCTGCTTCCTCAGGGTTACCGCAAGAAGTCCGTCTTGAGGAGCCGATGAGAGACGCCTTAAAGGCTCTGGAGGTGTCTTTGTTTATGGATGACGATGCCGCGGTGAAAGAGGCGTCACAGAGGTCCATTGTGACAGCTCGGGAGGAAAGAAAGCGGCAAAGGCATGAAGCGAAGGCGCGCCGGGCTGCCTTGGCTGTGGGAGCGGGCCCCAGTGTTAGTTATATGTATGCCCTAGAGGCCATTACTGTACATTGGATGTATATTGTAGTGGATGCTGGGACATATATAGGTAGGACTTTCTTGCTCGACATGATAGTACGCTATCTGGTTGCACTTTGTCTTAACATGTATACTTTCTGTCTCTCTGATTACATGTTGATAAAGCCCATAGGATGTGTACTCGACTTCCAGGACTATGATGTAGATCATGCTAGTGGGGCCTGGGTAGTCCATGAGTACATCCTTGAATTGTTCCTAGTCGAGGGAATATCGAGACGGGGCATCGATATTCCAGAGTAGACTAGCGCATATCTTCTCGACCCATGCGATGGGCGATGGATGATCCCATATCCATTGGTGTTTGACATCGAAGATGGTATGCGGGTGCTCAGTGGAGACTGGGTACACTGAACGGACTCGCCGAGAACTCCCAGATGGTATTATACCTCACGTCAGATGGCAGTTCTCTGGTGACACTGGTACAGCTTAGTCTGTAGACCCGAGATCGTCATAGAGTCTTGTGTGTCTCCCACTGTGCTTTGATTTCCACCCTACCACGGCTCTACTGAGTTGTGCAAACAGGTGGTTTTTGGGTACAGTCCCGATTCACATGGAGGCAATGAGCGATAGGAGGGGATTCGTCTCTCCCGGTATTGGGGGTTGATGTTGTGCTATGCTCGACTGGCCATAACAGGAAATCCCTGGCCAGGGTTGCAGTGATATACTGGTAAGTGTTATCAGTAGTTTCACGAATGTTATGGACCCTACGTCGGCATGACTTATCGAGCTATTGGGGTCTGACGTTTACCACCCCTAGGCGAGATATGCGACATATCAGACGAACAGACCGGACTATACGGTAGTGTTACTAGTCGGATTCACTGGAGTGTGAGCGGGCTTGCTCGTCGATCTTCAGATCGCTCAATACCCGGGTGGCCGTTACGTTTAGCAGACCGCTTGCGGCTTGTGGGTGTTTGATATGATCATCGCCTGCTGCCGGCGTATTGACGAGTCTTTAGAGTCCTACACAGAGGTTTCCTGGCTCAAGCGAAACGAAATAGGAGCGCATGTGAGATATGTGCGGGACCGAGAATAATACGAGTATGTGATACTGTATTCGATTCTCGCGATGTGACATTGATCGGTTATATGCGATATAGCCGGGTTATCGGATCAAGTGTTGATTCGATAAGATGTTACTAATGATACCAGTCGGTTATGTGCGCATGACCGGATCATTGAATCAAGTGTTGATTTAATGATTTAATGTATAATTATATATTTGATATATTACTTTGCATTAACTAGTATCGGTTCACTTTAGACGGATTTTCTCACTTGGTTCGTGCGCATTGCATATGCGATATGTTATTGTGCACTTGTATGTATCATGTTTGATGATGCATGCTAACTTGAGTTTGTGTAAAGATTAAACCATGGTTATTCAAATGGTTAGGGTTTTGTTTTTCAAATCTATTTATTTATTTTCTTTTTGGAAAAAGAAATGAGAAGAATGGTGGCTTTATTTGTTTTGTAGTTGAAGATTCTTGAACCTTTGACTTTGTCCACCATTCTTATCTCATGCTTAACCTAACCATTTGTTTTAACCCTAGTTCACTCTCTACAACTAACCATGGTCATGTTATGATAAGAATGAGTTTCTTTTCTGATTAAACTAATTCTTTTCATAACTATTTCCTTCTTCTTCTTCCTTGAACTTGAAGAAGAAAGCTTACCTCATCAATGGTGATTGATGAATTAGAGTGAGAAATCCAATTCTAAAGTTAACCCAACTCCTATTTCTTCATCCTCTACCTCTTGCCAAGTAGTAGAGTGTGTTTCCTTCACAAGTTTCATGACTTGGTGAAGGTGGAGCTTGATTCATCGATGCCTCGACGTAGATCATCTTCGGCATGGACATCGACGACCTAGCTTGCCCATTCTCCGACGAAGCCGATCCTAGAGCCCGGATTTGACTTGGACAGCGGAGACGACCTCGTTGCGGAGCCGTGGAGGTGGAGGACCGGATCTACAAAGGTTGTATTTCCGTATTCCCAATAGTTATTTGTTAACTAGTTCTTGTTCGCCTAGACATCTAGTTATCGATCCGTAGTTTAGGGTTTGTAGGCACCATAATTTTTGAAATTGCCATGGTTGATGGCTTGGGAGACCTCACTAGCGTGCCTAGGAACCCTACAGTGGTATCAGAGCCTAGCTAGAGCCTTAGGCGAAGTCCAGACGCGATTTGAAGTCCGATCGAACCGAAACCCTACCCGGAAAATTGCTCTCTGTCCAACTTTTAAAATCTGGTTTTTTTCCACATTAAAAATGTTCAGAAAAATCAGCAGGTGAATATATGAGGTACTGTGAAATTCGTGCCCCTGACTCCTTCATACTGCCGCGCTTCCGCGGCACGAGCAAGGCTCGTGCGGCGGTTGCGCGGCGGTACGGCCACTTTATTCATAATTTTTGCACAGTATCTCATAATTATTAATTCTGGATTTTCTGGGAATTTTTAATATTTATTCCAGAGTTGAATGTTCTGGGTTGTTTTGGGAATTCGATGTTTCGATCGGGATATCAAATTTTGTCTGTGTGGCTTTCCGGATAAATTTTAGAATATGTTAAAAAGTTCGACCGGATATAAATACCCAATTTTTCCCCTGTCGGGAAATTTCCATGTGTTGGATTTTTCCGTAGTTTAACGACGTTCTAAGTAGTGCAAGTAACGCGATGGTCCCTCTAGAAGACACAAACCTTAACTCGATTATGTGACCGTCTTGAACTGCCCTTTGAACCTTCGGGTTTGGGGCAGTACGGCGTGCCACATGTGAGGCGTTGGCTTGACCCTTCTACGGCTGGACCGTTGGTACTAAGGCACGAACGGAATGTTGTTAGACTTGTTTCATGTGTTGATCTGTATCGGGAAAACTTGGGTGTTTGACTGTTCGATCGAAAAGTTTAACATTTTCTGTTTATCTGGAATGGGATACAATAATTGGAATTCGCAAAAGTTATGTGATAACTGAATGAATGTTATAAACGTAGCAGTTTAGTCTCACTTGATCGGTTGCCACGGAATTTTGATGTGATCAAAAGTCCGTCGCAATCACGTAGCGTACGCGGATACTCGCCGGGTAAACTTAATAGACAGCCTCACTCCATAGCCCCGACCAAGTGACTGTAGGAGAACCCCGTCGCCGAAAGCATCCGTTCGGGTGCTCGCGGTAGCGGTGTTCCGCCTTGGTGCACTTCGTCGACGGTATCGGGGGTGCGGCCGTCTACTGAAGTTTGCGACGAGCATTCGATCAGGATGTCGGGAATCTTGTTGAATTGCCCGACTTGATATTGAAAAGTGTTTTCGATTTTGAGACTAAAATGCGGGGTTTATAATTGTTAGGCATGTGATGTCTAAGGTATTCATTTGATTAGGCATGCGATGTCTATGCAGATTGCGAATTCCAACTGTTGTAGTTTTACACTTTCTTTTCTGTGACCGTAAGTGTAATATGTGATATCGCCGGTTTCGTTGCTATATGTCAACGACAATTGGGATGGACATATTTACTTACGTTGATGACATGTGATGTTATGTGTTGCTGGATATGTTATATTGGATCGTCGTGTTTGAATAGCCGGGGGTTTTTATGTGAGATGAGTGTTTTTCATTTTCATTCATGTAAAAACTTGTATGTAATATTCTTTTATTGGGGCGCTTCCAGGTTGCGGAAGTAGTCACCGTTTGTATATTATTTACTTTTCCGCACTAGGATAGACCCAAGGAGGAGGGCACAAGTAACCGGGTTCTGGGGTCCAGTGGGAGACCAACTCGAGGAGTCGAGTCCGGGTCTCCTAACCCTAGAATTGGTAGGGTTGCTTGCCGCTCTCGTAGGGGTCTAGGGGTGTGGGATTGGCTATTCATCACGACCGTGGAATCCGTGTTTTATACTGGCTCGTATTGAAAACACGGACGTCCTAGTATATCCAATATTTCATATGTTTCTTCTGCTGTGTTCTATCTGTGATCATGTGATGTTCTGATGTTCTGTGACAGATATTATAGTATATATGATATATTATATAGACGTTGCTTATGTTTTACACCCGCGCTAGCCCTGCCCCGCTCTGCCGTTAGTTACCTAACCTAACGGTGCACGAGGGGACATCGAGGCGAATGCGGATAGCATAAGCGTACGTTATATCTATCTGTGATGTTTAGGTAATATAAATGATGGGATATTCATTAATGAGATTAATGAAAGAAAATAAACCTAATTGATGTTGTGGAATCGAATTTTAAAATAAAACAGGTAGCTACAGTTCTTGCTTTGCATCGCGGTGTTCATTATAGAACATCCTGCACCTTATTCGATGAGGAAAGGACCGAGATCCCTTCACCGGGAGTGACTCCTTTAGCAATAACTGGCAGATGCTACAACCCTCGGTTTGTCTTTGATCGCTTCTATAGTTTCTGCTTTGCACAGTGATATATATGATATATCCCGCACCTCATTCAACGAGGAAAGGGCCGACGATCCCTTCACCAGGAGTGACCCCTTTAGCAAAACTAGAAAAGCTTCAAAAACATTCCATTTAAAAACCATTTGATTCCGCAACGAGATCAAGTTCAAAGCGTTAAAGGTTTTCACAAAAACCAGCCGCAACCCTCCGTCATTTTAGGAAGTAGAGTACTTAGTATTCGTGCTGTGTTTGTTGACCATAGTCAAGGCACAGTGTACGGTAGCTAAGTGATGTCTTCCTACACCGCATATGATGTGATTAGTTAGGACAGTCGCGTGACTTTGTTGACCTTAGTTAAGGGTCATGTGGGTGGGTCTAATTAATCACGAAATGACGGGTAGAACTTGACTAGTACTTATGATTTGTTGACCATAGTTAAGGTCATAGGTGCTAGGGGTAGAAACCATTATCGGGAATTTCAAGTGTTGAAATTTGCAATGAGATTGCATACCTTCTATGAGATAGTTGGATCCCGATACCCGCTGCGAGTAAGAGTTACTCCTGGGAGAGTTTTATACATTACAATTAGCCGATCAAGTAGGTGTCTAGAAAGGTGTTAACGAGGTTACGCCTCTGGGAAAACGAGGTTTACATTAATTAGGTTCGTGCGAAAGCACGGGAGACCTCCCTCAAAGTACCGACACTGGCCTGGCTGAAAGATTGGCGAACTTGTAGTGTGTAATTAATCCCGGCTAGTCTTTCCTTTTAGGGTTTGAAGGAAGATTTGATAAAAAGCAGTGGGAGCCATCCTGATTAGATAAAATAAAAACCAATCTATTCTTGCAAGAGCGCACGCTGAGTGTTTTCTTCTCTCTCTCTCCAGGTAGCGACCATATCACGCCATAATCAAGATAATAATACGGATTTTTGACCGAACCCGCTTGTTATACTGAGCTGGGGAACGTTGGTCCCGCTCCAACTTATAATTGTTATAAGACAGAGCAGGAAATAGGGAAATACCAGAATTCCTATGCCGCCCAAACGAAGAAAGTGCATATGATGCATCTCCTTCGGGTGTGTTCATTACAAAGAACGGTTTCTCAGTATCCTCTGCATCCTGGGTATATGATACCGGATCAGGATCCCAGATATGTAATCTGTTACATAGGGCTACAAAAAGGTAGAAAAACTGAGAACGGGTGATAAGTTTCATGAGACAGAAACCGGGGCAAGTGTTGCAGCCAAGTCTGTTGGTCACTGTCACCCTGTATTACCAATACATTGATTCTGAACAAATGCTATAAGATGCCGAACCTGATATACAAAATCATATCAGTCTCTTTATTAGTAAAGAAATGATAAAATTTTGTATAGTTGGATAATGTTTTGAACATTTCCTATATCAAAAGTTGATCGGTTCAGGTGCGTTATCTAAAAGCATTGATGTTCTAAATCAAACTACAGTTCTTAGTATATGGAACACACACAAGAGGAAGAGTTCAGAAATGAACGGATTCTTCTTGAGGTATTGTAGACTAGGTCAGATCAATGCGACCCGACTTGCTGAAGTTACATTTAGATGTATATTTAAATCGTTTTGAATTTACATCTTGTGCAACTCGCCAATCATGTCACAAAGATTAGATGACCATAGCTCTGTTTACTAGAAACAGAGAAAGAGTTAGTAAACTCTTGGGACTGATACATGATGATGTATGTAAAGTCTCCTGTCTACAAATGCCAGGACTGGTTCTTTATACTTCATTATATTCTCTGATAATCTCTCAAGATTCAGTCATATGTTCCTGCTGAAACATAAGTCCGAACCTTTTGAGGTATTCACAGAATATAAGTTAGAAGTAGGGAACCAATAACCGAGTATAAGTATTATGTCCTATGATGAGATCAGGGAGGAGAATACTTGTGCATGGCATTCCTGGACCATTCTAAAGGAGAATGAGATTCTCTCTCCGTACTACTCCTCTGATTACACCACAGCACAACGGTGTATCAGGGCGGAGCAATCACACCCTATATGAGATGGTGTGCTCTATGATGAGTATTACTGAGTGACCTATTTCCTTTTGGGGTGTTATGCACTTGAGAAGCTGCATACCTATTGAATTGGGTTCGAATCAAATCACTGCCTACCACTCCATATAAGACATAGTATGGGAAGAACCCATCTCTTAAGCGAGTTAAGATTTGGGATTGTCCGGCCTATGTCAAAAGCAAAATCCGGACAAGATCGAGGTAAGATCAGTTCTGTAGAACTGGAAAGGTTCCAGCTGTACAAAACTGCAGATAATTTGGTAGAACCAAAGAATTCAATAGTTTCCGACGAAACTCAGCCTCTCCGCCGATCTAGTAGGGTTCCTCACCCACCTGAGAGATACCTCAGTTTCTCAATGACAGTGGGAGCAAGGATTGCATCATGAGATGATGACCCAACTAGTTTCGAGCAGGCCATCGAGAGTAGGGACTCTGTAAGAATGGCTGGATGCTTAGCGGTCTGAGATGGAATCCATATACACCAACAAAGTATGGACTTTGGTTGCTATATCTGAAGGGTTAAATCCCCATCAGGAGCAAGTATATCTTGAGAAGATTACTTGGTGTAGATGGAAAAGTTGAGACTTTCAAAGCTAGACTTGTTAAAGGTTTTCTTCATCAACCAGGCGTGGATAATGATGAAACCTTTTTCCAGAAGCTATGCTTAAGTCTATCCAGATTCTACTTGCCACGGCTACATACCATGACTGCGATATCTGGTGGTTGGGTGCTCTGACTGCTTTTCTAAATACTGATTTAGAAGAGAACGTCTGTAAGAACACAGCCAGAGGTCTTCGTAAACAGTGGGAGCAGCGGAAACGTGTGCAAGTTGCTTTACATAATGAAGCAGGCATCGCGGAGTTGGAACGTCTGTTTTGATATGATAGTCAAAGTGTTTGACTTCATCAAAATGGTAGACGAACCTTGTATATACAAAAGGGTGGTAGAGAGTAAGGTGGTCATCTTCGTATTGTACGTAGACAACATACTCTTGATAGGAAAAGAGTTTCCTATACTACGATCGGTCAATCTCCTATTATCACTAGGATTCTCCAAATAGGATCAAAGTGATACCTCCTAAAATCCTGAGTTTTCATCTATGAGATAGATGTAATTGGATCCTAGGATTCTCACTAGATGTAGGGAGATGGTATCAATCGATCCTGAAGAGAATCACTGGAAGAGTTCCAGGGTGATAAAGACGACTGAATGTCAGTCACGGGCATTGTCTTTACCCTCAGTAAAGGGACGGTATGTTGGAAGAGTTCCAAGCTCGATACCGAGGCAAACTAGACGATAAAGGCTGGTAACATCGCTATTAAAGATACTACCAAAGAGGCTGTTTGGGTGTATATTGGTTCATAAGATGAACTAGGTTCCTGCCATTGTATGACAATGGAAGCGTGGTTTCGACCCTGGAACCCTGGTCCCATCAGTGGCCCAGACAAATTCTGAGGAAGCATTACCTGATCATGGAGATAGTTGATCTCCAGGGTGATCGAGGTTAGGAGAGAAGACTCAGAGGACAACACGGCGGATCCACTCACGAAGGCCCTTTTTCCCAAAGAGAGACAATTTAGGGGATGGTTGAGTATGTGATACTGCAACCACTGCTACAGATGGCCCTAGTGCAAGTGGGAGATTGTTAGTTATATGTATGCCCTAGAGGCCATTACTGTACATTGGATGTATATTGTAGTGGATGCTGGGACATATATAGGTAGGACTTTCTTGCTCGACATGATAGTACGCTATCTGGTTGCACTTTGTCTTAACATGTATACTTTCTGTCTCTCTGATTACATGTTGATAAAGCCCATAGGATGTGTACTCGACTTCCAGGACTATGATGTAGATCATGCTAGTGGGGCCTGGGTAGTCCATGAGTACATCCTTGAATTGTTCCTAGTCGAGGGAATATCGAGACGGGGCATCGATATTCCAGAGTAGACTAGCGCATATCTTCTCGACCCATGCGATGGGCGATGGATGATCCCATATCCATTGGTGTTTGACATCGAAGATGGTATGCGGGTGCTCAGTGGAGACTGGGTACACTGAACGGACTCGCCGAGAACTCCCAGATGGTATTATACCTCACGTCAGATGGCAGTTCTCTGGTGACACTGGTACAGCTTAGTCTGTAGACCCGAGATCATCATAGAGTCTTGTGTGTCTCCCACTGTGCTTTGATTTCCACCCTACCACGGCTCTACTGAGTTGTGCAAACAGGTGGTTTTTGGGTACAGTCCCGATTCACATGGAGGCAATGAGCGATAGGAGGGGATTCGTCTCTCCCGGTATTGGGGGTTGATGTTGTGCTATGCTCGACTGGCCATAACAGGAAATCCCTGGCCAGGGTTGCAGTGATATACTGGTAAGTGTTATCAGTAGTTTCACGAATGTTATGGACCCTACGTCGGCATGACTTATCGAGCTATTGGGGTCTGACGTTTACCACCCCTAGGCGAGATATGCGACATATCAGACGAACAGACCGGACTATACGGTAGTGTTACTAGTCGGATTCACTGGAGTGTGAGCGGGCTTGCTCGTCGATCTTCAGATCGCTCAATACCCGGGTGGCCGTTACGTTTAGCAGACCGCTTGCGGCTTGTGGGTGTTTGATATGATCATCGCCTGCTGCCGGCGTATTGACGAGTCTTTAGAGTCCTACACAGAGGTTTCCTGGCTCAAGCGAAACGAAATAGGAGCGCATGTGAGATATGTGCGGGACCGAGAATAATACGAGTATGTGATACTGTATTCGATTCTCGCGATGTGACATTGATCGGTTATATGCGATATAGCCGGGTTATCGGATCAAGTGTTGATTCGATAAGATGTTACTAATGATACCAGTCGGTTATGTGCGCATGACCGGATCATTGAATCAAGTGTTGATTTAATGATTTAATGTATAATTATATATTTGATATATTACTTTGCATTAACTAGTATCGGTTCACTTTAGACGGATTTTCTCACTTGGTTCGTGCGCATTGCATATGCGATATGTTATTGTGCACTTGTATGTATCATGTTTGATGATGCATGCTAACTTGAGTTTGTGTAAAGATTAAACCATGGTTATTCAAATGGTTAGGGTTTTGTTTTTCAAATCTATTTATTTATTTTCTTTTTGGAAAAAGAAATGAGAAGAATGGTGGCTTTATTTGTTTTGTAGTTGAAGATTCTTGAACCTTTGACTTTGTCCACCATTCTTATCTCATGCTTAACCTAACCATTTGTTTTAACCCTAGTTCACTCTCTACAACTAACCATGGTCATGTTATGATAAGAATGAGTTTCTTTTCTGATTAAACTAATTCTTTTCATAACTATTTCCTTCTTCTTCTTCCTTGAACTTGAAGAAGAAAGCTTACCTCATCAATGGTGATTGATGAATTAGAGTGAGAAATCCAATTCTAAAGTTAACCCAACTCCTATTTCTTCATCCTCTACCTCTTGCCAAGTAGTAGAGTGTGTTTCCTTCACAAGTTTCATGACTTGGTGAAGGTGGAGCTTGATTCATCGATGCCTCGACGTAGATCATCTTCGGCATGGACATCGACGACCTAGCTTGCCCATTCTCCGACGAAGCCGATCCTAGAGCCCGGATTTGACTTGGACAGCGGAGACGACCTCGTTGCGGAGCCGTGGAGGTGGAGGACCGGATCTACAAAGGTTGTATTTCCGTATTCCCAATAGTTATTTGTTAACTAGTTCTTGTTCGCCTAGACATCTAGTTATCGATCCGTAGTTTAGGGTTTGTAGGCACCATAATTTTTGAAATTGCCATGGTTGATGGCTTGGGAGACCTCACTAGCGTGCCTAGGAACCCTACACCCAGCACCGTCCCTCGCGCTGACACTCCATCTGAAGAGCCCCCTATCGCCCTATCCACTGCCCGCAGAGAGGTGGCGCGCGTAGTTCGAAGCGCAAACGGTAAATCCGCTTCAGGTAATATTTCTCTCAGAGTTTTCGTTACAAGGATTTTAATGCCATTGGTCCTTATATTTCTTATCTTGCAGGGCCAAGTCCGATCGAGGGAGAGGCGGAAACCGTTGATCCCAAGGAGACAGAGGAGGCAGCTCCTACCGAGCCTGAGCCGACGGTGGGCAACGTCGCCGAGGCTTCGGGGCCCGAGATGGAGGTTGAGGGGTCTGCAGCTGAGAGGGTCATTGATGCCCAGCCTGAAGTGGCGGCAGATGAAATGATCATTACAACTGAACCGAGGGTGTTGGCGGACGAGGCGCTTGAGGCCGGCGACCTCGTGGTGACGGTGGATGAGCCGATGGAGATGGCAGAGCCCGAAGAAGTAGCGGGTGAGATGGGTACGGCTCTTGGGGAAGAGTCAGCCGCTTCCTTCCAAGAATCCGGCAACGCTCCAATCATTGCCCTCCCTGCTTACGATCTCCTGTCGTCTCCTGGTCGCGCTAGCATGACGACGGCCCCCATTGAGTCAGGCGATGAGGCCACAGGCGGTGGTCTCATGTCGATAGAGGAGGGAATCGCCTCCGTTTCAGCTGGGAGCTCCTCAGGTAAACCCCAAGTTGCTGTTTTTCGTTACTTTGCTTTACAATCTTTCTGACAAATTTACCTTTTTGTAAACGCAGGTGCAGCCAGCGCCGATGCCCCACTGCTCGAGGGAGCACCTTCAACGACTGCCTTGGCGGTGGTCACCTCTCGACCCTCTCTTATACCCTCAAAGATGTTGGAAGGTATGGGTTTGCAACTTATTAATCTTATCTTCCAGACGCATAATTTGTGTACTAAAGTTATACTGTTGTGTCTTTCAGGAGTGCTTTTTGACCATCTTTATCAAGTGTTGCTCCCACACTTCTCCTTCCCATCTGAATTCGCTTACCCCTTTGGTAGCGCTGGTGAGTACCGTTCCCGATTGATATCTTTGTTTTTTTTTTAGTGGTAGAATTATTTATAACTCTCTCTTGTCCTGACCGAAGTGTTACAAATCGAAGGGGGAGAAGAAAGATCGGTTGCGCCACCGGCCTTTCCGGCCTTACCACCTGCTTCAACCGGTATAGTAAACTATCTTATCAATGACTTTCTCCGCATCTATTGAATCATCATCTAATCACATTTTGTCCTTTTCAGCTATCGTTCCAGTCTCGGTGCCTTTCGAGTCTCGCATTACAATACCGGACGGCCCTTCCCAGAGACGTCCGTCTTCAAAAGGTGCATCGAATAGTCTGCGCATGCTGAGCGACTACATCGAGGAACTCGACGTCGAGGCTCCTACATCTGCTGAGGACTTCGCTACGACGGTTAACCCGATGTTGTTGATATTTACCACCTTCCATGACGAGGGCATTGTCACCTCTTGGGTTAACTATTGTCAGGAGATTGAGGCTCGCCTTCATCAGCTGGAGTCGATGCGCCTATCCCCTGAGACTTTGGCCGTGAGCACTCAACGGGGAGCATGGCTCGAGCAAAGCACTTCTCATTTCCGTCATTTGGAACAAGAAGCAGCTTTGAGGCTAAAGGAGTGCCAAGAATTTTCAAGCGAAACTGCTCGCCTGCGTGCTGAAGTTGAGGCAAATGCTGCTGAGGTAAAGGCCGTCTTCGAGGGCCTTCTGGAGCGCATATCAAATGGGCTGAGACTGAAGCGGGCACTTGATGTCGCCGAGCATGACACTCCAGGCCGTGAAGCTGCTCATCAGGCCGTCAGGGATCAGCTTGCATCTGTCGCACAGTAACGGGCCCAAGTAGAGACGGAGTTGGCAGTGGTGGCCAATCAGGAAAAGGCATGGAAGGAAGTGTACGAACAACTGATAAAGCTACTTAAGACGCTTCATTCCCAAAGCCGCCTTTGTATCGTTTGTACTTATAAATAAATAAATAAAATGTATATATATATTTTTCATCCTTTAGCACAATGTATCCTGTATTCAATCAAGTTTATGAATAAAAGATACACATTTTCTGTAATGTCTTGTGTCATTTTTCCGCCTTTTCTTTCTTTCATTATCAGCACGCCACCTTAGTAAACATGGTCAACAGATAATAGAGCATGCATCTTGACTTTCTTAAGAATCAGCGATGGCTTAGGCCGCAGGTTCAGATCTGCTGCCTAAGACTTTTCAACTTTATGAGCCGTGAGGGTCTCGTAGAGATTTTTCTCCCTACGGATCGAGAGGATCTCGTAGGTGGGTTTTTCTCCTTAGGAATCGTGAGAATTCCTAAGTGCGATTTTCTCTTATAAGTCGTAAGGATCCTATAAGAGAATTTTTCCCTCTTACGAGTCAAGAGGACCCGTAAGCGGTTGTTTCCCTCCTTGTCGAGATTCGACTTTTGGAGAGTGAGACCCATGAATAGTATGCAAGAGACCTTTTTGGATCGACTTGCAGGGTCCCATTGTTCAGGAAGCAAGTTTTTTAGTCCCTGCTGCCTTTGACTTCATTTGCAGTTTGAGACGAATCGGGAATTTTCTCGTGGAGACGCTGGTTTCTCTGCAAGCCGACGCGGATCAGGAGGCTCTCGTCAAGGAGTGTTTGTATCCGTGAGTCGAGGAATTTGCTAGGGATTATTTTTTTCCCACACGCCAAGGATTATTTGTTTCCTTGGAGTTTGAAACGAGTCGAGAATTTCCCACGGAGGCACTGGTGGCTCTGCGAGTCGACGCGGATCAGGAGGCTCTCGTCAAGGAGTGTTTGTATCCGTGAGTCGAGGAGTTTGCTAGGGATTATTTGTTTCCCAAGCGCCAAGGATTATCTGTTTCCTTGGGGTTTGAAACGAGTCGAGAATTTCCCACGGAGGCACTGGTGGCTCTGCGAGTCGACGCGGATCAGGAGGCTCTCGTCAAGGAGTGTTTGTATCCGTGAGTCGAGGAATTTGCTAGGGATTATTTGTTTCCCAAGCGCCAAGGATTATTTGTTTCCTTGGGGTTTGAAACGAGTCGAGGATTTCCTACGGAGGCACTGGTGGCTCTGCGAGTCGACGCGGATCAGGAGGCTCTCGTTAAGGAGTGTTTGTATCCGTGAGTCGAGGAGTTTGCTGGGGATTATTTGTTTCCCAAGCGCCAAGGATTATTTGTTTCCTTGGGGTTTGAAACGAGTCGAGAATTTCCTACGGAGGCACTGGTGGCTCTGCGAGTCGACACGGATCAGGAGGCTCTCGTCAAGGAGTGTTTGTATCCGTGAGTCGAGGTAGCTGCTGAAGACACTGGTTTCTTCAGAGTTGGACTGAACCGTCGAGATTTGGCTTCGTCTTTTGGCGGAGCTTGTTGGGAAAGTACGGTTCCCTTTTTGTTTACACCCTTGGATCGTATACAGGGATCGATGTGATCTTAACTGTAGGGCCAAAGTTTTATCATCTTCCTTTTTTTTGTTTTATTTCCGCGATGCTCTATCATTTCAGCTTTTATATCGCGAAGGTCGCGATTGCCCAATCATTTCGGCTATTTTTCGCGGTGCCCAATTATTTCGGCTATTTATTTTATTTTTACTCGCTGCTTTTTATTGCGAGTTGCCCAATCATTTCGGCTATTTTGCATGCATACCTTTTTACTTGCTACTTTTTATTGCAAGTTGCCCAATCATTTCGGCTATTTTGTATGCATGTGCGGCTTACTGGCTTTCCGCCGTAAACCTGGAATTAGACACCGATTTCGGCATCAGCACCGCTACAACTGGGATATTGCCAGGAGAGAATCATCATCTGCCTCTGTCGATGTTGAACAAAGGTGGCTTAGCGACCAGGGTTAGGGTCCTGTCGTCTAAGGCTTTTAACTTCATGAGCCGTAAGGGTCTCACAAAGGTATTTCTCCCTACAAGTCGTGAGGATCTTGTAGGTGTATTTTCTCCTTAGGAATCGTGAGGATTCCTAAGTGTATGTTCCTCTGTAAGTCGTAAGGATCCTACAAGAGGGTTTTCTCCTTGTAAGTCGAGAGGACTTATAAGGGTTGTTTACCATGCGAACATATCCCCAATCTCGGATGAGACTTGATTAGGGAAATGTTTATTCGCGCCCGTGGATTGTATACAAGGGTCAGTATTGAGCCGCTTGTAGGGCAATATCGAAAGTTGTGGGGGTTGCTTAAGCATAGGTTTAGGTCTCTGTAACTCAAGACTTTCAACTCTTATGAGCCGTGAGGGTCCCATAAAAGAGTTCTCCTTACGAGTCGTGAGGATCTCGCAAGTGTATTTTCTCCTTAGGAATCGTGGGGATCCCTAAGTGTGTTGCTCCCTTGTGAGTCGTAAGGATCTCACGCGGGTGGTTTCTCCCTACAAGGTCGAGAGGATCTTGTAAGTGTTCTTTAACGAGGTTGCGCCCTTTCAGGTTTTCACAAACACTCGCCGGTAGCCCTGCTGTTTTTACTCACGGAGCCCTTTCGGGTTTTCATCCGTGCCCTTTTTGCTTATGGACATACCGTCTTTATTTATTATATTTTTTTTATTTGTATATTTTTTTTATTCATCTCGTCAGCCTGAGGATGCTGCGGTATTAGTTTAAGGACGTTTCGGTCCGCTATTAGTTTAAGGACATTTCGGTCCAACATGGAGAAGGCCGTCTACTGCTTATAAAGCTTGAGCTTAGGAAGATAGCGAGCGGACATAGTCGTCGTCATCTATCATTGATCTAGGCTGTGGCTCATTAAGCGTAGTATCTCTTTAGGAAGCGACCGTTTATTGGCCTGAAAGGCCTTTCACCATGCATGTTCATGAGTAGATAGGCCCCACCCTGGTAGACCTTATCTATGATGTATGGGCCTTCATAGTTTGGCTCGAATTTTCCTCGCTTGGCGCGATTGGGAATCATAGGCCTTTTGACCACTAGCACAAGTTCGCCTTGGCGGAATGTCCTCGGTCGGGTCAATCTTTCATATGAGCACGTCATCTTTGCTTTATAAGCTTCCAGATTTTGCTGTGCTATGAGCCGGGTTTCATCAAGGGCGTCAAGCTCCTCAAGCCGAAGGTGAGAATTTTCTTCGTCTGCTAGCTCGTAGTGGACTGCCACTCGTAGAGAGGGTAATTCTATCTTGAGAGGGAGTACTGCTTCCGTACCGAATACCAACGCATATGGCGTTGCGTTCGTGGCCGTTTTAAACGTAGTTTGATATGCCCAGAGAGTTTCTTGCAGTCTTTCATGCCAGTCTTTCTTATTTCGTGACACCGTTTTCTTCATGATCTTCGTCAAGGTCTTGTTGAAGGCTTCAGCTAGACCGTTAGCTCGCGGATTATAAACTGAGGAATATCTCCAGTCTATATTATGCTGTTGCGCGAAGCGACTGATTTTGTGGCTTCTGTAGGCTGGCCCGTTATCGGAGATGATTCGTCTTGGCGTTCCAAACCGATATATGACATGCGTCATGAAGAAATGGAGGATACTCTCCGTCTTTACTTCCCTCAGCGGTACCTCTTCTGCCCACTTAGAGAAGTAGTCAGTCGTCGCTAGGATGAAACGATGTCCTCTAGACGATGCTGGTTCGATGGGGCCGACTATATCAGTCCCCCACATTTCGAATGGCTAGCTAACCACCGTTGGATGTAGTGGATTCGGATGCTGATGGATGAAGTCCCCATGAATTTGGCATAAATGGCATTGCTTCGCATATTCGAGGCAGTCCTGGATCATTGTGGGCCAATAGTAGCCCATCCGTTTGATCTTCAACTTCATCTTTGGGCCCGCTTGGTGAGAACCGCAGAGTCCGTCGTGAACTTCCTGGATGACTCTTTTCGCTTCGTCAGGTCCTAGACATCTCAGCCACAGAGAATCAAACGACCTCTTGTACAGAGTATCATTGACAAAGGCGAAAGACAGAGCTAGTTTTATAAGCCGATGTCTTGTGGACGCTTCTTCAGGCATTCGGTGGGACCTAAAGTAGTCTATGAAGACTTCTCTCCAATCCTCGGCCTTTTCCCGGTCTTTTACTTACAGGGTCGTTTGCTCAGTCGCTCCCTTCTCTTCGGATGATTCTGGAGATATTTCTGCTGGGGCAAGCACTTGACGGCTTTGTACCATGATTCTAACGTCATCGAGATTCTCGTCAGCCAGTTCTTTAGCAAGTTTGGCCAATGCGTCTGCTTTGCTGTTTTCCGCGCGCGGTATGTTCTCCAAAGTATAAGAGGGAATTTGGGTCAACAATTGTTGCACCTTTTCGCCGTACCTCACCAACTCCGGTTTGCACGTTTGGTAGTCGTCGTTTACTTGACTAACGGCCAGCTGGGAGTCTCCGTATATGAGGAGGTTTTCAATTCCCATGTCGATGGCGATCTCGAGGCCTGCTATCAGAGCTTCGTATTCGGCTTCATTGTTTGTCCTCGGCTCTGTTAGGGAGAAAGCAAAGCGCATTATCCCTCCTTGTGGAGTTATAAAGATGAGCCCTACGCCCGATTTGATTATAGGGGTGCTTTGTTTGCGCTTCTTCATGGAAGATGCGCCATCGAAATAAAGCTCCCATCGAGTCTCATCACCGTCGACCGCATCAAACGCATGTTCGTCTGGAAGATCGCAGTTTAAAGGGGAGTCGGCCGGTGTCGGGTGCTCAGGGAGGAAATCAGCGATGGCCTAGCCTTTCACTGCTTTGAGAGGTTGATATGTTATCGAGAACTCCATCAAGAGCAGAGCCCATTTAGCGAGTCGACCTGTCAGTATGGCCTTTGACATTAAATACTTAAGAGGATCCACCTTCGAAATGAGACGGACCTCATGTGCTAATGTGTAATGTCTGAGCTTTATTATCGCAAAGATTAATGCCAGGCAGTGTTTTTCAATGGGGGAGTAGTTGCTTTCTGCCCCCAATAGAACTCGACTTAAGTAGTAGAGTGCTCTTTCTTTCCCTTGGTCATTCTCTTATGCCCATAATGCGCCTAAAGAACCTTCGAGGGCGGTTGTATAAAGAATGAGAGGCTTTCCCTTAACCGGAGCAGCCAACACCGGCGGGTTCTGCAGGTATTGCTTGATCTCGTCTAGCGCGCCTTGGCATTTTTGGTCCCAGATGAACAGGGTTCCCTTCTTCATCAGGTGGCTGTAAGGACGGCACTTGCCAGAGAGGTTGGCTATAAATCGCCGAATATATGCGAGCTTTCCTTGGAGAGATCGCAACTATTTGAGAGTCCTCGGCGGAGGCATTTCCATGATCGCCTTGATCTTGGACGGATCTATTTCGATACCCCGGTGTCGGACGATGAATCCTAAAAATTTGCCCGAGGAAACTCCGAATGCACACTTAAGAGGGTTCATCTTCAAGTTGTATTGTCGAAGGCGTTGAAATACGGTCTTCAAATGTTCGAGATGTTCCTCATATGATTTGCTTTTAACCACGAGATCGTCAATATAGCATTCGACGATTTCGTGTATAAGGTCATCAAAGATCTTCGTCATGGCCCTCTGATAAGTAGCACCGGCGTTCTTTAAACCGAAGGGCATCACTTTATAACAGAATATACCTAGAGGGGTCCTGAAGGCCGTGTGCTTCTGATCTTCGGGATGCATCTTTATCTGATTATACCCTGACGAGCCGTCCATAAAGGAGAAAACCTCATAAGTGGACATGTTGTCTATCATCAGTTCGGTGACTGGCACCGGGAAATCATCCTTCGGGCAGGCTTTGTTGAGATCCCGGAAGTCCACACATATGCGCACCGTCCCATTTTCTTCATCACCGGGACGATGTTAGCGATCCATTCAGGATATTGAACCTCCTGAATAAAGCCAGAGTCGATTAACTTTTTGACCTCAGCGTTGATGCTCATCTCAAGCTCGAGTCGCATTCTTCTCGGCGCATGTTTTACTGGTTTGACGTCCGGAGATATTGCCAACCTATGCACAGCAATTTCTGGATCTAGTCCCGGCAGTTCGGAATAGTTCCATGCGAAGCAATCTTTGTGCTGTACAAGGACGTCTTTTAAAGCAGTCACCCTTTCTTCAGATAGCAGCTCACTGACAAACGTCGGCCGTAGGTCATCAGCTGTCCCCAACTCGATTTTCTTGAGATTATCTGCGGTGGTATGTATTCCATCCTCCAATTCTTTCGGAGCTAGCGGAAATTCTGAGATCATCTCCTCATTGCTGTTTTCGAAGCACCAGGGAAGGCTGTCCATGTTCTCGGGCTCTTCTTTTGATATTGTTATCATGTGACAAGTGTGAATCCGCTTCCAATCCCAATGTGGAGTTGGTTCTGTTCTTATGACTTTGGGTTCGTGCTTCTGTGGCGGCTCTACCCTCCAGTTGTCGGACAGAGCGAATTTGCCGAGCTGATACTGATCTTCAACCCAATTCTTGAAGGTGAAGCAGTCTTCGAGAGGGTGCCCTATTACTCGATGGTAAGAGCAATAGTTTGGGTCAGAGACTTCGCTTGCTTGTTCGGGGTGCTTGGATTCCGGCAGTGTGAGCATCTGATGTTTTAGAGCAAGCTCAAGTATCTTCTTCGTCTTGTCCCGAGGAAACGAGTATGCTTGACCCAATTTCTTCATGAAGGACAGATCAATAACGCTCAACTCCCGTTTGCGTGGCTTCTTAGCCCCGCTTTATTGCTGCTGAGTGTCTTTTTGGCCTTTCGATTTGTTTCCGCCTCTGCGTCGAGCCTTTTTTATAACAGGTTGGAAAGGGGCGGCACTTTCATCTTTGACGGCCTGTTGAAGGAGGCGTTGCGTTTTGGCCTTCTCGTAGATGGTCATCTCGCGGTTGTGATCATCTCGGACTTTTTGACCGGCTTTCTTTATAAGTTTGTCCATTTGTTCCTCGAACGACGGACTGGGCTCCTGTGCATCTGGAATTTTCACTGGCTTAGGATTAGCGTCCTCCCATTGAGCATCCGCTTCTTCATCAAGGCCATACACGACGTAACAGCCGGGTAGTAACTCTCGTTTCTTTGACCGGATGTATCCAATCCCTTTTGTTTTCATTCTCCCGTTAGGCAATTTGCGTTGAGTCCCGGGGATGTTCCAGACCCTGTCATAGAATTTGGCCTTTCTAACGGTCTGTTTGAAGGGTATCCCCTGGCGTTTTAGCAGCTTTTTCAAACCTTCCGTATAATATCTGGGGAGACGGATAGGCTGAAGCCTGTCCAATGTAGGATCCGCCCCGTGCCAGACTTCTTTCTCCCCTTTGTTTTCTTCAGAGCGGTAAAATAGAATTGCTTTTTCGCTTTCTCGTTTGTGAGGGATATAGAATGTCCGTAGCTCTTCTACACTATAGATATTAAGTGCATCCAGTTCTTTATGATGTTCAGGCGGCACCATGGCGACTTGTAGACTTTGCTCTTCGTCAGCGGACATTTGTATTAAAGGTCGAGCAGAGAATACGGCATGGACTTCATCTTCCGAGTCGCTGCCAAAGATCAATGTAGGAGCCGATGGTCCCGGCTTGTTGTGTTGGGGCGGATCTGAATAAACTATCTCCTCTTCCTCCTCAGTATCACTGCCGAAGACAGGGATGGTAGCGTTAGTTTTATTCTCCGGCTTGTGACACTTCTCTGTGTCTTCGAAATCCGGTAAGAAGTATTTGGCATCTTCATATTTGCGGACCTCGTTCACAGAGAACGGGTTGAGTTCTCCCGTCACGGTATACTCGAAACCATCCTTAAAACACTTCATACACTGATGTTGTGTAGAAGGGATGATATTGTACTCGTGTAACCATGGTCGGCCGAGCAAAGCGTTGTAGCATGTCTTGGCGTCTATGACGTGGAACTTAATGTCCGTGACGAGTAGCCCGAAGCGTAGCGTCAGTATCACAGATCCAAGAGTCTTTGACGATTGGGAGTCGAACCCGGAGATGGTGATCTTGTCCCGAGCAAGGTGCTGGACGCTCATGCAGATTTCTTTTAACACCCACACATTGAGGAGATTAACGGAGGATCCATTGTCGATCAGGATTTTGCCTATCTTTATATCATGGCAATATCCCGAGACATAGAGAGGGCGATTGTGTTCGCACGTCCCAAGTAGAAGATCTTCATCGCCAAAAGTGACATCGGCCGTGTGCACTTCCTCCAATTCATCCTTCATCTTTTCCTCGGCCAGGCATGCTTGGAATTGTTCTGGGTCTTAAGCGCCTTAATCAACGAATCTCTCGCCTCTTTTGATAGCAAAAGGGCGTCAAGAATGCAGAGCTATGAGGGCAGCTTCCTCATATGTGCTAAGACGTTGTAATCCACCTTATTCTTCTTTGGTGGGTCTTTGGCAGCTAGCTCTTCCACCACTTGGTCATCTAAGACGATATCTTCAATGGCCTTTTCTTTCCCTTTATTTTTTTTGTTCGAGGGTCCGAGGTTCTTTTCGGGTAGCGTGCGATTACGTAGCCGGATATTTTCGCAAACCTTCGGTTCTTCTTCTTTTCTCGAGGCGGGCTCTTTAAAGAGAGGGGCAAGTTCTAGCTCTTCATCAGAATCACTCCCGAATGTAGGCACTTGTGATCTACCGGTGTTAATCATGCAACAATCGCCAGCAGTTCTTTTAAGCCCTTCAGTCGTATTTCTTTGCTCCCGACGAGTTTTACGTTTTTCCCGTTTAAAGTGTTGTCGATGAGCAACGTATCCTTACCACCATCTATCAAAAGCTTTGCACTCTTGAGTGGGGTGCGAAATCTTTTGATGATAGAAGCAATAAGACGGGTGCATTTTCGCTTCACCGGTAATTTCTTCTTCGGAGGATGGTAGCTTCATGCCCATTGATATGGCCTTAGCAAACTTCTTCCTCATCTTGAATTGGTTTTTGTCGGTAGCGGAGGTGTTTAGATCCAACGGGATCGTCTCAGCTCCTTCATCAAGTCGCTGGCGTTTGGCCCCTTCAAATAGAGCCGCCTCGCGCTCCCGATCAGCTTTAATTTTCAACCGAGCTTCATTAAGGAATGCGTCGATTACTTCATCTGGTGGCCCCAGGACTTTTGGTTCAGGATCTGCCCTCAGCTTTTCAGTGCAAGGAGTCTCCTCCTCGTTTGTGGCCAAATGGGAAATCATATGACAGCTCGCCACATATTCCTTAGATTCATCCGATGAACTCCCTTCCTCATCTTCTTCTTGAAAAACGTGATTGAGGAATTCTTGGAGCGTAATGGGAGTCCGTACCTTTTGATTGTATTCCTCCAGCGCGTCAATTTGTTTTTGCAGGTCCGTGTGCTTGTCGCCAGGTTTCATGGGCTTCTTAGATTTCTTCTTCTTCTTTTTCGAAGGTTTTGACGGCTGGCTGCAAGTGCTTGAACCACCACCATCGGTCTTTGGAGTTGGACGTGGCTTCAGCATCCCTTCAATGACCTGCGGTTCCAATGGATTCTTCCACTTGATCGCTGAACATGTCTGAAGATCGTTTAGCATCCTCTTTGTCTTGGCTGATAATACAACCTTCCAAGGAGCTTCTTCAATGACGGAGCATGTTGCCCCCGGCGTATTCGTTCCCTTAGAGGTGTGGGGCTGCGGGGGATTCACTTTCCATTTGTCAGATAACGCGAACTTGCCCTGTCGGTACTGGTTTTCAAGCCAATTCTTGAAAACGTAGCAATCTTCGATCGGATGGCCTAGTACTCGATGATAAGGACAGTAGTTGGGCTCGTTGACGTCATTTGGTTGCAATGGACATTTTGGATCCGGCAGATTTATGAGTCTGTTGCGCAACGCCAGCTCGAATAATCTCCTCGTTTTATCACAGGGAAAGGAATAAGGACGTCACATCCTATCCTCAAGGGGCACGTAGGGGCGTATATTACTTTGACGAGCAACCGGCTTCGATTCGCTCGGTTGTTGTTGAGCATTAGCGACGACGATTGCTTTTCCTTTCCCTTTGTCATTTCGGGAGTCCGGCCTTGGAAGAGGAGGTTTATGGCCCATTTGATCCATTTGCGCTAGTTTGTCAATCAAGGCCTGGAAGGTAGTTGGCTTGAAAAACATCATAAATTTGAGATGGTTGCTTGCGGATCAAGGGTTCCCACAAACATACCCACCGCGGGAGCTTCTTTAATGCGCTGCTCACACTTCGACCATAAGTTCCGCCATCGTATAGCGTACTGAACCCATGTCTCGCCGTATTTTACCCTGGCATTAATCAGTGCTGTCATCGGGGTACGTTCACTGGCGCTTGCAAAACGCTGAGTAAACAACAGCTCCATTTCCGCGAAGGTTTTAATAGAGTCGTTCGGGAGCTCAGAGTACCATTCGAACGCCGTATCTGATAAGGTTCCAACAAACTGGCGAAGCAACAGCTTGTCATCACCGCCGGTGTTGCCACAGAGTGCCCTGAACTGGGCAACATGCTGATGAGGATTGCCCGTCCCTTTGTAGACATGGAACTTGGGAATTGTGTAACCGGGTGAGTACTTGATTTGATCGTACCAACTTGGATATGGCCGCCCCGTTTTTACGACCTGACCGGCCGCTTCGGTCGCATGATGAACCCGTATTTGCTGGCGATGTACTCATCCAAATCAGTTTTGGAGATTGTATCTTCTTTAGCTGCTGACAGAGCTGGCGGAGGATTCGACGTCTCTCCCCTATCGTCTTCAAGGATGATCGTGGGATCTTCAGCAGGTGGATCTTGTTGAATCATCATACCCACCATATCCTGGAACATGAGGGCCATTTTCTTTATGTTGGCTGCCTGTTCCGCAGCTTCTTTATCCTTTTTCTCCAGTATGCGACGAAGGAATTCAGCGTCAGTTTCTTGTTCTTGACGCTCGTCCGAGGATGTTTCAGGGGTTTCTTTTGGCCCTGTAAGTGCGGCCATAGCGTTCATCATCTCTTGGAGTTTCTGCTGCTGCTCCTGAGCCTTGGTCACTGACCTCGTATGCGGTCTATGACCTGTTGATATGCGGCTGTCCTCTTTACCAGACGCCATACAGAAGGTATGAACCACAATGCCCCCAGACCTAGGGCGTTTGGGTTCACCTCCTTTGGTATTTACTGCAGGTGTTGGCACTTTCTCCGGCCTTCTTCTTTTATGGGTCGTAGAAGTTGAGGGGGACGTTGCTTTGGGCACCCAAGCGGTCGTCGCCTTTCGTTGCTTAACCAGAGAATTTTCTTCCTGCCGACCTTTTGACTTCTTGTGCTGGCGAGAGGAGTTAGGATCAATGACAGATTTTCGGGCTCGTCGCCATGTCTTATAGATCCTAAAGGACAGCGATTGAAGAGGCTGCTCCGGCATTTCTGCTTCCACGGCGGTTTCTACCGGCAGAGGAGATCTTTTAAGGACCGCAGTTGGCGAGTTTTTGCGTACCCTATTCAACAGCTCAAAGCTGTTCCCGGTTGGAACAGCAGCGTTAACTTCCACCGTCGGAGTTGGCGGAGTCATCCCAGAAGGGGAGTTGCCCCCGGCCCTCCTTATCCAGCGCCAGTGGCGTCGTCGGGCGCGATGAGTCGTCGGTATTGGCTCAGAGACAGAAACAGCTTCTTCTTGCCCCCTGCTTAGGTGTGGGGTGGTTGCCGGTGTCAGCCTGTTGAAGACTGATGTCTTTTGAGCCGCAAGAGCAGGAGTAGGAATGGGGACGGTCAACCTTGCAAAGACCGATCTCTTTGCAGGAGAAGCCGCCTTGACGACTTCAGGAGCAGGTTTGGCTACTCTTTTTGGAATAACCCTTTCCGGGACTGCAAGCTTCATTGTGGGCTCACAGGATTTTTGGCCCAGTCTGGAGAAGACCGAGGCACCGGTGTTGGGCGACCCGTTGAGAGGGGCCGCAGTAACTGAAAGTCGATCGAAGACCGACTTCTTAGAAGCTTCTTGTATGGGCACGGGGGTGCTGAAGTTTGTTGGCGGAAGCATAGTTCCGAAAAACAGCCCCGTGGTGGCTTGAGTAATCTGCTCCACGGGCATGGTGAACAAAGAGGCCGCTTGGGGCCCGTAGGTTATGCCCCCAGTTGAGGCCGGACGCGAGCTGCAGCTGCAGTTGGAGCACTTCGAACAAGTTGAGGCCATCGATGCTTGACTTCTCTTCTGCACCGAGCAAGAGACCAAATCTTAGTAAACTTGAAATCCAAAGGCAACCGTTAACAAACCGCGATTGGTTCACGAAGACGACACACGAAGTGTGGAGTGGAAAGAGGAAAAGGTCCCACCGGGCGTGCCAGAATCTGTTCCCCTCCGAAAGACGGCGCACAAGATTGCGATGTCCTGACGCTGAGATTCGGGGCAGATGCTATTTGGTTTTATCCGTCCACCTCTCCGAAGATGCCAAGTTGATTTATGGCACCGTGTATCGGAGGTTTAGACGGATGCGGCCGATGTAGCAAACTTCGTCAGATTCCCCCTCGCTTGAGGGGTTTTTGATTGTGGGGACGCTCTTCCCTGCAGGCGCAAGCCCCTGCAGTTAACTACGCTACCGCATCGCGGTAACAACTTTCTCCTTCTCCAGAATTTCACTTCGTGTCGTGTGTGTTTGTTTTGTTTGTGGTTGCCCGTTGATTGTATACGGAGACTGAGTAATGCCGTCGCCCGTAGGACGTGGATTAGTCCAAATCCGTATTTACTTAGATTTGGGTTTGGTGTTTTGGTTTGAGGATACGTTGGCCATATTTGAGGCTAAGATCAACTCAAACGTTTGTTAAGGATACGTTAGTCCAATTTGAGACTAAGATCGACTTAACTGGATCGTTTAGATCCGACAAAAGAGCATTTGGGCTCTATTGTTCCAGTTTAGGGACATAGGGGTCCATTACATGTATGGCCGTCGGGACCTATCACCTCTCTGACGACGTTGAAGGATTACAACGACAGATGTCAGAGGAGTTCAGAGATGTACCCTTGAGCCAAAGTTGATTGGGGGATCTAGAGTCCAATTTGAGACTAAAGTCTGTTTGAAGGTTTAAGGATGCGTTAGCCATATTTGAGGCTAAGATCAACTTAAACGGGATCGTTTAGATCCGACAAAAGAGCATATGGGGGCTCTATTGTTCCAGTTTAGGGACATAGTGGTCCATTGCCAGTTTAAGAACATGGTGGTCCAAGTTCCAGTTTAGGGACGTGGTGGTCCAAGTTCCAGTTTAGGGACGTGGTGGTCCAATATTAGTTTAAGGACATTTCGGTCCGATATTAGTTTAAGGACGTTTCGGTCCACGAGTTTAAGGACCCCGCAGTCATATACGTGTGGTCGTTGGGACCCGTCACCTCTCTGACGTCGTTGAAGGATTACAACGACAGGTGTCAGAGAAGTTCGGAGATGTACCCTTGAACCGATAGTAAATTGATTTAAGAGAGCAATCTTGCTCAGTCAATTTAATTTAAGGACTTACGGCCAAAATTGGGCTAAGTCCAGTTTCAACATCTTTTGTCTTTGGCCTGTGCTAGGGCTTTGCCCCTTTTTAGTAATGCACTGCATTATTCTTGTTTTGGTTGGGCTCTGCCCTTTTATAAATGATGCAAAGCATCTGTTTTGTTTGGGCTCTGCCCCTTTTTTTAAAATGCATAGCATTTTTTTTATTAGGCCTGTTAGGCCTTTTAATTGGGCTCTGTCCCTTTTCTTTAATAATGTAGAGCATTAAATACTCTGACAGTGCCCCACGTGGCTTGTCAGGCGTTTTGCGCCAAGTAATGAGCGCAAACTCATATGGTGGTGACACGTGTCACGCTCTAGTAAGCGCAAGCGCAACAGCGCAGTGCGCTGCGCTGTTGCGCTGCTGACACGTGGCGCGCTCTGGTGAGTTGCGCCAATTCCAGAGAGCAAAGCTCTATTTTAAGAGCGCGTAGCGCAAGTTGTTCTGTAGCTGACACGTGGCGCTCTCTCAAGAGCGCAACAACGCAGTTTGGAAGTGCAAAGCACTAAGAATCTTTTAGATTCAAGAACGGAAGTGCAAAGCACTATTTGATTTCTTGATCTAATTTAGATCAAAGAAAAATAAGTTTTTTCTTTTTGTTTCAAGAACCAGAGGTTCATAAAAGTGCAAAGCACTATACTTTTTTTTATTTTGTTGTTTTCTTGTTTTTTAAAGAACCAGTGGTTCATAAGAAGTGCAAAGCACTGTTTATTATGTAAAGAACATTGATCTGGTTTTTAGATCGATAATTTATTAAAAGAGATTTCTTTTCTCTCGTGAAGGTTTTTACCTTTTTCTTTGAAATTTTCTCAGATTTCTCTCTCTATTTGAGGCTCTTGAGTTTTTTCAAAAAAAAATGTTGATGCCTTTGAATTGAGGTCTGGGGTCTCTTTTATAGTGCTCATAAATTAGTTAATTTTGTTGAAGAGATCTTTCTCTGAGTGATTTGGGGAGTTTTCCCCACCGTTGGATCTTTGATCCAAGGGCTTCTGTTTTACAGAAGAAAATCTTCTTGTTTTAACAAGAACAGAAAGATTTCTTTAAAATCCTTATTCTGTTTTGGCGTAAATGCTCCAGCGCGTGACACGTGTCGCGCAGCGCACAGCGCAGCGCGACTGCGCTAGCGCATCTGCGCTGACACGTGTCGCGCAGCGCGACTGCGCTAGCGCATCTGCGCTGACACGTGTCGCGCAGCGCACAGCGCAGCGCGACTGCGCTAGCGCATCTGCGCTGACACGTGTCACGCAGCGCAGTGCCTGCGCAGCTGAAGCGTTGCTTCCTTTAATTTTGCTTAAAATAGAGCTTTGCTCTGATTGGGCGCGCCTTCTTGGACGCTGCGCTGACGTATCAGCGCCTGACATGTGGCGCGTTGCGCCCGAGATTTGAAGCGTTGCTTCAGAATTTTGAATTTTGAATTTCAACAGAGCTTTGCTCTGATTGGGCGAAACAGAAATATTTTTATAAAAATAAATATACTAACACACTCCAAATACCAGCAGACACCAACCACAAAAACCCCAACCAAAAAAACCCCAACCAACCATTCTCCCATCTGGCCGCAATTTGCGGCCAGAACGAGTTTTTCGGCGGCCTGGGTAGGGGGTTGGGCTCCCGGGTTTAGTGTGTGCACTCCATACATACTGTGTATATCCCAGTAATTACAATTTTATTCTGAAACACCCCGGGTAGTAGCAGTTTCAACAGAACCCAATTTCAAGCTAAAAGTCACACTTTGCACTAAAATGATACTTTAGGGTATTTTTGTGAAATCTGAAATAAACCCAAGTCCAAAACCATACTAATATCATATTACCAAGCTAATCAAGCCATAAAAAGTTAATCTTTATCACAACCTCACTAGATCCCTTAATAAAGCACAAAACATGCATAAAATGTGATATTTTGCTAGAAATTCTTTAAGTTATGAAAAAGAGGTGCTAAGGGTGAGTCAATACCTTCAAAACACCTTAAGAAACACCAAAAATCCTTGCTTTTTCCTCAAGTGTGCAGATCCACCACCAAACACCTCAAAAGCTCATTTTTTTCTATGGTTTGTGAAGGAAAAGTGTTGTTTTGAGTAGGGTTTGAATGGGGGTTTAATGAGGAATGAAAAGAGAAGAGAGAAATGGAGAAAATGGTGTTGTTGCTGCCTTTCTTTCTGCTGGAGCTCAGAAGTGAGGGAAAGACAGAGAAAAGAGAGAGAAGCAATGGTCAAACAAGGTCAAATCCCAAACCTAACCACCATACCTTCATTTCTATTTAAATTTGCATTATAAAAAGGGGTTTTGACTTGTTTAAATGGGTGAGATAAATAAAACCATGCAAGAAAAGAAAAAGGGTTAACATAATACACTTTTAACCAAAGTCACAAAATGTGCTAAGTGTGCATGTGCACACTAACACAATTTCCCATTTAGGGTAAACACAACTAAAATAATTAACAACCCTATAAATATATATATATATATATATATATATATATATATATCCATATAAACACTCCACAACACAAAACCCGCTAGCCAAGAAGGAAAATAAGATATCCATTTTTTTACGAAAAACACGCACACTAGCTAAATAACGAGAAAACATTCTAAACGAATTTCAAGGTGTTACAATCTACCCCCCTTAAAGAAATTCGGTCCCAGAATTTAAAAATCTAACTATACATACCTTCGAAAAGATGGGGATATCTCCTCCTCATCTCGCTCTCGGTCTCCCAAGTGACCTCCTCGCCGCTCTGGCCACGCCAAAGTACCTTGACTGACGGTATGTCCTTCGATCTCAATTTCTTCACTTGTCGATCCAAGATCATCACCGGCTGCTCTGCATAGGAAAGGTCACGCTCAAGCTGGATCGTCGGGTGCTGAATCGCATGCGAAGGATCATGAAGATATCTGCGGAGCATCGAAACGTGAAATACCGGGTGCACGTCTGGAAAACTGGGCGGAAGGGCTAAACGATACGCAACCGCACCAACTCGCTCGAGGATCTCGAAGGGGCCCACATACCTGGGACTAAGCTTCCCCTTCTTCCCAAATCTCATCACACCTTTCATTGGGGAGACCCTCAAGAAAACATGATCACCAACAGAAAACTCAAGTCTGCGCCGACGACGGTCCGCATAAGATCTCTGCCTACTCTGGGATGCTCTCATCCTATCGCGAATCAACTGGATCTTCACGGTCGTCTCCTCAACAATCTGTGGTCCTAAGATGCTGCTCTCACTGAGCTCTGTCCAACAGGTGGGCGACCTGCATCTCCTCCCATAAAGAGCCTCAAACGGTGCCATCTGAATGGTCTGCTGGTAGCTGTTGTTATAGGAGAACTCTACTAAGGGCAAATGATGATCCCAGCTACCTCCGAAGTCTAATACGCACGCTCTGAGCATGTCCTCGAGAGTCTGAATAGTCCGCTCTGACTGTCCGTCGGTCTGCGGATGAAATGCTGTACTGAAACTCAAGCGGGTGCCCAAAGCCTCCTGAAGCCTCTGCCATAGTCGGTTGGTAAACTGGGTGCCTCTGTCGGACACAATACATGTCGGAACTCCGTGTAGTCGTACAATCTCATCAATATAAATCTGGGCATATTGAGCAAATCCGAAAGTCGTCTTCACCGGTAGGAAGTGAGTCGCTTTCGTCAGACGATCTACGATCACCCAGATGGAGTCATACCCTCGACTAGTCCTGGGTAGACCCACAATAAAGTCCATAGAAATATGTTCCCATTTCCACTCCGGAATGGGCAACGGCTGTAGCTCTCCCGCGGGCCTCTGATGCTCAGCCTTGACTTGCTGACAAGTCAGGCATCTCGACACAAAATCTGCAATGTCCCTCTTCATCCCGTCCTACCAGTAAACATCTCTCAAATCGTGGTACATCTTGGTGGAACCTGGATGAATACTATATACCGATCGATGTGCCTCCTCGAGAATCTCACGCCGCAGTCCCTCAGCATCTGGTATGCACAATCTGGTCCCAAATCGTAGTATCCCCTGATCATCGATCATGAACTCGGAAAATCTGCCATGTCCTATCTGCGTCCTGATCTCTGAACAACGGCCATCACTGTGTTGTGCCTCATATATACGGTCAAGCAACTGTGGGCGTGCACGAACATGCGCAATCTGTCCTCCGATCGGCGTAAACTCAAATTGTACCCGGCTGTCGCATAAGATCTGCCAATCTGCCGACGAATGCCTCTGTACTGCGCTCAAACGACATAGACTACCTCCGGGCCTCCTACTCAAAGCATCTGCCACCACATTAGCCCTGCCCGGGTGGTACAAGATCTCGCAGTCGTAGTCCTTCACTAACTCCATCCATCGGCGCTGTCTAAGGTTCAGGTCTCGCTGCTGGAAGATATACTTTAAGCTCTTGTGATCAGTAAATATCTGGCACGACTCTCCATACAAACAATGTCGCCAGATCTTAAGTGCAAAGATCACTGCAGCCATCTCCAAATCGTGAGTGGGGTAGTTCTGTTCATGTTTCTTCAATTGCCGTGAAGCATATGCGATCACCCTATCATGCTGCATCAGAACACACCCTAGCCCCACTAGAGAAGCATCACAATATACCACAAATCCACCTGACCCTGAAGGCAAAGATAATACTGGCGCCGTAGTCAGTAGAGCCCGTAACTGCTGAAAACTGTGCTCACACTCCTCTGCCCAAACGAAAGGAACTCCCTTCCGAGTCAACCCGGTCAAAGGTGTAGCAATGCGAGAGAAATCCTGCACAAATCGCCTGTAGTAGCCGGCCAGCCCTAAAAAGCTGCGAATCTCCGTAACTGATGTGGGTCTGGGCCAACTCCGAACGGCCTCGATCTTCCTTGGGTCTACACATATACCGTCTCGTGAAATCACGTGCCCCAAGAAGTCTACGCTGTCCAGCCAGAAAGCACACTTGGAGAATTTGGCGAAAAGCTGATGCTCCCTCAAGGTCTGCAGTGTAATCCGCAGGTGCTGCTCGTGCTCCTCTCTACTCCGAGAATACACCAGAATATCGTCAATGAATACAATGATGAACAGATCAAGATACGGCCGGAAAATACGGTTCATCAAATCCATGAATGCTGCTGGCGCATTGGTGAGTCCGAACAACATCACCAAAAACTCGTAATGGTCGTAGCGCGTGCGGAAAGCTGTCCTAGGAATGTCCTCCTGTCGAACCCGCAGCTGATGATATCGCAAATCGATCCTCGAAAAGTATCCTGCCCCCTGAAGCTGGTCGAACAAATCGTCGATACGCGGCAAAGGATATCTGTTCCGCACTGTAACCCTGTTCAGCTGGCGATAGTCGATACACAGACGCAAACTGCCATCCTTCTTCTTGACGAACAGGACTGGAGCACCCCAAGGAGAAACACTGGGTCGAATAAGTCCCTTGTCCAGCAAATCTTGCAACTGACCCTTCAATTCTCGAAGTTCCGCCGGGGCCATCCGATAAGGCGGTATAGAAATAGGCCCCGCGCCAGGAACCAAATCAATACAGAAAGAAATGTCGCGCTCGGGCGGTAGCCCAAGAAGCTCGTCAGGGAACACATCAGGGAACTCGCTAACAACCGGAACCTGATCCAGAGGAATCTCTGTAGCTCTAGTATCACAAACATAGGCGAGAAATCCCTGGCATCCCTTCCTCAAAAGCTGTCCAGCGCGAAAAGAAGAAATCACACAGTGTGGGGCGGCACCACGGTCCCCCAACACAACAAAAACCGACTCGCCGGGAAAACAAAATCTAACTGTCTTCTCACGGCAGTCCACAGAAGTATAGCACGTGGCTAACCAATCCATACCCAAAAGAACGTCGAAGTCCAACATCTCGAGAAGGATCAAATCGACAGGCAGCTCTCTCTCGCCAATACAGACGGTACAGGATCGGAACACGTGCCTAGCAACAAACGACTCTCCCACAGGAGTAGTCACAACAAGCGGCTGATCAAGCAAACCGGACTCTCTACCCAAACTCGGCACGAAGTGTGTAGATACGTACGAGTGCGTGGATCCGGGATCGAACAATACGTGTGCATCAACAGAACATGCTGGAAGGATACCTGAGACCACCGCATTGGACGTCTGCGCGTCCTGATGCGTCAAAGCAAAAACTCATGCCTGCCCTCCACCTGTGACTGACTGTCCTCTGTCTCGGTCATCCCGTCCCCTCTGAGCAACTCCTCCACGCCCACGACCTCTCTGTGTATGAGTCTGACGTGGAGTAACAGTAGGAACAACAGGCAACGCCCTCTGGGGTGGTAAAGGTGGTAAAGTAACATGCGGTGCTGCCGCCTCCCTCCGGTGTGTCTCTGGACAATCTCTAACGAGGTGAAGTATACTGCCGCATCTAAAGCAACCCCGCGACGACTGCTGACCCTCTCGTGGATACGAACTAAACATCTGGCCCCGTCCCGAATCTCTGCCACTCCCCGTACCTGAACGATACCTGTCGCGGCGTCTGAATGTCTGTCTCCGTGTGGATATACCAGTACGAACTCTCTTCGGCTCTGGAACTGCCGAAGTCTCAGCCAGGCGCTCCTCGACCAATAAGGCTGCATCTACAGCTGCTGCGTAAGTCTCGTAGTACTGCGCGCTGATCGCAAGGAACAATGGTGTAAGCAGGCCTCGAACAAATCTCTTGACTCGCAACTCCTCGGTAGCCACTAAATACGGGGCATAAGCTGCTAGCTCTGTAAACAGCACGTCATACTCTGCCACTGTCATCTCTGGCGTCTGGCGCAAGGACTCAAATCCGCGTGCTCGGGCATCCCTAACACTCTGGGGAAGGAAACGAGCTAGAAATACTGTCACGAACTCCGTCCAGGTCATAGGTGGAAGACCTGTTGCTCTGCCCTTCTCAACTGAATCACACCACTTCTGCGCAAGACCTTCTAAGCGAAAGCTCGCGAACTCGACCCATCTCGTATCCGCGCATCTGAGGGAACGGCATATCCGGGCCATCCTATCAATGAAAGACTGTGGGTCCTCGGCTGTATCGGTGCCTGTGAAGACCGGAGGCTTCAGCCTCATAAACTCTGATAACGATACAGTAATCACCTCAGTGGCTGCAGGGGCAACTGGCTGTGCGATCAGTACCATCGCAGTACCTGCGGTGGGTGGAGCTACCTCTGGTCGCTGTGCTCGAAATGTCTCGACTAGCGATCCTATCATCTGGCGCATCTCCTGCATACCAGCCCCAAGCGTGGCAATCTGATCTGTCATAAGAGGAACAGTCTACTCAGGTACAACGGGTGCACTGCCCGGATCAGTCCTCGTCTCGGACGAGTCCACTCGAATCTCGGCCCTCGCGGCCGCTCTCTGCGCCCTAGTAGTCTTTAGCGGCATAGTGGCTGAAAAGGAAAGTAGGATCCGATGAGAATACGGAAATCGAATCGCAAGAATGTATGTATTCAAGAAGGAATTTTAAATCAATAATTCCTAAGATCGCGTAGGCGGAGTACCGTGTCGTGAGTATGCCGAGGAACATACACACGCTACGCTACCCTGCTGCAGCTACCTACTCCATCATACCAGGGTCATCCTACACTCCGAAGGTAAAACCTACGCTCTGATACCAACTTTGTCACGACCCGAATAATCCGACTCGTGACTGGCACTTAACCATGCTACGTCTACAGGCGTAACGCGACTAAGTAAGCCGAACCCAGAAATCAAAACCATTTAAAAATAGTGAGTGTTGAAAACATTTAGTTAAAACATTTAGAAAACCTTAAATAATTCAACAAGTTCCTTAAAGTTACTTAATCATTTAAATAAATTTGGCAGCATTTCCTTTGTAAAAGTAGCCCCGAGACCGGGTATAAAAGAGGATATGAGTAAAAATGAGATATAATGAAACAAAACATTTTCCAAACGGGAGCAAGCACGCCCAACGGCGGAAACCATCATCACAAGAGTAATATACGACGCCGTAGCGAAGAATGAGCAATAAGTAAACATCACAAAATATAAACTGCATATAAAAACCGTCGGCTCCCACGAGCTCGACACCAGAATACAAAATCATATACATCGTCCTCACAACTGTCTCTAAGTCAATACAGGAAGGTAGATGGAGAATACTAGATACATCAATATACAACTGAAGGATAACAGATACCGTACAAACCCACCTAACAGCAAAAGGGCTAACACGCCTCAGAAATGGTATCTGTGCCAAAAGATGCGGTAAACAGCCAGCCGCGACTACTCCCAAGGGCAACCTGCAAATACTGTGGCACAACGGGGGTGAGTTGCCAACTCGTGAATAGAGATAACATATAAAGGTAATCGCGAGCATGCACGTACTGCGCTACTCTATCAAATGCCAGCAAGTGAGATCTATATGCGACAAGCAGTAGGTGCAATAATCGTGCAAATGCTCTGTCAAGTAAAATAATTAACAACCCTATAAATATATATATATATATATATATATATATATATATATATATATATATATCCATATAAACACTCCACAACACAAAACCCGCTAGCCAAGAAGGAAAATAAGATATCCATTTTTTTACGAAAAACACGCACACTAGCTAAATAACGAGAAAACATTCTAAACGAATTTCAAGGTGTTACAGCTCAAGAGCAACAACAGCAAAAGCTCCAGGAGATGCTGACAACTATGGCTGCACTCACTGGGCCAAAAGAAAGCTCGGAAACATTGATATCCACGCACCACGTCCTGCGTCCCACACTGGAACATCCCCACATTAATGGGCGTATCCCGTCATTAATGGAGGGATCCCGTCATTCACGCAAGCGTAACCTCAGGGGCGTAACCGAAAACGAAGATCTCGCACCTGCTCGCTCCATGCGACCCCTATAAAAACCCCTCTCTCAGACGACTCAGGTAACGCAACTTGAATCCAATAAGCCACTACTCTGCTCAAATTCCTCGGCTAACTTGATCGTCAGAGGGTCCTACGGTGGTCACCCACCCCGGGACTTCTTTGCAGATAGCTCGGCTTCCACCTCAAAACCAACCCATTGATATCCACGCACTCAAGGAGACAACCTTCAAATTAAATTTCAACCGTTCAACAACGCTCACGACAGATCGACAGGGGATAGCATCTGAAGAAGATCATGCCTCCATCATTACCCTTCTGCATTCTCATTCATTTACAGCACGTGTTTTACATTATTTTACGTACATGATTTTCCCTACTTTCGGTTTACGCGTCTTTTATATGTACCATGATTTATTGTTCTACTTGCATCGTCCTCTCCTGTCTATTTTTATACTTGTTGGTGCCCTGACATCCTGGGAATTATGTTTCCAGTTGGATAGCTTGATTTGTTGGACCATTCTCAGTCATCAGAGTGCGTAGCGGAACCATGATGGGCCCAAGACTCGTAGAATTTCCATTTTGGTATTTTTCATGTTGTATTACATTATATTATTTATATCATTGAATCATGTCTTATATTTGTACCTTTTGGATCCCGTTGTATATTGTTACTCTTTGTTATCGTTGTAATAAAGGTTGGTTAATGAATAAAGTAGTTCCTTTTCTTTACTTGCTTTTGTATACTCCTGCATTACTTTACGCTTAGCGTAGCTGTACCGAGTTAAGTTCTCTTTCTCGGTATATCTACGTCGTGGGCCTCATCATGTCTCCGCTCTAGTATTTTAGGAAGCAGGGCGTGGCAATCAAGTTTGAAGAACAAGAGTGCACGAGGGTTCTCGGGGTGAATGCCCATGACTTTCACCCCGAGCAAACATATTTTTCGAATAGGGAACTCGATAAAAGCCCAAGGCTTTCATGACCAGCTTTGCCTCCGCTTGTTGGCGGGGATCCCTAAAGGGATCTCCACCACGGACATCCCCGTAGAATGAAACGTCCATCTCAGAAATCCTCGCAAGGGGATCTTCCGTTACTTATGGTGCCTGTTTGGGTATCTCAAAGAGATACCCGCTCGCGGATTTCTTAAAAGAGGTACCCATGACGGCTATCTCGAAAGGGTGCCCTCTCGCAGATATCTCGAAGAGATGCCTGTCATTTCTCACCTCTCTCTTTCCTCCTCGGAGATCTCTGATACATTCAAAACATTTTCTCTTCGAGAATTTTTTTCTAACGGGGCGCCACCCTGCATCCCGTAAGAGGGCTACTAGCCCTCTTGACCCCCAGCCCACTAACCGGATAGCGGGACCCCCATAAACTTTGTAAGGCCCCCGACATGCCCAAAATACCCTCAAAATTGTTTTCAAAACACGATACGTGCATATTGCATGCTGAGTGCGCATGACCTATACGACTTGTTAATCGAAGGTTCTCTCGCCTCAAAGCGAGGGATAATTAATGGCAATTTTGTTCGCGGCTGCCGGATATTAGAACCCCCACAATCAAAACCCCCCTACGCTAGACAGGGGGAATTCAAACATGCCTGACAAGCGAGCGTATCCTGCCTCAATTGGTGACGAAAAACACTCTTCATTGACTTTTCTAGGAACATTTATTTTAAAATTAATATGTGGAACCTTTTGTTTTATTTGATGTGTCGTTGAAAAGCAGATATCGGCACATGAGTGACGATGTCTGATTTAGTTGCAGTTTTTATTAATTTTCTATTATAACAAGGAATACAATCTTCCATTCCATATTCCATATTTTTTTATTTCTTTTTGTTTATGTTGCTTTCATACATAAGAGATGGTATGTCTTTCTTCTGCTTCTTTAAATTAATTACAGTTTTAATGTTTGATTAAAATTGTACTTGCTGCATGTTGCCATTTAATTTGAATAATTTTGTTACTAATGATATATCTTCATGCCAATGCTAAAGCAATTCCTTACTGTTTTGTAAACTTTATATCTGTTCTTAATTTTCTATTTTAAAAAATATACAAGTATTTTGGAAATACATTTTACGGCTTCCATAAGTGATCATTTATGTTTTCTACCCAAACTGTTTTAATACCTCCCGTTGTACTGACCATTATGTTTCGATAATTCAATTAGGACTAACTCTTGTACGTCATGTAACTACAGATCGACACCTATGTTTTCCGTGTTAAACAAATTTCCAGAAAATACTCCTAACACACTCCTTTTCTGCATTTTAAAAACTAGACGCAAATTTGGACCACTGCTAGTTTATTTTATGCACGGCTGTCTTAGAAAATTCGTTACTCTGTTTTCAGAGATCCAAACTGTGTGAAATCAAATTATTCTGACAACTAGATCGAAAGATCTAACTTTTCTTAATTCAACCTGACTTCTGAAAACCGATGGAAATATTTTATTTTTGTTTTTTAAAATTATGTGTCGAATATGGACAGAATATGTCCTGATCTGCGCATTTTAAAAAAAAATTCATAACTAGAACCACAAAACTCAGTTTTCAACAAAGATTAGATGCATAGATTCAAAATTGACCGCTCTACAACTTTCCTATAGAGCTCGAGACTTAGAAATGTGTATATCAAAGCTACGTAAGTGACCCCCCTTTGCTGTCCTAGAAAAATGAAATGTGTTAAACCCCTTAGATTAAAATATTCGTGGTTTAGATAACTAGACCGAAATACCTACTTGTTCCTAGTTCAATCCGAGACATGAAAACCGACAAAAAATATTATAAACTGTGTTTTTAAAACATATATCGATGCCGGACAGTTTCTGATATGTTCTGCGCAATGGTACCAAAACGCGTCTATCTCCTAAAACAGTAGTTGGAATTAGACGAGACTTGAACCCACGTATGCATAACATCTAGGGCAGGGCTGTATTTCTTGTTTTATTACTGAGTTCATATGGGTTGAGTAATCAGTAGTTTCCAGCGCTTCTTTAGGATATTGTTTATTTCACTTTGTATCATTCATGCCTTATTAATTTATGATATATACACAGACCTGAGCTTGAACTATGTTTTCATCGATGTAATATTATTACCGTGTGCTTATCATGAAGTTTGTGAATTACAAATCTAGAATCTCTTGAACATGGCATGACTTATGTGTGCAATTGAAACTCGTGTTACTATATATACATATATATACATATATATACATATATATACATATATATATATCGGTATTTTAATATCAAGAATATTATGGGGATAGGGTAGCTCAAAGAACGAGGGTATTTATGTGTAACAGGGGATCATACTTGTTCCTCGTGGTCCCAGAGAATACGGTACATTGCATTACATATAAACCATGAATCTCGTGATACTATTGTTCCGTGGGAATAACGGAATATCCTAGTTACATATAAAACTCTCACAATTCGAACTTATAATTTAAAACACTGTAATAACTAATATCATGACACTCTAGTTATATTTTTTTCCTGATAGATATATGCCTGACTTGATTGATCCACACTCTATCGATCTTTCATTTTTATTTTCATGTTTGTATTATTGTTCCATGCTGTATTTTGTTTATTTTAAAGTTCTATTCCTTTTAACCGGGGACAAACCGAATTTTAGTTCGCTGACGGCATTCCATTTTTCTTGTTTTCTTTTCTTGGGAATATCGTCAGGCGACTTTGGGGTAAGTGACGAGGCTCAGTACGAGACAGAGTCAACAAAGGAGGACTTCAACCATCCATCTTCATAAGCCAATCACTAGTCTTCCAATGTGCTCTTGTTCGAGATTTCGTTTTACGGCCTCTTATATTCTTATTTCTTTTTGTTTGTGGTACACTTGTGTCCGTTTAGACTTGATTTGTAATAAGTATTGTTGATATTTTATATGCCTTAAATTTTTGTACTATATTTTTCTGTTACTGCTTATACAGACGCTTAGTGTATTCATGTTGGGAAGGAGTGCTTCTCGGTGTGAATATGTTGCGGGTCTCGTCCACTCTCGCTCTCTGTCTTTCGGGAAGCGGGACGTGACATGCTTCATCACCATCACCATTATCATCAACCCCAACCACTTTCCCGATCACCACCACCATCATCATTATCTTCATTCCGCAATCCCCGTTCTCGATCACCACCACCATCCCCACCCCACCCCATCGCCTCTCCCTTCTTCTCCTGCCCCCTCACCCGACCTCCCTGCCCCCTCCCCTTTTGCTGCCGCCCCTCTCCATCATCATCACAACCACCACCACCATCATCACCATCGCCATCTTCTTCTTCTTCTTCCCACCCTCTTCCAGACCACCACATATGACCATCCCATCCACCGACCTCCTCCATCAGCATCAGCATCATCATCAATCTTCTTCTTCTTCCCTCTCTATAACGACCCCAAAATTCTCATACCCTTATATTTCACTTTCTTTTTAAAAACCCGCTTTCTTTTCAAATGTTGGTATATATTCAATTCTTATTGAATAAATACAAGAACAAGCTTGTATCCTATTTGTTAAATTACTTTACCTTTGTTTCATAGGTCACTTGTTCAAACTTTGAATCTTACAATTATTTTTTTATGAATTTTTTTAACCCTTTCATAACCTACAAAAACAACCTTTCAATTTCTTTTTAACTCCCACTTTCAATGCATAATTAATTAGAAATTATGCACCATTACACCCACCTTTATTTGTCCTCCTCTCTTTTTTTTTTCTTCCTCACAATTTTCTCCCCTCTCCCCTCTCCCTCTTCACCTAAAATTCTCGAAGAAGAATGCGGAGAAGCTTTCTCAAAAAGTCCCGCTAGTAACATGAAGCTATCGGCGGATAATCAAACCCGATGACGAACCAGCTTGTGCGTGTAAGTCCCTCCTCCTTCCCTTTGATTGGACCTTCCTTTTCTTACCATGTCATCGCTTATGTTGATCCTTGCGGTACTCCAGTTAACCCCAAATTTCAAATAGCATTTTAAAAGATAATGGATTATTACCTAGATTATGTATTTGTTTCCTTGTTCTATTGAAACGTGTTATAGTAGATTCTTTCCCTTTACAAGAACATGATGAAAAGTTAATGTCATCGGTATGAGGAATACGTGGACTATATCACAATGAATCTCGCATGTCTTATTAGAGTATACGGTTGTTAATCACGTGTGGTTTTGTTTACTTTGCTAAATGTACTTGCTAGACTATTATGTCGGCTTCGATGTAAATTTCATTGTCTTGATCGCATATTCGTTTCATATTCATCCACGCATGTTATTTTTGTTCTCGCTGTTATATTACATAACATACCCTCCGCCGTGTTTCTTTTAGTATGGTTTAAAATAAAATTTTCAATGAAACCTATATGTGTTTGAAAACTTTTTCAAAAAAACGAGAGCACAACTTCGAAGTGGTTTTCGGAGCATACCTTAAAATTCTGAAATTTCAGGAAGAAATTATTTAGGTTAGACTATTCTTTTTACACGCGCTACAAAATTTCTAAATCGAACCAAACTACGAATTACGTTTTATGATATTTTACTCACTGTTTTCATTAACCAGAAAACTGTTTTTAGCGGCCTCCCTCAAAGACCCATAACTCTATCTTCCGAGCTCCGATTTGAACAAACTCAAGTGTTATGGATAATTAGATCGAAAGATCTAGATTTTATTTGTTTTAATGTTTTCCTGAAAACAGACGGAATTTATAGAATTCTGTCTTTTTACATCGTGTGTCGAATCTGGACAGATTCGACACCTAATTTGTGCACTGTTTTTAAAAGTGATATAACTCGAACTATAGAACTCGATTTTTTGAAAAAAAAAATTAGATGCATGGATGACTAACTGGAAGACCTATAACTTTCCTATATAATTGGTGACTCAGAAATGTAAAGAACAACCTGATATATGATTTGCAAAACAACTCATAGTTGCTCTCCAGAAAATAAAGAATCTGTCTTAAACCCTTGTGCTAATATAACCATAAAAGCTTCAGGAACCCAAATCACGCAAACTCAAATTGTTTAGATAACTATATTGAAAGATCTATAATTTCCTAATGTTTTTCGAGACCTGAAAAACGATAGAATACATCACAAACTGCATTTTTAAAACATGTGACGGTGCTAGACAGATTCTGATCTGTTCTGCGCAGCGATACGAAAACATGTCTAACTCCCAAATCAGTAATCAGATTTAGGCGAGACTTGAGCTCATGTCTACATAACACCTAAGACTACGTTTCTTGTTTTATTTCTGAACTCATACGAGTTGAATAATCAGTAGTTTCCAGCACATCTTTAAGATATTGTTTCTGAATTATGTTTATGCTTGGACATTTCACTTTGTATCTTTAATGACGTGCAAATTTGATATGAATTTCGTGAATACGTATATCCTTTAACCCGTGAACCTGTGACCTGACATAAAACTATACAACACATATCTATGGACCCATGTTTGATTCATATATGAGACTAGTAGATTAGAAATGGGTTGGGGTAGTTTAGGAAATGGGATGCTTTCAATTTGCTCCGTGAGTCCCCTTATTAACACATGAATCCGTGAATCCGTGTTGCTGTGGTACTGAGCCAGAACGGTACATTACTAACTCATGAATCTGTGTTGTTGTGATACCGGGATGAAACGGTACAACTCCTGTAACGGGTTGAACTCTCGCGAACCAAACTCACACTAGTATAGCAAAACTTTGTAACGACCACAAAATCTTAGTACTTTCCTTGTATTTTCCTTTCTTCAAGAAATGCCACTTTTCTTCAAAACACTTGTATATATATATTTATTACCTTTCAAATTATATACATGGTCTATTCTTGTACATTTTGGTTATCATATTGCATTGCTGACTCGAGTTCAAACCCCATGCTCTCTAAATTATTTATTTCTTTTTTTAATTATAAGTTTATTATATTGTTTTGTATGATTATATTTTTTATTGTTGTATTTTTATTTGTATTGTTTTAATTATTGTTTTAGTTTTCATATAGTATGGTTATATTATACTAATTTATTTATATTTTGTTTAGTATAATTAATTTATATTACTTTATGTGAGCATTTTTCGATCATCGTTATTATTATTTTAAAAAAAGTTTTCTCTTAATAAAAAATAAATTTATTTATTGTTTTAAATTATTATTTTGTTGTTTTAATATATAGTATTTTAAAAGAAGAGAAATTTTTTTCTTTTAATTAAACATAAAATTTATTTGTTTATTTTAATTTATTTGATTGTTATTTGGATATATTTGTTTTGACTGTTTTTTTTTTGTTCTGATTTTGGGGAATTGATAGGATTTTAATAAATCATAACCTGGAAACCTTTTCTTTATTCTGCCGTATATCAAAACACCATGACTCCAAAAAAAATTCTCATCTCTAATCTGAAACCTGATGATGAGAGAATCTGTTGTGTCCCGCTTCCCAGAGTACGGGCAGAGGGCGAGACGAGGCCGCTACGTATTTACTCAGAAGTAAACACGCTAAGCGTATTTAAATAATATAAAGTAAAATACACAAGAGACAAGATGTAAATGAACAGCAACTTTATTTATTAACATTCTTTTTACAATACAATGAAAAGTAAATACATGGAATGAAAGCAATGCCTAAATAGTGACATAACAGAAATGAAAATGGAATAAGTACAAGTGGCTACAGCTCTGGATCTTCGGTGTACTGCTCAGGGGCCTGCTCCAAATGCTCCTGACTGGTCTCATACTCCTCAGTGTCGGGTCCTCCTAACAACATTCCAAAGAAGAAGAGAAATAGGAATGTCGTCAGCGAACAATCGCTCGGTAAGTCCCAAAGATGAGGGAGAAGTAGAATAGACAGAGAGAGACTATAGTTTTATAATATTTTATTATAATGTTAGCGCAGTTGTTTGTAGCTTGGTACAGAAAATGCCAGTGTATACGAGAGGAGCCCCACTTACACCGGAGACTTTGGTAACCCGTAGTACAAGGCTCCATCGATAATACCACGAAATAACGATATGGATGTAATTACGTCTTAAGTGGCCACCTCGTGCCACCTTTAACATGTTCTGTACCAGTCTACCACTTTATAACCCCGTAGTGTTTATGTATTGATTGTATGGATTGTATTGTCTGGTATATAGATGGATGACTTGCCGAAACCATGATATCGGTAAATGGATGTAACTGGAGAATCATGTAGATGGATGTATATCTATGGTTCGGTTCGGTCAAGTTATATATTGAAATAGATTGTACAGACGGATTCATATTGAATGGTGGTTTTATATTTGAATCACATTCAAGTAAGATTGATGATATTTTGACTCAGTCTGAGTCAGACAATTAGAAAAGAAATTGAAGCCCTGAATTAGGTTTTGATGTTATCGGTAACTGCTGCACATGGACGGCAGGATTTATGTCTTTTTCCAAGACAATTACCGTATTGATAACACCGTTTGTTAGGTTGTCTACCTTAGATAGGCAATCACCCATATCTCCGGCTCCCTGAGGCTCAAGAGACCGGTCCCGCTTAACCTATATTTACTATGTTCCATATTGTATTTTAGTATAACTTGAGGGGGTTTTATGTAAAAATAGTTTTGGCATAATTTCAAAATACACCTCAAGCATTTGATTATCGTCTTTAGGTTTTCCATAGATGTATATTTTATAAATGTAAAATTTCTAGTGAATAGAACCTAGTTTGATAGTATATGGTATTTTCTTGAAATTTTGTACTTGTGTTGTATTTGGATGGTATTTTCATGTAATAGTGATTCCTTTGATTTAGAAAACTTGAAATATTTATATAATTAAAATAGATATTTTGATAATAGATATATATATATATATATATATTTAATGAAAATAATTTATTTATTTTCTTGTAGAAATCTCATTTTCTAAAGAAAAATGTATAAAAATTCCATCGAGAACGAATGCTCCTGCGGAGGTCTGCATCTCGCTCTACTAGGCTCAAGAATGTGCGATAATCTGCACCATCCCGAACAGGGTCCCCAAAATGGGTTGTAGAGACGCAATTGCATGGAAATATTTTAATACATCTTTTAAAGAAAACGGTTTTATAAGTTAAAGGGATTTATTTGCAAGGTCGTATTTTCCGTATTCTATTATCTCAAAATTCATCGTGTTATGATAAATATGTATGTTGTGAGGGGGTAGGTCATTACCTCATGGACTATCTAAAGGTATAGCAAGGAATTATGATGGTTTATGTCGAAACTAAACTATATGGTATTTTTTTGAAAAAGTATGATAAAAGTTACAAAAATAATTATTTTGATGTGAAAGTTGTTTTTTTGAGTTTGTTAATGTTTATTAATTAACATATGAGAATATGTTTTTATCTTATTAAAGAAAAATGTAGTTTTTTAAAGAAAACCGAATCGGAAGTCGGATTAACTCCGCTTCCGTCGGGTTTTAGAAATGGAACTTTTTAAAGATGAAGATGAGAGATGAAAATGGGACTTACTGGATTGGGGTGAAGACGGGAGAGAGGGGGTCCTAAAGAAAGTTTCGGGGTGTCGATTCGTCGCCGGAATCTCCTCGGAAGTTCGTCGGAGCTTCGCCTTTCACTAACTCCACTTGCACACTAAAAGACTTGGGATTTTGGTATAATTTTTGCAAGAGAATTCTGAGTGAGAGGGATGTAAGATGGGGTGGGTATTTTTAAGGCAATCTAAGGTTTAGGGGGAATGAATAATGCATTAAAATTTTTGCATTAAAATAGAATTTGAAAGGTTTACTATTCTCTGTAAATGTGCAGATTAAATAAACAATACAGGAGTTAAGGGGGGCGTCCAAGTGTCTAGGTTTTTCAAGAAAAATAGGGTTTAGTCCAACAAGAACCGGCGACGCCGGCCTAAGAGTAAATCTCGCCGGTCGGATTCAAAGGGTGGGGGCTCGAATTCGTGCCACATGTCGGGGTCGGTCCAAATACTAATTTGTACCTGTTTGTTTTATGTGTGACCCTTCAGTTTACGTGCAGTGCACGTGCAAACTCTTGGGCTTCTAAAAGTTTAAAAGAAAATTAAATAAAAAGATAATGTGACTGATGGGATTCAAACTCTGGTGCTTTGTCTCAGCAGTGCAAGGTCTTACCAATGAGCTACAAGTGCTTTCTTGCTGTTCTAAAGCAAAACAAATTCTTATAGCTCGTGTTCAGGCTTAAGTGTCCTTTTTTGTATTTTGAAAAAATTTCGTACAGAAAGTTAGAGTTGTTACATTCGACCCTCCTTATAAAAATTTCGTCCTTGAAATTTGTAAAAGGAAAGTGTAACAGATTCAAAGCAATTTAGTGATCGTGGGTGTGAAAGGAATACTGGTATTGCATGAAAAGTAACAGGATGATACAAGGGTTTGAAAAGATTGAAGAGAATTACCAGTGTTACCTTGGTCTACAGCCTCTGCTTCTTCGGCTGCTAATGTGAAAGCCTGACGCCGGGGTACATTCCTCCTAATAGGTAACATGTACAGATGAATGATGTCAGCAGCAGCATCCCGGGGCTAGTCTAGCCCGTAAAGACTGATCAGTATAAATAACGAACTGTTGAGTTACAAATCAGGTTTCATCATTGATTTCCCCTTACTCCCCAGGTTTTGTGTTCAAGTCAGGTATTGAAAATGTAAGTCTAATGCCAATACAAGATCAAGCAGGTACAAGTTTTGTCTATGTAACAACTCTAAACTTTCTGTATGGAATTTTTTCAAAATACAGAAAGGAACACCTAAGCCTGAGCATGAGTTATAAGTTTGTTTTGCTTTTGAACAACAAGAAGGAGCTTGTAGCTCATTGGTAAGACCTTGCACTGCTCAGACATAGCACCAAACTTCAAGTCCCATCAGCCACATTATCTTTTTATTTAATTTTCTTTTAATCTTTTTAGAAGCCCAAGGGTCTACATGTGCACAACACGTCAACTGAAGAGTTACAAATTATTTAAACATGGGCACTGAAGAATACCAAATGACCCCGACACGTGGCACCAAGACCAACCCCATCCGTCGGGAATAGGCCGGCGAAAATCCCCATTTGGCCGGTACCACCAGGCTTGCCCATAGGTAAAGCTCCCATCTTTTCATCTCTGCAACTTTTCAGCTACCCCACTCCTCTCACACTGCTTGTTTTCTCTGCATTCATACAAAGAACATTGAATCACAAATTTAATCCAATTTTAATGCCAATTTTAATGCATTTCTTTCACCGCCTAAAACCTAATATTTCCTATAAATACCCTACCCCAATTCATACATCCTCACTCATAAATCCCTGCCAAAACTCTCAAAAACTTTCAAGTCCTCTTTGGTGTACAAGTGGAGTTAGCGAAGGGCGAAGCTCCGAGGAGATTCCGGTGACGAAACGACGTTCCGACGCTTCTTTATTCTTCCCATGCCTCTCCCCTCTCCTTTAAGCTAGTAAGTCCCCTCTTCCCCTCTCTTTCTCTATTCTAAAAATCTTAAGTACTAAATCCCGACGGAAGCAGAGTTAATCCGACTTCCGATTCGGTTTTTCTTTAAAAATCCTATTTTTCTTAAAACAAGAAAATACCAAACTTTCATATCATGTTCAATAAACATTGACAAACATATTAAACAAGTTTCACATCAAAAGAATTTGTATTGCAATTTTTATCGCAGTTTTACAGTAAAATACCACATACTTTAGTTTCCGACATAAACAACATATTACCTTTAGATAGTTCACGGGGTAATGAACTACCTCACCACAACACACATCTCTATCATAGCACGATGAAGTTTTGGGAATTTATTCTTGGGATAAAACGACTTTGCAAATAAATACCATCAACTTATAAAACCATTTATTTAAAAAGATATATTAAACATTTCCTTGCAATTGCGCCTCTACAACCCACTCTTGGGGACCCCGTTCGGGATGGTGCGGGTTATCGCACATCCTCGGGCCTAGTAGAGCGAGATGCAGACCTCCGAAAGGAGCATTCAATCTCGATGGAATTTTTATACATTTTTCTTTAGAAAATGAGATTTCTACAAGAAAATAAATAAATTATTTTCATTAAATATATATATATATTATCAAAATATCTATTTTAATTATATAAATATTCTAAGTTTTCTAAATCAAAAGAATCACTATTACATGAAAATAACATCCAAATACAAAACAATTCCAATATTTCAATAAAATACCATATATTATGAAATTAGGTTCTACCCACTAGAAATTTCACATCTATAAAATATACATCTATGAAAACCCTAAAGACGATAATTAAATGCTTGAGGTGTATTTTGAAATTATGCCAAAACTATTTTTTTACATAAAACCCCCTCAAGTTATACTAAATTACAATAAGGATCCTAGTAAATATAGGTTTAAGCGGGACCAGTCTCTTGAGCCTCAGGGAGCCGGAGATATGGGTGCTTGCTTATTTAAGGTAAACAATCTAACAAACGGTGTTATCAACACGGTAATTGTCTTGGAAAAAGACATAAATTCTGCCGTACATATGCAGCAGTTACCGATAACATCAAAACTAATTCAGGATTTCAAGTTCTTTTCAAAATGTCTGATTCAGACTGAGTCTCAATCTAATCAATCTGACTTGAATGTGATTCAAGTATAAACTAAAATACAACATGAATCTATGAATCCGTCTATTCAATCTATATCAACCTATATTGACCGAACCGAACCATGGATATACTCCGTCTACATGACTCTCCATTTATATCCATTCCATTTACTGATATCATGGTTTCGGTAAGTCATCCATTTATATAACAATACAAACAATATAATCAATACAAAAGACATCGCGGGGTTTATAAGGGGTAGATTGGTACGGAAGGTGTTAAAAGTGGCACGAGACTGTAACCATAATACACCTAACCTGAATCTTCATTGCCGTTGTACCGTGGCTGAACGGTTCCTTGTGCTCCGTATACCTTAGTCTCCGGAATAGTGGGACTCATCTCATATACACTGGCATTTTCTGTACCAAGCTACAGCGTTAATAATATAACACAACTTTAAAAGTTACATTCTCCTTCTGTCTATTCTGTCTCCACCTATTCTTTGGGACTTACTGAGCGATTGTTCGCTGGTGACATTCATTTTCTTCTTTCTTTGGAATGTTGTTAGGTGGATCGGACCTTCTAGAGACAGAACCCACCAGCGAGGACTTGGATCAGATAGCTTTCGACCCAGAGCTCTAGTTTACTAATATATATTTTCATTTCTGTTATGCCAATGTTTAGGCATCACTTTCATTCTATGTATTTACTTTTCCATTGTATTGTAAAAAGAATGTTAAATAAATAAAGTTGCTGTTCAATTACATCGATTGTCATTCTTCTTGTGTACATTTACTTTATATTGCTTAGATACACTTAGTGTGTTTACTTCTGAGTAAATACGTAGCGGCCTCGTCATGTCTCCTTGCCCGTACACTGGGAAGCGAGGCGTGACAGGTTTTGTTGGTGGCCCATGCAGGTCTACTCTGTATGGACATGCAGGTCAATTCTGCATGGACATGTGGGGTAATTCTGCATGAAGTCTAAGCAATATAACATAAGAACCAGCAACTGAAGACATTCTTTACAATTCATATTCCTTGAATCTTCCAATTTCATATATTTTGAATCTGTCCTAACCCAAATTTTTCTTTCAAGGTTATGGATTCTCCAAACAACACCAGTACAAATGTCAACAACACTCCCCCACCTCTAATGCTTACCCCTGCCGTCGCCCCTCCGATCAATGAGCAGACGATACTGCTTGAGGCGATTCGCAACCTCCTGGAAGGACAGCAGCAGCAGACTGCTATCTTGTTGAACCGTCCAAAAGCGAAATCAACCGGAGTGAAGCAAACTGCTATAGGGAATTTTCCAACCCATGACATAGCTGCCCGTAGATATGAGGCAGTGGTGAAGATGAAGGGCAGACCTCAATTTGCCGGAGTGAAGCACCCTGCCACCCAGATGGCAAGAGGAGCCTCTTCAAAGCTATCATTTGTACCCAGGAGAACGGAAGAAACAATTAATCAGCCAAGTTCAGATTTTTGCTTCTATTGTAAGAGAGAAGGACACTTGTGGAAAGACCGTAGGCGCGCAAAAGGCTTGTGCTTAGTTTGTGGTGCATCCAATCATGGAATTGGAACCTATCCTTATAGAAGCAACCCAGCTCACACACACACCAACTATCCGCAGCGGCCAGCTATCCAGGCTCCTGCACCTCGTCTTGCACTCCCAGCTCCACCTCCTACACAGCCTCCACGCCAATTCCATAAGCACTGAGGAACATGTCTCGAGGGCAGAGAAACATGCCCCAAGAACAAAGGAATATACCTCCAGCTAGGAGGAATGTACCCTGGCGTCAGGCTTTCACTTTAGCAGCCGTAGAAGCCGAGATTGTTGACCAAAGTAACCCTGGTATTTCCCTCGCCTCTTTCCAAAACTTTTGCATTCTTTCGTTCTTCCAAATATTTTTCATACACTATCAATAGTTCCATCACTAAATTGATTTGAATCTGTTACACTTTCCTTCTACAAATTTCGAGAACGAAATTTTTATAAAGAGGGTAGAATGTAACAACCATAAACTTTCTGTACGAAATTTTTTCAAAATATAGAAAGGAACATCCAAGCCTGAGCACGAGTTATAAGTTTGTTTTGCTTTTGAACAGCAAGAAGGAGCTTGTAGCTCATTGGTAAGACCTTGCACTGCTGAGACATAGCACCAGAGTTCAAATCCCATCAGCCACATTATCTTTTTATTTAATTTTTTAAAAATCTTTTTAGAAGCCCAAGGGTCTACACGTGCACAACACGTAAACTGAAGAGTTACAAATTATTTAAACATGTGCACTGAAGAACACCAAATGACCCCGACACATGACACCAGGACCAACCCCATCCGTCGAGAATAGGCCGGTGAAAAGCCCTATTTGGCATGTACCACCGAGCTTGCCCGTAGGTAAAGCCCCCATCTCTTCATCCCTGCAACCTTTCAGCTACCCCACTCCTCTCACACTTCTTGTTTTCTCTGCATTCATACAGAGAACATTGAATCACCCATTTAATCCAATTTTAATGCATTTCTTTCACCACCTAAACCCTAATTTTTTCTATAAATACCCTACCCCAATTTACACATCCTCACTCACAAATCCCTGCCAAAACTCTCAAAAACTTTCGAGTCCTCTTTGGTGTACAAGTGGAGTTAGCGAAGGGCGAAGCTCCGACAAAATTCCGAGGAGATTCCGACGACGAAACGACGTCCCAACGCTTCCTTATTCTTCCCCTACCTCTCCCCTCTCCTTAAAGCCGGTAAGTCACCTCTTCCCCTCTCTTTCTCTATTCTAAAAATCTTAAATACTAAATCCCGACGGAAGCAGAGTTAATCCGACTTCCGATTCGACTTTTCTTTAAAAATCCTGTTTTTCTTAAAACAAGAAAATACCAAACTTTCATATCATGTTCAATAAACATTAACAAACATATTAAACAAGTTTCACATCAAAAGAATTTATATTGCAATTTTTATCGCAGTTTTACAGTAAAATACCACATACTTTAGTTTCCGACATAAACAACATATTACCTTTAGATAGTTCACGAGGTAATAACCTACCTCATCACAACACACATCTCTATCATAGCACGATGAAATTTTGGGAATTTATTCTTGGGATAAAACGACTTTGCAAATAAATACCATCAACTAATAAAACCATTTCTTTAAAAAGATATATTAAATATTTCCTTGCAATTGCGCCTCTACAACCCACTTTTGGGGACCCCGTTCGGGATGGTGCGGATTATCGCACATCATCGGGCCTAGTAGAGCGAGATGCAGACCTCCGAAAGGAGAATTCGATCTCGATGGAATTTTTATACATTTTTCTTTAGAAAATGAGATTTCTACAAGAAAATAAATAAAGTATTTTCATTAAATATATATATATATATATATATTATCAAAATATCTATTTTAATTATATAAATATTCCAAGTTTTCTAAATCAAACGAATCACTATTACATGAAAATACCATCCAAATACAAAACAATTCCAATATTTCAATAAAATACCATATATTATGAAATTAGGTTCTACAAACTAGAAATTTCACATCTATAAAATATACATCTATGAAAACCCTAAAGACAATAATTTAATACTTGAGGTGTATTTTGAAATTATGCCAAAACTATTTTTTTACATAAAACCCCCTCAAGTTATACTAAATTACAATAAAGATCCTAGTAAACATAGGTTTAAGCGGGACCAGTCTCTTGAGCCTCAGGGAGCCGGAGATATGGGTGCTTGCTTATTTAAGGTAGACAATCTAACAAACGGTGTTATCAATACGGTAATTATTTTGGAAAAAGACACAAATCCTGCCGTCCATGTGCAGCAGTTACCGATAACATCAAAACTAATTCAGGATTTCAAGTTCTATTCAAAGTGTCTGATTCAGACTGAGTCTCAATCTAATCAATCTGACTTGAATGTGATTCAAGTATAAACTATAATACAATATGAATCTATGAATCCGTCTATTCAATCTATATCAACCTATATTGACTGATCCGAACCATGGATAAACTCCGTCTACATGACTCCATTTATATCCATTCCATTTACTGATATCATGGTTTCGGTAATTCATCCATCTATATAACAATACAAACAATACAATCAATACAAAAGACATCGCGGGATTTATAAGGGGTAGATTGGTACGGAAGGTGTTAAAAGTGGCACGAGATTGTAAACATAATACACCTAACCTGAATCTCCATTGTCGTTATACCGTGGCTGAACGGTTTCTTGTGCTCCGTATACCTTAGTCTCCGGAATAGTGGGACTCCTCTCGTATACACTGGCATTTTCTGTACCAATCTACAAACAACAAAGTTAACAATATAACACAACTTTAAAAATTAGATTCTCCTTCTGTTTATTCTGTCTCCATCTATTCTTTGGGACTTACCGAACGATTGTTTACTGACGACATTCCTTTTCTTCTTTCTTTGGAATATTGTCATGTGGATCGGACCTTCTAGAGACAGAGCCCACCAGCGAGGACTTGGATCAAATAGCCTTCGACCCAGAGCTCTAGTTTACTTGTATATATTTTCATTTCTGTTATGCCACTGTTTAGGCATCGTTTTCATTCTATGTATTTACTTTTCCTTTGTATTGTAAAAAGAATGTTAAATAAATAAAGTTGTTGTTCAATTACATCTATTGTCATTCTTCTTGTGTACATTTACTTTATATTTCTTAGATACACTTAGCGGGTTTACTTTTGAGTAAATACGGCCTCGTCGCGTCTCCTTGCCCGTACACTGGGAAGCGGGGCGTGACAATCTATATAGACAACAGGTTACGTCCGTCAGGACAACAAGTCAGGATTGTTGGTATTAGTAACAAGATCAGCTAACAAGTCAAGTAGTGTGTCGGGACATGTCATGTGGTGCATATGTATCAAATGGACACCAAATGTGAAATTGTAAACGATATCGGGATCACGGTAAATAGTGCTGATGTAAGGATGCATGCGTGACTATCTATAATAACTTATATATATATATATATATATATATATATATATATATATCATGACTGTGTATGATGCACATTAGAAAGCACGGTGTACTAATATAACGGTAATATGATATAATGAGGTTCCGGCATGCAACTAGATATGCAATTGACGGTACGGATACGAACGGATATCGAAAAACGGTAAAACTATAGTATTGGATGCATAATTAAAATATATGTATTATTTTTATTCATATGGATATAAATATATTGACATAGCATGTAGCAAGATAAACTTGCCTGATCGGATCTCATGTCGGGTATGTACGTCACGTTCGACGTCGGGTAACCATTGCGATGCAACTACGCGCGTACAGAACTGGACTTGGCTAATCCAAGACATGACCACGCTGGATGAGTACGACGACTAGGTCGCCCGGATCGTCGGCGACATGCGCGACTCCGGCGGCGGTCAAGAACCGAGAAATCAAGAAAGAAGAAGAGGAGAAGAAGAAGAGGGGTTGTATTGTTCTCTGGTGTTGGCTCTGGCTTTTGAGCTCAGGGGACAGAGAGGGGTGACGACGATGATGGGTGATCGGCGGTGAGTTGCAGGCGGCGTCGGGTTTTCTGGGTTCCGTTGTGTGGTTTCGGGTGTGCAGGGATCGTGGGTAATGATGGTGTCGGGGTTGGAGAGAGGTGAAGAGAAAGAGGGAGTGGTGAGGTTGGTGATGTCGGGATGATGGGGACAGCGACGAGGTCGGCGGCTGCGAGGTGATGGGTTTCTTGGGTTGTCGATGGTGTTGGGTTCACGGGTGAAATCGAGGTCGGGGTCGGGGTGGCGGCGTTGGAAGGGGAAGAGGAAGGTGATGAAGAAGATGAGGGTGAGGATATGGTGAGGGGAGGTCGTCGACGATGAAGGCGAGGCGGCTAGGGTTTGCAGTGTTGGTCGGGTTCTTGGGTTGCTCGAGGATTTGGGTCGTCGGGTATTGGAGAGGGGGAGAAGAGGTTGAGGGTGCCGAGGAGGTGGTGATGCCGGCGAGGGGACGAGGGCGAGGGTGGTGGCGACGAGGGTTAGGGCTCGGCTAAGGTTTTTAGGCGTGGGTTTCGTCGCGGAGGTGAAGAGAAGAAAGGTGAGGAAGAGAGAGAGAGAGAGAGAGAGAGAAGGCTGTTGGTTTTGTTATAATAATATTATATATATAAAGGGAGAGAGAGAGAGAGATAGACGGTGGGATGTGAGGATATATTAGTTAGGAAAATATTTTATATATATATATATTCGATATATATGTATACTGAAGTTTAGTTTAGGTTTATAGTAAATATTATAATATATATTATAGGTTTTATAGCTAATATCAAATATACTTCGAAAAATACCTGGATCCTGTCTAAAAATCTAGTTTGAAAAAACGGATAATATACATATCAACCAAAACCATAATGCGACATCCGGTTAAATAAAATGCATACCCCCAAGAACGGATACACGTAAAAACACGTAGCGATCCAAACGAGTCCGTTTAATTAAACGGGACAAGAACACGATGTCAGGATGCAGCCATAGGGTATGGGATATGATGCAGGCCATGCTAGGTATTAAAAATATACTATCAGATTATAATTTGTATTATTTAAAATATATGCAAGTACTAAAATATGGTACATGTATATAGATCCTAGGTACGCACGGATCATCTGTACTAGCAAGGATATGTCGTAATCTAGAACCAAGACGGGTTTCAAGCATGCGGGTCGGGTCAGATACTAACCATATATACCAAAGCACTATCCGCACCCAAAGTAAATAATAATCAAAAAAACAGCCACAAAATTAGGAAATACTCATATAAATTATGGTATAAATGAACTCGGGTGTTACATTATACCCAACTACAAAACAATTTCGTCCTCGAAATTCCCGGAATAAGAAAAGACAAGAAAACATGAATCTAAGAAAATAAGTGTGGAAACTTCTATCGAATCTCGTCTTCTCATTCCCAAGTTGATTCTCTGTGCGAACAATTCCCACATAAAACAAATACTAGAGGGATAACCTTGTTCTTGAGGACCTTTTCTCTTCGATCTACAATCGCCATCGGTCGTTCTTCATATATCAAGTCCTCCCTTACTTTCAGCTCCGAGTGATCTAGGACGTGTGTTTTATCTCGAACATACTTTCGGAGTTGAGATACATGAAACACGTCATGAACATTCGCCAAGGATGGTAGTATAGCCAATCGATAAGCTATTTCTCCAACGCGCTCGATAATATCGAAAGGCCCCACGAATCGAGGACTGGGCTTGCCTCGACCACCAAATCGAATTACTCCTCTGGTCGGTGATATCTTCAGGAATATAAGGTCGCCAACTGCGAACTCCAGAGATCTTTGTCTTGTATCGGCCCAACTTTTCTGTCGATCTTGTGCCGCCTTCATATGGTTTTGAATCACATTAACTTTCTCTACGGTTTGCACGATAAGATCCGGTCCCAATAATCTTCTTTCTCCAATATCATCCCAACAGACGGGTGAGTGACACTTACGACCGTATAATGCTTCGAATGGAGCCATCTGAATAGTCGCCTGAAAGCTGTTATTATACGAAAACTCCACCAAGTACAAATGATCCTCCCATGAACCCTTGAAGTCTAACATGCATGCTCTCAACATATCTTCAAGAGTTTGGATCGTTCTTTCTAATTGGCCATCTGTCTGGGGATGATAGGCCATGCTGAACTTCAATCGAGTCCCCAAACTTTCCTGTAGACTCCTCCAAAGTGCGATAGGAATCAGGTATCACGATCCGAAACGATGCTTACGGGTACTCCATGCAATCTCGCAATCTCCTGCATGTACCACTCTGCTAAAGCTTCCGTCGACTGACCAACTCGAAACGGTATGAAATGAGATGCCTAGGTCAATCGATCAACAATCACCCAAACTGCATTATTGCCCCTTGGACTTCGTGGTAGAGTTGTCACAAAATCCATGGTTATATGTTCCCACTTCTATTAAGGAATCGAAAGTGGTTGCAATAAACCAGCTACCCTTTGATGTTCAGCCTTGACTTGCTGACATACCAAGCACTTCGATACGTAGTGAGCAATCTCTCTTTTCATGCCTTCCAACCAGAAATGTTGTCGTAGATCTCGGTACATCTTTGTGCCTCCCGGATGTACGGAATATGCGGAACTATGAGCCTCCTTCATAACTTCTTCACAAATATCTCCTTTCAGTACACATAAACGGCTCCCATAGCGTAACGAACCATCTTCATGGATCAACAAGTCCGTTCGAAGTCCCGTTTCTACTTGTTCTCGAAACTTCTGCAATCTTGGATCGCGCGACTGCGCTGCTTTAATATTATCGATCAGAGATGACTGTACTTGCAGCTGCATCAACTGTCCCGAAGAATGCGGTAATACAATCTCCAATTCGAATCTCTGGAAATCATCTATAAGCTCTTTCTGTGCAGTTAACATCCGTATTGCTGGCAACCGACTTAGCACAGCCATCACTACATTAACTTTCCCCGGATAGTATTTTAGATCAAGATCATAGTCAGCCATCAGCTCTAACCATCTACGCTGCCTCATATTGAGCTCCTTCTGCGTGAACACGTACTTTAGGCTCTTGTGATCGGTAAATACTTCTACCCTTTCGCCCAATAAGTAGTGTCTCTAAATCTTCAAAGAGAAAATCACTGCTGCAAGCTCCAAATCATGAGTTGGGTAGTTCTTCTCATGAGTCATCAATTGTCTCGATGCGTAGGTTATAACATTCACATTCTACATCAGAACACATCCCAAGCCTTTCCCAAATGCGTCGCTGTGAATAACCAACCCTCCGGAACTATCTGGCACTGTCAAAATAGGAGCGATGGTCAATCTTTGCTTCAACGCTTCAAAAGCTGACGCACATTTCTCCATCCATACGAACGGTACCTCCTTTCGCGTTAGCTTAGTCAATGGTTCAGCAATTCAAGCGAAATTCTCCACGAATCTTATATAATATCCGGAAAGCCCAAGAAAACTTCTGATCTCCTCTACGTTCTTTGGAATCGTCCAATCATTAACTGCTGCAATCTTTTCAGGATCAACAGCAACTCCATCTCCGGATACGATATGACCAAAAAACTTCACTTCTTCGAGCCAAAACTCGCACTTGCTCATCTTCGCATATAACATTTCTTGCCTCAACGTTTGCAGTGCGATCTTCAAGTGTTCTGCATGCTCTTCTTTACTCCTCGAATAAACCAGAATATCATCAATAAACACCACTACAAACTGGTCCAAATACAGTGAAAAGATTCGGTTCATCAAGTCCATAAATATCGCCGGTGCGTTCGTGACTCCGAATGGCATCACTAAGTACTCGTAATGCCCATATCGAGTTCGGAACGCTGTCTTGCAAATATCTTCTGATTTTACTCGAACTTGATGATATCCGGATCATAAATCCAGCTTCGAGAATACCTTAGCGCCACCGAGTTGATCGAATAATTCGCCGATGCGAGGGATCGGGTACTTGTTCTTAATCGTCACCCGGTTTAATTCTCGATAGTCGATGCACATCCTCCGTGTGCCATCTTTCTTCTTGACTAGAAGAACTGGAGTTTCCCAAGGTGAATTGCTGTTGCGAATCCAATCCTTCTCTAGTAATTCGGCGACATGTTTCTTGACTTCTTCTAACTCCACTGGTGCCATCGGATAGTAAGCCTTTGAAATCGGCGCTGCTCCAGGAATAAGATCAATCGCAAACTCCACGTCTCTTTTTGGCGGTAAACCCGAGATGTTCTTGAACACATCCATGAAATCCCGAACTGCTATCAGCACCACAACTGCAACTTGTTTATGAACTTCACCTTTCAGTAAACGGTTTCCTTCATCATGAATTTGCAAGTTTATTCTAAGACTTGTGGGTTATTAGCCCACCACTCTTCTGCTGCGCTACTCTGATAATTTGAGGCGGGTTCATCGGAACTCCTCGAAACCTCCTGCATCTGAACGGTCTTGAAACAGTCTGTACTAATGCAATCAAAAGCTTCTCATGTGTTTCTCCTTGTTCTTCGAAACGCAAACGGATTGGTCACTACGGGACAAGGGAAAAGATACAACTCGGTTGTTGGATTCAAGCTTGCGATAAAACATAAACTGGTAAATAATGAAACCGAGAGAAATAAGGCAATACAGCGACCATAAGTCAAGAAAATGAATCAAAAAATAAGACTCCAAGTTACTTAAATAGAGTACCACAATGTAACCATGCCATGATACATATGTAGGGTGTTTTTCGTCACCCCATTGAGATAGGAATACGCGCGCGCTTGTCAGGCGTACTACAGATTCCCCCTGCCTAGGGTAGGCCGGGGTTTAATGATTGTGGGGATCCGAATCTCCGGCAGCCGCGAACTAAGCTGCCGTTAATTACCTCTCGCCTTTGGAGCGAGGGAACCTCCGATTGATGGGTTAAACTGGTCATGCGAACTCAATGTGCAGTATACGTGTGTTGTGTTTTGAAATGGGGGTTTTGGATATATCGGGAGCCACGCAGAGTTTTTACGGGGGTCCCGCTACCCGGATAGCGGGCTGGGGGTCAATGGGGCTAGCAGCCCCCTTGCGGGGTGCGGGGCAGCGCCCCGTTAGAAATTTTTTTCTAACAGGGACTGTGTCGCGGAGTATGTGTGTGTGTAAATATGTATACATATGTATATGTATGTGTATGTACATAAAAAGAGGGGGAAAATGCATCCAAAGGATGCGTGGGGGCAACACCTTGGGCGTTGTGCGCCTAAGTGCTGTGCGCTCAGGCGCTAGAGTGCCACGTGTCGGCACGTGGGCGCTCTTTGCTTGAGCGCTGGGCGCTTGGGCGCGAGCGCGCCACGTGTCGGCACGGGGTTAACTTGCGCTCGAGCGCCTGCGCTTGGGCGCGAGCGCGCCACGTGTCGGCACGGGGAAGACTTGCGCTCGAGCGCTTGCGCTTGAGCGCAAGCGCGCCACGTGTCGGCACGGGGGCGAGTTGCGCCTGAGCGCTTGCACTTGAGCGCAAGCACGCCACGTGTCGGCACGGGGGAGACTTGCGCTCCAGCGCTTGCGCTTGGGCGCAAGCGCGCCACGTGTCGGCACCGGGGCGACTTGCACTCGGGCGCTTGCGCTTGAACGCAAGCGCGCCACGTGTCGGCACCGGGGCGACTTGCGCTCGGGCGCTTGCGCTTGAGCGCAAGCGCGCCACGTGTCGGCACGTAGGCGACTTGCACTCGGGCGCTTGCGCATGAGCGCAAGCGCGCCACGTGTCGGCACGCGGGCGCTCTGCGCTTGAGCGCCGGTGAAAAAAGAAGCTTTTAGCCTAAGAACAGAAGCTATGCTTCAGAAAGGAAATATTTGTTATGTATATATGTATGGAGTTAAACTCCTGGGATGTTTTGAAGCTGATGAAGGGGGTTCTTCTTCTTCCTTCTGTTGTTTGGCCGGATCTTGATGATCAAGAAGTAGGAGATTTTAAAAATCGCTCCTTTTTGAGATCTGATGGGAGATCTGAGTTCCCCTTTGTGGGTTTTGTGGTGGAAAACTACTTAGTTTTGGAAAAGAAAGAGTAAAACTCTTGATTTAATTCAAAAGAATTGAGAAGGTTTAGAACCTTGGAGAAGGAGCAGGAGGCACAAAGAACCCTAGGTTTTGGGGGAATGAAAAGTGTTATTTTTTTATTCATCATGTTGCCTTTTATAGGCTTATATATTTACATATAGCCCCTTGGGCTTTACAAAAATGGCATTTTAGCCATCCCATGGCTCATGTGCCATTTTATTTTTGCACATAAGCCACGGGCTTACAAAATATTGGCTTTATGCCCATTTTGCATACATTCATGTATAAAAAATTACATAAAAATTATTTATTATATGATTTTGTTGTTGGTATGGGGAGGCTGGCCGCGGGCTTGACTTGGGCATGGGCCCACTTGACCTGGGCTTGGGCCCACCTAGCTTGGGGGTTGACCTTGACTTTGACTCGGTCAACCGGGGTGCAAATTTTGACCCCAACAACATAGTTACAATCACATAACTCCATTCAAGTCGCCAAAATCCTACTATCAGAATTGAAGAAAGAATAAGGGAGAAACAATAAGGAATCAGGAGGATTCCAAGTTGAGATGCAAAGTCATTTCCGTATCGTCAAGATACAAGAGTTAAAGGAAAGATAAAATTCAAGAATTTGAATGACAAGACAAAAAAATGTGGCAGGACATGTTCCTAATTCCGGGTTTCCTACTTAGCGTATTGGGTTCAATACCCAACTACAAAAGAACCAAATCTGACTAATCCTAAATCTTATGACTCTGATACCCAACAAATCCTGTCACGCCCCACTTCCCACAGTGCGCTAACTACGGCACGTGACAGATCCAACCATGCTACTTATGGATAGGAATCATCCCTCCACAATTACATTACGGCTGTCCATAGGATATCAAGAACAGTAAAATATAAAGTCTATCTAGTACATGTCCATTTGCCAAAATAAAAGAGTCAAGAAAATATATAAACAGAAATGAATTAATATCCAATAAACACATCTGGAAGTACGTCCCAATATGGGCTCACATCAAGAAATAAAAGTGCGAAAAATAAGCTAAGAGTCTAAAAGCTAAACATCTTTAAACCATAGATAATCAATTCCTCACTGCTCAGCTTGACGGCTAAAGTACTCATGTCCAGCCTACGATAGAGATAGAGGAACTGGGCCATGCAAAACCCAGATGTCAGTGCGTCATAACATCAAAATAATAGTAATAACCCGGATATAACGATACAGGTAAACATGAATATAAAGAATAACACGGATATGAACAGTGAGGTATGTATGTGTATGTGAAGTGCGATGAGTAATCTGAACTGTGCTACTGGGTTATCTACTCTAAAGTTTTTGAAATCAATTTAATGGAATCGTCGATGTATCTCAATAGTATCCCGTGCATGCCTGGGACCACAGTCAAGATTCCCGAGCTGAATCTGAGACGTGCCGCTAGGCAGTAAACATGTAATATGTACAGATGAATGATGTCAGCAGCATTATCCCGGGACTGGCCTAACCCGTAAAGACTGATCAGTATAAGTATCGAACTGTTGAGTTACAAGTCAGGTTTCATCATTGATTTCCTCTTACTCCCCAGGTTTTGTGTTTAAGTCAGGTATTGATAATGTAAGTCTAATACCAACACAGGATCAAGCAGGTACAGGTTTTTTCTATATAAACAACAGGTTACGTGCGTCAGGACAACAAGTCAGGATTATTGGTATTAGTAACAAGATCAGGTAATAAGTCAAGTAATGTGTCATGACATGTCATGTGGTGCATATGTATCAAATGGACACCAAATGTGAAATTGTAAACGATATCGGGATCACGGTAAATAGTGCTGATGTAAGGATGCATGTGTGACTATCTGTAATAACCTATATATATATATATATATATATATATATCCATGACTACTGTTTCCCCAATCAGAGCAAAACTCTGTTCAAATTTCAAAATTTGAAATGAAGCAGCGCTTTATAGCAGCGCCAAGCGCGTTGCACTCTAAATAGCGCACCACGTGCAAAGCACGAGAGCGCTAGCGCTAAGAGCGCTGCACTCCAAGCAGCGCACCATGTGCAAAGCACGTGAGCGCTGGCGCTAAGAGCGCTGCACTCCAAGCAGCGCACCACGTGCAAAGCAAGTGAGCGCTAGCGATAGAACAAAATGTTCTCGGCCCTTGGATCAAAGATCCAACGAACATGATTAAAAATCATCAATTGACCAGAATAAAATTCTGTTAAGGAAACATTCCTCGGAATCTTTCCAAACAGGAAAGATTGTGCTCTGAAAATCAGAGCACCGTTGGATCAATGATCCAATGGTGATTAAAAATCACTAAAATACAGAATAAATTCTGTATGAGAAAAGATTTCCCAATCTTGTTAAAAACAAGAAGATTGCCTTCTGTAAATCAGAAGCCCTTGGATCAAAAATCCAACGGGGGAAACATCCCCAAATCAATTAGAGAAAAGATCTCTTCAACCGATTCAACAAATCAGCTTGCCCTATATAAAAACCCCAAGACTTCAAGTCTCACATACACAGACATATAGAGGAACCCCCATTAATTTTGAGAAATTTTAAAGACAAAGAGCAAGCTCTTAGAAGAAGAAGATTTTCTTCAAGGTAAAAAAAAGAAGAACAAAAAGATGAAATCATCTCATATAAAAAGAAGAATTTACTTCTTTTTCTAAGATCATAGATCTACAAAACCAAGGTCTTTCACAAAAGAGATCAAAGTATCCCATCATAAAAAAAATAAGGGGAAGAACTTAATCTTCTTCAGATCATAGATCTATAAGACAAATTGTCTTTCAGAGATCATAATATCTCATCATAAAAGGGGGGAGAATAATTCAATTCTCTTAGGTTCATAGATCCATAAAGGCAGAGCCTTTTACCAAAAACATAAGAGATTGAAACATCTCCTATAAAAAAAATAAGAACTTTGTTCTTAGATCCATGAGACAAAATCTCTTATAGAGAGAATCTAATTCTCAAGGCGCAAAGCTGCCTGAAAAAAGCCATAGCGCTCCAAACTTAAACAGAAGCGCACTGCGTTCTTTGAACCGGTGCTCAACGCCATGCGTGCCACGTGCTCCTCACGTGTGTGCTACTGCGCTCTTTGAACTGGCGCCCAACGCCAAGCGCACCACGTGCTCCTCACGTGTGTGCTATTGCGCTCTTTGAATTGGCGCTCCCCGCCAAGCGCGCTACGTGCTCCCCACGTGTGCGCTACATCACAAGAAGCACATTGCGCTCGTTGACCGGCGCTCAGCGCCAAGCGCGCCACGTGCTCCTCACGTGTGCGCTAAGAGAACATAAACTGTTCTATAAAAAAAGGGCCACAGAACCCTACCTCAGATTGATTGAGCCCGTATGCTCATAAATCTTTGATCTTAGTCCCAAAGTGGACTACAGATCTCCCAACCAATATTGGTTCAAGGGTGCATCTCTTCACTCCTCTGATATTTGTCGTTGTAATCCTTCAACGTCTTCAGAGAGGTGATGGGTCCCGACAACCAGACATTCCACGGACTGTGGGGTCCTTAAACTCATGGACTATGATGTCCTTAAACTTTACGGACCGTGTAACAACCGATTCTAGTTCTACAAATTTCTGTCTCCGTACGTGTGGTGTGTGGTATTTATTTCATTTATCCTGATTTGACTGTTACTAGTTGTAACATACCCCGACATGTCATATTCTGCATATAACAATTTAAGTCTGTTAAAAATAAATTAAAAATAATTGACATGGCCTGCTTGGCACCCCTAACCCTGTGGTAACGTCCTTACATCGTGTTCTCGTTCCGTTCAGTGAAACGGACGTGTTTGGACGGCTACGCGCACGTAGGTGCGTCCGTTCTTGGGGGTATGCTTTTTAATTATAAAATCCTTCATTTTAATTTTTGGAACCTGCCAATAAATTTCATATTTCAAATTCAAATTTTTGGACCCGACCCGGGCGCAATTCTGAAATATTTTGCAATTACGCCAAATTCTATTTTCTAATATTTTTTTTAACCGGCCAAATATTCCTCAGCCTACTATATCTTAGCCAACGTTTTTTTTAAAATCCTAAATCTTTCACAAATTTTCCCTGAACAAGCAACACCTGATAATCTTTATAAATTTTTAATCCCGTAACAAATTTATCCGTCAGCCAATCAAAACAATTCTTTAACCCTGGGCCCCGCAACCAATCACTTCTTCTCTCCTTTCTCCTTCTCTTTCTCTCTCTCTCTCTCTAGCGCTAAAAGCCAAATTTCTTTCTCCTCTCGTTTTCTCTCTCCTCTCGATCTCTCTCCCCTCTCTATCTCTCTCCTCTTCTCTCTCCTCTCGGAAATCTCTCTCTCTCTCTCCCCGCGTCTCCTCTCTCTCTCTTCTTCTTTTATATTTCCTTCTTCTCCTTCCTTAAAAGAAGAGAACCCATCCCAGAAAAAAAACCTAGCCGCCTTCCTCCTCTCGCCGTTGCCCTAGCGCCGACGCCATCATCGTCGTTCTTCGCCTCTGCTCACCCTCGTCACCTCCACCTTCTCGTCTTCCTCCTTCCTTCTCTTCCGAGCACCCTGCACCAGCAGCCGCGACCCCTGCACCTTGTGCATCGCCGGACGTGTTGCCATCGGCGACTCGTTACCGTGTCCCTAGAATCGTGCATAACTCCCTGTAAGCGCCTTCTCCATCTCATTCTTATCTTTTTCTTCTTTACTTCCTTTCTGAAAAGTGGTTGCTGTAGTTTTTGTAGGGTTGTTACTGTTCATCGTCGGAGCCGTCGATCTCGCCACGGCTGGTCTCACTGCCACCACAGCACCCCTCTGCAACCCTGTATGACCCTCACCCCTCCTCTGTTCCTTTCCTTGCGATCTTTTCTTTTCTTGTTAAAATTTTGGTTTTCTGTTGTCGCTGTTCGCCGGAATCCGACGGTGCCGACGACGTTTCCCGACGACCCAGCAAGTACCTCCGACCCGTGTGACTCCACTGTTCGTCGTTTGGGTTCATTCCGTGAACCGTGCGCGCGTCGCGATTTTTCCCCGCCGACGCGTAACGTTCCGTTTTCCGTTTCGCGACCCGTCGAGGCAAGTGAAACTTGCTACATGCTATTTAAACTATTCTTATGCCAATTTATTTATTTCCTAGTCAATCTCTAAATAGAATCGAAAGTATTGGATTTCAAGTTAACCGTATAAAGTTCCGTTACATATTTTATGATCTCGAACTTGAAACTTAATTGTTGCATCTAATTATTTATACCTAGTAATCACCTGTAAAGGTTAGACCACATGATCACGTTTGTTTATAGCCATGATACCCCTTTTATCCAGTTTTAACCTATCGGGCATCCACGTGCATCTTTAACCGGTTTAATTACAATTGCACCCATTGAACAGATTATACATGTCGTCGCATCCCTAGATTACTCAATACTTATTAACCTGGTTTTTAGCATTCACATCTATCATACTGTACTCGTATAATGCTGACACCATCTGATAAACACAACTGATAACTGTACGGCTAATTAATTGAATCTGCTTTATTGCTTAACCTATTGCTTAGATTGTGTTGTTGATAACCATGCTTGATTATTTATAACCATGATTATGCTAGCTATTTATGAGTACCCACATGTTATCTTTTACACCCTGACATGACTTGCTACACACATATTGATTGACCCGACATGGTACTGTACACTACTTGACTTGACCTGATGTATCATGGCTTGACCCGTTACCTGATCTTGTGTCTAATACCAACAAACCTGACATGTAGTCCTCACGGACCGTTCCTGTTGTCTATCCAGACAAACCTGCTCTTACCTGATCCTGTGTTGGCATTAGTTCTTGATTACTGAATACCTGACTTGAACACTTATAACTTGGGGGTATGGGGAAATCAATGATGAAATCTGACTTGTAACTCAACAGTTCGATACCTGTTCTGATCAGTCTTACGGGCTAGGCCAGCCCCGGAGTGATGATGCTGACATCACTCATCTGTACATGCTACCTTCTACTGCCTAGCGGCACGTCTCGGATTCAGCCCAAGAATCTTGACCGTGGTCCCGGGCACGCACGGGATACTATTGAGTTACATCGATGATTCATCAAATTGATTTCAAAGACTTGAGAATAGAAACCCAATCGAACAGTTTAGTTTACTCACTGCACACTACACTTTATATTACTGTTACACCTGCTTTATTATTCATGATCATGTGCATTGCCTGTTACCCTGTTTATGCTTTATTACTTGATGACTTGACGCGCTGACGTCTGGGTTTTGCATGGCCCAGATTCCGTACCTTTGCTGCAGTCCGAGCAGGAGTACTTCAGCCAGCAGGCTGAGCAGTGAGGCTTCCGTAGTAGTTAGTTCTTTTATTTCCCGCATTTATTCCTGATGTGAGCCCGCATTATGGGACGTACATTCCAGTTATTTGTATTGGATCTTTTGCTTCCGCACTTTTATTATTCTTGACTCATGTTATCTTGGCTTATGGACATGTATTAGATAGTTGTATTTTGTTCTTGATATCTCTACAGCCGTAATATGACTGTGGATGGATACTTCCTACCCACAGGTAGCATGGTTGGCTATGTCACGTACCCAATTTAGCGTACTCTGGGAAGCGGGGCGTGACAGACTGTGGTGTTTGTAAACTCATGGACTATGATGTCCTTAAACTTTACAGACTATGACGTCTTTAAACTGCGGATTGTGGGGTCCTTAAACTCATGGACTATGATGTCCTTAAACTTTTGGACCGCAAAGTCCCTAAACTAAAACAATAGAGCCTAAATGCTCTTTTGTTGGATCTAAACGATCCCGTTAAGTTGATCTTAGTCTAAAATTAGACTAACGTATCCTTAACAAACGTTTAAGTTGATCTTAGTCTCAAATGAGACTAACGCATCCTTAAACCCAACCCAAACCCAAATCTAAGAAAATACGGATTTGGACTAATCCACGCCCTACGGGAGACAACATAAATTAGTCTCCGTATACAATCCGCGAGCAACCAAAAAACAAAACAAACACACCCGACATGAAGTGACCATCTGGAGAAGAAGTAAGTGGTTACCGCGATGCGGTATCGTAATTAACTGCAGGGGCTTGCGCCTGCAGGGAAAAGCGTCCCCACAATCAAAAACCCCTCAAATGAGGGGGAATCTGACGAAGTCCGCTACATCGGCCGCATCCGTTTAAACCTTCGAAACACGGTGCCATAAATCAACTTGGCATCTTCGGAGAGGTGGACAGATAAAACCAAATAGCATCTGCCCTCGAAATTCAGGCCAGATGTCCCAACGTCCCGGTCGTGTCTTTTCGGCGGTGAACAACTACGTATGATGCACATTAGAAAGCATGTTGTACTAATATAACAGTAATATGATATAATGAGGTTCCGGCATGCAACTAGATATGCAATTGACAATACGGATACGAACGGATATCGAAAAATGGTAAAACTATAGCATTGGATGTATAATTAAAATACATGTATTATTTTTATTCATATAGATATAAATATATTGACATAGCATGTAGCAAGATAAACTAGCCTGATCGGATCTCATGTCGGGTACGTACGTTATATTCGACGTCGGGTAACCGTTGCAATGCTACTACGCGCATACAGAACTGGACTTGGCTAATCCAAGACGTGACCACGCTAGACGAGGACGACGACTGGGTCGCCCGGATCGTCGGCGACATGCGTGACTCCGGCGACGGTCAATAACCGAGAAATCAAGAAAAAGAAAGAAAGAAGAAGAGAAGAAGAATAAGAAGAAGAGGGGTTGTATTGTTCTTTGGTGTTGGCTCTGGCTTTTGAGTTCAGGGGACAGAGAGGGGTGACGACGATGATGGGTGATCGGCGGTGAGTTGCAGGCGGCGTCGGGTTTTCTGGGTTCCGTTGTGTGGTTTTGGGTGTGCAGGGATCGTGGGTGATGGTGGTGTCGGGGTTGGAGAGAGGTGAGGAGAAAGAGGGAGTGGTGAGGTTGGTGATGTCGGGGTGATGGGGACAGCGACGAGGTAGGCGGTAGGGAGGTGATGGGTTTCTTGGGTTGTCGATGGTGTTGGGTTCACGGGTGAAGTCGAGGTCGGGGTCATGGTGGCGAAGTTGGAAGTGGAAGCGGAAGGTGATGAAGAAGATGAGGGTGAGGAAATGGTGAGGGGAGGTCGTCGATGACGAAGGTGAGGCGGCTAGGGTTTGCAGTGTTGGTCGGGTTCTTGGGTTGCTCGAGGATTTGGGTTGTCGGGTATTGGAGAGGGGGAGAAGTGGTTGAGGGTGACGAGGAGGTGGTGGTGCCGGCGAGGGGACAAGGGCGAGGGTGGTGCCGACGAGGGTTAGGGCTCGGCTAGGGTTTTTGGGCGTGGGTTTCGTCGCGGAGGTGAAGAGAAGAGAGGTGAGGAAGAGAGGGAGAAGGCTGTTGGTTTTGTTATAATAATATTATATATATATTTATATATATATAAAGGGAGAGAGAGAGAGAGTGTGTGTGTGTGTATATATATATATATATATATATAAAGGGAGAGAGAGAGTGTGTGTATATATATATATATATATATGTATATAAAAGGGGGAGAGATAGACGGTGGGATGTGAGGATATATTAGTTAGGAAAATATTATATATATATATATATATATATATTCGATATATATGTATACTGATGTTTAGTTTAGGTTTATAGTAAATATTATAATATATATTATAGGTTTTATAGCTAATATCAAATATACTCCGAAAAATACCCGGATCCTGTCTAAAAATCTAGTTTGAAAATACGGATAATATACGTATCAACCAAAACCATAATGCGACATCCGGTTAGATAAAATACATACCCCCAAGAACGGATACACATAAAAACACGTAGCGATTCAAACGAGTCTGTTTTATTAAACGGGACAAGAACACGGTGTCAGGATGCAGCCATAGGGTATAGGATATGATGCAGGCCATACTAGGTATTAAAAATATATTATCAGTTTATAATTTGTATTATTTAAAATATATGCAGATACTAAAAACATGGTACATGTATATAGATCCTAGGTATGCATGGATCATCTATACTGGAAATGATATGTCGCAATCTAGAACCAAGACGGGTTTCAAGCATGCGGGTCGGGTCGGATACTAACCATAGATACCAAAGCACTATCCGCACCCAAAATAAATAATAAAAAAAAACAGCCACAAGATTAGGAAATACTCAAATAAATTATGGTATAAATGAACTAGAGTGTTACAACATATATATACTGCATTTTAGTAATATAAGTGCATCCTAATGGATCGCGTAAATATGAAAATATATCATCCAGAACATCATCATCTCATATATAGCATGCATCAATGTATAAGAGTATAAAGTAGCCAAAAGATGTAAGTATGTAAAATCCTTTCAAAATAGTCGTATGATGTTTATATCACTGTACAAGTAGCGGACGTTGATTTGTGAAGTAATATATGCAATATTGTTTAAAATATATGTCACGCCTTTTGAAAATGATTTAATGAGGGTTTTCTTTTGAAGGTTTCTTGTGTCGTCAAAGACACGTGGAAAATAATGAGAGTATAACTCATTTGAAAATCTCTTTAATGTACATCGATATATGAAAATAATATTTCAAGTACTGTCTCTTGGACCGGTCCTGTTTGGTTATTATATAGTATAAACCATCTCATTTTGTGCAGGGTATCTATATTAATCCTTCACATATAACATAATATATCAAAACCGTGTCAATTATCAACACTCGAAATCTCAAATCTATGAGGTGTTGTCCTCTGGACTAGCTCTCATCTCAATCTCATTATATCACACCGGTCGGTATCCTCCGGATATCCGCCGTGTTCCATATAATCACTGGTATCGCGTAATCTCGCTAGGTTCCCTATATCTATCCTCATGGAATCCTGCCCCTGGGTTATCGTACCGTGTCCACCATGTATCCTGAAATCTATTTTCTACCCCCTCCCTCAATTTCGGATAATCATCAATCATAAATACCAAGGAATCTCATTGTGGACATATCATCAATTCAAGAGAAAACCGCATTTTTCAAACATACGCAATGTTTTATAAAATCATGCCGCGGCTTCTTAAATCCATGGAAAATATCAAGTTCCAAAGAACACAATCCATAATTCATCTTTGCCATAATTGGTAACCATCATATACGAATATCTATAGTAGTTGTATTCATATATCATAATCATCAAGTATCATGCATACTAGCATGGATAACTAGAACACGAATAAGCATGACAGTTTCTACTGTGTCATGGCAATACTAATGATGTGTAGTGTAGCATGCACGTCAGTGCTCGTGCAACATGGCAATCATTAGTAATTGTGCAAGTGTTCTATCAAGTGTATTCGTATAAGAATAGCTCTCGATTCCCATCGGAGTCATCAATATCATAATCATCAACAATGCATTATGCATCTTCTTTCAGTTGACGATTAAATACACGGATATATTAATCAATCGCATTTATATAACGACATATACATGGATATAATTATGGCACTATTGAGCATGGCAATCATATGGTGTCATGGCAATACCAATGATGTGTTTGTGTAGCATATGAGTTTGTGATTGTGCCACATGGAAATCATTGGTAATTGCGCAGTATTTTATAAGTGTTCATACAAGTCATGGTATCATAAACTAAATATACGAAATATCTAAGAACGAATACTATAAATGTAGCGTAACTTAATTAAATAATCGAAGCGCGAACGTATAATGAGTAAAAGAAACGTAACGTGAACGAGCATTATACATAAACAGATACTTACTAATAATACGATTGTTTAGTTTAAAATATAACGAAATATTGTTTGGAAATAAGGAGGCTGCGATACTTTTAAAAATAGATATTCATTTGAAATTAGCAGTATCCTCAGCATTATAGTTTCAAATAAGAAACAAATCGTTAGTTTAAAATGAGTATAATCTAGCATCATTATAATATTCCAATCGAGATTTATAGCAAGACTCCACGAGTCAAATAAACAAGGCCACATTCGACAATCTATCCTTATCACATCAAATACGGAATCTCTCTCGTACGATGTCAACAAATCATCCAATCAATATCAGTACGGATCTCTAGTCGCATACGCAAACACATATAGCTTATATAGTACGGACATCTAGTCGCGTACGGCACATACAATAATCATATATAGAGAGAGAATAATGGAGGAAAGAGGCCATAGGAGGGAATTTCCTCCTATGGCGTCGAGAAAACACACCCTCTATCGTGTTTTCCAACGGTCGGAATGCATCATCTTCATCGTTATCATCTAAGATGTGGGTACACCAAATTTCATGTGATTCTACAACTTTTTCACCGTTGATTTAGCAATGTAAAAAGTTCTATTGTCGGTAAACCGTTAATTTTGAACCCACTAATTCAACGGTGAAAAAGTTGTAGAATCACGTGAAATTTGATGTACCCATATCTTAGATGATAAGGATGAAGATGATGCATTCCGATCGTCGGAAAACACGATGGAGGATGTGTTTTTTCGACGCCATAGGAGGAAATTCCCTCCTATGGCATCTTTCCTCCATTATTCTCATATATATATATATATATATATATATATATAGCCTACTAGTTATGAATTATATATTAAGTATATAGCTTACGAACTAAGTATATGACTTATGAACTATAGACTAATTTATAGTTATAGACTGAGTATACGGGTTAATTATATACGTTTTCTAACATGACATTATAGACTAGGTGTATGTGTTACGAGTTACAATTATACTATATAATAAGTATTCCGATGAATTAGTTTCGGGGGCGCTATAAGCCATCCTCCCGACTTCCCCCGTAGATATAAATTTACTCATCGAACGCGTCTCGAGCTAGTCTAAGCCTATGATTATCTTGCCCTTCTTCCTTGCTGCGTCGGAAGTCCCCGCGACCGAATCCACAATCTATACAATAACGAATCGCGTGAATATTTAAACCGTAATCCATGTTAACGAACTAAGCGGACATAGGTTAAAACCTATGGTTAACGTGTGCTAATGCGTGCTAATTACGTAGAACTACCTTCTGGAATCGCCGTCTAAACCCAAAAAGATCGAATCAAAGTTTAGAAATCCGTTTAAAAACCCAAAACCGCCGAAAATAATGAAGGGCGGACGTCAGCACTTATACGAGGCAGACATCTAGAATTCATGAACAGTGTAGTAGAACGCAAACCAGATGTCTGAAGTTTTGGGGGACAGACGTCTGAAGGCTAAAAATCTTGATTTATATATTAAAGGAAGAAGTCTGGTTACCAAAGTACCAAACGTTTGTCCATCAAAAACAACCAAGAACAGATTAAAGGCAGACGTCTGAAGTTTTAGGGGTTAGACGTCTGCAGAAGGAAAATCATGAAACACGGATTATGGGCAAATGTCTGAAGCTCTCTAGAGCAGACGTTTGCAGAAGAAATCTGCGGATTCGAATTTTATGAAAAATGGAAATTCTTGAAAACCTTAAAATCAACTCTTTTTGCACCAAAATACCCTCTACTTCCCAAAATAGGGTGTAGTCACCAACTAAACCATACTAAATTCATCACTACTAGTGGATCACTTAAACAACCACACATAAAAGAGTTTAACCCATAAAAATACCATTTTTATGCAAAAACAATACTTTTTCATGGCTAATACTTTAAAAACTTGAAGAACTTATAGAAAAGAGGGATTTTTACCGATTTGAGTGATGAAAAGTGATGATCCAAGCTTGTGATGAAGCTCCAAGGGGTTAAAGTTGATGGGGACTCCACTTGAAGTATCCAAGTGGCTCTAGTTGAAATTCTTGGCACCAAACATGGATTTTAATAGAGGAAAGCTAGGATTTTCGTTTGGGTTTTGAGTTGGGAGTTGGGATATTTTTGAGAGATGAGGAAGGAGATATTTTGGAGGAGAGAGAATGGGAAGATTGAAATGAGAGGACAAGGAGAGAGGGTGTGGGTGTGGGTATGCACATGGGCTCTCTCTCTCTCCCTCTCTAAATAATTTAGCGTTATCAAATAAATACCACATCTTTTCAAAATACATGCCATGCCTAATATCTCCTATTTTCTAAATTCCAAAGATAAAGGCATATAATTATACCAATTTATAAAACTCCAATTCCATACTTGATATTATTTCCGTAAAACTCATAATATCCTTATTTAAATTATAAAATAATATTTATAATTTTCAAAATGTTACAAGAGCAGATCACCATGATACCCGAAGACCGCACTACTCTGGGGTATTACCTTTCCCCCACCTAAGAACAATGGTCCGTCCTCGAACCACAGACCTACTATTGAGGGATCTGCATGGGCCACCATAAATCTCATGCCCCATGCTCCAGTACAGATAGTATTGTCCGCTCTGGCCGAAGACGGACAGCTTTGTCCTTTGGAACAAACCGGAGTCGAGAAGGGGCCACTTCTCAGGAGGTTCCGATCTTAGGATTTCCCTAACCCGAGCACGCTTAATTACGGAGTGCCGGTTCATCCAAAAGGCGCCTCCGTAATTGAGGATGACATCATTACATTTATAATATAGTTCGGTTCTCTTTCGGAATGTGCTGCATGGACCAAATCCCGTTGTTCTAAAGCGGCTCCACACCCAAATCACCATGTGTCCGCAACAGACCACACTGAGTGTGGACAGAGCAGATCACCATGATATCCGAAGACCGCACTACTGTGGGGTATTACAATGTTTTTCCAATATATCATATATTATGTTAATAATGTATATATTTTATCGGGACGGAACAATATACAGCGTTGGATAAATTAATTTATCCAACAAATCCGAACCATTTATTTTAACCAATACTTTTAAGTAGCGGTTAAAATAAACGGTTCAGATTTAACCGCTTCTTAAAAGATAGGTTAAAATATTTAACCGCTAGTTAAATTAGCGGTTCATATTATATAAAAGAGGAAACCGTCCAAATAGATTCAGCGGTTTAGGGTTTTAAGATCGAAATTGGATGATTTTTTCTTTGATTTGAACTGCGATTCTTGTTGGGTATTCTCTTGATTCTTGGATCGATTTCATAAGGTAAATTAATTACTTTAATTACTATAGATTTTGTTATTTATTTGGGGGCTTTTGTTAGGGTTTTCAGATGTAAATTGAGCGTTTTTCATGTGATTTGAATTGTGATTGTTGCTAGGTATTCTATTTTTTCTTGGATCAATTTTATAAAATAAATCAATTAGTTTTATTGTTTCTTCGTCTGTTTCCACTACTATTCCTTCTTCTAATTCAGGGATAGTCCATTCATAAGCTATATTAATAGACACGATAGCGTATGTAAGCGTAGAAATGAAAATATACCATAACCATTTCGAAAAATCTCGTTGAGGAAGACGTAGACGTCCTGTGGCGGAAGATAGGGTTCGAAAGCCGAGAGGTGGTGTATTCCGTAACCACTTGAAAAAAATTTACTTAAGCAGCGGTCAACTTTTGATTTTAACAACTATTTTAAGTAGAGTTTAAATAATAACCGTTAGATTTAACCGCTACCTTAAGTAACGGTTAACTCTGAACGGTGCTGATTTGTTGGATAAATTAACTTTTGATTTTAACCGCTACTTTAAGTATATGTTAAATAAAAACCATTAGATTTAACAGCTACTTAAAATAGCGGTTAAGTATAAACGGTTCTGATTTGTTGTATAATTTTTTATCCAACGTTAATATTAACCGCTATTTTAAGTAGCGGTTAAATAACAACGGGTAGATTTTAACCGCTTCTTTAAGAAGCGGTTAAAATCAACGTTGGATAAAAAATTATACAACAAATCAGAACCGTTACTTTAAGTATAAGTTAAATAAAAACTATTAGATTTAACCGCTACTTAAAGTAGCGGTTAACTATAAACGGTTCTGATTTGTTGTATAATTTTTTATCCAACGTTGATATTAACCACTGCTTTAAGTAGCTGTTAAAGTACAATCGTTAGATTTTAACCGTTTCTTTAAGAAGCGGTTAATTTTGAACGGTCTTGATTTGTTGGATAATTTTTTTATCCAACGTTGTACCTGGGACCGAACACATATTTTATTAATCTTAAATATTAATATTAATAATTCTGCTCTAAATTACTTTTATGTATAGCAAACTGCCAATTCACTTTAATTGCACTAGCTACTTTATCTATAATTACCTATTCACCTGCTAATACAATATATCCTGTATAAACCTTATTAACATATTATACATCATTATTTTTTCACTTATAGCATGGTTAGCTCGAATAATGTGGGTATTTATGTGTAACAGGGGATCATACAAGTTTCTCGTGGTACTGAAGAATACGGTACATTGCATTACATATAAATCTTGAATCTCGTGTTGTTGTTATTCCATGGGATTACAAAATATCCTAGCAATATAATAAAACTCCAACAAATCAAGCTTATACTTAATTAATAATATTGAAATATCGAATATCGTGATATTCTAGTTACCTTGCAGTGATTAACACTTATTACTTATTTGACATGCACATTACCATTTACTGTTTACAATTATTCTCATACATAGTATTATGTATACCATGTTTCATTTCAAATACTATTTTTCCATAAAACGGGGACTTACCGAATATTAGTGCGCTGACGGTATTGCTGTTTTCTGTTTTCTTTTCTGGGGAATGTCGTCAGATGACACTGGAGCAGGAGACGAGGCTAGGTACGAGATGGTACCAACTGAGGAGAACTTCAATCACTTCTCCATCCAGGTAGAACTTTAGGTTGTTGTTTCCTTCAGATTTCCCTATGCCTTCTATTTCGAAACATCAAATACTGTTATATTCTAATTTGGACTCTTTTTGTTGAAGTTGTAAATAAATATTGTTGGATACTTTATAAGCTTTAAATTCTTATACTATGATTTCTCTTTACTACTTATACAGACGGTTAGTGTATTCATATCGAGAAGGAGTGCTTCTCGGTATGAATATGTTGCGGGCCTCGTCCACCTTGGCTCTCTGTCTTTTGGGAAGCGGGACGTGACAAACTTATTATGTGCTTATTCATTCTTAACATGCTCATTACCCTGATTACATGCTTGGACATTTCATGCTTATTACCATGCTTACCTGTATACTTTATACTATGATGTTCACATGTTTGTATTACTGCTTTAAAGTTGTTTTTAAAATAAACATGTTTTAAATGTGGGACTTACCGAGCACAAATTCGCTGACGGACATTCCATTTTGTTCTTTTCTATTTTGGGAATGTTCGTCAGGTAATATAGGAACGGACGAGGCAACGGAGGAGGGTTTTCTTTTTGCTACCATCTCAGACAGACAGATTTTGTGTCGCCCTTTAGTTTTGTTTCAGTATGCCTATTTGTTAAGGCTTTGTTTTGTTTCAACTTTCAGTTGTATTAGATATTTGGTATTGCATCGACTCTTGTTTATTGTGGGATTTGAAATATAATAAATACGTTTGGATTTATTTCTTTTTAAAATTCTTGTTTTTATTTAATTGCTTGCTTTAACGCTCAATGTGTCTATGTCGAGGAAGAACCTTTCTTTGTATAGAAACGTCGCGGGTCTAGTCACGTGCCTGCAACCGTTTTTAGGAAGCGCGGTGTGACATGACCCCCCTTTCCGGGGCCTCCTCCCTCCGACGCCTCAACCCCGGCTCCTCCCTCCGACGCCCCCAACACTTCCTCCAGCCTCCTCGCCCCCACCTCCAGCCCCACCCCCAAACCGTGATCTCATCCTTAAATCATTAATTGATTTAATTAATACTAACTAAATAATATTTAATAATGTAAAATTGTTAGTAATGTATTTATAATTGATTAATTGAATTATAAGAGGGGCAAAATAGTCTTTTGATATGGAATTTAAGGTGTTAAATTTGACCTTTAAATAGGATAGTTTTCCGTCATTTTGAAAGTTGTAACACCCGAGCCCAATACTACTATTTTCTATTATTGGTTGAGGTTTAGATATTACTCATTTCATTTATCTCACTTGTTTGGGGTCTTACTGTAAAATTTTATCTGGCTAAGTCATTCTGCATATAACAAATTTTAGTATCTAAAATAAAATTGAAAATATTCATCTTGGCCTACTTGACACCCTTAGTCTCGTGGTAGCGTCCGTGCATTGTGTTCTCGTCCCGTTCAGTAAAACGGGCAAGTTTGGATGGCTACGTGCACACACGTGTGTCCGTTTTGGGAGTATGCTTTTTAATCATAAAACATTTCATTTTAAAATTTGGAACCCGCCTAAAATCCTATTATTTGAATTTCGAATTTTTGGACCCAACCCGGGCGCAATTTGGAAATGTTTCATTTGGCGCCAAAATCCTAAATTTTAATATTATTAAAACCTTCGCATATATTTTTCTAACTAATCTGATATCTTACTGTTCATTACCTATCTTTTAAATCTTTAAGTTAACCATATAATATTTTTACAATCTTTTATATCCTTCTCAATTTATTCTCTCAGCCAATCGCAACCTCCCTTTTAACCCCGTGGTCCCCACTTTCTCTCTCTCCTTCTTCTCTCTCTCCACTTTCTCTCTCTCTCTACCCCTTATATATTCTCTCGTACTTCTCTTTATCATTTTTCTCTTCTTGCTTCATGTCTCGTTTCTCATTTCTTTTAACTGTTCTTTTGTTGCCGGAATTCCGTCGTGCCGGTGACGTTTCTCGACGTTCCAGTGAGATACCCCGACCCGTGTGGTTCCTTTGTTCGTCGTTTGGGTTCATTCCGTGAACCGTGCGCCCGTCGCGAGTTTTCCCCGCCGACGGTTAACGTTCCGTTTTCCCGATTCGCGACCCATCGAGGCAAGTTAATCTTGCTACATGCTATATACTTTTATAATCTTCATTTTATAATGTTATACATTTGAAAATCTTATAGTTTACATATGAAATGTCGTTGAAAAATCGGATATGACAAATCTGAAATTTACTGTACACCTTATCTTATAAAATTCATTATAAATCATAGAAAAATCATTAGTATACGTTCTTTAGTTCGTTACGAAGCTAATTAAGAATACTATAACTATATGAAATATTTACTTGCAAAATAAATTGTTTAATTAATGTAAAATGCAAATGAACACGCCTCTAAACTGCTGTCCAGGGAAATTCCAGCAGCAAACTTTCAACTTGGAATATTCATAACTTTTTGTAGGGATAACCTGAGATGCTTATACTTATAAAACTGAAAAGCTTATTGAATTATCTTTGTTTTGGTATAAGATACGTCTCTTTTGGAGAACATTTGTTATTTTTAAACTATTTTACAAATTAGGGTGACGCTGAATTTCTGAACGGAACCTTCTTGTGCATAGTTAATCAATACATCTTTTATAGTTACTAATCGCTTAAATATGCTATCCATATTAATATTATTATATCAATATTTATATCACATATTGTTTAGTTGTACATCCCACATTACCATTTTATAGTTTTATAACTTTTCGGATACCCGTTTGCATCCATCGCATTTAAGATACCTATAATTGCATCCATAGATCACATTACTACATAATAATGTAATATTAACACTCCATATTTAATAAATTGCATCCTAATTAATATTGGAACTATAAAAGTAACCCTAATCGATAACTGTGCATCCATATCCTTGAAATTATATCTATTTGCATATCATATTACATGTTCCAGTTTATTGTTCTAATAGTACTCATGCTTGTTTATTTATACACATGTTTATGATAGTTTGATTATGAGCACCCACATGACATCTTGTGCTTCCTGACATGACCTGTTACACTTCCTACTTGACATGACATGGTACCGTACACTCTTGACATGACATGACACCTTTATACATTACCTGGCTGGACCTGATGTACCATGGCTTTACCTGTTACCTGATCTTGTGCCTAATGCCAACAAACCTGACCATTCCTGCTGTCTATCCAGACAGACCTACTTTTACCTGATTTTGTGTTGGCATTAGTCCTTGACTACTGAATACCTGACCTGACATACGTAGCTTGGGGGTATGGGGAAATCAAAGGTGAAACCGACTTGTAACTCAACAGTTCGATACTTGTTCTGATCAGTCTTACGGGCTTGGCCAGCTCCGGAGTGGTGATGTTGACACCACTCGTCCATCTTGCTACCTTTTACTGCTTAGCGGCACGTCTCGGATTCAGCCCCGAGGGCTTTGACCGTGGTCCCGGGCACGCACGGGATACTATTGAGTTACATCGACGATTCATCAATTGGTTTCAAAGACTTTAGAATAGAAAACCTGTTAGAACAGTTTAGTTACCCACTGCACATTACCCTGCTCTGTTATTTCTTAGCACTGCTTTATTCATGTTCATATTTGCATTGCTTATCACCATGTTTACATTATATACTTGATGTCATGACGCGCTGACGTCTGGGTTTTGCATGGCCCAGATTCTTTACCACTGTCGACGACCGAGCAGGAGTACTTCAGCCAGCAGGCTGAACTGTGAGTTCTTTAGGGTTTAGTTTATTTATTTCATTTCATTTCCAGATGTGAGCCCGCATTATGGGACGTACTGTTTATTCATTGTATTGGATCATTAGCTTCCGCACTTATTGTTTATTGATTCTTGTTATTATGGATTTGGACATGTATTAGATTAGCTTATTATTTTGTTCTTGATATCTCTACAACCGTAATGTGACTGTGGATGGATTCTTCCTACCCACAGGTAGCATGGTTGGCTATGTCACGTGCCCAATCTTGCGTACTCTGGGAAGCGGGGCGTGACAAAAGTACATAATAGTTTTGTGGAAAACGGTGAAACCAGAAGGGGATTCTTAAAAATAAGCCTTTAAAATATTTAGGATGTTTTGAACCTAATATTTTTTCAGCATCCTTTTTATACCATCTTTTAAGGGGAAAATGTTGAAGGTGGTTAGCTAAGACCGCGATAACAACATTCTATTTCTGAAACCAAAGATAAGATGTATTCGGACTCCCGAGAGGGAGAAATAATTCGGTGTGCCGGTCATATACGGCCGGTCATGAGAAAGAAAGAAATAAAAATATGGGTCCCGCCAAGCTACCCAAAGGATGCCCAAAATATTTTGTCTCTTTCTCTCTCTTTTCGTGATGTATTGCACCCGGCACACAGAATAATTCTGTGTTAGAGAAACCGGTTTTACCGTAAGGGAAAAAAAACTCTAATTCCTTTTTAATCGGGCGTGGTTAAGCGGTATAGAACCCGATATAGAACTGGATCCGCTTCGAACCAGATTGACCCTGTCAAAACTCAGTTTTTACATCTACAACGGTCCCGCCATCGAATTTTAATCGCCGTCGAACTCAAACCCTAGAAATCGGTAATTTCTGAAACCCTAGCTTTCCTCGAGATCTTCAAATCTCCAAATTTGGGGTTTCTAATTTCAAATCGACATCAGGGCTCACATTTTTCATCTACATTTGTTTCTCGCAGATAGGAGAAAGATTTTCTCAATGGGGAACGCATCGTCGCAGTACGACATCGAGGAGATCCAAGCACACTGCAACCACGCATGTAGCCTCCTCTAACCCTCATCATTCTCTAAAATCATTGCACTCACTTTGATTTAGATTCCACAACGTTGCAAGATTGGATTTTTTTTCCAGTTTCACAGCAGGAGATTGCGTCGCTGTACCTTCGATTCTGCCAGCTGGACCGTAACAACGCAGGATTCATCTCGGCCGATGAGTATATGTCGGTGCCGGAGTTTGCCCTCAATCCTCTCTCTCAGGTTTACTTCAATTTCTATACTTTTTGATAAATATATAAACGATATAAGTCATTAGGTGATTTGTAAAGGAAAGTAGGGACACTGATGCAAAATAATAAATTGTGATGGGGTTATGCATTATGCACTCGACATTCGAAGGTTGTTTAGTTTTTGGCTTATGCAGATTCAACTTGGCTCTTTATTAGGCCATATATGAACACCATTGCAAATTCTTTTACAGCAAACTTAAATTAGGCTCCTAATGGGTGGGAGAGTTGGTAGTACATGAGCACTGTGAATTTTTTTTAACGAAAAATAATATAGAAAGAATGAAAGAACTTAAATCAATGGAATGTTTAATTAGATTAAGTTTCTTTCTTTGTTTAATTCAGCGGCTATTGAGGATGCTTGATGGTTTAAACTTTAAGGAATTTGTTGCATTCTTATCCGCTTTCAGTTCCAGAACAAGTCTTCAACAGAAAATCGAATGTAGGGACCCTTCTTCACATTTTATTTCTTCTTTAAGCTATCTTGTCCTGAAATCTATACTTTTCTGCTATATTTCTTTTTATGTAGTTATATTCAAAGTATATGATTTGGACTCCACTGGGAAGGTCACCTTCAGTGATGTATTGAGCGTCTTGCGGGATTTGACAGGATCGTTTATGACTGAGCAGCAGAGACAGGTTAACGACTTTTACCGCTTTTCCATGGTTTCTCGGGGCCGGTATCTGATTTCTCATTTCTCTTTTTCTTGTTTAATCATATCTGTTCAGTCATTATATTGGACTTCACCAATATACATCCACAATACAGTTTTTTTAGTTTCTTGACACAATCATCCTGATTTTTCCAATTGTATTGCTTGCATATTGTACCTTTTGTATGGCTTGGAGAACAGATGAAATTACATTTTAAGGCTGAAATGGTGTCTTGGACAGGGGATCTCTCCAACTCAACAATGTTTATGTGTTTGCATACGTGATTCTGTGTATGTACATTTGCAAGGTTGTAAGTTAACAAGTAACCTATATATATGCCAATCATGGCACCTAACTAACTCGTAAGTTTGTTATCGTCAGGCCGGCTTATGAGGATGGTTCCGTGTGTGACATGCACGCTCAGCCTTTAAACTTGATAAAAACCAACAAGGGAGCCATCCCATAAGCTTAAAAATTGCAAGACAGTTGCAATTAGCCTAAAAATAGGGTTTGGGTTTAAAAAAAAAGCAACCTCTCTCTCTCTCTCTCTCTTTCTCTCTCGCTCTCTCTATATATATATATGAGGATAATGGAGGAAAGGTGCCATAGGAGGGAATTTTCTCCTATAGCGTCGAAAAAGTACACCCTTCAAGATTTTTTTTCCAATGATCAGCACCCATCATTATCATCTTTATCATGTAAGATGTGAATACACCAAATTTCATGTGATTCCTTCACTTTTTCACCATTGATTTAGTGGGTGCAAAACTAACGGTTTACCGGCGATAGATCTTTTTACATTGCTAATTCAACGGTGAAAAAGTGGTGGAATCATATGAAATTTGGTGTACCCATATCTTACATGATAAAGATGATGATGATGGGTGCCGATTGTCGAAAAAATCTTGGAGGATATAGATATTTGACGCCGCCTAACGAAAAAGCCTCCTAGGGCCACTTTTCTTCATTACTCTCTCTCTCTCTCTCTCTATATATATATATATATATATATATATATATATATAAAGTCGTGCCATGAAAAGATCCGGGAATGCATACGGTATACGTCATGCATTCTTTTGTACATAATACAAGTGGATACTTTTATAAGTGCTCAGATAAGTATATGACATAGGATGTGCATGCATATTGTGTCGGATATGGATTGTATTGCAAATCCTAGGTATGAGAATCGTGTCATGTCAGTTATACCATCCACACAATTATAGCCAACATCTTATTAATTTGTTAACTTTGGTGAGTGAGCAGCCTATAACCTTTTGATGAAGACTCATAAACTTAGTTTCCTTACAATGTATTGAAGCTTTGTTTATATCCTTTAGTTTTAATGTTGTCTGAAGCCTAAAGCTCTAGATAGCAGAAGAGTCCGTTTAGACTTTCTGTTTCCAGGGCTCTAAAATCAGCAGCAGCAGCACAACCACTTAAAGCTGTAGCCGTCAGAATGCGGTCGGTTATGAAACATCATGCAAGTTTAGACAAAGTTTTATGATCAGTACTTCAACATTTCTCAATTGTTACCAAATTTCTCTTAAAAAGAAACTATGGATTAGAGAGGGGCTTATCTTAGTAGTAAATGACTAGTTGACATCCCCATAATTTTTCTGGACTGGAAAAATCCTGAAAGGAAAGATACAGACCTGATACAGGAATTTATGTTCAACTCGAAGGTCTTGTAAGATAAAACCAGGAGCGAACATAATACATTGCCAAGAAGAACACTACGGTGATTTAAAGAAAATTGAGAAGTTGTCACACAATCACCAAACTCAGGGTGGTCCCAGCTCACTGTAAGGATGTATCATAAATTTCAAACGCAAATGAAAAAATTATATTCATCAAGTAGCATGTGAGCATACTTCTACTTTTAATTTTGAAGGTTCTCTTACTGTAGGGATGTTATCATATAATTCAAATGCAAATGGATAAATTATATCCATCAAGTAGCATGTGAGCATACTTCTACTTTTAATTGTGAAGGTTCTCTTACTGTAGGGATGTTATCATATAAATCAAATGCAAATGGATAAATTATATGTATCAAGTAGCATGTGAGCACACTTCTACTTTTAACTGTGAAGGTTCTCGTACTGTTCTTGTAGACTTTATTTCGTTTTTTTCTTGTCAGTTGATATGCTGACTGTTATTCACTGTCACAACATAATTATTCCATTTTGTGATACCACTACCACATAGGCACTTGCAGGAAATATTCAAGCTTATGATTTCCATAAGATCCATATTAACTTTAGTTTTTTTTTTAAATTAGAAAGTTTTGACTCACGTCCTAGAAAAAGCTGGTTATACAAAGGACTCCTCACTTGTTTTGTCAGATTTCATTGAGGTAATTTTCCTTTATTATAATTTTTACTTCGTTCCATATCGTCTTTAGTTCTTTTTATTAGAAAGTTCTGACTCTTGTCCTAGAAGTATGCCTTCTTCCTAAAATCATTTATTCTTGCCCTGAACTGTCTTGTTTATAAATATCGAATTTTGTATGCTCCATGCAGATTCTTGGTAACTCTGATTTGAAGATGGAAGTTGAAGTCCCAGTTGATTAGGGAATATTGTAAATTTTTTTGTTCTTACCTATATTTCTTTTGTGTGTATGATGAAGTGAACATGACATTCTCTTTGATTATATGTTGTACAATTTGCAATAATTGAATTGAGTACAGCTTTAGTTGAAATCGAAACTCATTTCAGCCTCTCTTAATATTTTTGTTTCCATCTCCTTTGCTTTTGATTTCTCTCAATTAGCTCAGTTGCATGGATGATAATGTTTATGGGAAGTGGGCTTATCTATTTGTCCAGTATTTGGAGATCTGTTTAGGGTCTCTTCAAGTTTTTTTTATTGTTTTGTCTCATGCATTGTCATATAATGATTTTTGTATGAGCTTAACGCAAACCACATCTTTGAAGTAACCTTCTCTCACTGGAGATCCAAGAACATCAAGTGATCTCAAGCCTTCCAACTGAATGAAGTAGATGGTCCTGTTCAGAGTTTAACACTAATCAGTTATGACATCAGAGTTGCTGAGAAGAGTTGAAGGTTTTGCATGGCAATAATGGCCAGAAGTATTCCGGTGCAAGCACTCTGTTCAGTAATAATGATTTCTGAATAATTTCTTGTATTATTTGTAAATTATTTGAATATGATGTTCAGTTATCTGTAGTTATAGCTATCATCCCTGCCAAATTTATTGCAGGCTTCTAGGCCATCGATTGCCTCCCATGCCTAGAGATCGGCTTCTCCTCTATTGGAGAACTGGCAGCTAAAAGAAGAGGCAAGTGATGGATGACAGTCTCATCAAAGCATATTCTATTATGGAAGAGAATTGCTCTGAGACGCCCTTAGCTTTAAAGATACTTGATTCATGGGTGCTAAGATCATTCAGTCATGCATAGAGTTGGGCAAATCATGTGCAAATTGGCTGGCGGAATGATTCCAAGTGTTGGATTCTGACCCTTATTAGGTACATTGAAGCAACTCCTTTCATTTCCTCCTTTCAGTCTTTAATTTGATGCCTGATGCTGTCTTCTCAAATTTTCTTTTTTCTGTGCTAATGTCCTTTATACTATATTGTTTCATACCTTGGTTTGAAATATCGACCGATCCCGGTATTAGATGGCTGATTTCGACCCCAAAAATGTCCGTCCAAGTCCCGAGATCAATACCATCCGATACGAAGTAATATTTGGTTTACCATTTGATTAGTATTTAGTATTAAGGTTATTAATGGTTAGTGGGTTTATTGATGGGCTAATGGGTTCATTAATAGTTTAATGGGTTTGTTAGCTATTAGTATTAGGTTTTAATTTGACACCATTAATTCGACTTTACACATCATTAATTACTAATGAATTTGCCAAATTGTTATAGTTACTTTAGGTGCTTAATTAAAAAATCCTTATATTTAATAATTATATATCTCAAATGATATGCAATTCGATATTCCCGATCCAATATGGCTGATATGGCCTAGATTGCTGATTTTGTTCCCAAAAGTGATTGTCCAACACCGGTCCCGATACCGGGATTTTAAACTTTGTTTTCATATACTACATTTCATTTATTATTGTAAACATTCATCACTGTTGGACATCATTTCCAAAATTGAGGTTCGCTTATGGGTTACAACTTACTAAGCCTATCATCCCTCCAAAATTCAAAATGCTATTTAAACTTATCTGTGGCTATATTATCACCCCGTCTAATGCATATGGATATTATCCTAGATAGACTTAAGAAGTTAATTGACATTAATGATCTTCCTTTCAGCGCACTCATATCAAGTAAGATGAGTGATTGAGAAAGACCTTCTAAAGCTCTATGGTTTAATATACTGGGTAATTATAAACATCACCTTAAAAAAATTAGTGCAGTTGGCTTGAAAACGTTGGAGTGAATGAGCGTAAATGCTAGAAGATACCATAAGAAATGTGTTGACATTAAGCGTCCTGTGTCAAATAAGGGTTTTGTCCTTCATAATGAGTTTTTTCCCCTTTACTTCATTGGAAGAACAATTTCTTAGTCCTGTTGTCATCACAAAGTTAACGTTATACGACTTCCACAATTAGGTTCAATAATTTTGATAACGGAAGTTTAGTTTACCAATGGCATGCTCAGTGAAAAGAGAATTTCTACTTGCTCACCACAACCTCATTTTCTTATGTTTCATTGTTTACACCTCATGACGTTAATCCTCAATTACCCTTTGCCATACACAGAATCAAATGTCAATGTTTACAGATCGACAGTGTGTTCTTGATTATTTATTTATATAATAAATCCAAGTTAATCGCTTAGGTTCTATATTTATCTCTTCATTTTTCTCCTTTTTTTGGGATGAATAAAATCTGTATGATAAACTAAGGGTATCCAATATTGATTCTTCCTACTAGCTTTACAAATTACGGCAACAACTTCTTAGTTACAACTTGCATGATAACAAACTGTAATGCATCATGTGACTACCAGGAGTATCCTGTTGTGATAGCAGAGGATGAGATTCCCCGAGATGAAGTAAATGTTGCGCTTGTGTCACCTCCTAGATAATGCTTTAGTCTATCCAAATCATCTGCAGCATCAATCATGTTTGGCCTGTTCGAGGGGGCATCCTGGGTGCAAACAAGTCCTAGCTCAAGTAGCTCCATGATTGCCACTATCCACATGTTTCTGATTTCATGGTTCTGACCCCATGTGGTATTCATCAAGGAGGAGTCTACGACCTTATCAAGCTGATCATGGTAGTGGTTTTTCACCCATCTATGCAAGCTTTGACCTTCACTAAACATGTCATCTGTTGGTCTCTTTCTTGTAACTATTTCAAGCACTAGAATCCCAAAGCTGTAGACATCACCCTTTGTCGATGCACTTCTACCATATCCATACTCTAGGTGAATCACAAATGCAATAGACATTCTAAATAAATTAATCGATATCTTGTATATAAGATTTTTTTGATATAAATAGACTATTTAAGCAGCTGTTAAGATCGATTATGACTGAAATATACATATATGCACAAAAGCAACTCTTATACAAGCTTATATGATAATTTGCTCTTGTTTATTGTATTTCTGAATTAAGCACTGGTACCGGCATGGCCCATGAATTCATTGATGCTGATATGCCATGTTTGGAAAGGCAAAATATGACACTTGAGTGACATATACAGTTGTGTTTCGATCCCAAATATATGTATATAAAAGATATTTATAGAATTTGTTCTTGAAACTATAAAATTTATCTAGTCATATTTTAATATCATCTGGTTTGAAATATGAGTCCATGTCTTTCATTCCAATTTGTTTCTCGGAAAATAATTTATGTAATTTTTAATTTTTAATTATTAGGTTCATCTCATCTTTGACAAGTTGTCTCTCTATATTTTTTCTTCACAAGATCAGGCATGACTAACAAATTAACTTATCTTTAATGTTCAAATCTTTTTAAAATTGAACGAAATCAAGTCATGGACAACATATTCTCTTCCCCTTCCTTCGTCAATTTTTGTTGACCTAATGGAAAAACAGTTCAGATCAAGGTATCTATCATCTCATGTCTATATTCTTTCAAGGCTTTACTACTTTTTTAAATTTTCATTTCCCTTTTTTTAATCATATGTCCCTCTGTAGGTAATTGATTTGCTACCTCTCTACAGCTACTCCGTTTACATAATCTGATTGGGGACACAGAGTTTCACCAAACCTCCCATATAAGGTAAGATACGAAAATTATTGACATCATAAGACATATATTGCATGTATTATATATGTTTGTGTGCATGTGGAGATGGATTATGAAGTTGAGGCAGCGGTCAAGATGAAGCCACACATCTTGATCTTCACGGCCTAAAACATGGATGTATAAAAAACTATGTAATTTCCATACCTCTCCCCTGCATTGGATGATCGCAAAAATTATTATTGATTTTTCGATTTCAGAACATTTTACAGCTCTAGATTAATGTAGCAAAGAGTATAAGAATCACAAAAAATCAGTGTATCTTTCTTTAGGCCATGAAAATCAAAACAGATGGTGCCACATCATTCAAAGACATAATGTATTAGTTTATTTGCTTATAGATGAATAGATCGATAGACATAAACATGTTCTGCCCATGTCTTATCAGTATCCCTAGATTTTAGGAATTGATGTATTAGTTTATCTCAATTCCCTTTTTCTAAATGTCAATCGGTGTCCACCAAGTACCCTCTTTTATCTACATAGTTCCCCCATCATTTCTTATATTTTATTTATTTTTAAATTTGTTGCTCTTAAACAATTCTTTTAGCTTTCATGCTTATATATTTAAAAAGTCTAAAAATTTGCCATTAGGTAACGAAATTGATACCTGGAGCGATGTAGCCAATTGATCCAGAAAGGAGATTGGCTGTTGAGTTGCCAGCAGTCTCCGCCATCATAGTTTTTTCCTCGGTTGTCATGACCAGTCTGGCAATTCCAAAGTCCGACACAAGGGCAGTCATGTTGTCATTAAGAAGGATATTGCTTGGTTTCAGGTCACAGTGAACAACCTGAATGGGAGAATGGTGGTGCAAATAGGCCATCCCTTCAGCAACATCACTGCAAATATTCACTCTTTCGAATAAGCTCAGATGCAATTCAGAATGCCACTCTTTTGGGTAGAGATAGTTCTCTAAGCTCCCATTAGACATGAATGGAAGCACGAGGGCTTTGAAGTCCGGAAGACTACAAGCTGTGATAATCCTAATCAGGTTCCTATGCCGGATCCTTTTCAGAACCTGGCATTCTCTGTTGAAACTCTTGGTGGAGTTGCCAGTTTGTAACTGGAGAACTTTTACTGCAACCATGCTTCCATCACTCATTACCCCTTTATAGACATGCCCGAAGCTACCAGAGCCAATTAATCTGCTTTGGTTGAACCCTTCTGTTGCCTCAGCAAGCTCTCGATAAGTTATTCTTGGGAAACTTGTTGATACATCCGTAGCTGAGTTGATCGAAATCCCACTGTCACTACGTAGTAGTACAGTTCTGAAGAACTTTTGGTAGCCTAGAACAGAGATGATTGTAAGAGAAAACGCTGAGATAGAGATTACAGCGACTAGAATCCCCAAGAATGCACGAGAGTGTATTATGCTTCTCTTCCAATGATCACAGCTGGGAATTCCTGGAAGTGACCCGCAGAAATGATTTCCTTCTATCGATTCAATTGTTAAATAATCAAAGATGCCACCTTTTGGTAGCTGCCCACTGAAATTGTTGAAAGAGAGATCAAGTTGCGTAATACTGCGGCACTTCTGAAGGGAGGCTGGAATTTCTCCCGAAAGAAAATTGGATGAGAGATCTAACGATTGGAGGCTTAGTAGATTTCCTAAGGACTCAGGAATTTGTCCTTGAAGCCGATTGTGAGAAAGGTTCACCAGTGCAACCACTTCGCAGCTACCCAAGTTAGAAGGAATTCTGCCGCTGAAATTATTAGAAGACAGATCAATTGCCCATACCTTGTCCATATTACTTAGCTCAATGGGAAGTGCACCCTCAAGTAAATTGTTCGACAAATTGAAGTATATTTCCATTGTGGTCAAGCTTGCAACTTCTCTTGGCACGACACCTGTAAGCCTGTTGTAAGACAAGTCAAGCAGCTCTAACTTCATACTTCCTAGGCTTGGGGGAATGGGGCCTGAGAGCAAGTTTCCATAAAGAACAAGTGTCCTAAGCTGAATCAGATTTCCTAGAGATGGTGGAATGACACCAGAAAGTTTGTTCTTTGATAGGTCCAACAGCCCAAGGTTATTTAGAAGAGCAGGAGGAGATGGAATCTCACCACATAATAGGTTGTTAGATAACCAGAGCCTTTGTAAATTGGGTAAGAGAACAATTTCTAAGGGAATGGTTCTGTTCAAAAGATTGCTTGATAGGTTCAATTCCATCAAGTTGGAAAGGTTTGATACATTTGATGGAATTGATCCATATATGAAGTTGTCTTGGAGAAAAATATGTGAAAGGTTGACAGAAAGAAGGCCCAATGTTGGCGGTAGCTCACCCCCAAGATAATTTCCAGCAAGCTCAAGCTCCTTCAGATGAGTCAGATTTGCAATTGAATCGAAGAAGTTGCCGAGATTAGAATTATGCTCATCACTCGATAAATTGTTGTAAGAAAGGTGAAGTATCTCAAGAGAAGGCATATGAATCAAAATTTTTGAGGGTAGCGTACCGCTTAAGAAATTGTTCTCTAGGTCAATCTCCACCATCTGTGTTGAATTGGAAAGAGAAGCCGGAATGCCACCTGACAGTTGGTTCATATAAAGGAGGAGGTTCTCCAAGTAAAGAAGACGGTTTCCGATTTCTGAAGGAATGAAACCAGTAAATGAATTGTTAGAAAAATCTATATAGCTCAGTTGAGTGCAATTTGAAAACAAAGAGATGGGAAGGTTGCCATGAAGCTGGTTACTTCTCAGGTTGATGTAACGAAGTTCTGAGAGCATGGAAAAGCTTTCAGGAATTTCATATTGCAGCTCATTTCCAGCTATACCAAGTAACTCAAGGCTAGACAAAGCCCCGAGCTCTATGGGAATGGGACCTTGAAATGAGTTGTCGGACAATTCAAGTAACTCTAGGCAAGAAAGGTTTGAGAGAAATGGGGAGATGGTTCCTTGAAGATAATTACCCTTGAGATCAAGCTCAGTCACTCTTTCATATTTAGTGCTACAAGTTACACCATTCCACTTACAGAAAGGATTCGTCTCATTCCAATTACTGAGAGCATTTTCTGGATCAACAGCAATCCCTTTCTTGAATGCTAAGAGGGCAGATTGGTCTGATTGAATTGCATTGCCTATATTGAAGGGATGCACAAGAGAGGGGATGAGAAGGAAGAGGACTTGGGTTAAGAAGAAGGGGGAGAATCCCATTTTTTTATTTATTAATTATTGCAGTACTGTGAGCTATGGATTCTCTCAGAACAATGATGCAATAAAGGTTTTGTGACTTCGTAATGGGTGGAAACAATTAAAGGGGAGAATAATGTGGAGATGGGAAAGAAAACTTTCCTTGAATGTTCATTACTTTGAAGTGATCGTATGAACCCTAATGAGAGTGATAAAGATAAATCCCACTATGTCTATGTTCTTCCTTTGGACTGGTGATGTGACTTGATAGAATGGCAGTGGATCACTAGGTGAATCTTTCCATTTTCTTTCAGATTCATGATGTTTGTGTTTCTCTCTCTCCCATTCTAGCTTGACTCATCTTTCTATTGTCATTCCGTATCAGATATATAGCTCTTCCCAAAAAAATATTATGTGTTCATCATTTTATGAAGTAATTTCTTATATGTTGTCAAGCAGTCCCCCCCCCCCTGAGTAATAGGGCTTGGAGAGTGTAACCCTAACAAAAAACCTGCAAATTTTCCCTATAACGGAACAAGGTATAGTTACCAAAAACTATGGTGGTTATATGATTTGAATAAATGAAGTTCATAAAGAGCCTAGAGGTCACAATCTATCCTTTTCAAGATTTTTTTATTTAATCTCTTTTTCAAAGTTAAACTAGTCCTTTTGATCATTTTGTTTATTTGTGTTAAAAGTTAATTCACTTATTCTCCTATGACAATGTTCAAATTTTGCCTTTTGTTGATTAATAAATGTAATTCTAATTGATTTTAGTACATCCTTCTTTTAGTGCTAGGATCGGTAAAAGAAGACCTGAAAGTTACCTGTGTACTTGCTTTTCCATCCATCATATTCAGATCAATTATCCAAAGGTATCGGATCATTTTCTAATCTAAGAATTTTTATATCAAAGATTTGTTGTTTTTTGGTATAGTGGGGTACCTACCAAGGCTTATCGCTACTTGTTAAATTAAATATGAATACATTGAAGTGGAATATGTTATCACATATATATAGTCTAACAGTCATTGAAATCAGCAAACTGCACTAGAGGTTTGTTCAGGAATGTGGTTGCAGTATTTCGCCTAGGAGTGTTCATACTTCATATTCTCTAATCACACTCACAAAGAAAATGTAGCTTGTTGTCTAAATCCTCTAATTGATTTTAGTACATCCTTACTAAGTAGCTTTGTTGTATAGAAACCTTCCTTACTTTCTGGTTGGAACGAGGTGATGCGTTGTGCTCCAAATCACTTTCTACTAACAAGGGAAGATGTATCGACATAATTTGCTCATCGATGTATTACCGAGCAATGAAGGTGCTTGTCAAGTATTTTTTCAGTAAAAGATATTTACTTTGGCCTACAAAATTCACATTCGCAGACTATCAGAGTGCATATCATTCTTAGCCACTATTGGTAATGGTATGCACCTGGGTGGCTTGCACCAATTTTTTCTGCAGTTTTCATCTAATCTGCTTAAAGGGAAAAGAAGGTGTACACAATATGGCCATCATTGTTCTATCTTCCACTATCTTATGCTGCACCCCTTTCTAGTAAAGGTATGTCCCAACTTCTAATGGGTTTGGCCAACTCAAAGTGACTTGTCCCTTTCTTCCTGTCCTTGTAGAACATAGTGAACTTGATTGGATAAGATATGTGCTTAGGGAAATAAGCTTGTGCAAGGCTAGCTTGGTTGCACTTCAGCCAACTGGCATTCGAGGAAGAAGAGACTTCTATTCTTCACAGGTTTGTTTGCGTGGTAGAATCCCCAAGCGTATATAATGGCACTTCTCGTTTTCAATGGATAATCATAGGGAATAATTTTCGTGAAAGCCTTTTAGGTTAGGCCATAACTCTTAACGTGTGACCCAAGAAGGATGCGCCCCTAACTTGTGACCTTGTGACAATTCTTATGCCCTCCCTCCCATCATATTTGTTCTAAGCCTTTTGTTCCCGAGCACAAAATGAACAAAGACTTGGAGGATGTTAGGTAATTTTAACAGAAAAGGATATCTTTTTGACAATTTATTGGAAATGATGTCTTCTAATTTCTACCTTAGAGACCTGGTTCTTTTCTTAATTTAGATGTTCATTTAGACTTTTTTCTATGTGAAATAAAATGAGAGGGACTCAATGTTCTTACTTAAGGACTGACATTGAATCTCTCTTATGCCCCCCCCCCCCTTTGGGGAGGGGCGGGGGGAACGTGGCATTAGTGTTGCTGAGCTTGTTCTTCCTTTGACCAGTTCACTTTTGATTTTCAATCGATGCCTTATATTCAGAAATACATATCATAATGCGCTTATTCTGAACTTCAAATATCTGAATTCAGGTTGCAGAAGAGATGATACAAGTTTTGATTTCTTATTTGTTTCACATCTTAAGAACGTGCAAATTAGTACGCCCATTGTTGGGTGAGGAACTTGAAAGAGTGGTACCGAGGAAGTAACAGGGAATGACTAGTCCTTGTTTTCATCCTGGGAGGTAAGCCTCACTACACCTTTTGCTTTTCTTTGGAATTTAAAAGCGCATAGTATCGCGTCATGTTAGACTGTTTGGCACCACTAATTTTAGCAGGCACATGAAAGTATGAAACACCTTCACCATTCTTATTCCTCTATTAAGCAATTAAAATACAGCGAGATAACCCTAATAAAAAGTCAAGGCTTTTTATTCACAAACAGGCCAACCTGAGCTCTTGAATATCAGAGATTTGAATCCTATCTAGACGGAGGAGAATCTGAGCCCAGATATAGCAAATATAGTAGTAAGTTAGAAAAGGTTGCTACACTCATGACTGAGGCTCATTTTAAAATAACTAGCTTTGGGCTTAGCCCATATGAATTTCAATTTGTCCAATCTGTAGTCCTCAGGCTTTGATCCAAGTCTAACATGTATCCTTTTTTCTTTAGTTTATGTATTTCTCTTCTTATCTATTCAATTTCCTCGGTTTACATTTTTCTGTTTTCCTTCGTCCAATGTACTAAAAGTGGTCTAGGCGGCCGCCTAGGTGGAAGCGGTGCTAAGCCGTCCCGATTCAGCCTAGGCGGCTTAATTAAGCGGTTTAAGCTCTTAATAAGCACTTAAGCCGTCTAGTCCGCTTAAGCGGGAGACTAAGTGGACCCCACCCATTTAATGGAATAAAATTTAGTCATTTTTGAAGTATCATGGGTCGGGTTTGTTCTCTTTCACCATACCTAACCCAAACCCATCTTTAATGAAATATGTATATATATTAAATATAATTTTAACTAGAATTAAAAAAAACGCCTAGGCGGCGCTTAGGAAGCTAGGCGCTAGCCAGTACCCTAACTGCTCCGCCTAGCGCTTTTTACAACCTTGCCTTTGTCAGTGTGCATGTGATAAGAAAATAAGCTTCGATCGAATCCTGTCCCTAACTTGGTTGTTGCTTAATCTAACTTGTCTGTGTGTACGTGATTGGAAATTAATCCTAACTTTATCCCACATGAATTGTGATCATTTCGCTTCTTAATAGTTATTCCTCAAGCTAGACTGGGATGCATAATACTCGATTGTTCATATGGCTATTATGAATTTTGCCAAAAGTTGTAGTCGTCAAGGATCATGCAGTACTTGAACTTTGTTTTTTGTTTTGTCCATTCTTTTCTATTTTATCACACCTTAGCAATCTCCTTCCAAAAGAGAGAATTAATGTTGCAATCATCGAAGCGTAGTATTTTTCTTCCTCTTACCATCATGAAACAGGTCAGCAGACTCCGTGATTAGGGTGTGAACTTTCCACCATCACTTGCACAAGAATGGCTATAGTCGTATCCCTAAGAAAAAAGTTAAGTCAAGATAACATTATTATTGTTCCGAAAGTATCTTGCTTCTTCTCACCGGCCTCGTTCAAAAGCCTTTACGCCTTTATTACTTCTTCATCTTCTGGCTTCTTTCAAACACTTGTGATGATTCCAGTAGTTAATTTTTCAAAGGACTAATATATGATATATCCTCAGTGTCCACAATGATGTTATCAAATCTCAAATCGAATAATTATGTTAGCTTTATAATGGTATGGGACAACTTTATACATCATGTATGATAAATTAGGAGTATGAACATGTGAAAAATACTTTGAGACCTATTCTAAGTCTATTGGTGAAATTTTCAACTCGAAACAAATATTGATTCAATCCTCCTATATATAAATAATGATTTATTATTATTATCATCCATGTTCTTCTTGGCTATAGCTCATAGATTATCACATTTATGACTTCCATAAAGGTGGACGCCTATGCGTAGAATTTTTTCACGGATCTCTTTTTAACTTTTGCAACTAAGACTATATTTGAGACATTTCAGTCTACGATACCCAAGTATTGTTAAAAGATATTGAATTTATAATTTTCTCCATAGAATTGGAAGTAAATTTTTATAGTTATAATTTACATCTCTAGATCTTGGCTATACCTACCAGCCTGATGAATGAAAATTTCTCAAACTCCTTTCCTGCTATTTTGTGAACAGATACTGAAAAGGAATTGAAGAAAAAATAGATTGTGAAGTATAGCATATAAGTACATCTATGTGAAGAGCCATTAGGTTTACATCAAAAGAATATATTAGAGTTTCCTAAGTTTAACTTTTGATAACCAAAGTGTTTGAAGGCCAGAAAGTTTACATGATTACGATCAAAAGAAAAATATTAGAATGCCCTAAGCTTAACTTCTAATAGCCTAAGTGTTTAATGTAATGCTCTTGAGTCCTGATCCTGAATCATTCTTTTGAATGATTGGGTGGTAGGTTTGATCAAGTTGCAGCCACCTTCAGATTATTGGTTAATATGTTAAACTAAATAATATCATTGACCAACTTTAGTGATTCCTTCTTCATCTATGTATTGAAAATTGTTATGAATTACATGATAATGTATATGATAATGTTCCACCAAATCCTAATGCCATTCTAATTTCCACCAGTACATTTCTTTAATCTTCAGAAAGATGAATTGTGTACTGAAGATGACTCCACTCCATGCCTCAAAAGCTCTTGCTTCAATAGGGCAATCTCATGGGCCACATCGATCATGGTGGGCCTCAACGCAGGGGTAAAGTGCGTGCAGACAAGGCCAAGCTCGATTATCTCTACCATCACGTCTCTCCAGAGATTCTGGCAGCATATTGGGTCCTTAGCTGATGACCAGTCAATCGAATTACATGTGCGTGAAATTAATGGCTCAATGCTTCGTGTTAAGTGTCTCTTCACCCATTCTTGTAAAGTGAGCCCCTTATGGAATATTACATCGGTGGGTCTCTTTCCGGTAATGATCTCCAAAAGTAGAATGCCAAAGCTGTATACGTCTCCTCGTGTCGATGGTCGGCCTCCCAATCCGTATTCTGCTTTCATTCAAACCAAGATGTTAAGGATTGGATGAATAATTCTAGTTTAAATTCTCTAGAAATCTACAAATAAACTCTCAAAAATTACAATTATATCCTTCAACATGCTGATATTACTCAAATATACTTGGCCTAATTGCGGGAAACCATCCTTTTCTCTTAAAAAATCAGCACTTTACCGTTTAGTTTCTTTTGATTTCCAAAATAACCTTCGATGTAACCATTTTACTTACCGGGTGCTATGTAACCAACAGATCCATGTAACAAACAAGTTGTTGAAATGCATGAGGCTGAGTTGGTGATATTACCACTATTCTCATCATCGTCACCACCCTTCACCAACTTCGCGATCCCAAAATCTGAAACAACCGCCGTCATACCTTCATCAAGCAGAACATTGCTTGGCTTTAGATCGCAGTGCACAACCCTAATAGGTGAATAATGATGCAAGTACGCAATCCCTTCAGCGACATCGCTCGCAATACTCACCAACTGAACCAAGCTCAAACTGCAGCTCGACCCACCAGAAGGATACAAATGGCTATTGAGGTTTCCATTTGGCATTAAAGGAAGTATCAGTGCCCTAAAATCCGGTTTGCTGCAAGTAGTTATTATCTTAATCAAATTACGATGCCTGGTCCTTTTCAGAACGTCGCATTCTCTTTTAAAGCTTCCTGAGATTTCTCGTTCACCTGTCTTCACATTCAGTACCTTTACTGCAATTCTCAGTTCATTTGAAAGGATTCCTCTGTATACTTGCCCAAATGTCCCGGCACCGATTAGGTTAGAGTCTGAGAAGCCTCCAGTTGCTTCTACAAGTTCTCTGTAAGAAATCCTCGGGTGGTCTCGTTTGCTTTGTTCTTCGTCATCCTTTATCATTGAATGTTGAAACACTGATGCTTGTGATTTCCTTCTTGATCTAACTATTAGAGGATAGCCGAAGAAACATATTACGAAAGATGATGGAACGATCAAAGCTAGAAGTATTGGTAAGAAAATAAAATGATGTGCCATTTTACTTGTACAGGACTTCATTTGCAATATTGAGCCACAAAGTTCAGGATTTCCAAGAAAAGAGTCCTTGGAGAGGGAAGTAAACACACCCTCACTAGGTACGACACCTGAGAAGTTGTTGAATGAGAGGTTGAGTTGTTTAAGAGTTGAAGAGGCTTGTAAGGACTTGGGCAAGGCTCCTTGCAGCTTGTTTGAAGAAAGATCAAGAGTTTTTAAGTTTTGCAAGGCTCCAATAGAATCTGGGAGAAGATCTTGTAAAGAGTTCATAGAAAGGTTGAGATACTCAAGGGCTTTACAGCTTCCAAGTTGTGAAGGGATTAAGCCAGAGAAGTTGTTTGATGACAAATCCATTGCAGGGACCATCTGCATATTTCCGAATTCAATTGGAAGAGGACCACTCAAAGAATTGCTCGACAAGTTCAAGTACAGTTTAAATCTCGAAAGCCCAGCCAGATCATTAGGAATTCCTCCTGTCAGTTGATTGTAAGAGAGATCCAAAATATCCAAATTTTTTAAGTTACCAAGGCTTGAAATTGAGCCGGAGAGCTTGTTATTATTCAGCAGTAGTTTCGAGAGATCAGAAAAGGTGTGAGGAATTGAACCAGAGAGAAAGTTTCCTGATAAATCAAGAATCCCTAAACGTGGAAGATCTCCAAGAGATGGTGGTATCTCACCTGAGAGCAAGTTCTTCGACAAGAAAAACCCTTCTAGCATCTTCAATTTCGATATATCGGGTGGTATTGACCCATTTAAGGAGTTTTTTGACAAATCCAAATAGGTAAGATTTACAAGGTTTGATATATTTGCTGGAATAGGTCCGTATAGGACATTTTCGTCAAGGACGAGTCTTTGAAGACAAAGAGGAAGATCACCAATAGATGATGGTATTTCACTTCTTAGGCTGATCCTTGCAAGTTCAAGCACTTGCAAATTACTCGAGTTACTTAAGGAGGTGAAAAATGCATCTAGTTTGGTGTTTGCACTTAAGCTTGATAGGTTGTTGTGGGAAAGATGAAGCCTTTTGAGATATAGCATCTTGTTAAAAATATCAGACAGTAGCTCTCCAGTAAGATGATTCGACGCGAGATCAATAAATTCGAGCTTGGAAGAGTTCGCGAGTGAACGAGGGATCGAGCCCTCCAAATTATTCGTATAAAGCTGAAGAAATTGCAAGTCTTTTAGCTTGCATTGATCGCCATAGGGAATCTTGCCATCTAAACAATTTTCAGAAAGATTGATCTCCTGCAAGGAAGTGCAGTTGCAAAAGAGAGTTTCCGGAATTGAACTGTTAAGGTTGTTTGTACCCAAATTTAGGCGAACAAGTTGCTGAAGAAATCCTAGACTTGTTGGTACGGGACCACTAAGATAATTCGTGGAAAGGATCAAATCTGTCAAGTGAGAAAGAGCCCCGAGTTCTTTAGGGATTCCTCCCGTAAAATTGTTGCTAGAAAGGTCAAGCACGGCTAGAGAAGATAAATTTGCTAGGGCCGGTGAAATCACTCCGGTAAGGTCCCTTCCACTTAGATTTAGTTGCATAACTCTATGCTCTGTTGGATAGCATATAACTCCTGTCCAATTGCACATATCGGAGTTTGGAGAGCCCCATTGTGCAAGTGTATTACCTGGGTCTTTGGTGACACCAGCAAGAAAGGTTAGGAGTGCATTTCGGTCTTTTGAAGGACCTTTGAGATCGTCTGTGTTGATTGCTTCCGTGATCGAGAAATAATAGCATGAGCTTAAGTTTAATATGAGTATCAAGAATTTAGACATGGTGGACGAGGGAGAAGAAGAAGAGAGAGGTGAGAGATTAGTGATGAGGGTTCCTACGATGTCATGGTTTTTAGAGGGATGAAAAGGCGAAAAAGGAGGTAATCAACTAAATTGAATAAGGAATTAGAGGAATGCTGCCTAATTGCCATTGACAAGTAGCCATTAGATTTGACGCCGAAAGAATTTTAATACCGTTTATGATAAATTAGATGTAGGAACACTTGAAAAATAATTTGAGACTTATTCTGTGTCTATAGGTAAAATTGTCAAGTCGACAACAAAGATTGATTCAATATCTCCTATAAATAATTAATGGTTCTTAGCTTGTAGATTATCATAGATATGACTTCTATAAAGTAGGATTCATATGTGGAAAACTTCTCGCTTCTCATAATCATGGATTTCTTCTTCGTTTTTCCCTTCTTGCAGCCAAGGCTGCATCCGAGGTGATTCGGCTATGATATCCAGGTATGGTTAAGAGATATTGAAAGTCATAATTTCGTGCACCGAAAATTCAGAACCTAGATTGCATAGATTAATTTTTCAGAGTCGAGATCTTTGCTCTAATACCTTTGATGGATGATGTTGTATTCTTAAACTCTTCTCTTGCTATTTTGTAAATTTATACAAATGAAAACTAGGTTGTACGGATACTTCCAATGGGTTGCCGTATCAGTGTCCGACACGTATCGGACACCGATACTTGCACGACACGTATAAGAAGCGTTGTATATATATCATATATGTATAATATGTGTTCTATGTGTGTCGTATGTGTATAAATATATTTTTAGTATGTTATTAGCGTGAAACATTTTAGACTTGTTAATTTTTCCTTATTTAATATTGACATAATAGTTTGATAGCTTATTTATCTTTATCAGATTATATATATAGCCGTGTCCCCGTATCTTATATTTTAGGATTTTGGCGTATCGCTGTATCGCATCATGTATGTCGTATCCGTGTCCCTGAGTCCATGTCCATGCAACCTTGAACGAAAAGGACTTGAAGGAAAAATATATCATGAATAAGTATACTTGAACTTGAAGGGTCACGGAGTTTAATTAAAAGAAAACATTAGACTTTCTTAGGCTTAACTTCCAATAACCAGTGTTTTATGTAATGCTCCCGAATCATTCTTTTGAAAAATCAAACTATGGAGAAGATTATAAAGTGTTATAGGTTACTTAAGACTATTGGTTGTTGGTTAATATATGCTAAATGATATCATTAACAAACATTAGTGATTCCTCCATGTAAGTGTTGAAAATTGAAAAGAATTACATGATAATGGAATAATAATGTCCCGCCAAATCCTAATGCCATTTTAAATTTCCCCCACTACATTTCTTTAATCTTCACAGAGATGAATCGGGTACCGAAGGCGGCTCCACTCCATGCGTCAAAAACTCTTGCTTCAATAGGGCAATCTCATGGGCCACATCGATCATTGTGGGCCTCATCACAGGGGCAAAGTGCGTGCAGACGAGGCCAAGCTCGATCATCTCCAGCATCACGTCTCTCCCGAGTTTCTGGCAGTATATTGATTCCTTAGTTGATGACCAATCACTTGAATTACACATGTGTGAAATTAATATTTCGATATCGTGTGGGAAGTGGCTCTTCACCCATTCTTGTAAAGTGAGCCCCTCGTGGAATATTACGTCGGTGGGTCTCTTTCCTGTGATGATCTCCAAAAGTAGAATGCCGAAGCTGTATACGTCTCCTTGTGTTGAAGGCCGGCCTCCCAATCCATATTCTGCATTCATTCAAACCAAAATGGTTAGTAATGCTAACTAATTATTAGATGATTAATGCTTAACAAGTTCAATTATCTTAAGGAACCAAATATACTCCTGAAAACAACAGCTGGAGCCATCAAAATGCTAAAATTTCATAAACTTGGCTAAATTTCGGGAAAACTCACTTTTGCCTGTGTAGTAGGTTACCACTCTCTCTGTTCAAATGATGCATTTTGTTCCATGCTTTATCAACCAACTTTTTTTCTTTAAACTATTTATTCCAAAATATCCCTCAGTGAAAATATTAAATATGCAAATTAGTGATAGAGTGGTGGAAATTGGCAGAAAATTCAGGTCCTTTGGAAATTAAAAAAAAAATGCATAGACGGCAAAACACAAATGCCTGTCTGAGTAGAGGGCAAAGTGCATTTTTTTGAAAAGAGGGGATGATGTTCAGCTATACTAACAAAATGAGGTAGGTTTCCTACAATTTAGCCCAAAAAAATTTATTTTTTATTTTAGCAAAATGGTGGGTTGATACAATTTAGCCATTTAACTTACCGGGTGCTATGTAACCAACAGTTCCATGCAACAGGCAAGTTGTCGAGATGCATGAGGCTGAGTCTGTGACATTGCCGCTGTTCTCATCATCATCACCACCCTTCACCAACCTCGCAATCCCAAAATCTGAAACAATCGCCGTCATATCTTCATCAAGCAGAACATTGCTTGGCTTCAGATCACAGTGCACGACCCTAACAGGAGAGTAGTGATGCAGGTACACAATCCCTTCAGCGACATCGCTTGCAATACTCACCAACTGAACCAAGTTCAAACTGCAGCTGGACCCATCAGAAGGATACAAATGGCTATCAAGGTTTCCATTTGGCATTAAGGGAAGTACTAAAGCTTTAAAATCCGGTTTGCTGCAAGTTGTTATTATCTTGATCAAATTGCGATGCCTGGTCCTTCTTAGAACGTCACATTCTCTTTTGAAGCTTCCTGAGATTTCTCTTTCACCTGTCCTCAGATTCAGAACCTTTACTGCAATTCTCATTTCATCTGAAAGGATTCCTTTGTATACTTGCCCAAATGTGCCGGCGCCAATTAGGTTCGACTCAGAGAACCCTGCGGTAGCTTCTTCAAGTTCCCTATAAGAGATCCTTGGGTGGTCTCTCTTGCTTTGTTGTTCATCATCCTTCATCATCGAGTTCTGAAACACCAATGCTCGAGATTTCCTTCTTGATCCAACTGCTAGAAGATAGCCAAAGCAGCATACAACGAAAGATGATGAACCAATCAAAGTGAGAAGTACTGGCAAGAAAACAAAATGATGTGCCTTTTTACTTATACAAGACGGCATTCCTATGATCGAGCCACAAAGTTCAGGATTTCCAAGGAAAGAAGCCTCTGAGAGCGAAGTAAACGCACCCTCGCTAGCTACGACACCTGAAAAGTTGTTGAATGAGAGGTTGAGTTGTTTGAGAGTTGGAGAGGCTTGTAAGGAGTTGGGTATAGCTCCTTGCAACTTGTTTGAAGAAAAATCAAGAGTTTTTAAGGACGGCAAAGCTCCAAGAGAGTTTGGGAGAAAACCTTGAATAGAATTCGACGAAAGGTTGAGATACTCGAGGGCGATGCAGTTCCTAATTTGAGAAGGGATTGAGCCAGAAAAATTGTTCAACGACAAATCCATTGCTATGACCATCTCCATCTTGCTGAGCTCTATTGGAAGAGGGCCACTCAATAAATTGCTCGACAAGTTCAAGTAAAGTTTCAAGTTCGAAAGCCCAGCGAAATTAGTAGGAATTCTTCCTGTCAGTTTATTGTGCGAGAGATCCAAAATCTCCAAATTAGTACAGTTTCCAAGGCTTGATGGGATCGTACCCGAAAGCTTGTTATCATGCAGCATTAGCCGTCTGAGTTGCGAGAGATTTGATAACGTATCAGGAATTGTACCAGAGAAAATGTTTCCTGATAAATCGAGAAGTCCTAACTGCGGGATTTTGCCAAGAGACAGCGGTATCTCACCTGAGAGTAAGTTCTTAGACAAATAAAACCTCTCCAGCCTTCTCAATTTTGATATATCAGGTGGTATCGACCCGTTCAAGAAATTGTTCGACAAATTCAAGTAGGTAAGATTTACGAGGTTCGATATATTTGCAGGAATTGGTCCAAGTAGGAGATTATCTTCAAGATGGAGTTGAAGAAGGTTAACAGAGAGATCTCCTACAGATGATGGTATCTCGCCTCTGAGATTGTTTCCAGCTAGTTCGAGCTCTTGCAAGTAAGTGCAGTTCCTCAACGAAGCGAAAAATGCCGTAAGTGCATCGTGTTTGGAGTTTGTACTGATGCTTGATAGATTGTTGTAGGAAAGATGAAGGAACTGGAGATACGGCATCTTGTTAAAAATATCAGACGGTAGATCTTCAGTAAGATAATTCGACTCGAGATCAATCCATTTGAGCTTGGAAGAATTCGATAACGAGCTAGGGATTGATCCCTCAAAATTATTCGACCAAAGATTAAGAAACCTCAAGTCTTTCAGCTTGCATTGATCGCGGTAAACGATCCTGCCATCTAAGGAATTGTCAGAAAGATCGACATATTGCAAAGAAGTGCAGTTACAAAAGAGAGTATCAGGAATTGGACCCGTCAGTTCGTTTCCACTTAAGTCTAGGTAAAATAGTTGCCTAAGAAACCCGAGACCTGCGGGGATCGAACCAATAAGAAAATTTGCAGCTAGGCTCAATTGCTTCAAGCGAGAAAGAGCCCCAAGTTCTGTAGGCATTTCCCCATTGAAATTATTATTCGAGAGATCAAGCACGGCTAGAAAAGAAAGATTAGCCAATGCAGGTGAAATCGCTCCTCTAAGGCCTTTCCCGCTTAGGTCTAATTGCACGACTCGACGCTTTATCTGATTGCATGCAACTCCAGTCCAATTGCACATATCGAAGTTCGGAGAACCCCAATTTGCAAGTGCATTGCCCGGGTCTTCCGTGACACCGGCAAGAAAGGTTAGGAGAGCATTTCGGTCCTTTGTAGGACCTTTGAGATCGTCTGCATTGATCGCTTTCGTGATCGAGAAAGAATAGCATGAGATTAAGATTAGTATGAGGATCCTTGAGAATTCGGCCATGGTGGAGGAAGAAGAACAAGAAGAGGTGAGAGGTTGGTGATGAGGTTTGCTACAATACCATGGTTATAAGAGGGATCAAAAGGCGAAAAGGCGGTAATTAGGTAAATTAAGTAAGGGATTAGGATAATGCTGCCTAACCGCTGTTGACAAATAGCCGTTAGATTTGGCGCCATAAAGATTTGACTGGTGAGGGATTAGTGTGGGAAGAAGGATTTCGTACACATGGAGGGTTTCCAGGTACGCCACGTCAGCACCGTTATCTTAAATGTTTGGTGGTGTTAGAAGAAGTAAATAATTCTGGTAGAGGGAGGCCAAATTGGGATCTGGGTGGATGATGGCGTGGGATTAAGCGGCTAATGGTGGGGGATTAAAGGTGTTCATATTTGTAATTAAATAGTTGGTGGGGGGTTTGTGTTTGAATTTTTTTTTCCATTTTAAAATTTTGGATATGGCTGCTGACATTGTAGAGCATTAGATACTGGGTTGGGGGATCTTTGTCGGTACGGCTGATGAGTACCTGACCAAATGTTGTCACTTGATCCACTAACAGGAATAGGCAAATTATCTAACTTGGTTTCAATCAAGGTTTACGTCATCATCTGATATTGGAATCGTATTGGATAGATGTTTCCTGTATCGGTTTCATCGTATGGTGAAGAGTCCCGATTCGATATATTAGTCGATAATATCATATGTTAGAGTTGTGATCATTTTGGGCCACAAGGATCATTTTATGATGCTAATGAATTTGGTGATGGTACTTGGGCGGAGCACTTGGTGGGTTTTATGGGCAATTTTTAGTGGGGTGCTGCTTCAGTTTATATGAATCATAACCAGTACATTTATGTAATTGCCTAACAATGTATATTAAGCTCTTGTTTTCTCACTTATATTTGTGATGTAAGCTTGTTGTAGGATGCTTCAAAGACAATTTTTCTTACTAAAAAAAATGTTCCCTTTGATTGTAACTGTGTATTATGTTAGGGTATGATATATCTCATTGTACTTGTCTTGAATATTTTAGTTATAGTACATAAGTTGAGTTATTATTTATATGTTGAGATTCTGGTTGTTTGATTTATTATTGGGATTGTTTGTTATCCTTTGTTAGATTAAGAGTTGTACAAATTGAGTTAGCTTCTTTGACAATAAAATGATCGTGTTTATTGCTTTCTTATCATATTAGATGTACTGATGTGTGTTTGTTTGATGTGTGTTTGTTTTTTTCATTATGTGAACTATGGCATATGGTATTTTGTAAAATGTTTCAGTACTTCCTTTTTAACTAAGTTGTGGGAACATCACCATTTCTTTTTCCCTCTAAGAAAAAGATGCGCGCCTTCATAGTTTTCCTAGATTGCAAATCAATGGCTGGTTTGCAAGAAAAAGATGTTGAAAAGTAATTTTATATATTCCTGTGTTTGGTAAAGGTTCGGTCAGAAATGTGTAGTTAGATCCATCGATGTGGAGACCCGATTGGAGATAAGGAGTGTGATACCACAATTGGAAATTTGGAACCACTGTTTAAATATATACAAGCTTATAATCATATTTACACTTGCTCTTTTGTAGATGGGAAAAAAAACCATAAGGAAAACCCGAAAAGCAAAAATAAAAGGATAAATTGCTGAAAACCCCTGGCCCTTTAAAAAGGGGTTAAAAAACTCCTTGGGCATTTTGAACTTGTTGAAAACCCTCTAGGCTCATCAATTTTTCCTTGAAATACTCTAAACTTTGTGTATTTTGGTATATCCGAAAACTGTCTCTTATGATCCATGTGCCCAAATACAAAGAGACAACTGCCAATCTGTGAGCATTTAATACCTCTCTTCGTCGCCGCCGTCGTCACCATCGTTACAACCGTGCCTCCCTAAGTCGACACCAAAACTTCCCATGCCAAATCGCCACTCATCATTAAAGGAAGGGGCTTCTCGCCGAGAGCAGACAGCGGTGGCCCCCACGACGCCACCGCTGACGGAGATGCGGACGTCGTTGAAGTGGTCGACGCTTTGGGGTTGAAGATGGAGGCGAGGTTGTCGGAGAGGCGGTGGAGGGCGTCGTTGTCGGGGAGGGGTGAGACGCCATGAGGGGAGAACCTATCAACAAATTCAAGAAAAATCTCAAACCTTAGAGCCAAATCTAGACCCACATTACACACTGAGAGAGAGAGAAGCAAAAATACCTTTCTCTAATGAGAACCAAAGAGCGAAAGCTCTGATGGGCAGGGTATTTATGAGAATACAAGTAATTCTCAGACGATTTTAAACCAGAACAGACCTTGAGAGCTCCAGAAGCCATGGCCACAACCATTAAAGAAGAGAAGAAAAAAATTAAATTAAAAATTGATCTCCTTTCTCTTCTTTCTATCTTTTGTTTACAAGCAAAATTGAAAAAGTGGGGAGTTGTTGGCCACAGCCATTAAAGAAGCAAGATTGAACATGTAATATCGAAGCACTTGTCTGTAACTTCTGATAAATTGCCTGTAACTTCTAGGCAGTTGCCTGTAACTTGTAATCAGTTGCCTGTAACTTCTAATTAGTTGCCGGATGTCTGGGGCCAGACGTGTGCAGTTCAAAAATTTTCTAGAGACGTTTGCCCTAGACGTCTGACAACTAATTAGATATTACAGGCAACTGCTTATAAGTTACATGCAGCTGCCTAGAAATTACATGCAACTTATCAGAAGTTACAGGCAAGTGCTTCTGCTTATAGCAACAAGATTGTGTCTTCCCATTTTTTCCTCTTAAATTTCTTAATTATTGAGTTATTGGTATTGAGAAGATATGTGTGTGTGTGCGCGCGCGCGCGTGTGCGTGTGTGTGTGTGTGAGAGAGAGAGAGAGAATTAATATGTGGGAAAAAATGCAAAGAAGAGAAATGGAATTAAGTTTTGAGTTGCATGTAACTTCTTTTTTCTTTTCTCCTTACAATTTCAACACAACCAATCAATATTTTACTCCCCTTATCACCATCCTTTTCCAACACAACCCATCAATATTTTCCAACACAACCTATTAAGTACTTGCAAAATTAGACATTTCATTTTCTCCACTAACCAGTTGCCTGTAACTTCTAAACAGTTGCTTGTAACTTCTACTAAGTTTTCTGTAACTTCTAAACTGTTGTCTGTAAGTATCAAGACATTGCAAAGTAAAAGAATTATTCATGATCTTTGCAAGTAAATTCCCAACATGTGATGTTTCTTTACACCAAAGGCTTGATCACATAATGTCTCCACGACACTAGTCATACCAATCTATCAAAATGCAGGCAGTTAGTGTGGTTTTGCACATGAAACCAAATAGAGGTATAAACTTTTAAGTTTAAATTAGGTAGAAAATTTACAGAGGCAAAACATCAAACATCTGGAGCGCGTCTACCAAATTTTCATATCAACAAACATGAACCGACATGGTGACCTTTCCCATGAATAGAAATGGAACTCCTCATCCTTACACCTCAAACAACGTTACAACAACCGTTACATCCCGCTTCCCAATATACACAGATATGGGAACGTAACTAACCTAACCATACTTCCTACGGTAAGGAAACGTCCTTAGATAGTCACATTAAGGCTGTCAATCAGTAATCAAGAACAATATAATAATATATGATCTATCTATCATATGTCCAATTTTTCGCTATAACCTCTAACAATAATCGATAGTCAAGAGTCAATAGCGGAAGCAATAAATAAGAATCCAATTTGTGTCTTTTTCCAAGACAATTGCCATTTGATAACTCCGTTAAGTTGTCTAACCTGAATAGATAAGCACTCACTTTCTCCGGCTCCCTGAGGCTCAAGAGAGTTGATACCGCTTAAGCCTATATTAATTTATAGTTCTTAAGATATTGTTTTGCATATCTGTAACACCCGAGCCCAATAATACTATTTATATTACAAGTTGAGGGTTTTATATTGCTCATTTCAATTTTCCTGATTTTCTGGTGTTTATTGCTAAATTTTAACCGGTTAAGTCTTTCTGGCACATAACAAATTTTAACTCCTAAAATGAAATTAAAAGTGTCCATGTTGGCCTACTCGTCGCCACTAGTCGCGTGGTAGCGTCCGCGTGTCGAGATTCCGTCCCGTTTGGCTAAACGGGTAAGTTTGGACGTCTACGCACACGTACAAGTGAACGACTTGGGGGCATGCATTTTAATCACAAAACACCTCTTTTCAAAATTTGGAACCCGCTTAAAATCCTATAATTTGAATTTGGAACATTTGGGCGCAACCCGGGCGCGATTTGGAAATGTTTCATTTCGCGCCAAAAAGGGCCCATTTAAATTTAATATCTAAAACTATAATATACGAATATATATTCGTTATCAGTTCAATCCCTAAAATCTTTGCTGTAATATTTCAGTTATCCTGCATCAGCCAATCGCGAGCTTGGGTTTTCCTTCTCGTGGGCCCCGCCTCTCTTTCCCTATCTCTCTCTCTCTTTCCCTATCTCTCTCTCTCTCTCTTCCCTCAATCTCTCTCCAATCTCTCCCTCTCTCTCCTCCTGTATATATAATATAAACTTGCAGCCGCCTCCTTCTCTCTCTCGACCACGAGGAACACCCCACAAACCCTAACCCTGGCCCTCGTACTCGCGCAGCCCACCATCGCCACCGCGACCTCGCCGTCGCCGTCAGCACCCTCAACCTAGCCGCACCCTCCTACCCTTCCTTCCTCCTCTCCTCCCATCTTCCCGGGCCTGTAGCACAACCCCGACGCCACACCAGCGCGCAGGGTGCGCCGCCGCCGCCGTCTCTCACCGCCGCCGACACCAAGATCCTTCTCCCCTCCTCCTCGTCGCGACCTCGTCGACGCCTTCATCCTCCCTTCGCCGGACCACCAGCAAACCCGAGCCCAACCCTGCACCATCTCCAGTTCGCCGGAGAAGCCCCGGTCGACCCTCCTCGTCGTCGCCTGTGCCACCGCCGACCACTTCCTCTCCCCTGAGACCAGAACCCGGCCCGTACATCCCCTCAGCACTGCACCACCACCTTTCCAGCGACCCGGGAAACTTTCCAGCCCTCGCCGCATCTCCTGTTCACCGCCGGCGCGTCCATCGCCGTCGGGCCCGTCGTAGTTGCCCCCGGTTCTTCCCGCGAAGCCCCCTGGTCCGTGTGATCCCGTTGTTCTCTGTTGGGACCTGATCCGTGGCCCGTGCTAGCATACCGTGTTTTCTGCCGACATCGCATCCGTGTTCCAGATTCCAGAACCGTCAAGGCAAGTATCTGAATACTTACTTGAACATGCTAGCGTGCGAGATCTAGTCTCGCCACGCAATTGAATTCTTACTATTTAATACCACAACCTCATGTTGGCAGTTGATATCATATTATTGCAGTCATCTTTATAATGGAATCGTTACAACAGTTCCTCGTAATTAATCAACCCACATCAACCCATATTTCAACTAAATAAAACGACTGAATCATATATGCTTAAACTGTTAAATCATTCATGAGACAATTATTATATTTAGTATAATTTTATGTAGTTTCCTTAACTTATAATTGTGGATATCGCTTCACCTTGTGGCGATTGCACCCTAAGATGATTGAACCTGTTAATAAGAGAATACAAACATCACTGTGGTTATATGGAATATTGTGGTTAATTACTGTTTCCTGCTGCTGTTCATTATTGATTGTTTACCTGTTGTGAGCACTTACCCGATTGCACGACATATTGACCTGACCCTGCTACACCTGACATATACATACATACCGACTCATCCTGTTGTACTATGACATTACTTGTCTCATGATCTCATGCCTAATGCCGACAAACCTGACCATTCCCGCTGTCGATCCAGACAGACCTACTTCTACTTGATTTCGTGTTGGCATTAGTCCTTGACTACTGAATACCTGACCTGACATACATAGTTTGGGGGTATGGGGAAATCAAAGGTGAAACCGACTTGTAACTCAACAGTTCGATACTTGTTCTGATCAGTCTTACGGGCTTGGCCAGCTCCGGAGTGGTGATGCTGACACCACTCGTCCATCTTGCTACCTTTTACTGCTTAGCGGCACGTCTCGGATTCAGCCCCGAGGGTCATGACCGTGGTCCCGGGCACGCACGGGATACTATTGAGTTACATCGACGATTCATCAATTGGTTTCAAAGACTATAGAGTAGAAAGCTTGATAGGACAGTTTAGTCACCATTGCACATTACCCTGCTTGTTATTTCTTGTTACTGCTTTATTCATGTTCATACTTGCATTGCTTATTACCATGTGTATACTATATATTTGATGTCTTGACGCGCTGACGTCTGGGTTTTGCATGGCCCAGATTCCGTACCTTTGTCGTCGACTGAGCAGGAGTACTTCAGCCAGCAGGCTGAACAGTGAGTCCTTAGGGTTAGTTTATTTATTGCTTTTCATTTCCAGATGTGAGTCCGCATTATGGGACGTACTGTTTATTCATTGTATTGGATCATTAGCTTCCGCACTTATTGTTTATTGATTCTTGTTATTATGGATTTGGACATGTATTAGATTAGTTTATTATCTTGTTCTTGATATCCTTACAACCGTAATGTGACTGTGGATGGATACTTCCTACCCACAGGTAGCATGGTTGGCTATGTCACGTGCCCAATCTTGCGTACTCTGGGAAGCGGGGCGTGACATGGTTTTATGGTATCAGAGCCATAGGTTAATTGGGTTGATTCTTGTAGTTGGGTATTGCACCCGATACACGAATCAGAATACCCGTGATTAGGAAACATGTCCTGCCACTTTGACCGTTTTACTATCCTTGAATCATTCTTCCGGATCATGTCGACGTGCAAACTTACTTTGCATTTGTCAACTCAAAAACCTAATTTCTTGTTATCTCTAGGACTTAGGCGACTTGGGTGGAGTTAAGTAATTGCGGCTATGATACCGCGGCATAGCTACAATGCAGTACTCTATTTAAGTATCTTGGAGTTCTAGCCTTGATCTATACTCAGAATCTATCATCATGCTAATGTTGGGTGTTTTGAGTTCAGGATTATGACAGGTAAGAAGTTGAAGACGTACCGGAGGCGTGTGAACGAAGCCGCCATGCTTGGAGAGATAAGAGGAATACTGGAAATCAAAGAAACAGACCGAGCTGATCCAGCAGCACGCGGACTTGTTTCAGGAAGGTTTGCAGATCGTTCAGCAGTCTGTAAACGAAGTTGGAACTAGACCAGTCGACCGAGTAAGGACCGTAGCAGATTTCAGACGGTTGGGTCCTACTACTTTCACTGGTCTGGAGGAGCTGTTGCCAGCCGAGCAGTGGCTAGTAACACGGAGAATTTGCTGATTGCGACACAGATCCCAGAAGACAAGAGTGTTGATGTGGTGCGCATTCAGCTGGTGGATTACGCCCGAGAGTGATGGCTTGTGGAGGAGACCCGCTTGCCAGGCCGATCAGTTGGGCGGATTTCTCTAAAAGTTTCCTGGAGAAATTCTTCCCGCGGACCGCACGGGAGGAAATGGACGAGAATTTCATCGGACTAAGGCAGAATGGAGCAGCCGTGGACGTGCATGCAGCAGAGTGGACGAGACTCAGTAGTCTCGCTGGACCTTTCGCGGCCAACGATGTAGACAGCGGTTGCGGTAAGGAAGCAGTTCTGTCGGGCCAGTCGAGTTTAGGACTAGGCCGACAAACAGTGTTCTTGCAGCTATGGAAGTTAATAGTAATGAAGAGCCGGCAGTTGTTCGCGACTTTATGGATGTGTTGAAGATATTTCGGGCTTACCGCCGAAGCGAGATGTGGAGTTTGCGATTGACCTTATTCCTGGTGCAGCGCCAGTGTCAAAATCTTATTATCCGATGGCACCGGTGGAATTAGAAGAAGTTAAGAAACAAGTTGGTGAATTACTCGAGAAGGGATGGATTCGAAGCAGCAACTCACCTTGGGGGGCTCCAGTTCTTTTAGTAAAGAAGAAGGATGGTACGAGAAGAATGTGCATTGATTATCGAGAATTGAATCGGGTGACTATTAAGAACAAGTACCCGATCCCTCGCATTGGAGAACTTTTTGAGCAGCTTAGTGGTGCGAGGGTATTCTCGAAACTGGATTTGCGATCAGGATATCATCAGGTTCGAGTAAAGGCAGAAGACATTTGCAAGACGGTGTTTCGGACTCGATATGGGCATTTCGAGTATCTAGTGATGCCCTTCGGAGTAACGAATGCGCCGGCAATATTCATGGATTTGATGAACAGGGTCTTTTCACCATACCTGGACCAGTTTATTGTGGTATTCATTGACGATATTCTGGTATACTCGAAGAGTCCGGAGGAGCATGCTGAACATTTAAAGATCGCACTGCAGACGCTGAGACAGGAGAAATTATTCGCGAAAATGAGTAAGTGCGAATTCTGGCTGGAAGAAGTAAAGTTTCTGGGACATGTTGTGTCGGGCAATGGAATCGCCGTTGATCCTGAGAAGATTGCAGCAGTTCGAGATTGGCCTATTCCGAAGAATGTTGCGGAGATAAGGAGTTTTCTTGGACTCGCCGGATACTACAGAAGATTTGTGGAGAATTTCGCTCGCGTAGCTGAGCCGTTAACCAAGCTCACACGAAAGGAGGTACCGTTTGTTTGGACGGATGGATGTGCTTTAGCCTTCGAGACGTTGAAGCAGAAGTTGATAACCGCCCCAATCCTGACCGTACCAGATAATTCAGGAGGACTTGTGATTCACAGCGACGCATCAGGAAAGGGATTAGGATGTGTTCTGATGCAGAATGGGAAAGTCGTCGCGTACGCATCGAGACAACTGAAGACTCATGAGAAGAACTATCCGACTTATGACTTGGAGCTTGCAGCCGTGATCTTCGCCCTGAAGATTTGGAGACACTACCTTTTGGGCGAGAGAGTCGAAGTCTTTACAGATCACAAGAGTTTGAAGTATGTATTCACTCAGAAGGAATTGAACATGAGGCAACGCAGATGGTTGGAGCTGATGGCCGACTACGACCTTGATCTTAAGTACCATCCGGGGAAAGTTAACGTCGTGCCGGATGCACTAAGTCGGTTACCAGCCATTCAGGTTTTGACTGCACAGAGAGAGATCATTGCGGGTTTTCGGAGATTTGACTTGGAGGTTGTGCTACCACATGCTACAGGACAGTTGATGCAGTTGCAAGTACAGTCGTCCTTAGTTGAGAAGATTAAAGTGGCGCAATCGCAGGATCCTAGACTGCAAAAGTTTCGAGAGCAGGTTGGAGCCGGACTGCGAACCGATTTACTGATCCATGAAGACGGTTCGTTGAGATATGGTAGCCGTGTGTGTGCGCCAAAAGGAGATGTGCGTGAAGAGCTTATGAAGGAGGCACACAGTTCAGCTTACTCTGTACATCCAGGAGGGACAAAGATGTACCGAGATATTCGACAGCACTTCTGGTGGGAAGGTATGAAACGGGAATTTGCTCGCTTCGTGGCTAAGTGCTTGGTGTGTCAGCAAGTCAAGGCTGAACACCAAAGGGTTGCTGGTTTGTTGCAACCACTTCCGATTCCTCAGTGGAAGTGGGAACATATAACCATGGATTTCGTGACGGCTATACCGCGGAGTCCAAAGGGCAACAATGCCGTATGGGTGATTGTCGATCGTTTGACCAAGGCAGCTCACTTTATTCCTTTTCGGGTTGGTCAATCGACGGAGACTTTGGCAGAGCGATACATGCAGGAGATTGTCAGATTGCATGGAGTGCCGGTAAGCATCGTGTCCGATCGGGACACTCGATTCTTGTCGCACTTTTGGAGGAGTTTACAAGAAAGTTTGGGGACTCGATTGAAGTTTAGCACAGCTTATCATCCTCAGACTGATGGACAATCGGAGAGAACGATCCAGACCCTTGAAGATATGTTGAGGGCTTGCATGTTGGACTTCAAAGGTTCTTGGGAGGATCATCTACACCTGGTGGAGTTTTCGTACAACAATAGCTTCCAAGCGACTATTCAGATGGCTCCGTTTGAAGCATTGTATGGTCGTAAGTGCCGTTCACCCGTTTGTTGGGATGATGTTGGTGAACGAAGGTTACTAGGACCAGATTTGGTGGTACAGACAGTCGAGAAGGTGAATACAATCAGGAAGCATATGAAGGCAGCTCAAGACAGACAGAAGAGTTGGGCCGACACGTCAAGAAGACCTCTAGAGTTCACCGTGGGTGATTTGGTATTCCTGAAGATATCACCGACTAGAGGGGTGATTCGCTTTGGGAGTCGGGGAAAGCTTGGTTCTCGATTCGTTGGACCCTTCGAGATATTGGAGCGTGTTGGAGAGGTAGCGTACCGTTTGGCGTTACCACAGTCCTTGGCAGGTGTGCACGATGTGGTTCGTGTATCTCAACTACAGAGGTATGTTCGAGATGAAACCCACGTATTGGATCATTCGGAGTTGACCGTACGGGAGGACCTAACTTTTGAAGAGCGACCAGTTGAAATCAAGGATCGAAGAGAAAAGGTTCTTAAGAACAAGGTTACCCCTCTTGTGCTAGTTTCTTGGGGTAATCGATCGCATGGAGAATCCACTTGGGAGCGAGAAGACGAGATCCGACAGAAGTTCCCTCACCTTTTCCAGTAGTTAGCTATCTTGTATTCTTGGAATTTCGAGGACGAAATTCTTTTTGTAGTTGGGTATGATGTAACACCCGAGCCCAATAATACTATTTATATTACAAGTTGAGGGTTTTATATTGCTCATTTCAATTTTCCTGATTTTCTGGTGTTTATTGCTAAATTTTAACCGGTTAAGTCTTTCTGGCACATAACAAATTTTAACTCCTAAAATGAAATTAAAAGTGTCCATGTTGGCCTACTCGTCGCCACTAGTCGCGTGGTAGCGTCCGCGTGTCGAGATTCCGTCCCGTTTGGCTAAACGGGCAAGTTTGGACGTCTACGCACACGTACAAGTGAACGACTTGGGGGCATGCATTTTAATCACAAAACACCTCTTTTCAAAATTTGGAACCCGCTTAAAATCCTATAATTTGAATTTGGAACATTTGGGCGCAACCCGGGCGCGATTTGGAAATGTTTCATTTCGCGCCAAAAAGGGCCCATTTAAATTTAATATCTAAAACTATAATATACGAATATATATTCGTTATCAGTTCAATCCCTAAAATCTTTGCTGTAATATTTCAGTTATCCTGCATCAGCCAATCGTGAGCTTGGGTTTTCCTTCTCGTGGGCCCCGCCTCTCTTTCCCTATCTCTCTCTCTCTTTCCCTATCTCTCTCTCCAATCTCTCCCTCTTTCTCCTCCTGTATATATAATATAAACTTGCAGCCGCCTCCTTCTCTCTCTCGACCACGAGGAACACCCCACAAACCCTAACCCTAGCCCTCGTACTCGCGCAGCCCACCATCGCCACCGCGACCTCGCCGTCGCCGTCAGCACCCTCAACCTAGCCGCACCCTCCTACCCTTCCTTCCTCCTCTCCTCCCATCTTCCCGGGCCTGTAGCACAACCCCGACGCCACACCAGCGCGCAGGGTGCGTCGTCGCCGCCGTCTCTCACCGCCGCCGACACCAAGATCCTTCTCCCCTCCTCCTCGTCGCGACCTCGTCGACGCCTTCATCCTCCCTTCGCCGGACCACCAGCAAACCCGAGCCCAACCCTGCACCATCTCCAGTTCGCCGGAGAAGCCCCGGTCGACCCTCCTCGTCGTCGCCTGTGCCACCGCCGACCACTTCCTCTCCCCTGAGACCAGAACCTGGCCCGTACATCCCCTCAGCACTGCACCACCACCTTTCCAGCGACCCGGGAAACTTTCCAGCCCTCGCCGCATCTCCTGTTCACCGCCGGCGCGTCCATCGCCGTCGGGCCCGTCGTAGTTGCCCCCGGTTCTTCCCGCGAAGCCCCCTGGTCCGTGTGATCCCGTTGTTCTCTGTTGGGACCTGATCCGTGGCCCGTGCTAGCATACCGTGTTTTCTGCCGACATCGCATCCGTGTTCCAGATTCCAGAACCGTCAAGGCAAGTATCTGAATACTTACTTGAACATGCTAGCGTGCGAGATCTAGTCTCGCCACGCAATTGAATTCTTACTATTTAATACCACAACCTCATGTTGGCAGTTGATATCATATTATTGCAGTCATCTTTATAATGGAATCGTTACAACAGTTCCTCGTAATTAATCAACCCACATCAACCCATATTTCAACTAAATAAAACGACTGAATCATATCTGCTTAAACTGTTAAATCATTCATGAGACAATTATTATATTTAGTATAATTTCATGTAGTTTCCTTAACTTATAATTGTGGATATCGCTTCACCTTGTGGCGATTGCACCCTAAGATGATTGAACCTGTTAATAAGAGAATACAAACATCACTGTGGTTATATGGAATATTGTGGTTAATTACTGTTTCCTGCTGCTGTTCATTATTGATTGTTTACCTGTTGTGAGCACTTACCCGATTGCACGACATATTGACCTGACCCTGCTACACCTGACATATACATACATACCGACTCATCCTGTTGTACTATGACATTACTTGTCTCATGATCTCATGCCTAATGCCGACAAACCTGACCATTCCCGCTGTCGATCCAGACAGACCTACTTCTACTTGATTTCGTGTTGGCATTAGTCCTTGACTACTGAATACCTGACCTGACATACATAGTTTGGGGGTATGGGGAAATCAAAGGTGAAACCGACTTGTAACTCAACAGTTCGATACTTGTTCTGATCAGTCTTACGGGCTTGGCTAGCTCTGGAGTGGTGATGCTGACACCACTCGTCCATCTTGCTACCTTTTACTGCTTAGCGGCACGTCTCGGATTCAGCCCCGAGGGTCATCACCGTGGTTCCGGGCACGCACAGGATACTATTGAGTTACATCGACGATTCATCAATTGGTTTCAAAGACTATAGAGTAGAAAGCCTGATAGGACAGTTTAGTCACCATTGCACATTACCCTGCTTGTTATTTCTTGTTACTGCTTTATTCATGTTCATACTTGCATTGCTTATTACCATGTGTATACTATATATTTGATGTCTTGACGCGCTGACGTCTGGGTTTTGCATGGCCCAGATTCCGTACCTTTGTCGTCGACTGAGCAGGAGTACTTCAGCCAGCAGGCTGAACAGTGAGTCCTTAGGGTTAGTTTATTTATTGCTTTTCATTTCTAGATGTGAGTCCGCATTATGGGACGTACTGTTTATTCATTGTATTGGATCATTAGCTTCCGCACTTATTGTTTATTGATTCTTGTTATTATGGATTTGGACATGTATTAGATTAGTTTATTATCTTGTTCTTGATATCCTTACAACCGTAATGTGACTGTGGATGGATACTTCCTACCCACAGGTAGCATGGTTGGCTATGTCACGTGCCCAATCTTGCGTACTCTGGGAAGCGGGGCGTGACAATATCTCGATGGGGGTTTATGAAAAATATATATTTATATTGTTTAAAAATAAACCTCGAGGATGATTTGTAATATTTAGGGTTTTCATAAACATGTATTTTAATTGTTGTGGTGTTTTGGCGATAAAACCTAGCTTTTATTTGAAGGTTTATGGTATTTTTATGAAAACTGCTACTTTTGGAAACTTGGTGGTTTTTTATTAAAAATTCCAACTTTTCATTTTAAAGAATATAGTTTCATAATATGTTTTTATTGAAAATACGGATTTATAATTTTTATATAATTTTTCAAAAATTATTTTTGTTTAGAAAAGTCGCATTTCTTAAAAACCGTATTTTATTTCCTTTCGAGACCGAATACTCCGTGAGGAGTTATGCATCTCGCTCTACTATCCTAAGAATGTACAATAATCTGTACCATCTATTAGCAGGTCCCTTGATGAGGGTTGTAGAGGCGTAATTGCCAAGAATTATAAAATACCGATTAAAAGAAATCCGTTTTGTAAAGGTGTGGTATTTTAATGTAAAATTTATTTTTTAAATGAACCATAGAACTAGGATACCGTGCTATGAAACCATGGTGTGCGTGTGGGGTAGGTCGTTACCCCGTGAGGTTTTCCTAAAGGTATTTTTAACAATTATTGAACTGAGGGTAACACTAAAGTTCATGGTATTTTAATGAAAAAAATCATTATATGTTTGTTTCACATGAAATTTTTGTTAAACTAAAAACTAAATGATGGGAAATAAGGTTAAGATTAGTCTAGGATATTAGTTTAATCTAATTTGCTTATCAAGTGGAATACAAAAATTAAAAAGAAGATTATATCAAAGATAACTCCACTTTTGTTGATTTGTTTTAAAAATTGTTTTGGGATGGAAAAGGATAGAGATGAAGGGAATTACGGTTTTAGGTAGTTAACAAGAGAAAAAAGAAGCCCTAGGAGATCATGGTTTCATCGGAAATGCTCCGGTCGTCGAGTTTGGCTTACTACTCCACTTGGGGGCTTAACTCCACTTGGTACCTAGGGAGTTTGAGAGAATTTTTGCTTGAAATTTCAGAATGGGGAGGAGATAGGGCATATGGTAGTATTTATAGTGAAGAATTAAGGTTTGGGAATTAAAAATATAGATTAAAAGAATTTAAATGGTGTTAAATGGTGAATTGAAAAGTCTCTGTTTGATTGTAGGAAAATCAAACAGTACAGGAGAGTTGAGAGGAGTTGAAGAGTCAAGTGTGCAAAGCACGGAGTCAATTGGACTCATCATGACCGTCGGCGCTGGCCCTGGGGGGAAAACGGGCGGTCGGATCTTGAGGCCTTGCCTCGAGATTCGTGTTGCGTGTCAAGTTGGGTGTGTACATCTCATTGCGCCTGTTTGATTTTTCTGAAACTTTTCGTTTCTCCGTGTATTGCATGTGCAACTCTTAGACTTCCGAAAAATTAAAACGAAAAATCCTAAAAATAATTGGGTCTGATGGGATTTGAATGCACAGGCTATGTCACAGTAGTTCAGAGGCTTTACCAGTGAGCTACAAGTTGCTTCTTGCTTTTATTTAACAAAAATAACTTTTAACTCTTATGCAGGCTGTAATACCTTTTTCTGTACAATAACAAGAAATTCTGTACAGAAATTTCAAAGTCGTTACATTGGCTCTATATCTGAGTCGTTTCTGCTTCAACTTTTCTGTTTTGAACACTTAGCAGATTTCGGCCTTTCGAGAAGACGTCGTGGACCGATTAACAGAGAGTACAGAGAAGACGCATACTCACGTGATTGTCAAGGACGCCATTTGAGCTTGATGGAGATGCTTGTGGCTTCATTGGTGTTGACGGCCTTGCTCCCGGTCGGAACAGTGGAGAGCCGTTCGAATACGGATTTGCATTTGGGATAGGATGCTTTGGTGACTACAACGTTCGGTCTCCTGCCCCTTGAGGTCGGTTTGGCTGCTTGGTTTGCTGGGGGCTTCCGCCAGATGAGCGCTTCCGGCAGGGTAGATGATGACGGAACCAAATTGACGGGGTGGTTCCTCCCATTGCCGGCTGAGACTTGCAGAGAGAACCACACGGGCATTAATCTTGATAACATACGGAATCGGAGTCGCCTCAGAGATCGAACTAGTTCTTGGAGACATTCTCGTTGAATTTGTGGTTAGAAAGCTATTATCCTGCACAAAAAAGCATGATTTCAGTACATGTGTAACAACCCCAAATTTTCTATACAATTTTTTTCAAAATATTTTTTCAAAAATCCATAAAGGGGTATTTATTACCTGAGCACAAGATTTAAGTAATTAATTAGCAATTTAAATACAAGAAGAAGCTTGTGGCTCATTGGTAATACCTTGCACTGCTGAACCAAGCCACCAGAGTTCAAATCCCATGCCCCATATTATTTTTTTTATTTATTTTGTTTTAAATTCTTTGGAAGCCCAACAGTCCACACACAATAACTCCCAAACTTTGAACTAAACCTGAAAAACTAAATATACCAGAGGCTACACCAGATGACCCCCCACCTCCCTGATCTCCGACTCGGCCAACTCGGACGGCGGACCGGCCGACTCGGCACGGCGCCGCCGGCCAGACTCGGCCGGACGGCCGAGTCGTCAACACAAAAAAGTTGACTCTTGGCCTCCCCTACCCCCCTGTATACTCTATTTATTTAGATCGGTTCCAGAAACCTTTGAAATCCCCATTTAATCCATATTTTAATGAATTTTAATATATTTTTACATTTTTTTTATTTAATCTCTTCACCTACCCAACCCTAGCCTAACCCTATAAATACATCCCTACACTCTACCCTCTCACTCACATTTCTGAGCCAACTCTCTAAAATTCTCAAGAGATCTTGTGTACCTTGAAAACGAGCTCGAGGCGAAGCTCCGACGAATTTCCCGGCGGAACTTCCGGCTATCGTTTTAGGAACTACCGGCGACGACGCAACACATCGGTGATTCCACTACTTCCCTCTCACCCTCTTGTGTGTCCTAAAACCCGTAAGTCCCTTTCTATCTCTCTTTTCCATTCTCAAAATACGGATTTACAAAACCCGACGGAATCGGAACAAATCCGATTCCCGATTTGGTTTTCTATAAAATTTCACTTCCCATCAATACAACCATACTTAAACTTCCTCATGTTGACTATTAAACACTAATCAAACAATTTGAACAAGTTTCATCATATGAAATGATAGCTATTTCAAATTATCGTATTTTTCACTTAAATACCATATTGTTTCAATCTTTCACTTAACCCTATCAAACTTGCTATACATTTAAAGTAGATCACGAGGTAACGACCTACCTCCTCACACACTCATATGCAATACCCCCGAGAACCTAGAATACGAGAAAACAAACATTTTCATTTAAATACCATATACTTAATAAAACCATTTCTAAAACATTTAGTTTTGATACACTTTTTAAAAAAGTACCACTTATTATGAAAATACGATAAGTTGTGGACATCGATCTTTTATCTAAACCTGACTTTGTGGTGTTTAGACTAGGAAAGTGAGAAAGGTAACTTTAAAAGGCCCGACTCACGGTGATTCGTGAGCGGATCTCTCCTTTCCTCACTTATACTTATCTGGTCACAATTGGCGGTGAAGAGGCGATTTGAGGCATCTCACAACTTGTCGTCTAGACCAGTTAGGGATAGACTAGTTGGCTTAGGAGAATCTAGAACATACAATACGGAAAATATACACCTTTACAAATAAATACCATTTACTTCATAAAACCGTTTTCTAAAGGATTTAGTATTTACAATCTTTGCAAAGCGCCGCTACAACCCACTTTGGGGAACCCATTCGGGATGGTGCGGTTTATCGCACATCCTCAGGCTTAGTAGTGCGAGATTCAAATCTCCGCAAGGAGCATTCGGTCTCGAAAGATTTAAAATACGACATCTTAAGAAAATGAGATTTTTTAGAATATAAAATATTTATTAAAATTATTTTTGTATAAATAAATGTATATTTATCATTAAAATACCTATTTTATTATGATATAAATATTCCACCTTTTTCTAAAAATCACAAGAATAAATTTTACACTAAAATACTATGAATTCCAAATAAATCAACTTTATAAATAAATACCTTTATTTATGAAATTAGGATATTTTCACTAGAAATATCACAATATAAAATCACCTTCATTACAACTCTAAAGACGAATAACGAATACTTGAGGTGTATTTTGAAAAGTATATAAAAGTATTTTTACATAAAACCCCCTCAAGTTTTATAAATTTCCCTAAGGACCCTAGCAAATTATAAGTAAGAATTAATCAAGACTTCGATTTACATTTCTAATTGTCCGACTCGGATTTGAGTCTGATTATATTTGACTTGAATATGATTCAAGTACAATCTACAATCTTCAATATTACAATTCAATATGAATCCATGAATCCAATTATCAATCTATACAATTTGACTGAACCGAACCATGGATATACATTCCATTTACATGGTTCTCCAGTTATTCCATTTACATGATTCTACGGTTACATCCGTTTACTGATATCATGGTTTCGGTCAGTCTTTTAATTATACATTCAATACAATTTACAGTACAAAACTATACAAATAAAACACTGCGGGGTTTAAGGGGTAGATTGGTACGGAAGGTGTTAAAGGTGGCACGAGACGGTAAGATTAAGATATCTAACATGAATCTAATTGCCGTTGTTCCGGGCCTTCTAACGGAGCCTTGTACTCTATATTCCGTTTGCCCTGGTCTCTAGCATATAGAGACCCCTCTCGTATACACTGGCATTCTTCTGTACCAAGCTACAAACAACAGCGTTAATACAACATTATAACAATATAATATAACATTAAAAGCTACTCTCTCTCTCTCTCTCTTGGTCTCTGTCTATTTCTCCCTTATCTTTGGGACTTACCGAGCGACCTGTTCGCTGACGACATTCTATTTCTTTCTTCTTTGAATGTCGTCCGGTGTTTTGGACCAGTTCAGTGAAGACCCCGAGCTCTAGTCATTGTACACTTTCCATTCAGTACTTTTCAGTTTCTGTTATGCCATTGTTTAGGCATTGTTTTTTATTCAGTTGTATTTACTTTCCATGTATTGTACAAAAGAATGTTAATAAATAAAGTTACTGTTCAGTTTATATCTCTTGTCTCTTGTGTATTTACCTTTATATTGCTTAGATACGCTTAGCGTATTTACTTCAGAGTAAATACGTAGCGGACCAGTCGCGTCCCCTTCGCCGTATACCAGGAAGCGAAGCGTGACAACATGCAATCAATATATATATTGATAGAATTCGCATGAGCGTTTAACCCGAAATATAGGAGGAGAGAAAAGATCGCACCGGATATGCCAGAATCTGTAGAGTGTTTTTCGTCACTCTATTGAGATAGCAATACGCGTCACTTGTCAGGCGTATTACAGATCCCCCCTGTCTGGGGTAGACCGGGGTTTATTGATTGTAGGGATTCGAATCTCCGGCAGCCGCAGACTAAGCTGTCGTTAATTACCTCCCGCTTTTGGAGCGAGAGAATCTCCAATTAACGGGTAAAGTTGGTCATGCGGACTCAATTTGCAGTGTAGGTGTGTTGTGTTTTGAAGGGGTATTGGACGTATCGGGTGTCTCGCAGAGTTTACGGAGGTTCCGCTATCCGGATAGCGGGCTGGGGTTAAGGGGGCTAGCAGCCTCCTTGCGGGGTGCGGGGCAACGCCCCATTAGAAATTTTTTCTAACGGAAGATGTGTTTTTAGTATGGAGCGTGTGAGAAAAAAGGGGTGAAGAGCGTCCTAAGGACGCGTGAAATAACACGTGACCGCTGGACGCTAGTGGGTCACGTGCGTGGTGTGTGGACACTTGGCGCAAGCGGAACGCGTGGCCGTTGGGTGCCAGCGGGCCGCATGCGCGGCATGCGACCACTAGAAATCCCTGCGGAAGAATGGGCTAAGCTTTTAGGCTTGGAGTTGAACTTCCGAATAGGAATTGGGTGTAGATTTGAAGTTAAACTCCCAAAAGATTTGGATTTGGAGTTAAACTCCCAAAAGATTTGGATTTGGAGTTAAACTCCTAAAAGATTTGGATTTTGGGTTAAACTCTTTTGAGAGTTTGGATCTTTGAGTTGAACTCCTCAAAAGTCTTCGGAGATGATCAAAGGGGACCCCTTTTTTCTCCCTTGAGCCTTGGATCCTTCCAAAGTAGGATTTTTGAAAGTGGGTCTTTTTCCTCCTCTCTTTTTGCTGGATCTTAAGGAAAAAAGGGAGGTGAGATTAAAAATCTCTCTTTTAGGGATTTGATTGGATATTTGAACTTTCCATTTGAGAGTTTTATGGTGAAACTTTATTTAGTTTTGAGAAAAAGATAGCTAAGCTCTTGATTTAATTGAAAATGAAGAGGAAGAGAAAAAAACTTGAGAGAGAGAAGATAGAGGCACAAATCCTAAAATTTTTAAGAGAATAAAAGTTGTTATTGGTTTTCTCATCATGTTTGCCTTTTATAGGCTGTTACTTTATATATAGCCCCTTGGATTTTTCCATATGGCACTTGTGTCTCTCCATGCTTCATGTGCCTATTTTTTTTGTACATAAACCATGCGGTTTACAAAATTTTGGGTTCTTTGCCCATTTTCCATAAATTTATTTTAAAAAATGCATTAAACTAATTTATAATTTCATTCTTTTTGTCACGGGACCAGTCCGTTCCATGCTCGGTCTTACTTGGACTTGGGCCCACTTGCTTGGGTTCGAACCCATTTGGCTTAGAGTTGACTTTGACTTTGACTTGATCAACCAGTGTGTAATTTTTGACCTCAACATATATATCATGTAGTGCTTTGTGGTTGTGGGTTACCGGCCATAGGTATATCGAACACCATTGCAAATCCATGACAAAGATTTTAGGGTTGTAAGGTTTTGGCCGTAAAGAAACCGCAAGTTCTTTTAATGGGCTGTGAATGAAATTAAAGATGAAGCTCCTGTTCTTAATAAAAGAGATTTGAGGGGTATATTGGAAGATCTTTAAATCAACATAGCCAGGTTATGAGAGCTAAACGAAGTGGATGTTGATGGAAGTTTAAGACGAGAGAGCACTTTAAATTTTGGTTTTTTTATTTTAGTTTTGGGTTTTTTCTAAGGTTTCTAGTTGGGAAAATGTAAAAAAATTAGTTTTGGGCTTTTCAGGATGGAAAAATACAGAAAACATGTGTGATCAAGATTTAATAGTTGTAATGAGTTGAGACATGCTTATAAAAAAAATAAAACTTTAGACATCTTTTTTTCGGAAAAGAGGATGCGATCAATGAGATCCCAGCCAAAAAGACTTTAGACATCTAGTTTTTTGATGTAATTTTAGACAATTTCGAAGCAAGTGTCATCTTTTTGAAAATTTAATCTCTCTCATTAAATCCATATCCATAAACTACCATCAAAAGTTAAAAAGAAAAAGAACTACTTTTCCTATGGATGGCCTTCATCAATTCGCCACAGCTGAGGAAAAGAGGGATTTTTCGTTTTGTGGAATTTACCGAGAGCGAAAAAGAAAGGGAAAAACTAGTGGGGAAAGCTAAAAATGAGCGGGGCAGGATATTCACTTTTTTGGAATTTACTCAGAGTAAAAATGAGCGGGGTATGGTTAAAAATAAGCTGGGGACGTTATCGTCAAGATTTAACAATCTTAACACCGTTGGGTAGCTAATTGAAATCAGTATAGATCGGGAGAGTTTTCTCAAATTTACTTAGTTGAAGGTATTTATCATAAATACAGGAGTTAGTTTTTTTACTATTTCGGCCTTATAGAAAAGTCTTATTTCTAACTAAAAGTTTTCAAGCTTCGGTAATAAAGTGCCAAAATGTGTGAAATCTCCAAAAGTCATGATGGCTAACAGTGCCATGTCAACGCTAACGGTGTCTCCTTACTATCAGTTCAAGCCTTGCTTATAGGGATTAGTTCGTGTGTATCTAATCTTCGAATTTGGATCGGCCTCTTGTTTCAGCTTTAAAGAAAAGTCTTATTTCTAATCAAAAGGTTTTAAGCTTTGGCAATAAACTACCAAAATGTATGAACTCTCTAAAGAATTTAAGATGACTAACGATGCCACACTGTTAGCTCAAGCCTTACTTACAAGGATTAGTTTATGAGTATCTAATCTTCGGATTTGGAATAGGATCGAATAATCCATTTCATTTATGGTCCGAAAGGTGCAGCCCAAATTAAAGCCTCACGTGTATAAATCTGCCCAAGGCCCAGGCGATTGCCAACTCAAATCCAAAACCCAAAATTGGCCATTTCGATTTTCCTGATTACCATCTCTCCCTCCTCTCTCTCACATCATAACCTTTTCTCTCTCATCGATCGCGCAAAATTACCGAAACCCTAATCCTCTCTTCTTCATCGAATCCGCAGCTGGATCTTAAAGGTTCTTCCTCTCTCTTTAGACTTTACTTTCTATCGATTCGCTTCCTCTTCTCTTAGATTTGTTTCGACAGCAGTAGAATTGTTCTGTTGTGATTTTCGTTAGGGTTTTAAGTTTGATTTTATTCGCTTTGTAGCATTCGATTTGAGAGATGAACTTCTCTATGTCTCGAAAGAAGACCCCTTTCCAGAAGCATCGCGAAGAGGAGGAGGCCAAGAAGAAAGTAATTTTTTTCCTGTATTTTTTTTTTCATAATTTTTTTGGATCTTGGTTCAGGGTCTGTGTGGTTACAAGGGAATTTAGATATACTTGCTGTGTTTACCTGCAAAGCTGGTGATTTGGAATGCTAAATAATGAAATTTGTGTGTTTTTCCAAATACACTGATACTCTTTGTAGCCATATTCTTCTGAGCAATTTGTAAGATGCCAGTTAAGTTGTAATTTATATTTGCTAAACCTTCCCTTAAGGGGGCATTTGAATTTATAGATATAAGAATGACCTGATATTGATCAGTAATTTAGTACCACTAAAACATTTTAATTGGTTATGTATGCAAAGAGCATAAAGTATTGTACTTTGTGCTACAAGAACATCCAAGTACAGCATTAGATAATGGATTTCAATTGATGGGACTAAATTCTCAATTTGCTCGGTTATGTATGCACTATGCAGAGAGCGGAAGATGAAACTGCCCGCTTATATGCTGAATTTGTGGAATCCTTTCAAGGGAATGATGCACCTGGATCGAAAGCATTTGTTAGAGGAGGGTTGATTAACCCAAACGAGAAGCTGAAGACTGATTCGGAAGGTTAGTTACAAGGAGCTCCACACTCTTTGATTTCCAAATGCTTCAACTTTTATTCTTCAATTTATCGCAAATGGATGCGTTACTTTTCTACTATATGATTATTTTTTAATTAAAAAGATCGGCATTTTCATTCATTCAACAATCGCAGGTGGAAATTCCAAAGATGGGCCATCTGTTCCAAAGAAGGGAACTAGGTAACGGAAATGTACTTGATTATTAGGTGGAATCTTGGTGATACCCATGTCCCATGCTTGAAGTTGATAACATCATAGTTTTGATTCAGTCAGGGAAATGCACATTAAATTGCTCATTGACATGAATTGAATATTATACTATGAAATTTGTTGCTTTTTAGATAGAAGTTATTCATATGTATATGAACATATGCCATCATATGTCGACTTCCTCTTTTCATTTTGATTTCCCCCCTATATTTCTCAGTGCCCCACCCTTCCCTGCCCAAAAAAATAAAAATAACATCATCATAGCTTATATATATGTATGCAACAAACTTTTAGTATTCTATAAGAAGAGGTAGGTCATGAAAATAAACCAACTTGGAGTCATCCAAGTGGTTAAGGCATGGGATTGTTATGCTTCAGGGGTTGAGTTCGAGTCTTGGAAGTTGCATTTATTTTCAGACATGTATCAAAGAAATTTAATTAAGACCATATCTTTTCATATTTATGTCTAACCTATTTTTATCTTTATATTAAAGTAATTTGAAATTTTTTAGTTGTTGTAAAACAATCATTTTTATTCGTTGTTTTTTGTAAAAAGTTTTCATTAGTAAAATTATTTAGATTATCTAATATAAATACAACGGATAAAACAACTCTTTTATTTTTGTTTGTTCCGTATCAATCAAACAATATTCGATAGTTAAACATATAAATATACAACCCTCTTGTTAGAAGCTCAAATCCATATGGTTTTCTCTAATCTTGAGGGGAAATAATAATACATTTGGTACTTAGGATAGAACATGAGAGAATTTGTTAATCGTATTTGTGCCAACTTTTTCCATTTTGATTGATATTGCGATTTGGTAATAATCTCTCTTATATATGAATACAAAACTTTTCTAGCCCCCCCCCCCCGCCCTCCGCGCAATAAAAAAAACTAATTCCTGGCTCTGCCCCTAACTTCTCACCACTGCTTCTTGAACCAGTATCAGCATGGTGCTTTTTTCTTCCGTCTCGTAATCAGAGAAGATACTAGTTTTTGTAACAGTAGCTTCTTGATGGGAGTAAGGACACTTGCTCTTTCCTTCCTCTTTCTGATTTTCTGTGTCTTCTGTTTCCTTGTATTTTCTAATTTGTATCCATACATATCAAAGCTTGTCTTTTCCCCCACCTATTAGAACGTTTAATTTTTTGCCTTCTCTTAAATAAGATTGCGATATACCCTTGGGAATTGCAGAAATTTTTTGTTCATGTTGCTTAAATTCCACTATCCTTCCACCTTTTTCTTTCTTTATCATTAGTAGAATAAGTACATGATTTAGTTCTCAGATACCCTAGATTGTTGCAACTGTATGCCCAGCAAAATTGTACCTTGTTGACAAAATTGACAACTCTTTCTTAACTAAGATACACTTCCTTTATTTTTTTCTAGGAAGATCTAGCAATTTGGCCATTATTCAAGATCGTATATTTCTTTGCAAGTCCATAACTTATTTTGGAACTCAGTTTAAGCGCATTTAATGTTGCTGAGCATGTACGTTATAAAGCATGTAAACGTTATGGAGGGGTGAGGGTTATTTTTAACTAGCTCCATATTTCAATATCTGTTTTCAAGCCTGCATTCCGTTCTATAATTACGAACCTCACTAAACTTATCTTTTTCATTATAAGTGACTTGATAGCAAACATATTGGGGGCTTGTTTGCAACCTTCTTAATTCTATTTATTTATATTCCAAATTGTGATTTGTCTTCGTACACTTCTAAGTCCCTATATTTCTTGTTCCGCCTGACCACTATGATCCTCATTTACTTGTTTATAGATGATCTGTTCTTCCTAGTGGTTGGGGGTATAAAGATGTAATCTAGATTTTCAGGGAACTATATCTCTATATACCTTCCAGTCAGTGCACTAGAAACAGCAAAAGAAGGTAATGAATAGAAGAACCAGGAAGAATATAAGACATGAACATGTAGTCACGGACTCACGATGATGGTCTTTTGCACTCGACGAAAGAAGGTAACGAGTAGAAGTTATGAACAAGAAAGAATAAGATAATTTCGTTTGCACTTGTTTTCCTTAAATGGTAATAGGAAGGACATCTATGATCCTCGCTTAAATCCAATCACAAACATGTAAGACGCATATATAATCTGGATTAATGGCTTGTCCTTTGCCTTTGGCTTATGCCATACCTAGAGTGATGAATGCTTCCTTATAACAAATTTATCATAAACAGATTTTCCCCTAGTCAAGAACAAATTTGGAGGATTTCTTTGTGGTTCTAAGATAAAAATGAAATAACAAATAAGTCTTTCCTATCTGTCACTTTGTCTACTAGGTTTTATAGCGATATTTACCTTTTCTTGCTCCCTAAACCAGGGAATTATGGAAACTCGTGGTGCTGACGCAAAGTTGAAAGCTTGCTGAAAATTTTTGTGAAATCATATTCGAGTATTTGAGTGCTGAATTGTGTCTTTGTAATCAACCTCATAATGATGGGAAAAGCTTGAGATAATTGATGATGCAATTATCATTCATGGACATTGATAAGATCCTTCCATTTAGTGGCACATTAAGATGGCATAGCCTTCACATGATTGGCGAGGTTTAAACGAGGAAAGGCTTGATGATAATAAATATATAAAATGATAATGTGGAAGAGAGAACTCATAATTTCCATCTTCCACCAGCTTTCTTTGCCTCTTATTATTGTTAGTGCAAAAACGATGCTGCAATTATTGAAAGTCAATTTAATTAATGGATGACAACAGCAACTACATTTAGGATATGTTTGGATAGTTAGGATTAAAATTCATAGGATTTAATTTGGGAATAAAATATCCCGGAATGCACATGCATTCCAAAAATGGAATTCATAAGATTATATTTTAACTTTATGCATGTTTAGATAATTTTGAGATAATGGCTTGCCAAGAATTTTTTTATTTGAATAAACATTTTGTCTATATAATCCTATGACAATTTTAATTAATTTATGTCTTCTCAATTGATTATAAAATGATTGTATACAAGTTTCTTATTTATTTGGCCACCATAAAAAATATGATCTAACACAAGCATGAAATCCAAACCCAAATGAGCAACCAAAAGAGAAAATAAGGGTTTTGAATTTACAAGGAATCACAATATAAATAAAATCAGAGATTTGGATTTGTTATATTTTGAGAATTAGGGTTCACATAATACTTAGATCGATGTGATCTTCAAATTGCGTATTTAGGGTTTGCCAAGTTTTAAGAAGAAGAAAATAGGATTTGGATAAAGAGAAGAGAGAAAGAGAGAGAGCGCTCTAAACTTGGCGGATATTATTTGAAGAGGGTGGAGATGGAGAAGACGTCATGGATGCGTTCTATGTGAGGGAAGAGAGATGTCTATTTGGGTGGATGAGAGAAAAAAAATAACAGAGAGGAGAAAGAGAATGACACATTTTTGAGGAGAGAAGAGAAATAAAGTTCAGGAAAAAAAATGTGAGTCTGAGCTAACTTATATTATCCCATGGAATGGGCCAATTTGGGATATTTTCTCCCTCTGGATTAATCCTGAAAAAGGCCTTCCAAACAAACCCAAATTCACGATTCTCTAATCCAGTGGATAAAAGGAATATACGCTTTTAATTCTAAGGAAAGGGTATGTCCAAACATGCCCTTCGGATTGGTTATAGACTAAGCCTAATATACGCTGAAGCTTTTGAAGAACAATATAGTACCACGGTTTAACAGCTTAGGAGATCATGGAACTGCCATTCAGTTTCATGCGGGATTGTTTTCTAGCATATAAATATCTGTTATGACTCTTCTGTTTTCTAAATTATTATATTTTATTATTCCTTAAATAATCTACAAGGTTAACTTTGTAGTTCCGTGCTTAATTTGTTTCATAATGATCATTCACTTTGTTGTTCACTGGGTATTACTGCTAAGGTGGTGTGAACAATCGGTTGATAATCAGTAGGAATCACTTTTTTATGTATGCCTAGTAGGTAGGTTTCATTAGCCTGATTCAACCTATTATTCATTCATATTATGATTTGATTGCTAAGAAGAGAAAGAAAATGTATAAAAGAGAAAAAAAAACACGGAAGGAAAACTAGCCTCCCCTCTAGCTAGCACGATGTAAACCTTCTATTTTTGTTGTTGCGGATTATGAATCTGCAAGGATATAACTGTATGATCCTCCTAAATTATGAATAAGGAACAATTAATATTATTGATAGAAAGGTTATCTGTCACCTGGTATCTCTTGGATATCTTTTGATCTCAGGTATTGGGAAGTAAAAATTCTCTCTCTAACTGCAATTATGTTCTCTTATACTTGTCGTAAACAAAGTAGATGGTTTATTTTTCTGTATTGGCAATTTAGCATGGAGTTCGAATTAGGGTTCAAGCAGTCAACTATGTGCCAATTCCATTCCATCATACAGGTGTCTATTGTACTCAACCAGACCTTTAAACTAGCATGGATCAGGAGCAGGTCTGCATACCAATAGGCAGATCTGGTTGTGTATAATTTTATACTATCTGCGCCCAACCTATCTAATACAAAATAGAGATGCAAAATAAAAATTCAGTGGGTTAAAAATTACCTCAGAAGATGGGTATCAAATTTCTTCTCTCCACCTAATTTTTATTTTTGTTTATAGAAAAAACGACATTTGCAGTTGGTTCTGTGTTCGTATAACTTAAGCCTGTTGTGTTATATCTGGGTCTAGTAAGACTCACAACTGACCTAATCAGCCCAACAATGTCAATTCTCAAATTTGTATTATATGCATATTTTGTTATATTTATAAAACATATTAATACAAAATGTTTAAATTGTTGTTGGGCCATAACAATGGGTCTTCCACTGACTGCTTTCTCCAGGTATGTGCCATCCTTCTTACCGCCGGCTTCTAAAGGGGGAGAGCCAGAGAAAAAGGTTTGGATCTAAAGGTCTTGATTCTATGTAGTCTTATATCATTTGTCATTCTAATTAAGACCTCACATCTTGCTTCTATGCTTTCTAAGTTCTGTAGGGTGTTTTTCCTCACCCCATTGAGATAGGAATACGCGTCGCTTGTCGGGCGTATACAGATTTCCCCTGCCTAAGATATACGGGGGTTTATTAATTGTGGGGATCTGAATCTCCGGCAGCCGCGGACTAAGCTGCCGTAAATTCTCTCTTACATTTGGAGCAAAAGAACCTCCGATTGACGGGTCAATTAGTCATGCGAACCCAGTGTGCAGTGTGCGTGTGTTGTGTTTTGAAAGGGATTTTTGGATATATCGGGGGCCTCACAGAGTTTACTGGGGTTCCGCTACCCGGATATCGGGCTGGGGGTCAAGGGGGCTAGCAGCCCTCTTGCGGGGTGCAGGGCAGCGCCCTGTTAGAAAATTTTTCTTAACGGGAGATGTGTTTCTGGTGTGGAGTGCACGGAAAATGAGGGGTGAGGAGCGTCTTAAAAACGCATGCATGGCACGTGGGCGCTGGGCGCCCGCGGGTCACGTGCCCTACACGCGACCGCTGGGCACCCGCGGGTCACGTGCACGGCACGTGGCCGCTGGAAACACCCGCGTGTAAAGGGGCTTAGCCCCTGGGCTAGGAGTTGAACTCCCAAGGGGGCTTTGGAGTTGAACTCCTAACATGGATTATATATAGATTTGGAGTTAAACTCCTAAAAGGTGTTGATTTATGGAGTTAAACTCCAACAGATCTTGAATGGAGTTAAACTTCCAGAAATCTTTGGATCTTCTTTTGAGCCTCGGATCCTCCTGGAATGGGAGTTTTGAAGATGTGTATCCTTCTTCCTCTCTGTTGGCTGGATCTTAGGGGAAAAGGGGAGGTGAGACTTAAAATCTCCCCTTTTAGTGATTTAATGGCAGATCCGAGCTCCCCTTCAAGGGTTTTATGGTGAAAAACTATTTATTTTTGAAAAAGGAAGGGTTAAACTCTTGATTTAATTCAAAAGAAAAGAAGATTTAGAACCTTGAGGAAGCATGAGGAAGTAAAAACCTTAGTATTTTTAGAGAGAAAAAAGGTTATTGATTTTTTCATCATATTGCCTTTATAGGCTACACACTTTACATATAGCCCCTTGGGTTTTGCCAAATGGCACTTATGTCACCCCATGCCTTATGTGCTTATCTCTTTATGCACATAAGCCATGGGGTTTACAAAATTTTGGTTTTTTGCTTATTTTACATACATTTATTTCTATACATATATATAAAAAAGGAATTACATTAAACCAATTTATGGCTTCATTCCTTTTGTCATGGGGCCGGTCCCTTTGACCTGGGCTTAGGCCCACTTTGTTTAGGGTTGACCCTGGGTTTTGACTGGGTCAACTGTGGTGTAATTTTGACCCCAACAAAGTGTCCCTATCAGTAAATGCACACCACATATATGGGTTGTGTGCACGAAACTGATGGATCTTCTTTCGCGTGGAGGTCGACTCCGTTTTGACGACGTAGACGTAGGTGCTGCCCTTTTAGTGACTTGGACGGCCGGTGCTGACATTTTTGCGACATGGATGGTCGGTTCTGCCCTTTTTGCGACGTGGATGGTCGGTGCTGCCCTTTTTGCGACTTGGATCGGTGCTGCCCTTTCTGTGACTTGGACAGTTGGTGCTGTCCTTTTAGCGACTTGGACGGTCGGTTCTGCCATTTTAGCGACGTGGACGGTCAGTGCTGCCATTTTAGCGACGTGGACGGTCGATGTCTTGCTCCGCTTCTTACAATGTCGGGATTTGATTTGACTTGCTCCGTTTTCTACAGTGTCGGGGTTGAAGTTGACTTGCTCCGCTTTCTACTATTTCAGGGTTGATTTGTTTGATTTGATTTATTTTAGGAGTTTCCTACCCGTCCAGCAGGACCTTTGAGCTTGGAGGCGCTACCGGGTGGAACATTAATTTGATCTGTTTGATTTCTGCCTTATTTGGCGAGACTTTTGAATTTGAGAGGAACTTGGAATTTGGATTTTGTTTGGCATCAGCATTGCTGCATTGGAATAATATCAGGAGCAACTCATCATTTGCCCCGGAAGGACTTGGGATTTGGTTTTGGGTCGGCATCAGCACCGCTAACACTGAAGCAATGCCAGGGATGACTCATCATTTGTCGTTGGGAAAACTTGGGATTTAGGTTTTGGGTCGGCATCAGCACCACTAACACCGAGCAATGCCAGGAGCGACTCATCATCTGCCGATGCCCGTTGGGGAGCGATGGTTTAGGAGACGGGTTTAGATCTCTATCATCTAAGGCTTTTCAATTTTATGAGCCGTAAAGGTCTCATAAAAGCATTTTCTCCCTACGAGTCGAGAGGATCTCGCAGGTGTATTTCTCCCTAAGAATCGTGGGGATTCCTAAGTGTGTTGCTCCTTTGTGAGTTATAAGAATCTCACGCGGGGATTTTCTCCTCCCAAGGTCGAGAGGACTTTGCGAGTGTATTTCATCTTTTTTTTACGAGTTTGCGTCCTTTCGGGTTTTCACAAACTCGCCGGCAATCCCGCTGTTTTTACTTACGGAGCCCTTTCGGGTTTTCATACGTGCCTGTTTTGCTTGTGGACATACCTTTTTTTTTTACATTGGCGAATCTTCATTGCTGGTGGGACTTTAAATGTAGTCTTGCCGGTAGGACTTGGGAAAGATAGGGGTCGTTTATGCCCGTGGATTGTATACGGTTTTACAAGATGTATGATCCAGATCGTCGGGACGGTGTGCTCAATTCGCCTGCGACTTGGAGCATTCACTCGTATTATTTCTTGAGATATCAGCCATTGATGGGTGGTATGAACCTTTCTCCCTCGGCATTTATCAGCTGGTAGGATCCTCCATCAAACACTTTCTTGATGGCATATGGTCCTTTCCAGTTTGGCTCGAATTTTTCCTTGGCATATCGATTGGGGATGATCGGTCTTTTGAGAACCAATACCAATTCGCCTTTCTTGAAAGCGCGGAGACGAGTCATCTTGTCATAGGCCCGTGACATTTGGGCTCGGTACAGCTCCAGATTTTGCTGTACTGCAAGGCTCTTTTCTTCGAGGGCGTTGAGCTTTTCGAGCCGAAGGAGCACGTTTTCCTCCTCCGTCAACTTGTGCTGAATGACCATTCTTAAGCTTGGAACTTCGATTTCGAGGGAGGATCGCCTCCACTCCGAAGAGTAATGAGTATGGAGTGGACTGAGTTGGAGTACGGTGCGTGGTACAATATGCCCATAACGCCTCGTGAAGTTTGAGATTCCAGTCTCTCTTGTTGGCTGAAGCATTTTTTCTCAAGAGCTTGCATAGAGTCTTATTGAAGACTTCGGCTAGCCCATTAGCTCTTAGATTATAGATAGAGGAATATCTCCCCTCTATTTAGTGCTAAGTAGCGAACCTTGAGACTTTGAAGCTCTTGAAAGAAGGCCCATTATCAGAAATGATTCTTCTTGGTGTACCAAAGCGGTATAGAATATTATACCGGAAGAGTGCCAGAATATCTTCTGTCTTGACTTCTTTTAGCGGGACAGCTTCAGCCCATCTCGAGAAGTAGTCTGTTGCAGCCAATATGAACTGGTGGCCTTTGGATGACGGAGGATCAATTGGACTAACCATGTCGGTGCTCTAAACTTCGAAGGACTATGCCGCAGCCGTAGGATGCAGCGGATTGGGATGCTTATGAATGAAGTCACCGTGAATTTGACATAGATGACACATCTTCGCATGCTCTTCGCAATCCCTTATCATGGTAGGTCAGTAATACCCAAGCCGTTTAATTTGAAGCCGCATTTTGGGGCCAGATTGGTGAGCTCCGCAGATACCCGAGTGAACTTCTTTCATGACTTTTTGGGCTTCGGCCGATGACAGGCACCTGAGCCAGAGTTGTTCATATGATCTGCGGTATAGCGTATTATTTACAAACACGTATCGGAGAGCTCTCTTCTTCAGCTGAATCCTCGCAGATTTTTTTCGGGCAGCTTGTCGGATCGGAGGTACTCTATGAAGGGATTTTTCCAATCGGGCTCGTCTTGAATGATCGAAGCTTCTTCGGTAAGATTGTTCTCTTGTTCTACGCTTTCTTCTTCACGCAAAAAGACTGGAGGCAGAATTTGCCGGCTTCTGACTGTGAATAGAATTTCGTCCATGTCAGGATCAGCTAGCTCTTTAGTTGGCGAGCGAGTATGTCGGCTTTTCCGTTCAACGTACTAGGGACTCTCATTAGTTCAATGCGGGTGAACTGTTTCATGAGCTCCACCACCCGGCTTCTGTACCGAGCCAACTAGGGTTTGTATATTTTATAGTCGCCGCTTACTTGGTTGACGACAAGCTGGGAATCACCGTAAATCCGTAGCCGAAGGGTTCCCATTTCTATGGCGAGCTTTAGACCAGCTATCAGAGCTTTGTACTCAGCCTCGTTGTTTGTGCGAGGTTCGGTGAGAGTGAAAGAACGTCGTAGGGTTTCTCCTGATGGCGTGACGAACACTAATCCTACCCCTGTTTTTATCTCCGGAATGCTTGATTTGCCGAGACTCCTCATTGATGAGGCTCCATCGAAGTAGAGCTCCCAACATGGCTCATCATTCTCGAGGTGCAGCACTTATTCGTCGGATAACTCGCAATTGAGCGGCGACCCTTCTGGTATGGGATGAGCAGCAAGGAAGTCGGCCAGGGCTTGCCCTTTTACTGCTTTCTGAGGAGTATAGATTATGTCAAATTCAAGCAGCATGACAGCCCATCTCGCCATTCTACCGGCTAGGTTTGCTTTGATCATCAAGTGTTTGAGCGGGTCGACCTTAGAGATCAGCATAACCCGATGAGCGAGCAAATAATGCCTCAGCTTCTTCACAGCGAATATCAAAGCCAGGCATTGCTTTTCGATCAGGGAATAGCTGTGTTCTGTCCCGACTAGAGTTCGACTGAGATAGTAGAGGACATTTCCTTTTCCTTCCTCGTTGTTCTGGGCAAGGAGCGTACCGAGTGACTCATCTAGCGCGGCAGTATAGAGAATCAACGGTTTATTTAGAATAGGGGCAGCAAGCACTGAAGGGTGCAACATGTACTGTTTGATGCTTTCGAACGCTTCTTGACATTCGGCATCCCAGACAAAAGGAGCTCCTTTCTTCATGAGCTTTGAGAACGGCCTACATCTCCCCGATAAATTTGAGATAAATCTTCGTATATAAGCAAGCTTGCCTTGAAAAGATCTTAGCTGCGTCAGACTCTTTGGAGGGGGCATCTCCATGATGGCCTTTTATTTTGGATGGGTCAACTTCGATCTCCCGATGTCGGACTATAAAGCCCAGGAATTTTCCCAACGACACGCCAAAAGCGCACTTCAGAAGATTCATCTTCAGATCGTATTCGCTCAGTCTAGTGAAAACGGTCCTGAGATCTTAGATGTGATCAGCCTTGGTTTTAGTCTTGGCGACCAAATCATCAACATAATGTTCGATGACTTTATGGATTAGGTCATCAAAGATATCGGTCATTGCCCTTTGATATGTAGCACCTGCGTTCTTTAATCCGAATGGTATCACCTTGTAGCAGTATATCCTGATCGGGGTTCGAAATGTCGTGTGTTTCTCATCCTCGGGCGACATCTTGATTTGATTATATCCGGACGAGCCATCCACGAAAGTGAACAGCTCGTAATTTGAGGTATCATCGACCATCATTTCCATTACCGAAATCGGGAAATCGTCTTTAGAGCATGCCTTATTGAGATCCCTGAAATCGATGCAAACTCGTATCTGCCCGTTCTTTTTTACCGGGACGATGCACGCAATCCAGTCCGCGTATTTCTCTTCTCTTATGAAGCCGGTATCGATGAGTTTCTTGGTTTCCTCGATTACCTTTTCTTCCAGTTCCCTTCTCATTCTTCGAGGAGCTTGTTTGACTGGCTTAGCATCAGGAGATATCGCCAACTTATGCACGGCCACTTCAGGGGAAAGTCCATGCATTTCTTTGTACGTCCACGCGAAGTAGTCGGCGAACTCATGCAGCAGGACAATTATCTACTTTCATTTCCTCTGACAAGAGTAAGCTGATGTAGGTCGGCTTTGGATTATCAGTCGTTCCCAAATCGATCTCGATTAGCTCATCGAAGGTTACTTGTCCGCCATCTTCGAGCTCTTGAGGGGCTTCTTCTGGCTTGGCTAGCTCGTCTTCATCATTTGACTCTTTGTCGGCTTCACCAATATGGACCATGTAGCATGCTTTGGAATCAGGTTGAATGAAACCTATGTCCCGTCTATCTGGAATTCGTCCATCGATAGGTGCTCGAACCTGAGGCGGATGCCATAGCTCTTCATAAAACTTTGCTTCGGAATTCGTTTGATATAGCCGACACGCGCACTTTTTAAAGTATTCCCGCATCCCAGGCGCATAATATCTGGGATTGAAGACGGCCCTTATGCCTCTCTCGTATGGAAGGCATGTCACAGACAAATCGTCCGGGTGCGCGACAGGATTTGACCCATAAAATAGGATGCTCTTCTGTCCACTTTTCCTTCTGGGAACGTAGAAAGTTTTAAGCTGGTCCACGGTGGAGACTGATAATGCATTTAGCTCCATGGACATATGCTCCGGCACCCTTGGGACGGCTAGGGACCCTTCTGCAATTTCGAAGGTCTCTCGTAGTTTTGCTCATTGCGTGGGGCCTAGTCTGCACAGCTGTTGCAAGGCGGGTCCTCTTTCTCCGACTCTTCAGTGTCGCTGTCTAAACGAGGGCGGATTTTGCTGTCGGATGGGCCTTCAGTATCAGATTCGTCCGTATCGCTACCGAAATGAGGGCGGGTTTTACGGAAGGACGGACTTCCAGCGTCGTACTCATCAGTGTCACTGCCGAAACGCGGACACACTTGGGGGTTTTGCTTTTGAAAGTGACAGCCGGCTCAGATTTGCCTTTGAGTTTCGGGGCCGCTCTGTTCTCGGTCAGTTGTAGCTTAACATTTTGGGGGTTCACAAAGTACCGAGAATCTTCATATCGGACTTCATGCACACCGAACGGCTGGATGTCTCCGTCAATGCGTCTTTCTTCGCCATTTTTAGTATACTTCATGTATTGATGGAGAGTTGACGGAACAATACCGTAGTCGTGGAGCCACGACCGTCCTAAGAGAATTTTATAAGACGTGTCAACGTCGATCACGTATATCTTAGCTTCGGTTTGCAGATCCCTAAATTTGATTGGCAGAGCTATAGACCCCAGAACTTGCTGACAGTTTTGATTGAAGTCTTGAATGACATCCTTTCCCTTGACAGGTGTTGGACGTCTATTGTACAAACTCTTCAGAGTCCGCAAGTTCATGATGTTCACCGAGGATCCCAGATCAATCAATATGCGATTAATCCGATCTTCGTCGCTGTACCCTGTCACGTAAAGCGGTCGGTTATGCTCAGTTGTTCCCAGTAGTAGGTTTTCGTCCTTAAACGTGACCGCGGCGGTATGCAGGGTGTACTGCGCTTCTTTCATATTAATTTCCGCAAAGCGAGCCTGGTACCGCTCGGGGTTTTGTAGAGGATGAATGGGAATATCTCTGAGATCCTTGGACAGGACCAGAGCATCATAGATGCTTAAGAGAGACGGAAGCTTCCGGAGATGAGCCAAGACATTATAGTCCACTAGGAAAGGACTCGAATCTTCATGAGCTAGTTCTCTGCCATCTTTTTCATTAGCGACTTGTTTTTCCTTCCCTTTTGGGACGTTGTCCTAATTTGGCGGTAGAGCCATGCCGCTTCTAAGCTGGATTTGGTTAGCCTTTGTGGCGAGCTCCTCGTCCACTTCAGGAAAACATAGCTCTTCCTCAGAATTGCTACCAAGGTGGACGACATAGCAGGTCACTATAGGGATCTCTTCATTGGAGTTTTCTTCTAGCTCCTCCAGAATTTCAGCCGCTTCCACGGGGAAGAACTCCTTCAATTGAATTAGAGTCATTTCCTTTTGTTCATAGTCTTCGAGGGCATCGATATATTTTTGAATGGTCGATTTCCCTGCAGACTCCTTTTCGCGTCGAGCTGCATTCTTCTTCTTGAGCATTTTGGATTTTGAGCATGATTGAGCCGAATTGGCAGCTGGAATGGTGGCCTTCTTCTGCCTTTCCCATTCTGTTTTGGGCTCTTTCCGAAGTAACTTTAGCATCTTCTTCGTCTTATTAGATATGTGCGTACTCCACGGAGGCTGCGGTGAATCAGCTTCATTTCTCAGGGCAGCGGGTTCAGTTGTCTGCTTCCAGAAGGTTTCAGTTTCTGTCTGTATAAAGTTGGTGGTTGCAACTTGATTGTTCACCAACACACTCTTGGACAACTCGATCTCTCCAGCCTTGTACTGCTTCTCGACCCAGGCTTTGAAGATATAGCAATCCTCGATCGCATTGCTCACTACTCGATGGTATGGGAAATACAGGGGATTGTCAGTCATTTTTGTTTCGTGGGGTCTCTTCGGCTCCGGCAATTGTAGACCATTGTTCAAGGCATCTTTGAATATCTTGCGGATCTTGTTCATTCTGAAAGAGTAAACCTTTGTTCTTTTTCTTCTTTAGGGAAAGCCCTTCTCCTCCTAGCAATGGCTTTCGAGACCGGTTGGTTTTGGAATCGCCTGCCTTTCGCTTGTCTTCATTGTCGGACGTATTGAAGACATTGGTACGGCTGGAATTCCCGCTTCTACGGTTGTCGTCCCTCTTGCTTTTCCAAGTTTTGTCTCTCGGAGAGTCTGGAGTAGACTTTTGCATCGAGCGTTTCAGCATTTGGACTTTCTTGGTTAGCTCCTGAAACGTCTTGAGGCCTGTTGTACACAAGAATGGGACTATCCAATTGCTGAGTTTCCCAATGAGAAGGCTGACGGACTGGTCCTGCTCCAGCGGCGGTTCGCACTTGACCGTGAGATTACGCCATCGGGCGATAAAGTCGGTGTTGTTTTCATTCTTCCCCGGCTTGGTCCTCACAAGGTCAGCAATGGAGACTTTATCACTAACACTCATGAACCTTTGCCGAAACAGAGACTCCATTTAGGCAAAGGTAATGAAGGACCGTCTGGTATACTCGCGTTCCAGTCGAAAGCGACACCGGTCATGCGGTTGACAAACTGACGAAGGAGCGTGTCATTGCCCCCTGTGTTTCCGCACAATGCTTTAAAGTGGGCGATATGCTGATTTGCGTTTCCCGTCCCGTCAAATCTTCTGAACTTAGGAATGACGTAGCTGCTCGGGAACTCGATGAGATCGTACTGTGCCGCCCACTACTGCCGATTTCTTTTTGAGCTTCGGTTTCGGTATCAATGTTCTAACCTTGCTAGTGACCAAATCCATTATCCGATCTTGTGTTAGCGGGATGGTGCTATCTGGGACCAAGGCGTCCCCAGAAGCAGAATATAGCCGGCTTTCGTTCGACTCGCCCAATCTTGGACCCGAGGGGACAGGCATCGGTTGCTTCGGGTTGTCCTCACCCGGCTCATGAGTAGAGACTTGTGCTTGATTAGGAGGTGTCCGGGCAATTTGAGCCGTGAGCTGCATCACAACATTCGTCAAGTCGTCGATTTTGGAGTAAAGCTTGGCCATCTCTTTATCTTTGCTCCTGAGCTGTTTTCGGAGTTTTTGAAGCATCTCTTGCTCTGCGGTCCTAGGGCGGAAAGTCGGCTCTTCCTCGCTGTCCGAACTTGACTCTACATGGACTGAGGGGTCTATCTGCCTATCGGCCTCCTCGAGAGGGTTTTCCACATCCAATGGAGACGACTGATCTTAGGAAGCGGCAACCACATTCAAGCCAGATTGGGCTTGGGATGTGGTGGCCCCATCCTTGCTTTTGCTGTGCAAGTTGTCGCTGGGACGCGTGTCCGCCATATAGACCGTATGGATAACATATCCCACTGTCTTTTTATTACCGGCAACTGATTTCACGGATCGCTGTCATGGCCCTCCTGTTTCGGTAACGAGCAATCGACTGAAAGCGGCTGGCCTGACCGGTTCTTGAATAGTGCTGGAGCTTCTTTTCTGGGTTTGCCCCGCTGCTTTTGCGCGGCATAGAGCGCCTGATAGACACTTGAAGAGATGGTGTCATGCTTTCTCTGACGGGGCCGTGACATGTCTTTTTGCAACATCATTCGGACCGTCGTCTTCTTAATTCTGGCGGTCATGGCATTTTTCTGAACCCACTTCAGAGATTCGAAAGAATTGCTGACTTTTACTGTCGACTCAGCCGTCGTCGCAGAATGACTCTGCTCTTGGAATCTTATAAGATTCCATTTGGCCGGAGTCTTGTCCCTCTTGTTGGCTCGATACCTGAGCCGCTTCTGTCTCAGCCTTTCTGTTTTGAGCACTTGGCTAGTTACGGCTCTTCGGGAAGCCTCCGTAGACCAGACGATGGAAGGCTTTGGAGATACGCCTGATTGTGCACTTGTTGGAGTCGTCTGAGCTTGCTGGAGATGCTTTGTGGCTCCATTGGTGTTGACGGCCTTGCCCCTAGTCGGGACAGCGGAGAGCCGTTCGAACACAGATTTGCATTTGGGGTGGGATGCTCTGACGATCACAACGTTCGGCCTCCTGCCCCTTGAGGTCTGTTTGGCTGCTTGGTTTGTCGGGGCCTCCGCCAGATGAGCACTTCCAGCAGGGTAGATGATGACATGACCAAATTGACGGGGTGGCTCCTCCCATTACCGGCTGAGACTGGCAGGGAGAACCACGCGGGCATTGATCTTGACCACGTACGAGATCGGGGTCGCGTCGGAAGCTGAATTCATCTTAAGAAGATATCGTCGTTGAAAGTTGATTGCTGCACGAAAAGAAAACTACTTCAGTACAAACATCGGTATATATGCTAAATGAGTTCGCATAAACACTTGACCAGAGTATGGGAGGAGAGAAAGGTCCCACCGGGCATGTCACAATCTGTAGGGTGTTTTTCGTAATCCTATTGAGATGGGAATACGCGTCGCTTGTCAGGCCTATACAGATTCCCCCTGCCTAACGTAAACCGGGGTTTATTAATTGTGGGGATCTGAATCTCTGGCAGCCGCGAATTAAGCTACCGTTAATTACCCCTCACCTTTGGAGCGAAGGAATCTCCGATTGACGGGTCAACTAGTCATGCGAACTCAGTGTGCAGTGTGCAGTGTGCGCGTGTTGTGTTTTGAAAGGGTTTTTTGGATATATCGGGGCCTCGCAGAGTTTACGGGGGTCCCACTACCCGGATAGCCTGCTGGGGGTGAAGGGGGCTAGCAGCCCCTTACGGGGTGCGGGGCAGCGACCTATTAGAAAAAATTTCCTAACGGAGGACGTGTTTCTGGTGTGGAGTGCACGAAAAATGAGAGGTGAGGAGCGTCTTAAAGACGCTGCATGGCACGTGGGCGCTGGATGCCCGCGGGTCACATGCCAGGTGCGTGCGCGTCCGCGGGTCACGTGCCAGGCGCGTGGGCGCTGGGCGCCAGCGGGTCATGTGCGCAGCACGAGCCCGCTGGTCGCCAGCGGGTCACGTGCCCTGCACGCGACCGCTGGACGCCCGCGGGTCACGTGCGCGGCACGCGACCGCTGATGTTTCCAGCGGGAAAAGGGGCTCAGCCCCTGGGTTCGGAGTTGAACTCCTAAGGGGGTTTTGGAGTTGAACTCCTAACAGGGATTATGTTATAGATTTTTAGGAGTTTCTCGCAGAAATCTTTGGATTTTCTTTTGAGCCTCGGATCCTCCTGGAATGAGATTTTTGGAGATGGTTATCCTTCTTCTTCCTATCTGTTGGCTGGATCTTGGAGGAAAAAGAGGAGATGAGACTTAAAATTTCCCTTTTTAGGGATTTGATGGCAGATCCGAGCTCCCCTTCATGGGTTTTATGGTGAAAAACTATTTATTTTTGAAAAAAGAAGGATTAAACTCTTGATTTAATTCAAAAGAAAAGAAGAAGGTTTAGAACCTTGAGGAAGGAGAAGGTATAAACCCCAGTTTTTTTAGAGAGAAAAAAGGTCCTCATTGATTTTTTCATCATGTTGCCTTTATAGGCTACACACTTTACATATAGCCCTTTAGGCTTTGCCAAATGACACTTATGTCATCCCATGCCTTATGTGCTCATCTCTTTTTGCACATAAGCCATGGGGTTTGCAAAATTTCGGTTTTTTGCTTATTTTACATATATTTATTTCCATGTATATATATAAAAAAAGAATTACATTAAACCAATTTATGGCTTCATTCCTTTTGTCATGGGGCCGGTCCCTTTGATCTGGGCTTGGGCCCACTTGGCTTGGGGTTGACCCTGGGTTTTGACTTGGTCAATTGGGGTGTGATTTTGACCCCAACAAGTTCATCTACCTGTATTTGTCTTATTGAAATTTCGGTAAGCACTTTGATTATTTCATGGGGCTGGGCAGTGTGGTTGCTTTCTCCTCAGGGTGAGGTTTTGGCGCCTTGATGCGGTATGCTAATTTGGTGAAGCTTATTGAGCTTGTCAGTTGTTGGTCCTTGCTCCAACTCACAGAGAACTGAAAAATATCAAAATTTATGAACTGTTGTTAAATGACATGGTCAATGTAGTATGATGGAGTATTCTCATTCCGAATTAGCTAATGACTTATACCTGCTAGATTTTCCGACAACTGTTAATTTACTGATAATAGTGTTGAGTTTGCCTTGTATTCTCGACCCTCGTGTGTGTGAGACGGCTCAAAATGGGTCGAGCCGGTTCACAGGTCGTTTGGAATTAGCATTTGTTCTCTGGATGCAAGAAACGGCTCAGGACAATCTTGAGCCGGCTCAAATCTTTTCGGGCTGAATTCTGGACTATTTTGGAAAGATTCCTTTTAATGATTTATTAGGAGAATTTGTTGGAGATTTATTTGAAGAGTTGTTGGAAAATTTATAAGAGATCTTTCAGGAGCTTAATCAGGAAAGTTTGTTTGGAGAATTGTTTGAAGATTTGTTAGATATTGTTTTGGAGATTTGATGAGATCCTAATAGGAGTAAGAGCTATTATTTTGTGCTATAAACTGAGAAGGGTCTCATCAGAGAAAAGGGGTCAAACATGAGAGAGGAGACGAAGGCAGATGCGAAGGGTGAGATTCACCAGAAGAGTAGTTTTTGTGTTTGTATGAAGAGACGAAGGCAAAAGCGAAATGTAGTCGTCCATAGATGAAGGTGGAGGGATTTACCAAGAGTAGTTTTTGTGTTTGTATGAGCATTGAGATATTTGCGAGATGAGAGAGAATACAAAATGTACCGATATTCTTTATCATTAATAAAGAGATTCTCATGTTGGCCCGTGGATGTAGGCCGTTGGTCGAACCACGTTAAATATTGGTGTTGCGTGTTCTTATTTTTGCTCGTCTTTCTGACATGCCTAGTGAAAACCCTAACAAGTAGAATGTCACAAAACATGATAAAAAGTGTGTTTTGATACATTGAAAAGAATCGAATATGATGCGATTTACATTTTGAAAATCTATAACTGGTATTGAGCTGAACTCCGGTCCAACCATTATAAACTTGGTGTTCTGCATTCGTGGGAGCATAAGCAGAAATTCTATTTTCTTTTTCCTTCTCCTATGATCTTGAAAATTTTAATTTCTTAACAGTTCAAGTGATTAGATGTTAAAGCCTCTTCTAATGTTGCTTGCTTTGTCCTACGAATACTATTTTTATTGCAAAATAAAAATTTAGCTTATCATTGCTAATTCCAACTTGCCCCTTATACAGAGCACAACCTCTCCTACCTACAACAAGCCCCAGAACATCCATCAACTGCGTCCACTGTCATTTTATATTTTCTCGCCAGACAAGGCTGTAGAATAAGAGATTCTAAACCGCAAATGTGTTTTCATGAAAATGCATTTTGCATACTCTCTTAAGGTTGTGGGGGGTTAATTTCTTGTTCTAAATGTCTTTTTACTTGTAAATCACCTATTGAAAAAGATTTTAAATTGTTCAGACGGTTATGTGGTAGATTTAGTGTATCGTCTCCAAAAAATGGTCATGTGCCTATAACATTATCAGTTTTATTTTTAGAATTTCCAAATATCCTCCTGTAACTGATGGATCACTTGATTTCTGTTCTTTAATTTAAACACCAAGTCATTATATCCATTGTCAAGTGATTTTTTCATTGAAAGTAATTGATGTTGTGGAGATTCGTGAGTTAAGTTCATCACACGCTAGGCATGTGACCATGTTCTTGATGGTTTATGGTTGCCATCCCTGGAGTACTTCAGGGGCTTGGGGGGTTAGTATGTGAGTGTTTTCTTTTCTTTCTTTTTTCCTCTTCTTTTGGCGGTGGTTGGGGGTGGCGGTCTACAACAATAACAAGAAGTCACTGCCCCAATTTTTTGGGTCAGCTACATGAGTCCTCTTCTTACATTATACTCCATGATAGCCACCAACTTGATTAAATGGACAGCTAGATTATCATCATTTTTGACCGCCCCCATCTTTATCCATACCGGCATACCCATTTAGATATCTTTGTAGCCCTTATTGCACCATTGGCTACAAATTTTTTCACTCCTAACTGTTCTTTTATCGGCTGCTGTTGTGCATGTGCAAACAATCTTAATCAGCTCTTCCTTCATTTTAAATTTAATAGAGATTCGATTATTTTATATACTGGATCTTGGCTATGTTAGCCAAACCTTTTTCTATTTCCTTAGTGTGTTGTAAGCAGTGAAAGAATAAGGTGCTTAAGCGTAGCATGATGCAGTCGAATATTGAGTAGAGTTTAGGGCTTCAGATTTTATTGTGGTTCTTTGAATCACAATTTATTTTTCTTGTCTCTACCTAGCTTTTCTGTTACCAAATAACTTCTAGTTAAGGTATACGATCAATACAAAAAAATTTAAAGTTCAAATTCTGCGAGAATGATGGACATCTTCTGATAGAGATGAAGATATTTTCATTTGTTCCTTCTAGTTGGGTTTTGATTATGTAGCTGGATAGGTAAAACCGTGATAATTATGATTGTTATACTATATTATGCAATTTGACATATATGAAACTTTGTAATTAATTACAGCTGAAGTCTTTGATCGTCTTCTGCTTTCAAATTGTGTTACATTTAGTTTTCCAGATATTTAGATGTGTGTAGTTAGAAAAATTAAGCCCTAATCCTTGTGTCACTCACTCTACAATAATAGTTTTTTCCTTAGTGATTTTATATTGGAAATTTATCAGTTTTGATGTCTCAAACATTACCTCTTTGAGCTAGTTCATTCATGTTCTTTGAGAAAAATTTATCCCTTGGTTCTGATCTTTGGCTTATTCCTCATTAGGTTCCCTAAAACTTTTGAGCTTTGTCCTTGTTCACAAAAGCTGAATGCTATACACTTATAATTCAAGCTGGTTGATTTACTTGATAGCGACAAATCTGTGAAAGCACTTGTACCCATAATATTTATCCTTTAAGACTTGCATAGTTGCATTCATGCTTCATGAAACATTTACACCCCTCTCCATGCTTGAATGCCTTGTAACCGATCATTTTTTGATATCTACTTTTGTTCATAGCAATTGTTGTGCAATAGTTTATAGATTCTGCAAGATAATATTTTTTCCTGATGCCTTTGGTAACTTGCAGAAGGATGATGAAAGGCCAAAGGAGAAGGAGAAGGATAAAGGTAAACCTCGTGCCATTGATAATTTCCTGGAAGAGCTGAAGCTTGAACAAGAGCTGAGGGAGAAGCGTAATCAAGAACGTGAACAATGGCGTGAAGGGCGCCACAATGATAGTTCTGCTGTAAGTTATTGCCTGTAAACTTTATTTAACATGGAACATGGGGCCGTTATAAATTAATGCATGTACAAGAGTTATAAATACTGTAATAGGAAGATAGATAGTCAAGTCTCAAGAAGATAAAAAGGTTGTGTATTCCATAAAGAATAACAGTCAAAGAGGTTTTATCAAGATTTTAATCTTAATAGGTCTCATAGGTGGTATATAGAAGACAGCCTATTCTTTCAAGAAGGTAAAGCCCCAGGCCAATTGAGATGTTTGATCAGGAAATTATTATAAGGACCTGATCTATGCAAATCTGGAAACTCACAAATTTCTTCCTAAAATTATGTTTTGCTTGATGCATTTGAGCTGTGTAAGCTCTGCTGCATTTTGTTTGTGATTTCATGTGTATATTAATTTAAATTTAGAACCCTAATTCTTCTATGGAGCTTCTAAGTTCTAACTTCTGAGTTTTTGCATCTGCATTGTTCTATTTGCAGCCGCCTAGCCGTTTTGATGAACTACCGGATGATTTTGATCCCAGTGGAAAACTTCCTGGATCATTTGATGATGGGGATCCCCAAACCACAAATTTGTATGTCGGGAATCTTTCACCACAGGTGGCAGAATTTCCTGAGCATCTGCTAATCTTCAAAATCATTTCATACAACCTTTTGCTTAATAACAATGTTCATTGTTGGTTTTGTAGGTGGATGAAAACTTTCTCTTAAGGACATTTGGAAGGTTTGGTCCCATTGCTAGTGTGAAAATTATGTGGCCTCGTACAGAAGAGGAACGTAGGAGGCAACGAAATTGTGGTTTTGTTGCATTTATGAACAGAGCTGATGGACAGGCTGCCAAGGATGAGATGCAAGGTTTGGTTATACTTGCTAGAATTTCTAAACGTATCATTACTTTTATGGTTATTAATATCATCACCGAAGTTGTGAGCTATGAATCACTGATACTTGCAAATGCCTCATGAATCGTCCCTGATTGCGTATCGGAGTCCGAAACTATCGGATTCTTTCGGATTAGCTTGGACTTGGTAATAGTCTCACCAACTTCTCTCGAATTGACGCTTCTCTTTCTCTCGAAAATTAAGGCTCTCGAAAATCAAGGCTCTCGAAAATTTGGAAGTGCATTGAGTATCTAACATAATGTGTGTGTGTATAAAGTGAGATAAAAACGTATCCCGTATCCTAGGTTTTTGGGAAATTATTAATCCACCAATCCGTATCGTATTCCGTATCCGTATCCAAACCCGTGCTACACAGGTTGTGAGAATGATATTTCGAGACCTCTACAATTGACATAAGAACAGAAACTTTTAGTGTTTCCTTCCATTCCAAGAAGTCAGACTTGGCCTCCCATTTGATGTCTACCTATAATGTCAGATTTTGGTCATCTTATTAAGTGGCTACACTGCTAGTACCTATTTTTAAAAAATAATCTTCAAGTTACATTAATAGAAGTGAATCTTTTAGAGTTGACAATTCTGTCTACCTGATATGTTCGATGGGCCAAAGTATGGAAAGTTTAGAAACAACATGAATGCATGAAATTAAAACTTGGAGATGGATGGTGGAACTAAAGTTATAGGCATCCTCAGTTTTGGATAATTGTGTGGGACAATAATTCAGGGGTTTGAAGTCTTTAGACATTTTCAACTGAGACCAGAGTTGAAAGAAGTGGAGGATGATTGTTGGGGGAGAGACAAGGACTAAGGGTAGCCCTTAACAAACATGGATTGAGGCAGGTTTTATTTCATGTTGAGCGTAATGGACTTTATGTAGCTGACCCGATAATGGGATAAACCAATAAGGTCTAAGTTTTGGTTGTTGTACCTCTTCCTGATGTCCTAACTCTTAAAGCAACTGAAATTTGAACAACATGCCAAAAGATAATCGCCTCGTAATTTAGTTTCACAATTAAACTTCAAACTTCTATAAATTTTGGCTAGAAAGTATTTAGCATCACACAAAAATGGAGTAACATTGCTCTGCATGGCATGTTCTCCACATCACATTGTACCCTGAAAATTTCAATCATTGTCTGTGAAGTGAAACTAGAGGTGTAAAGGTATAAGGAACACAAATAAATTTTGCTATGCTAGACAACAAATGCAAATGGAAAGCATTGCTGGATGAGTGTCCCAATGGATCTACAAATTAGAGAAATGACCATGTGATTTTCTAAATTTTATGTTGCATCGATTATGGGTGCTTCCCGTAAATAAGGAAACCTATGGAAACAACAACACTGGATGAACTTTGGTTCATACCTGCCGAAACTAGTTAGACGTGTGAATTGAGACTCTTTTACTTAACTCTTGAAGATCTTGCCATAGAATATATGAACATTTGGTCTGTAAAACGCCAACACTTGCAATATGGTGTTATATCGACACACTTGGACACATTTTAGTGTATTTAACAATAAATGGTTTATCCATTTCTCTAGACACTTAAAATAACTTCAATATACCTATTTTTGTTATTCTTTTAAGATACAGATTTATGTGCTTCTGATTATGTGTGTTCATTGATTTAGTGTGTTTTTTGGACCAATTGTAAGATATGTGAACTACTCTATTAGAAGTTTGAAATTCGTAAAGAGTAACTTGCGCAGTTCAATTCAGAAGTAATCCATATCCTATCAATTAATCAAATTTGGGGGGGGGGGGGAAAGGGGGGCTGGTTTCAAATCATTTAGAAAGGTGCTCTCTCTCTCTCTCACACACACACACACACACACACACACACACATATCCAACATCTTACTTACAAACTGAAACTTCATATGGACTTATTAAACGAAACCTGCCCATAGAATCGTCTCATCTTGCTCTTTTCAACTTTCTCTCAGTCCCTCTCTACCCAAGTGTTGGTGGCTTGGTGCGATTCAGCAAGTTTGAAACACATTAAGTATTCTGTTGAATGTTGTTTATATGGCCCCACATTGACTGTTATTGACGCATACCTATATTATCATTCCCATGAGAAATATTGAAAAGAAAGAGTTAGAGATGGGAAGAGCTATATCTTTGCACGAGTGCACTTTCCAGTTTCGTATGTTGATTCCTTATTATTATGGCAATAACTTGTGTTGATTCCCTATATGGTATGAGCTAGGTTTTCGACTTTACCTCGGGATCTGATTGGTTTCATCGGAGGTAGTACAGTTAATTTTGTATGTTTTATGTATCAAACTCATTGTTATATTTACAGTACTTTGTACACCGGATAGATCTGTTAAATTGAATGTAGTTTGTACTGCACTTTATCCATTGAATCTGATCAAAGCTATCTGCTACATTTTAATGTAGTGTCTGCAAATTATAATTATGATAAGAAGGACCATTCTATAGTTTCTATCACTTCTGTAGCAATTAGCTTCTGAAAATTATTTAATGTCAGACTTGAGCCGGAATTTTCAATTTTGATTTCCTTTTTTCAGGTGTGATAGTATATGAATATGAGTTGAAGATTGGGTGGGGTAAATCTGTATCCCTTCCAGCACAGGCGCTGCCTGCTCCTCCTCCAGGGCACATGGCTATTAGAAACAAGGAGGTTGTTTTTTCCTATATTAACTTCCCATATTTTCCCCCATGACGTCCTGCCTTTATTTGGTCTGGCTCCTAGGGTGAAATCTGAATTCAAAACAAAATTCTTGTCGTGCATTTACCTTTTTTCATCATTTTCTTTGTTTTGGTTCCCTCATTCTGTATAGTACTTATCATAATTACATGAAATTAATTTCTTTGTGTGATTGCCAGGGCAACACAGTGGTTTTGTCTGGTCCTGATGGTCCTCCAGTTACTTCTGTGACTAGTCAAAGCTCTGAGCTGGTGCGTTAATTAAGATGTTGTCATACTGTTATCGCCTCTATTTTCATCAATCTAATTTATTTACTAAATTTCTCAATGAAAATTAAACCTAGGTTGTCATCATCAAGATTTTTATTTTCTTTTTAAACTTTTGCCATTTCTTGCATTACAACTATGGAGTTCATTGCGTTTGTTATTTATTATGTTACTTGTTCATATGTGATAGTATTTTCTTCATATTTATCACGGTTTGGCTTGATGTGTAGGTGCTCACTCCAAACGTTCCAGATATATTGGTTGATCCTCCCGCGGATAATCATCTACGTCATGTTATTGATACAATGGCTCTGCATGTCCTTGATGGTGGATGTGCCTTTGAACAAGCTATTATGGAAAGAGGCCGTGGAAACCCTCTTTTTAACTTCTTATTTGAGCTTGGATCCAAAGAGCATACATACTATGTTTGGAGACTCTACTCCTTTGCCCAGGTGTTTGCTTGTTTGTATTTCCCCATGCTTTTAATAGCAACTGTTATTTTTGCTATAGCAGAGGGATTAATGGCCGATGGCTAATATAAAATTAAATAAAATTAAATAGGAACATGATAAGATTTGAAGTGTCACTGGTTCAGGATTTAATTTATGAAGCGATTAGATTCTGTTAAGTTTGCTTGATGCCCCATTTCTGTATCATTTGTGAGTAAACATTCACTAGGCTCTATGTATAAACCTGTATGGAGAACATTATTACACATGTCAACTTTGGAGGCTGGTCAACCTTAACTTTGAGTCTTTAACTGAAGTGATTTAATAGCAATCTGGTAATACAATTCTCAAGTTCCAATCCTTATTATCCTGTGTGAGGTAACATTTTTCCTCCTGAGATAAATTATTCTGTATACTGTTGATCAAATCCTCTTCCGTGCAGTCCATTTTGCTCCACTTCCCTAGTGACAGGATGATCTGTTGAATTTCCCAACACACCTTTTGTTATCTATTACTGGAGTAAGATTCCCTTGTTTCTTAGAGTAGCTTCTCAATCTGTTGTGAAGTAATGAAAATATTGCTCTGGAAGTTTAGGCAATGACGGTAGTTTTCTAAATTTAAGGTTTTCATAAGAGCATTCCTTTGTGACTTAAAAAGTTCAATTTTTTAATTTTCATTTTGAAGTATATATGAAACAACAGACACTAAATTTAACTTCTTGTTTATGGATTACTAATTCCACCACAGCATCTAAATTAGTTTCACTCAACATAGCAAGTATCTTCCTGACATATCAGGAGGAAGGTCATCAAATACTCATGAATACCTGGAGAGTCCATGACGTCACCAATGATTTCTTTCATTTGATCAATTTTATCCACATCTGCTCGAAGAAGCATAGCATGATGTAAGTTTATTGATTGATAAACGCCATATCGATCTCATCTGTAGAAGCAAGAAGTTTGAATAATTTCACAACTTACCTGATGGTACATCTGCTCTGCCACAACCTTTAAGTTTGCATTAATGACGAGAGACCGAAGTGCATCCGTGTGTTTTGTGTGACCGAATTATTTGCAATGTCTGGCAGCCTGCCCATAAATAGTTCTGAATATTGACTACATGGTGAGATGGAGAACAATGTTGACTTAGACAAGGTTAAATTAAGGGGTAAGAAGTAATGATATCTATAGTGCATCTTTCTTCAGATTCAGAGACAAGATTAAAAAAAATCAAGCCAAAGATGTTATGGAATACGTTCCTATATCAAGGACATCTACATGGAGCTCTGTCTATCATCTGCATAAATTCATTGACAATGCTGTTGTAACTCATTTTACATGGGATGTGCCATGTGGTTTCGTAACTAGGACACTGACCTGTCTTATAATTGCTTTTTGTTAAAATGCAGGGTGATACGCTCCAGCGATGGAGGACGGAGCCTTTTATTATGATCACTGGAAGTGGGAGGTAAGCATATTATATGATTTCTTATGTACCTTGGTTGCATAATATGCTATGATTTTGGTCTACAATTTTTTTCTATCTAACTTCTTCTGAACACTTCCCAGATCTGTGTATTTTTAATTATTATATATATGATAGAATTTCTGGAGTTTAGTTATCTGACTATTATGCCCCTTTCCACTTTCTAATTAGATGGATTCCACCATCTTTGCTACTTATCCGGAGTCCAGAGCATGAGAAAGAATCTACAGCCACTTATGCAGCTGGTAGAAGCAGGGTGAGCAGCCTTTCAATTTTACAACGCTTTGAACTTTTCTATGATTTACGAATTTTAGATAGGGATTAATTTAAAATAATTGTGGGTATGTCAAACATGTACTAGTCGGAACTGATCTTTTCTAAGTCAACTAACCTTAATGTTTTAGCGTGTGGAGCTGGAAAGAACACTAACTGATCCACAAAGAGATGAATTTGAGGACATGTTGCGTGCCTTAACTTTAGAGAGGAGCCAAATCAAAGAAGCCATGGGTTTTGCCTTGGATAATGCTGATGCAGCTGGGGAGGTAACAACACTTGCATCATGTTTTACAAGAATGATCTGACACATTGCTTGCTTTAAATCCTCTAATGAATTTTGCTAAGAAGAGTTAAATACAATTGTAGTATCTTAAATAATAAATTGAACTTGTGAGGCCTGCCTTTGCTATTTTCATATCATTCTAAATAGGCAGTATATTTCATCCAAACATAGGATCTGCTTGCAAGAAGTGTTTGTCTCCTATGATTGTTGTACTGTTTTGTAGTTGATGTTTTTGTCAAATTAAATTAATTTGCATATTATTGTGTTTATATATAGGTGGTTGAAGTTCTTACGGAATCTTTGACACTTAAAGAAACACCTATACCAACTAAGGTCGCAAGGCTTATGCTAGTTTCTGATATCCTCCATAACAGTAGCGCTCCAGTGAAAAACGCATCTGCGTATCGCACAAAATTTGAAGCAACTCTACCCGACATAATAGAGAGCTTCAATGACTTGTATCGTAGCATTACAGGAAGAATCACTGCTGAGGCCCTCAAGGTAATTTCAACTCTAGATCTCCATTCCCCTTGCTATGCAACAGACGATACTCAATTTTATTTTATTTTTGCTCCAGGAACGAGTTTTGAAAGTACTTCAGGTCTGGGCAGACTGGTTTCTTTTTTCAGATACATATGTCAATGGTCTTCGTGCTACATTCCTGCGATCAGGGAACTCTGGTGTCATTCCTTTCCATTCTATATGCGGGGACGCACCTGAAATTGAAAACAAAGGTAGTTCTGAAGATATTTCAGAAGCGAATAAGATTAATCAGGATTCTGCACTGGCAATGGGAAAGGGAGCAGCAATGCTGGAGCTTTTAGGTCTTCCTCTTACTGAACTCGAAAGAAGGTGTAGGCACAATGGCCTCTCTCTTTGTGGTGGCAGAGAAATGATGGTTGCAAGATTGCTAAGTCTTGAAGAAGCAGAAAAACAGAGAGGCTATGACCGAGATGATGATAGTAGATATGTACAAAGTCATTCCAGTAAACATCAAAGAGAGGATGGGCCCATAAGCTCGGCTAAGTGGGATCGACATCATGAGCCTACTATATCTTTAGCGCCAACTCTTGCAATTCCTCAGCCTGAACTGAGAGCATTCCCGAGCAAGAAAGGACAATCTGATCGTGTTTTAGCAGCTTCTAAATGGTCTCGAGAGGATGATGGCAGTGATGATGAGGACAAGAAAGGTGCTCGAGGTTTAGGGTTAAGTTATTCTTCATCTGGAAGTGAAAATGCTGGCGGCGGTCCTGAGAAAGCAGATGATACAGAGATGGCAGCTGATTCTGGCAATCTTCCTCATTCTGAGAGCAGCATGAGTGAAGAGCATAGGTCTCTGATTTTTTATTTTTTTAAATAAAAATTTCATCGTGTGTCTAGTCATTTTAAAATGAATTATGCATATCTTTTTCGTTAAACCTTATACGTCTGTTTTTTTTTTTTTGCAGACAGAAACTCAGGCGTTTAGAGGTTGCTGTGATGGAGTACTGTGAGAGTCTTGAAGAACGAGGTATTCGGAACCCAGAAGAAATAGAAAAGAAGGTTGCAAATCATCGGAGACGTCTTCAATCAGAATATGGTTTATTAGACTCCACAGAGGGCTCCAGTAGGAAATCATCCCGTAAGTGAAAACATGGAAACTATTTTACCTTTTCTTTGTCCAGTATTGTTTTTATTGCAACTTTTGATTAAATTGCTTCGCATTTGACTGTATTTTTCTTTTATCCTCCAACTTGAGCAATCCTGAACAATACTTTCCAGTTTTAGCCAAGTTCTCGTGTTTAGCATTTAATTTAGTGTTTTAAATTCTACATATAATATTGCATTGACAATATAAATCTGAATTGTTGTAGATTCTAGGTTAATTATCATTTTTAGGACTTGGAAAACCACCTAGCTGGTCTAGGATGGGATAAGGATGATAAGCGGTGTTCTTTTTTTGACTAGCATGCTCATTTTGTTAGCAAATATTCTCTAAATAATCCTTGTGGCATGATCTAAATGTTTTTTTTTCCATTTAAAAATTATATGTTACTTCGCATATGCCCAATCGAATATGAGCAACTTACATCCTGATGCAACATAACCCTTTTAGGGATAAATCTGGATACAAGAACACATTGAATGTGTATTGACCTGATGTGTGTTTTGTTATACAACACCATAAATAAACTATAAAAAAATAGGAAAGATAGACAAAAGAACATGCTTATTTTTATTTGGCCTACTTCATGGATGTGAAACCACTGATCAATATTGTAAATAACCTTTTTTTTTCTCTATTAGGTTGGCTAGTGCATTATGCATAAACTGATTATACACATATAATCAAACTATTGGGTAGTACACAAAACAGATGATTTTTAGCATATAAATATATGTCAAAATCCAAAATAAATCTGAAAAGATATTAAATATGTGCTGATGTGGAGGAAGAAAGAAAGAATCATGCCTTTATCGAGTATGTATTGAGTTTGTGTATCTGAATTTGGATACTAGATAGGTTATCATATACATGCCCGGTTAAATGTGGCATCCACCCGATTAATACTGCTCGACATGGTTGCTAGTTGAAAACCTTATTGAACAACACTGCCACTGGAATTGCAGAGAGGACTTCTATGGAGAGGAAGGGAAGACGTGATGATGGACATGACTCTTCTAGAAAGCGCCATCGCAGCCAGAGCAGAAGCCGCAGCCCTCAAAAGAGATCATCAACGAGAGAAGATGCAGATAGGGATCGAGAAAGGAGGAGGGAGCGTGAGAAGAGTGGAAGCAAGGAGCAAGATGATCACGAAAGGGATAGAACTAGAGATAGGGAAAGGGATAGAAGAAGAAGAGGGAAATAACACCGACCCATGAAGGATATTTCACATTTCGATTGAGCAGCAGACCTTTGCCCAAGCCTCAACTGCAACTTAAGAGAGAACGTGTTGTGTTTTAAACCTTGCTCCGGGTTTGTTAAAATTGTATTGATCACCATGAATACTAGATTTGTTTGACTTTGAGTAGTGATTGTATTTCTCTAGACAGATACATGGTAGTTGGAAAATCGAAATCAGTGTGATGCTCGAATGGAATCGTGAAAATTTATTTGCCTGGTGGTCTAAATTTTTGTCAGCTGTAAATTTCCATGATGCTATATCTACTTCTCAAAATGTGGTGTTATAGGCTGTTTCTCACATTTGAGGTGAGATGTGCCACACATAAATGTTGGGCGAAAATTGATTCACTTAAAATTATTTTTGAAGATAAAATATGGGTGTTGTCTATTATTGCTCTTGGAGATTCTTGAGTTACTTTATTTTTTATTGTCTTATTTGTGTTTCCACAGTTCTACTACCTTAAAATTAACTACTTTTATAGTTGAATTGGCAATAAGGTAAATAGTTGCTGTGACTTCTGCTAAATTGATAAATGTATTGAAAATGCTTACAATCTGAAGGTGATTCCATATCAATTGCTCACAATTATTCAATCTCAGGTATATCTGCATTTTAAATATGGAATTTTGATTGTAGTTGCTGCTGCTTCATGTTTGACTATTTGATGTAAAGAGTGGTACCTTTCACTTACCTTCTTATCATTATTCCATTAAATAATGTCAAACATGTAAATTGAGTTCATATAAATTCTGGACTTCATCCTCAAATCAAACACTTTAGTAGAAACTGCACAACAGAAGAGAAGACGTTGATGTACTGTAACATGAAAGTTTTTGCATGCAACATCTTTATTTCATGCTTTGTAAGAGTTTAAACTTGTGCTTGCACACAATGAATAAGCTACAAATATGGTCACCAATTTTAAGAGGACATTTTTTCTCATAAAAACAACATAATGCGCATTTTAAAAGCTCAAATAATCCCAGAGATTAAGAGTCGTCAAGCTCGGAGAGTGTAGGCATCGGACTTCCTGCCAAAAACGACTTGAAGAGAACAAGCGCTTGTTTCGGTCGATGAAGAGGAACCTCATGGCCAGCACCTCTCACTGTTACGAAAGTTAGTCCTTTGTACACCTGAGTCCATCCCGCTACCTGTTTCACATAATTGATGCATCAGTTTTGAACAATGGTTCAAGATCTAAGCAAAAATTTCTCAGCTTAAGAGCAATAGTATAAAAAGGTTATATTTAGAATTTTCGAAGTAGGACAATACTAGAGGTATTCTGCTGTGACAGAATCATACCTGACTGTCGTCATACCAGGGATGCCACGGAGTTACAGTTTGAAGTTTGAGAGCATCAACATCGTACCGGGTTGATGTAACTGGAATTACAGAATCTGTATCCCCACTGTACAAACAAATTGTTGTTTGGAACGTTAGCATTACTAATATTGCTTAAACCAAATGTGTGATCAATAGAAAGCCTTACTCCAGTTGATTCAAACTTTATGATGCAACATGCAATATGGTTCGTCCCTTGAGCAAAAAAGATTGCTATATAAAGAAAAGACGGCGTTTTATTTATTTGTTTGTTTTTTTAATCCTCTTATTAAAAGAAAACCGTCCGCTCATGTATCTTAACATTTCACCCTGAAATATCTTTAAATGCTCCATATTAGGCTTTTGAGCATCTTTCCATCCACTAACACACACTTCATTGGATATCTTCAACTGGCCTAAAGAACTCAAGCAGATTATACAAGTTGAGAATATACCCAAAAACGTCGTAAGGTAAATTGAGGGTGAAATTTGGACTAATTAAAATATTTCCACATGAAATATAAAACAATAAGACTATAAGAGGTGCTTTTAAAAAATGAGGGAGAATTTGGTGTGCGATATAAGAAATTTTCTATAAATAGTATCGAGTGCGCAATATTTTGTGCTTTTTTACTGGCTTATTTGCCATGAATAACAGGTGCCACCATGGAATCCTATCACGTGATTATTTCTAAGCTCATTCGCGTTAAAAAAGCTCAACAATAATGCTTTTCAATACTAACATACAGAATCGTTCACTAAGAGAAAGGCATTTCTGATATAGATTTGCAGCAAATTACAAGAGAACAAGTTCTTGAGGCTAAACATACCTGAATATCCATATGCGAAGGCCATGATCAATAAGCTCATGATATACTGGTAGAATGGATATTGGAGAGTCCTTCCAATTATCACCAACAACATCACTGAAGAAATAAGAAACGAAAGCCATTAGGAACATGGCGCTTAGTATAGAATAATAAGATATAGATGGTATAAATATAAAAAATTCAATTTGGCTATACTCAAAAATAGTAAATGATCTTAAATTAGAAAAAGTCTCAGATGCACTGCCTCACTAAGCTACCAATAAATTTGACTGCAAACATAATCCTACTATGCAAACAAAAAGTAAATTTCAATAGAGTTGTATATAGCTTTACCTGCAAGTTTCCCACTTCGATGGCGCAAAAGCTGGGTTAACATGAAGTGCCTTTTGAACCTCTGGCAAATTGAAATAAACCGTTGAATGCTTCTCAGTACATGGGTCATATTTCTCGCCAATTCGTCCAACCGACTATCATAATATAGCAAACATAATATAACTGTCAATTTATTTGTCCAAACAATTTAGTTATAGCTGCAGAAAGGCAGGGTATATACTTAATCAGAAAAAATCTAAATTTCGTGCCACACAAAAACAACAATTATACAATTTTAATCAAAGATCTTTTTCCCCACAAAGCGCATTAACATCACACAAAACTATTTTCTTTGAAAAGCTTGTAAATACTGAAATGTTGGTTATTTGATCTCTGATCGCACATATACTTACGTGTAACCTTTTGCGTAATTTATTCCGAGAGAAGGTAGCACTACCAGGACATGAAGGATCGAAGATGCTATATGGATCAATGTTTCCAAGTTCATTGCTTGCAGTGTCAAGGATCTTACTACATTCTTCTGATGAATGTATAAATGACTCATAGTCACATAAAATATTTGAAAGTTTGTATGTCTGATCTGATATCAACCCAGCAGCCCACATGAATTGAAAAACCCCCAAATGATCGTGGAAATCATCGGTTAGAGCATTTCCCACCTGCATTTATTTGTCAGTAAAAAATCCCCTTTGTTTCAAGGTATGGAAAAATGTTTATGTTTTGCACCATATATCCCTTCAAATTAATTGACTTGTCTTCTGTCAATTTTTGTGATTGCACAATAACTTGGGCCAACTGAGGAACATAATGTCCTGAAAAAAGAAATTTATGTATTTCATTTAAAAGTTGTGATGCCAAGGAATAGGTATTGCAAGTTATAGATAGCCACATTCATTTAAACATCTCACAAAACCTGCATAGCTCTCTCCAGTCAAATAGAAATCACGCCCTTTATATTGAGGAAATCGCTTGAACCAACTCTCTAAAAACTTTAAAGAGTCCTTGGCTGCACAGAAAGATGAAAGTTGACAACCTACGCTCACACTCAGATCAAGTGAAAACCATGTAAAGAAGAAAGAAAAAGTTCTACCAGTCCTTGCATCTCCATTGCTCAACAAATCATCGGAGTTGTTGGCATAAGAAAATCCGACACCGACAGGGGAATCAAGGAACAGAATATTAGCAGCTGCAAAATGCAAAATGTTGATGTGTTTCAGTAGTTGACATAGATTCGTATGAAAAATTGAGTTTCACAATGAATAACTTGGTTGTATAAGAACATGTTAGAATGTGGTATGGTTTCATAAATATTGAGATATCGATAAATGAATTAATATCAATACCAAGGGAAAGGAAAGGATGTAAAAAGTTTAGTTTTATTGTATTGTTTGCATAGATAAAATACATAAAGTTGATCGCATAACTAAAGATAAAGATAATGATGCAGTCATCTTCTTCTCACGTTGATTAATCCAATGTTTGGTGGATATGATTGAATAAGAACCCAATCTCAGAAACATGATCTAATCTATTATTTTACAAGAACAGGTAAGAATTAAAGTAAAAACAAAAAAGATTAAATTTTATCCTTTTTACCTTGATTCCATGAATAAGGATTTAGATAAAGGCTCTTGCCATCTGGGTTGACATGAAAAGGCCCTACTTCTTCTGCCAATCCATAAGCTATTGAAGAACACCCAGGCCCTAAACAAACAACAAATTTTGGATCAGAAAAATATTAGAACTGCTTCTTTAATGCAAAAGAACAAACAGCTTCTGATCAATAAAATGGCAATTGAAACAAAACCCATTCCGAAAGTCCAATCTCATGTCCACATATCAAGATAATACCCAACTGTGACAATCATGAGCTTTGTGATCAAACAAAACAGAAGCTGAGTATATTTGCAAATACAACTCTCTTTTTTTCCCCAAAAATCCCAACTTTTCCCAATATTCCAACACACTCACCCTCCAATCAAAGTTTCTAACCAAAACCAAAAGACCCATTTTCCAAAATCCAATCTTTTCTTAATATTTCAACTCACATACCCTCCGAGCATACTACTAATATTAAAAAAATCAAAAATTGAAAGGGTGATTCATGGGCGTACCTCCATTTAACCAAAGAACAAGAGGTTTGGATGCAGGATCCTCAGCAGCCTCAAAGAACCAATAAAACAGGGCTCTCCCATTGTCTTTGTCAACTGTGATGTACCCAGAATAATGGGCAAAGCTCACATTAAAGTCTTGGCCAGGCAAAAGCAACACCTTCCCATTCTCCTCAACCTCTGAAGAAGAAGAAGAAGAAGAAGAAGAAGAGATGAAAGAAACAAGAAGAAAGATGAGATGAAGGAGAAGAGCAGCAGATTCAGATCTTCTTCTCTTCTCCATTTTTCTTTTCCTTCTACTGTTTGCCTTTCAGAGCTCCCTTAGATAAAAAACTTATACATAAAGCTGGAATCTTTGGGGTTTGTTAATTGAGGATAGCATGCTTTTTAGTTGAAGGGTCAACAATGATGACACCCCTTAACAATTTGTGATCATTTTGATGATGTTTTGGGATTGGTGTGATTTGGAGTGATGCAGAGATGTTTAATAATAGTAAGAGGTGGTGAGGGTGAAGTGGATTGTTTGGGAAAGGGAAGGCAGAGGTGAAGTGCACTCCATGCCCACTTCATTCAATTGGTGGTTATTTGGCTGGGCTTGATTCAGGGTAAATATTTGTTTTTGCAAAATATTAACTGTGGTTAATGGTGAAAATATATATATATATATATTAACTATTAGGAAACGAGATTAGAATCAAATGTAGCTGTGAGTGATCATAGCTAGTCTGCCAGAGTTAATAGGGCTTAAATCCTAAATAGCAACCTCAATCCCCATTATACACTCTTGCGCCCACAATGAAGTTACTGCAAGTAACTCCATAAAACGCATGCGAATATACACTTGTTAGTACATGGATTGCGAAAATCAATAAATGTGGCAACTGTAAGTAATGTGTCACTATTATTACATGTGTCATGTAAGCTTATCAGGCCACATAAGTGATTTAGCAACAAATTTTGCAATTCCAGTTGTCTTTTGTTCAACCAAACACAAGAAAACCCAACACCAAAAAATTGAAATTAGCAACAAATCAGCATTCATCGCGTGCAAAATTTATTGCATCATATCTGCATAATGTTAACCAAACAGATATGCTTACATGCCTGTTGATGAGGCTCGATATCGGTGACTCTCCAGATGCTGACACGTTGCAGATGACGTGTCCCAGAACCTACAAGAAGTGATCAAGAACTTCAGTTGGGATCATACCTCGGGCCTCCGGCCCGAAGAGTCTCCCGACCTTTGATGACCTTCTAGACCTCTCCTGGCTCGCCTCCGAGCTATCACAGAACTAAGATGCCTCGGCCTTCCGCTCGTGCCCGAGCCTCCCACCGAACTCTTCTTCCTCGGTCTCACCGACCGACCCGCAGTGCTAATCACCGGCGCCTCCGCCACGGTTCCGCGAACCTCGCCATACGCGAGATATCCGCCGCCCATGATCCCACGTTCTACGCCATCACGATCCCCCATTAACGAGCTTGTCTCGTCATTAATGCGGGATCCCGCCTATCACGCGGACGTGACGCCAGGGGCGTAACGGCCAGCGTGATTCTCGCACTCGCCTGCCCATTTCTGCCGCTATATAAACCCTTCTCTCAGACGATCGAGGTAAGCCATTTTGACTCCACTAGGCCGTTACTCTGTCAAAATACCCTGTCTAACTTGATCGTCGGAGGGTCCTCGGTAGCACAACCACCCCGGGACTTCTTTGCAGGTAGCTCGGCCATAACCACTCAAAACCCATTGAGATCCACACGCTCCAGAAGTCAACCCTCCAACTCAATCTCAACCGTCCATCAGCGCCCGCAGCAGATCAACGGAAGATAGCATCTGAGAGAGATCCAGAGATCCATCAGTTGGCACCGTCTGTGGGAATTTAGTTCCACTCAACCAAAAGTTCATCTTCCGATATCGACTACATGGCAAGCGGTCACCGCGATGATCCAAGCACCAGCCGCCGGCCTCCCCACAGTGGAGACGAGGGAGAATCCCCTCCTTCACCGAACGCCGTTCATGCTTTATCCACTCGGATAGATCGACTCACGTCCATCGTGGATGCGCTCGTTCGTGTCTAAGAGGCCGGTCAAGCTCCCCAGGTCGCTGCTCCACCTCCACGGGACCGGGACCCCTACAGATAGAGAGAAGACTCTGCCCGTGTTGGCACGTCCGATCACCGCCTCGCTGTCTCCGGCGGGTGCAGATCCCCCGGGCCGACATATTCAATGACCCGGTGGCGCCGCACAGTTTAACTCTGAGGTCTTACGCCAGAGCGCCTCGCCCCGAGCCCCATCGCGGCCCTGTCCCTCCCGAGGAGGTGTCGGTCAGCTCACCTGCGCCCAGGCATGACCGGCACCCCCTCCCTCGATGGGGTCGCGCGCACGGCACTCACCACGGCAGCTCGAAAATGACCTCGCCAGGAGACTTGAGGAACGTCATCGAACGGAATCGAGGCCATGGCCATGCAGAGGTCTCCGGCAGCAGAGGCCAAAAATTAGAATATGCCGACTCATCGGGATACCACGGCCGACTCGATGCCTCGAAAAGAAGATCGAAGGTGTGCATCGGGAAGGTCGTCATTCGAGCGACGGGGCTAAATACGCCGCCGATTCGCTCACGAAACCCTTCACCGAGGAGCTACTCGCCATCCATGTCTTCTCCCGGAACAAGCCCCCGAAAGTCTAACTCTTCGACGAGAAGTACGACCCGAAGGACCATTTGGACGCGTTCACAGCCGGGATGAGTTTCCAGGACTGTTTCGACGCCGCCCAATGCCGCGCTTTCCTGGCCACTCTCATCCGCTCCGGTCGAGATTGGTTCCGAGGACTCGCGCCACGCTCAATCTCAACCTTCGATGAGCTGGCCACCCAATTTCTCAGCCACTTTGTCGAGAACAGACGGAAGAAGCGGACCGTCGACCATCTCTTCACAATAAAGAGCGGGGACAAAGAAACCTTTAAAGGATACGTCACCCACTTCTACAATGCCCTTCTCGAAGTCCTAGAACATCGGGACGAGACGGTCATTACGGCACTTAGGTCGGGTTTTAGGCACAAGGACTGGTTACGCTCCTTTGCATTAGCGCAACCTAAGACCATGGCCGAGGTAAAGGCCTGGACCGAACGTGAGATCCAGCTTGAATCCGAGGTGAACGCCAATCTGCCCCGGACAGAACAAACTGATCATAAGAAAAGGGCCTGGGAAGAGAAAAAGAAGATTGAGCGGCCGAAGCCCTACTCCCCGAAGTTTCAGGAGTACACCCCGCTCAACGTCTCCCAGACGGTTCTGCTGGAGGAGGCTAAGGGCGAGAGATTCTTCAAACTCCCCCTGTCTCAAACAGGATGGCAAAGCGCATCTGGGTCCCCTACTGTGGCTTCCACAGGTCGCAGGGCTACTCCACGGAGAACTGCAAGAAGCTTCGAGACTACATCGAGGAGCTAATCCGCTCGGGGCACTTGGCAATATACTTGCGGGACAAGCGGCAAGCTGACCGTGAGCAGGAGCAACGTCCCCCTCCCGGTGAATTAACAATCGGCCAAATCATGGTCATGTCAGCGGGGGGTACGTCGAATACCTACAAAGCTCAGTACCCCTCACTTATCGAGGAGACCGACGGCCATCCGAGGAAGAAGGCCAGGGCAGTGGATCTGATCGTTTTTAACGACGAGGACTTCCACGGTATATCCCTGCCCCACAACAACCTGCAGATGATCACGGCTCGGGTCCACCGCTACGAGGTGCAGAGGATACTAGTTGACTCTGGAAGCTCGGTAGACATCCTATTTTATGACTGCTTCCTACGTATGGGACTCGCCTCGTCGGACCTAAGATCGACCTCCCACATCCTGTCAGGGTTCACCAACCACTCCATCCCGGCAGAAGGGGTAATCACTCTCCAATTTAACATCGGGGAGGTCGGCCATATGCGCACCGTGCCCGTGGAATTCATCGTAGCGAGAATCCCATCGGCCTACAATATCCTCCTCGGTCGCCCTACACTGAACTCCCTCACGGCCCAGATATCGACCTTCCACCTGGCAATGAAATTCTCGCTCGACCAAGGCGAGATAGGTCGGGCCTACGGAGACCAACGGACTGCAAAGGTTTGCTTCACCACAACATCTTCGTCTGAGCGGCCAAACAACGATGTTGAGGGCGATGGTGACCTCAGGGGTTCTCTATACACTCGAGACGAGCAAAAAGAGGTCCGAGAGACCCCGGTGGAGCCACTGACAGAGGCCCCCCTCGTAGAAGGGGACGACAAACGAACCGTTCAGATCGGGTCGCTTCTGACAGGGACTTAGCGAGACGACCTGGTTCATTTCCTCAGAAACAACTCTGACGTGTTTTCCTGGGCACCTGCTGACATGCCTGGGATCGACCCCAAAATCATATCTCAAAAACTCGGGATAGATCCTGCGGCCCGACCCATCAGGCAGAAAAAGCGAAGCTTCGCCCCGATCAAACAGAAGGCGATCGAGGACGAGGTAGACAGGCTTCTCGCTGCCAACTTCATTCAAAATGTGCCTTACTCAGAATGACTGACGAACGTAGTCATGGTCAGAAAGTCAAGCGGGAAGTGGCGCATGTGCGTCGACTTCACCGACCTCAACAAGGCCTACCCAAAAGACAACTATTCCCTCCCTCGGATAGATCAGCTCGTCGACAGCTCGGCAGGCCAAGAACTACTTAGCTTCATGGATGCCCTCTCCGGCTACAACCAGATCCGTATGAATCCGGCAGACGAGGATATCATTGCATTTACAACGGACCAGGGGGTATACTGCTACAAGGTAATACCATTCGGCCTCAAGAACGCCGGAGTTACGTACCAACGCTTGGTCAATCGCATGTTCATGTTAGTTGTATGTATGCCCTAGAGGCCATTATTGTACATATAATGTATATTATAGTGGATACTTGGATATATAGAGAGAGGAATTTCTTGCTCGACATGATAGTATGCTATCTGGTTGCTCTTTATCTTAACATGTATACTTGTCTCTTGATACCGTCTCATGGTTACATGTTGGTAAAGCCCTTAGGATGTGTACTTGACTACCAGGATTATGATGTAGATCATACTAGTGGGGCCATGATAGTCCATAAGTTCATCCTTTAATGTTCATAGTCGTGGGTGTATCGAGACAGGGCATCGATATACCAGAGTAGACTAGTATATACGCTTCTCGACTTATGAGATGGGCGATGGATGATATCATATCCATTGGTGTTTGACATCAGAGATGGTATACGGGTGCTCAGTGGAGACTGGGTACACTGGACAAGCTCGCCGAGAACTCCTAGATGGTATTATACCTAACGTCAGATAGCAGTTCTCTGGTGACACTGGTACAGGTTAGTTTGTAGACCCGAGATCGTCATAGAGTCTTGTGTGATTCCCACTGTGCTTTGATTTCCACCCTACCACGTTCAAGAGGACATGCAAAACGATGGTTTTTGGGTACAGTCCCGAGTCACATGGAGGTAATGAGCGATAGGAGGGGATTTCGTCTCTCCCGGTATTGGGGGTAGATGTTAGTGTATATGCCCTAGGGGCCATTATTGTATCATACCTGCATGTATATTACTTAATGGAAGCCTGAGATATTCACAGTTGTATATATACAATCTTGCTAAATATGGTAGTATGCTACTTGGTTTGAGTCTACTTTAATATGTGCATATGTTTCTTGTTACGTATCACTTATACATATTAGTAGAGCCCATAGGATCTTTGCTTGATTACTAGCGTTGTGATGGCAGTCACACTAGTAGGGGCTGGGTAGTCTGTAAGCAACATCCTATACAGGTCCCTGGTCATTGGATTATCGAGATAGGGCATCGATATTCCGGAGTAGACTAAGTGTGTACGCTTCTCATCCCAGTTGGGGAGATGGTCTGTCCCACAGCCATCAGTACGTCGTACTGGAGATAGTATACAGGTGCTCGTTAGGTTACGGGTACACCGGACAGGACTCACAGGGGAACTGTTGGTTGGTATTATACCCGTCGTCAGTTACAGTTCCCAGGTGACATGAGTACAGCATAGTCCGCAGACTTGACACTGCTACTTCGCCTCGAGTGTGTCCCAATGTTCTTAGATTGCTACCCTACCACGGCTCAAAGGAGTCGTGCAAACAGGTAGCAGTTGAGTGCAGTCCCGAGCACTTGGAGGCAGTGGCGGTTAGACGGGATTCATCTCTCCCGGTATTGGGAGTTGATATCGCGCTGTGTCAGAGAGCCATTACGCAAAGTCCCTGGCCAGGGCAAGCGAGATTTACTGGTAGGTTCCGGTAGTTTCTCAGGGTGTAATGGGCTACGCTCCGACACGACTTATACCGCTATTAGGGGACTGACGCTTGCCGCCCCCTAGGCTCGATATGCGATAGTCTTAGACGAACAGACCGGACCGCACGGAGATTGTCACATCAGGCTCAGTAGGAGTTTGGATGGGTTTCCTCATCGGCCTTCTTATCGACATCTACCTGGGGACCGTTACGTACAGCTAGTGCCGCTTGCGGTCTGTGGTTAAACCCACTTCCAGCGTAGTGTCGAGTCTTTAGAGTCCCATACAGAGAGTTTCCCTGCTCTAGGCGAAACGATATAGAGGTCGTATGGTTTTACGACAAGGGTTCGGACGCGTACGTGTGTTTACGCACGTACGACGTTCGGACAGTTTTTACTAGCCGGCTTTGGTTTAAGCCAGATTCTAGTATCGGGTTATTGGATTTATACAGTCTAAAGTTTTTCCGTGTTTTCACGGATTGTAGGGGCGTTCTCGTAATTTGTCGGGAAGCTTCTAGAAGCATGGTGACTTGGGGGGGGGGTAAGGTGGCATTGTCATTAAATGATATTGTGACTCATTATGTGTGATTCATCATGTCATTAATGCATTATTTAATGCTTAATGACTCACATAGTGAATCACTCATAATGTATTTATGTAGCATGATGAATAATCTCATTTTATTCATTTATTCATTATGCTTCATATATCAAGTGAGAAACAATATCATGATTCATTCTTATCATCACCTTCTCTTTCCTCAAGCTCTCTCATTCTTGAAACCCTAACCCTAACCTCTCATGTGTTGAGATCAAGGGTTAGCTAGACTAATACATCCATAACCTCACTCTATATCCCCTAGGTAGCTTAGATTAGCACTTTGAGCAACCTAGTTATTTCAAGTTAGAGATCAAGCTTGGCGTAGGAGCTCTCGGGTGGATCGTCTTTGACTCGAGGAGGCCGTTGAGGTGCCGATGTTCCAAGGAGCCTACGAGGAGTGAAGGACAGCGATGAAGACCCGAAGGACATGTAACGTGAGGTATAACTTCGAATCCGAGTAGTTAAACCTCTCGTAGTTTGCTAGTAACGGTTTAGATACGATTCATGCGCTCAAGTCCGTGTTACGAAGTTTTGATAATCGGTTTTCATATATTCCGCCTCCCCGTAAGTTCATGGGGTGCGTGACATGGACTTACAGTGGTATCAGAGCCAACTAAACCATTACTAGCTTGTTAGCAACTGATTAGAACTTGGATCGACGGATAAACGCGAAAACAAAACCCTAACCCTAACAGTTTCTGTAAATTTTAAACGTGTCGAAAAAAATATTTGATATGCCTTAAAATTCACAGCAGGGAAATATAAGAATACTAGGAAAATACGAGATCCTAACTCGGCAAGACGGCCGCGGATCCGCGGCAAGATGGTGCTTTTGGCCGCGGATCCGCGGCGGAGTCAACTCCGAGTTGACTCGGATTTTCACAGAAATTCACATTTTTTGGTTTTTTGTTTTCCTGTATATTCTGTTTCTGCCCAGATTACTTCAGTGCTGGTTTGCTTTTGGGGTTGACACGGAATATGGTAATCGATCGATGTTCTAAGATATTTGCTAATTGGGTTTTTATCTGTAATGTTTAATGTATTCGTAAACCTCCCCTAACTGCTAGTATGTCGGTTGGCAGGGGGTTGCACATTTCTGTAATGTTTACTGTTTGTGTATATGGACTTGATTGGAGTGTTGTGATGATTAGCCGGGGTTTGAGATGGGTTTAATATTTATTCATTCGATGTAAATGTAATATGATGTAATATTTTTTGGCGGGGCGCATCCAGGTTGCGGTTGTAGCCACCGTTGTATTATTTCTTTTTACTGTTTTTGCTCCTAGGATAGACCCAAGACGGGGTACACAAACTACCGGGTACGTTGAAGTGTTTAGTGGCCTACTCACGTTGTTGAGGGAGACCGCTTCACTTCGGGTACTTGGCGGGTAGTTTGCCGTACCCGTAGAGGTCTAGGGTTGGGGTAATGGCTATTCATCACAACTGTGTAATCCGTCTTTTATTGCAGGCTCAAAGCAAATGCGGATTGCTAGTATATCCAATAAATTTCATCTGTGATCTGGAATGCTTATTATTGCGTCTGACGAATGTACAATATCTATATATGATAGCTATTAGACGTCACTTATGTTTTACACCCGCGCTAGCCCAGCCCCCGCTCTGTCGTTAGTTAAGTAACCTAACGGATGATGACGGGACCCCGTGGCGAATGCGGATGGCATAAGAGGACGTGGTATTTTCGTTGTTTTCTGCAATGATAGGATAAATGATGGGACGCATTATTATAATGCAAAGCAAATAAACCAAAAGTTAAGTCGTTGGAACAAATTTAAAAGAAACCACTCGGTTATTTTAAAAAGATCAGAATTTTTAATTGCGGAGCTTTAACCACTCCTTTTAAAAAGTATCAGGTTCCTTCGATTAAATCAAGTTCACTACGTTCACGGTTTTGCCAAAACTATTCGTAACCCTCCGTCATTTCATTTGGGTATTCAGTAGTATTCAAGCTATGTATTTTGACCCACGCCAAGGCATAGTGTTTGGTAGCTGCTGGATATTCATTTGTTTCATAGATAGATGAGTTAGTTTGGGACAGTCGTATTATCATTTTGGCCAACGTCAAGGATATGTACGGGTGGGTTCAAATTAATAAGGATAATGATGGGTAGACTTGACATGTGACTTATGATATTTTGACCAACGCCAAGATCATAAGAGCATGGGGCAAAAATTTATATCGGAAATTTCTAAAGAAACTGAAATTTGCAGAGAGAGCATACCATTTTGGAGTTTGATGAATGTTGGTAGGACTCCTTCAACATTATCATACGATGATATTTTGGATCTCGATCCTACTGTGAGTATATATACTTATCAGGAGATTCGTCACTTAACGATCAATGCTATAAACCAAGTAGGTGCCGAGAAAGGTGTCAGCGAGGCTACGCCCCCAGAAAAAAGAGGTTATTTAATTAAGGAACTTCGCGAAAGCGTTGGAAAACCTCCCTCGAAGTACCGACACTGGCCTGGCTGAACGGTTAAGCAAGTATTGTACGGTGAGAATAGTCCTGGCTAATTCTTCTTTTATGGTTTGAGGAAGGATTCGAGAAACGGTGGGAGTCATCCTGTTTAGATAAATTAAAAACCACTCTAAACTTGCAAGAGCATCATACTAATAGTATTTTCTTCTCTCTCTCTTAAATTGCAGCGACCTTGTGACCACGACTAGGTTACATCTAGATAACAAATTGAATGAATCTGACTTATATGACTGGCAAAGGTCTGTCCAGATGTCCATTGCCTATGACAAGCTGGACCACCCTATTACTACTCACAATCCCGCCGTCCCAGATCCAGTTTCCACCGTCGCGGATATGGATATCCGTCAGACAAGGGAAAAGGATAAAGCGAAAGCTAAGTGCCTTATGTTAGCTTCAGTTGATGGTGTATACCAGAAGTAGCACGAGAAGATGGACTTAGTTTCCATCTTTCTCCATAACAAAGATTTATATGGAGAGCAATCTCATATCGCAAGATATGAGACCTCGAACGAATTAATTCAAGCGAGGTTGGCTGTCGGGTCATCTGTAGGAGACAACGTCCTTACAATGACTAGCTGTATTGATGAGCTCCAGGACCTGAAGACCACGTTAGGAAACGAGTCAGATACTGACTTGATTCTACAGTCTCTGCCTTCTACCCTGAAGGAAACCAGGGAAGTAGAAGAAAAGAGAAGGGAAAAAGTTTCGGGACTGAATGTAGTAAAAGGGGAGCGTTCCTATTGTTACGGGATTGGGCATTGGCAGAAAGATTGCAAGGCTTTTAAAGCCAGTAGCCAGGATATGAAGCATGTTGTGGCTTCAGCCTCAAGTGTATTTGTAATTGAGAACTGTTTGTCAATTAACTCTACTTCCTGGGTACTAGATACCGAAGCAGGATCTCATATCTGTAATTCATTACATGCTTTGAGAAACCGTAGAGTTATGAAGGTAGGTGATTTGTCTCTCAGAGTTTGCAAACGGAATGAGCGTGGACGCTGAATCCGTGGGAGAATATCGTCTAGGTTTGACAAGTGGGCAGATATTGATTTTACGTAATTGTCTGTATGTACCTAGTATGACTTGCAATATCATATCAGTGTCCTCACTTTCAAGAGAGGGATATGATTTTACATTCGTAAGCGATGTAGTTAACATCCACCTAAATCAAGTTCTGATTGGGTCAGGTACATTAGATAACGGTATATACGTATTAAGTCAAGCTCAGGTTTTCAATGTCCAGAATACACTTAAAAGAAAGTCTCCGGAATTAAATCAGGCTTTCTTATGACATTGTAGACTAGGTCACATCAATGAGAGAAGGTTGACTAAGTTACATAGAGGAGGATATTTGAATCCGTTTGAATATCAATCTTATACTACTTGTGAATCTTGTCTCATAGGAAAGATGAAAAAGACTCCGTTTACTGGACACGGAGTAAGAGCAAGCGAGCTCTTGGGACTCGTACACAGTGACGTGTGCGGTCCAATGTCTACACATGCGCGAGGTGGTTATTCCTACTTCATTACTTTTACGGATGATTTCTCTAGGTATGGATATGTCTTCTTAATGAAACATAAATCCGAGACCTTTGAGAAATTCCAAGAATACAAGAATGAAGTGGAAAAACAAACAGGCAAGAGTATAAAGACACTGAGATCTGATTGAGGTGGTGAATACTTAAGTGCCGAGTTCCTGGGTTACTTAAAAGAGAATGGAATTCTCTCTCAGCTTACTCCTCCATACACACCACAACACAACGGTGTATCGGAAAGGAGGAATCGAACCCTATTGGATATGGTTCGTTCCATGATGAGTAACGCTGAGTTACCGCGATCATTCTGGGGATATGCACTAGAATCACCTGCATATCTTTTGAACCTAGTTCCTACCAAGACTGTGCCTACCACACCATATCAGATATGGAGTGGGAAGAAACCCTATCTTCAGTATCTGAAGATTTGGGGATGTCCGGCTTTTGTTAAAAAGCAGCATGCGGACAAGCTCGAGGCACGATCAGTACATTGTAAGTTTGTGGGATATCCAAAGAACTCCAAGGGGTATCTATTCTATTACGCAGAGGAACAAAAAGTTTTTGTTTCTCGTAATGCCCATTTTCTAGAATATCAATTTTTAGAAAAGGAAACAAGTGGGAGCAAAATAGAACTGGAAGAAATTCCAGAACCACAAACTACTACTGAAAGTATGGTAGAACCTGAGACTTTAGAAGAAAGGGACATCCCGACGCCACTCCGCAGGAGTAGTAGGCAGTCTCATCCGCCCGAGAGATGCTACGGTTTTCTCATAGACGGGGATAGAGAGGATTGCACTATTAACTATGATGAGCCTACTAGCTTCCAGCAAGGCATTCAGAGCGGTGACTCAGTAAAATGATTGGATGCAATGCGGACTGAAATGGAGTCCATGTACACTAACAAAGTATGGACTTTGGACATTGCTCCAGATGGGGTAAAATCCGTAGGATGCAAATGGATCTTCAAAAAGAAGATTGGTGTAGATAGACAGGTTGAAACCTATAAGGCTAGACTTGTTGCAAAGGGTTTCCGTCAAAGACCTGGTTTGGACTATGACGAAACCTTTTCTCCAGTGGCTATGCTCAAATCCATTAGGGTCCTTCTTGCTATTGCTGCCTTCCACGATTATGAGATCTGGCAAATGGACGTAAAGACGGCCTTTCTAAATGGTAATTTGGAAGAAAGCGTCTATATGGATCAGTCAGAGGGATTCATTCAGAGTGGGAGCAGCGGTAAAGTATGCAAGTTGCTTAAGTCCATTTATGGACTAAAGCAGGCATCACGGAGTTAGAACATCTGTTTTGATGATGCAGTCAAAGAATTCGACTTTATCAAAAATCCAGATGAACCATGCATATACAGTAAGATTGTAGGGAGAGCTGTAGTATTCCTCGTCTTGTACGTGGATGACATTCTCCTAATAGGAAATGATATTCCTATGTTACAGTCAGTCAAAAGATTCTTATCACAGAAATTCTCCATGAAAGACCTAGGTGATGCCACCTACATTCTGGGGATCCGGATCTATCGTGATAGATCAAAAAGGATGTTGGGACTTTCCCAGTCCAGGTACATAGACACCATATTGAAAAGATTCAGTATGGAAGATTCTAAGCGCGGTAACCTTCCGGCTTGTCACGGAATCACCCTCTCCAAAGATATGTCTCCCAAGACTGATTTGGAAAGGGATCGCATGTTGATTATACCCTATGCTTCAGCGGTAGGCTCTATAATGTATGCGATGTTATGTACCAGACCAGATGTAGCATACGCATTGAGCGTAGTAAGCCGGTATCAAGCAAACCCAGGGGAGAATCACTGGATAGCAGTAAAAAACATTCTCAAGTACCTGAGGAGGACTAAGGAGATGTTCTTGGTGTATGGCGGAAAAGACCTCCAGATGGAGGCCTTTGCCGACTCCGGCTTCCAGAGTGACAAAGATGACTCCAAGTCCATGTCGGGTTATGTCTTTACCCTCAATGGAGGGACGGTCTGTTGGAAGAGTTCCAAGCAGGAGACCGTTGCTGACTCAACAATGGAAGCGGAGTACATAGCTGCTTGCGATGCCGCAAAAGAAGCTGTCTGGATGAAGAAGTTCCTCACAGAACTTCAGGTGGTTCCTACCAGTGTTGATCCAATACCTCTGTATTGTGACAACAACGGCGCTATAGCTTTAGTGAAGGAACCCAGGTCCCATCAGAAGTCCAGACACATCTTAAGGCGATATCACATGATCAGGGAGATTGTAGATCCCCGGGAGATCGAGGTGAAGAGAGTAGAGACGGAGAATAACATTTCTGATCCATTCATAAAGGCCATTCCTCAGACGCAGTTCGAGAGGCTATTCGAGATGATAGGTCTACGATATGCCAGCATATGGCCCTAGTGCAAGTGGGAGATTGTTAGTATATATGCCCTAGAGGCCATTATTGTATCATACTTGCATGTATATTACTTAATGGAAGCTTGGGATATTCATAGTTGTATATATACAATCTTGCTAAACATGGTAGTATGCTACTTGGTTTGAGTCTATTTTAATATGTGCATATGTTTCTTGTTACGTATCACTTATACATATTAGTAGAGCCCATAGGATCTTTGCTTGATTACCAGCGTTGTGATGGCAGTCACATTAGTGGGGGCTAGGTAGTCTGTAAGCAACATCCTATACAGGTCCCTGGTCGTTGGATTATCGAGATAGGGCATCGATATTCCAGAGTAGACTAAGTGTGTACGCTTCTCATCCCAGTTGGGGAGATGGTCTGTCCCACAGCCATCAGTACGTCGTACTGGAGATAGTATACAGGTGCTCGTTAGGTTACGGGTACACCGGACAGGACTCGCAGGGGAACTATTGGTTGGTATTATACCCGTCGTCTGTTAAAAGTTCCCAGGTGACATGAGTACAGCATAGTCCGCAGACTTGACATTGCTACTTCGCCTCGAGTGTGTCCCACTGTTCTTAGCTTGCTACCCTACCACGGCTCAAAGGAGTCGTGCAAACAGGTAGCAGTTGGGTGCAGTCCCGAGCACTTGGAGGCAGTGGCGGTTAGACGGGATTCGTCTCTCCCGGTATTGGGAGTTGATATCACGCTGTGTCAGAGAGCCATTACGCAAAGTCCCTGGCCAGGGCAAGCGAGATTTACTGGTAGGTTCCGGTAGTTTCTCAGGGTGTAATGGGCTACGCTCCGACACGACTTATACCGCTATTAGGGGACTGACGCTTGCCGCCCTCTAGGCTCGATATGCGATAGTCTTAGACGAACAGACCGGACCGCACGGAGATTGTCATATCAGGCTCAGTAGGAGTTCGGATGGGTTTCCTCATCGGCCTTCTTTTCGACATCTACCTGGGGACCGTTACGTACAGCTAGTGCCGCTTGCGGTCTGTGGTTAAACCCACTGCCAGCGTAGTGTCGAGTCTTTAGAGTCCCACACAGAGAGTTTCCCTGCTCCAGGCGAAATGATATAGAGGTCGTATGGTTTTACGACAAGGGTTCGGACGCGTACGTGTGTTTACGCACGTACGACGTTCAGACAGTTTTTACTAGCCGGCTTTGGTTTAAGCCAGATTCTAGTACCGGGTTATTGGATTTATACAGTCTAAAGTTTTTCCGTGTTTTCACGGATTGTAGGGGCGTTCTCGTAATTTGTCGGGAAGCTTCTAGAAGCATGGTGACTTGGGGGGAGGGTAAGGTGGCATTGTCATTAAATGATATTGTGACTCATTATGTGTGATTCATCATGTTATTAATGCATTATTTAATGCTTAATGACTCACATAGTGAATCACTCATAATGCATTTATGTAGCATGATGAATAATCTCATTTTATTCATTTATTCATTATGCTTCAAATATCAAGTGAGAAACAATATCATGATTCATTCTTATCATCACCTTCTCTCTCCTCAAGCTCTCTCATTCTTGAAACCCTAACCCTAACCTCTTATGTGTTGAGATCAAGGGTTAGCTAGACTAATACATCCATAACCTCACTCTATATCCCCTAGGTAGCTTAGATTAGCACTTTGAGCAACCTAGTTATCTCAAGTTAGAGATCAAGCTTGGCGTAGGATCTCTCGGGTGGATCGTCTTTGACTCGAGGAGGCCGTTGAGGTGCCGATGTTCCAAGGAGCCTACGAGGAGTGGAGGACAGCAATGAAGACCCGAAGGACATGTAACGTGAGGTATAACTTCGAATCCGAGTAGTTAAACCTCTCGTAGTTTGCTAGTAACGGTTTAGATACGATTCATGCGCTCAAGTCCGTGTTATGAAGTTTTGATAATCGTTTTTCATATATTCCGCCTCCCCGCAAGTTCGTGGGGTGCGTGACTTGGACTTACAGTAGATGTCGTGCTCTGCTCGATTGGCTATAACTGGAAGTCCCTGGCCAGGGCTGATTTGGAGATTTACTGGTAAGTGTTATCAGTAGTTTCTCGACCCGTTATGAGCCCCGTATCGACATGACTTATCGAGTTATTAGGGTCTGACGTTTACCACCCCTAGACTTGATATGCAACATCTCAGACGAAGAGACCGGACTGTACGGTAGTATTACTGACAGGCTTTACAGGAGCTAGAGCGGGCTTGATTGTTGATCTTCTGAATGCTCAATACCCGGGTAGCCGTTACGTCCAGCTAGTACCGCTGACGGCTTGTTGGTGTTTAATATGATCATCACCTACTGTCGGCGTATTGGCGAGTCTTTAGAGTCCTACACAGAGGTTTTACAGGCTCAGGCAAAACGAAGTAGGAGCACATAAGTGATATGTGCGGGACCGAGATTAATACGAGTATGAGATACCATATTTTATTCTCGCGATTTATTCGTATCGGTCGGTTATATGTGATATAGCCTGGTTATCGAATCAAGTGTTGATTTGATAAGTTGATACAGATTATATTAGTCGGTTGTATGTGATATAGCCGGATTATTAAATCAAGTGTTGATTTGATAATTTAATATATAATTGTATATGTGATATACTAGATTACATTAACTAATATTAGCTTACTTATACATTTATTTTCTCACTAGTGTGCATATAATATATATGTGATATATATTATTGTACATTTTTTGTCTCATGGTAGATGATACATGCAACATGGGTGTATGAGACTTACACCATGATAAAGATAATGTAGGGTTTATTTATTTAATTATTAGTTGGAAATTTGTCACACGGCATGAAGCTTTGAGACCCATTGACTTAGTCTACTAGTTTTGTCTTACATTAGATATTTGTTAACCCAACCATTATCTAAACTCATGGTTAAGTCTCTACAAGAGTAATATTATATATTTTCTCACCCATGATTGGCATTCACTCTCACAACATTATCTCTCTTCATCTTCTTCTTCAAACTCAAGAGCTCTCTAGTTTTTGAGTAAGTGAGAAATATTAGTGAGAAAATCAATTCTAAAGTGAGCAAAAATATTACTTCATCATTCTCTACTAGATTAGCACTTTAGTACAGGGTGTTAGCTTCACTAATCTCTCATTAGTGAAGTAGTAGCTTGGGTTAGTGTCTCCTCGATGTAGATCATTTTCGGCCTCGAAGACTTCAAACAAGTTCGTTCCTTTCTTCTTGTGAAGTCATGCTAGAGTCCGGAAGATCACTACTTGGAGCGAAGGGACTACTACACGGAGCTATTGAAGTGAAGGACCGGTCTACAAAAGTTGTATTCCTATTTCACTTATAAGTAAAGATGTTTACTTGTCGTTTATAACCCTAATTCTCTAGTAATGATCCTTGCTTAGATTGTTTGGCACTTGAAATTTTTAAATACGGCATGTTTGATACCTTGTAGAACCTTGTTCTAATACCTAAGAACCTTACAGTGGTATCAGAGCCAAACTAGAGCATTAGGCGTTGCGTAGGCGAAATTAAAAGTCCGAACGAATTCCGAATAACCAAATTTTCCCACTTTCTGGAAAAATTTTCAAAAGTTAGAATTTTTCATGTTAAAAATACTCTAAAAATCATGCAGATAATTCTATAGACCCACCTGAAGAACGAGTCCCTAACACGTCTAAGTGACCGCAAAACCGCGACCAAAATATGGTTTTGGCGGCGGTTCCACGGCGCCGCTTGAGAGGCTTAGGACGGGCCTTCAGCTGCTGGTCCATGGGCACTGTGGTATGGTTCTGGGTACTTCTAACACTGCTCAGGTGTTGAGCTTTCTGGGAAATTTTGGGAATTCGTTGATTCGATCGAAATGTTTAACATCGTATAGCTATCTGTGATTGTGATACAATATTTGGAATCCACATAATTAGTTATATGATAACTAATTTGAATTTTATAAATCTAGCAATTTAGTCTCAATTCATCGGTTGGCACAGAATTTTGATGTGGATTAAAATTCCGTCGCAATTACGTAATGCACGCGGATACTCACCGGGTAACCTTATTAGATAGCCACGCCCCATAGCCCCGACCAAATGACTGTAGGAGAACCCCGTTGCCAAAGCATCCGTCCGGGTGCTCGCGGTTGCGGTGTTCCGCCTTTGTGCACTTCGTCGACGGTATCGGGAGTGCAGCCGTCTACTAAAGTTTCCGACGAGCATTCGATCAGGTTATCGGGAATCTTGTTGAATTACCTGACAGGATATTGAAAAGTGTTTTCAATATCGAGACTAAAATGCGGGGTTTATAATTGTTAGGCATGTGATGTCTAAGGAATTCAATTGGTTAGGCATGAAATCCAAAGTATGTGATACATTAGGTTTATGATGTCTAAGGTGGTTGCGGATTCCAATTGTTGTAGTTTTTCACTTTCTTTTCTGCGGTCGTAAGTGTAATATGTGGTGTATCGCTAGTTTCGTTGTTATACGTCAACGACAATTAGGATACGCATATTTACTTATGTTGATGACATGTGATGTTATGTGTTGCTGTGATATGTTATATTAGATCATCGTGTTTGAATAACCGGGGTTTTTTTGTATGAGATGAGAGTTTTTCATTTTCATTCATGTAAAAGCTTGTATGTAATATTCTTGTATTGGGGCACTTCCGGGTTGAGGATGATGTCACCATTGATGTATATTATTTACTTTTCCGCATTAGGATAGACCCAAGAAGGGGAGCACAAGTAACCGGATTCTAGAGTCCAGTGGGAGACCAACTCGAGGAGTCGAGTCCGGGTCTCCTAACTTTAGAATTGGTAGGGTTGCTTGCCGCTCTCGTAGGGGTCTAGGGATATAGGTTTGGCTATTCATCACAACCGTGGAATCCGTGTTTTATACAGGCTCAAAATAAAATACGAACCTCCTAGTATATCCAATATTTCATATGTTATCTTCTGCTGCTGATATTCTGTGATGTGATCACTGTGGATTCTGAGACGAATGGCTATATATTATATATGAGATATATAATAGACGTTGCTTATGTTTTGCACCCGCGCTAGTCCCGTCCCGGTATGCCGTCAGTTATGTAACCTAACGGTGCATAACGGGACATTGTGGCGAATGCGGATGGCATAAGCGTACGTTATATTTTCGTTTCATTTTCTATGATGCTTAGGAAGTATTAAATGATGGGACTTCATTAATGAGATTAATGAAAAGAAAGAAAGATGTAGAATCAAATTTTCAAAAAGGGTAGCTCTAGTTTTTGCTTTGCATAGCGGTATTTCTTGTAGAATATCCAGCACCTTATTCGATAAGGAAAGAGCCGAGATCCCTTCATCGGGAGTGGCCTCTTTAGCGAAACTAGCAGATGCTACAACTCACTCGGTTTTGTTTTTGATTGCTTCTTCTAGTGCTTGCTTTGCATAGTGATATTTGAGAAATATCCCGCACCTTATTCGATAAGGAAAGAGCCGAAATCCTTTCACCGGGATTGACCTCTTTAGCAAAACTAGTAAAAGTCTAAAAAACACTCCTTTTCAAAAAATCACTTGATTCTACAACGATATAAAGTTTATTACGCTCATAGTTTTCTTAAAAACCTGCGTAGCCCTCCGTCATTTCAGATAAGTAATAATTAGTATTCATGCTGCGTTTGTTGACCTTGTCAAGGCGTAGTGTGTGGTAGCTGATTACTGCTTATCTGCTTAAGCATGAGATGCGATTAGATTAGGGTAGTCGTACAGCCTTGTTAACCTTGTCAAGGGTCGTGCGGGTGGGTTTAATTCAATCATGAAATGATGGGTTGAACTTGACTTACGGTCTATGGTTTGTTGACCTTGTCAAGGTCATAGATCGCTTGGGGCAAAAGATATCGTGAGTTTCAAGTGTTGAAACATACAATGAGATTGCATTCCTTCTATGAGATAGTCGGATTCCAATCCCGCTGCGAGCAAGAGTTGCTCCTGGGAGAGTTTTACACTTTACAATTAGCTAACCCATTAAATGTCTAGAAAGGTGTTAACGGGGTTATGCCTCTGGAAAGACGAGATTTATTTTAATCAGGTCCATGCGAAAACACGGGGAATCTCTCTCAAAGTACCGACACTGGTCTGGCTGAACGGTTAGCGAAGTTGTAGACTGTAATTAATCCCGGCTAGTCTTTCCTTTTAGGGTTTGAAGGAAGATTTGATAAAAACAGTGGGAGCCATCCTGATTAGATAAAATAATAACCAATCTGATCTTGCAAGAGCATACGCTAAAGTGTTTTCTTCTCTCTCTCTCTTCAGGTAGCGACCATGTCAGGCCTTAATCAAGATAATAATATGGATGTGACCGAACCCGCTTGTTATACCGTGCAGGGGAACGTTGATTCTATTCTTTCTTATAATTGTTATAAGACTGAGCAGGGAATAGGGACATATCCGGATTCCCACGCCGCCCAAACGAAGAATAAGCATGTTGATGCATTTTCTTCGGGTGTGTTAGTTATTGAGAACTGTTTCTTAGTTTACTCTACGTCCTGGGCATTAGATACCGGATCGGGATCCCACATATGTAATATATTATATAGGCTAAGGAAAGATAGAGAACTGGGAATGAGTGATCATTCTATAAGAGTAGGGAATGGTGCAAATATTGCAGTCAAATGGTAATACATTGATTCTGAACGAATGTTATTACATTCCGACTCTAATATACAATCTTATATCAGTTTCTTTATTAAGTAAAGAAGAATATAATTTTGTAGTACAGGATAATATTATGAATATCTTCCTGAATCAAAAGTTGATTGGATCAGACTCGTTAATTAATGGCATATACGTTCTAAATCAAACCACGATTCTTAACATACAAAACACACACAAGAGGAAGAGTTTAGAAATGAACGAATCCTTCTTGTGGCATTGTAGACTAGGTCATATCAATGCGACACGACTAGCTAAGTTACATAAGGATAGATATTTGAATTCGTTCGAATTTTCATCTTATGACACTTACCAGTCATGCCTCAAAGGCAAGATGACCAAAACTCCGTTTAGTGGACACAGAGAAAGAGTTACGGAACTCTTGGGACTGATACATAGTGATGTATGTGGTCCCATGTCTACACATGCAAGGAATGGTTCTTCGTACTTCATTACATTCACTGACGATCTCTCAAGATACGGACATGTGTTCCTGGTGAAATACAAGTCTAAAGCTTTTGAGAAATTCAAGGAATATAAATCCGAAGTCGAGAACCAAACGGGTAAAAATATTAAAATCCTTTGATCTGATCGAGGAGGTGAATACTTGAGCACGGAGTTCCCGGACTTTCTAAAAGAGAATGGGATTCTCACTTAGCTTACTCCTCCATATACACCACAGAACAACGGTGTATCAGAACGGAGGAATCGCGCCCTATTATATATGGTGCACTCTATAATGAGCAATGCTGAGTTGCCTATTTCCTTTTGGGGTTATGCGCTTGAGACAGCAGCATACCTATTGAATCAAGTTCCATCTAAATCTGTACCTACCACACCATATGAGATATAGAGTGGGAAGAGACCATATCTTAAAGAGTTAAGATATGGGGTTGTCCGGCCTATGTCAAAAGGCAAAATCTGGACAAACTCGAGGCATTGTCCGGCCTATGTCAAAAGGCAAAATCCGGACAAACTCGAGGCACGATCAGTTCTTTGCAAGTTTGTGGGATATCCAAAGAATTCATATGGATATTTTTTCTACCACAGTGAGGAACAAAAGGTGTTTGTTGCTCAACATTCCACCTTTTTAGAAAAGGAATTTCTTGTAAAAGAAATTAGCGGCAAAGAGGTAGAACTGGAAGAAGTTCCAGACACACAAACTACAACTGAAGATTTAGTAGAACCCAAGAATTCAATCGTTCCCAACGAACCTCAGCCTCTCCGCCGATCTAATAGGGTTCCTCATCCACCTGAGAGATACTATGGTTTTCTCTTTGATGGTGGAAGCGAGGATTGCATCATAGAGGATGATGACCCAACTAGTTTCGAGCAGGCCATCACGAGTGGAGACTCTGTGAAATGGCTGGATGCAATGCGATCTGAGATGAAATCTATATACACCAACAAAGTATGGACTTTGGAAATTGCTCTTGAAGGGGTAAAACCCATTGGGAGAAAATGGATGTTTAAGAAGAAATTTGGTGTAGATGGAAAAGTTGAGACTTTCAAAGCTAGACTTGTTACAAAGGGTTTTCGTCAACGACCAGGTGTGGATTATGACGAAACCTTTTCTCCAGTGGCTATGCTTAAATCCATCCGGATCCTACTTTCCATTGCTGCATACCATGACTACGAAATCTGGCAAATGGATATTAAGACCGCCTTTCTAAATGGTGATTTAGAAGAGAGCGTGTACATGACTCAGCCAGAAAGCTTCGTAAACAGTGGGAGCAGCAGAAAGGTGTGCAAGCTACCTAAATCCATCTACGGGTTAAAGCAGGCATCGCGGAGTTGGAACATCTGTTTTGATGTTGTAGTCAAAGAGTTTGACTTCATCAAAAACGTAGATGAACCTTATATATACAAGAAGGTGGCAGAGAGTAAGGTTGTCTTCCTCGTATTGTACGTGGATGACATACTCTTGATAGGAAATGATATTCCTATGCAGCACTTGGTCAAGCTCTTCTTATCACAAAGATTCTCAATGAAAGATCTAGGTGATACCTCCTACATCTTGGGGATTAAGATCTATAGAGAAATATCTAAACGAATACTGGGATTGTCCCAATCCAGGTACATTGATACCATACTAAAGAGGTTTAGTATAGAAGAATCCAAGCGTGGATTTTTACCCACGATCTCAGGACTCACTCTCTCCAAAAAGATATCTCTCAAGATTGATTTGGAGAGAGCTCGCATGCAAGGGATACCCTATGCTTCGGCAGTAAGCTCTATCATGTACGCGATGCTATGTACCAGACCCGATGTAGCATACTCACTAAGTATAGTGAGAGGGTATCAAGCAGATCCAGGAGAAAGCCACTGGACAGCTGTGAAGAGCATTCTCAAGTACTTGAGAAGGACTAAAGAGATGCCTTTGGTGTATGGTAACGGAGAACTCCAAGTGGAGTCCTTTACCGATTCGAGCTTCCAGAGTGATAAGGACGAGTTTAAGTCGCGCTCAGGATTTTTCTTTACCCTCAATGGACGAGCGGTATGCTGGAAGAGTTCCAAGCAGGATACCGTGGCAGACTCGACGATGGAGGCTGAATACATCGCTGCCAACGATACTGCCAAAGAGGCTGTCTGGATGAAGAAGTTCATAACTGAACTTGGTGTGGTTCCATCCATTGAGTATCCAATACCTTTGTATTGTGATAACAATGGAGCGGTGGCTTTGGCCAAGGAACCCAGGTCCCATCAGCGATCCAGGCATATTCTGAAGCGGTATCACCTGATCTGGGAAATAGTTGATCGCCGGGAGATCGAGATCAGGAGAGTTGACGCGAAGAACAACACAGCGGATCCACTCACGAAGGCCATTCCCCAGATACAGTTCGAGAAACTCTTCAGGATGTTGGGTATGCGATAATACAACAGCTGGCCCTAGTGCAAGTGGGAGATTGTTAGTTGTATGTATGCCCTAGAGGTCATTATTGTACATATGATGTATATTATAGTGGATGCTTGGACATATATAGAGAGGACTTTCTTGCTCGATATGATAGTATGCTATCTGGTTGCTCTTTATCTTAACATGTATACTTGTCTCTTGATACTGTCTCATGGTTACATGTTGGTAAAGCCCTTAGGATGTGTACTTGACTATCAGGATTATGATGCAGATCATACTAGTGGGGCCATGATAGTCCATAAGTTCATCCTTTAATGTTCCTAGTCGTGGGTGTATCGAGATAGGGCATCGATATACCAGAGTAGACTAGCGTATACGCTTCACGACCCATGAGATGGGCGATGGATGATCCCATATCCATTGGTGTTTGACATCAGAGATGGTATACGGGTACTCAGTGGAGACTGGGTACATTGGACGGACTCGCCGAGAACTCCTAGATGGTATTATACCTAACGTCAGATAGCAGTTCTCTGGTGACACTGGTATAGGTTGGTCTGTAGACCCGAGATCGTCATAGAGTCTTGTGTGATTCCCACTGTGCTTTGATTTCTACCTTACCACGTTCAAGAGGACGTGCAAAACGGTGGTTTTTGGGTACAGTCCCAAGTCACATGGAGGCAATGAGCAATAGGAGGGGATTTCGTCTCTCCCGGTATTGGGGGTAGATGTCGTGCTATGCTCGATTGGCTATAACTGGAAGTCCCTGGCCAGGGCTGATTTGGAGATTTACTGGTAAATATTATCGGTAGTTTCTCGACCCGTTATGAGCCTCGTATCGGCATGACTTATTGAGTTATTGGGGTCTGACGTTTACCACCCCTAGACTTGATATGCGACATCTCAGACGAAGAGACCGGACTGTACGGTAGTGTTACCGACAGGCTTTACAGGAGCTAGAGCGGGCTTGCTTGTTGATCTTCTGATCGCTCAATACCCGGGTAGCCGTTACGTCCAGCTAGTACCGCTGATGGCTTGTGGGTGCTTGATATGATCATCACCTACTGCCGGCGTATTGACGAGTCTTTAGAATCCTACACAGAGGTTTTATAGGCTCAGGCAAAACGAAATAGGAGCACATATGTGATATGTGCGGGACCGAGATTAATACGAGTATGAGATACCGTATTTTATTCTCACGATTTATTCGTATCGGTCGGTTATATGTGATATAGCCGGGTTATCGAATAAGTGTTGATTCGATAAGTTGATACAGATTATATTACTCGGTTGTATGTGATATACCCGGATTATTAAATAAAGTGTTGATTTGATAATTTAATGTATAATTGTATATGTTATATACTAGATTACATTAACTAATATTAGCTCACTTAAACATTTCTTTTCTCACTAGTATGCATATAATATATATGTGATATATATTATTATACATTTTTTGTGTCATGGTAGATGATACATGCAACATGGGTGTATGAGACTTACACCATGATAAAAATAATGTAAGGTTTATTTATTTATAGTAATTCAATTATTAGTTGATAATTTGACACATGGCATGAAGCTTTGAGAAGCTTTGAGACCCATTGACTTAGTCCACTAGTTTTGTCTTACACTAGATATTTGTTAACCCAACCATTATCTAAACTCATGGTTAAGTCTCTACAAGAGTAATATTAGATATTTTCTCACCCATGGTTGCCATTCACTCTCACAACATTATCTCTCTTCATCTTCTTCTTCAAACTCAAGAGCTCTTTAGCTTTTGAGTAAGTGAGAAATATTAGTGAGAAAATCAATTCTAAAGTGAGCAAAAATCCTACTTCATCATCCTCTACAAGATTAGCATTTTAGCATAGGGTGTTAGCTTCACTAATCTTTCATTAGTGAAGTAGTAGCGGTTTCCCCCAATCAGAGCAAAACTCTGTTTAAATTTTGAAATTTGAAATGAAGCAGCGCTTCATAATAGCGTCAGTACTGAGAGTCAAAGACTTTATTGCAGCGCTCACGTGCAAAGCACAAGAGCGCTAGCGCTAGCAGCGCAAGCACTAAAAGTCAAAGACTCTATTGCAGCGCCAACGCTGAGAGTCAAAGACTCTATTGCAGCGCTCATGTGCAAAGCACGAGAGCGCTAGCGCTGGCAGCGCCAACGCTGGGAGTCAAAGACTCTGTTGCAGCGCTCACGTGCAAAGCACAAGAGCGCTAGCGCTGGAACTAAATGTACCCCACCGTTGGATCAAAAATCCAATGAAGATGATAAATCATCAATTGACCAGAATAAAATTCTGTTAAGGAAACATTTCTCAAAATCTCTCCAAACAGGAAAGATTGTGCTCTGAAAATCAGAGCACCGTTGGATCAATGATCCAATGGTGATTAAAAATCACTAAAATACAGAATAAATTCTGTATGGGAAAAGATTTCCCAATCTTATTAAAAACAAGAAGATTGCCTTTTGTAAAACAGAAGCCCTAGGATCAAAAATCCAACGGTGGGGAAATCCCCAAATCAATTAGAGAAAAGATCTCTTCAACCGATTCAACAAATCAGTCTCTACTATATAAAGGACAAAAGACTTCAAGTCTCATATAGAGGAAACCCCCCCATAAACTTTGAGAAATTTCAGAGAGAAGAGCAAGCTCTCAGTAGAAGAAGAATTTCTTCAAGGTAAAATAAAGAAATCAAAGTATCTCATCAGAAAAACAACTTAGTTCTTATACTAGATCATAGATCTTTAAGACAAATTGTCTTTCACAAAAGAGATCATAACATCTCATTATAAAAAGGGGGGAGAATAATTCAATTCTCTTAAGATCACAGATCCATAAAGGCAAAACCTTTCACCAAAAACATAAGAGATTGAAATATCTCCTATAAAATAAGAACTTTGTTTTTAGATCCACAAGACAAAGTCTCTTATAAGAGATAATTTAATTCTCAGATAACAGAGCTGCCTAAAAAGAGCCCTAACGCTCCAATTAAAGGAAGCGCTTTAGCGCTTCAAAATTGAGCGCACAACGCCGCGAAGCCCTAGCGCTTCAATTAAAAGAAGCGTTTCAGCGCTCCAAATCTAGCGTACAGCGCTGCAGAGCCTTAGCGCTCTAAATTTAAAGAAGCGCTCTGCGCTCATTGACTGGCGCTCAGCGCCAGGTGCGCCACGTGCTCCTCACGTGTGCGCTACCTGAACAGAAGCGCTCTGCGCTCATTGACTGGCGCTCAGTGCCAAGCGCGCCACGTGGTCCTCACGTGTGCTCTACCTTAATAGAAGCGCTCTACGCTCATTGACTGGCACTCAGCACCAAGCGCGCTACGTGCTCCTCACGTGTGCACTAACTAAACAGAAACGCTCTGCGCTCATTGACTGGCGCTCAGCGTCAAGCTCGCCACATGCTCCTCACGTGTGTGCTACCTTAACAGAAGTGCTCTGCGCTCAGTGACTGACGCTCAGCGTCAAGCGCGCCACGTGCTCCTCACGTGTGCGCTAAGAGAACACAAAGTGTTCTTTAAATAAAAGCTCCAGAGCTATAATGAATGCTCAGCTCTCAATTAAAGATAAAAATTTGTCAGGATCAATGCTCAGTATTGTTAAATGAAAAAGGACTGAGCCTAATTAAATGTCTAACATTTTAAATAAATGAATGGGCCGAGCCCAAGTTAGCCACACATCTCTAATTCAGATTAATTGAGCCCATATGCTCATAAATCTTTGATCTGAGTCCCAAATTGGACTACAGATCTCCCAACCAATATTGGTTCAAGGGTACATCTCTTCACTTCTCTGATATTTGTCGTTGTAATCTTTCAACGTCTTTAGAGAGGTGACGGATCCCGACAACCAGACATTCCACGGACTGTGGGGTCCTTAAACTCATGGACTATGATGTCCTTAAACTTTACAGACTATGATGTCTTTAAACTTTACAGACTATGATGTCTCTAAACTACCATGGACCATGGGGTCCTTAAACTCATAGACTATGATGTCTTCAAACTTTACAGACTATGACGTCTTTAAACTATGAACTATGATCTCCTTAAACTCCACAGACTATGATGTCCTTAAATTTCTGGACCGCAATGTCCCTAAACTAAAACAATAGAGTCCAAATGCTGTTTCGTTGGATCTAAATGATCCTGTTAAGTAAATCTTAGTCTAAAATTAGACTAACGTATTCTTAGCAAATGTTTAAGTTGATCTTAGTCTCAAATGAGATTAACGATCCTTAAACCGAACCCAAATCCAAATCTAAGAAAATACGGATTTGGACTTATCCACACCCTACGGGCGACAACATAAATTATTCTCCGCATACAATCCACGGACAACCAAAAATAAAACAAACACACACGACACGAAGTGACCATCTGGAGAAGAAGAAAGTTGTTACCGTGATGCGGTAGCGTAATTAACTGCAGGGGCTTGCGCCTACAGGGAAGTGCGTCCCCACAATAAAAAACCCCTCAAACGAGGAGGAATCTGACGAAGTCTGCTACATCGACCGCATCCGTCTAAACCTTCGATACATGGTGCCATAAATCAACTTGGCATCTTCGGAGAGGTGGATGGATAAAACCAAATAGCATCTGTCCCCAAATTCAGGCAAGACGTTTGTCTTCCCGGTCTTTCGGCGGAGAACAGATTCTGGCACGCCCGGTGGGACCTTTTCCTTTTTCCACTCCACACTTCGTATGTCGTGTTTCGCGAACGAATCGCGGTTTGCTATGGTTGCTCTTGGATTCGAGGTACTAAGATTTGGTGTCTTACTCCGTGCAGAAAACAGAAGATCAATGGTTTCAAACTGCACTAATTGCAACGACTCCCACTCTGTCCTTGCCGGAGGAGTGACCTACGGGCCTCAAACGACCTCCCTTTTTACGATGCCGGTGGACCAGGTGACGCAAGCCACCACAGGGCTATTCTTTGGGACCATGCTCCCACCCATGAGCTTCAATGCCCCATTGTCGTCGCAAGAAACTCCGAAGAAGTCGGTCTTTGATCGGCTTACAACTACCGCGGCCCCTCTCAACGGGTCGCCTAAGTCCAGTGCCTCAGTTTTCAACAGACTGGGCCAAAGCTCAAGCGGGCCCGTGAAAAAGCCCACGATACCTGAAGCGGCCATTCCAAAGCGGATAGTCATTCCTATTCCTGAAGTCATCAGAGCAACTTCCCCTGCTAAGGAGTCGGTCTTTGCAAGACTGACCTTTTCAGCTCCCGTTCCAGGCGAAGTCATCAAAACTGCTCCCCCTGCGCGAAAGTCTGCTTTCGATAGATTGGCCATCCCCTCTCAACGGACGTCAATCTTTGACAGGATGACACCAACGACAGCTTCTCCTCAAAGCAGGGGGCATGATGAAACTACCCCCATAACTAAGCCAGTCCCGTCAGCACGACATACTCGCCGTCGTCATTGGCGCCGAGTAAGGAAGGTTGGGGGCAGCTCCCCTTCTGGACTGACTCCGCCAGCTCCGATGGTGGAAATTGATACTGCTGTTCCAACTGGGAACAACTTTGAACCACTTAGGAGGGTACGCAAGAACTCTCCGAAGGCCGTGCTAAAAAGATCTCTTCCACCTATGGAGAACGCTACAAAGGTGAAGCCAGAGCAGCCCCCTTAGTGGCTGTCCTCTAAAATTCATAAAATTTGGCGACAGGTTCGAGACTCTGTGATTGATCAAGACTACCCCCGCCGACAAAAGAAAATTAAGGTTCGGCAAGAGAAGGACCAACCTGTTAAGCCACAGAAGGTGTCATCCAGTTGGGTGCCCGCTGCAACGGCCCCCTCAACTTCGACCGCTCACAAAAGAAGAAGGTTGAAGAAAATCCCCGTGTCTGTGATGAAAGGCACCGAACCTAAACGCCTCAAGTCTGGGGGCATGGTGGTGCACACTGTTTATATGGCATCCGAGAAAGAGAATAGTCGTATCTCTACGGGTCATCGACCACTCACCAGATCCGTAATGAAGGCCCAGGAGAAACAGCAAAAACTTCAGGAAATGTTAATATAGATGGCCGTACTCACTGGGCCAAAAGAAATCCCGGAAACGTCGTCAGAGCAACGTCATGAACAAGAAACCGATGCTGAGTTCCTCCGCAGAATTCTGGAGAAGAAGAACAAAGAGGCGGCAGAACAGGCTGCCAACATAAAACGAATGGCGCTTTTATTCCAAGACATGGTCGGGATGATGTTACAGCCGGATCTTCCAGCTGAAGACCCTCTGATTATCCTCGAAGACGACCGAGGGGAGACGTCAAACCCCCTTCTTGCTTGTTCAGCAGCCAAGGAGGAGACCATCTCCAAAACTGCCCTGGATGACTATATCACTCAGCAGATACGAGCTCATCAGGCGAATGAAGCGGCCTGCCAAATTGTTATGACTGGACGACCCTATCCGGGTTGGTACGGCCAAATAAAGTACCCGCTAGGATATACGGTCCCTAAATTCCATGTATATAAGGGGACGGGAAATCCACATCAGCACGTGGCTCAATTCAGGGCTCTGTGTGGCAACACCAGAGGTGACGACAAGCTGCTGCTTTGCCAGTTTGTTAGCAGCTTGTCGGAGACAGCGTTTGAATGGTACCCCGAGCTCCCGAACGACTCCATTAAGACATTTGCAGAAATGGAGTTACTATTCACACAGAGGTTCATAAGCGCTAGCGAACGTACCCCAATCACGACATTGATCAATACCAGGGTGAAGCCGAGCAAAACATGGGTTCAGTATGCGATACGGTAGAGCAGCGTATCGAAGAAGCACCTGCGGTGGGCATGTTTGTGGGAACTCTTGATCTGCAGGTGACCATATCTCAGTTCATGATGTTTTTCAAGCCAACTACCTTCCAGGCCTTGATTGACAAACTGGCCCAAATGGATCAGATGGGTCATAGACCATCTTCCTCGAAAATGAAGCCTCGAAACGAAAAGGGGAAGGGGAAAGCAACCTTCGTCGCCACTGCTCAACAGCAGCCTAGTGGTCCAAAACCAGTTGATCGCCAAAGTGATAGACAGCGATCCCTTGGAGAAAAGATGAGACGCCCTTACTCGTTCCCTCGAGATAAGACGAAGAGGTTATTCGAGCTAGCGCTGCGCAACAGGCTCATCACTTTGCCGGAGCCAAGACGCCCAACGCAATCAGGCGACGTTAACAATCCTAATTACTGCCCTTATCACCGAATATTAGGTCATCCAATTGAAGATTGTTACATCTTCAAAAGTTGGATCGAAGATCAGTACCAACAGGGCGAGTTCGCGTTATCCGAAAACTGGAAGGTGAACCTGCAGCAACCTCACGCTCCTAAAAAGGTGGATACGCCGGGGGCATCATGCTCACTTATAGAGGAAGCCCCATGGGAGGTGTCCCTTTCAGCTAAGACGAAAAGAATGCTGAAGGATCTCCAAACATGCCCGACAATCAGGTGGAAAAGTCTGCTGGAACCCAAGGTCATTGAGGGAATGCTGAAGCCGCGTCTGACTCCAAGAATTGGTAGCGATAATCAAAATGCTCAGGCCAACCCGTCAAAGTCTTCGAAGAAGAAGAAGAAGAAGACCAAAAAGCCCGTGAAGCCTGATGACAAGCGCACGGACCTGCAAAAACATATCGACTCACTGGAGGAATATAACCAGAAGGCACGAACCCCGGTCACGCTCCAAGAGTTTCTCAACCACATCCTTGAGGACAGAGATGATGACAATGACGGGGGAGAAGACTCGTCAGATGAACCTGAGAACTATGTGGCGAGCTGCCACATGATCTCTAACTCGTCAATAAATGGTGAAGAAGCTCCTGATATAGAGAGACTGGGGGCGGATCCATAACCGGAACCAAAATCCCTGGAGCCATCAGACGAACTGATTGATAGGCTGTTGAACGAAGCTCTTCAGAAAAGCAAAGTTGACAACGAGTGGGAAACGACCATATACGAGAGGGCCAAGTGTCGGCATCACGTTGAAGAAGCTCCGGTATTAAGAAGCCGTAGAGTATCCCAACCAGATAGAAACACTTCGGTCGCCAGCAAAAGCAGGTTCAAGACAAGGAAGAGATTCGCCAAAGCCATATCGATGGGAATGAAGCTGCCACCCTCTGAAGGAAACACTCCTGATAGGATACACCTTAACGAAGAGGATGCACATCCAAACTACTGCTTGTACCATCGGAGGACCACACACCCTACTAAAGATTGCAACACCTTTAAAAATTGGTGGCAAGGATACGTTGCTCATCGGCAGTATTTCAAGCAGATGAAGCGCAAAACTCGTCAGGAACAAACAAGCATGACAGATGAGCATAAAAGAACTGCCAGTGAATGTCACATGGTTAATTCAGGGGGATCGCAAGTTCTCACCTTCGGGAGTGATTCTGATGAAGAAATAACCCTCGGCCCTCTCTTCAAGGAATCCATCTCTGAAACAGAAGAGATGAAGACCTGCGAGAACATTCAGCTGCGCAATCGCACGCTACCTGAAAAGAATCTCGGACCTGCAAACAAGGGATCGAACAAAAAGGATAAGGGGAAAGAAAAGGTCCCTGAGGTGTTGTCGAAGAGCTGGCAGCCAAGGACCCGCCCAAGAAAAATAAGGTGGATTACAACGTTCTGGCACACCTGAGGAAGATACCCTCGCAGCTAAGCATTCTCGACGCCCTTCTGCTATCCAAAGAGGCGAGAGATTCTCTGATCAAGGCATTACAAGAGCCTGACCAGTTTCAAGCTTTCCTCGCCGAAGAAAAGATGAAGGACGAGCTGGAAGAAATTCACACAGCTGGCATCACTTTCGGCGATGAAGATCTCCTCCTCGGAACATGCGAACACAACCGTCCCCTATATGTCTCCGGGTATTGCCACGACATTAAGATAGGGAAGATCCTAGTTGACAATGGGTCCTCTGTCAATCTCCTAAATGTGAGGGTGCTAAAAAAATCTGTATGAGCATTCAACACCTCGCTCGGGATAAAATCACTATCTCCGGATTCGACTCCCAGTCATCATGGACGCTCAGGTCTGTGATACTGACGTTACGCTTTGGGCTGGTCGTCACTGATATTAAGTTTCACGTCATTGATGCCAAGACTTGCTACAACGCTTTGCTCGGCCGGCCTTGGTTACACGAGTACAGCATCATCCCATCTACACAACATCAGTGTATGAAGTATTTCAAAGATGGTTTTGAGTACACCATGACAGGAGAACTGAACCCATTCTTCGTGAATGAAGTCCGAAAGTACGAAGATGCAAAATATTTCTTTCCAGACTTTGAAGACACGGAAAGATGCCATAAACCGGAGAATAAGCAAAAAGCAATCAGCACTATTCCGGTTTTCGAGAGCGATACCGAGGAGGAAGAAGAGATAGTCTATTCGGGGCCGCCCAATGCAACAAGCCGGGACCATCCATCCCTATTCTGGTCTTCGGCAGCAACTTTGAAGATGAGGTTAATGCAGTATTTTCTGTTCGGCCATCAATACAAGCCTTCACTGGCGATGAATGGAGTTTGCAAATTGCCATGATTCCGCAAGAACATTACAAAGAAATCGACACACTCGATACCTATAGTGTACAAGAGCTGCAGACATTCTACGTCCCTTCCAGGCGGAAAGATGAAAAGGCGATCCTCCTTTATCGATCCCCAGAAACCAAAGTGAAGAAAGAAATCTGGTATGGCGCCGATTCTACGCTTGACAGGCTCCAGCCCATCCGTCTGCCCAGATACTACACAGAAAGATTAAAAAGGCTGTTGAGACGCCAAGGCGTACCCTTGAAGCAGACCGCTCAACAAGCCCAGTTCTACAACAGGATCTGGAACATCCCCAGAACTCAGCGAAAATTGCCCAACAGGAGAATGGAAATGATCGGGCTTGGATATGTTCAATCCAAGAAACGGGAGCGATTCCATGGCTGCTATGTTATACATGATTTTGATGAAGAAGGAGATGCTCTGTTAGAATACGCTAACCCCGAACCAAAACGAGGTCCCGCCATGAAAGTGCCAAGTCTGATGTTCGAAGAACAAATGGATAAGCTAATAAGGGAAGCGGGTCAAAATGTCCGGGATGACCATAGCCGCGAAATGGCCATCTATGAAGAAGCCAGAACGCAGCGCTTCATTCAGCAGGCTGCGAAAAATGACGATGCCCTTCATCGCCAGCCCATCATACGGAAGACTCGACGCGGAGGCAAAAATAAACCGAAGAACGAAAAAAATGTTTGACAGCAGCAAAGCGGGTCCAAGAAACCTCGCGATCGAAAATTGAGCAGCCAGAATCCGTCTCTTATAAAGAAGATGGATTGAGCATATTCTTTTCCCCAAGAGAAGACAAGAAAGATATTCAGTCTTGTCATTAAACATCAGATGATTACGCTCCTGGAGTCCAAGCACGCTGAACAAGCAAGTGAGGTTCATCACCCAGATTTTGCTCCTATCACCGAGCGATAGGACATCCTCTCGAAGACTGCTTCACATTCAAAGACTGGATAGAAGACCAGTATCAGTAAGGCAGGTTCGCTTTATCCAGCGGTTGGAGGGTAACCCCGCCACAGAAGCATGAACCAAAAACCACGTACGCAGCGAGAGTAGAACCAGATCAATATCGGTCTTGGAAATGATCTCGTACCTGTCACGCGATAACGCTGTCAGAAGAAGGAGTGTCCAAGGATATGGATGAGCTCTCCTGCTGCTTTGAAAACGATGATGACGAAGTGATCTCAGAGTTTCCACCGACACCAATAGAGCTGGAAGATAGAATACATACTACTGCAGACAACCTAAGGAAAATCGACTTGGGGACGGCAAACGACCTGAGGCCTACGTTCGTCAGTGGGTTGCTATCCGAAGAACAGGTGGCTACGCTCAAAGATGTGCTCATGCAGTATAAAGACTGTTTCGCATGGAACCATTCCGAGATGCCAATATTAGATCCAGAAATAGCCGTCTACAAATTGGCGATTTCTCCGGACGTCAAGCCAATCAAACAAGCACCAAGAAGAATGCTGCTCGAACTTGAAATGAGCATCAACGCCGAAGTCAAGAAGCTAATCAACTCCGGCTTTATCCAAGAAGTTCAGTATCCTGACTGGATCACCAACATCGTCCAAGTGATGAAGAAGAATAGGACGGTGCGCGTCTGCGTAGACTTTCGGGACCTCAACAAAGCTTGTCCGAAGGATGACTTTCCCGTACCGGTCACCGAGCTGATGATAGACAACACGTCCACTCACGAAGTCTTCTCCTTCATAGACAGCTCATCGGGGTACAATCAAATAAAGAAGCATCCCGAAGACCGAAAACATACCACTTTCCGGACCCCGCTAGGCATATTCTGCTACAAAGTGATGCCTTTCAGTCTGAAGAACGCCGACGCTACCTATCAGAGGGCCATGACGAAGATTTTCGATGACCTTATACATGAAGTCGTCGAATGCTATATCGACGACCTTGTGGTGAAAACCAAAACGCACGAGGAGCATTGGGAGCATCTAAAAATAGTGTTCCAATGTCTTCGGAAATACAACTTGAAGATGAACTCTCTGAAATGCGCATTCGGAGTTTCCTCGGCTAAATTCTTAGGATTCATCGTACGATATCGAGGCATCGAAATAGACCCGTTAAAGATCAAGGCGATCATGCAAATGCCCCCGCCAAGAACTCTCAAGCAACTGCGGCCTCTCCAAGGGAAGCTCGTGTATATTCGGCGGTTCATAGACAATCTTTCCGGCAAATGTCGTACCTACAGTCACTTGATGAAGAAGGGAACCCCGTTCGTTTGGGATCGCAAATGCCAAAACGCACTGGACGAGATCAAGCAATACCTGCAGAATCCGCCAGTACTGACCGCTCCGGTCAATCGAAAGCCCCTCATTCTGTACACAACCGCCCTTGAGGGTTATTTAGGCGTGCTATGGGCACAAGAAAACGACCAAGGGAAGGAGAGAGCCCTCTACTATTTGAGTCAAGTGCTCCTGGGGACAGAAAATAATTACTCCCCCATTGAAAAACACTGCCTGGCGTTGATCTTCACGATAACGAAGCTCAGGCATTATGCGTTGGCGCATGAGGTCTATCTTATATCAAAGGTGGATCCTCTCAAATATTTGATGTCAAGAGCTATACTAACAGGGCGGCTCACTAAATGGGCCCTACTCTTAATGGAATTCTTGATAACTTATCGACCTCTCAAGGCAGTGAAAGGACAGGCCATCGCCGACTTCCTCACCGAGCATCCTATACCTGCCAATTCACCCCTAAATTGCGAATTGCCAGACGAGCACGCATTTGACACAATCGACGGGAAGAAAGGAGAGAATAACACCCGGTGGGAACTCTACTTCGACGGGGCATCTTCCATGAAGAAGCGAAAGCACAGCTCCCCCATAATCAAGTCTGGGGTGGGCCTCATCTTCGTGACTCCACAATGAGGGATAATGCGCTTTTCCTTTTCCCTAATAGAGCCGAGGACAAACAATGAAGCTGAATATGAAGCTTTGATAGCAGGACTTGAGATCGCTGTCGACATGGGGATCGAAAACCTCCTCATATACGGATACTCCCAGTTGGTCGTTAGCCAAGTAAACGGCGATTATCAAACATGCAAACCAGAGTTGGTGAAGTACGGCGAGAGAGTGCAACAATTGAATGATTCAAATCCCTGCCTACGCCCTAGAAAGCATACCGCGTGCAGAAAATAGCAAGGCAGATGCGTTAGCTAAACTTACTATAGAACTGGCTGACGAAAACCTCGATGACATGAGGATCGTTGTGCAAAGTCGTTGGGTTCTCGCACTGGAAGAAATATCTCCAGAGTCATTTGAAGAAAAGGAAGCGACCAAGCAATCGACCCTACAGATAGAGGACCAGAAAAAGGTTAAGGATTGGAAAGAAGTCTTTATAGACTACTTCAAATCCCGTCGAACACCTGAAGATGCGTCCTCAAAACATCAGCTCATGAAACGAGCTCTATCCTTCGCTTTCGTCAATGACACTCTATATAAGAGATCATTTGATTCTCTATGACTAAGATGCATGGGACCTGAAGAAGCAAGGAGAGTCGTGTAAGAAACTCACGACGGACTCTGCGGTTCTCATCAAACCGGGCCGAAGATGAAGCTGAAGATCAAAAGGATGGGCTACTATTGGCCCACGATGATCCAAGACTGCCTCGAATACACGAAGCAGTGCCACTTGTGCCAGACTCATGAGGACTTCATCCACCAGCATCCAAATCCGCTATATCCATCGGTGGCTAGCTGGCCATTCGAAATGTGGGGAACTGACATAATCGGGCCCATTGGACCAGCATCGTCTAGAGGCCATCGGTTCATACTGGCGACAACTGATTACTTCTCCAAGTGGGCAGAAGCAGTATCACTAAGAGAAGTGAAGATGGAGAATATCCTCCATTTCTTCAAGACACACGTCATCTATCAGTTCGGCACTCCGCGACGAATTATCTCCGAAAACGGACCGGCCTACAGAAGACATAAAATCAGCCGCTTCGCACAGCAGCATAATATAGACTGGAGATACTTTCGGTCTATAATCCTCGAGCTAATGGTCTAGCTGAGGCTTTCAACAAGACCTTGACGAAGCTCATAAAGAAGACGGTGTCTCAAAATAGGAAGGACTGGCACGAGAGACTGCATGAAGCTCTCTGGGCATATCGAACCACATTCAAAACGGCCACAAATACAACATCGTACGCATTGGTATTCGGAACTGAAGCAGTACTCCCCTTAGAGATAGAGCTACCCTCCTTACGAGTGGAGGTTCATTATGAGCTAACGGACGAAGAGAATGTTCATTTTCGGCTTGAGGAACTTGATGCCCTCGACGAAACCCGGCTCATGGCGCAGCAAAACTTGGAGGCTTACAAAGAAAAGATGGCGCGCTCATATGAGAGATTGACCAGGCCGAGAACATTCCGCCAAGGCGAACTCATGCTAGTATTCAAGAGACCTATGATCCCCAATCGTGCCAAACGGGGGAAATTCGAGCCGAACTATGAAGGCCCGCACATTATAGACAAAGTCTACCAGGGTGGGGCTTAGTTGCTCATGGATATGCATGGCGAAAGACCCTTCAGGCCAATAAACGGCCGTTTCTTGAAGAAATACTATGCCTGACCGAGACGTCTATAAACTACTATGGACCGCAGCATCCCAAGACTGATGCAAAAAAAAAGCGGTACGTCCATAAGCGAGATGGGCAGGGATGAAAACCCAAAAGGGCTCCGTGAGTAAAAACAGCAGGGCTACCGGCGAGTTTGTGAAAACCCGAAAGGGCGCAATCTCGTCAAAAGACACTTGTAAGGTCCTCTCAACCCTGTAAAGAGAAAATATCTGCGTGAGATCCTTACGACTCATAAGGGAGCAACACACTTAGGAATGCTCACGATTCCTAAGGAGAAAATACACTTACGAGATCCTCACGGCTCGTAAGGAGAATTCCCCTTTGAGACCCTCACGGCTCATAGGATTCAAAAGCCTTAAACTACAGGGATCTGAACCTGTTCTTAAGCCATCATACACCCCAATTTTGCCCTACAAGTGTTTCAATATTGACCCTTGTATACAATCCACGGGCACGAATAAATATTTCCCTAACAAAGTCCCACCGGCGACTAGGGATATGCTCACACGGTGAACGACCCTTGTAAGTCCTCTCGACTTATAAGGAGAAAACACTCTTGTAAGATCCTTATGACTTATAAGAGAACATACACTTAAGAATCCTCACGATTTTTAAGGAGAAAACACACTTACGAGATCCTCACGACTCGTCGGGAGAAACACCTTTATGAGATACTTACGGCTCATGAAGTCAAAAGTCTTAGTCGACAGGATTCTAACCCTGTTTGCTAAACCATCTTTGTTTAAATCGACAAAGACAAATGATGATTCGCTCCCGGCAATATCTCAGTTGTAGCGATGCTGATGGTATCAAGTTCCAAGTCCTTTCGCGGCAAATGATGATTCGCTCCTGGTAATGTCCCAGTTGTAGCGATGTTGATGCCTATATCGGTATAAAGTTCCAAGTCCTTTCACAACAAATGATGATTCGCTCCTGGAAATATTCCAGTCACAGCGATACTGATACTAATATTGGTATCAGATATTGAGTTCCGTACAAAAAAATGCATGTAAAATAGCCGAAATGATGGGGCAACTTGCAACAAAATCAGCAAGTAAAATATATGCATACAAAAATAGCCGAAATGATTGGGCAACTCGCAATAAAAAGTAGCGAGTAAAAAGAAAAAATAGCCGAAATGATTGGGCACCGCGAGAAATAGCCGAAATGATTGGGCAATCGTGACTTTCGCGATACAAAAATCTGAAATGATAGAGTATCGCGGAAAGAAAACAAAAAAAATATGAAATGAAACTTTCGCCCTACAGGTGAGATCACATCGATCCCTGTATACAATCCAGGGGCACAAACCAAGAGGGAACCATATCATCCCACCAGGCTCCATCAGAAAGAGAGCCAAGTCTCGATGGCAACATCTGCATCTCAAGAGATCAACAACAGCGTTCCTCCTCATTCCAGCAGGATTCAGACGCGACAATCAACCTCGGAGCCATGGCAAAATCCCTAGTTCTAAATCTCGATGGTTCACAGACAACCTAGAGACCACCTCAACATTCGTCTCGTTACAGCAGACGCAACGTCAGCAAAGCGGAGCCATGGCAAAGTCCCTAGTTCCAAATCTTGACGGTTCACAGACAACTTAGAGACCACCTCGACATTCGTCTCGTTACAGCAGACACAACGTCAGCAAAGCGGAGCCATGAAAAAGTCGCTTGTTCCAAATCTCGACGGTTCACAGACAACCTAGAGACCACCTCGACATTCATCTCATTACAGCAGACGCAACGTCAGCAAATGACCCCATCGCGGAAATACGTCATCCAATAACCCCGTCGCGGAAATACGTCATCCAATGACCCCGTCGCAGAAATACGTCATCCAATGACCCCATTTCAGAAACACGTCAGCAGATGACCCCGTTCCGGAAATACGTCAGCAAATGACCCCGTCGCGGAAACACGTCAGCAGATGACCCCATCGCAGAAACATGTCAGCAGATGACCCCGTCTTGGAAATACGTGAGCAAATGACCCCGTCGCGGAAATACGTCATCCAATGACCCCGTCGCGGAAACACGTCAGCAAATGACCCCGTCGCGGAAACACGTCAGCAAATGACCCCGTCGCGGAAACACATCAGCAAATGACCCCGTCTCGGAAAACACATTAGCAAATGACCCCGTCTCGGAAACACGTCAGCAAATGACCCCGTCGCGGAAACACGTCATCCAATGACCCCATCGTGAAAATACGTCATCCAATGACCCCGTCTCGGAAACACGTCAGCAAATGACCCCGTTGCGGAAACACGTCAACAAATGACCCGGTCTCGGAAACACGTCAGCAAATGACCCCGTCTCGGAAACACGTCATCAAATGACCCCGTCGCGGAAACACGTCAGCAAATGACCCTGTCGCGGAAATACGTCATCCAATGACCCCGTCGCGGAAATACGTCAGCAAATGACCCTGTCGCGGAAATACGTCATCAACTGACCCCGTATGGCTAAAGTCAATCCTGACCCCGTATGGCTAAAGTTAATCCTGACCCCATATGGCTAAAGTCAATCCTGACCCCATATGGCCAAAGTCAATCCTGACCCCATATGGCCAAAGTCAACCCCTGACCCCGTGGAAAACGGCCAAAGTTAACCCTCGACCTTCCCCATCGAAGCAATGCTTTGACTTGGGAGCACGTCAGCTCATCAGCCACTTACAAGTCCTCTCGACTTGTAAGGAAGAAAATTCTCTTATGAGATCCTTACGACTCTCAAGAGAAAACGCACTTAGGAGTCCTCACGACTCTTAAGGAGAAAATGCACCTATGAGATCCTCACGATTTGTAGGGAGAAAAAATCTTTATGAGACTCTCATGGCTCATAAAATTGAAAAGTCTTAGGCGAAAGATCTGAATCTGTTTCCTAAACCATCCCTGTCCTACGAAGAGTTCAAGATTAACTATTATCTATCATCTATAGGCCAAATTTACTAAAATCACATGACAACAAAACAAAGAAAAGAAGGTGATAATACAAGATAGAAAAGAAATGTGTCCTTTATTCATGAATTTAATTGGATACAGGCTACATCATATGAAAATGAATGGAATAAAAAAAATGAAATGAATAAATGTTATTCATGAGTTACAAATGTACAATCAATACAAAGACAGCTACTGAGAAGGAAGAGTTTTCAGTAAATCAGCAAGCTGCTCGCGCACTCCTCTCAGCTCCTTTTCGCGATCAGCCACCGTGGCCAGCTCTGCTTCAACTTGGGCCCGTTGCTGCAGACAGGATGAAAGTTTCTCATCAATTTCCTGCTGAGCAGCCTCCTGACTCTGCGCAACCTGCTCACTAAGATCAAGCTTCTTCCTCAGCACCAGCCCGTCAGAGATACATCGTTGAAGGTTTTCAAAGATAGAGTTCAGCTGGGCAGCATTCGCTGTGACCTCAACACGCAGTTGGACAGATTCAGCGGAAGTCACCTCACGTTCCTTTCGCTTAAGGGTTGCCTCTCGTTCGAAATGGTGAAGGAATGGAACGCTCTGCACAACCCATGCAGCTCGCTGGGAGTTCGAAGCCAACACCTCCGGAGCAGGACATCTAAGCTTAAGCTCATGCAGGCATGCCTCAATCTTCCTGCAGTGATTAACCTAAGACTCAACGACGCGTTCGCTATGGAAGTCCACGAGCGTCGCCAGCATGGGATTAACCTCGGCAGCAAAATCTGCAGCAAATGCAGGGACCTCCGCGTTAAGCTCCTCGATATACTCACTTAACATGCGCAGGCTGGTCACAGCGCCCTTGGAAGATGGACGTCTGGAAAAGGGCCCTGCCGGCATTAAGATGCGAGACTCGAAGGGAGCTGTAGCCGGTACGATTGCTGCAAAACAAATCATAGTCAGATACTGGCTTAAGAGACAAAGAAGATGCAAGAGCAATGAAGGCTACTATACCTGCTACAGCAGGTGGCAAAGCTGGGAGTACTGGTGGCGCAGCAATTCTCTTGTCCCCTTCCTTCAATTTGTAGCGCTGTAATCAATTTAAAATTAACAACGGCAGGGTCACCCATTAAAGAAAAGAAAAGGCGTCGGTTAGAAAAGATACTCACCGGCACCAGCGGGCAGACTAACTTCCGACTGGAAGGAGAAGTGCAGGTTCAACACTTGATACAGATGATCGCAGAGAACTCCTACAAGATTGCGACGATGTATGGTTAGTACAAGGAAGATTACATCCACAATTTAAATTAGACAATCGCAAACCTATACCTTCCAGCATTTGAGAGGACACGAGAGAAGGCGAAGGGTCGGCGACCGTCAGAACAGCAACCGGTAACGCTTCTTCGGATGGCACGACCTCAATGCTCACTACACCTGCATTAAAAACAAAAGAAATGCCGCCGGAAGGAATTAAAAGGGATTGCGGAATAAAAAGGAAAACAATGACCCAAGATCTACCTGATGAGTCGCCCATCGAAACCGCGACAAGAGCATCACTAGGCGCAGCGACTGCTTCGCTCTCCTCCATTGGAATGGTTTCGCCGCCCGTGGCTTCATCCTCCGATTCTACGAGAGCCATTGTGACACTCGCAATGCCAGACGATGGCAGGGAACCGCAAGGGGAAAGAGTGGCAGTTGGGGCAGTCCCGGACTCCTGAGAAAGAGAGGCCACTTCGGGCTCGGTGATTGCCGTCATCTCACCTACCACCTCCTCACCGGGACTTGGCCCTGCAGGGTATGATATATGAGAATCTGAAGATCAAGCTCTAATAAAAGGACCCAGTGTTACGTTACCTTGGGATAGCCATTCAATTGCCTCCCGAGCCGTGCGTACCGCCTGTCTATGAGCGGTAGACGGGGCGGCTGGAGCACCCTCTGGAGAAATAGGGACAGGGGAAGCAGTGCTCAAGCCTGCACCTACAGCCAGGGCGGCATTGCGTTCTTTTGCTGCATGCCTCTTGCACTTCCTTTCAGCTTGAGCCATGAGAGCTGACCTCCTCAGGACTTCCGATAAAGGAATACCATCATCTGAACCAAGTTCTGCCTCCGGCGCCGTTACGACGTCCATCATCGGCTGCTTCTGCGAGACCCCTGGTGGCGACTTAGGGATAGCCGTGGCTGCAGTGGCCGGCGCTAACGATGCCGCTACGTCACCACTCGCGATTAGCACAGCACTTGGGATAATCTGAGTCGAGGTAGTCCCTGCAATAAGATGAAAAAGAAGAATTAGTTTACCCATAAAAAAGAGGAATGAAGGCACAGTGAGCCGAAATATACCGAGGCCCAAGGAAGCGCGAAGTCTTTCCTCCTCTTCGAAAGTCTTGAGGGAAGCTGCAAGAGCTTCTTCGGTGGAGATACCTATTGAAGAAGAAAGCGTCGGTTAAAGCATAATAATTAAAGTTGTTGCGAAAAGGTATGACCGAAGAATACCTGATTGTGCGATGGTGATTCATGCTGCCTCATCGTGAGCTAGTTGCTTTGAAACCGCGATGGCAGTCTCGAGATCGGTATCATCCGGCGCCATGAATAAGCCTTCATTGGTCCCGTATTCGCTCAAGCCCTCCCTGTAAGGAGCATGGGGCTCTTGGCTGAATACAACGTCCACAGAAAGTATAGACTTCTTTTTCTTCTGCGAACGAGTGCTGGCGGCCGATAACACAAGCTTGCGCTTGGCGGGCAGCTTTAGACGACGAGTCCCGATCTCAGTACTTACGCCAGACTCAGGAGACGCCATAACCACCACTTTCTACAGGCACGCGGGGTAGGGGCAGCTCAGACATAACACATAGTACCACAACAGCAGCAGCTTCCCTCAAGGGAGGATGGACAATGGTCCGTCGCTTCAGAGGAACGTTTGGATTACCCGCTGGGGAGGTGCCCTTACGAACAAGCAATAATCATTTTTCTTCTCTAATAACGGTGCCCATCGAATGCTGGTACCACGCTACATATACATTCAAGGCTTTTGGAATGCAATTCAGCTCACTTATAAAGAAATTAGAGCCGGTATTCAGCCGCATAAAATGGTGCAATGCGCTTCGGATACCCTCTTCAGTAGCAGCTGGCTCAACCAAGAAGGCCTCGAGTGGGACGCCCTGATTATAGCTTAATTGCTGGGCGAAGCAATGCGGGTTGTACCTCATGAACAACGCCGAATCATTCTGCCTAAACATGAGAAAGCCCGGCCTGATAGAGTATAAATGAAGAATCTCCCGAGCTTTCAAGATAGAGGCCCCGTCTTTAAAAATGTCCCATAATGGCTGTACCGTTTTTGTGGATTCTTTACCCATGGTTAAAACCTTATCGATAAAGGTTATGCCATCCCCAACTGTGCGCGGACGAAGGAGCAAACCCCTGGCTTCCCGCTGTGTCAGATTTACAATGGATGCGTCAACTAACCGCATGATCCGAGGGAAGTTATACTTGTCATAGAAGCAAAGCCTTTTGTAGGCACCGAAAACGCCAAGCACATGTGGCTCGATCCATGACATAAAATAATGCATCGAGAAGTTCACGTGCTGCACCCCTGGTTCAGAAGTGTTTGTCGCCAAGCTGAGGCCGTGATACAAATGGGCCAACCCAGCTGTTTCCCCCAATCAGACCAAAGCTCTGTTGGAAATTCAAAATTCAAATTTTAAGCAATGCTTCAATTCTCGGGCGCAACGCGCCACATGTCAGACGCTGATACGTCAGCACAGCGTCCAAGAAGGCGCGCCCAATCTGAGCAAAGCTCTATTAAAGGAAGCAACGCTTTATTTGCGCAAGCGCTGCGCCGCGCGACACGTGTCAGCGCAGATGCGCAAGCGCTGCGCCGCGCGACACGTGTCAGCGCAGATGCGCTAGCGCAGTTGCGCTGCGCTGTGCGCTGCGCGACACGTGTCACGCACTGGGGCATTTGCGCCAAACAGAATTAAAATTCTAAAGAAATCTTTTCTGTTCTTATTAAAACAAGAAAATTTTCTTCTGTAAAACAGAAGCCCATGGATTAAAGATCTAACGGTGGGGAAAATTCCCCAAATCACTCAGAGAAAAATCTCTTTAACAAATTTAATTAATTCATGGGCACTATAAAAAGGACCCTAGACCTCAATTCAAAGGCATCAAGACTTTTGAGAAAATCAAGAGCTTCAAACAGAGAGAATTCTGAGAAAAATTTCAAGAAAAAAAGGTAAATACCTTCGCAAAAGAGAAGAAATTTCTTCTAATAGATCATTGATCTAAAAACAAGATCAATGATCTTCGCAAAATAAATAGTGCTTTGCACTTTTATGAACCTTTGGTTCCTGAAATAAAAAGAAGAAAAAACTTGTTTTTTCTTTGATCTAATTTAGATCAAGGAAACGAATAGTGCTTTGCACTTCTTTCATGAACCATTGGTTCTTGAATCTAAAAGATTCCTAAATCATAGTGCTTTGCACTTGCAAACTGCGCTGTTGCGCTCTTGGGAGAGCGCCACGTGTCAGCAACTGAACTACTTGCGCTATGCGCTTTGAGATAGAGCTTTGCTCTCTGTAATTGGCGCAACTCACCAGAGTGCGTCACGTGTCAGCAGCGCAAGTGCAGCGCACTAGCGTAGCGCACTGCGCTTGCGCAACACGTGTCAACACTACAAGCGCTTACGCTCTCTGATTGGCGCAAAGTGCCTGAAAATGCAATGCATTTCCTGAAGGGCCAGGCCCAAATCAAAAAGACCAAGCATGCCTAATTAAATTGATGCTCTGCATCATTTATAAATGGGCAGAGCCCATACAAAATAATAAAAATGCTATGCATTATTTAAAGGGGCAGAGCCCAATTGAGAGGTCCAATGGACCAAAACAAATGCTCTGCATTACAATAAAAAGAGCAGAGCCCAGTCAAAATGGGCATAAATGGCCTGAAGTAATGCTATGCGTTATTCTAAAAAGGGGAAAGCCCAGACAAAGGCCAAATGCAAACAAAATGTGGACACTTTTAACTGGACTTAGCCCAATTTGGGCCGTAAGTCCTTAAACTAAATTGACTGAGCAAGATTGCTCTCTTAAATCAATTTACGACCAGTTCGAGGGTACATCTCCGAACTCCTCTGACACCCATCGTTGTAATCCTTCAACGACGTCAGAGAGGTGACGGATCCCGACGACTACACATCAACATGGACTGCGGGGTCCCTAAACTCGTGGACCGAAACGTCCTTAAACTAATAATGGACCGAAACGTCCTTAAACTAATATTGGACCGAAACGTCCTTAAACTATTGATGGACCACTACGTCCTTAAACTGGCGATGGACCGAAACGTCCTTAAACTAATAATGGACCACCACGTCCCTAAACTGGAATATGGACCACCACGTCCCTAAACTGGAGCAATAGAGCCTCCCCCAAATGCTCTTTTGCCGGATCTAAACGGTCCCGTTTAAGTTGATCTTAGCCCCAAATACGGCTAACGTATCCTTAAACATTTAAATGGACTATAAAACTTCAAATCGATTTTGGTTCGAGGGTACATTTCTGAACTCCTCTGACACCTATCGTTGTAATCCTTCAACGACGTCAGAGAGGTGATGAGTCCTGACTGCCATATATTAAACAGATCACCACGTTAAGTTGATCTTGGTCTCACACAGGACTAACGTATCCTTAACGAACGTTTAAGTTGATCTTAGCCTCAATACGGCTAACGTATCCTTAAACGAAAAACACCCAATCCAAATCTAAGTAAATACGGATTTGGACTAATCCACGTCCTACGGGCGACGGCATTACTCAGTCTCTGTATACAATCCACGGGCAACCACAAACAAAACAAACAACCACGACACGAAATGAAATTCTGGAGAAGGAGAAAGTTGTTACCGCGATGCGGTAGCGTAATTAACTGCAGGGGCTTGCGCCTGCAGGGAAGAGCGTCCCCACAATCAAAAACCTCTTAAGCGAGGGGGAATCTGACGAAGTCTGCTACATCGGCCGCATCCGTCTAAACCTCCGATACACGGTGCTATAAATCAACTTAGAATTTTCGGAGAGGTAAACGGATAAAACCATATAGCATCTGCCCCGAATCTCAGGCAAGACGTCCTCACGTCGTCGCCGCCATTCGTAGAGGAACGGATTCTGGCACGTCCGGTGGGACCTTTTTCTCTTTCCACTCCACACTTCGTGTGTCATCCTCGCGAACCAATCGCGGTTTGTTAAATGGTTGCCTTTGGATTTCAAGTTACTAAGATTTGTTCTTTTGCCTAGCGCAGAACTCAAGCATCAATGGCCTCTAACTGCACCAACTGCTTGAAGTGCCACTGCAATGGACGCTCCACCTCCCCCGGAGGTGTAGTATATGGGCCCCAAGCGGCTTCCTTCCTCGCTCTGCCAGTAGACCAGGTGACCCAGGCCACCACCGGACTGTTTTTCGGGACCATGATCCCTCCTACAAGCTTCTCTATGCCAATACCTGCACCGGAAGTGAACAAGAAGTCGGTCTTCGACTGGCTCACTGCTACGACGACCCCTGTCAGCGGGTCGCCCACTGCCAAACTAACAACCTCGGTTTTCGCCAGGCTGGATCAGAACTCTAAATTGGCTGTCCTGAGGAAGGCAATAACTGCTGCTCCAGAAGTCGTCAAGGCGGCTTCCCCTGTCAAAGAATCGGCCTTTTCAAGACTGACGATTCCTGCTACCGCCCTTGCTCGAGGATCCGTCTTCGACAGGTTGAATATCACCCCTCAAAAAACAACCTCAGTCTTTAAGAGGCTAACACCGGCGGTGCCTCATTCAGGCAGGGGGCAAAAAGAAGCAATCTCTATCTCCGAGCCAGTCCCAACGGCTCGTCGTGCTCGACGTTGCCATTGGCAACGAGTAAGGAAGGCAGGGGGCAACTCTCCCTCAGGGCTAACTCCACCGGCACCAGAGGTGGAAGTCAACGCTGCTGTTCCAACTAGGAACATCTTTGAACTACTGAGGAGGGTACGTAAGAACTCTCCAACCGCTACACTGAAAAGATCTCCTCCACCTGCGGAGAGAGTTCCGGAAACGAGGCAGGAGCAGCCCCCTCAACGGCTGTCCTAAAAAATATACAAGGTTTGGCGGAAGGTTCAAGACTCCGTAATTGACCCAGAGCATTCTCGTCGACAGAAAAAGGCGAAGGTGCAAGAAGAAAAAGACCGTCCGATCAAACAGGAAAGGAGGACAGTCACCAGGGTGCCCACTGCAGCGGCCCCCTCAACTTCAACGGCCCACAAAAGAAGAAGGCCGGAGAAAGTCCCTACACCTACAACAAATATCAGAGGGGATGCACCCAAACGCCCTAAGTCAGGGGGCATTGTAGTTCATATCGTATATGTGGCGTCTGGAAAAGAGGACAGTCGCATATCTACGGGTCATCGACCGTTACGCGATCAGTGACCAAGGCGCAAGAGCAGCAGCAGAAACTCCAAGAGATGATGAACGCTATGGTCGCACTTACAGGGCCAAAAGAAAACCCTGAAACGTCATCGGATGAACGCCAAGAGGAAGAAACCGACGCCGAATTCCTTCGTCGGATATTGGAGAAGAAGGAAAAAGAGGCTGCTGAACAAGCAGCCAACATACAGCGTATGGGCCTCCTCTTCCAAGACATGATAGGGATGATGATACAACAAGATCCTCCGGCTGAAGAGCCCCCGGTCGTCCTTGGAGACGATAGGGGAGAGACATCAAATCCTCCGCCAGCTCTCTCCACGGCTAAAGAAGATACAATCTCTAAAGCTGATTTGGACGAGTACATAGCCCAACAAATACGGGTTCATCATGCGACTGAAGCAGCTGGCCAGATCGTAAAAACGGGACTGCCATATCCAAGTTGGTACGACCAAATTAAGTACCCGCCAGGTTACACAATTCCCAAATTCCATGTCTACAAGGGGACGGGCAATCCTCACCAGCATGTTGCCCAGTTCAGGGCACTCTGCGGCAACACCGGCGGTGATGACAGGCTTTTGCTTCACCAGTTTGTTAGAAGTTTATCAGATACGGCGTTCGAGTGGTACTCTGAACTCCCGAACGACTCTATCAAGACCTTCACAGAGATGGAGCTGCTGTTTACTCAGCGTTTTGCAAGCGCCAGTGAACGCACCTCGATGACGGCACTGATTAACGCCAGGGTAAAACCAGGCGAGACGTGGGTTCAATATGTTATACGGTGGCGGAACTTGTGGTCGAAGTGAGAGCAGCGCATTGAAGAAGCTCCCGCGGTGGGTATGTTTGTGGGAACCCTTGATCCACAAGCAACCATCTCGCAATTTATGATTTTTTCAAGCCGACTACCTTCCAGGCCTTGATTGACAAGCTAGCACAGATGGATCAGATGGGCCATAAACCCCCTCTTCCATAGCCGGACTCCCGAAATGACAAAGGGAAGGGAAAAGCGATCGTTGTCGCTAATGCTCAACAACAACCGAGCGACTTGAAGCCGGTTACTCGTCAAAATAATATGCGTCCGTACGTGGCCCTTGAGGAGAGGCTAGGACGCTCTTACTCCTTTCCCCGCGATAAAACGAGGAGGTTATTCGAGCTGGTGCTACGCAACCGACTCATAAATCTGCCGGATCCAAAACGTCCGTTGCAACCAAGTAATGTCAATGAGCCCAACTACTGTCCTTATTATAGAGTACTGGGTCATCCGATCGAGGATTGTTACGTTTTCAAAAATTGGCTTGAAAACCAGTACCGACAGGGTAAATTCGCGTTATCTGACAAATGGAAGGTGAATCCCCCGCAGCCCCACACCTCTAAGGGGACAAATACGCCGGGGGCAACATGCTCCGTCGTTGAAGAAGCTCCTTGGGAAGTTGTATTATCAACCAAGACAAAGAGGATGCTGAACGACCTTCAGACATGCCCAGTGATCAAGTGGAAGAACCCGTTGGAACCGCAAGTCATTGAGGGGGTGTTGAAGCCGCGTCCGACTCCAAAGACCGATGGTGGCGGCTTAAGCACTCGCAACCGGCCGCCAAAATCTTCGAAAAAGAAGAAGAAGAAATCTAAGAAGCCCGTGAAGCCTGGCGACAAGCGCACGGACTTGCAAAAACAAATTGACGCGCTGGAGGAATACAACCAGAGGGCATGGACTCCCATTACATTCCAAGAGTTCCTCAATCATGTCTTTCAAGAGGAAGATGAGGGAGAAAGTTCATCTGATGAGTCTGAGGAACATGTGGCGAGCTGTCATGTGATTTCCCATTCATTCATAAACGAGGAGGAGACTTCTTGTACTGAAACGCTGGGGACAGATACCGAATCAAAAATTCCGGTGCCATCAGATGAGATAATTGACACATTCCTTAACGAAGCTCGGTTGAAAAGTAAAGCTGATCGAGAACGTGAGGCAATCATATTTGAAAGGGTCAAGAGCCAGCGACTTGATGAAAGAGCTGAGACGATCCCGCTGGAGCAAAATACCTCCATTACTGACAAAAGCCAATTCAAGATGAGGAAAAGGTTTGCTAAGGCCATATCAATGGGAATGAAGCTACCATCCTCCAAAGGAAGAATTACTGGTGAAATAGAAATACACCCCTTCTATTGCTTATATCATCAGAAGGTTTCACACCCCACTCAAGAGTGCAAAGCTTTCGATAGATGGTGGTAAGAATATGTTGCTCATCGACAACACTTTAAGCGAGCGAAACGCAAAACTCGTCGGGAGCAAAGAAATACGACCGAAGGGCTTAAAAGAACTGCTAGCGATTGTTGCATGGTTAACACCGGTGGATCACAAGTGCCTATATTCGGGAGTGATTCTGATGAAGAGCTAGAACTTGCCCCTCTCTTTAAAGAGTCCGCTTCGACAAAAGAAGAAGAACCGAAGGTTTGCGAAAATATCCGGCTACGTAATCGCACGCTTCCCGAAAAGAACCTCAGACCCTCGAACAGAAAAGATAAAGAGAAAGAAAAGGCCCCTGAAGATATCGTCTTAGATGACCAAGTGGTGGAAGAGCTAGCTGCCAAAGACCCGCCAAAGAAGAATAAGGTGGATTACAACGTCTTAGCACATCTGAGGAAGCTGCCCTCACAGCTCAGCATTCTTGACGCCCTTTTGCTATCAAAAGAGGCGAGAGATTCGTTGATTAAGGCACTCCAAGATCCAGAACAATTCCAAGCATGCCTGGCCGAGAAAAAGATGAAGGATGAATTGGAGAAAGTGCATACGGCCGATATCACTTTCAGCGACAAGGACCTTATCCTTGGGACGTGCGAACACAATCGCCCCCTCTATGTCTCAGGATACTGCCACGATATTAAGATAGGCAAAATCCTGATCGACAATGGATCCTCCGTTAATCTCCTCAATGTGCGGGTGTTAAAAGAAATCTGCATAAGCGTCCAGCACCTTGCTCGGGATAAGATCACCATCTCCGGGTTCGACTCCCAATCGTCAAAGACTCTTGGATCTGTGATACTGACGCTATGCTTTGGGCTGCTCGTCATGGACATTAAATTCCACGTCATAGATGCTAAGACATGCTACAACGCTTTGCTCGGCCGACCATGGTTACACGAGTACAACATCATCCCTTCTACACAACATCAGTGTATGAAGTATTTTAAGGATGGTTTCGAGTATATCGTGACGGGAGAACTGAACCCGTTCTCTGTGAACGAGGTCCGCAAATATGAAGATGCCAAATACTTCTTACCGGATTTCGAAGACACGGAGAAGTGTCACAAGCCAGAGAACAAAGCTAACGCCACCATCCCTGTCTTCGGCAGTGATACCGAGGAGGAAGAGGAGATAGTTTGTTCGGGTCCGCCCCAACACAACAAGCCAGGACCGTCCACTCTTACGTTGGTCTTTGGTAGCGACTCAGAAGATGAGATCCATACTGTATTCTCTGCTCGACCTTCAATACGAACGTCCGCTGACGAAGGGCAAAGTCTACAAGTCGCCATAATGCCGCTTAAACACCTTAAAGAACTGGATGCACTTAATATTTACAATGTAGAAGAGCTGCTAACGTTCTATATCCCTCCTAGGAGAGAAAGCGAGAAAGCAATTCTGTTCTACCGCTCTGAGAAACCAAGGTGGAAAAAGAAATATGGCATGGCGCGGATCCTACGCTCGACAGGTTTCAGCCTATCCGTCTTCCCAGATATTATACGGAAGGTTTGAAAAAGCTGCTAAAACGCCAGGGGATATTCTTCAAGCAGACCGTTCGAAAAACCAAGTTCTATGACAAAGTCTGGAACGTTCCCGGGACTCAACGCAAACTGCCTAATGGGAAAATGGAAACAAAAGGACTTGGATATATCCGGTCAAAGAAACGAGAGCTACTAAACAGCTGCTATGTCATGTATGACTTCGATGAAGAAGCGGATGCTCAATGGGAGGACGCTAATCCTGAGACAGTGAAAGTTCCAGATGCAAGAGAGTCCAGTCCGTCGTTCGAAGAACAAATGGACAAGCTTATAAGGGAAGCAGGTCAAAAAGTCCGGGACGACCATAACCGCGAAATGGCCATCTACGAGAAAGTCAGAACGCAACGCCTCCTTCAACAGGCCGTGAAAGATGAAAATGCCGCTCCTTGTCAACCCGTTATAAAGAAGGCTCGGCGCAAAGCAGAAATAAGTCGAAAGGCCAAAAAGGCACTCAACAGCAACAAAGCAGGGCTAAGAAGCCACGCAAACGGGAGTCGAGCGTTATTGATCTATCCCTCATGAAGAAAATGAGTCGAGCATACTCTTTTCCTCGGGATAAGACGAAGAGAATACTTGACCTTACTCTAAAACATCAAATGCTTACACTGCCGGAGTCTAAACACCCCGAACAAGCGGGCAAAGTCTCACACCCGAACTATTGCTCTTACCATCGAGTAATAGGGCGTCCTCTTGAAGATTGCTTCACTTTCAAGAATTGGGTTGAAGATCAGTATCAGCTTGGCAAATTCACTCTGTCTGACAGCTGGAGGGTAGCGCCGCCACAGAAGCACAAGCCCAAGGCCACGAAAGAAGAACCGGTTCCACATTGGGATTGGAAGCGAATTCGCACCTGTCACATGATTACAATATTAAAAGAAGAGCCCGAGGACATAGATGAGCTCCCTTGGTGCTTCGAAAACAATGACAATGAGGTAATCTCAGAATTTCCACCGGCTCCAAAAGAACTGGAAGATGGCATACATACTACTGCAGATAACCTCAAGAAGATTGAGTTGGGATCGGCAGACAATCCGCGACCGACATTCATCAGCGAGCTGCTATCTGAAGAAAGGGTGGCTGCGTTAAAGGACGTGCTTCTACAGCATAGAGATTGCTTCATGTGGAACTATTCTGAAATGCCGGGACTAGATTCAGAAATTGCTGTACACAGATTGGCGATATCCCCGGACATCAAGCCAGTCAAACAAGCGCCGAGGAGAATGCGGCTCGAGCTTGAGATGAGCTTCAATGCCGAGGTCAAGAAGCTGATCGACTCTGGCTTCATCCAGGAATTTCAATACCCTGAATGGATCGCCAACATCGTCCCGGTGATGAAGAAAAATGGGACAGTGCGCATATGCGTAGACTTCCGGGATCTTAATAAAGCTTGCCCGAAGGATGATTTTCCAGTGCCAGTCACCGAACTGATGATAGACAATACGTCAACTCATGAGGTTTTCTCCTTCATGGACGGCTCATCAGGTTATAATCAGATAAAAATGCATCCCGAAGACCAGAAGCACACAGCCTTCAGGACCCCTTTGGGAATATTCTGTTATAAAGTGATGCCCTTTGGATTAAAGAACGCCGGTGCCACTTACCAAAGGGCCATGACGAAGATCTTCGATGACCTTATACATGAAATCGTCGAGTGCTATATCAACGACCTCGTGGTTAAGAGCAAATCATACGAAGAACATCTCGAGCATCTAAAGACTGTATTTCAACGCCTTCGACAATACAACTTGAAGATGAACCCTCTCAAGTGTGCATTCGGAGTTTCCTCGGGCAAATTCCTGGGATTCATCGTCCGACGCCGGGGTATCGAAATAGATCCGTCCAAGATCAAGGCGATCATGGAAATGCCTCCGCCAAGGACACTCAAACAGTTGCGATCTCTCTAAGGAAAGCTCGCATATATTCGGCGATTTATAGCCAACCTCTCTGGCAAGTGTCGCCCTTACAGTCACCTGATGAAGAAGGGAACTCCATTCGTCTGGGATCAAAAATGCCAGGGCGCGCTGGACGAAATTAAACAGTACCTGCAGAACCCGCCAGTGTTGGCTGCTCCGGTTAAGGGAAAACCTCTCATTCTTTATACAACCGCCCTCGAAGGTTCCTTAGACGCATTATGGGCGCAAGAGAATGACCAAGGGAAAGAAAGAGCTCTCTATTACTTGAGTCGAGTTCTTCTGGGGGCAGAAAGCAACTACTCTCCCATTGAAAAACACTGCCTAGCGTGATCTTCGCGATAACAAAGCTCAGGCACTATGCATTGGCGCATGAGGTCCGTCTCATTTTGAAAGTGGACCCTCTTAAATATTTAATGTCAAAGGCCATATGATGGGTGACGACCTGCTAAATGGTCACTGCTCTTGATGGAGTTCTCGATAACCTATCAGCCTCTCAAGGCAGTGAAAGGCCAGGCCATCGCCGACTTCCTCGCTGAGCATCCGATACCCGCCGATTCTCCTCTGAATTGTGATCTTCCAGACGAACATGCGTTTGATGCGATCGGCGGTAATGATACCCAATGGGAGCTTTATTTCAATGGAGCATCTTCATGAAAAGGCGCAAACAAGGTACCCCTATAATCAAATCGGGGGTAGGCCTCATCTTCATGACTCCACAAGGAGGGATAATGCGCTTCGCTTTCTCCTTAACAGAGCGGAGGACAAATAACGAAGCCGAATACGAAGCTTTGATAGCATGCCTTGAGATCGCCATTGACATGGGAATTGGAGACCTCCTCATATACGGGGATTCTCAGCTGGTCGTTAGTCAAGTAAACGGCGACTACCAAACGTGCAAGCCAGAACTGGTAAAGTACGGCGAAAAAGTGCAACAACTGTTGACCCAAATTCCTTCCTATACTTTGGAGAACATACCGCACGCGGAAAACAGCAAGGCAGATGCGTTGGCCAAACTTGCTAAAGAACTGGCTGACGAGAACCTCGATGACGTTAGAATCGTGGTGCAAAGCCGTCGGGTGCTTGCCCCAGCAGAAATATCTCCGGAATCATCCGAAGAAAAAGGAGCGAGCGAGCAGACGACCCTGCAAGTAAAAGATTGGGAAAATACCGAGGATTGGAGAGAAGTCTTCATAGATTACTTCAAGTCCCACCGAATGCCTGAAGAAGCGCCCACAAGACACCAGCTCATGAAACGAGCTCTGTCTTTCGCCTTCGTCAACGATACTCTGTACAAGAGGTCATTTGATTCTCTGTGGCTGAGATGCTTAGGACCTGACGAAGCAAGAAGGGTCGTCCAGGAAGTTCATGACAGACTCTGCGGTTCTCACCAAGCGGGCCCAAAGATGAAGTTGAAGATCAAACGGATGGGCTACTACTGGCCCACGATGATTCAAGATTGCCTCGAATATGCGAAGCAATGTCACTCATGCCAAATCCATGGGGACTTCATCCACCGACATCCAAATCCATTACATCCAACGGTGGCTAGCTGGCCGTTCGAAATGTGGAGAACTGACATAGTCGGCCCCATCGAACCAGCATCGTCGATGGGACATCGTTTCATCCTGGCGACAACTGACTACTTCTCCAAGTGGGCGAAAGCAGTACCACTGAGGGAAGTGAAGACGGAGAATATCCTCCATTTCTTCAAGACGCCTGTCATATATCGATTTGGAACTCCGCGATGGATCATCTCCGATAACGGGCCAGCCTACAGAAGTCACAAGATCAGCCGCTTCGCGCAACAGCATAACATAGACTGGAGATATTCCTCGGTTTATAATCCGCGAGCCAACGGTCTTGCCGAGGCCTTCAATAAGACCTTGACGAAAATCATAAAGAAAACGGTGTCCCGAAATAAGAAAGACTGGCACGAGAGACTGCAAGAGGCTCTTTGGGCGTATCGAACTACGTTCAAGACGGCCACAAACACAACGCCGTACGCGTTGGTATTTGGGACGGAAGCAGTACTCCCCCTCGAGATAGAGTTACCCTCTCTACGAGTGGCAGTCCACTACGAGCTGACGGACAAAGAAAATGCTCACCTTCGGCTTGAGGAGCTTGACGCCCTTGAAGAAACACGGCTCATAGCGCAACAAAATCTGGAAGCTTATAAAGCAAAGATGATGCGCTCATATGAAAGATTGACCCGACCGAGGACATTCCGCCAAGGCTAACTCGTGCTAGTGGTCAAAAGGCCTATGATCCCCAATCGCGCCAAGAGGGGAAAATTCGAGCCAAACTATGAAGGCCCGTACATCATAGATAAGGTCTACCAGGGTGGGGCCTATCTACTCATGGACATGCACGGTGAAAGGCCTTTCAGGCCAATAAACGGTCGCGTCCTAAAGAAATATTATGCTTAATGAGCTAACAAGCGGACCGAAACGTCCTTAAACTAATGACGGACCGAAACGTCCTTAAACTAATAACGGACCGAAACGTCCTTAAAACTAATACCGCAGCATCCGTAAGCTGACAAGATAAAAAAAATATGAAAAATATAATAAAAAAAAACGGTATGCCCATAAGTAAAAAGGGCACGGATGAAAACCCGAAAGGGCTCCGTGAGTAAAAACAGCAGGGCTACCGGCGAGTGTTCGTGAAAACCCGAAAGGGCGCGACCTCGTTAAAAGACACTTACAGGGTTCTCTCGACCTTGTAAGGAGAAACCACCCGCGTGAGATCCTTACGACTCACAAGGGAGCAACACACTTAGGGATCCTTACGATTCCTAAGGAGAAAATACACTTACGAGATCCTCACGACTCGTAAGGAGAACTCTCTTATGGGACCCTCACGGCTCATAAGATTTGAAAGTCTTAAGTTACAGAGACCTAAACCTGTGCTTAAGCAATCCCCACAACTTCCGATATTGCCCTACAAGTGGCTCAATACTGACCCTTGTATACAATCCACGGGCGCGAATAAACATTTCCCTAACTAAGTCCCATCCGAGACTGGGGATATGTTCGCATGGTGAACAACCCTTGTAAATCCTCTCGATTTATGAGGAGAAAACCCTCCTGTAAGATCCTTACGACCTATAGAAGAACAAAACACTTAGGAATCCTCACGATCCCTAAGGAGAAAATACACCTACAAGATCCTCACGACTTGTAGGAAGAAATACCTTTGTGAGACCCTTACGACTCATGAAGTCAAAAGCCTTAGCCGACAGGACCTTAACCCTGGTCGCTAAGCCACCTTTGTTCGACATCGACAGAGGCAGATGATGATTCGCTCCTGGTAATATCCCAGTTGTAGCGGTGCTGATGCCGAAATCGGTGTCTAATTCCAGGTTTACGGCGAAAAGCCAGTAGGCCGCACATGCATACGAAATAGCCGAAATGATGGGGCAACTTACAGTAAAAAGCAGCGAGTAAAAACGTATGCATACAAAATAGCCGAAATGATTGGGCAACTCGCAATAAAAAGCAGCGAGTAAAAATGAAATAAACAGCCGAAATGATTGGGCAACTCGCAATAAAAAGCAGCGAGTAAAAATGAAATAAACAGCCGAAATGATTGGGCAACTCGCAATAAAAAGCAGCAAGTAAAAACAAAATAAACAGCCGAAATGATTGGGCACCGCAAAAAATAGCTGAAATGATTGGGCAATCGCGACTTTCGCGATATAAAAGCTGAAATGATAGAGCATCGCGGAAATAAAACAAAAAAAATGATGATAAAACTTTGGCCCTACAGTTAAGATCACATCGATCCCTGTATACAATCCAAGGGCGTAAACAAACAAGAGGGAACCATACTTTCCCAACAGGCTCCGCCAGAAAACGAAGCCAGATCTCGACGATTCATCTCAACTCCGAAGAAACCAATGTCTTCGGCAAATACCTCAACTCATGGATATAAACACTCCTTGACGAGGGCCTCCTGATCCGCGTCGACTCGCAGAGCAACCAGTGCCTCCGTGGGAAATTCTCGACTCATTTCAAACCCCAAGGAAACAAATAATCCTTGACACTAGGGAAACAAATAATCCCTAGCAAACACCTCAACTCACGGATACAGACACTCCTTGATGAGAGCCTCCTGATCCGTGTCGACTCGCAGAGCAACCAGTGCCTCCGTGGGAAATTCTCGACTCGTTTCAAACCCCAAGGAAACAAATAATCCTTGGCGCTAGGAAAACAAATAATCCCTAGCAAACACCTCAACTCACGGATACAAACACTCGTTGATGAGAGCCTCCTGATCCGCGTCGACTCACAGAGCAACCAATGCCTCTGTGGGAAATTCTCGACTCGTTTCAAACACCAAGGAAACAAATAATCCTTGGCGCTAGGGAAACAAATAATCCCTAGCAAACTCCTCAACTCAAGGAAACAAACACTCCTTGACGAGAGCCTCCTGATTCGCGTCGACTCGCAGAGCAACCAGTGCCTCCGTGGGAAATTTTCGATCCGTTTCAACACCAAGAAAACAAATAATCCTTGGTGCTAGGGAAACAAATAATCCCTAGCAAATTCCTCAACTCAGGGAAACAAACAATCCTTGACGAGAGCCTCCTGATTCGCGTCGGCTCGCAGAGAAACCAGCATCTCCGCGGGAAAATTCCCGATTCATCTCAAATTGCAAGATGAAGCCTCAGGCAGCAGGAATTAAAAAGCTTGCTTCCTGAACAATGGGACCCTGCAAGTCGATCTAAAACGGTCTCTTGCATACTATTCATGGGTCTCACTCTCCAAAGTCGAGTTTCGACAAGGAGGGAAACAACCGCTTACGGGTCCTCTCGACTTGTAAGAGGGAAAAATTCTCTTATAGGATCCTTACGACTTATAAGAGAAAACCACACTTAGGAGTCCTCAGGATTCCTAAGGAGAAAAACCCACCTACGAGATCCCCTCGATCCGTAGGGAAAAAAAAATCTCTACGAGACCCTCACGGCTCATAGAGTTGAAAAGTCTTAGGCAGCAGATCTGAACCTGCGGCCTAAGCCATCGCCATTTCTTGACGTAGTCAGGATACTCGCTCTAATCATCCGTCAACCATGTTTACTAAGGTGGCATGCTGATAATAAAAGAAAGAAAAAGCAAAGAAATAGCACAAGACATTACAAAAAAAAATGTGTATCTTTTATTCGTAAACTTGATTGAGTACATGATACATTGTGCTAAAGAATAAAAAAATATATATATACATTTTTTATTTACAAGTACAAACGATACAAAGAGGGATAACTACTGAGGAGGAAGTGTCTTTAACAAATCTGCAAGCCGCTCTCGCACTTCCTTCAGCGCCTCCTCCTGAGTGGCTGCCGCAGCCACCTCCGCTTATACCTGGGCTCGCTGCTGCAAGAAGGATGAAAGTTGCTCCTCCGCCGCCTTCTGGGCTGCTTCCTGGCTGGGTGCATCTCGCTCGACAACGTCAAGCTATTGCCTCAATGATAACCCTTCGGAAAGACATTGCAGAAGGCCCTCAAAGACAACCTTCAGCCGTGCAGCATTGGCCTCCACCCGGGCATGCAGTCGGGCAGACTTGCTCGAAGTCTCACCGCGCTCCTTACACCTTGAAATTACTTCTTGTTCGAGATGGCGGAAGTAAGAAGCGCTCTGCTCAATCCATACTGCTTTTTGATTGCTGGCGGCCAAGGTCTCGGGAGCGGGACGCAGCGACTCCAACTGATGCAGGCGAGCCTCGATCTCCCTGCAATGGTTAACCCAAGATGCGATGATACCCTCGTCATGAAAGTTCACGAGTATCACCAGCATCGGGTTAACCGCCGTAGCGAAGTCTGCGGCAGATGTAGGAGTTTCAACGTCGAGTTCCTCAACGTAGTCACTCAACATGCGCAGACTATTCGCGGCGCCTTTCGAAGACGGACGTCTCAGATAAGGACCGGCCGGCATTGAAATGCGAGGCTCGAAGGGCGCCGAGACCGGGACAACAGCTGAGAAGAAACTGGATGTAATCAGATAACAGTACAAAAAAATAAAAAGGGGGAGTTATCGATGTGATAGTCACCGTACCAGCTGCGACAGGGGGCAAGGCCGGAAGGACCAGTGGCGTAGCCGATCTTTTATCCCCTCTTTCAATCTGTAGCACTGCAGTCGAGATGAGAAAAAAGGTTTAGAAGTAATTCCATCAATCAAAAAGGAGGTTATCAATGGAAATCATACTCACCAACGCCACCAGAGGAAGAAGCGAGTTCGGATAGGAAGGAGAAGTGTGGAAGCAACATCTGATAAAGATGGTCAAAAAGCACTCCTGAAAGACATAACAGTATGACTTTAGTACACAAATTATACGTCTGAAAAGTGAGATTAATAAGTTGCAAACCCATACCTTCCAACATCTTCGACGGTATGAGAGAGGGTTGAGAGGTGACCACCGCCAAAGCAGTCGTCGAAGGCGCTCCCTCGAGCAGTGGGGCATCGGCGCTGGCTGCACCTGCGGTACGAAAAAAGGTGAACTTGTCAGAAAGGATTGTGAGGTAAAGAAAGACAGCAACCTGGGATTTACCTGATGAGCTACCGGCTGAAACGGAGGTGACTCCCTCCTCTATTGACATGAGGCCACCACCCGTGGCCTCATCACCCGACTCGATGGGGATCGTCGTCGTGCTCGCGCGGCCAGGAGACGGCGGAAGATCGTAGACGGGGAGGGCAATGATCGGAGCATTGCCGGACTCTTGAGAGAGAGCGGCTGACTCTTCCCCAAGAGTCGTGCCCATCTTACCCGCTACTTCCTCGGGCTCCGTGATCTCCATCGGCTTATCCGCCGCCGCCACAAGGTCGCCGGCCTCAAGCGCCTCGTCCGCCACCACCCTGGGCTCGGTTGTAATGATCATTTCATCTGCCGCCACTTCAGGCTCGGCATCAATAACCTTCTCGGCTACAGACCCTCCAACCTCCATCTCAGGCTCCGAAGCCTCAGCGACGTTGCCCACCGTCGGCTCAGGTTCGGCAGGCGCCGCCTCCTCTGTTTCCTTGGGTTCAACGGTCTCCGCCTCCCCCTCGGTCGGACTTGGCCCTGCAAGATAAAGTATATAAGAACCGACAGCTTTATGAGTTTTATAATGAAATTCTGAAAGAAGTGTTACCTGAGGTAGACTTATCGTTAGCCTCTCTATTGGCGCGGATCGCCTGTCTATGAGCGGTAGACAGAGCGACCGGGGACTCTTCTGACGGAGTGTCGGCACGAGGGATGGTGCTTGGGCCCGCTCCCATAGCCAAGGCAGTCCTGCATGCTTTTGCTTCGCGTCTCGACCGCTTCCGTTCCTCCCGGGCTGTCACGACGGACCTCCTTGATGCTTCCTTCAACAAAGCGTTGCCGTCCTCATTTAAAGATGCCTCCAGAGCCTTTAAAGCGTCTCTCATCGGCTCTTCAAGACGAACCTCCTACAGTAACCCTGAGGAAGCAGGAACATCGGCAGCTGGCAGAACATCTGCATCACTTGGCGGGAGCGGCATTGAGGTTCCTGTGATAAAAAGGGAAAGTTAGATCAACCATAACACAAGGGAAATGAAAACTTGATGAACCGAAACTTACTGAGGCCTAAAGACGCTCTAAGACGTTCCTCCTCTTGGAAGGTCTTGAGTGAAGCGGCAATGGCTTCTTCATCAGTGATTCCTGTTGGAAGAAAGGAAAGAAAAACGTTAGTCAAAGGCAATGAGGAGGATATGTTGCGATAAAAAAAATGCGACTAGTAGTCACCTGATTGCGCAAGCTTAGCTAGCCATGCGTCACGCCTTGCCAACCACGCTGAAGTTTCGAGAGCGGCCTCCAAGTCCGTATCATCCGGTGGTGGCATGACTAATCCTTCGTTAGTCCCGTATTCACTCAGGCCCTTGGCATAGGGAGCGTGGGGTTCCTGGCCGAATGCGACGTCCGCAGCGAAGAGCGACTTCTTTTTCTTTTGCCCTCCGACCCTAGGTGCACGTGGGATCGACTTCCGCTTAGCAGCCACCTTGGGACGGCGGGTCCCGATGTCCGCACCCACGCCAGACTCCGGCAAGGATACAACCACTGTCTCCACTGGAGCACAGGGTACGGGAGGTGCATCTGTGATATCAGGGAGCGGCAATCCGCGTGGAGGACTTTGCGAACGCGGTGGCTCGGTTCTAACATCTTTTAGAGGAGCAACTACTGGAGTCCTAGGAACCAAAGGAGCGTTGCGGTCGGTACCTGGAGGCACACCCTTACGATCGACCAGCAATCGCCTTTCCTCCTTTATAACGGCTCCTGTTGCATGATTGTACCAGTCTTTGTACACATTGAGGAGTCGCGGAGCGCAAGCCGGCGCACTGATAAAAAAATGAGAGCATGTATTCAGGCGCATGAAATGATGCAGCGCGTTCTCCATCCCTTCTTTAGTAGCAGCGGGTTCCAGCAAGAAGGCTTCCAAGGGGACCCCTTGATCGTAGCCTAATTGTTGGGCAAAACGATGCGGGTTGTACCTCATAAAAATTGCCACACCGTTCTGCCTAAAAACTAGGAAGCCCGGTCTAATGGAATATAAGTGAAGGGTCTCCCGGGCAGTCAAAACTGAGGCTCCATCCTTAAAGACATCTTGTAATGGCCGCATCGCAGTGGTAGACGCCTTTCCAATGGTCAATACCTTATCGACAAAGGACATCCCGGCTCCAATGGTATGAGGGCGAAGGAGTAAACCCCTGGCGTTCCGCGGTGATGGGGTTACAATTGATGCTCCGATCAGCTGTATAATGTGAGGAAAACCGCACTTGTCAAAGAACGAGAGCCTTTTATGCATGCCGAAGACACCCGCCGTGTGTAGCTCGAGCCACGATGCAAAGTAATGCATCGGGAAGACCACGTGCAGTACCCCGGGCTCATTAGCATCCGCTGCTCGACTGAGGCCATGATATAAGTGTGCCAAGCCGGCGATCCCCACAGCCACCTTTACCCCGATGGCCATCCGGTGGGCTGGGTAAAAGACAGAGGGCCGCATACGATGAGAGTACATTGGGATCGCAAACCGACTCAGCCACAATCCGAGAAATCCTAAGAAAAATGCCTCCTCGTCCATCCCGGGGGCCACAATTTCTGCAAAAGACATAGTCGGGAAGTCCGGAAGAAAAAAACCCTTTTGGTCTATCTCCTTCGCCGGCAGGTTATCCAAACCTAGACCGAAAGGGTCATCCAGGGTAGCAAACTTGGCAGCTTCTGATGAGAGAACGCTTGGGCGAAGGAACCGAGCGATGAAATCCTCAAAATTAACTCCCCGACTCCCATGTTCGATAAAAAGAGACTCATAGATGTTCAACACTTTAATCAAGCTTGGGAATTGGTGTTGAACGGCATTCTCCGGTGTGAGCCCCCTTACCACCGGCCTAGCGCCAAAGACGTACTCGTCTGTCGGGAGCAACTCCTCATAGTTTTCCCCTAAAACCGGTAAACCGGATACCTCTGTAAACTCTTCCAAAGAGATTGACACTTCCCGATCCATGGCGAGGAAAGTGTGGATAGGAATGTTCCACTGCTCCAAGAAGGCCTTGAACCACCAGGTCGGGAGCATGGGATATTGGAACAGAGAGACGTACACAGCGGTGTACAATCCTAACTTTATCAACTGCGACTTCTTCGTCGACAGGATGTACCGGGCCCATGGCAGATGGCCAATCGGGTGGCGGGGGATCAGACCAATGTTATATGATTGCCCCCAGGGTCTCGCCTCGCCCTGACAGATACGGCGTCCTAGGATATCCAAGACCATAGGACGCTGGACCGGGATGGCATCTATAGTCAGATGAAGAAAACCCTTCGATGTCCAATCCACCATCTCCACGGCATACTGCACCGAGGGTGGGGTAGCATAGTGAATCGCCGTGATGGGTTCTGACGGCACCGCGCATGTGAAGCTCTGTCGGCCCATGATGATCTGATTATACCACGACCCCCAAAGGTGGAGACTCTTGTATTCTGGGTCGTATTCCTTAATCATGGCCATGACCTCACGGTCCAAGGGCGTTTCAGGAAAACCTTCCTCCGAGCGGACGAACGGGAACAAGGTATCGAGAGACATGGTCGCTGCAAAGGAACAAGAAATAGCCGTTAGTGTTGTAATTCCAACGCTTGGCGTTTTAAAAAAAAATGCGTTAATTAATTAATTAAATTAAAATTAAAATTAATTAATTACACCACACAGCAGTGCGGCGGGTAGAAGACTGAAAGGGGGACCCACAAAATCTGGATGACAATACGTCAGTTAATAAGACAACCTCATTATTGGATGAGATTGTCAGTTGGTCCCCAGGAAAACATTCCCAATAATAATAATAATAATAAAAACCCTAGAGACAAGGAGAAAATCTTCTCTTTCAGAGCAAAGCTCTGTCACAGAGTGACACTTGTCAAACTCTGGTCTCAGGGAAATGAGATTCCTTAAAAGAGCCTAACTCTGTGGTGATGATAAAAAAAATTATTTAAAACTCCTGAAGAAATTAAAACATTTTGAAGACTCTTAGAAATTCTTCATTTTTAGATCAAAAAGATCTATTTTTGGATGCATGAGCAAAGCTCTGCTCATGGGTTAAAACCCATGAACAAGATCTCTGTAGATCTATGGATTCATGAGAGCAAAGCTTTGTTAGTGAAACTCCAGTGGGGATATCTTTAGATCAAAAGATCTGTGAGAGCAAAGCTCTTTGGTTAAGATTAATTTAAATTAATTTGATTTAAATTAATTTTTACCTAAAGTTTCTAACTTTGGAAATGAGCAAAGCTCTGAAGTTCTAAGCAAGAGCAAAGCTCTGGAATCAAAAATCTTGAAATGGTGAGATTTTTTCTAAGGGCCAGAGGTCCTATTTATAAGGCGCTTGCGCCCCTTCAGCTCACCCCTTGATCCAACGGTCAGGAGCTTGCCACCGCTGCACTCACGTGCGCGCTACGTGAGCGCAACGGTGGGGGGGCATTTGTTTCCCCCAATCAGAGCAAAACTCTGTTGGAAATTCAAAATTCAAATTTTAAGCAACGCTTCAATTCTCGGGCGCAACGCGCCACATGTCAGACGCTGATATATCAGCACAGCGCCCAAGAAGGCACGCCCAATCAGAGCAAAGCTCTATTAAAGGAAGCAACGCTTCATTTGCGCAAGCGCTGCGCGCCGCGCGACACGTGTCGGCGCAGATGCGCAAGCGCTGTGCGCCGCGCGACACGTGTCAGCGCAGATGCGCTAGCGCAGTTTCGCTGCGCTTTGCGCGGCGCGACACGTGTCAGCGCAGATGCGCTGCGCTGTGCGCTGCGCGACACGTGTCACGCACTGGGGCATTTGCGCCAAACAGAATTAAAATTCGAAAGAAATCTTTTCTGTTCTTGTTAAAACAAGAAGATTTTCTTCTGTAAAATAGAAGCGTTTGGATCAAAGATCCAACGGTGGGGAAAATTCCCCAAATCACTCAGAGAAAGATCTCTTTAACAAATTTAACTAATTCATGGGCACTATAAAAAGGTCCCTAGACCTCAATTCAAAGGAATCAAGACTTTTGAGAAAATCAAGAGCTTCAAACAGAGAGAATTCTGAGAAAAATTTCAAGAAAAAAAGGTAAATACCTTCGCAAAAGAGAAGAAATTTCTTCTAATAGATCATTGATCTAAAAACAAGATCAATGATCTTCACATAATAAATAGTGCTTTGCACTTTTATAAACCTTTGGTTTCTGAAATAAAAGGAAGAAAAAACTTGTTTTTTCTTTGATCTAATTTAGATCAAGGAAACGAATAGTGCTTTGCACTTCTTTCATGAACCATTGGTTCTTGAATCTAAAAGATTCCTAAATCATAGTGCTTTGCACTTGCAAACTGCGTTGTTGCGCTCTTGGGAGAGCGCCACGTGTCAGCATCTGAACTACTTGCGCTATACGCTTTGAGATAGAGCTTTGCTCTCTGTAATTGGCGCAACTCACCAGAGTGCGTCACGTCTCAGCAGTGCAAATGCAGCGCACTGCGCTTGCGCGACACGTGTCAACACTACAAGCGCTTGCGCTCTCTGATTGGCGCAAAGTGCCTGAAAATGCAATGCATTTCCTGAAGGGCCAGGCCCAAATCAAAAGGACCAAGCATGCCTAATTAAATTGATGCTCTGCATCATTTATAAATGGGCAGAGCCCATACAAAATAATAAAAATGCTATGCATTATTTAAAGGGGCAGAGCCCAATTGAGAGGTCCAATGGACCAAAACAAATGCTCTGCATTACAATAAAAAGAGCAGAGCCCAGTCAAAATGGGCATAAATGGCCTGAAGTAATGCTATGCGTTATTCTAAAAAGGGGAAAGCCCAGACAAAGGCCAAATGCAAACAAAATGTGGACACTTTTAACCGGACTTAGCCCAATTTTGGTCGTAAGTCCTTAAACTAAATTGACTGAGCAAGATTGCTCTCTTAAATCAATTTACGACCGGTTCGAGGGTACATCTCCGAACTCCTCTGACACCCATCGTTGTAATCCTTCAACGACGTCAGAGAGGTGACGGGTCCCGACGACCACACATCAACATGGACTGCGGGGTCCCTAAACTCGTGGACCGAAATGTCCTTAAACTAATAATGGACCGAAACGTCCTTAAACTAATATTGGACCGAAACGTCCTTAAACTAATGATGGACCACTACGTCCTTAAACTGGCGATGGACCGAAACGTCCTTATACTAATAATGGACCACCACGTCCCTAAACTGGAATATGGACCACCACGTCCCTAAACTGGAGCAATAGAGCCCCCCCAAATGCTCTTTTGCCGGATCTAAACGGTCCCGTTTAAGTTGATCTTAGCCCCAAATACGGCTAACGTATCCTTAAACATTTAAATGGACTATAAAACTTCAAATCGATTTTGGTTCGAGGGTACATCTCTGAACTCCTCTGACACCTATCGTTGTAATCTTTCAACGACGTCAGAGAGGTGATGAGTCCTGACGGCCATATATTAAACAGATCACCACGTTAAGTTGATCTTGGTCTCACACAGGACTAACGTATCCTTAACGAACGTTTAAGTTGATCTTAGCCTCAATACGGCTAACGTATCCTTAAACGAAAAACACCCAATCCAAATCTAAGTAAATACGGATTTGGACTAATCCACGTCCTACGGGCGACGGCATTACTCAGTCTCCGTATACAATCCACGGGCAACCACAAACAAAACAAACACCCACGACACGAAATGAAATTCTGGAGAAGGAGAAAGTTGTTACCGCGGTGCGGTAGCATAATTAACTGCAGGGGCTTGCGCCTGCAGGGAAGAGCGTCCCCACAATCAAAAACCTCTTAAGCGAGGGGGAATCTGACGAAGTCTGCTACATCGGCCGCATCCATCTAAACCTCCGATACACGGTGCTATAAATCAACTTAGCATCTTCGGAGAGGTAGACGGATAAAACCATATAGCATCTGCCCCGAATCTCAGGCAAGACGTCCTCACGTCGTCGCCACCATTCGGAGGGGAACGGATTCTGGCACGCCCGGTGGGACCTTTTCCTCTTTCCACTTCACACTTCGTGTGTCATCCTCGCGAACCAATCGCGGTTTGTTAAATGGTTGCCTTTGGATTTCAAGTTACTAAATTTGGTCTTTTGCCTGGCGCAGAACTCAAGCATCAATAGCCTCTAACTGCACCAACTGCTTGAAGTGCCACTGCAATGGACGCTCCACCTCCCCCGGAGGTGTAGCATATGGGCCCCAAGCGGCTTCCTTCCTCGCTCTGCCAGTAGACCAGGTGACCCAGGTCACCACCGGACTGTTTTTCGGGACCATGATCCCTCCTACAAGCTTCTCTATGCCAATACCTGCACCAGAAGTGAACAAGAAGTCGGTCTTCGACCGGCTCACTCTACGACGACCCCTGTCAGCGGGTCGCCCACTGCCAAACCAACAGCCTCGGTTTTCGCCAGGCTGGATCAGAACTCTAAATTGGCTGTCCCGAGGAAGGCAATAACTGCTGCTCCAGAAGTCGTCAAGGCGGCTTCCCCTGTCAAAGAATCAGTCTTTTCAAGACTGACGATTCCTGCTCCCGCCCTTGCTCGAGGATCCGTCTTCGACAGGTTGAATATCACCCCTCAAAAAACAACCTCAGTCTTTAAGAGGCTAACACCGGCGGCGCCTCATTCAGGCAGGGGGAAAAAAGAAGCAATCTCTATTTTCGAGCCAGTCCCAACGGCTAGTCGTGCTCGACGTCGCCATTGGCAACGAGTAAGGAAGGCAGGGGGCAACTCCCCCTCAGGGCTAACTCCACCGGCTCCAGTGGTGGAAGTCAACGCTGCTGTTCCAACTAGGAACATCTTTGAACTACTGAGGAGGGTACGTAAGAACTCTCCAACCACAACACTGAAAAGATCTCCTCCACCTGCGGAGAGAGTTCCGGAAACGAGGCAGGAGCAGCCCCCTCAACGGCTGTCCTAAAAAATATACAAGGTTTGGCGGAGGGTTCAAGACTCCGTAATTGACCCAGAGCATTCTTGTCGACAGAAAAAGGCGAAGGTGCAAGAAGAAAAAGACCGTCCGATCAAACAGGAAAGGAGGACAGTCACCAGGGTGCCCACTGCAGCGGCCCCCTCAACTTCAACGGCCCACAAAAGAAGAAGGCCGGAGAAAGTCCCTACACCTACAACAAATATCAGAGGGGATGTACCCAAACGCCCTAAGTCAGGGGGCATTGTAGTTCATATCGTATATGTGGCGTCTGGAAAAGAGGACAGTCGCATATCTACGGGTCATCGACCGTTACGCGATCAGTGACCAAGGCGCAAGAGCAGTAGCAGAAGCTCCAAGAGATGATGAACGCTATGGCCGCACTTACAGGGCCAAAAGAAAACCCTGAAACGTCATCGGATGAACGCCAAGAGGAAGAAACCGACGCCGAATTCCTTCGTCGGATATTGGAGAAGAAGGACAAAGAGGCTGCTGAACAAGCAGCCAACATACAGCGTATGGGCCTCCTCTTCCAAGACATGATAGGGATGATGATACAACAAGATCCTCCGGCTGAAGAGCCCCCGATCGTCCTTGGAGACGATAGGGGAGAGACATCAAATCCCCCGCCAGCTCTCTCCACGGCTAAAGAAGATACAATCTCTAAAGCTGATTTGGACGAGTACATAGGCCAACAAATACGGGTTCATCATGCGACTGAAGCAGCTGGCCAGATCGTAAAAACGGGACTGCCATATCCAAGTTGGTACGACCAAATCAAGTACCCGCCAGGTTACACAATTCCCAAATTCCATGTCTACAAGGGGACGGGCAATCCTCACCAGCATGTTGCCCAGTTCAGGGCACTCTGCGGCAACACCGGCGGTGATGACAAGATTTTGCTTCGCCAGTTTGTTAGAAGTTTATCAGATACGGCGTTCGAGTGGTACTCTGAACTCCCGAACGACTCTATCAAGACCTTCACAGAGATGGAGCTGCTGTTTACTCAGCGTTTTGCAAGCGCCAGTGAACGCACCCCGATGACGGCACTGATTAACGCCAGGGTAAAACCAGGCGAGACGTGGGTTCAATATGTTATACGGTGGCGGAACTTGTGGTCGAAGTGCGAGCAGCGCATTGAAGAAGCTCCCGCGGTGGGTATGTTTGTGGGAACCCTTGATCCACAAGCAACCATCTCGCAATTTATGATGTTTTTCAAGCCGACTACCTTCCAGGCCTTGATTGACAAGCTAGCACAGATGGATCAGATGGGCCATAAACCCCCTCTTCCAAAGCCGGACTCCCGAAATGACAAAGGGAAGGGAAAAGCGATTGTTGTCGCTAATGCTCAACAACAACCGAGCGACTTGAAGCCGGTTACTCGTCAAAATAATATGCGTCCGTACGTGGCCCTTGAGGAGAGGCTAGGACGCTCTTACTCCTTTCCCCGCGATAAAACGAGGAGGTTATTCGAGCTGGTGCTACGCAACCGACTCATAAATCTGCCGGATCCAAAACGTCCGTTGCAACCAAGTTATGTCAATGAGCCCAACTACTGTTCTTATCATAGAGTACTGGGTCATCCGATCGAGGATTGTTACGTTTTCAAAAATTGGCTTGAAAACCAGTACCGACAGGGTAAATTTGCGTTATCTGACAAATGGAAGGTGAATCCCCCGCAGCCCCATACCTCTAAGGGGACAAATACGCCGGGGGCAACATGCTCCGTCGTTGAAGAAGCTCCTTGGGAAGTTGTATTATCAACCAAGACAAAGAGGATGCTGAACGACCTTCAGACATGCCCAGTGATCAAGTGGAAGAACCCGTTGGAACCGCAAGTCATTGAGGGGGTGTTGAAGCCGCGTCCGACTCCAAAAACAGATGGTGGTAGCTCAAGCACTCGCAACCGGCCGCCAAAATCTTCGAAAAAGAAGAAGAAGAAATCTAAGAAGCCCGTGAAGCCTGGCGACAAGCGCACGGACTTGCAAAAACAAATTGACGCGCTGGAGAAATACAACCAGAGGGCATGGACTCCCATTACATTCCAAGAGTTCCTCAATCATGTATTTCAAGAGGAATGAGGGAGAAAGTTCATCTGATGAGTCTGAGGAACATGTGGCGAGCTGTCATGTGATTTCCCATTCGTTCATAAACGAGGAGGAGACTTCTTGTACTGAAACGCTGGGGACAGATACCGAATCAAAAATTCTGGTGCCATCAGATGAGATAATTGACACATTCCTTAACGAAGCTCGGTTGAAAAGTAAAGCTGATCGAGAACGTGAGGCAGTCATATTTGAAAGGGCCAAGAGCCAGCGACTTGATGAAAGAGCTGAGACGATCCCGCTGGAGCAAAATACCTCCATTACTGGCAAAAGCCAATTCAAGATGAGGAAAAAGTTTGCTAAGGCCATATCAATGGGCATGAAGCTACCATCCTCCGAAGGTAGAATTACTGGTGAAATAGAAATACACCCCTTCTATTGCTTATATCATCAGAAGGTTTCACACCCCACTCAAGAGTGCAAAGCTTTCGATAGATGGTGGTAAGGATATGTTGCTCATCGACAACACTTTAAGCGAGAGAAACGCAAAACTTGTCGGGAGCAAAGAAATACGACCGAAGGGCTTAAAAGAACTGCTGGCGATTGTTGCATGGTTAACACCGGTGGATCACAAGTGCCTACATTCGGGAGTGATTCTGATGAAGAGCTAGAACTTGCCCCTCTCTTTAAAGAGTCCGCTTCGACAAAAGAAGAAGAACCGAAGGTTTGCGAAAATATCCGGCTACGTAATCGCACGCTTCCCGAAAAGAACCTCAGACCCTCGAACAGAAAAGATAAAGGGAAAGAAAAGGCCCCTGAAGATATCGTCTTAGATGACCAAGTGGTGGAAGATCTAGCTGCCAAAGACCCGCCAAAGAAGAATAAGGTGGATTACAACGTCTTAGCACATCTGAGGAAGCTGCCCTCACAGCTCAGCATTCTTGACGCTCTTTTGTTATCAAAAGAGGCGAGAGATTCGTTGATTAAGGCACTCCAAGATCCAGAACAATTCCAAGCATGCCTGGCCGAGGAAAAGATGAAGGATGAATTGGAGGAAGTGCACACGGCCGATGTCACTTTCGGCGACAAGGACCTTCTCCTTGGGACGTGCGAACACAATCGCCCCCTCTATGTCTCAGGATACTGCCACGATATTAAGATAGGCAAAATCCTGATCGACAATGGATCCTCCGTTAATCTCCTCAATGTGCGGGTGTTAAAAGAAATCTGCATGAGCGTCCAGCACCTTGCTCGGGATAAGATCACCATCTCCGGGTTCGACTCCCAATCGTCAAAGACTCTTGGATCTGTGATACTGACGCTACGCTTTGGGCTGCTCGTCACGGACATTAAATTCCACGTCATAGATGCTAAGACATGCTACAACGCTTTGCTCGGCCGACCATGGTTACACGAGTACAACATCATCCCTTCTACACAACATCAGTGTATGAAGTATTTTAAGGATGGTTTCGAGTATACCGTGACGGGAGAACTGAACCCGTTCTCTGTGAACGAGGTCCGCAAATATGAAGATGCCACATACTTCTTACCGGATTTCGAAGACACGGAGAAGTGTCACAAGCCAGAGAACAAAGCTAACGCCACCATCCCTGTCTTCGGCAGTGATACCGAGGAGGAAGAGGAGATAGTTTGTTCGGGTCCGCCCCAACACAACAAGCCAGAACCGTCCACTCTTACGTTGGTCTTTGGTAGCGACTCGGAAGATGAGATCCATACTGTATTCTCTGCTCGACCTTCAATACGAACGTCCGCTGACGAAGGGCAAAGTCTACAAGTCGCCATAGTGCCACTTAAACACCATAAAGAACTGGATGCACTTAATATTTACAATGTAGAAGAGCTGCAAACGTTCCCCATAATCCTTTTCTAGGTGAGATTTAGGGGAAATCTTTCTTTGTCTAGGATTTTTCCATAAACTGGTGATTTTTAATCACCCTTGGATCTTTAATCCAACGGTCCCCATAATCCTTTTCCATTTGGAAAGATTTAGAAGCTTTTAGAATTTTAATTCTATTTCGAAATATTTTAGAGAAATTTAGAATTTTAATTCTATTAAACTGTAAGGCTTTCAAAGCCTGTCACGTGCTGGCACGTGACCCTTGGTCACGTGTGAGCACGTGACCTCCAAATTGGTTCCTTTAACAGCCGCTTGTTTATGTTGTTGTTTTAACCATCACGTGTCAACACGTGACCATTGGTCACGTGTGAGCACGTGATACCTCATTGAGGTATTTCCTTCAGCCGTTTGTTATTTCATTTCTGTTTCGATTGTCACGTGTTAACACGTGACCATTGGTCACGTGTGAGCACGTGATACCTCATTGAGATAATTCTTGATTTTTAATCAGGGAACAGTGCATAGCATATAACTTTTGATCCGGGATGAATTATGAGGCCCATAATATATCAAATCGAAGGGTTTTTCGAGATGCTTCCAATATCATTAGAATTTAGATGTTTATCTTTCGGGAGTTTATCAAAATACAGGCCGGAAGATACTGGTTCGCATTTCCTTAAGCGTATCGCTGCCGTTTGATACCTTGGACTCTTTTGCGCAGAAATTTTTGGCGGGAATAAATGCCCCCCACTACTTTGCCCACGTAAGTATATACGTGGGTGAAGTAGTGCAGAGTAATGCATAGCGTATGACCAGTTTCGGGTTGGTATATAATTTTCAGAATCTTGATCTGAGAAGATAAGGAGCGGACACAAGCATCGTCATTTATCATTGACTCAAATCTCGACTCTTAAGAGATATAGTTCTAAACCCTTAACTCCATGAGCTGCACCCTTCTATGTCTTTATATCTTACTCTGGCGTGAAGTAGTTTATATGCTCATGAGTAGCTTTTCCATTTTAGTGGCATGTAACTTTGGCAAGTGTGACTCATAGATGGTTCATCTTAACCTCTTTGTAGGGTAGTGATGGCTTAGGCGACAGGGTTAGGAACTGCCACCTAAGACTTTTCAACTTTATAAGCCGTGAGGGTCTCATAAAGACTTTTCTCCCTACGAGTCGTGAGGATCCCATAGGTGTATTTTCTCCCTAGGAGTCATGAGGACTTCTAAGTGTGTATTTTCTCTTGAGAGTCGTAAGGATCTCACAAGAGAATTTTTCCCGCTTACAAGTCGAGAGGACTCGTAAGTGGTTGTTTCCCTCCTTGTCGAGATTCGACTTTGGAGAGTGAGGTCCGTGAATAGTATGCAAGAGTCCATTTTGGACCAACTTGCAGGGCCCCAGTGCTTAGGAAACAGGTTTTTATCTCCATTGCCTAAGGCTTTATCTCACGAGTCGAGACGAATCGAGAAGTTCTCGCAAAGACATCAATTTCCTCACGAGTCGAAACGGATCGAGCAGATCTCGCAAGAATATCCTAACGTCACAGTTAACCTCTGCTCTTTATGACAGAAGTCCGTTAGGGTCTGTGGTACTTAGGGTTTTGGCCGTCGTACCGTCGCATCAGCTGATATATTTCTCGATAGGCAATCATGCTGTTCGAGTAGTCTTGCGACTGTCGTGTCTCTGATCCCTTCGGGGGCTGGATAAGACGTCTTCAAGCAATCTTCTTAGGCAGTTTGACCGTCGGAAGAGCAAGCGTTAGGAATTTTCCCATGCCGCTTTTTACTTGAGGTTAGGCTTATTTTGAAGAGCCCCGATGAGTCATAACCACTCCGCGCTGGTGTGGGATGATCTCCGATAGTCTTTCAGGCTTTATATGACTTGCCGTTAAGACCCTGAAGCTAGGAATTTGGCCTTTGCTTCGTTTGCCGGCATCGCGTCTGCTGTATCGAGACGAATGTCACGGTTGTCTTTAGGTTGCATGTGAACCGTCGAGGTTTGGAACTAGGGATTTTGCCATGGCTCCGTTTGTTTGAGTGTCACGTTGTTCAGTTGATAAAACTGCACATTTGTATTACATTTTTCCTACCATTTTCATATTACAAAAGGACTTTATTATGATATATTAAACATATGAGGGTTTATATGTCAAAACAACAATTTTCCATATGTTAATATATTTTAATTATCATTTGGTAGAAAAATGTATGCAAATAAATCTAGTGACCAAATCCTAGTAGAAATAAGCCTACTAAATATTATTTGAGATTATTGTGCAGAATTTTCCAAGTTGTTATACAGGATTTAACAAACAAATCAATTTGTTGAAGAAATCTTGCTAAATTAAGAAGCAAACTTGGAGACCAAGTCTGGAAGCAACCGAGAGAAGATTTCTGAAATATGAAGATGCCAAGGATTGCCACATGTCACCAGATAAAAGCCCAAAAAAAATAATCAATTGATCACATCCCTTGAGCGCGGATCCGCGGCCAAACACACCCTTGGGCCGCGGATCCGCCGCAATAATGAGGAGTTGTTATGCAAGATTTTCTGGTGTGAATCCAAACTATATTTTACCAACTTCTCAACAATAAGATTCTGGGTTTGCACTATAAAAAGGCATCGAGAGCCTCTTGGAAAAACCATCAAGCCGAAGAGATCACGAAGTCCAAGACGGCTCACGCATCCAGGCTGATCATCAACGGTTCATCTACCTCCTTAGAAGAGATCGAGAAGCAAACTAGTATTTGTAATCATTTTCTAAGGGAACAAAGTGTATTGATTCTGTTGATTAATAAAGGTAGCTCTTTTTCTTATTCTATTTCTTCGTAGTTTAATTATGCAATTTCTTTCCATCTCTTTTTCTCCCAACATGCGCGAGTAATTCTCCGCTTGTTAGGGTTCGTAGGATTAGGGTAGGCTAATGAATGATGAAAATAACTAAATCCTTTTTAAGTCCTGTAAAGTTTAGGAACTTTATCAAAAGAATCATTAACATCCTAATCGGGCGCGCTAGTAATTCTTTGCTTGTTCCGACCACGATTAGAGATTAGATTAATGATTGTTTTGGTAAAGGCTAGATATGAACGGAGTTCCGTGTCGAGATAAGGGTTAAGAGTGGGATTTCTTTTCCCTCCAGAAACCCTAATCTACACGCATCACCGTCGTTCTAGTTCTAAATCTATTAATGGATAAAAAGGGTAACTTTTAATTAATCGTTCATAACTACTAAATCATAACGAACCCTACAAGCCCTCTTATTATATTATCTACATCCCTAAAATAATCTAGATCTATATTTTACATTCTTGTTTAACGTAGATCTAGAAACTATTCAACAAATTCTTTCTTCCTCCTCTCTTTCTCAACACATCTAAAGTAAAAGTAAAAGGTTCCACGTTTCCCAGAGGACGACCCGTACTCATCTCGGTCTAGCTACACGCGACACCGTTCTGATTGCGGTTAACTACATACATACCCCTTTTCGTACCAATCACACGTCTGAACCCTGCTGGAGGAAGAACGCTGGAATGACATTTCATCTGCTGTATCGAGATGATCGTCGAGGTGGGGACCACTCCGCACTGGTGCGAGATGATCTCCGATTGTCTTTCAGGCTTTATATGACTTGTCGTCAAGATCCTGAAGCTAGGAATTTGGCCTTTTGCTTCATTTGCTTTGTCACGTCCGAATCCCGTTGGAGGAAGAACGCTGGGGTGACATCACGTCTACTGTATCGAGACGAACGTCAAGATGGTGACCACTCCGCACTGGTGTGAGACGATCTTCGGTTGTCCTTCAGGATTTATATGACTTGCCGTTAAGACCTTGAAGCTAGGAATTTGGCCTATGCTTCATTTGCTTTGGCGTGTCCGAATCCTGTTGGATGAAGGATGCCGTAGTGACATCTCGTCTGCTGTATCGAGACGAACGTCGAGGTGGTGACCACTCCGTGCTAGTGCAAGATGATCTCCGATTGTCTTTCAGGCTTTATATGAGTTGCCGTCAAGACCCTGAAGCTAGGAATTTGGCCTTTTGCTTCATTTGCTTTGGCGCGTCCGAATCCTGCTGGGGGAAGAACGCTGGGGTGACATTTCATCTGCTGTATCGAGACGATCGTCGAGGTGGTGACCACTCCGCACTGGTGCGAGATAATCTCCGATTGTCTTTCAGGCTTTATATGACTTGCCGTTAAGACCCTAAAACTAGGAATTTGGCATTTTGCTTCATTTACTTTGTCGCGTCCGAATCCTGTTGGAGGAAGAACGCTGGGGTGACATCACGTCTGTTGTATCGAGATGAACGTCAAGATGGTGACCACTCCGCACTGGTGCAAGATGATCTCCGATCGTCTTTCAGGCTTTATATGACTTGTCGTTAAGACCCCGAAGCTAGGAATTTGGCCTTTGCTTCGTTTGCTTTGGTGTGTCCGAATCCTGTCGAAGGAAGGACACTGTTGTTAACATTGCGTCTGCTGTATCGAGACGAATGCTGAGGTGGAGTTGGGATTTTGCTGTCACTCTGCTTTACTGACCATGGGGTCTTTTGTTGATGTTGCATCTACATCCTGCTGGACTACGAAAGAATGTCGTTGTTGACATTGCATCTGCTGTAACGAGACGAATGCTGAGGTGGAGTTGGGATTTTGCCGTCACTCCGCATTGTTTCGATCATGGGGTCTCTTGTTGACGTTGCATCTGCATCCTGCTGGACTGCGAAGGAACGCCGTTGTTGATATTGCGTCTGCTGTAACGAGACGAATGCTGAGGTGGAATTAGGATTTTTCCATCACTCCGCATTGTTTCGACCATGGGGTCTTTTGTTGACGTTGCATCTGCATCCTGCTGGACTGCGAAGGAACGCCGTTGTTGACATTGCATCTGCTGTAACGAGACGAATGCTGAGGTGGAGTCGGGATTTTGCCGTCACTCCGCATTGTTTCGACCATGGGGTCTTTTGTTAACGTTACATCTACATTCTGCTGGACTGCGAAGAAATGCCATTGTTGACATCTCGTCTGCTGTATCGAGACGAATGCTGAGGTGGAGCTGGGATTTTGCCGTCGCTCTGCTTTATTTCGACCACGAGGTCTTTTGTTGATGTTGCTTCTGCATCCTGTTGGACTATGAAGGAATACCATTGTTGACATCTCGTCTGTTGTATCGAGACGAATGCTGAAGTGGAGCTGGGATTTTGCCGTCGCTCCGCTTTGTTTCGACCGTGAGGTCTTTTGTTGACATTGCATCTGCATCCTGCTGGACTGCGAAGGAACGCCATTGTTGACATCTCGTCTGCTGTATCGAGACGAATGCTGAGATGGAACTGGGATTTTGCCATGGCTCCATTTGATGGTGTAACATCTGTGTCCTGCTGGAATGAGGAGGCACACCGTTGTTGGTCTCCAGGCTGTAGATGTGGCCATTGAGATTTGGAACAAGAGACTTTGCCATGGCTCCGTTTCGTTGCGACTCTGAGGTCGGTTGTTGACGTCACGTCTGCATCTGGTTGGAGTGAGGAGAAACGTCGTTGGTGATCTATAAGTTGTCGATATCGACGTCGAGACCCTGAGGCTAGGGATCTTTCTTTGCTTCGTTTATTGACATTGTGTCTGCAATATTGCGACAAATGTCGAGATTGCCTCTAGGTTGTATGTGAACCGTCGAGATTTGGCTTCGCTTTCTGATGGAGCCTGTTGGGAAGGTATGGTTCCCTCTTTGTTTGTGCCCCTGGATTGTATACAGGGATCGATGTGATCTCACCTGTAGGGCAAAAAGTTTCATTTTTTCATCATTTTTTTATTCTTTCCGCGATACTCTATCATTTCAGCTTTTTATATCGCAAAAATCACGATTGCCCAATCATTTCGGCTATTTTTCGCTGTGCCCAATCATTTCGGCTATTTTTCTTTTTACTCGCTGCTTTTTATTGCGAGTTGCCCAATCATTTCGGCTGTTTTTTTATTTTACTCGCTGCTTTTTATTGCGAGTTGCCCAATCATTTCGACTGTTTTTGTATGCATACATTTTTACTTGCTGATTTCGTTGCAAGTTGCCCCATCATTTCGGCTATTTCATATGCATTTTTGGCTCGCTGATTTTTTTATCGCGAGTGTGGAACTTGGAATCTGATGCCAATCTTAGCATCAGCATCGCTACGACTGGAATATTGGCAGGAGCGAATCATCATTTGCCATGAAAGGGCTTGGAATTTGATACCGGTTTAGGCATCAGCATCGCTATAACTGGGGTATTGCCAGGAGCGAATCATCATTTGCCTCTGTCGATGTTGAACAAAGGTTGCTTAGCGAACAGGGTTAGGATCCCGTCGACTAAGGCTTTTGACTTCATGAGCCGTAAGGGTCTCACAATGGTATTCTTCCCTACAAGTCCTGAGGATCTCGTAGGTGTGTTTTCTCCTTAGGGATCATGAGGATTCCTAAGTGTATATTCCCCTGTAAGTCGTAAGGATCTTACAAAAGGGTTTTGTCCTTATAAGTCGAGAGGACTTACAAGGGTTGTTCACCGTATGGACATATCCCCAGTCACAGGTGGGACTTGGTTAGGGAAATGTTTATTCGCGTCCGTGGATTGTATACAAGGGTCAGTATTGAGCCGCTTGTAGGGCACTATCGAAGATTGTGAGGGTTGCTTAAGAACAGGTTCAGGTCTCTGTAACTTAAGACTTTCAAATCTTATGAGCCGTGAGGGTCCCATAAGAGAGTTCTCCTTACGAGTCGTGAGGATCTCGCAAGTGTAATTTCTCCTTAGGAATCATGAGGATCCCTAAGTGTGTTGATCCCTTGTGAGTCGTAAGGATCTCACGCGGGTGGTTTCTCATTACAAGGTCGAGAGGACCCTATAAGTGTCTTTTAACGAGGTTGCGCCCTTTCGGGTTTTCACAAACACTCACCGGTAGCCCTGCTGTTTTTACTCACGGAGCCCTTTCAGGTTTTCATCCGTGCCCACTTTGCTTATGGACATACCGTTCTTTTTATTTTTTTATTTTTATTTTTTATTTTTATTCTTTTTATTTTTTATTTTTTATTTTTTTTTAATGAGGTCGCGCCCTTTCGGGTTTTCACGAACACTCGCCGGTAGCCCTGCTGTTTTTACTCACGGAGCCCTTTCGGGTTTTCATCCGTGTCCATTTTGCTTGTGGACGTACCGTTTTTTTTTAATTTTTTTTATTACCACGTCAGCCTGAAGATGCTGCGGGTTGGGAGTAGTTTAACGACGTTTCGGTCATTTGCAAGTTTTAGGATATTGCGGTCCGTCGTTAGTTTAAGGACGTTTCGGTCCATATCCGGTTTTAGGACGTAGTGGTCCGCTTTTAGTTTAACGACGTTTCGGTCTGTTATACAGTTTTAGGACGTAGTGGTCCGTTGGGCTTTCTCTATGAATGAGCATGATGCCCCCGTCGTGTCCATATTTTTCGGAGCATGTGGTTGTGGCGGGCTCACCTTCCAGTTTTCGGACAGCGCGAACTTGCCCTGTTGGTACTGGTCTTCAGCCCAGTTTTTGAAGACGTAGCAGTTATCGATCGGATGGCCCAATACTTGGTGGTAAGGGCAGTAATTAGAATTGTTGGCATTATTCAGTTGCAGCTGGTGTTTCGGCTCCGGTAGAGTGATAAGCCTGTTGCGCACTGCTGGTTCGAACAGCCTCCATGTTTCATCCCGGGGAAATGAGTAAGGACGTTTCAACTTTTTATAGAGGGGTTGCCACTTGTTGCTTTGGCGAACAACCGGTCTAGGACCACTCGATTGTTGTTGAGCGTTGGCGACGAAAGCCATTTTTTCCTTCCCTTTATCTTTTTTGTTCGATCCCTTGTTTGCGGGTCCGAGATTCTTTCCGGACAGTGTGCAATTGCACGGCTGAATGTTCTCGCAGCTCCTCAACTCTTTCGTTTTAGAGATGGACTCCTTGAAAAGAGGCCCGAGGGCTACTTTTTCATCGGAATTGCTCCCGAATGTGAGAACTCGCGGTCCCTCGGGATCAACCCTATGATAATTGCCGACAATTCTTTTACGCTCATCTGTCGCATTTTTCTGCTGTCTACAAGCTTCACGCTTTGTCCTGTTGAAGTGTTGCCTGTGAACGACATACTCTTGCCACCAACACTTAAAGGAGTTGCAGTCCTCAGTAAGATGTGCGATCTTCTAATGATATAAGCAGAAATTAGGATGTACTTCCGCTTCATCAAGATGTATGCCACCAGGAGACTTTTCTCTGAAAGAGGGCGGCCTCATCCCCATTGATATGGCTTTGGCGAATCGTTTCCTTGTCTTGATCCTGCTTTCATTTGCGGCGGATGTACTTTGACCTGGTGGGAGTGTTTCGACCCTTTTGTCCAGTCACCGGCGTTTGGCCTTTTCAAATATGGCCATCTCGCGCTCCCGATCAGCTTTACTTCTCAGGAGAGCTTCGTTTAGGAATGCGTTGATCATTTCATCTGACGGCCCCAGAAGTTTCGAGTCAAGCTCTGCCCCCAGTTTCTTTGTGCAAGGAGCCTCTTCATTGTCTAGCGATGAATGAGAGATCACATGGGAACTTACTACATAATCCTCAGATTCGTCGACGATTCTTCTCCATCATCTCCATCCTCAAGAACGTGGCTGAGGAACTCTTGGAGCATGATTGGAATCCGCGCCTTCTGGGTATACTCTTCCAGCACATCATTCTGCTTTTGTAGGTCCGTGCGCTTGTCACCAGGCTTCACGGGCTTCTTGGATTTCTTCTTCTTTTTCGAAGATTTCGACGGCTGGGTGTGAGCACTTTGGCTATCACCACCAATCTTTAGAGTTAGGCGTGGCTTCAGCATCCCTTCGATGATCTGGGGTTCCAGCGGGTTCTTCTATCTAATCGCCGGGCATGTCTGGTGATCATTCAGTATCTTTTTGGTTTTGGCTAAAAGGGCCACTTCCCACGGGGCCTCTTCAATAAAAGAGCACAATGCCCCCGACGTGTCCACCTTTTTAGGAGCATGAGGCTGTGGCGGGTTCTCCTTCCAATTTTCGGATAACGCGAACTTTCCTTGTTGGTATTGGTCTTCAACCCAATTTTTGAAGACGAAGCAATCTTCGATCGGATGACTTACTGCTCGGTGGTAAGGGCAGTAATTAGGATCGTGGACATCGCCTGGCTGCAACGGACGTTTTGGATTCGGCAGATTGATGAGTCTGTTGCGCACTGCCAGCTCGAACAGTCTCCTTATTTTATCCCGAGGAAACGAGTAAGGACGTCCCAACCTCTCCTCGAGGGATGGGCATGGATGCGCGTTGTTTTGGCGAACAACCGGTCTCAAGTATCTCGACTATTGTTGAGCATTGGCGACGACGATCGTTTTTCCTTTTCCCTTCTCATTTTGAGAGTCTGGCTTTGGAGGAGACGGTCTATGGCCCATCTGGTCCATTTGAGCTAGCTTGTCGATTAGGGCCTGGAACGTGGTTGGTTTAAAGAACATCATGAACTGTGAAATAGTTGCATGAGGATCTAAGGTGCCCATGAACATGCCCACCGCTGGCGCTTCTTCGATGCGTTGTTCGCACTTCGACCATAAGTTCCGCCACCGGATTGCATATTGAACCCAAGTTTCGCCCGGCTTTACTCTTACATTGATCAAAGCTGTTATTGGAGTACGCTCGCTGGTGCTCGCGAAACGCTGAGTAAACAACAACTCCATTTCAGCGAAGGTTTTGACGGAGTCATTCGGAAGCTCGGAGTACTATTCAAACGCCGTCTCCGATAAGCTGCCGACGAATTGTCGAAGCAGGAGCTTATCATCGCCGCCGGTGTTGCCACAAAGAGCCCTGAACTGGGCAACGTGTTGGTGGGGATTGCCCGTCCCCTTGTCGACATGGAATTTTGGGATCGTGTAACCTGGCGGGTATTTGATCTGATCATACCAGCTCGGATATGGTCGCCCCGTTTTGACAACTTGACCGGCTGCCTCAGTTGCCTGGTGAACCCGTATCTGCTAAGCTATATATTCATCTAGGGTAGCTTTGGAAATTGTCTCCTCCTTGGCTGTTGACAAAGCCGGCGGTGGATTTGACGTTTCTTCTCTGTCATCTTCAAGGATAATCGGAGGATCTTCGGCTGGGGGATCCGGCTGGATCATCATCTGGACCATGTCTTGAAATAGGAGAGCCATCTGCTTTATATTGGCCGCTTGCGCTGCAGCCTCCTTGTCCTTCTTTTCAAGCATTCTACGAAGGAACTCAGTATCAGTTTCGTGTTAGCGACGCTGCTCCGATGACGCCTCCGGGCTTTCTTTTAGTCCGGTGAGCGCGGCCATTGCAGTCAGCATCTCCTGGAGCTTCTGCTGCTGCTGCTCCTGGGCTCTTGTGATGGATCGGGTGAGTGGTCGGTGGCCCGTTGAAGCGCGGCTATCCTCCTTCCCAGCTGCCATGTAAATGGTATGGATGACCATGCCCCCAGACTTAGGGTGTTTGGGTTCAGCATTTTTGGCTTTTGTCGCCGGTACAGGGATCTTCTCCGGCCTTCTTTTCTCAGGAGCGGTCGAAGTTGAGGGAGCCGTCGAGGTGGGGACCCAGACAGCTTTTCGTGGCTTAGCAGGATGGCTGACTTCCTGTTGGACCTTCAGCTTCTTGTGCTGGCGGGAGAAATTTGGATCGATCATCGAGTCTCGGGCCTGACGCCAGACTTTATAGATTTTGGAGGACAGCCGTTGAGGGGATTGAGGTTGTTCTGGCTTTGCTTCCACAGCCTTTTCCAGCGGAGGGAGAGACCTCTTCAGTACAGCGGTAGGAGAATTCCTACGCACTTTATTTAGCAGTTCAAAGCTGTTCCCAGTCGGAACAGCAGCATTAACTTCCGTCATCGGGGCTGGTGGAGTTAACCCAGAATGGGAACTACCTCCGGACTTCCTCACTCGGCGCCAGTGGCGACGTCGAGCATGTCGAGTTATGGGAATTGGCTCGATGACGGGGACGGCCCTGTCTTGCCCCCTGTTCAGGTGAGGGGCTGTAGCCGGTGTCAGCCTATTAAAGACTGATGCATTTTGAGTAGCCGGAGCGGGAGTAGGAGTTGGGACGGTCAGTCTTGTGAAGACCGACCTCTCAGCAGGAGAAGCCGTCTTGACGGCTTCAGGAGCAGGTTTGGCTACTCTCTTTTGAATAACCTTCATCGTAGGCCCGCAGGAGTTTTGGCCTAGTCTGGAGAAGACCGAGGCATTGGCGTTGGGCAACCCGTTGAGAGGGGCCGCAGCAGCTGTAAGTCGATCGAAGACCGACTTCTTAGGACCTTCTGGTACGGGCACTGGGGCAGTGAAGCTCATTGGCGGGAGCATGGTCCCGAAAAATAGTTCAGTAGTAGCCTGGGTGATTTGTTCCACCAGCATCGTGAACAGTGATGCCGCCTAAGGTCCATAGGCTACACCTCCAGGTGAGGCGGAGCGTCGATTGCAGTTGCAGTTCGAGCAGTTCGAGCAGTTGAACGCTATTGCTGTTTGCTTTCTGCGCCAAGCAAGAGACCAAATCTTAGTAACTTGAAACCCGAAGGCAACCATTAGCGAACCGCGATTGGTTCGCGAATCACGACACACGAAGTGTGGAGTGGAAAGAGGAAAAGGTCCCACCGGGCGTGCCAGAATCTGTTCCCCTCCGAAAGACGGACAAGACGTGAGGCGTCTTTCCTAAGATTCGGGGCAGATGCTATTTGGTTTTATCCGTCCACCTCTCCGAAGATGCCAAGTTGATTTATGGCACCGTGTATCGGAGGTTTAGACGGATGCGGCCGATGTAGCAGACTTCGTCAGATTCCCCCTCGCTTGAGGGGTTTTTGATTGTGGGGACGCTCTTTCCTGTAGGCGCAAGCCCCTGCAGTTAATTACACTACCGCATCGCGGTAACAACTTTCTCCTTCTCCAGCTGGTCACTTCGTGTCGTGGGTGTTTGTTTTGTTTGTGGTTGCCCGTGGATTGTATACGGAGACTAATTTATGTCGTCGCCCGTAGGACGTGGATTAGTCCAAATCCGTATTTTCTTAGATTTGGGTTTGGTGTTTTGGTTTAAGGATACGTTAGCCATATTTGAGGCTAAGATCAACTTAAACATTTGTTAAAGATACGTTAGTCCAATTTGGGACTAAGATCAACTTAACAGGATCGTTTAGATCTAACAAAAGAGCATCTGAGGCTCGATTGTTCCAGTTTAGGGACATAGTGGTCCATTAAATGTATGGCCGTCGGGACCCATCACCTCTCTGACGACGTTGAAGGATCACAACGACAGATGTCAGAGGAGTTCAGAGATGTACCCTTGAACCAAAATTGGTTGGGAGATCTATAGTCCAATTTGGGACTAAAGTCTGTTTGAAGGTTTTAGTTTAAGGATACGTTAGCCATATTTGAGGCTAAGATCAACTTAAACGTTTGTTAAGGATGCATTAGTCCAGTTTGAGACTAAGATCAACTTAACGGGATCGTTTAGATCCGAAAAAAGAGCAATTGGCTTTATTGTTCCAGTTTAGGGACATAGGGGTCCATTACATGTATGGCCGTCGGGACCCATCACCTCTCTGACGACGTTGAAGGATTACAACGACAGATGTCAGAGGAGTTCAGAGATGTACCCTTGAGCCAAAGTTGATTGGGGGATCTAGAGTCTAATTTGGGACTAAAGTCTGTTTGAAGGTTTAAGGATGCATTAGCCATATTTGAGGCTAAGATCAACTTAAACGGGATCGTTTAGATCCGAAAAAAGAGCATTTGGGGGCTCTATTGTTCCAGTTTAGGAACATGGTGGTCCATTGCCAGTTTAGGGACATGGTGGTCCATTGAATGTATGGCCGTCGGGACCCATCACCTCTCTGACGATGTTGAAGGATTACAACGACAGATGTCAGAGGAGTTCAGAGATGTACCCTTGAGCCAAAGTTGATTGGGGGATCTAGAGTCTAATTTGGGACTAAAGTCTGTTTGAAGGTTTAAGGATGCATTAGCCATATTTGAGGCTAAGATCAACTTAAACGGGATCGTTTAGATCCGAAAAAAGAGCATTTGGGGGCTCTATTGTTCCAGTTTAGGAACATGGTGGTCCATTGCCAGTTTAGGGACATGGTGGTCCATTGAATGTATGGCCGTCGGGACCCATCACCTCTCTGACGATGTTGAAGGATTACAACGACAGATGTCAGAGGAGTTCAGAGATGTACCCTTGAACCAAAGTTGGTTGGGAGATCTATAGTCCAATTTGGGACTAAAGTCTGTTTGAAGGTTTTGGTTTAAGGATACGTTAGCCATATTTGAGGCTAAGATCAACTTAAACGTTTGTTAAGGATGTGTTAGTCCAGTTTGAGACTAAGATCAACTTAACGGGATCGTTTAGATCCGACAAAAGAGCATTTGGGCTCTATTGTTCCAGTTTAGGGACATGGTGGTCCATTGCCAGTTTAGGGACATGGTGGTCCATGTTCCAGTTTAGGGACGTGGTGGTCCATTGGTAGTTTAAGAACATTGCGGTCCATGAGTTTAAGGACATAGTGGCCCATTAAATGTATGGTCGTCGGGACCCATCACCTCTCTGAAGACGTTGAAGGATTACAACGACAGGTGTCAGAGGAGTTCAGAGATGTACCCTTGAACCAATGAGTTGGTTGAAAGAGCAGATGTGCTCAGTTCAAGATGATTTGAGGACCTATGGCCAGTTTGGGCTAAGTCCAATTATGTTTGAAATATTGGCCCTTTGGGCCATTAGACATTTGTCTGGGTTCAGCCCCTCATCATTCAGCAGTGCTAAACAGAGGTTTGGCGGCTCTGACAACATTTTGTCTTTGATTTCCTCAGTTTTGAGATTCATTTGGAGGAGAGACTTTTGCCTCTGGAAAATTAGCCAATTTGGCTAAAAGTAGTGTTAAACACTAGAGAACAACAGTGTTAAACACTGGAGGTAGAACTCTCAAATTAGTGTTAAACACTAAAAGACAATCAGTGTTAAACACTGAAAATATAATCTTCAATTTAGTGTTAAACACTAGAAACAATCAGTGTTAAACACTGGAAATATAATCTCCACATTAGTGTTAAACACTAAAGACAGAGGGGTCACGTGTGGACACGTGAGAGCGCCCAAAGGGGGGACCAGATCCCTTTTCTTCGTTCTGCAATTAAGTGTTAAACACTTTTCATTTTCTGGCCATCATGTGTGGGCACGTGATAGGCACTCATCCATTAGATATTAAAGGGATTTGTTAGGGGTCACGTGGGGACACGTGAGGATGCCCTAAATGTGGAGCCAAATCTCCTTTTGTTTTATCCTCAAATCTGCGAATAAGTGTTAAACACTTTTATTTTTATTTTAGAGCATCACGTGTTGGCACGTGATGGGGATCTGTGTGCCAATTGTTAAAGCATTTACTGAGAGGTCACGTGATAACACGCGAGAGCGCCCAAAGCTTTCATTCCCTTTGTTTTTTCTTTCTGCGTTTTGGGAGTCACGTGGGAGCACGTGAGGCATTGCCTCAAAGCTGTTTCCTTTTTATTTTTGGGGATCTTTTTAGGGGTCACGTGGGGACACGTGACCCTGATTTTATTCCTTCTTTTCTGATCACTGCGGATTGGGGTCACGTGTCATCACGTAACCAATATTCTTTATGTGCATGGAGATCTTTCAAGTCTCTTTATTTTAAGAATTAAATTCTCTGTAGGGTTAAACCCTAATTTTGTTTTGGAGAAATTAAATTCCTATTGTGAAAGAATTAAATTCTTATTTAGGGTAAAACCCTAATTTCTTTTTAAAGGAATTAAATTCCCAGATATGTAAAAGAATTAAATTCTTGATTAGGGTTAAACCCTAGTTTCATTTTAGGAGGAATTAAATTCATTTGAGTTTGGGAGAATTAAATTCTCAAAACTCAATTCCCCTTCTAAGTTTAGGATCTGCATGGCAGGATCTCGACCCGATGAGAATTAAATTCTCATCCTATGGGGAGATATGCTTTGTACAGATCTTCAACCAGAAGAAGAACTAAGTTCTTTTTTGTATAAGAGTTAAACTCTTAAATTTTGAGAATTAAATTCTCTTTTTTGAAGTTGATCTTTTTCCCTTTTCTCATCTAGGGTTTTCTTTGTTGAGAATTAAATTCTCCTTTCTTTTCTTCCCTCTTGAGAATTAAATTCTCCTCTCTCTGTTTTTCTCTCTCCAAGGTAGATCCCTTCTCTTCTTTTCTTGGCTCCTATTTATAGGAGAAAGAAAAGAATCAATTTGTTTAATAAATCTTTCATTGAAAGATTTGATTTATTTTCATATTTAATATGATCCTTTAGATCATTCAGTGAATTTTATTCACCGTTGGATTTTAAATCCAAAGATATTCTGTTTGTTATTTCCGGTGAGATTTAGGAGAAATCTTTCCTTGTCTAGGATTTTTCCATAAACTGGTGATTTTTAATCACCCTTGGATTTTTAATCCAACGGTCCCCATAATCCTTTTCCATTTGGAAAGATTTAGAAGCTTTTAGAATTTTAATTCTATTTCGAAATATTTTAGAGAAATTTAGAATTTTAATTCTATTAAACTGTAAGGCTTTCAAAGCCTGTCACGTGCTGGCACGTGACCCTTGGTCACGTGTGAGCACGTGACCCCCAAATTGGTTCCTTTAACAGCCGCTTGTTTATGTTGTTGTTTTAACCATCACGTGTCAACACGTGACCATTGGTCACGTGTGAGCACGTGATACCTTATTGAGGTATTTTTTTAGCCGTTTGTTATTTCATTTCTGTTTCGATTGTCACGTGTCAACACGTGACCATTGGTCACGTGTGAGCACGTGATACCTCATTGAGATAATTCCTGATTTTTAATCAGGGAACAGTGCATAGCATATAACTTTTGATCCCGGATGAATTATGAGGCCCATAATATATTCAATCGAAGGGTTTTTCGAGATGCTTCCAATATCATCAGAATTTAGCTGTTTATCTTTCGGGAGTTTATCAAAATACAGGCCGGAAGATACTGGTTCGCATTTCCTTAAGCGTATCGCTGCCATTTGATACCTTGGACTCTTTTACGCAGAAATTTTTGGCGGGAACACCCAGCATCGCGTATTTTACATATAACAATCTAAGTCACGTAAAATAATTTAAAAATACATAACATGGCCTGCATGATACCCCTAACCCTGTGGTAGCATCCGTGCATCTCGTTTTCATCCCGTTTAGTGAAACGGACGTGTTTGGATGGCTACGCGCACGTACGTGCGTCCGTTCTTGGGGGTATGCTTTTTCGTTACATAATCTTTCATTTTAAATTTTGGAACTTACAAATAATTTTCGTATTTCAAATTCGAAATTTTGGACCCGACCCGGGCGCACTTTGAAATACTTTGTATCTCGCCAAAATTCAATTATTTAAAATTTTTAATAATAATTCGAATATTTTTACTGCTATCAAACAAACTGAAAATCTTTTTAAAACTTTCTTTAAAAATCTTTTCTTAAAATCCTAACTCTCTTTTTATCCTTCAGCCAATCAAATTCTTTCTTTAAAAATTACGCCGGCCCCACATCTCTTTCTCTATCTCTCTTCTCTCTCTCGCTCCCCACCGCAGCCTCTCTCTTCTCTCTCTTCTCTTTCTTTCTCCCCACTACAAAACAAATTGCTTTCTCCTCTTCTCTCTCTCTCCTCTCGCTCTCTCTCTATCTCTCTCCTCTCGCGATCCTCTCTCTCTCCTTTCGCGATTTCTGTAGACGCTCCCGTCACAACCCCCTGCTACCGTCACCTCCCTCCTTCGTTTCTCCTCTTCTTCTTTAAAAATCCCCCGAGCGCAAGGAACCCATAAAACTCCTCACTTCCCCGCAACCCTAACCCTAAAACTTCATCTCCATCACCTCCTCAACCTCAACCGAGCCTCGTCTCATCTCCTTCCTCCTTCTTTCTTTTCCTTCTCCCATTTCCCGAGCCACTGCACCATGCACACCCAAGAACCCAACGTCGCCTTTCCATCGCCGCCGACCATCTCCCATCGCCAATGCCATCTCCTTCCTCTCCTCTCCCTTTCTTCTGCACCCTCACCTCACAAATACCCCGGCACCAGCCCTGCACCCAAGCCACAGCAAACAAAACCCTAACCTTACCTCATCTAAAAACAAACCCTAACCTCATCGCCGGAGCTTTGCCGATAATCATCGTCGACGCCACCGCCCCTCTGAAATCCAGTAGGTAAGCCTCCTCTTCTCAATCTTCTCTATCCTCCTTCCATGCTCCTCTTTTCTTTTCCATGCATTTTCTTTCTATTGGTTCACTGTTGTTTCTTGGTTTGCCGGAATCCGACCGTGCCAGCGACGATCCCGACGACCCAGCGATGATATCTGATCCGTGTGATCCCATTGTACGTTGTATGAATTCGTTCTGTGTACCGTGCGCGCGTCACGACTTGTTCCACCGACGTTTGACGTTCCGTATACCCGTTTCTGGATCCGTCGAGGCAAGTGAAACTTGCTACATGCTACTATTATTATTTTATACTTATTTGATTACATGTTAAACCTATAGATTTAATCCAATGTCTCACGTTACATTTTAACATCCGATGTCCATTTTATCATTTTAGATTCATAACTTGGAACATACCGTGTTGCATTTTGAGTTACTATATATAGTACCCACATCCGTGTTTAAATCACATAATAATTATCTACAGAGCTCATAGTACCCTTTTAATAGTTTCTACCCTATCGAGCACCCATTTGCATCCATTTAACCTATTTATGTATAATTGCATCCCTAGATCATTTAACCCATAATAACGAGATTTTAACAATCCATGTTTGTTAAAGTGTATTTTACTTAATGTTGGAACCATAACCCTAACTCTAATCATAGCTGTGCATCTATATACCTTAATCTGTGCCTGATTGCATTTCACATTACAATATTCCAGTTTATTGTTCTATTAGTACCCATGCTTGTTTTGTATACCCATGCTTATATTAGTTTGATTATGAGCACCCACATGACATCTTGTGCACCCTGACATGACTTGTTACACCTACTACTTGATACGACATGGAACCGTGCAACTCTTGACATGACATGATATTTTGATGCTACCTGACTTGACCTGATGTACCATTGCTTTACCTGTTACCTGATCTTGTTACTAATACCAACAAACTTTACCTGTTGTCCCTACGGACATTTCATGTTGTCTATCCAGACAAACCTATACCTGCCTGATCTTGTGTTGGCATTAGCTCCAGATTATTTAACACCTGACTTGAGCACATATAACTTAGGGGTATGGGGAAATCAATGATGAAACCTGACTTGTAACTCGACAGTTCGCTATCTTTACCGATCAGTTTTAGAGTCTAGGCCAACCTTAGGATGATGCTGCTGACATCATCCATCGTACCCACTACCTTTTTAGAGGCTAGGCCAGCCTTGGGATGATGCTGTCGACATCATTCATCGTTACTCTTTTCCTTTTAGTGCCTAGCGGCATGTCTCGGTTTCAGCCCGAGAATCTTCACCGTGATCCCGGACACGCACGGGATACTATTGAGTTATATCGATGATTCATCAAATTGATTTCAAAGACTTGAGAGTAGTTAACCCAATAGACCAGTTTAGATTACTCACTGCACACTACCCTTCACTGCCCTGATTTATATCACTGTTATACATGTTTTACCATTTATGATCATAATTGCATGTCTTGCTACCCTGTTTATATGTTATTGCTTAATGTTATGACGCGCTGACGTCTGGGTTTTGCATGGCCCAGATTCCTTACCTTTGCTGCAGTCCGAGCAGGAGTACTTCAGTCAGCAGGCTGAGCAGTGAGGACTCGTTAGTAGTTAGTTCTTTTATTTCCAGTATTTTCATTTCTGATGTGAGCCCACATTATGGGACGTACATTCTAGTTTATTCTTGTATTGGATCTTTTGCTTCCGCATTATTTTATTCTTAACTCATTTTATTTTGGCTTATGGACATATGTTAGATAGTTTATTATTGTTCTTGATATCTCTACAGCCGTAATGTGACTGTGGAAGGATATTTCCTATCCACAGGTAGCATGGTTGGCTATGTCACGTGCCCATCTTAGCGTACTCTGGGAAGCGGGGCGTGACACTAGCAGCGCCAGCGCTATGAATCAAAGACTCTGTTGCAGCGCTGGCAGCGCCACCGCTGAGAGTCAAAAACTCTGTTGCAGTGCTCACGTGCAAAGCATGAGAGCGCTAGCGCTGGAACTAAATGTTCCCCACTGTTGGATCAAAAATCCAATGAAGATGATAAATCATCAATTGACCAGAATAAAATTCTGTTAAGGAAACATTCCTCAGAATCTTTCCAAACAGGAAAGACTGTGCTCTGAAAATCAGAGCACCGTTGGATCAATGATCCAATGGTGATTAAAAATTACCAAAATACAGAATAAATTCTGTATGGGAAAAGGTTTCCCAATCTTGTTAAAAACAAGAAGATTGCCTTCTCTAAAACATAAGCCCTAGGATCAAAGATCCAACGGTGGGGAAATTCCTAAATCAATTAGAGAAAAGATTTTTTCAACCGATTCAACAAATCAGCCTCTACTATATAAAAGACCCAAGACTTCCAGTCTCATATAGAGGAACCCCCCATAAACTTTGAGAAATTTCAGATAGAAGAGCAAGCTCTTAGCAGAAGAAGAATTTCTTCAAGGTAAAATAAAGAATTCAAAGCATCTCATCAGAAAAAGAACTTAATTCTTATGCTAGATCATAGATCTTTAAGACAAATTGTCTTTCATAAAAGATATCATAACATCTCATTATAAAAAGAGGGGGGAGAATAATTCAATTCTCTTAGGATCACAGATCCATAAAGGCAAAGCCTTTCACCAAAAACATAAGAGATTGAAACATCTCTTATAAAATAAGAACTTTGTTTTTAGATCCAAGAGACAAAGTCTCTTATAAGAAAGAATTTAATTCTCAGAGAACAGAGTTGCCTAAAAAGAGCCCTAACGCTCCAATTAAAGGAAGCGCTTTAGCACTTCAAAATTTAGCGCACAGCGCTGCGGAGCCCTAGCGCTTTAATTAAAAGAAGCTCTTCAGCGCTCCAAATCTAGCGCACAATGCTGCAGAGCCTTAGCGTTCTAAATTTAAAGAAGCGCTTTACGCTAATTGACTGGTGCTCAGCGCCAAGCGCGCCGCGTGCTCCTCACGTGTGCGCTACCTGAACAGGAGCGCTCTGCGCTCATTGACTGGCGCTCAGCGCTAAGCGCGCCACGTGCTCCTCATGTGTGCGCTACCTAAACAGAAACGCTCTGCGCTCATTGACTGGCGCTCAGCGCCAAGCGCGCCACGTGCTCCTCACGTGTGCGCTACCTAAACAGAAGCGCTCTGCGCTCATTGACTGGCGGCTTGGCACTCAGCGCCAAGCGCGCCACGTGCTCCTCACGTGTGCGCTGAAGGAACACAAAGTATTCTTTAAATAAAAGCTCCAGAGCTATAATGAGTGCTCAGCACTTAATAAAAGACAAAAAGTTGTCAGGATCAATGCTCGGCATCGTTTAATGAAAAAAGACTGAGCCTAATTAAATGTCTAACATTTTAAATGAATGGGCCGAGCCCAAGTTGGCCACAGATCTCTAATTCAGATTAATTGAGCCCATATGCTCATAAATCTTTGATCTTAGTCCCAAATTAGACTACAAATCTCCCAACCAATATTGGTTCAAGGGTACATCTCTTCACTCCTCTGATATTTGTCGTTGTAATCCTTCAACGTCTTCAGAGAGGTGACGAGCCCCGACAACCAGATATTTCACGGACTGTGGGTTCCTTAAACTCATGGACTATGATGTCCTTAAACTTTACAGACTATGATGTCTTTAAACTTTACAAACTATGATGTCTCTAAACTATCATGGACTGTGGGGTCCTTAAACTCATAGACCATGACGTCTTTAAACTTTATAGACTATGGCGTCTTTAAACTATGGACTATGATGTCCTTAAACTCCACGGACTATGATGTCCTTAAACTTCTGGACCGCAATGTCCCTAAACTAAAACAATAGAGTCCAAATGCTCTTTTGTTGGATCTAAATGATCCTGTTAAGTAGATCTTAGTCTAAAATTAGACTAACGTATTCTTAACAAACGTTTAAGTTGATCTTAGTCTCAAATGAGATTAACGATCCTTAAATCTAACCCAAATCCAAATCTAAAAAAATACGGATTTGGACTAATCCACGCCCTACGGGCAACAACATAAATTAGTCTCCGTATACAATCCACGGGCAACCAAAAACAAAAAAAAAAAACACGATACGAAGTGACTATCTGGAGAAGGAGAAAGTTGTTACCGCGATGCGGTAGCGTAATTAACTGCAGGGGCTTGCGCCTGCAGGGAAGAGTATCCCCACAATCAAAAACCCTTCAAACGAGAGGGAATCTGACGAAGTCTGCTACATCGGCCACATCCGTCTAAACCTTTGATACATTGTGCCATAAATCAACTTGGCATCTTCGGAGAGGTGGACGGATAAAACCAAATAGCATCTGCCCCCAAATTCAGGCAAGACTTTGTCTTCCCGATCTTTCGGCGGAGAACAGTAGCTTGGATTAGTGTCTCCTCGACGTAGATCATTTTCGGCCTCGAAGACTTCAAACAAATTCGTTCCTTTTCTTCTTGTGAAGCCATGCTAGAGTCCGGAAGATCATTATTTGGAGCGAAGGGACTACTACACGGAGCTATTGAAGCGAAGGACCGGTCTACAAAGGTTGCATTTCTAGTTCACTTAGAAGTAAAGATGTTTACTTGTCATTTATAACCCTAATTCTCTAGTAAAGATCCTTGCTTAGGTTGTTTGGCACTTGAAATTTTTAAATACGGCATGTTTGATGCCTTATAGAACCTTGTTCTAGTGCCTAAGAACCTTACAGTTCAAACCGCAGATCGGCAGGAACATGGAAGTTTATGTCGACGACATGCTCGTCAAGTCGGTCTCATCGGTCGACCATGCTAAAGATCTGGGCAAGGCCTTCAACGTCCTCCGCAAGTTCAAGTTGAAACTGAACTCCGCCAAGTGCGCATTCGGAATCACCAGGGGAAAGTTCCTCGGTTTCATGGTCACTCACCGCGGGATCAAAGCCAACCCGAAGAAAATCGAAGCCAACCGAAGTTCAAGATGAAACTGAACTTCCGCAAGCTTGTTCCATCCTTAGCAGGCCTCCCAATACCCTCCCGCGCTAAGTATCTAAGCCCTCACCAAGAGACAACCGGGCAGCAACCCTGCTCGGTTATCCCTGGCTGGTAGTTCCCTACCCACCGATACCAAGGATCAAAGCCCTCACCAAGAGGCAACCGGGTAGTTACCCTGCTCGGTTATCCCTGGCTGGTAGTTCCCTACCCACCGATGCCAGGGATTAAAAGCCCTTACCAAGAGGCAACCTGGCAGTTACCCTGCTCGGTTATCCCTGGCTGGTAATTCCCTACTCACCGACGACAAGGATCAAAGCCTTCACCAAGAGACAACCTGGCAGTTACCCTGCTCGGTTATCCCTAGCTGGTAGTTCCCTACCCACCGACGTCAGGGATCAAAGCCCTCGCCAAGAGGCACCGGGCAGCAACTCTGCTCGGTCCATCCTTAGCAGGCCTCTCCACGCCCTCCCACGCTAAGGATCAAAGTCCTCACCAAGAGGAAACCGGGCAGTTACCCTGCTCGGTTATCCTTGGCTGGTAAATTCTTACCCCATGACGCCATGGTTCAAAGCCCTCGCCAAGAGGCCACCGGGCAGCAATCCTACTCGGTCCATCCTTAGTAGGCCTCTCCATGCCCTCCCGCGCTGAGGATGAAAGTCCTCACCAAGAGGCAACCGGGCATTTGCCCCGCTCGGTTATCCTTGGCTGGTAAATTCTTACCCCAGGACGCCAAGGATCAAAGCCCTCACCAAGAGGCCACCGAGCAGCTATCCTGCTCGGTCTATCCTTGGCTGGTAATTACTCACCCCACGACGCCAAGGGTCGAAGCCCTCATCCAGAGGCCACCGAGTAACTACCCTGCTCAGTCCATCCACGTCAATCGATCTCCACCTCGACTTCGGGGCCATGGAGATACCGATCTTTGCTCACTTGGCAAATGGTCGACTTCAACTCTCAACTCGACATGCAATCGCTAGACGAAAAACCAACCTGACATGAAAGCAGTACCGTGCAAATACAAATGTTTACCACAAACAAAAGGAATATGCGCACGCAAAGAAACTGCAAAAAGATTTCTTATTCATAAAAAGTTGGAAGTCTTTACAAAGGTATTATGGGCTCTCTAGCCTTACAAAAACGCCCAGAGACTTACAAAATTTTTGCGCAAAAAAGAAAAGGAGACGAAGAAGCTCAGGCCTCAGGGCCAGGGAGAACCTCGATGAGCCGCGCATCCACTACGACCACCGGGGCGGCATCTACAGGGTCAGCACCCACGGCGGGAACCTCGGTGCCGGTAGCCGGGGCGACCGACTTATCCCTCACGCTCCCACCGGGGGCCTCTTCCCCCGCATCGTCTCCAGGGACGTTCCCCTGCGCGTCATCATCGCGAGGGTACTCCTCCCGGAGCTTGCCGTCAGGGAACTCCGGCATTTGGACCTTGACAGCGTCGAGGGCATCATGCCAAATAACGCCGGCGGCTGCAGCAAGGTCGGCGTAGAACAGGTCCGACTTCTTGTAGCTCTCTACCGCCTTCGACGCCAGGAGCTCAGCCTTCGACGCCCGAAGCTCGGCATGCCTTGCCCCCTCCTTTGCCGCCTCATTCTCCCTTCGGAGGGTGTTCGCCGTCTTCTTCAAGGTGGCGACGAGCACCTGGGAGTCTTCCAACTAGGCCTCTGCGGCTCGAGCGGCCTCTCGGCATCTGGCGACCTCCCGATTCCCGGCCGCCACCCTGTCTTCGAGGGCAGCGACCCTCTCCATCGCCGCCTCCAGCTCCAGCCTTGAGCTCTCCTCCCGCAAGGAAAACTTGCCCGCGGCCCGCATCGCCGGGGCTATCTCCTCGTCCTCCATGTTGACGACGAGGGCGACGTGCTAGAGGACCTGAAGAAAAAAAAGAGGGTTAAAAAGGAAAGAGATACACCCATTCACGGGAGCAAAAATACTAAGTAAAGAACCAAGTGGGGTGCGAACGTTAACCTGCACGGCCTCTTGAGCTATGTCCGCCATTTGGGCCCGGAGAGTCCCCCGAGGGATTCTGCCCTCGGCCGACCTCTCCATCTCCGAGAGCAGGCTGTCGGCGACGGAAAGCCCCGAGGGCACCTCGAAGCAAAGCTTCCCATCATCCACGAGGATCGGGGAGGCCGGGGAGCGGGGCGTCGTCCTATGAAATCTCTTGAGGAGCGACGCGGGAGAACTAGTCTTGCCTCCCACCTCAGGAGCCCAGGGCTCTTGCTCCCGAGCACGCTTTCGGACCGGCGCACGGCTGGACTCGGAGGCCCGAGGCGCGCTTGGACACCTGGATGGAGAGGCCACCAGAGGAGCCAGAGCCGACGACGGGCGAGAAGGGCCGGCGCCTCCGGCCTTCTTCCCCTTCTTCACGTCAACCACTGCCGCCCAAAATTTGCTTAGGTCCATGGGTCCTGCATAAGACAAAAATACAAGGAGTCAGCGATTCCAAAAAAAATGAAAGAATACACAAGTCTAAACAGGTCGCCTGAAAGCTCCTGACTTACCCGCGTAATAGGCAGGGCTGAGCCTGACCCAACTTAGGGCCTACTCAGACAACAGCACATCAGCCCGAGGGAGGGGCTCCCACTTCGACACCGCCACCGCGTCGGGATTATTCGACCGACTCACCCGCGGACAGCTGGCCCCTTGCCACCTGGTGGGCACAGGCCAATCCTCACCCTCGGACGGCACAATAAAGAAAAACTTCTTCTTCCATTCATGAATGGAAGAAGGTACTACGACGATCCCTGACCCGGCAGCGTCCCCCCTTGTTTTCTAAAAGAGAGGTATACCCAGCTCGGCTCGCCCCTACGAGCACCGGGGTGGTTTTTGTAGCAAAGAGAAAAAACGAGAAGGCTCAGGCTGAAAGCGATCTGACTCAATCTCAACCGGACCAGGAATCCGAGGAGGATCCTCCAAGAATTCGGTACTAGCTGACCCGGGGCTAACCCAAAACAATTCAACGCCTCACTCATCTCGGGGGAGAAGGGCAGACGCATCCTGGCCCAAAAGGCTTCTAGGTACAAGGCAATTTCCTTGCCCCATACCTGGCCTGCCCTCTCCTCGGCCAGACGAAGCGAATAGTCGGGAGGAATGAGAAAACGAGTATTGATGCTGACGAGCTCCTCCGCACGCCTCAACGAGGATCGCACGCCAAGAACACCCGCGACCTGTGCTCTGGGGACCGCACCCGTCGCATGACCCCGGGGAGCATTACTAACCCTAACTCTCCGGAAGGGCTCCGACTCAGAGGAGGAAGAGGAAGAAGTAGAAGAGGAAGCTCCAGAAGACTCCCTAGACTCTACCCGGACTACATCTACAGACTCTTCGGAAGAAGATATCTAACCTGATCAAAGAGAGGTGTCCTCTGGAGATCAAACGCAAGGAATCCGACCCGAGGAGAAGAGCGCTGAACTAACGCGATTGGGGACGAGGAAATTATGAAGAGGTATGAGCCCTGATGGGGATCCCACTTCTATTTATAGCTGCCGGCGTACGCATCCTACGGCTCCGATCGTCTCCCGCCAAAACAACGTTTCGCAACCAACGGCCGACAACGTTCCACCTGTCGCACTCATATTGGGCGCGTCCCTTCGAGCGCGGGAACTCCTGTGGCACGTCTCGCCAGCCAACTAACGCCAGACACGTGGGCTGTCGCTTCGACGAACGTACACACGATCCGGCGCTTCCCCTTTAATGTGAGAAAATACTACTCTTTGACCGGGAATGCGCGACAACTATATCTTCGAGTGAGAGCTCACCCCGGGTGATCGGTCAGACCACTCTCGATCCAACCCAGGAACGGGTCGATACGAGAGTGGGGGGCTAATGATGAGGCTCGATATCGGTGACTCTCCAGATACCGACACGTTGCAGATTACGTGTCCCAGAACCTACAAGAAAGGATCAAGAAATTCAGTTGGGATCACATCTCGGGCCTCCAGCCCGAGGAGTCTCCCGACCTTTGGTGACCTTCCAGACCTCCCCCGGCTCGCCTCCGAGCTATCACAGAACTAAGATCCCAAGGCCTCCCGCTCGTGCCCGAGCCTTCCGCCGAGCTCTTCTTCCTCGGTCTTACCGACCGACCCGCAGCGCTGATCACCGGCGCCTCCGCCACGGCTTCGCGAATCTCGCCATGTGCGAGATATCCGCCGCCCATGATCCCACGTTCCACGCCATCACGATCCCCCATTAACGAGCCTGTCTCGTCATTAATGCGGGATCCTACCTATCACGCGGGCGTGACGCCAGGGGCGTAACGGCCGGCGTGATTCTCGCGCCCGCCTGCCCATTGCTGCCGCTATATAAACCCCTCTCTCAGACGATCGAGATAAGCCATTTTGACTCCACTAGGCCGTTACTCTGCCAAAATACCCCGTCTAACTTGATTGTCGGAGGATCCTCGGTTGCACAACCATCCCGGGACTTCTTTGCAGGTAGCTCGGCCACAACCACTCAAAACCCATTGAGATCCACATGCTCCAGGAATCAACCCTTCAACTCAATCTCAGCCGTCCATCAGCGCCCGCAGCAGATCAACGGAAGATAGCATCTGAGGGAGATCCAGAGATCCATCACCTGTTTTAGATAATATGTTTCTCATATTTGTTTGAGTCTATAGATATTATAATAGTTGTATAAAACGACATGGTGACAACTAACAACATCCATCCTATTATTTATTTATTTTAAATAGCTGCATGGAAATGTATTACTTATTTTAATAGCTGCTCATGGATTTCTTTTTCTTTTTTGAAAATAAAAGTAGACATAAGCAGCATGTGATGATTCTTTTTTTGGCTGTGCAGACTACTGCAAACAAACATGGATGGTAGATCATGCCTTTTGCCTATAAAAAAAAGATGTTTATTAGAAAAATGAAGTCTCATTGTTTTTAATTTTTATTTAAAAGATGAGAACCTTCAACTTTTAAATAAAAGAAAAAGATGTGAACCAAACCAAACAAGGGAAATGGAAAGATTGAAATTATTGTATGGTTATCTTTCTCTATGCCTTGTTGATAACCGGTTGTTGTTCCTCCAAAATAAAAATTTAGTCGTTCTGATGCTAGAAATTAACTACTCTGTTGATACTGTCTTTGAAATTGTTGTATGATTTGTGGTAGAAAAAGGCAACAGATTGATGGCTATCTACCTCAACATATTTGCTAAAGAATTTCCCCCCTTCCATTCATGGCAGGAGGGTAGTTATATGTTAATGCCATCTTTGTGTCATGATGAAGTAGTTGATATAAACTCCTTAAGCTTTTTTCTATTCCCCACTATCAAACATAGAATTCTGTGATTTCATTAAACACCGATGCAGTTTATTGTTAACAAAGCATCATAGCTTTGGTGCAAAATTTAAATGAGAGATGCTAACACATTGTTTTGGGAAATAAGTTGGACAACAGATCTTGGAATTGAAACAAATCTAAGCAGCCACACTTCATTGAAACAAATCTAAGCAGCCACACTTCGCAAAACCTGCATCAAGCAAATAAAGCTGAAATTATTGGTTATGTTGATGGTCAGATTCATAGCAAATCAGAAGCACATGGTATTTGTTAAATAATTATTAAAAACATTATTTAAAAGTCCTTTTAGGATATTAGGAGGCCAAAAATATCATCACCTGTCGCATATATGGTGTTAATGGACTTGTGATTTTAGCAATACGGAAGACAACACTGTTCATTAAGATGCCGGTGGCTTGGAATTCCCATTTCTCTGTTTGGTTAACCAAAGTAAATAAAATTGTGAAGACAATAAATGATAATTAATATCAGCAAACGTCATCACTTTTGGAAATTCCATTTCCAAGCTTTTTCGTTGTTTCTGACCAATTCTCAAGACATGCTGCTATGATTACCCCTCTCCCTTTCCCCCTTTCCCGCTTCTTTTCAAAAAACCAATTCCCATTATTCTTTTAAGCTGCCAAAACGATTGAATATAAAGTATTCCTGTTTCACATGCATAGTTCATGTAAAGCAAACCAAGGAATGGGAGTTCTTAAACTTACAAGAAAAATTATAACCTTATACTATAACCCAGTTCTCATTTTACGATTCCACGAGTCAAACAACCCCTCACCATTTATACAATAACTCCTTGTTATCTAAAATTGGGCCGGGCTAGGCTAATGGACTTGGGCTGGCAAAAGCCGACTAGAACTAAATAGACACGAGTGAGCCCAATAATGTCCACCCTGATGTGCATTATTACATGGGTAAATTATCCAAAAAGCCCCGGGACCGCTCATGAGTTGCCTAAAAACATCTAATATTTTCGAGATTGTTGGGAAATGTTTATTGTTTAAAATCTTTGTGAAAAAACCCATGGTCTGCATTTCATTTAGGCCTCTATTTCCTCTAACTGCTTAGATGTTACATACAACTTTTTATATGTTACAGGCAACAGTATAAAGGGGGTTTAATTGGCCATAGGTTTTTTAACAAGAGAATAAGGCCAGGGTTTTTACTTTTTTGACAATTTACCCTTGTTACATTACTACTTGTTTCCTTGTAGATGATGCATTTCATTATTATCACCTCAGTAATTAATCTTCTCAATAATTATTACCAGTACTAAACAAAAAAGAAAAAAAAGAAATAAATCACATGGGAAAATGGACCGCCGCGGCTCATGGGTCCCACAAAAGCGTATATAAACCCCTGCAAAGCCATCTCGCATTCCCTGTTATCTCTCACTCTCACTTCTCTCTATTTTTTAAATTAAAAATAATCTCTTCGATTGGACAGCTGAAGCCTTCAAGAACTCAAAGATCCCTTCATTTCATCTCGGTAATAATCTCGATCCTTTGATGCGATTTCTGTAATTTCTCTTCGCCATTGCTGTTCTCTTTATGTTCTTGAACCCAAAGTTAGGGTTTTTGAGGGTTTTGATACATTGATGGCATTGATCGATACCCCTTTGAAAGCTAGGGTTTTTCTTGCTTAAAAAAGGAAGGGCTTTTGCTTGATGGGTAAATGAGATGCTAGTTTTTGTACAAAATTGAATATTTTTCATGATGCAGTGAAAATGTTCGGCCCTTTATTTTGGAAATTCTGTAATTAACCTTTTATTCTCTTAGGTTATTATTGCATTAACTGATGTCTTTTGCCAGATGAATTTAGGGTTTTTGAGAGTATCGATATGGCTTTGCTTCAAAATGATTTTTTTTCTTTTCGATTTAGGTTTCCCCCCCAAAGGGAAGTGCAAACTTATTAAAGTGAACAAAGGGCTTCTTCTAATGGTTATCTCAGTTCAATTGTTAACTCTCTTTTTTGGTCTCAGTGACATTGAGTTTGGGAATCGATTTTCTTGGTTATTTTGATAGACATTCTATTAGATTTGTTGTGTTGAAGTCCATCTTTTTATTGATTTATAAATTTATTGGCTGCATTATCAAATCACTTATCTCAAATCTTTGATCAAATTCCAGTCAGCACAGCTTTGGGTAAACTTTTTTGGAACATGTTCAAGCATGTTCCATGAGGATTAGTTTTTGTTTCACATAGAACTTAGTTGCAATGTTGTTAGGCCAAAATAAAAATGCTAAGCTTATTTGAGGATCGCATGGCCATAAACATAGGTGTCCTTATGTGCTTGCTACAGAAGTTTTATGACAGGATCCCATTCCTCATTGTCGTCATGGCTAAATTTATGCTAGCTACCTGCTTCTTGTTCATGTCTTCATTTGAACCAGCTCCATGTTCCTTATATGACGTTTATTGTATCTCTTTTCTCTGCAAAATACTCAACTAACATATTCTCCCTAATAAGCTTCCCATCTTACCTTATTGCATTTGTCAACATTTGCACTTTGATTATATTGCCCCCCGTTGAACTATGCAAGCTTAATTTAACCACATCATCATTTCTAACTGGGCAATCCAAGCATTTAAATATCATAACTGGTCATTGTCTATGATATGCATAGTATTACTATTTCACGCTAGTAAACTGGTGTATTCCCATCTGTTTCCAACTCAATATGTTGATACTTGTTTCGAAATGAACGAAAGCGAATAATTTCACTTAATAATGCATAAATTGAAATCTTCTATTGTTGTCTTTATTCTAGTTCCTTTGCTTATTGTTTTAGGAAATAAAAGATTTACCCATAATGCGATACCTTTTGGAGGTAATTCTATTTGCCGGCTATGAAGGAATGTTCTTTCCCTTTTACTCTTCACGTTCCTAAGCAACAAGGGCCGTGAAGGCTAAACTAATCTTACTTTATTTATCTTAAGTTTTATTCTCTCAGTTTTCAATGATAATATTGAGGAGATAAATTACCGCCTCCTTTGTTTGGGGTCTTGACTGCATGTCTGACTCATCCTGATCCTGCTTTTTACTATTTGGAGCAATAATTATAGCTCCACCTCAGTTGTTATCCTGCTATTTCTAAAATTCGTCGGTTCTTTTCCTTTAGGACATAACCATCATTCTATTATAACCTCTGAACCATGCTCCTAGTCCTTGATATCTTAAATTTAACCATCTCCAAATCATCCTCTATGCTCATTTTTAACTTGCATGTAATTTTTTGTCCGTGACCAACCTGACTCAATCACACATCAGATCAATTTTTTTAATATCAGAGATCTACTTTTAGCTGTTAGTGCCCAACAGTACAAACAGTCATATATCCTCTTAGGCATCATGCTCAACTACCAACAATTTTAATTAACAAAACCCAAAAACGTGCTGTACAAGTGAGATTCTTATGTTCAAAGCATAATAGTTCTATTGAAAATTTGATATAGAGAATAATTTTTATGTACAACTTTTAGTTCCTTTAGTATAAATATACTTAAAATTGGAAGTCCAATGATTGTAGCAGGCTTCGGTAGTAAACCTGCTATTACTGCTGCAACCAAAATCCATGTCTAATTGCCCTCATAGCAAGAGGAAGAGAGAAGAACAAAGTGCAGAGGAGCCAGTGGTTGTTCGCAGGAGTGCAAGGCAGAAAGACAAAGGACAAGAACCAATTTTAAAGCGTGCCATGAATCGCAAGAAGGCCAACTCCTTGGAGTTTGATCCTCCCAAATCTTCTGAGCATCCTCAGCGAGGTCTGTCTTCCCTTACTAATTAAGTATCATTATGCAATTGAATTATTATTTTTATCCTATAACAATGCAGAACTTGACCAGTTTAGTAATATTGCTGTATTTAATCATTGTTCACCTAATAAGCATTGGAGAAGGCAAGATCAGGGTTTTGAGAGCTTTGTTGGTTAGTTGCTGTTTCTTGTTATCAACAAAGATAATTTCTAGTATATGGGTCCTTAAAACATGAATAAAAGAAGTGAATGGGATGTGAGATAAACTTAAGAAATTAAATAGATTGGGTTTATATCTGTGTGAGGTCCATCCCTTTCCTATTTATAAATAAGGTGGTCTTCTCACCCCCTTATGTTAGTTACATGCCCTGAGGTACATGCGACCTCATTGTTCCAATTCTCATGTCTTACAAACTCTCCCACTTGGGATTAATAGAATGACATTTTTATACCATTTTTATTCAACAATGGATTGGCACTTAAACTTATTAGATGTGAGGCCTTAAGGTATTGCTTTCACAAAATTTTTCAACCATGTTAATCATATGATAGTGGACCATAAATGTATTTCTTTATCTAATTCTAAACAAACTATCTCTCTTTCTTGAACCATCACCGCGTGGTTTCTTCGAAGTGTTCTTCCATGATTTCTGAAGTTTAATGTTGTTGCAGGCAGTGACCCTGCTGCCCAAGCTAATTCGACTGGCATGGCTAATATGCTCCAGCAAGATCAAGCAGCTGATACTGATCATCCCATGAACCAATCAAGAGTAGCTTTGGCTGGTAGCAACTGTGTTTTTCCTGAGGAAGGCTCAACTGATCTTAACTCTCTATCTCATAATTCTCAAAGCACTTCCTTTCTTGATTTAGTGCTCCAAAGTTCTCCCGAACACGAGGAGCTGCCAAGTCTCCCAACTACAACAAGTGCTACCCCAAAATTTAATGCTCAAGGTCTGTTATTGACTTATGTCTAGTTTGTCATCTGTTGAAATCTGTGAATGCAACTCCCTAAAATTACTTGCATTGATGTTCTTTGCTGATTCCAGGCCTACATGGTGCCTCAAGTTCTACTTCAGTTCCTCCAAAAGATGGTGGTACCTATAAATTGTTGTCCTCTTGGCAGCAGGGACCATGTATGACCGGTTTTATCAACCTTGAAGGTATGCCCTGTTTGCATATTGAATAAACTTGCAGAGCCAAGTTTTGAGACTGTAACACCCTAGTTCATTTATACCATATTTGATTTGGGTATTTTCCAATTTTACGACGGTTTCTTGTTTATTGTTTGCTTTTGGGTGCGAATAATGTATTTAGTATCTGTGTTTAGTATCCGACCCGACTCGCATGCTTGAAACTCATAGTGATTCTAGATTATGTTATATGATTACTAGTACAGAGGATCCGTGCACACATATATGTTCTATTATATGTATTATATATCCAGTATGTGCATATATTTTTAAATAATACAAATTATAACCAAATATATATTTTAACATCTAGCATGACCTGTATGATACCCCATATCTTGTGGTTGCATCCAGATATCGTGTTCACTTCCGGTTTAATAAAACAGACTCGTTTAGATCGCTACATGTTTTTGTGTTTATCCGTTCTTGGGGATATACATTTTATTTAACCGGACATCATACTATGGTTTTGGTTGATACGTATATTATCCATATTTTAAAACTAGATTTTTAGATAGGATCCGGGTATTTTTCGGAGTATATTTGACATTAGCTATAAATCCTAGACTATATATTATATTATTTAAAAAAAACCTAACAGTTATATTTATAGAAATAATATATATATATTTAAAATCCTAACTATATTATATCCTCAGCCTGTCTCTCTCCCTCTACTAATATATATATATATATATATATATATTTATATCTATATATTTTATAACCCTTATATTAATACAACGCCCCCTCTCCCTCCTTCCTATATTTCCTTTCTTCTTCCCTTCCCTCGCCGTGAGAAACCCTAGCCAAGCCCTAACCCTCGTCGCCACCACCCTTGTCCTCGTCCCCTCGTCGGCACCACCACCTCCTCATCATCCTCACTCCACGCCACGACCCCGACCCCGACCTCGACTTCACCCCTGCAAACCCAACACCCGAGCACCCAAGAAACCCATCTCCACCACCGCCGACCCCCTTGTCGCCTCGCCCTCGTCATCATCCGCTCGACCTCACCTCCTTCTCTCCTCCTCTCCTTTCCCGAGCACCCAACCACGACATCCTACACACCCGACAACCAAGAAACCCTTCACCGCCTCCAACCTTAGACCTCGCCGTCGACTTCGCCGCAACCCCAGACCTCGCGCACCCTCATCTTCATCCTCACCACTCCCTCTTTCTCCTCACCTCTCTCCAACCCTGGCACCAACATCACCCACGACCCGAGAACACCCTACAGCCCCGACACCCAACACGCGCAACCCAAAGCCCTTTCATCGCTGGAGATCGCCCATCATCGTTGTTACCCATCTCTGTCCCCTGAACCCAGAAACGAGAGCCAACACCAGAGAACACAACTCACTATTCTCTTTCTTCCTTTTCTCTTTCTTTTCTTCTGTGTTCTTGGCCGTCGTCGGAGTCGCGCACGTCGCCGACGATCCGGACGACCCAGTCGTCGTCCTCGTCCAGCGTGGTCACGTCTTGGATTAGCCAGGTCCAGTCTTATTCGCGCGTATGTGCATCGTGACTTTTACTCGACGTCGAACGCGACGTATGTACCCCGACGTGAGATCCGATAAGGCAAGTTTATCTTGCTACATTCTATGCTACTGTATTTATATCCATATGAATAAAAATAATACATGTATTTTAATTATGCATCCCATGTTATAGATTTACCGTTTTCGGATACCCGTACATATCTGTACTGTGTATTGCATATTTAGTTGCATGCCGGAACCTCATTATATCATACTAATGTTCTATTAGTACAACGTGCTTTCTATTGTGCATCATACGTAGTCATGGGCTTATAAAAGGCTATCACAGATAGGTACATGTGTATCCATGCATTAACCGTGTTTCGATATTCGTTACAGTTTACATTGGATATCTAGTTGATGCATATACATCACCTGACAGGTTCACGACACACTACTGACTTGTTACATGGATCTTGTTATTAATGCCAACAATATTGACGTGTTGCCCCGACGGACGTAACCTGTTGTCTGCATAGACGAAAACCTGTACCTGCTTGATTCTGTGTTGGCATTAGATCTATCTTGGCAATACCTGACTTGAACACAAACCTGTGAGTAAAGGGGAAATCAAGAATGTAACCGAAACGTAACTCAAAAGGCTATTATTACATGTTTGCCGTTTTTCCGGGGGTTAAAGAATATCCTGTTTGCCGTTTTTCCGGGCATTACGGAATATCTTGTTTGCCATTTTTCCGATCGTTGCGGAATAATTCTGTTACCGTGGTCCCGTGGGGAATGAACGAGGCATAGTCTGATGGGTTACGATGAGGATTACATTAATTGATTTCGAAGACTTTAGATTAGATAACCTAGAAACCAGGTTTAGGTTACATATCACATACACACGTACCTAACTGTTTATACTCATGTTGATTTATATTCATGTCTATATATCTTGTTACATCCTGGTTATTATTATTGTTTGATATTATAACACATTGACGTCTGGGTTTTGCATGGCCCAGTTCCTCTATCTCTATCTCAGGCTGAACAGGAGTACTTTAGCCGCCAAGCCGAGCAGTGAGGAATTGAGTTTAGTGATGTTTAGTTTAGTTATTTTCCGCAGCTTTTATTACTTGATGTGAGTCCATTTTGGGACGTATTTTCAGATGTTGTTATTAGATATTATTATCGTTTCCGCTTATACATTTCTTGACTCTTTTATTTTGGCAAATGGATATATACTAGATAGATTTTATATTTTACCGTTCTTGATATCCTATAGACAGCCGTAACGTGATTGTGGAGAGATGATTCCTATCCACAGGTAGTATGGTTGGCTCCGTCACGTGCCGTAGTTAGCACACTCTGGGAAGCGGGGCGTGACAGGGTTTGTTTGGTATCAGAGACATAGGATTTAGGATTAATCGGGTTTGGTTTCTTTGTAGTTGGGTATTAAACCCAATACGCTAATCAGAAAACCCGTAATTAGGAATATGTCCTGCCACATTACTATCTTACCATTCTTGAATCTATATCTATCTTGTTTATTGAAATCTTGTTTACCGTTGCTAATCCTCTTCAGCGTTTTGGCTTCAGAATGGCGGATAGAGATTTGCAATCGTACCAGAGACATGTTGATGACGCCGTATTGCTTGAAGTAATACGTGGAATGCTGGAAAACCAGAAGCGGCAAACCCAGCTGAATCAGCGGCAAGGCGAGGCTTTCCAGGAGGGTTTGCGGACAGTCCAGCAGTCCGTAGACGCAGTAGCATCCAGGCCAGCACAACATGAGGGCACCGTGGCGGACTTCAGGAGGCTTTGTCCGTCCACATTTACTGGTTTGGAGGAACCGTTGTCAGCGGAGCGGTGGCTAGTTGATACAGAGAATCTGCTCGTCGCCGCGCAGATTCCGGAAGACAAGAGTGGATGTAGTATGCATCCAATAGGTGGATTATGCTCGCGAGTGGTGGCTCATAGAGGAGACCCGTCGCCCAAGTCGATCAGTTGGGCAGCGTTTTCACGGAGTTTCTTGGAGAAGTTCTCTCCGCAATCTGCTCAAGAAGAAATGGAAGAAAAGTTTATTAACCTGAAGCAGAATGGCGGATTTGTTGATGCGCATACGGTTGAGTGGACGCGGCTCAGTCGATTCGCAGGACCTTTGATTGTCAATGATGCAGATAGCGCATGAAAGTTTATGCGCAGCTTGGATGTGGAGATCCAGAGATACATTATATCTCTGGGATTAACCACTTTCTCACAAGTTCGCAAGACAGTCAGGGAGCAGCTGAGCTTATCAGAGAAAGCAAAGAGTACTCAACAGCAGGCCGTCGTAGCGCGGAAGCCGGCGTTTACGCCAAACCGAGCTTCTATACGCAGAGGCATTCGGGTGAACAGGTGGGACATTGTGCCTATGAAGAAGCCCGTCGTACTCGAGCAAAAAGGAAGGGTGTTTTGTGATTACTGCCAACGACCGAGTCATTTCAGGAGAGATTATCGAAGGAGGCTTGGACTCTGTCTTGTTTGCGGATCAGCTGATCATACCGTCGATGCTTGTCCTTCAAAGCTACGATTGAAGGACGATGTTCAGAAGCCACCACAAAGGCAGATTCAGGGGCAGAAGCAGATTACGCAGGGGCCTAATCAAGCACGGGCCTTCACTTTGAATGCCGAGAAGGCCAAGCGTTCAGATGAACTCGTTTGAGGTATCCTACTCGTTCATAATTTTCCCACATTAGCATTATTCGATTCAGGTATATTCCATTGTTTTATGTCGTCCAAGTTTATTACTGTACACTCGATTCCACACGCGGCCCTGTCTAGTTGCTGGGACATACACACCGGGAATATGAAAATTATATATAGTATTGAGTGCAAGGATTGTCCGATTGTTATTTGCAGACGAGAGCTATTCGCGGATTTCTTGGTGATTGATACTGGCAGCTATGATGTCGTCTTGGGAATGGATTTTCTCGGCACTTTCCATGCTCACATCGATTGTAGAGCAAAGAAAGTGGTTTTCCAGATTCCCGGACATCCGGAGTTTATATTTTCTGGAGGTAGCGTATTTGTCGGGCCAGTCGAATTTAGGGCTAGGCCGACAAGCGCCGTTTTTTCGTCGATGGAAGCAGATAAGGAGGAAGCGCTAGCAGTAGTTCGAAAGTTTATGGATGTGTTCGAGTACTTCTTGGGTTTACCGCCAAAACGAGATGTGGAGTTTGCGATTGATTTTGTTCCTGGAGCAGCGCTGATTTCAAAGGCATATTATCCGATGGCACCGGTGGAGCTAAAAGAAATCAAGAAATAGGTTGCCGAATTACTAGAGAAGGGTTGAATTCGCAGCAGCAATTCACCCTGGGGAGCTCCAGTTCTTCTAGTCAAGAAGAAAGATGGCACACGGAGGATGTGCATCGATTATCGAGAATTAAACCGGATGACTATTAAAAACAAGTACCCGATCCCTCGCATCGGTGAATTATTCGATCAACTCAGTGGCGTGAGGGTATTCTCGAAGCTGGATTTGCGATCCGGATATCAAGTTCGGGTGAAATCAGAAAATGTTTGCAAGACAGCGTTTCAAACTCGATATGGGCATTACGAGTACTTAGTGATGCCATTTGGAGTCACGAACGCACTGGCGATATTTATGGACTTGATGAACCGAATCTTTTCACCGTATTTAGACCAGTTTATAATAGTATTTATTGATGATATTCTGGTCTATTCAAGGAGCCAAGAAGAGCATGCAGAACACTTGAAGATCTTATTGCAAACGTTGAGGTAAGAAAGGTTATATGCGAAAATGAGCAAGTGCGAGTTTTGGCTCGAAGAAGTGAAGTTCTTGGGTCATGTCGTATCCGGAGATGGAATTGCGGTTGATCCTGAAAAGATTGCAGTAGTTCATGATTGGCCGATTCCGAAGAACATGGCGGAGATCAGAAGTTTTCTTGGGCTCGCCGGATATTATAGAAGATTCGCGGAGAATTTCGCTCGAATAGCTGAGCCATTGACCAAGCTAATGCGAAAGGAGGTACTGCTCGTATGGACGGATAAGTGTGCGTCGACTTTCGAAGCGTTTTGAAGCAAAGATTGACCACCGTTCCTATTTTGACAGTGCCAGACAGTTCCGGAGGGTTGGTTATTCACAGCGACGCATCTGGGAATGGCTTGGGATGTGTTCTGATGCGGCATGGGAAGGTTATAGCCTACGTATCGAGACAATTGAAAACCTATGAGAAGAATTACCCAACTCATGATTTAGAGCCAGCAGCAGTGATTTTCGCTTTGAAAATTTGGAGACACTACTTATTGGGCAAATGGGTAGAAGTTTTTACCGATCACAAAAGCCTAAAGTATTTGTTAACGCAGAAAGAGCTCAACATGAGACAGCGTAGATGGTTGGAGCTGATGGCTGACTATGATCTCGATCTAAAGTACCATCCGGGGAAGGTTAATATAGTGCTGGATGTGCTAAGTCGGTTGCCAGCAATACGGATGTTGACTGTACGGAAGGAGATCATAGATGAGTTTCAGAGATTCGAGTTGGAGATCGTATTACCGCATTCTTCGGGATAGTTGATGCAGCTGTAAGTACAGTCGTCCTTGATCGATAATATTAAAGCAGCGCAGTCGCACGATCTAAGGTTGCAGCAGTTTCGAGAACATATGGAAGCGGGACTTCGAATGGACTTGTTGATTCATGAAGATGGTTCGTTACGATATGTGGGCCGTTTATGTGTGCCTAAAGGAGATATTCGTGAAGAAGTTGTGAAGGAAGCGCATAGTTCCACATATTCCGTACATCCGGAAGACATGCAGATGTATCGAGATCTACGACAATATTTCTGGTGGGAAGGCATGGAAAGAGAGATCGCTCGCTATATATCGAAGTGCTTGGTGTGTCAGTAAGTCAAGGTTGAACATCAAAGGGTAGCTGGTTTATTACAACCATTTCTGATTCCTCAGTGGAAGTGGGAACATATAACCATGGATTTCGTGACAGCATTACCGCGGAGTCCAAGGGGTAGTAATGCAGTTTGGGTGATTGTTTATCGATTGACCATGGCGGCTCACTTTATACCGTTTCGAGTTAGTCAGTCGACGTAAGCTTTAGCAGAGCGGTACATGCAGGAGATTGTGAGATTGCATGGAGTATCTGTGAGCATCGTTTCCGATCGTGATACCCGATTTTTATCGCATTTTTGGAGGAGTTTACAGGAAAGTTTGGGGACTCGATTGAAGTTCAGCACCGCCTATCATCCGCAGACAGATGGCCGGTCCGAAAGAACGATCCAAACTCTTAAAAATATATTGAGAGCGTACATGTTAGACTTCAAGGGTTCATGGGAGGATCATTTGCACTTGGTAGAGTTTTCGTATAATAATAGTTTTTAGGCGACTATTCAGATGGCTGCATTCGAAGCATTATATGGTCGTAAGCACCGCTCGCATGTCTGTTGGGACGATATTGGAGAACGAAGATTATTGGGACCGGGCCTTATTGTGCAAACCGTGGAGAAAGTTAATATGATCCGAAATCATATGAAGGCGGCACAAGATCGACAGAAAAGTTGGGCCGATACAGGACGAAGACTTCTGGAGTTTGCAGTTGGTGATCTTGTATTCCTGAAGATTGTTGGATATAGTGCCCTCAGAGTCAATTATTGGATCACAGGCACGTGATTGCAATGATTGAGGGAGGACTTATGCTGGTAGGACGGTCTTACTCAAGATGATAGTATGCTATCTGGTTTACCTTTATCATCGTGTACTGCTTTAGGTGACTTTACAAATCGTTATTACACATTGATAGAGCCTTTAGGATTCTTGCTTGACTACCAGCAGTATGATGGCGATCATATACGTAGGAGCTGGGGTCTATAAGCACATTCTTAAAGTGGTCCCTAGTCGTTGGAGTTTCGAGACTGGGCATCGATACTCCATTAGTATACTAGTGTATACAGTCGAGACCCCGACGAGGGGCGGTGGTCGGTCTCACAAGCCATTGGTGTCAGTTGGATCACCTAAGTTGTATACAGGTGCTCATTGGGCTATGAGTACACCGGACAGGACTCGCCGGGAACATGCTAGTTGGTATTATACCTGACGTCAGATAGCAGTTCCCTGGTGACATGTGTACAGGTTAATTCATCGACCTGAGATCGTCATTTGTCTCGTGTGAGTTCCCACTATGCTTTGATTACTACCCTATCACGGCTCAAAGGAGTCGTGCAAACAGGCTTTAGTTGGGTACAGTCCCGAGCCACATGGAGGCAGTGAGCGGATCGGCAGGGGTTTCGTCTCTCCCGGTATTGGGGGTGAGATCGCGCTGTGTCTAGGAGAGCCATTACACGAAGTCCTTTGCCAAGGCAGGAGATTTACTGGTAGGTATTCCAGTAGTATCTCAGGGTGTTCTGGGCTACACTCCGACACGACTTGTACCGCTTTTGGGGGTCTGACATTTACCAACCCCCTAGGCTCGCCATGCGATGCTCATAGACGAACGGACCGGACTGTACGGATATTGTCACTGACAGGCTCAGTAGGGTGTCAGGATGAGCTTGCTCATCGACCTCCCTTTTGGTCAATATCTGGTAGCCCGTTACGTACGGCTAGTACCTCTGACGTGCTAGTGGTTAAATCCACAGCCAAGATATTGACGAGTCTTTAGAGTTCCCCACAGATAGTTTTCAAGTTTCGGGCGAAACGTTGTAAAGACCGTATGATATATGGCAGGGTTCGATCATATATGTGCAGTAGTGCACGGATCATGATCGGACGGATCATACTAGTGGGCTTTGGTTTAAAGCCGGATCCTAGTATTAGATTTGTTGGATTACTTTAGTCTCATCGCATTCGCATTCAGTGGGAATGCGGATGCAGGTATGTATATACAGGTGTGGGGTATCCTTGTGATCCGTCACGAGTTTACTTTAGATGTTACTGTATCTTTTTATTGTTGCAAACATTTGGATTACTATTTGCATATGGAAATTGTGAGCTAGAAATCATCATTTTGTGCATTTAATGTGACATTGACTTCATTAGTGACTCATGGTCTCTTTTATTGTGCTAATGTCACATTATTTGATGGATTTGAGTCTTGATATGATAAGAAGATAGAGAGGGGCTGCCATGATATGGTTTTGGTCTTGTATTTTTTCATAACACTCTCTCATTTTTATCATCTCAACACAAAAAGAGAAAGAACTTCTTCTTCCTCTTGCTCATAACCTCCATTGATGGCTTCATCTTCAACCTCCATCCATGCAATGGATGCAAGAGACAAAGTTGTCACAAACATTCTCTACATCGCCTTGGACACGTCGGCTAGCGAACTCCGTGCCCGAGTTGCTTCGGACGAAGCGGAAGCCCGTAAAAAGACTCGAAGATGTGATGCCCTTTCCGACGTGGAAATGGAGACCGGAGATACCGTGAGGAGCTTGGGATGGTGGCCAAAGACCAAAGGACACGGATCGATCGGTATAGCTTTCCAACCCTTTCTCTAGTTGCTAGTTGTAGGTTAATGGTTCTATCCGGATTTAAAGTATACGATAGCGCCGGTTTTTAGTTTGAAAAAGTTTTCGTTTCCGCATTTTGGCCTCGGACAAACGGCCGGGGCGCTACCGTAGACTAACATGGTATCAGAGCCACGCCATTAACTTTTACTAGCTTGCTCTAGCGTGTTTAGAACTTCGATCGGACGAAATTTCCAAAAACTGCATTTCCAATTCTGAGTTTCTGTCGAATTTTTTTTGTCGTCGAAAAATTATTTTGAGTATTGCAGAAAATCAGGCAGGCTTTTTTAAGAAATCTGAGAAAAATTGGTTCACTGATTCCACTGTAGCAGCGCGGAACCGTGGCCGTACCCACGTTTTGGCCGCGGTTCCGCCGCCGTACTGTAGCATCAGTCCGCCAATTTTCCTACAGTGGTTTCTGACTTGGAAATGCGGTTTCTGGTATTTTTTGTTTGGGCCCAGATTTGTTTGAGTACTGGGTATTGTGCTTGGGGCCCACTTCGGGAAATTTTGTCGATCGAAAATTTTAAACATATTAGTTCACAGTATTTACATTATATCTGCGACCGTGAATGTCATTTGATCGGTAAATCTTATCTAATTGCTATAGCCCTTTTAGATGGATTTGCGAACGTGACATTCACGTTGATGTTCTGTGCTGTACTGTGATGTTGCGGATTTATCGTGGTGGATAGCCTGGATGCAATAGTAGTACAGTTTGGTTGTATTTGTATATTTGGTATTGCGGGACGAGCGTCCGACTTGTGGACTGCCGTCACCGCCTGTTTGTATATTATTCTTTTGGGGCACGACCGGGCTAAGGTCGATGTACCCGTTGTATATATTTTACTTTCTGTACTAGGATTACCCCGCGGTGGGGTGCACGGATAGCCGGGTTCTAGAGGACAAGGGCTTGCATCTCATGGCTTTGAGACGGAGGGGGCTTCACTCTAGAATTGGCGGGCTATTCGCCGCACTCGTAGGGGGTACAGGTTGACCCAAGGAGGGGTGCTCAAGTTACCGGATTTCGTGAAGTGCTGGGTGGTCTATTCACCTTGTTGAAGGGGGCTGTCCCGCTTCAGGTTTTGGCGGGTAACTTGCCGCGCCCGTAGGGGTCTAGGATTTCATTGCACAGGCTATCCACAAGACCAGGGGAACGTCGGGTTTCAATAGCGGCTCTATGAAACCAGGGGATCCCAGATTATCTGTATTGTTCTGTGATGCTTATTACATTTCTGTGATGTTGCATTTTATCATGCCTTGAGCGAATATTATATATTGATATATATACTAGTAGATGTATATATTTTACACCCGCGCTAGTCCAATTCCCGCTCTGTCGTTAGTTAAGTAACCTAACGGGTGATGACGGGACCCAGTGGCGAATGCGGATGACATATACGTACATCGTATTTTCGTTCTTTTATGGTGTGATTAATTGATGGGACTGCATTGATTCGGATCAATGCAAGCTAAATAAACCTATTCTGATGTTGTTGGAACATTTTTCAAAAAAAAAAGCTATTATTGCAAGGACGTTCTCTTTTGTTTTGCACAGTGGTATTCGGTTATGAATATCCAGCACCTCAGTCGACGAGGCAAGGGCCGAGATCCCTTCACCGGGAGTGACCCCTTGGACAGAAGTTTGCGTCAGGGTAATAACTTCACTATAGCCGATTACTTTTTGCTTTGCATCGTGGTATTCAGTTGGAATACCCTGCACCTCATTCTACGGGGAAAGAGCCGAGATCCCTTCACCGGGAGTGACCTCTTTAGCAAAGGTTTTCGCCACCATATTTTTTATAAAAAGCTATCCGGTTCCTTCAACGATATCAAGTTCATTACGTTAAAGGTTTTTTGCCAAAAACCATTCGTAGCCCTCCGTCATTTCAGACGGGTAGCATTTAGTATTCATGCTATGTTTGTTGACCAAAGTCGAGGCATGGTGTATGGTAGCTATTTGTTACTTTTCTGTTGCATAGATAGATACGTTGGTTTGGGACAGTCGTACTGCTTTGTTGGCCAAAGTCAAGGATAGGTACGGGTGGATTCAAATTAACTTGGATAATAACGGGTAGAACTTGACATGTGACTTATGATTTGTTGGCCAAAGTCAAGGTCATAAGAGCATGGAGTAAAAATTACATCGGGAGTTTCTAAAGAAACTGAAACTTGCCAGATATGCGCATACCTTCTGGAGTGTGATAACGTGAGTGGATTCCATCACGTTATCATGCGATGATAGTTGGATCCCGATTCTCACTGATGAGTTGGTTTACTCCTCGGGTGATCCCGACTAATTCTTCTTTCAGGTTTGGAGGAGACTTTGACGATACAGTGGGAGGTTTCCTGATTAGATAAATTGATAACCATTCTGATCTAGGTTAGAGTGCACGCCGAGTGTTTCTTTTCTCTCTCTTTGGCAGCGACCATGGCCCGACCCTTGACTATGACTCAGTGACCAAGTTAACCGAACCTTGTTAAAAACACTGGCTTTTAGATTGTCAGAGTTGCATACCTCATTGCCACTCCTACTTTTACCCTTTTCTCCAGAACACCCCGTATTACTACGAACATCCATTTCCATTGGATAAAACCATCGTATGGTTATATACGAACTCGAAGGAACTTGTTCCAGATTTGAGGATGGTTTCTGGTTCTGGAGAAAATGAATATGACTATTCAGTTGTCTTTTCCTTTTACCTTCTCTTAGGTTGCGAGTGCTCCTTGGATTAGGACAGTACATCTATTACGCTTATTGGACAGTCTTCTTCCAAACCATAGGCAGGTGCCGAACGGTAGGAAATGAAGAAAACCATTTAGCCTAGAAGGTGTACAGAAGGTATTAAGTAAAGACAAATAAAGGGATTAGTAAGAGGGCAAAGTAAACTGCGACTGCTATTCACGACCAAACCAAGTATTTCATCGCCACTCCTACTTCACCTTTGTATTTCTCCGGGACACTCCGTATCACTACGAAGATCCACAGTTTATTGGATATTACATCGTATGGTTATATACGAACTCGAAAGAACTTGTTCCAGTTCGGGGATGGATTCTGGTTCAGGAGAAATAGGAATAAAGTTTATTCAGTTGTCTTTTATTTTCACCTTCTCTCAGGTTACGAGTACTCCTAGGATTAGGAGAGTACACCCATTATGCTTATTGGATAGTCTTCTTCTAAACCATAGGCTGGTGCCGAACAGTAGGAAAGAAAGAAAACCATTTGGCCTAAAGGTGGTGTACAGAAGGTAATGACTAAAGACATATAAAGGGATTTGGAGAGATGACAAAGAAATATACGGTTACAGTTGTGAATCTGATAATGGAAGAGGCATTACTAAGAATATTCGGATATCCCTTCGAAACATTTACATGTTTCAGTTTCACTGTGTATTGTTAAAAGAAAACCGATTTCCCAATTAGTGCTTGCTCGAGGGTATGTATTTACCAGGTTTGATTCTCACATCTGTATGGTTTTACAGATGATGAGTGTGAGTAAGTTATTGGGAATTGGATGATCATCCTCATTATATCGGGATTCGTTGTAATTGGTGATATTTGAGGAGATCGCCTGGGTAGTTTGCCGGATGGCAAATATTTGGTTTTGAATATCCGTTATGCACCAATTTCAAAATGATATATCTGTACGTTTATTTTTATAAAGTGAGATATAGCTTTTTGAAATTATGTCTATGACATTTACCTATATCAGTGGATGGTTAGGTAAGGAGCATTAAACAGCGGTGTAATTCTTCTTAACCATAAGTACAGTTTTCAACCTACGACACACAGGGAATGAGTTATTAGACTCAGGGGACTTATACAGAGTATTGTATGTTGTCCAGTGTCCATTAGGACAGAGGGGTTGGTACTCGTACTATATTCTGTTTACTTGTGACTTCTCTAGTTCTTAGACATGTGTTTCGTAGAAATGTAAGGTCTAAGTTTTGAGAAGTTATAGGTATATGAATAAAGTAGAGATCCAGGTATTGCAAGTATCAGGATTCTTCAAGGTGATCGAAGATGTAGATACTTGTGTATGGTATTCAGTTGATAGTAATGATTAAGAGAACTTGCTTCTCTTTCATGTTACTCATAATTGAAAGTACTCCTAAGTTGAGTAATGCTGATCAGCCTCTTTCCATTTAGTTGACATGCACTGGAGACAGCTGCATGATTTGAATCTGGTTCCAATTAAATCAGTGCCTTTGTTTCTATATTGGATATTGAATAGTTCATATCTTAACAATGTTAAGGTACGGGGAGTTTTCCGGCTTATGCTTAAAACCAGACTCTGGATAACTCAAGGCACGTTTCTGTAATGGCTGTTTGTGGGTTGACCCGGGCTATGATGAGGGTTGACATTCTATCATCTGGAAGATCAATAGTGATATTGTTCTTGTCTCGCCACCGTTTTGATAAAAATGGATTTTTTCAGAAAACAGTAGTGGGAGTATGGTAGAACTGGAAGTGATTCCAGAACCGCAAACGATTACTGAAAATTTGATAAGAACCTAAAGATTCAATCTGATTTGACATTCCATTGGCCACTCCGCAGATATGGTGGGTAACCACCTAAGAGGTACTCTGGTAGCCTCAAGGACTGTGACATGAAGGTTCTTGTTTACCCAAACTTGACACTACTGTTGTTCCAGGCTATAAGACCCGGCAGGAGGATGAGTATAGCGTCGTTCTGAACTGGCTTTAGAAGTGTACGTATATATGACTCTGCCAGAGGGTTGTCGTAGTCAGTGGGAGCAGCGGAAGCATAGTGGACAAGTAGCTTATGTCTATTTATAGACTAAAGCAGATATAGCGGAGATAGATCATCTATTTCTGATGTGACAGCCATAGGTTTGACTTCATCAGAATAGGGGATGGATCTGTTAAGTAGGTGGTAGGGTGTGATGTCCTGGTATTTGGATGACATACATAGTAGGAAGTGATATTCCTGCACTACGATCGGTTATACTTTGGTTGTCACACAGTAGTTTCTCCACAAAGGACATGGATTTTATATCAGATATTCTGGTTACTAGATCTATGGTTTTAGATCTAGATTTGGGTAGCTTCCCAATCTGGGTACTTAGACAACATTCTAAAGGTGTTTTAGAATGGACGACTCCTGGCACGGTGGTGTACCTGCAGGTGATGGAGTCACCCTCTTTAAAGGTGTCTTAAAGAATAAAGGGGAGAGGGATGTGCATGATTGGCAGATCACTTGCTTAGGCAATTGAGTCAATCATGAGATGTCAAGTACCACACCAGACGTTGTTTTTTGCACTAGATGCAATAAGTTGATATTAATCATATCCTGGAGAAACGTTCGGAAGCAGTTTTAGAACATAAGTGGAAGTTCTAGGGATATGATAACGACAACCTCTTTCCGGGGACAGTTATCATTCCAGGCTTCCAAGATGACCTGGATGACAGAGTGACTGTCAGAGTTATAGTTTTCCCTCTGACGAGGGGCAGTATTTTGGACAGGTGGTCCAAGCGTATACTGAGGGAGGCATGGCACAGGATACTGATTAAGTTCAGTTGACGATACCGTCTAAGAAGTTTGGATTTGGAGTTCATTTATGAACTAGGTCCCATCAGATATCCAGACATATTCTAAGACAGGTATTGCTCATTTCGAGAGATAGTTTTCTCCGCGAACTTGAGAAAAAGAGAGACATAGAAAGAAACATCAGAGCGGATCCACTCACTGAGGCTATTTCTCGAACGCAATAGTTTCACAAACGGGTTTTGTGAGACTGATTAGTAGAGGAGTTGGGTGTCCGGTATCACACGGGCTGTGAGTATGCGACATCGCAATAATTAGCCTTGAGTGCAAGTGGGAGATTGTTAGATATAGTGCCCTTAGAATCAATTATTGGATCACAGGCACGTGATTGCAATGATTGAGGGAGGACCTATGCCGGTAGGACAGTCTTATTCAAGATGATAGTATGCTATCTGGTTTACCTTTATCATCGTGTACTGCTTCAGATGACCTTACAGGTCGCTATTACACATTGATAGAACCCTTAGGATTCTTGCTTGACTACCAGCAGTATGATGGCGATCATATACGTGGGAGCTGGGGTCTATAAGCACATCCTTAAAGTGGTCCCTAGTCGTGGGAGTTTCGAGACTGGGCATCGATACATTATTAGTAGACTAGTGTATACAGTCGAGAACCCGACGAGGGGCGGTGGCCGGTCTCACAAGCCATTGGTGTCAGTTGGATCACCTAAGATGGGCTGAGTACACCGGACAAGACTCGCCGGGAACATGCTAGTTGGTATTATACCCGACGTCAGATAGCAGTTCCCTGGTGACATGTGTACAGGTTAGTTCATCGACCTGAGATCGTCATTTGTCTCGTGTGAGTTCCCACTGTGCTTTGATTACTACCCTACCACGGCTCAAAGGAGTCGTGCAAACAGGTTTTTGTTAGGTACAGTCCCGAGCCACATGGAGGCAGTGAGCGGATCGGCAGGGGTTTCGTCTCTCCCGGTATTGGGGGTGAGATCGCGCTGTGTCTAGGAGAGCCATTACACGAAGTTCTTGGCCAAGGCAGGAGATTTACTGGTAGGTATTCCAGTAGTATCTCAGGGTGTTCTGGGCTACACTCCGACACGAGTTGTACCGCTTTTGGGGGTCTGACTTTTACCAACCCTTTAGGCCCGCCATGCGATGCTCATAGACGAACGGACCGGACTGTACGGATATTGTCATTGGCAGGCTCAGTAGGGTGTCAGGATGAGCTTGCTCATCGACCTCCCTTTTGGTCAATACCTGGTAGCCCGTTACGTACGGTTAGTATCTCTGACGTGCTAGTGGTTAAATCTACAACCAAGTTATTGACGAGTCTTTAGAGTTCCCCATAGACAGTTTTCAAGTTTCGGGCGAAACGTTGTAGAGGCCGTATGATATATGGCAGGGTTCGATCATATGTGCAGTAGTGCACGGATCATGATCGGACGGATCATACTAGTGGGCTTTGGTTTAAGCCGAATCCTAGTATTAGATTTGTTGGATTACTTTAGTCTCATCGCATTCGCATTCAGTAGGAATGCGGATGCAGGTATGTATATACAGGTGAGGGGTATCCTTGTGATCCGTCACGAGTTTACTTTAGATGTTGCCGTATCTTTTTATTGTTGCAAACATTTGGATTAATGTTTGCATATGGAAATTGTGAGCTAGAAATCATCATTTTGTGCATTTAATGTGACATTGACTTCATTAGTGACTCATGGTCTCTTTTATTGTGCTAAAGTCACATTATTTGATGGATTTGAGTCTTGATATGATAAGGAGAGAGAGATGAGCTGCCATGATATGGTTTTGGTCTTGTATTTTTTCATAACACTCTCATTTTTATCATCTCAACACAAAAAGAGAAAGAACTTCTTCTTCCTCTAGCTCACAACCTCCATTGATGACTTCATCTTCAACCTCCATCCATGCAATGTATGTAAGAGACAAAGTTGTCACAAACATTCTCTACATCTTCTTGGACACGTCGGCTAGCGAACTTCGTGCCCGAGTTGCTTCGGACAAAGCGGGAGCCCGTAAAAAGACTCGAAGATGCGGTACCCTTTCCGACGTGGAGATCGAGACCGGAGATGCCGCGAGGAGCTTGGGATGATGGCCAAAGACCGAAGGACACAGATCGATCGGTATAGCTTTCCAACCCTTTCTCTAGTTGCTAGTTGTAGGTTAATGGTTCGATCCGGATTTAAAGTATACGATAGCGCCGGTTTCTAGTTGACTGATGCTATAGTACGGCGGCGGAACTGCGGCGCGCCCCGGCCGTCTGTCCGAGGCCAAAATGCGGAAACGAAAACTTTTCAAAGATGTCACCGACCAGAGCAGTGATTTGATTTGGGAGTCGAGTCAAGCTTAGTCCTCGATTTGTGGGGCCTTTCGGTATCATCGAGCGCGTTGGAGAAGTGGCTTATCGATTGGCTTTACCACTATCCTTGGCGAGTGTTCACGACGTGTTTCATGTATCTCAACTTCGCAAGTATGTTCGAGATGATATGCATGTCCTAGATCATTCGAAGCTAAAGTAAGGGAGGACTTGACATACGAAGAATGACCGATGGCGATTGTGGATCGACGAGAAAAAGTCCTCAAGAACAAGGTTATTCCTCTAGTACTTGTTTCATGGGAGAATCATTCGCACGGAGAATCAACTTGGGAACGAGAAGACGAGATTCGACGGAAGTTTCCACACCTCATTCTTTAGATTCATGTTTTCTTGTCTTTTTTTATTCCGGGAATTTCAAGGACGAAATTCTTTTGTAGTTGGGTATAATATAACACCCTAGTTCATTTATACCATATTTGATTTGGGTATTTTCCAATTTTACTACAGTTTCTTGTTTATTGTTTGCTTTTGGATGCGAATAATGTATTTGGTATCCGTGTTTAGTATCCGACCCGACCCGCATGCTTGAAACCCATCGTGATTCTAGATTACGCTATATGATTAATAGTACAAAGGAGCCGTGCACACATATATGGTCTATTACATATATCATATATCTAGTATCAGCATATATTTTTAAATAATACAAATTATAACCAAATATATATTTTAACATCTAGTATGGCATGTATCATACCCCATATCTTGTGGTTGCATCCAGACATCGTGTTCGCTTCCGGTTCGATAAAACAGACTCGTTTGGATCGCTACGTGTTTTTACGTGTATCCGTTCTTAAGGGTATGCATTTTATTTAACCGGACACCACCCTATGGTTTTGGTTGATACGTGTATTATCCGTATTTTAAAACTAGATTTTTAGACAGGATCCAGGTATTTTTCGGAGTATATTTGATATTAGCTATAAATCCTAGATTATATATTATAATATTTTAAAAAAAACTAACAGTTATATTTATACGAATAATATATATATATAGATATATATATTTAAAATTCTAACTAAATTATATCCTCAGCCTGTCTTTCTCCCTCCCTCCCTCTCTCTATATATATTTATATTTATATCTATATATTTTATAACCCTTATAATAATACAACCCCCCTCTCTTTCTTATATTACCTTTCTTCTTCCCTTACCTGCGTTCCCTCGCCGCGAGAAACCCTAGCCGAGCCCTAACTCTCGTCGCCGCCACCTTCGCCCTCGTCCCCTCGTTGGCACCACCACCTCCTCGTCATCCTCACTCCATGCCGCCGCCACGACCCCGACCTTGACTTTACCCCTGCAAACCCAACACCCGAGCACCCAAGAAATCCATCTCCACCATCATCGACCCTCTCGTCTCCTCGCCCTCGTCATCATCCCCTCGACTTCACCTCCTTCTCCTCTCCTCTCCTCTCCTGAGCACCCGACCACGACACCCTGCACACTCGACAACCAAGAAACCCCTCACCGCCTCCAACCCAGACCTCGCCGCACCCTCATCGACCTCACCCTCATCACTCCATCTTTCTCCTCACCTCTCTCTAATCCCGACACCACCATCACCCACGACCCGAGAACACCCTACAGCCCCGACACCCAACACCCGCAACCCAAAGCTTTCTCATCGCCGGAGATCACCCATCATCGTTGTCACCCCTCTCTGTCCCCTGAGCCCAGAAACGAGAGCCAACACTAGAGAACACAATTTGCTATTCTCCTTTTTTTCTTTTTCTCTTTCTTTTCTTTTCTTTTCTTGGCCGTCGCCGGAGTCGCGCATGTTGCCGACGATCCGGACAACCCAGTCGTCGTCCTCTTCTAGCGTGGCCACGTCTTGGATTAGCCAGGTCCAGTCTTATACGCGCGTGTGTGCATCGCGACGTTTACCTAACGTCGAACGCGACGTACGTACCCCAACGTGAGATCCGATCAGACAAGTTTATCTTGCTACATGCTTTGCTACTATATTTATATCCATATGAATAAAAATAATACATATATTTTAATTATGCATCCCATGTTATAGATTTACTATTTTTGGATACCCGTACGTATACGTATTGTGTATTGCATATCTAGTTACATTCTGGAACCTCATTATATCATACTACCGTTCTATTAGTACAACGTGCTTTCTATTGTGCATCATACGTAGTCATGGGCTTATAAAAGGCTATCACCTATAGGTACATGTGCATTTGTGCATTAACCGTGTTTCGATATTCGTTACAGTTTACATTGGATATCTAGTTGATGCATATATATCACCTGACAGGTTCACAACACACTACTGACTTGTTACATGGATCTTGTTACTAATGCCAATAATATTGACGTGTTGTCCCGACGGACGTAACCAGCTGTATGCATAGACGAAAACCTGTACCTGCTTGATCCTGTGTTGGCATTAGATCTATTTTGACAATACTCACAAATCTGGGGTAAATGGGATATCAAGAATGTAACCGAAACGTAACTCAAAAGGCTATTATTACATGTTTGCCGTTTTTCCGGGCATTACGAAATATTCTGTTTGCCGTTTTTCCGGGCATTACGAAATATCTTGTTTGCCGTTTTTCCGGGCGTTACAGAATATCTTGTTTGCAGTATTTTCGGGCGTTGCGGAATAATCCTGTTACCGTGGTCCCATGGGAAATGAACGGGGCATAGACTGATGGGTTACGATGAGAATTACATTAATTGATTTCGAAGACTTTAGATTAGATAACCTAGAAGCCAGTTTTAGGTTACACATCACATAGAGACACGTACCTCACTGTTTATACTCCTGTTGATTTATATTCATGTCTACATATCTTGTTACATCTTGGTTACTACTATTGTTTGATATTATGACGCACTGACGTCTGAGTTTTGCATGGCCCAGTTTCTCTATCTTTATCGCAGGCTGAACAAGAGTATTTTAGCTGCCAAGCCGAGCAGTGAAGAATTGAGTTTAGTGATGTTTAGTTTAGTTATTTTCCGCAGCTTTTATTTCTTGATGTTGTTGGGGTCGAAAATTGCACCTCGGTTGACCAAGTCAAAGTCAAGGTCAACCCCAAGCCAGGTGGGCCCAAGCCCAGATCAAGTAGGCCCATGCCCGAGTCGAGCCCGAACGTGAAGCGGCCAGCCCCTCTATGTAAATAAAAAAATCATGTGATAAATAATTTTGATGTAATTTTTTTATGCATGAATGTAAGCAAAATGTGCATAAAGCCAAATTTTTGTAAAGCCCATGGTTTATGTGCAAAAGAAATGAGCACATGAGGTATGGGATGGGCAAAATGCCATTTTGTAAAGCCCAAGGGGCTATATGTAAATGTGTAAGCCTATATAAGGCAACATGATGATGAAATAAAAAAAACTTTTTTCATTCTCTCAAACTCTAGGGTTTTTTTGTGCTTCCTTCTCCTTCCTCAAGCTTCTAAATTCTCTTCCCTTTTACAATTAAATCAAGAGTTTTACTCTTCCTTTTCCAAAACTAAATAGTTTTTCACCACAAAACCCACAAAGGAGAACTCAGATCTCAAAAATAAGAGATTTTTTAAAATCTCATACTTCTTGTTCTTCAAGATCCAGCCAACAGAGGAGGAAGAAAGAGACCATCTTCGAAAATACCATTTTGGAGAAGATCCAAGGCTGAAGAGAGAAGGACCTCTGAAGATCTTTGGAGAGTTCAACTCTAAGACCCAAATCCTCAAAGTAGTTTAACTCCTAACCCAGATCCTTCAGGAGTTTAACTCCAAATCTAAATCTTTTGGAATTTAATTCCATTCAAAATCCTCTTTTGGAGTTTAACTCCTATTTCCAGGGGTAAAAACCCTTTCTTTTCTCCCGTGCCCAAGCGCCCACATGCCGGGCACGTGAGGCGCTTCTATTTCCGGGGGTAAAACCCATTCTTTTCGCCGGCGCCAAAGCGCTAGCGCCAGATCCCAAAGCGCCTAGCGCCCAAGCGTCCACGTGCCGGACACGTGAGGCACCGGCGCCAGCGCCCAAGCGCCCACGTGCCGGATACGTGAGGCGCTCGCGTCCAAAGCGCCAGCGTCCAAGCGCCCACGTGCCGGACACGTGAGCCAGCGCCTAAGTACTCCACACTAAAAATACCTCCCCCGTTATATATCCAAAACCCCTTCAAAGCACGACACTGCACATTGAGTTCGCATGACCTGTTTAACCCGTCAATCGGAGATTCTCTCGCTCCAAAAGAGAGGGGTATTAACGGCAGTTTAGTCCGCGGCTGCAGGAGATTCGGATCCCCACAATCAATAAACTCCTGCCTACCCTAGGCAGGGGGAATCTGTAGTATCTGTAGCACGCCTAACAAGCGCGTGTATTCCCATCTCAATGGGATGACGAAAAACACACTACAGATTCTGGCACGCCCGGTGGGACTTATCTCTCCCATATTTCGGGTTAAATATCCATGCGAACTCAATCAACATATACATTGATTGCCTGTACTGAAATCATGCTTCTATTTGCAGGTTAACGACTTTCGACTGCCATCTTCGGACGCAAAAAGTAATGTCTCTAAGGGCAAGCTCAGCTCTCAACACAACTCCCATCTCCTATACGATGAAGATGGACGCCAAGACGGTCCTCCCGGCCAGTCTCGGGCGATAATGGGAGGAGCCCCCGCTACCATTTGGCTCTATTCTGTTCGTGTCAGCTAACGCCATCCCAGCTCCTTAAGCTCCGGTAATAGACAAACTGGCCTCGAAAGGCAAGCGGTCAAATGTGGTGGTCTCGAGGGCGTCCCAACCCAAACGCAAATCGGTGTCTGAACGGCTTTCCATGGCCCCAGGTGGGGGCAAAGCCGTCAAAACAAAAGAAGTTGCCAAACGTCGCGGGCAAGCCCAGGCGATACCTTCAACTGACACGCGCGCGGATGTATTCTCAAGACTCCCCGTCACTCGGCTTATGGCGGCTTTCCGAAGAGCAGAAGCCTGCCAAGCGCTTAAGGCAGAGAAGCGAGGTAGAAGCGACTCAGATACAGAGCCAATAAAAGGGCTAGGGCTCATGCTATGTTGAACTTCATGAATTTCTAAGAACATGGTCACCCCACCAAAGATAAAGAGACGGCTGGATATGTGGTCCACACTGTCTACATGGTGGGCACGCGCAGCAAGAGCAAGGATGGGGCCACTACATCTCAAATCCAATCTGATGTGAATGGTTTTGTCACTTCCCAAGACCAGCATCCCCCGGAAGATAATGAAAATCCTCCCAGTGAAGCTGATAAGCGGAAAGATCCCTTGGTTCATGAGGAGTCGGCCTCGGAAGGCGAAGAGCCAATCTTCCGTCCCAAGAACGCAGAGCAGCAACTTCTCCGGGAGCTCCGAAAACAGCTCAGAAGTAAAGACACGGAGATGGCCAAGCTCTACTAAAAAATTGACGACTTGAGAAACGTGATCTTACAGCTCACGGTCCAACTTGCCTCTCAGCCGTCCAATCAAGTGCAGGGTTCTGCTCATGAACCGGGAAACGGTGTTCCGAGACAGCCGATGCTTATTCCCTCAAATCCAAAGGTGGGCGGAGCGCATGAAAGTCAGTCGCATCCTATCTCGGGAAATATGTTGGCTACCGATGACAGTAGCCCGCTAACTCAAGATCAAATTATGGATTTGGTTGCCAACAAAGTCAAAACATTGGTAACCGAAATCAAACCGCAAAAAGATATTAGGAGTAGCGGGAGACTATATCCTGCTCAGTATGATCTGGTAGAATTTCCTAGCGGCTATGTCATCCCTAAATTCGGAAGATTCAATGGGACGGGAAATGCGAATCAGCACGTCGCCCACTTTAAAGCCTCATGCGGGAATACTGGGGGCAATGATGCGCTTCTCCTTCGCCAGTTCGTTAATAGCTTGACCGATATTGCTTTCGACTGGTACGCGAGCATACCGGATGGCCCCGTCACAACTTTCGTCCAAATGGAGTCTCTGTTTCGGCAGAGGTTCATAAGCGTCAGCGGTAAGATCACCATTGCCGATCTCGTAAGAACCAAGCCAAAGAACAACGAAAGCAGCACGGATTTTATAACCCGATGGCGCAATCTCTCCGTCAAATGTGAACCGCCGATAGAGCATGGCCAATCTGTCAGTCTCCTTGTCGGAAATCTCAACAATTGGATGACCCCATTTCTATACACCGCGGGTCTCAAAACATTCCAAGAGCTGACTAGGAAAGTTCAGATGCTGGAGCGCTCAAAGCAGGAGTCCTTCTCGGATTCCCAAAATAACAATAGGTCCTGGAGAAACCGAAAAGACGATAATCGCAAAGGCGGAAATTTCGACGATACTGAATCTTTCACACTTCGGCTAACCGAGATAAGCGAGGGATGAACGGGCCTAATGCCAACCAGCCTCGGAAGCCAGTGTTCGGAGAGGGCAGAGAAGCTCCACTGAAAGAGAAGCTGGATAAGGTCTATTCCTTCAGAAGGGACAAAATTCGTAAAATATTCAAAAACGCCATGAGCAACGGTCTACAATTGCCATAATCAAAAAGACCGCAAGAAGCGAATATGACCGACGACCCCAAATATTGCCCCTATCACAGAGTGATAGATCATGCCATTGAGGACTGCTGCATCTTCAAGGATTGGGTCGAGAAACAATACAAAGCAGGAGAAATATTATTGTCCCCTGGCGTGTTAACAAACAGTCAAGCCGCGACCGCCAATTTCATACAAACGGAGACCGTAGTCCTTCGAGAACCTGATTCTCTCAGACGTCTGCCTTTCTCTGAAAAGAGCGGACCAAGGCAACAAGCTAAGAGCCAAGCGAGCAACATTGCCGATGAAGAAGCAATAGACGGGTACACAACCCATACGGTCTACATGATGGAGCTCAGAGGAACAAGTCCTCCTATGCCTTATAGCCATGACAATGACGCGGTTATTGCTATCCAACACCGGCTCGATCCAAATGATGAAGAGCTCGCTCAGGCCATTAAGCCAAAGGAACCCGTGGTTCATGCTGAATCAAGTTCAGGCGGTAAGGATGACCCCGTTGTCATACCCGGAACCATAGAACAAGTATTATTCCAATGGCTTCAAAGGCAACTTCAGGACAGGGATGAGAAGATGGCCAAGGTCCATTCCAAACTCAAAGAGCTGGTAAATGTCGTGGCAGATCTCACGACCCAAGTCGCTCGATTGCAATTACAACAAAATCAAATTTTGGTTCATGGGCTAGGAATTGATATCCGGAAACAACCAACTGATACCCCCTCCGGCCCAAAAGCGGAACACCTTTGCGAAAAACGGCCGCGATCAGCCTCCAGTCCCCCTGATACGTACACTGACGTGGTAAGCGGACAGCAGGCAAACCAAAGACCGATCGTCCTCAGGGTTCAGTATCAGTAAGGGCACCTACTCTAATGGAGAGAAAGAAGAAAGTATACTCCTTCAGGAGGGATGAAGTCCACAAAATATTCGAGGGCGTCTTGAACAACGGTCTGCAACTGCCGATTCCAAAGAGGCCATATGAAATTAACATGACCGGCAATCCCATATACTGCTCATATCATAAAATGGTGAGTCATACCATTGAAGATTGCTATGTTTTTAAAGATTGGGTGGAGAACCAATACAAACCTGAGAAAGCCTCATAGTCGTCAGATTTACTGACAAGCCACAGAGCTACGGTCATCAACACAGCTCCGCCAAGATCAAAGTTTGAGGAGCTGGGATAAGCAAACAATTGACCACCACTGTTGGGATAAAAATTTACACCCCGGTTGACCAAGTCAAAATCAAAGTCAACCCCAAGCCAAGTGAGCCCATGCCCGGGTCGAGTCCGAACAAGAAGCGGCCGGCCTCCCCCCATGCCAAGATAAAAATTTTGTAATAAATAATTTTATTGTATTTCTTTTATTTTATTTTACGAATGAATGTAAGAAAAATGGGCATAAAGCCAAATTTTTGTAAAGCCCATGTCTTATGTGCAAAAAGAAATGGCACATGAGCCATGGGATAGGCAAAATGCCATTTTGTGAAGCCCAAGGGGTTATGCGTAAAGTGTATAGCCTATAAAGGCAAGAATAATGAAAATATCCCAACAACTTTTTCTCGCTCCAAAAAAAAATCCAGATCTGTGATCTTCCCCAAGGTTCGAAAAACTTCTTTTTTTCTTTTGAATTAAATCAAGAGTTTTACTCTTCTTTTTATAAAACAAAATAGTTTTTCACCACAAAACCCACAAAGGGGAACTCAGATCTGCCATCAGATCTCATAAAGAAGAGATTTTTAAAATCTCATACTTCTTGATCTTCAAGATCCGGCCAACAAAAAAAGAAGAAGGAGACCCATATTCAGAAACCCCACTTTGGGAAAGAACTAGGGCTCAAGGGAAGAAGCCCTTCATCAGCTTCAAAACAGCTTAGGAATTTAACTCCACTCTAATTTCCCTTTCGGGAGTTTCCGGGGCTAAAAGCCCCTTTTTCACGTGCCGACACTTGGCGCTCGAGTGCCCAGCGCCCACGTGCCGACACGTGGCACGCCTGGCGCTCGAGCGCCCACGTGCCGACACGTGGCGCGCCTGGCGCTCGAGCGCCAAGCGCCCACGTGCCGACACGTGGCGCGTGGTGCGCCCAGCGCTCAAGTGCCAAGCGCTCAAGTGTCGACACGTGGTGCGCTAGCGCTCGAGCGCCCACGTGTCGAACACGTGGCGCGCTAGCGCCTAAGTGCACAACACCTAAATGCACAGCGCTCAAGGCGTTGGCCCCACGCGTCCTTTGAACGTTTTTCTTCCTTTTTTATATGTATATATGTATATATATAGATACACACATACTCTACAACACTTCCCTCCCAAAATAAATTTGGGCGGGGGCGCTGCCCCGCACCCAGCAAGGGGGCTGCTAGCCCCCTTGACCCCCAGCCCGCTATCCGGGTAGCAGGACCCCCGTAAAAACTCTGCGTAGCTCCCGATGTATCCAAAACCCCCTTTCAAAACACAACACACGCACGCTGCACATTGAGTTCGCATGATCAGTTTAACCCGTTAATCGGAGGTTCCCTCGCTCCAAAGGCGAGGGGTAATTAACGGCAGCTTAGTCCGCGGCTACCGGAGATTCGGATCCCCACAATCAATAAACCCCGGTCTACCCAAGACAGGGGGAATCTGTAGTACGCCTAACAAGCGCGCGCGTATTCCCATCTCAATGGGATGACGAAAAACACCCTACAACCACGTCGTTAAACTGGGAACAATCGACCACTACATTGTTAAACTGGGAACAATCGACCTCTAAGTCGTTAAACTGGGATGTAAAAATGTGTAAATAAAAAAATAAATAAAAATATAAAAAGCCGAAATGATGGGGCAACCGCGAATAAATAGCCGAAATGATAGGGCGATCGCGGCTTTCGCGATAAAAAAAGCTGAAATGATTGAGCAATCGCGGTAAAAAACGGCGAATGATGAGTCGCTCCTGGTACTATATTCCAGTGTAGCGATGCTGACGCCAACCAAGTTCTAAATCCCAAAACGGCAAATGATGAGTCGCTTTTGGTACCATATTCCGGTGCAGCGATGCAGACGCCAACCAAAATCTAATTTTCCAAAATTCTCTCAGCCCTACGGTTGGTCTCCGGACTGACTACCGTATACAATCCACGGGCTTAAATAATTCTCACCATACTCATACCCCACCTCAATCACCAGTCCAGCGGCCGGTCTCCGCCCTTGGAATTATGCTCCATTTGGGAAGATCCACTCATGTGTCCTCACGATACATCAGGAGAACAAACTTACGAGATCCTCTCGACTCGTAAGAAAACACCTTCGTGGGATCCTTACGACTCACGAAGGAAAAACACACTTGGGAGTCCCCACGACTCCTAAGGAGAAAATACACTTACGAGATCCTTTCGACTCGTAGGGAGAAAATGCTTTTATGGGACCCTTACGGCTCATAAAATTGAAAAGTCTTAGGTGATAGGGACCTAAACCTGTCTCCTAAGCCATCGCTCCCCAACAGGGAAAGGCAAATGATGAATTGCTCCTGGCATCTGTGATTCAGTGTTAGCAACGCTGATGCCGGCCCCTACCCCAAAATTACAAACATCTGATCTAATAGACCCCTAAGTCTTTAAACTGGAACAGATGGCCTCTAAGTCGTTGAACTGGGAACAGATCATCTCTAAGTCGTTAAACTGGGCACAATAGACCCTTAAGTCTTTAAACGGGGAACAGATGACCACTAAGTCGTTAAATTAGGAATAGATGACCCCTAAGTCATTAAACTGGGAACGAGGGAACTCCCCTCACGGTAAATGATGATTCGCTCCTGGTACCACATTCCAGTGTAGCGATACTGATGCCAAACCAAAACAAAAATCCCAAGTCCTTCTAGGGCAAATGATGAGTTGCTTCTGATATTATTCCAGTGCAGCCTACTGATGTTAAATAAATTCCAAATTCCTCTCAAATTCAAAAGTCCTGCCGAATAAGGCAAAAAATCAAACAAATCAAACCAATCAATTCCAACATCGACCTCTGCGTCAAACAAATAGACACTCTGTACCGGGTAAACGTCAAAGAGACACTCCGTACCGGGGAAACGTCCAACACAGACACTCCATGCCGGGGACAAGTCAACCAGCGACACTCCGTGCTGGGAAAACGTCAAGCAGACACTCCGTGTCGGGGAAACGTCAAGCAGACAGTCCCTAACGGAGAAACGTCAAGCCGACACTCCGTACCGGGGACGTCAACCAGCGACACTCCGTACCGGGGACACGTCAACAAGCAGACACTCCGTACCGGGGAAACGTCAAAGAGACACTTTGTAACAGGGAAACGTCAAGCAGACACTCCGTACCGGGGACACGTCATCCAGCGACATTCCGTAACGGGAAACGTCAAGCAGACACTCCGTGCCGGGGACACGTCAACCAGCGACACTCTGTAACGGGAAAATGTCAAGCAGACACTCCGTACCGGGGACAAGTCAACTAGTAACACTCCGTACCGGGGACACGTCCACCAACGACACTCCATGCCGGGGAAACGTCTACCACAGACACTCCGCCTCGGAGACGCGTCAAGCATCGACCGTCCATGTCGTAAAAAGGGCAGTGCCAGATTTCCACAAAGCGGGAACCAAATCACTCCGTTCCGGAGAGACGTCTACTACGAACACTCCGTTTTGGAGACGCGTCAAACGTCAACAGTCTATGTCGTAAAAAGGGCAGTACCGACTTCCCACAAAGCGGGAATCAAATCACTCCGGGCCAGGAAAACGTCTACCACGGACACTCCGTCTCGGATACGCGTCAAGAATCGACTGTCCATGTCGTTAAAAGGGCAGTACCAGCTTCCCACAAAGCGGGAACTAAATCACTACGTGCCGAGAAAACGTCTACCACGGACACTCCATCTCGGAGACGCATCAAGCGTCGCCCGTCAATGTCGTAAAAAGGGCAGTACCAGCTTCCTAAAAAACGGAAACCAAATCAAGTCGTCTCCACGTGAAAGAAGATCCATCAATTTCATGCATACGACCCACATATGTTGTGTGCATTTAATGATGGGGGGCATTTTGTTGGAGTCGAAAAATGCACCCCGGTTGACCAAGTCAAAGTCAAGGTCAACCCCAAGCCAGGTGGGCCCAAGCCCAGATCAAGTAGGCCCATGCCCGAGTCGAGCCCGAATGTGAAGCGGTCGGCCCCCTCTATGCAAATAAAAAAAAATCATGTAATAAATAATTTTGATGTAATTTTTTATGCATGAATATAAGCAAAATGGGTATAAAGCCAAATTTTTGTAAAGACCGTGGCTTATGTGCAAAAGAAATGAGCACATGAAGCATGGGATGGGCAAAATGCCATTTTGTAAAGTCCAAGGGGTTATATGTAAATGTGCAAGCCTATATAAGGCAACATGATGATAAAATAAAAAAAACTTTTTTTATTCTCTCAAACTCTAGGGTTTTTTTGTGCTTCTTTCTCCTTCCTGAAGATTCTAAACCTTCTTCCCCTTTTCAATTAAATCAAGAGTTTTACTCTTTCTTTTCCAAAACTAAATAGTTTTTCACCACAAAACCCACAAAGAGGAACTCGGATCTCCCATCAGATCTCAAAAATAAGAGATTTTTTAAAATCTCATATTTCTTGTTCTTCAAGATCCGGCCAACAGAGGAGGAAGGAGACCCATCTCCAAAAATATCATTTTGGAGAAGATCCAAGCCTTAAAAGAGAAGAACCTCTGAAGATCTTTGGGGAGTTCAACTCCAAGACCTAAATTCTCAAAGAAGTTTAACTCCTAACCCAGATCCTTCAGGAGTTTAACTCCTAACCCAGATCCTTCAGGAGTTTAACTCCAAATCTATATCTTTTGGAGTTCAACACCATTCAAAATTCTCTTTTGGAGTTTTAACTCCTATTTTCAGAGGTAAAAACCCTTTCTTTTCTCCGGCGCCCAAGCGCCCACGTGCCGGGCATGTGAGGCGCTAGCGCCCAGCGTCCAAACGCCTACGTGCCGGGCACGTAAGGCGCTCGCGCCAGCGCCAGCGTCCAAGCACCAACATGCGGGACACGTGAGGCGCCAGCGCCCAAAGCGCCAGCGCCCAAAGCGTCCACGTGCCGGACACGTGAGGTGTTAGCGTCCAAAGCGCCAGCGCCAGCGCCCACGTGCCGGGCACGTAAGGCCCAGCTCCAGCGTCCAGTGCCAGCGTGCTAGGCACGTGAGGTGCTAGCGCTCACGCGTCCTTTGGACGCCATTTTCTCCTCATTTTACATGTACTCCACACTAAAAATACCTTCCCTGTTAGAAAAATTTCTAGCGGGGCGCTGCCCAGAACCCCGTAAGGGGGCTGCTAGCCCCCTTGACCCCCAACCCTCTATCCGGGTAGCGAGACCCCCGTAAAAGCTCTGCAGGACCCCCGATATATCCAAAACCTCTTCAAAACACAACACTGCACATTGAGTTCGCATGACCTGTTTAACCCGTTAATCGGAGGTTCTCTCGTTCCAAAGGTAAGGGGTAATTAACGGCAGCTTAGTCCGCGGCTGCCGGAAATTCCGATCCCCGCAATCAATAAACCCCCGCCTACCATAGGCAGGGGAAATCTGTAGTACGCCTGACAAACGCGCGTATTCCCATCTTAATGGGGTGACGAAAAACACCCTTCAGATGTTAGCCCATTTTGGGACGTATTTTCAGATGTTATTGTATATTATTATCGTTTCCGCTTATACATTTCTTGACTCTTTTATTTTGGCAAATGGACATGTGCTAGATAGATTTTATATTTTACCATTCTTGATATTGTATAGACAGTCGTAATGTGACTGTGGATGGATGATTCCTATCCACATGTAGCATGGTTGGCTGTCACGTATCGTAGTTAGCGCACTCTGGGAAGCGGGGCGTGACAGAGACCATGTATATATTCTTTTCCTGTCTTTATCTCCGTGTTGGATGCATTTTGGAATCTATGGAGGCTTCTCTTTATGGATTTTGATCATTTTAATTACCGACATGTGCAGCCTATCCATTCCATGCTTCAACCACTAACGGACTGAAAAAACGTTGGATACAAATTGCGTGCCATTATTAGTGAGGCTTATAAGGTTCCTTGTCTGCAAGAATCTGACTGTTAAGCAATGTACTAAAAGCAATGCACTGTCCTGCACGGTGAATAACAAATTAACATTTAGAAAACGTTAATTTTTTGTGGGAGGGGAAACGGTTATGCATGGACCTCCATTAGAAAACGTTCTTTTTTTTTAATATACTTTTACCCAAGTTCAATTTAGCAGAAAGTGGAGTAAATGATTTATATTATATGCCTCTATTCTCTACAAGCCATGACCTCCCTCTGGGATTCATCCATGTTTACTGATGTTACAGGCAATGCTGCGCCAGTGAACCCAGCTTCAGAAATTGCTACCAGAAGACCCATTCGATCCCACATAGCTGGTTCCAGCCACACTTGCAATCAAGCTGCTCAAGCAGGCAGCATTGGTGTAGCCAATGCGGGTCCATCCTACGGCAACAACATGGTCCTACATTCAGCAATTCCACCATCCACTGCGGCTAATGCTAGAGTTGTGAATCCAAGCTTCCAAAATACTTGCATTCCTACCCAAGGTGTGAATTTTTATATAAGCATTCTTGTGATGTCTTTCTTAAAATTTGAATTAACCTGATGCAAGCGAGGTTTAAAACCCACACAATGACTTGTCTTATATCAATGTATTTTTTCTGGCCTTGAAAACATAGATGTTTGTTCAACCTTTTTCCGGTCATCATATTTGTCACTCCTTGAACTCAGATTATCTATTTTCCATTTGTTCAAGCTAAACAAAAAAAAATGATATTGTGCTTGGATTATCTGTTCTGCTGGGCTTTAAAATATCTTCATCCTTCACTTTTCTTTGAGATGCACTCGTCTTTTTTTGGTATTGCAGGCATAATATCTGCAGCACAAACTAATCCAGCAGGCCGTTCTGCTTATGTTAATCCAGCTTCCAGAAGACCTAATCGGATAGCCATTGCAGGTCCATCCTACCCCAATCCCTTCTCTAGTTTATAAATTGTGAAGACATATCCTGTTTGCCTGCCTTCATGCAAATTTCTTATTCATCTCACACATTAGGATATCATGGAAGTAGAATGAACTGCAGCAAAATTTCAAGTTTTACTCTATTACATGGTGAGCAGTCATAAATTTATTCGAAATAATCCTGAATTCTGCGGATTGTGTATGCTGGAATCTGGTGATGATCATGGATGGTCTTGACATGATTTCTATCCACTATGAGTCTATGAGTATGGTACCAACTTATTCTTGAAATTGTTACCATATTTATTGATACCATCTCTCTCTCTCTCTCTCTCTCTCTCTCTCTCACGCACGCGCACGAATACTTGCACATAGTCAAAACACACATGATTCCTTTTCTGGCAAGAACCGTTATAAGCAACGTAGCATGTCCATGGTAAATAACAATTAACATCTACCTCAATTGTATCAATGCGTAGTTTAGATTGTCATGTATACTTTTTTTTAGGAAAATGGGCATGAACCCTCCTTTAGAAGGTCATGTCCACTGTTGATTGATGTTTTTTCTTCACAATAGAATATTGGCAACAGTTATCATTTTAGATGTTCATTGCAACTATAGAATTTGTTTATCTTCATGTATCCATTGTAAATTTGTTATCCAAGTAATCCAAGAGCAAGTAATTTATAAGACTCAATGGTATGTGTAATTTGGAGAGGTAACTGGTTTTGTAGAATTGGAGAGGGAGAGGTCTTGCATCTACGGGAGCGGAGACGCGATTCGGTCCGTGACGTATCTATATCAGGAAGTACACCTCTTCGATACAGGCACGCCAAGCGTCTGTCAAGCAATAATATAACAAGAAATTTAAATAAACAAAAATCCAACATACATTTATTTCAAATCAAAGTTTCAACGAGGTACAAGAGTTTATACAACGATAGGACTAGTATTTTAACTGTGATAAGGAAATGTACAAAGTCTCCTTCCACAGGCTCATACTTCGTAGGTGTCACGTGATCACTAGCACTGCCTAGACTTGACGGACATTTCAAAAGAAACATCCGTCAGCGAGTTGGAGCTCGCGTAAGTCTCTCAAAAGTATATAAAAAGGAATGGATATACATAAATGAAGGTAGAAAATATGGTATGAAGCATAAGCCACGTGTACAAGTATGGTATTATGCAGTTCTAAGTAACATGTCATTTCATAAACATGGCATCGTTCTTTACAAGCTTAACAAGATGCACAATGATGCAATGCAGGAAATGCAGCATGCAAATCCTATAAATATAACCTAAGCCTTGTACCATGAAATATCTCAGGAACACGTAATCCCTCGGGCCAAGGATCAAGTCATTATTGTAGTCATGTTTGTGTGGTACCCACGACGGTTCTCGGTGGATCCCACATCGTATGTGGATTTAAGTGGTGGCCTCCCATGGATTCAAGAGGTGGCCCCTACGGACTCAAGAGGTGGCCCCATCATCGTCATGGCGTGCACTTTGCTCCGTGTGGCACTTTGGTCTATGGGGCACTTTGTTCCGCATACGACCTGTGTTCCAATTCATACTTGTGCATGGATTCTAGATGTGTCCCCCGCCCGGCCATGGTGTGACACTTAATTCCGTGCACGATACCCAGATCAATCAATTTCAAACTCATGTCATTTTCACGGTTTCATGGTACACTTCTCAAATTCACACAAGCAGTAATCATTCATATCATGCGATCATGTATGACATTCTAGTAGAATTCATGACGATAATGACATGCACATGATTAACAAATATCAACAAAATCGTTTATACAATCAATCGCATGAAGAGATGTCATGGCAATACATAAACTACAATCAATACAAGCATACAAGTAAGAACTTCGAGCTGCTCATAATGGTTCAGGATGTCATTTTTAGGGAAAGTTTACAACAGCAAAAACTTAGGTTTTTCAGTGTAGATATGGATGCATGAAAGTTTGGGTGAATCGGGCTTTGTATGTGAGAGTTATGATTTTTTCATCTCAGGCGTGCTGAATTTCCAGCAACCAGAAAATTACAGGGTCGGATTTTAAAGTGCAAAAAACCAGTTCAGACTTTCGTTTTCCGGCTAAGGTGTCAACAGGGAAGTTCTGGATTTTTCAGTGTAGGTTCAGGTACATGTAAAGGCTGCTAAGTTTGGAGTTCCGGTGTACAAGTTAATGGTAGTTTAGCGTCGCTGACCTAAGTTTTCGAAATCTGCCCGCTCAAATTGTTGTCACTAAGTCGTGACCTTAACGATGGTGCTTTTACCTACAAATTTTGCAGTGAAAGCCTAACACTTATGTTGGGTTGTTACAGAAAAGGGTTCGCTATAATAATTAAAAACAAAAAGAAACTAAAATTTATTTACCGGTTCAACCGGCAATTTCTAGAACACCGAAATCGCGTGAGTGACAAGTTTTGGAAGAAAAGCCGCATTTTTAATGTGATCCAGAAAACGCTATCAACATGAAAAGTATAGAACTCTTCGTGTAGCTATTATTTAACACAAAGGTTACATTATTTGGAGTTGTATAATAGCAGGAGTTACAGGGTTTTGAATGCGGCTGCGCTGGATTTTATACTTGCAGGAAATATAAACGCGTCAACTTAAATTGGCGTAATTACAGGTCTAACATTGGAAACCAGGAGAAGTCATCAACATGAGAAATCTAGGTCTCGATGAGTAGTTTTGTAATTTTATCTTCTGGGACTTTTAATACTGCTATTGCTTTTGATGCTCCCTACAGCTATATAATATATTTGACAATACTTGTCTTTATAATTGTTCAAGTTAAACAAATTATATTGGTCCTTTTCTTTATTCAAGTCCATATTAGGAACAAGCAGTATTTAACAGATTCATGTTTCTTGTTATTGCAGGCAGAGGTTCTACAGCACAAGCTCATGCAGGATATTCCGCTCATGTGATGTCTGCTTCTAGAAGGCCCAATCTATCATCCCACATAGCTAGTTTTGGTCAAGCTGCTCAGCCTGTCAACAGCAGGGTAGACATTGCAGGTCCATCCAACCCCAACCCTGTTCCCAGTTTTATCAACCGTGAAGGTATGGTCTGTTTGCTTGTGTACATGCAAATTTTCTTATTCTTCTTTCGCATTGGGATCCCATCTGAATTAGAATAAACCGCAGCAAACTATTCAAGTTATTAATACTAAAAATTGTTTGTTTGTTTTTTTTCTTTCCCGAAAGAGTTGGTCACAAAGAGTACCCGTCTCATGTATTAATGAACAAAAAAGAGAGGAAATACTACTGTAAATCTGTATGTATGAGTGTGCGGTATTTTCCTCCTCGAACTTTGTTTTGAACACATAATTAAACATTTACAGAGTTGTCATTTTATTGGGGAGATCTCGCATCTGTATGCAAAGCATTGGTTTACTTGATCTTTGCTAGTTGACCCATCAACTTTAAGAACACAAAGAATGCCAGGATATATTCATGATCATAGATTATCTTGAACTGAATCTAGAGACGGTTATCTTCACCATCTTTTCGCATGATTGTATATTTAGTTGTTTCCATATAAATTAACATCATCCTTTTACATATTTATCATCCTATGCAGAATATATCAATACAAGCTTTACAAGGAGAGTGATAATAATATGCTAGCAAGGAAAAATTTATCTACGCTTCATGTCTTACTAACTTCCTCTTATTGTGTCTAATAACCCAATTTTTTTTTTATCTCAAAAGAACTTCCTCTTATTGCAAAGAACTTGAAACTATAAAACAGTGTGCTGGGTTGTTGTTGGTAACTGTTAACAGCAATAAAATAATATTTAAAAAAACTATGCAAAGTGTATAAATTTATAATTTGGATACTCATGTTTACTCTTATCTGAAAATACAACTTTGAGTTGGATTGCTGCCCCTCCCTTAACTAATCGCTTATCACACTCTTGTGCCCAACCAGCTCTCCCATCCCTTTGGGCTTGAGATAAACAGTTGGCAACTTGGCGTGAGTGCTTCTTGATAAAGCCATACCTACTGTTGATACAAGCATTAGCATCAAAATTTTAAATGCTCTTCATTCATGACTTTAGTTTCAGGAATTCATTTTGTTTCGTGGTATTGCAGGCATAAACCATTCTGCTCTCATGAGACCAGCAGCTCCCAGAACACCTCATCGATCCCGCACCAACACTCGAGCTCCTCAAGCCATTGCGGGTCCATTCAATCCCAAATCTGCTGCCCTAAATTCTCAAATGATGTCCTCTCTGTCTATTAATGATGCACATCCACCAATTCCACCTTCTGCCCCTGTCGGCCCTAAAGTTGTTTCAAATCGAGGCCTCCAAAATGTTCCGATTTGCTCTGGTAGAAATAAAGGTATCACAGTCTCGACGCCAGGAACTGTACCCAGCATGCAAGCACCCAATGTTCCATCTCAAGGTGTGAATTTTTATCTTGTTGAAAACATTAAATGCAATGGTGGCAATAACGTTCTCTTCTTGTTTCAGGTAGAACCAGTTCCGAAAGGAGCTCTGTACCTCTAACTAAAGCTAGAGTTGATGAATTACTGTCAATGTTAGGTGGCACCAGATCATCTACCGCAAATCTCTCTCATCTGCGAAAACTTGAGGACCATGATAAGGATAATGCCCACAAACATAAGAATATCAATGAGACTGATGGCACAAATTCTTCCGACCTAAATAAAAAGCCTGTGCCGCCCTCTTCGCGGTCAAAGCAAATATATTACATCAAAGGTATGTCCTGCTTGTTTGTCGCAACTCCAAGCCTGTAACATTTTATACTAATTTTTAGCTGTATTCTTCTACTCATAGAGGTAGTGCTTCAGATTCAAACTTGAACCTCTATGGTTCTTCAATTCATCTTGTTGATCTTTGTAATGAATAGGCTGCAGTTTATGTGAGAAATTCCTAATTTTGATTATAGGTCAAAATGATGCTTCATTTTACATTTTGTTGCTCTTTTAAGTTAAAATTATGGACTACCTCTCAAGATACTGTTCCATATCGTAGCCATTAGACCACCCATCATTTAATCTTATTAGCTTGTAACTCAGTATGAGTCTATATTACTAATGGCCTAACTGTTCATTTCGATATTAAGAGCTAATTCTATTGAGTAAATATATGGGGTTAATTTAATCCCCTCTAGCTTCACTAAATCTCTCGTATTTGTGTTGGTTCACTTGGGAGCACTCCTTGAACTTCACTACAATTCTCATGCCTTGCCAACTCTCCTATCTTTTGATTAATATCAAGGGTTAACTGCATAACACCCTTCATCTATACCACGCCCAACACTAACAGTACTTGACCTGACACCGTCCAGATCTCATCCATCACGCATCACCCTTCAACTGGCTTAGAAGCAAAAGATCAGTATCGATCTTTGGAAAATTATATTTGACATGACTGCTAACTAATATAGAAATATCGGATACTAATAAGCCAGTTGAGGGGTTACAAGTGTCGAATGAGCTATTGCTGATGGGTTCTGTAATTATTAAGAATCAAACTTGCTTTTTCTGTTGGGTTCACTTATGAGTTATGACTATAATGAGTATAAAAAAGATCATTTTGTGTTTTAGCTGCACCACACCGCTCTCCCGAACCTCCTCCGCTGTTGCCGCTAGGAGAGAGGTGTCAGCTGTGCAGGATCGATCTGGCATTCTCTGCCCAAGGCTCAGACACTTCCAGGTCCAATGACCCTCCATTTGCCGCGGTTTTGCCATGCGGCCATGCTTACCATGACTATTGTCTCAGAGAGCTTTTTGGTCCTAATGAACCCCCATGTGTCAAATGCTTGGAATCTGAAGCACCATAAGGATGCTGAATCCCTCGAGATCCTGGTTGTCGAAGAGTACTATGTACAGCTAATTTTTGTCTAATTCTCTGTACAAAGGTAAAGAAACAGAGGAAGAAAGATCTCAGATACATATAGAGGCATTAGAGCAATTGATTGGCACTCATTCAGTTTTGAATAGATTTTTCTGAAGAGGGCTTCTTATGGTTGAAGGCATTATAGAGGAGTTACAGTCTTATAACTGAATTTTGTAAAGGTGGTCTATGAGAATTTTGAAAAGTTGCTCAAATTAATTGAGGATGTTTGAGAGGTTGTGCATGGTTGATTAATGGGCCCATTTGTTAATGTAAATGAATTTTGTTACTTTTGGTCATTATTTCCTTGTTAGAGATAATTTGTTGTTGAGTCAACTCTTGCTGTTTTTATTTACTTTGCTAGCAGACTTGCTTAAAATTTTTTAAATTTATTTACCCAAAATTTTAAGCTTAACTAGTAACTGATATATACTATGTGTGAAGAGTTATAAAAGATGCGGTTGCTTTGTGTTTTTCCCCTTTATTTTGTTTGTTGGTTCTACAATTGATATAACTAATAAAATTGAAAATTGAGAGGAAATTTAATGCGAGACCTATTACTTTACTATTAGAACTCAATCTCACGAAAGTCACATGTTCTCAATTTTCAAGGAAAATTTAAAATAAGGAAAACGTTTCTATATATAGTTCATCCCTTAGCCTCTTTTTACCTTTTGATAAAAAAAAGGGATATGGCTAATCAAATAAAACTTCTGGTAGGTTAAACTCGTGCGTTGCATGTGTATCTAGTATCTATTGAGATCGTGTTTAAAACTAAAATGCAAAATACAAGTTGATATATATATATATATATATATATATATATATATATATATATATATATATATATGGAGAGAGAGAGAGAGAGAGAGAGAGATTAAAAAACCAAGAGCGTGTGTGTGTTGAGAGTTTAGATTAGGATGAGGTGGGCATCTTGTAATTTAAGGATATATTAAAGAACTTTTTTTCTTCCGTTTATTTCGATTTTTTCTAGATACTGGAAAATATGGCTTGTGGCATATATGAGTTTGAGCTCTAACCAGCGAGGGATCCTTCAGTGTCATATTAATTTAAAATTTTATTATTATATTTTTTGAAAGTTCTAATATCTTTTATTTGTGAATTTCATATGTAAAATATAGGAAGGATTAACCTGCAAATACCTCGACGAATTCTTCAGCTTTTCAATATTTCACTTTTTATAATATGCGAAAATTACGAATTTTTAGAAAGTCTCAAAAAAAAAAGTTCATTCACTTTTTCAATATTTTGCTTGTAACACACGAAATTCATGAAATATACAAAAAAAAAACAACTTTTTTGTTATCTTCATATTTTTAACATTTTGCCTAAGAATATGGCGAAATTTAAAAATCACAAAATTTACTTTTTCTTCGGTTTTCCAATATTTTGCTTGCTCTTACACAAAAAAATCATGAAATTTCAATAATAAAATATTTATTTGTTTTCTTCGATTTTTCAATATTTTTCATTATATAGCACATGCAAATTGCAAAATTTTCAATATTTTCCGTTTCTTTCTTGTTTCAATATTATGCATACTAAAGCTCATTAGCACATGAAATTTTCAAAAACCTCAAAATTTCATTTTTTCGGATATTTTTCCTTATTTTATTTGCTGTATGTAACATGAAAATTCCAATATTTAGTTTATTTGATTATTTTAATATTTTGTTTACCATACTAATTGAAAAATCTTAAAATTTTAATAAATCTCAATTTTTATTTATTTTTTCTTCCTTAGGTCCTATTATTTTGCATATTATATAGTATACAAAAATTATAAAATCTCAGAACCCTCTATTTCCCGTTATAATATTTTACTTGCTCATATTTTTTGAAAACATTTGGCAATTAACAAGAAAACAAAGTTATGTGGGGTAGAAAAAGAAAATGTCGTCTATTACTGCCGTGAATCTCACATAACAAAGAAATATGGTCCGAGTGGCTAGGAATCCCTATACGCACATGAAAATCATGAAACTTTAAATACTTCCAAAATTTGTTGTTTTCTTTAAATTGCCAATATTTTGGCATTCGAAAATTGCGGAATTTTCAAAACTCTAATTTTTTTTCCTGTTTATTTTTTCAGTTTTTTTTATAATTTGCATGCTATAGGAAATCTCAAAAAAGTCCCAAAATTTTCTGTTTTTATTTGCTTTTCAATATTTTGAACCAACAAAAATTTCAAATTTTCTATTGCCCTTCAAAATTTAAATATTTTACATTGCATAAGCACATGAAAACAACCATTTTTCAAATAAAAATTGGTAGGACAAAACCAAAATCACTAAATTTTAACTCAATATCTCTCGAATTTTTAATATTTTGGATGATATAGCAAAAAAAATAATGAAAATTTTCCATATTTTACTAATAAAATCTAAGTAATGAGAAAAAGAATAGGAAGGGATTTCAAAGAAGGACTAGATTATAATTTTTCTACCATATAACCCTGGTTATTTTTAAAAACAAACCGTGTGCACCGCATAAATTCATTAAATAGAGCATAATGAAACACAAAGGAAAAGCAGCGATACATCCTAGGGCCATGGAGGCCAACGAGCCAAACTTGGAGATATATGTACTGTATAAGCCTGGTCGTATGTGATAAAAGAGCGATAAATATTAAATAGTGATTCAGTAAAATTTTATCCATGACCTAAATTTAGTAAAAAAATAAGTAAATATCAAGTTAGATAGATGAATATTCTCTTATATAGCTTTATATATTGATTTAAATGTGGCTGCGGACGAACGCTGCGAACTCGCCGCGGTCGTCTCTAACACCCGCCGAGGTGGGCCCTGCCCAGTTAAACTCCTTAGCCCTCCTCCAACATCCTTTTTGGGCGGTTGACTGCAACGGGTTTGCCGCGGTCGATCACAGCTGCAGTGATTTCATATATATTATATAGACAAATCGACAGTAAGACTTTGCAACAAGCCTCCACACCCACAGACGGCGAAAAACTTTCTTGTAAGACCTTGCAGCTTGCATCAGCCTTTAGGCCACACATCAGCCTTGCAGGGAATCTTTTGGCCGTTCACATACATGAACATACATTCGTGCATACCGCACACGTGCTAAATCTAATGGCATGTGATTTGTGGTCGAATCTTGAGCAAAAGATTCGATTCCGATCGGTGTAATCTGAAGTGGACCCGGGAAAGAAAACGTTTAAGCGGTTTTCTCGGCGTGTTCTTCAGCCGTTGGTCCAGTGGGACCCACTACTAAAGGGGACAGAACTTGCCCCCCCCCCACAATCAATTATTATCTCACACGCCTGAATCCTGCCGCCTATGGGTCCCACTTGTCAGTCAACGGTGGACTCCGTGTGTAGTCATAAGAGTGTAAACGCAAGGATTAAGTACCACAGCAGGAGCTCAATTTTATCATCGTTTTGTTTACCTCCCAAAATCGCTCGGTTCTATCGATGCCATCAACATAAAAAAAAAAAAAGAGAGAGGGAGGGAGAGAGTTTGATCTCTGAAGCAATCTGAGGTGAAAATCTTTTTATTTGTTTCTTTTCTTATTCTTTCTTCTGATTTCTGATTGTTTTTTTGTTTAATTTTGATGAAAGGGACGAAGACAAAAAGAGCGATTTCATAGCGATTTCTCTCTCGCTGGCTCGCTCGCTCTAATGGAATTCTCTGTGGCGTCGCCTCCGAGGATCTTTTGGAACTCCCGCAAGAGATCAGGTTAGCATGAACCCTATGTTCGTTAGAAATTAGAAAAAGATTGGATTTTTTAATTTTTTTTTTTTTTGATTTGGATGAGAAAATTGGAATCCGAGGTGATTCCTTAGCTTGACCGGTACGAATCGGTCGGTGTCCTGTGTGTTTGTCGGTTCTGGGACCGAGATATCGTGGTGTGTACATTATTGGGAACTTAGGGTTCCTTTTCTTTTTGATTATTTTGTACCAACGTGTTACATGTGAAGTGAAATTTATAAATAAAAAAAACAGAGGACGATTTTTATTTTCAGCTAGAATAAATTGTAAGGGGGAGTATATTTAATGTAGCAGGAATGATGGGAGGGAATTATTTGAATGCAAGTTATTTTCCTGATACGTTTGGGGGATGGTAACCTAATCAACCAATTGTTGCATTGACTTGTGAAAACTTAAAAATTTCGGCAATGACATGTAATATTTGGCAAACCTCCTAAATTTGAGAATAATGTTGGTGTGAAATTTCTTGTGTGGTTTTACTTAAACCCTCACCAATTTTTTCCATGCGGCCTTCTCTTTCCATATATAAACCCTTCGATTCCTTTTCATTGGCCTTCTCTTTCATACTAAACTCGATGTAGAGCAGACCATGATTTTTCCCCTCTGAACAATTGTAAGTTGAATCACAAACATAATCGATTTCCCCAAAAAATATATTCACAATCAATGAAATGAGAATTCAACTTCTGCTAATCGAAGCTAATTGGAATCATTAATCTATAGACAACCAATATCACCTTATTCCCAAAAACATAAACTAATGAAATTATTGTCATATTTGGGTTGGATCTTATTAGAGGAACCGCGCCATGTTATGTACCTAATATAAGCAAAAAAACTAGAGTTTGGGCAAAAAGTAGCAGCATGTGTATTCTAGTCCTCCAAACCATAGTATTTTGGGAAGAGAGCCATGGTGAAGGAAAGAGGATATCTTCGCATGTGAGAGGGAGAGAGAGGTGTTTGAGAAGAATATTGGAATATTTTGATAGGAAATTTAGAAAGAAACAAAGGGTTAGAGAAAGAGGACATGTTGGGTTTTAATTGAAATTGGGCAGGAAATTCCTGCGCAGTTTCACACGAGTCTTCTTATATTTAGTCTGCATGCTGATTTGTTTATATTTACTTTTGATTCTTTGATCGATCTTCATGCTCTACTCTGAACTTTGATCATTTAACCATGATGTGAACATTTAATCATAAACATATAACGGCAATCCCTGTATGAAACAAACCCTTGTATTAAATATTCAAGCGAACTCTAATTCTTAAAAATTACTGGGATTGCCGTTCACAATATATCCACCGTCACATCATGGTTAAGAATATTCATGAAACTAATCCTAGACATTAGGAATAACAAAACATCTGTATGATTGCCTTTCATTTCTTGTTGAGCAGTCATCTGAGACTTATATATGTTTTAAAGGAGGAAATGACCTTCCTATTGTTACTTTACCTTAATGCTAGGAGCAATTGGCTGTTTGGGTCAGAATCAAGGCCCAGCAGAACTCCTCCTAAGTTAACTGTACCATCACACGATGTCTAAGCCAGGGCCCATAAACCGTGTGCGATGCTTTCCCAAGTCATGACTTGCACTCAATTTTGTTGCATTTGTGCAGCAAATAGGCCTATGTCTCTACTTGTTGCATCCCAAGTTCCAACAACGCTTTTTCTTGTGAAAGAATTTCTGTTGCTCATCAGTGGAATTAAGGACTGAATTTTATTAGGAAAAATTTACATAACTGATGCAGATTTTGTGATTACAAATCTTTCTGTAACTTTTCTGATTTTATTTGTTAGGAAATATTTTATTTTATTTCTTCATCACGTAAAGTGTATATATACACCTTTGAGATTCAATGCAAATCAATCAAGTTCAAACCCTAAATTGTATCTTCTTCAGTTTATTATGGTATTAGAGCCTTACGATTAAAGGCTCAATTTTTTGATCTATTGTTTCTTTTCCAAACTCAATTCCCATCATCACCAAATTCTCTTTTCCAACAAAACTTGACCACACAAACTTTACTGTGTGGAGATCCCAAATTCAATCAGCCCTAATCGGTCACGATCTCCTTGGTCATATTGACGGATCCAAATCCCCTCCTGTGAGGACCATCATTGACGATAACGACACCACTAAGCGTGTTGAAATTCCAGACTACCATCGATGGTACCGTCAAGATCGATTTATTCTCAACACTATCCTCGGCAGCTGCATCGAGACGATCCAGCCCCATATCTATCTCCTCTGTTTCCTTATCCAAGAAAGTATGGGATCGATTTGTTACTCTCCTTGCGAACAAATCTCGTTCAAGAGTTGTCGCTCAAGGACGCCTCATCAATTATTGATAGTGCTCAATATTGGTGACCCTTAAGATCAGGACACGTGGCAGATGGCACGTCCCAGAACTCAAAAGAAAGGGTCCACAAAGGCCGACCAGGCCACCCCTGTACCCGACCAGCCAGCACAAGCTAGCCCTCCTCGGGGATCCCTGCAGATTGGCCTCCTCGGCCCCTCAGCTCGCCCCGAGCTGCCACAGGACCAAGTCTCCTCGGCCCTCTCGCTCGTCCCCGAGCCCCTTGGCCGAGGCCGTCTTCCTCGGTTCTCCGACCAGTTCCGCTGCTCACAGGCATAACCGCCGCTCCGTGAATCTCGCCATGCGTGGATTCTCCGCCAGCAACATCCCACGTTCCACGCCTTCACGATCCCCATTCATAGGCGATCCGCTCTCTACGCGGGCGTGACGTCGGGAGCGTAACTGCTGGCGAGATTCTCGCGTCTGCTGCTGCGTGCCTCCACCACCATATAAACCCCAATCACAGAGGGGTCAAGTAAGCGATTTTTTACTCCACTTAGCCGTTACGCTGTCGGATCGAGTACTAACTTAATCGTCGGAGGGTCCTCGGTGGTATCAAACCACCCCGGGACTTCTTTGCAGGTACTCGGTGTCAAACTCCTCCAATCACCAAATCTCCTCAAAACCCATTGAGACCCGCACACAACAGGGGATCCCTTCCAGAATCCACCGGGAGATCGACAGAAGACAACATCTGAAGGAGATCTGAAAAAGACCTCCATCAGTTGGCGCCGTCTGTGGGAAAGCAAACTCCACAAAAACAAAGTTGGCATTCCGATCTCCGTCCACATGGCAAGCGACTATCCTGAAGATTCGGGTACCAGTCGCCGCCTCCCCCCCACCGTAGGCGCGGATGAACCCCCTCCGGCGACCATCATCCACGCCCTCGTCAGCCGAATAGATCGGCTACAGTCCCTAATGGAGGCGCTCAACCGTGCCCAAACGGCCGGGCCTGGGCCCCAGATCGCCGCTCCTCCGCCTCCGGAATGCTCTGCCCCTGTTGGCACGACCGACCACCAGCAGGATGCGACTCCTGACCACGGATCTCATGGACCGATACTCCCTGAGGACCGTTGGACGCCTCGCGGCTCCACCCCCAGGCCTGCTGACGGAGCACCACGCCTCGGACCTCATCACGACCCTTGCTCCCTGAGGAGATGTCGGTCACCTCGTTTGCCCACAGGCATGACCGACACCCTCTCCCCCGACGGGGGCGCACAGAAGGGGCTCGCCACGACGGCTCGAGAGCCATCCTAGCTGCTACCCTGCCCGGCTATCCCTGGCCGGTAGCTTCCCTACTCGCAACGACAGGGATCAAAGCCCTCGCCAAGAGGCAGCCGCGCAGCTTCACTGCCCGGCTATCCTTACCAGGCCTCCCACGGTCCTTCCAACGCTAAGGATCAAAGTCCTCTCTAGAGGCAGCCCAGCAGCTACCCTGCGCGGCTATCCCCGGCCGGTAGCTTACCTACCCGCAACACTGGGGATCGAAGCCCTCGCCAAGAGGCAACCGTGCAGCTTCACTGCCCGGTCATCTTTAGTGGGCTTCTTACAGCACCTCCAGCGCTAAGGATCAAAGTCCTCCATAGAGGCAGCCGAGTAGCTTCCCTGCTCGGCTATCCCTTGCGGGCAGCTTCCTTGCCGCAACGCCAGGGATCAAAAAGCCTTCTAAGAGGCAGTCGAGCCCGAGGATCCCTCGCTCGGCTATCATTTAGGACAAAAGCTCTCGCCAAGAGGCACCAGGCAGTAACCCTGCCCGGCCAAGGGTCCTTGGTAGGCTTCTTACAGCCCCTCCCGCGCTAAGGACCAAAGTCCTCCTAGAGGCGGTCGAGTCCTCGCTCGGCTATCCCCGGCTGGTAGCTTTCTACCACAACCGACAGGGATCAATGTCCTTGCCAAGAGGCACCGGGCAGTAACCCTGTCCGGTCTCCGTCCTGAAGGATCAAAAGCCCTCGCAAGAGGCAACCGGGCAGCTACCCTGCCCGGTCATCTCCAGCTGGTGGCTCCCTACCCGCGACGCCAGGGGCCGAAGCCCTCGCAAGAGGCACCCGACCGGCTACCCCGCTTGGTCACCCCAGGCTGGTAGTTGCCTACCCCCGACGCCAGAGATCAAAGCCCTCGCCAAGAGTCAACTGCGCAGCTTTACTGCCCGGTTGTCCTTAGCGGGCTCCTTATATCCCCTTCGACGCTAAGGAACAAAGCCCTCCATAGAGGCAGCTGAGTAACTTCCTTGCTCGGCTATCCCTGGCGGACAACTTTCCTGCCGCAACGCCAGGGATCAAAGGCCCTTACCAAGAAGCAACCGCGCAGCTTCGGGGCCAGGGACGTCGAGTCTATCCAAGTCTGAGCGATCCCCCTTGACTTCGGGGTCATGGAGACACCTCCTTCACGGCAGCGCTCGGCTCGCTCGACAAGTGATCGAAACCAACTCGATGGATGATCGCTAGGCAAATAACCGACATGACATGGAAGCCCAACAGCGCGAGAAGAATTTTTTTTACAAGCAATCCAATGAAACCAAAGAAAAAGTTTTATTACTAAAAGGTGGTCTTTACAGAGGGTATTTTTGGCTCCCCAGCCTAACAAAATGCCCGGAGGCTTACAAAGTTCCAGACGCAGCAAAAAAAAAGAGGAGGAAGACGGGGACTTTATGCCAGGAGCGACCTCGGGGCCCTCGACATCCACCACGAGGCAAGTTGGGTTCTCGGCGACTTCCTCGCCATAAATCTCCTGCCCCTGCCCGCTGGTGTCCGCGAGGGGGTATTGGGCCCGGAGCTCTTCGTCGGCGAACCCCGGCACCCGGGCCTTAACAGCGTCTAGGGCCTCGTGCTAGATGAGGGTCGTGGCGACGGCCAGGTCATCATAGTAGTCTTTCGACTTCTTGTAGCCCTCCACCGTCTTCGCCGCCGAAAGGTCGGCCAACTTGGCCGCCCTCAGGTCGGCCGACTTCGCCCACTCAGCCGCCGCCCCAGCTCCTTCCGGAGGGTTTTCACTGTCTTCTTCAGGTTGCCGTCCAGCACCTGAGCGTCCTCGAGCTTGGCCTCAGCAACCACGGCGGCCTCACGGTACCGGGCAACCTCCCGCTTCCCGGCCTCCACCTCGCCCTCCAAGGCGACGACCCTCGCCTTCATCGCCTCCAGCTCCCGTTTGGAGCTCTCTTCCAGCGAGGCGAGCTGGCCCGCAGCTTTCATTGCCGGGGCTACCACCTCGACCTCCATGTGCAAGGCGAGGGCAACATGCTGAAGGACCTGAAAGGCAGAAGAGAGATCAGGAAGATGAGAGAGGCACCGAACCTCAAAAAATAATAATAATAAAAGACAAGCGCTTACCTGCACGGACTCATGGACGATGGACGCCAGCTGAGCCCTGAAGGTCCCCCCGGGGACTCTATCCCCGGCCGATGCCTTTATCTCATACAGCAGACTATCCGCGACGGATAGCCCCGAAGGCACGGCGAACTGAAGACCACCTTCCTCCACCGTGATCGGCGAAAACGGCCCCCGAGAAGACCTCCTCTTGAGCGGCCTTGAGAGAGAGCCAGTCTCCTTCTTTGAGGCCGAGTCCTTCAGAATCCGAGCCCTCCTCTGACCCGACGTTTTGCTGGGCCTGAGGGCGAGATCCTTCTCCGAGCGCTCGCAGGGCACTACCGCCGGGGGAGAAGGAGCCGGGGGAGGCTGTGAACGGGAAGAGCCGGCGCCCCCAACCTTCGCAACCGGTCTCGCTGGCGCACGGAAGCCCGGAGCCAGTCCATGTCCAGGGGTCTTGTACGGAACCAAGTGTAAAGGAGTCAGCGACACGGGCAATATACGAACCAAAAAAGAAAACCTAAACTTACCCACGAACTCAACGGGGCTGAACTCGGCCCAACTCAGAACCCTCTCAGACAACAGCATGTCGAAACGGGGGATGGGCTCCCACGACGCCACTCTCACCGCGACGGGTCACTGGACTGGTTCCCCGGCAAGTGCTTCTCCCTCGACCACTTTGTAGGCACGGGCCAGTCCTCGCCCTCGGGAGGGGAAACGAAGAACTTCTTCCAGTCGTGAATGGAAGAAGGCAGGGCTACAAACTCCGTCCCGGCGGCGCCCCCTGGTCGCTTTCTGAAAGAGAGATAAACCCACCTCGGGTCGTCCGCTCGACCACCGGGGTGATTTTTGAAGACGAGAGAAGAATCAAGGAGGGAAAGGCTGAAGGGGATCGTCTGTAACTTCAGGCGGACCAGAAACCCGAGGAGAATCCTCCACGAGTTCGGCACCAACTGACCGGGGGCTAACCCATAGAAGTTCAACGCTTCAACGACCTCAGGAGAGAAGGGCAGATGCATTCCACCCCAAAATGCTTCCAAATACAGGGCGATCTCCCTGCCCCGTACTTGGTCTGCCCTCTCTCCCTCCTTGGCCAGGCGGAGCGTATAGCGTGAAGGGATGTGGAAGCGAGCCCGAGCGTTGGAAAGCTCGTCCTCATACCTTATCCAACACAAGACGCTAGGGGCAGCATCTACCGCCTCCTCCCTGGGGGCTGCCCCCGTCATATGATCCCGGGAAGAGGGGCCAACCCCTCCTCCCCGGGAGGACTCAGGCTCACCTAAAGGGTTCCTAGAACCTATCTCAACGACATCTACTGACTCGACAAGAGAAAACATCTAACCTTGGGAAGAATGAACCCCGGGGAACGAAAGTTGTCACGCTCCGCTTCCCAAAGTACGCTAAAGTGGGCACGTGACATAGCCAACCATGCTACCTGTGGATAGGAAAAATCCTTCCACAGTCACATTACGGCTGTGGAGATATCAAGAACAGGAAAGTAAACTAACTACCTAGTACATGCCCATAAGCCAGAGTAAAAGAATCAAGAGATAACAATATGCGGAAGCCAAAAGATACAATAAATGAAACACCTGGAGTGAAACTACGTACCGACAGGAATCTCACCGCTCGTCTAACAGCGGCAAAACTCCTAATCAGTCTGCAGCAAGGTAGAAGAATCTGGGCCATGCAAAACCCAGACGTCAGCGCGTCAAGTCATCAAGTAATAACATAGTAAACAGGCAATGCGAATATAAACATGAATAAAGCAAGGGTAACAATAATATAAATTAGAGCAGTACAGGTAGTGTGTAGTGGGTAAACTGGATTGTTCTATCAGGTTCTCTGTTCTAAAGTCTTTGAAACCAAATTGATGAATCATCGATATAACTCAATAGTATCCCGTACATACCCGGGACCACGGCCACAATATTCTCGGCTGCAGCCGAGACATGCCACTAGGCACAAAACAGGAATGTGTACACTCGATAGTATCCCGTACATACCCGGGACCACGGCCACAATATTCTCGGCTGAAACCGAGACATGCCGTTAGGCACAAAACAGGAATGTGTACACTCAATACATGTAGTGAACTGTCGAGTTACAAGTCAGATTTCATCTTTGATTTCTCCATACCCCCAAGTTATATGTGTATGTCAAGTCAGGTATCCAGTAATCAAGAAACTAATGCCAACACAGGATCATGTAAACAGGTTTGTTTGGATAGACAACAGGAACGGTCCATGAGGACTACATGTTATGTTTGTTGGCATTAGACACAAGATCAGGTAACAGGTAAAGCCATGGTACATCAGGTCAAGCCAGGTAATATATAAAGGTGTCATGTCATGTCAAGAGTGTACGGTACCATGTCATGTCAAGTAGGAAGTGTAACAGGTCATGTCAGGAAGCACAAGATGTCATGTGAGTGCTCATAATCAAACTAACATAAGCATGTGTATAAATAAACAAGCATGAGTACTATCAGAACAATGAACTGGAACATGTAATATGATATGCAAATAGATATAATTTCAAGGATATGGATGCACAGTTATCGATTAGGGTTACATTTATAGTTCCAACATTAATTAGGATGCAATTTATTAAACATGGAGTGCTAATATCACATTATTATGTAGTAATGTGATCTATGGATGCAATTATATGTATCTTAAATGCGATGGATGCAAACGGGTATCCGAAAAGTTATAAAACTATAAAATGGTAATGTGGGATGTACAACTAAGCAATATGTGATATAAATATTTATATAATAATATTAATATGGATAGCATATTCCAACTATAAAAGTGGTATTGATTAACCATGCACAAGAAAGTTCCGATCAGAAATTCAGCGTCACCCTAATTTGTAAAATAGCTTAAAAATAACAAACGTTCTCCAAAAGGGACGTGTCTTATACCAAAACAAAGATAATTCAATAAGGTTTTCAGTTTTATAAGTATAAGCATCTCAGGTTGTCCCTACAAAAAGTTATGAACATTCGAAGTTGAAAGTTTGCTGCTGGAATTTCCCTGGACAGCAGTTTGGAGACATTTTCATTTGCATTTTACGTTATTTAAACAATTTATTTTGCAAGTAAATATTTCATAGAGTTATAGTATTCTGAGTTAGCTTCGTAACGAACTAAAGAACGTATACTAATGATTTTTCTATGATTTATAATGAATTTTATAAGATAAGGTGTACAGTAAATTTCAGATTTGTCATATCCGATTTTTCAACGACGTTTCATGTGTAAACTATAAGATTTTCAAATGTATAACATTATAAAATGAAGATTATAAACTAATTAAAGATAATAATAATAAATATTACGACGATATATATTTTAAATGATATGGTTGCAGTATAATGTAATCTAGTATGTTAGAAGATAAGTTTTCATGATCTAGATTTAATATGATATAAACGGATGCAAACGGAACATCGAAACGTTATAAAATTAAACATGGGGCACTAGATTTAAACTATAGGTATGGTATTTATTTAAATAGGTATAAAATGAATTATATAGCATGTAGCAAGATTAACTTGCCTCGATGGGTCGCGAATCGGGAAAACGGAACGTTAACCGTCGGCTGGGAAAACACGCGACGGGCGCACGGTTCACGGAATGAACCCAAACGACGAACAAAGGAACCACACGGGTTAGGATACCTCGCTGGAACATCGAGAAGCGTCACCGGGACGACGGAATTCCGGCAACAAAAGAACAGTTAAAAAAATGAGAAATGAGACATGAAGCAAGAAGAGAAAGAATGATAAAGAGAAGTACGAGAGAATATATGAGAGAGAGAGAAAAAGTGGAGAGAGAGATGCAGGTGGGGGCCCACGGAATTAAAAGGAACGCGATTGGCTAAAGGGGAATCGTTAGTTAGGGATAAATATTAATTAAAGATTCAAAACATTTTAAGGAACAGTAGGATATATATATAGGTTAATTTACAGATTTAAAAGATAGGTAATGAACAGTAAGATATCAGGTTAATTAGAAAAATATATGCGATGGTTTTAATAATATTAAAATTTGGGATTTTGGCGCCAAATAAAACATTTCCAAATCGCGCCCGGGTCGAGTCCAAAAATTTGAAATTGAAATAATAGAATTTTAGGCGGGATCCAAAATTTAAAATGAAGTGTTTTATGATAAAAAAGCATACCCCCAAAACAGACACACGTACGTGCACGTAGCAGTCCAAACTCGCCCGTTTCACTGAACGGGACGAGAACACGATGCACGGACGCTACAACAGGGTTAGGGGTGTCAAGCAGGCCAAGATGAATATTTTTAATTTTATTTTAGATGCCAAAAATTGTTATATGCAGAAATTAATTTCCGGGCAGAATTTATAATAATTAACCATCAAGCAAGATAAATAAAATAAGTGCCACACTACATTCGAACGGTAACTGAAATTAGTAGCATTGGGCTCGGGTGTTACAAAAGTGGAAGGAAGAAGACGAGCGCCGAGCAACCGAGACTTAGAACGGGAAATACGAAGGAGTAGGGGCCCTGGAACGGGCCCCACCCCTACTTATCGCCACGAGCGACCTCATCCAACGGGGCCCTACATCTCCCGCCAAGATGCTTCCTCGCACCCAACGGCTCCGATTACTCCACTTGTCGTCTCCGCACTGGAACACACCCTTTCAGGCGTTGCAGGTCTGCACACGTCGCGTCAGCCAACCGATGCTCGACACGTGGGCCATCACTTCAAAGGCAAGGTACACGAACCGGCGCACCTTTCTTAAATGCAGAGACCTCGTGCTGATTCGCTGGCAGAAAAGATAGCTCGCGGCTCGGGGATGCGTCCCGACGAAACCTTAAGAGGGAGCTCACCCCGGACGGCCCGGCGGTCCACTCCCGACCTGACCCGCTGGCTGGTCGGACAAGAGTGGGGGGCTAATGATAGTGCTCAATATTGGCGACCCTTAAGATCAGGACACGCGGCGGATGGCACGTCCCAGAACTCAGAAGAAAGGGCCCACAAAGGCCGACCAGGCCACCCCTGTACTCGACCGGCCAACACAAGCTATCCCTCTTCGGGGTTCCCTGCAGATTGGCCTCCTCGGCCCCTCAGCTCGCCCTGAGCTGCCATAGGACCAAGTCTCCTCGGCCTTCTCGCTCGTTCCCGAGCCTCTTGGCCGAGGCCGTCTTCCTCGATCCTCCGACCAGTTCCGCTGCTCACAGGCGTAACCGCCGCTCCGCGAATCTCGTCATGCACGGATTCTTCGCCAGCAACATCCCACGTTCCACGCCTTCACGATCTCCATTCATGGGCGATCCACTCTCTACGCGGGCGTGACGTCGGGAGCGTAACTGCCGGCGAGATTCTCGCGCCTGCTGCTGCGTGCCTCCACCACCATATAAACCCCATCACAGAGGGGTCAAGTAAGCGATTTTTTACTCCACGTAGCCGTTACGTTGCTCGGATCGAGTACTAACTTGATCGTTGGAGGGTCCTCGGTGGTATCAAACCACCCCGAGACTTCTTTGTAGGTACTCGGCGTCAAACTCCTCCAATCACCAAATCTCCTCAAAACCTATTGAGACCCACACACAACAGGGGATCCCTTCTAGAATCCACCGGGAGATTGACGGAAGACAATATCTGAAGGAGATTTGAAAAGGACCTCCATCAATTACCAACGCAGCTCACGCTCTATAAGCGAGTACCTACAAGAGATGCGATCAATCTCCACCGATCTTGCTCTCGACGACCACCCCCTTCCTGAAGATCTCGTCCTCTACAACTTTGCTGGCCTCGGATATGAATTCAAAGAAATCGCTGCTGTTATTCGAGTCCGTGGTAACTCTATCCCCTTGGATGAGCTTTATAACAAACTTATAGACTATAAACACTATCTCAAGAAGGAAGACACAGGTGCGTCTCTCTCTCACAAGTGCTAACTATGGCAGCCAATCCAATCGCTCCTATTATCGCCTTCCGCAACAAAGTGGAAGCTCCTCCTACAATTGCAACACCAACAATTGTAACTTCACTTGCAACAACACTAACAATTAGTACTCCGGCGCACACAACGACAACTCGTCCCACTCCAACTCCTATTGTAACTTTTGCAAGCTGTCACGTCCCGCTTCCTATAGTGCGCTAACGAGAGCACGTGACAGAGCCAACCATGCTACCCGTGGTTAGGAAACATCCCTCCACAGTCACATTACAGCTGTCTAGAGAATATCAAGAACAGTAAAAATATAAAATCTATCTACTACATGTTCATTTGCCAGAATAAAGAGTCAAGAAAAATATATAAGCGGAAACGAATAGATCCAATAGATAACATCTGGAAATACGTCCCAATACGGGCTCACATCAAGAAATAAAAGTTGCGGAAAAACTAGACTAAACATCACTAAACACAATCCTCACTGCTTGGCTTGAGGCTAAAATACTCCTGTTCAGTCTGCAATAGAGATAGAGGAACTGGGCCATGCAAAACTCAAACGTCAGTGCATCATAATATCAAACAATAGTAATAACCAGGATGTAACCAGATATACATGCATGAATATAAATCAACAATATGAATATAACAGTGAGGTGTGTATGTGTATGTGAAGTGCGATGGGTAATCTAAACTGTGCTACTGGGTTATCTACTCTAAAGTTTTTGAAATCAATATAATGGAATCGTCGATATAACTCAATAGTATCTCGTGCGTGTCCGGGACCACAGTCAAGACTCTTGGTATGAATCCGAGACATGCTGCTAGGCAGTAAACAGGTAACATGTACATACGAATGATGTCAGCAGCAGCATCCTGGGGCTGGCTTAGCCCGTAAAGACTGATCCGTAAAAGTATCGAACTGTCGAGTTACAAGTCAGGTTTCATTATTGATTTTCCCTTACCCCCAAGGTTATGTGTTCAAGTCAGGTATTGATAATATGGAACTAATGCCAACAAAGGATCAAGCAGGTATAGGTTTTGTCTATGTAGACAACATGTTACGTCCGTCAGGACAACAAGTCAGGATAGTCGGCATTAGTAAGAAGATCAAGTATCAAGTCAAGTAGTGTATCAGGGCATATCATGTGGTGCATATGTATCAAGTGGATACCAAATGTAAAACTGTAAACGATATCGGGATCACGGTAAATAGTGCTGATATCAGGATGCATATGTGTCTATCTGTAATAACCTGTTATACGTCCATGACTACGTATGATGCAAGTTAGATAACATGTCATGATAATATAATAGTGAAAAGACATCAGGATGTTCCGGCATGTAATTAGATATGCAATTGTTAGTATGGATATGTACGGGTACCGTAAAATGGTAAAACTATAATATTGAATGTATAATTAAAATACATGTAATATTTTTATTCATATGGATATATATATAGTAGCATAGCATGCAGCAAGATAAACTTGCCTGATCGGATCTCACGACGGGGTGTGTACGTCACATTTGACGTCGGGTAAACTCCGTGATGCGAACCATGCGCGTACAGAACTGAACCAGGTTACATAAGGACGTGACCACGCTGGATGAGGACAACGACTGGGTCGCCCGGATCGTCGGCGACGTGCGCGACTCCGGCGACGTCGAGAACAAAAAAGAAAAGAGAAAGAAAGAAGAAGAAAAGAAGAAGAAAAAGACTGTGGTTTATGGTGCTCTGGCTTGGAGTCAGGGACGAGGAAGTGACGGGGTGACGACGAGGTCTCCGGCGATGAGGGGTGCCGGTGTCGGGGTGTGTCACGTCCTGCTTCCTAGAGTGCGCTACGATCGGCACGTGACAGAGCCAACCATGCTACCCGTGGCCCGGAAATATCCCTCCACAGTCACATTACGGCTGTCTATAAGATATCAAGAACAGTAAAAATAAAATAAAACTATCTAATACATGCCCATCTGCCAGAATAAACGAGTCAAGAAATATAAATGTGCGGAAGCAATAAATCCAATAAGTAATAACATCTGGAAAGTACGTCCCAAATACGGGCTCACATCAGGAAATGAAAGTACGGAAAGAAAAACTAAACTAAACACTAACATGCTCCTCACTGTTCGGCCTGTCAGCTGAAGTACTCCCGTCAGCCTGCGAAAGAGATAAAGGATCTGGGCCATGCAAAACCCAGACGTCAGTGTGTCATAATATCAAATAATAGAATATAATTAGGAGGTAACAAGATATGTAGGCATGAATTATAAACAGTAACATGAATGTAATAAGTAAATACGGATATAGAACAGTGAAGTGTATCAGTGTATGTGACGGTGATCAATCTAAACTGTGCTACTGGGTTATCTATTCTAAAGTTTGTTTGAAATCAATTAGTGTACTCCATGTAACTCAAAAGAATATGTCCCGTTATACCCCGGGACCACGGATCAGGTAGTGAGAGTCACGAATGGCTCTGTCCCGTTATCCTCCGGGACCACGGATCAAGTAAGAATCACGAATGATTCTGTCCCGTTATCCCCGGGACCACAGATCAAGTAATACCCTTTTAAGCTACACTTCAGTTACACTTTTGATTTCTCCATACCCCCAAGGTTATGTGTTCAAGTCAGGTATTGATAATCTGGAGCTAATGCCAACACGTGATCAAGCAGGTACATGTTTGTCTATGTAGACAACAGAATACGTCCGTCAGGACGACAAGTCAGGATTGTCGGCATTAGGAACAAGATCAGGTATCAAATCAAGCAGTGGTGTATCAAGTCATGTCAGGTAGTGCACATGTATCAAATGGATGCCCAACAGTAAAATGTAGGAAGTATCGAATCACGGTAAAAGTATGGATGCACAGTAAAACATAAATGCACAAATGTCTATCAGGGATTACATCTATAACTCCATGACTACGTATGATGTACATTATCAAGCATGGGATGCTAATATAACGGTAACATGATATAATATGACATGGCATGCAACTAGATATATAAAATATTGTACGGATGCGAACGGATATTGTAAAATTGTAAAACGGTAACATAGGATGCACAATGCAATGAACATGTAATATTATTATTAATTTGGATGTAAATGTAATAACATAGTATGTAGCAAGATAAACTTGCATGCAACTGAATATGTAATAAATGATACGTATACGAACGGCTATTCGAAAACAGTAAAACAGTAACATGGGATGCATAACTAAACAATATGTAATACTATTATTCGCATGAATGTAAAATACAGTAGTATAGCATGTAGCAAGATAAACCTGCATGCGACTAAATATGTAATAAACTGTACGGATGCGAACGGATATTGTAAAACTGTAAAACGGTAACACAGAATGCACAATGCAATGAACATTTAATATTATTATTAATATGGATGCAAATATAATAACATAGCATGTAGCAAGATAAACTTGCCTGATCGGATCTCACGACGGGGTGCGTACGCCGCGTACGATGTCGGTAAATGTTGCGATGCACACGCGGGCGTACAGAACTGAACCAAGCAAAGCAAGAACGTGACCACGCTGGCTGGAGATGTCCATTGGGTCGCCCGGATCGTCGGCAACGGCACGGCTCCGGCGATGACCGGAAAATGCACGGTCAAGAAAAAGAAAGAGAAGAAAGAAGAAGAAGAAAAGAAGAGGGCTGTGGTGGTTGCAGGGTGTACTGGAGCTGTCTCGGGGTTCTGGGACAGAGGCGAGCGGGTGACGACGAGAGGCGTAGGTTTTCCGGCGAGGTTTCGCGGCGAGGCGGCTGTGGGTTTCTTGAAGTCGGGATCGGGTATGTGCAGGGTTTTTGCTCTGGTTTTGGAGAAGACGAGAGGAGAGAGGAGAAGAAAGTGGCTGCGAGAACGAGGAGGCGACGGGGTCGGAGCTCCGACGAGGCGGGGTGTGCAGGCGGGGTCCGTGCAGGGTCGGGTTCTTGGGTTGCAGGAATCTTGGGGTTCGTCGGAGGTGAAGGGGAGAGGAGAGAGAGGGAGGTAAGGTGAGGAGTCGAAGTCGAGGATTAGGCGACGAGGCGCGGGCGAGGGCTAAGGTTAGGGTTTCGTGACGAGGCGGCGGGAAACGAGAACAGTCGAGAGAAAGAGAGGAGAACGGGGGGGGGAAGAATGGGTTCTGTCGGTTTAATAAATAGGGTTAAAAATATAAAGAGAAATATATAATTAATATATATATATATATATATATATATATATATATATATATATATTAAGAAACCGAGAGAAGAGTGTGGGTTCTGTTAGGATAGAATAATAAAAATATTTAAAAAATATGTATTTTGTTAAAACGTATATATGACTCGGTATATATTATAAGAATATAATAGTAAATAAATTTGAGTTTTCGACTAATACAAAATTACTCCAAAATATGCCCGGCTTGAGTCTAAAATTACGGTTTGAAAATACGGATAATATACGTGTCAATCAAAACTAAAATGTCCGGTTAAAGAAAATGCATACTCCCAAGAACGGATACACGTAGCATGCACGTAGCGATCCAAACGAGTCTGTTTCACCAACCGAGACGAGAACAAGATACACGGATGCTACCACGTGGTTAGGGGTATGACGCATGCCATACTAGATATTTTTAAAATATATTATTTGACTTTATTTGTATTATTAAAAAAACACACCGTTGCCGGTCCCAAGTCCGGATGAGAAAGGGTGAGGGTTGTGGTAGGCTTGTGACAGCCAACGTAAAACTTTGTCACATTCTATGACATGAACCATAATAAGAATATCGTTGGGGCGTCCCCTACTCAGCGACGCGCTACATCGGATCCCGGGTGTAGTGTTAAATATGCAAGGGCTTGGTCGTCGTCCAGATGCGGCGCGCTACATCGGACCCCGGGTGTAGTGACAAATAAGCAAGTGTCGTCGTCCAGAGACGGCGCGCTACATCGGACCCCGGGTGTAGTGACAAATAAGCAAGGGTTTCATAGGATCCGTCTAGCTTCCTGGAACATAGGTTCCCTTACGGGTAGACTAATAGAATTAGTGGAGGTGATGATTAGGAGGAGAGTTGGTATTATGTGTTTGCAAGAAACTAAGTGGGTAGGTGAAAAGAGTAGAGTATAGAGCCTTGGGGTTATAAGCTTTGGTATACGGGTAGAGATAAAAATCGTAATGGGGTAGGTATAATCATAGATAGACGGTTGCTTGAGGATGTAGTTGAGATTAGGAGAAAAGGTGATAGAATTTTACTGGTTAAGCTTATTCTAGGTGGAGAGATCTTTAATGTTATTAGTGCTTATGCACCACAGATAGGTCTTGATGACGCTAGTAAGCGTCTATTCTGGGAGGATTTAGACGAGGTGGTGCAAAGTATACCTAGTGAAGAGAAGTTATTTATTGGTGGTGATCTTAATGGACATGTAGGTACTAGTCGTAGTGGGTTTGATACTATCCATGGAGGTTTTGGTTTCGGACAAAGGAATGAAGTAGGTGACTCGATTCTAGATTTTGCTTTATCTTATGACTTGATCTTGGCAAACACCTGGTTTAGGAAAAGAGAGTCCCACCTTATCACTTTTAGGAGCGGATCAAATGCTAGTCAAATAGACTTTTTTCTGACGAGAAGAATAGATAGAGGTTGTTGTATCGACTGTAAGGTAGTGCCAGGTGAGAGTGTAACTACTCAATATAGACTTTTAGTTCTAGATTTTCGATTTAGAAGAGAACCTAGGAAGATTAGACGTAAGGTAGAGCCTAAAATTAAATGGTGGCGATTGATAGAAGGTAATCAAAATGCTTTTATAGATCGTGTAGTACAAGAAGCGGATTGGCAGTCGGAAGATGATCCAGACAAAACATAGAACAAAATGGCTAGTTGTATCAAGAAAGTAGCTAGAGATCTACTTGGTGAGTCGAGAGGTGGTGCTCCACCATCTAAGGACATATCATGGTGGAATGAAGATGTAAAGGCTGCTATTAAAATTAAAAGAGATTCTTATAAAGATTTGAAGAAAAGTAGAGATGTGGAGAGATTTGAGAAGTACAAAATGGCTAAAAAGGAAGTTAAGAAAGCTGTTCGGGAAGCTAAATCTAAGGTCTACAAGGAGGTGTACGAGAAATTAGACACTAAAGAGGCTGCAAATGATATATACCGGATTGCTCGAATGCGGGAAAGGAAGACTAGAGACTTATGTGCGGTGAAGTGTGTCAAAAATGAAAATCAGAAGGTTTTAGTTCGAGATGAGGATATCAAGGAAAGATGGAGAGATTATTTTGACAAATTGTTCAATGAGAGCTTTACTAAGAATTTGGATGGACTTGTCATTCAATCTCAAGATATAAATCGTGATTTCATGCGTAAAATAAGACTTACTGAGGTTAAAGAAGCTTTGAACAGAATGGGTTTAAGAAAAGCGGTTGGTCCTGACGGGATTCCTATCGAGATTTGGAGATGCTTAGGAGAAATAGGCGTTAAATGGCTGACAGATCTGTTTAATAAGATTTGGCAGACAAAAAAATGCCAAATGAATGGAGGAAAAGTATCCTTGTACCTATCTACAAGAATAAGGGTGACATTCAAAGTTGCTCAAACTACCGTGGAATAAAACTAATGTGTCACACCATGAAACTTTGGGAGAGAGTGATTGAACACAGGCTAAGGAAGGATATTAAGATAACAGAGAACCAATTTGGGTTCATGCCTGGACGATCGACGACAGAGGCGATTCATTTGCTTCGTCAACTTGTCGAGCGCTTTCGAGAGAGGAGAAGAGATTTGCATATGATATTTATTGATTTAGAAAAAGCGTACGACAAGGTACCTAGAGAGGTATTATGGGGGACAATGATGAAAAAGGGGGTCCCCGTCAAGTATATTGACATAATCAAGAATATGTACGTCGGAGTAGTGGCAAATGTCAGAACTTGCGGTGGCTTAACAAGTGATTTTCCGATTACTATTGGTTTACATCAAGGATCTGCATTAAGTCCTTTCCTGTTTACCATCGTGATGGATGAGCTTACTAGAACTATCCAAGATGAGGTCCCTTGGTGTATGCTATTCGCTGATGATATTGTTCTAGTAAATGAGACGAAAGCAGGGGTTAATGCCAAATTGGAATTATGGAGACAAACATTGGAATCTCGGGGATTCAGATTGAGCAGGTCCAAGACAGCATATATGCACTGCAAATTTAGTAGCCAGAGAAGTCAGAACCATATTGGTATAACATTGGAAGGGCAAGAGATATCACCGAGCGACCAGTTTAGATATCTAGGTTCCATCATCCAAAGGAATGGGGAGATCGATAGTGATGTTAATCAAAGGATCCAAGCTGGTTGGTTGAAATGGAGGAGTGCAACAGGGATTTTGTGTGATCGTAACTTTCCGTTAAAATTGAAAGGGAAGTTTTATCGGAGCGCTATTCGGCCTGCCTTATTATATGGTACAGAATGCTGGGCTCCTAAGAAGCATCATACACAGAAGATGCACGTAGCGGAGATGCGCATGCTTCGTTGGATGTGCGGTAACACTAGAAAAGACAAGGTGCGAAATGAGGATATTCGTGCAAAAGTTGGTGTAGCACCCGTGGAGGAGAAGATGCGGGAAAACCGGCTTAGATGGTTTGGTCATGTGCGACGCAGACCTATGGAAGCACCGGTTCGACGAATAGATACTCTCGATATGGGTAATGGCAAAAGGGCAAAAGGGAGACCGAAGAAAACATGGATGGAGGTGATACGAAACGATATGGTTGCCAAAGGACTCAATGAAAGTATATTGTTCGATAGAAGTGAGTGGAGACAGAGGATTCATGTGCTGGACCCGGCGTGATTCTCATGTTGGTTCATGTAGCCTACCCCATATGCTTGGGATAAAAGGCTCAGTTGTTGTTGTTGTTGTATTATTAAAAAAATGCAGACGCCAGATATAATGCAGATATACAAGATATACAACACGAAAGTGCACGAATTCTCATAACTAGCTGGGATAAGTTATAAACAGGAATCAAGACGGGTTTCCAGCATGCGGGTCGGGTCGGATGCAAACACAGATACCATTTACACTATTCGCACCCATAACAGCAATAAATCAAGAAAAACCACTCGATATATATATATATATATATATATATATATATATATATAATCAAATCAAGTATGGTATAACGAACTAGGGTGTTACATTATACCCAACTACAAAATGAATTTTGTCCTCGAAATTCCCGGAACAAGAAAAACAAACATGAATCTACAAGAAGAGGTGTGGAAACTTCTGTCGAATCTCGTCTTCTCGTTCCCAAGTAGATTCTCCGTGTGAGCGATCCCCCCATGAAACAAGTATGGGAGGGATAACCTTGTTGTTGAGAACCTTTTCTCTTCGATCAACGATCGACATCGATCGTTCTTCATAAGTGAAGTCTTCCCTTACTGTCAGCTCCGAATGATCTAGCACGTGTGTCTCATCTCGAACATATTTACGGAGTTGAGATACATAAAACACGTCATATATACTCGCCAAAGATGGTGGTAATGCCAATCGATAAGCCACTTCTCTAACGCGCTCAATGATATCGAAAGACCCCACGAATCGAGGACTAAGCTTGTCTCGACTCCCAAAACGAATTATTCCTCTAGTCGTTGATATCTTCAAGAGTACAGGATCACCAATAGTGAATTCTAGAGGTCTTCTCGATGTATCGGCCTAACTTTTCTGCCGACCTTGTGCCGCCCTCATGTGATTCCAAATAGTATTAACTTTTTCCACGGTTTGCACGACAAGATCCGGTCCCAATAATCTCCGTTCTCCAATATCGTCCCAACAGACGGGTGAGCGACACTTACGAGCATATAACGCTTTGAATAGAGCTATCTGGATAATCGCCTGAAAGCTGTTATTATACGAAAACTCCACCAAGTGTAGATGATCCTCCCATGAACCTTTGAATTCCAACATGCAAGCTCTCAATATATCTTCAAGAGTTTGGATCGTTCTCTCTGACTGGCCATCTGTCTGAGAATGATAAGCGGTATTAAACTTCAATCGCGTCCCCAAACTTTCCTGTAAACTCCTCCAGAAGTGCGATAAGAATCGGGTATCACGGTCGGAAACGATGCTCACAGGTACTTCATGCAATTTTACAATCTCCTACATATACCGTTCTGCTAACGCTTCCGTCGACTGACCAACTCGAAACGAAATGAAATGAGCTGCCTTGGTCAATCGATCAACAATCACCCAAACTGCATTGTTACCCTTTGGACTTCGCGATAAAGCTGTTACGAAATCCATGGTTATATGTTCTCACTTTCACTGAGGAATAGGAAGTGGTTGCAATAAACCAGCTACTCGTTGATGTTCAGCCTTGACTTGCTGACACACCAAGCACTTCGGGGCAATCTCCCTTTTCATGCCTTCCCACCAGAAATGATGTCGTAAATCACGGTACATCTTCGTGCCTCCTGAATGTATGGAATATGCGGAACTGTGCGCCTCCTTCATAACTTCACGAATATCTCCTTTTGGCACACACAAACGGCTATCATATTGTAACTAACCATCTTCATGAATCAACAAGTCCGTTCAAAGTCCCACTTCAACCTGTTCTCGAAACTTCAGCAACCATGGATCGTGCGACTGCGCTGCTTTAATATTATCGATCAACGACAACTGTACGTGCAGCTGTATCAACTGTCCCGAAGAATGCGGTAGTACGATCTCCAACTCGAATCTTCGAAAATCCACGATAAGCTCTTTCTGTGCTGTCAATAACCGAATTGCTAGCAACCGACTAATCGCATCCGGCACTACATTAACTTTTCCCGGATGGTACTTGAGATCAAGCTCATTGTCAGCTATCAGCTCCAACCATCTACGCTGCATCATATTAAACTCTTTCTGCGTGAACACGTACTTTATGTTTTTGTGATCGGTGAATACTTCGACCCTTTCGCCCAATAAGTAGTGTCTCCAAATCTTCAAGGCGAAAATCACCACTGTTAGTTCCAAATCATGAGTTGGGTAATTCTTCTCATGGGTCTTCAACTGTCTCGATGCGTAGGCTATAACCTTCCCATGCTGCATAAGAACACATCCCAAACCTTTTCTAGACGCGTCGCTGTGAATATCCAACTTTTCGAAACCGTCTGGCACGGTCAAAATAGGAGCTGTTGTCAATCTTTGCTTCAACGCCTCGAAAGCCGACGCACATCTATCCGTCCAAACGAACGGTACCTCCTTTCGGGTAAGCTTGGTCAATGGTTCAGCTATATGAGCGAAATTCTCCACGAACCTTCTATGGTATCCAGCAAGCCCAAGAAAACTTCGAATCTCGCTATGTTCTTCGGAATCGGCCAATCTTGAACTGCTGCAATCTTGTCAGGATCAACAACGATTCCATCTCCGGATACAACATTCCCCAAAAACTTCACTTCTTCGAGCCAAAATTCGCACTTGGTCATCTTCGCATAATAATCTTTCTTGCCTCAACGTTTGCAGTGCGATTTTCAAGTGTTCAGCATGCTCTTCTTGGCTCCTTGAATACACCAGAATATCATCGATAACCACCATTATAAACTGGTCCAAGAACGGTGAAAAGATTCGGTTCATCAAGTCCATGAATATTGCCGGTGCGTTCGTGACTCCGAATGGCATCACTAAGTACTCGAAATGCCCATATCGAGTTCGGAACACGTCTTGCAAATATCCTCTGATTTAACTCGAACTTGATGATATCCGGATCGTAAATCCAGCTTCGAGAATACCCTCGCGCCACTGAGTTGCTCGAATAATTTGCTAATGCGAGTGATCGGGTACTTGTTCTTAATAGTCACCCGGTTTAATTCTTGATAGTCGATGCACATCCTCCTTGTGCCATCTTTCTTCTTGACTAGAAGAACTGGAGCTTTCCAGGGTGAATTGTTGCTGCGAATCCAACCCTTCTCTAACAATTCGGTAACCTGTTTCTTCACTTCTTCTAACTCCACTGGTGCCATTGGATAATACACCTTTGAAATTGGCGCTGCACCAGGAACAAGATAGATCGTGAACTCCACATCTCGTTTTGGCCGTAAACCCGAGATGTCTTCGAACACGTCCATAAACTCTCGAACTACAGCCGGCGCTTCCTCCTTATCAACTTCCATCGACGAAAGAACGGCGCTTGTCGGCCTAGCCCTAAACTCGACTGGCCCGACAGAACTGCTATCTCCAGCAAAAACAAACTCCGGATGTCCGAAAATTTGGAAAATCACTTTCTTTGCCCTACAATCAATGTGAGCGTGGAAAATGCCGAGAAAATCTATTCCCAAGATAACATCGTAACTGCCAGTATCGATCACCAAGAAATCTGCAAATAACTCTCGTCCGCAGATAACAACAGTACAATCCTTACACTCACTACTAGATATGATCTTTCCGTTCCCAGTGTGTGAGTCCCAACAACAAGACATGGTCATGCAAGAAATCGAGTGTGCAACAATAAACTTGGACGACATAAAACAATGAGATGTAGCTGAATCGAATAATGCTAATGCGGGAAAATCATGAACGAGTAAGATACCCGAAATGACTTCATCCGAAGCCAAGACACTGAAGAAGATTAGTACGGTAAACAGGATTCAAGCTTGCGATAAAACATAAACTGGTAAGCAATGAAACTGAGAGAAGTAAGGTAATATAACGATATAAAACAAGGAAATGAATCAAGACTAGGACTCCAAGTTACTTAAATAGAGTACCGCATTGTAACCATGCTGCAGTTCATAGTTACACTCACATAACTCCGTTCAAGTCGCCCAAATCCTAGCATCAGAATCGAAAGAATAGGACGGGAGAAACAATAGGGAACCAAAAGGATTTCAAGTCGAGATGCAAGGTCATTTGCATATCGTCAAGACAAGGGTCAAGGGAAAGATAAGATTCAAGGATCACGACAACAATGTGGCAGGACATGCTTCTAATTACGGGCTTTCGGATTCATGTATTAGGTCCAATACCCAACTACAAAAGAATTAAACCTGATTAACCTAAATCCTATGGCTCTGATACCAAACAAACCCTGTCACGCCCCGCTTTCCAGAGTATGCTACGATCGGCACGTGACAGAGCCAACCATGCTACCTGTGGCCCGGAAACATCCCTCCACAGTCACATTACAGCTGTCTATAAGATATCAAGAACAGTAAAAATAAAATAAAACTATCTAATACATGTCCATCTGCCAGAATAAACGAGTCAAGAAATATAAATGTGCGGAAGCAATAAATCCAATAAGCAATAACATCTGGAAAGTACCTCCCAAATACGGGCTCACATCAGGAAATGAAAGTACGGAAAGAAAAACTAAACTAAACTAAACACTAACATGCTCCTTACTGTTCGGCCTGTCGGCTGAAGTACTCTTGGTCAGCCTGCGAAGGAGATAAAGGATCCAGGCCATGCAAAACCCAGACGTCAGTGCGTCATAATATCAAATAATAGAATATAATCAGGAGGTAACAAGATATGCAGGCATGAACTATAAATAGTAACATGAATGTAATAAGTAAACACGGATATAGAACAATGAAGTGTATTAGTGTATGTGACGTGCGATGATCAATCTAAACTGTGCTACTGGGTTATCTATTTTAAAGTTTGTTTGAAATCAATTAGCGTACTCTTCCATGTAACTCAAAAGAATATGTCCCGTTATCCTCCGGGACAACGGATCAGGTAGTGAGAGTTACGAATGGCTCTGTCCCGTTACCCCTGGGACCACGGATCAAGTAAGAATCACGAATGATTCTGTCCCGTTATTCCCCGGGACCACAGATCAAGTAATACCCTTTTAAACTACACTTCAGTTACACTTTTGATTTCCCCATTCCTCCAAGGTTATGTGTTCAAGTCAGGTATTGATAATCTGGAGCTAATGCCAACACGTGATCAAGCAGGTACATGTTTGTCTATGTAGACAACAGAATACGTCCGTCAGGACGACAAGTCAGGATTGTCGGCATTAGGAACAAGATCAGGTATCAAATCAAGCAGTGGTGTATCAAGTCATGTCAGGTAGTGCACATGTATCAAATGGATGTCCAACAGTAAAATGTAGCAAGTATCGAATCACGGTAAAAGTACGGATGCACAGTAAAATATAGATGCACAAATGTTTATCAGGGATTACATCTACAACTCCATGACTACGTATGATGCATATTATCAAGCATGAAATGCTAATATAATGGTAACATGATATAATATAATATGGCATGCAACTAGATATATAAAAAATTGTACGGATGCGAACGGATATTGTAAAATTGTAAAACGGTAACATAGAATGCACAATGCAATGAACACGTAATATTATTATTAATATGGATGCAAATGTAATAACGTAGTATGTAGCAAGATAAACTTGCATGCAACTAGATATATAATAAATGATACGTATACGAACGGCTATCCGAAAACAGTAAAACAGTAACATGGGATGCATAACTAAACAATATGTAACACTATTATTCGCATGAATGTAAAATACAGTAGTATAGCATGTAGCAAGATAAACCTGCATGCGACTAAATATGTAATAAACTGTACGGATGCGAATGGATATTGTAAAACTGTAAAACGGTAACACAGAATGCACAATGCAATGAACATTTAATATTATTATTAATATGGATGCAAATATAATAACATAGCATGTAGCAAGATAAACTTGCCTGATCGGATCTCACGACGGGGTGCGTACGCCGCGTACGATGTCAGTAAATGTTGCGATGCATACGCGGGCGTACAGAACTGAACTAAGCAAAACAAGAACGTGACCACGCTGGCTGGGGATGTCCACCGGGTCGCCCGGATCGTCGGCAACGACACGGCTCCGGCGATGACCGGAAAATGCACGGTCATGAAAAAGAAAGAGAAGAAGAAAGAAGAAGAAAAGAAGAGGGCTGTGGTGGTTGCAGGGTGTACTGGAGTTGTCTCGGGGTTCTGGGACAGAGGCGAGCGGGTGACGACGAGAGGCGTAGGTTTTCCGGCGAGGTTTTGCGGCGAGGCGGTTGTGGGTTTCTTGAAGTCGGGATCGGGTATGTGCAGGGTTCTTGCTCTGGTTTTGGAGAAGAAGAGAGGAGAGAGGAGAAGAAGGTGGCTGCGAGAACGAGGAGGCGACGGGGTCGGAGCTCCGACGAGGCGGGGTGTGCAGGCGGGGTCCGTGCAGGGTGGGTTCTTGGGTTGCAGGAATCTTGGGGTTCGTCGGAGGTGAAAGGAAGAGGAGAGAGAGGGAGGTAAGGTGAGGTGTCGAAGTCGAGGGTTAGGCGGCGAGGCGCGGGCAAGAGCTAGGGTTAGGGTTTCATGACGAGGCGGCGGGAAACGAGAACAGTCGAGAGAGGGAGGTAAGGTGAGGTGTCGAAGTCGAGGGTTAGGCGGCGAGGCGCGGGCAAGAGCTAGGGTTAGGGTTTCGTGACGAGGCGGCGGGAATCGAGAACAGTCGAGAGAGGGAGAAGAGAATGTGGGGGGAAAAAGAATGGGTTCTGAGGGTTTAATAAATAGGATTAAAAATATAAAGAGAAATATATAATTAATATATATATTAAGAAACTGAGAGAAGAGTGGGTTCTGTTAGGATAGAATAATAAAAATATTTAAAAAATATATATTTTGTTAAAACGTATATATAACTCAGTATATATTATAAGAATATAATATTAAATAAATTTGAGTTTTCGGCTAACATAAAATTACTCCAAAATATGCCCGGTTTGGGTCTAAAATTACGGTTTGAAAATACGGATAATGTACGTGTCGATCAAAACTAAAATGAGATGTCCGGTTAAAGAAAATGCATACTTCCAAGAACGGATATACGTGGCGTGCACGTAGCAATCCAAACGAGTCTGTTTCACCAACCGGGACGAGAACAAGATACACGGATGCTAGCATAGGGTTAGGGGTATGACGCAGGCCATGCTAGATATTTTTAAAATATATTATCTGACTTTATTTGTATTATTAAAAAAAATACGGACGCCCGATATAATGCAGATATACAGGATATACAACTCGAAAGTGCACGGATCCTCATAACTAGCCGGGATAAGTTATAAACAGGAATCAAGACGGGTTTCCAGCATGCGGGTCGGGTCGGATGCAAACATAGATACCATTTACACTATTCGCACCCATAACAGCAATAAATCAAGAAAAACCACTCGATATATATTAAAAAATAATCAAATCAAGTATGGTATAACGAACTAGGGTGTTACAGGGTGTGTAGGGGTCTCGTCGAGTTGTTGTTGGGTGTCGGTGGTGATGAGGAGCTCGGGAAAAGAGAGAGGAGCGGAGGAAGATGAGGTGGTCGGGATGAGGTTGGCGATGGCAGGGTGATGGGAACGGTGAAGTTTTCCGGCGAGGTGAGGGTTTTCTTTGGTTGCAATGGGTTTCTTGGGTCGTCGTCGGGGTTGTCGGGTCGTGGTGGAGAGTGGCGATGAAGGTGGAGGTGATGATGATGAGGGCGTGGAGATAAGGGGTCGGCGGTGGCGGCGGTGGAGAGGGTGAAGCATGGGTTCGGTGTGAGACGGGAGGTGAAAAGAAAGAAGTGAGAAAGAGAGAGATGTGTGTAAAAGATCTTAGGTTTAAATAAAATTTTATATTATTATATAGAGGAGAGAGACAGAGAGATACATATTTGTGAGGATATTTTTTTTTTATATTTTAGTTAAATTCGTATATAATATGTGCTGAAGTTAGATTTTAGGTTTTAAAAATATATTATAATATATAATCTTAGGTTTTAAGGCTAATACAAATATACTCCGAAAAATACCCGGGTTGTGTCAAAAAATCTAGTTTGAAAATACGGATAATATACGTATTAACCAAAACCATAATGCGATGTTCGGTTAAAGAAAATGTATACCCCAAGAACTGATACACGTAAAAACACGTAGCGATCCAAACGAGTCAATTACATCAAACAAGAAGTGAACACGATATACGGATGCAACCATAGGTTATGGGGTATGATGCAGGCCATGCTGGGTATTTAAAATATTATATTTGGTTATAATTGTATTATTTAAAATATATGCAGATGCCAAATATATGATACAGGTATATAGAGCAAATAAGTGTGCACGGATCCTTTGTACTAGCAAGGATAAGACATAATCTAGAACCAAGACGGGTTTCAAGTATGCGGGTCGGGTCGGATACCAAACACAGATACCAAATGCACTATCCGCACCAAAAAACAAATAATAATTAAGAAATAGCCACAAGATTAGAAAATACTCAAATAAATTATGGTATAAATGAATTAGGGTGTTACACAAGCGTTCCGGTCACAACACTAAATATTGTCGTCAACCCGCTCGCTTTCTTCGTGAGAACGCAGTGCAAACCAATTCACCGTAATTCCTGTCATGCCTCGCTTCCCAAAATATGTAAATACTGTACGTGACAAAGCCAACCATGCTACCTATGGTGAGGAAAAATTCTTCCATAATCACATTACGGCTGTCAATTAGATATCAAGAACAGTAAATAAAAAAATCTAACTATCACATCTCTATCTACTACAATAAAATAATAAGAAAGATAGCGGAAACGAATAAAAACCCAATCATGAAATAATATTCTAATCACGTCCCTTATGGGATTACAGCGTTGAATCATAACTAAAAATAAAATAAATTAAACATCTCTAAACTAATCAGCAAAGCTTCTCATTGCTCAGCTTGCTTGTCAAAGTATTCTCGAGCTTCTTGCGACAAGGTTAAAGAAACTGGGCTATGCAAAACCCAGACGTCAGTGCGTCATAAATATTATAATAATAATATATAAACACAACAATGTGCCATATAGAGTGTCACTTGCAAACTAAGGTACAATTATAACCAGGGCAATCACATGTGATATAACTGCAGGCTATAGGTATCTCACGTGTATCCTAAAGTCTGTGTTTCTAGGTTATCTATCCTAACGGTATTTGAAACCAATTAATATGATTCTCATCGTAACTCGGTAGAATATATTCCGTTCATTTCCCATGAGACCACGGTACAATATATCCTGTTCATTCCCCATGAGACCACGGTACAATAAACAACGGTTATTCCGTTCATGCCCGTAATCACGGCAAACAATAATATCTTTTTGAGTTATGCTTTGGCTATATTCTTGATTTTTCTTTTTCCCTAGGTTTCATGTTCAAGTCAAGTATCAATAGAATGTCTGCCTGATACTAACACATGAACAATCGTGTACAGGTCTTGTCTAGTAAGATAATAAGTCAGGTCAATCAGGATAACAATACAGTATTGTTGGCATTGGTAGTTATTATAGGTATAAACAATACAGCTATAGCAATGGCGAAATAACGTGTCGTGTACATGTCAGGTATTGTGTATTAAACATGATAGATATTTAATTGCGCAACCAATCACAATAGAAGCAGTACTATAATCGTTATGGTATCCAGCTATAACGGAATGGATATATTCATTATTATTTGTTTAAATATAAATCTAACCGTAGTTGTAATAACGTTTTACACTTAATTATTATAAATTAAACTGTATCACTTAAACTGTATTCAGTTATACTTTTGCACAAAATTTATGAATTGTAACTATACACGTAATAGTGTTTACTAGGTAAATAAAATACGGATTTTCTATATGCAACTGTATAATGACGACATGCATACATACCCACACACATGTAGATATAAGTAACTAGCAGGTGTTAATGTTATATACAGATTTTCTTTATAAAATTGTATTTTGATAATAAATTGCATCATTATAAATATCTGTATATAATAGATATATTTGGTATAGATAAGGTAGCATGTTGCAATATAAACTTGCCTTGATCGGTAAAACCACGACGCAATCATGAACTTGGCTGACTTTAGCAAATGCGATGATGGAACGACGCTAGGGGTTACTCGGCTATGGATTGCAGAGGTGCGGATATGGGATAAGCGATGACGAAAGGTCAGGGTTGGTCGGTGACGAGGTGAGGTCGGGGAATGAAGGGTTTTGGTTAAAGAGAAAGAGAGAGAGATGTGATGAGGTAGGGGTTGTGAGGAGGTAGTGACTGGAGATGGGGTCTGGGTTGTGATCGTCGGCGAGGAAAGCAAGGTGTAGGCGGCGGTCTGCTCCGGTGATGGGACCAGAAAAAGAGAGCAAGAAGAAGAAGATGATGTCGAGGGTCATGATGGGTGCTCGGGGTTTTGGGTCACGACTGAAGGCGAGGAGGAAGAGTCGACGATGACGAGGAACGAGATAGCGAGGTGAGGTAGGCAGGTGCGGCGACGACGATGTGGGTTATGGCTCAGGGCGAGACGAAGGAGTTGGGGAGAGGGAGAACGGCCACGAGAGGCAGGTGTGCAGGCGACGACAATGAAGAAGAATGAGATTTGCGATGACGAGAGGGAAAGGTTGGCGACAACGGCGAAGGTAGCGTGGGTTAAAGCTTGGGGAGATACAGAACACGAAGAGAGAAGAAAGTTTTTGTTTATAATATAAAAATATGAAATATATATTATAGTTTTAGGGTTTATAGATAATATCAAACTACACCCAAACTTTACTAAAATCTTGTCAAAAATATATTTTGGAGAATAATATATATATGTAAGTTTTAAACTATAATGCAAGAATATAATTGAAATACATTTACCCCCTAATATCAGATTTAAAAGAAATATATATATATATATATATATATATATATATATATAGATTTAATAAATATTTGGTTATATGATATCTTGAGATTTAAACGAGACAGATAAAGGCAAAGTAAGATTGGGATGATTAACCATGTAATGATAGTTAGTAAAATATAACCTATTCTTAACTTGTAGCTACTAAAAGATATACGATGATTTAGATATATGTTATATATATTATACTAGATTCACGTAGATTCAGTTTACTAATAAATATTGATATAATCTAACACCGTACTGGGTTCCACGCATGCGGGTCGGGTCGGATAATCACCACTACTATTCGAATCGATCGCAATCCAAATAGATAAAATATAAAACCCAATTTAAATACCAATAGCTATTATATAACCATACTAGGGTGTTACGATTCCCGTCGCAGACGCTCTCTCAACCTGTGGCAAACAACACAAATGCCAATCGGCCCGCTCCTTCCTGAATATTAGTCACCAGTGCTTCTCACCATGTTACGTCCGATGTTGGGACTCTTCACAGTTACACCAATTACGGTGGTCCTAATGGGATTAAAATAGGTGATGGTTTAGGTTTGAAAATTTTGTACATTGGTAAAACAACACCACACTCGTCCCCAAAACCCTTTCTTTTAGATAATGTTCTATGTACACCATCTATTACTCAAAACTTAATTTCTGCTGTCAAATTTTGCAAATCAAACACAGTCTCGCTTGAGTTTTTTCCTGCTAATTTTTTGGTAAAGAATCTTTGCACGCGGGTGCTTCTTCTTCGTGGGATAGCCATAATGATGTCTACTACCTCCCACGCTCCATCCAATCTCAAATTCACGCTACTTCCAAATCAGAAATAAGTGAGTCGTCTTGGTTATCCCTCCATTCGCATCTTTCAGTCAGTTAGGAAAAATAAGTTAATGTTTAATGTCTGAGTAGTTAATAATTTTCAATGTAACTCTTATGATTACAATACAAATCATAAACTTTCTTTTTCTGAAAATTCACTTCGTGTTTCTAAACCTTTGCAATTAATTTACACTGATATTTGGGGACCCACTGAATTGTCTTTTGATGGTTTTTGCTATTACATAACTTTTGTCGATTATGACACAAAATATGTCTGGATATACCCTATAAAACGTAAATCTGACGTTGCCGCCATTTTCCCCAATTTAAAAAGCTTGTCGAAAAGTATTTTCAATTACCGCTCATATCGTTATACTCTGATAATGGCGGTGAATACACATCTCTTATCTCCATTCTCATATCCTATGGTGTTTCTCATCTCACCACTTCTCCATACCCCTAAACACAATGGCACGCCAGAATGTTGCCATCATCGTGTTGTCGAAACCGGTCTTACACTCTTGCATAAGGCCTCTCTTCTCTCTAAGTATTGGATTAAAGTATTTCAAACCGCTGTTTATCTTATAAATCGTCTTCCCACACCGGTTCTTAATTTTCAATCCTAATTTTAAAAACTATTTCAACGTCCCCCAAACTACAAATATTTCAATATTTTTGGGTGTCTTTGCTATCCCCGGTTTAGCCTGTACATCTCCAAATTTCAACTAAGATCCACTCTCTGCATTTTTCTAGGTTATTCAACATTTCAATCTGTATATAAATGTCTAGATCCCGTCACTCACAAAATTTACATCTCTCGTCTGGTAGACATCAAGAGATTTTTCCGCAAGATTTGCCCCCCCCCCCCCCGGACACAGCATCGCAACCAATCAAGTAAACCCAACCTACCAAACTTCACATTCTACCCATCTTACCTAACCCAACCCTGACTGAACCCCAATCATCATCACATACCCTCGACCTCCCGCTCCACCGACTCTTCACAATCATCTTTCAATTTCTACAATCTCGCCAACTTTGCAGTCCCTACCTCTCCACTTTCCTTTACAACCGCTCAATTCCATTTACTCTCCACAATTATCTCCTTCCCAACCCCTAAATCTCTGCACCAACAATGAACGTAAATTGAACCCAAAATACTTCAACTTCCAATATATAAATCATACTACTATTCACTCAATACCCCAAATACTTGAACCAACCTGCGTATCATAAGCTGTGAAGGATCCCAACTGACGTGCTGTAAGGTCTGAAGAGTTTGATGCCCTCATGAAGAATGGAATATAGGATCTTGTTCCCAAATCAAATCAAAATCTTGTAGGTTGCAAGTAGGTCTTCCGTATCAAGCGCAACTCCGATGACACCATTGCTCGATATAAAGCTCGCCTTGTGGCCAAAAGCTTTCATCAACGGCCTGATCTAGACTATTCTTCTATGTTCAGCCCTATTATCAAGCCCACAATACTGCATATAGTCTTATGCCTAACTCTCCCAAGGACGGCTTCTTCGTTAACTCGACATTAACAATGCTTTTCTTAATGGTACTCTGCATGAAGATGTGTATATGGCTCAACCACCCAGCTTTCTCCACTCTTTCCTACCCAACCACGTTTGTAAACTACGTAAAACTATCTATGGTCTCAAGCAAGCGTCAAGGGTATGGTATCAAGAACTCAAATGCTATCTTCTATAAAATGGCTTTGCAAATTCCATGGCGGATATGTCTTTTTTTATCTACTCCAAGGACGCCATCGTAGCCTATTTCTTGGTATATATTGACGACATTATTTTCACAGCTAACAATATACGGTTCCTTCAATCTTTTATTTGTCAACTTAGACAACATTTCTTTCTAAAGGATCTCGACAATCCTCATCACTTTCTTGGGGTAGAAACTATTCCCACGACATAAGGATTCTTTTTTATCGCAATATCGTCTATCTTCTGAAAAAGTTCTCTATAGAAGGAGTTAAAGAAGTTACCACCATAATGTACAATATTGCCCTCTACTTTGCCATGACAGGTCTTCATCTGTTGACCCTACGCAATATCGTCAGCTAGTTGGTGCTCTTCAATATCTCTTTCTCACTCGGTCATACATTTCATTTGTCGTCAACCGTCTCTTAATTCATGCACTCTCTCACAGAGCTTCACTGGACGGCACTCAAACGTGTTCTTTGTTATCTCAAAGGTACGATACATCACGGTTTTTATCTTCGCCGACAATCTCCTCTAACTCTTCAGACCTTCAGTGACTCTGACTGGGATGGAAGTCGCGATGACGGTCGTTCCACCACTGCCTATATTCTCTATTTAGGCTCGAATTCCATCTCATGAAAATCGGCTCGACAAAAGACCGTCTCTCGGTCCTCCTCTGAATATAAGGCTCTTGCAAATGCCATGATGAGATACTATGGATGAAAAATCTTATGTATGAACTCAAGGTAATTCTGTGAAAACCACTATCTTTATACTGTGATAATACCAGAACTATCTATCTTAGTGCAAACCCAGTCTTCCACTCTCGAATGAAGTACATTGCTCTTGACTATCACTTTGTTCGGGAATATGTTGAAGATGACACCATTCGTATTCACCACATCAACATTCATGATCAATTTGTGGATGTTCTCACAAAAGCATTTGGACACGGTCAATTTCTCGAACTTCGTTCCAAGATCGGAGTCTCCAACAGAGCCTCAATCTTACGGGGGCGTATTAGGAAAGATTTTTATAACTAATGCAGATTTTTGGATTACAAATCTTTTCATAACATTTCTGATTTTGTTCGTTAGGAAAGATTTTATTCTTGTTAGGAAAGATTTTATTTTATTTCTTCATCATGTAAAGTGTATATATACACTTGTGAGATTCAATACAAATCAATTAAGTTCAAACCCTAAATTGCATCTTCTTCAAGTTATTATAAATTTTGCTTTCAGCCGCTGGCCGAAGCTTGGATAATGCAATGAAGGAGGGGACCTTAGGTAATGCAACGAAGGATGGAACCTTAGATAACGCAACGAAGGAGGAGAGTCTTACAACCCCCTCCAATGAATCAAAGGATTCAACTATGAAAGAAATCGAAGATGATCAACCAAAAGAGGATCCAAAAGCTGGTCTCTCTGAGCGGCGCAAAGCCCTGTTTGAACCGTTGGAGCCCATCCAGGGCAGCTTGACTCGTACATCGGCTGAGGTCCCACCTCCGGATTTTGACACAACATCATACCCAAAGGGCTGGTTGCTTGGGAAGAGGAGGAAGCTTGTGAATGTCGATGTGGTTGAGAGCATGCGGAGAATCGCTGTCCAAGAGATGAATAGAAAGGTTTGGTCTAAAAAACTAATAGCTGTTTCATCTTGATTCACTTGATCTAGTGTTGTCTTATGCCTTCTGGATTCTAATTTGGCTTAATAAGGAAACTGGATTTGGCATGACCAGAACTACCCAACCCAACTTGTTGAAAGCTTAACGAGGAAATTAGCCATTTGGCTACTTGCTGGGATACTTCTTCTTCGCAACTTATTATTAAATTAGTGGTTCCATTATCAGAGGGAAAAAATTACAGAGGTTAATATGTGTTCCAATAACAAGAGGTGACAAAATTGTAGGTAATGGTGTAGAGTGGAATAACATGAAACTTAAACAAACATGGTTAGATACTGTTAAAAGAAAATTTTGATCTAATTGAATCGACGGACCTTTAAAAGTAAAATGGAAGAAAAGGCTTCACATATCCGATCCAAAATGTTTGGGGATAAAGTCTTGCTGCTGCTTTTCCACTATACAAACGAGAGTGGATTGCATGTAACACCCTTCATCTATATCTCTATAGGGTTCCATTAAAAAACTGGGTCAATTGCACACCCTTCAGCTATATCCAACATGTTTAAACCCTCAGGCTGTTTATAAGCACTCAACCCTACCATGAATCGCATATCAGATTCATCATGAGTGCCAACTAATCCAAAGGGGTTGTGTGCTAATAAGCCAATAAAGGAATACAGATGAAGGGCGTTCTTTGCAACTAACCTTGAAGCATAGTTATGGGTATCATAGTGTATTCGATCGTAGAGCACAGATATTCCAGTCATTAAAAAGAGTAGGATTTTTTTTATCTTTCTTTGACGGAGGTTACAAAACCCGGACTTATAACCAGCAAACCACATGAATTACATTTTAAAATTTATAAAGAAAGTTAAAACAGACTGCGTGTTTTGGGATTGCTAAAGTTAAGCCAACCTAGAACTTAAGTGGAGCAATAAATCCAGTAATTTATCTAACACAGATGCTACTGTTCAAAGTTGTATGATTTGGTGGTAGCAGGATAGGGAGATCGATGGTCTTAACGAGCAATTAGAGGAGGATGCACGATGCCTCGAGCACCTTCAGCTCCAGCTCCTACAAGAGCGCAGCAAGCGAGCAGAGGTGGAGAGAGAGAACTCGGTTCTCCAAGACCAAGTATCGATGCTCATGAACATGATAGACGAGACACAAGGGGTTGAAGAAGATGAAGAAGCTCCATCGGACGCTTGATCTTCTTCAAATCCCCGCCTCATGTCGTCGAATGTGTTTATAGCTAGTCAAGTTATTTTTGTGCAGATTTGACATACATATAATACACGCATATCTTCATTTTATATTCCTTCAAGGTAATTTGGCTAGGGTCATTTCGATGCTATCCATTTTCTCAGAAAGAAAAAAAAAGAAAAGGAGAAGAAAATCTTCTTTCTAGGTAAGTGAACTGTTACTATACTAGCCAAGATTCAAAGGTCTTTGTTTTATGTATGTGCCAGTTGTAAAACTGGAGATATATATATATATGTTGGGCTTGAGAGTTTACACAATTTCAGTATTATGTTTCTCATGTTGCAGTATAATATCTCCGGTATTTTCAGTCCCTGCCTCGTTAATATCTTGGTTCTTTTCCATACATTAACAATTTGCTATACTATATCTATCATCTGCTTTCCTACTTCTAAACTCTTGTCTATAGTATTTTTGCTCCAGAATCTTAAATATTGCATCGGCATCAGATTGGTAAAATTTGTGTTGTATGAATTTATATGTATTCATAAAACTTTGAAGTTCATTAGTTATGGTCATGAGACGAGCATAACAGTATGGGAAAAGGATGAAATTTTAGTGGGAAATTGATTGGAGAGTTTATTTTCTGAACCCTTGCGCCCATTGCCCACCAACACCAAGGATACATCTGCTTTCTGTTATTTTGTTAATTTCTGGTACCATGTTCCTCTCACTGTTGTCTGGCTCGCATGAGAAGCAGGGGCGAAATAATTTTATATTTACAGCAAAAACAAAAAGCAAAAAAACATGAGGCATAAGAAATGATGATTAGATCCGTTCGGGCAACAATAAATTACACTAAAATACCATTAACTATTGTGATTTTCACTGAAGTACCTTAAAACCTTTTTTTATCACGGTGAGATGCCTTGAGTGCTATTTTTGAAGGTAACTTAGCGGTAAAATCTCTCTTGAAATTCATAGTTTAAGGTATTTTGTTGCAACAAAAAGCTTTTAAGATATTTTAGTGAAATAGGTATTTTAGTGTAATTTACCCGTCTAATAATTACCGTCCAAGTAAGTTTACTTTATTGGTATTTCATGTATTTTTTGGTTGCTAGCAACCGACACTCCTTTCTCTTTTCTCCGGAAAGATTATCTATATAAAGGATTTTTAGAACTAGACATGTCTTCGTTTTAGATTGTTGTGGAGTTGATTGTTGTGGAGTTGACGTTTTCCAATGTAGAATATTACCCGTATACCCAGCCATGCAATATCCTCGTTTTAATCAAAATATTTTTGGATCTTTATTTGTTATTCATTATCTATCTTGATTTTGTTAGATTGGAAGAGTCGTTCCCATTTCAAAAATAAAATAAAATAAAATAAAAATAAAAAATTAACATCAAATAACAATGACGTGATATTTGAGCTTCCATAAGATAGGAATATGCCCATGAAACCATTTAAATAATAAGAGGAGAATAAACCCAAGAAACCATTAAAATAACAGAAAGTAAAGGGGAAAAAAGAAAGAAAACTGACACCTTGAAGGTATCATATAAAATATTGAAATAATGAATGGCATTCCCACCACTATACAACTACCGTTGATGACAAAACACATAAAAATGGCAGCTACTTTTTTTTATTTGTTTTTCTAATCTTATTCTGCAATGAGTTCAAGCCTTGACCCCATCCTTGTCCTGCAAAAATTAAACTTGGAAGCAGGAAACAACAAATGAATAATTATTGAATTAAACCAACCCATCAATTTGCAAAACAGATAAAACTGATCATGCTGCCCTCGATTTTAGGATAATCTATTACAGATAAATAGTGAATGCCACCCCTAATCCTGTTCAGAGTAACCTGAAAACTATCTAACCTCTGCGATTTCCGTTTTGGAATTTTTCGATCCGAAACTTAGAATTGTTCCATTCCAAATCGGTAAAATTGGCGTACCGAAGAACAATTACAACATGGCATATCACGTTTCTGTTTTCGTTCATTCCACATACTATCACGTTCCGTGTTTGAGAGGTAACTTTCGGTCCTGTTATGGTTTGACAGTAACAAACAACAAGTCCATCCTTTCTGATGAAGGTCATTTTCGGATCTACTTCAGATGTTGTCTTCCGTCGATCTCCTGGTGAATTTTGGAGGTGATCCCCTGTTGCGTGTGGGTCTCAATGGGGTTTGAGGAGATTGGTGATTTGAGAAGTTTAGCACTGAATACCTGCAAGAAAGTCCCGGGATGGTTTGGTACCACCGAGGACCCTCCGACGATCAAGCTAGTAATAGATCCGAGCAGCGTAACGGCTGAGTGGAGTAAAAAATGGCTTACTTGACCCCTCTGTGATGGGGGTTTATATAGCGGCGATGGCACGCAGCAGCAGGCGCGAGAATCTCGCCAGCAGTTACGCTCCCGACGTCACGCCCGCGTAGAGAGCGGATCGCCCATTAATGGGGATCGTGGAGACGTGGAACGTGGGATGATGCCGGCAGAGAATCCGCGCATGGCGAGATTCGCGGAGCGGCGGTTACGCCTGCGAGCGGTGGATCTGGTCGGAGGGACCGAGGAAGACAGCCTTGGCTAGGGAGCTCGGAGATGAGCAAGAGGGCCGAGGAGTCCTGGTCCTGTGGCAGCTCGGGTCGAGGAGGCCAACTTGCAGAGGGTCCCGAGGAGGGCCAGCTTGTGCTTGTGGGTCAGGTACAGAGGATGCCTGGTCGGCCCCTGTGGCCCTTCCTTCTGAGTTTTGTGACACGTCATCTGCCACGTGTCTAGCTCTTGAAGACCGCCAATATTGAGCATCATCATTAGACCCCCACTATTGTCCCGACCAGCCAGCGGGTCGGGTCAGGAGTGGACTGCTAGGCCTCCCGATGTGAGCTTCTTCCTAAGGCTTTGTCGGGACGAGTCCTCGGGCTGTCAGTTGTCTTTTCTGCTAGTGAATCGGGACGAGATCTCCGCATTTAAGGAAGGTGCGCCGGTTCGTGCACTCTGCCACTGAAGCGACGGTCCATGTGTCAAGCGTCGATTGGCCGACGCGACGTATACAGGCCCGCAGCGTCTGATGGGATGCGGTCCAGCGCAGATCGACACGTGGAGCGGTCGGAGCTGCTGGACGCGAGGAGTCGTTTTGGCGGGAGACGATGGGCGTCGTTGGATGAGGCCGCTTGCAGCAATAAGTAGGGGCGGGGCCCGCTCCAGGGCCCCTACTCTTTCATTTTTTCTTTCTTAAATCGTGGCTGCTCGGCGTTCTTCTTTTTGAATACATGGTTCGCTCCCACTCTTTGGGTTGCCCGCGCCAGAAGGAGGCTAGGGGCGCGGCCGAGCCCCTGGCTGGCTCATGCCCTGCGCCGGATCCTCTACCGGCGATAGGGCCGTCTGCTTCGTTGACGGCTCCTGGTGGTTTCTCCGGCGGCGGCCAGAGACGTCCACAGTTATCCAAGCTCCAGACGGGGGACAGAGGGGAGGGCGAGGGGAGGCCCCCTCTCAAGAGGAAGAGGACGATTTCTCGCGCATCGTCGTCGAGGGTCCCTGAGGGAATTTCCGTGCAGGAGGGGGGCACCGTCTTCACGGTTCCGTCTGGGCTTTTCGTTGCCGCTGGCCTGCTCGCCGGGGGATGGAGGAGTCGGCTGGGGGAAAGCTTCCGCATGGCTCTCTAAGGGCTCAATTGGAGGCCATGGCCCAGGGGGCGGTCCAGGTACGAACCCCTCTACGTGTAGTTTTTCTGGTATACCTTTCTTTGGCTCGGGTGCCTCCTGGTTTCTCATCGGCTTTCCGTCAGGTCCTTCAACACTGCGCCCTTGCCGCTCGTATGGAGGCCGAGGGGGCGTTCCACGCCCCGAGGCCAGTAGAAGCGTTTCCTTCGGAGGTCGAGGTTTTGCGGCGTGACCTGTGCCTGGAGAGGGCAAGGGCCGACATCCTGGCGGCCCGGGCGAAGGCTGCAAAACTTGCCAATTCAGCGAGTCGGGGTGTCCATCGTCGTCTGGGTGCGTCCCTCCGGGTCGCCGATAGGAAGCTGGCAGATCTGGCCGAATGCTTCGCGGCCATGGAAAAAGATAGGGACGCCAGCAGGAGAGATGCTGAGGCGGCGCTTCTGGAGGCCCAGGTTGCCGAGGCTCGGGCTAAGAAAGCTGTGGCCAATTATAAGGCGTCAGAGCAGTTTTACGCCGAGCTCGGGGAGTATTCTGCCGTCGCGTGGAACAAGGCCCTGGACGCCGTGAAGGAGCAGCTTCCCGAGTTCGACGATGGCGAGCTCCGCACTCAGGTTCCGCTTCCGGTGGCGAGGCCTCCGGTGGAAGATGGCGAGGGGAGTAGGGCGCGCCCCTGATGGCGAAATCTCCGGTGGTAAAGCCCCCGGCAGGCCGTGATGCCAGCGATGAGGGGATCGAAGTAAGCCTCCGGGCAGTTTGTAGGGCTGGGGAGCCCCAGAACACCCTTTGTAAAAACTTTGCCTTTGGTAATAAAAGAAAATTCTTGTTTCATCGGTTTACATTTCATCTTCTGTGTGTGAAGAATGTTTGTAAAATATTTCTGTCTGCACTGTTGGGTCAGCTATCTGTCTAGCGATTGTTCGTCGGGTTAATTTCGATCACTTGCCAAGCGCTGCTGAGGAGGCATCTCCATGGCCCCGGAGCCGAGAGGGGATCGCTTAGACTTCGATGGACTTGTTGCCCTTTTTTGGGGCCTTGGATCCTCAGCGTTTGATGGACAGGAGGATGCCCGCTGGGGATGCGCCAAGCAAGAAGGATCTCGGCAGCCTCGCAATGAGGGCTTCAGGCCCTCAGCGTCTGATGGGCAGGAGGATACCCGCTGGGGATGCGCCGAGCAGGAAGGATCTCGGTGGCCTTGTGGTGAGGGCTTGAGATCCTCAGCGTCTGATAGGCAGGAGGGTGCCCTCTGGGGATGCGCCGAGCAGGAAGAAACTCGGCGGCCTCACGGTGAGGGCTTGAGATCCTCAACGTCTGATGGGCAGGAGGATGCCCGCGGGGGATGCGCCGAGCGAGAAGGATCTCGGCGGCCTCAGGTGAGGGCTTCTATCCTCAGCGTGAGAGAGGCCGTGCGAGGCCTGCGGAGGATGGCCGAACATGGTAGCTGCTCGGTGCCTCTTGGCGAGGGCTTGGATCCCTGGCGTCGTGGGTAGGGACCTACTAGCCGGGGATGACCGAGCAGGGTAGCTGCTCAGTGCCTCTTGGCGAGGGCTTTGATCCTTAGCGTTGGAGGGGCTGTAAGAAGCCCGCTGAGGATGACCGGGCAGTGAAGCAGCACGGTTGCCCCTTGGCGAGGGCTTTGATTTCTGGCGTCGTGGGTAAGTACTATCAGCCTGGGATGACCGAGCAGGGTAGCCGTCTGGATGCCTCTTGCGAGGGCTTCGATCCCTGGCGTCATGGGCAGGGAGCTACCAGCCGGAGATGACCGAGCAGGATAGCTACTCGATTGCCTCTTGCGAGGGCTTTGATCCTTAGTGTTGAAGGGGCTGTTAGAAGCCCACTGAGGATAACTGGGCAGTGAAGCTGCGCGGTTGCCTCTTTACGAGGGTTTTGATCTCTGGCATCGTGGGTAGGCAACTACCAGCCTGGGATTACCGAGCGGGGTAGCCGCCCGGATGCCTCTTGCGAGGGCTTCGATCCCTGGCGTCATGGGTAGGGAGCTACCAGCCGGAGATGACTGAGCAGGGTAGCTGCTCGGTTGCCTCTTGCGAGGGCTTTGATCCTTCAGGACGGAGACCGAGCAGGGTTACTGCCCAGTGCCTCTTGGCGAGGACTTTGATCCCTGTCGGTTGTGGTAGGAAACTACCAGCCGGGGACAGCCGAGCAAGAACTCGACCGCCTCTGGGAGGACTTTGGTCCTTGGCGCGGGAGGGGCTGTAAGAAGCCTACCAAGGACCCTTGGCCGGGCAGGGTTACTTCCCGGTGCTTCTTGGCGAGGGCTTTTGTCCTGAAGGATAGCCGAGCGAGGGATCCTCGGGGTCGACTGCCTCTGGGATGGCTTTCTGATATCTGGCGTTGCGGTAGGAAAGCTACCCGCCAGGGATAGCCGAGCAAGGGTTGGGCTTGACTGCCTCTGGGAGGACTTTCTGATCCCTGGCATTGCGGTAGGGAAGCTACCCTCCAGGGATAGCCGAGCGAGGGCCGGGCTCGACTGCCTCTGGAAGAACTTTCTGATCCCTGGCGTTGCGGTAGGGAAGCTACCCGCCAGGGATAACCGAGCAGGGTAGCTGCTGGGTTGCCTCTTGGCGAGGGCTTTCATCCTTGGCGTTGCGAGTAGGGAAGCTACGGGCCAGGGGTAGCCGAGCAGAGAAGCTACTCGGCTGCCTCTACGGAGGACTTTGATCCCTGGCGTTGCGAGTAAGGAAGCTACCGGCCAGGGATAACCGAGCAGGGTAGGCTGCTCGGCTGATTCTTCATGAGGTTTCGCCCGACCATCCATTTGCAGGTATGGGGAACAGGAACGGTCGCGGTGAACGTGCGCGTAGCACGCGCATCGATTGTGCGGGGAGGCGAAGCGCCAGAGTCGCGTCGTTTCGATTCCGCCAGAGGAGGCTCAATGATCACCCAACGGACGAGTATCGGCCCGTGAGATCTGTGGCCATGGGACGTAGCCTGCCGGTGGTCAGCCGTGCCGACGAGGATAGGGTCTTCTGGAGGCGGGGGAGCGGCGATCTGGGGCCCTGGCCTAGCCGTTTGGACTTTAGTCGGTGTATCGGCCGGCGAGGGCGTTGCTGACGGTCGCCGGAGGAGGTTCATCCGCGCCTCCGATGAGGGGAAGGCGGCGGCTGGTACCTGGATCTTCAGGGTAATCGCACGCTATGTGGACGGAGATCAGAAGGCCAACTTTTGTTTTTGTGGAGTTTTGTGTTCCCACAGGCGGCGCCAACTTATGGAGGTCATTTTCGGGTCTCCTTCAGATGTTGTCTTCCATCGATCTCCTGGTGAATTTTGGAGGTGATCTCCTGTTGCGTGTGGGTCTCAATGGGTTTTGAGAAGATTGGTGATTTGAGAAATTTAGCACCGAGTACCTGTAAGAAAGTCTCGGGGTGGTTTGGCACCACCGAGGACCCTCCGACGATCAAGTTAGTATTAGATCCGAGCAGCGTAACGGCTGAGTGGAGTAAAAAATGACTTACTTGACCTCTCTGTGATGGGGGTTTATATAGCGGTGATGGCACGCAGCAGCAGGCGCGAGAATCTCGCCAGCAGTTACGCTCCCGACGTCACGCCCGCGTAGAGAGCGGATCACCCGTTAATGGGGATCGTGGAGGCGTGGAACGTGAGATGTTGCCGGCAGAGAATCCGCGCATGGCGAGATTCGCGGAGCGACGGTTACGCCTGCGAGTGATGGATCTGGTCGAAGGGACCGAGGAAGACGGTCTCAGCTAGGGAGCTCGGAGATGAGCAAGAGGGCCGAGAAGTCCTGGTCCTGTGGCAGCTCGGGTCGAGCTGGGAGGGGTCGAGGAGGCTAACTTGCAGAGGACCCCGAGGAGGGCCAGCTTGTGCTTGTGGGTCGGGTACAGGGGTTGTCTGGTCGGCCCCTGTGGCCCTTCCTTCTGAGTTTTGGGACACGTCATCTGCCACGTGTCTAGCTCTTGAAGACCGCCAATATTGAGCATCATCACTTTCTAAAGTCTAAAATAATCACAAAATCGACAACATCTCTTGGGTTGATTAGTGAAGCATTAACACAAACCCCACAGAAATTAGAGAGCAGTGAATGAAGCCCAAAAGAAAAAGGAACAAGAGGTGGTGGTGGTTGAATTAGTTTGGGGAATAGCTAGCAGCAGCAAGCAGCAAGCAGCAGCAATAGGTCTGAGCTTGACTTGTGCACTGTGCCTTTAGTGTGTGTAGGACATGCACGTGAATGCTCAATAATTCTCATGCACGGGTGTGGGTCCAAAAGAGGCAGCCCCTTCTCCTTTGTTCCCTTGCCTAAATCCACCACTTGCAAGAATCTCCCCCATTTTCACTACTCCCCCCCCCCCCCCCCCCCCCCGCCTCTCTCTCTCTCTCTCTCTCTCTCTCTCTATATATATATATATATATATATATATATATAAGCTTCATTCTATTTTTAGCTTTAGCTTCAACAATGGAGGCCGAGGCAATGCATTGGCTGCTGCTTCTTCCTCTTCTCCTGGTTGCCGCAGGTAATGGAGTTCATTGCATTGGAGAGAAGAAAGTTGTCTCCTTGGAGAAGCTGCAGGGAGAGAAAGCAGCTTTTCTCAGCCTTGGTTTCAACAGAGATCAAATAAAATTCAAAGCTTTTCTTTGGATTCACATATATGGATTGAATTTCTTTAATTTCATGCTTTACTTGAAGGAACCCACAGCTTTAGAGCAACTATCATTCTTTATTTGTAGTTTTAGTCCTTGAGATTGAACTACAATTAAAATATGTGATAAAACTAATTCAAGTCATTCATACTAGCAATAATTGATCAGTATTCTTGAGGGTATTTATCTGACATGGGAATTTTTGCCTTCTCAACATCTGATACAGAGCATCTCTACATTAAAAAATGACATCAGTCAGGTTTCTATAAAGATTAAAGCCCGTTTTAAATCTTAAGAACTTAAAATATATTTACTTGAACTCGTAATTAAATAGGTGTTTGTAAGTTGGCTTGGCGAAGTCAGGAGACCTGACAAGCTGCGAATACCCAAATATCCATAAGGTTATATGATGTCTGGATTTCCCCCCATATGTTATCTTAATTTGAAATGACTTATTTCACTCAGAAAGCATGACAAGGGCAAGCAGTAGCAGATAGCTTAGCCAACCCCCCAGAGGAGTCATACGAACCAGTTCATACTGACTTCCCTGATGAAGATATCCTATTTTAAACCAAAGAAACAATTAAGGGAAAACTTGGACCCGCTTTCTTCGATGGTGCACTTAACGAAACCGGAACGGGCATAGGAATCGTCCTCCTCTCACCTGAAGGAGTACTCATACCTAAAGCAACCCAATTGGGTTTTCCAGCAACCAACAACGGGGCCGAGTACGAAGTGTTCATCGCGGGCTTAATAGTAGCCCAACAACTAATAGCAAAAAGTCTCAAGGTCATTGGTGACTCTAAGGAATCCTGGAAAACCAAAAGAACCAAGACCATTTCAAAGGCGTATCATGCTTTGGCTGAACACTTGGTCAAAGGATTTGAAGAGGTAGAATGATCGCATGTGTAGAAAGAAGAAAACAAGTTAGCAGAAGCTAGCAATACCCAACTCTGATATTTCGTTTGATTTCCTTCAATGTTCATTCAGAAATTCTCCTTACCTCTGTTCCTTCTTTCTACTTACAAAATCCAAACTCTTTTTGATATATTGAATGAAATCCATGCTCCAAATTTTACCTGCAGGAAGTGAAAAAGATACAGTGATCCTAGAAATGAGACACCACAGTTACTCATCGAAGTCAATCTCAAACCGAGAAGATAAACATCAAAACATCCTGATCTCCGACAAGGCACATGTTTTATCCTTGCACTCTCGGATAAAAAAGCTCCCGACACAAATTCAAGAAGCAACATCAGACGCACAAATCCCTTTAACCTCGGGAGCAAAACTACAAACCCTAAATTACATCGTGATGGTCGAATTAGGATCAAGAAACATGACACTAATTGTCGTACGGGAAGCGATCTCATGTGGGTCCAATGCGAACCTTGCGCATATTGCCATGATCAACAAGACCCAATTTTCGATCCCTCGAATTCTCCTTCATATCAACAGATTCCATGCAATTCACTGATTTGTAACTCGTTTCAATTGGCTATTGGAATTTCAAGCACTTGCAGCTTAGGCCAACCAAATTGCATTTATGCCATTAGTTACAGGGATGGATCATACACACGTGGGGTCATAGCAAATGATAAAATAAATTTAGCAGGTACAGTTGTTGAAAAATTTGTGTTTGGGTGCGGCCGAAGTAATCATGGGCTCTTTGGGGGGGGGGGGGACTTCAGGTTTAACGGGGCTCGGTTGGAACAAAGTCTCCTTGTTTTCTCAAAGCCTAGCTCAATTTGGAGGGGGTTTTCGTATTGTCTTCCTACGAAGGAATTTGAGTCTTCAGGCTCTTTGGTACTCGGGAGCGGTACTTCTAGCTTTAGAAACTCTACGCCCATGGTTTACACTAGAATGATCCCGGATCCTAATTAAAGGGACCCCTTCTATTTTCTAAATCTTACGGGTATGAGCATTGGTGGAGTGGCTCTTCAAGCTCCTGCGTTTTCGATTGGTGAGATTATTATTGACTCAGGTACGGTGATCACTAGGATTGTTCCTTCTATTTATTATGCTTTAAGAGATGAGTTCTCAAAGCAATTCTCGCAATACCCTTTAGCTCCTGGGTTTTCGATGTTGGACACGTGTTATGATTTGTCGGGTAATGAAGAGGTGAATATTCCTATGGTAAAATTGGAATTTGAGGGTGGGGTTGAAGTTGATGTTGATGTTACCGGGGTTTTCTATTTTGTTAAGAATGATGCTTCTCAAGTGTGCTTGGCTTTCTCTGTGCTTTACTTATGAGGATGAGGTCGGGATTATAGGAAACTATCAGCAGAAGAATTTGAGGGTTGAGTATGATACTATGGGGTCCAGGTTGGGATTTGCCGAAGAGACCTGTGGATATAGTTAAGGAACAGAAGAAAGAGGTAAGTAAAAATGGTATCAACCCTAAGAAATGTATATGGAGTGTATTTACTTCTTTTATTATTTGTATAGTTCTTGGTATTTTTCAACCTAACTGATAAGTACAGTTTTTCCATGTAAACGGCATCTTGCGATTTCCAAGGAAACCGATAGCTCAAATGCCTCATTTGTGTGATTTTATTTTAAGAATTTAGACCAAGTGATTAAACTTGGCACTGCATTATGTGGGGAATGTGCATAGCTTTCCTAAAAGATTTTAATACTGTTTGGTTCATATCTTTAACAAAGCATCATTCTGTGAAAGGTTGGAATGATTTTACGATATCTATTAAGATTCCTGTGAACATGTATAGTCAAGAATGTGATTCTGCTAAATTACACGTTCTGATTCTTGAATATATAATTGCCATATAAGAAAAAGGAAAATCGACGGAAGGAACAAAAGAAAGGACATCAGATTTGAGTATTAGGAAATGCTGCCAGGAATGAAAATTCAATTCAGAAAAATGGATATCAATTATATTTTTTCAGTATGCCGATATCATCTTTTAAATAAAGAATAACAGGACCAACAAATAAGAGAAAGATACCTTCATTTTCTTCACATAACTGATTCTCGAAAGCCACTGAATTTAACCAACTAGATTTTCCACAGATTTGATCTCATCAGCAACCAATCAGGTTCCTCTGCCAACAAACAATTAAAGAATGTTATCACACAAAAGAGCATCCAAAAGTGTTGTAGTTGTCACCACATAACTTGTCGAAAATTAACGATCCTTGCAGTACAAAGTAATGCATTATTTTACACATGATTCTTCGGGTACAACATTCCATTGCCCAAATAAAATATCATGTTCTTCTTTGAAACGAATGAGCAAGAACCTCAAATAACCAAAAGCAGATATACATCGAATCCTATAATAAAGTCATGAAGTTTTCAATATTATCTTATATGGTGCTGTTAATGTTCAGATTACTATGAGGAATCCGTCATGGAAATTATAAGGCCAATGATCAGCTTAGCCGACAGAAGCATTGATGCTTCTATAAGTGACAGCTCCATTATTTCAGGTACTGTTGCTTCATTGCCAACTGGTTTATAACGATTTTGATTGGGGAAAAAAGGGGCTAGCGCATTTTACATATTTATAAAGATCTATCATATGAGAATACAGGCAGGAAAAGAATATCACAATTTTACAGAGAAGCAATATACCAAAGGTGAAATCTTCTATCGGTCTTGGAATGAAATAATCTGCGTGGCTAATTTTCTGCAGCGGAGGAACATTACTACAAAATATAATGCTGTTGTTGCCAATTCTTCAGAAAACAAAATATAAACCTTAAGAAGTAGAGTTAACATTACCTGGAAGTTTGGGTGGCCGACATGCTGACTAGCTTCCTTCATGCCGTGCCATGCCTTTGTCTGTACCGTTTCTATAAAAAAAAAAGTCGAGCTAAACACTTTGTTGGTAAGGATGGCTAAAATTTGGACTCAAGATCCGACAAGTCCAGTAAAATTTTGAGAAATTTTGCTCAAGTTTTCTTTTAATAAACTCTGAGTTATATAAGGTATCATATCTTGCTAGAAAAACTGTAGCGGCCCTTACATACAGCACAAATGACAAGAGGGCTCATGATCACCGCCACAAAAATTGGAACTTCGATATCACAAACTTTGTAACTTCAAAATACATGATTCAACGAAACTACTTTAATGAGACAACACACATACACACAAGCACTCTGCAAGCACATGAGGAGGGGGGGGGGGGGGGGGGGGTTCTGAAGATAATGTAAATGAATGCAATATGGTTAGTGCATTAGAATGCCCTTAATTATTGTTGGTTTTCGCCAAATCACCCTAAAGTTTTTTCAATTAAAGTAAGTTCCCATCAGGTGCTACATTTAAGTGTAAATAAAAAATCCCTCCAAACCAAAGTTTTATGGGGGTTTACTGTAATAAAAAAAACTTTTAAGTCAATTTTGTGAAAAAGCGATAGTTAAGGGTATTTAGTGTAATTTAGCCATGTGATATAAAATTCAAACCCACGCTATGGACTAAAGCTACCGCTTGGTTTACAAAGATGTATGATTAAAATGAAAAGGAAAGATCGATGGACTGCTCTCAAAACCATATCTCATCAAAATATGTACCTCGTTATGTCTCTCCAGCCTTCACTTGTGATGTATCAACCAAAGAAAGATTTGTATCATGAAACCCTGTTCAATTCACTCATGAAGTTATTTAATATGCAAACTAATGCAAACACACATGCTTGGCTTTATTGCTTAACTAAATCAGGCAACATTGTTCATTTATATACATGCAACTAAGCAAAATGAATGCAATAGGAAGTCAAGTGCGCGGTATGCATAGCTACAAGACTGTGCATGCTTAACTATATTGTAAACAGCCGGTTTGCAGAAGCTACCTGTACAAGTCAACACCAACACATTTCAGCTATGAATACAAGTGCCAAAAGAACTTGAATATGTTATTGTAACCATTATTGGAAGCAAAATCAAGTTACTGAAGTAAATCTTAAAAATTCAACACCATGACTTACCTTTGCTTAAGATTGGTTTAATAGTCCGTTTACGACCCTGAAACCTCCCCAACGCTACTATTGGAAATGCTTAAAGCACAAAATTTAGCAATACAAAAATTGAGAGGTTTAAGAACTCCTAATGATTAATAGCTAAACAGGACATAATGAGGTATTTTATTAGATTTTTTGTGTCTACAGTAATCATTCTTTCAGTTCATTATTTTTAGCCAAATTTTCATAGAATCGCAAGAAAAATGTGAGACACGACCACATGAATAAAGAAACAACAAATAATTTATTCATATTACCTTGACATCGTAGGGAACAACATGAACATTCACCCTTGCAAAAAATTTCATTCAATCCGTGTAGTTATCAATGACTCTGAACGTGGAACGTATACAAACCTCCTAACTTGTATCAGTAATAAGCAGACACAACGAGTAGACTTTTCTGATTTGTGTGTAATACATTAAGCCTGTGTGAGAAACCTACAGACATTATTTGTACCCGTGTCATTGAATGCGCTGGACAAGGGAAACCAGTTCAATATCTTCTACTTCTTCATCTGGACTATCCTTTTCATTTTCCACTAACATCTCAGCAGGAAGAATATTTGAATTGGGATCACTCTTAGGCACAAGAAATAACAGTGCCAGCGGCAACAATCTCATTATATTGCGGATCAAAATCACAGTCCCCAGATTACCAAAATCTGTGCGTGTGACATTCAGCATATGTAGCAGTAGGCCACCACCCCATGATGCCGTCATCGTGCCAAAATTATCAATAGACATTAGCAAAGCAAAGAAAGTGCCTTCAATGCCAGGGGGACAAAGCTTGGTGCTCAGAACTAGAAGCGGCATCCATTTGAGACGGCCGATCAATTGAGACACGCTTTCATCAATAACAACGAAAAAGAAATCAGGCATGCCAAGCTTCAAATTCAAACGAAGAACCAAAACCAAATCCAACATCCCGGAAAAACAAGAAAGCAGTTGGCTCCATAAGAGCAAGCCACGGAACTGATAATCCTTTAGGATATTTTGATAGAGTAGAACCCCAAGAAGAGAGCCAATGGAACCGATAGCAAACATGAAGCCAATTGTTTCCTGCATATGAATCAATCATTTTTGGTTTCTTAAAGAATTTGTCGTTGCACCAAAACTTCAAGGTTATGATAAAAATTGGAGATATTTTTTGTATTACAGGTTCATGCCATTGCACAAAAACTCCAAAGTTAAGATGAAGGTAGAGGAATATATTTTCATATTCTACTGTGCCTCACAGGTTGAGCACCCTCTTCTAATAGGCCGAAACATGGGCTTTAACAGAGAGGTAGCTTTCTTTTTAAAATAATCTTCTTTAAAGATGCATCCAGTGGTATTCGAGCCTGGGTTACCCTAATACCATCTTACATTTCCTCGCCAATGGACCAAAAACTTTGAAGCTGTAACGAGGGTTGAGGGAATATATTTTGATATTCTAACTAAACACACCCCCACTGATAAGCGCCCTTCTTGTGGGCCAAGTATGAACTTTGCACAATGTTTACTTTTCCTCGCAAATCAGCTTTTCATGCATACTTGGTAAGATTGAACCTAGGTTACTCTAATACCACCTTAAAGTCTCGTCTCTGTGCCTAAACTCCGAAGTTATGGTGAGTGAATATTCCAATAAGGTTTAATATAGTAGTAGTTTGACATATAATTGTCGAGAACATACCTGAGAGAAAGATGGGCCTGCTTTAGGATCTGTGTACCAAAAGAACATTCCTTCTTGAATGTTCAAGCTAAGAGCAAGCGAAGTGTACATATATAGACATGGCCTCCAAACAGAAGGGCATTTTAAAGTTGTCCACATAGTTCGATTGGCTTGCCCGAATTTTTGGCAGACCTGATGAGAGATCAAGGAGCATTCGTGATGAGAATTGTAAGACAAATTGTTCAAGGAGTTAAAACGCTAATCAAAAGACTCACCTCATTGTAGACGAAATCAGGCGTAGGAACTTCCTTTATCATTATTCCAACTGTAAACACCAGGGCAGAAGGAATACTTAACAAGCCAAGCACACCCTTTAAGGAAACAATAGAGAAAAAGAAAACAAAAAAGAGGAGTAAAACATCAATATCAGGTATAGTTTGTTTGTTCAAGCTGAAGTTGCATCTCTTTAGTCTTCAAACTTCAGTATTACTCGTATTCTTAAATTTGAAGTTCGCATGATATAGTAGGCAGTTCCTAGTTGTTTGGTTTCCCCAGCAATAGTTACTGTGAAGCTCTGGAACAAATCAAACCAGCATCTTAACCAATTTCTTACAGAACCATAATTTTTTGGTTTTTACATCAGTACAACGCAAGGAAAAAAATGCTTTTAAAACCAGCTCATATGCTTTTAAGGGTTTACACACTGACAGGGTCATCAATCTCTTCTAGTTAGTAATATTAGATTAAACTGCATAAAAGACCATCAAGCTTTCCCAATTCTCCATAACACCATAGAACTTTGAAATGTACAAATACTGCCATCGGCTTGGAGTTTAATGCAACTCCTTTTATGGAACTTTTAATATGCTTTTAAACCGTTTGATGGTGCTTTAAGATTTTAAAGTGTAATGTCATTCATGACTACAAGTAAAATTAAGAAAATAATTCAGAAAGTAACCTGTGAACCAATGGCATGAACGAGTAAGCCACTGATGGAGAAGCCCAGAAGGCGTCCAATTGATGCACTCAATCCACACAAGCTTTGCATATCAGCAGCAAGCTGAGGATGGCTTATACTGTTTTGTGCAACACATGCATCGATTGTCACATCTGCTATTGCTACACCAGCACTCCCTGCCGTCATTGCCAGCAAGGCAAACAACACATGCAGCTGCTTATGCAGCGAAAGTGTAAGCATAGAGACAACTCCCAGTAAACCTGAATATCGGATAAAATACACTCTTAATACAAATTAAAACTTAGAAATATAAAGCTCAGGACAATGTCAATACTGCAATTATAAGTCACAGATAATGAAAACTAAAGTTGGTACGCTGCAGAAAAAACCTTCAAGTTTCAGTCTTTATTAGTTAGTACCTTAAAACCAATGGAAGCTCAAAGTAAAAGTAATCAAGTATCTCTCTTCAGGTTCTTTCACATTGTAGACCTAGATGTTGTACTGTTTCAGATGTGTTTCACTATCCTAAACCAAGTGATTCCTAAATTGATAATCTCAGAAGAAAACTTCAATCTTTTTCCAAATATGTGTTGAGTTTCCTACACTTTTATGTGTCAAACTCCACAACATAAGAAACAATGTGATGCTCTCGAGAAGAGCAAATTGACTCGGGTTATTCGTCGGTTTCAATTGAGAATGTGTAACAAGATCAGTAATTTATCAATATATGACAGGAAAATCTATCATGCCAGAATGAACGATATGATGGTATGCAATGTCTTTTCTCTCCAAATCCAATTATCTGTTGTTTAATAATATTGGACATTCTTTATAATTCACATTATGTAATCAACCACTAACGATAAGTTCAAAAGTGTTAAAAGCTATAACTCAGCAGTGCAAAGCTGAGAATTATAAAATAAGCTTGTGGTTGTGGGTCCAACTAATCCAAAAATATCACATACAAAATATACAAATGATGCTCAACCAAAAATGTATAGACTATAGAAGAAGATAATTTTAGGGTTTTGAACTTGGTAATTGTATTGAAGCTATTTGGATGTATATGATTGTTATGTGTGCCTCACATTCATCCCTATTGATTTCCTTATTTGATCCGACATTATCACGAAGCAGATTTGAGTACAGACGTTGGGTACAGACGTCTGCCTTTCTCTGTCAATTCTGGAGTTTTGGTAAATACCCTACAGACGTATGTACCATTGTAGCGGACATCTGCAGGCCTGGACAGAGACTTGATATTTCTGGATATACCCTGACAGACATCTATCCACATGAGAGACATCTGTCGTCGGGCCTGATGCGAAATTTCCTTAGTTAGGAAATTAGTTTTTAAGGAATATCTTTTGTATGCTATATATATGATAGCTTATTTTAGACCTAGATTTGATAGCAATTTGATTATTGGTGAGAATCCATTGTTATTGTGAGAGATCTAGAGTTTGAGAAGGATTTGTGTTTTCTCCATCGATTTGTACTCCTCCGTATTTGGATTATTAATAAAGTTTCGTTTTCGCCTATTTGTTTTGTAGTAAGTTCTCATATTTTCATCTTCCTTGTGATTTGATTTTTTTTCGTTATCAATTGTGTGTTTGCTTTGTGATTGCCTTATTCGCAACATGTATTACAATTTACATGATGGAAAAATAAAATCTTTCCTAATCTTGTTGCAACCGGTTTGGTAGTGGATTGATTTGCATGATTGAGATCCGCAATTGAGTAGACCTCTGACTCCTCTTGGTTAGACGTCTGAGTTATAACCGCTACAGCGGTGGATGTATTGGGAAGATGTCTGACTCCTCTTATTCAGACATCTGATTGATAACCGCTACAGCGGTGAGTGTATGCCCAGACGTCTGGAGCTTCTTCTGCAGACATCCAGCCATGCTCTGTTGTTTGGTAGACTTGATGCAGACGTCTGTGACTCCTTCAGACGTCTCCATCCGCTCTATTGTTCTGATAGACGTCTGCTACACTCTCTTTAGACGTCTGGCTCTGTCTTGGACATTTGTCACTAATACGCCCCCGCAAGATTGAAACTCCATTGGAGACTCCGATCATGGAGCAAAGTTTGAGAAAGTATGTGTCCAAGTGTTTTTGTGAGGAATTGATCATGAGTGCTAATATGGTGTACACGAATGGTGTCGTCTTCAATGCGCTCACAAATGAAGTGGTAGTTAAGAGCAACGTACTTCATTCGAGAGTGGAAGACTGGGTTCGCACTGAGATGGGTAGCCCCGGTATTATCACAGTATAATAAGGGTGATTTTCTAAGATTTATCTTGAGTTCAAGAAGAAGATTTTTTAACCATGGTAGTCGTGACAGTCGCAAGGGCTATATATTTAGCTTCGAAAGAGGATCGAGAAACGGTCTTTTATCGAGTCAGTTTCCATCATATTGGATTCGAGCCTAGATAGGATATGTAGGCAGTAGTGGAGCGGCCGGTATCACGACTACCACCCCATTCAGAGTCATTGAAAGCCTGAAGAGTTAGAGAAGATCTTCTGCACAGGTAAATACCATGATGTATGATGCCTTTGAGGTAGCAAAGAACATGCTTGAGTGTCATCCGGTGAAGTTCTGTAAGAGAGTGCATAAACTGCAACAGACGATTGACGGCAAAAGTGACATCAGTCCGAGTGAGAGAGGTATTGAAGAGCACCAACAAGTTGACGATATGGTGTGGGGTCGACGGAGGAGGACCCGTCATGGAGGAAAAGAGTGGTATTGCACATGGGAGTTGTGGTTTTTTTAGCGTCTGTCATGGAGAACTTGGTCAATAGATCAGTAATGTGGTGATGTTGAGATAGGAATAGTCCTTATGATGTGGGAATAGCTTCTACACCAAGAAAGTGATGAAGGTCGCCGAGATCCTTTAAAGAAAAACGGTGCCCAAGTTGACGAACAAAGGAGTGAATGAATTGAATGTTGTTACCTGTGAGGATGATGTCATCAACATACACCAAGAAGTAGGCAATAGTGGATTACTTGGAGTAGACGAAAAGAGACGCATCCGCCACGAAGTTTACAAAGCCAGTTTGGAGGAGACAGCCTTTGAGTTTTAGGTACCATGCCCTAGACGCTTGTTTGAGACCGTAGAGGGCATTTCATAGTTTGCAGACATGATTGGAGAGGGAGTGGATAAAGCCGATGGTTGAACCATGTGCACATCTTCATGGATAGTGCCGTTGAGAAAGGCATTATTAATATCGAGTTGACGGAGGAGCCAAACATGAGATAGTGCAAGGCATGGGACTACACGAAGAGTTGTCGGTTTGATAACTGGGCAGAATGTGGCTGACTAGTCAGTCTAGGCCGTTGGTGGAAACCTTTGGCAACAAGGCGAGCTTTGTATGAGGCAATGGTACCATCAGAGTTTCACTTGATTCTAAAGACTCATTTGCTGCCAACAAGATTTTGATTTGACTTTGGGACAAAATCCCATGTTCCGTTCTTCATGAGGGCATCAAATTCTTCGAACATTGCAGTGTTGATCTATGAGTCACGGTCTCTTTAGTTTTATTATTTTACAAAAGCCATATTTCAAAAATATTATATATTATTAACCATGTTGGATATGTTAAAATGCTACAAACAATGGATTTAGTCAAGAGAATAATCGACACTGGAACTGGCACTACAATAGTAATATCAAGTGAAGAACGATTCTGAAGACCAAAATTGCAAATTTGAAGGAAATATCGAAAAAGTTGCACAAACGGAATGTTTAAGACTTTTATTTTCTTCGAGTCTAGAGCCGATCTTATTAGTTAGAATCTCTTTCAAGTTCTAAATTCTTTGTACTAAATCCCTTTACTTCAAACTTCTTTTTAAAGTTTACAAAACCAATCAAAATTATTTCGAAAATATTTTAAACAGCCAAAGGGGGTTTTTGTCCGATATGTCAGACATCAGACGTCCCTATGGACGTCCCCCCAGAAGTCCAGGACAGTTGTAGCTTTTTCAAAAATCTGTTTTTAGTTTGAATTTCAAACCACCAACAGCTATAAACTGCCAAGAAATGGTCTTAAATTCTAGGAGCAGTTATTACAACTACCCCAACTGCCCATTTTCAGATTTATATATAAAGGACCCTTTTTCAAATGATTTTTAACCGATTTCCTTTTTATCGATTTCACGAGTTCAAGTTTTCTCATTCTTTAATCCATTCGTGAAAACTCTGCCAATCTCTCGTTCTAAAGTTTTTACTAATCCATTTTGAGAGGAGATCTTTCAGGGTTTTAGATTTTTCTAGTTATTAGCATCGAAAGATCTCTTACTTGCGAAGAAGTTTCCGTTTTAAACTTTTCTTAATCTTTTTTTACAAAAACTTCTTCAAATCATTTTAAAACTTTCTTAATCTCCAAAAACACAATCCATTATCTCTTTTGAATCGAAACTTGATTTATTCTTTGAGATCAATAAGATTGTATAGCCAGTTTGTAAAGATTTGTTGAAAATCTTGTTTGTACGACCCAGTGAAGAAAGGTCTAAGAACTTCATATTGTAAGGGTTTCCGACTTGAGTCTTGGAAAAAGTATAGGTGTTCACCGCCGGCAAGTATACAGGTTTTACAATCTGAGTCTGGGAAAAAATATGGATTTCTCCACCCGTAAGAAGTCACTGAATAATGAAGTTGCATTCTGAGCATGAGTACTCAGAAGGGGGAATAGCCACAGAGTTGGTTAACATCGTTAATAATTCTGTGTCATTTACTTTCTGTGCATTCTGTGTTTGTGAAATTGTTTATACATATACTCTGATTTATATTTCGCTGCAAAATTTCTTAATTCCACACAATTGCACTGAGTTTGCCATAAAACCTTATTCATCCCTTTTAAGATTGTTTTCATGCAGCACGCCTGTTGGGATCCTTCACAGCTTGATAGAAACATGATGGTTCAAGCGTTTGGGGTATTGGGTGAACAATGGTATGGTTGATATATTATGAGCTGAAGTATTTGGAGTTTGGTTTTCGTTTAGTGTTGGTACGGAGATTTAGGGGTGGGAGAACAGGGGATAGTTGTGGAGAGGGTAAATGTGGTTGAGTAATTGCGGAGTTAAGGAGGTAGGGCCGGGAAGGTTGGTGGTGTTATCGAGATTGGAGGGTGGGGATCGGAAAGAGTCGGTGGAAGGAGAGAGGTCTAGGGTATGAGATGTTAATGATTGGGGTTCAAAAGGGTTGGGGCGGTTAAGGTGGGGAGGATGTGAAGTTTGGTGGGTTGGATGGGCGTGTTTGGTTGTGATGCTGCGCTAGGTGAGTCCAAATCTTGTGAGAGAGCCTCTTGATGTCTACTGGGTACCTGCATGGGAAAGTGGCTTTCGACGAATTTGATATGACGAGAAATGTAAAACTTGTGAGTAACGAGATGTAGAAATTTATAAGCAGATTGAGTTAAATAATCTAGAAAAATGCAGGGAGTAGATTTAGGTTGGAGTTTGGAAAAGATGTACGGCGTTACCCAGGGATAGTAGACACCTAAAGATTTTGAAACGTTTGTAGTTCGGTGGACGTTGGAAGAGTTTTTCAAAAAGGGATTGAAAATTAAGAACCGGTGTAGGAAGACGATTTATGCTATAGATGGCTGTTTGAAAAACATGACTGCAATACTTAGAGAGAAGAGAGGGCGTATGCAAGAGTGTAAGACCGGTTTCAACAACATGACGATGACGACATTCTGATGTGCCATAGTATTCCGGAGTGTGGAATATGAGGTGAGAGTGAATGCAAGATATCTGTATTCGCCGCCATTGTCAGAGTATATGGATATTAGCGGAGATTGAAAGTATGTTTCGACAAGTTTTTTAAATTAAGGAGGGTAGTGGCAACAACAGATTTACGTTTCATATGATACAACCAGATATATTTTGTGTAATGATCCACCAAAATTACATAATAACGAAAACCATTACACGGCAATTCATTGGATCCCCAAACATTAGTATATATTAACTGCAAAGGTTTAAGAGTACGGAGCGAATTTTCATAAAAAGGATGCTTATGATTTTTATTGCAATCACAGGAGTTACATTAAAAATTATTGACGACGAAGACATTAGACAATAATTTATTGTTCCTAACGACAGACAGAAGGATTCGAATGGAGGGATGACCAAGACGGCGGCCACTCACTTATTTCTGATTTGAAGGTTGCATGAATTTGAGGTTGGATGGAACGTGGGAGGTAGTAAACATCATTATATCTATTCCCACGAAAAAGAGACGCCCCCGTGCATAGATCCTTCACCAAAAAATAAGAAGGAAAAAATTCAAGTGAGACTGTGTTTGGTTTACAAAATTTGGCAACAGATATTAAGTTTTAAGTAATAGATGGTGTACATAAAACATTATCTAAAAGAAAGGATTTTTAGGGAGAGCAGAGTTGTTTTACCGATATGAGAAATTTTCAAGCTTGAACCATCACTTATGTTGATCTCATCGGGATCACCGTAACTGGTGTAGCTGTGAAGGGTCTCAATATCAGATGTGACGTGGTGAGAAACACCGGTGTCCAATAGCTAGGAAAAAGGAGCGGGCCGATTAGCATTTGTGTTGTTTGCAACAGGTTGAGAGGAGGTCTGCGACGGAGTGATTTGCACTGCGTTCTCACGAAGGAAACAAGTGAGTTGGCGACAGTCTTTGGTGTTATGACCGGAACGCTTGCAGAAATTGCAGTAGGAGTTGAAGCGGGTTGAGTTGTTATTGCGCGCGGCGGAGTACTGGTTGCTGCTACTGCGAGCGAAGTTGTTATTGTTGCTGCGATTGTAAGAGACGCTTCTACGTTGTTGAGAAGGGCGATAGGAAGAGCGATTGGGTTGGTTGGCATAGTTGGCAATTGCCAGAAAGAGATGCACCTATATCTTCCTTCTTCAGATGGCGTTCGTAGTCTATAAGCTTGTCATAGAGCTCGTCGAAGGTGATGACGTTGTCACGGACTTGGATAGCAGCTGCGACTTCTTTGAATTCATGACCGAGGCCAGCGAGGATGCGAAGAACAAGGTCATCTTCAGGAAGAGAGTGGTTGGGGAGAGCGATATCGTCGGAAATAGATCGCATCTCTTGTAGGTACTCGCTTATAGATCGCGAGTCGCATTGATTGTTGATGAGACGTTCCTTGAGCGACATAACTCGTAGGCGAGATTTGTTCGCAAGGAGAATAACAAGTTGATCTCATGCTTCCTTGGATGAGTAAACATAGGAGATATGGAGCTGGATCGTCTCGACACAGCCGCCGAGGATAGCGTTGAGAATGTGTTAATCATGACGATACCATTGATGGTAGTCTGGATTTTCAACACGCTTGATGTTGTCGTTGACGTCAATGATAGTTTCTCGGAGAAGGAGATTTGGAGCCGTCGATGTCACCGAGAAGATCGTGGCCGATTAAATTTAGGATCTCAATAAAGTGAAGTTTGTCTGGGAAAGTTTTGTTGGAAAAGGGAATTTGGAGATGATGGGGATTGGGTTTTGAGAGGAAGCCATGGATCCAATTCAGACGTCTGATTGATAACCGCTACAGCGGTGGCTGTATGCCTAGACGTTTGGAGGTTTTTCTTCAGACGTTTGGTCATGCTCTGTTATTTGGTAGACTTAATGCAGATGTTTGTGACTCCTTAAGACGTCTGCGCTCTGTTGTTTTGTCAGACGTCTGGCAAACGTCTGCTACGCCTTCTTCAGGCGTCTGGCTCTGTCTTGGACATTTGTCACTAATATAGACCTTTCCTTAAACCCCAAGTTCAATGCTTTATCTAAACTATCATGTTAGACTTACAAGCTATCCTATATCGAATAATCGAAGCAAGATGCAAGAACCTCAAATAGGAATTAAACACCAACAAAATTCAAATGAGGCACAATGTACGGCTAAAAGTACAACTTGCCTGCAAAAATAATATAAGGCCGTCTCCGATAACCCGAAATCGGAACAACATCGGTGAGAAGACCCCAGAGAGGCTTCACAATCCAAGGGATTGAAGTTATCCCTTGATACACTTGAGCTTGAGATGGCTGCTTCAACTGAACATCTTTCCAATAGTAATCTGATGCAACTCTCCAAATAGCCCAACCCAAACCTTGGCTAACCCCATAGATTACGATGACCCCGAAAACAAAGGTCCAATGCAACTCCTTTGCTAGCATATTGAACCAATTAAATGGGGTGCAGAGAATAGATCTGCAGCTCACCTCAGAGGCTTCTTTCCCCATTTGAAACTCTCCAGTAAGCTCAATGGTTTCATTCTCTCCCATGTTCTCCTTTGCTAGAGAAATTTGTGAAGAGGGCAAGGTACCCATTTGAAATTTGTCAAATGGGTTCCTCTAGTTCACCAAGAACTCCTCAAAAAACTTAATTTATGCAAAATAATGGGTTTGTATTGATGAATGCTCAATACCCATTGGCCCTAATTCCTAAATATCCAAATGGATCTCTAGATTAAACCTCAAAAAATGAATAAAGAAGAGAACTTTAGATATTGAGGGGATCTATTGGGTTTCTATCAATAGAAGAATAGGATCATGGAAAAGAGAAGAAAAAGGTGTGATTTGTTTGTTTCATTAGAAAATATTTTGAAGGGAAAAGGAAAAGCGAATCCTAAGCTGTAGATGTGGCAAGATCTTTTGAAGGAAGAAGAGGAGCTTGTGAGAAGAATTGACTTTGTGGGGTTTTTTTCAATACCAGTCCTAAGAATCTTATTGAATTCGATACTAGTCCATGAAATCTCGATACTAGCTCTAAGGTCCCTCGCAGTGGCAAGCTTGAATTACACAAGGTTGGTGGACCAAACGACGATGAAATTAAGCATAGATTATGCTATATTAGAACATTAGCGTTTTCCATGCAAGGACGGACTATTTCGGCGCCAAGCAAAAAAAAAGATTATAAGGTTTATAATTTTTATAAGAAAGCAATAACTCTCTTCAGATTTGAAATGTTTATCGATTCATACGAGTGGAAATATTTGGGAATTGCAATCATCGTCGCAGTGGTTTGGAAATGAAGTCAACAAATCCCATAATCTTTGTTACCTCCGCCTCCGTCAAGTCATCAGCTTCCTCACCACCATCGATAAATGGGACTGGAAGACTTTATGAATCACTATTCTCGTCAATTTCCTAATCTACACTACAACCCACATCGGCTCGTTCGAAAATGGAAAATTTTGATAAATAGACATGATATATTTTCTTTGATGAAATTTAAGATAGAATTAAGGTATTCCTTAAAAATAAGTGAAAAAAGAGTGGGTAGGTTTTACTTTAGGTTTTATTCGTTAGGCTCAAGAATAGAAAGGTCGCTAACCAAGTCAAATTTAATGGAAATTTCTAACATTTCTGTTAGGAAGCAACTTAGAAGGATCTGGGGACGTTAGCGAGATTTTAAGGACTGGCATCAAATTTGATAAGATTATAGGGACTTATAGGGAAAAAATATTTTTCTTCTTAATACTTCTAAGAAGTTCGAAAAATAAGGTTATATTTTCCTTAAAATATATAAGGGCTATTTAATGCATGTACAAGGTTATTCTGATGTTATTTAGTCTCTGTGTGTTTAAAATAAGTAAAAAAAAACCTAACATCTTTAGACAATACTAACAATTCGGTGGAGTTCATGGTATTTTTAAAGTTTATCGGTATTGTCATAGAAACGCTGAAAGTTTGATATTGCTCTATAAATTTACTATTATTAGTAATTGTACTACTATTACTACTATCTATCAAGAAAAGAGCTATGGAGAAAAGCCGGTGTCTCATGCGTTTTATTGACTCCATAAACTTATTATTCTTATTCTATTTTTTGCCTTTTTTGGGATGAGAAAAGAGGTGGGAACCAAGTGAATATTTCATGCATAATACATACTAGATGCCGAGATGCAGGGTTGCATGTGGATATTTTCCGAATATGGATATAGATTTTCAAATCTATTCAGATACAGATATAAATACAAACATATATATTAAAAAAAATTCGGGATACAGATTCAGTTCTGAAAAAATTAACCGGATATATAAATTCTGATATGTACGAATATCTGCAGATAAATTCATGAAAATATATCATTTTAAATTAAGTTTTAGTTAATATTACTTAAACCATACTTCTTTTTACTCATTTTTTATACTATACATTCAAAACAATATTCAGACATAATATTTTTAAAATTTTATTCCAAAATATGAAAAATAAGCTTGTAATATATATAATATTCATTAATATGCATTTGCCTATCTCAAATATTTTAAACCAAATTAAATAAGTATTCATTGGTTTGATTAAATCCCATTGGGTGAGCGTGGGGTTCGAATCCAAGAAAAGAAAGTGCCAACAAATTAATTCTATCAGGGTAAATTCGTAAATCTCCAGTTCCTTATAAACTTTTCGTATTTGAATAAAAAAAATTCCAAAATTTATTCCTTCTAAATCCCAATTAAATGTTTTATTTTTCCCCCTAATTTTATCTTTTCCTAACATTTTTCCTAATTAATTAAAAACCTAAAACCTTCTTTTTAAAACCATAACCTAAGCCTATCCACGCCCCGGCCCAAGCTCATGAACCCATCACATCCCCTCTCCTTCTTTCCACTTCTTTTCTTTCCTCCCAAGTTCGAAAACCCAACGGTCGCTGCCCACTTTCTCGCGTCCACCTCCGCGAGAACCGCTCTACACCGACGTGGCTCTTATCGCCAACGACCCTGAGATCCCCGCGCCTGTCTCCCCCCATCACTCTAATCGTCTCTTTCTCTCTCTGTCTTTATCTCCCTCATGCTCACTCTCTATTTCTCTCTAACCCTCCCCTCAGCCGAGCACTTCCGGCTCCCAATAACTCCTCTCCCTCTCCGGCGACCTCTACTATTCCATCGAGCTCCTCTCCTCACCTCACAACCGACCCCATCCCTTTTCTCTACCTATCATCCTAAACCCATTCACTACCAACCCACAACTGAGTGATCCCTCCACTGCCTCCACCTCCGACAAGCCACTATAACTTCCACCATCATCGGCACCTCCCCTATCACCGGAGCTAGCCACCAATCTCGAGATTCCTTCTTCCTCAACTTTCACTCACCTCAATAGAGTACACCCTCTCATTGCAACCTCACTACCGCTGCACCCATCGCCGGAGCTACCTTCGTTGACCACCGCCGACCCCAGTGCACCCCCACGAGCTTCACAGCACCCCACGCCGCCTCCAGTGATCACGAGCCGCCATCGTGCCTAGCCGAGCACAAGCTGTCGCCGTCGCCATGTCGTGCCTAGCCGCGCATGCGTCGAGCCCGTGCCATCGGTCGTAGAACGCTGCCGTGCCATCATCATTTCCAGGCAAGTGAAAATCTTCACTTGTATTTCATGCTATAATATAGAGGAATTACTTTATAACTAGATACAAAAAAAATAAATATGACTACATCGATATATGTGTGTGTGTACTTGAATTTGGTGTAGCGAACTATCGTGCCTTTGTATTCAGAGTAGAGCCCAACTAGGGCTTATTACTGTATTGGTAATCAGTATGAGTTAAATGATCAACATCTAATTAAATCAGTTAGAGAAAACAGAAAATTCGATCGATAGCCAAATGGTTATCTTAGGCGTTCGATGCAAATCTTACGCGAAAACAAAATTGAATATGGTGGAACTCATGATATCTAGACCCTAATACTATTAACAAACCCCCTGTAGAAATTTGGTGGCATATCACATCATTTCCACACCTAAAATGATACCCCTTTTAGTTTTGGCAAAGCTGAAATTCCTTGCACACGTAGCTTGTGAAAATCATAGTAAATTAGATACATACCAGAATGTTTTGTTCGAAAGATAGTATCGAAGACGACTCGACAACCTAGAACCCCCTATAATTTATATTTCGATACCATTATAACATAATGAAGAAAACTAAATGGAAATACTCTGGACTGCAGTCCAGAGCAGTATTTCATGTTGACACATGGTTTTAATTGTTTTTATACCTCTGTATGAAAATGAAAATATACGGAATCCTATGTCGTTACGAAGATAATCCTGTTAGTTAACTATAGGTGATGGTTTCGTTCAATTTTACCGTCGTTTGATATTTTAACTGTATTTTAAACCGTCGATGTGTACTACAGTTTCATGTAGAGATAGATTGTATGTCTTAACCTTAAACCGTGCATATCTCGCAGCATACACCGGATATTGTCGATTCATATAGTGTGTTGGAAATATAATAGATAAATCTAAATATTATCTAATTGCAGTGTCGCCTAACTATGATCGCAACAGGGTGTAAAATGTGTTACGAGGCGGACTTTCAGTTCAGGAACTGGATTTCCAGATGTGAACAATTAAAATGGAATGACCGTAAATCACAGACCTGAAACCCGATTGACCTAAAACCAATTTTGTTGGATTTTTGTTTAAGTTTACTTTCTAGCTCTTTTGCATCATTTTGCCTAATTACGATTGTACGATTGAATATGTTTTTCTGAACTCGTAATACACGTTGTGATTCATATCGTACATGACTTGATATGTGGCATAATTCTCATATTTATCCGACCGTGATACCTTTTGTCACGCCCCACTTCCCAAAATAAGGTGAAGAGATAACGTGACATAATCAGCAACCTAACTGTATTGAAGGTGGTCTATTCAATACAGTTACGTTAAGCGTATGAATATCTAACATGCAGGATATGTACCAAAACTAAATAATAAAAGTGAAAGACATTTATTTCCATTAAAAAAAACTTTATTACATCCCAAAAGAAATGAGTAAAATAAACTAAATAGTTTAATTATATTGACGTAAAGGAAAGCAAAGCCATAAACATATGGGCAACTGAAAAATGAAAGAGCTATCCTAATACCTTTGAGTCAATTCCGTATAGTCTTCATTAGTAGGCTCCATGCCTTGATCCTCATCGCAATACTCGTCATCATCTAATGGACATTTCAAAGATAGAGAGAAAAGAGAAAAGGGAAGTCCGTCAGCGAGTTACACTCAGGTAGGATTGCCTTATAAGGAAGTAAGGGTACAAAAGAACAAACAAATGTATATATGCATGATAAAAGTATGATGTATATGTGTATGAGAGTATGAGGTATATACAAATAAGGGTATGTTGTATGAGGTATCTGCTAGGTGAATGTTCGCATTAGTTTGTTAAACAAGGGTCCAGACACTCGCGATTATTCCGTTATGGCCACGGAACAACAACTGGGTGAAGTGAAATGTACGGTTTCACTTTCCGGGATCATGATCGAGTAGTAAGGGAATCCGAATTCCGCACATCCTTATCTAATCAAACTACCCATCCCCGTTGTTCGTGTAAGGGTATTGACGAATTAGAGTTAGTGCATATATCATCTAGGCATGGAATTTCCACATTGTATGTCATCCACATGTTGGATTATTCGCCTTTAAAGTAGGGTTAGTATTCGCCCAAATATCGGGTTAGTATTCGTCCGAATATCAGATTAGTATTCGTCTGAAGATCGGATTAGTAGTCGTCTACATATTGGATTGTTCACCCTTCCTGCAAGGATCTTCATTTATAAAGTATTCTACACCTAGGTTCGCGCATTCTGACCCTAATCATATCATGTGTCATGAATATCGTAATTTGTATTCAAATAGTTGATCTCATTTAATATGGTCTTCCACAACCACTCATTTATCTTGTTACATTTTAAAGTTTGTAAGGTGTATCATAGAAACCTTAATTAATAAAGATCATGGTATTTAATTGTAGTTATTGTTTATAAAAGAACCATGGTATTTAAAATAAATATAATTTAGGAGACCCGTGGTATTTTAATGAAAATATTTTTTATTGAAAGATTATGGTATTTATTTGAAATTATCTTTTAACAAAGATTTATGTATTCTTTTAGAAATACCTTTTTTTATAAAAAGTTATGCGTTTTGTTGAAAATAACATTTTAGTAAAGGTCGAGGTATTTAGAAGAAATTATATTGTTTTAGGATGGATTAAAGTATTTTATTGTAATTAACAATTTATAATGTTGTGGTGTTTATTTGGAGGTAACATATTAGAAATATATCGTGTTGGCAACCGCTGCACGTGTACGGCAGAATTTGTGTCCTTTTCAGGAACGATTGACTATCAACCACAAAATATTTACATAAAACATTACCCAATGTAAATTAGGGTATTTTATTAAAACTGATATTCTACAAAAACAACTTCGTCTTGGCAACCGCTGCACATGGGCGACAGGATTTATGTCCTTTTCAGGGACGATTGCCAAGTAACCACGGGGTATTTCATATAAAATATTGCCCTTTTTAGATTAGGGTATTTTATTGAATCATAATGGTTATAGGCTAAAAATATAAAAATATTCCCTTTAAGTGAAAGGGTTAACAAGTGAAAAAAACCATAATATAATTATTTAGGTATATGAAATAATTAGTAACACCCATAATCAAAAGATAAAAGGATTTTAATGAAATTAAAATAATTAATGGATAAGAGCACAAGTAAAAATATCATTTTAGTGTGACTAAGGTATTTTATCCAAATTGTCTTATATCATATGCGTATTTTAATTAAATACAGCATATTAATAAAATGAGGGTATTCTATGAAAGTAACATATTTTGAGATCTGATTGACATCATAGGTGTTCCCCCCAAAAATTTAAACATAATAAAAGAGCTAAGCTCTGTTAAATTTGTTGAGGCAACGCCTCACGTGTCCTTTACTAGAGAGCCAGCGTCTTAGGATTAAATTCTATATTGGCGCCGTACGTGAAGCTCATGTGGACGCCAATGTGTAAAGCACAGGAACGCCTATCATAAATAAGAATTAAATTCTTAAGTGGCACCAACGTGCATGACACGTGAGTGCCGGCGCCCAAGTTAAAATCAAATAGAATTTAATTCTACATGGAGATATTTCCCTAAAAATTGGGATATTTTCTGTTAAACAGAGCCGTTGGATCAAAAATCCAATGGTGATGATACATTATCAAATAATAGAATTAAATTCTATTCTGAGAAATATTTTTCCTCAATCTTTACAAACAAAAAAGATTGCTCTCTATAAAACAGAGAGCTCTTGGATTAAAAATCCAATAGTGATTAAAAATCACCGTTTGACAGAATAAAATTCTATATATGGGGAAATATTTCTCCAATCTTACTAAAAACAAGAAAACATATTCTGTAAAACAGAAACAATTGAATCAAAGATCCAACGGTGGGTAAAATTCCCCAAATCAATTTTGAGACCAATTGACTCAATTGGACCCTCTCAACGGGAGATTTTCTCAAAACTAATTAACAATTTGCCTCTACTATATAAAGAACCCGAGACTTCAAGTCTCATATAGAGGGAACCCCCTATAAGCTTCTGAAAAAATACAGAAAGTTTCCAAAACAATAGAGAACTCAATTCTCAAGAAAAGAAGAATACTTTCCTCCTCTAAACCCTAGGAAAAGAAAAATACAGAGATCAAAATATCTCTTTTTATCTATCTAAGAGTTTAACCCCTCTTAAAGAACTTAGTGCTTCCTTTGGATCAGAGATCCACAAGACAACTTTCCCACAAGTTGAGAATTTAATTCTCATCGGGAAGATTTTGTTCTTGAGAATCAAAGATTCAGAAAAGAACTAAGTTAAAAAGAAAGAAAAAGGAAAATAACATATATTCTGGGAATTTAATTCCTCCGAAATTAGGGTTTAACCCTACATAAAGAACTTAGTTCTTATAAAAAGAAAAGAAGAACTTAGTCCTCCAATAAAAAAAACGATTCAAGGTCTTCAAAAATAGAGATCTTGATGATCATTAATGACCAAAATGGCATTAACAGAGATTTAATCTCTAAAAAAGAAAAGAGATAGCGCCTCACGTGTTCCCCATATGGGCGCCCTCCCAGCAGCGTCCAGCGTCTCACGTGAAAAACACGCGGACGCCCAAAGCAGAGAGCCAGCGCCTCACGTGAAATACACGTGGGCGCTGAATCAAAGTGCTTAGCACTTCATATATAGTCAAAACAGCTGAGTGCTTAGCACTGATTGGACAGTGCCCAGCTCCTCACGTGGGTGCCATATAAAAAGTGCTTAGCACTTCATACATAGCCAAAACGTCTAAGTGCTTAGCACTGATTGGGCAGTGCCCAGCGCCGCACGTGCTCTTCACATGGACGCCACACAAAAAAGTGTTTAACACTATATATATATAACTAAGTGCTTGGCACTGATTGAGCATCGCCCATAACTGAAAGCTTCACATGATACCCATGTGAGTGCCAGAGCTTCAAATAAGTGCTTAGCACTTTTGCATAAAAAATGGGGCTAAACAAACAGAGCCCAAATAAGTGCTTAGCACTTTCGAACACAAAAAAGGACTGAGCAGACTAAGCCCAAATTGGTTTAGTCTCTCTAAAAAGGTTTTCTTACAACTGAGCCTGAATGCTCTGTTGTTGGATCTGAAATAAAAATGATCCTCGAAATTTTGTTAAGTTGATCTTGGTCTCAAATTAGACTAACGTATCCTTAGTTAATCTTAATCTCAAACTAGATTAACGGTCCTTAAATAAAACAAACCTAAATCTAAAATATACGGATTTAGACTAATCCGCGCCCTACGGACGACGACATAAACTAGTCTTCGTATACAACCCACGGACAACCAAAAATAAACAAAAATACACACGACACGAAGTGAACTGCTGGAGCAGGAGAAAGTGGTTATCGTAATGCGGTAACGCAATTAACTGCAGGGGCTTGCGCCTGCAGGGAAGAGCATCCCCACAATTAAAAACCCCTTACAAATGATGGGGAATCTGATAAAGTCTGCTACAGCGGTCGCATCTGTCCAAACCACCGATATATTGTGCAATAAATCAACTTGGTATCTTCGGAGAGGTGGATGGATAAGTCTAAATAGCATCTGCCCCCAAATTCAGGCAAGACGATCTATCCTAGTTCATCTCTGTTTTCGGCGGTGAACAGATTCTGGCAAGCCCGGTGGGACTTTTTTCTCTATCCACTCCACATTTCGTGTGTCGTGTTTCGCGAATAAAATCACAGTTCGCTATGCTTGCCCTTGGATTCGAGGTACTAAAACTTGATGTCTTGCTCCTATGCAGAAAATCAATGGCTCTCAACTGCACTGCATGCTACAGCAACTCTCGCTCCACCCTAACTGGATGAGTGACCTATGGGCCTAACGCGGCCTCTATTTTCTCAGTGCCAGTGGAGCAAGTTACGAAAGCCACTATTGGATTGTTCTTGGGGACCATGCTCCCACCTGTGAGTTTCGGTGCCTCGGTGCCGTAAGAAGAAGCTCCCAAAAGGTCGGTCTTCGATCGACTGGCAACCACAACGGTCCCTCTCAACGGGTCGTCCAAATCTGGCGTATCAGTCTTCAACAGGCTGAGCGAGAACGGACCCGTAAAGAATCTCGTGATACCTGAAGGGGCTAGCCCAAAACGTCTAGCTCTCCCAACTCCTGCTACGGGCAAAGTCGTCAAAAGTGCTTCCCCCATCAGACGGTCGGTTTTCAAAAGGCTGGCCGCTTCTCCCCAAAATTTAATAAGGATGTTGGTCTTCAACAGGCTGACGCCAATTGCAGCTCCTTAGCAAAACCAAGGGCGTAAGGAAGCCGCTTCCAAAACTGAGGCGGCCCCTTTAACAAGGCATGCTCGACGTCGCCACTGGCGCTGAGTGGGAGAAGCTGGGGGAAACTCTCCCTCTGGACTCACCCTACCAGCTCCAATGGTAGAAGTTGAGTCTGCTGTTCCAACCGGGAACGGCTTTGATCCGCTTAAGAGGGTGCGCAAAAACTCTCCAACAGCGGTGCTAAAGAAATCACCCCCGCCGGTAGAAGTTACAGTGCAGGCAAAGCCGGGGCAGCCTCATCAGCGGCTCTCCTCGCAAATTCATAGGGTCTGGCAAAAAGTTTAGGACTCTGTGATTGACCAGAATTACTCTCGTCGATCTGAGAAATCTAAAGGCCGACAAGAAAAAGATCACTCCTCCGCCATACAACGGAGGACTTCTCCTAAGCAGGTGCCTGTCATAACGGCTCTTTCAACTCCAATCTCCCATAAAAGAACGAGATTGGAAAAAAAACTCTACCGCCTGCAGCAAATTCTAAAGGCGATGGATCCAAACGCCCCAAGGCCGGGGGAATAACAATACATACGGTCTATATGGCTTTGGGAAAAGAAGAAAGCCGTGCTTCGGTGAGTCACCGACCGCAAACTTGGTCGCTGACCAAGGCTCAGGAGCAACGACAGAAGCTCCAGGAAATGCTGACCAAAATGGTAGTATATACCGGACAGAAAGAAAGTCCAGACAAAGAAACTGAACAGTGCCAAGAGCAGGAAACCGATAAAGAGTTCCTGCGAAAGGTACTCGAGAGAAAGGACAAGGAAGACGCTGAGCAAGCTGCTAACATAAAGCAGATGGCTTTCTTGTTTCAAGAAATGCTTAGAATGATGATCCAGCCAGAAACCCCAGCCGAAGATCCGCCGATAACCGTCAAGGATGACAGGAGCGAAACATCAAACCCTCTTTCGGCCTTATCAGCAGCCAAGGAGGAAACGATTTCCAAGGCCGCCCTTGATGATTATATTGCTCGACAAATAAGAGCTCATCAAGCTAATGAAGCTGCTGGCCAAATCGTTAGAACTGGGTGACCGTATCCAAGCTGGTATGATCAAATCAAGTATCTGCCGGGGTATACGATCCCCAAGTTCCATGTGTACAAAAGAACAGGAAACCCTCACCAGCACGTCGCGCAGTTCAGAGCTCTATGGGGAAACACGGGAGGCGACGACAAACTGTTGCTTCGCCAGTTCGTTGGCAGCCTGTCAGAAACAGCCTTCGAATGGTACCCGGAGCTCCTAAATGACTCCATGAAAACATTTGCAGAGATGGAACTTCTGTTCACACAGCGTTTCGCCAGCGCGAGCGAGCGCACTCTAATTACGGCATTAATCAATGCCATGATAAAGCCGGGAGAAACCTGGGTCCAATACGTGATCCGGTGGCGGAACCTGTGGTCTAAGTGTGAACAGTGCATTGAAGAGTCTCCTACTGTAGGCATGTTCATCGGGACCATTGATTCTCAAACGACTATGTCCCAGTTCATGATATTCTTCAAACCAACCACCTTTTAGGCTCTGATAGATAAACTGGCCCAAATGGACCAGATGGGCCACGGGCCTTCCTCCTCAAATAAGAACCCTCGAAATGCCAAGGGTAAAAGGAAAGCGACCTTCATTGCCAATACACAACAACAACCGAGCGACCCAAAACCGGCTGCTAGCCAAAACAACGCGCGTCCACGCCCATCCTTGGAAGAAAGACTAGGACGTGCTTATTCGTTTCCCCACGACAAGACGAGGAGACTATTTGAATTGGCAATACGTAATAAACCCATCACATTGCCAAACCCGCGGCGTCCACTGCAACCCAGCAACGTCAACAACTCTAATTACTGCTCCTATCACAGAATGATGAGCCACCCAATTGAAGATTGCTATGTCTTCAAGAACTAGGTCGAAGACCAGTATCAACAGGGAAAATTCGTGCTGTCTGATAACTGGAGGGTAAACCCACCCCAGAAGCACACTCCCAAAAAGGTGGACGCACAGAGGGCATCATGCTCACTCGTGGAAGAAACTCCATGAGAAGTTGTTCTTTCAGAAAAAACCAAAAGAATGCTGAAGGATCTACAAGTATGTCCGGTAGTCAGGTGGAAAAGCCCACTTGAACACGAAATCATCGAAGGGATGCTGAAACCATGTCCCGCACCGAAAATTGTTGACGAGGGGAAAAAACCCCAAGTCAAGCTTGTTCCCTTATAAAAAAAAAGGGAAAAGAAAGAAGAAAAAAGCGATAAAAAAAATTCCCCTAATGGAGCATCACGTGCCCACACGTGATGCGCCTATGAATAAAGATTGTAAGCATTGTGCTTAACAATTAAGGTTGAAATTGAGCCTCACGTGCAAGCACGTGAGCATCTATATACAAAGTATATAGGCGCCTTTTTAAAACAAATAATATGCCAGAGAAGCTCACGTGTCAGCACATGATGCCTTTTTTGGGCTGTTGCACATAAGCAAATGAGTTTAACTCAGTAGGGGTCACGTGCTGCACGTGAGTGGTCCTAAACGCCTTCTGAGTTGATAGAATTAAATTCTACATAAAGGGATCAAAACCATATTTGGAAAATATTTTCTTAAATCTTCCTAAACAAGAAAAATTACTCTCTGTAAAACAGAGCACCGTGGGATTAAAAAATCCAATGGTGATTAAAAAATCACCTATTTACAGAAAAAATTCTGTATGGGGAAATATTTCCCTAATCTTGTTAAAAACAAGAAAGATATCTTCTGTAAAACAGAAGTCTTTGGATCGAAGATCCAACGGTGGATAAAATCCCCAAATCAATTAAGATCTCTCAATGAGAGATTATTTTAACTAAATCAACAAACTTGCTTCTACCATATAAAGGATCCAAGACTTCAAGTCTTATACAGAAGAGACCCCCATAAGATTTGAGAAACAAAAAAAAGAAGAAGATCTCTCTTTTAGAAAAAGAAACCCTAGGTAAGAAGAAAGACATAGAGATTATTTTATCTCTTCTTCGCCATTCCAAGAGTTTAACTCTTCTAAAAAGAACTTAGTTTTTCCTCTGGTTGAGGTCTGCAGAAACAGATCTCCCCACAAGTTGAGAATTTAATTCTTATCTGGGAGATTCTGTCATGCAGATTCAAAACTTAGGGGAAAGAACTAAGTTCAAAAAATTTAATTCTTACAAAAAGATATAGGAATTTAATTCCTCTAATAAAACTAGGGTTTAACCCTATAAAAGAATTTAATTCTTATCAAAATAAGGGACATGAAATTCTCAAAACTCATATCAAGATCTCCCTGTATATTAGCGTTCAACGCTATAATGACAGATCACGTGTTCCCACGTGATCACCCCTGATGAACAAAGGAACGACTGAGATCGAGTCACGTGATCTCACGTGACCCCCTAATAGTGCTTAGCACTTATGAAAGAAAAAAAGGGAATAAATCAAAGACAGTTCCCATTTTTGGGGCACCTCACGCGATCCCACGTGACCCCCAATAGTGTTTAGCACTTATAAAAGAACAAGAGAATAAACCCAAAGAAGCAGTGTCTAATTCTCAGGTGCCTCATATGCCACACGTGAGCGCTCCAAATTTCAGTGTTTAACACTGCTTTAGAGCCTCATGTGGGAGCACGTGAGCGCCAAGCAGATATTAGTGTTTAACACCATAAGAGGCCAACCTTAGCCAAAATTAGCCAAGTCTCCCAATGCCAAAACCCTTTTGATCACTAATCAACCGAGCCCTCCCATGCTCAGGTATCCCTAAATCGATCTTAGTTCCAAAGATGATTAATGATCTCCTAACAGTTGGTATTTAAAATGATGTTCATTCCATTATGATCTCTCCCTGTAATCTGGAATTCGGTTCAAGGGTACATCTCTCCATACCTCCGATACATGTCGTTGTTATTCTTCATCGTCTTCAGAGAGGTGGAGGGTCCCGACAACCAACAGCTCTTTGGTGTACTCCTAAACCCATGAGCACATCTGTGGACCGCAATGTCCTTAAACTAGCTGTGGACCGCAACATCCTTGAACTAAACCCTCACCCCAAAAATGGTGATCTACGGACCGTAACGTCCCTAAACTAAAACGATAGAGCCCAAATGCTCTTTTGTTGGATTAAAAACGATCATAAACCCCCGTTAAGTAGATCATAGTCCAAGATCGGACTAACATATCCTTAACAAACATTTAAGTTGATCATAATCTCAAACGAGATTAACGATCTTTAAATCAACCAAACCCAAATTTAAGAATATACGGATTTGGACTAATCCACGTCCTACGGGCGACAACATAAATTAGTCTCCGTATACAATCCACGGGCAACCAAAAATAAAACAAACACACACGACACAAAATGACCCTGCGGAGCAGGAGAAAGTGGTTATCGCGATGCAGTAACGTAATTAACTGCAGGGGCTTGCGCCTGCAGGGAAGAGCGTCCCCATAATCAAAAACCCCTCACAACGAGGGGGAATCTGACGAAGTCTGCTACAACGGCCGCATCCGTCCAAACCTCCGATATACGGTGCCATAAATCAACTTGGCATCTTCGGAGAGGTGGACAGATAAACCCAAATAGCATCTGCCCCCAAATTCAGGCAAGACGTTTGTCTTCCCGGTTGTCGGCGGTCAACAGATTCTTGCACGCCCGATGAGACTCTGAAGAGATAGTCTTCTCGGGGAAACCCCAAAGCAGCAGGCCAGAACCATCTACTCCTATTTTGGTCTTCAGCAGCGAATCTGAAGACGAGGTCAACACAGTATTCTCTGTTCGTCCATCAATGCAGACCTTCGCTGAAGCTGATCAGAGTTTGCAAATCACCATGGTTCCGCAGCAGCATTACAGAGAAATTTATACGCTCGATACATATGGCGTGCAAGAGCTGCAGACCTTCTATGTTCCTCCTAGGCGGAGAGATGAAAAGGCAATCCTCTTCTATCAATCCACGGAGACAAAAGTGGAGAAAGAAGTCTGGCATGGTGCCGATTTTGCACTCGATAGGCTCCAACCAATCCGTCTGGCCAGATATTACGCAGAGGGATTGAAAAGGCTACTAAAATTCCACGGTATGCCCTTCAAACAAACTGCTCGACAAACCCAGTTCTACAATAAGATTTGGGACGTTCCCGGGACTCAGAGAAAGATGCCCAATGGGAGGATGGGGACGACTGGGCTTGGATACGTTCGGTCCAAGAAACAGGAGCGATTCCATAGTTTCCATGTCATAAATAACCCCGGTGGAGAAGCGAATGCATTTCCAGATAGCGCTGATATCGAACCAGATGGAGATCCCGCCATGAGAATACTAAGCCCGTTGTTCAAAGAACAAATTGACAAGCTAATAAGGGAAGCGGGTCAAAAGGTTCGGGAGGACCACAGCCGTGAAATGGCCATTTACGAGAAAGCCAGGACGCAACGTCTCATTCAGCAGTCTACGAAAAGAGAAGACGACGATGCCCTTCATCCTCACCCCGCCGTGCGCTCTTGCGGCAAGAAAAAGACCCGACGTAGAAGCAACATTGAGGTGAGGGACGGGAATGATGTTTAAAAACAGCGAAGCAAGTCCAAGAAGCCACGCTATCGAGAAAAAGTCAGCTGGAACCCGTCTTTTATGAAGAAAATGGGTCGGGAGTACTCCTTCCTTCAAGACAAGACAAGGAAAATATTCAACCTTGTCATGAAGCATCAAATGATGATGCTCCCGGAATCTCGGCACCCTGATCAAATAAACGAGATCCATCATCCGGCTTATTGTGCCTACCACTGAGCAATAGGACATTCTCTTGAAGATTGCTTCATCTTTAAAGACTGGGTCGAAGACCAGTATCGGCAAGGCAAGTTCGCTCTATCCGACAGTTAGAGGGTAGCCCCGCCATGAAAGCATGAGCCAAGAGCAGCCTACACTGCGAAAGAAAGTCCAGATCAGTATCGAGCTTGGAAAAGAGCTCGCACCTGCCACATGATAACATTCTCAAAGGAGGGAGAGCATGAGAATGTGGACGACCCCTCCCAGTGCTTCGTAAATGAAGATGAGGACGAGGTGATCTCAGAATTTCCATCGGCGCCAAAAGAGCTGGAAGATGGGATACACACCACAGCAGACAATCTGAAGAAAATCGATTTGGGGACGATAAACGATCCGAGGCCAACGTTCGCCAGTCAGCCGCTGTCTGAAAAGCAGGTGGCCACGCTAAAAGACGTGCTTATGCAGTATAAAGACTGCTTCGTGTTGAACTATTCCGAGATACTGGGACTAGATCTAGAAATAGCAGTGCATAAACTGGCTATATCGCTGGATATTAAGCCAGTCAAGCAAGCACCAAGAAGAATGTGGCTCGAACTCGAGATGAGCATCAATGCCGAAGTCAAGAAGCTAATCGACTCCGGCTTCGTCTAAGAAGTTCAATATCCTGACTGGATCGCCAACATTGTCCTAGTGATGAAGAAAAACGGGACGGTGTGCATCTACTTGGACTTTCGGAATCTCAACAAAACTTGTCCGAAGGATGACTTCCCAGTGCCTGTTACCGAGCTGATGATCGATAACACGTCCACTCATGAGATCTTCTCCTTCATGGTCGGATCTTCAGGGTAAAATCAAATAAAGATGCATCCCGAAGACCAAAAGCACACCGCCTTCCGGACTCCGCTAGGTATATTCTGCTATAAGGTGATGCCCTTCGGCTTGAAGAATGTTGGCGCTACCTACCAGAGGGCCATGACGAAGATTTTTGATGACCACATAGACGAGATTGTCGAATGTTATATCGACGACCTCGTGGTGAAAAGCAAATCGTACGAGGAGCACTAGGAGCATTTGAAAATAGTGTTCCAGCGCCTTCGAAAATATAATCTGAAGATGAACCCCTGAAATGCGCGTTTGGAGTCTCCTCAGGCAAATTCCTAGGATTCATCATACGACAACGAGGCATCGAAGTAGACCCATCAAAGATCAAGGCGATTATGGAAATGCCCTCGCCAAGAACTCTCAAACAACTGCGGTCTCTCCAAGGGAAGCTCGCATATATCCGACGGTTCATAGCCAACCTTTCCGAAAAATATCGTCCCTACGGTCATCTAATGAAGAAGGGGACCCCATTCATTTGGGATCATAAATGCCAAAGTGCACTGGACGAAATCAACCAGCAGAATCCCCCGGTACTGACCGCTCCGGTCAAGAGAAAGCCCCTCATCCTGTACACAACAGCTCTTGAAGGTTCTTTAGACGCGCTATGGGCACAGGAGAATGACCAGGGGAAGGAGAGAGTTCTTTATTATTTGAGTCGAGTTCTCCTGGGGGAAGAAAACAACTACCGCCCCATCGAAAAATATTGCCTTGCACTGATCTTCGCGATAACGAAGCTTCGACATTATGCCCTGGCACATGATGTCCATCTCATATCAAAAGTGGATTCTCTCAAGTATTTGATGTCAAGAGCCATATTAACAGGAAGGCTTGCCAAATGGGCCCTCCTCTTGATGGAGTTCTCGATAATATATCGACCCCTCAAGGCAGCGAAAGGCCAGGCCATCGCCGACTTTCTCGCTGAGCATCCGATACCAGCTGATTCTCCCTTAAATCATGAACTGCCAGACGAACACGCGTTTGACACAATCGACAAATAAGGGAATAATGCCAGATGGGAACTATACTTCAACGGAGCATCTTCCATGAAGAAGCGAAAGCACAACACCCCCATAATCAAAGCCGGGATAGGTCTTATTTTTGTAACGCCGCTGTTCACCGCCGAAAGACGCGACCGGGACGTTAAGACGTCTCGCCTGAATTTTGGGGGCAGAAGCTATTTGGTTTTATCCGTCTACCTCTCCGAAGATGCCAAGTTGATTTATGACACCGTGTATCGAAGGTTTAGACGGATGCGGCTGTTGTAGAAGACTTCGTCAGATTCCCCCTCATTGTGAGGGGTTTTTGATTGTGGGGACACTCTCCCTGCAGGCGCAAGCCCCTGCAGTTAATTACGTTACCGCGTAGTGATAACCACTTTCTCCTTTTCCAGATGTTCACTTCGTGCCGTGTGTGTTTATTTTCTTTTTGGTTGCCCATGGATTGTATACGGAGACTAATTTATGTTGTCGCCCGTAGGGTGGGGATTAGTCTAAATCCATATTTTCTTAGATTTGGTTTTGGTTTGATTTAAGGATCGTTAATCTCCTTTGAGATTAAGATCAACTTAAATGTTAATTAAGGATACGTTAGTCCAATTTTAGACTGAGATCTACTTAACAAGGTTTGAGGATCATTTAGATCCGATGACAGAGTATTTGGGCTCTATCGTTTTAGTTTAAGGACATTATGGTCCATTGAGTTTAAGGACATCATAGTCCATGTTTAAGGACATCATAGTCCATAGAATTTAGTTTAGGGACATTATGGTCTATTGGGTTTAAGGACATCATAGTTCATAGAGTTTAGTTTAGGAACATTGCGGTCCATTGGGTTTAAGGACATCATAGTCCATGTTTAAAGACATCATAGTCCATAGAATTTAGTTTAGGGATATTGCGGTCCATTGGGTTTAAGGACATCATAATCCATGTTTAAGGATGTTAGATATAGTGCCCTCAAAGTCAATTATTGGATCGCAGGTACGTGATTGCAATGATTGAGAAGGACCTATACCGGTAGGACAGTCTTACTCGAGATGATAGTATGCTATCTGGTTTGCCTTTATCAGTCGTGTATAGGTTCAGGTGACTGATCACGATTACACGTTGATAGAGCCCTTAGGATCTTGCTTGACTACCAACAGTATGATGGCGATCATATACGTGAGAGTTGGGTAGTCTATAAGCACATCTTTAATAGTGGTCCCTAGTCGTGGGAGTACCGAGACAGGGCATCGATACTCCGGAGTAGACTAGTTTATACAGTCGAGACCCCGACGAGGGGCGGTGGCCAGTCTCACAAGCCACTGGTGTCAGTTGGATCACCTAAGATGTATACAGGTGCTCATTGGGTTATGAGTACACTGGACAGGACTCGCCGGGAACCTGCTAGTTGGTATTATACCTATCGTCAGATAGCAGTTCCCTGGTGACATGTGTACAGGTTAGTTCATCGACCTGAGGTCGTCATTTGTCTCGTGTGTGTTCCCACTGTGCTTTGATTTCTACCCTACCACGGCTCAAAGGAGTCGTGCAAACATGTATTTTTTGGGTACAGTCCCGAGCCACATGGAGGCAAGTGAGCGGATCGGCAGGGGATTCGTCTCTCCCGGTATTGGGGGTGGAGATCGCACTATGTCTAGGAAAGCCATTACACCAAGTCCTTGGCCAAGGCAGGTGAGAATTACTGGTAGGTACTCCGGTAGTTTCTCAGGGTGTTCAGGGCTTGTCTCCGACACGACTTATACCGCTATTGGGGGTCTGACGTTACTAGCCCCCTAGGCCGGATATGCGATACTCATAGACGAACGGACCAGACTGTATGTATATTGTCACTGTTAGGCTCAGTAGGGTTCCAGGATGAGTTCGCTCATCGGCTTCCCTTGAGGTCAGTACAAGGGCAGCCGTTACGCACTGCTAGTGCCGCTGACGTGCTTGTGGTTAAACCCACTGCCAGGGTACTGACGAGTCATTAGAGTCCCCCACAGATAGTTTTCCTAGTTCGGGCGAAACGTTGTAGAGGCCGTATGGTTTTATGGCAGGGTTCGGAAAATGCATGTGCGTTTATGCACGTGTCATATTTCGGGGAGATAATACTGGTGGGCTTTGGTTTAAACCGGATCCATGTATTATACTTTGTAGATATAATATCTTTGTCTCAGATGCATTTGTATTCGGTCGTAATACAAATGCGGGTGTGTTTATACAGTTACGGGGTTATCCTGAAATTCGTTTCGGGATCGCTTTTGGAAGTTGCCAGTTTTCTATCACCCGTATTAAACATTCGGTTTAATACGGATTTATCTTTTCTTCTTTTGGGTGAGTCATGAGGTGAGTCATGAGTGAGAAGGTTCTAGTTTTGGTGACTAGGTTAGTGAGTCACCATATTGCATTAAATGAATGATGAGGTGTTTAGTGACTCATTCTTTCCATTAATGTTTTGATAAGCTTTGCTTATGGTTACCCTCCCTTGCTCCTACCCTCACCCCCTCCTCATATATGGCCGGCCCCTCCCATCCTCACTCACTCACTTGGTTGAAAAGGATTATGATTTTGTGAAAAAGATTATGATAGATTTGTTCATGGAAATTTCATATAGCTCATTTTCTCATTACCCGATTAAAAAGGCAACTTCATTAACCGTTCATCCATGGCTTTGGATGAAGCGAGACAAAGTGTTCTACTCATTCTCTACATCAATCATGGTCATCTCTTTTAGCAAACTTGATGATCGAGTTGCCTCGGTATAGAGGCGGGAGCCCGTTTAAAGATCCGTAGATGTGGTGCCACCTCGACGAGGAGCCAGGAGATCGGAGCAGCCGCAACGGGGCGTGGGATGATGGTTAAAGAACAAAGGACTTGGATCGTTCGGTATAACCTTTCTACCCTCTTTGTAGTTTGTTAGTTTAGCATTAATGGCAGATCCGGGTTATAGTATGCGATAGCGCCAGTTATAAAAGTTTTTGTTCCGCATTTGGCGTCTGAAAGAAGGCCGGGGCGCTACCGTAGACTTACAAAGGACATCATAGTCCATAGAATTTGGTTTAGGGGCATTGCGGTCCATTGGGTTTAAGGACATCATGGTCCATAGAATTTAGTTTAGGGACATTATGGTCCATTGGGTTTAAGGACATCATAGTCCATGTTTAAGGACATCATAGTCCATAGAATTTAGTTTAGGGACATTGCAGTCCATTGGGTTTAAGGACATCATAGTCCATAGAGTTTAGTTTAGGGACCATGCGGTCCATTGGGTTTAAGGATATCATAGTCCATGTTTAAGGACATCATAGTCCGTACAGTTTAAGGACATCATAGTCCATGAGTTTAAGGACATCATAGTCCATGTTTAAAGACATCATAGTCTATATTTAAAGACATCATATCTGTAGGGTTTTGGTTTAACAGTTTGGGGATGCGCCAAAAGTTATTGGTTATTGGGACCCTCCATCTCTCTGAAGAGGTTGAAGAATTACAATGACATGTATCATAGGTATGAAGAGATGTACCCTTGAACCAGTGAATGTTCATCAAAGATTTGATGATCTTGTTTGGGACTAAGTCCAATTTGAAAGCATATGGGTTGGGTTAATTTGGGATTTGACCAACCTTGGGCTCAGCCCACTTGATTATTTATTTGGGCTTGGTCCCCTTTCTGCATCAGCAATGCTGAGCATTGAAATGGGTTCTGACACCCTTTATTCTTTTTGTTTTATTTGTATCTTTTATATAGAGTGTTAAACACTTGATAGCGCTCACGTGAGGAACACATGGAGCGCTTGGCGCTGAGCGCCAGGCAATGAGTACTAAGTACTTTTTATTAAGTAGCGCCCACATGAGGAGCACGTGGAGCGCTCGACGCTGAGCGCCAGGCAATGAGTACTAAGTACTTTTTATTAAGTAGTGCCCACGTGAGGAGCACATGGAGCGCTCGACGCTGAGCGCCAAACTTTGAGTGCTAAGCACTCCTTATTAAATAGCGCCCACCTGAGGGGCACATGGAGCGCTCGGCGCCAAGCACTGTTTTTTTGTTCTGATCAGTTCGGTGCTCTGAGAATTAAATTCTCGTTTATGAGAGACTTTGTCTCATGGATCTAAGAACCAAGTTCTTCTTTTATGAGGAGATACTATGATCTCTTTTGTTTTTCTTTACCTTGAAGAGAGGTAGTTCTCGCCTTGAATTCTGAAGTTTATGGGGGAGTTCTTCTATACAAGACTTGAAGTCTTGGGTCCTTTATATAGGGGATGCAAGTTTGTTGATTCAGTTAAGGAAATCTCTCATTGAGGGATCCCTGATTGATTTGGGGATTTTATCCACTGTTGGATCTCTGATCCTAAGCCTTCTGTTTTACAGAAAAATTTTCTCTTGTTTTTAATAAGATTGGGAAAATATTTTTCTATACAGAGCTTATTCTGTATCTTGGTGATTTTTTAATCACCATTGGATCTTTGATCCAACGGTGCTCTGTTTTACAGAGAGCAATCTTTCTTGTTTAGAAAGATTCGAGGAATATTTCCTCAGCAGAATTTGATTCTGTAATTTGATGATTTATCATATTCGTTGGATCTTTGATCCAATGGTGGAGAACTTTTAGTTCTGGTGCTGGCGCTCTCGTGCTTTGCACGTGAGGTGCTACAGCCTTAGAGATTTTTAACTCTTGGCGTTGGCGCTCTTGGCGCTGGCGCTCTCGTGCTTTGCACGTGAGGCGTTGCCTCAGAGTGTTTTACTCTTGGCGCTGGCGCTGTTGGCGCTTTCGTGCTTTGCACGTGAGGCGCTGCCTCAGAGTGTTTAACTCTTGGCACCGGCGCTCTTGGCGCTCTTGTGCTTTACACGTGAGGCGCTGCCTCAAAGTGTTTAACTCTTGGCACTGGCGCTCTTGGCGCTGGCGCTCTCGTGCTTTGCACGTGAGGCATTACCTCAGAGTGTTTAACTCTTTGCCCTGGCGCTCTCGTGCTTTGCATGTGAGGCGCTGTCTCAGTTCAAATTTTGAACATAGCCTTGTTCTCTTATTGGGGGAAACAAATTCCCCCCACCATTGCGCTCACGTGGCTCACACGTGAGTGCAGCGGTGGCATCCTTTCCACCATTGGATCAAATTGGAAGTTGGATCGACTTCCAGCGCCTATAAATAGGGCCTTTGGCCCTTGAGATAACTTCCGTTCATCTTCATCCCTTCTTGTTTTCGAGAATTTAATTCTCCCTTCAGAGCTTAGATCTCTGCCCAAGGAAAATTCCTTTTGAGTTAGAACTTTGTTCAAAAATTTGGTAAGAATCATGTTCGACCCCATTAAACAGAGCTTTGCTCTTACTAGATCATAGATCTAAAAATGGATTTTTAGGGTTACGCAACCCATTAGTTAGAACATTATTCAACTTTATGAAGATTTCTTAGAGTTCGTTTTGTAGATCTTAAAAATCTTGGAGTGTTGGGGTCGAAAATTGCACCCCGGTTGACCAAGTCAAATTCAAGGTCAACCCCAACCCAAGTGGGCACAAGCCCAGATCAAGTGGGCCCATGCCCAAGTCGAGTCCGAACATGAAGCGGCCGGCCCCCCTCCATGCCAAAATAAAAATCATGTAATAAATAATTTGATGTAATTTTTTATGCATGAATGTAAGCAAAATGGGCATAAAGCCAAATTTTTGTAAAGCCCATGGCTTATGTGCAAAAGAAATGAGCACATGAGGCATGTGATGGGAAAAATACCATTTTGTAAAGCCCAAGGGATTATATGTAAATGTGTAAGCCTATATAAGGCAACATGATGATGAATAAAAGGGACATTTTTCATTTCTCTAAAACTCTAAGGTTTGTGCCTCCTTCTTCTCCTTCCTCAAGGTTCTAAACCTTCTCCTTTCCTTTGAATTAAATCAAGAGTTTTACTCTTCCTTTTCAAAAATTAAATAGTTTTTCACCACAAAACCCACAAAGGGGAGCTCAGATCTTCCATTAGATCTCAAAAAGGGGAGACTTTTAAGTCTCACCCCCTTTCTCCAAGATCCATCCGATCAAGAGGAGGAAGAAAGAGACCTGTCTCCAAAAATCCAAATTTGGACAAAATCCCAGTCAAGAGAAGATCCAAGACTCAAGAGAGAAGAACCTCTGAAGATTTTTAGGGAGTTCAACTCCAAGACCCAAATGCTCAAAGAATTTAACCCCTAATCCAGATCCTTAGGAGTTTGACTCCAAATCTAAATCTTTTGGAGTTTAACTCCACTCAAAATCCTCTTTAGGAGTTTAACTCTCATTTCTGGGGAAAATCCTTTCGCTAGCGCCCAAAGCGCTAGCGCCCGAGCGCCCATGTGCCGGGTACGTGAGGCGCTAGCGCCCAAAGCGCTAGCGCCCGAACGCCCCACGTGCCGAGCACGTGAGGCGCTAGCGCCCCAGCGCCTACGTGCTACGCGCTGGTACCCACGCGTCCTTTGGACGCCATTTTTCTCCCATTTTACACACACTCCACACTAAAAATACCTCCCTCTTTAGAAAAAATTTCTAACGGGGTGTTGTCCCGCACCCCGCATGGGTACTGCTAGCCCTCTTGACCCCCAGCCAGTTATCCGGGTAGCGGGACCCCCGTAAAAACTCTGCGGGTCCCCCGATATATTCAAAACCCCTTCAAAACACTCACACTACATATTGAGTTCGCATGAATAGTTGACCCGTCAATCGGAGGTTCTCTCGCTCCAAAGGCGAGGGGTAATTAACGGCAGCTTAGTCTGCGGCTGCCGGAGATTCGGATCCCCACAATCAATAAACCCACGCCTACTCTAGGCAGGGGGAATCTGTAATGCGCCTGACAAGCGCGCGCGTATTCCCATCTCAATGGGGTGACGAAAAACACCCTACAGATTCTGACACGCCCGGTGGGACCGATCTCTCCTCTCATATTTCGGGTTAAACGTTCATGCGAACTCAATCAATATACATATCGATTGCCCTTACTGAAATCATGTTTCTATTTGCAGGCTAACAATCTCCAATTGCAATCTTCGGACGCAGCAAAAATGTCTCCAAGGACAAGCTCAGCTCTCGGCACAGCTCCCATCTCCTACACGATGAAGATAGACTCCAGGATGGTCCTCCCGGCCAGTCTCGGGCGACAATGGGAGGAGCCGCCGCTACCATTTGGCTCTATTATGTTCGTGTCAGCTAACGCCGTCCCAGCTTCTCAAGCTCTGGTAAGAGACAAACCGGTTTCAAAAGGGAAAAAGGCCGAGTGTCATGGTCGCGAGGGCACCTCAGCCCAAGCACAAGTCCGTTTCCGGACGACTCTCCATTGCTCCAGCTGGTGGCAAGGCCATCAACGTCAACGAAGCAACGGGGCATCTTGGGCAAGCTCCAACGGTACCCTCGACAACTGCTCGATCGGGTATCTTCTTTAAGCTTCCTGTCAATCGACTCACGGTGGCTTCCCAGAAAACGGATGCCCGCCAAGCCCTCAAAATCGAGAAGCTAAGGCAGAAAAGGCTCAGATACAGAGCCAACAAAAGGGCTAGGGCTCATGCTAGGCTGAGCTTCATGAGACTCCAAGAATAGGGTTACCCTGCCAAAGATAAAGAGATGGCTGGACATGTGGTCCACACCGTCTACATGGTCAGATATGAAGAAATGGACCCTCCTATGCATCACAGCCATGGTGATGATATGGTGGACTCTACCCAACGTCGACTCGGTCTAAATAATGAAGAGCTCGCTCAGGCCGATAAGCCAAAAGAGCCCGGGGTTCCTGCGGAATTGAGATCAGGCAATAAGGATGACCCGGTTGTCATAACTGGAACTACATAACAAGCATTATTCCGATGGCTTCAGAGGCAGCTTCAGGACAGGGGTGAGAAGTTAGCCAAGGTACAGTCTAAGGTCGACGAACTGGCAAATGGCGCGGCAGATCTCGTGACCCAAGTCGCCCGATTGCAATTACAGCAGAATCAAATTTTGGTTCATGAGTGTTCATACCAGAATTTTGCATTATTATATCGCCCATTCTTAATCACATTACATATAAATAGGTGCTTTTGATCCATGTCTGCTAAATAGTTGCAGGTTACAGGTTCTCATATCATTACAGTGAAATTCATGAAAAAAAACGCTACAAATGTGAGACTACGACCAACAATAGATGAATCCGTATGATGCCGCCTACCAGTTCAAGGAACAAATGAATATCATTAGACAGTTCAATGCACAAAGCACAAGGGCAGCACAAGATTCAAGACTTCAACGCGAAGCTCATGGCAAAAGTCCACATCATTCTGCACTGTTGGAAATCTGGAAGAAAATAGTAGAGATTTTGTGGAACCAAGTGAAGAAAACAGAAGGAAAAAGCAACATGAAGCAACCTTGAAAGATTGAACCCATGATCCCACCAAAAACGTCAACTGCTCCCGCTCGGGCACCCGGGAATCCTCTCGCTCTGCTCCCTTTACCAACCATTTTGAATACTTTTCATAAAATAAGAAAAAAAAAAGTAAAGTATTGGCCGCGGAACCGCGACCAAAGATGCCTTTCTGCCGCGGTTCCGGGGCCGTATGATGCACGTGTCGGTGCATGTGTCGGTGGGTGTCAGTGCTTTGACCCGGCTTTCTTAGAGTGGTTTTGTAAATTCATGTATGGATCAGAATGTAACCTAGGGTTTTTTTCTATCTATAAATAGGAAAGTTGAAAGCCAAATGAAGGCATGCCTCTCTTTAGTTTTTACTCTTTTTAATTTTTAGATCTAGATTTTTAATTCCATTGTAATGCGTTGTTGAGAGGATATCGAATAAAGTAAGTTTTTCTTTTTTAATCTTGCATTCTTCTTTGCATATTTTAATTCCTGCAATTTTTATCTGTTCTTTATTTATCTGCAATTTAGTTTGTCTAATACAAAAATGATAAAAATGAATTTTATTGTCACCTTCCTAATGAGTGAGTAATTCCTCACTTGTTAGGGATAGGATAGGGAAGGTTTGAGAGAAGGAAATCTCTCTCGCTCCTTTCTTTGCCCATATAATTTTAAAATACGGACTCTATTTAATTCAAGCACACACCGCTCATTACGGCACCCTATCCTACATGATAGCGGTGATTCCCTAGTTAGACCGGTTGTGGTTGAATTAACCGGAGGTTAGGGCTAAGAGCCAAGAACGTACGGACAAGGACCAAAAGGAAGAAACTAAGTTTCTTCCTAGTCGTGCTAATCTCCGTTGTTGACTATTACCCTAACACCTATATTCTTAAATAGAGCATTGATAGAAGTGAGAAGAATCCATATTTCAAACTAACCTAATCCTATCCCTAGCAAGCCTTTAAATCAATTTATTCTCAATCTTAGATCTTAAATCAAAACCTACCAAAGTTAGGACTTAACTCGTTAGAACTTAAAGAAAAGAACACCATTTCCCTGTGGATTGACTCGTACTCAACCTGCTAGCTACCAAGCGACACTGTCTTGATTGCGGTATTCTTAATTTTAAAACGCACACAAGAAAATCAAACAATCAAATGACGCCGTTGCCGGGAAAACGGTAGTTTATTTCTTTTTGTAATTTCGGGTTAATTGAAAAGAAAAATATAAAATTGAAAAAAAAAATAAAAGACATAAAAAAATCATCTTGTTATTTTTGATTGGTTTTTGTGTGAATTGTGCAGGAAAAGAAGACGGACTGATTCAGATCTGGAGCAAGCCCAGTGAACAAATCAAGAAACAGAGGATCTGAACAGACAGGGGAGAACAAAAACAGCACAGAGAAAAATTTTGGAGATCTAAACCAACTAAACCACCGCGGAACCGCGGCAGATTCAAGCAGTTGACCGCGGAACCGCGGTCAACCTGTGACGTCAGCACCCCAATTTTTCTGTGAGTATTTTTTTTGTCTTCTCTCCTACCCTCTGAACTCCACTGAAAATTTTTCCTGCAGGGTTCTTTGCGCAAAACCTTTCTCCTATCCAATAAATCATTTTATGCAGGATTCTTTGCGCCGTAAATAAAAAGAAAAACTTTTGGCAAGTGTTTTAGATTTTGTGTGTTACTGCTTTGCGTATTTAAAACGGAATCTAAGGGGCTATAACACCAATTAAGATTGGGTGGGGATTTCATTATCCTTCTTAAGACCCCAGAAATCACTAAAAACATATGCATCACCCTTGAGCTAATTAAAAAATATCTAGACTCCACCAATTAAGGACTGTCGCGCTTATTAGGACAGAGGAAGGTTGTGGGCATTCAGTCGTTTATCTACACCTGACTTTGTGGTGCCTGGGCTAGACAAGTGAGAAAGATAACTTTAAAAGGCCCGTCTCACGGTGATTCGAGAGCGGAACCCTCCTTTCTTCACTTGTGCTTACCTGGCCACAATTGGCGGTGAAGAGGCGATTTGAGGGATATCTCACAACTTGTCGCTTTGGACCAGTTAGGAGCAGTCTACTTGACTTAGGAGACCCTAACTCTAAGTTTGATTGTGCATGTTTAAACTGTGATTGTTTGAAAGTGTGTCGTAGTTCCGTACAACTTTTTTGCAAAAAAATCTTTATAAAAAAAACCCACAAAATAAAATTTTTTTACAAAAACTTACCCTTTGTCGCTAGAATCCCATTGCACCACCTTTCATCCTCACATTTTCCCATTGACGTTTTCTTACCCTTACATTTTACGTTTTGACTACACTAAACTCGTTTAGTGTATGTCTGGTTGGACTCGGGACACTACCACCCATTTAGTCCGTGTTTCGTTAGTCGCTACTGACGACGCGTTCGACTCCGAAGTCGAAACTCCCTCCACTCCTTTTTCATCTTTACCTTCATCTTCACATTCATCATCTTCTAAAGAGATGTCAGGATTCATTCTTAACAACCCTTTACCTACCTCGGGACTGATTCCACTTCAACTGGGTTGCGAATAACCCGCAACAACCTCCTGTCGAAGCGCCACAGCGAATCACGCTCCGGGATCGTTTCTATCCCACCCGCTCCGCACTTCCTACCTGTCTTTCACTCCCGCCAGCAAACGGGGATAATTTCGAAATTAAGCCCCACTTCATCAACATGTTGCCTAAATTTCACGGGCTGGAATCTGAAGATGCCTATATCTTCATTAAAAAATTCCAGAATGTTTGTGCAATGATGAAGACCACCCAACTGTCCGATGATGCTATAAGACTACGAGTCATTCCCTTCACTCTATGTGACCTAGCTGAAAAGTGGCTATATAGTACAGCATCGCATTCCATAAACAGTTGGGAAGAATTTGTTAAAGCGTTTCTTAAAAAGTTTTACCCACATCACAAGACCGCGAGAATACGTAATGAAATTAACCAATTTTCCCAGCTTCCTTCCGAACCTTTTTGGAAGTGTTTCGAACGATTCAAAGACCCTGATCACGGGATTGAGAGATGGCAACTTTGCCAAACTTTATACGAAGGACTGAACCCAGCAACTAAGCAGTTGCTGGAAACCATTTGTCAAGGTCACTTCCTTACTAAATCTGACGAGGAAGCTTGGCAATTTCTCGACGATCTTGCTGAACAAACGCTCCAGTGGGAAAACACTAGACAGACCACTTCATCTACTTCCTCAGGTCCATCTAGGGCAGGCGTTCATCAACTCGATATGTCAATTGCAATGAAAGCCGAAATGGCAGCAATTACACGAAAACTAGAAGCGATTGAGAGCAAATTCTCATCGCCTTCTCCTGCCCCTGCTTTACCCCCTTGCACTATATACGCTTGTTGTTCGGATCCATCCATTTTGACCGAAGAGTGTCTTTATAACCCACCTGCTCAAGGACAAGATCGAGTTAATGCTGCCTTTCAGTAAAGACAAAGAAATGATCCATACTCTTCAACTTACAATCCTGGTTGGAGGAACCACCCCAATTTTTCTTGGAATCAAAATCAACAACAATTCCAAGGCAACAACAATTTCCAGAGGCATCTTCCTCAATAACAAGCTCCTCAACAAACTCAATATCAGCAACCTTTCCAACCCCAACCTTACCAAAATCAAACGAACAATTTTGCACCAAACAACTCTTTTCCTCAAAACAATTTTGTTCTACCAAATAACGATAAGGTTTCCTCGTTAGAACGAAGTCTGGAGGCATTTTTAAAACAATTAACTCAATCATCAGCCAACATCCAGTCTTCCATTCAGTCTTTGGTGCAACACACTACATCACACGGGCAAAGTATCAAAACCATTGAAGCCCAGATTGCACAACTGAATGCTGCTTTAAACGAGCGAGAGAAGGGGACGCTTCCATCTCAACCACTGCCAAATCCTGGTCACCCACAAAATGCACATGTTTCTCTTGAACAATAAAACCATAATGTGAGTGCCGTGACTACATTGAGATCTGGAAGGATGTTGCAAAACAATGTTGGCATTGATGATAACACCCCGGCCGCCGCTTCTTCCTCTTCTTCTTCATCTTCATCTTCTTCATCTTCAGAGCCTGTTCTCTATTCTTCACAAGGTTCTACTTCTTCTACTGCTCCGAACGGACCCACATCACACTCCACGAAAACACCAGCACTGGGATTCGTTCCAACTCCACAATCTCCTCCACAAGCATTGGACTCAACCAATTTTCAAAATATTCCATTTCCAAACAGGTTGAGATCCAATAAACAAACTCCACAAATGGAGAAAATTATGGAGTTATTTAAACAGGTTAGCATTAACATTCCCCTCTTGGATGCAATCCAACAAGTCCCTTCTTACGTAAAAATCTTGAAGGACTCATGCACCAAGAAGAGGAAATCACAGGTACCTAAGAAAGTTTTCTTGGCCAGTGCAGTAAGTGATGCTCTTACCCAACCTTTACCTCAAAACAAAAGGACCCTGGCTGTCTTACGATTTCAATAACTATTGGGGATAAGAACATCAACCGCACACTTTTAGATCTTGGTGCCAGTGTTAACCTGCTCCCATATTCGGTAAATGAACAATTAGGTGTAGGAGAGCTGAAACCCACGTATTATACTCTCCAAATGGCCGACCGATCCATCACCCATACTAGGGGTGAGTTAGAGGATGTGTTGATTAAAGTAGTGGGCTTCATATTTCCCGTTGATTTCATTGTTTTGGACACACAGCCTATAGCTAACCCCCGGAGTCAAATTCCGGTGATACTCGGTCGTCCATTCCTTGCAACTTCTAATGCGGTGATCAATTGTCGAAATGGTTCGATAAACCTATCTTTGGAAACATGACAATTGAACTCAACATTTTTAAGTTGGGGAATCAGCCCTCCGAACCTAATGCTAATATACTTGATGCTTGCTCGATCCAAGAGATCATCCAGGAGGACTGTGAGCTCGAGAAATTTCTGTTCGATCACAGCAATTTTGACGCCACTAGTGTGTTCCTCCTTGAATCTGATACTGCTTTCACGCCCGATAATGACTACGGGTGTTTCACTTTCTCGAACGATCTCGACCAATCACCACCCGAGTTTGAATCCTTTGAATTTTCGGATGAGTTAGCTGAACCATCCGACTCGGTTGCTTACACTCATTTTGAACCTCTGTTGGAATCCTTCGAGTTTAAGACAATTTCACCGATTTTACCTTCAATTGTTTCGCCTCCAACACTCGAACTCAAGCTACTACCGTCTCACCTTAAATACACCTACTTAGGTGAGAATGAGATCCTTCCTGTTATCATCTCGGCCTATCTAGCCCTAGAGCAAGAGAAAGCCCTTTTAACGGTCTTGCAAAACAATTGACAAGCTTTTGGCTGGACTATGGCGGACATCAAGGGGATTAGTCCCCTAATTGTTGAACATCATATTCATATGATGGATGATGCCAAGCCAACAAGGGATCCATAGAGAAAACTCAACCCAGTCATGAAGGAGGCTGTTAAAAAGGAGATCGTAAAATGTCTTGATAGTGGTATCATTTACCCTATGTCTGATAGCCAGTGGGTTAGCCCCATTCACGTTGTCCTAAAGAAATCGGGCATAACGGCCATAACTAATGAGGCGAATGAGTTAATACCTACTCGCACCCAAATAGGGTGGCGAGTATGCATCGATTATAGAAAACTCAACGCCGCAACACGGAAAGACCACTTTCCATTACCTTTCATTGACCAAATGCTAGAACGATTGGCTAGACATGAATACTATTGCATTTTGGATGGCTACTCCGGCTATAATCAAATTCCCATCGCCGAAAAAGACCAAGATAAGACCACATTCACCTGTCCTTTCGGTACGTTTGCTTACCGTCGCATGCCCTTTGGGTTATGCAATGCACCCGCTACTTTCCAGCGGTGTATGATGGGTATTTTTTCAGACATGGTGGAAAAATTCTTGGAGATCTTCATGGATGATTTCTCCATTTTCGGCGACTCCTTTGATGAGTGTTTGCGACATCTAGACGCAGTCCTTACCCGGTGTAAGGATAAGAACCTTATTTTAAATTAGGAGAAGTGCCACTTCATGATACGAGAAGGTATTGTCTTAGGACATATCATCTCACAAAATGACATTGAGGTAGATAAAGCGAGGATTGAAGTCATTTCCAATCTCCCTCCTCCCAAATGCGTCCGAGACATTCGAGCCTTTCTTGGCCATGCCGGTTTCTATAGACGGTTCATCAAGGATTTTAGCAAGATTGCTAGACCCTTGACTCTTTTGTTGGCCAAGGACACCACATTTGATTTCGACTCGAGCTGTATGAAGGCGTTCGAGTCATTGAAAAACTCACTTACTTTTGCTCCCATTCTTTCGTCTCCTGACTGGACGCATCCATTTGAAATTATGTGCGATACATCTGATTTTGCCATTGGTGCTGTCCTTGGACAGCACTGTAGGGTGTTTTTCGTCACCCCATTGAGATGGGAATACGCGCGCGCTTGTCAGGTGTACTACAGATTTTCCCTGCCTAGGGTAGGCCGGGGTTTAATGATTATGGGGATCCGAGTCTCCGGCAGCCGCGGACTAAGCTGCCGTTAATTACTCCCCGCCTTTGGGGCGAGGGAACCTCCGATTAACGGGTTAAACTGGTTATGTGAACTCAATGTGCAGTGTACGTGTGTTTTGTTTTGGAGGGGGCTTTAAATATATCGGGAGCTACGCAGAGTTTTTACGGGGGTCCCGCCACCCGGATAGCGGGCTGGGGGTCAAGGGGGCTAGCAGCCCCCTTGCGGGGTGCGGGGCAGCGCCCCGTTAGAAATTTTTTTCTAACAGGGACAGTGTCGTGGAGTATGTGTGTATGTACATATATATACATATGTATAGATATACATGTATATATATAAAAAGGGGAAAAGACATCCAAAGGATGCGTGGGGGCAGCACCTTGGGCGCTGTGCGCCTAGGTGCTGTGCGCTCAGGCGCTAGAGTGCCACGTGTCGGCACGTGAGCGCTCTGCGCTGGGCGCTTGAGTGCAAGCGCGCCACGTGTCGGCATGGGGGCGACGTACGCTCGAGCACAAGCGCGCCACGTGTCGGCACCGGGGCGACTTGCGCTCGAGCACTTGCGCTGGAGCGCAAGTGTGGTACGTGTCGGCACGTGGTCGCTTTCCGCTCGAGCGCTGAGCGCTTGAGCGTAAGCGCGCCACGCGTCGGCGCACGGGCGCTCTGCGCTTGAGCGCCGGCGAGAAAAAGAGGCTTTTAGCCTAAAAAAATTTCTCGGAAGAGAAATCAGAGAGGAGTTGGACTCCTGAGTGTGTGTGTGTGTGTTTTTTGGGTTTAGTGAAAGATGTTCTTCTTCTTCCTCCTCTGTTAGCTGGATCTTGAAGATCAAGAGATATGGGATTTTAAAAATATCTTCTTTTTGAGATCTAATGGAAGATTTGAGTTCCCCTTTATGGGTTTTGTGGTGAAAAACTAATTTGTTTTATAAAAAGAAGAGTAAAACTCTTGATTTAATTCAAGAGAAAAAATAAGGGTTTGGAACCTTGAAGAAGGAGAAAAGATCTCAGATCTGAAAAATTTTGAGAGAGAGAGAAAAGTTGTTAGGATATTTTCATTATCTTTGCCTTTATAGGCTATACACTTTACACATAGCCCCTTGGGCTTCACAAAATGGCATTTTGCCTATCCCATGGCTCATGTGCCATTTCTTTTTGCACATAAGCCATGGGCTTTACAAAAATTTGGCTTTATGACTATTTTTCTTACATTTATCCATAAAATAAAATAAAGAAAGAAAAAAAAATACAACAAAATTATTTATTACAAAATTTTTATCTTGGCATGGTGGGAGGCTGGCCGCTTCATGTTCGGGCTCGACCCGGGCATGGGCCCACTGGATCTGGGCTTGGGCCCATTTGGCTTGGGGTTAGCATTGATTTTGACTTGGTCAACCGGGGTGAAATTTTTACCCCAACAAATTGCCCCCCATCAATAAATGCACACCACATATGTGAGTCGTGTGCATGAAATTGATGGATCTTCTTTTACTTAGAGGCGACCTAATTTGGTTCCCGCTTTTTAGGAAGCTGGCACTGCCCTTTTTACAACATGGACGGTCGTTGCTTGACATGTCTCCGATCAGAGCAGAGCTCTGTTCAAATTCCGAGGCGGGAGATGAAGCAACGCTTCATCTTTCCCCCAATCAGAGCAAAGCTTTGCTTTGAAAATTTAAACTTTAATAAATGAAGCAACGCTTCAGATCCTTTGCGCTGCGCGCAACGCGCCACGTGTCTGGCGCAGATGCATTAGCGCAGCGCCCAAGAAGACGCGCTCAATCAGAGCAAAGCTCTGTTAAAAAAAGCAACGCTTCAGCTGCACAAGCGCTGCGCTGCACGACGCGTGTCAGCGCAGATGCGCTAGCGCAGTTGCGCTGCGCGACACGTGTTGGCGCAGATACGATAGCGCAGATGCGCTACGCTGCGCGCTGCGCGATACGTGTCAGCGCAGATGCGCTAGCACAGTTGCGCTCCGCTGTGCGCTGCGTGACATGTGTCACGCGCTGGGGTATTTGCGCCAAACAGAATAAAGATTTTAAAGAAATCTTTCTGTTCTTGTTAAAACAAGAAGATTTTCTTCTGTAAAACAGAAGCCCTTGGATTAAAGATCCAACGGTGGGGGAAATTTCCCAAATCATTCAGAGAAAGATCTCTTTAACAAATTTAACTAATTGATGGGCACTATAAAAAGGACCCTAAGCCTCAATTCAAAGGCATCAACATTTGGAGAGAAATTAAACAGAGAGAACTCTGAAGAACTCCTCAAGAACAAAAAAAGGTAAAAAACCTTTAGAAAAAAAAATTCTCTTATGAACAGATCATTGATCTAAAAACAAGATCAATAATCTAAAAACAGTGTTTTGCACTTCTTAAGAACCACTGGTTCTTTAAAAAACAAGAAAAACAAAATAAAGAAGAGTGCTGTGCACTTTTTTGTGAACCTTTGGTTCCTGAAATAAGAAAAAACTTATTTTTCTTTGATCTAAAATAGATCAAGAAATCAAATAGTGTTTTGCACTTCTGTTATGAACCTTTGGTTCTTGAATCTAAAAGATTCTTAAATTATAGTGCTTTGCACTTGCAAACTGCGCTGTTGCGCTCTTAGATTGGCGCCACGTGTCAGCAGCGCATACGCAGCGCATTGGCGCAGCGCACTGCGCTTGCGTGACACGTGTCGTCACCACAAGCGCTTGCGCTCTCTGATTGGCGCAAAGCGCCTAAGAATGCAAGACATTTCTTAAAGTGCCAGGCCCAAGCCAAAAAGACCAAGCAGGCCTAATTAAATTGATACTCTGCATCATCTATAAATGGGCAGAGCCCAAACAAAACAATAAAAATGCTATGCATTTTAAAAGGGGCAGAGCCCAAACAAAGTAGATGCTTTGCATCATTTATAAATGGGCAGAGCCCAAAACAAATTGATGCACTGCATCTTTTATGGGTAGAGCCCAAATAAAAACGCAATGCAAAAGCAAATAAAATGTTGAACATCTTTAACTGGACCTAGCCCAATTTTGGCCGTAAGTCCTCAAATTAAATTGACTGAGCAAGATTGCTCTCTTAAATTAATTTACAACCGGTTCGGGGGTACATCTCCGAACTCCTTTGACACCTATCGTTGTAATTCCTCAACGACGTCAAAGAGGTGACGGGTCCCAACAATCACACATGAAAATGGACTGCGGGGTCCTTAAACTCGTGGACCGAGACGTCCTTAAACTAATGACGGACCGAGACGTCCTTAAACTAATATCGGACCGAGACGTCCTTAAACTAATATTGGACCACCACGTCCCTAAACTGGCGATGGACCACCACGTCCCCAAACTGGAGCATGGACCAACACGTCCCTAAACTGGAGCAGTAAAGCCTCCAAATACTCTTCTACCGGATCTAAACGGTCCCGTTTAAGTTGATCTTAGCCCCAAACACGGCTAACATATCCTTAAACATGCAATTGAACTATAAAACTCCAAATCAAGTTTGGTTCAAGGGTACATCTCCGAACTCCTTTGACACCTATCGTTGTAATCCTTCAACGATGTCAGAGAGGCGACGAGTCCTGACGGCCATATATTAAATGGATCATCCCGTTAAGTTGATCTTAGTCTCAAACGGGACTAACGTATCCTTAACGAATGTTTAAGTTGATCTTAGCCTCAATGCGGTTAACGTATCCTTAAACTAAAACACCAAACCCAAATCTAAGTAAATACGGATTTGGACTAATCCACGTCCTACGGGCGACGGCATTACTCAGTCTCCGTATACAATCCACGGGCAACCACAAACAAAACAAACACACACGACACGAAGTGAAATTCTGGAGAAGGAGAAAGTGGCTACCGCGATGCGGTAGCGTAATTAACTGCAGGGGCTTGCGCCTGCAGGGAAGAGCGTCCCCACAATCAAAAACCCCTCAAGCGAGGGGGAATCTGATAAAGTCTGCTACATCGGCCGCATCCGTCTAAACCTCCGATACACGGTGCCATAAATCAACTTGGCATCTTCGGAAAGGTGGACGGATAAAACCAAATAGCATCTGCTCCGAATCTCAGGCAAGACGTCCCAATGTCTTGGCCGCCATTCGAAGGGGAACAATTGGCATTGATTTTGACTTGGTCAACCGGGGAGAAATTTTTACCCCAACAAATTGTCCCCCATCAATAAATGCACACCACATATGTGAGTCGTATGCATGAAATTGATGGATCTTCTTTTACTTGGAGGCGACCTAATTTGGTTCCCGCTTTTTAGGAAGCTGGCACTGCCCTTTTTACGACATGGACGGTCGTTGCTTGACATGTCTCCGAGACGGAGTGTCCGTGATAGACGTTTCCCTGGCCCGGAGTGATCTGGTTCCCGCTTTGTAGGAATCCTGCGCTGCCCTTTTTACGACATGGACGGTCAACGCTGCCCTTTTAGCAACTTGGACGGTCGATGCTGTCCTTTTTGTGACTTGGACGGTCGGTGCTGCCCTTTTAGCGAGGTGTACGGTCGATGCTGCCCTTTTTGCGACTTGGACGGTCGGTGCTGCCCTTTTTGCGATGTGGACGGTCGATGCTGCCGTTTTTGCGACTTGGACGGTCGGTGCTGCCATTTTAGCGATGTGGACGGCCGATGCTGCCATTTTAGTGACGTGGACGGTCGATTCTGCCCTTTTTGCGACTTGGACGGTCGTTCCTGCCCTTTTAGCGACATGGACGGTCGATGCTGCCATTTTAGCGACGTGGATGGTCGATGCTGCCCTTTTTGCGACTTGGACGGTCGATGCTGCCATTTTAGCGACGTGGACGGTCGGTTCTTCCATTTTAGCGACGTGGACGGTCGGTTCTGTCCTTTTTGCGACGTGGACGGTCGGTTCTGCCCTTTTTGCGACTTGGACGGTCGATGCTGCCCTTTTTGCGACGTGGACAGTCGGTTCTGCCATTTTAACGACGTGGACGGTCGATGCTGCCCTTTTTGCGATGTGGACGGTCGATGCTGCCCTTTTTGCGACGTGGACGGTCGGTTCTGCCATTTTAGCGACGTGGACGGTCGATACTGCCCTTTTTGCGACGTGGACGGTCAATGCTGCCCTTTTAGCGACGTGGACTGTCGATTCTGGACTTGACTTGCCCCGCTTCTTACGGCGTCAGGGATGAAGTTGACTTGTTTCCGAGGTGGAATTTGATTCTGCCAGGGAGGTCATTGGTTGTTTGACTTGATGTGATTTGGGTTGACATCAGCATCACTACGCTGGAATATGGTACCAGGAGCGAATCATCATCTGTCTTTGAGAGGATTTGGGGATTGGTTTTTTTTTGTTTGGCCTCTGCATTGCTGCACTGGAATAATGCCAGGAGCAACTCATCATTTGCCCCGAGAGGATTTGGGAATTGATGGCTTAGGAGGCAGGTTTAGATCCCTATCACCTAAGACTTTTCAGTTTTATGGGCCGTAAGGGTCCCATAAAAGCATTTTCTCCCTACGAGTCGAAAGGATCTCGTAGGTGTATTTTCTCCTTAGGAGTCGTGGGGACTCCTAAGTGTGTTGCTCCTTTGTGAGTCGTAAGGATCTCACGCGGGAATTTTCTCCTCTCAAAGTCGAGAGGACTTTGAGAGTGCATTTCATCTCCTTTTCACGAGTTTGCGCCCTTTCAGGTTTTCACAAACTCGCCGGCAGTCCTGCTGTTTTTACTCACGGAGCCCTTTCGGGTTTTCATCCGTGCCCACTTTGCTTGTGGACATACCCTTTTTTTTATTTATTTTTTATTTTATTATTTTTTTGGTGGGACTTTGAATGTGGTCTCACCGGTAGGACTTGGAAGAGATTGGGATTGTTTTACGCCCGTGGATTGTATACGGTTTTGCAGGATGTATGATCCAGACCGTAAGGCCAGGAAAATTTTGGGACTTTGTCGGCGTCTGCATCGTTGCACTGGAATATGGTACCAGGAGCAACTCATCATTCGCCGTTGGGGTATGGGATTTGGAATTTGGTTGGCGTCTGCATCGCTGCACTGGAATATGGTACCAGGAGCGACTCATCATTCGCCATTTGGGGATTGGGGAGCGATGGCTTAGGAGACAGGTTTAGATCCCTATCGCCTAAGGCTTTTCAATTTTATGGGCCGTGAGGGTCTCATAAAAGCATTTTCTCCCTACGAGTCATAAGGATCCCGCAGGTGTATTTTCTCCTTAGGAGTCGTGAGGACTCCTAAGTGTGTTTTTCCTTTATGAGTCGTAAGGATCCCACAAAGGTTTGTTCTCCTCATGTATCGTGAGGACACATGAGTGGGTCTTCTCAATGGAGCATAGTTCCAAAGGCGGAGACCAGCCGCGTAACTGGTAATTGTGGTGGGGCATGGGTATGACGAGAATTATTTGAGCCCGTGGATTGTATACGGTAGTAAACTTGGGGACCAACCGTAGGGCTGGGAGAATTTTGAGAAATTGGATTTTTGTTGGCGTCTGCATTGCTGCACCGGAATGTGGTACCAGGAGTGACTCATCATTCGCTGTTTGGGGACTTGGAATTTGGATCTTGTTTGGCATCAGCATTGCTGCACTGGAATAATACCAGGAGCAACTCATCATTTGCCTTGGGAGGACTTGTGATTTGGGTTTTTGGTCGGTATCAGCACCGCTAACACTGAAGCGAAATGCCAGGAGCAACTCATCATTTGCCGTTGCCCGTTGGGGAACGATGGCTTAGGAGACAGGTTTGGGTCCCTATCACCTAAGGCTTTTCAATTTTATGGGCCGTGGGGGTCCCATAAAAGCATTTTCTCCCTACGAGTCGTAAGAATCCCGCAGGTGTATTTTCTCCTTAGGAATCGTGAGGATTCCTAAGTGTGCTGCTCCTTTGTGAGTCGTAAGGATCTCACGCAGGGGTTTTCTCCTCACAAGGTCAAGAGGACCTTGCGAGTGGATTTCATCTCTTTTCATGAGTTTGCGCCCTTTCGGGTTTTCACAGACTCGCCGGTAGTCCTGCTGTTTTTACTCACGGAGCCCTTTCGGGTTTTCATCCGTGCCCGTTTTGCTTGTCGACATACCGTTTATTTTTTTATTTCTTTTATTTTATTTTATTTTTATTTTTATTTTTTTATTTTTCTCTTTTTTTTTGCCGCTGGTGGGACTTTAAAAGTAGTCCCACCGGCAGGATTTGGGAGAGATAGGGGTCATTTACGCCCGTGGATTGTATACGGTTTTGCAGGATGTATGATCCAGACCGTAGGGCTGATGTGCTCAATTCGCCTGCGACTTGGAGCATTCACGTGTAGTATTTCTTGAGATATCGGCCATTGATGGGTGGCATGGGCCTTTCTCCCTCGGCACTTATTAGTTGGTAGGATCCTCCGTCGGACACTTTCTCGATGACGTATGGTCCTTCCCAATTTGGCTCGAATTTTTCCTTGGCATGTCGATTGGGGATGATCGGTCTTTTGAGGATCAACACCAATTCACCTTTCTTGAAAGCGCGGAGACGGGTTATCTTGTCATAGGCCCGTGACATTTGGGCTCGGTATAGCTCCAGGTTTTGCTGCACCGCGAGCCTCTTTTCTTCGAAGGCATCGAGCTGTTCAAGTCGAAGGAGCACGTTTTCCTCCTCCGTCAACTCGTGCTGAACGGTCATTCTTAAGATTGGAACTTCGACTTCGAGGGGGAGGACCGCCTCCACTCCGAAGAGCAATGAGTATGGAGTGGACTGAGTTGGAGTACGGTGCGTGGTACGATATGCCCACAATGCCTCGTGAAGTTTGAGATTCCAGTCTCTCTTGTTGGCTGAAGCATTTTTCCTCAGGAGCTTGCATAGAGTCTTATTGAAGGCTTCGGCTAGCCCGTTGGCTCTTGGATTATAGATGGAGGAATATCTCCAGTCTATCTTGTGCTGAGTAGCGAACCTTGAGACATTAAAGCTCTTGAAAGAAGGCCCGTTGTCAGAAATGATTCTTCTTGGTGTACCGAAGCGGTATAGAATATTATGCTGGAAGAATGTCAGAATATCTTTTGTCTTGACTTCTTTTAGCGGGACAGCTTCAGCCCATCTGGAGAAGTAGTCTATCGCGGCCAGTATGAACCGGTGGCATTTAGATGACGGAGGATCAATTGGGCCAACAATGTCGGTGCCACAGACTTCGAAGGACCACGACGCCACCGTAGGATGCAACGGATTGGGATGCTTGTGAATGAAATCACCATGGATTTGGCAGATCTGACATTTCTTTGCATGTTCTCCGCAATCCCGTATCATGGTGGGCCAGTAATACCCAAGTCGTTTGATTTGAAGTCGCATCTTGGGGCCAGATTGGTGAGCACCGCAAACGCCCGAGTGAACATCTTTCATGACCTTTTGGGCTTCGGCCAATGACAGACACCTGAGCCAGAGTTGGTCATATGACCTGTGGTATATCGTGTCATTTACAAACACGTATCGGAGAGCTCTTTTCTTCAGCTGAATCCTCGCAGATTTTTCTTCGGGCAGCTTGTCGTATCGGAGGTACTCTATGAAGGGTTCTCTCCAATTGTAACAACTCCAATTTTTGTATACATAAATTTGATTTAAATTTGAAGTATACTTGGAGTATTTAATGTTGCTGATATCACTTTAAGTATCTATTTTCCCACAATAATTACAAGAAGGAGCTTGTAGCTCATTGGTAATACCTTGCACTGCTGAACCAAGCCACCAGAGTTCGAATCCCATGCCCCACATTATTTTTATATTATTTTGTTTTAATTTTTTTGGAAAGTCAACAGTCAAACAGCCATAACTCACAAAATTTATACTGAACATAAAAAAACTAAATACACCAAAATTCCCCCCATGAGTTTCCCCACCCGACGGTACCCCGACTCGGCCCGACTCGGCCGAGTCGGCCGGCGGACCGGCCGACTCAGGCCGGCGCCGCCGGCCGGACTCGGCCGGACGGCCGAGCCGTCAACACGGAATTTCTCCGTGTTGACCTGGTCATTCCCCCTGCATATTTTATTTTCTTTGATCGGTTACCAGATTCTCAATAAATCACTTTTATTCCAAAATTTAATGATTTTTAATGTTTTTTTTATATATTTTTATATTTTTTCTAATTAAAACCCTAACCCTATCCTAGCCCTATATAAACACCCCTACCCTCTACCCTTGCACTCTACATTCCTAAGTCCACTCTCTAAAAAAATTCAAGAGAACTCGGTACGTTAGAAAAAGAGCGAAAGGCGAAGCGCTGCCGAAATCGACGACGAATTCCGACGATCGTAGTAGGACCCTTCACGACGTTTCGACGCACTGACAACCCACTACCTTCCTAGCACTCTCTAGCTTGTCCAAACCCGTAAGTCCCCCTCTTTCTATCTTTCTTTTCTTTTAAGAAAAATACGACTTTTTAAAACCCGACGGAAATCGGAACAAACCGATTTCCGATTCGGTTTTTCTACAAAATCTCACTTGTCACCAATTCCATAATACCTAAACTTATTCATGATGACTATTAATCACATAACAACTAAATTGGACAAAGTTTCTCACATGAAATGATAACTTTTGCAATATCGTATTCTTTTTCACATTAATACCATAATGTTTATTTTTCTTCTTTTAATCAATTCAATCATTCCTAAACACCTTCATCTTAACCACTAAACTTGTAAAAATCAATTTGAATAAGTTTTCACACATGAAATGATAACCTTTTCAATTTACCGTATTTTCAGTTTAATACCATGAAGTTTCAATTTCACATTTAACCCCTTAACCTTAATATACATTTAAAATAGAGCACGAGGTAATGACCTACCTCCACACACATGCAAATACAACCCTAAAATGATATCATCAAAACTTAGAATACGATAAAACGAAATTTTCATTAAAATACCATAATCTTCATAAAACCATTCTTAAAGGTTTTAGATTGTTACACTTTGAAGTAAATATTTCTTACTAAGAAAATACGATAAGTTGTGGACATCGATCGTTTATCTAAACTGATTTTGTGGTGTCTAGGCTAGGCAAGTGAGCTTGGGTAACTTTAAAAGGCCCGCCTCACGATTCGTGAGCGGATCCCTCCCTCCTCACTTGTACTTACCTGGCCACAATTGGCGGTGAAGAGGCGATTTGAGGCTTCTAACGACTTGTCGTTTAGACCATTTAGAAATAGGCTAGTTGGCTTAGGAAACCCAAGAATCTAATATTCGGAAAACTACACTTTGTGAATAAATACCTTTTATTTTATAAAACCGTTTGCCTCAGTCTGGTGAGAACGGTCCTAAGATCTTGGATATGATCGGCCTTGGTTTTAGTCTTGACGACCAGATCATCAACGTAACATTCGATGACTTTATGGATTAGGTCACCAAAGATATTGGTCATTGCCCTTTGATATGTAGCACCTGCGTTCTTCAGTCCGAACGGCATTACCTTGTAGCAATATATTCCGATCGGGGTTCGAAATGCTGTGTGCTTCTCATCCTCAGGCGACATCTTGATCTGATTATATCCAGACGAGCCATCCATAAAGGTGAACAATTCGTAATTTGATGTGTCATCGACCATCATTTCCATGACAGGTAGCGGGAAGTCGTCTTTAGGACATGCCTTGTTGAGGTCCCTGAAATCGACACAAACTCGGATCTGCCCATTTTTCTTCTTCACTGGGACTATGCATGCGATCCAGTCCACATATTTCTCTTCGCTGATGAAGCCAGCATCGATGAGTTTCTTGGTTTCCTCGATGACCTTTTCTTCCAACTCCCATCTCATTCTTCGAGGAGTTTGTTTGACTGGCTTAGCATCAGGAGATATAGCCAACTTATGTACGGCCACTTCAGGGGAAAGGCCAGGCATTTCTTTGTATGTCCACGCGAAGCAGTCAACGAACTCATGCAGCAGGGCAATTATCTGCGCTTTCCTTACCTCTGACAAGAACGAGCTGATGTAGGTCGGCCTTGGATTATCGGGCGTTCATAAGTCAATCTCGGTTAACTCGTCAAAGGTTGCTTGTCCGCCATCTTCGAGCTCTTGAGGAGCTTCATCTGGCTCGGCTATCTCGTCATCATCATTTGATCTTTCGCCGGCCTCACCAACATGGATCATGTAGCACGCTTTGGAATCAGGTTGAATGTAGCCTATGCCCCGTCTATCTGGAATTCGTCCATCGATGAGTGCTCGGACCTGGGGCGGATACCATAGCCCTGTTAGTTATATGTATGCCCTAGACGCCATTACTATACATAGGATGTATATTGTAGTGGATGCTTGGACATATATAGGGAGGACTTTCTTGCTCGACATGATAGTATGCTATCTGGTTGCTCTTTACCTTAACGTGTACACTGATTGTCTCTCTGTTACATGTTGGTAAAGCCCTTAGGATGTGTACTTGACTACCTGGACTATGATGCGGATCATACTAGCGGGGACATGGTAGTCCATAAGTACATCCTTCAAGGTCCCTAGTCATGGGTGTATCGAGACGGGGCATCGATATACCAGAGTAGACTAGCGTATACCTTCTCGACCCATACAGATGGGCGATGGATGATCCCATATCCATTGGTGTTTGACATCAGAGATGATATACGGGTGCTCAGTGGAGACTGGGTACACTGGACGGACTCGCCGAGAACTCCCAGATGGTATTATACCTTACGTCAGATGGCAGTTCTCTGGTGACACTGGTACAGAGTAGTCTGTTGACCCGAGATCGTCATAGAGTCTTGTGTGGTTTCCACTGTGCTTTGATTTCCACCTTACCACGTCCAAGAGGGCGTGCAAAATGGTGGTTTTTGGGTACAGTCCCGAGTCACATGGAGGCAATGAGCGATAGGAGGGGATTCGTCTCTCCCGGTATAGGGAGTTGATGTTGCGCTGTGTTCGAATGGCTATAACCGGAAATCCCTGGCCAGGGTTGCTGAGATTTACTGGTAAGTGTTACCTGTAATTTCTCAAACTGTTATAGACCTCATATCGACACGACTTATCCAGCTATTGGGGTCTGACGTTTACCACCCCTAGGCGAGATATGCGACATATCAGACGACGAGACCGGACTGTACGGTAAGTGTTACTGGTTGGATTTACAGGAGTGTGATCGGGCTTGCTCGTCGATCTTCTGATCGCTCAATACCCGGGTGGCCGTTACGTTTAGCAGACCGCCTGCGGCTTGTGGGTGTTTGATATGATCATCATCTGCTGCCGGCGTATTGACGAGTCTTTAGAGTCCTACACAGAGGTTTCCTGGCTCAAGCGAAACGAAATAGGAGCGCATATGAGATATGTGGGGGACCGAGAATAATGCGTGTATGTGATACCGTATTTCATTCTCGCGATGAATGTGTCGAATGGTTGTATGCGATATAACCTAGTTATCGAATCAAGGATTGACTCGATAAGCCGATACATTGGATACTAGCCGGTTATATGCGACATGACCGGATCATTGAATCAAGTGTTGATTTAATGATTTAATGTATAATTATATATTTGATATATTACTTTGCATTAACTAGTATTGGTTCACTTTAAATGGATTTACTCACTTGAAATGCACATTGTATATGTGATATATTTTAGTGCACTTGATTGTATCATGTTTGATGATACATTCTTGCTTGGGTTTGTGTAAAGAATTAAACCATGGTTAGTTAGTGGTTAGGGTTTCATTTCATTTACTTATTTATTTATTTATTTTATTTATTTCATTTAGAAAAGATAAAGAGAATGGTGGCTTATTTTGTAGTTTTGTGGAAACTTCATGAAGTGTTGAAAGCTTGACCATTCTTGTTCTTTTCCTAAACCTAACCATTAACCCTAACCATGGTTTATTCTCTACACCTAACTAAGGTTAAGATTATGATAAGTATCATAATGTTTTTTATTTTTAAAAATACTTATCATAATATTATCTTCTTCTTCTTCTTCTTCTTCAAGAAGAAGCTTGCCTCCATCAATGGCAACTAGTGAAAAAGAGTGAGAAATCCAATTCTAAAGTGAACCCACTACCTATTTCTTCATCCTCTACCTCTTGCCAAGTAGTATAGGGTGTTTTCTTCACAAGTTTCATGACTTGGTGAAGTGGGAGCTTGATCTTGTGATGCCTCGACGTAGATCATCTTCGGCATCGAAGTCGACGACCTAGCCCGCCCATTTTTCCGATGAAGCCGACGCTAGAGCCCGGGATTCCATTTGGACAGCGAGGAGACTTCATTGCGGAGCTATGGAGGTGGAGGACCGGATCTGCAAAGGTTGTATTTCCGTTCACTTAGTAAAGTTGTTAACTAGTTTCATTTGTCGCCTATATATCTAGTTAACGATCCGTATTAGGGTTTCTCGGCACCCGTAAAATTTGAAAAATTGGCATGGTTGATGCCTTGTGAGACCTCCTTAGTGTGCCTAGGAATCCTACAGTGGTATCAGAGCCTAGCTAGAGCCTTAGGCGATGCGTAGACGGAGTTAGAAGTCCGATCGAACCGAAACCCTAATTACAAAATGCTCTCTGTACATTTTTGAAATTCGTGGAATTTTGTAAATTAAAAATGCTTAAAAAATTCAGCAGGAAATTCCAAGAATTACGGTGCAAAAATTATCTAATGATGTGTCTAAAGCGCGGCGGAACCGCGGCATTAGCCGCCTATTGCGGCGGTTCCGCGCCCATTTAGTCTCTTCAGTCAACCATTTTTGCACAGTAACTTCTTTATTTAAATGCTGAGTTTTATGGGAATTTTTAATATTTACTCAAGAGTTGAGTTTTCTGGGTTGTATTAGGGACTCGGTATTTCGATCGGATTGTCTAATTTTGTCTGTGTGCTTTTCCGGATAATTTTAGAATATGTTAAAAAAGTTCGACCGGATATAAATACCCAATTTTTCCCCTGCCTGAAAATTTCCAATTGTTGGATTTTTTCGTGGTTTAAAGACGTTCTAAGTAGTGCAAGTAACGCGATGGACCCTCTAGAAGACAACAAACCTTAACTCGATTATGTGACCGTCTTGAACTGCCCTTTGAACCTTCGGGTTTGGGACAGTACGGCGTGCCACATGTGAGGCGTTGGCTTGACCCTTCTACGGCTGGACCGTTGGTACTGAGGCATGAACTGGATGTTTTTAAACTTGTTTCATGTGTTGATTTGTTTCGGGAAGACTTGGGTGTTTGTATGTTCGATCGGAAAGTTTAACATTTTCTATTTATCTGGAATGGGATACAATAATTGGAATTCACAAGAAGTTATGAGATAACTGAATGAATGTTATAAACATAGCAGTTTAGTCTCACTTGATCGGTTGCCACGGAATTTTGATGTGATCAAAAGTCCGTCGCAATCACGTAGCGTACGCGGATACTCGCCGGGTAAACTTAATAGACAGCCTCACTCCATTGCCCCGACCAAGTGACTGTAGGAGAACCCCGTCGCCGAAAGCATCCGTCCGGGTGCTCGAGGTAGCGGTGTTCCGCCTTGGTGCACTTCGTCGACGGTATCGGGGGTGCGGCCGCCTACTAAAGTTTGCGACGAGCATTTGATCAGGATGTCGGGAATCTTGTTGAATTACCCGACTTGATATTGAAAAGAGTTTTCGATAATGAGACTAAAATGCGGGGTTTATAATTGTTAGGCATGCGATGTCTAAGGAATTCATTTGATTATGCATGCGATGTCTAAAGGGGTTGCGGATTCCAACTGTTGTAGTTTTACACTTTCTTTTCTGTGACCGTAAGTGTAATATGTGTTATCGCCGGTTTCGTTGCTATATGTCAACGACAATTGGGATGCGCATATTTACTTACGTTGATGACATGTGATGTTATGTGTTGCTGAATATGTTATATTGGATCGTCGTGTTTGAATAGCCGGGGATTTTTCTGTGAGATGAGTGTTTTCATTTTCATTCATGTAAAACTTGTATGTAATATTCTTTTATTGGGGCACTTCCAGGTTGCGGAAGATGTCACCGTTTGTATATTATTTACTTTTCCGCACTAGGATAGACCCAAGGAGGGGAGCACAAGTAACCGGGTTCTGGAGTCCAGTGAGAGACCAACTCGAGGAGTCGAGTCTGGGTCTCCTAACTCCAGAATTGGTAGGGTTGCTTGCCGCTCTCGTAGGGGTCTAGGGGTGTGGGTTTGGCTATTCATCACGACCGTGGAATCCGTGTTTTATACTGGCTCGTATTGAAAACACGGACGTCCTAGTATATCCAATATTTCATATGATTCTTCTGCTGCGATATCTGTGATGTGATCATGTGATATGTTCTGTGATGGATACTATATATAGTATATATGATATATTATATAGGCGTTACTTATGTTTTACATCCGCGCTAGCCCTGCCCCGCTCTGCCGTTAGTCACCTAACCTAACGGTGCACGAGGGGACATCGAGGCGAATGCGGATGGCATAAGTGTACGTCGTATTTATCTGTGATGTTTAGGTACTTAAATGATGGGACTTCATTAATGAGATTAATGAAATAAAAAGAAACCTAAAGATGTTGTAGAATCGAATTTCAAAATAAAACAGGTAGCTACAGTTCTTGCTTTGCACAGCGGTATATATGATATATCCTGTACCTTATTCGATGAGGAAAGGACCGAGATCCCTTCACCGGGAGTGACTCCTTTAGCAATAACTGGCAGATGCTACACACTCGGTTTGTCTTTTGATTGCTTCTATAGTTTCTGCTTTGCACAGTGATATATATGATATATCCCGCACCTCATTCGACGAGGAAAGGACCGACAATCCCTTCACCGGGAGTGACTACTTTAGCAAAACTAGAAAAGCCTCAAAAACACTCCATTTCAAAATTCATTCGATCTTACAACGATATCAAGTTCATTACGCAATAGGTTTTCAGAAAAACCTGTCGTAGCCCTCCGTCATTTCAGATAAGGACTAGTTAGTATTCGTGCTGCGGTTGTTTGGCATGCGTCAAGGCGTAGTGTACGGTAGCTAACTAGTGCTTATCTGCTAGCATACGATGCGATTGGATTAGGGTATTCGCACGGCGTTGTTTGGCATGCGTCAAGGGTCGTGCGGGTGGGTTTAATTCAATCAAGAAATGTACGGGTTGAACTTGACTAGCGGACTATGGGTTGTTTGGCATGCGTCAAGGTCATAGCACGCTAGGGGCAAAATATTATCGGGAATTTCAAGTGTTGAAATTTGCAATGAGATTGCATACCTTCTATGAGATAGTTGGATCCCGATACCCGCTGCGAGTAAGAGTTACTCCTGGGAGAGTTTTACATATTACAATTAGCCGATCAAGTAGGTGTCTAGAAAGGTGTCAACGAGGTTACGCCTCTGGAAAAACGAGGTTTACATTAATTAGGTTCGTGCGAAAGCACGGGGGACCTCCCTCAAAGTACCGACACTGGCCTGGCTGAAAGATTGGCGAACTTGTAGTGTGTAATTAATCCCGGCTAGTCTTTCCTTTTAGGGTTTGAAGGAAGATTTGATAAAACCAGTGGGAGCCATCCTGATTAGATAAAATAATAACCAATCTATTCTTGCAAGAGCGCACGCTGAGTGTTTTCTTCTCTCTCTCTCCAGGTAGCCACCATATCACGCCTTAATCAAGATAATAATACGGATATTTGACCGAACCCGCTTGTTATACTGAGCTGGGGAACGTTGGTCCCGCTCCAACTTATAATTGTTATAAGACAGAGCAGGAAATTGGGGATTACCAGAATTCCCGTGCCGCCCAAACGAAGAGAGTGCATGCTGATGCATCATCTTCGGGTGTGTTCGTTACAAAGAACTGTTTCTCTGTATCCTCTACGTCCTGGGTATGTGATACCAGATCAGGATCCCAGATATGTAATCTGTTACATAGGGCTACAGCTAGGTAGAGAACTGAGAACGGGTGATAAGTTTCATGAGACAGAAAACGGGGCAAGTGTTGCAGCCAAGTCTGTTGGTCACTGTCACCCTGTATCCCAAATACATTGATTCTGAACGAATGTTATTAGATACCGAACCTGATATACAAAATCATATCTGTCTCTTTATTAGTAAAGAAAGGATATAATTTTGTATTGTTGGATTATGTTTTGAACATTTCCTATATCAAAAGTTGATCGATTCAGGCACGTTCTCTAAAAGCATTGATGTTCTAAATCAAACTACAGTTCTTAGTATACGGAACACACACAAGAGGAAGAGTTCAGAAATGAACGAATCCTTCTTGAGGCATTGTAGACTAGGTCATATCAATGCGACCCGACTAGCTGAAGTTACATGTAGATGCATATTTAAATTAGTTTGAATTTACATCTTATGAAACTTGCCAGTCATGTCACAGAGATAAGATGACCATAGCTCTGTTTATTGGAAACAGAGAAAGAGTTAGTGAACTCTTGGGATGATACATGTTGATGTATGAAGGTCCCCTGTCTACACATGCCAAGACCGGTTCTTTATACTTCATTAAATTCTCTGATGATCTCTTTTGATTCAGACATGTGTTCCTGTTGAAGCTCAAGTCAGAACCTTTTGAGATATTCACAGAATATAAGTTAGAAGTAGAGAACCAATACGGGTAAAAGTATTATGTCCTTTGATGAGATCAAGGAGGAGAATACTTGAGCACGGAATTCCTGGACTATTCTAAAGGAGAATGAGATTCTCTCTCAGCATTACTCCTCCGTATACACCATAGCACGATGGTATATCGGGGCGGAGCATTCACACCCTATATGATAAGGTGTGCTCTATGATGAGTACTACTGAGTTACCTATTTCCTTTTGGGAGTTATGCACTTGAGAAGCTGCATACCTATTGAATAGGGTTCGAATCAGATCACTGCCTACCACTCCATATGAGATATGGAATGGGAAGAGCCCATGTCTTAAGCTAGTTAAGATTTGGGGTTGTCCGTCCTATGTCTGAAAAGCAAAATCCGGACAAGCTCGAGGCAAAGTCAGTTATGTAGAACTGGAAATGTTCCAGCTATACAAACTGCAGCTGTTGATTTGAAAGAACCAAAGGATTCAATAGTTACCAACGAATCTCAGCCTCTCCGCCGATCTAGTAAAATTCCTCACCCACCTGAGAGATACTTCGGTTTCTCTATGACAGTGGGAGCGAGGATTGCATCATGAGATGATGACCCAACTAGTTTCGAGCTGGCCATCAGGAGTAAGACTCTGTAAGAATGGCTGAATGCTTAGTGATCTGAGATGGAATCCATGTACACCAACAAAGTATGGACTTTGGCTGCTATATCTGAAGGGTTAAATCCCCATCAGGAGCAAGTATATCTTGAGAAGATTACTTGGTGTAGATGGAAAAGTTGAGACTTTCAAAGCTAGACTTGTTAAAGCTTTTCGTCATCGATCAGGCGTGGATAATGATGAAACCTTTTCAAGTGGCTATGCTTAAGTCCATCCAGATCCTACTTGCCACGGCTACATACCATGACTACGATATCTGGCGGTTGGGTGCCATGACTGCTTTTCTAAATGATGTTTTAGAAGAGAACGTCTATAAGTACACAGCCAGAGGGCTTCGTAGACAGTGGGAGCAGCGGAAACGTGTACAAGATGCTTTATAGGATAAAGCAGGTATCGCGGAGTTGGAACATCTGTTTTGATGTGTTAGTCAAAGAGTTTGACATCATCAAAATGATAGATGAACCTTGTGTAAACAAATGGGTAGTAGGGAGTATGGTGATGATCCTCGTAGAGTACGTGGATGACATACTCTTGATAAGAAAGGAGTTTCCTATGTTACGCTCGGTCAATCTCCGCTTATCACAATGATTCTCCATATAGGATCAAAAGTGATACCTCCTAAATCCTGGATTTTGGATCTATGAGATAGATCTAATTGGATGTTAGGATTCTCACTAGTTGTAGTGAGATGGTATCAACCGATCCTGGGGAGAAAAACTGGAAGGGTTCCAGGGTGATAAGGACGACTGAAAGTCAGTCACAGGCATTGTCTTTACCCTCAGTAAAGGGACGGTATGTTGGAAGAGTTCCAAACTAGATACCGTGGCATACTAGACGATAAAGGCTCGATACATCGCTACTTAAGATGCTACCAAAGAGGCAGTCTGGATGTATATTTGTTCATGAGATGAACTTAGTTCCTCCCATTGTGTGACAATGGAGTTGTGGCTTATGCCAAGGAACGTCCGTCCCATCTGTGATCCAGACATATTCTAAGGCAGCATCACCTGATCATGGAGATGGTTGATCTCCTAGGGGATCAAGGTTAGGAGAGTAGACTCAGAGGACAACACGGCGGATCCACTCACAAAGACCTTTTCCCAGAGAGAGACTTTTATGGGATGGTTGAGTATGAGATACTACAACCACTGCTATCAGATGGCCCTAGTGCAAGTGGGAGATTGTTAGTTATATGTATGCCCTAGAGGCCATTACTATACATAGGATGTATATTGTAGTGGATGCTTGGACATATATAGGGAGGAATTTCTTGCTCGACATGATAGTATGCTATCTGGTTGCTCTTTACCTTAACGTGTACACTGATTGTCTCTCTGTTACATGTTGGTAAAGCCCTTAGGATGTGTACTTGACTACCTGGACTATGATGCGGATCATACTAGCGGGGACATGGTAGTCCATAAGTACATCCTTCAAGGTCCCTAGTCATGGGTGTATCGAGACGGGGCATCGATATACCAGAGTAGACTAGCGTATACCTTCTCGACCCATACAGATGGGAGATGGATGATCCCATATCCATTGGTGTTTGACATCAGAGATGATATACGGGTGCTCAGTGGAGACTGGGTACACTGGACGGACTCGCCGAGAACTCCCAGATGGTATTATACCTTACGTCAGATGGCAGTTCTCTGGTGACACTGGTACAGAGTAGTCTGTTGACCCGAGATCGTCATAGAGTCTTGTGTGGTTTCCACTGTGCTTTGATTTCCACCTTACCACGTCCAAGAGAGCGTGCAAAACGGTGGTTTTTGGGTACAGTCCCGAGTCACATGGAGGCAATGAGCGATAGGAGGGGATTCGTCTCTCCCGGTATAGGGAGTTGATGTTGCGCTGTGTTCGATTGGCTATAACCGGAAATCCCTGGCCAGGGTTGCTGAGATTTACTGGTAAGTGTTACCTGTAGTTTCTCGAACTGTTATAGACCTCATATCGACACGACTTATCCAGCTATTGGGGTTTGACGTTTACCACCCCTAGGCGAGATATGCGACATATCAGACGACGAGACCGGACTGTACGGTAAGTGTTACTGGTTGGATTCACAGGAGTGTGAGCGGGCTTGCTCGTCGATCTTATGATCGCTCAATACCCGGATGGCCGTTACGTTTAGCAGACCGCTTGCGGCTTGTGGGTGTTTGATATGATCATCATCTGCTGCCGGCGTATTGACGAGTCTTTAGAGTCCTACACAGAGGTTTCCTGGCTCAAGCGAAACGAAATAGGAGCGCATATGAGATATGTGCGGGACCGAGAATAATGCGTGTATGTGATACCGTATTTCATTCTCGCGATGAATGTGTCGAATGGTTGTATGCGAAATAACCTAGTTATCGAATGAAGGATTGACTCGATAAGCCGATACATTGGATACTAGCCGGTTATATGTGACATGACCGGATCATTGAATCAAGTGTTGATTTAATGATTTAATGTATAATTATATATTTGATATATTACTTTGCATTAACTAGTATTGGTTCACTTTAAATGGATTTACTCACTTGAAATGCATATTGTATATGTGATATATTTTAGTGCACTTGATTGTATCATGTTTGATGATACATTCTTGCTTGGGTTTTTGTAAAGAATTAAACCATGGTTAGTTAGTGGTTAGGGTTTCATTTCATTTACTTATTTATTTATTTTATTTATTTCATTTAGAAAAGATAAAGAGAATGGTGGCTTATTTTGTAGTTTTGTGGAAACTTCATGAAGTGTTGAAAGCTTGACCATTCTTGTTCTTTTCCTAAACCTAACCATTAACCCTAACCATGATTTATTCTCTACACCTAACTAAGGTTAAGATTATGATAAGTATAATATTGTTTTTTATTTTTAAAAATACTTATCATAATATTATCTTCTTCTTCTTCTTCTTCAAGAAGAAGCTTGCCTCCATCAATGGCAACTAGTGAAAAAGAGTGAGAAATCCAATTCTAAAGTGAACCCACTACCTATTTCTTCATCCTCTACCTCTTGCCAAGTAGTATATGGTGTTTTCTTCATAAGTTTCATGACTTGGTGAAGTGGGAGCTTGATCTTGTGATGCCTCGACGTAGATCATCTTCGGCATCGAAGTCGACGACCTAGCCCGCCCATTTTTCCGATGAAGCCGACGCTAGAGCCCGGGATTCCATTTGGACAGCGAGGAGACTTCATTGCGGAGCTATGGAGGTGGAGGACTGGATCTACAAAGGTTGTATTTCCGTTCACTTAGTAAAGTTGTTAACTAGTTTCATTTGTCGCCTATATATCTAGTTAACGATCCGTATTAGGGTTTCTTGGCACCCGTAAAATTTGAAAAATTGGCATGGTTGATGCCTTGTGAGACCTCCTTAGTGTGCCTAGGAACCCTACAAGCCCTTCGTAAAACTTTGCTTCGGACTCCGTTTGATATAACCGGCATCCGCACTTCTTAAAGTATTCCCGCATCTCGGGCGCATAGTATCTGGGATTGAGGACGGCTCTTATGCCTCTCTCATAGGGAAGGCACGCGACAGAAAGATCGTCCGGGTGCACAACGGGTTTGACCTGTAAAACAGGATGCCCTTCTGTCCATTTTTCCTCCCGGGCACGTAGAAAGTTTTCAGCTGTCTACGGTAGAGACTGACAATGCGTCGAGCTCTTTGCACATCCGTTCCGGCACCCTTGTGATGGCCAGGGACCCTTCTGCGACTTCGAAGGTCTCTCGTAGTTTCGCTTGCTGCATGGGTGGCCAATCTGCACAGCTGTTGCACGGCAGGTCCTCTTCTTCTGACTCTTCAGTGTCACTGCCAAGATGAGGGCGGACTTTGCTGCTAGATGGGCCTTCAGTAACAGATTCGTCCGTATCGCTGCTGAAATGAGGGCGAGTTTTACAGAAGGACGGGCTTCCAGCGTCGGACTCATAAGTGTCGCTGCCGAAATGCAGGCGCATTTGGGTATTTTTGCTTTTGAAAGTGACAGCCGACGCAGATTTGCTTTTGAGTCTTGGGGCCAGTCTATCCTCAGTCAGTTGTGGTTAGCATTTTGGTGGTTCATAAAGTGCCGAGAATCTTCATATCGGACTTCATGCACACCGAACGGCTGGATGTCTCCGTCAATGCGTCTTTCTTCGCCATTTTTAGTATACTTCATGCATTGATGGAGAGTTGACGGAATGATGCCGTAATCGTGGAGCCACAGCCGCCCCAAGAGAATCTTATAAGACGTGTCGGCGTCGATCACGTATATCTTAGCTTCAGTTTGCAGATCCCCTAATTTGATTGGCAAAGCTATAGACCCCAGAACTTGCTGGCAATTTTGGTTGAAGCCTTGAATGACAATCCTTTCCCTTGACAGGTGTCGGACGTCCATTGACCAACTCTTCAGAGTTCGCAAGTTCATGATGTTCACTGAGGACCCCGGATCAATCAATATGCGATTAATTCGATCTCTGTCGCTGTACCCGGTCACGTAAAGCGGCCGATTATGCTCAGCTGTTCCCAGTAGCAAGTCTTCATCCTTAAATGTGACTGCGGCGACATGCAAAGCGTGCTGGGCTTCTTTCATATTAATTTCCGCAAAGTGAGCCTGATACCGCTCGGGGTTTTGTAGAGCGTGAATGAGAACATCTCTAAGCTCCTTAGATAGGACCAAGGCGTCGTAGATGCTCAGGAGAGACGGAAGCTTCCGGAGATGTGCCAAGACATTATAGTCCACCGAGGAAGGACTTATGTTTTCATCAGCCGGTTCTCTGCCATCTTCTTCATTAGCGACTTGTTTTTCCTTCCCTTTTGGGGCGTTGCCCTGATTTTGCGGTAGAGCCCTGCCGCTTCTGAGCTGGATTTGATTGGCCTTTGTGGTGAGCTCCTCGTCCTCTTCGGGAAAACAGAGCTCATCCTCGGAGTCGCTGCCAAGATAGATGGCGTAGCAGGTCACTACTGGGATCTCTTCATTGGAGTCTTCTTCTAACTCCTCCAGAATTTCAGCCGCTTGTACAGGGAAGAACTCCTTCAATTGAATCAATGTTCTTTCCTTTTGTTCATATTCTTCGAGGGAATCGATATATTTTTGAATGGTCGATCTCCCTGCAGACTCTTTTTCGCGCCGAGCTGCACTTTTGTTCTTCTTGAGCTTCTTGGATTTTGAGCTTGATGGAGCCGCATTGGCGGCTGGACTGGTAGGCTTCTTCTGTCCTTCCCATTCCATCCTGGGCTCCTTCTGAAGCAGCTTTAGCATCTTCTTCGTCTTATTAGATATGTGCATACTCCACGGAGGCCGCGATGGGTCAGTTTCTTTTGTCAGGGCAGCAGGTTCAGCTGTCTGCTCCCAGAAGGCTTCAACTTCTGTCTGTATAAAGTTGGCGGTTACAACTTGATTGTTCACCAACACGCTTTTGGACAGCTCGATCTCTCCAGCCTTGTACTGCTTCTCGACCCAGTCCTTGAAGATATAGCGATCCTCGATCGCATGGCTCACTACTCGGTGGTACGAGCAATACAGGGGATTGTCGGTCATTTTTTATTCTTGGGGTCTTTTCGACTCCGGCAATTGTAGGCCGTTGTTCAAGGCATCTTTAAATATCTTACGGAGCTTGTCCCTTCTGAAAGAGTAAACCTTGTTCTTCTTCTCCTCTAGGGAAGGCCCATCTCCTCCCAGCAATGGCTTTCGAGACCGGTTGGCTTTGGATTCGCCCGCCCTTCGCTTTTCTTCATTGTCAGACGCATTGAAGACATTGGTACTGCTGGAACTCTCGCTTCTACGGCTGTCGTCCCGCTTGCTTTTCCAAGTTTTGTCTTTCTGAGAGTCCGGCGGGAACTCTTGGTTAGCTCCTGAAATGTCTTGAGGCCCGCTGTACACAAGAATGGGACCATCCAATTGCTGAGGTTCCCAATGAGAAGGCTGACGGACTGGTCCTGCTCCAGCGGCGGTTCGCACTTGACCGTGAGATTACGCCATCGGACGATAAAGTCAGTGTTGCTTTCATTCTTCCCCGGCTTGGTCCTCACAAGGTCGGCAATGGAGATTTTATCACTGACGCTCATGAACCTTTGCCGGAACAGAGAATCCATTTGGGCAAAGGTAATGACGGACCCGTCTGGTATACTCGCGTACCAGTCGAAGGCGACACCGGTCAGGCTGTTGACAAACTGACGAAGAAGAAGCGCGTCATTGCCCCCTGTATTTCCGCACGATGCTTTGAAGTGGGCGACGTGCTGATTTGCATTCCCCGTTCCATCAAATCTTCCGAACTTAGGAATGACGTAGCCGCTTGGGAACTCAATCAGATCGTACTGCGCGGGATATGGCCGCCCACTACTGCCGATTTCTTTCTGAGCTTGAGCTTCGGCCACCAATGCTTTAACCTTGCTGGTGACCAAATCCATTACCCGATCCTGTGTTAGCGGAATAGTGCTATCTGGGGCCAAGGCGTCCCCAGCGGAGTGTGGCCGGCTTTCATGTGGCTCGACCAGTCTTGGACCCGAAGGAACAGGCATTGGATGCCTCGGATTGTCATCACCCGGCTGATTAGTAGCGGCTTGCGCTTGATTGGGAGGCGCTCGAGCAATTTGAGCCGTAAGCTGCATCATAACGTTTGTTAGATCGTAAATTTTCGAATAGAGCTTGGCCATCTCTTTATCTTTGCTCCTGAGCTGTTTTCGAAGCTCTTGAAGCAGCTCTTGCTCCGCAGTCTTGGGGCGGAAAGTCGGCTCTTCCTCGCTGTCCGAGCTTGACTCTGCATGGACTGAGGGGTCTTTCTGCCTATCATCCTCATCGAGAGGGTTTTCTTCATCCAGCGGGGGCGGCTGTTCTTGGGCAGCGGCAACCACATTCAGGCTAGATTGGGTTTGGGATGTGGTGGCCCTGATCAGTCGAAAATATTGTATATTTTAGCCGGCAATTTCCTTAACATTTGCATACATTTAGAAGTGTTCGGCATTCATATTCTACATATTAGCAAATCTGTCACAAAATATGAGATTTCATGTATTAGACTTTTAAACCGACACTTTATGGGAAATTAACCGCATTTCATGGCATCGCATCACTTCTGTATTTGCGCAACACTTGTCTTGAGTCTGTGCAGGAAAATACGGAAGAAAAACCAAAGAGCTGATCAACATTACACCAACTCCATACTTTCAGATCTGGTAACATTTCAGAAGGAATTATTAAATTCAGCATATAAAAGAAAAGCCCAAAAGTGAGCCCAAGACCAAACCTGAAAGCCCAAGCTCTAAATCCCCAAAGAAGCCGCGGAAGCGCGGCGGGAACAGGCTTGCGCCGCGGATCCGCCGCGCTTCTGCCACGTCATCGTCTCATTTTCAGTGCAGAATTCTCACAGCGGGACCCACACCTCATTGTGATACATCAAGTTCCAGAATACACTCGAAGATACTGCCAGATCAGCAAAGAAAATTAAGGAAGGCTAATCCCAATTAAGCTCCTAATTAATCCTCTTCTAGAAGCTCCTCCTAACTAATCACATCTAGAAGCTTCTCCCCTAACTAACTTTTGGAGGGAAATTTGAATTTCTTCAACAAACTTTAGGAGGGAAACTTAGAATTTGAAATCCTAGATCTAGGGTTAGTTATCTATAAATAGGAACCTAGACCTAGGGTTAAAGGCTAATCAATAATCATTGGTTCATTCTTCATTAGTTGTTAATCTTTTAGTTAGCTAATTCCCTCTTTCATCATCTTCTTCCACAAGTCTAGTGACAAGGCTTGTGCGAAACCCTAACCCTAATTCCACTCCAAATCCAAGATCTTGAGTACAAATCAAGCGAGAAGCCTTCAACCTTTTAGGAGCCGAGCCGATCTTTAATCGGGCAAGTGATCCAAGCCGATCCGCGTTCCACGGAGACGAGCGAAGCCAAGTCGACGATCGAATTCTTCCTCTTGTAGTTCTTGAGCGAATGTAATGAAATTGTTGATATAAATAAAAGGTGAAATTCTTTAATCTTGCTTTCTTTTAATTCTTGCATCATGATTAGATCTCAATTTGTAATTGTTGTTCTTGTTGTGATGTTTGAGTAAAACTCCGCTCGTAAAGGAGTCGAGACGATTGTAGAATGATGATGTAACAAATCTTAATACGATTTTTAAGTCCTACGAGTTTTGTAAACCCTAGCAAGTTCAAGAATCGATGACCTAGTTTCGTAGCGATGCTTTCTTGATTGTGATCGCTTGAAATTAGGGATCTACGATCGTTTCTTGAATTTACTAGAGGCTAGAATATGAATGATATCAATGAAAGAACAAGAGATAAGATGAAACCCTAGTTTCACAAGAAGTCTCTAATTCTCATCGATCATCATCGATCTAGTATCAATTCATCGAAGGATAAGAATACGTAATTGTAAGATTACATCACATCTATAGATCCGATCGATTCCTACGAGCCTCATTTCGATTCTTGATATTTGGTTTGGAAAAATCATCAAACGATCAATTCTTGATTCTATCTTTTAATGCTTTCTTAGATCTAGTATTTTCTAATTCTTGAACTTCAATTACAAATCATGAATTGTTTTGTTTTCTTTTCATTAAAGTTTCAATTCATCTAATTCAAAAGACGAACGATTACACTTTCCCTGTGGACGATCCGCACTCACTTACAATCTACAATCCGACACCGTAGTTGATTGCGGTCAAATAATTTTTGGTTGTGATTTCTTTACAATTTTATACTACACATCAAGAATCTTATTCAATTAAATGGTGCCGTTGCCGGGGAACTATTTGATTCGATAGATACTTTTACATCCAATCACGAAATTATAACAATCAAATGGCGCCGTTGCCCCTTGCCGGGGATAGTGCGCTAATAGTTCGTATTTTCCGAAATCTTTTCAATCAAATGGCGCCGTTGCCGGGGATAGTGCGCTAATAGTTCGTATTTTGAAATTTGAGTTGAACAATTTATTTCATCATAATTTTTTTTTTTGATCAAAATTCGTGCAAACACTAATACGTGTTTTGTGATTTGATTGCGAGGAAATCTGGGATCATTGGAGCTGGAGAAATTTTTTTCTGAAAATTCCAGAGTACTCAGGAGCTGAACAGAAGCTCTCTGTAAAAATACTGAGCAGTGATCTCTCGATCAAAGCGCGTTTCCGCGGCAAAGTACCCTAATCCGCGGCGGATCCGCCGTAGTTGTAGCTCTTCTCTGCACCAATTTTTCTCAAGTATCTTCTATCTTTCTTATCTCTTACCTCAACTGCTCTAAATAACAATTTTATGCAGGTTTCTTTGCAAATAAATCGCAGCGCCGCAAAAGCAAAATAAATTTGTGCGTGTTTTTGATTCTTGGTTGTTTGCATATTAATACGGAATTTAAGGGGCACGACCAAATCCAAATTAGGTGGGGATTTCATTACCCTTCTTAGGCCCCGAAAATCGCAAAACTTGCATCCGCATTTACCCTCATTAATTAAAAGAAATCTAGAGATGACTCTAAGGACCGTCGCGCTCAATTAGGACAAGAGAAGGCCGTGGGTAATTCATTGCTTATCCGCGTTTTCTTGTGGTGTCTAAGGCGAGTGTGTCTAAGGCTAGTGGTTTTTAATTAGGCCCACTACTTACGTAGTGGAGTACCTTCCCACTTACCTGGCACTTATCCGGCCACAGGGGGACAAAGAGGCAGTGGAGGATTCTATCCCGCGACTTGTCTTTTGGCAGTTAGGAGCGGTCTAGAGTTTGACCTAGGTGACCACTAGATTTTAGGGTTTTGTGTGTTGCATTTGTTGTGTTGCATCATATTTTCAAAATTCCGTCCAATTTTCAAAGCAAACACCGCATACATCATTTCCCCTAATTATAAATTCACGCTGCCACTTGTACTAACCCTTTTTAGTGCAAGATAGGCTGGACACGGGTTTCTAGTGCCCGTTAGTCCGCGTTTCACGCATCGACCCAAAAGTCGGTATTTCTACATTTACCTTTTCTTTACCCACCACCACACCCACATCGATGGATCCACCTCCATCGAACTTCTTTTCCACTACCCTGCCGCCGTCCGTTGGTGCGCAGATTCCACCTCGCATCTCTCTCCAAGAGAGGTGCTATCCTACACGAGGCCCACTTTCCACCTGTCTATCCATTCCACCAGCCAATAGGGAAAATTTTCAAATAAAACCCCAATACATCAACCTTCTACCAAAATTCCACGGTCTCGAGTCTGAAGATGCATACGTGTTTATCACGAAATTTGAAAATGTATGCGCAATGATGGGTACCTCACAGCTTTCTGTGGATGCTTTCCGTCTACGTCTTCTCCCTTTTACCTTGTGCGATTTAGCCGAAAAGTGGCTATATAACACTACCGCACATTCCATTTCAAATTGGGACGAATTCGTCAAAGCATTCCTTAAGAAATTCTACCCACATCAAAAGACAGCTCGAGTCCGTAGCGAAATCTATCAATTCACCCAGCTTCCAAATGAAACATTTTCAAAATGTCTTGAACGTTTCAAGGATCTGTTAGTCCAATGTCCACATCACGGCATCCCGAGATGGGAATTGTGCCGAATCATTTATGAGGGCATTACTCCTTACACAAGACAGACCCTTGAATCCATGTGTCAAGGCAACTTTATGACCAAAGATGATGGGGAAGCCTGGAACTTTCTAGAAGATTTCGCTGAAAAATCTTTACAGTGGGAGGGTGTGAGTCAATCATCTAGGGAGGGCAATGATATTTCCATAGGAGTTAGAGCTGACATTTCAGCTATGCAAAAGAAACTTGAGACTATGGAAAACAAATTTTTAGCCGCCCTAAGTCAAATGTCACTCTCCAAAACTGTATGTGGCTGCTGTTCTGATCCGTCTCACTTGACGGAAGAATGTCCGTTTCAAGGTCCTGAGCACACAAATGCCGCATTTCAAAGACCTAGAAACGATCCATCTTCCTCCACATATGATCAGGGTTGGAGGAATCACCCTAACTTTGATTGGAACCAATCCCAATTTCAAAACACGGTTCCAAACATGAATCATTTCCAAAGGGCCCCTCCACCACAACAGCACCCACAACTTCAATTGAGTCAGCACCCCTTTCAAGCACAAAATTTCCAAAATCCGGCCAACACTTTTGCACCACATGAAATTTTTTTGCAATTGACCGGTACAGATAATATCTCTGCACTAGCACAAACCTTGGATACTTTCATGAAACAATCCATCCAAGGGACGGCAAGTTTGCAATCTTCCGTCGAGAATGTAATGAAGATCATTATCTCTCAAAATGAGAACATCAAATCGATGGAAGAACAAATTGCACAATTAAAAGCTGAAATGAGTGCAAGAGAGAAAGGGAAACTTCCAGCTCAACCTTTACCCAATTCTGGCTATTCACATCCTATGGATGCAATCACGTTGAGATCTGGAAGAGTGCTTGACCATCACCTTGGGAAAGAATTTGATGATACTAATAAATCAATCAATAACACCCCGGCTGAGACCTTTCCTCACACACACACTTCTGACCTCAGTTCCTCTACCCTACCATCTTCTTCCGAGCCTATTCTTCGTTTCCCAAAAGGCTCGCCACTACAGCCCACCTCTTTTACCCCTCCACGGACGATCCCCACTTCTATTCCGGGATCGGTTCCACACACACTTCCTTCTCCTATGATGGACCCAGCGCTTATTGCTAAAGCACCTTATCCTAATCGGTTAAGGGCTAACACACCGAGTCCACATATGGAGAAGATTATGAACATTTTTAAGCAAGTAAACACCAACATCCCTCTCCTAGATGCCATCCAACAAGTTCCGTCCTATGCGAAAACTCTTAAGAACTTGTGCACTAGGAAGAGGAAGAATCCAGTGCCCAAGAAGATTTTTATGGAAAAAACAATAGACACGGCTTTCCCCCAACAACTACCGAGGAAACGTAAGGATCCTGGATATCCTACTATTTCCGTTTCTATTGGGGAAAAACACATTAACCGTGCTCTACTAGACCTTGGCGCTAGTGTTAACTTGCTTCCTTACTCAGTCTATGAGCAATTAGGGATCGGAGAGTTGAAGCCAACCAATTGCACTCTCCAGATGGCTGACCGATCAATCACCAAACCTAGGGGTGAACTGGAGGATGTGTTAATAAAAATCGGAGAATTTATATTCCCGGTAGATTTTATTGTAATTGATACACAGCCTGTAGCGAACCCACGGAATCAAATTCCGGTGATTTTAGGTCGCCCCTTTTTGGCCACTTCCAATGCTATTATCAACTGTCGTAATGGTTCTATGACCCTATCTTTCGGGAATAGGTCAATAGAGCTGAACATTTACAAGTTGGGAAGTGTACCCTCCGAACCTATTGCTCAGGTATGTTCTGTCGACTTAATGGATGTCGACAGCAGCGAATTTGATGATCCTCCTGTTATCGATCTTGACTCTTTTCATACGTTATTGTTTGACCCAACTATGTATCATACACATACGGACTCTTCCACTGAGATGTCCGGGTCAACAATTAACACTGATTATGAACTATTTTTAGAGTCTGAAGATCACCCCGCACTTTGTGATGACATTATTCACCGGGGTATTGATGGAACTTTTGAGGAGATCTTCGCTGATGAACTCGCATTTTTGAATAACACGGGTGTTGAGATGAATCATCTCCCAATCAATGAAATTGAACCTCCACCCCTTCTTTTGACTTGTAAAAAGAATGCGAGTAATCCATCACATTCACTGCATCGTCTCTCCAATATGAGACGCACACACATTCTATTCCACCACTTACCTTTTCCCCACTTCTTCTTCCACCAACCAGAGCACTGCATTGATAAAATTTTTGAATGGTTGGTGTTGACGTTCGGTCTTTGCAAAGCTTGGTATCGACCAATGATTTTTGACCCCCACTTGTGATTTTTAAAGTTTAACATTGCATAACTCAAGTTTGGGGGGGTATATTTTCTGGCTCTTGAAAATAAAAGTTTTACAAAATTTTGAGCCAAAAATAAGTTTGGGGGAGGTTCTTCACTTAAATATTTTGCCCCCACTAATAAATTCCTCCCAAGCTTATAGATTTTTCGAGATTTAGCAGATGGCAACAGTGAGGACACTGTTGAAAACAAGTTTGGGGGAGGTTTGTGCTTATTTTCGCATCATTTGCATATCATTTGCATAAGCACAAAACATTTTTTCGAAAAAACTATAAAAATTTAAAAAAATTTCAAAACTATAAAAATATTTTTGTATATAAATAAGATAATGAAAGTTTAGATAGTGAAAAATTACATCCATGAGATTAGAAATTTTTTAGAAAAACTAAGAAAATTAGAAGTTTTCTTATACGAACTAGTAATAAGTAGTTATGAGCCGTTGTCCCAAGGGTTAGTAAGATGAAGGACGTCACTAATCTGAGGATAAAAATAAGTCTGAAAAATAGTTTCTATTCTGGAAAGCCAAACATTTTTGAACGTTGCTACCCTGCTATTCGCACTTACACACGTCTTGAAGCCTGGGATAGTAGAGGATACCTTGAAATGCTCTTGTCTTAAAGCCAAAAGTATGAAGGAAATAAAAAAAATAAAAAAATGAAGAAAATATAAAGTGGTGAGAAAAATGAACACTGGTTTTGTTATCACCAAGGGTAATAAAAAAATGTATAGCGAGGGTGCTTCTTCACCTAGTGCCCTAAGGCCAACTGGTCTAGGAGTCACTGCTATGCCTGAGGTGGTGCAAGACGAGGAAAGCACACCAAGTAAGCAAGCACAGGAGTAATCGGTCGGTTAGTACCTCACGAAGTATTAACGGTCGCATGAAAGTGTGTGAGCAATCTCATCTAAATATTCATTAATTAAAAAGTACTGAGGCTGATGGGCAAGAGTATGATAGCTTGAATTGAATTCTCTGGGTGTAGGGATGTCCTTTACACACACGCAGGGTTATATGATCGATGTTTGGAAGAAAGATAGGAATGAAGAATAAGACGATGTTTTATTGAGGGAGGACGTGATTTCTGACATCTTTTCATGACCATTAAGATAGGGCTCATGACAACCGAAAAGCTAGCTTAGTTGGAAACCCTAATTTTCGAAGCTTTTCTTTTACAATTCTTGTCTTTAAATGTAATATTCATGATCTTTCTTTTATTATTGGATTTTGTGGGTGCAATCCGCTGAAAACCCTCAGGAGACAACACTCCTCCTACTAGGGACACCTAGAGGTTTAAAGGCTTGTTGCACGTGCTCAGTGCAATCGTGTTGCCTACGAAAGTGTGCTAGTTAGTTTTTCTCTTTCTTTATTTTCTCCTTCTCTTTTTAATAAAACATTCGCTCGAGACGATCGAAATTAAGTTTGGGGGTATTTGATCAGTCGAAAATATTGTATATTTTAGCCGGCAATTTCCTTAACATTTGCATACATTTAGAAGTGTTCGGCATTCATATTCTACATATTAGCAAATCTGTCACAAAATATGAGATTTCATGTATTAGACTTTTAAACCGACACTTTATGGGAAATTAACCGCATTTCATGGCATCGCATCACTTCTGTATTTGCGCAACACTTGTCTTGAGTCTGTGCAGGAAAATACGGAAGAAAAACCAAAGAGCTGATCAACATTACACCAACTCCATACTTTCAGATCTGGTAACATTTCAGAAGGAATTATTAAATTCAGCATATAAAAGAAAAGCCCAAAAGTGAGCCCAAGACCAAACCTGAAAGCCCAAGCTCTAAATCCCCAAAGAAGCCGCGGAAGCGCGGCGGGAACAGGCTTGCGCCGCGGATCCGCCGCGCTTCTGCCACGTCATCGTCTCATTTTCAGTGCAGAATTCTCACAGCGGGACCCACACCTCATTGTGATACATCAAGTTCCAGAATACACTCGAAGATACTGCCAGATCAGCAAAGAAAATTAAGGAAGGCTAATCCCAATTAAGCTCCTAATTAATCCTCTTCTAGAAGCTCCTCCTAACTAATCACATCTAGAAGCTTCTCCCCTAACTAACTTTTGGAGGGAAATTTGAATTTCTTCAACAAACTTTAGGAGGGAAACTTAGAATTTGAAATCCTAGATCTAGGGTTAGTTATCTATAAATAGGAACCTAGACCTAGGGTTAAAGGCTAATCAATAATCATTGGTTCATTCTTCATTAGTTGTTAATCTTTTAGTTAGCTAATTCCCTCTTTCATCATCTTCTTCCACAAGTCTAGTGACAAGGCTTGTGCGAAACCCTAACCCTAATTCCACTCCAAATCCAAGATCTTGAGTACAAATCAAGCGAGAAGCCTTCAACCTTTTAGGAGCCGAGCCGATCTTTAATCGGGCAAGTGATCCAAGCCGATCCGCGTTCCACGGAGACGAGCGAAGCCAAGTCGACGATCGAATTCTTCCTCTTGTAGTTCTTGAGCGAATGTAATGAAATTGTTGATATAAATAAAAGGTGAAATTCTTTAATCTTGCTTTCTTTTAATTCTTGCATCATGATTAGATCTCAATTTGTAATTGTTGTTCTTGTTGTGATGTTTGAGTAAAACTCCGCTCGTAAAGGAGTCGAGACGATTGTAGAATGATGATGTAACAAATCTTAATACGATTTTTAAGTCCTACGAGTTTTGTAAACCCTAGCAAGTTCAAGAATCGATGACCTAGTTTCGTAGCGATGCTTTCTTGATTGTGATCGCTTGAAATTAGGGATCTACGATCGTTTCTTGAATTTACTAGAGGCTAGAATATGAATGATATCAATGAAAGAACAAGAGATAAGATGAAACCCTAGTTTCACAAGAAGTCTCTAATTCTCATCGATCATCATCGATCTAGTATCAATTCATCGAAGGATAAGAATACGTAATTGTAAGATTACATCACATCTATAGATCCGATCGATTCCTACGAGCCTCATTTCGATTCTTGATATTTGGTTTGGAAAAATCATCAAACGATCAATTCTTGATTCTATCTTTTAATGCTTTCTTAGATCTAGTATTTTCTAATTCTTGAACTTCAATTACAAATCATGAATTGTTTTGTTTTCTTTTCATTAAAGTTTCAATTCATCTAATTCAAAAGACGAACGATTACACTTTCCCTGTGGACGATCCGCACTCACTTACAATCTACAATCCGACACCGTAGTTGATTGCGGTCAAATAATTTTTGGTTGTGATTTCTTTACAATTTTATACTACACATCAAGAATCTTATTCAATCAAATGGCGCCGTTGCCGGGGAACTATTTGATTCGATAGATACTTTTACATCCAATCACGAAATTATAACAATCAAATGGCGCCGTTGCCCCTTGCCGGGGATAGTGCGCTAATAGTTCGTATTTTCCGAAATCTTTTCAATCAAATGCCTTAGACATACTCGCCTTAGACACCACAAGAAAACGCAGATAAGCAATGAATTACCCACGGCCTTCTCTTGTCCTAATTGAGCGCGACGGTCCTTAGAGTCATCTCTAGATTTCTTTTAATTAATGAGGGTAATGCGGGTGCAAGTTTTGTGATTTTTGGGGCATAGGAAGGGTAATGAAATCCCCACCTAATTTGAATTTGGTCGTGCCCCTTAAATTTCCGTATTAATATGCAAACAACCAAAAGAATCAAAACACGCACAAATTTTATTTTGCTTTGCGGCGCTGCGATTTATTTGCAAAGAAACCTGCAAGAAAATGTTAGTTAGAGCAGTTGAGGTAAGAGATAAGAAAGATAGAAGATACCTGAGAAAAATTGGTGCAGAGAAGAGCTAGGGTTGCCGCGGATCAGCCGCAGGGAAGGGTGTTTTGCCGCGGAAACGCGCTTTGATCGAGAGATCACTGCTCAGTATTTTTACAGAGAGCTTCTGTTCAGCTCCTGAGTACTCTGGAATTTTCAGAAATTTTTTTCTCCAGCTCCAATGATCCCAGATTTCCTTGCAATCAAATCACAAAACACGTATTAGTGTTTGCACGAATTTTGATCAAAAAAAAAATTATGATGAAATAAATTGTTCAACTCAAATTTCAAAATACGAACTATTAGCGCACTATCCCCGTATGGATGATATATCCGGCCGTCTTTCTATCATTGGCAGCTGATTTCACGGATCGCTGTCTTGACCCCCTTGTTTCGGTAGCTGGTAGTCGATTGAAGGCGGCTGGCCTAACCAGGTTCTTGAATGGTGCTGGCGCTTCTTTTCTGGGTTTGCCCCGCTGCTTTCGTGCGGCACAGAGTGCTTGATAGACTCTTAAAGAGACAGTGTCATACTTTTTCTGTTGGGGCCGGGACACGTCTCTTTGTGGCACTGTTCGGACCGCTGTCTTCTTGATTCTGGCGGTCATGGCATTTTTCTGAACCCACTTCAGAGGCTCGAAGGAATTGCTGATTCATACGTCCGACTCAGCCGTCGTCGCGGGGCAACCCTGCACTTGGAACTTCACACGATTCCATTTGGCCGAAGCCTTGGCCCTCTTGTTGGCTCGATACCTGAGCCGCTTCTGCCTTAACTTTTCTGTAATAAGCACCTGGCAGACTTCGGCTCTTTGGGAAGACGCCGCAGACCGGTCGATAGAGGGCCTTGGAGATACGCTCGATTGTGCATTTGTTGGAGTCATCGCCTGTGCTCATCCGCAACATTTGATGTTGCCCTTTGTACCGAAGTTCTTGCCCCCCGCTGGAGCACCAGAGAATTGTTCAGATACCGTGTTAAGTTTCGGTTGTGGTGCCTTGGCGATCACGACATTCGGCCTCTTACCCCTTGAGACCGTCTTGGCCACCTGTTCCGCCGGAATCTCCGCCAGATGAGCGCTTCTGGCAGGGTAGATGATGACGGAGCCAAACTGGCGGGGCGGTTCCTCCCACTGTCGACTGAGACTTGCGGGGAGAACCACACGAGCGTTGATCTTGACCACGTACGGAATCGGGGTCGCTTTGGAAGTTGAAATCGTCTTGGGAGACATTGTCGTTGAAATTTGATTGCTGCACGAAAAGAAAACATCATTTCAGTATAGGCAATCGATATGTATATTGATTGAGTTCGCATGAACGTTTAACCCGGAATATGGGAGGAGAGAAGGGTCCCACCGGGCGTGCCAAAATCTGTAGGGTGTTTTTCGTCACCCCATTGAGATGGGAACACGCGCGCTCTTGTCAGGCGTACTACAGATTCCCCCTGCCTAGGGTAGGCCGGGGTTTAATGATTATGGGGATCCGAATCTCTGGCAGCCGCGGACTAAGCTGCCGTTAATTACTCCACGCCTTTGGGACGAGAGAACCTCCGATTAACGGTGTAACACCCGAGCCCAATACTACAATTTTTTCTGTTACTGTTTGAGCATAATATGGTACTCATTTCATCTAGCTTGCTTGTTGTTGCTTACTGTAAAATTTTACCCGGCAAAGTCATTTCTACATATAACAAATTTTAGCACCTAAAATGAAATTAAAAATATTCATCTTGGTCTACTCGATACCCCTAACCCTGTGGTAGCGTCCGTGTATTGTGTTCTCGTCTCGTTCGGTAAAACGGACGAGTTTGGACGATTACGCGCGCGTACAGGTGTCCGTTTTGGGGGTATGCTTTTTAATCATAAAACACTTAATTTTAAAATTTGGAACCCGCTTAAAATCCTATTATTTCAATTTCAAATTTTTGGACCCGATCCGGGCGCGATTTGGAAATGTTTTATTTGGCGCCAAAATCCCAAATTTTAATAATCTTTAAACCATATAATATTTCCAATACATTCCTAAATCTTTAACTAAAACCTATTTCCTAACAATCAGATTCTAGCCAATCAGCGAAGGATAAATCCCGTGGGCCCCTTTCCCATTCTCCTTCTCTATCTCTCTCTCTCTCCAATTTCAATTCTCTCTCTCTCTCCCTCATATATCTCTCTCTCTCTCTCTCTCCCTCAAATCTCTTTCTCTCTCTCCTATATTTAAAAATCTTTCCCCCTCTTTTATTTTTTCCTCACGAGAAACCTGAGAACCCAACGAGCCTCGAACCCTAGCCACCGTCTCGTCTCCCGTCCCTCCCTCAAATTTTCTGTTGGCCCATAGGATGATAAATATAGTGTAGGAATCTCGCTGGAAAATTCGATTGTTAATGATAAAAATTGATACCCCAAATATACCGTTAAAACTAATATTTTCTCGTATCTGAAAATGAATAAAATCACCGTAAATTACATACATACTGGAATGATGCGTTCGAGGGCTTAAATCGAAGCCGACTCGACGAACTTTAACCCTATGTAAAATTTCAATGATTTCTGTTCTGTAATCATGGTGATAATCGGATCGGAATGCGACTCCGGACTGTAGTCCAGAGCGTTTCTGATTATTGTGTACTGTCCCAATACCTGTGTCACTCTGGTTCTTGAAGTTGTATGTTACGGAACTCTATAGTAGATTAAAGATAACTCTGTTATCTAAATAAAACAAGTGGTTCCATTCCATTTCATCGCCGTTTGCTATTTTAAACTGTATTAAAAGGGGAGAACGTATAACTGTCCAGAACAGATTCAGAAATAACATACTGAGGTTAAGTTGTGTATAACTTTCAACGTACAGATGCGATTGAGGATCCGTCTGTTGCGTTGAATACTCCATTGAAAACCCTAGATTTCATTTAACTGTAACATCGCTAAATTCTGAGCCCAACTGGGTGCAATTCATGTCGCGAAACGGACGTTCAGTTCTGAAACTGAATTTCCAGCCGCGAGCACTTAAATTGAAACAGCTGTATCTTGAAAACCGGAATCCCGATTGAACTGAAACTAATTTTGATGGATTGCTGACTGAATGTTCTATTTATATTACTTGTATCACTTTGTTGAATTCTTAACATATGAATTTATGAAATTTCTGGAAGATAATGACATGCCTATTGATTCATATTACCCTTAGCGTAATGATGGCATACGTACATATATCATATCCCATTTACCATATACTTAGTGCTAGTGCGTGTTAGAGTCAGTGGACATTGCATTATCATGCGTGGTTGATATTGGTTTAGGAGTGACGAGTATACCAAAGGGGAAGTGAATATTCGTGACAGTGATTGATACAGTGAACAGTGATAAAACCGTGCCATTGGTATACTTGTACACGACTAGATCAAGATCATAAATAGTGTAAACCTGGGGAAAAGGGGGAAATCAAAGTGGAAAGAGTATCGTATTTAGCGGGACCATGTTTAGAGGATGATCATTCGAACCGTGATACTGATACATGTAGGGTAGGATCTAGCGATCCGGCTGACAGAGTTATGTCCCGGGCATGTGGGCCGTTGTCTCGGGTATGTACGAGACTCCTGTTAAACATGATCCTCCTTCCACTAAGTGATTTCAAACATGACCTAGAGACCGATAGGGACACATAACATATTCTGCATCATATAGTGACATAGTGATTACTTGCATTGTTCTTACACCAGTATTACCTCATATACCTGTTTCATCTTATTATAATAATATTGTTATCGTGTCGCTCTGACGACCTGAGTATGCATGCTCAGATTCCGCGGGAGGACCAGCACAGGAGACGGGTCTACCCTTTGAGTTCACGGAGATATAGTTTGGGTGTACCTTCTTCATTTACTGCTTTCCATAAAAGTGATCGTGAGATTGAACTTGGTTAGTTATTGTTCTTATTATCTGTAATTTGTGAACAATGGAATTTTAATGTAATAAATTAGTGATGTGATTCCTTTAATACTGTGCTTTATTTACTGATTACCATGTAATGCTAGAAGCCGAAGTGTGACTACGGCGGGATGATTCCTTGACCGTAGGAGCATGGCTGGCCTAGTCATCCCTCGTTTTCCGTATTTTGGGAAGCGGGGCGTGACATACACTCACCTTGAAACTTGGGATAGTAGAGGATACCTTGAAATGCTCTTGTCTAAAATCCTTAGTATGAAGGAAAATAAAATAAAAGTACAAGTGTGAATAAAGAGATAAAAAAATGAACACTGGTTTTGTAATTACTTAAGGCTGCATAAATAAAAAAATATAGCAAGGATGCTTTATCACCTAGTGCCTTAGACCAACTGGTTTGGGAGTCACTGCTAAGCCTTAGGTATTGCAAGACGAGGATTTACGCCTAAATGCGCAAGCACATTTTGTAATCGGTCGTTTAGTATCTTAAGAAGTATTAACGGTCGCATGAAGGTTGTGTGAGCAATTTCATCTGAAATTCACCAACTAAAAGTATTTTGGAAGATAACAAGAGTATGATAGCTTGAATTGAATTTCCAAGTGTAGGGGTGATAATTACACACATGTAGGGGTATATGATTGGGGTTTGGATGAGAGATAGGAAGGAAAGATAGGGCTTATATCTTCAGTAGAGATGATAAAAACTCCTAAGTTAAGATTGCACCTTAGAAGGAAAATTCAAAAGATGCTGAAAGCTTAATAAATTTGCAGAACATATACGATCTTAAGTTAAATGAAAAGTGAGTGTGAAAAATATGGGTTGATGATTTCTAAGTTGAAGATAATAGAATTTCTTGCTAGAATACTGAATTGAAGAATGAAACTCAACAGGCCAAATTGATCGGATTTTGTGGGTAGTATCGGCTGAAAACCCTCAGGAGACAACACTCCTCCTACTAGGGACACCTGTCACGCCCCGCTTTCCAGAATACGCAAGATTGGGTACGTGACATAGCCAACCATGCTACCTGTGGGTAGGAAGTATCCATCCACAGTCACATTACGGCTGTAAGGATATCAAGAACAAGATAATAAACTAATCTAACACATGTCCAAATCCATAATAACAAGAGTCAATAAACAATAAGTGCGGAAGCAAATGATCCAATACAATGAATAAATAGTACGTCCCATAATGCGGGCTCACATCTGGAAATGAAATGAAATAAATAAACTAATCACTATGGAACTCACAGATCAGCCTGCTGGCTGAAGTACTCCTGCTCGGTCGTCGACAGTGGTAAGGAATCTGGGCCATGCAAAACCCAGACGTCAGCGCGTCATGTCAACCAATAATATAATATAAACATGGTAATAAGCAATGCAGGGATGAACATGAATAAAGCAGTACTATGAAAAACAGTGCAGGGTAACGTGTAGTGGTAACTAAACTGTCCTATCAGGTTTCTACTCTAAAGTCTTTGAAATCAATTGATGACTCGTCGATGTAACTCAATAGTATCCCGTGCATGCCCGGGACCACGGTCAAGACCCTCGGGGCTGAATCCGAGACGTGCCGCTAGGCAGTAAATAGGTAGCAGGATGGACGAGTGATGTCAGCATCATCACTCCCGGACTGGCCAAGCCCGTAAGACTGATCAGAACAGGTATCGAACTGTTGAGTTACAAGTCGGTTTCACCTTTGATTTCCCCATACCCCCAAGTTATGTATGTCAAGTCAGGTATTCAGTAATCAAGGACTAATGCCAACACAGGATCAGGTAACAGGTCAGGTTTGTCTGGATAGACAACAGGAATGGTCCATGAGGACCCCAAGTCAGGTTTGTTGGCATTAGGCATGAGATCAGGTAACAAGTCAGGTCGTGGTACAACAGGTTGAGTCGGTATGTATATATATGTCATGTGTAGCAAGGTCAGGTCAATATGTAGTGCAATCGAGTATGCTCACAACAGGTATACAATCGAATAATGAACAGCAGCAAGAATCTCAAATAAATAGCAATAATAGTCACTTAATCACAATGGTGCTTTGTATTATCTTATTAACAGATTCGAGCACCCTTGGGTTGCAATAATCACAGGGTAACGCAATATTAATAACAGCAGGTAATGAAGATATAAGTGTACGACTATCGTCCTCTAAATAACAAAATAATTAACAGGTAGTTGTTATTAAGGTTATGGTGGCAAAATACGATTTAGATGGCAGTATTATGATGTATATCATATTTCGTCCAATGAGACAAGTAACTATACTTAGTTAATATTGCAAGTTTTAAGAGTCAAACACTTAATTAGTTAACGTAGCATGTAGCAAGAAATCTTGCCTCGACGGTTTCGCAAACCGGAAACACGAACGCAACATCGGCGGAAAACACGCGACGAAAGCACGGGCCACGGATCGAGTCCAAACAGCGAACAGCGGAACCACACGGACCAGAGTACCTCGCTGGAGAGTCGGGTCCAGTCGTCGGCACGGCCGGAATCCGGCGAAATGTCAAAACGGCGACTAAGTTAGCAAATACAAATCAAAGCGATAAAACGAACAGCGAAGTGATACGCAAAAGGGAGATGGTGAACAGAGGCTTACAGGTAAGAACCAGGGGGCAACCACGACGGGTTCGACGGCGATGGGGCGCCGGCGAGGCAGCGACGGCGGCAGTCAAGGCTGGAAGTTGCTGGGTCGCTGGAAAGGGATGGTGCGGTGAGTAGAGGGGGTGCTGGCCTGATCTGGTGTTCAAGGGGAGAAGGAGGTGGTCGGCGGTGGCTCTGGCGACGACGGCGATGGGAGGCGGCGGCGACGGCGAGCAGCGACGGTGGCGGTGGCGTCGGGTGCAGCTGCAGGTTCTGGAGGAGGGAGGAGAGGAGGAAGGGGTGCTGTCGAGGCTGAGGAGGCGAGGACGGTGACGGCGAGGTCGCGGGGAGGTCGACGGCGAGACACGACGAAGCTAGGGTTTGCTGGGGTTCTTCGATGGTGGGTTCAGCGAGTTCTCTCGTGGGGGAGAATGAAGGAACAATTTAGAATATAAAGTAGAGAGAGAGAGAGGGTTAGGAGAGAGGGAGAGAGAGGTTGTTAGAGAGAGAGAGAGAAACGATTAGAGAGAGATAGAGATAGACGGAGAGAGAGAGAAATATGGGAGGCGGGGCCCACGAGAGAGAAGCCTCGTGATTGGCGGAGGGGAAGGGAACAGTTAAATTTAAAAGATTAAAAGTGATTTAATCGTTGGATTTAGAAACAGAAAAATATATTATATGGTTTTAAAATATTTAATTAATTGGGCATTTCGGCGCTAAATGAAACATTTCCAAATCGCGCCCGGGTTGCGCCCAAATGTTTCAAATTCAAATTATAGGATTTTAAGCGAGTTCCAAACTTTAAAATGAGGTGTTTTATGATTAAAATGCATGCCCCCAAGTCGGACACTTGCACGCGCGCGTAGTCGTCCAAACTTGCCCGTTTCACCGAACGGGACGAAATCTCGACGCGCGGACGCTACCACGCGACTAGTGGCGACGAGTAGGCCAGCATGGATATTTTTAATTTCATTTTGGGTGTTAAAATTTGTTATAGGCGAAAATGACTTAGTCGGTTAAAATTTAGCAAAATCACCAAACAAGCAAGATAATTGAAATGAGCAATGTATAACACTCAACTAGTATCAGAAATAGTATTATTGGGCTCGGGTGTTACATCATACCCAACTACCAAAAGAATTTCGTCCTCGAAATTCCAAGAATACAAGATAGCTAACTACAGAAAAAGGTGAGGAAAATTCTGCCGGATCTCGTCTTCTCGCTCCCAAGTGGATTCTCCGTGCGATCGATTACCCCAAGAAACTAGCACAAGAGGGATAACCTTGTTCTTAAGAACCTTTTCTCTTCGATCCTTGATTTCAACTGGTCGCTCCTCAAAAGTTAGGTCCTCCCGTACAGTAAACTCCGAATGATCCAAGACGTGAGTCTCATCTCGGACATACCTCCGTAGTTGAGATACATGAAACACATCGTGCACTCCTGCCAATGACTGTGGTAACGCCAAACGGTACGCTACCTCTCCAACACGCTCTAATATCTCGAAGGGTCCAACGAATCGAGGACTAAGCTTTCCCCGACTCCCAAAGCGAATCACCCCTCTAGTCGGTGATATCTTCAGGAATACCAAATCACCCACGGCGAACTCTAGAGGTCTTCTTGACGTGTCGGCCCAACTTTTCTGTCTGTCTTGAGCTGCCTTCATATGCTTCCTGATTGTATTCACCTTCTCGACTGTCTGTACTACTAAATCTGGTCCTAGTAACCTTCGTTCACCAACATCAACCCAACAAACCGGTGAACGGCACTTACGACCATACAACGCTTCAAACGGAACCATCTGAATAGTCGCTTGGAAGCCATTGTTGTACGAAAACTCCACCAGGTGTAGATGATCCTCCCAAGAACCTTTGAAATCCAACATGCAAGCCCTCAACATATCTTCAAGGGTCTGGATCGTTCTCTCCGATTGTCCATCAGTTTGAGGATGATAAGCTGTGCTAAACTTCAATCGAGTCCCCAAACTTTCTTGTAAACTCTTCCAGAAGTGCGACAAGAACCGAGTGTCCCGATCGGACACGATGCTTACCGGTACTCCATGCAATCTTACAATCTCCTGCATGTACCGCTCTGCCAAAGTCTCCGTCGATTGACCAACCCGAAAAGGAATAAAGTGAGCTGCCTTGGTCAACCGATCGACAATCACCCATACTGCATTGTTGCCCTTTGGACTCCGCGGTAAAGCCGTCACGAAATCCATGGTTATATGTTCCCACTTCCACTGAGGAATCGGAAGTGGTTGCAACAAACCAGCAACCCTTTGGTGTTCAGCCTTGACTTGCTGACACACCAAGCACTTAGCCACGAAGCGAGCAATCTCCCGTTTCATACCTTCCCACCAGAAGTGCTGTCGAATATCTCGGTACATCTTTGTCCCTCCTGGATGTACAGAGTAAGCTGAACTGTGTGCCTCCTTCATAAGCTCTTCACGCACATCTCCTTTTGGCACACACACACGACTACCATACCTCAACGAACCATCTTCGTGGATCAGTAAATCGGTTCGCAGTCCGGCTTCAACCTGCTCTCGAAACTTTTGCAGTCTAGGATCCTGCGATTGTGCCGCTTTAATCTTCTCAACTAAGGACGACTGTACTTGCAACTGCATCAACTGTCCCATAACATGTGGTAGCACAACCTCCAAGTCAAATCTCCGAAAATCCGCAATGATCTCCCTTTGTGCGGTCAATACCTGAATTGCCGGTAACCGACTAAGCGCATCCGGCACGACGTTAACTTTTCCCGGATGGTACTTAAGATCAAGGTCGTAGTCGGCCATCAGCTCCAACCATCTGCGTTGCCTCATGTTCAACTCCTTCTGAGTGAACACATACTTCAAACTCTTGTGATCTGTAAAGACTTCGACTCTCTCGCCCAAAAGGTAGTGTCTCCAAATCTTCAAGGCGAAGATCACGGCCGCTAGCTCCAAGTCATGAGTCGGATAATTCTTCTCATGAGTCTTCAGTTGTCTCGATGCGTAAGCCACGACCTTCCCATTCTGCATCAAAACACATCCCAATCCTTTTCCAGATGCGTCGCTGTGAATCACCAGTCCTCCTGAATTATCTTGTACGGTCAGGATAGGGGCGGTTATCAACTTCTGCTTCAACGTCTCGAAGGCCAGTGCACATCCATCCGTCCAAACAAACGGTACCTCCTTGCGCGTAAGCTTGGTTAACGGCTCTGCCAAACGAGCGAAGTTCTCCACAAATCTCCTGTAGTACCCGGCCAAACCAAGGAAACTTCTTATCTCAGCCACATTTCTTGGAATAGGCCAATCTCGAACTGCTGCAATCTTCTCGGGATCAACGGCGATTCCATCGCCCGACACGACATGTCCCAGAAATTTCACTTCTTCCAGCCAGAATTCGCACTTACTCATCTTCGCATACAATTTCTCCTGTCTCAGCGTCTGCAGTGCGATCTTTCAATGCTCAGCATGTTCCTCCGGACTCTTCGAGTATACCAGAATATCGTCAATGAATACCACAATAAACTGGTCCAAGAATGGTGAAAAGATCATGTTCATCAAATCCATGAATATTGCCGGCGCATTCGTCACTCCGAAGGGCATCACCAGATACTCGAAATGTCCATATCGAGTTCGAAACGCCGTCTTGCAAATGTTTTCTGCTTTCACTCGGACCTGATGATATCCTGATCGCAAATCCAGTTTCGAGAATACCCTCGCGTCACTAAGCTGCTCAAAAAGTTCTCCAATGCGAGGGATCGGGTACTTGTTCTTAATAGTCACCCGGTTCAATTCTCGATAATCAATGCACATCCTTCTCGTGCCATCCTTCTTCTTTACTAAAAGAACTGGAGCTCCCCAAGGCGAGTTGCTGCTTCGAATCCAACCCTTCTCGAGTAATTCACCAACTTGTTTCTTAACTTCTTCCAATTCCACTGGTGCCATCGGATAATAAGATTTTGATACTGGCGCTGCACCAGGAATAAGGTCAATCGCGAACTCCACGTCTCGCGTCTGCGGTAAGCCCGATATATCTTCAAATACGTCCATAAAATCGCGAACAACCGCTGGCTCTTCATTACTATCAACTTCCATAGCTGCAAGAATACTGTTTGTCGGCCTAGCCCTAAACTCGACTGGCCCGACAGAACCGCTTCCTTACCGCAACTGCTGTCTGCATCGTTGGCTGCGAAAGGTCTAGCGAGACTTCTGAGTCTCCTCCATTCTGCTGCATGCACGTCCACGGTTGCTCCATTCTGCCTTAGTCCGATGAACTTCTCTTCCATTTCCTCCCGTGCAGTCCGCGGGAAGAATTTCTCCAGGAAACTTTTAGAGAGATCCGCCCAACTGATCGGCTTGGGCAAGCGGGTCTCCTCCACAAGCCATCACTCTCGGGCGTAATCCACTAGCTGAATGCGCACCACATCAACTCCTTTGTCCTCTGGAATCTGTGTCGCAATCAGCAAATTCTCCGTGCCACTAGCCACTGCTCGGCTGGCAACGGCTCCTCCAGACCAGTGAAAGTAGACGGACCCAAAAGTCTGAAATCTGCTACGGTCCTTACTCGGTCAACTGGTCTAGTTCCAACATCGTTCACAGACTGCTGAACGATCTGCAAACCTTCCTGAAACAAGTCCGCTTGCTGCTGGATCAGCTCGGTCTGTTTCTTTGATTTCCAGCATTCCCCTTATCACTCCAAGCATGGCGGCTTCGTTCACACGCCTCTGGTACGTCTTCAACTTCTTACCTGTCATAATCCTGAACTCAAAACACCCAACATTAGCATGATGATAGATTCTGAATATGGATCAAGACTAGAACTCCAAGATACTTAAATAGAGTACCGCATTATAGCTATGCCGCGGTATCATAGCCGCAATTACTTAACTCCACCCAAGTCGCCTAAGTCCTAGAGATAACAAGAAAGTAGGTTTTCGAGTTGACCATGCAAAGTAAGTTTGCATGTCGACATGATCCGGAAGAATGATTCAAGGATGGTAAAACGGTCAAGGTGGCAGGACATGTTTCCTAATCACGGGTATTCTGATTCGTGTATAGGGTACAATACCCAACTACAAAAGAATCAACCCAACTAACATATGGCTCTGATACCAAAAGAACCATGTCACGCCCCGCTTCCCAGAATACGCAAGATTGGGCACGTGACATAGCCAACCATGCTACCTGTGGGTAGGAAGTATCCATCCACAGTCACATTACGGCTGTAAGGATATCAAGAACAAGATAATAAACTAATCTAACACATGTCCAAATCCATAATAACAAGAGTCAATAAACAATAAGTGCGGAAGCAAATGATCCAATACAATGAATAAATAGTACGTCCCATAATGCGGGCTCACATCTGGAAATGAAATGAAATAAATAAACTAATCACTATGGAACTCACAGATCAGCCTGCTGGCTGAAGTACTCCTGCTCGGTCGTCGACAGTGGTAAGGAATCTGGGCCATGCAAAACCCAGACGTCAGCGCGTCATGTCAACCAATAATATAATATAAACATGGTAATAAGCAATGCAGGGATGAACATGAATAAAGCAGTACTATGAAAAACAGTGCAGGGTAACGTGCAGTGGTAACTAAACTGTCCTATCAGGTTTCTACTCTAAAGTCTTTGAAATCAATTGATGACTCGTCGATGTAACTCAATAGTATCCCGTGCATGCCCGGGACCACGGTCAAGACCCTCGGGGCTGAATCCGAGACGTGCCGCTAGGCAGTAAATAGGTAGCAGGATGGACGAGTGATGTCAGCATCATCACTCCCGGACTGGCCAAGCCCGTAAGACTGATCAGAACAGGTATCGAACTGTTGAGTTACAAGTCGGTTTCACCTTTGATTTCCCCATACCCCCAAGTTATGTATGTCAAGTCAGGTATTCAGTAATCAAGGACTAATGCCAACACAGGATCAGGTAACAGGTCAGGTTTGTTTGGATAGACAACAGGAATGGTCCATGAGGACCCCAAGTCAGGTTTGTTGGCATTAGGCATGAGATCAGGTAACAAGTCAGGTCGTGGTACAACAGGTTGAGTCGGTATGTATATATATGTCATGTGTAGCAAGGTCAGGTCAATATGTAGTGCAATCGAGTATGCTCACAACAGGTATACAATCGAATAATGAACAGCAGCAAGAATCTCAAATAAATAGCAATAATAGTCACTTAATCACAATGGTGCTTTGTATTATCTTATTAACAGATTCGAGCACCCTTGGGTTGCAATAATCACAGGGTAGCGCAATATTAATAACAGCAGGTAATGAAGATATAAGTGTACGACTATCGTCCTCTAAATAACAAAATAATTAACAGGTAGTTGTTATTAAGGTTATGGTGGCAAAATACGATTTAGATGGCAGTATTATGATGTATATCATATTTCGTCCAATGAGACAAGTAACTATACTTAGTTAATATTGCAAGTTTTAAGAGTCAAACACTTAATTAGTTAACGTAGCATGTAGCAAGAAATCTTGCCTCGACGGTTTCGCAAACCGGAAACACGAACGCAACGTCGGCGGAAAACACGCGACGAAAGCACGGGCCACGGATCGAGTCCAAACAGCGAACAGCGGAACCACACGGACCAGAGTACCTCGCTGGAGAGTCGGGTCCAGTCGTCGGCACGGCCGGAATCCGGCGAAATGTCAAAACGGCGACTAAGTTAGCAAATACAAATCAAAGCGATAAAACGAACAGCGAAGTGATACGCAAAAGGGAGATGGTGAACAGAGGCTTACAGGTAAGAACCAGGGGGCAACCACGACGGGTTCGACGGCGATGGGGCGCCGGCGAGGCAGCGACGGCGGCAGTCAAGGCTGGAAGTTGCTGGGTCGCTGGAAAGGGATGGTGCGGTGAGTAGAGGGGGTGCTGGCCTGATCTGGTGTTCAAGGGGAGAAGGAGGTGGTCGGCGGTGGCTCTGGCGACGACGGCGATGGGAGGCGGCGGCGACGGCGAGCAGCGACGGTGGCGGTGGCGTCGGGTGCAGCTGCAGGTTCTGGAGGAGGGAGGAGAGGAGGAAGGGGTGCTGTCGAGGCCGAGGAGGCGAGGACGGTGACGGCGAGGTCGCGGGGAGGTCGACGGCGAGACACGACGAAGCTAGGGTTTGCTGGGGTTCTTCGATGGTGGGTTCAGCGAGTTCTATCGTGGGGGAGAATGAAGGAACAATTTAGAATATAAAGTAGAGAGAGAGAGGGTTAGGAGAGAGGGAGAGAGAAGTTGTTAGAGAGAGAGAGAGAAACGATTAGAGAGAGATAGAGATAGACGGAGAGAGAGAGAGATATGGGAGGCGGGGCCCACGAGAGAGAAGCCTCGTGATTGGCGGAGGGGAAGGGAACAGTTAAATTTAAAAGATTAAAAGTGATTTAATCGTTGGATTTAGAAACAGAAAAATATATTATATGGTTTTAAAATATTTAATTAATTGGGCATTTCGGCGCTAAATGAAACATTTCCAAATCGCGCCCGGGTTGCGCCCAAATGTTTCAAATTCAAATTATAGGATTTTAAGCGAGTTCCAAACTTTAAAATGAGGTGTTTTATGATTAAAATGCATGCCCCCAAGTCGGACACTTGCACGCGCGCGTAGTCGTCCAAACTTGCCCGTTTCACTGAACGGGACGAAATCTCGACGCGCGGACGCTACCACGCGACTAGTGGCGACGAGTAGGCCAGCATGGATATTTTTAATTTCATTTTGGGTGTTGAAATTTGTTATAGGCGAAAATGACTTAGCCGGTTAAAATTTAGCAAAATCACCAAACAAGCAAGATAATTGAAATGAGCAATGTATAACACTCAACTAGTATCTAAAATAGTATTATTGGGCTCGGGTGTTACAACACCTAGAGATTTAACGGCTTGTTGCACAATCTCAGTGCAATCGCGTTCCCTACGAAAGTGAGGTTAGGATTTTTTGAGAAAAAAATTGGTTTTGCTCGGGACGAGCAAAAGATAAGTTTGGGGGTGTTTGTTCATATCAGAATTTTGCATTATTATATCGCCCATTCTTAATCACATTACATGTAAATAGGTGCTTTTGATCCATGTCTGCTAAATAGTTGCAGGTTACAGGTTCTCAGATCATTACAGTGAAATTCATGAAAAAAAACGCTACAAATATGAGACTACGACCAACAATAGATGAATCCGTATGATACCACCTACCAGTTCAAGGAAAAAATGAAAATCATTACACAGTTCAATGCACAAAGCACAAAGGCAGCACAAGATTCAAGACTTCAACCCGAAGCTCACGGCAAAAGTCCACATCATTCTGCACTGTTGGAAATCTGAAAGAAAATAGAAGAGATTCTGTGGAACCAAGTGAAGAAAACAGAAGGAAAAAGCAACATGAAGCAATCCTGAAAGATTGAACCCATGATCCCACCAATTGGCCGCGGTACCGCGGCCAAACATGCCTTTCTGCCGCGGTTCCGCGGCCGTATGATGCACGTGTCGGTGCATGTGTCGGTGGGTGTCAGTGCTTTGACCCGGCTTTCTTAGGGTAGTTTTGTAAATTCATGTATGGATCAGAATGTAATCTAGGGTTTTTTTTTCTATCTATAAATAGGAAAGTTGAATGCCAAATGAAGGCATGCCTCTCTTTAGTTTTTACTCTTTTTAATTTTTAGATCTAGATTTTTAATTCCATTGTAATGCGTTGTTGAGAGGACATCAAATAAAGTAAGTTTTTCTTTTTCAATCTTGCATTCTTCTTTGCATATTTTAATTTCTACAATTTTTATCTGTTCTTTATTTATCTGCAATTTAGTTTGTCTAATACAAAAATGATAAAAATGAATTTTATTGTCACCTTCTTAATGAGTGAGTAATTCCTCACTTGTTAGGGATAGGATAGGGAAGGTTTGAGAGAAGGAAATCTCTCTCACTCCTTTCTTTGCTCATATAATTTTAAAATACGGACTCTATTTAATTCAACCACACACCGCTCACTACGGCACCCTATCCTACACGATAGCGGTGATTCCCTAGTTAGACCGGTTGTGGTTGAATTAACCGGAGGGTAGGGCTAAGAGCCAAGAACGGACGGACAAGGACTAAAAGGAAGAAACAAAGTTTCTTCCTAGTCGTGCTAATCCCCGTTGTTGACTATTACCCTAACACCTATATTCTTAAATAGGGCATTGATAGTGAGAAGAATCCATATTTCAAACTAACCTAATCCTATCCCTAGCAAGCCTTTAAATCAATTTATTCTCAATCTTAGATCTTAAATCAAAACCTACAAAAGTTAGGACTTAACTCGTTAGAACTTAAAGAAAAGAACACCATTTCCCTATGGATCGACTCGTACTCAACCTGCTAGCTACCAAGCAACACCGTCTTGATTGCGGTATTCTTAATTTTAAAACGCACACAAAAAAATCAGACAATCAATGAGCCATGGATTGATACCCAGAGGCAGCCAACTGATACCCCCTTTAGCCTAAGAATGGAGCGCCTTCGTGAAAAACGGCCGTGATCAGCCTCCAGTCCCTCCGATACATACGCCAAAGGGGAATCGCCTCTGAAAGAGAAACTGGATAAGGTCTATTCCTTCAAAAGGGATAAAGTCCACAAGATATTCAAGGACGCCCTAAGAAATGGTCTACAACTGCCGGAATCAAAGAGACCGCAAGAAGCGAATATGACTGACGAACAAAAATATTGCCCCTATCACAGAGTGATAAGTCATGCCATTGAGGACTGCTTCGTCTTTAAAGATTGGGTCGAAAAGCAATACAAGACGGGAGAGATAGAACCGTCTAAAGGCGTGTTAGCAAACAGTCAAGCAACGACCGCAGATTTCATACAAATGGAGACCGAAGCCTTTCGGGAACTTAATCCTCTCAGACATGTGCCATTATCTGAAAAGGGTGAACCAAAGACTGATCGGCCTCAAGGACCAGCATCAGTAAGGGCACCTACTCTAATGTAGAGAAAGAAGAAGGTGTACTCCTTCAGGAGGGATGAGGTCCGCAATATATTCGAGGAAACCTTGAACAACGGTCTGCAATTACCTATTCCGAAGAGGCCACATGAAATGAATATGACCGGCAATCCCGTATACTGCCCATACCATAGGGTGGTGAGTCATACCATTGAAGACTGCCGTGTTTTCAAAGATTGGGCAGAGGACTAATACAAGCTTGGAAAAACCTCACAGTCCTCGGATGTATCGGCAAGCCACAGAGCTACGGTCATCAACACAGCTCCGCCAAGATTAAAGTTCAAGGAGCTGGGATAAGCAAAGAGGACCACCACGTCGTTAAACTGGGAACACTAGAGAACCACCACGTCATTAAACTGGAAACAATCGACCTCTAAGTCGTTAAACCGGGGATGTACAAAAAAATGTGTGTAAATAAAAAAAAAGTGTAAATAAATAAATAATAAGAAAAGCCGAAATGATGGGGCAACTCGCAATAAAAATCAGCGAGTAAAATAAAGATGAAAAATAAAGCGGAAATGATAGGGCAATCACGAATAAAAGCCGAAATGATAGGGCAATCGCGACCTTCACGATAAAAAATACTGAAATGATAGAGCAATCGCGGTAAAACAAAAAAACAACAAAAACAAAAACAAAAAAACGACGAATGATGAGTCGCTCCTGGTACCATATTCCAGTGTAGCGATGCAGACGCCAACCAAAATCCAGTTTCCCAAAACTCTTCCAGCCCTACGGTTGGTCCCCAAGATGACTGCCGTATACAATCCACGGGCTCAAATAATTCTCACCATGCCCATGCCCCACTGCAATCACCAGTTACGCGGCTGTCCTACGCCCTCGGAATTATGCTCCATTAGCAAGACCTACTCATGTGTCCTCACGATACATGAGGAGAACAAACCTTCGTTGGATCCTTACGACTCACAAAGGAAAAATACACTTAAGAGTCCTCACGACTCCTAAGGAGAAAATACACCTACGAGATCCTTTCGACTCGTAGGGAGAAAATGCTTTTATGGGACCCTCGCGGCTCATAAAATTGGAAAGCCTTACGTGATAGGGACCTAAACCTGTCTCCTAAGCCATCGCTCCCCATCAGGAAAAGGCAAATGATGAATTGCTCCTGGCACATGTGCTTCAGTGTTAGCAACGCTGATGCCTACCCTAACCCCAAAATTCTAAACTCCAATCCAATAGACCCCTAAGTCTTTAAACTGGGAGCAGATGACCTCTAAGTCGTTAAACTGGGAACAGATGACCCCTAAGTCGTTAAACTGGAAACGAGGGGGATCCCCTCACGACGAATGATGGGTCGCTCCTGGCACACATATTCCAGTGCAGCGATACAGACGCCAACCAAATTCTGAATGTCCCAACGGCAAATGATGAGTCGCTCCTGGTACCATATTCCAGTGCAGCGATGCAGACGCCAACAAAGTCCCGAAATTCTTCCGGCCCTACGGTCTGGATCATACATCCTACAAAACCATATACAATCCATGGGCGTAAAACGATCCCAATCTCTCCCAAGTCCTACCGATGAGACCGCATTCAAAGTCCCACCAGCGATAAAGATTCAAAAAAAATGGTATGTCCACAAGCAAAATGGGCACGGATGAAAACCCGAAAGGGCTCCGTGAATAAAAACAGCAGGACTGCCGGCGAGTTTGTGAAAACCCGAAAGGGCGCAAACTTGTGAAAAAGAGATAAAATACACTCGCAAAGTCCTCTCGATTTTGTGAGGAGAAAATTCCCGCGTGAGATCCTTACGACTCATAAAGGAAAAACACACTTGGAGGTCTTCACGACTCCTAAGGAGAAAATGCATCTACGGGATCCTTACGACTCGTAGGTAGAAAATGCTTTTATGGGACCCTTACGGCTCATAAAATTGAAAAGCCTTAGGTGATAGGGATCTAAACCTGTCCCCTAAGCCATCGCTTCCCAATAAGCATGATGATTCGCTCCTGGTACCATATTCCAGTGTAGCGGTGCTGATGCCGACCCAACAACCAATTCCCAAATCCTCCCAGGGCAAACGATGAGTTGCTCCTGGCATTATTACAGTGCAGCAATGCAGATGCCGACCAAAACCAAAATCCCTAAATCCTCTCAAAGGCAAATGATGATTCGCTCCTAGTACCATATTCCAGTGTAGCGATGCTGATGTCAACACAAATCAAACCAACCAATTCCAACATCGACCTCTGCGTCAAACAGCAGACACTCCGTGTCGGGGGCACGTCAACTACAGACACTCCGCCTCGGGGAAGCGTCGATCGTCCATGTCGTAAAAAGGGCAGTGCAGACTTCCCATAAATCGGGGACCGAATCGCCCCGGGCCAAGGAAAAGTCCACCACGGACACTCCGTCTCGGAGACGCGTCAAGCATCGACCGTCCATGTCGTAAAAAGGGCAGTGTAGGCTTCCCACAAATCAGGAACCGAATCGCTCCGGGCCTGGGAAAAGTCTACCACGGACACTCCGTCTCGGAGACGCGTCAAGCATCGACCGTCCATGTCGTAAAAAGGGCAGTGCAGGCTTCTCACAAATCGGGAACCGAATTGCTCCGGGCCAGGGAAAAGTCCACCACGGACACTCCGTCTCGGAGACGCGTTAAGCGTCGACCGTCCATGTCGTAAAAAGGGCAGTGCAGGCTTCCCACAAATCTGGAACCAAATCGCTCCGGGCCAAGGAAAAGTCTACCACGGACACTCCGTCTCGGAGACGCGTCAAGCGTCGACCGTCCATGTCGTAAAAAGGGCAGTGCATGCTTCCCACAAATTGGGAACCAAATCGCTCCGGGCCAGGGAAAAGTCTACCACGGACACTCCGCATCGAAGATGCGTCAAACGTCGACCGTCCATGTCGTAAAAAGGGCAGTGCAGGTTTCCTACAAAGCGGGAACCGAATCGCTCTGAGCCAGGGAAAAGTCTACCACGGACACTCCGTCTCGGAAACGCGTCAAGCGTCGACCGTCTATGTCGTAAAAAGGGCAGTGCAGGCTTCCCACAAATTGGGAACCGAATCGCTCCGGGCCAGGGAAAAGTCCACCACGGACACTCTGTCTCGGAGACGCGTCAAGTGTCGACCGTCCATGTCGTAAAAAGGGCAGTGCAGGATTCCCACAAATCGGGAACCGAATCGCTCCGGGCCAGGGAAAAGTCTACCACGGACACTCCGTCTCGGAGACGCGTCAAGCATCAACCGTTCATGTCGTAAAATGGCAGTACAGGCTTCCCAGAAATCGGGAACCAAATCGCTCCAGGCCAGGAAAAAGTCTACCACGGACACTCTGTCTCGAAGACGCGTCAAGCGTCGATCGTCCATGTCGTAAAAAGGGCAGTGCAGGCTTCCCACAAACCGGGAACCAAATCGCTCCGGGCCAGGGAAAAGTCTACCACGGACACTCCGCCTCGGAGACGCGTCAAGCGTCGACCGTCCATGTCGTAAAAAGGGCAGTGTAGGCTTCCTACAAAGCGGGAACCAAATCAATCCGGGCCAGGGAAAGTCTACCACTTCCGGTATTCTGAGTTCAACAGCTGGCCTTGAAGAGGCCCTCCTGCCATTTGAGTGGCAGGGCGTTTCACTCCTACAGATTGAGGTCTGCCCCTTTCCTTTATCACTGCCTCATAATGGCGGGCAGCTTCCAGAGCATCCTCGTGAGTCAGAAATTTCCCTGTGGCTAGTGCAGCCTGGATTTCCGTGTCCAAACCTTGTTGAAATTGACGGGCTCTTATCTCATCTGTCGGTATCAGGTGTGCCGCAAATCTGTTACGGTCTTGTGTTAGCTGTGTATTATGTGATATCAAAAATTTGAAATACTGTGACATATCATACCGACTGAGCATGGTGAACTTAACGTCATACTCATCTATTGACTTGACCCATATAAAACCTTATTGTAGATGAATGAACTGCTGTTCCATGGCAAACATGGCAGTCACAGGGAAGTATTTCGCGTCAAACCTATCGCGAAAAGTCTTCCATTCAATGGGCTGATCAAGACGGCTTTCTTCCGCCTTCCACCAGTTCCGAGCATTGTCCGTGAGTTGCAGCTTTGCAACTCGGACCCAAGCTATTTCTGGCACTTGTGCTGCTGCCAGATCATTCTCGATATTTTGAGCCCATTCCTCAGCTTCCAGTGGGCTCCCCTTTCCTGAGAACTGTTTGGGATGTAAAACTCTGAATTGCTTCACCCCATGTGCTTCAGCCTCGGGACAGTTCAAGAGCTGCTGCTGTCCCTCTAGGAGGCTGCGGATTGCCTCAAGCAGAACCATTTGCTCGTTGAGTGGAGCAGGAACGGCAGGTGTGAGTGGCAGTGGTGGAGGTGTGTTGTTGACATTGGTGCTGGCGTTGTTTGGTGAATCCATAACCTTGAATGAAAAATTTAGGTTAGGACAGATTCAAAGTATATGATTTAAAGAATAAGAAATGATAAGATTCAAGGAACATGATTGTAAAGAATGTTTTAGTTGTTGGTTCTTGTGTTATATTGCTTAGGTTGTTCACGCAGAACAGAACTGCATGATAGAGTTTCATACAGCTCTGACCTGCATGGGCCACCAACAAAACCTGTCACGCCCCGCTTCCCGGTATACGGCGAAGGGGACGCGACTGGTCCGCTACGTATTTACTCTGAAGTAAATACGCTAAGCGTATCTAAACAATATAAAGTAAATACACAAGAGACAAGATATATAAACTGAATAGCAACTTTATTTATTAACATTCTTTTTTATAATGCATGAAAAGTAAATACAACTGAATAAAAAGAAATGCCTAAACAATGGCATAACAGAAGTGAAAGTACTGAAAGGAAAGTGTATAATGACTAGAGCTCGGGATCTTCGCTGAAATGATTCAAGTCTTCAGCAGTGGGCTCAATCTCTGACGGGTCCAAATCACCTGACGACATTCAAAGAAGAAAGAAATAGAATGTCGTCAGTGAACAGGTCGCTCGGTAAGTTCCAAAGATAAGAGGAAAGTAGAATAGACAGAATAAGAAGGTATCTTTTAAAGTTGTATTATATTGTTGTAATATTGTATTAACGCTGTTGTTTGTAGCTTGGTACAGAAGATGACAGTGTATACGAGAGGAGTCCCACTTACACCGGGGACTTTGGTAACCTGTCGTACAAGGCTCCGTCGATAATACCACGGAACAACGGCATAGATGTAATTACGTCTTAAGTGATCACCTCGTACCACCTTTAACATATTCCGTACCATTCTACCCCTTAACCCCGCGATATCTTGTTTGTATTGTTTGTCTTGTAAATTGTATTGATTGTATAATTGATTGACTGACCGAAACCATGATATCAATAAACGGACGCCACCGTAGAATCATGTGAATGGAATAACTGGAGAACCATGTAAATGGAATGTATATCCATGGTTCGGTTCGGTCAAGTTGTATAGATTGATAATTGGATTCATGGATTCATGTGGAATTGTAATATTGAAGATTTATAGATTGAAGATTGTAGATTATAGATTTGTACTTGAATCATATTCAAGTCAGATTATAATGAGACTCAAACTGAGTCAGACAATTAGAAAAGTAAATTGAAGTCCTGATTGTTTTGATATTATCGGTAACCTTTCGTGTCTTTTTCAAAGACGATTACCATATTGATAACACCGTTGTTAAGTTGTCTACCTTAGTTAGGCAAGCACCCACTTCTCCAGCTCCCTGAGACTCAAGAGATTGGTCCCGCTTAAACCTATGTTTACTAAGGTTCTTAGGGTAATTTATAGAACTTGAGGAGGTTTTATGTAAAAATACTTTTGTATAGTTTTCAAAATACACCCCAAGAATTTATTATTTGTCTTTAGAGTTGTAATAAATGTATATTTTATATTGTGATATTTCTAGTGAAAATATCTTAATTTCAGAAATAAAGGTATTTATTTGTAATATTGGTATTGTATGGAATTCATGGTATTTTAGTGTAAAATTGATTCTGGTGATATTGTAAAATGTGGAATATTTATAATACTTCAAAAATATATATGTTTATGTTGCATATACATATATTTATATGAAAATAAGTTTTGTATATATCTATAATATTCTAGAAATCTCGTTTTCTTAAGATATCGTATTTTAAATCTTTCGAGACCGAATGCTCCTTGCGGAGGTCTGAATCTCGCACTACTAAACCCGAGGATGTGCGATAATCCGCACCATCCCGAACGGGTTCCCCAAATGGGTTATAGCGGCGCTTTGCAAAGATTTGTATAAATACTAATCATTAAGAAAAACGGTTTTATTAATTATGGTATTTAAATGAAAAAGTGTCGTTTTCCCGTATTCTATGTTCTAGGGTCTCCTAAGTCAACTAGACTACTCCTAACTGGTCCAAAGCGATAATTTGTGAGATACCTCAAATGGCCTCTTCACTGCCAATTGTGGCAAGGTAAGTACAAGTGAAGAAAGGAGGGATCCGCTCACGAATCACCGTGAGACGGGCCTTTTAAACCTACCTTTCTCACTTGCCTAACCTAAACACCACAAAATCAGGTTTAGATAAACGACTGATATCCACAACTTATCCTATTTTCATAATAAGTGGTATTTATTTAAAAAGTGTATAATACTAAATCTTTTTGAAATGGTTTTATTAAGTAAAGGGTATTTAAATGAAAATGTTTGTTTTTCCATATTCTAAGTTTTCGGTGGTATCGTGTTATGTTGCATATGAGTGTGTGAGGAAGTAGGTCGTTACCTCGTGATCTACTTTTAAGGTATAGAAAGTTTAATGGGGTTAAATGTAGAATTGAAACAATGTGGTATTTAAGTGAAAAATACGATAAATTGAAATAGCCATCATTTCATGTAATGAAACTTGATCAATTTGGTTGATTGGTGTTTAATAGTCAACATGAGAGAGTTTAAGCATAATTGTATTAACAAGAAGTGAAGTTTTATAAGAAACCGAATCGGAAATCGGATTTGTTCCGATTCCGTCGGGTTTTGTAAATCCGTATTTTTAGATAGAAGAGATAGATAGAAATTGGGACTTACGGGTTTTAGGTCACACAAGAGAGTGAAATGGACGTAGGGGAATCGCCGATGTGTTGCGTCATCGCCGATAGTTCCTAAAACGATCGCCGGAAGATCGCCGTAGATTTCGCCGGAGCTTCGCCTTTCGCTTGTACACACGATTCTTGGAATTTTGAAAGAGTGGGCTCAGAATTTTGGGATGAGAGGGTAGAGGGTAGGGGTGTATTTATAGGGTTAGGGTAGGTGAAGAGTTAAATTGAAAAAAATATAAAAATATATAAAAATGTATTAAAAATTGGAGTAAATGGGGCTTTCTGACTTCTCTGGAACCGATCTGGGAATTTAAAGTATGCAGGGAGGTATAGAATGCCAAGAGCCCCAACTTTTGTGTTGGGGACTTGGCCGTCCGCGCGGCCCAAGTCGGCCGGTCCGCCGGCCGAGTCGGGCCGAGTCGCAAGGTAGGGAGGTGGGCGGTCTCGAGATGTAGACTCCGGTAGTTTCAGTTTTTCAGGTTCAGTTCAAAGTTTGGGAGTTATCTCAAGTGGACTGTTGGGTTTCTATAAAATTTAAAATAATTAAATATTAAAAATAATGTGGGGCATGCGATTTGAACTCTGGTGGCTTGGTTCAGCAATGCAAGGTATTACCAATGAGTTACAAGCTCCTTTTTGTAATTAAATTGCTAATTAATTACTTAAGTTTTGTGCTCAGGCAATAAATACCCCTTTAAGGATTTCGAAAAAAAAACAAATTTCAAAATTTGTATGGAAAAAGTGTGTAAGAAAATTAGGGTTGTTACAAACGGGAACCAAATCAAGTTAACCTCCACGCGTAAGAAGATCCATCAATTTCATGCACATGACCCATATATGTGGTATGCATTTATTGATGGGGGGTACTTTGTTGGGGTCAAAAGTTACACCCCGGTTGACTAAGTCAAAGTCAAAATCAACCCTAAGTCAAGTGGGTCCAAGCCCGAACCCAAGCTCAATCCAAGTGGGCCCAAGCCCAAGTCAAGACCAAGCATGGCAGGGGCCAGCTCCATGCCAAAAAGGAGGCAATAAATTAGTTTAAATGCAATTTTTAGAAATAAATATATGAAAAATTGGCAAAAATCTAAAATTTTGTAAACCCCATGGAGTATGTGCAAAAAGAAATAAGTATATGAAATATGGGAAGGCACAAGTGCCATTTAGAAAAGCCCAAGGGGTTATATGTAAAGTGTGTAGCCTATATAGACAAATATGATGAGAAAATTAATAATAACTTTCATTCTCTAAAAAATTAGGATTCTGTGCCTCCTTCTCCTTCCTCAAAATTCTAAAACTTCTTCCTTTTTCTTGAATTAAATTAACAGTTTAACTCTTCTTTTCCTAAAACGGAATAGTTTTTCACCATATAATCCACGAAGGGAAGCTCAGGTCTTCCTTCAAATCTCCAAATTGGGAGAATTTTAAGTCCCACCCCCCTTTTCTCCAAGATCCAGCCAACCGAGAGGACGAAGAAGGAGACCTATCTCCAAAAATCCTACTTTGGGAAGATCCAAGGCTCAAGAGAAAATCCAGGGCTCAAGGAAGAAGAAAGAGTTCCCCTTTCATCATCTCCGAAAATCTCTCGAGAATTTAACTCCAAACAAGAATTTCTTCTTTAAGAGTTCAACTCCAACCTGATCTTTGAGGAGTTCAACTCTAAGATCCAAATTCTCAAAGGAGTTTAACTCCAAATTCAGATCTTTTAAGAGTTTAACTCCAAATCCAAATCTTGGGAGTTTAACTCCAAATCTATACCTAATTCCTGTTTAGGGGTTCAACTCCAAAGCCCCTCGGGAGCTCAATTCCCAGCCCAGGGGCGAAGCCCCTTTCTCCACTGGTGTTTCCAGCGATCGCGTGCCGCGCACGTGACCCATTGGCGCCCAGCGGTGGCGTGCCTGGCACGTGACTCGCTGGCTCCCAGTGCCTGGCACGTGACCCGCTGGCGTCCAGCGCCCACGCGTCCTTAGGACGCTCCTCACCTCTCTTTTTCTCTCACGCTCTACACTCAAAACACGTCCTCCATTAAAAAGAATTCTAACGAGGCACTACCCTGCACCCTACAAGGGGGCTGCTATCCCCCTTGACCCCCAACCTACAATCCGATAGTGGGACCCCTATATATTCTGCGTGGCCCCCGATATAGCCAAGTCCCTTCCAAAACACAACACACACTGCATATTGAGTTCGCATGACCAGTTTTACCCGTCGATCGGAGGTTCCCTCGCTCAAAAAGTAAGGGGTAATTAACGACAGTTTAGTCCGTGGCTGTCAGAGATTTGGATCCCCGCAATCAATAAATCCCGGCCTACCCCAAACAGGGGGAATCTGTAATGCACCTAACAAGTGACGCGTATTTCCCATCTCAATGGGGTGACGAAAAACACCCTACAGCTTTATCATTGTATCTTTTATTATAAACGGTTATATATAAATTTGAATGTAAATAAAGTTGCTATTTTATTTTATTACTCTTGTTATTCTTGCACATTGTTATATTGCTTAATTACGCTTAACGTATTTTCATAGTAAATACGTTGCGGGCTTGCCTCGTTACTGTTTCCGTCTACTGGGAAGCGGGGCGTGACAAATACCCTTATACTTTAGTCTAATTCTTGAAAACTTACTTGAGCTTCTTTATTATCCAATACCCCTTACTTTAATTCCAGTACTTATTAACCCCTTGCCGTTAAATCCCAACCACAAGATATATTTGCCCATCCCTCAAAATGAAAAAAGTAAGTTTTTTAAATAAAAGATCTGGAGCAAGTACAGCTTGTCCCAATTTCAGAACTAGGGCATCCGTTTCCAATTTGAGCAACTGTACCCACCCCTAATTCTCAAGGTTTTCAATGGCTGGGATGATTCAAACTTATACACAAACAAAGCCCACATCTTAATTAATATAAGCATTTTATCAAATATTTAATTCCTTTCCAACCGAGTGAGTGACCCTATAACGTGAATTTGTCATCATTTGAGCCACCCTACAATAGTAAACACTAAAAAAGAACAACCAGGGACAGCTGTAAAATTTTAATTTGGGAAAGAAGGGTGGACATCAACTTTAATGGGGTAAAGAGAGCAATATGGGAAGGTAAAAAAGGAAAATAGGGTATACAGGGATTACACACGTAATTCAGCTCCCATTGATTTTTTCACAAAACTTAACAGAATAAAAGTTCAAGGGGTTATGAAGTAATGGAATTAGAGTACATAGGGTATTGGGTAACAAAGAAAGTTCAAGTAGGTTTTCTAGAATTAGACCAAACCACAAGGATATTTATAAGAAATAAGCCTAGAAATAAAGAACATGCGAACAATGGTTTGCAAGCACCAAATTTCATTTAAAAGTAAATTCTATTTTCCCGATTCCGTAGCCAAATCGAGTCTAAAAAAGAAAAGAATGTCATGTGTAATTCTAAGCGAACGCCTGATATGTGATAATCTAGCGGGAAATCTTAGATTCCTGCAAAGAAAATAGAGTAATACTTTTCTTAGCAGTGCTGTGGAATCCACATAAGTGATCAAGGCTCTCATTGAATACAAGGTGGATTGGATACAAGGTGGGGTATAGAGTATAATTATCTAGGTAGTGGATAATATGGCCCATTACCTAGGTATTTATACCCTATATCTCATCATGTATTCAATCTACCTTGCATACAATGACAGCCTTGGTAGTCTATGTGGATTTCACTGTACTGGTAGGAAAATTGTTGCTCCAAAAAACATACATGTTTTGTTTTAATGCAAATAATTTTCTGGGAATTTTGGCTTCCCCTCGACATCACATTATATAAATCATGGCTCAGTTCAAATGTGTGTATCCAGATTTGTAAGGAAAATAACACAAGATGCATCCGATTGTCGACGCCTGCCGCCACCCATCATGTGATACAGCTTTTTCCTGGTTATGCTGTATAGACTGCAACCTTTGATCGGATTGGAAAACATGAGCCATGGAGGCTCTGTGGGAGGTGGATAGAGAACCGGTTTCTTTTTGGCGGCAGACCTCCATAATCTGCATTAGCATCGACCAGTCGCTTGGTGGCAACCTATCAAAGATCTCTGAGAAAATTTCACAAGGGAACCTTGACCAGATGGAGAGAGTAGCCGTCTCCATTGATTCCTTCATGAACAAAACCCTATATGCATGGATGATCTATATATAGTGATTCCGGTTCTCTCTAAGTCTTTAAGGTAAGCCGTACATTTTTTTGATGCATGCAATTAAATTGATACCATCAATTAAAAAGATATTAAAAAAGATTTTAAGAGATTTTATTCCTTCCCTTAACTAAGAGAGTCATTCCAATCAAATATTGCTTGGTGATTCTGAAGAAATGTTATATATTCTCCAGAAAGAAATCGTGATATTGGAGTACATTGCAATTTAGAAGTCGGCACAATAACACCATTTATTTCATCCTGAAGATATTCCCAAATTAAATTGGCCACCTCCAGTTTGGATCACACCAAGTTTGGTTTAAAGACATTGATAATATATTGGATCAGTTTCTATTAGTTGCAATGGATACGTCGGCTCTGTTAATTAATTGGTTAAGTATAAACATGCTAGCGTACCATTTGTAATTTATGTTTATTCTATGGATATTCCAATTTTGCCAATTTTGATTCAAAACCAAAACTTTTAATTGGTGCAATGGTAATTATATTTGCATTTTGAAAAAAAAAAATATGTACACTGCAACGAATCGTTAAGGTTTTAATTATTGATCCGTTATATTCTCTACTATTCTCTTGAATTTCAAAACTCATGGTACATGTATGATTCATGTCTTTATGAAGACATTTAGTTAAGACGATAAAGGTTATTTAAGACTGTCAGTAAAGATATTTTAAAGATTTTTGCATGATTTGAAATACTTATGATTTTCTTAAACATTTTTTTAAAAATATCATGTAGGGAATGAAATCTACATTCACTTTTATAACAAAGAAGACTTCCTTCAGGCACATGCATGGCACGTGATGCTAAATTTGAAGGTAGGGGAATTTTATGTTGATAGAGCAATTAAACTCAGGGGATCTTTGTTGCGTGTTTCCAAAGCTTGGGGGCCACATGCCAATTACCTTAAAACCCAGGGTCCTAAGGCTAATTATCCAAAGAAAACCACAAAAAAATTGCCCAATACTGGACTTCCATTGAGAGAGAGATGTAGAGCCCATTGTTGGAAAAGATATTGGAGGAATAGTTAGTCAAGAGAGAGAAAGGAAAAAAGTAGTTAGCAAATTTTATTTTTTTAAAATAAAATTTGCAAGAATAAATGAGAAAATTTTATAACCGATTAGAAACTGTCATTAAAATTGGGTTCTCAATAGCTGAGAACTCCTCCTTTTAGCACCATAATAATATATATATATATATATATAATTATTGTGTGAGTGAGATTATTGAACAGGGTAGTGTTTTTTTTTTTTGAAATCAAACCTAAAAGGGTCGAACCCGCGAACTCTCACATTTATAGAAGGATGAGACATTTTACAAAAGTGAGAATGATAATTTGGATAACTATTGAAGTGAATAAAAAAAAGCAGCAAAGAGAGATATATTTAATTTTTTTAAAAGTTACGATGGAAAGTGATTTAATGAGGGCATTTGTTGTTTGAGGATTTTTTTCGTTTTTTGTATTCCATTTTTTAGAATTGACGCGATCTGTATCGCGCCAAAATGTTACCTTCCATTGATCTGCTGATGGCGGCGATGGGTGACTGAGATTGGATCTGGAGGCTGTCGCTCCAGAAGCGAGTGGATCTCAATGGGTTTGAGGTTGTGGTTGCCGAGCTACCTGCAAGGAAGTCCCGGGGTGGTGGTACCACCGAGGACACTCCGACAGTCAAGTTAGACTAGAGATCCGAGCAGAGTAACGTCTTAGTGGAGTAAAAATGGCTCACTTGAACCGTCTGAAGAAGGGGTTTATATAGCGGTGGCAGCAGGCAAGGCAGACGCGAGAATCACGCCGGCAGTTACGCTCCCGACGTCACGCCCGCGTGATGAGCGGGATCTCCCATTAATGGCGAGACAGGCTCGTTAATGTGGGATCGTGATGGCGTGGAACGTGGGATGTGGCCGACAGATATCTCGCGCTTGGCGAGATTCGCGGGATGGCGGTTGCGCCTGTGAGCGGTGTCGTTGGTCGGTCGATGAGACCGAGGAAGATGACCTCGGCGGGAGAGTTCGCGAACGAGCGGGAGAGCCGAGGTATCTTGGTTCTGTGGTAGCCTGGAGACGAGCTGGTAGGCCGAGGAGACCAATTGTGCAGGGGCTCGGAGGTGAGCCAGCGTTTGCTTGTAGGACGGGCATAGGAGTGGTCTGGTCGGCCACTGTAGGTCTTTTCTTGTGAGCCCTGGGACACGTCATCTGCCACGTGTCATAATCTGGGAGATCACCGATATCGAGCATCATCATTAGCCCCCCCACTCTCGTCCCGACCAGCTGACGGGTCGGGTCGAGAGTGGTCTGCCGGGTCACCCGAGGTGAGCTTCCTTTCGAAAATATCGTCAGGCGTGTCCCCGGGTAATCTGTTGTATTTTCTGGATGATATCAGCGAATCAGGGAGAGATCTTTGCATTAAAGAGGGTGTGCCGGATCGCGCGTACTTTTGCTGAAGCGACAGACCACGTGTCGGGCGCTAGTTGGCTGACGCGACGGGCCGCAGACCTCTGGCGTCTGATGGGATCCGGCCAATGTGCGTGCGACAGGTGGAGCGATCGTGGTCGTGGAATGCGAAGAGTTGTTTTGGCGGGAGTCGACTGTCGCCGTGGGATGAGAACGCCAGTGGCTATAAATAGAGGTGGGGTCCGCTTCAGGGCCCATCTCTCTTCATATTTCCCTCACTCTTGATCTTGTAAGCTCGGCGCTCTCCTCTTAGATCGGATTTCTGCGTTACCGAGGACTTCTCCATCAGGTTAGATGTCTTCCTTTGAAGAGTATGTAGATGTCGTCAGGGTAGATTCTAGGGATCCCTCCGCCGAGTCGGACCCTTCCCGGGAAATTAGGGTCAGATCTTCTTCCCGGGGCCGCGCGTCAGGGGCGGATCCCCGAGCGGAGGTGGCGGATGATCCTGGCGTGGAATCCTTGATGAGGTACGAGAACGAGCTTGCCACCACTCGGGCTCGTTTCCATATCCCGTCCGGCTACACTCTACGTTTGGCCGAGGAAAGAAAGAGGGCGGATCAGGTACGAGGTAAAGAGATTGCCTTGTACCTGGAATTCTTTTAGGCCGGAATGCGCCTGCCCTTCTCTCCCGAGGTTGTTAGGGTGCTAAATTACTTTGGGCTAGCCCCGGGCCAGTTAGAGCCGAACTCATGGAGGATTATCCTTGGGTTCCTGGTCCGCTTGAAGTTGCAGATGATTCCTTTTGGTCTGTCCATCCTTGTCTCCTCTCTTGTTTACAAAGGCCACCCCGGCACCCATACGGGCGACCCAAGGTGGGTTTATCTCTCCTTTAGGAAACGACGGGGGAGTGCACCCGGGTCGGGTGTCGTCGCCCTGCCTTCTTCCATCCAAGATTGGAAGAAGAAGTTTTTCTTCATTGGGCCGCCGGAGGGTGAGGACTGGCCCGTGCGCACCCAAGTGATAGGTGCCGGCGGGGAAGCCCGTCCAACGACCCCGACGCGGTGAGAGTGGCGGAGTGGGAGCCCATTCCCCGGGCTGACGTGCTGCTTTCCGAGCGGGCCCTTAGTTGGGCCGGGCCTAGCCACGCCCAGTTCGTCAGTAAGTTAGGAGCTCGTAGGCATTCTGTTAGGCTTGCATCTATTTTCATTTTTGTTTGTATTGCTAACTCCATTGTACCTTGCCTTGTGCAGAACCCATGGACCTGGGCTACCTTCGAGCGGCCATGCGCAAGCCGAAGAAGGGGTCGAAGGCTGGAGGGGCCAGCTCTTCTCGTCGGACGACAATCCCGGCTCCCCCAGCAGCCGCCCCGCCTCCGCGCTCGAGTGCGGATCACGCCCCGGAGTCCAGCAAGGTGCCGAGCCTAAAGCGGGTTTGGGGGCAGGAGGCCCCGGCTTCGGAGGTAGAGACCAGCCCTCAGCCATCGGCCCTCAAGAGGTTCCCCCGCGCAGTCCCGCGGACCCCGGCCTCCCCGATCTTGGTGGACGAGGGGGAGCTCCGCTTTGAGGTGCCCTCGGGGCTTTCCGTCGCTGACAGATTGCTGTCCGACATGGAGAGGTCGGCCGGGGGCAAGGTCCCTAGGGGGATTCTGAAGGCGCAAATGGCGTCCATCGCCTAAGAGGTCGTCCAGGTTAGTGCTCGTACTTCACTCGATTTTTCACTTTAGCGTCTCGTCATTCGTGAGATTTGGTGCTCCTTTTTCTTTCTGACCCCCTTCTGATTTCTTCAGGTCCTCCAGCACGTCGCTTAGTCCGCGGCTGCCGGAGATTCGGATCCCCACAATTAATAAACCCCAGTCTACCCTAGACAGGAGGAATCTGTACACGCCTGACAAGCACGTGTATTCATATCTTAATAAGGTAACGAAAAACACTCTACACATACTCTCTAATCCTTATGTACTGCTACTTCTGACTACCTTCATATTTCCTTTTCACAGCTCTTTTCGCTTTATAGAGTTGGCCGGTTTTCACTTCCAAATAACAGTCTTTCTTTAAAATGCTCTGCATTGCTTTTGCATCCCAATTTGGATTTTCTCTTATCTGCTTTTCATATTCTTTAGCAATCCATTCAGTACTTGCATGCTTATTCTGACATGACCTTTGGCAAATATACTTGCTCTTTAGGGTTTTTATTTGAAATGAACTTTTTCTGCGGCCCATGATGCATTGTATCCTCCATAAACAATTCTCAGAATCCCTCTTGCTGTAAACTGCTGTTACTCTATAGCTTTCATTCTTCACATATTTTACTGTGTAACCCATATCTACAGCCTCCTTTTGCAAAGCCTTTCTGAAATGGATAGTATTGGGGAATTTATCTCCTTCAGCAAGCATTATTTTCCCTTTGTGATGTTCCATATCAAACTCCCTGAAGTTAGACCTAACATATTTGTCATCTTCATGTACAGACTTAAGCTCATCACTATCATAATATTCATCTCAGTTGTTATCATTCTGAGTAAACACTCCAATCTCTGCTCCTTCAAGACTCTCTTCACTGCCACTTGAACTCTCTTCACTGCCACTTGAACTCATTTCACTGCCCCTGTAACTGTCATTGAAACTCTTTTCACTGAGACTTGAACTCTTTTCGCTGTCAGAAAATTCTTCATCTTTGACCTGCTTAGTCTTTTTGTTTGGAACTTCAGTTTTTCTTGGTGATTGGGTGGTTTGTGGTTCCTAGAAGACCTTCTGGGTTGCAACATTACTGGCTCTCCGTGAAGTAGTATAGATACAAGCACATAATTAATTGTGCAAACCTATCATAAAATAGCATATTATATCAGCAAAATGTTTCTTTATATTGAAGGTGACATAACATTTGTTTTTTCTGCTTGGTGACCCCGAGATGATCTTCTTACTTTCAAGCGTGTAGGCATCCTATCAATTCATTTAAATGATTTTATACACTCTTGCATAATAGCATCTACTATATTTAAAACAAAAGTTATAAACTTTAGTATAAGGACATTCATTTACCTTATTTGTTCTTCCTCTTCATCCTTTGCAGTTGACTTCTGACTCCTAGGAGACATTCTATGTTGCGCTGGACTTTTTTCCTAACACACATAACATTAAATTTTTTATTCATACATGGCATAAATTGAGTATTAGAATGAAATTTTTTCGTAATCTTACTTTATCTTGCTTTTCTCGTTGAATGCGTTGAATCTATGACTAGTTCTTTTCTTTCATGCTCAACATTTTCTTCGCTTGCTGGATCATGCTCCAGTGACCTCCTCGTTTTTGCACTGTTGGTTTGTCCATAATCAAAATTTAACATATTTTAGTACACGCGAAGTAAACATGAAATCAAAATTTAACACATTTTTGTACAATAGGACTATATACTGAAGTTTAATGCAAGATGAGTTTAGAAAATAACCAACTCTTCCTCAGTATTAATGGTTCCATGTTCATTTCCATCTTGAATATTTTCTTTGACATGCACAGATAATCTTATCTGATGACTTTTCTGTCTTTTTGGTTCTACACAGTTATCCAAATAAAAGTAAATTTCAGTGTCATTTTGCATCACACTCTTAAACTCTTGTACCAACTTATCATCAACAAACTCTGACAACTGTCCAGGTCGAAATAGATGCATAATATTGCAGCTTTCATAACCCATGTCATGGACCATCTCAGGAATAATTTGATAAGAGAATTTGGGTAAAAATTCTTCATAAACGGTTCGTCAAGTATCCAAAAGATATATCAACAAAATAATAGAAATGACAATAAGCTAGATGTGTATAAAGTAAATCCTGCATTTTATTAAGCTAAACGTGGTTAAGTAATGCATGTGAACCATTGATTCTTACCTGCAACAAGCTAGTAGTGTAAAAAGTGAAACATGTGAACCATTGATTCCTATATCCAAATTACAAGAATCCAAAATATGGGTCTGGCTTTGCCGACCAGGGAAACTAATACTTATGGGCAGTGCTTTCATCTTATGAAAAAAGTAAAAAGGATCCAATGCTATCATCTTCTATTAATAGCATACAAGTAAGCAAAGCAAACCAAAGTGAGACTACGTGTTGTTATGAAGTCTCCTTGGCCTGTGTTTCTTCCTTTTAACAAGTCAAGAATGCTCCACCCGCAACAGTTGGAGAGAGCGGGTTTACGTTTTCTTTAGAGTTGAGATAAAGCAAGGTGGAAAATGAAAACATAAACCGCTCTTCTCTTTACGCGGGGTACAGTGGCAACGTTAGAGCTCCATTCATTCCAACATTATAATGTACTAAGCTTTATGATGTTGTTGTTAGACTTCTTAATGTAATGTGAGAGTTCTAAATTATAATTGTAGTGTGATTATGTATAATTTCTATGTAAATTTTAAAATTTTCAACTCCAATATTTTTTTGTTTAATCTTCGGACTTAAATTTAAAAAAAAAAATTGGTAGCAAAAAATGCAAGGATACGGGGAAAACACAAAATCACTGCAATAAGAAGAGCTAAACAATGCATCGAAACAACAAAAAGAAGGTATTTTGGGGAAAATATGGAGTTAGGGTTAAGGAACTCACCTTCATTGCCAAAATCGATGATGTTTATGTTCAATTCCTTCATACCTCCGACCAGAAAATTCCTCGTATGCTCGACTTTGCAAGATCTCCCAACTTAGAAGAAGTCAATTTCAAAAGCTCTCAAATTTCAACATCGTAAGTGCTCATATCGACGTCGAAATCTGATGATGCTCTATATTGGCGATCTCCCAGATCAGGACACATGGCAGATGACGTGTCCCGGAACTCAGAAAAAAGGGCCCAAAGGAGCCGACCAGGCTACCTCTGTACCCGTCCTGCAAGCACAAGCTAGCCCTCCTCAGAGCCCCCTGCAAATTGGCCTCCTCGGGCTCCCAGCTCGCCCCGAGTGCCACAGGACCAAGATGCCTCGGCCCTCCCTCTCGTTCCCGAGCTCTCCCGCCGAGGCCATCTTCCTCGGTCCCTCCGACCGACCGACCCCACCACTCATGAGCGTAACCGCCGCTCCGCAAATCTCGCCATGCACAGATTCTCCACCGGTAACATCCCACGTTCCACGCCATCACGATCCCCATTAATGGGCGATTCGCTCGTTACGCGGGCGTGACGTCGGGAGCGTAACTGCCGGCGGGATTCTCGCGCCTGCTGCTACGTGCTGCCGCCACTATTTAAACCCCTATCACAGAGGGGTCAAGTAAGCTTTTTTCACCCCACTTAGCCGTTACTCTGCTCGGATCTCGTGCTAACTTGACCGTCGGAGGGTCCTCGGTGGTACCAAACCACTCCAGGACTTCCTTGCAGGTACTCGACGCAAACTCCTCAAACTACCAATCTCCTCAAAAGCCATTGAGACCCACACACAACAGGAGATCACCTCCAAAATCCACAGGGAGATCGACGGAAGACAACATCTGACAGAGACCTGAAAAGGACATCCATCAGTTGGTGCCGTCTGTGGAAAGCTAAACCCCACAAAAAACAATGTTGGCTTTCCGATCTCCATCCACATGGCAAGCGATCATCCTGAAGATCCAGGTACCAGCCGCCGCCTCTCCCTCAACGGAGGCATGGATGAACCTCCTCCGGCGACCATCATCAACGCCCTCGCCGGCCAAATAGACCAACTACAGTCCATCGTGGAGGCGCTCATCCGTGTCCAAACGGCCGGGCCAGGGCCCCAGATCGCCGCTCCTCTGCCTCCAGAAGACTCTGCCCTCGTCGGCACGGCTGACCACCGGCAGGCTACGACCCATGGCCACAGATCTCACGGGCCGATATTCCCTGAGGCCCGCTGGGCGCCCCACAGCTCCACACCAAGATCCGCCGCCAGAGCGCTTCGCCTCGAGCCTCCTCGCGACCCTTACCCCCTGAGGAGATGTCGGTCAACTCGTGTAACACCCGAGCCCAATACTACTATTTTCTGTTATTGGTTGAGCATTAGATATTACTCATTTCATTTATCTTGCTTATTTGGGTCTTACTGTAAAATTTTATCTGGCTAAGTCATTCTGCATATAACAAATTTTAGCATCTAAAATAAAATTGAAAATATTCATCTTGGCCTACTTGACACCCTTAGCCTCGTGGTAGCGTCCGTGCATTGTGTTCTCGTCCCGTTCAGTGAAACGGGCGAGTTTGGATGGCTACGTGCACGTGCGTGTGTCCGTTTTGGGAGTATGCTTTTTAATCATAAAACATTTCATTTTAAAATTTGGAACCCGCCTAAAATCCTATTATTTGAATTTCGAATTTTTGGACCCAACCCGGGCGCAATTTGGAAATGTTTCATTTGGCGCCAAAATCCTAAATTTTAATATTATTAAAACCTTCGCATATATTTTTCTAACTAATCTGATATCTTACTATTCATTACCTATCTTTTAAATCTTTAAGTTAACCATATAATATTTTTTACAATCTTTTATATCCTTCTCAATTTATTCTCTCAGCCAATCGCAACCTCCCCTTTAACCCCGTGGGCCCCACTTTCTCTCTCTCTCTCCACTTTTTTCTCTCTCTCCCTCTCCCTCATATATTCTCTCGTACTTCTCTTTATCATTCTTTCTCTTCTTGCTTCATGTTCCGTTTTTCATTTTTTTAACTGTTCTTTTGTTGCCGGAATTCCGTCATGCCGGTGACGCTTCTCGACGTTCCAGTGAGGCACCCCGACCCGTGTGGTTCCTTTGTTCGTCGTTTGGGTTCATTCCGTGAACCGTGCGCCCGTCGCGAGTTTTCCCCGCCGACGGTTAACGTTCCGTTTTCCCGATTCGCGACCCATCGAGGCAAGTTAATCTTGCTACATGCTATACTTTTATAATCTTCATTTTATAATGTTATACATTTGAAAATCTTACAGTTTACATATGAAATGTCGTTGAAAAATCGGATATGACAAATCTGAAATTTACTGTACACCTTATCTTATAAAATTCATTATAAATCATAGAAAAATCATTAGGATACGTTCTTTAGTTCGTTACGAAGCTAATTCAGAATACTATAACTCTGCTAATTCAGAATACTATAACTCTATGAAATATTTACTTGCAAAATAAATTGTTTAATTAACGTAAAATGCAAATGAACACGTCTCTAAACTGCTGTCCAGGAAAATTCCAGCAGCAAACTTTCAACTTTGAATATTCATAACTTTTTGTAGGGATAACCTGAGATGCTTATACTTATAAAACTGAAAACCTTATTGAATTATCTTTGTTTTGGTATAAGATACGTCTCTTTTGGAGAACATTTGTTATTTTTAAGCTATTTTACAAATTAGGGTGACGCTAAATTTCTGAACGGAACCTTCGTGTGCATGGTTAATCAATACATCTTTTATAGTTACTAATCGCTTTGAATATGCTATCCATATTAATATTACTATATCACATATTGTTTAGTTGTACATCCCACATTACCATTTTATAGTTTTATAACTTTTCGGATACCCGTTTGCATCCATCGCATTTAAGATACATATAATTGCATCCATAGATCACATCACTACATAATAATGTGATATTAACACTCCATGTTTAATAAATTGTATCCTAATTAATATTGGAACTATAAATGTAACCCTAATCGATAACTGTGCATCCATATCCTTGAAATTATATCTATTGGCATATCATATTACATGTTCTAGTTATTGTTCTGATAGTACTCATGCTTGTTTATTTATACACATGTTTATGTTAGTTTGATTATGAGCACCCACATGACATCTTGTGCTTCCTGACATGACCTGTTACACTTCCTACTTGACATGATATGGTACCGTACACTCTTGACATGACATGACACCTTTATACATTACCTGGTTGACCTGATGTACCATGGCTTTACCTGTTACCTGATCTCATGCCTAATGCCGACAAACCTGACCATTTCCTGCTGTCTATCCAGACAGACCTACGTTTACTTGATTTTGTGTTGGCATTAGTCCTTGACTACTGAATACCTGACCTGACATACATAGCTTGGGGGTATGGGGAAATCAAAGGTGAAACCGACTTGTAACTCAACAGTTCGATACATTGATCTGATCAGTCTTACGGGCTTGGCCAGCTCCGGAGTGTTGATGCTGACATCACTCGTCCATCCTACTACCTTTTACTGCTTAGCGGCACGTCTCGGATTCAGCCCCGAGGGTTTTGACCGTGGTCCCGGGCACGCACGGGATACTATTGAGTTACATCGACGATTCATCAATTGGTTTCAAAGACTATAGAGTAGAAAACCTGATAGGACAGTTTAGTCACCATTGCACATTACCCTGCTTGTTATTTCTTATTACTGCTTCATTCATGTTCATACTTGAATTGCTTATTACCATGTTTATACTATATACTTGATGTCTTGACGCGCTGACGTCTGGGTTTTGCATGGCCCAGATTCCGTACCATTGTCGACGACCGAGCAGGAGTACTTCAGCCAGCAGGCTGATTTGTGAGTTCTGTAGTGGTTAGTTCATTTATTTCATTTCATTTCCAGATGTGAGCCCGCATTATGGGACGTACTGTTTATTCATTGTATTGGATCATTAGCTTCCGCACTTATTGTTTATTGATTCTTGTTATTATGGATTTGGACATGTATTAGATTAGTTTATTATCTTGTTCTTGATATCCTTACAACCGTAATGTGACTGTGGATGGATACTTCCTACCCACAGGTAGCATGGTTGGCTATGTCACGTGCCTAATCTTGCGTACTCTGGGAAGCGGGGCGTGACATGGTTCTTTTGGTATCAGAGCTATAGGATAGTCGGGTTAATTCTTTTGTAGTTGGGTATTGTACCCAATACACGAATCAGAATACCCGTGTTTAGGAAACATGTCCTGCCACCTTGACCGTTTTACCATTCTTGAATCACATTCTTCCTGATTATATCTTTTACGACGTGCAAACTTACTTTGCATGTCGACTCGAAAACCTGATTTCTTGTTATCCCTAGGACTTAGGCGACTTGGGTGGAGTTAAGTAATTGTGGCTATGATACCGCGGCATAGTTACAATGCGGTACTCTATTTAAGTATCTTGGAGTTCTAGCCTTGATCTATATTCAGAATCTATCATCATGCTAATGTTGGGTGTTTTGAGTTCAGGATTATGGCAAGTAAGAATGTGAAGACGTACCAGAGGCGTGTGGATGAAGCCGCCATGCTTGGAGTGATAAGAGGAATGCTGGAGAATCAAAGAAACAGACCGAGCTGATCCAGCAGCAAGCGGACTCGTTTCAGGAAGGTTTGCAGATCGTTCAGTAGTCTGTGAACAATATTGGAGCTAGACCAGTTGACCGAGTAGGGACCGTAGCAGATTTCAGGCGGTTGGGTCCGTCTACATTTACTGGTTTAAAAGAGCCATTGCCAGTGGAGCAGTGGCTAGTTGACACAGAGAACTTGCTTTTTGCGGCACAGATTCCAGATGACAAAAAGTTTTTATGGTACACATTCAGCTTGTGGACTACGCCCGAGAATGGTGGCTTGTTGAGGAGACCCGCTTGCCAAGCCGATCAAGTGGGCGGATTTTTCTAAGAGTTTCCTGGAGAAGTTCTTCCCGCGGACTGCACGGGAGGAAATGGAAGAGAAGTTCATCGGAATAAAGCAGAAGGGAGCACCCGTAGATGTGCATGTAGCAGAATGGACGAGACTCAGTAGTTTCGCTGGACCTTTAGTTGCCAACGATGCAGACAGGGCACGGAGGTTCATGCGCAGGCTGGACGTGGACATCCAGAGGCAGAATGTCTCTCTGGGTTTGACCACTTTCTCATAAATACTTGCAGCAGCCAAGAGCAGCAGAGTTTATCTGGGATGAAAGGGAGTTTGCAGCAGACAGCAGTTGCGTTAAGGAAGCAGTTCTATCGGGCCAGTCGAGTTTAGGGCTAGGCCGACTAACAATGTTCTTGCAGCAATGGAAGTTGATAATAGTGAAGAGCCGGCGGTTGTTCACGATTTTATGGATGTGTTTGAAGATATATCGGGCTTGCCGCCGAAGCGAGACGTGGAGTTCGCAATTGACCTTATTCTTGGTGCAGCGCCAGTATCTAAAGCGTATTATCCAATGGCACCAGTAGAATTGGAAGAAGTTAAGAAACAAGTTACTGAATTGCTTGAGAAGGGTTGGATTCGAAGCAGCAACTCGCCTTGGGGAGCTCCAGTTCTTCTAGTAAAGAAGAAGGATGGCACGAGGAGGATGTGCATCGATTATCGAGAATTAAACCGGGTAACTATTAAGAACAAGTACCCGATCCCTCGCATTGGAGAACTTTTTGAGCAGCTTAGTGGCGCTAGGGTATTCTCGAAACTGGATTTGCGATCCGGATATCATCAGGTCCGAGAGAAAGCAGAGGATATTTGCAAGACGGCGTTTTGAACTCGGTATGGACATTACGAGTATCTAGTGATGCCCTTCGGAGTAACGAATGCGCCGGCAGTATTCATGGACTTGATGAACCGAATCTTTTCACCATTCTTGGACCAGTTTATTGTGGTATTCATTGACGATATTCTGGTTTACTCGAAGAGTTTGGAGGAGCATGCTGAGCATTTGAAGATCGCACTGCAGACATTGAGACAGGAGAAATTGTATGCGAAGATGAGTAAGTCCGAATTTTGGCTGGAAGAAGTGAAGTTTCTGGGACATGTTGTGTCGGGCAAAGGAATCGCCGTTGATCCCGAGAAGATTACAGCAGTTCGAGATTGGCCTGTTCCAAAGAATGTTGCGGAGATAAGAAGTTTTCTTGGACTCGCCGGTTACTACAGAAGATTTGTGGATTAGCTTTCGAGACGTTGAAGCAGAAGTTGATAACCGCCCCTATCCTAACCGTACCGGATGATTCAGGAGGACTGGTGATTCATAGCGACGCATCCGGAAAGGGATTGGGATGTGTTTTGATGCAGAGTGGGAAAGTCGTCGCTTACGCATCGAGACAACTGAAGACTCATGAGAAGAACTATCCGACTCATGACTTAGAGCTTGCAGCCGTGATCTTCGCCCTGAAGATTTGGAGACACTACCTTTTGGGCGAGAGAGTTGAAGTCTTTACAGATCACAAGAGTTTAAAGTATGTGTTCACTCAGAAGGAGTTGAACATGAGGCAACGCAGATGGTTGGAGCTGATGGCCGACTACGACCTTGATCTTAAGTACCATCCGGGAAAAGTTAACGTCGTGCCTGATGCGCTAAGTCGGGTACCAGCAATTCAGATATTGACTGCACAGAGAGAGATCATTGCGGATTTTCGGAGATTTGACTTGGAGGTTGTGCTACCACATGCTACAGAACAGTTGATGCAGTTGCAAGTACAGTCGTCCTTAGTTGAGAAGATTAAAGTGGCGCAATCGCAGGATCCTAGACTGCAAAAGTTTCGAGAGCAGGTTGGAGCCGGACTACGAACCGATTTACTGATCCATGAAGACGGTTCGTTGAGATATGGTAGCCGTGTGTGTGTGCCAAAAGGAGATGTGCGTGAAGAGCTTATGAAGGAGGCACACAGTTCAGCTTACTCTGTACATCCAGGAGGGACAAAGATGTACCGAGATATTCGACAGCACTTCTGGTGGGAAGGTATGAAACGGGAATTTGCTCGCTTCGTGGCTAAGTGCTTGGTGTGTCAGCAAGTCAAGGCTGAACACCAAAGGGTTGCTGGTTTGTTGCAACCACTTCCGATTCCTCAGTGGAAGTGGGAACATATAACCATGGATTTCGTGACGGCTATACCGCGGAGTCCAAAGGGCAACAATGCCGTATGGGTGATTGTCGATCGTTTGACCAAGGCAGCTCACTTTATTCCTTTTCGGGTTGGTCAATCGACGGAGACTTTGGCAGAGCGATACATGCAGGAGATTGTCAGATTGCATGGAGTGCCGGTAAGCATCGTGTCCGATCGGGACACTCGATTCTTGTCGCACTTTTGGAGGAGTTTACAAGAAAGTTTGGGGACTCGATTGAAGTTTAGCACAGCTTATCATCCTCAGACTGATGGACAATCGGAGAGAACGATCCAGACCCTTGAAGATATGTTGAGGGCTTGCATGTTGGACTTCAAAGGTTCTTGGGAGGATCATCTACACCTGGTGGAGTTTTCGTACAACAATAGCTTCCAAGCGACTATTCAGATGGCTCCGTTTGAAGCATTGTATGGTCGTAAGTGCCGTTCACCCGTTTGTTGGGATGATGTTGGTGAACGAAGGTTACTAGGACCAGATTTGGTGGTACAGACAGTCGAGAAGGTGAATACAATCAGGAAGCATATGAAGGCAGCTCAAGACAGACAGAAGAGTTGGGCCGACACGTCAAGAAGACCTCTAGAGTTCGCCGTGGGTGATTTGGTATTCCTGAAGATATCACCGACTAGAGGGGTGATTCGCTTTGGGAGTCGGGGAAAGCTTGGTTCTCGATTCGTTGGACCCTTCGAGATATTGGAGCGTGTTGGAGAGGTAGCGTACCGTTTGGCGTTACCACAGTCCTTGGCAGGTGTGCACGATGTGGTTCGTGTATCTCAACTACAGAGGTATGTTCGAGATGAAACCCACGTATTGGATCATTCGAAGTTGACCGTACGGGAGGACCTAACTTTTGAAGAGCGACCAGTTGAAATCAAGGATCGAAGAGAAAAGGTTCTTAAGAACAAGGTTACCCCTCTTGTGCTAGTTTCTTGGGGTAATCGATCGCATGGAGAATCCACTTGGGAGCGAGAAGACGAGATCCGACAGAAGTTTCCTCACCTTTTCCTGTAGTTTTCTATCTTGTATTCTTGGAATTTCGAGGACGAAATTCTTTTGTAGTTGGGTATAATGTAACACCCGAGCCCAATACTACTATTTTCTGTTATTGGTTGAGCATTAGATATTACTCATTTCATTTATCTTGCTTATTTGGGTCTTACTGTAAAATTTTATCTGGCTAAGTCATTCTGCATATAACAAATTTTAGCATCTAAAATAAAATTGAAAATATTCATCTTGGCCTACTTGACACCCTTAGCCTCGTGGTAGCGTCCGTGCATTGTGTTCTCGTCCCGTTCAGTGAAACGGGCGAGTTTGGATGGCTACGTGCACGTGCGTGTGTCCGTTTTGGGAGTATGCTTTTTAATCATAAAACATTTCATTTTAAAATTTGGAACCCGCCTAAAATCCTATTATTTGAATTTCGAATTTTTGGACCCAACCCGGGCGCAATTTGGAAATGTTTCATTTGGCGCCAAAATCCTAAATTTTAATATTATTAAAACCTTCGCATATATTTTTCTAACCAATCTGATATCTTACTGTTCATTACCTATCTTTTAAATCTTTAAGTTAACCATATAATATTTTTTACAATCTTTTATATCTTTCTCAATTTATTCTCTCAGCCAATCGCAACCTCCCCTTTAACCCCGTGGGCCCCACTTTCTCTCTCTCTCTCCACTTTTTTCTCTCTCTCCCTCTCCCTCATATATTCTCTCGTACTTCTCTTTATCATTCTTTCTCTTCTTGCTTCATGTTCCGTTTTTCATTTTTTTAACTGTTCTTTTGTTGCCGGAATTCCGTCATGCCGGTGACGCTTCTCGACGTTCCAGTGAGGCACCCCGACCCGTGTGGTTCCTTTGTTCGTCGTTTGGGTTCATTCCGTGAACCGTGCGCCCGTCGCGAGTTTTTCCCGCCGACGGTTAACGTTCCGTTTTCCCGATTCGCGACCCATCGAGGCAAGTTAATCTTGCTACATGCTATACTTTTATAATCTTCATTTTATAATGTTATACATTTGAAAATCTTACAGTTTACATATGAAATGTCGTTGAAAAATCGGATATGACAAATCTGAAATTTATTGTACACCTTATCTTATAAAATTCATTATAAATCATAGAAAAATCATTAGGATACGTTCTTTAGTTCGTTACGAAGCTAATTCAGAATACTATAACTCTATGAAATATTTACTTGAAAAATAAATTGTTTAATTAACGTAAAATGCAAATGAACACGTCTCTAAACTGCTGTCCAGGGAAATTCCAGCAGCAAACTTTCAACTTTGAATATTCATAACTTTTTGTTGGGATAACCTGAGATGCTTATACTTATAAAACTGAAAACCTTATTGAATTATCTTTGTTTTGGTATAAGATACGTCTCTTTTGGAGAACATTTGTTATTTTTAAACTATTTTACAAATTAGGGTGACGCTAAATTTCTGAACGGAACCTTCGTGTGCATGGTTAATCAATACATCTTTTATAGTTACTAATCGCTTTGAATATGCTATCCATATTAATATTACTATATCACATATTGTTTAGTTGTACATCCCACATTACCATTTTATAGTTTTATAACTTTTCGGATACCCGTTTGCATCCATCGCATTTAAGATACATATAATTGCATCCATAGATCACATCACTACATAATAATGTGATATTAACACTCCATGTTTAATAAATTGTATCCTAATTAATATTGGAACTATAAATGTAACCCTAATCGATAACTGTGCATCCATATCCTTGAAATTATATCTATTGGCATATCATATTACATGTTCTAGTTATTGTTCTGATAGTACTCATGCTTGTTTATTTATACACATGTTTATGTTAGTTTGATTATGAGCACCCACATGACATCTTGTGCTTCCTGACATGACCTGTTACACTTCCTACTTGACATGATATGGTACCGTACACTCTTGACATGACATGACACCTTTATACATTACCTGGTTGACCTGATGTACCATGGCTTTACCTGTTACCTGATCTCATGCCTAATGCCGACAAACCTGACCATTTCCTGCTGTCTATCCAGACAGACCTACGTTTACTTGATTTTGTGTTGGCATTAGTCCTTGACTACTGAATACCTGACCTGACATACATAGCTTGGGGGTATGGGGAAATCAAAGGTGAAACCGACTTGTAACTCAACAGTTCGATACATTGATCTGATCAGTCTTACGGGCTTGGCCAGCTCCGGAGTGTTGATGCTGACATCACTCGTCCATCCTACTACCTTTTACTGCTTAGCGGCACGTCTCGGATTCAGCCCCGAGGGTTTTGACCGTGGTCCCGGGCACGCACGGGATACTATTGAGTTACATCGACGATTCATCAATTGGTTTCAAAGACTATAGAGTAGAAAACCTGATAGGACAGTTTAGTCACCATTGCACATTACCCTGCTTGTTATTTCTTATTACTGCTTCATTCATGTTCATACTTGAATTGCTTATTACCATGTTTATACTATATACTTGATGTCTTGACGCGCTGACGTCTGGGTTTTGCATGGCCCAGATTCCGTACCATTGTCGACGACCGAGCAGGAGTACTTCAGCCAGCAGGCTGATTTGTGAGTTCTGTAGTGGTTAGTTCATTTATTTCATTTCATTTCCAGATGTGAGCCCGCATTATGGGACGTACTGTTTATTCATTGTATTGGATCATTAGCTTCCGCACTTATTGTTTATTGATTCTTGTTATTATGGATTTGGACATGTATTAGATTAGTTTATTATCTTGTTCTTGATATCCTTACAACCGTAATGTGACTGTGGATGGATACTTCCTACCCACAGGTAGCATGGTTGGCTATGTCACGTGCCTAATCTTGCGTACTCTGGGAAGCGGGGCGTGACACCTCGCCTGTCCCCAGGCATGATCGACACCCCCTCCCTCGACGGGGTCGCACAGAAGGGGCTCGCCACGACGGCTCGAGGGCCACCTCACCCAGGGATGTAAGGAACCTCATCGGGAGGAACCGAGGCCGCGCCCAGACGCAGATCTCCCACAGCAGAGGCCAGGGATCACAAGGCGCCGAATCCTCGGGGTACCACGGCTGACTCGACGCCCTCGAAAAGAAGATCGAGGGCATGCGCCGGGAAGGTCACCTGTCGGGCGACGGGGCTAAGTACGCCGCCGACTCGCTCACCAAGCCATTTACAGAGGGACTGCTGCTGTACACGTCTCCTCGCGCAACAAGCCCCCGAAGGTCTCTCTATACGACGGGAAAACCGACCCGAAAGACTATTTGGATGCTTTCACCGCGGGGATGAGCTTCCAGGACCATTTGGACGCCGCCCAGTGTAGGGCCTTCCCAGCCACCCTCATCCGCTCTGGTCGGGACTGGTTCCGAGGACTCGAGCCTCGCTCAATCTCGACCTTTGACGAGCTGGCTACTCAGTTCCTCGGCCACTTCATCGGGAACCGTCGGTAGAAGCGCACGGTTGACTACCTATTCACAATTAAGAGCGGGGACAAGGAGACGTTCAAAGCTTACGTCACCCGCTTCTACAACGCCTTCTTCGAGGTCCCCGAGCACCGGGACGAGACCGTCGTCACGGCGCTCAGATTTAGTCTTAGGCACAAGGAGTGGTTGCGCTCCTTTGCGTTGGTGCAGCCTAAGACCATGGCCGAGGTCAAGGCGTGGACCGAGCGCGAGATCCAGCTCGAGTCCGAGGTGAACGCGAACCTCCCTCGAGCAGAACGGTCCGACCAGAAGAAGAGGGCTCGGGAAAAGAAGCCAGAGCGTCAGCAGCCCTATCACCCGAAGTTTCAGGAGTACACCCCGCTCAACGTATCCCTCGCAGTGTTACTAAAGGAGGCCCAGGGCGAGGGGTTCTTCAAGTTCCCTCCAATCCCGCGCCAGGCCTCGAAGCGAACCCAGGGCCCCTACTGCGCCTTCCACTTGACGCTGGGCGACGCCACAGAGGATTGTAAGAAACTCCGGGATTACATCGAGGAGCTCATCCGATCGGGGCACCTCGCCGCCTACTTGAGGGATAAGCGGCAGGGTGACCACGAGCCGGAGCAGCGTCCCCCTCCCGCCGAGCTGACCATCGGCCAAATCATGCTCGTTTCGGTAGATGACCAGTCCGGAGCTTAGGGAGCCCTGTACCCAGTGCCGAGCATGGAGACCAACAAGCCTCAGGGGAGCTCGGGCCACGCTAATAAGGTCATCTATTAGCACGTACTTTTCTTTTTTAGGGCAATGTAAACTCTTCCTAGGGTTTGTTGTAAATTCAATAAAGATCAATAGAACATTGTGAAAAAGAAGGAAAGGTCTCATTTATTCAAGAAGGTATTATGGGCTCCTCATCCATACATACTAAAAGAAAAAGAAAATTACAACAGCGGGGGAAGGGGGTGCAGAGAGCACTGCTCATGGTACTCAGTACAGATCTCCGCCAGCCGAGGCCTCGCGAGATCCAACCTCAGCCCTCGATTCCACCCGCACGCGTTGACCTTGAGCCTCAGTTCGTAGCACTCACGGACGAGCGCCACCGAGCGAGCCAGCCGACTCGCGGAGATCAGGTCGAAGCACCTCAAAGACTGCAGCTTGCCCACGGCCTCATCGTAGAGCTGCTCGGACAAGGGGTTGTAAAGCCCCGGCGACGCCCTCCAGATGGAGTACATTAGCAGCTGCAGCAAGGGGGAGCGTCGGGAGAGCAGCCGGCCGAAGTGGTCTTCGATGCTCCCATAGACCAACTGCACCGTGTCCTCGGTGCAGTTCTGGTCATAGAGGTATACGTCTTCGAAGTGGATGATATCGGGGATGGTAAAGGGGAAGTCTTCCATTCTCAACGATCTGTTTACGAAGAAAGGAAGGACCGGTGCTCCCTTACCTTTATATAGCCCACTGCGCCCCAACGGAACCTAACAGTCGCCCGTTTTCGCCCGCAAAGTCGCTACCACGCGGTGATCATTGAGCCTTCTCTGGAAAAATCGAAACGACGCAACTCTGACGCTTCGCCTCCCCGCGCATTCAATGCGCATATTACACGCTCATTCGCCGCGACCGTTCCTGTTCCCCGTACCTGCCACGGGATGGTTGGGAAAAACCTCATGAAGAATCGGCCAAGCATCTACCATGCTCAGCCATCCCTGGCCGGTAGCTTCCCTACACGCAACGCCGGGGATCAAAGCCCTCGCCGAGAGGCAACCACGCAGCTTCCTTGCCCGGTTATCCTTAGCAGGCCTACTACGGCCCCTCCAACGCTAAGGATCAAAGTCCTCCGTAGAGGCAGCCGAGTGCCTTCCATGCTCGGCTATCCCTGGCCGGTAGCTTCTCTACTCGCAATGCCAGGGATCAAAGTCCTCGCCAAGAGGCAACCGCGCAGCTTCACTGCCCGGTTATCCATAGCAGGCCTCCTACGGCCCCTCCAACGCTAAGGATCAAAGTCCTCCTTAGAGGCAGCTCAGCAGCTACCCTGCTCGGCTATCCCCGACTGGTAGCTCCCTACCCATGACGCCAGGGATCAAAACCCTTGCCAAGAGGCAACCGAGCAGCTTCCCTGCTAAGTCATACCCGACGGACATCTCTCTGCCCATCACATGCAGCGAATTCGAAGTCCCAACAAGGGACATCAGGTCTATCCAAGTCTGAGCGATTCCCTCTCGACTTCGGGGCCATGGAGATGCCTCCTTCTCAGCAGCGCTTGGCACACTTGGCAAGTGATCGAAATCAACTCGACGAACGATCGCTAGACAGGTAGCCGACCTGACATGGAAGCCCAACAGTGCAAGTAAAGATATTTTACGGGCATTCTTCACAAACAGAAGATAAATAGCAAACTGATGAAACAAAAAAAAGTTTTACTAGCAAAAGCGAAGTCTTTATAAAGGGTATTTTGGGCTCCCCAGCCTTACAGACTGCCCGGAGGCTTACAAAAATTCCAGAAGCAGCAAAATAAAAGGAGGAGGAAGACGGGGGCTTTAGGCCTCGGGGCCAGGCACGACCTCGGGATCCTCGATATCTACCATGAGTCGAGCAGGATCCTCGACCAACTCCTCGTCAGGAATCTCTTCCTCCTGCTCATCAGCGTCCGCGAGGGGGTATTCGGCCCGAAGCTCTTCATCGGCGAACTCCGGCATCCGGGCCTTGACGGCGTCGAGGGCCTCATGCCAGATGCGGGTGGTGGCCACGGCTAAATCATTGTAGAAGTCCTTCGACTTCTTGTAGACCTCCACCACCTTAACCGCCGAGAGGTCGGCCCGCTCCGCCGCCTTGACCGCCGCCCCCAGCTCCTTCCGGAGGGTCCTCACCGTCTTCTTCAGGTTGCTAACGAGCGCCTGAACGTCCTCAAGCTTGACCTCGGCAGCCAAGGTGGCCTCGCGTTGCCGGGCAACCTCCCGTTTCTCGGCCTCCATCTCGCCCTCCAGGGCGGCAACCCTCGCCATCGCCGCCTCCAGCTCCCGCTTGGAGCTCTCTTCCAGCGAGGCAAGCTGGTCCGCGGCCTTCATCGCCGGGGTTATCACCTCGACCTCCATGTGTAAGGCAAGGACGACGTGCTGGAGGACCTGAAAAAATAAGAAAAAGGTTAGGAAGACGAAGGAAGCACCAAATCTCAAAAACAACCGAGCACTTGCCTGCACGGACTCCTGGGCAATGGACGCCATCTGAGCCCTGAAGGTAACCCCTGGGGACCCTGCCCCTGCCGACCTCTCAATTTCGTGCAGTAGGCTATCCGCGACAGATAGCCCCGAGGACACTGCGAACCGGAGGCCCCCCTCCTCCACCATGATCGGCAACGGCGAGCCCCGAGAAGACCTCCGGGAGCCCCTCTTGAGTGGCTCCGATGGAGAGCCGGTCTCCTCCTCCGAGACCGGGTCCTCCAAAATTCGAGCCCGCTTCCAGCCTGGCGCTCTGCTAGGCCCCGGGGCAGGATCCGCCCCCGAATGCTCAAGGGACGCGGCCACCGAAGGCACTGGGACGAAGGCCGAAGAAGCCAGGGCAGGCTTCGAATGGGAAGAGCTGGCACCTCCAGCCTTCGTGACCTTCCTCGGCTGGCGCATGGAGGCTCGGAGCTCGTCCATATCCATGGGTCCTGCACAAAACCAAATGCAAAGAAGTCAGCGACACATGCAATATAAGAGCCAAAAAGCAAGCCTAACTTACCAACGAACTCAACGGGGCTGAGCCCGGCCTAACTCAGGACCCTCTTAGACAGTAGCACGTCAAATCGGGGGACGGGATCCCACGACGCTACTCTCACCGTGGAGGGGTCATTGGACTGGTTCCCCGGCAAGCATTTTTCTCTCGACCATCTGGTAGGCACGGGCTAGTCCCCGCCCTCGGGCGACGTGACGAAGAAAAACTTCTTCCAGTCGCGAATGGAAGAAGGCAGGGCTACAACTCCTGTCCCGGCGGCTCCCCCCTGTCGCTTCCTAAAAGAGAGGTAGACCCACCTCGGGTCGCCCGCTCGACCCCTAGGATGATTTTTGAAAATAAGGGAAGAATCAAGGATGGAGAGGCTGAAGGAACCGCCTGTAGCTTCAGGCGGATCAGGAACCCGAGGAGAATCCTTCATGAGTTCGGCACTAACTGGCCAAGGGCTAGCCCGAAGAAGTTCAGCGCTTCGACGACCTCGGGAGAGAAGGGCAGGCGCATTCCACCCCAGAAAGCTTCCAAGTATAGGACGATCTCCCTACCCCGTACTTGGTCTGCCCTCTCCCCCTCCTTGGCCAGACGAAGCGTATAACTTGGGGGGATGTGGAAGCGAGCCCGAGTATTGGCAAGCTCGTCCTCATGCCTCACCCAACACGAGGCGCCGGGGGCAGCGTCTACCGCCTCCTCCCTGGAGGCTGCCCCCGCCGCACGATCCCGGGAAGAGGATCCGATTCCTGCTCCCCGGGAAGACTCAGGCTCAACTAAAGGGTCCCTAGAACCTACTCCTACGACATCTACAGATTCTACGAAAGAAGACATCTAACCTGGAGAAGAGGGTTCATCGGGAAACGAAAGTAGAAGAAAGAAGACGAGCGCCGAGCAACCAGGACTTATAGTTAGGAAATTTGAAGGAGCAGAGGCCATGGAGTGGGCTCCACCCCTATTTATCACTGCAATCACCCTCATCCAAGGGCGCCCTTCATCTCCCGCCAAAGCGCCTCCTCGCGTCCAACGGCTTCGATCGCTCCACTTGTCGTTCCTACATTGGGCCGCACCCTGTCAGACGCCGCAGGTCTGTACACGTCGCGTCGGCCAACCGACGCTTGACACGTGGACCGTCGCTCCAGTGACAGGATGTACGAACCGGCGCACATTCCTTAAATGCAGAGATCTCGCCCTGATTCGCTGGCAAATTAGACAGCTGACAGCCCGGGGACGCGTCCCGAAGAAACTTTAGGAGGAAGCTCACCCCGGACGGCCCGGCAGTCCACTCTTAACCCGACCCGCCAGCTGGTCGGGACAAAAGTAGGGAGCTAATGATGATGCTCTATATTGGCGATCTCCCAGATCAGGACACGTGGCAGATGACATGTCCCGGAACTCAGAAGAAAGGGCCCACAGGGGCCAACCAAGCTACCTCTGTACCCGACCTGCAAGAACAAGCTAGCCCTCCTCAGAGCCCCCTGCAAATTGGCCTCCTCGGGCTCCTAGCTTGCCTTAAGCTGCCACAGGACCAAGATGCCTCGGCCCTCCCTCTCATTCCCGAGCTCTCCCGCCGAGGCCATCTTCCTCGGTCCTTCCGACCGACCGACCCCACCACTCACGAGCGTAACCGCCGCTCCGCAAATCTCATCATGCGCAGATTCTCCGCCGGCAACATCCCACGTTCCTCGCTATCACGATCCCCGTTAATGGGCGATCCGCTCGTTACGCGGGCGTGATGTCTGGAGCGTAACTGCCGGCGGGATTCTCGCGCCTGCTGCTGCGTGCTGCCGCCACTATATAAACCCCATCATAGAGGGGTCAAGTAAGCTTTTTTCACCCCACTTAGAAGTTACTCTGCTCGGATCTTGTGCTAACTTGACCGTCGGAGGGTCCTTGGTGGTACCAAACCACCCCGGGACTTCCTTGCAGGTACTCGGTGCAAACTTCTCAAATCACCAATCTCCTCAAAACCCATTGAGACCCACACGCAACAGGAGATCACCTCCAAAATCCACCGGGAGATCGCCGGAAGACAACATCTGACGGAGGCCCGAAAAGGACATCCATCAAAATCCCCTTTTCTCTTTCTCTTTCTCTTTCTTTAGCTGAGAACTCATTTCCCCTTTTCTCTTTCTTCAGATAAGAACCCTGTTCCCCGCCGAAAGACGCGGACGAAGACGCGATAAAAGTCTCTCCTGAATTTCGGGACAGATGCTAATTGGTGCTATCCGTCCACCTCTTCGAAGATGCCAAGTTGATTTATGGCACCATGTATCGAAGGTTTAAACGGATGCGGCTGATGTAGCAGACTTCGTCAGATTCTCCCTCGTTTGAGGGGTTTTTGATTGTGGGGATGCTCTTCCCTGCAGGCGCAAGCCCCTGCAGTTAATTACGTTACCGCATCGCGGTAACAACTTTCTCCTTCTCTAGATGGTCACTTCGTGTCGTGGGTATTTATTTTGTTTGTGGTTGCCCGTGGATTGTATACGGAGACTAATTTATGTTGTCGCCCGTAGGGCGGGGATTAGTCCAAATTCGTATCTTCTTAGATTTGGGTTTGGGGGTTTGGTTCAAGGATACGTTAGTCTCATTTGAGACTAAAATCAACTTGAACGTTAATTAAGGATACGTTAGTCTAATTTTTAGACTAAGATCAACTTAACGGGATCATTTAGATCCGACAAAAGAGCATTTGGGCTCTATTGTTTAGTTTAGAGACATTGCGGTCGATTAGTTTAAGGACATTACGGTCCAATGTTAGTTTAAGGACATTACGGTCCAGGTTAAGGACATCGTAGTCCGTGGGTTTAAAGGGACCCCACAGTCCAGGTTAAGGACATCGTAGTCCATGAGTTTAAGGACCCCACAGTCCGTAGTTTAAAGACATCGTAGTCTATGAAGTTTAAGGACATTGTAGTCCGTGAAATGTGTGGTTGTCGAGACCCGTCACCTCTCTGAAGAAGTTGAAGGATTACAATGGTAGATATCAGAGGAGTAAATAGATGTACCCTTGAACCGGTGTAAGTTGGTTGAAGGATCTGTAGTCCAGTTTGGGACTGAGATCTGTTAAATATTCATGAGCAGATGGGCTCAGTTCAATATAAGTTGAGGACTTATGGCCCATATTGGGCTAAGTCCAATAAGATTAAAATGTTTAACATTTTATTGTTCTGGGCTGTTGAACCTTTATTTGGGCTTGGCCCTTTTAATAATGCTGAGCATTAGATCCTAACACATTTTTTTTGACTTGTATTGAATGCATAGCATTCATCAGAACAATGTGTGTTCTGACAGCGCGCCACGTGGCGCGCCAGGCGCTTTACGCCAATTAGAGAGTGCATTGCGCTTCTGCCAAGTAGCGCACACGAAAAGGACACGTGTCGTGCTTGGCGCTAAGCGCCATATAATGGGCGCATCGCGCCACGTGGCCCATGAGCGCATTGGCGCTTAGCGCTTCTGCCAAGGAGCGCTAAGCGCTAGTCCATGAGCGTATTGCGCTGTCAATTTAGAGGCACACACGTGAGTGACACGTGGCGCACTTGGCGCAGAGCGCCAGCCCATGAGCGCAGTGCGCTATTTCAGAAGCGCAAGTTGCATACGTGGTTGACACGTGGCATATTTTGGTGCTGAGCACCAGTCCAAGGAGCGCAAAAGCGCAGTTCAATAGCGCAAGGCGTATTTGATCAATTTTTATGATCTGTGAATAAATTTATGTTCTTTTTAAAGGAGGCTTTGCCCCAAGTTTCAAGAACAATAGTTGTTATTTTTGAAAGGGCTTTGCCTTTGTAGATCAATGATCTGTGTGAAGAATATGTTCTTCTTTATTATGTAATGAGATCTTTTGATCTTTTTTATGAAAGACCTTGGTCTTTATAGATCTATGATCTTTTAAGAAGATAATTCTTCTGTTTTAATGAGATGATTTCATCTTTTATTCAAGAATCACTTTTTTTACCTTGAAGAAATGATCTTCTTTTGAGTTTTCTCAAAGTTTGTAGGAGGGTTTCTCAATCTCAGACTTGAAGTCTTAGGGCCTTTATATAGGGCAAATTGATTTGTTAAATCAGTTAAAGAGATCTTTCTCTGATTGATTTGGGGATATTTCCCACCGTTGGATTTTTGATCCTAGGGCTTCTGTTTTACAGAAGGCAATCTTCTTGTTTTTAACAAGATTGGAAAGATCTTTGCATAACAGAATTTTAATTCTGATTAATTAATGATTTATCATTATTAGATCTTTTGATCTAACGGTGGGGGATTTTTAATTCCAGCGCTGGCGCACCCGCGCTTTGCACGTGGTGCGCTGCTCAGAGCGCAGCGCAGCCTGCGCTAGCGCACCTACGTTTGACACGTGGTGCCCTGCTCAGAGCACAGCGCAGCCTGCGCTAGCGCACCCGTATCTGACACGTAGCGCGCAGCGCGCCCAGCGCTAGCGCACTCATGATGCGCTGCCTAGGACGCAACGCACCTGGCGCTAGCGCATCCGTGTTTGACACGTGGCGCGCAGCGCGTTTAGCGCTGGATTTGAAACGTTATTTCTATAAGTCCACGTTGCGACCCCCGGTTCTTACGGGGAGGCGGAAACGGTATAAAAATCAAATTTTTAGCGCATGGGGCAACATGGACTAACAAAGTCGGGATCTTTTCCTAAACTAAAACTAGCAAACAAGCTAAAGAGAGTTAGCTACTCGGAAAGATGGTTATACCTAAACTTGAACTCCTTCTTCTTCAAACTTTGTAGAGGTTGATGGTTCTTTCCTCGTCGCCTTCTTCCGTCAAAGATGGATCCACCTGAGGGTTCAACCTTCGGGCTCTTTCTCGAACTTTGAGAGAACTAGAATCTTCGGCTTGCTAAACCTTTGATCCTAGAGTGAGTAGAGAGTGTCTAAGGGGTGTTTTCTTTTCAAGGAGAGGGATTCTCAACACATGAGAAGGATTCTCCTTGAGCTTGAGGAAGAAGAAGATGAAGTGAGGAGAGAGAATGAATATGATAGAATGAGCTATCTTTTTCCTTTTTGCAACCATATCAAAAGAAAAAGAATTATCTAATTAGTAATAATAATTCAAATGAGAATAGTTGATGGTTGTTTTGGAATGACCACTATCATCACTTCATTAAATGAATGTTGGCAAGAATCAAGGAGCATCCTTGCAAAGTAATGATGATGGTCAAACATTCAACCATGGTCAACAAGTCAACCATGGTCAACAAGCCAACAAAACCAACCATAACAAAATTTCATTTAATTACTATTATTAATTGATATCTCACTAATTCATTAGGGTTTGGAAAAAAGACGACTGTCAACTGTGCATACGCACCCGTTCCGAAACCCTAATGAAAAACCTCTTCCTCCGCCTCAAACAACTGTGCATACACACCTGCATTCTCGTTCCGAGGAACAAGAATACTGAGAGATAAAAGCAACCCCAAAACATATACCAGTATCTGACTCAAACCAGAGCCAGCCAGTAAAATCCGTCCGGACTCCAAACGTGCACAAGTGCGCGGATGAGAACGAACCCTGTCGCAAAACCATGCGACCTCTACCCTGTTTTGCCCAGAGGCGAATACCCTCTGTGTGGGACTCTAAAGACTCGACACTACGCTGGCAGTGGGTTTAACCACAGACCGCAAGCGGCACTAGCTGTGCGTAACGGTCCCCAGGTAGAAGCCGACAAGAAGGCTGACGAGGTGAACCCCATCTGAACTCCTACTGAGTCTGAATGTGACATTCTCCGTACAGTCCTGTCTGTTCGTCTGATACATCGCATGGCGGGCCTAGGGGGCGGTAAACGTCAGTCCCCTAATAGCGGTACAAGTCGTGTCGGAGTGAAGCCCAAAACACCCTGAGATAACACTGGAAGCCTACCAGTATATCTCGCTTGCCCTGGCCAGGGACTACTCGTGTAATGGCTCTCCTAGACACAGCGCGATGTCAACCCCCAATACCGGGAGAGACGAATCCTGTCTAACCGTCACTGCCTCCAAGTGCTTCGGGACTGCACCCAACTACTACCTGTTTGCACGACTCCTTTGAGCCGTGGTAGGGTAGTGATCAAAGTGCAGTGGGAACACACTCGAGGCGAAGTGCCAGTGTCAAGTCAGCGGACTAAGCTGTACTCATGTCACCTGGGAACTGATAACTGACGATAGGTATAATACCAACTGGTCAGTTCCCGACGAGTCCTGTCCGGTGTACTCATAACCTAACGAGCACCCGTATACTATCTCCAGTACGACGTACTGATCGCTGTGGGACAGACCATCTCCCACACTGGGATGAGAAGCGCATACGCTAGTCTACTCCGGAGTATCGATGCCCTGTCTCGATAGTCCTGCGACTAGGGACCTGTATAAGGATGTGCTTATAGATTACCCAGCCCCCACTAGTGTGACTGCCATCACAACGTTGGTAATCAAGCAAAGATCCTAAGGGCTCCACTAATGTGTATAGGTGATATCGCAAAATAAACACATGTACACATTGAAGTAGAAACAAACCAAGTAGCATACTACTATATTGAGCAAGATTGTTTATACAAGGTGAATATCCCAAGCTTCCATTAAGTAATATACAAACTAGTATGATACAGTAATGGCCTCTAGGGCATATACACTAACAATCTCCCACTTGCACTAAGGCCATGTACTGGCGTATCGAAGACCTATCATCTCGATCAGCCGCTCGAACTGAGTCTGGGGTAGGGCCTTGGTGAATGGATCTGTAGTGTTTTCTTCTGAAGCAACCCTCCGAACCTCGATCTCCTTCCGATCCACGATCTCCCTGATCAGGTGATACCGCCTCAAGATGTGCCTGGATCTCTGATGGGACCTGGGTTCCTTTGCTAAAGCTATAGCCCCGTTGTTGTCGCAATACAGAGGTATTGGGTCAACAATGGACGGAACCACCTGAAGTTCTTTCAAGAACTTCCTTATCCAGACAGCTTCTTTTGCGGCATCAGATGCAGCGATGTATTCCGCTTCCATCGTCGAGTCTGCAACGGTTTCCTGTTTGGAACTCTTCCAACACACCGCCCCTCCATTGAGGGTAAAGACAAAACCCGATATGGACTTGAAATCATCCTTGTCACTCTGGAAGCTGGAGTCAGCAAAGGCCTCGATCTGGAGGTCTTTTCCGCCATACACCAAGAACATCTCCTTAGTCCTTCTCAGGTACTTGAGAATGTTCTTTACCGCTATCCAGTGTTTCTCCCCAGGGTTTGACTGATACCTGCTTACCACACTCAGTGCATAAGCTACATCCGGTCTGGTACACAACATCGCATACATTATAGAGCCTACCGCAGAAGCGTAGGGTATAATAGACATGTGATCCCTCTCCAAATCAGTCTTGGGGGACATCTCTTTAGAGAGGGTGATTCCGTGACAAGCCGGTAGATTACCGCGCTTGGAATCTTCCATACTGAATCTTTTCAGTACGGTGTCGATGTACCTGGACTGTGAAAGTCCTAATATCCTCTTGGATCTATCACGATGGATCCGGATCCCCAGGATGTAAGAGGCATCACCCAGGTCTTTCATGGAGAACCTGTGTGACAAGAAACCCTTGACAGATTGTAGCATAGGAATGTCATTTCCTATTAAGAGAATGTCATCCACGTATAAAACGAGGAATACTACAGTTCTCGCTACAAATCTACTATAGATGCATGGTTCATCTGGATTTTTGATAAAGCCAAATTCCTTGACCGTCTCATCAAAACAGATGTTCCAACTCCGCGATGCCTGCTTTAGTCCATAGATGGACTTAAGCAACTTGCACACCTTTCCGCTGCTCCCACTCTGAATGAAACCCTCTGGCTGATCCATATAGACACACTCCTCTAAATTTCCATTTAGAAAAGCGGTTTTTACGTCCATCTGCCAAATCTCATAATCGTGGAAGGCAGCAATGGCAAGAAGGATCCGAATGGATTTCAGCATAGCCACTGGAGAAAAGGTTTCGTCATAGTCCAAACCAGGTCTTTGACGGAAACCCTTTGCTACAAGTCTAGCTTTATAGGTCTCAACCTGTCCATCTACACCAATCTTCCTTTTGAAGATCCACTTGCATCCTACGGGTTTTACCCCGTCTGGAGCAATGTCCAACGTCCATACTTTGTTGGTGTACATGGACTCCATTTCGGTCCGCATTGCATCCAGCCATTTTACCGAGTCAACGCTCTGAACGGCCTGCTGGAAGCTAGTAGGCTCATCATAATCTATGATGCAATCATCTCTATCCCCGTCTATGAGAAAACCGTAGTATCTCTCGGGCGGATGAGACTGCCTACTACTCCTGCGGAGCGGCGTAGGAATGTCCTGTTCATTTGAACCCTCTGGTTCCACCAAACTTTCAGTAATAGCTTGTGGTTCTGGAATTTCTTCCAGTTCTACTGTGCTCCCACTTATCTGGTTTTCCAAAAACTCAGTTTCCAAGAAGTAGGCATGACGAGAAACAAGAACTTTTTGTTCCTCTTCACAGTAGAAGAAATATCCCTTGGAGTTCTTTGGATATCCCACAAACTTGCACTGTACTGAGCGCGCCTCGAGCTTGTCCGCATGCTGCTTTTTAACAAAAGCTGGACTTCCCCAAGTCTTAATGTGACTGAGATGGGGCCTCTTCCCACACCACATCTCATATGGTGTGGTAGGCACAGTCTTAGTAGGAACTCGGTTCAAAAGGTACGCAGCTGATTCTAGCGCATACCCCCAGAATGATCGCGGTAACTCAGCGTTACTCATCATGGACCGTACCATATCCAATAGGGTTCGGTTCCGTCTCTCCGATACACCGTTGTGTTGCGGAATGTATGGAGGAGTAAACTGAGAGAGAATCCCGTTCTCTTTTAAATAATTCAGGAACTCGGCACTTAAGTATTCTCCACCTCGATCCGATCTTAGAATCTTGATACTTTTGCCGGTTTGTTTTTCTACTTCATTCTTATATTCCTGGAACTTTTCAAAGGCTTCGGACTTATGTTTCATTAAGAAGACATAACCGTACCTTGAAAAGTCATCCGTAAAAGTAATGAAGTAAGAATAACCGCTTCGCGCATGTGTAGACATTGGACCGCACACGTCGCTGTGTACGAGTCCCAAGAGCTCGCTTGCTCTTACTCCGTGTCCAGTGAACGGAGTCTTTGTCATCTTTCCTTTGAGACAGGATTGACAAGTGGCATATGATTGATATTCGAACGGATCCAAATACCCTTCTGTATGTAACTTAGTCAACCTTCTCTCATTGATATGACCCAGTCTACAATGCCATAAGAAAGTCTGATTGATTTCCGGAGACTTTCTTTTGTGTGTATTCTGGACATTGAAAATCTGTGGTTGGTTCAATACGTATATACCATTGCTCAATGTACCTGACCCAATCAGAACTTGATTAAGGTGAATGTTTACAACATTACTTACAAACGCAAATTCATAACCTTCTTTAGAAACCAAAGATACAGAAATGATATTACAAGTTGCGTTGGGTACAAAAAAGCAATTACGCAAAACCAAAACATGCCCATCTGACATTCCCAGGTGATAGTCCCCCACGGCTTTAGCATCCATGCTAGCTCCGTTCGCAACTCTGAGGGTCATGTCACCTGCCTTCAAAAACCTACGGTTTCTCAACGCCTGCAAAGAATTACAGATATGAGATCCTGATCCGGTATCCAATACCCAGGAAGTAGAGTTTATAGAAAGACAGTTTTCAATAACATACACACCTGAAGCTGAAGCCGCAACCTGCTTCAGTTCCTGTGTCCTGGCCTTCCAAGCCCTGCAATCTTTCTTCCAGTGTCCACTCTTGTGACAATAGAAGCATTCCTCTTTACCCACAAGCTTCCCCGCTATCTTTGTTGCCTTTGCTTTTCCCTTCGTATCCACTTTACTAACACCGCCCCTTGGTTTGGCGGGGGCTTTCCTCTTCTTTCCCTTGGCTTTCGCCTTGGACCTAGAAGAAGAAGATCCTCCTACAAACAAAGTGGATGTTTCCCTACCTTTCTGTAGGGTGCCCTCTGCACTCCTCAGCATGTTGAGGAGTTCTGAAAGTTCAACTTCTTTTTCTTGCAAGTTGAAATTCAGTATGAACTGGGCGTAAGTGGAAGGAAGGGACTGGAGAACTAAGTCCGTATAGAGCTCACTCTCCAACGTGGTCCCAAGTTCTGCGAGCTCCTCAATGTAGCATACCATCTTAAGCACGTGGTCCGCTACCGATGATCCGACGGCCAACTTTGCCGAAAATAACTTCTTCGACACTTCGTATCTTGCGATACGAGACTGCTCTCCATACAGTTCTTTTGTATGAAGAAATATGGATTCCAAGTCCATATTCTCGTGCCTCCTCGGATGTTCCATGTCCATAGAGGCAAGCACGAGGCATCTGGCCTTCGCGCAATCAATCTCCCAAGTCTTACGGATTTCCTTATCCGCGACGCTGGAGGTGGGACCTGGGACGGGGGGAGCTTTGGTGGTAAGAAGATACCCCAGCTTGTCGTAAGTGATTGCCATTTTGACATTCCTGAGCCAATCTTTGTAGTTTGGCCCTGTCAGTATGTTTTTATCTAGAAGTAACTTAAGTCCAGTCATTTCGATTTGGTCGCTGCAGGGGGAGAGAAGAAACACTTAGCACGATGCTCTTGCAAGTTTAGAATGGTTTTTAATTTGTCTAAACAGGATGGCTCCCACTGTCTCTCGAATCCCTCCTCAAACCACAAAGGAAGAATTAGCCGGGATCAATCCCACCGCACAATACTTGCTTAACCGTTTAGCCAGGCCAGTGTCGGTACTTCGAGGGAGGTTTTCCAACGCTTTCGCGAAGTTCCTTAATTTAAGAACCTCTTTTCCCTGGGGGCGTAGCCCCGCTAACACCTTTCTAGACACCTACTAGGTTTATAGCATTGATCGTTTAGTGAGAAATTTCCCGAGGAGTAGCATATACTCACAGTAGGATCGGGATCCAAATATCATCGCGTGACGAAAATGAAGGAATCCTACCATAATCATCACACTCCAAATGGTATGTAAATCTAGCAAGTTTCAGTACTTATGAAACTCCCGATGTGGATTTTTGCCCCATGCTCTTATGACCTTGACTTTGGCCAACAAATCATAAGTCACATGTCAAGTTCTGCCCGTCGTTCTCCAGGTTAATTTGAATCCATTCGTACCTACCCTTGACTTTGGCCAACAAGGTAGTGCGACTGTTCCAAATCAACGCATCTATCTATGCTGCACATGAATACCCAATAGCTACCAATCACTATGCCTTGACTTTGGCCAACAAACATAGCTTGAATACTATTGACTATTTATATGAAACGACGGAGGGCTACGAATGGTTTTGGTAAAACCGTGAACGTAGTGAACTTGATATAATCGATGGAACGAGATAGCTTTTAGAAGGAGTGGCTCAAGCTCCGCATTTAAAAGTTAGTTTTGAAAAGAACCGAGTGGTTTTTCGAAAGTGTTCCAATGACTTTAACTTGGTTTATTATCTTGCATTAGTTCTTTTAATGCGTGATATTCTTGCATTAGTTCTTTTAATGCGTCCCATCAATTAATCCTACCATTGCAGAAAACAACCAAAATATGACGTACGCTTATGCCATTCGCATTCGCCACGGGGTCCCGTCATCACCCGTTAGGTTACTTAACTAACGACAGAGCGGGGGCTGGGCTAGCGCGTCTGTAAAACATAAGCAACGCCTAAATATAAAGCAATGATAGACATTACAGATCACAGATGAATACATTGGATATTCTAGCAATCCGCAATCCGTTCGAGCCTGCAACGAAAAGCGGATTACACGGTCGCGGTGAATAGCAAATACCCCACCCAAGACCCCTACGGGTGCGGCAAACTACCCGCCAAGTACCCGGTAGTTTGTGCACCCCTCCATGGGTCTATCCTAGGAGCAAAAACAGTAAAAAGAATTATACAATGACGGCTACAACCCCGACCCGGTTGTGCGGCCATACAAATAATATTATTACATCAATTTACATTTACAAATGAATGAAAGAAAAACAAAAGCTCATCTCACATCCACCCCGGCTATTCACCCGCGACAGTCCAACACATTCATATACACATTCCAATATCAAACACAGATCACAGAGATGTATAACCCTGACTAATCGACTTATAGCGATTAGCCGACGTTCAATACATACAAACATCACAGATATAACCAATATAGCCAAAGTGTAGCGAAGTTCGAAAAAAATACGGATTTATAGGACCCCAAAAGTAAATTTCTTTTCTGGAAAATCTGGGCACATATAACATATTTGAAAAATCCCAAAACCCTACCAGATGAACACTGCACAAAACACGATCACATGAAGAGGCTAAACGGCGGCGGATCCGCGGCGAAGAGAATAGCTGAGGCCGCGGATCCGCGGCGGTTTGAGGGATTCATGGGATCGTTTTTCTTGGGTGTTCTCAGAAAACCCTGAGCCGATTTTAGGAGTAAAAAGTTTTACTTTTAGAGCATAAAAAAGTTCAACAGAAACTTAGGGTTTTTGATTTCCGGTTTTTGTGATTTTTCGGTTTCGAACTTCCATACACTTCGCTATCAAGCTAGTTTAAGTTTAGTTAGGCTCTGATACCACTGTAAGTCCACGTTGCGACCCCCGGTTCTTACGGGGAGGCGGAAACGGTATAAAAATCAAATTTTTAGCGCATGGGGCAACATGGACTAACAAAGTCGGGATCTTTTCCTAAACTAAAACTAGCAAACAAGCTAAAGAGAGTTAGCTACTCGGAAAGATGGTTATACCTAAACTTGAACTCCTTCTTCTTCAAACTTTGTAGAGGTTGATGGTTCTTTCCTCGTCGCCTTCTTCCGTCAAAGATGGATCCACCTGAGGGTTCAACCTTCGGGCTCTTTCTCGAACTTTGAGAGAACTAGAATCTTCGGCTTGCTAAACCTTTGATCCTAGAGTGAGTAGAGAGTGTCTAAGGGGTGTTTTCTTTTCAAGGAGAGGGATTCTCAACACATGAGAAGGATTCTCCTTGAGCTTGAGGAAGAAGAAGATGAAGTGAGGAGAGAGAATGAATATGATAGAATGAGCTATCTTTTTCCTTTTTGCAACCATATCAAAAGAAAAAGAATTATCTAATTAGTAATAATAATTCAAATGAGAATAGTTGATGGTTGTTTTGGAATGACCACTATCATCACTTCATTAAATGAATGTTGGCAAGAATCAAGGAGCATCCTTGCAAAGTAATGATGATGGTCAAACATTCAACCATGGTCAACAAGTCAACCATGGTCAACAAGCCAACAAAACCAACCATAACAAAATTTCATTTAATTACTATTATTAATTGATATCTCACTAATTCATTAGGGTTTGGAAAAAAGACGACTGTCAACTGTGCATACGCACCCGTTCCGAAACCCTAATGAAAAACCTCTTCCTCCGCCTCAAACAACTGTGCATACACACCTGCATTCTTGTTCCGAGGAACAAGAATACTGAGAGATAAAAGCAACCCCAAAACATATACCAGTATCTAACTCAAACCAGAGCCAGCCAGTAAAATCCGTCCGGACTCCAAACGTGCACAAGTGCGCGGATGAGAACGAACCCTGTCGCAAAACCATGCGACCTCTACCCTGTTTTGCCCAGAGGCGAATACCCTCTGTGTGGGACTCTAAAGACTCGACACTACGCTGGCAGTGGGTTTAACCACAGACCGCAAGCGGCACTAGCTGTGCGTAACGGTCCCCAGGTAGAAGCCGACAAGAAGGCTGACGAGGTGAACCCCATCTGAACTCCTACTGAGTCTGAATATGACATTCTCCGTACAGTCCGGTCTGTTCGTCTGATACATCGCATGGCGGGCCTAGGGGGCGGTAAACGTCAGTCCCCTAATAGCGGTACAAGTCGTGTCGGAGTGAAGCCCAAAACACCCTGAGATAACACTGGAAGCCTACCAGTATATCTCGCTTGCCCTGGCCAGGGACTACTCGTGTAATGGCTCTCCTAGACACAGCGCGATGTCAACCCCCAATACCGGGAGAGACGAATCCTGTCTAACCGTCACTGCCTCCAAGTGCTTCGGGACTGCACCCAACTACTACCTGTTTGCACGACTCCTTTGAGCCGTGGTAGGGTAGTGATCAAAGTGCAGTGGGAACACACTCGAGGCGAAGTGCCAGTGTCAAGTCAGCGGACTAAGCTGTACTCATGTCACCTGGGAACCGATAACTGACGATAGGTATAATACCAACTGGTCAGTTCCCGACGAGTCCTGTCCGGTGTACTCATAACCTAACGAGCACCCGTATACTATCTCCAGTACGACGTACTGATCGCTGTGGGACAGACCATCTCCCACACTGGGATGAGAAGCGCATACGCTAGTCTACTCCGGAGTATCGATGCCCTGTCTCGATAGTCCTGCGACTAGGGACCTGTATAAGAATGTGCTTATAGATTACCCAGCCCCCACTAGTGTGACTGCCATCACAACGCTGGTAATCAAGCAAAGATCCTAAGGGCTCCACTAATGTGTATAGGTGATATCGCAAAATAAACACATGTACACATTGAAGTAGAAACAAACCAAGTAGCATACTACTATATTGAGCAAGATTGTTTATATAAGGTGAATATCCCAAGCTTCCATTAAGTAATATACAAACTAGTATGATACAGTAATGGCCTCTAGGGCATATACACTAACAATTTCAATTTTTGAATTTTGAATTTTAAAATAGAGCTTTACTCTGATTGGGGGTGCGCTACCTAGGGATTAGCGCACCTGGCGCTAGCGCATCTGTGTTTGACACGTGGTGCGCAGCGCGCCTAGCGCTGAATCTGAAGCGTTACTTCAATTTTTAAATTTTGAATTTTAAAACATTGCTTTGCTCTGATTGGAGGAAACGAACCCTTTTTTGAAAACATTTGGAATAAATAAGGGTATTTTGGTCATTCGATAATCAACTTAACGGAAGGGGGTCGCAGGGTAGGGGTTAACCGAAGATAACGTTGGGGGGTCACAGGAGAAAAAACCTTAGGATAGGGATGAGAACATATGCTAAACCTTATGGTGGCTACGGTGAAATTTCCTATATATATATAGACGTATGTTAATTTTTGCTATGTTTGAAAAAAGATATAAATACTATTTTCATAGATATGTTTTCATTATATATATATATGATGTTAATTATTTTTTCTTATCTAGATATAAATATTATTTTCCATGGATGAATTCGTACATTACAACAGTTATAACAACTTAACATGTAAGCGCATGGTAAAAAAATATAGTGCATAACCATCTTCATTATAAGAATTAAGTCATATCATATAGCATTTCATGATTGCAGGAAAAAAAAATTTAATATAAATACCATATATTTTGTGGGTTGTAATCAGATACCAATAACAATCATGATAACCAATGCTATTACCAAATTATGCCAATATTTTAGGTTAAACAAATTCTTTGTCCACGAGTTCATTACTTCGTAATTTTTTGAATAACGATAGTTATTTGAGATGAGAAAATTTTAGCATCAATTTTAAAGCAAGTATAGTGTATATAAGCAAATGCAACATTATTATTTGAAAAATTCTTGTTTTCATTATATTTGGAAAAAGATGTTAGTTTTTTTCAATTGAGAAAAACCAAAAGCAATCGGATAAAAATTGAAAAGCACACAATTAAAAATAAAACTATCATTAAAAATTAAAAAATGGGACAATAGGATTTGTTTAAAAGCCAAGGGCAAAATAGTTTTTTTTTTAATTGAGAAAAACCAAAAGCAATGGGATAAAAATTGAAAAGCACACAATTAAAAATAAAACTATCATTAAAAATTAAAAAATGGTATAATAGGATTTGTTTAAAAGCCAAGGGCAAAATATGGAAATGAAAGATCATGCCTTTAACATAGCCGTTGAGCAAGAGGTTCATGTTCAAACCGTCGTTTGAACAACAGCTAAAAAAAATAAAAGTCAGATCAAATCAAAGTAAAGAAAGTTATAGAGCTGACAAAACTTATTTCATTAAAAAAGGCAGAAGAATATGACAACAACAAAGCCCTATAGCCACTGTATGAAATAAATGGAAAAAAAAATCAAAAATTCATTGTAGAGGCTAAGTTGCACATGAAAATTGTGGCACAAGAACATTTTTCTGTCTGACCAACTCATGCAGATCATGAACAATCTTAAACACGGCATCTGGTTTCGCCAACTTCAGGCAATTCTCAGACATGGCTTTCAGCTCATCGGCTTTTGGACCGAACCATTCTGCGACCATTCTCGCCATCTCTTTTGGCGACGTTGAGAACTTGCCGCAGCCATTTTCCACTACATAAGGTACATTGCCAACTTCCTGCAATTAATTTTGTACAAAGCTTTAGTCATTGCTGAGATGACAATTTAGTAGGGTCGAAATCAACGGAAATATCATATAATCAATATTTAATTACATTGCTTCAGAATTAGAAGGGAGGCATCACAACAGAAATCCAACGGATTTCTAATTATAAATAATTAAACTACTATCAGAGATAAAGGTTGAAATGAAGCATTTCAATAAAAGTACCTGGCCTGCAATGTAACCATTTAAAATAATAGGAAGACCACGAATCATGGCTTCCGCAATGGTCCCAGGTCCAGCCTGTAAATGAGAATGGCTCACGGTTATCATGAGTATAAAAAATGCAAGATTAAGCCTTTTCGTTACGCCGATAGATTGATATAAGACATACTTTTGTGATGATGCAGTCGCATGCGCCCATGCATTCTTCCATCTTGGTAACAAAACCCTTCACCTGGATATTCAAAACAAAAGCTGCTCAGAAACTTAACAAGTAATTGTTTCGTAAACAAAAGCTCGGAAAAATAGCATCACAGGATAAGCCAAGCATGTCTCAACGAACCCCCCACCCCACAAGAAAAAAGAAAAACAACCACCACCACCACCAAGTAAAAATAAAATTGCAAGCAAATAGGATTTTGTATGCAAATGGGAATAACAAGCAACTTGATCAGCGACATGACTATTTTTAAAAAATATTTGCAGACCTGGTAACGGTTGGGTTTTGTGTGTGTGTGTGTGTTTTGTGGTTGTGGGGGGGGGGGGGGGGGGATGATGGGGGAATGAACGAAATTGTGATACTTATCTAAGCATCTTAGAGGTAACTAGAATACCTGAACAGGGATCTTAAAGTCAATTGAAAGCAATCTATTGGCGATCTTTTTATTGCGTCCACATATAACAAGTATTTGACCAATAGGTTCTCCAAGATCCTCATCGTATAATGAATTCGCAAGCGTACGTGCTGTAGCCTCAATGGGACCCATGCCTTCCCCTCCTCCCATTAATAGAACTGCCGGTAAATCTTCATCCATCCCCAACTCCCTTCTCAATTCATCCTGTTCACAAATTTTAAAATTAAGAATATTTCAAAAAGGAAAAACAGGTATTTTATGAGCAAAAATTGGTCACCTTAGGCCTGACTGGTTTAACAAAAGAAGGACGAATGGGAAGACCGTAGACCTTAATCTGTGCAGGCTGAAGCCCGGCCTTTAATGCCCTTTTTGCTACCTCAGAAGAAGGGCAATAGCATCTCGTTACAAGCTTATGAAACCTAATGGAAACATGAAACCAGTGTAAAAATATGGTTAGATTTTGGAAATTGAATACAACATTCTTCATATATATATCGTCCAGCATTTACAACATTTCCACTGGTCTATTAGAACTCGACTTCACAGAAATTGACCAAGAGCATCAAATTTGAAGTGGGTACTGAATAACATAGGGGTGTCGGATGCTAACAGTTTAGTCGAGAGGTTACATTGAGGCAATTATCCCTTTAGATTTCATCGAAGAAAGTAAGAAGCGCAAAAGAATAAAATCTTAAGTAACAATTATATTACCAAGTTGGATGGCAAGTGCTTAGATCGGTGACGACAGTGGTAAACACGATTTTCTCGAGAAGGCCTTTTGCTCTCAGGATTCGAAGAGGAACGTGTTGCATTAGAGGATGTACGCTGATAATAATATCTGGCTGGTATTTCATTAGTCCTTTGACAACCTCCCTGTACACATCAAAAATAAGTTTCGAGTTGTAGCCAATGGCCTCTTTGCTTCATAAGCTGGTTCTGATAAGATGTAGATTTCAGTATGGATGGGCTAACTTTGCAAAAAAATATGCAAAAGAGATGATAATGATTCCACATGAAAATAAAAAAACTTAGACAAAATTTTTTAAACGGAATCATGTATATTAGCGTCCCATAATTTTAGAATGTTCTATTGTTTGACCTCAGCAACCGGCGATACTAAGATGTTATGAAGAGTTAGAGATGATGTGCTATGTGGCTAGGTTTATTAGCTCAGCTCTCATAAGTTGATTATAGGTAAAAGAGATTTTTTCCCTTTTGGAACTCGATCTCAAAATTCAAGTTCGTCTTGCTTGGTTTTCCTGGGGGGAAATCCATACACCGTGAAATACTTTATTCTGATTGTTGGCTACATATCTGAGTTTCATGTTCATAAGATACAAGATATGACCAAAGAATGAAACTTCGAACTAGATTACAAACTCAAGCAGAAACAACCTATAAAGACTATGAAATAAACATTAAGCATCAAATGAAATATTGTCCACAAAGAAGTTAAAAGAACGAGCATGATCATTAATTGATAAATCCATATACAATCACCGTCAATAAGGTTAACTGATCCGTTCTAGGTATCACCCTAGCTTCATATAAACCATACTTAAGTGCAAAATCAAACTTGGTATGATTTGATAATCCTAAATCTATGGAGACGAGTTTCGACGCTGTACGTGTGATGATCCATCCGGATCACTTGTTAACTTGGATGGCAGGCCAGGCCGAACTGTTTATGGGTAATAGTTGAGAATGAAGGGGGGGAGGGGCATATAATTTGAGTAACCATGTTTATTTTTTCCCAAATCTTGGCTTCGGTGCAAATATTCCACAATCCACACCACCATTTTCCAGGATTACTCTTTGAATGCAGATATTATGTTTAGGCATCCTAATTGTAAGGGTTTCAGCATGCATATCCATTTCCTTCTTCTGAGACGATTTAAATGGCCCTCCAATTATGAATAGTAAAACATGCTTGTGATTAATGATTAAAAATGAAGTAGAGCTGAGAACTTCATTCAATTGTTATGCATATTCCTCGGTAGACTAAATCCATCATCCACTGGAGACAAAAATTAAGATATCTTTTAAAACGAACTAGGAGAAGAATGTGCTTACCGAGCTATAAAAGTTGAGGTTGCCGCAAAATGGGGTTGATGAACTAATCTTGGAGCAGTTCCATAATAAGTCATTTTCCACAATGTCCCATGTTTAACCAAAAAGTTATAGCTCCTTGGCAATTGGTTAAATGGCCAAGGAGTGTGATCTGTCCACAAATCAGTCACAAATACCTGCAACAACAAAAAATTGCTTCTTATAAGCAATAGATTTAACAATAAAAGTACCAAGTAGCCAATGAGGAACACTTTAAATATGCATCAAAACAGCCTTAGCCGAAACGAACTACCTAAATTACTTAATGTCGAATCAACTTCTACCAAAATATGGAACTATACCGGCATTTACAAAAACAAATCACAAATTCAACATATAGAACTTGAAATGCATCAAAACCAAGTATACTAAATTACCTATATTTCTACCGAAATAAGATGCCATTCATATCAACCATCAATACTTATCATACAAATAAAATATAGAACACTCGTATTAAAACTACAAACAAATTACAAGAACAACAGCAATAAAACATACTATGAAATTGCATCAAACCACCTCTAGCTAAGTTACTAGTTAACCAACATTAATAGCAAAATAAACTAAGTTAACATCTAAAACACTACTAAGATGCTAAAATTAACCTTCTCAAAGAACTTTAAAAATTGCATCACAATATACAAACCCCAAAAAACAAGGGGGAAAGGACACGATATTGCAAATTAAATCAAAATGTCATCTTTCCATAAAAATCACAAACGAAATTCACCTGATACTCATCACCAAACTCCCGATTGAACGCCGCCTTAATCGCCTCGGCGGAAGCCCTATGCCCACCACCAGTATCACTCATCAAAATCAAAACTTTCTTCGCCGATTCAATCCCCACACCATTAACATGCCCTCCATCATCCTCAACGACAACATTGGAGCCATTCTCTTCAGCAGACGTCGTCTCATCAGAAGAGACCCCGACAGAGGCAAACCCAAACCCAATTGGGATTCTCTCACAGTGGGTCCTAACAAACCTATTGAAGTCGTTGCTCAAGGCTTGGAGCTTTGAAGATGGGCTCTTCAGGCTACAAGTGATGATGGGTCTCTGGGGTTTAGTAGAGAGAGAAGGAAAGTAGAAGTTTTTAGAGGACCCATTCGAGATGAAGGGGAGATGAGAGAGGAAATCGATAATGGTGATGGGTTCTTGGGTAATTGAAGATGAAGGCATGGCTCTTGGGTTGTTGTGAAGAAGGACATGAGGGGGGGGGGGGGTGTTATGTTTGGGGTGGGGGTGTTATGGGTTGAGAGAGAGAGAGGCCACAAGATTTTCTGAGGAGAAATTTGTGAAGAGGGTTGATGGTGAGGAGGAGGAAGAGATACGCTCTTTGGAAAATGCTCTTTGGATTGCGAGAAAATCTAAGGCTGGGATTGTTGGTTAAAAGCCTTGTTTATTGGCTCATCTCAATCTCATGATGATTTGTTATTTCGTGGGTTTGGGTTTTGGAAATTATCTTTTATTTTGTTCTCAGTTTTGGAAAATTTTGGTTCTTGGGATCGTTCATGGGTAAAATGTGCATGTGCAAGTGCATAAAAATTCTATAAACCGTGAACCCGTCTTATAAGAAGCGAGGACGGGTCCTATTCAATGATGTATCTTTTCTGTTGTTTTATTGTCAAAATCATGAATACTCAAATTGAAATTTGCAATTGTTTCTTAGACGGGCACGCAGAATGGAAAAATTCTCCTGATTTTAAGAAAAAACTTATTTAATGTAGCAAATTTAATTTTTCCTGGTGTATCAAATCTTATAGGGTAATAAATTAATAACAGAATAAAATAATTAACAATAATATTTTTAGATATCATGATTAATAAATCTCATTATTCTTGATTCATTATGATGATGCTCAATATTGACGATGCCTGGGATGAGGACACGTGGCGGACGGCATGTCCCATAACCCGGAAGTAAGGGCCCACCGAGGCCGACCATGCCTCCCCTGTACCCGACCGGCAATCACAAGCTAGCCCCCCCTCGGGGCTTCCCGCAGATTGACCTCCTCGGCCCCTCTACTCGCCCCGAGCTGCCATAAGACCAAGACTCCTCGGCCCTCTAGCTCGTCCCCGAGCCCCGGGCGGGGTTGCCTTCCTCGGTCCTCCGACCAGTCTCACCGCTCACAGGTATAACCGCCGCTCCGCGAATCTCGCCATGCGCGGATTCTCCGCCAGCATTATCCCACGTTCCACGCCTCCGCGATCCCCATTAATGAGCGACCCGCTCTCTACGCGGGCGTGACGTCGGGAGCGTAACTGCCGGCGAGATTCTCGTGCCTGCTGCTGCGTGCCATCACCGCTATATAAAACTCCATCACAGAGGAGTCAAGTAAGCCATTTTTGACTCATTTAGCCATTACGCTGCTCGGATCCAGTACTAACTTGATCGTCGGAGGGTCCTCGGTGGCGTCAAACCACCCCGGGACTTCTTTGCAGGTACTTGGCGTCCAACTCCTCCAATCACCAAATCTTCCCAAAACCCATTGAGACCCACACACAATAGGGGATCCCCTCCAGAATCCATCGAAAGATCGACGGAAGACAACATCTGAAGGAGATCTGAAAAACACCTCCATCACATTATTAGCATTAATTAAGTGCAACCATGCAGGCCAAAAAGCATAGAAGTTTTAGATAATTTAATTAACAAATCTCATTATTCTTGATAGCTTATAAACTTTAATTACGTCACATGCCAAATGATAGGAACAAGCACTCCATGAGGACGTGATAATCTATGTCCTCTTTAAAATATTACACAAATACATATTTAAATTATACTAATATCTTGTACATGCGATGCACATTTTCAAATAATATTTATGTTTAAATTTTTAGATTTGAATTCAAAAAAAAATAGAGATGATTAAACATTACATGGTGGGAATGGTTAATTTGTTTTCATAATGATTCTAATAGTTATTTAAGATCAGTAGAAATTATTGTATAATTATAATTGAATTATTCAGTTGATGATTGTGTTTATTAAATATTTATTAAAAAAATCTACATTTAATTTTTTACTATGAAAGTGACATATTTGAGGCTACATTAGACTATCAAATTGAAATCAGTTTGGGAACTTTCAACTTCTGTAGTTATAATAGCATAGATAACTAACAAACCTCTATATTTTTAAACATTATATTGATTTGATCACATGCATCTCAGGTGCACACTAACCAATTCACCAAGGTCTCAAATTTGTGATCTTTAATTTCATTTTCAGCGTGGCACATAGCAGGAGATTTTCTCATAAATTTGAGATAAAAGAATTTATCAAAATCATGACAAAATTTTAATCTTTAAAATTTTGATAGAAGAATTTAAAATTCCATATCATCTCCACTGAAGTATTTCAAGATCTTAATTTATGATGTTAGCATACACACAGCTGGGCACATGTAGAACTCTAGTTCTTATAAGCGCAGACTTATGAGTAAATTCAAAAGTTAACACCGTTATGTTATGTTATTTTTATTTACATTATTATCTCATAATCTAACAACTTAAATTTTTTGATAAAGTGGTTTTTGACATGATATCAGAGGACATCATGTTAAAGAGGTTTACCCCTTTCTTTCCACATGGCCCGAAATTCAAAGGCCCACATTAGAGAGGTTGTTAAACAATTATGTTGTCTTCAAATACACAGTTTAAGCTTCTAGGTAAAGTGGTTCTTGACGTGATAGAAAATGGATTACGACCATTAGTAATCTCAATACTCAAATCTACGACTATTATAACTTGAAAACTATAGAATTCATATCTAAAATAACTTTAATCTATAATCCAGAATTTCGAAATTCTAAGGTAACTGTAAATTGCTTATGCACATAAAAGATAGATAGATCGGATCTAAACGGGTCTAATCTAAAGATACGCAGACCCAATCCGTTTATAAAGCCATTAAATGGGTCTGAGTCCAAACACGTCTATACCACACCTTTAATTTTATGGATTGGATTGGATCTGGGCTTAGATACGACACACTGACAGGCCTGCAACCTCGTCTCTTGTGAGGCACGTCCACAAGAATTAGCCCCGAGCACGTGCTCAAAGCCACATTCCTCATATTTGACATAAATTTTCTTATGTAGCATTCAAACCGAATGATCTATGAAATTACGTCGATACTTCCACATATTACGGGTAACACAGGAGACATCTCTATTTTGGATCCTTACAATTACCACTGCTTAGCTTTCAATTCATCCATGACCATCAAATTAAACGTGAATAACCAGTCCTCCTCTCTTTGAAATAAGGGATGCTTCTAGTTCTGCGCGTGCTTCAAATAATAGATACTCTGCAATCATGATATTGATCTCATGATATACGTGGATTTTTGATATTTTTTTTATCACAATGATCATACAAAAAAACGGATCTGGGATGCATGGTATTATGAAATAATAGCATTAATGGTATTATGTCGGTCTAACGATGGGTGTGAGTGGAAAATAGGGGGGCCAATGGGTGTTACTTGATGGGTGATATATGGTTTGGATTCTCCAAGCATGAAAAATAATAGCATTACCTTTCAATCCCAAAAAAACCGTGTTTAAAATTCTTGCTATTTCGTCAAGATAAAATTGACGCCTAAAAATGTCTGTGACACCCTAGTTCATTTATACCAATTCCAGTTCGCATATTTCTTTAATTATGGTATTTTACTGATTTACTGTATTTTGGGTGCAAATAATACATCTGACATCTATATTAGTATCCGACCCGACCCGCTTACTTAAACCTGTCTTAATTCATGTTTATGGTTTATCCTGACTTGTTATGTAGACTTGTGCACTTTCATGAATACTGCATACTAGCATTTATCTGACAATTGTATTTTCACAATATAACATTTTAGGTCACGTAAAATATTTGAAAAATACATTGTATGGCCTGCTTGATACCCCTAACCCCGTGGTAGCATCCGCGCATCTCGTTCTTGTCCCGTTCAGTGAAACGGACTTGTTTGGATGGCTACGCGCACGTACGTGCATCCGTTCTTGGGGGTATGCATTTTCGTTACCCGAGTATTCATTTTGAATTTTGAACACCGCATATATTTTTCATATTTTAAAACTGAATTTTTAGACCCGACCCGGACGTGTTTTGGAATATTTTTGTATCCCGCCAAAATTCAAATTTATTTAATTTAATATATATATTTTTAAAAGTCGTCAGTTAAAATTCTTTAACTAAAAATATTTTATCAAATTAAAATTCTAACAATCTAACAACTCCCAGCTCTTTCTCTCTCTCTTCCACTAACAAACAAAATTCTTTCTCCTCACTGTTCTTTCTCTCCTCTCGATTTCACACACACACTCTCTCTCCTCCTGCTCACATTCTCTCTCTTCCCCTGCCTATCTCTTTCATCTATCTCTCTCCCTGCCTGTTTCTTTCTCTCTCTCCTATCGATTTCTCTCTCTCCCCCCTTTCTATTTATATATTTTACCCTATTCATTTCCCTACGTACACATTCTATTCTTCTTCTTCATTACTTTTCACTTCGCTGCCTCCTCGCAAACCCACGCCCGCGACCGCGCCTCACCGTCGCCAGAGACCCCTCTCCCTCACGGTCACCTTCTTCTCCCCTCTCCTCTTTTCTCCTCCCAGCAACAAGGATCCATAGAACCCATCACCCTTGGCCGATACCCTCGCCGCCGACCCCCTTGTCGCCGACCATCATCGTCAACCTCACGTCCGATCCACCTCACTTCGTCACCATCCCTTTCTCCTCCTTCTCCTTCCTCCTTCACCCTATACCGACCCATACCTCCACACCTAAATCCCCGCAACCGTGAGCCCAAGAAACCCTGCACACCCGACCTCGCCCTCAACCTCGCCGGAGACCTCGTCGACGATCGTACCCCGTCTTCATCATCACCACACCACCTCTTCTCACCTCTTCTTCCTTCCCGATCCTTTCCTGCACAAACCCGAGCACCCGAGCCCATTCCCTGCAACCAAGAACCCTAGCCTACCTTGTCGTCGTTCTTGCCGGCGATCCCTTGCCGACGACCTCCCGCTTGTGCAACCACAACCTAGCATTCTCCCAAACCCCTGAGCATCCTCTTTTTCTTCTTCTTCTTCTACTTCTTCTTTTCTTTTCTTTCTGTTTCTTGGTTTTCTGACCGTCGCCGGACCAAACATAGTAAGCTTTTCTCTTCTTCTTCCTCCTCCTCCTTTCTTTCTTTTCTTTTCTTTTTCTTTAAATTCTTGAATTCCGTATTTTCATAGTTCGCCAGAGCCGGGCTTGACGCCGACGATCCAGACAACCCAGGGAAAGTACCTTATCTACGTGATCACCCACTTACGTTACTTGGACCCGTTCCGTGTGCCGTGCGTGCGTCGCGACATTTTGCCAACGTCGAACGTACCGAACATATCCGTATCGTGATCCGTCGAGGCAAGTTAATCTTGCTACATGCTATAATACTATAATCTATATCTATTTGAATTATAATACTTCAAAATGATTAATTTTGCAATCCACATTATTGTTTTTCAGTTTTATCGATTTATTCGACATCCGTATATATCTGTATATATCATTTCAGATCTAGTGCATGAAAACCTATATTGTTACATACTATACTACAATATACTGCATCCAATTGAATATAACAGTTCATATTGTTTAAATTGTACATTCCGTATTTACCAGTTTATCATTTTACGGTTATATGATATCCGTTTGCATCCATATCATATAATACACATATAGCTGCATTTACAGATCACATTAATACATAATACCGTTATGTTAACACCTCATATTTAATAAAGTGCATCCTAATTAGAATTGGAACTATAAATCTAACCCTAATCGATAATTGTGCATCCATATCATTGATTTCATATCTAATTGCATATCATGTCGCATTATTTCATTTTATTGTTATATTAGTACTCCATACTTGATTTTGTACCCATACTTATTACAGTTTGATTATGAGCACCCACTTGATACCTGTGCACTACTTGGCATGACCTGATACAATATTTGACATGACTTGACACATGTGCACTACTGACATAACCTGATGTACCACAGCTTGACTTGATACCTGATCTTGCTGACAATCTTGACCTGTTGTCCCTACGGACATTTCCTGCTGTCTATTTAGACAAATATGTACCTGCGTGATCCTGTGTTGGCATTAACTCCAGATTTATCAATACTTGACTTGAACACATAACTTGGGGGTATGGGGAAATCAAGAATGTAGCCGAACGTAACTCAAAGGGCTATTATCCTTTTACCGTGGTCCCATGGGGAATGAACGGGACATAGACTCACAGTCTATTATATCCTTTTACCGTGGTCCCGTGGGGAATGAACGGGGCATAGACCGATGGGTTACGATAAGGATTACATTAATTGATTTCGAATAACTTTAGAGTAGATAACCCTATAACACAGTTTAGACTACTCACTGCACTTCACCTGTATATATCCTGTTCACTATACTGTTTATTTCCTGATAACTTGTACTGTTTATACTTCATGCCTGCATATTTCATTATATCCTACTTGCTTAGAATTATTGATATTGTGACGTACCGACGTCCGGATTTTGCATGGCCCAGATCCCTTATCCTTATCGTAGGCTGCCCAGGAATATTTTGATCAACAGGCCGAGCAGTGAAGATCTGTTATTAGTTTAGTTTAGTTTTCCTTTCAGTATTTTTATTCCTGATGTGAGCCCGTATTATGGGACGTACATTCCAGATTATTATTGTACTTGGATCTTCTGCTTCCGCATTATTTTATTTCATGACTCTTTCATTTTGGCTTATGGACATGTATTAGATAGTTTATTACTGTTCTTGATATCTCTAGACAGCCGTAATGTGACTTTGGAGGAATATTTCCTAACCACAGGTAGCATGGTTGGCTCTGTCATGTGCCGATCTTAGCGCACTCTGGGAAGCGGGGTGTGATAGGGTTTGTTTGGTATCAGAGCCATAGGATTTATGTTAATCGGGTTTGATTCTTTTGTAGTTGGGTATTGGACCCAATACACGAATCAGAATACTCGTGATTAGGAACATGTCCTGCCACATTGTTATCATGATTCTTGAATCATATCTTTCTTTTGATCCTTACCTTGACGATATGCAAACCACTTTGCATCTCGACTTGAAACTTTTGGTTCCCTATTGTTTCTCTCTTGGATTTGGGCGACTTGAACAGAGTTATGTGATTGTAACTATGAACTGCAGTATGGTTACAATGCGGTACTCTATTTAAGTAACATCGAGTCCCGGTCTTGATTCATTTCCTTGTTCTATGATTGTGATATTACCCTGCTTCTCTTGCTTACCAGTTCATGTTTTATCACAAGTTTGAATCCTGTTTACCATGCTTATCTTCTTCAGTATCTTGGCTTTTGGTGAAGTCATTCCTGGTATCCTATTTGTTCAGGTTTTCCCGTACTAGAATTATTCAATTCTGGTGCATTCCATTGTCATGATGTTGTCTTGGAAATGGATTTTCTCGGCACTTTCTATGCTCACATTGATTGTAGGGCAAAGAAAGTAAAATTTCCAGATTCCCGGACATCCGGAGCATGTTTTTGCTGGAGGTAGCAGTTCTGTCGGGCCAGTCGAGTTTAGGGCTAGGCCGACAAACAATATTCTTTCGTCGATGGAAGTTGATAAAGAGGAAGCGCCAGCTGTAGTTCGAGATTTCATGGACATGTTCGAGGACATCTCAGGTTTACCATCAAAACGAGACGTGGAGTTCACGATCGATCTTGTTCCTGGTGCAGCGCCAATCTCAAAGGCATACTATCCAATGGCACCAGTGGAGTTGGAAGAAGTCAAGAAGCAGGTTACCAAATTACTTGAAAAAGGATTGGATTCGCAGTAGTAATTCACCTTGGGGAGCTCCAGTTCTTCTAGTAAAGAAGAAAGATGGCACACGGAGGATGTGCATCTATTATCGAGAATTAAACCGGGTGACTATTAAGAACAAGTACCCGATCCCTCGCATTGGCGAATTGTTCGAGCAGCTTAGTAGCACGAGGGTATTCTCGAAGCTGGATTTGTGATCCGGATATCATCAGGTCCGATTAAATCTGAGGATATTTGCAAAACTGCGTTCTGAACTCGGTATGGACATTACGAGTATTTAGTGATGCCATTCGGAGTCACGAATGCACCGGCGATATTTATGGACTTGATGAACCGAATCTTTCACCGTTCTTGGACCAGTTTATAGTGGTGTTCATCGATGATATTCTGGTTTACTCGAGGAGCATTGAAGAGCATGCGGAACACTTGAAGATCGCACTTCAGACATTGAGGCAAGAAAAATTATATGCAAAGATGAGCAAGTGCGAATTTTGGCTTGAAGAAGTGAAATTTTTGGGGCATGTCGTATCCGGAGATGGAATCGCCGTTAATCCCGAAAAGATTACAGCAGTTCCAGATTGGTCGATTCCGAAGAACGTAGCAGAGATCAGAAGTTTTCTTGGACTTGTAGGATACTACAGAAGATTCATGGAGAATTTTGCTCGTTTGGCTGAGCTTTTGACCAAGCTTACGCATAAGGAAGTACCGTTTGTATGGACGGATAAATGTGCGTCAGCTTTTGAGGCGTTGAAGCAGAGATTGATAACCGCTCCTATTCTGACCTTGCCAGACAGTTCCGGAGGATTGGTGATTCACAGCGACACGTTTGGGAAAGATTTGGGATGTGTTTTGATGCAGCATGAGAAAGTTATAGCTTATGCATCGCGGCAGTTGAAGATCCATGAGAAGAATTACCCAACTCATGATTTGGAGCTAGCGGCAGTGATTTTCGCTTTGAAGATTTGGAGACACTACTTATTAGGCGAAAGGGGTTGAAGTATTCACCGATCACAAAAGCCTAAAGTACGTGTTCACGCAGAAAGAGCTTAACATGAGGCAGCGCAGATGGTTGGAGCTGATGGCTGACTACGATCTTGATCTTAAGTACCATCCGGGGAAAGTTAATATTGTGCCGTATGCACTTAGTCGGTTGCCAGCAATTCAGATGTTGACTGCACAGAAAGAACTTATTGAAGACTTTCGGAGATTTGAGTTGGAGGTCGTGCTACCACATTCTTCGGGACAGTTAATACTGCTGCAAATACAATCGTCGTTGATCGAGAATATTAAAGCAGCGCAGTCACATGACCCAAGATAGCAGAAGTTTCGAGAACAGGTAGAAGCGGGACTTCGAACGGACTTGTTGATTCATAAAGATGGTTCGTTGCGGTATGGTAGCCGTTTGTGTATGCCAAAGGGAGACATTCGTGAAGAAGTTATGAAGGAGGCGCACAGTTCAGCGTATTCTGTACATCCTGGAGGCACGAAGATGTACCGTGATCTACGACAGCATTTCTGGTGGGAAGGCATTGTTCCCCGCCGAAAGACGCGCGAAGACGCGGCGAACGTCTTGCCTGAATTTCGGGGCAGATGCTAATTGGTGCTATCCGTCCACCTCTCCGAAAATACCAAGTTGATTTATGGCACCATGTATCGAAGCTTTAAACGGTGCAGCCGATGTAGCAGACTTCGTCAGATTCCCCCTCGTTTGAGGGGTTTTTGATTGTGGGGACGCTCTTCCCTGCAGGCGCAAGCCCCTGCAGTTAATTACGCTAACGCATCGCGGTAACCACTTTCTCCTTCTCAAGATGGTCACTTCGTGTCGTGTGTGTTTGTTTTGTTTTCGGTTGCCCGTGGATTGTATACGGAGACTAATTTATGTTGTCGCCCGTAGGGCGTGGATTAGTCCAAATCCGTATTTTCTTAGATTTGGGTTTGGGGTTTGGGTTTAACGATACGTTAGCCTTGTTTGAGACTAAGATCAACTTAAACGTTAGTTAAGAATACGTTAGTCTAATGTTTAGACTAAGATCAACTTAACAGGATCGTTTAGATCCAATAAGAAAAGCATGTGGCCTCTGTTGTTTAGTTTAGGGACATTGCAGTCGATTAGTTTAAGGACATTACGGTCCAATGTTAGTCTAAGGACATCTCGGTCCAGGTTAAGGACATCGTAGTCTATGAGTTTAAGGACCCCACAGTCCGTAGTTTAAAGACATCGTAGTCTATGAGTTTAAGGACCCCACAGTCCGTAGTTTAAAGACACCGTAGTCTATGAAGTTTAAGGACATCATAGTCCATGAGTTTAAGGACCCCACAGTCCGTAGTTTAAAGATGTCATAGTCTATTAGTTTAAGGACTCCACAGTCCATGAAATGTGTGGTTGTCGGGACCCGTCACCTCTCTGAAGACGTTGAAGGATTACAACAACAAATATCAGAGGAGTAAAGAGATGTACCCTCGAACCGGTGTGAATTGGTTGAAAGATCCGTAGTCCAATTTGGGATTGAGATCTGTTAAATATTCGTGAGCATATGGGCTCAGTTCAATATAAGTTGAGGACTTATGACCAATATTGGGCTAAGTCCAATAAGATTAAAATGTTTAACATTTTATTGTTCTGGGCTGTTGAGCCTTTATTTGGGCTTGGCCCTTTTAATAATGCTGAGTATTAGATCCTGACATATTTTTTTGTCTTGTATTGAATGCATAGCATTCATCAGAACAATATTTGTTCTGACAGCGTGCCACATGGCGCGTCAGGCACTTTGCGCTAATTAAAGAGCGTATCGCGCTTCTGCCAAGCAGCGCACACGAAAAGGACACGTGTCGCGCTTGGCGCTAAGCGCCAGTTTATGAGCGCATTGCGTTTTCAATTTATAAGCGCGTTGCGCTAGTTCAGTAGCGCACAAGTGAGTGATATGTGGCGCGCTTGACGCTAAGCGCCAGCCCATGAGCGCAGTGCGCTGTTTCAGAAGCGCAAACCGCAAGTTACATATGTGGTTGATACGTGGCACGTTTTGGCGCCGAGCGCCGGTCCAAGGAGCGTAGCAGCGCAGTTCAAGAGTGCAAGGCACTTTTCAATAGCGCAAAGCGTATTTGATCAAATTTATGATCTGTGAACAAATTTATGTTCTTTTAAAAGTATACTTTGCCTCAAGATTCAAGAACAACAGTTCTTATTTTTGAAAGGGTTTTGCCTTTGTAGATCAATGATCTGTGAATGAAGTAAATATTTCTTTTGTTTTTATGATGAGATCTTTTGATCTATTTTTATAAAAGACCTTGGTCTTTTGTAGATCTATGATCTTTTAAGAAGATAATTCTTCTGTTTTAATGAGATGATTTCATCTCTTTGTTCAAGAATCATTCTTTTTACCTTGAAGAAATGATCTTCTTTCAAGAGCTTGCTCTGTTTCTTTTGAGTTTTCTCAAAATTTGTAGGGGGGTTTCTCTATATCAGACTTGAAGTCTTGGGGCCTTTATATAGGGAAAATTGATTTGTTAAATCAGTTGAAGAGATCTTTCTCTGATTGATTTGGGGATGTTTCCCCACCTTTGGATCTTTGATCCTACGCTTTCTGTTTTGCAGAAGGCAATTTTCTTATTTTTTAACAAGATTGGAAAAATCTTTCCATAACAGAATTATAATTATGATTAATTAATGATTTATCATTATTAGATCTTTTGATCTAACGGTGGGGAATTTTTAATTCCAGCGCTGGCATACCCGTGCTTTGCACGTGGTGCGCTGGTCAGAGCGTAGTGCACTTTGCGCTAGCGCACCTACGTTTGACATGTGGCGCGCAGCGCGACTAGCGCTGAATCTGAAGCGCTTCTTCAATTTTTAAATTTCGAATTTTACAACGGAGCTTTGCTCTGATTGGGGGTGCGCTGCCTAGGGCGCAGCGCACCTGGCGCTAGCGCATCTGTGTTTGACACGTGGTGCGCAGCGCGCCTAGCACTGAATCTGAAGCGTTGCTTCAATTTTTGAATTTTAAATTTCAAAACAGAGCTTTGCTCTGATTGGGGGAAACAGAAGCGTCGTTTCATTTCAAATCTCGGAATTTGAACAGAGTTTTGCTCTGATTGGGGAAACAAATGCCCCTCCCCCACCGTTGCGCTTACGTGGCCCATACGTGAGTGGGGCGGCGGTAGCATCTCAGCCGTTGGATCAACTTTTGGAAGTTGAAACTGTTGGGGTAAAAATTTACACCCCGGTTGACCAAGTCAAAATCAAAGTCAACCCCAAGCCAAGTGGGCCCAAGCCCAGATCCAGTAGGCCCATGCCCGGGTCTAGCCCGAACATGAACCGGCCTGCCTTCCCCCATGCCAAGATAAAAATTTTGTAATAAATAATTTTGTTGTATTTCTTTTATTTTATTTTATGGATAAATATAAGAAAAATAGGCATAAAGCCAAATTTTTGTAAAGCCCATGGCTTATGTGCAAAAAGAAATGGCACATGAGCCATGGGATAGGCAAAATGCCATTTTGTGAAGCCCAAGGGGCTATGTGTAAAGTGTATGGCCTATAAAGGCAAAGATAATAAAATATCTCACAACTTTTCTCTCTCCAAAAAATTTAGATCTGAGATCTTTTCTCCTTCTTCAAGGTTCCAAAATCTTTTTCTTTCTTTTGAACTAAATCAAGAGTTTTACACTTCATTTTATAAAAACAAAATAGTTTTTCACCACCAAACCCACAAAGGGGAACTTGGATCTTTCACTAGATCTCAAAAAGGAGAGATTTTTAAAAATCCCATATCTCTTGATCTTCAAGATCCAGCCAACAGAAGAGGAAGAAGAAGAACCCCCTTCATTAACCCAAAGCATCTTTGGAGTTTAAACTCCACCCTATTTTCTCTTTAGAGAATTTCCGGAGCTAAAAGCCCCCCTTGTCCTCGCCGGCGCGCTAGCGCTCGAGCGCAAAGCGCCCACGTGCCGACACGTGGCGCGCTTGCGCTCCGGCGCGCTTGCGCTCCGGCGCTCTGCGCCCGAGCGCAAAGCGCCCACGTGCCGACACGTGGCGCGCTTGCGCTCCGGCGCTCTGCGCCCGAGCGCAAAGCGCCCACGTGCCGACACGTGGCGCGCTTGCGCTCAAGCGCTTAGGCGCTGGCCTCACGCATCCTTTGGATGTCTTTTTCCCCCTTTATTTATATATACATGTATATATATATACATATGTATACATATGTACACATACACATACTCCACGACACTGTCCCTGTTAGAAAATAATTTCTAACGGGGGGCTGCTAGCCCCCTTGACCCCCAGCCCGCTATCCGGGTAGCGAGACCCCCGTAAAAACTCTGCGTGGCTCCCGATATATCAAAACCCCCCCAAAACAAAACACACGTACACTGCACATCGAGTTCGCATGACCAGTTTAACCCGTCAATTGGAGGTTCCCTCGCTCCAAAGGCGAGGGGTAATTAATGGCAGTTTAGTCCGTGGCTGCCGGAGATTCGGATCCCCACGATCATTAAACCCCGGCCTACCCTAGGCAGGGGGAATCTGTAGTACGCCTGACAAGCGTGCGCGTATTCCCATCTCAATGGGGTGACGAAAAACACCCTACAGATTCTGAAACGCCCGGTGGGACCTGTCTCTCCTCCCATATTTCGGGTTAAACGTTCATGCGAACTCAATCAATATACATATCGATTGCCTATACTAAAATGATGTTTTTTTTTCCGTGGAGCAATCAACTTTCGACGACAATGTCTCCCAAGATGAATTCGGCTTCCAACGCAACCCCGATCATCCCGTACGTGGTCAAGGTCAATGCTCGTGTGGTTCTCCCCGCAAGCCTCAGTCGACAATGGGAGGAACCGCCCCGCCAGTTTGGCTCCGTCATCATCTACCTTGCCGGAAGCGCTCATCTGGCAGAAATCCCAGCAAAGCAGGCGGCCAAGCCGGTCTCAAGGGGCAAGAGGCCGAATGTCGTGATCGCCAAGGCACCACAACCGAAACTTAAGACAGTGTCTGAACGATTCTCTGGTGCTCCAGCTGGGGGCAAGACTTCCGGTATGAAGGGCAACATCAAATGTCGCGGACGAGCTCAGGCGATGACTCCAACAAGTGCACAATCGATCGTATCTCCAAAATCCTCCATCGCCCGGTCTACGACGTCTTCCCAAAGAGCCGAAGTCTGCCAGGTGCTTAGAACAGAAAAGTTAAGGCAGAAGCGGCTCAGGTATCGAGCCAACAAGAGGGCCAGGACTTCGGCCAAATGGAATTTTGTGAAGTTCCAAGTGCAGGGTCGCCCCGCGACGACGACTGAGTCGGACATGAGAATCAGCAATTCCTTCGAGCGTCTGAAGTGGGTTCAGAAAAATGCCATGACCGCCAGAATCAAGAAGACAGCGGTCCGAACAATGCTACAAAGAGACGTGTCCCGGCCCCAACAGAAAAGGTATGACACTGTCTCTTCAAGAGTCTATCGGGCGCTCTGTGCCGCACGAAAGCAGCGGGGAAAATCCAGAAAAGAAGCGCCAGCACCATTCAAGAATCCGGCCAGGCCATCCGCCTTCAATCGACTGCCCGCTACCGAAACAGGAAGGCCAAGACAGCGATCCGTGAAATCAGCCGCCGATAATAAAAAGACGGCTGGATATGTCGTCCATACGGTCTATATGGCGGGCGGGCGTCCCAGCGACAACCTTCGCAGCAAAAGCAAGAATGGGGCTACCACATCCCAAGCCCAATCTGGCCTGAATGTGGTTGCCGCTGCCCAAGAACAGGCGCCTCCGCTGGATGAAGAAAACCCTCTCGATGAGGATGATAGGCAGAAAGACCCCTCGATCCATGCAGAGTCAAGCTCGGACAGCGAGGAAGAGCCGACTTTCCGCCCCAGGACTGCGGAAAAAGAGCTGCTTTAAGAGCTTCGAAAACAGCTTAGGAGCAAAGATAAAGAGATGGCCAAGCTCTATTCGAAGATTGACGACTTAACGAACGTTGTGATGCAGCTTATGGCTCAAATTGCTCGAGCACCTCCCAATCAAGCATAAGTCGCTACTAATCAGCCAGGTGATGACAATCCGAAGCAGCCTATGCCTGTTCCTTTGGGTCCAAGACTGGTCGAGTCGCACGAAAGCCGGCCACATTCCGCTTCTGGGGACGCCTTGGCCCCAGATAGCACTATCCCGCTAACATAAGATCGGATAATGGATTTGGTCACCAGCAAAGTTAAAACACTAGTGGCTGAAGCTGAAGCTCAGAAAGAAATTGGCAGTAGTGGGTGGCCATATCCCGTACGGTATGATCTGATCGAGTTCCCGAGCGGCTACGTCATTCCTAAGTTCGGAAGATTTGACGGAACGGGGAATGCAAATCAGCACATCGCCCACTTCAAAGCATCGTGCAGAAATATAGGGGGCAATGACGCGCTCCTTCTCCGTCAGTTTGTCAACAGCCTGACCGGTGTCGCTTTTGACTGGTACGCAAGTATACCAGACGGGTCAGTTATTACCTTTGCCCAAATGGAGTCTCTATTTCGGCAAAGGTTCATGAGTGTCAGTGATAAAATCTCCATTGCCGACCTTGTGAGGACCAAGCCAGGGAAGAATGAAAGCAACACTGACTTTATCGCCCGATGGCGTAATCTCACGGTCAAGTGCGAACCACCGCTGGAGCAGGACCAGTTTGTCAGCCTTCTCATTGGGAACCTCAGCAATTGGATGGTCCCATTCTTGTGTACAGCGGGCCTCAAGACATTTGAGGAGCTAACCAAGAAAGTCCAAATGCTGGAACGCTCGAAGCAAGAGTTCCCGCCGGACTCTGAGAGAGACAAAACTTGGAAAAGCAAGCGGGACGACAGCCGTAGAAGCGGGAGTTCTAGCAGTACCAATGTCTTCAATGCGTCCGACAATGAAGAAAAGCCAAGGGCGGGCGAATCCAAAACCAACCGGTCTCGAAAGCCATTGCTGGGAGGAGATGGGCCTTCCCTAGAGGAGAAAAAGAACAAGGTTTACTCTTTCAGAAAGGACAAGGTCCGCAAGATATTTGAAGATGCATTGAAAAATGGTCTACAATTGCCAGAGTCGAAAAGACCCCAAGAAGCAAAAATGACCGACAATCCTCTGTATTGCCCGTACCACTGAGTAGTGAGCCATGCGATCGAGGATTGCTATATTTTCAAAGATTGGGTCGAGAAGCAGTACAAGGCTGGAGAGATAGAGCTGTCCAAAAGTGTGTTGGTGAACAATCAAGTTGCAACCACCAACTTTATACAGATAGAAGTTGAAGCCTTCTAGGAGCAGACAGCCGAACCCGCTGCCCTGGGAAATGAAACTGACTCATCGCGGCCTCTGTGGAGTACGCACATATCTAATAAGACGAAGAAGATGATGAAGCTGCTTCAGAAAGAGCCCAGGACGGAATGGGAAGGACAGAAGAAGCCTACCAGCCCAGCCGCCAATGCGGCCCCATCGGGCTCAAAATCCAAGAATCTTAAGAAGAAGAAAAGTGCAGCTCGGCGCGAAAAGGAGTCTACAGGGAGATCGACCATTCAAAAATATATCGATTCCCTCGAAGAATATGAACAGAAGGAAAGAACTTTGGTTCAATTGAAGGAGTTCCTCTCTGTATAAGCGGCTGAAATTTTGGAGGAGTTAGAAGAAGACTCCAATGAGGAGATCCCAGTAGTGACCTGCTACGCCATCCATCTTGGCAGCGACTCTGAGGATGAGCTCTGTTTTCCCGAAGAGGACGAGGAGCTCGCCACAAAGGCCAATCAAATCCAGCTCAGAAGCGGCAGGGCTCTACCGCCAAATCAGGGCAACGCCCCAAAAGGGAAGGAAAAACAGGTGGCTAATGAGGAAGATGGCAGAGAGCCGGCTGATGAAAACTCAGGTCCTTCCTTGGTGGACTATAATGTCTTGGCACATCTCCGGAAGCTTCCGTCTCTCCTGAGTATCTACGATGCCTTGGTCCTATCTAAGGAGCTTAGAGATGTCCTCATTCACGCTCTACAAAACCCTGAGCGGTATCAGGCTCGCTTTGCGGAAATTAATATGAAAGAAACTCAGTACACTTTGCAAGCCACTGCAGTCACATTTAAGGATGAAGACTTGCTACTGGGAATGGCTGAGCATAATCGGCCGCTTTACATGACCGGGTACAGCGACGGAGATCGAATTAATCGCATATTGATTGATCCGGGGTCCTCAGTAAATATCATGAACTTGCGAACTTTGAAGAGTTTGTCAATGGACGTCCGGCACCTGTCAAGGGAAAGGATTGTCATTCAGGGCTTCAATCAAAACTGCCAGAAAGTTCTGGGGTCTATAGCTTTGCCAATCAAATTCGGGGATCTGCAAACTGAAGCTAAGATATACGTGATCGACGCCGACACGTCTTATAAGATTCTTTTGGGGCGGTCGTGGCTCCACGATTATGGCATTATTCCGTCAACTCTCCATCAATGCATGAAGTATACTAAAAATGGCGAAGAAAGGCGCATTGACGGAGACATCCAGCCGTTCGGTGTACATGAAGTCCGATATGAAGATTCTCGGTACTTTATGAACCACCAAAATGCTAAGCCACAACTGACTGAGGATAAACCGGCCCCAAGACTCAAAAGCAAATCTGCGCCGGCTGTCACTTTCAAAAGCAAAAATGCCCAAGTGCGCCCGCATTTCGGTAGCGACATTGATGAGTCCGACGCTGGAAGTCCGTCCTTCCGTAAAACTCGCCCTCGTTTCGGTGGCGATATGGAAGAATCCGATACTGAAGGCCTATCCAGCAGCAAAGTCCGCCCTCATCTTGGCAGCGACACTGAAGAGTCGGAGGAAGAGGACCTGCCGTGCAACAGCGGTGCAGATTGGACCCCCATGCAACAAGCGAAACTACGAGAGACCTTCGAAATTGCGGAAGGGTCCCTAGCCGTCACAAGGGTACCGGAGCAGATGTGCAAAGAGCTCGATGCGTTGTCAGTCTCCATCGTGGACCAGCTGAAAACTTTCTATGTCCCCGGAAGGAAAAGTGGGAAGAAAGGCATCCTGTTTTATGGGTCAAACCCCGTTGTGCACCCGGACGATTTGTCTGTCACATGCCTTCCCTATGAGAGAGGCGTAAGAGCCGTCCTCAACCCCAGATATTATGCACCCGAGATGCGGGAATATTTCAAAAAGTGCGGATGCCGGTTATATCAAACGGAGTCGGAAGCAAGGTTTTATGAAGGGCTATGGCATCCACCCCAGGTCCGAGCACTCATCGATGGACGAATTCCAGATGGCGAATAGGTTACATTCAACCTGATTCCAGAGCGTGCTACATGATCTATGTTGGTGAGGCCAGCGAAAGATCAAATAGTGATGACGAGATAGCCCAGCCAGAAGAAGCTCCTCAAGAGCTCGAAAATGGAGGACAAGCAACCTTTGATGAGCTAACCGAGATTGACTTAGGAACGCCCGATAATCCAAGGCCGACCTACATCAGCTCACTCTTGTCGGAGGAAATGAAAGAGCAGATAATTGCCCTGCTGCATGAGTTCGTCGACTGCTTCGCGTGGACGTACAAAGAAATGCCTGGCCTTTCCCCTGAAGTAGCCGTGCATAAGCTGGCTATATCTCCTGATACTAAGCCAGTCAAACAAGCTCCTCGAAGAATGAGAAGGGAGTTGGAAGAAAAGGTCATCGAGGAAACCAAGAAACTCGTCGATGCCGGCTTCATCAGGGAAGAGAAATATGCGGACTGGATTGCATGCATAGTCCCAGTGAAGAAGAAAAATGGGCAGATCCGAGTTTGTGTCGATTTCAGGGACCTCAACAAAGCATGTCCTAAAGACGACTTCCCGCTACCGGTCATGGAAATGATGGTCGATGACACCTCAAATTACGAACTGTTCACCTTTATGGATGGCTCGTCTAGATATAATCAGATCAAGATGTAGCCTGAGGATGAGAAACACACAGCATTTCGAACCCCGATCGGAATATATTGCTACAAGGTAATGCCGTTCGGACTGAAGAACGCAGGTGCTACATATCAAAGGGCAATGACCAATATATTTGATGACCTAATCCATAAAGTCGTCGAATGTTATGTTGATGATCTGGTCGTCAAGACTAAAACCAAGGCCGATCATATCCAAGATCTTAGGACCGTTCTCACCAGACTGAGGGAATACGATCTGAAGATAAATCCTCTAAAGTGCGCTTTTGGCGTGTCATCGGGAAAATTCCTGGGCTTCATAGTCCGACATCGAGGGATCGAAGTTGACCCATCAAAGATAAAGGCCATCATGGAGATGCCCCTTCCGAAGAGTCTGACGCAGCTAAGATCTTTTCAAGGCAAGCTTGCTTATATACGGAGGTTTATCTCAAATTTATCGGGAAGGTGTAGGCCCTTCTCAAAGCTCATGAAGAAAGGAGCTCCTTTTATCTGGGATACCGAATATCAAGCAGCGTTCGAAAGCATCAAACAATACTTGTTGCACCCTCCAGTGCTGGCCGCTCCCATTCCAAATAAACCACTGATTCTATACACTGCCGCGCTGGATGAGTCACTCGGTGCGCTCCTTGCCCAGAATAACGAGGAGGGAAAAGAAAATGCCCTCTACTACCTCAGTCGAACTCTAGTCGGGGCGGAACACAACTACTCTCCAATCGAAAAGAAATGCCTGGCTCTAATATTTGCTGTGAAGAAGCTGAGGCACTATTTGCTCACTCATCGGGTTATGCTGATCTCCAAGGTCGACCTGCTCAAACACTTGATAACCAAAGCAAGCCTAGCCGGCAGAATGGCAAGATGGGCTGTCATGCTACTTGAGTTTGACATAGTTTATACCCCTCAGAAAGCAGTAAAAGGGCAAGCTCTTGCAGACTTTCTCGCTGCTCATCCCATACCAGAAGGGTCGCCGCTAAATTGTGAGTTACCCGACGAACAAGTGCTGCACCTCGAGGAAGATGAGCCATGTTGGGAGCTCTACTTCGATGGGGCCTCATCAATAAGGAGCTCCGGCAGATCAAGCGTCCTGGAGGTAAAAGCGGGGATAGGATTGGTGTTCATCACACCATCAATGGGAACCCTACGGCGTTCTTTTGCTCTCACCGAGCCTCGGACAAACAATAAAGCTGAGTATGAAGCTCTGATAGCTGGTTTGGAGCTCGCTATAGAAATGGAAATCCTTCGGCTACGGGTTTACGGTGATTCCCAACTTGTCATCAACCAAGTAAGCGGCGGCTATAAGATATACAAACCCGAGTTGGCTTGGTACAGAAGCCGGGTGGTGGAACTCATGAAACGGTTCACTCACATTGAACTAACGAGAGTCCCTAGAGCGTTGAACGGAAAGGCTGGCGTACTTGCTCGCTTAGCCAAGGAGCTGGCTGATCCTGACATGGACGAAATTCTGATCACAGTCAGGAGCCGGCAAATTCTACCCCCAGTCTCTCTACGAGAAGAGGAAAGTGCGGAACAGAAGAGCAGTCCCGCCGAAGAAGCTTCGATCATCCAAGACGAGCCCGATTGGAGAGAACCCTTCATAGAGTACCTCCGATACGACAAGCTGCCCGAAGAAAAATCTGCGAGGATTCAGCTGAAGAAAAGAGCTCTCCGATACGTGTTTGTAAATGACACGTTATACCGCAGGTCATATGACCAACTCTGACTCAGGTGTCTGTCATTGGCCGAAGCCCAAAAGGTCATGAAAGATGTTCACTCGGGCGTTTGCGGTGCTCACCAATCTGGCCCCAAGATGCGACTTCAAATCAAACGGCTTGGGTATTACTGGCCCACCATGATACGGGATTGCGGAGAGCATGCAAAGAAATATCAGATCTGCCAAATCCATGGTGATTTTATTCACAAGCATCCCAGTCCGTTGCATCCTACGGTGGCGTCGTGGCCATTCGAAGTCTGGGGCACCAACATTGTTGGCCCAATTGATCATCCGTCATCCAAAGGCCACCGGTTCATACTGGCCGCGACAGATTACTTCTCCAGATGGGCTGAAGCTGTCCCGCTAAAAGAAGTCAAGACAAAAGATATTCTGACATTCTTCCAGTATAATATTCTATACCGCTTCGGTACACCAAGAAGAATCATTTCTGACAACGGGCCTTCTTTCAAGAGCTTCAATGTCTCAAGGTTCGCTACTCAGCACAAGATAGACTGGAGATATTCCTCCATCTATAATCCAAGAGCTAATGGGCTAGCCGAAGCCTTCAATAAGACTCTATGCAAGCTCCTGAAGAAAAATGCTTCAGCCAACAAGAGAGACTGGAATCTCAAACTTCACGAGGCGTTGTGGGTATATCGTACCACGGTCCGTACTCCAACTCAGTCCACTCCATACTCATTGCTCTTCGGAGTGGAAGCGGTCCTCCCCCTCGAAGTCGAAGTTCCAAGTTTAAGAATGGCCATCCAACACGAGTTGACGGAAGAGGAAAACGTGCTCCTTCGACTTGAAGAGCTCGACGCGCTCGAAGAAAAGAGGTTCGCGGTGCAGCAAAACCTGGAGCTATACCGAGCCCAAATGTCACGGGCCTATGACAAGATAACCCGTCTCCGCGCTTTCAAGAAAGGTGAATTGGTGTTGGTCCTCAAAAGACCGATTATCCCCAATCGACATGCCAAGAGAAAATTCGAGCCAAACTGGGAAGGACCATACGTCATCGAGAAAGTGTTCGACGGAGGATCCTACCAACTAATAAGTGCCGAGGGAGAAAGGCCTATGCCACCCATCAATGGCCGATATCTCAAGAAATACCACACGTGAATGCTCCAAGTCGCAGGCGAATTGAGCACATCAGCCCTACGGTCTGGATCATACATCCTGCAAAACCGTATACAATCCACGGGCGTAAATAACCCCTATCTCTCCCAAATCCTGCCGGTGAGACTACTTTTAAAGTCCCACCAGCGGCAAAAGAAAAAAGAAAAAAGAGAAAGAAAAAAGAAAAAAGAAAACGGTATGCCCACAAGCAAAACGGGCACGGATGAAAACCCGAAAGGGCTCCGTGAGTAAAAACAGCAGGACTACCGGCGAGTTTGTGAAAACCCGAAAGGGCACAAACTTGTGAGAAGAGATGAATACACTCGCAAAGTCCTCTCGACCTTATGAGGAGAAAACCCCTGCGTGAGATCCTTACGACTCACAAAAGAGCAACACACTTAGGAATTCTCACGATTCCTAAGGAGAACATACACCTGTGAGATCCTCTCGACTCATAGGGAGAAAATGCTTTTATGAGACCCTTACGGCTCATAAAATTGAAAAGCCTTAGGTGATAGAGACCCAAACCTGTCTCCTAAGCCATCGTTCCCCAACGGGTAACGGCAAATGATGAGTTGCTCCTGGCATTTCGCTTCAGTGTTAGCGGTGCTGATGCCGACCAAAAACCCAAATCCTAAGTCCTCTCAAGGCAAATGATGAGTTGCTCCTGGCATTATTCCAGTGCAGCAATGCTGATGCCAAACAAGATCCAAATTCCAAGTCCCCAAACGGCGAATGATGAGTCGCTCTTGGTACCATATTCCAGTGTAGCAATGCAGACGCCAACCAAAATCCAATTTCTCAAAATTCTCCAGACCTACGGCCAGTCCCCAAATTGACTGCCGTATACAATCCACGGGCTCAAATAATTCTCGTCATACCCATGCCCCACCACAATCACCAGTTACGCGGCTGGTCTCCGCCTTTGGAATTATGCTTCATTGAGAAGACCCACTCATGTATCCTCACGATACGTGAGGAGAATAAACCTTTGTGGGATCCTTACGACTCATAAAGGAAAAACACACTTAGGAGTCCTCACGACTCCTAAGGAGAAAATACACCTGCGGGATCCTTACGGCTCGTAGGGAGAAAATGCTTTTATGGGACCCTCACGGCCCATAAAATTGAAAAGCCTTAGGCGATAGGGACCTAAACCTGTCTCCTAAGCCATCGCTCCCCCAACAGGAATAGGCAAATGATGAATTGCTCCTGGCACGTGTGCTTCAGTGTTAGCAACGCTGATGCCTACCCTAACCCCAAAATCCCAAACTCCAATCCAATAGACCCCTAAGTCTTTAAACTAGGAACAGATGACCCCTAAGTCGTTAAACTGGGAACAGATGACCCTTAAGTCGTTAAACTGGGAACGAGGGAAATCTCCTTATTGCAGATGATGATTCGCTCCTGGTACCATATTCCAGTGCAGCGATGCTGATGCCAAACCAAAACAAAAATCCCCAAATCCTGTCATGACAAATGATGATTCGCTCCTGGTACCATATTCCAGCGTAGCGATGCTGATGTCAACCCAAATTACATCAAGTCAAACAACCAATGACCTCCCTGGCAGAATCAGATTCCACCTCGGAAACAAGTCAACTTCATCCCTGACGCCGCAAGAAGCGGGGCAAGTCAAATCCAGCACCGACCGTCCAAGTCGCTAAAAGGGCAGCAACGACCGTCCAAGTCGCAAAAAGGGCAGAACCGACCGTCCAAGTCGCAAAAAGGGCAGCACCGACCGTCCACGTTGCAAAAAGGGCAGAACCGACCGTCCAAGTCGCTAAAAGGGCAGCAACGACCGTCCAAGTCGCAAAAAGGGCAGAACCGACCGTCCAAGTCACAAAAAAGGCAGCATCGACCGTCCAAGTCGCAAAAAGGGCAGCACCGACCGTCCACGTCGCAAAAAGGGCAGAACCGACCGTCCAAGTCGCTAAAAGGGCAGCAACGACCGTCCAAGTCGCAAAAAGGGCAGAACCGACCGTCCAAGTCACAAAAAGGGCAGCACCGACCGTTTACGTCGCTAAAAGGGCAGCATCGACCGTCCACGTTGCTAAAAGGGCAGCAACGACCGTCCAAGTCGCAAAAAGGGCAGAACCGACCGTCCAAGTCGCAAAAAGGGCAGCATCGACCGTCCATGTCGTAAAAAGGGCAGTGCCGGCTTCCCAAAAGGTGGGAACCGAATCCAGTCGCCTCCATGTGAAAAAAGATCCATCAATTTCATGCACACGACCCACATATGTAGTGTGCATTTATTGATGGGGGGCAATTTGTTGGGGTAAAACTTTATACCCCGGTTAACCAAGTCAAAATCAAAGTCAACCCCAAGCCAAGTGGGCCCAAGCCCAGATCCAGTGAGCCCATGCCCGGGTCGAGCCCGAACATGAAGCGGCCGGCCTTCCCCCATGCCAAGATAAAAATTTTGTAATAAATAATTTTGTTATATTTCTTTTATTTTATTTTATGGATAAATGTAAGAAAAATAGGCATAAAACCAAATTTTTGTAAAGCCCATGGCTTATGTGCAAAAAGAAATGGCACATGAGCCATGGGATAGGCAAAATGCCATTTGGTGAAGCCCAAGGGGCTATGTGTAAAGTGTATGGCCTATAAAGTCAAAGATAATGAAATATCTCACAACTTTTCTCTCTCCAAAAAATTTAGATCTGAGATCTTTTCTCCTTCTTCAAGGTTCCAAAATCTTCTTCTTTCTTTTGAACTAAATCAAGAGTTTTACTCTTCATTTTATAAAAACAAAATAGTTTTTCACCATCAAACCCACAAAGGGGAACTTGGATCTGTCATTAGATCTCAAAAAGGAGAGATTTTAAAAAATCCCATATCTCTTGATCTTCAAGATCCAGCCAACAGAAGAGGAAGAAGAAGAACCCCCTTCATTAACCCAAAGCATCTTAGGAGTTTAAACTCCACCCTATTTTCTCTTCAGAGAATTTCCAGGGCTAAAAGCCCCCCTTTTCCTCGCCGGCGCGCTAGCGCTCGAGCGCAAAGCGTCCATATGCCGACACGTGGCGCGCTTGTGCTCCAACGCTCTGCGCTCGAGCGCAAAGCGCCCACGTGCCGACACGTGGCGCGCTTGCGCTCAAGTGCCCAGCGCCCGAGCGCAAAGCGCCCACGTGCCGACACGTGGCGCGCTTGCGCTCCAGCACTCTGCGCCCGAGCGCAAAGCGCCCACGTGCCGACACGTGGCGCGCTTGCGCTCACGCGCCCAGCGCCCGAGCGCAAAGCGCCCACGTGCCGACACGTGGTGCGCTTGCGCTCCAGCACTCTGCTCTCGAGCGCAAAGCGCCCACGTGTCGACACGTGGCGCGCTTGCGCTCAAGCGCCTAGGCGCTGGCCTCACGCATCCTTTAGATGTATTTTTCCCCCTTTATTTATATATACATGTATATATATACATATGTATACATATGTACATATACACATACTCCACGACACTGTCCCTGTTAGAAAATAATTTCTAACGGGGCGCTGCCCCGCACCCCGCAAGGGGGCTGCTAGCCCCCTTGACCCCCAGCCCCTATCCAGATAGCGGGACCCCCGTAAAAACTCTGCGTGGCTCCCGATATATCCAAACCCCCCCAAAACAAAACACACGTACATTGCACATCGAGTTCGCATGACCAGTTTAACCCGTCAATCGGAGGTTCCCTCGCTCCAAAGGCGAGGGGTAATTAACGGCAGTTTAGTCCGCGGCTGCCGGAGATTCGGATCCCCACGATCATTAAACCCCGGCCTACCCTAGGCAGGGGGAATCTGTAGTACGCCTGATAAGCGTGCGCGTATTCCCATCTCAATGGGGTGACGAAAAACACCCTACAGAAACGGCTCTCAATACCTATAAATAGGGCCTTTGGCCCTCTGCGATGACCATTGTTCATCTCCTTCTTGTTTTCTCAGATTCTCCCACAGAGCATAGCTCTCTTGTTTAAGGACTTTTTTAAGAGCCAAAACTCTGTTAGAACTTAGGTAAAATTTAAAACTTTCAATAAATTAGGGTTTTACCCGTTAACAGAGCCTTGCTCTCCATAGATCTTTGATCTAAAGAAAACCCATTTAGGGTTTCATTACCAGAGTTTTGCTCTCTTGAATCATGTTGATTTGTTAGTCTTTGATGAAGAACTCTTAAGAGTTTGTTCATGGATCTTGAAGATCCAGGGATTTTTTTTAATTCATAAAAAATTAATCTTAGTTAATTCTTTTCTGATGGAATTTTCCATCATCATTACAGAGCCAGGCTCTTGAGGAATTTTATTCCTTCATGATCAGAGTTTGACAAGTGTCACTTTGTCATAGAGCATTGCTCTCAAAGGAAGATTTTCTCCTTGACCCGAGGGGTCGTTTATTAAATGAGATTCCCTTCTTTTAGAATCTCTCACAAATTCAAATTTGTTAGGTGTCATAATTAGAATTTGTTTTCTCCACGGGGATATCAAGAGTCATTTAAATCCCTGTTCCTGTTTTTCATCATTACTAATCTGTTAATGATGTTTCTTTTCAGGCACTATGGCTGTTCATTTATATAGTCTGAGCGAGTTCATTACTTATGAGGATATCCGCGTACAGGGCCGTTGCCAAAACTAAGAGTTTACAGATGCCCAATGTGCGGAGATTATGGGTCGTCTGGATGCACGCGTCGGTTGGCTGCTTCCTCGCCGTTTTGCTCTCTTGAAAATCGTAGTGGGAGCAATTTGGAGGGCACTTCCGGGGTTTCACGAGGCCATGCTGCTTAATGCGCTGGATGATGCCGAAGACAAGGTGCATTTAGTGTACCTGTCGGGGCTGATCTCGAAGAAGCGGCGAGATAACCTCATTGATATTCTGCATCAAACTTTTCAACAGACGACGATAATCGCTTCTTATCAAAGGGAGAGGGACATTGCCGAGGATCTCGACACCCGTGAACGCGAGATGATGCACACGAGAATGGTCAGAAAGGCCAGAAAGATTCTAGACGGCCTTACTTTCGAATTCCTCAATCCATGCCCTGGATCTGAGGTTTTACCATTGTAATCATTTTGATGATGTTTTCGTTTACTGCTTTCATGACTGTAAGAACTTTTCGAAGTATGAATGGCACATTCCTCATTTCAGCGTGTTTTATTTTATGTACTAAATCTTTTGCACATGCATGAACGGGTATGCTTCGAATGCTTAATCAAATGCGAATTAAATGTTCTCCTTGTCGCTTTCTTCTCTTTTCTGTGTTGTTGGTATGTTACTCTGGCAAGTGTGGTCTGTAGATAATAACGAACATTTCATCTCGAACTCCTCAAGAGGTAGTGATGGCTTAGGAAGCAGGTTCAGATCTGCTACCTAAGACTTTTCAACTTTATGAGCCGTGAGGGTCTCATAAAGACTTTTCTCCCTACGAGTCGAGAGAATCTCGTAGGTGTATTTTCTCTTTAGGAGTCGTGAGTATTTCTAAGTGTGTTTTCCCTTATAAGTCGTGAGGATCTTATAAGAGAGTTTTCTTCCTTACGGTCGAGAGGACCCGTAAGTGTTTAATGAGATTGACGTTATCCGCATTTCACGGCGTCATTGGGTGACGTATTTCCGCCATGGGGTCATGTAGATGACGTATTTCCGAGGCGGGGTCATTTGGATGACGTATTTCCGAAACGGGGTCATGTGGATGACGTATTTTCGAAACGGGGTCATGTGGATGACGTATTTCCGAGACGGGATCATATGGATGACGTATTTCCGTGACGGGGTCATTTGGATGACGTATTTCCGAGACGGGGTCATGTGGATGACGTATTTCCGAGACGAGGTCATGTGGATGACACATTTCCGAGGCGGGGTCATGTGGATGACGTATTACCACGACGGGGTCATGTAGATGACGTATTTCCGAGACGGGGTTATGTGGATGACGTATTTCCGAAATGGGGTCATGTGGATGATGTATTTCCGCGACGGGGTCATGTGGATGACATATTTCCGCGACGGGGGCATATGGATGACGTACTTCCGAGACGGGGTCATGTGGATGACGTATTTCCGAGACGGGGTCATGTGGATGATATATTTCCGAGACGGGGTCATATGGATGACGTATTTCCGAAACGGGGTCATGTGGATGACGTATTTCCACGACGGGGTCATGTGGATGACGTATTTCCGAGACGGGGTCATGTGGATGACGTATTTCCGAGACGGGGTCATGTGGATGACGTATTTCTGAGACGGGGTCATGTGGATGACGTGTTTCCGTGATGGGGTCATGTGGATGACGTGTTTTCGCGACGGGGTCATTTGGATGACGTGTTTCCGAGACGGGGTCATTTGGATGACGTGTTTTCGAGACGGGGTCATTTGGATGACGTGTTTCCGAGACGGGGTCATTTGGATGACGTATTTCCGAGACGGGGTCATGTGGATGACGTATTTCCGAGACGGGGTCATGTGGATGACGTATTTCCACGACGGGGTCATTTGGATGACGTACTTCCGAGACGGGGTCATTTGGATGACATATTTCCGCGACGGGGTCATGTGGATGACGTATTTCCGTGACGGGGTCATGTGGATGACGTATTTCCGCGACGGGATCATTTGGATGACGTATCGTCTGTTGTAATGAGACGAATATCGAAGTGGTCTCCAGGTTGTCTGTGAACCGTTGAGATTTAGAGTAGGGGCTTTGCCATAGCTCCAGGGCTGATTGTAGCGTCTGAATTCTGCTGGAATGGGGAGGAACGCTGTTGATGATCTCTAGGCTATCCCTGAACCGTCGAGATTTGGCTTCGTTTTCTGATGGAACCTGGGGAGGGAAGGTGTGATTCCTTCTTTGTTTGCGCCCCTAGATTGTATACAGGGATTGATGTGATATCACCTGTAGGGCATAAATTTCATTTTTCTTTATTTCTTTCCGCGATGCTCTATCATTTCAGCTTTTATATCGCGAAGGTCGCGATTTCCCAATCATTTCGGCTATTTTTCGCGGTGCCCAATCATTTCGGCTATTTATTTTATTTTTACTCGCTGCTTTTTATTGCGAGCTGCCCAATCATTTCGGATATTTTGCATGCATACATTTTTACTTGTTGATTTTGTTGCAAGTTGCCCCATCATTTCGGCTATTTCGTATGTATGTGTGGCTCGCTGGCTTTTTGATGTAAGCTTGGAATTAGACACCGATTTCGGCATCAGCACCGCTACAACTGGAATATTGCCAGGAGCGAATCATCATTTGCCTCTGTCGATGTCGAACAAAGGTGGCTTAGCGAACAGGGTTAGGATCCTGTCGACTAAGGCTTTTGACTTCATGAGCCGTAAAGGTCACATAAAGGTATTTCTCCCTGCGAGTCGTGAGGCTCTCGTAGGTGCGTTTTCTCCTTAGGAATCGTGAGGATTTCTAAGTGTATGGCTTCTCGTAAGTCGTAAGGATCTTATAAGAGTATTTTCTCCTTCTAAGTCGAGAGGACTTACAAGGGCTGTTTACCGTGTAAACATATCCCTAGTCACGGATAAGACTTTGTTAGGGAAATGTTTATTCGCGCCCGTGGATTGTATACAAGGGTCAGTATTAAGCCGCTTGTAGGGCAAAATTGGAGGTTGTGGTGGCCGCTTAAGAATAAGTTCAGATCCCTGTAGCTTAAGACTTTTGAATCTTATGAGCCGTGAGGGTCTCATAAGAGGGTTCTCCTTACGAGTCGTGAGGATCTCGCAAGTGTAATTTCTCCTTAGGAATCGTGGGGATCCCTAAGTGTGTTGCTCCCTTGTGAGTCGTAAGGATCTCACGCAGGTGGTTTCTCCTTACAAAGTCAAGAGGACCTTGCAAGTGTCTTTTAACGAGATTGCACCCTTTCGGGTTTTCACAAAACTCGCCGGTAGCCCTGCTGTTTTTACTCACGGAGCCCTTTCGGGTTTTCATCTGTGTCCTTTTTGCTTATGGACATACCGTTTTTTTTTTCTTCTTCTTCTTTTTTTTTATTTTTTTGTATCAGCCTTGGGATGCTGTAATCCACCGTAGTTTATCGACATCTCGGTCAACGGCTATTTTTAGGATATAGTGGTCCATCGTTAGTTTGAGGACGTTTCGGTCCGTTGTTAGTTTTAGGACATTTCGGTCCGTTGTTAGTTTAAGGACGTTTCGGTCGTTTCGTTCCACTGTTAGTTTAAGAACGTTTCGGTCCGCTACCATCTATCACTTTATAGAGTTTGGGCTTAGGAAGATAGCGAGCGGACATATTCGTCGTCATCTATCATTGACCTAGGCCATGACTCGTCAGGCGTAGTACTTCTTCAGGAAGCGACCGTTTATTGGCCTGAAGGGTCTTTCACCATGCATGTCCATGAGTAGGTAAGCTCCACCCCGGTAGACTTTGTCTATGATATACGGGCCTTCATAATTCGGCTCGAATTTTCCCCGCTTGGCGCGATTGGGGATCATAGGTCTTTTGACCACTAGCATTAGTTCGCCTTGGCGGAATGTCCTCGGCCTAGTCAATCTTTCGTACGAGCGTGTCATCTTTGCTTTATAAGCCTCCAGATTTTGTTGCGCTATGAGCCGGGTTTCATCAAGGGCATCGAGCTCCCCAAGTCGAAGGTGAGCATTCTCTTCATCCGTTAGCTCGTAATGAACTGCCACTCGTAGAGAGGGTAACTCTATCTCGAGGGGGAGTACCGCTTCTGTGACGAATACCAATGCATATGGCGTTGTGTTCGTGGCCGTTTTGAACGTAGTTCAATCCTAAAGAGCTTCATGCAGTCTCTCATGCCAGTCCTTCTTATTTCGAGATACCGTCTTTTCACGATCTTCGTCAAGGTCTTGTTAAAAGCCTCAGCTAGACCGTTAGCTCGGGGATTATAGACTGAGAAGTATCTCCAGTCTATGTTATGTTGTTGTACGAAGCGGCTGATCTTGTGGCTTCTATAGGCTGGCCCGTTATCGGAGATAATCCGTCGTAGAGTTCCAAACTGATAAATGACGTGCGTCTTGAAGAAATGGAGGATATTCTCTGTCTTCACTTCCCTCAACGGTATTGCTTCTGCCCATTTGGAGAAGTAATCAGTTGTCGCCAAGATGAAACGATGTCCTCTGGACGATGCTGGTTCGATGGGGCCGATTATGTCAGTCCCCCACATTTCGAACGGCCAGCTAGCCACTGTTGGATGTAGCGGATTTGGATGTTGATGGATAAAGTCCCCGTGAATCTGGCACGAATGGCACTGCTTCGCGTATTCGAGGCAATCTTGAATCATCGTGGGCCAATAATAACCCATCCGTTTGATCTTCAGCTTCATTTTCGGCCCGGCTTGGTGAGAACCGCAGAGTCCGTCATGAGTTTCTTGGACGACTCGTTTTGCCTCTTCAGGTCCCAGGCATCTTAACCACAGAGAATCAAATAATCTCTTATACAGAGTATCATTGACGAAAGCAAAAGACAGAGCTCGTTTCATAAGCTAATGTTTTGAGGATGCATATTCAGGTGTTCGACGGGATTTAAAATAATCTATAAAGACTTCTCTCCAATCTTTAGCCTTTTCCTGGTCTTTTATTTGTAGAGTTGTTTGCTCGGTCGCTCCTTTTTCTTCGGGCGACTCCGAAGATATTTCTGCCGGTGCGAGAACCCGACGGCTTTGCACAACGATCCTCACGTCATCGAGGTTTTCGTTAGCCAGTTCTTTAGCGAGCTTGGCTAATGCTTCCGCTTTGCTATTTTCCGCACGCTCTATGCTTTCTAAGGTGTAGGAAGGAATTTGGGTCAGCAGTTACTGCACTCTCTCGCCGTACTTCACCAACTCTGGTTTGCACGTTTGGTAGTCGCCGTTTATTTGACTAACGACCAGCTTGGAGTCTTCGTATATGAGGAGGTTTTCAATTCCCATGTCGATGGCGATCTCGAGACCTGCTATCAAAGTTTCATACCCGGCTTCATTGTTTGTCCTCGGCTCTATTAAGGAGAAAGCAAAGCGCATTATCCCTCCTTGTGGAGTTACGAAGATGAGGCCTACCCCCGATTTGATTATGGGCGTGCATTGTTTACGCTTCTTCATGGAAGATACTCCATCGAAGTATAGTTCCCACCGGGTATCATCCCCTTCGATCGTGTCAAACGCATGTTCGTCTGGCAATTCGCAATTCAAAAGAGAATCGGCAGGTATTGGATGCTCAGCAAGGAAATCAGCGATGGCCTGGCCTTTCACTGCCTTAAGAGGCTTATCGAGAACTTCATCAAGAGCAGGGCCCATTTAGCAAGCTGCCCTGTTAATATGGCTTTTGACATCAAATACTTGAGAGGATCCACCTTCGATATGAGACGAACTTCATGTGCCAACGCATAGTGTCTGAGCTTCGTTATCACGAAGATCAATGCCAGACAGTGTTTTTCAATGGGAGAGTAATTGGTTTCTGCCCCCAGGAGAACTCGACTTAGATAATAAAGGGCTCTCTCCTTTCCTTGGTCGTTCTCTTGTGCCTATAGCACGCCTAAAGAACCTTCGAGGGCTGTTGTGTACAGGACGAGAGGTTTCCCTTTAACGGGAGCGGCCAGTACTGGCGGATTCTGCAGATATTGCTTGATTTCGTCCACTGCGCTTTGGCATTTGCGATCCCAGACGAAAGGGGTTTCCTTCTTCATCAGGTGACTGTAAGGACGACACTTGCTTGAGAGATTGGCTATAAATCGTCGGATATACGCGAGCATCCCTTGGAGAGACCGCAGTTGCTTGAGAGTCCTTGGCGGAGGCATTTCCATGATCGCCTTGATCTTTGACAGATCTATCTCGATACCTCGGTGTCGAACGATGAATCCCAGGAATTTGCCCGAGGAAACCCCGAACGCACATTTGAGAGGGTTCATCTTCAAGTTGTATTGCCGAAGGCGTTGAAATACTGTTTTCATATGCTCTAAATGTTCCTCGTATGATTTGCTTTTTACTACAAGGTCGTCGATATAATATTCGACGATTTCATGTATGAGGTCATCGAAGATCTTCGTCATGGCCCTCTGATAAGTGGCACCGGCGTTCTTTAGACTAAAAGGCATCACCTTATAGCAGAATATGCCCAAAGGGGTCCGGAAAGTGGTATGTTTCTGGTCCTCAGGGTGCATCTTTATCTGATTGTATCCTGATGAGCCGTCCATGAAGGAGAAAATTTCGTGAGTGGACGTGCTATCTATCATCAGCTCAGTGACTGGTACGGGAAGTCGTCTTTCGGGCAGGCTTTATTGAGATCCCGAAAGTCCACACATATGCACACCGTCCCATTCTTCTTCATCACTGGGACAATGTTGGCGATCCAGTCAGGATACTGAACCTCTTGGATGAAACCGGAGTCGATTAGCTTCTTGACTTCGGCATTGATGCTCATCTCAAGCTCAAGCCGCATTCTCCTCGATGCCTGTTTGATCGGCTTGACGTCCGGGGATATCGCCAATTTGTATACAGCAATCTTTGGATCTAGTCCTGTCATTTTGGAATAGTTCCATACGAAGCAATCCTTATGCTGCATGAGCACGTCCTTTAGCGTAGCCACCCTTTCTTCAGACAACAGCTCACTGACGAACGTCGGCCGCGGGTCACTTGCCGTCCCCAAATCAATTTTCTTGAGGTTATCTGCAGTAGTATGTATTCTATCTTCCAGCTCTTTTGGTGCCAGTGGAAATTCTGAGATTACCTCGTCATCATCGTTGTCGAAGCACCGGGGGAGGTCATCCATATTCTCGGGTTCTTCTTCCGACAACATTATCACATAATAGGTACGAGCTTGCTTTCAAGACTGATGTTGATCCGGGTCTACTCTCGTGGCTTTGGGTTCATGCTTCTGCGGCGGGGTTACCCTCCAGCTGCTGGATAGAGCGAACCTGCCTTACCGATACTGGTTTTCGACCCAGTCTTTAAATGTGAAGCAGTCTTCGAGAGGATGTCCTATTGCCCTGTGATAGGAACAATAGTCCGGGTGAGAGACTTCGCCTGCTTGCTCGGGGTGCTTGGACTCCGGGAGTGTCATCATCTGATGTTTTATGACAAGATCGAATATCTTCCTTGTCTTGTCTTGGGGAAAAGAATATGCTCGACCCATCTTTTTCATAAGAGACGAATCTGGACTGCTCAATTCCTGATCGCATGGCTTCTTGGACCCGCTTTGTCACTGTCGAACGCCTTTCCCGTTCTTTGGTTTGTTTCTGCCTCTGCGTCGGGCCTTTTGCACAACGGGTTGACAAGGAGGAGCATTTTCATTTTTCACAGCCTGTTGAAGGAGGCGTTGCGTCCTGGCTTTCTCGTAGATGGCCATTTCGCGATTATGGTCGTCTCGAACCTTTTGACCTGCTTCTCTTATAAGCTTGTCCATTTGTTCTTCGAATACCGGACTGGGCATTTTCACGGCGGGAGTTCGTTCTGGTTCAGGGTTAGTATCTTCCCACAGAGCATCTCCTTCTTCATCAAAGTCGCGTATAACATAGCAGTCGCGGAGTAGCTCCCGTTTCTTGGATTGAACATACCCAAGCCCAGTCGTTTCAATTCTTCCGTTGGGCAACTTTCGTTGAGTTCCGGGAATGTTCCAGATCCTGTTATAGAACCGTGTTTGTCGCGCAGTTTGCTTAAGGGGTACACCTTGGCATCTCAAGAGTCTCCTTAGTCCGTCTGTGTAATATCTGGGCAAACGGATGGACTGGAGTCTGTCAAGTGTAGAATCCACGCCATGCCAGATTTCTTTCTCCACTTTGATTTCCTCGGATCGGTAGAATAGGATCGCCTTTTCACCTTTTCGCGTGGGAGGGACGTAGAATGTCTGCAGTTCTCCCACACTGTAGGTATCAAGCACGTCTAGTTCTTTATGATGCTTGGGCGGAACCGTGGTAACTTGCAAACTTTGATCTGCATCGGCGAAGGTTTGTATTGATGGCCGAGCAGAGAATACGGCATTGACTTCATCTTCCGAGTCGCTTCCGAAAATCAACATAGGAGTGGACGGTCCCGGCTTGTTGCACTGGGGGGACCTGAGTAAACTATCTCTTCTTCCTCTTCGGTATCACTCCCGAAGACTGGAATGGTGGTGATAACTTTGTTCTTTGGTTTGTGACATCGTTCTGTGTCCTCAAAGTCTGGTAAGAAGTATTTTGCATCTTCGTACTTGCGGACTTCGTTCACGGAGAATGGGTTTAGCTCTCCTGTCACAGTATACTCGAGACCATCCTTAAAATACTTCATACACTGATGTTGTGTAGAAGGGATGATGTTGTACTCGTGTAACCAGGGCCAGCCGAGCAAAGCATTGTAGTATATCTTGGCGTCAATGACGTGGAACTTAATGTCCGTGACAAGCAGCCCAAAGCGTAGTGTCAATATTACAGACCCAAGCGTCCGTGATGACTGGGAGTCAAATCCGGAGATGGTGATTTTATCGCGAGCGAGGTGTTGAACGCTCATGCAGATTTCCTTTAACACCCTTACGTTAAGGAGATTGACGGAGGACCCATTGTCGATCAGGATTTTACCTATCTTGATGTCGTGATAGTATCCGGAGACATATAAGGGACGGTTATGCTCACATGTCCCAAGGAGGAGATCTTCATCGCCAAAGATGATATCAGCTGTGTGTACTTCTTCCAGCTTGTCCTTCATCTTTTCTTCGGCGAGGAAAGTTTGGAATTGTCCGGACTCTTGTAATGCCTTGATCAAAGAATCTCTTACCACTTTGGATAGCAGAAGGGCGTCGAGAATACTGAGCTGCGAGGGCATCTTCCTTAAGTGTGCCAGAACGTTATAGTCCACCCTACTTTTCTTTGGTGGGTCCTTGGCTGTCAGCTTTTCGACGGCTTGGTCATCAAGGATGATATCCTCAGTGACTTTTTCTTTTCCCTTATCTTTTCTATTTGACCCACTGTTCGAGGGCCCAAGATTCTTTTCGGGCAGCGTACGATTGCGCAGCTGAATATTTTCACAGGTCTTTGGTTCTTCCTCTTTTCCCAATATGGACTCTTTAAAGAGAGGGCCAAGAGTCATTTCTTCGTCAGAGTCGCTCCCGAAGGTGAGGACCTGCGATCTCCCGGCGTTGACCATGCGACAGTTGCCGGCAGTTCTTTTGTGCTCCTCGGTCATATTTCTTTACTCCCGACGGGTTTTGCGTTTCATCCGCTTGTAATGTTGCCGACGAGCAACATATCCCTGCCACCATCTTTTAAAAGCGTCGCACTCTTCGGTGGGTGTTCATACCATAATATCGCATTATTATATTCCCCATTCTTATTCGTTTTATAAATAAACATGTACTTTTGACGCATGTCTGCTACATATTACAGGTTACAGGGTCTTAGACAGAAAACAGTGAAAACGATGAAAAGACGATGCAAAAGTGGACTTTGACCAACAAACAGAAGACTCTTGATCAAGCCTACATCAAAGATAAAATTCACAAAGTATAAGGCAATGCAAGGTCCAAGATTATAAAGCGAACGGTTAAAAGTCCACCGCAATTATTCACTGGAGATCCGGAAGAAACATAGAAGCTATTTTAATAAAAGAACCAAATAATAAGGAAGCCCAAAGACAGAAGAGCCCACAAAGGAAATTCCAAGGCCCAATACTTCCTTTTAATAAAAGACAGAGACATAAAATTTTACCAAAGCTTGAAGTCTACTTTGACTAGGTCTTCCTAAGGATATTTTGGTAAATGTAGACATGCGAATCAATTGTAACCTAGGGTTTCCTATCCTCTATAAATAGGAACTCTAAATCATTGTAAAGGCTATGCCTCCCTATGCCTCTTTCTATGAATAAAATTTATAATTCTTTTGGAGAGCATCGATGCCTCTTTTCATATCATCTATTCAGATCTGACAACCCTGCGTAAATGTTTGGAGAGAGCCATCTGTAAAGTAAGTAGATTTATTTAATTGCCCTAGTTTAGATTTCAATTCTTGCCCTAGTTAATCTTTTATTCTCTGCCCTAGATAAATGTATTTTAATTCCCTAATGAGTGAGTAGTCTCCTCGCTTGTTAGGGTTAGATCTGGGGAAGGTTTGAGAGACGAAAATCTCTCATCCCTTTTCTTGCCCGTCATATATTTTCATAGAACTCCATTCATACCTTCTTATTCCGCTCCCTACGGCACTCTACCCATGAGGTAGCGGTGATACCGTAGTCTAAAGGCCCGGATTTTAAGGTTTCCATGGAGGTTAGGGTAAAGATTAAGAAAGGAAGGATAAGGATCTAGAGGAAGAACAATCTTCCCAATTATCCTAATCCCTTTTATTAATATTTACCATAACACCTAATTAGATCTTCATATGGGTATAGAAAGCGGTTAGATTTATAGACTTTCCAAATTTAACCTAGACCTAACCCTAGCAAGACTTAGATATAGATTAATTCAGTTTTTAGATTTAATAATCAATCCGGCTCCCATCGGAATTAACTCGTAAAAGCAATTAGGAGATTCACAAAATCCCTGTGGACCGACCCGTATTCACCGGCTAGCTGCAAAGCGACGCCGTTGTTGATTGCGGTAATAGATATTTTTGAGACTAATCAAATGGCGTCGTTGCCGGTGATGGCGTGTTATTTCCTTTTTGCAATTTCGGGTTAATCAAAATTAAAAAAAAATCTGAAAAATCACAAAAAATATAAAAATATATCATCTGTTATTTTTGGAAAGGGTACTTTGTTGTTTGAATTTTGCAGGATATACAATCGAGACGGATCTGAAAATTTCCAGAAAGCGAAACAAGAAGAACCGCGGAGATTTGGAGATCAAAAAAAAAAAAAAAGCCGGCGGCCCCATTCCTGCCGCGGAACCGCCGCGGGACACCCCTTCTGGCGGCGGAACCGCCGTGGCCTGGTCGATTCAGCAAAAAAAAAAAAAAGCAGAAGCGCGGTTAAAAAAAAAAACTGTAAGTATTCTGATCTTCTCCTCTGCGAATCTCCGATATCTCTTCTGAAAAATCTCCTGCGGGATTTCTTTGCGCTTAAAAATCTTCCCCCTTTCAAATAACAAATCTTATGCAGGATTCGTTGCGCTATGCTTAAAATAATAATTGATTGCAAGTAATATTTTTTGTTTTGCATATCTTTTATCGAAAATCTTTTTGCAAAATTTCCAAATAAAGAGTAAGCGGAAAAAGGAAAATTTTAATTAGAAAACTTGCAAACTTTGAAATTCACAAAAAAAAAGATTTGATTGCAAGTGATTTACTGTTTTGCATGTCTTTAATCGGACTTTAAGGGGTTTTTGACCAATTCAGATTGGGTGGGGATTTCATCACCTTTCCCAGGACCCCAGAAATCACATAAAGCATTTGCATTGACCAATCTTTAATTAAAAAATACTAGACTCAGCCTTAAGGACTTCGAGCTCAATAGGACAGAGGACTAGTTATAGGCATCGACCGTTTATCCTAACCTGACTTTGCGGTGTCTAGGCAAGTGTGTCAAACGCTAGTGGTTATCAATTAGGCCCACTACTGTGGTTCCTTCCCACTTACCTGGCACTTACCTGGCCGCAATTAGCGGTGAAGAGGCGGTTTGAGGTCCTATCTCTAGCCCTTTGGAACTGTTAGGAGCTGTCTAGCTGACCTAGGTGACCCTAGATCTAGGCCTGATTGTGCATTTTTGGTTGATCGAAAGTGTGTTTTAGCCCTTTATCAATTTTTTTTTTTTTGCAAACAGTTCCAAATAAAAAAAATAGAGGAAAAAGGAAAAATCTTTTATAAACAACTTGCAAATTTTTGCCGCTAAGAAATCCTTGCACCACCCAACCTTCTTTCTTTTCACCTTTCTTCTAACATGGGTACCCCACATAATAAATCACTTGCCGAACTTTGGTATCACGAACCTAATTTTGCGTCGTACGTCAATTTGTTCGGTCAATTTAAAGGCGATCCCTCCTTACCAAAAATATCTTTGAAAGATCAAATAGAGGCGTCTAGGAGAAACAATTTGACTTTTCAACCAACTTTGTGTCAACCGAGTCAACCTTTACCACCTACATATGTTGACACCACTTTTCCAAGTCCTGCTGTAACTTCTAAGCCGATGTCCATTGCTGAGCACATTGCTCAATCTCGCAGCCGATCTTTCACCTCTCTCCACTCATCTAGTTCTAAGGATCCGCACGATTGTTCACATTTTTATCCACATGTTGACCCTACCCCTGTCCTACCACCCACTTCCTACTAGTCCTACCCGACCTTACCACCTTCACTAGACACTGCTTTGATACAGCCATTAGGGAGTTTCACATATCCAAACAATTTCGAATCTTTTACCGAAACCCCCTTACCACCTAAGTCTAGTTTGGAAGAGTCGTTGGAGGCTTATATCTTAGCAACAAACAAAATAACTAGGAATGTGGAAGCATCCGTGGCCGCCCTTATGCAACCTAGTGAACCGGTAGCTAGATTCCCACTAGCTTCAAATTTTTCAATGTATAAGGAGGCAGTTGGATAGAGTGAGAATGAGAGAGTATTCCCAAATCAAACCTACCCATACCCAATTGAATCCAACAACTCCAATTTTCAAACATGTGTCCAAAATAATGAGTTGTGCGACTTTGTAGTGTTTGATTTGCCAAATTGTGAAGAACTCCTTTCGAGTGAAATCGCATCTAATCCGTTTGACCTTTACACCTCCACTCTAGAACCTGACTTGATAAATATTCATGCTTTTGATGAGGTGTCTAAAGAAATTGATTTTCACTTGATTGAGGATATAGGCGCCGGGAATATTTTGGATGATGAACCTGTCGATTTGATTGAAATTTTATGTTCAACTCATCATCCCGAGTTATTAAATGTTTCTCCCGAATCTCATATGCGTCTTGACTTTGATGATAATGGCATGGATGAGTTGAATCTTGAGGAGAATTATAAGGATAGTATTGAGGAGAGTTTTGAGGATCATATTGAGGTTGAATCGTTTCTGTTTGATGCGTTCGATTTTCCAATTCACCCTCTTGAACGTTTAACTAAATCACCCTCCCTCCTTTCCATCGTTCCGACCACACTTGAAGATTGTGAGCTTGCAAAATTTTCCTTTGAATCTGACACAGTTCTCACAGCCGATAACACTTACGAGTGTTTCACTTTTTCGGACGATGTTGATGACTCACCACCCGAGTTTGAGTCCTTTACATTTTCAGATGAGTTAATTGAACCATCAGACTCGGTTGCTTACAGTCGTTTCAAACCATTGTTGGAATCTTTCAAGTTCGAAACAGTTTACTACGGTGAGAATGAGACTATCCCTAATTCGCTCCCTTTCGTCCTTCCTATCGTTCCGACCGTACAAGAGACCGTTATGCTTTCATCTCCAATACCAAGTTCAGCAAACCCATGTTTTTTTTGCGAATCTTGAGGGATTTGACCCCATTTCTCGACGGGTTGATAGGTTAGCGCAATCGCTTTTAACACATCGGTCATCACATATTGCGCTAATTTATTCACTCGATTTACACCCTCAAGTTCGTGCTACACTTCCTTCCCCTTTCCGCCATTCTTCTCTCCCACCGAGACCATATTCTACCCTTCTTCCCACACGGTCTCGTGTGTTTCTCATTTCTTTTCTTTCCACTCCATTATTTCACCAACTCGACCATTACCACGATAAGATTTTTGAATGGTTGGTGCTAACCTTTGGCTTGTGTAAGGCCAAGCTTAAGTTTGGAGGGGAACCTTGTTGTATATATATAATTATATTTTTTGTTTTCTTTTCCTATAAAAAATAAAAAAAATTCAAAACATTAAAAATAAAAAAATATATAAATAAATAAACAGGGGAATACCGGCATTTTTGACCCTCTTGGTTTAGCATGACAGTGAGGACACTGTCCAGTTCAAGTTTGGGGGTATGCTCGGTACGTCTTCTTCCTTCGCATTCATTTGTACATATTTTTGCATTTGCATATTTATTTGAAAACCCATAAAAATTGAAAATTTTCAAAAATTATAAAAATTAATGTATTCAATTTTGGCTTAATTGACTTGAGTTTGATGGATGGGTTAACGGGCTAGGAACAACTAAATCTTAGATTTAGTAAATTGAAAACCCTAAAAATAACCTTCCTTAAAGTTTAACGGTAGAAACTATATACCTTATAGTTTATTTAGCAATAGGCAAATTTTGGGTTCACTTCTTGGGCTAAGTCGAAACAAAGGAAAAGTATTGATGTTCTTATTAGAGTATAAGTTTGAAAAATAGTTCGTAGCTTAAGTCTAGATTCTGAAAATGTATACCCTACAATTTGCACAATCACGCACCTTGAAACTTGGAATAGTAGAAGAGACCTTGAAATGCTCTTGTCTAAAATCCTTAGTACAATGAAAATGAAAAAAAATATATAAGTGTGAATAAAGAATAAAAAAAATGGACACTGGTTTTTGTGATTACTTAAGGCTGCAAAAATAGAAAAATATTTAGCGAGGGTGCTTCATCACCTAGTGCCTTAGACCAACTGGTTTGGGAGTCACTGCTAAAGCCTTGGGTGTTGCAAAAATAGAAAGTACGTTTTAAAGTGCTAACGCAACTTGTAATCGGTTGTTGGTACCTCAAGAAGTATTAACGGTCGCATGAAGAATGTGTAAGCAAATTTCATTTAAAAATTCACTAATTAATAAGTGCTTTGGACAATGGACGAGAGTATGATTGCTTGATTTGAATTTCCAAGTGTAGGGGTGATCTATACACACACGTAGGGGTATATAATTGGAGTTTAGATGAGAGAAAGGGATGAAGAATAGAACATGTATCTTTAGTAGAGTTGATAGAAATTCCTAAGTGGAGATGGAACTTTAGAAGGAAAATTTAAGAGATGCCGAAAGCTAAGTAGGTCTACATAATATATATAATCTTAAGTTAAATAATGAGGAAGTGTGAAGAATATGGGTGGATAATTTACAAGTTAATGATTATAGAATTCCTTGCTAGAAAACCTAATTGGAGAACAAAAGTCGAAAGGCCGAATTGATAGGATTTTGTGGGTGTAATCCGCTGAAAACCCTCAGGAGACAACACTCCTCCTACTAGGGACACCTAGAGGTTTAACGGCTTGTTGCACGTGCTCAGTGCAATCGCGTTTCCCTGCGAAAGTGCGGTTATGATTTTAGTGAATAAAAATAAGTTTGCTCGAGGACGAGCAAAAGATAAGTTTGGGGGTATTTGTTCATACCATAATATCGCATTATTATATTCCCCATTCTTATTCGTTTTATAAATAAACAGGTACTTTTGACGCATGTCTGCTACATATTACAGGTTACAGGTTCTTAGACAGAAAACAGTGAAAACGATGAAAAGACGATGCAAAAGTGGACTTTGACCAACAAACAGAAGACTCTTGATCAAGCCTACATCAAAGATAAAATTCACAAAGTACAAGGCAATGCAAGGTCCAAGATTATAAAGCGAACGGTTAAAAGTCCACCGCAATTATTCACTGGAGATCTGGAAGAAATATAGAAGCTATTTTAATAAAAGAACCAAATAATAAGGAGGCCCAAAGACAGAAGAGCCCACAAAGGAAATTCCAAGGCCCAATACTTCCTTTTAATAAAAGACAGAGACATAAAATTTTACCAAAACTTGAAGTCTACTTTGACTAGGTCTTCCTAAGGATATTTTGGTAAATGTAGATATGCGAATCAATTGTAACCTAGGGTTTCCTATCCTCTATAAATAGGAACTCTAAATCATTGTAAAGGCTATGCCTCCCTATGCCTCTTTCTATGAATAAAATTTAGAATTCTTTTGGAGAGCACCGATGCCTCTTTTCATATCATCTATTCAGATCTGACAACCCTGCGTAAATGTTTGGAGAGAGCCATCTGTAAAGTAAGTAGATTTATTTAATTGCCCTAGTTTAGATTTCAATTCTTGCCCTAGTTAATCTTTTATTCTCTGCCCTAGATAAATGTATTTTAATTCCCTAATGAGTGAGTAGTCTCCTCGCTTGTTAGGGTTAGATCTGGGGAAGGTTTGAGAGACGAAGATCTCTCATCCCCTTTCTTGCCCGTCATATATTTTCATAGAACTCCATGCATACCTTCTTATTCCGCTCCCTACGGCACTCTACCCACGAGGTAGCGGTGATACCGTAGTCTAAAGGCCCGGATTTTAAGGTTTTCCATGGAGGTTAGGGTAAAGATTAAGAAAGGAAGGATAAGGATCTAGAGGAAGAACAATCTTCCCAATCATCCTAATCCCTTTTATTAATATTTACCATAACACCTAATTAGATCTTCATATGGGTATAGAAAGCGGTGAGATGTATAGACTTTCCAAATTTAACCTAGACCTAACCCTAGCAAGACTTAGATATAGATTAATTCAGTTTTTAGATTTAATAATCAATCCAGCTCCCATCAGAATTAACTCATAAAAGCAATTAGGAGATTCACAAAATCCCTGTGGACCGACCCGTATTCACCGGCTAGCTGCAAAGCGACGCCGTTGTTGATTGCGGTAATAGATATTTTTGAGACTAATCAGTGGGGTGCGAAATCTTTCGATGATATAAGCAGTAGCTAGGTTGTGTTTCTGCTTCACCGATAGCGTTCGCTTCGGAAGATGGCAGCTTCATTCCCATCGATATGGTTTTGGCAAACCTTTTCCTCATCTTGAACCTGTTTTTATTTGCAACGGAAGTACTTGACCTGGTGAGAGTGTTTCGTCCTTTTCGTCCAGTCGCCGGCATTTGGCCTTTTCAAATATGGTCATCTCACGCTCCCGATCAGCTTTACTTTTTGAAAAAGCTTCGTTTTGGAATGCGTCGATCATTTCGTCTGATGGCCCCGGAAGTTCCGACTCAGGATCTGCCCCTAGTTTCTCGGTGCAAGGAGCTTCTTCATAGTCTATCGACGAGTGAGAGATCACATGGCAACTTGCCACATAATCTTCAGATTTATCCTGAAGATTATCCGACGAGTCTTCTCGATCATTTCCGTCCTCAAGGACGTGGCTGAGGAACTCTTGGAGCGTGATTGGAGTCCGCACCTTCTGGTTATACTCTTCCAGCGCGTCAATCTATTTTTGCAGGTCCGTGCGCTTGTCACCAGGCTTCACGGGCTTTTTGGTCTTCTTCTTCTTTTTCGAAGACTTTGACGGCTGGATGTGAGCGCTTTGGCTATCACCACCAATCTTTGGAGTTGGGCGCGGCTTCAGCATCCCTTCGATGATCTCAGGTTCTAGTGGATTCTTCCACCTAATTGCCGGACGTGTGTGGAGATCCTTCAGCATTCTTTTAGTTTTGGCTGAAAGAGCAACCTCCCATGGAGCTTCTTCTACGAAAGAGCATGATGCCCCCAGTGTATCCGTCTTCTTGGGAGTGTGCGGCCGAGGCGGGTTCACCTTCCAATTCTTAGATAATACGAATTTGCCCTGCTGGTTTTGATGTTCTATCCAGCTTTTGAAAATGTAACAATCCTCGATCGGATGGCCCAACATTCGGTGATAAGGGCAATAGTTAGGATTGCTAATGTCCCCGGGTTGCGCTGGGCGCCTTGGCTTCGGCAGATTAATGAGCCTGTTGCGGAGTGCAAGCTCGAATAATCTCTTTGTTTTGTCTCTAGGGAACGAGTAAGGGCGTCTCATTTTATCTTCGAGAGATCAAGTTCTGTTATTTTGGCGATCAACTGGTCTCGGGCCACCGGGCTGCTGTTGAGCATTGGTTACGACGATCGCTTTCCCCTTTCCCTTCTCATTTCGAGAGTCTGGCTTTGGAGGAGACGGTCTATGACCCATCTGGTCCATTTAGGCCAGCTTGTCAATCAAGGCCTGGAAAGCAGTCGGCTTGAAAAACATCATGAACTGGGAGATGGTCGCCTGCGGATCAAGAGTGACCACGAGCATGCCCACCGCCGGTGCTTCTTCGATGCGCTGTTCACATTTCGACCACAGATTCCGCCATCGTATTGCGTATTGAACCCATGTCTCTCCAGGTTTCACCCTGGCATTGATCAATGCCGTTATTAGGGTGCGTTCACTAGCACTCACGAATCGCTGGGTGAATAATAGCTCCATTTCTACGAAAGTCTTGACGGAGTCGTTTGGAAGTTCAGAGTACCATTCGAACGCTGTCTCCGACAAGCAGCCAACAAACTAACGGAACAAAAGCTTATCATCACCCCCGGTGTTGCCGCAAAGAGCCCTGAACTGAGCGACATGTTGATGGGGATTGCCTGTCCCCTTGTACACATGGAATTTGGGGATTATGTATCCCGGCGGGTACTTTATTTGGTCATACCAGCCTGGATACGGTCGCCCAGTTTTAACAACTTGGCCAGCCGCTTCATTCGTCTGGTGAGCTCGTATTTGCTGAGCAATATAGTCATCCAGAGCGGCCTTGGAAATAGTTTCCTCTTTGGCTGCTGAAAGAGTCGGAGGAGGGTTCGATGTCTCTCCTCTGTCGTCTTCAATAATGATCGGAGGGTCTTCAGCTGGAGGTTCCGGCTGTAACATCATCCCGACCATGTCTTGGAAGAGAAGTGCCATTCATTTTATGTTGGCAGCTTGTTCCGCTGCCTCTTTGTCCTTCTTTTCGAGAATTCTGCGAAGGAACTCAGCATCAGTTTCTTGTTCATGAAGCTGCTCTGATGACGCCTCCAGGCTTTCTTTTGGCCCGGTGAGTGCGGCCATTTGCGTCAACATTTCTTGGAGCTTCTGTTGCTGCTCCTGGGCTTTTGTCACGGATCGGGTGAGCGGTCGGTGACCCGTCGAAGCACGGCTTTCCTCTTTTCCGGAAGCCATGTAAACAGTATGCACCATTATGCCCCCAGACTTAGGGCGTTTGGGCTCAGCGTCTTTATAATCTGCCGTAGTCACAGGGGCTTTCTCTGGCCTCCTTCTCTTTTGAGTGGTTGACGTTGAGGGGGTCGTTGTAGCGGAAACCTAGGTAGTTGTCGTCCTTTGTGGCTTGATAGGACGGCTCTCTTCCTGCTGAACTTTCACCTTTTTCTGTCGGCGAGTATAGTCTTGATTAATCACCGACTCCTGGACCCGTCGCCATACTTTGTAAACTTTGGAGGACAGTCGCTGAGGGGGCTGCTCCGGCTTTGTTTCTGTAACATTCTCCACGGGTGGAGGAGATCTTTTCAATACGGCGGTAGGAGAGTTCCTGCGCACCTTGTTTAGCAATTCAAAGCTATTCCCGGTTGGAACAGCAGCATTGACTTCCATCGTTGGGGCTGGTGGAGTTAGCCCAAAGGGGGAGTTGCCCCCAGCCTTTTTTACTCGGCGCCAGTGGCGATGTCGATCCGGTCGAGCCGTTGGGATTATTTCAGCTTTAGGGGCGACTTCGTCATGCCCCCTGTTCTGGTGAGGCGCTGCTGGCACCAGCCTATTGAAGACCGACGTCTGTTGGGCAGCAGTATTCAATCTGTCAAAGACAGACTTTTGAGCAGGGATGGGAGCCGGATTGGGAGCCGGAACAGTCAGTCCTGTAAAAACTGACCCTTTGGCACGAGAAGCCGCCTTGACGACTTCGGGAGCAGGGATGGCTATCCTCTTCGGGATAACCTTTTCTGGAATTGCAGGCTTCATCATGGGCCCGGATGAACTTTGGCCCAATCTGGCGAAGACTGAGGCGCTGGAGCTGGAAGACCCGTTGAGGGGGGCCGCTGTAGTTGCAAACCGATCAAAGAACGACTTCTTGGGAGCTTCTTGCGATGGTACAGGGGCGCTGAAGCTCATCGGTGAGAGCATGGTCCCGAAAAACAATCCAGTGGTGGCCTGAGTCACCTGGTCCACCAGCATTGTGAACAGGGAGGCCGCTTAGGGCCCATAAGCTATGCCTCCAGATGAGGTGGAGCGTGAGTTGCAATTGCAGTTGGAACACTTCACGCAAGTAGACGCCATTGATATTTCATTTTCTGTGCCAAGCAAGAAACCAAATCTTGGTATCTCGAACCCAAGGGCAACTATATCAAACCGCGATTCGTTCACGAACACGACACACGAAATATGGAGTGGAAAGAGGAAAAGGTCCCACCAGGCGTGCCAGAATCTGTTCCCCGCCGAAAGACGCGTGAAGACGCGGCGAACATCTTGCCTGAATTTTAGGGCAGATGCTAATTGGTGCTATCCGTCCGCCTCTCCGAAAATGCCAAGTTGATTTATGGCACCATGTATCGAAGGTTTAAACGGATGCGATGTAGTAGACTTCGTCAGATTCCCCCTCGTTTGAGGGGTTTTTGATTGTGGGGATGCTTTTCCCTGCAGGCGCAAGCCCCTGCAGTTAACTACGCTACCGCATCGCGGTAACCACTTTCTCCTTCTCCAGATGGTCATTTCGTGTCGTGTTTTTTTGCTTTTTTTTTGGTTGCCCGTGGATTGTATACGGAGACTAATTTATGTTGTCGCCCGTAGGGCGTGGATTAGTTCAAATCCGTATTTTCTTAGATTTGGGTTTGGGTTTGGGTTTAAGGATACGTTAGGCTCGTTTGAGACTAAGATCAACTTAAACGTTAGTTAAGGATACGTTAGTCTAATGTTTAGACTAAGATCAACTTAACAGGATCGTTTAGATCCAACAAGAAAAGCATGTGGCCTCTGTTGTTTAGTTTAGGGACATTGCGGTCGATTAGTTTAAGGACATTACGGTCCAATGTTAGTTTAAGGACATCTCGGTCCAGGTTAAGGATATCGTAGTCTATGAGTTTAAGGACCCCACAGTCCGTAGTTTAAAGACATCGTAGTCTATGAGTTTAAGGACCCCACAGTCCGTAGTTTAAAGACATTTTAGTCTATAAGTTTAAGGACCCCACAGTCCGTACTTTAAAGACATCGTAGTCTATGAAGTTTAAGGACATCATAGTCCATGAGTTTAAGGACCCCACAGTCCGTAGTTTAAAGATGTCATAGTCTGTGAGTTTAAGGACCCCACAGTCCATGAAATGTGTGGTTGTCGGGAACCGTCACCTCTCTGAAGACGTTGAAGGATTACAACAACAGATATCAGAGGAGTAAAGAGATGTACCCTCGAACCGGTGTGAGTTGGTTGAAAGATCCGTAGTCCAATTTGGGACTGAGATCTGTTAAATATTCGTGAGCAGATGGGCTCAGTTCAATATAAGTTGAGGACTTATGGCCAATATTGGGATAAGTCCAATAAGATTAAAATGTTTAACATTTTATTGTTCTGGGATGTTGAGCCTTTATTTGGGCTTGGCCCTTTTGATAATGCTGAACATTAGATCCTGACAAATTTTCTTGTCTTGTATTGAATGCATAGTATTCATCAGAACAATATTTGTTCTGACAGCGCGCCACGTGGCGCGTCAGGCGCTTTGCGCCAATTAAAGAGCGCATCGTGCTTCTGCCAAGTAGCGCACACGAAAAGGACACGTGTCGCGCTTGGCGCTAAGTGCCAGTTTATGAGCGCATTGCGCTTTCAATTTATGAGCGCGTTGCGCTAGTTCAGTGGCGCACAAGTGAGTGACACGTGGCGCGCTTGGCGCTAAGCGCCAGCCCATGAGCGCAGTGCGCTGTTTCAAAAGCGCAAAGCGCAAGTTGCATACATGGTTGACACATGACACGTTTTGGCGCTGAGCGCCGGTCCAAGGAGCGCAGCAGCGCAGTTCAAGAGTGCAAGGCACTTTTCAATAGCACAATGCGCATTTGATCAAATTTATGATCTGTGAACAAATTTATGTTCTTTTAAAAGGAGGTTTTGCCTCAAGATTCAAGAACAACAGTTCTTGTTTTTGAAAAGGTTTTGCCTTTGTAGATCAATGATCTGTGAATGAAGTAAATACTTCTTTTGTTTTTATGATGAGATCTTTTGATCACTTTTTATAAAAGACCTTGGTCTTTTGTAGATCTATGATCTTTTAAGAAGATAATTCTTCTGTTTTAATGAGATGATTTCATCTCTTTGTTCAAGAATCATTCTTTTTATCTTGAAGAAATGATTTTCTTTCAAGAGCTTGCTCTCTTTCTTTTGAGTTTTCTCAAAATTTGTAGGGGGTTTCTCTATATCAGACTTGAAGTCTTGGGGCCTTTATATAGGGCAAATTGATTTGTTAAATCAGTTGAAGAGATCTTTCTCTGATTGATTTGGGGATATTTCCCTACCGTTGGATCTTTGATCCTAGCGTTTCTGTTTTACAGAAAGCAATCTTCTTGTTTTTTAACAAGATTGGAAAAATCTTTCCATAACAGAATTATAATTCTGATTAATTAATGATTTATCATTATTAGATTTTTTGATCTAACGGTGGGGAATTTTTAATTCCAGCGCTGGCGCACCCGTGCTTTGCACGTGGTGCGCTGCTCAGAGCGCAGTGCACTTTGCGTTAGCGCACCTACGTTTGACACATGGCGCGCAGCGCGACTAGCGCCAAATCTGAAGCGTTGCTTCAATTTTAAATTTCGAATTTTACAACAGAGCTTTGCTCTGATTGGGGGTGCGCTGCTTAGGGCACAGCGCACCTAGCGCTAGCGCATCTGTGTTTGACACGTGGTGCGCAGCGCGCCTAGCGCTGAATCTGAAGCGTTGCTTTAATTTTTGAATTTTAAATTTCAAAACAGAGCTTTGCTCTGATTGGGGGAAACAGAAGCGTCGCTTCATTTCAAATCTCGGAATTTGAACAGAGCTTTGCTCTGATTGGGGAAACAGGCATGAAAAGGGAGATTGCTCGCTTTGTAGCAAAGTGCTAGGTGTGTCAGCAAGTTAAGGCCGAACATCAAAGGGTTGCTGGTTTATTGCAACCACCTCCGATTCCTCAAAGGAAGTGGTAACATATAACCTTGGATTTCGTGACAGCTTTACCGCGGAGTCCGTAGGGCAACAATGCAGTTTGGGTAATTGTTGATCGATTGACCAAGAGAGCTCATTTCATACCATTTCGAGTTGGTCAGTCAACGGAAGTGTTGGCAGAATGGTACACGCAGGAGATTGTGAGATTGCATGGAGTACCTGTGAGCATCGTTACGATCATGATACCTGATTCTCATCGCACTTCTGGAGGAGTTTACAGGAAAGTTTGGGGACGCGATTAAAGTTTAGCACCACTTATCATCCCCATACAGATGGCCAGTCGGAGAGAACGATCCAAACTCTTGAAGATATGTTGAAAGCTTGCATGTTAGACTTCAAAGGTTCATGGGAGGATCATCTACACTTGGTGGAGTTTTCTTACAATGACAGCTTTCAGGCGACTATTCAGATGGCTCCATTCGAAGTATTATATGGTCGCAAGTGTCGCTCACCCGTTTGTTGGGATGATGTTGGGGAGCGAAGATGGTTGGGACCGGTTTGATCGTGCAAATATTTGAGAAAGTTAATACTATCTGGAATCATATGAAGGCAGCCCAAGACCGGCAGAAGAGTTGGGCTGATACATCGAGAAGACCTCTAGAGTTCGCTGTTGGTGATCTTGTGTTCTTGAAGATATCACCTACTAGGGGAGTGATTCGTTTTGGGAGTCGAGACAAGCTTAGTCCTCGATTCGTAGGGCCTTTCGAGATTTTGGAGCGTGTTGGAGAAGTGGCTTATTGATTGGCTTTACCACAATCTTTGGTGAATGTTCGTGACGTGTTTCATGTATCTCAACTCCGTAAATATGTTCGAGAAGAAACACACGTGCTGGATCATTCAGAGCTGACTGTAAGAAAGGATTTGACTTTTGAGGAACGACCAGTGTTGATCGTTGATCGAAAAGAAAAGGTCCTTAAGAACAAAGTTATCCCTCTCGTACTTATTTCTTGGGGAAACCGCTCGCATGGAGAATCGACTTGGTAACGAGAAGACGAGATTCGACAGAAGTTTCCACACCTATTCTTGTAGATTCTTGATTGTTTACCTTTTCTTGTCTTGGGAATTTCGAGGACGAAATTCATTTTGTAGTTGGGTATAATGTAACACCCTAGATCATTTATACCAATTCCAGTTCGCATATTTCTTTAATTATGGTATTTTCCTGATTTACTATATTTTGGGTGCAAATAATACATCTGACATCTATATTAGTATCCGACCCGACCCGCTTGCTTAAACCTGTCTTAATTCATATTTATGGTTTATCCTGACTTGTTACGTAGACTTGTGCACTTTCATGAATACTGCATACTAGCATTTATCTGACAATTGTATTTTCACAATATAACATTTTAGGTCACGTAAAATATTTGAAAAATACATTGCATGGCTTGCTTGATACCCCTAACCCCGTGGTAGCATCCGCGTATCTCGTTCTTGTCCCGTTCAGTGAAATGGACTTGTTTGGATGGCTACGCGTATGTGCATGCATCTGTTCTTGGGGGTATGCATTTTCGTTACCCGAGTATTCATTTTGAATTTTGAACGTCGCATATATTTTTCATATTTTAAAACTGAATTTTTAGACCCGACCCGGGCGTGTTTTGGAATATTTTTGTATCCCGCCAAAATTCAAATTTATTTAATTTAATATATTTATTTTTAAAAGTCGACAGTTAAAATTCTTTAACTAAAAATATTTTATCAAATAAAAATCCTAACAATCTAACAGCTCTCAGCTCTTTCTCTCTCTCTTCCACTAACAAACAAAATTCTTTCTCCTCACTGTTCTCTCTCTCTCCTCTCGATCTCGCACACTCTCTCTCCTCTCGCTCACATTCTCTCTCTCCTCCCCTGCCTATCTCTCTCCTCTTTCTCTCTCCCTGCCTATTTCTCTCTCTCTCTCCTATCGATTTCTCTCTCTCCCCCCTCTCTCTATTTATATATTTTACCCTATTCCTTTCCCCACATACACATTCTATTCTTCTTCTTCATTACTTTTCACTTCGCTGCCTCCTCGCGAACCCACGCCCGCGACCGCGCCTCACCGTCGCCCTCGCCGCCGGAGACCCCTCGCCCTCACGGCCACCTTCTTCTCCCCTCTCCTCTTTTCTCTACCCAGCAACGAGGATCCACAGAACCTATCACCCTTGGCCGACACCCTCGTCGCCGACCATCACTGTCGACCTCACGTCCGATCCACCTCACTTCGTCACCATCCCTTTCTCCTCCCTCTCTTTCCTCCTTCACCCTATACTGACCCATACTTCCACACCAAAACCCCCGCAACCGTGAGCCTAAGAAACCCTGCACACCCGACCTCGCCCTCAACCTCGCCGGAGACCTCGTCGACGACCGTACCCCATCTTCATCATCACCACACCACCTTTTCTCACCTCTTCTTCCTTCCCGATCCTTTCCTGCACAAACCCGAGCACCCGAGCCCATTCCCTGCAACCAAGAACCCTAGCCTACCTTGTCGTCGTTCTTGCCGGCGATCCCTTGCCGACGACCTCCCGCTTGTGCGACCACAACCTAGCATTCTCCCAAACCCCTGAGCATCCTCTTTTTCTTCTTCTTCTTCTACTTCTTCTTCTCTTTTCTTTCTGTTTCTTGGTTTTCTGACCGTCGCCGGAAAACCACGGCTCATCGTCGTATCCCTCGCCACCTCCTCTGACCCAAGACAACCGGAGCACCAAACATAGTAAGCCTTTCTCTTCTTCTTCCTTCTCCTCCTTTCTTTCTTTTCTTTTCTTTTTCTTTAAATTCTTGAATTCCGTATTTTTATAGTTCGCCGGAGCCGGGCTTGACGCCGACGATCCAGAAAACCCAGGGAAAGTACCTTACCTGCGTGATCACCCACCTGCGTTACTTGGACCCGTTCCATGTGCCGTGCGTGCGTTGCGACATTTTGCCGACGTCGAACGTACCGAACATATCCGTATCGTAATCCGTCGAGGCAAGTTAATCTTGCTACATGCTATAATACTATAATCTATATCTATTTGAATTATAATACTTCAAAATGATTAATTTTGCAATCCACATTATTGTTTTTCAGTTTTATCGATTTATTCGACATCCGTATATATCCGTATATATCATTTCAGATCTAGTGCATGAAAACCTATCTTGTTACATACTATACTACAATATACTGCATCCAATTGAATATAACAGTTCATATTGTTTAAATTGTACATTCCGTATTTACCAGTTTATCATTTTACGGTTATATGATATCCGTTTGCATCCATATCATATAATACACATATAGCTGCATTTACAGATCACATTAATACATAATACTGTTATGTTAACACCCCATGTTTAATAAAGTGCACCTAATTAGAATTGGAACTATAAATCTAACCCTAATCGATAATTGTGCATCCATATCATTGATTTCATATCTAATTGCATATCATGTCGCATTATTTCATTTTATTGTTATATTAGTACTCCATACTTGATTTTGTACCCATATTTATTACAGTTTGATTATGAGCACCCACTTGATACCTGTGCACTACTTGGCACGACCTGATACACTATTTGATATGACTTGACACATGTGCACTACCTGACATGACCTGATGTACCACAGCTTGACTTGATACCCGATCTTGCCGACAATCTTGACATGTTGTCCCTACGGACATTTCCTGCTGTCTATTTAGACAAACCTGTATCTGTTTGATCCTGTGTTGGCATTAACTCCAGATTTATCAATACCTGACTTGAACACATAACTTGGGGGTATGAGGTGTAGGGTTCCTAGGCACACTAGTGAGGTCTCACAAGGCATCGAACATGCCAATATAAAATTTTACGGGTGCCGAGAGACCCGACTACGGATCGTTTGCTAGAAAACTAGGCGAAAAGTAAACTAGTTAACAATTAACTAAGAGATACGGAAATACAACCTTTGTAGATCCGGTCCTCCACCTCCACGGCTCCGAGATGAGGTCCTCTCCGCTGTCCAAATCAAATCCGGGCTCTAGCGTCGGCTTCGTCGGAGAATGGGCAAGCTAGGTCGTCGATGTCCATGCCGAAGATGATCTACGTCGAGGCATCGCTAGATCAAGCTCACAACTTCACCAAGTCAAGAAACTTGTGAAGTAAACACACTCTACTACTTGGCAAGAGGTAGAGGATGAAAAAATAGGAAGTGGGTAGACTTTAGTTTTGGATTTCTTACTCTTTTCCAACAATCACCATTGATGGAGCTTGGTTTTCTTCAAAGAAGAATGAAGAAGAAGAAGAGCAAGAAGAAGATTAGTATTATGATAAGAATAAAAGAATAAATAAAAATCCATTCTTATCATAATTCTCACCATGGTTAGGTGTAGAGAATTAACTTGAGTTAATTGAATTGGTTAGGGTTAAGCATGAGACAAAATGGTGACTAAGTCAAAAGTTCATGAAGCTTCATGAAAGAAAACAAAAGAAGCCACCATTCTATTTTATGCAATTTTATTTTCCAAAAATAAAAACAAATGAATAAATGAATAATCAAATAAAAACCCTAACCATTTCTTTAACCAAGGTTTAATTCTTTACACAAACCCTAATTTGCATGTATCATCAAATATGACACAAACAAGTGCACAAAATCATATCGCATATGCAATGCGCACAACCGAGCGAGAAAATCCATTTAAAGTGAACCGATACTAGTTAATGCAAAGTAATATATCAAATATATAATTATGCATTAAATCATTAAATCAACGCTTGATTTAACGATCCGGTCATGACGCACATAACCGACTGGTACCATTAGTAACATCTTATCGAATCAACACTTGATCCGATAAGCCGGCTATATCGCATATAACCGATCAATGTCACATCGCGAGAATCGAATACAGTATCACATACTCGTATTATTCTCGGTCCCGCACATATCTCATATGCGCTCCTATTTCGTTTCGCTTGAGCCAGGAAACCTCTGTGTAGGACTCTAAAGACTCGTCAATACGCCGGCAGCAGGTGATGATCATATCAAACACCCACAAGCCGCAAGCGGTCTGCTAAACGTAACGGCCACCCGGGTATTGAGCGATCTGAAGATCGACGAGCAAGCCCGCTCACACTCCAGTGAATCCAACCAGTAACACTACCGTACAGTCCGGTCTGATCGTCTGATATGTCGCATATCTCGCTTAGGGGTGGTAAACGTCAGACCCCAATAGCTCAATAAGTCGTGTCGATATGAGGTCTATAACTGTTCGAGAAACTACTGGTAACACTTACCAGTAAATCTCAGCAACCCTGGCCAGGGATTTCCTGTTATAGCCAATCGAACACAGCGCAACATCAACTCCCTATACCGGGAGAGACGAATCCCCTCCTATCGCTCATTGCCTCCATGTGACTCGGGACTGTACCCAAAAACCACCGTTTTGCACGCCCTCTTGGACGTGGTAAGATGGAAATCAAAGCACAGTGGGAACCACACAAGACTCTATGACGATCTCGGGTCAACAGACTACTCTGTACCAGTGTCACCAGAGAACTGCCATCTGACGTGAGGTATAATACCATCTGGGAGTTCTCGGCGAGTCCGTCCAGTGTACCCAGTCTCTACTGAGCACCCGTATATCATCTCTGATGTCAAACACCAATGGATATGGGATCATCCATCGCCCATCTGTATGGGTCGAGAAGGTATGCGCTAGTCTACACTGGTATATCGATGCCCCGTCTCGATACACCCACGACTAGGGACTTTGAAGGATGTACTTATGGACTACCATGTCCCCACTAGTATGATCCGCATCATAATCCAGGTAGTCAAGTACAGATCCTAAGGGCTTTACCAACATGTAACAGAGAGACAATCAGCATACACGTTAAGGTAAAGGGTAACCAGATAGCATACTATCATGTCGAGCAAGAAAGTCCTCCCTATATATGTCCCAGCATCCACTACAATATACATCCTATGTACAGTAATGGCCTCTAGGGCATACATATAACTAACAATCTCCCACTTGCACTAGGGCCATCTGTAGCAGTGGTTGCAGTATCGCATACTCAACCATCCCATAAAAATCTCTCTCTGGGAACAGGCCTTTGTGAGTGGATCCGCTGTGTTGTCCTCTGAGTCTACTCTCCTATCCTCGATCTCCCTGGAGATCAACCATCTCCATGATCAAGTGATACTGCCTTAGAATATGTCTGGATCACTGATGGGACCGGCGTTCCTTGGCATAAGCCACAACTCCATTGTCACACAATGGTAGGAACATAGTTCATCTCATGAACCTATATACACCCAAACAGCCTCTTTGGTAGCATCTTAAGTAGCGATGTATCTTGCCTTTATCGTCTAGTATGTCACGGTATCCAGCTTGGAACTCTTCCAACATACCGTCCCTTTAGTGAGGGTAAAGACAATGCCTGTGACTGACATTCAGTCGTCTTTATCACCCTGGAACCCTTCCAGTGATTCTCCTCAGGATCGATTGACACCATCTCACTACATCTAGTGAGTATCCTAACATCCATTTAGATCTATCTCATAGATCCAAAATCCAGGATTTAGTAGGTATCACTTTAATCCTATATGGAGAATCTTTGTGATAAGCGGAGATTGATCGAGCGTAGCATAAGAAACTCCTTCCCTATCAAGAGTATGTCATCCACGTATTCTACGAGGATCGTCACCATACTCCCTACTACCTTTTTGTTTATACAAGGTTCATCTACCATTTTGATGATGTCAACTTCTTTGACTATCTCATCAAAACAGATGTTCCAACTCCGCGATGCCTGCTTTATCCTATAAAGCATCTTGCACACGTTTCCGCTGCTCCCACTGTCTACGAAGCCCTCTGGCAGTGTACTTATAGACGCACTCTTCTAAAATATCATTTAGAAAAGTAGTCATGACACCCAACCACCAGATATCGTAGTCATGGTATGTAGCCGTGGCAAGTAGGATCTGGATGGACTTAAGCATAGATCCTTAGAAAAAGTTTCATCATGATCCACACCTGGTCAATGATGCAAACCTTTAACAAGTCTAGCTTTGAAAGTCTCAACTTTTCCATGTACACCAAGTAATCTTCTCAAGATATACTTGCTCCTGATGGGGATTTAACCCTTCAGATTTAGCAACCAAAGTCCATACTTTGTTGGTGTATAAGGATTCCATCTCAGATCGATAAACATCCAGCCATTCTTACAGAGTCTCACTCTTGATGGCCAGCTCGAAACTAGTTGGGTCATCATCTCATGATGCATTCCTCGCTCCCACTGTCATAGAGAAACAGAAGTATCTCTCAGGCGGGTGAGTAACCCTACTAGATCGGCGGAGAGGCTAAGGTTCGTTGGAATCTACTGAATCCTTTGGTTCTACCAAATCATCTGCTGTAGTTTGTATAGCTGGAACATTTCCAGTTCTACATAACAGACCTTGCCTCGAGCTTGTCCGGATTTTGCTTTTAGACATAGGCCGGACAACCCCAAATCTTAACCAACTTAAGATATGGGCTCTTCCCTTTCCATATCACATATGAAGCGGTAGGAAACTGATTTGATTGGAACCCTATTCAATAGGTATGCAGCTTCTCAAGTGCATAACACCCTAAAGGAATCAGGTAACTCAGTAGTACTCATCATAGAGCACACCTTATCACATAGGGTGTGATTGCTCCGCCCCGATATACCATCGTACTATGGTGTATACGGAGGAGTAATGCTGAGAGAGAATCTCATTCTCCTTTAGAATAGTCCAGGATTTCCGTGCTCAAGTATTCTCCTCCTTGATCTCATCATAGGACATAATACTTATACCCGTATTGGTTCTCTACTTCTAACTTATATTCTGTGAATATCTCAAAAGGTTCGAACTTGTGTTTCAACAGGAACATATGTCTGAATCTCGAGAGATTATCAGAGAATGTAATGAAGTACAAAGAATCAGTCTTGGCATGTATAGACTGGGGACCTACATACATCAACATGTATCATCCCAAGAGTTCACTAACTCTTTCTCTGTTTCCAATAAACAGAGCTGGTGTCATCTTATCTTTGTGACATGACTGGCGAGTTTCACAAGATGTAAATTCAAACTGATTTAAATATGCATCTATATGTAACTCTAGCTAGTCGGGTCACATTGATCTGACCTAGTCTACAATGCCTTAAGAAGGATCCGTTCATTTCTGAACTCTTCCTCTTATGTGTGTTCCATATACTAAGAACTGTAGTTTGATTTAGAACGTCAATGCTTTTAGATAACGTGCCTGAACCGATCAACTTTTGATATAGGAAATGTTCAAAACATTATCCAACAATACAAAATTTTATCGTTTCTTTACTAATAAAGAGACAGATATGATTTTGTATATCAGGTTCGGTATCTAATAACATTCGTTCAGAATCAATGTATTGTAATACAGGGTGACAGTGACCAACAGACTTGGCTGCAACTCTTGCCCCGTTTTCTGCCTCATGAAACTTATCACCCGTTCTCAGTTCTCTACCTATCTGTAGCCCTATGTAACAGATTACATATCTGGGATCCTGATCCGGTATCATATACCCAGGACGTAAAGGATACTGAGAAACAGTTCTGTATAATGAACACACCCGAAGATGATGCATCAGCATGCACTCTCTTCGTTTGGGCGGCACGGGAATTCTGGTAATCCCCTATTTCCTGCTCTGTCTTATAACAATTATAAGGTGGAGCGGGACCAACGTTCCCCAGCTCAGTATAACAAGCGGGTTCGGTCAATAATCCGTTTTATTATCTTGATTAAGGCATGACATGGTCGCTACCAGGAGAGAGAGAGAAGAAAATACTCAGCGTGCGCTCTTGCAAGAATAGATTGGTTATTATTTTATCTAATCAGGATGGCTCCCACTGCTTTTTATCAAATCTTCCTTCAAACCCTAAAAGGAAAGACTAGCCGGGATTAATTACACATTACAAGTTCACCAATCTTTCATCCAGGCCAGTGTCGGTACTTTGAGGGAGGTCCCCCGTGCTTTCGCACGAACCTAATTAATGTAAACCTCGTTTTCCCAGAGGCGTAACCCCATTGACACCTTTCTAGACACCTACTTGATCGGCTAATTGTAATGTATAAAACTCTCCCAGGAGTAACTCTTACTCGCAGCGGGTATCGGGATCCAACTATCTCATAGAAGGTATGCAATCTCATTGCAAATTTCAACACTTGAAATTCTCGATAATATTTTGCCCCTAACCTCCTATGACCTTGACAAAGGCCAACAAACCATAGGATGCTAGTCAAGTTCAACCCGTCATTTCCTGATTGAATTAAACCCACCCGCACGGCCCTTGACAAAGGCCAACAAGGTCGCACGACTACCCTAACCCAATCTGCATCATATGCATAAGCAGATAAGCACCAGTTAGCTACCGCACACTGCGCCTTGACAAAGGCCAACAAACGCAGCACGAATACTAACTACTACTTATCTGAAATGACGGAGGGCTACGACAGGTTTTTCTGAAAACCTATTGCGTAATGAACTTGATATCGTTGTAGGATCAAATGAATTTTGAAATGGAGTGTTTTTGAGGCTTTTCTAGTTTTGCTAAAGGAGTCACTCCCGGTGAAGGGATCGTCGGTCCTTTCCTCGTGGAATGAGGTGCGGGATATATCATATATATCACTGTGCAAAGCAAAAACTCTTAAAAGCAATCAAAAGACAAACCGAGTGTGTAGCATCTGCAAGTTATTGCTAAAGGAGTCACTCCCGGTGAAGGGATCTCGGTCCTTTCCTCATCGAATAAGGTGCAGGATATATCTCATATACCGCTGTGCAAAGCAAGAACTGTAGCTACCTTTTTTATTTTGAAATTCGATTCTACAACATCTTAGGTTTCTTTTATTTCATTAATCACATTAATGAAGTCCCATCATTTAAGTACCTAAACATCACAGATAAATACGACGTACACTTATGCCATCCGCATTCGCCTCGATGTCCCCTCGTGCACCGTTAGGTTAGGTAACTAACGACAGAGCGGGGCAGGGCTAGCGCGGGTGCAAAACATAAGTAACGTCTATATAATATATCATATATACTATATACTGTATCTATCACAGAACATCACATGATCACATCACAGATATGGCAGCAGAAGAAACATATGAAATATTGGATATACTAGGACGTCCGTGTTTTCAATACGAGCCAGTATAAAACACGGATTCCACGGTCGTGATGAATAGCCAAACCCACACCCCTAGACCCCTACGAGAGCGGCAAGCAACCCTACCAATTCTAGAGTTAGGAGACCCGGACTCGACTCCTCGAGTTGGTCTCCCACTGGACTCCAGAACCCGGTTACATGTGCTCCCCTCCTTGGGTCTATCCTAGTGCGGAAAAGTAAATAATATACAAAGGGTGACTACTTCCGCAACCTGGAAGTGCCCCAATAAAAGAATATTACATACAAGTTTTTACATGAATGAAAATGAAAAACACTCATCTCACATAAAAACCCCCGGCTATTCAAACACGACGATCCAATATAACATATCCAGCAACACATAACATCACATGTCATCAACGTAAGTAAATATGCGCATCCCAATTGTCGTTGACATATAGCAACGAAACCGGCGATATCACATATTACACTTACGGTCACAGAAAAGAAAGTGTAAAACTACAACAGTTGGAATCCGCAACCACCTCAGACATCGCATGTCTGACCAAATGAATTACTTAGACATCGCATGCCTAACAATTATAAACCCCGCATTTTAGTCTCATTATCGAAAACACTTTTCAATACCAAGTCGGGCAATTCAACAGGATTCCCGACATTTTGATCGAATGCTCGTCGCAAACTTCAGTAGACGGCTGCACCCCCGATACCGTCGACGAAGTGCACCAAGGCGGAACACCGCTACCGCGAGCACCCGAACGGATGCTTTCGGCGACGGGGTTCTCCTACAGTCACTTGGTCGGGGCTATGGAGTGAGGCTGTTTATTAAGTTTACCCGGCGAGTATCCGCGTACGCTACGTGATTGCGACGGACTTTTGATCACATCAAAATTCCGTGGCAACCGATCAAGTGAGACTAAAGTGCTATGTTTATAACATTCATTTAGTTATCACATAACTATTTGTGAATTCCAATTATTGTATCACATTCCAGATAAACAGAAAATGTTAAACTTTCCGATCGAACAATCGAACACCCAAGTTTTCCCGATACAGATCAACACATGAAATAAGTCTAACAACATTCAGTTCGTGCCTCAGTACCAACGGTCCAGCCGTAGAAGGGTCAAGCCAACGCCTCACATGTGGCACGCCGTACTGCCCCAAACCTGAAGGTTCAAAGGGCAGTTCAAGACGGTCACCTAATCGAGTTAAGGTTTGTTGTCTTCTAGAGGGACCATCGCGTTACTTGCACTACTTAGAACGTCGTTAAACTACGGAAAAATCCAACACTGGGAAATTTCCCGACAGGGGAAAAATTGGGTATTTATATCCGGTCGAACTTTTTAACATATTCTAAAATTTATCCGGAAAGCCAAATAGACAAAATTTGATACCCCGATCGAAATACCGAATCCCCAAAACAACTCCAGATTATTCAACTCTTGAATAAATTTAAAAAGTACCCAGAGAACTCAACACTGGAAATATTGAATTACTGTGCAAAACTGGAACTGTGACGTCACCAAGTGGCGGCGGAACCGCCGCACGAGGCATGCTCGTGCCGCGGTTCCGCGCCTGTTTAAAGTCCAAATAATCTCGTATTTGCACAGTAATTCTTACAATTTCCTGATGGGTTTTCTGGATATTTTTAATTTGGAAAAATCCCAGTTTTTGAAAAAAGGACAGAGAGCTATTTTGGAGTCGTGTTTTCGGTTCGTCCGGGTTTCAAACTCCGTCTAGACTTCGCCTAAGGCTCTAGCTAGGCTCTGATACCACTGTAGGGTTCCTAGGCACACTAGTGAGGTCTCACAAGGCATCGAACATGCCAATATAAAATTTTACGGGTGCCGAGAGACCCGACTACGGATCGTTTGCTAGAAAACTAGGCGAAAAGTAAACTAGTTAACAATTAACTAAGAGATACGGAAATACAACCTTTGTAGATCCGGTCCTCCACCTCCACGGCTCCGAGATGAGGTCCTCTCCGCTGTCCAAATCAAATCCGGGCTCTAGCGTCGGCTTCGTCGGAGAATGGGCAAGCTAAGTCGTCGATGTCCATGCCGAAGATGATCTACGTCGAGGCATCGCTAGATCAAGCTCACAACTTCACCAAGTCAAGAAACTTGTGAAGTAACCACACTCTACTACTTGGCAAGAGGTAGAGGATGAAGAAATAGGAAGTGGGTAGACTTTAGTTTTGGATTTCTCACTCTTTTCCAACAATCACCATTGATGGAGCTTGGTTTTCTTCAAAGAAGAATGAAGAAGAAGAAGAGCAAGAAGAAGATTAGTATTATGATAAGAATAAAAGAATAAATAAAAATCCATTCTTATCATAATTCTCACCATGGTTAGGTGTAGAGAATTAACTTGAGTTAATTGAATTGGTTAGGGTTAAGCATGAGACAAAATGGTGACTAAGTCAAAAGTTCATGAAGCTTCATAAAAGAAAACAAAAGAAGCCACCATTCTATTTTATGCAATTTTATTTTCCAAAAATAAAAACAAATGAATAAATGAATAATCAAATAAAATCCCTAACCATTTCTTTAACCAAGGTTTAATTCTTTACATAAACCCTAATTTGCATGTATCATCAAATATGATACAAACAAGTGCACAAAATCATATCGCATATGCAATGCGCACAACCGAGCGAGAAAATCCATTTAAAGTGAACCGATACTAGTTAATGCAAAGTAATATATCAAATATATAATTATGCATTAAATCATTAAATCAACGCTTGATTTAACGATCCGGTCATGACGCACATAACCGACTGGTACCATTAGTAACATCTTATCGAATCAACACTTGATCCGATAAGCCGGCTATATCGCATATAACCGATCAATGTCACATCGCGAGAATCGAATACAGTATCACATACTCGTATTATTCTCGGTCCCGCACATATCTCATATGCGCTCCTATTTCGTTTCGCTTGAGCCAGGAAACCTCTGTGTAGGACTCTAAAGACTCGTCAATACGCCGGCAGCAGGTGATGATCATATCAAACACCCACAAGCCGCAAGCGGTCTGCTAAACGTAACGGCCACCCGGGTATTGAGCGATCTGAAGATCGACGAGCAAGCCCGCTCACACTCCAGTGAATCCAACCAGTAACACTACCGTACAGTCCGGTCTGATCGTCTGATATGTCGCATATCTCGCCTAGGGGTGGTAAACGTCAGACCCCAATAGCTCAATAAGTCGTGTCGATATGAGGTCTATAACTGTTCGAGAAACTACTGGTAACACTTACCAGTAAATCTCAGCAACCCTGGCCAGGGATTTTCTGTTATAGCCAATCGAACACAGCGCAACATCAACTCCCTATACCGGGAGAGACGAATCCCCTCCTATCGCTCATTGCCTCCATGTGACTCGGGACTGTACCCAAAAACCACCGTTTTGCACGCCCTCTTGGACGTGGTAAGATGGAAATCAAAGCACAGTGGGAACCACACAAGACTCTATGACGATCTCGGGTCAACAGACTACTCTGTACCAGTGTCACCAGAGAACTGCCATCTGACGTGAGGTATAATACCATCTGGGAGTTCTCGGCGAGTCCGTCCAGTGTACCCAGTCTCTACTGAGCACCCGTATATCATCTCTGATGTCAAACACCAATGGATATGGGATCATCCATCGCCCATCTGTATGGGTCGAGAAGGTATGCGCTAGTCTACACTGGTATATCGATGCCCCGTCTCGATACACCCACGACTAGGGACTTTGAAGGATGTACTTATGGACTACCATGTCCCCACTAATATGATCCGCATCATAATCCAGGTAGTCAAGTACAGATCCTAAGGGCTTTACCAACATGTAACAGAGAGACAATCAGCATACACGTTAAGGTAAAGGGTAACCAGATAGCATACTATCATGTCGAGCAAGAAAGTCCTCCCTATATATGTCCCAGTATCCACTACAATATACATCCTATGTACAGTAATGGCCTCTAGGGCATACATATAACTAACATGAGGAAATCAAGAATGTAGCCGAACGTAACTCAAAGTGCTATTATCCTTTTACCGTGGTCCCGTGTGGAATGAACGGGACATAGACTCACAGTCTATTATATCTTTTTACCGTGGTCCGGGTGGGGAATAAACGGGGCATAGACCGATGGGTTACGATAAGAATTACATTAATTGATTTCGAATAATTTTAGAGTAGATAACCCTATAGCACAGTTTAGACTACTCACTGCACTTCACCTGTATATATCCTGTTCACTATACTGTTTATTTCCTTATGACTTGTACTGTTTATACTTCATGCCTGCATATTTCATTATATCCTACTTGCTTAGAATTATTGATATTGTGACGCACTAACGTCTGGGTTTTGCATGGCCCAGATCCCTTATCCTTATCGCAGGCTGTCCAGGAATATTTTGATCAACAGGCCGAGCAGTGAAGATCTGTTATTAGTTTAGTTTAGTTTTCCTTTCAGTATTTTTATTCCTGATGTGAGCCTGTATTATGGGACGTACATTCCAGATTATTATTGTACTTGGATCTTTTGCTTCCACATTATTTTATTTCATGACTCTTTCATTCTGGCTTATGGACATGTATTAGATAGTTTATTACTGTTCTTGATATCTCTAGACAGCCGTAATGTGACTGTGGAGGGATGTTTCCTAACCACAGGTAGTATGGTTGGCTCTGTCACGTGCCGATCTTAGCGCACTCTGGGAAGCGGGGCATGACAATGTCTTTTTCAGACAAAAAGAGCCTGAAAAAGAGTAGATGGTACTAAACGCATTATGTGAATAACTAGTAATTTCGTATGGTATCAAGCTGTGATTATGTTCATGAAGATTGAATCTTTTAATTTTTTGTTTTTGGAAATGGGCCGTAAGCGCCATCCAAGCACATATCACACACATGCACACAGCATACACAAGCAGATAGTGCGCACACGCACCCAGGGGATCCACGAATTTTCCCCGAAAGCATTAATTTGTGGCCACCATTGTATAAAGATCAGCATATACATATAAATCTGGAGAAAAACACCTATAATAAAATAAATATAATTCATGAAATAGATAAATAAAGTAATTGATTTCTGGCATGTAGGATTAGGCGAGAACTTAATCTCTACCCTAAAAATAAAGACTTCGCCTCTTGTGCAGACAGCCAAGAAGTTAATCTTTCCAGCGGTACAAAAAACCCCTTACCAGAGTTTCTGGTAGCACACGGACGACTGGGAGTAAGATCCGGTTGAAAACTTCAAATGCCTAACAAAACAAAATAAAATAGTACAAATATCTATTGAGTGGATATCAAAATACGAGAGAGAACATTTGGTAATTTCCTGTGGTTTCTTCTTTGAAAAACTAAGCCACTATAAATGAGTTTGCACAATGCCTTTTCGATTTCAAAACCATACAAGATTAAGAACCAAATTATTGCAATTAATCTCTCATTTAAACCAATAATTTAATTAAGAAAAAGGTTAAAAAAAAATAAGCCATTAAATCTAATAATTCTTATAGTAAAGTTAATTATTCATAGCCATGCAAATGCAACGTGGGCTTGGCCCAAACCACATAAATAAAACCATATGAAATAAAATTCGGCTTTTTTATTAATTATTTTATTTCATAAAATATCCAACAACCACCCAAAATCAAGTTTAGAAAAACAAAAATTAAAGATATAAAATATTAAGGTTGGGCATCTTATATTCTGGATTCAGCAAACATGTCACGCCCCGCTTCTCAGAAGACGGCAACGGCACATGATAAAACCCGCAATGTATTTATTATGAGAATGTCATTTCCCTTAATAAATACGTTAAACATATGAAAGCGATATAATAATATACAAGAATTAACAAGAGTAATTAAAAATAAACAATAACTTTATTTACATTCAAATTCAAGTACAGAAGTCTGAAATAAAGATACAAATACTGAAAAGATACCAAAACAATGGCTTATAAACAATAAATGCAGAAAAGGAAATTAGTAATCTGGCTGGGCGGTAAGCCGGTCGAAGTTCTCCTGGCTCGGCTCGATCTCCTCAGAATCCGGTCCTCCTGACGAACATTCCAAGAAAAAGAAATAGAGAAAAATGTCGTCAGCGAACTAACGCTCGGTAAGTCTCTAAAGAAATAAGTAATAATGATTGAAAATATGTAAAATAGACAGAAAATCAAGTAATAATGAACATGCAAGGTTGTATCTTAACCATAACATTCATATGTATAAGGGTAACTATTTTAACATGGTTGTTTATAGTTTAATAAAGAAGGTATATATATATATATATATATATATATATATATATATATATATATATATATATACATACGAGAGGAGTCCGACTTACACCGTGAATTAAGGTAACAGGAAGTACAAGACCCCGTCATAATCTAAGGGATAACGATACAGGAATTCAGGTTAAGTGTCTTTTAAAGTGATATCTCGTACCACGATATGCGTTCCTTACCAACCTACCTCTTATCCCCGCGTATTTTATTGCATAGTTTAAGTTTACAGGCCTTGGTCGAATCTATGAATATAAAGAGTACAAGTTCATATTTAAGTCGTATTCAGGTATTCATGTCAGGTTCATATCAAGTTATATTCATGGTTCAGTCAAGTCAAATCAAGGTCAAATATTCAAGCTTCAAGTTTGGATATTCAAGTTCAAGTGTTCAAATTCAAGATTATATTTGAATTTGGGTTCGAGTTCGAGTTCAAACCAAGTTCGAGTTTGTATTCAGGTTCTAGGCATATCTTATAATAGATTTAGGTTTTGAAATTCTTGAGTTTGGGAAATATCAACAACCGCTGCACATGGACGACAGTATTTGTGTATTTTTCAAAGACGATTGTCATTAATAATTCTATCTTAAGCTTACGATCTATATTTAGGGAGAGACAAGTGGTGTATCATTATTTCCGGCAACTCCGAGGCACTGACAAGAGAAAATACCACTCAAACCAATCTGCAAGCTAAACACGTAAGCGAGACTAGTCTTTTGATTTTAAGGGTATTTATATAAAAATGTCATTTAAAAATTCTCGAGGGTTTTTAATTCGTCCTAAAGTCTCGAATATATTTTTGATAAAAATATGTTAATTAAAATGTCAAGATTTTTGTATAAAAATGTATTTTGTATTTGGTGGTATTTTAGTGATAAAACTTAACTTTCGAAAGTTTACGGTATTTTAATGAAAAATCTATCTTTTGAAAATTTGATGGTATTTTCTTAAGAACTTTAATATTTTATTTTAAAATATAATTTCACAATTTTTTTTCTTGAAATTAAGAATTTATGATTTAAATAATTTTCCAACGATTTAATTTGTTTTAGAAAGTCGTATTTTCTTTAAAATCATATTTTATTCCTTTCAAGACCGAATTCTCCGTGAGGAGTTTTGCATCTCGCTTTACTATCCCAAGAATATACGAGAACCCGCACCATCCACAAACGGGTTTCCTAATGAGGATTGTAGAGGCGTAATAGCAAAGGTTTTAAAACAGTGATTTAAAAACGTATTTTTAGAAAACGAGGGTATTTTAATAAAAAATGTTTCTTTAGCATAAAACATGAAACTAAAGTATCGTGATATAAAACCATGGTGTATGTAAGTGGGGTAGGTCATTATCCCGTAAATTTTTTATAGGTATATGTCACGATAACGATAAAAGATACATGTAAAGTTTATGGTATTTTAATGTAAAGTTCGATATACGTTTTATTTAATATGAAATTTTAAACACGTTAAAAGTTAATTGGATGAACCTTATTTTAAGGTTGTTTTTAACAAGATTAGTGTATTTTAATTAGTATGACAATTGTGAAAAATTATTTAAAAGTAATTGTTAAAATGCTAACTCCACTTTATTGATATCTTTTTAAGAAAAGTTTGAGGTGAAACGACAGAGAGAGGAGGGGACTTACGGTTTGCATGATTCAAAGAAAGAAGAGGATGTCGCAGTTGGTAAAACCGAGACCAAGACGTGTGGAAAGGATCGATCGACGACGTTTCGACTTCGGTAACTCCACATGAGAATGGCTTAACTCCCTTTGTTTGGAATTGGGAAATTTTTAGAGTATTTTAGTGGAATTTTTAGAAATGAGGAGGAGGGAGGTATGGCTGGGTATCTATAGGGGAAAAATGAGAGTATAGAAATTAAGAAATTGAATCAAAATGAAATAAATTGTGTTAATAGGGTAGATGAAAAGATGGACAGCTTTCTTTTTAATTGCAGGGGAATCAAATAATAAAAAGGAGTACAAAGGGTCTAAACATCACACGGGCGAAGCACGAAGGAGTTTGGGAGCATCAGAACCGCCCAAAGCGGCCAAAAGGAGGAAACGGGCGGTTAGAATTGGAAATTAGGTCTCGAGATTCGTGCCATGTATGTAAATTGGTTTTAACTCCTCATTTATTATGTTTGATTTATTTGTAACTTTTCGTTTCTCCGTGTAATACACGTGCAACTCTTGGGCTTCCGAAAAGTATAAAAAAAATATTAAAATAATCGGGGCTAATGGTATTCAAATACGCAGGCTAAAGAACAGCAGTGGAGAGGCTTAACCAGTAAGTTACAAGTTGCTTCTTGATTTTATTGAAAAAATTTAACTTATAACTCACAGTCATGGCTGAAATACACTTTTATATATATATTGAATGTGTTACAATCGTACAAGGATTTCAAGGTCGTTACAAGCTTTTGGTTTTGAATCTTTGCTTTGCTTAGTGATAGTTGTTGCAACCCGAGAGACACTAATGGACTAGGCCTTGAATTAGCCCCCTTTATGAGATATTAACAAAAGCACACATAATATGTATCCACCATTGGATCACCAAGTTGGAGCCATAATGACCATACTCTCAGTATCATATTCATGATAGTTACTGGGGATCAACCCCGTGTCCCACAATCGCGGTCTTCACGATTCCTTTCATATATATAAGCCCTCAAAAGATATCTGTGACCGGTATTATATTTCCCTCAAAACAGAGCATTGGACTTATTAAGAGTTTAACCCAATCTACCAATCACATCATATGAGTACTATCACCATAGGATATGAGCACATCATATGAGTGCTATCACCATAGGGTATGAGGTGGCAACATTCAAATGTGCAACTAAATGCATCACGTGCTACCAATAGAAGAATATCTCCAAAGGTTGGTATTCCACGAGAATCATGTATCCGGCTTGTTTCTAGCATATTGAACCCGTTTCGTGGGACAAGCTCAACACTCAGACAGGTTGGATTCTCATCGTCGGTGACCTCCTTTATGGGCTTAACCTCACACCCCCTCAATGAATATAGACCCTTTATTGGGCTTTATTGTTTCGGGTCATAGTCATATAATGGTATAACTCGTCAAGCTCTTGGCCTTATAATTATAATTGACCTTTTTGTAGGGTGTTTTTCGTCACCCCATTGAGATGGGAATACGCGCGCGCTTGTCAGACGCGTTACAGATTCTCCCTGCCTAGGGTAGGCTGGGGTTTATTGATTGTGGGGATCCGAATCTCTGGCAGCCGCGGACTAAGCTGCCGTTAATTACCCCTCGCCTTTGGAGCGAGAGAACCTCCGATTAATGGGTTAAACAGGTCATGCGAACTCGATGTACAGTGTACGTGTGTTGTGTTTAGAAAGGGTTTTTGGATATATCGGGGGCCCCGCAGAGCTTTTACGGGGGTCCCGCTACTCGGATAGCGGGCTGGGGGTTAAGAGGGCTAGCAGCCCCCTTGCGGGGTGCGGGGCAGCGCCCCGTTAGAAATTTTTTCTAACGGGGGACAGTGTTGTATAGTATGTGTGTGTGTGTGTGTGTATACACACACACACACATAAAAAGGGAAAGATCATCCAAAGGATGCGTGGGAAAAAATGCCAGCGCTTCGAGTACTAGGGCGTATTCCCCTCCGAATGGCGGCCAAGACAGGGACGTCGTGCCTGAGATTCGGGGCAGATGCTATTTAGTTTTATCCGTCCACCTCTCCGAAGATGCCAAGTTGATTTATGGTACCGTGTATTGGAGTTTTAGACGGATGCGACCGATGTAGCAGATTTCGTCAGATTCCCCCTCACTTGAGGGGTTTTTGATTGTGGGGACGCTCTTCCCTGCAGGCGCAAGCCCCTGCTGTTAATTACGCTACCGCATCGCGGTAACAACTTTCTCCTTCTCCAGAATTTCACTTCGTGTCGTGAGTGTTTGTTTTGTTGGTGGTTGCCCGTGGATTGTATACGGAGACTAATTTATGTTGTCGCCCGTAGGACGTGGATTAGTCCAAATCCGTATTTTCTTAGATTTAGGTTTGGGGTTTTGGTTTAAGCATACGTTAGCTATATTTGAGGCTAAGATCAACTTAAACGTTTGTTAAGGATACGTTAGTCTAATTTGAGACTAAGATCAACTTAACGGGATCGTTTAGATCCGACAAAAGAGCATTTGGGGGGCTCTATTGTTCCAGTTTAAGGACATAGTGGTCCATTGTTCCCATTTTGGGGACGCATATTGGTTTAAGGACGCATTAGTCTATGAGTTTAAGGACCCTATAGTCCGTATTACCAGTTTAGGGACATGGTGGTCCAACATTCCCGTTTTGGGGACGAATGTTGGTTTAAGGACGCATTAGTCCATGAGTTTAAGGACCCCACAGTCCGTATTACCAGTTTAGGGTCATGGTGGTCCAACATTCCCGTTTTGGGGACGGATGTTGGTTTAAGGACGCATTAGTCCATGAGTTTAAGGACCCCACAGTCCGTATTATCAGTTTAGGGACATGGTGGTCCAACATTCCCGTTTGGGGGACGGATGTTGGTTTAAGGACGCATTAGTCCATGAGTTTAAGGATCCCACAGTCCGTATTACCAGTTTAGGGACATGGTGGTCCATCACCAGTTTAAGGACATGGTGGTCCAACATTCCTATTTTGGGGACGGATATTGGTTTAAGGACGCATTAGTCCATGAGTTTAAGGACCCCACAGTCCATAGCAATGTATGGTTGTCGAGACCCGTCACCTCTCTGACGACGTTGAAGGATTACAACGACAAATATCAGAGGAGTCCAGAGATGTACCCTTGAACCGGGTGTAAATTGATTTGAGATAGCAGTTGTGCTCAGTTCAATTTAATTCGAGGGCTTATGGCCAGAATTGGGCTAAATCCAGTTGAGAATATTCAACATTTTATTTGTGTTTGGCCTATCAGGCCTTTATTTGGGCTCTGCCCTTTCTAATAATGCACTGCATTTTTTTTTATTTGGTCTGATAGACCTTTTAATTGGGCCCTGCCCTTTTTTAATAATGCATTGCATTTTTATTTGGTCTGATAGACCTTTTAATTGGGCTCTGCCCTTTTTAGTGCACTGCATTAAATATTCTGACAGTGCCCCCACGTGGCTTGTCAGGCGCTTTGCGCCAATTGAGGAGCGCAAGGCGCAAATTCATGTGGAAGTGACACGTGTCACGCGCTGGTGAGCGCAAGTCTGTTAGCGCAGTACGCTGCGCCAGTGCACTGCGCTAGTGCGCTGCTGACACATGGCGCGCTCTGGTGACTTACGCCAAACTAAGAGAGCAGTGCTATGTTTTTAGAAGCGCAAGGCGCAGTTGTTCTGTGATTGACGCGTGGCGCTCCCTGGTGGTTTGCGCCAATCCAAGGAGCGCAACAGTGCAGATTTCAAAAGTGCAAGGCACTATTTAATATCTTGATCAAATTTAGATTAAAAAAAACAAGTTTTTCTTGTTCTAGAGAGGTTCTACCTCTAATTCCAAGAACCAGTGGTTCATCAAAAGGCAATGCCTTAATATAGATCGAAAGATCTAATAAAGAAGTAAAATTACTTCTTTTATTATTATTATTATTATTTTTTTCCAAGATCTTGATCTTGTTCTTAGATCATTGATCTTTTTTTAGAAGAAATTCTTCTTTTATTCAAAGATTTATCTTTTTTCTTCCTCTTTGAATTCTTCTCAAAGTTTTTTTTAGAAGAGCTCTCTATATCTCTTTCTCTGTATGTGTTTTTAGACTTGGAGTCTAGGGGCCTTTATATAGTGCCAATTGATTTGTTAAACCAGTTAAATAGATCTTTCTCTGATTGATTTTGGGGTGTCTCCCCACCGCTGGATCTTTGATCCTAGGGCTTCTGTTTTACAGAAAATAATTTTCTTGTTTTAACAAGATTAGAAAGATTTTTCCAGAATTTTACTGTTTAAATGCTGGCATAGCTGGCGCAAGCGCACTTACGCTTGACACGTGTCGCTCAGCGCAGAGCGCAGTGCAACTGCGCTAGCGCAGCTGCGCTGACATGTGTCGCTCAGCGCAGAGCGCAAGTCATCTGAAACGTTGCTTCCCTTATTATTATTTGAATTTTTAACACAGAGGTTTGCTCTGATTGGGGAAAACAGAAGTATTGCTTCATTTCCCGCCTTAGAATTTGAACAGAGCTTTGCTATGATTGGGGGAAACAGGGCGCTAACGCATTGGGCGCTAGCGCCTCACGTACCAGGCACGTGGGCGCTCAGGCGCAAGCGCTTTGGACGCTCGGCCGCTTTGAGCACAAGGGCGCTAGCGCCTCACGTGCCAGGCACGTGGGCGCTCGGACGCTAGCGCTTTGTGCGCTAGCGCTTTGAGCGTAAGGGTGCTAGCGCCTCACGTCCCAGGCACGTGGCCGCTCGGGCGCTAACACCTCACGTGCCAGGCACGTAGGCGCTTGGGCGCTAGCGCTTTGGGCGCAAGGGCGCTAGCGCTTTGGGCACAAAAAGGGAGTTTGTAACACCCTAGTTCATTTATACCAGTTCTAATTCGAGTATTTCTTTATTTATGGTATTTTCCTGATTTACTGTGTTGTGGGTGCGAATGGTGTATTTGACATTTGTATTTACATCCGACCCGACTCGCTTGCTTGAAACCTGTCTTGATTCATGTTTATGATTTATCCTGACTTGTTACGTGGATCCGTGCACTTCCATATTTACATACTGCATATTGGCATTTATCTGGCATCTGCATTTTTGAATATAACAATTAGAGTCACATACAATGTTTAAAAAAAAATATCTTGCATGGCATGCCTCATACCCCTAACCCTGTGGTAGCATCCGCGCATATTGTTCTTGTCCCGTTCAGTGAAACGGACTTATTTGGATGGCTACGCGCACGTACGTGCATCCGTTCTTGGGGGTATGCATTTTCGTTACCCAGATATCCAACTTTAATTTTGGTCGACACGTATATTTTTCGTATTTTAAAACTGAATTTTAGACCCGACCCGGACATGTTTTGGACTATATTTGTATTTACTAGAATATCGAATTTTATTTATATAATATTAATTTTATAAACTGATAAAAATTAAAATTTAGTTAACTAATAAAAGATTTTTTTTAAATTTAAATCTAAACTAATTTCCTAACAAACTAACAGCCCCTTTATCTCTCTCTCTCCTCTGCATATATATATATTTATATATATTTTATTTATTTATTTTTTCTTTGTATATTTAATACACAGCCTCTTCTTCTTCTTTCTTCTTCTTCTTTCTTCTTTCTTCTTTCTTGATCTTGTTTCTTAATTCCGGTGATCACCGCCGGAGCCGTACTCGTCGCTGACGATCCGAGTGATCCAGTGAATGTACCTTGCCTGTGTGATCGCCCTCTTGCTTTGCCTGGACCCGTCCCGCGTGCCGCGTGTGCGTTGCGACGATTTACCGACGTCGGACGTGCCGTGTGTATCCGTCGCGTGATTCAATCGAGGCAAGTTAATCTTGCTACATGCTATACTACAATATATTGTACCCATGTGAATAATAACATTTCATATTGTTTAGTTATGCATCCTATATTACCATTTTACTATTTTACTGTGTTCGGACATCCGTGTGCATTCATATCACTATTTATATATCTAGTCGCATGCTAATTCATCTTGCTATATGCTAGGTATATTATTATGCATCCATATGAGTAAAATATTACCCGTTTATCACATTATACATCCATATTAAAGTTTTACCGTTTTTGGATACCCATTTGCATCCATATCATTTAAAATATATATCGTCGTAATTTTTCTTATTATTATCTTTAATTAGTTTATAATCTGCATTTTATAATATTATACAAAATATAGTTTGAAAATATTATAGTTTACACATGAAACGTCGTTGCAAAGCGGATATGACAAATCTGAAATTTACTGCATACCTTACCTTATAAAATCCATTATAAATCATAAAAAAATTATTAGTATACATTCTTTAGTTCGTTATGAAGCTAACTCAGAATACTATAACTCTATGAAATATTTACTTGCAAAATAAATTGTTTAAATAACGTAAAATGCAAATGAAAATATATCTAAACTGCTGTCTAGGGAAATTCTAGCAGCAAAGTTTCAACTTCGAATGTTCATAAATTTTTGTAGGAACAATCTGAGATACTTCAACTTATAAAAATGAAAACCTTATTGAATTATCTTTGTTTTGGTATAAAACATGTCTCTTTTGGAGAACGTTTGTTATTTTTAAGCTATTTTACAAATCATGGTGACGTTGAATTTCTGAACGGAACTTTCTTGTGCATGGTTAATCAATAACACTTTTATAGTTATTAATCGGTTTGAATATATTATCCATATTAATATTATTATATCAATATCTATTTAATAAATAATAGTGCTTGTGTTTTAATATTCAGCAAATTTACCTATTTACAGTTTTATAGTATCCGTCTGTATCCGTACGGTTTATCACATATCTAGTTGCACGCCGAGACTATATTATTTCATGTTACTGTTATATTAGTGCACCATGCTTGATAATGTGCATCCTAAATAGTCATGATGTAACCCCTGATAGATATTTATGCATCCATGCTTTCACCGTACATCCATACTTTTACCCTGATTCAATACTTACTACAGTTTGATTATGAGCACCTGCTTGATACTTGTGCACTACTTGATATGACCTGATACACCACTACTTGATATGACTTGATACATGTACACTACCTGACATGACCTGATATATCATTACTTGACATGTTACCAGATCCTGTTTCTAATGCTGACAATCCTGACATGTTGTCCCGATGGACATATCCTGTTGTTTATATAGACAAACTTGTTCCTGCTTGATTCTGTGTTGGCATTAGTCTCAGATTTATCAATACCTGACTTGAACACATAACTTGGGGTATGGGGAAATCAATGATGAAACCTGACTTATAACTCGACAGTTCGATACTTATACTGATCAGTTTTAGGGGCTAGGCCAGCCCTGAGATGATGCTGCTGACATCATTCATATGTACATGTTTCTTGTTTAGAGCCTAGCGGCATGTCTCGGTTTCAGCCTGAGAATCTGGACCGTGGTCCCGGACATGCACGGGATACCATTGAGTTATATCGACGATTCATTAAATTGATTTCATAGAATTGAGAGTAGTTAACCCAGTATTTAGTTCAGATTACTCACTGCACGTCACATGTGCTTTTACCCTTCACTATTCCATATTTATGTTACTGTTATACCTTTATTACTGTTCATACTCGTGTCTGCATGTCTTGCTACCCCCTGATTATATTATTGTGATATTATGACGCGCCGACGTCTGGGTTTTGCATGGCCCAGATCCTCTACCTTTGCCGCAGGCCGAGCAGGAGTATTTCAGTCAGCAGACCGAGCAGTGAGGACCTGTTAGTATTTTAGTTTTATTTCAGCATTTTCATTCCTGATGTGAGCCCGTATTTGGGACGTACATTCCAGATTATTATTGCTTATTGGATCTATTGCTTCCGCATATTATTTCTTGACTCGTTTATTCTGGCTTATGGACATGTACTAGATAGTTTATTTTATTTCTACCGTTCTTGATATCTCTAGACAACCGTAATATGACTGTGGAGGGATGTTTCCTATCCACAGCTAGCATGGTTGGCTCTGTCACGTGACGATCTTAGCGCACTCTGAGAAGCGGGGCATGACAGAGTTGGTCCTCGCACTGGGAGTTGTACTCCCAAAAATAAATACTTATTATTTTGTGTATATATTTTGAGGTGTTAAACTCCTAAGGTATTTTTGGAGCAGATGAAGGGGCTTCTCCCTTGAGCCCTGGATCTTCCCCGAAGTGGGGTCTTTAGAGATGGGTCTCCTTCTTCCTCCTCCGTTGGCCGGATCTTGAAGAACAAGAGGGGTGAGATTTTAAAAATCTCTTATTTTTAAGATCTGATGGGAGATCTAAGTTCCCATTTATGGGTTTTGTGGTGAAAAACTATTGGGTTTTGTGGTGAAAAACTATTTAGTTTTGGAAAAGGAAGAGTAAAACTCTTGATTTAATTCAAAAGAAAGAAAAGGTTTTAGAATCTTGAGAAAGGAGAAGATCACAGATCTTGATGCTTTTTAGGAGAGAGAAAAAAGTTGTAGAGATATTTTCATTATTCTTGCCTTTATAGGCTATACACTTTACATATATCCCCTTGGGTTTTACAGAATGGCATTTTGCCCATCCCATACCTCATGTGCTATTTCTTTTTGCACATAAGCCATGGGCTTTACAAAAATTTCGCTTTATGCCCATTCATGCATAAAAAATTACATTAAAATTATTTATTACATGATTTTTATATTGGCATGGGGGAGGCCGGCCGCTTCATATTCGGGCTCGACTCGGGCATGGGCCCACTTGACCTGAGCTTGGGCCCACTTGGCTTGGGGTTGAGTTTAACTTTGACTTGGTCAACCGGGGTGCAATTTTCGACCCCAACAAAATGCCCCCCATCAATAAATGCACACCATATACGTGAGTCGTGTGCATGAAATTGATGGATCTTCTTTCACGTGGAGGCGACTTGCTTTAGTTCCCACTTTTGGGATGCACTGCCCTTTTAACGACATGGACGGTCGATGCTTGACGCGTCTCCAAGACGGAGTGTCTGTGGTAGACGTTTCTCTGGCCCAGAGTGATTTGTTAGACGTATCCCCGGCACGAAGTGTCGCTGGTCGATGTTTCCCTGAGGCGGAGTGTCTGTAGTCGACGTGCCCCGACACGGAGTGTCGGCTGGTTGACGTGTCCCCGAGACGAAATGTCTGCTTGACGTTTTCCCCATTACGGAGTGTTGGCTGGTTGATGTGTCCCCGGCACGGAGTGTCTGCTTGACGTTTTTCCTGTTATGGAGTGTCGCTGTTGGACTTTTCCCCGGTACGGAGTGTTGCTGGTCGACGTTTCCCCGAGGAGGAGTGTCTGTAGTCGACGTGCCCCCAGCACGGAGTGTCTGCTTGACGTTTCCCCGAGGCGGAGTGTCGGCTGGTTGACGTGTCCCCGAGACGGAGTGTCTGCTTGACGTTTTTCCTGTTACGGAGTGTCGGCTGGTTGACGTGTCCCCGGCATGGAGTGTCTGCTTGACGTTTTCCCCGTTACGGAGTGTCACTGTTGGACGTTTCCCCGGAACGGAGTGTCGCTGATCGACGTTTGCCCGAGGCGGAGTGTCTGTAGTCGACGTGCCCCTAGCACGGAGTGTCTGCTTGATGTTTTCCCGATGCGGAGTGTCGGCTGGTTGACGTGTCCCCGAGACGGAGTGTCTGCTTGACGTTTTTCCCGTTACGGAGTGTCGGCTGGTTGACGTGTACCCGGCATGGAGTGTCTGCTTGAAGTTTTCCTCGTTACGGAGTGTCGCTGTTGGACGTTTCCCTGGTATGGAGTGTCGCTGGTCGACGTTTCCCTGATGCGGAGTGTCTGTAGTCGACGTGCCCCCGGCATGGAGTGTCTGCTTGACGTTTCCCCGAGGCGGAGTGTCGGCTGGTTGACGTATCCCCGGTACGGAGTGTCTGCTTGACGTTTCCCCGGCACGGAGTGTCGCTGTTAGACGTTTCCCTGGTATGGAGTGTCAGCTGTTTGACGTAGAGGTCGATGTTGGAACTGGTTGGTTTGATTTGTGTTGACATCAGTATCGCTACACTGGAATATGGTACCAGGAGCGAATCATCATTTGCTCTTGAGAGGATTTGAGGATTTTGGTTTTGGTTTGGCATCAGCACCGCTTACACTGGAATATGGTACTGGGAGCGAATCATCATTTGCCTTTGCCCGTTGGGAAGCGATGGCTTAGGAGACAGGTTTAGGTCCCTATCACCTAAGACTTTTCAATTTTATGAGCCGTAAGGGTCCCATAAAAGCATTTTCTCCCTACGAGTCGAAAGGATCTCATAGGTGTATTTTTTCCTTAGGAGTCGTGAGGACCCCCAAGTGTGTTGCTTCTTTGTGAGTCGTAAGGATCTCATGCGGGAATTTTCTCCTTACAAAGTCGAGAGGACTTTGTGAGTGCATTTTATCTCTTTTTCACGAGTTTGTGCCCTTTCGGGTTTTCACAAACTCGCCGGCAGTCCTGCTGTTTTTACCTACGAAGCCTTTTTGGGTTTTCATCCGTGCCCATTTTGCTTGTGGACATACCCATTTTTTCTTTTTTTTTCTTTTTTTGTTTGGGAATCTTCATCGCTGGTGGGACTTTGAATGTGGTCTCGCCGGTAGGACTTGGGAGAGATTGGGATCGTTTTACGCCCGTGGATTGTATACGGTTTTGCAGGATGTATGATCCAGACCGTAGGACCGGAAGAATTTCGGGGCTTTGTTGGTGTCTGCATCGCTGCACTGGAACATGGTACCAGGAGCAACTCATCATTCGCCGTGAGGGGATCTCTCTCGTTTCCAGTTTAGCGACTTAGGGGTCATATGTTCCCAGTTTAACGACTTAGAGGTCATCTGTTCCCAGTTTAAAAACTTAGGGGTCTATTGGATTGGAGTTTGGAATTTTGGGGTTAGGGTAGGCATCAGCGTTGCTAACACTGAAGCACATATGCCAAGAGCAATTCATCATTTGCCCTTTCTTTTTGGGGTGCGATGGCTTAGGAGATAGTTTTAGGTCCCTATCACCTAAGACTTTTCAATTTTATGAGCCGTAAGGGTCCTATAAAAGTATTCTCCCTACGAGTCGAAAGGATCCCGTAGGTGTATTCTCCTTAAGAGTCGTGGGGACTCCCAAGTGTGTTTTTCCGTTATGAGTCGTAAAGATCCCACAAAGGCGTTTTCTTACGAGTCGAGAGGATCTCGTAAGTTTGTTCTCCTCATATATCGTAAGGACACATGAGTGGGTCTTCCCAAACGGAACATAATTCCAAGGGCGGAGACCAGCCGCGTAACTGATGATTGCGGTAGGGCATGGGTATGATGAGAATTATTTGAGCTCATGGATTGTATATGGTAGTCAATTTAGGGACTAATCGTAGGGCTGAGAGAATTTTGGGAAATTGGATTTTGGTTGGCGTCTGCATCGCTGCACTGGAATATGGTACCAGGAGCGACTCATCATTCGCCTTTTTTTTAAATTTTTTTTAACTTCAACTTTTCTTATCGCGAAGGTCGCGATTGCCCTATCATTTCGGCTATTTATTCGCGGTTGCCCTATCATTTCGGCTTTATTTTTCATCTTTATTTTACTCGCTGATTTTTATTGCGAGTTGCCCCATCATTTCGGCTTTTCTCTTTTTTTATTTACACATTTTTTTTACATTTCCAGTTTAACGACTTAGGGGTCATATGTTCCCAGTTTAACGATGTGGTGGTCATTTATTCCCAGTTTAAAGACTTGGTGGTCTGTTGTTTGCTTATCCCAGCTCCTCGAGCTTTGATCTTGGCTGAGCTGTGTTGATGACCGTAGCTCTGTGGCTTGTCGTTACATCTGAAGACTGTGAGGCTTTCCCGAGTTTGTATTGGTTCTCCACCCAATCTTTAAAAACATAGCAGTCTTCAATGGTATGACTCACCATTCTATGATATGGGCAGTATATGGGATTACCGGTCATGTTCATCTCATGTGGCTTCTTTGGAATAGGCAGTTGAAGACCGTTGTTCAAGGCGTCCACGAATATTTCGCGGACTTTATCCTTCCTGAAGAAGTATACTTTCTTCTTTCTCTCCATTAGAGTAGGTGCCCTTACTGATGCTGGACCCTGAGGACGATCAGTCTTTGGTTCGCCTACCATCCGCTTACCACGTTCAGTGTACGTATCGGAAGGACTGGAGGCTGATCGCGTCCGTTTTTCACAAATGGTGTTCCGCTCTCGGGCTGGAGGGAGTATCGGTTGGCTGCTTCCGGATATCAATCCCCTGCTCACGAACCAAAATTTGATTTTGCTGTAATTGCAATCGGGCGACTTGGGTCGTGAGATCCGCCATGACATTTGCCAGCTCGTCGACTTTGGAATGGACCTTGGTCATCTTCTCATCCCTGTCCTGAAGTTGCCTTTGAAGCCATTAGAATAATGCTTGTTCTATAGTTCCGTGTATGACAACGGGGTCATCCTTACCGCCTGAACTTGATTTAGCATGAACCATGGGTTCCTTTGGCTTAATGGCCTGAGCGAGCCCTTCATAATTTGGATCGAGCCGATGTTGGATGGCAACAACCGCGTCATTGTCATGGTTATAAGGAGTAGGAGGACTTGTTCCTCTGAGCTCCATCATATAAACCGTATGGGTTGTGTACCCGTCTATTGCTCTTCATTGGCAATGTTGCTCGCTTGGCTCTTAGCTTGTTGCCTTGGTCCGCTCTTTTTAGAGAAAGGCAGATGTCTGAGAGAATCAGGTCCCTGAAGGACTTCGGTCTCTGTTTGTATGAAATTGGCGGTTGCAGCTTGATTGTTTGTTAACACGCCAAGGGACAATGATATTTCTCCCGCCTTGTATTGTTTCTTGACCCAATCCTTGAAGATGCAACAGTCTTCAATAGTGTGTCCCAGCACTCGGTAATATGGGCAAAAGTTAGGATGATCAGTCCTGTTCGCTTCACTTAGCCTTTTTGGTTCTGGTAGCCGCAGGCCATTCTTCAGAGCATCTTTAAAAATTTTGTGGACCTTGTCCCTTCGGAAAGAGTAGACCTTATTTTTTCTTTCCTCCAAAGTTGGCTCTTGAGATTTGTTAGTCTTTGCTCCCCCGCTCTCTGCTTATCCAGAGAATCGGTGCTGTTGGAACTTTCACTTTTCCGGTTGTCGTCCCTCCGATGTCTCGGTCTGTTTGTGAATTGGAGATTCTGAGTGGACTCGGGTTTTGAGCGTTCCAACATTTGAACTTTCTTGGTCAGCTCTTGGAATGTTTTGAGGCCTGCGGTGCATAGGAAAGGTTTCATCCAGTCGTTCAGATTTTCTATAAGAAGACTGACGGATTGGTCTTACTCCAATGGCGGTTCATATTTGATAGAGAGATTACGCCATCGGACTATAAAATCCATTTTGCTTTCGCTGTTCTTTGGCTCGGTCCTTATGAGGTCAGTAATGGTGATTTTATTGCTGACACTCATGAACCTTTGCTTGAACATGGATTCTATTTAAGTGAACGTCGTGATCGAGTCATCCGGTATGCTTGCATACCAATCGAAAGCAACATCGGTCAAGCTATTGACAAACTGGCGGAGAAGGAGCGCATCGTTGCCCTCAGTATTCGCGCATGATACTTTAAATTGGGCAATTTGTCGGTTCGCATTTCCCGTCCCATCGAACCTTTCAAATTTGAGGACGACATAGCCAGTGGGAAACTCCACAAGATCGTACCAAGCAGGATATGGTCTCCCGCTACTGCTGACATCTTTTTGCTCTCCGGCTTCGGCTACCAATGTTTTGACTTTGTTGGCAACTAAATCCATGATTTGATCTTGAGTTAGCGGGTTGCTGTCATCGGTAGCCAAGACATTTCCCGAGATAGGATGCGACTGACTTTCATGCGGTCCGCCTACCTTTCGATTTGAGGGAATAGGTGTCAGCTGTCTCGGGACACCGTTTCTCGGTTCATGAATAGAACCATGCGCTTGATTGGGCGGCTGAGAGGCAAGTTGGGCCGTGAGCTGTAAGACGACGTTTGTCAAGTCGTTAATTTTTTAGTAGAGTTTAGCCATCTCCTTGTCTTTGTTTCTGAGCTGCTTTCGGAGCTCCTAAAGAAGTTGCTGCTCTGCGGTCTTAGGATGGAAAGTTGGCTCATCTTCGTTTTCCGAGCCCGACTTCTCATGAACTGAGAGATCTCTCTGCTTATCAGCTTCACTTGGAGCATTTTCATTACCTTCAGGAGGATGTTGGTCTTAGGAAGTGGCAGCCATATTCAAACCAGATTGGATTTGAGATGTGGTGGCCCTATCCTTGCTGCGAAAGTTGTCGCTGGGATGCGCGCCTACCATGTAGGCTGTGTGGATAGCACATTCAGCTATCCTTTCATCACTGGCAGCTGGTTTCGTGGAGTGGTCCGGGCTTTGGAAATTCATAAATTTTAACATGGCCGGAGCCCTAGCCCTTTTGTTGGCTCTGTATCTGATCTGCTTCTGCCTCAGCTTCTCTGCCTTGAGCGCTTGGCAAGCTTCTGCCCTTCGGGAAGTCGCCATAGGCCGAGTGATGAGGAGCTTAGAGAAGATACCCAATCGAGCAGTTGTTAGGGGCGCCGTTGGAGCTTGCCCGAGATGCCTTGTTGCTTTGTTGGTGCTGATGGCTTTGCCCCCAGCTGGGGCCAAGGAAAGTCGTTCAAACACCGAGTTGCATTTGGGTTGGGGCGCTCTCGCGACCATGACATTCGGCCTTTTCCCCTTTGAGGCCGGTTTATCCATCACTGTGGCTTGAAGAACAGGGATAGCTTTAGCTGGCACGAATAGAATAGAGCCAAATGGAAGCGGCGGCTCCTCCCACTGTCGCCCGAGACTGGCCGGAAGGACCGTCCTGGCGTCCATCTTCATCGTGTAGGAGATGAGAGCCATGCTGAGAGCTGAGTTCATCTTTGGAGATATTGTTGAAAAGTGATTGCTTGAAAACCTACATGAAAGAGCATTACTTTAGTATAAATATAGATATGTATATTAATTGAGTTCGCATGAACGTTTAATCCGAAATATGGGAGGAGAGATAGGTCCCACCGGGCATGCCAGAATCTATAGGGTGTTTTTCGTCACCCCATTGAGATGGAAATACACGCGCGCTTGTCAGGCGCGTTGCAGATTCCCCCTGCCTAGGGTAGGCTGGGGTTTATTGATTGTGGGGATCCGAATCTCCGGCAGCCGCGGACTAAGCTGCTGTTAATTACCCCTCGCCTTTGGAGCGAGAGAACCTCCGATTAACGGGTTAAACAGGTCATGCGAACTCGATGTGCAGTGTACGTGTGTTGTGTTTAGAAAGGGTTTTTGGATATATCGGGGGCTCCACAGAGTTTTTACGGGGGTCCCGCTACCCGGATAGCGAGCTGGGGATCAAGGGGGCTAACAGCCCCCTTGCGGGGTGCGGGACAGTACCCCGTTAGAATTTTTTTCTAACGGGGGACAGTGTTATATTGTATGTGTGTGTGTGTGTGTAAGTTAGAAATTTTTTCTAACGGGGGACAATGTTGTATAGTATGTGTGTGTGTGTACATACATAAAAAGGGAAAGGGCATCCAAAGGATGCGTGAGAAAAAGCGCCAGCGCTTCGGGTACTAGGACGCTAACGCTTTGGGCGCTAGCGCCTCACGTGCCAGGCACGTGGGCGCTCGGACGCTAGCGCTTTGGACGCTCGGACGCTTGCACTTTGGATGCTAGCACTTTGAGCACAAGGGCGCTAGCGTTTTGGACGCTTGGGAGCAAAACGGGAGTTGGTCCCCGCACTGGGAGTAGTACTCCCAAAAAGAAATACTTATTATTTTGTGTATATATTTTGAGGAGTTAAACTCCTAAGGTATTTTTGGAGCAGATGAAGGGGCTTCTCTCTTGAGCCCTGGATCTTCCCCGAAGTGGGGTCTTTAGAGATGGGTCTCCTTCTTCCTCATCCGTTGGCCGGATCTTGAAGAATAAGAGGGGTGAGATTTTAAAAATTTCTTATTTTTAAGATCCGATGGGAGATCTAAGTTTCCCTTTGTGGGTTTTGTGGTGAAAAATTATTTAGTTTTGGAAAAGAAAGAGTAAAACTCTTGATTTAATTTAAAAGAAAGAAGAAGCTTTTAGAACCTTGAGGAAGGAGAAGATCACAGATCTTGATGCTTTTTAGGAGAGAGAAAAAAGTTGTCGAGATATTTTCATTATCCTTACCTTTATAGGCTCACTTTACATATAGCCCCTTGGGCTTTACAGAATGACATTTTGCCCATCGCATGTCTTATGTGCTATTTCTTTTTGTACATAAGCCACGAGCTTAACAAAAATTTGGATTTATGCTCATTCATGCATAAAAATTACATTAAAATTATTTATTAGATGATTTTTATGTTGGCATGGGGGAGGCCGGCCGCTTCATGTTCCGGGCTCGACTCGGGCATGGGCCCACTTGACCTGGGCTTGGGCCCACTTGGTTTAGGGTTGACTTTGATTTTGACTTGGTTAACTGGGGTGCAATTTTCGACCCCAACACTTTTGTGAGCTTATGAAAGTCTGAGGTCATTTAGTGGCATCTTATCTACTTCATATGATGGCATACACGCCTGCACTTGGTCTTTTTCATCATACCCTCCAATCATGAGAAAATAAATAATGCAACATATTGATATGCTCAAAATACATCATAATAATATGATCAAAATGCATGATATATAATAACAATGAATGATGTCATGTATAGAAAGCATTCACATAATACACAGGAAGATGCGGAAAAAATATTTGGGTTAGATACAACTGACCAATGGGAGTTCACAAAACTCCTTAACTCGTCATGCTCAAAATGCCATATCTTTTCGAGCCCAGTGTGGATTTCTTCCTTGGAAAGTTCTACAAAACATAATATATCTGGCAATGTCAAGAATCATGTAGAGATATGATATAATGTAAGCTTTACCCTCTCCAAATAAACATATATTAGCATAAGTTGATATCAAGCATATCATGCTTTCCACACAAGAGTTTCTCAGAGTCGCACACAATGTTAAATGAACAAGTCATCTATGAAGGTTAATTGATAAAATAAAAATAAAAAACAGACAGCATTTATTTACTTATTTATCTCAATAATAATTAAAAAAAATGGTAATATATGATATAACATCCACAACTTTTTCATCTCAAAAGAGCCTGAGATTAATCACATGTCCATTATTAAAATTTGTCATGATCAAATAATGAAAAAAATGGAAAGGATTGAGATCACCATACCTACAATCTCTTTACAGTGAAGGGTAGGAAAAACCAATTTGCAATTAACTACTCATAGCAAGCATATGATTGGTTTCCACAATTAATTAATAGGCTAATGAAACATACAGAACAAAGTAATGAGCTTAATCAACCATAAAAGGAGTCATAAAGCATAAAAGGAGTCATAAAGCATTGCAATCAACCATAAAAATGTGTTTAATTTTAATTCATAAATATGGACCTACCAAAACATTCTTGTCTTTTCTAAAATAATTCATTAAGCAAATACTACTTGAATAGCCAATAAAGCATTCACTTAAATTAGCAGTTAAGATTAACAAAGAAACAATAAAATGATAAATAAATACATTGATGACCCCATTATTGCACAAGATTATTACCCTACGTACAAAGCTCAGGTGATATACAGAAGCTAGCATATGTAGATAGAGCCCTTTTAAACTTTATTTTCATAGAAAATAAAAAATAAAATACCATGTTTTTTTCTTATAAAATCGAAACTTATAGTGAAAACAGTGAGGAGTCAAACTAAATAAGCATATGGACAAATCCCATCTAGACAAGTTTAGGCAAAGATTAATTTATGGGATCACCAAGCATATATATATATATATATATATATATATATATATATATATATATATATATATAATGGTTAAGTGTGAGATTGAAAACTAAGCTCAGAGAACAGTTGGGGGTTTGGAAACACAACTATTAGAATAACAAATTTTTGAGCAATTTAAACTTTGTGCAAAAGAATATGGTATTATAGTGCGATGGATGGATAGTAAAACTAGGCAACACATATAGTATTCTAGTGAAGCAACATGACTTCGAGTATTAGAATATAATGAGCAAGACAAAACTTAGTTTTACCCGAATTGCTGAATAACTAATCCGGTGAATGAAAAATTTGGCAACTTACGGATTGAAATTCTTTATTCCTAGACAACTTCCCCTCCTAGGGTTTGAACCCGACATTCTCTCCAGAAAAGAAAGTGACATACCATACCAACTGAGCTATTGCTCATTGGTCAAGAAGATTGATTATGACACATGCAACATGGCACCCTAGCAAAACATTTTAAGGTTCTCCTTTTTCCTTTTTTCCCTTTTTGTTTTTATTTTTTCCCTTCATTTTTTTAGTAAAAGTTGTTTGTTTTAGTGACGTGAGACTATTGGCTAAACCAAACAAAATTAACTAGAGTTTGGGCACAATGGTGGTGGAGCTTCCACCATCACAAAAATTTGGTTCATATCAATGGCCTGATAATATTTGATTGGGCTTCAAGCCCAAGGAAATGTAGGCCGAATAATTACATTAAATTTTTGTTTTGTGTTTTTATCCATGGCTAGATTTGAGGAAATTCCTTCCATGTCATTGGTTTGGAAAACTTGTACTTTGCATTCCTATTTTAACCACCGCTTATCTTTTTTCCATTTCTTATCCCTAAACTAAAATGCCCCTCTGTTAAAACATTAACTGCATATGGTAAATAACACGGAAGAAATAATTATAAAGAGTTCGGAAGAATCTTAGAAATAATTAGCAGAAACAATAACATCATTAGATTCCAAGAGGTAAAGCGCAGGTTCTTAAAATCAAGGATGGACTTTCCCACACGAAACGCTGTTGAGTATAGGAGGTCTATAACGAGGAAGAGGACCGATCAAGTCGCCAAGTGAGCATCTTGTTCATGCACGTCTCTCGATCGTCCCTATTTGCGACCAATATACGGGCTTTCAATGAGAACGGGAGAGCCTTCGCTGTCGCTCATGAATTGAATCATAGTCTCCGTAGTCAAGTCGGCTTGCCTCTTCCATTGTCAAGCACTTGCTTCCGTTTTGCCTACAGACGTTAAGCCTCGCTTTCTCCATACCATTAAAAACCATTACTAGCTAAAGTAAGAGATGTTCCTTATTATTTACCCTTTATTTAAAAATATAAGGTATCAGCGTTGGAAAATAGCCTGGTACTAGAACGAGTCAAGATTGATTAATTACCGATCGGATAGTGCACTGTCCTTAAAATCAGATTCCCGTCTATAGCTTACGACGGTATGTTTTTCAAAGTATTCTGCCGTCTTCACCGCAAGTGTATGCTCACCATGACGGGTACAGAAACTCGCCAACCACATTGAGCAGAATGAATCAAAGGAATAGCTTTTGGAAAACAAAAACTACAACTTTTTATTGTATTTTTTGATTCTAAAAAAGCATTGATAAATAAAATTCCTGGGGAGATTTTATTGTTGTTGCCAAGATTAGGAGATAACACATCAATTTCGCGGGGCCTCCCAATAAGCATTGGAGGCCCAAGAAATTTCAGAGAGTTTTAAATTATGTATTATATACGGCTATCAACATGAATAACTCATGAGGCTACCCTCCAGAGGCCTGCACATCATCTTATGAAATCTAATCATTGAGGACAATAATTCTGTCTCTTATATCGATCAAATAACCTCTCTATATATTAGCGACAAATTTGCGTGAAGTGTTTGATGCATGCCTTGTTTAGTCCACTTTTAAACGCGACTATGACTTCAAATGCTGATCAAGATCAGGAATGCACATGTGTCCACAGCCAGCACAAATTAACGTTTCAACAAAAAAATTGACAAAGATGTGTAGTTCATACATCTAATTTTCTTTATTCAACCCAATAAGTGAATCATTGCTTCCCAATTCACATCTCTCAGTCAATGAACGGTGAACTTGTAGCCCCTCTTTCTTGAAATACTTGACATATATGGGTATGAGTATACATACCGATTGTATGCAAGCCAATGGCCGCAGACGGTTTTAAGAAATGAAAAACGTTATTGCAGAAGTAAAAAAATATTGTAGATACCGTGGTAACAAAGTCACTCGTTTATGTCCCTGCGTAGTAATAACTAATTAGATTTTTTACCAAACATGAAAATTAAGAAATAAATTTACCGACTCTAATCTCCAACTCAAACCATTTGTGTGCGAAGTTGACGTCGTAGCGAGCTCCTTTTCATCATCTTCTTGCCACCTTGGAAGCAGAAGACTCGAAAAGAAGTTACTTTAACAAAGCTTGACTTGATTGAATACAAGTGAAGCATTTGTGGTCTAATCAACAACTTCCGAGATCGAATGAAAGACCGGGTTTTGGTTTCATCCATGAGCAAGTCTTGGCCACCGACTCATGCGGGCGTAAAAAGAAACTGATTTTAGCTAAATAACGTCAATTGAGTTATCTTCTGTCCGTTTTCTTTTTCTTTTTCATATTCAAATAATAGAGAGATAAAGTATGCAAGTGGCTTTATTATAAGTGTGACACGGTAACTAACTCAATTTTGTTCTTGTGTTTTGAGGATATAACGAGACACTATAAATACATCGTTTAATAGTATCGGATCATAAAAGGTAAATTAGACTGAAATATCCTTTACTATTGTGGTTTTTCACTAAAGCGCCTTAATTTTTTTATTAAAATAAAATACCTTAATAACTATGGTTTTCAAGGGATTTATTTTTCGCTAAAATATCCTCTAAAATAGCACTTAAGGCATCTTTCTGCACTATGAATACTTTAAGGTATTTTAGTGAAATTTTAGGATATTTTAATGTAATTTACCCAATCATAAATCTTAATGTGTTGTAACAAGGATCATCGATATCAGAAGGTATGTATATCATTTGTTTTTTTTTTCTATAATAGTATCTCTACATTTGTACCAATTAGAAAGTAATGCACCTTGACATTTTCAATTAAAGCTACCTTTTTGGAAGTTTATGAGAAAAATGTCGAGGTTCGAAAAGGAATAATATGATGATCCCTTGCAATTTTGATGAGAGAGGATGAGGTGAGGTAAAATGGCACCATTATGATGAGAGGACCATGAGAATCATGGGGAAGGGGAAGTGAATGACTAATAGAAATAAATAAAATAGAAATAAATATTAATATGATAACCGTAAATCCCCATTACATACGTCATGTATTTAAAATTTTAATTCCAATAAATTTTTGATCAAATCCTAAATAGGTTTTCTAATTTTTCCTAATTATTTTTCTATATTTTAAATTCCCTAACCTAAATAAAAACCTTAACCCTAACCCAGACCCACAATGCCCGGCCCAAGGCTCATACGTGGACCCATCTTCCCTTCTCTCTCTTCCCCTTCCTTCTTCCTCATGACCTCCTCCCTCGTTCCCACGACCCGCTCAAGCCCCACGACCCAGCCCACGATCCGAACAACCTCGAGATCCTCTCGCTGTATCCCTCAATCTCTCAATGTCTTTCTCCCTATCTCTATCTCTCTAACTCACTCTCTGTCGGGACCCGGTCCTTGCTCACGGAACAAAGTGCTACGCCAATTGTCATGCCAAGGGGGCAGGGGCCACCTCTTGAATCTGTGGGGGCCACCTTTTGAGTCCGTGGGACCCACTGTAGAATAATAGAGAATTTTCGGAATACATTCTGAAAGAGAATCGAACTGCATTATAAATGTAATGTGCCACCCTCAATTATAGAGGCACCTTTTAAGTGAATTGGCACTACAGGAGCTTGAGAACTCCGCAGTTAAGCATGCTCGGGCCAGGGAAGTCTTTGGGATGGGTGACCTCCTAGAAAGTGGCCCCCGGTCAGATCGCGTTACACTCTCAATCTCTCACACTCACTCTCAAACTCTCCCTCTCACATACTCTTCTCACTGGAAACTTCTATCGCCGGCACCTCAGCTGCAACCGACCCCCTTCAAATCACCATCGGCGCCGGCAACCCCTCATTGCATCAACCTCCCGACCCGAGCTCCTCCTCTTCTTCTCTCTCGCAACCGATCACTAACACCTACAACCTCCATTACACCCAAGACCCACTGCACCACCTCATGCCACCAGCTACCTCCTCCCCGCATCACCAACGCTACCAACTCACCTCAGATGAGGCTCTACCACCACACCGAGCTCCCCAAACCCGAACTCAAACCCTCTGCACCCACCTTCGACCTTTACACCACCTCGTCGGCGTCCCCTCATCACTGCCGACCTTCCGGAGTCGCCTTTGACGTACTGCACCCACAACAGTTGAGGTCCATTTCCACAGAGCTCTATACCAAGCCAAAATCCTCAACTCTCACACCCGGGGCATTATACCGCCGCTTGTCGTCGCCGCAGCCTCTACCCTGTGCCGTGTTGCTGTTGATGCCGCCGTTCATCGTCGCCGTTGGATTCGTCGCCATCTTGTGTTGGATATAGTGCCCTCAAAGTCAATTATTGGATCGCAGGTACGTGATTGCAATGATTGAGGCAGGACCTATACCGATATGACAGTCTTGCTCGAGATGATAGTATGCTATCTGGTTTGTCTTTATCATCATATACATGCTTTAATTCACTATTGCATGATGATAGAGCCCATAGGATTCTTGCTTGACTGCCAGCAGTATGATGGCGATCATATACATGGGAGCTGGGGTCTGTAAGCACATCCTTAAAAGTGTCTCTAGTCGTGGGAGTTTCGAGACAGGGCATCGATACTCCAGAGTAGACTAGTGTATACAGTCGAGACCCCGACGAGGGGCGGTGGCCGGTCTCACAAGCCATTGGTGTCAGTTGGTTCACCTAAGATGTATACATGTGCTCATTAGGTTATGAGTACACCGAACAGGACTCGCCGGGAACATGCTAGTTGGTATTATACATATCGTCAGATAGCAATTCCCTGGTGACATGTGTACAGGTTAGTTTGTCGACCTGAGATCGTCATTTGTCTCGTGTGAGTTCCCACTGTGCTTTGATTACTACCCTACCACGCTCAAAGGAGACGTGCAAACAGGTTTTAGTTGGGTACAGTCCCGAGCCACATGGAGGCAGTGAGCGGATCGTCGGGGATTCGTCTCTCCCGGTATTGGGGGTTGATGTCGCACAGTGCACGGGTGGCCATCACTAGAAATTCTCGGCCGAGATAGTGGAGAATTACTGATTTGGATCAGTAGTTTCTCAGGAGGTGATGGGCTTCATACCGACACGAATTATCGCGTTATTAGGGGTCTGACTTTATCCACCCCCATAGACTCGATATGCGATATTCTTAGACGAATGGACCGGACTGTACGGATATTGTCACTGTCAGGCTCAGTAGGGTTTCTGGATGAGTTCGCTTGTCAGCTTCCCTTCCGATCAATACATAGGCAAACGTTACGTACAGCTTGTACCTCTGACGTGCTAGTGGTTATACCCAGTGCCAGTGTGTTGATGAGTCATTAGAGTCCCCCACAGACACTTTCCCAAGTTCAGGCGAAACGTTGTAGAGGCCGTATGGTTTTATGGCAGGGTTTGGAAAATGCACGTGCGTTTACGCACGTGTCATATTTCGGACAAATAATACTGGTGGGCTTTGGTTTAAGCCAGATCCGAGTATTATACTGTGTAGATATAATATCTTTGTCTCAGTTGTATTTGTATTCGGTCGTAATACAAATGCGGGTATGTTTATACTGATACGGGGTTATCCTGAAATTCGTTTCAGGATCACTTTTGGAAGTTGCCAGTTTCCAGTTTTCTATCGCCCGTCTTTAACATTCGGTTAAAGACGGATTTATCTTTTCTTGAGATGAGTGTGGAAGCTTCTAGAAGATGACTAGGATGGTGAGGTGTTAAGTGACTCATTAGTGCATTTAATGATTCATTTAATGCAAGGGTGACTTGGTTTATGATTCATCCTTTGCTTTTAATGTTTTTAGTGATTCATTCTTTCATTTATGAGTTATGATAAGTATCATATCTTATACTCACCATTTATTCTCCTACACTCACCTTCCTCCCCTTTTAATAGTGGCCGGCCCCTCTTGCAAATGATCATGGTTCATTTTGGAAAAAAAGATATAGTTTTGGTATATGGAAATTTCAAAGATTATTTCATTCCATCACAGTTTCGAAAGGCAACTTCATTAACCGTTCGTCCATAGCTTTGGACGTAACGAGACAAAGTGTTCTACTCATTCTCTATATCAATCTTGGTTATCTCTTTTAGCAAACTTGATGATCGAGTTGCCTCGATTCAGAGGCGGGAGCCCGTTTAAAAATCCGTCGACGTGGTGTCACCTGGACGAGAAGATTGGAGATTCAGGAGATCGGAGCAACCGCAATAAAGCGTGGGATGATGATTGTAGACCGAAGGACTCGGATCGTTCGGTATAACATTTCTACCCACTTTGTAGTTTGTTAGTTTAGCTTTAATGGCAGATCCAGGTTATAGTACGCGATAACGCCAGTTGTAAAAGTTTTTGTTCCGCATTTGGTATCTATTAGACGGCCGGGGCGCTACCGTGGACTTACAGTGGTATCAGAGCCTCACCATTAAACTTTACTAATTTGTGCTAACGCGTTTAAAATATCGATCGAACGGAATTTCGAAAACTGCAATTTTCTGGGTCAAAGTTTCTGTCGATTTTTAAAAGGGTCTAAAAATTATTTTGCATATCACAGAAAACAAAGCAGGCTTTTCTAAGCAAACTGGGAAAATTTGATCACGTGATCCCACATGACCGCCGCGGATCCGCAGTCAAAGCTAGGGTTTGACCACGGAACCGCGGCCAGTATGTGGGAACAGTGCACCAAATTTTTCCAGTGAGCTTTCCATGGTAAATTATGGTTTTTGGTATATTTCTTTTGGGCCCAGATTTCATTACTGTACACCAGATGTACGTGGGGCCCACTTCGGGAAGTTTAGTCGATCGAAATTTTAAACTTGTTAGTATGCAGTACTTATATTATATCTCCGACCGGGAATGTCATTTGAGCAGTAAATTGCGTCTAATTGCTATAGTCCTTTTAGACGGATTTGCGAACGTGACATTCGCGTTGATGTTCTGTGTTATGCTGTGACATTAGATTTAGTCCAAAAACTTGTATTTACCGTAATCAGAAACGGCGTCGCTTTGCAGCTAGCCGGTGAGTACGGGTCGATCCACAGAGATGGGTAAATTTCTTTTATATGTTTTAACGAGTTGATTCAAAGTGTTGTTTTGGTTGATTTCTAAAATCTATAAAAACTGGATCTAATTAATCTAATTAAAAGTCTTGCTAGGGTTAGGTTTAGGGGAAGTTTTGGAGATTAACGTTTTCTTCACCGCTTTCAATGCCTTCTTTTTTGGATCTGTTAGATGTTACGGTAATTGTCAATAAAGTGGATCCGAATCTTTTGGGAAGATGTTTCTTCCTCTAGATTCGCATCCTTCCTTTGTTGATAATTACCCTAACCCCCATGGAAAACACGCGCAACCGGCCCTTTATACTACGGTTCATCGTTACCTCGAGGGGTAGGATGCCGTAGGGAGCGGTTGTGCGCGCATGCATGGAGTTCTAACTCTTAGGTGAATGCGGCATTGAAAGGGGTGAGAGATCTCATCTCTCAACCCTTTCCCTAAGGCTAACCCTAACAAGCGAGGAGATTACTCGCTCATTAGGGGATGAGAAAACATTTAATTAAAGGAACAAAAATAAAATTACTTACTAATTCGATGGCTCCCTCCAAGCAAGAAGAACAGATCTGAATATAATTCCCAGAACTTCTGAATTTTATTGATTGAAAAGAGGCATCCCATTTTTACAGATCTGGAAATACAATTTATAGGAAAACATAAAAACTAGGGTTACAGACTCTCGTAGACATGCAATTACAGATTTGCCCTCGAAAAATCCTAACATCTGCACCGACACAACAGCACAGAAAAAATGCACCGACACGGGCCCTATATGGCCGCGGAACCGCGGCGCCAGGCTAGGTTTGGCAGCGGTTCCGCGGCCAAACAGAGGAATTAGTGCATGAAATTTATGGGCTTGGTTCAGGGCTTCATGGGCTTTTTACTTTTATACTTGTTTTCTCTTTTTGGCTTCTGGGGCTTCTCCAGATCTTCAGTGAAAACTTGTACGTATCTTTTGACCGTTCACTTGACATTTTGGACCTTGCACTAGCTTGACTAGGATCTGTCTATTTGTTCGTCAAAAGTCCCTTTTCTGTATCAGCTTTCGTCTTTTTCACTGTATTTGCTCCAAGAGCCTGTATCCTGTAACATGCAACAAAAGTGCGTCAAGAGTACCTGTTTATTTCTAAAACGGATAAGAATAGGGGAATGATAAATGCGATATTATGGTATGAACAATAGCAGGGTGCAATGATAGTGCTGTTTGGATTTATTTGTACATTTGATATTGCGGGGAGAGCGTCCAACATGTGGACTGCCGTCACTTCCTGTTTGTATAATATTCTTTTGGGGCACGACCGGGATGAGGTCGATGTACCCGTTGTATATATTTTCTTTTCTGTACTAGGTTTACCCCGCGACGGAGTGCACGGATAGCCGGGTTCTGGAGGGCAACGGGTCCGTATCTCATGGCTTTGAGAGGCAGAGGGGCCTCACTCTAGAATTGGCAGACTATTCGCCGCACTCGTAGGGGGTACAGGTTGACCCAAGGAGGGGTGCTCAAGTTACCGGATTCCGTGAAGTGCCGGGTGGTCCATTCACTTTGCTGTAGGGGGCTGTCTCGCTTCAGGTTTTGGCGGGTAACTTGCCGCACCCGTAGGGGTTTAAGTTTCATTGCACAGGCTATCCACACGACCAGGGGAACGTCGGGTTTCAGTAGCGGCTCTGTGAAACCCGGGGATCCCAGATTATCTGTACTGTTCTGTGATGCTTATTACTTTTCTGTAATGTTGCATATTATCACGCCTGGAGCGATTATTGTATATTGTTATATATACTATTAGATGTTGTATATGTTTTACACCCGCGCTAGTCCAGTCCCCGCTCTGTCGTTAGTTAAGTAACCTAATGGGTAATGACGGGACCCAGTGGCGAATGCGGATGGCATATATGTACATTTTATTTTTCGTTCTTTTCTGGTGTGATTGATTGATGGGACTGCGTTGATTTTGATCAATGCAAAAGAAAACAAACCTATATTTGATGTTGTTGGAACAGCTTTAAAAAGTGTTATTACAAAGACGTTTCCTTTTGTTATGCATAGTGATATTCGGTTGGAATATCCTGCACCTCATTCGACGAGGCAAGGGCTGATATCCCTTCACCGGGAGAGACCCCTTGGGCAGAAGTTTGCGTCAGGGTAATAACTTCATTATCGTCGATTACAAGTTGCTTTGCATCGCGGTATTCAGTTGGAATATCCTGCACCTCATTCCACGAGGAAAGAGCCGAGATCCCTTCACCGAGAGTGACCTCTTTACCAAAAGGTTTTCGTCACTATATTTTTATAAAAAACTATCAGGTTCCTTCAACAAGATCAAGTTCATTACGTTAAAGGTTTTTCTCCAAAAACCAGCCGTAGCCCTCTGTCATTTCTTATGGATGGTCAGTAGTATTCAAGCTATGTTTGTTTAGCCAAAGTCAAGGCATAGTGCTTGGTAGCTGCTGGGTATTCATCTGTTGCATAGATAGATGCGTTGGTTTGGGACAGTCGTATTATCTTGTTGGCCAAAGTCAAGGGTATGTACGGGTGGGTTCAAATTAACCTGGATAATGACGGGTAGAACTTGGTATGTGACTTATGATGGGTTGGCCAAAGTCACGGTCATAAGAGCATGAGGCAAAAATCATATCGGGAGTTTCTAAAGAAACTGAAACTTGCCAAGTATGCGCATACCTTCTGGAGTGTGATAACATGAGTGGATTCCGTCATGTTATCATGCGATGAGAGTTGGATCCCGATTCCCACTGATGAGTTGGTTTACTCTTCGGGTGATCCCGATTGATTCTTCTTTTTGGTTTGGAGGAGAATTTGACGGTACAGTGGGAGGTTTCCTGATTAGATAATGTGATAACCATTCTGATCTAGGTTAGAGTGCACGCAGAGTTTTTTCTTTTCTCTCTCTCTTTGGCAGCGACCATTGACCGATCCTAGACTATGACTAAGTGACCGAGTTGACCGAACCTTCTTTAAATACTGGCTTTTGGATTGTCTAAAGTTGCATAAGTCATTGCCGCTCCTTCTTTTACCCTTTGCATTTCTCAGAACACCCCGTATTACTACGGACATCCACTTCCATTGGATAGATCCATCATATGGTCATATACGAACCCGAAGGACTTCTTCGAGGATGGATCCAGATTCAGGAGAAATAGAATTGTTTTATTCAGTTGTCTTTTATTATCACCTTCTCTCAGGTTGCGAGGGCTCCTTAGTTTAGGAGAGTACACCTATTACGCTTATTGGATAGTCTTATTCCAAACCATAGGCAGGTGCCGAAAGGTAGGGAATGAAGAAAACCAATTAGCCTAAGTAGGGTGTACAGAAGGTAATAACTAAAGACAAAATAAAGGGATTAGAAAGAGGGTAAAGTAAATTGCGACTGTTATCATTCACGATCAAACCGCGTACTTCATCGTCACTCCTATTTCACCTTTAATAGAATAAGGTATTATTCAGTTGTTTTTTATCATCACCTTCTCTCAAGTTGCGAGTACTCCTAGGTTGAGAAGGGTACACCTATTATGCTTACTGGATAGTCTTCTTCCAAACCATAGGCTGGTGTCGAACGGTAGGGAAGGAAGAAAACCACTTAGCCTAAGGGGTGTACAAAAAGTAATGAATAAAGACAAATAACGGGATTTGGAGAGGTGACAAAGAAATATACGGTTAAAGTCATGAATTGGATTATGGAAGAGGCATTACTAGGAATACCAGAATACCCCTACGAAACATTTTCATGTTTCAGTGCATTGTTAAAGGAAAACTGATTTCCGATTACATACTTACTCCAGGGTATGTATTTACCAGGTTTCATTCTCATATCTGTATGGTTTTACAGATGATGAGTGCGAGTAAATTATTGGGAATTAGGTGATTATCCTCATTATATCGGAATTCTTTGTAATTGGTGATATTTGAGGAAATCGCCTGGGTACAGTTTTCAACCTACGACGCACAGGTTTTGAGTTATTCAACTCAGCGGACATATACAGAGTATTGTATGTTGTCCAGTGTCCGTCAGGACAAAGGGATTGGTTCTCGTACTCTGTTCTATTTACTTGTAACTTCTCTAGTTATCAGACAAGTGTTTCGTAGAAATACAATGTCTAAGTTTTGAGAAGTTGTGGGTATAAGAATAAAGTAGAGAACCAGATGTCGCAAGTATCGGGATTCTTCAAAGAAATCAAAGATGTAGATACTTGTGATTGGTATTCAGTTGAATAGTAATGGTTTAGAGAAACTAGTTTCTCTTTCAGGTTACTCATAATTGGATGGATTCCTAAGTAAAGTAATGCTGATTAGCCTCTCTCCATTAAGTTGATATGCACTGGAGACAGTTGCATGGTTTGAATCTGGTTCCAATTAAATAAAGTGCCAAATGTTTCTATATTGGATATAGAATGGTTAATATCTTAACGATGTTAAGGTATGGTGAGTTGTCCAGCTTATGCTTAAAACCAGACACTGGATAACTCAAGGCACGTTTCTATAATGGCAGTTTGTGGGTTGACCCTGGCTATGACGAGGGTTGACTTTCTACCATCTGGAAGATCAATAGTAATATATTTCTTGACTCGCCACAGTTTTAGTAAAATGGATTTTTTCAGAAAACAGTAGTGGGAGTATGGTAGAACTGGAAGTGATTCCAGAACCGCAAACGATTACGAAAAATTTGATAGGACCTATATATTCAATCAGGTTTGACATTCCAATAGCCACTCCGCAGACATGGTTGGGTAACCTCAAACACCCGAGAGGTACTCCGGTATCCTCAAGGACGGTGACAAGGAGGTTCTTGTTTACCCAAAAACTTGACACTACTGTTGTTCCAGACTATGAGACCCGGCAGGAGGATAAGTATAGCGTCGTTCTAAACAAGCTTTAGAAGTACACGTATATATTATTCTGCCAGAGGGTTGTCGTAGTCAGTGGGAGCAGCGGAAGTATAGTGGGCAAGTCACTTATGTCTATTTATAGACTTAAGCAGTTAAAGCGGAGAAATGATCATCTAATTTTGATGTGATAGTCATGGCTTTGACTTCATCAGAATAGGGGATGGATCTGTTAAGAAGGTAGTAGGGTGTGATGTCCTGGTATTTGGATGATATACACAGAGTAAGAAGTAAAATTCCTATACTACAATCGGTTATACTGTGGTCGTCACACAGTTGTTTCTCCACAAAAGATATGGATATAATATTTGACATTCTGATTTCTGGATCTATGGTTTTTAGATCTAGATTTGGGTAGTTTCCCAATGTGTGTACTTTGACTGTATCCTAATAGTATTTTAGAATAGATGACTCCTGGTATGGTGGTGTACCTGCAGATGATGGAGTCACCCTTTCTAAAGGTGTCTTACAGACTAAAGGGGAGAGGGATGTGCATGATTGACAGATCACTTGCTTAGGCAATTGAGTCAATCGTGAGATGTCAAATACCACACAAGATGTTGTTTTTGCACTAGATGCGATAAATTTATATTAATCCAATCCTGAAGAAATATAAGGAAGCAGTTTTAGAACATAAGTGCATGTTCTACGGAATTGACGACAGCAGCCTCCTTCGGGAGACGGTTATCATTCCAGGCTTCAAAGGTGACATGGATGACAGAGTGATTGTCAGAGTTATAGTTTTCCCTATGATGAGGGACAGTATTATGGACAGGTGGTCCAAGAAGATACTGTGGGAGACATGGTGCTGGATACTGATTAGGTTCAGTTATCAATACAGTCTAAGAAGTTTGGATTTGAAGTTCATTTATGAACTAGGTCCCATCAGATATCCAGACATATTCTAAGACAGGTATTACTCGATTCGGGAGATGGCTTTTTCCGCGAACTTGAGATTAAGAGAGACATAGAAAAAAACATCAGGGCGGATCCACTCACTGAGGCTATTTCTCGAACACAAAAGTTTTACAAACTAGCTTTGTGAAACTGATTAGTAGAGGAGTTGGGTGTTCGGTATCACACGGGCTGTAAGTATGCGACATCGCAATAATTAGCCTTAAGTGAAAGTGGGAGATTGTTGGATATAGTGCCCTCAAAGTCAATCATTGGATCGCAGGTACGTGATTGCAATGATTGAGGCATGACCTATACCGATATGACAGTCTTGCTCGAGATGATAGTATGCTATCTGGTTTGTCTTTATCATCGTATACATACTTTAGTTCACTATTACATGATGATAGAGCCTATAGGATTCTTGCTTGACTGCCAGCAGTATGATGGCGATCATATACGTGGGAGTTGGGGTCTGTAAGCACATCCTTAAAAGTTTCCCTAGTCGTGGAAGTTTCGAGACAGGGCATCGATACTCCAGAGTAGACTAGTGTATACAGTCGAGACCCCGACGAGGGGCGGTGGTCGGTCTCACAAGCCATTGGTGTCAGTTGGTTAACCTAAGATGTATACAGGTGCTCATTAGGTTATGAGTACACCGGACAGGACTCGCCGGGAACATGCTAGTTGGTATTATACATATCGTCAGATAGCAATTCCCTGGTGACATGTGTACAGGTTAGTTTTTCGACCTGAGATCGTCATTTGTCTCGTGTAAGTTCCCACTGTGCTTTGATTACTACCCTACCACGCTCAAAGGAGACGTGCAAACAGGTTTTAGTTGGGTACAGTCCCGAGCCACATGGAGGCAGTAAGCGGATTGTCGGGGATTCGTCTTTCCCGGTATTGGGGGTTGATGTCGCACAGTGCACGGGTGGCCATCACTAAAAATCCTCGGCCGAGGTAGTGGAGAATTACTGATTTGGATCAGTAGTTTCTCAGGAGGTGATGGGCTTCATACCGACACGAATTATCGCGTTATTAGGGGTCTGACTTTATCCACCCCCCTAGACTCGATATGCGATATTCTTAGACGAACGGACCGGACTGTACGGATATTGTCACTGTCAGGCTCAGTAGGGTTTCTGGATGAGTTCGCTTGTCAGCTTCCCTTCCGATCAATACATAGGCAAACGTTACGTACAGCTTGTACCTCTGACGTGCTAGTGGTTATACCCAGTGCCAGTGTGTTGATGAGTCATTAGAGTCCCCCACAGACACTTTCCCAAGTTCGGGCGAAACGTTGTAGAGGCCGTATGGTTTTATGGCAGGGTTCGGAAAATGCACATGCGTTTACGCACGTGTCATATTTCGGACAGATAATACTGGTGAGCTTTGGTTTAAGCCGGATCCGAGTATTATACTGTGTAGATATAATATCTTTGTCTCAGTTGCATTTGTATTCGGTCGTAATACAAATGCGGATATGTTTATACTGATACGGGGTTATCCTGAAATTCGTTTCAGGATCACTTTTGGAAGTTGCCAGTTTCCAGTTTTCTATCGCCCGTCTTTAACATTCGGTTAAAGACGAATTTATCTTTTCTTGAGATGAGTGTGGAAGCTTCTAGAAGGTGACTAGGATGGTGAGGTGTTAAGTGACTCATTAGTGCATTTAATGATTCATTTAATGCAAGGGTGACTAGGTTTATGATTCATCCTTTGCTTTTAATGTTTTTAGTGATTCATTCTTTCATTTATGAGTTATGATAAGTATCATATCTTATGGTCACCATTTATTCTCCTACACTCACCTCCCTCCCCTTTTAATAGTGGCCGGCTCCTCTTGCAAATGATCATGGTTCATTTTGGAAAAAAAGATATAGTTTTGGTATATGGAAATTTCAAAGATTATTTCATTCCATCACAGTTTCAAAAGGCAACTTCATTAACCGTTCGTCCATAACTTTGGACGTAACGAGACAAAATGTTCTACTCATTCTCTACATCAATCTTGGTCATCTCTTTTAGCAAACTTGATGATCGAGTTGCCTCGGTTCAAAGGCGGGAGCCCGTTTAAAGATCCGTCGACGTGGTGCCACCTGGACGAGAAGATTGGAGATTCAGGAGATTGGAGCAACCGCAATAAAGCGTGGGATGATGATTGAAGACTGAAGGACTCGGATCGTTCGGTATAACATTTCTACCCACTTTGTAGTTTGTTAGTTTAGCTTTAATGGCAGATCCAGGTTATAGTACGCGATAGCGCCAGTTGTAAAAGTTTTTGTTCCGCATTTGGCGTCTGTTAGACGGCCGGGGCGCTACCGTGGACTTACATCTTGACCATCGAACCATCGCCAGGCAAGTGAAAATTTTCACTTGTTTATCATGCTATTATAGTCGTATGTGTGTGTGTGTGTATCGTGAAAGTATAATCGAATCATTATTTTTATAGCGAATCATCGTCGTTAATTTTAGTGTTTGTGGCCTTGACCAGGGTCTGTTATCCCGTGGTAAAATTGTTTACAATTTTCATGAATAAAATCTCGCTTTGACCAACTAAACGAAATTGATATTTCTATTAATATCCGTATTTAAGCTAAGTGTTCGATGTGAAACCCTAAACCAAAACCTATTTAAAAATGGCAGAATTTATGACCCATATATCTCTTTAATGATAATGAATAACACGTAAAAATTTGAGAGAAAAATATTGACTTTATCACTATGAAATGATACCTCCATTTAGTTACGTTAAATCTGAAATTTTACCGCGCATGTCGCCTTATTAAAATCATTGTAAATTAAATACGGATCGGAATGTAATATTCCAGAGCTTGTATCGAAGAAGACTAGATAACCTAGAACATTCTGCAAATTGTTATTTGATATGACCTTGATACGATAATGAAAACTTGAGAGAAATACGGCTCTGGACTGCAGTCCAGAGCAGTATTTTCTGGAGATACCTGATTGTAAATGTATGTGCATCCCTGTATAAATCTGAAAATACGTGGAGCCGTATATCTTTACTTAGATAATCAAGTTTGATAAATGAAGGTGTTGGTTTCATTTAACTTGAATACTGTTTACTATTTTAAATTATTTTAGATTGTCGACATGTCCTGCAGTTTTCTGCAGTGACAGTTTATACATATTAACATTAAACTGAATATATCTCCCCGTATACAGCGGCTATTATTGATTCGTTTATTGCGTTGGAAATCTAACTGATAGGGATAGATTTTATTCAACTGTAGTTCTTTTTGAATCTGATTATAAACTATAGAAAACCGCGTTTTAAGTTGGACTTCCAATTCTGAAAGTGGAATTCTAGCAGCTTACACCCATTCTAAAATAAACATAACCCCTTAATCGGAAAATCTATTGAAATGAAACCAATTTCACTGCTTAGATAATCAAGAATACTTTATATGCCTTTTGTATATTATTTTTCTCAATTCTGCACGTATGATTTATAGTGATTTTTGCAAGTTATATGATACTGGTGGCCCATAATTTAGCGAATATTTACTTAATGTATTTCTACCACATCTTGTGATTGCTTTATACCCTTTGCTTAGTGACCGTTTACATTGAAACTCTTGCATTTTCGTTTAATAAATGTTAGTGACTGAGTTGTGATAAATACTATTGTGAAACAGTGATTGAAAGTGATACTAATAAGCGAAAGCGTGACTGAAAGTGAAAGCAATGCGTACTTATTTATAACCCATCTGATACCTAAACACATACTATAACCTGGGGAAATAGGAAAATCGAGCTGGAATCGAACTTGTGTTTAGCAATATTTAGCGAGTTAGACAACGATCATTTGATATTAGTGATATATATTAGGTCGAGAGTCTAGCGGCACGGCTGTAGGGTTATGTCCCGGACAACAACGGACCGTAATCTCGGATAAGCACGAGACTCTTATTAAACACGAGTATCCTTTTCCACCGATCGATTTCGATTGACTTAGTGACTGTTAAGTAGCGACATACATATTGCCTTGATTGCCGACATGATGCACATACTATACTGTTCTCATATACCTGATATTCTATATAGTGTACATTGAAATTAAGCATGAAATTAACGATATAATATCTATATATATATGTGTGTGCGCGCGCGCGCGTGTCGTCTTGATGATCTGAGTCTGCATACTCAGAGGACATAGTGGACCCAGCTCAGGACGAGGCCCCGTTCTTCGAGATCGCGGAGATTTAGATCTCGACCTCAGCATTATCATCTTCTACTTTCAATAAAGACATTGTATTCCATTTGGTTAGTTTTTTCTTTCGTTTGAATAATTGTATCATGGAACTATTTTGGTTAAATGTAATAAATTTGTGAAATGTGATTTCTCTTTACTTTTGTGTTGTGTTTACTACTTACCAAGTAATGCTAGAAACCGAAATGTGACTACGACGGGATTATTTCTTGATCGTAGGAGTATGGCTGGTCTAGTCACCTTTCGTATTCCGTAATTTGGGAAGCGGGACGTGACAATATCAAGTGGTAAACTATTCAGTCAAATAATCAATGATTTTTGTCTTAAAGTTAAGTAGATTGATAAAAGAAACGGCCTCAAAAAAGGTCAAAAGTTGGATAATGGTAAGAATTAGAACAACGATCTAAGCCTATTAAATCTTTGATGCCCCTAGAATTGGTAACGAAGTTCTCTAACCAAAACCATGTAGAAAAATGTTGATTTTTCATGTAGACTAATATGCAGTATTCTTATACATCTGTATGAACAAAATTTAACTCTCTTCATCTGGTTAGAAAGTATGCAACAAAAAATACAGAAACCAAATCTCCTAAATCTCTTTGGCAATGCTGTCCCGAAATACCTAGCAAGTTGATAAGTTAGTTCGTCTGCAATGAAAGAGAGTTACAAGGAAAAAAAAACAAGATCTCTGCAAGAAGCGGATGAAAATGAATTCATAATTGGCACATATAATCTAAGAAGCATATCCTTGTTTTAGACCGGAACTTTGCAGTATAATTCTCTCGTGTTAGGAGGACACAATTACAAATTTAACTAGATCTTTGCCGTGCGACACATGTGGACAGCATGTGTGTGGTCACCTTATGATTTAAAGACAGTACTGGAATATTTTTCTTTAATATGAATTTTCCTTGAAAAATGCGAAGATGACAGGTTGTCCTCTTGAGTTTGAGTTATAACATCAGAGATATGTCAATTTAACTGTCAAAGTATTGAAAATCATGATGAAATGGAAAATTTTGCATTTTTACCTAAGAAAATAAATCTGCCAATATAAGAAAAACAAAGTCCTCTTACGCAAAGCTGCAAACACAAAATTACTCACTGATCCCAAAACTTCAAGCTACTTTTTTTTTTACTTCAACCCAAACCTCTCTCTCAAAAATAAAAATCATTCCCAAAATATCCCTACGATCTCCTCTCTCTCAACCTCTCATCTCTCCGTTGCTGCTGCTGATTGGGGGAGCATAATGGGAATAAACTCAGCAACTCCCGCGGTTCGCTCCCTCGCGGTGAGGGATGCAGGTAGAACCCCTTCTCTTTGATCGCCTTCTCCTCTTCCTCCTCCTCCTCCATAATCGCCGGCTGTGAGAACACCGGATCCGACACCAGGGGCGTCACCGGACTCGGCGTCGGCGATTTCGCCGCGATCGATCGAATTTCTAGGTTTGGCACGCTCGATCCTCGCCGATCGCGGAGCTTGAAGGCCTTCCTCCGCGGCCCGACGCCGCCGGCGGTGGCGGACTGCTTAGACGGCGAGCCGGTGAGCCGCTGGACGACTCGCCGGAAGTTGTCGGGGTCGGCTTGGATGTAGGTGGTGGAGACCGCCGGCGAAGCGGATGAGGGTTTGGCTTCCATTTTTGGTGTGTTTTTTGAGAGATTAGGGTTTTGGAAGGGGGGTTATATATAAATGGAGTGATGGGGACTGAGGCTTGACTATTCTTTTAAGAGTGTGAAGAAATAATTGGAATTTTTTCGTGAAAGTCTTCGAAATTATTTTTTTTCTTGCCACGACTCTACTACTGGAGGGGGCGGCGGGGGCACCCGATGGGGGGCGGTGGGGGTAGGGGTTATTGAGGGGGAATTTCTTAGAAAGTGGCAAAGGGGTCATTTTATAAGTCTTGGTTTGAAACTGTAGAGATGTTTGAAGGAGTCGGGTTGTTGCGTGTTACAGGGTGGGGGATAAATAGAGTTTCCATGCCAAACTTTCCAAAATTGAAAATCCTGGCTATTTCCGCAATCAAAATAGATTTTTTTAAACCGCGGCTGCGAAAAGTTTCGTAGCCTAAAAATCTTATTTCTGAGCTCCAAAAAGAATGGATTTTTTTTTTAAAAAAAGAGTAGGATTTCATAAGATTCTGGTGACGTATCATTTCATTCTCTCTCAAAAGTTATTTAAAAGACGTAAAAAGAAACAGATCCTTCGTTTTGGAAACTACGTTGCAAATTTTATGTATAAATAGTGGATTCGTTTTATTTGAAACAAAATCTTGGTTTTGGAAGGCTTGTTGCTAAACCAGGTCTAAGAATTTAGAATATCACACCAATGGCCCTTAATTATTATGGATTCTCACTAAAATATATTATAGTGTTTATATTGCGGTAAAATGTCTTAAATTATGATTTTAAGGGTTTTCTTATAACTAAAAGTCTAAAATACTCTCAACAGGAGCACTTAGGTTGCTTACTGCATAGTACTTAAGATTGGGTTAAAAACTTTTAAGGTAGGTAGAAAAAATCCATGATGGTCAAGGGTATTTTAGTGTAATTTACCGTATTATTTATCACAGGCTACAATAAAAATTGGATACATCTCATAAAATCTTCTTAAACTCATAAATTTAGCTTATGCGGGAGGACAATTTTCTACACTTTTTTTTTAAATTAGAAAAATCAACCTGATCAAATTTTATTTATCAAAACTCGACTCTATGCATGCTTATAGAGCGTGGATATGAGACAATAAGCGTTTTATCAATAAATTTGTATGGTGGGAGTCTTGGGCAACGACCTTACCGCCGGATTTTCAATCCTACAAGGGAAAGGGCGTCGGAGTTATACTCCGGTTCCTTCTCCGATGATAAAATCAGTCTCTTTCTTAGGACAATAGGGGTTCTATTTGTGGAGAAAAGCTAGCATACCTTTTGCTCTCGTTTTAGAGAGGTTTATATATGTGTCACGTATGGTGGTGATGCAATTAATGAAGATTCGGTTAGTTATCTATAGTTTTGTGCTGACATGGGTCGCTCTCTTTGTATAAGGATCTTTTGGAGGGCCTCATGGACCGAGTAATGCAGGCCTGGTCCTCTGTTCGGCCTTGTGGACTGAGTGGAGTTGGGCCAGACTCGTCGCTGATTATTCCATACTGTATCAGTACCCTTAGCTCGAGCTGTCGGTTCCTAGTGCTCGGGGTAGAACTAGACCATGAAGGTTAGGATACAGCGATCGTGGTCCCTCCTCCTCATCACATGTGTCTTTCATCCATTAATTCTGGCGCCCTATTTCATCATGTAGTCATTAATCAATCCCACCTCTTTCTCAGACAAAAAGGGGAAACTTGGAAAGGAAGTGTCATCATTTCTGTTACTTAGGGTTTCCAAAATCTGTGAGTCGTCGCCGATTTCGTCGCCCCTTAAGATCCATCTTTCTCTTCGAGCCTTTCTTCAGTGAGTCTTCTTCTCCCCTTCTCTCTATTTCTTGTAGCTATGTCTTATGGTGTCTTGAGTGTGGAGGATCAGGAGAAATTTAGGGGGTTTAAGTCTTCTCGGTTGATTTCTTCGATGGAAAATACGCATAGGTCTTCCTTCTATTTTATTGACTTCAAAGCTAACTCCACACTCTTCATCATCGACCCACCCAAAAGGTATATCGATTTGTACTATGAGTTCGTCCTCGCCGGTCTTTGACTTCCCATTCTCCTAATCATTCAGCGTATTCTTAGGGATTTAGATCTTGCTCCCTTTCAAATCGCGGCCAATGGTTGGTACATGATTGTTGCTTTCATCTTTGCTCTTTTCATGGTGAGGGAAGCTTATTCCCTTGAGCTTCTTCACGCCTTCATCAGGGTTAGCTTCCCTTCCGGTAGTCAATGTCTCTGGTCCCATTCCAGGGCAAGGTCAAAATAGTCGGGGGTTAAATTCTAGGATCGCTAATCGGAAAAAGCGGTTCATTTCTACAGTAACCTCGACTCCCCTTCTGAATTCCTGACATCTTGGAGTGAAGAGAATAAGAGCGCCATCTCCAAGATATCTATGAAGAATCTTCCTTCTGGCCTCAAGACCATGGCCGAGTATCTCATGGATTTTCAAGAAGGAAGATTGGGTGTAGAGGAATTCTTTACTGAGGCCAACTTCATCTTGTGCGGCCTCACCTTTCCCGATCCTGAAGTTGATCTTTCTCAGGGTCTGTTTCCCCAATTAAAGCAAAACTCTGTTCAAATTCCGAGATTCAAAAATTGAAGCAACGCTTCAGATCTAGTGCTAGGCGCGCTGTGCGCCACGTGTCAAACACGGGTGCGCTAGCGCAGGCTGCGCTGCGCTCTGCGCTGCGCGCCACGTGTCAAACACAGGTGCGCTAGCGCAAAGTGCGCTGCGTCCTGAGCAGCGCACCACGTGTAAAGCACGGGTGCGTCAGCGCTGGAATTAAAAATTCCCCACCGTTAGATCAACAGATCTGATAATGATAAATCATTAATTAATCAGAATTAAAATTCTGTTATAGAAAGATCTTTCCAATCTTGTTAAAAACAAGAAGACTGCCTTCTGTAAAACAGAAGCCCTTGGATCAAAGATCCAACGGGGAAATATCCCCAAATCAATCAGAGAAAGATCTCTTTAACTGATTTAACAAATTAATTTGCCCTATATAAAGACCCCAAGACTTCAAGTCTGATAGAGAGCAATCCCCCTACAAATTTTGAGAAAACTCAAAAGAAAGAGAGCAAGCTCTTGAAAGAAGATCATTTCTTTAAGGTAAAAAGAATGATTCTTGAACAAAGAGATGAAATCATCTCATTAAAACAGAAGAATTATTTTCTTAAAAGATCATATATCTAAGAAAGACCAAGGTCGTTTATAAAAAGAAATCAAAAGATCTCATTATAAAAACAAAAGAAGTATTTACTTCATTCACAGATCACTGATCTACAAAGGCAAAACCCTTTCAAAAATAAGAACTGTTGTTCTTGAATCTTGAGGCAAAGCCTCCTTTTAAAAGAACATAAATTTGTTCACAGATCATAAATTTGATCAAATGCGTTTTGTGCTATTAAAAAGTGCCTTGCATTCTTAAACTGCGCTGCTGCGCTCCTTGGACCAGCGCTCAGCGCCAAAACGTGCCACGTGTCAACCACGTATGCAACTTACGCTTTTGCGCTTTTGAAGCAGCGCACAGTGCTCATGGGCTGGCGCTCAGCGCCAAGCGCGCCACGTGTCACTCACTTGTGCGCCACTAAACTAGCACAACGCGCTCATAAATTGAAAGCGCAATGCGCTCATAAACTGGCGCTTAGCGCTATGCGCGACACGTGTCCTTTTCGTGTGCACTACTTGGCAGAAGCGCAATGCGCTCTTTGATTGGCACAAAGCGCCGGGCGCGCCACGTGGCGCGCTGTCAGAACACACATTGTTCTGATGAATGCTATGCATTCAATACAAGACAAAAAGAATGTGTCAGGATCTAATGCTCAACATTATTAAAAGGGCCAAGCCCAAATAAAGGCTCAACAGCCCAGAACAATAAAATGTTAAACATTTTAACCTGATTGGACTTAGCCCAATATTGGCCATAAGTCCTCAACTTATATTTAATTGAGCCCATCTGCTCATGAATATTTAACAGATCTTAATCCCAAATTGGACTACAGATCTTTCAACCAACTCATACCGGTTCGAGGGTATATCTCTTTACTCCTATGATATTTGTCGTTGTAATCCTTCAACGTCTTCAGAGAGATGATGGGTCCCGACAACCATACATTCCATAAACTATGACGTCTTTAAACCGGACTGTGAGGTCCTTAAACTCACGAACTACGATGTCCTTAACCTGGACTGTGGGGTCCTTAAGCCCATGGACTGTGATGTCCTTAACCTGGACTGTGGGATTCTTAAGCTCATGGACTATGATGTCCTTAACCTTGGACTGTGGGGTCCCTTTAAACTCACGGACTATGATGTCCTTAACCTTGGACCGTAATGTCCTTAAACTAATCGACCGTAATGTCCCTAAACTAAACAACAGAGGCCAAATGCTCTCTCATTGGATCTAAATGATCCTGTTAAGTTGATCTTAGTCTAGAAATTAGACTAACGTATCCTTAACAAACGTTTAAGTTGATCTTAGCCTCAAATAAGACTAACGTATCCTTAAACCTAACCCCCAAACCTAAATCTAAGAAGATACGGATTTGGACTAATCCACGCCCTACGGGGGACAACATAAATTAGTCTCCGTATACAATCCACGGGCAACCAAAAACAAAACAAACACCCATGACACGAAGCGACTATCTGGAGAAGGAGAAAGTTGTTACCGCGATACGGTAGCGTAATTAACTGCAGGGGCTTGCGCCTGCAGGGAAGAGCGTCCCCACAATCAAAAACCCCTCAAACGAGGGGGAATCTGATGAAGTCTGCTATATCGGACGCATCCGTTTAAACCTTCGATACATGGTGCCATAAATCAGCTTGGTATCTTCGGAGAGGTGGACGGATAGCACTAATTAGCATCTGCCCCGAAATTCAGGCAAGACGTTCACCACGTCTTCGTCCGCGTCTTTTGGCGGGGAACAGATTTTGGCACGCCCGGTGGGACTTTTTCCTCTTTCCACTCCACACTTCGTATGTCGCGTTCGCGAACGAATCGCGGTTTGTTAATGGTTGCCCTTAGGTTCGAGGTACTAAGATTTGGTGTCTTGCTGGGTTCAGAAAACAATGGCGTCTAATTGCATGAAGTGTTCCAGCTGCAATTGCAACTCGTGTTCCGCCTCATCTGGAGGCATAGCTTACGGGCCCCAAGTGGCCTCCCCGTTCACGATGCCGGTGGAACAGGTCACTCAGGCCACCACTGGATTGTTTTTCGGGACCATGCTCCTACCAACGAGCTTCAGCGCTCCTATACCAACACAAGAAGCTCCCAAGAAGTCGGTCTTTGATCGGCTTACAACTACAGCGGCCCTCCTCAACGGGTCATCCAGCTCCAGCGCCTCAGTTTTCGCCAGATTGGGCCAAAGTTCATGTGGGCCCATGATGAAGCCTGCAATTCAAGAAAAGGCTATTCCGAAAAGGATAGCCATCCCTCCTCTCGAGGTCGTAAAGGCGGCTTCTTCTGCCAAAGGGTCGGTCTTCACAAGACTGACTGTTCCGGCTCCCACTCCGGCTCCCGTTCCTGCTCAAAAGTCTGTATTTGACAGTTTAGACACCGCTACTCAACGGACGTCGGTCTTCAAGAGGCTGGTATCGACAGCGCCTCACCTGAACAGGGGGCATGACGAAGTCACCCCTCAAGCTGAAACAATCCCAACAGCTCGACACGCTCGACGTCGCCACTGACGCCGAGTAAGCAAGGCTGGGGGCAACTCCCCCTCTTGGCTAACTCCACCAGCCCCAACGGTGGAAGTCAATGCTGCTGTTCCAACCGGGAACAGGTTTGAATTGCTGAACAAGGTGCGTAGGAATTCTCCTACCGCTACACTGAAAAAATCTCCTCCACCGGTGGAGAATGTTACAGAAATAAAGCCGGATCAGCCCCCTCAACGGCTGTCCTCCAAAGTTTACAAAGTCCGGCGACGAGTCCAGGAGTCGGTGATTGATCAAGACTATCCCCGTCGACAGAAGAAGCTGAAGGTTCAGCAGGAAGAGAACCGTCCTGGAAAGCCACAAAGGACGACAACCACCTGGGTGCCCGCTGCAACTGCTCCCTCAACGTCAATTGCTCAAAAGAAAAGGAGGCCAGAGAAAGCCCCTGTGACTACGGCAGATCGCAAAGACGCTGAGCCCAAACGCCCCAAGTCTCGGGGCATAATGGTGCATACTGTTTATATGGCTTCCGGAAAAGAGGAAAGCCGCGCTTCTACGGGTCACCGACCGCTTACCCGATCCGTGACAAAAGCCCAGGAGCAGCAAAAGAAGCTTCAGGAAATGCTGACGCAAATGGCCGCACTCACCGGGCCAAAAGAAAGCCCGGAGGCGTCATCAGAGCGGCGTCACGAACAAGAAACCGATGCTGACTTCCTCCGCAGGGTCCTCGAAAAGAAGGACAGAGAAGCAGCAGAACAAGCTGCCAACATAAAACGAATGGCGCTACTCTTTCAAGACATGGTCGGGATGATGTTACAGCCGGATCCTCCTGCTGAAGACCCTCCGATCATTATTGAAGACGACAGAGGGGATACGTCAAATTCTCCGACGGCTCCGTCAGCAGCCAAGGAGGAAACCATCTCAAAAGCCACGCTTGATGATTATATTGCTCAGCAAATACGAGCTCACCGAGGGAACGAAACGGCCAGCTAAGTTGTTAAAACTGGACGACCATATCCGGGCTGGTATGACCAAATAAGTTACCCGCCGGGATATACGATCCCCAAATTCCATGTGTACAAGGGGACAGGCAATCCCCATCAACATATCGCTCAGTTCAGGGCTCTTTGCGGCAATACTGGAGGTAATGATAATCTTCTACTTCGCCAGTTCGTCGGTAGTTTAGCAGACACGGCTTTTGAATGGTACTCGGAGCTTCCCGACGACTCCGTCAAAACGTTTAAAGAAACGGAGTTGCTATTCACTCAACGGTTCGCAAGCGCCAGTGAACGCACCCCGATTACAGCATTGATTAACGCTAGGGTGAAACCCGGCGAGACGTGGGTGCAGTATGCAATCCGGTGGCGGAACCTATGGTCGAGATGCGAACAACGCATAGAAGAAGCTCCTGCAGTGGGCATGTTCATGTGGACTCTTGACCCTCAGTCGACTATCTCCCAATTCATGATGTTCTTCAAGACGACCACGTTCCAGGCCTTGATTGACAAGTTGGCCCAAATGGACCAGATGGGCCATAGACCATCTTCTTCAAAGACGGATCCTCGGAATGAAAATGGGAAAGGAAAAGCGACTTTCGTCGCCAATACTCAACAACATCCGAGCAATTTAAAGTCGGTTGTTCGCCAAAACAATATGCGTCCACGCCCATCTCTCGAGGAGAGATTAGGACGTCCTTACTCATTTCCCCAAGATAAAACGAGGAGACTATTCGAGTTGGCAATGCGCAACAGACTCATAAATTTGTCGGATCCAAAACGTCCATTGCAGCCAGGTGATGTCAACAATCCTAATTACTGCCCTTACCACCAAGCAGTAAGCCATCCAATCGAAGATTGCTTCGTCTTCAAAGGCTGGATTGAAGACCAATACCAATAAGGCAAGTTCGCATTATCCGAAAACTGGAAGGTGAACCCGCCACAACCTCACGCCCCTAAAAAAGTGGACGTGCCGGGGGCATCATGCTCATTCATAAGGGAAGCCCCATGGGAAGTTGTTCTTTCGGCAAAGACGAAAAGAATGCTGAAGCATCTCCAAACGTGCCCGGCAATCAGGTGGAAAAATCTGCTGGAACCCGAGATCGTCGAGAGAATGCTGAGACCGCGCCCAACTACAAAAATTGGTGGTGATAGTCAAAGCGCCCACACCCAACCGTCAAAGTCTTCGAAGAAGAAGAAGAAGACACAAAAGACCGTGAAGCTTGATAACAAGCGCACAGTCCTGCAAAAACAGATTGACGCTCTGGAAGAATATAACCAGAAGGCGCGGACCCCAGTCACACTCCAAGAATTTCTCAACAATATCCCTGAGAACGGAGATAATGACAGGGATGACTCGTCAAAAGAATCTAAGGACTATGTGGAAAGTTGCCACACGATCTCTCATTCGGCGTTAACTAATGAAGAAGCTCACTCGGCGATAGAGGACAGCATAAAAGAGATGGGGGCAGGATCGAAGCCAAAACCCTTGGAACCATCCGACGAGATGATCGACTTGCTACTGAACGTAACCCGTCAGAAAAGCAAAGCCAATCGAGATCGTGAACTGGCTATATTCGAGAAAACCAAACGCCGACGGCTGGAGGAAAAGGTCGAGACACCCCAACCAGAGCAAAGCATCCTTACCACCAGCAAAAGCAAGCTTAAGGTAAGGAAACGATTCGCTAGGGCCTTGGTAATAGGAATGAAGCTGCCCTCTTTCAAAGGAAATTCCCCTGGCAATATACGTCTTGATAAGGCGGACATACATCCTAAGTTCTGCTTATACCATTAGAGGATTGCACACCCTACCGAGGAGTGTATAGCCTTTAAAAACTGGTGGCAGGGATATGTTGCCCATCGACGACACGTTCAACGAGTGAAGCGCAATGCTCGTCGAAAACAGAAAAGTACGACGGATGAGCGCGAAAGAGCTGCTAGCAACTGTCACATAGCCGACCCCAAAAGGATCGCAAGTTGTCACCTTTGGAAGCGACTCTGACGAAGAAATCGCCCTCAGCCCTCTCTTCAAGGAATCCACCTCCGGCACAAAACATGCGAAGATTCGCGGCAAAATCTAGCTGCATAATCGTACGTTGACTTATGACCGAAACGTTGTTAAACTACTACCATCCCGCGGCATCCCCAGGCTGACGTGGTAATAAAAAAAAGGGGGTATGTCCACAAGCAAAATGAGCACGGATGAAAACCCGAAAGGGCTCCGTGAGTAAAAACAGCGGGACTACCGGCAAGTTTTGTGAAAACCCGAAAGGGCGCAATCTCGTTAAAAGACACTTGCAAGGTCTTCTCGACTTTGTAAGGAGAAACCACCTGTGTGAGATCCTTACGACTCACAAGGGAGCAACACACTTAGGGATCCCCATGATTCCTAAGGAGAAATTACACTTGCGAGATCCTCACGACTCGTAAGGAGAACCCTCTTATGTGACCCTCACGGCTCATAAGATTCAAAAGTTTTAGGCTACAGGGATCTGAACCTGTTCTTAAGCGGCCACCACAACCTCCAACACTGTCCTACAAGCGGCTCAATGCTGGCCCTTGTATACAATCCACGGGCGCGAATAAACATTTCCCCGACAATGTCCCATCCGTGACTAGGGATATGTCTACACGGTAAACAACCCTTGTAAATCCTCTCAACTTATAAGAAGAAAGCACTCTTGTAAGATCCTTACGACTTACGAGAATCCATACACATAGGAGTCCTCACGATTCCTAAGAAGAAAACGCACCTACGAGATCCTCACGACTCGCAGGGAGAAAAACCTTTATGAGACCCTTACGGCTCATGAAGTCAAAAGGCTTGGTCGATAGGATCCTAACCCTGTTCGCTAAGCCACCTTTGTTCGACATCGACAGGGGCAAATGATGATTCGCTCCTGGCAATATCCCAGTTGTAGCGGTGCTGATGCCGAAATCGGTGTCTAATTCCAAGCTTGCAGTAAAAAGCCAGCAAGCCACACATGCATACGAAATAGCCGAAATGATGGGGCAACTTACAACAAAATCAGCAAGTAAAAATGTATGCATGCAAAATAGCTGAAATGATTGGGCAACTCGCAATAAAAAGCAGCGAGTAAAAATAATACAAAATAGCCGAAATGATTGGGCGCCGCGAAAAATAACCGAAATGATTGGGCAATTGCGACCTTCACGATATAAAAGCTGAAATGATAGAGCATCGCGGAAAGAAATAAAAAAATAATAATATAAATAAAATTTATGCCCTACAGGTGATATCACATCAATCCCTGTATACAATCCAGGGGCGCAAACAAGAAGGGAACCATATCGTCCCAACAGGCTCCATCAGAAAGCGAAGCCAAATCTCGACGGTTCGTAGACAACCTAGAGACAATCTCGACATTTGTCGTGATATTACAGATACAATGTCAACACACGAAGCAAAGGAAGATCCCTAGCTTCAGGGTCTCGATGTCAACATCGACAACTTAGAGATCACCAACGCCGTTTCTCCTCGCTCTAACCAGATGCAGACGTGATGTCGACAACCGACCTCAGAGTCGTAACGAAACAGAGCCATGGCAAAATCCCCAGTTCCAAATCTCAATGGCTACATCTACAGCCTGGAGACTAACAATGGCGTGCCTCCTCATTCCAGCAGGACACAGATGTTACACCATCAAACGGAGCCACGGCATAGTCCCTAATTCTAAATCTCGACGGGTTCACAGACAACCTAGAGACCATCTCAGCATTCGTCTCGTTACACCAGACGCAATGTCAACAACGACGTTTCTTCGCAGTCCAGCAGGATGCAAATGCAACGTCAATAAAAGACCTCACGGTCGAAACAAAGCGGAGTGACGGTGAAATCCCAGCTCCACCTCAGCATTTGTCTCGTTATAGCAGACGCAATGTCAACAATGGCGTTCCTTCGCAGTCCAGCAGGATGCAGACGCAACGTCAACAAAAGACCCCATGGTCAAAACAAAGCGGAGTGACGGCAAAATCCCAGCTCCACCTCAGCATTCGTCTCGTTACAGCAGACGCAACGCCAAAGCAAATGAAGCAAAGGCCAAATTCCTAGCTTCAGGGTCTTGACGGTAACTCATATAAAACCTGAAAGACCATCGGAGATCATCTCACACCAGCGCGGAGTGGTCACCACCTCGACGTTTGCCTCGATACAGCAGACGATATATCACTACAGCGTCCTTCCTCCAACAGGATTCGGACACGCCAAAGCAAATGAAGCGAAGGCCAAATTCCTAGCTTCAGTGTCTTGACGGCAACTCATATAAAGCCTGAAAGACTACCGGAGACCATCCCTCACCAGCGCGGAGTGGTCACCACCTCGACGTTCGTCTCAATACAGCAGACGATATGTCACTACAGCGTCCTTCCTCTAATAGGATCCGGACACGCCAAAGCAAACGAAGCGAAGGCCAAATTCCTTGCTTCAGTGTCTTGACGACAACTCATATAAAGCCTGAAAGACTACCGGAGATCATCCCTCACCAGCGCGGAGTGGTCACCATCTCGACGTTCGTCTCGATACAGCAGACGATATATCACTACAGGTCCTTCCTCCAACAGGATTCAGACACGCCAAAACAAATGAAGCAAAGGCCAAATTCCTACCTTCAGGGTCTTGACGGTAACTCATATAAAACCTGAAAGACCATCGGAGATCATCCCACATGGAGTGGTCACCACCTCGACGTTCGTCTCGATACAGCAGACAAGATGTCACCACAGCGTTCTTTCTCCAGCAGGATTCAGACGCGACAACCAAACAACGGAGCCATGGAAAAATCCCTAATTCCAAACCTCGACGGTTCACCAACAACCTAGAGACAACCGCGACATTCGTCTCGATACAGCAGACGCAATGCCAGCAAACGAAGCAAATGCCAAATTCCTAGCTTCAGGGTCTTGAAGGCAACTCATATAAAACGTGAAAGACTATCGGAGATCATTCCACACCAGTGCAGAGTGGTTATGACTTATCTTGGCTCTCCAAAATGAGCCTAACTTCAAGTAAAAAGCGGCATAGCAAAATTCCTAACGCTTGCTCTTCCGACGGTCAAACTGCCGAGGAGGATTGCTTGAAGACGTCTTGTCCAGCCCCCGAAGGGATTAGAGACACGACAGTCGCAAGGCTACTCGAACAGCAAGATTGCCTATCGAGGAATACATCAGCCAACGCGACGGTACGACGGAAAAAATCCTAGTACCACAAACCCTAACGGATCTCTGTCGTAAAGAGCAGAGGTTAACTGTGACGTTAGGATATTCTTGCGAGAACTGCTCGATTCATCTCGACTTGTAAGGAAATTAGTGTCTTTGCGAGAACTTCTCGATTCGTCTCGACTCGTAGGGAAAAGCCTTAGGCAATGGGGATAAGGACCTGTTTCCTAAGCACTGGGGCCCTGCAAGTCGGTTCAAAATGGACTCTTGCATACTATTCACGGGCCATACTCTCCAAAGTCGAATCTCGACAAGGGGGAAACAACCGCTTACAGGTCCTCTCGACTTGTAGGAGGGAAAATTCTCTTGTGAGATCCTTACGACTCTCAAGAGAAAACGCGCTTAGGAATCCTCACGATTCCTAAGGAGAAAATACACCTACGAGATCTTCTCGACTCGTAGGGAGAAAAGTCTTTATGAGACTCTCACGGCTCATGAAGTTGAAAAGTCTTAGGTAGCAGATCTGAACCTGCTTCCTAAGCCATCACTACCTCTCGGAGAGTTCAAGATGAAATATTCTTTATTATCTACAGGCCACACTTGCCAGAGTAACATACCAACAAACACAACAAAGAAAAGAGAAGAAAGCGACAGTGAGGAGAACATTTGATTCACATTTGATTAAGCGTTCGAAGCATACCCGTTCATGCATGTGCAAAAAGATTTAGTACATAAAATAAAACACGCTGAAATGAGGAATTTGCCATTCATACTTCAAAAAGTTTTTACAATCATGAAAGCAGTAAACGAAAACATCATCAATATGATTACAAGGGTAAAACCTCAGATCCAGGGCATGGATTGAGGAATTCGAAAGTAATGCCGTCTAGAATCTTTCTGGCCTTTTTGACCATTCTCGTGTGCATCCTCTCGCGCTCACGAGTGTCGAGATCCTCGCCAATGTCCCCCTCCCTTTGATAAGAAGCGATTATCGTCGTCTGTTGGAAAGTTTGATGCAAAATATCAAAGAGGTTATCTCACCGCTTCTTCGAGATCAGCCCCGACAGGTACACTGAATGCACCTCGTCTTCGGCATCATCCAGCGCATTAAGCGGCATGGCCTCGTGAAACCCAGGAAGTGCTCTCCAAATTGCTCCCACTACGATTTTCAAGAGAGCGGAATGGCGAGGAAGCAACCAACCGACGCGTGCATACAGACGATCCATAATCTTTGCACATTGGGCATCTGTAAACTCTTGGTTTTGGCAATGGCCCTGTACGCGAATGTCCTCATAAGAAATGAACTCGTTCAGACTATATAGATGAACAGCCATAGTGCCTGAAAAGAAACATCATTGAAAGATTAGTGATGAGGAAAAATAGGCACAGTGATTTAAACGACTCTTGATATCCCCATGGAGAAAACAAATTCTAATTATGACACCTAACGAATTTGAATTTGCGAGAAATCCTTAAAAAAAAAGGGATCTCATTTAATAAGCGACCCTTCGGGTCAAGGATTCAAACTTCTCGAGAGCAATGCTCTGCAAACAGGAGTGACACCTATCAAAGTTAATTATGAGGGGAATTTAAAAATACCCCGAGAATTCTAAAGAGCTATGCTCTGTAAAGATAATGGAATAACCCATCAAAATGCTTAAAAGATCTCTTAGGATCTAAGATCTCACAAGGGCAAAGCCCCATTAAGAAACCTTAAAAAGGTTTTCTTGAAGATCTATGATCTAAGTAGAGCAAAAGGCTCTGATAATGAGTGAAACTCCAGATTATTAATCCCTTTAAAGATTAAATCTTTACCTAGAAAAATCTAACAGAGTTTTAACTTTTAACTTTCTTAAAAAAGAGAGCAATGCTCTGAATTAAAGTTCTCAAAGAAGAAGATGAAAATCATCTAAAGGACTAAAGGTCCTATTTATAGGCATTGACAGCCGTTTCAACTTATAAAAAGTTAATCCAATGGCGGAGATGCTGCCACCGTTGCACTCACGTGTGGGACACGTAAGCGCAATGGTGGGGGGGCATTTGTTTCCCCAATTAGAGCAAAGCTCTGTTCAAATTCCGAGATTCAAAAATTGAAGCAATGCTTCAGATCCAGTGCTAGGCGCGCTGCGCGCCACGTGTCAAACACGGGTGCGCTAGCGCAGGCTGCGCTGCACGCCACGTGTCAAACGTAGGTGCGCTAGCGCAAAGTGCGCTGCTCCCTAAGCAGCGCACCACGTGTAAAGCACGGGTGCGCCAGCGCTGGAATTAACAATTCCCCACTGTTAGATCAAAAGATCTGATAATGATAAATCATTAATTAATCAGAATTAAAATTCTGTTATGGAAAGATCTTTTTAATCTTGTTAAAAATAAGAAGATTGGCTTCTGTAAAACAGAAGCCCTTGGATCAAAGATCCAACGGGGGGAAATATCCCCAAATCAATCACAGAAAGATCTCTTTAACTGATTTAACAAATCAATTTGCCCTATATAAAGGCCCCAAGACTTCAAGTCTGATAGAGAGAAACCCCCCTATAAATTTTGAGAAAACTCAAAAGAAAGAAAGCAAGCTCTTGAAAGAAGATCATTTCTTCAAGGTAAAAAGAATGATTCTTGAACAAAGAGATGAAATCATCTCATTAAAACAGAAGAATTATCTTCTTAAAAGATCATATATCTAAGAAAGACCAAGGTCTTTTATAAAAAGAGATCAAAAGATCTCATCATAAAAACAAAAGAAGTATTTACTTCATTCACAGATTACTGATCTATAAAGGCAAAGCCCTTTCAAAAATAAGAACTGTTGTTCTTGAGTTTTGAGGCAAAGCCTCCTTTTAAAAGAACATAAATTTGTTCACAGATCATAAATTTGATCAAATGCGTTTTGTGCTATTGAAAAGTGCCTTGCACTCTTGAACTGCGCTGCTGCGCTCTTTGGACCAGCGCTTAGCGCCAAAACGTGCGTGTCAACCACGTATGCAACTTGCGCTTTTGCGCTTCTGAAGCAGCGCACTGCGCTCATGGGCTGGCGCTCAGCGCCAAGCGCGCCACGTGTCACTCACTTGTGTGCCACTAAACTAGCGCAACGCGCTCATAAATTGAAAGCGCAATGCGCTCATAAACTGGCGCTAAGCGTGACACGTGTCCTTTTCGTGTGCGCTACTTGGAAGAAGCGCAATGCGCTCTTTAATTAGCGCAAAGCGCCTGGTGTGCTATGTAGCGCGCTGTCAGAACACATATTGTTCTGATGAATGCTATGCATTCAATACAAGACAAAAAGAATGTGTCAGGATCTATTGCTCAACATTATTAAAAGGGCCAAGCCCAAATAAAGGCTCAACAGCCCAAAACAATAAAATGTTAAACATTTTAACCTGATTGGACTTAGCCCAATATTGGCCATAAGTCCTCAACTTATATTTAATTGAGCCCATCTGCTCATGAATATTTAACAGATCTTAGTCCCAAATTGGACTACAGATCTTTCAACCAACTCACACCGGTTCGAGGGTACATCTCTTTACTCCTCTGATATTTGTCGTTGTAATCTTTCAACGTCTTCAGAGAGGTGACGGGTCCCGACAACCATACATTCCATAGACTATGACATATTTAAACCGGACTGTGAGGTCCTTAAACTCACGGACTACGATGTCCTTAACCTGGACTGTGGGGTCCTTAAGCCCATGGACTACGATGTCCTTAACCAGGACTGTGGGGTCCTTAAGCCCATGGACTATGATGTGCTTAACCTTGAACTGTGAGGTCCCTTTAAACCCATGGACTATGATGTCCTTAACCTTGGACCGTAATGTCCTTAAACTAATCGACCGCAATGTCCCTAAACTAAACAACAGAGGCCAAATGCTCTCTCGTTGGATCTAAATGATCCTGTTAAGTTGATCTTAGTCTAGAAATTAGACTAACGTATTCTTAACAAACGTTTAAGTTGATCTTAGCTTCAAATGAGACTAACGTATCCTTAAACCCAACCCTCAAACCCAAATCTAAGAAGATACGGATTTGGACTAATCCATGCCCTACGGGCGACAACATAAATTAGTCTCTGTATACAATCCACGGGCAACCAAAAATAAAACAAACACCCACGACACGAAGTGACCATCTGGAGAAGGAGAAAGTTGTTACCGCGATGCGGTAGCGTAATTAACTGCAGGGGCTTGCGCCTAAAGGGAAGAGCGTCCCCACAATCAAAACCCCCTCAAACGAGGGGGAATCTGACGAAGTCTGCTATATCGGACGCATCCATTTAAACCTTCGATATATGGTGCCATAAATCAACTTGGTATCTTCGGAGAGGTGGACGGATAACACCAATTAGTATTTGTCCCGAAATTCAGACAAGACGTTCACCACGTCTTCGTCCGCGTCTTTCGGCGAGGAACAGGGTCACGAGAGTTTGTAGTACAATCGCGAGCGGATAGCTAGGGAGGAAAGCATCGAGCTTCCCATGTGAGAGGAAGGAATGTCCTTAGAACTACGACACCCCACCTTCCCTCCTCTTCCTGAGACGTCCCCGACCCATTCTGTGGACCCAGCGAGAGAGGCTCTTCCGACCACCAGCTGTGTCATCGATCCCACTCTCTCTAAAGATTCTAGCATAGATCTACTTCGCTTCCTTATGTTCCTTCTTTAAAGAAATCTCCTTACCAAAGTTCGACCTCCTACCGAGGTGGCAAGAGGTCAATATGTAGAGCAAAGAAGGTCTCTTCCATCTCTGGGGTCAGCAAGGCCCGAAAAAGGAGAGCTTCCTCTACTTTAGACCCCATTGGAGAGATTGTCGTCTATCCCCCTTCCCATCTTGGGGAGAAAGAATCAGGCTCCTCGAGCTCTGTAGTTCGTATAGGAGGTACCCCTGGTCTAGCCATTTAGTGGACCGTTTAGGTGTTTGGTTACAACCTTGTCTAACATTGTTTTATTTCTTCTCTTTTTAGGTCTGGTCGACATGGACAGAATCTTTAGGGGCAAAACTTCAGCCTCGGGTGGTTCAAAGCCTCAGGTCCCCAGCGACTCTTCCAAGGGTGCTAAGCATCGAATGGATGAGAGGCTCTTCGAGCCGAACAAAATGGGGTGACTCTACATCCTTGCTAATGATGGTTTTGCATAAGTTGTAGAGGTATTGCCCCATTTTCTGTCCCTACCCCTTCTTCCTTGCCTGTTGGACTGTAACACCTTAGGATGTGTTTAGTGGCTAATTATATTTTAATATGTGGTTTTTAATAAAAAGTTTACCAAATTGATTTTCAAATATTTTTTCAAATTTAATGAATATTTTATTAGATTTTTCCTTGGCTCGCACACACTTGTGCATGTAAACTAGGGTTTAAAATGGGGCTAAACCATGATTAGCAACCATGGTGGACTAACCCTTTTCTTAAGCTAATATAAAATTTGAGTTAATTTATTTTGGTTTTTATTTAAGTGTGTTATTTTATGGAAAAAGGGGATTTAAATTGTTTTGGGTTTGACTTGGTGAAAAAGAGAGAGAGTGTGCATGATGGGCATGATGGCCTTGCCATACTTCATTAAATGAGGAGAGAGAGGGGGGTTGACTAACCTTAGCTCTCATTTCCTTGCTTTGTTCTCATTTTCTCTCAACTCTCACTCACTCACACACCCTTAACAACCACAGCAGCTCCAGCAGCAGCAACAAGCAACAACAACAACAACAACAACAACAGAAAGCAGCAGCAGCAACAAGAGCAGCAACAGCATCAGCAGCAGAAGCAATAACAGCAGCAGAAGAAGCAGGCAGCAGCAGTAACCAGCAGCAGCAGCACCTCCTCCCCCTCTTCTTCTTCTCCTTCTTCTTGCTCGTAGGATTCTTAGGGGGTATAATCTCTGAACTCATTCTTTTGTTCGCTAAACGTATGTGTAGTTTAGCTTCGATTAGTGTTAATTATGCGTTTTAGTGCTAAATATGGCGATTAGTGTGAACTTTGGTTAAGTGATGAATTAGTTGGTTAGACTAACTTAGTCAGGTGTTATTAGGGCCACTTAAACCTAGCTTAACCCCAGATTTCACCAAAATACCATAGCGTTTCAAATAGTGCAAAATTTAGCATTTTAAAGTGAATTCTTGGATTTCTGTGATCTGCTTTAGACCCGGGTTGTTCAGGTAAAAATTGAGGAAACTGGAGCATGTATACTAGGTCTAGATCACACCACCAGAGCACGAGCCCCTAACCCTACACCCAGGCCGCCGGAATATTCCTTCTGGCTGCAAATTGCGGCCAGACAGGGGAGCTAGGTGTTAGGGTTTGTTCTGTAGGTGTCTGCTACATTTCTAAGGTCTATGGTATATGCAATTTTGTATGTTTTTAACCGGGCTAGAATCTGGGACAATATATCATTTTTCCAGTATGTTTTGTTTGCGCGAATACGTGAGTGGGTTCTGTGATCTAGCGTGTCGCGACGTGTCGGGATAGTTTTAGACGCGTATACACACGTTTCAGCGTATCGTACACATGTGCATTTAGTTCGCGACGTGAGATTCTCGTTTTGTTTCGATATCGCGTTTTGCGAGATATTTGCTTATATATGGATTCTTTGTGTAAATTCCAGGTTCGCAGGCAGGTACGTCGGACGCTGCAAAGAAGGGGAAGCAAGTGGTCGGCTACGTGTAGCATGCGACCAGGTGAGTAGATTTAACATCTACGGGAAAATCGCCCGTATGGCGTTAAGCGTCAGGGCGTGATAGGATATTTAGTCGTAGATGTTCATATGCATTAGCGTAGCATACCTCCCTTATTGCATATAGAAATGGTAGATATAGAACACTGTACTGTCACTAACGGTTAAAGCTGCACGAGCACTAATTGTATGTCACACTCACACCGTTAGTGATTGCCATGACACTTGCACTATAGGATTGCTACGAATTACATATCGTTTGATTGCCGCATCATTAATGATTGTCATGACTTGTCGCATTTTGGCATACATATATATTGATATTTTCATACCTGCGCACATGCACACTGTATATTCATACCAGTGCACACCTATATTGATATTTTCATACCTGCGCACATGCACACTGTATATTCATATCAGTGCACACATATATTTATATTTTCATACCTGCGCACATGCACACTGTATATTCATACCAGTGCACACCTATATTTATATTTTCATACCTGCGCACATGCACACTGTATATTCATACCAGTGCAAAACTATATTTATATTTTCATACCTGCGCACATGCACACTGTATATTCATACCAGTGCACACCTATATTTATATTTTCATACATGCGCACATGCACACTGTATATTCATACCAGTGCACACCTATATTGATATTTTCATACCTGCGCATATGCACACTGTATATTCATACTAGTGCTACACTCATATTCGCGTATATATCCATTTGCACATCCATACCTACATACATACATATGTCACATACATGGATGATATTGATTTGATTTCATGAAAATAGGGACCGCATGAGATATTTTCAAAACTGGATTCTTTTAAAAAGAGCGGTGTCCCCTTTTTACTCTTAGTGTCATATGACACATTGCATGGATTTACGCATTGAGTTTGAATTTATGTGATTTCTGGGTTTGGGAACCGGGGTATTATTTTAAGAAAATACGCACTGTTTCAAAAACCCGGTTTCCCTTGATATGATATTTCAGTGCGTCCACCATGCGTTTTCTCGGTTTTGAGACGTGTGATATGTGAACCCAAATCGAGGAGCTGGACGAGGCCGATTACGGGTACATGGTGGACCCCGTATGGTACCCCGGGGCGAGAACGGATCGCTGTACAGTAGACGGTGAGCCTGACAGAGGGACCACTACCTACCGGTGATTGGTTGGACCTGGCGGTTATCCGGAGGATACCGACCAGAGTCGATAGATGGATACGGGACGATCCGTACTGCCGGGGCCGAGGGCCGATTCCGCAGACGGAGCCCGTGGGCCGATCCGACTGACGGGGCCCGTTACTTGAGGATTTACGTGTCGATGCTGGACACGGTTATTTTATGATATTTCGAGTGCCGATGTTGGGCACCTACAATTCTATGAGATTTACAGGATTTGAGGGCCGATGAGGATGACGGCGCCTGAGTTTTACTGGGATTTGGGTGTATTGATGGACACCGGTTATTTTTCCACGTTGATATTCCGTGTAGATATTATTTATTCCCATACTCAGCATTCAGTATTTTACATCTCATCCTGTATCTATTGTACCTGATAGAGTACACATGCTATGCATGATTATCGTATACCTTGCTCATCCTATATAGATGTTATTAGATTGTATTTGCTATGCACGATTATTGCATACCTGCTCACTCTATATAGATGTTATTAGATTGCATTTGCTATGCACGACTATTGCATACCCTGCTCATCATATAGAGATGTTACTAGATCGCACCGTTGCATGATTATTGCTCATCTAGTTCATCATATAGATGTATCTGTTGGCATAGGTTAGAGTATCGCAGCACGTGCATGCTCGCGATTACCTTTATATGTTATCTACTATTCACGAGTTGGCAACTCACCCCCGTTGTGCCACAGTGTTTGCAGGTTGCCCCTCGGAGTAGTCGCGGCAGGCGGCTTTCTTGCATCTTGTGACACAGATACCACTACAGTTGGCGTACTAGCTCTTTTGCTGATAGGTGGGTTTTGTGCGGTATCTATTTATTTTCCAGTTGTGTACATCGTTGTATCTAGTACACTCCATCTACTACTTATGGATTGACTTAGAGACCAGTTGTGAGGACGATGTATATTATTTTGTACTTTGGTGTCGAGCTCGTTGTGAGCCGACTTTATTTACGCAGCTTTATCTTTCATGATAATTGTTTTCACTTTTACTGCTCATTCTTCGCTACGGCGTCGTATACTATATTTGTGGTGATTGTTCCGCCGTTGGGCGTGATTGCTTCCGTTTGGGGATGCTTTATTTTTATTGTATATCATTTTATTCATATATTGTCTTGTACTCGATTTCGGGGCTAGTTTTACAAAGGAAATGCTGCCAAAATTTTGAAGAAAATGACTTGAACTTTAAAGAATATTACTAAATTACTTAAGGTTTTCTAAACGTTTTACAAATGTTTTTATTAAATGTTTTAACACTCTATTCTTTTAATGGTTTTGATTTCTGGGTTTCGGCTTACTTAATCGCGTTACGCCTGTAGACGTTACGTGGTTAAGTGCCGGTAACGGGCCGAACTTTGGGTCGTGACAAAGTTGGTATCAGAGCGTAGGTTTTACCTTTGGAGTGTAGGATGATCCTGGTATGATGGAGTAGGTAGCTGAAGTAGAGTAGCGTAGCGTGCGTATGTTCTGCGGCATACTCACGATACGGTACTTCACCTAAGCGGCCTTAGGACTTATTGATTGAAATTCCTTCATGATTATATGCATTCTTGCGATTTGATTTCCGTATCCTTATCGAATCCTATTTCCTTTTCAAGCCATTATGCCGCCAAAGACTACGAGGGCGCAGAGAGCGGCCGCGAGAGCCGAGATTCGAGTTGACTCGTCCGAGACGAGAACTGATCCGGGTAGTACCCCTGTTGTACCACAGCAGATTGTTCTTCCTTCGACAGACCAGATGATGGGATCCGGTATACAGGAGATGCGCCAGATGATGGGATCCAGTATGTAGGAGATGCGCCAGATGATAGGATCTCTAGTTGAGACGCTTCGAGCGCAGTGACCAGAGGTAGCTCTACCCGTTGCGGGGACCGCGATGGTACCTACCGTACAGGCAGTTGCCCCTGCAGCCACGGAGGTGATTACAGTATCGCTATCAGAGTTCATGAGGCTGAAGCCTCCGATCTTCACATGCACTAATGCAGCCGAGGACCCACAGTCTTTCATTGATAGGATGGCCCGAATATGTCATTCACTCAGATGCTCAGATGCGAGATGGGTAGAGTTCGCGAGCTTTTGTCTGGAAGGTCTTGCGCAGAAATGGTGTGAATCGGTCGAGAAGGGCAGAGCAGCAGGTCTTTCTCCTATGACCTGCACCGAGTTTGTGACGGTATTTCTAGCCCGCTTCCTTCCCCAGAGTGTCAGGGATGACCGAGCGCGCAGATTCGAGTCCTTGCATCAGACGCCAGAGATGACAGTGGTAGAGTACGATGTGCTATTTACCGAGCTATCAGTTTACGCTCCATACCTAGTGGCTACTGAGGAGATGCGAGTCAAGAGATTTATCCGAGGCTTGCTTACAGCACTGTTCCTTGCGATCAGCGCACAATATTGCGAGACTTATGCAGCAGCTGTAGACGCAGCCTTATTAGTCGAGGAGCGCCTTGCAGATACTTTGGTAGTTCCAGGGCCGAAGAGGGTTCGTACTGATACACCAGCATAGAGACGGCCATTCAGGGGCCGCGACAGACACCTTGCAGGTGGAAGAGACTTGAGGCGAGGCCGGTTATTCAGCACTTATCCCTAGGAGGGTCTGCCAACACCATCCAGATGTTTCCGATGCGGGAGTACTTATCATCGTGTTCGAGATTGCCCGGAGCCGCGTGAGGGCGAGACTGCCGTACCGCGTGTCACACTTCCACCTTCTCCACCCCAGAGGACGTTGCCTATTGTACCTACTGCTGCTCTACGTCAGGCTCATGCACAGAGAGGCCGTGGTCGCGGAGGGTTTGCTCCTAGAGGATGAGGTGGCAGAGGCAGAGGACAGCCAGCTGCCGGCAGAGTACAGCCAGTTGCTAGTAGGGGACCGCCAGTCGCAGGTGGAGGACAGGCGCGGGTTTTTGCTTTGACACATCAGGACGCGCAGGCGTCCAATGCTGTGGTCTCAGGTACCCTATCGGTATGTTCTGTTGACGCACGCGTATTGTTTGATCCCGGATCCACGCACTCGTACGTTTCCACACACTTCGTGCCGAGTTTGGGTAGAGAGTCCGGTTTGCTTGATCAGCCGCTTGTTGTGACCACTCCTGTGGGAGAGTCATTTGTTGCTAGGCACGTGTTCCGATCCTCTGTTGTCCGTATTGGTGAGAGAGAGCTGCCTGTCGACTTGATCTTTCTTGAGATGTTGGACTTCGACGTTCTTTTGGGCATGGATTGGCTAGCCACGTGCTATGCGTCTGTGGACTGCCGCGAGAAGACAGTTAGATTTTGTTTTCCCGGCGAGTCGGCTTTTGTTGTGTAGGGAGACCGTGGTGCCGCCCCTCACTTTTTGATTTCTTCTCTTCGCGCTGGACAGCTGTTGAGGAATGGATGTCAGGGATTTCTAGCATATGTTTGTGATACTAGAGCTACAGATGTTCCATTGGACCAGGTTCCCATTGTATGTGAGTTCCCTAATGTTTTCCCTGACGAGCTTCCTGGGCTACCGCCTGAGCGTGATATTGCCTTCTGTATTGATTTGATTCCCGGCACGGGGCCTATTTCTATACCGCCTTATCGGATGGCCCCGGCGGAGGTTAGTGAGTTGAAGGATCAGCTGCAAGATTTGCTGGATAAGGGACTTATTCGACCCAGTGTTTCTCCTTGGGGTGCTCCGGTCCTGTTTGTCAAGAAGAAGGACGGCAGTTTGCGTTTGTGTATCGACTACCGCCAGCTGAACAGGGTTACCGTGCGGAACAGATATCCTTTGCCACGCATCGACGACTTGTTCGACCAGCTTCAGGGGGCAAGATACTTTTCGAGGATCGACTTGCGATCAGGATACCATCAGCTGCGGGTTCGATAGGAGGACATTCCGAGGACAGCTTTCCGCATGCGCTACGGTCATTATGAGTTTTTGGTGATGTCGTTCGGACTCACCAACGCCCCAGCAGCGTTTATGGATTTGATGAACCGTATATTCAGGACGTATTTGGACTTGTTCATCATCGTATTCATTGACGATATATTGGTGTATTCCCGGAGCCAAGAGGAGCACGAGCAGCACCTACGGATCACACTGCAGACCTTGAGGGAGCACCAGCTTTTCGCAAAATTCTCCAAGTGCGCATTCTGGCTTGACAGCATAGACTTCTTGGGTCATGTAATTACACGAGATGGTATATGTGTGGACCCGAGGAAGATTGAGGCCGTTCAGAGTTGGCCCAGACCCGCATCAGTTACGGAGATCCGCAGTTTTCTAGGATTGGCCGGTTACTACAGGAGATTTGTGCAGGACTTCTCCCGTATTGCTGCACCTTTGACCGGGTTGACCCGGAAGGGGATTCCTTTCGATTGGACGGAGGAGTGCGGGCATAGTTTTCAGCAGCTACGGACTCGTTTGACTATGGCGCCGGTGTTATCATTGCCTTTAGGATCGGGCGGATTTATGGTCTATTGTGACGCTTCATGAGTGGGGCTAGGGTGTGTATTGATGCAGCATGACAGGGTGATTGTGTATGCTTCACGGCAGTTGAAGAAACATGAACATAATTACCCTACTCACGATTTGGAGAGGGCTGCAGTGGTCTTTGCACTTAAGATCTGGCGACATTACCTATACGACGAGTCGTGCCAGATATTCACTGATCACAAGAGCTTAAAGTATATATTTCAGCAGCGAGACCTGAATCTTCGACAGCGCCGTTGGATGGAACTAGTAAAGGACTACGATTGCGAGATCTTGTATCACCCGGGCAAGGCAAATGTAGTGGCGGATGCTTTGAGCAGGAGGCCCGGGGGTAGTCTATCTTGTTTGAGCGCAGTACAGAGACAGCCGTCGGCAGATTGGCAGATATTATGCGACGGACTAGTGCAGTTCGAGTTCACGCCGATCGGGGGACATCTTGCGCATGTTCGTGCACGCCCACAGTTGCTTGACCGTATACATGAGGCACAGCACAGTGATAACCGTTGTTCAGAGATCAATGCATAGATTGGACAGGGCAGATTTTCCGAGTTCGTGATCGATGATCAGGGGATACTACGATTTGGGACTAGACTGTGCATACCAGATGCTGAGGGACTGCGGTGTGAGATTCTTGAGGAGGCACATCGATCGGTGTACAGTGTTCATCCGGGTTCCACCAAGATGTACCATGATATGAGAGATGTTTACTGGTGGGACGGAATGAAGAGGGACATCACAGACTTCGTGTCGAGATGCCTGACCTGTCAGCAAGTCAAGGTCGAGCACCAGAGGCCAGCAGGTGAGCTACAGCCGTTACCCATTCCGGAGTGGAAATGGGAACATATTTCTATGGACTTCATCTTGGGTCTGCCCAGGACTAGGCGAGGGTATGAATCCATTTGGGTGATCGTGGATCATTTGACGAAAGCGGCTCACTTCCTGCCAGTGAAGACGACTTTCAGATTTGCTCAGTACGCCCAGATTTACATCGACGAGATTGTACGACTGCATGGAGTCCCGACATGTATCGTGTCCGACCGAGGCACCCAGTTTAATAGCCGACTATGGCAGAGGCTTTAGGAGGCTTTGGGCACCCGCTTGAGTTTCAGCACAGCATTTCATCCGCAGACCGACGGCCAGTAATAGTGGACTATTCAGACTCTCGAGGACTTGCTCCGAGCGTGCGTTTTAGACTTTGGTGGTAGCTGGGATCATCATTTACCCTTGGTGGAGTTCTCCTACAACAATAGTTTCTAGGATACTATTCAGATGGCACCTTTCGAGGCTTTGTATGGGAGGAAATGTAGATCGCCCATCTGTTGGACAGAGCTCAGTGAGAGCAGTATTTTGGGGCCACAGATCGTACAGGAGACGACCGAGAAGATACAGCTGATTCGAGAAAGGATGATGACAGCTCAGAGCAGGCAGAGATCGTATGCTGACAGACGCCGCCGCAGATTAGAGTTCACAGTTGGCGATCACGTTTTTCTGAGGGTCTCTCCGATGAAGGGAGTGATGAGGTTTGGACAGAAGGGGAAGCTTAGCCCCAGATTCATAGGTCCTTTCGAGATTCTCGAGCGTGTGGACGCAGTAGCATATCGTTTGGCTCTTCCACCCGACTTCCCAGATGTTCACCCCGTATTCCATGTGTCGATGCTTCGCAGATACCTACATGACCCCTCGCATATGATTCAGCATCAGACCATTCAGCTCGAGAGCGATCTTTTGTTCACTGAGCAGCCAGTCGTGATATTAGACCGGCAGGTGAAGAAACTTCGATCGAAGGTCTTGCCATCAGTGAAGGTGCTTTGGCACAGCCCGAATGGTGAAGAGATCACTTGGGAGGCCGAGGGCGAGATGCGGAAGAAGTTTCCACATCTCTTTGAAGGTATGCGTAGCTTTATATTTTAAAATTCGGGGACGAATTTCTTTAAGGGGAGAAGATTGTAACACCTTAGGATGTGTTTAGTGGCTAATTATATTTTAATATGTGGTTTTTAATAAAAAGTTTATCAAATTGATTTTCAAATATTTTTTCAAATTTAATGAATATTTTATTAGATTTTTCCTAGGCTCGCACACACTTGTGCATGTAAACTAGGGTTAAAAATGGGGCTAAACCATGATTAGGAACCATGGTGGACTAACTCTTTTCTTAAGCTAATATAAAATTTGGGTTAATTTATTTGGGTTTTTATTTAAGTGTGTTTTTTTTATGGAAAAAGGGGATTTAAATTGTTTTGGGTTTGACTTGGTGAAAGAGAGAGAGAGAGTGCATGATGGGCATGATGGCCTTGCCATGCTTCATTAAATGAGGAGAGAGAGGGGGGTTGACTAAGCTTAGCTCTCATTTCCTTGCTTTGTTCTCGTTTTTCTCTCAACTCTCACTCACACACACCCCCTTAACAACCACAGTAGCTCCAGCAACAGCAACAAGCAGCAACAACAACAACAGAAAGCAGCAGCAGCAACAAGAGCAGCAACAGCATCAGCAGCAGAAGCAATAACAGCAGCAGGAGAAGCAGGCAGCAGCAGTATCCAGCAGCAGCAGCACCTCCTCCCCCTCTTCTTCTCCTTCTCCTTGCTCGTAGGATTCCTAGGGGGTATAATCTCTGAACTCATTCTTTTGTTCGCTAAACGTATGTGTAGTTTAGCTTCGATTAGTGTTAATTATGCGTTTTAGTGCTAAATATGGCGATTAGTGTGAACTTTGGTTAAGTGATGAATTAGTTGGTTAGACTAACTTAGTCAGGTGTTATTAGGGCCACTTAAACCTAGCTTAACCCCAGATTTCACCAAAATACCATAGGATTTCAAATAGTGCAAAATTTAGCATTTTAAAGTGAATTCTTGGCTTTCTGTGATCTGCTTTAGACCCGGGTTGTTCAGGTAAAAATTGAGGAAACTGGAGCCTGTATACTAGGTTTAGATCACACCACCAGAGCATGAGCCCCTAACCCTACACCCAGGCCGGCAGAATATTCCTTCTGGCCGCAAATTGCGGCCAGACAGGGGAGCTAGGTGTTAGGGTTTGTTCTGTAGGTGTCTGCTACATTTCTAAGGTCTATGGTATATGCAATTTTGTATGTTTTTAACCGGGGTAGAATCTGGGACAATATATCGTTTTTCCAGTATGTTTTGTTTGCGCGATACGCGCGATACGTGAGTGGGTTCTATGATCCAGCGTGTCGCGACGTGTCGGGATAGTTTTAGACGCATATACACACGTTTCAGCGTATCGTACACACGCGCATTTAGTTCGCGACGCGAGATTCTCGTTTTGTTTCGATATCGCGTTTTGCGAGATATTTACTTATATATGGATTCTTTGTGTAAATTCCAGGTTCGCAGGCAGGTACGTCGGACACCGCAAAGAAGGGGAAGCAAGTGGTCGGCTACGTGTAGCACGCGACCAGGTGAGTAGATTTAACATCTACGGGGAAATCGCCCGTATGGCGTTAAGTGTCAGGGCGTGATAGGATATTTAGTCGTAGATGTTCATGTGCATTAGCGTAGCATACCTTCTTTATTGCATATAAAAATGGTAGTTATAGAACACTGCACTGTCACTAACGGTTAAAGCTGCACGAGTACTAATTGTATGTCACACTCACACCGTTAGTGATTGCCACGACACTTGCACTATAGGATTGCTACGAATTACATATCGTTTGATTGCCGCATCATTAATGATTGTCATGACTTGTCGCATTTTGGCATACACATATATTGATATTTTCATACCTGCGCACATGCACACTGTATATGCATACCAGTGCACACATATATTGATATTTTCATACCTGCGCACATGCACACTGTATATTCATACCAGTGCACACCTATATTGATATTTTCATACCTCCGTACATGCACACTGTATATTCATACCAGTGCACACCTATATTTATATTTTCATACCTGCGCACATGCACACTGTATATTCATACCAGTGCACACCTATATTTATATTTTCATACATGCGCACATGCACACTGTATATTCATACCAGTGCACACCTATATTGATATTTTCATACCTGCGCACATGCACACTGTATATTCATACTAGTGCTACACTCATATTCGCGTATATATCCATTTGCACATCCATACCTGCATACATACATATGTCACATACATGGATGATATTGATTTGATTTCATGAAAATAGGGACCGCATGAGATATTTTCAAAACTGGATTCTTTCAAAAAGAGCGGTGTCCCCTTTTTACTCTTAGTGTCATACGACACATTGCATGGATTTACGTATTGAGTTTGGATTTATGTGATTTCTGGATTTGGAAACCGGGGTATTATTTTAAGAAAATACACACTGTTTCAAAAACCCGGTTTCCCTTGATATGATATTTCAGTGCGTCCACCATGCGTTTTCTCGGTTCTGAGATGTATGATATGTGAACCCGAATCGAGGAGCTAGACGAGGCCGATTGCGGGTACATGGTGGACCCGGTATGGTACCCCGGGACGAGAACGGATCGTTGTGCAGTAGACGGTGAGCCTGGCAGAGGGACCACTACCTACCGGTGATTGGTTGGACCTGGCGGTTATCCATAGGATACCGACCAGAGTCGATAGATGGATACGGGACGATCCGTACTGCCGGGGCCGAGGGCCGATTCCGCAGACGGAGCCCGTGGGCCGATCCGACTGACGGGGCCCGTTACTTGAGGATTTATGTGTCGATGCTGGACACGGTTATTTTATGATATTTCGAGTGCCGATGTTGGGCACCTACAATTCTATGAGATTTACAGGATTTGAGGGCCGATGAGGATGACGGCGCCTGAGTTTTACTGGGATTTGGGTGTATTAATGGACACCGGTTATTTTTCCACGTTGATATTCCGTGTAGATATTATTTATTCTCATACTCAGCATTCAGTATTTTACATCTCATCTTGTATCTATTGTACCTGATAGAGTACACATGCTATGCATGATTATCGTATACCTTGCTCATCCTATATAGATGTCATTAGATTGTATTTGCTATGCACGATTATTGCATACCTGCTCATTCTATGTAGATGTTGTTAGATTGCATTTGCTATGCATGACTATTGCATACCCTGCTCATCATATAGAGATGTTACTAGATCGCACCGTTGCATGATTATTGCTCATCTAGTTCATCATATAGATGTATCTGTTGGCATAGGTTAGAGTATCGCAGCACGTGCATACTCGCGATTACCTTTATATGTTATCTACTATTCACGAGTTGGCAACTCACCCCCGTTGTGCCACAGTGTTTGCAGGTTGCCCCTCGGAGTAGTCGCGGCAGGCGGCTTTCTTGCATCTTGTGACACAGATACCACTACAGTTGGCGTACTAGCTCTTTTGCTGATAGGTGGGTTTTGTGCGGTATCTGTTTATTTTCCAGTTGTGTACATTGTTGTATCTAGTACTCTCCATCTACTACTTATATATTGACTTAGAGACCAGTTGTGAGGACGATGTATATTATTTTGTATTCTGGTGTCGAGCTCGTTGTGAGCCGACTTTATTTACGCAGCTTTATCTTTCATGATAATTGTTTTCACTTTTACTGCTTATTCTTCGCTACGGCGTCGTATACTATATATGTGGTGATTGTTCCGCCGTTGGGCGTGATTGCTTCCGTTTGTGGATGTTTTATTTTTATTGTATATCATTTTATTCATATATTGTCTTGTACCCGATTTCGGGGCTAGTTTTACAAAGGAAATGCTGCCAAAATTTTTAAGAAAATGACTTGAACTTTAAAGAATATTACTAAATTACTTAAGGTTTTCTAAACGTTTTACAAATGTTTCTATTAAATGTTTTAACACTCTATTCTTTTAATGGTTTTGATTTCTGGGTTTCGGCTTACTTGGTCGCGTTACGCCTATAGACGTTACGTGGTTAAGTGCCGGTCACGGGCCGAACTTTGGGTCGTGAACTTTCCTTTGCGGAGCTTGCGGGAGGTGGTCGCTTGTTTTGTTGAAATGAGAGAGCCCTACTACTTTCCTTTTAGTGTGTGATTTTTCATTTCTTTAGGCTTCATTAACATAGCCTGAAATATGCAGGCCACTCTCCTAGCTTCCGACCTTGGATGCAGGGACCAGGCCTGTGGCGAGGTGTTGGTGCGTGATAGGGAGGAATGGCAAAAGGTGGCTGAGCTTTCTGAGTGTAGGAGTAAGCTTGAGTAGGAGGTGGCGAAAGCGATGGCCGAGTAGGATGCCGCTAAGGCTACCGAAGAGAGCTGGAAAAAGAACGCTGCCTCACTTGGTGAGAAACTTGCAGAGGTCGAGCGTAAGCTGGAGCGGGTCTTACCGAGCTCCAGCACCCCCACGTACTGGTTGAAGGAATTCAAATCCTCCTACGAATATGTGGCGGACTTCATCGAGGTTTTTCAGGGTAGCGTTGAGACCACGGTTCGCTTGGTGGCTCAGCGAGCTTCGGAGTGCTCTCCCATGTTGGTTGGACGGACACCCAAGATGATCTATATACCGAGGAGAAGAAGGCTAGGGAAACTCCCTCTTCTGGCTCCCGTTGCGTTTGGGGATTTGGTTCGAACTTTCCTTCAGGCTGACACTGGGGATTCTTATTTGGCCGCCCAGAGTAAAGATAAGGGGATTGTCCCTCGGGAGGATGACTCGGGGTCCCAAGGCAAGGCTTCAGATTCTAAGGTCGCCAGATAAATTCTATCCTTTACTTTCGTTGATTTGTTTTGTAATTTTGTAGGGTTTTCTTTTTCTTTTTTGTATACATTTGCTATGATTCCGCGTTCCATTTGATTTTGCATAGTTATTTGCGATGTGTGTCTATCTTGGGGCAGTGTCCCTCTGTTTATCTTGCATTTGGGTTTTCTTGTGTTGCTCCTTTTATAGTGAATATGTGTAGTTGAAAATAGATCGCATGCCTTCTAATTCGCATAGGTGAACTGCAAGCCCGCTGCACTGAGTTATCCCAGTTATGTGATGAGCTGAATGAGAGGGGTCAGGCCATGACCCGAGTTAGGGATGAATACAAGCGAAGGTGTGAGGAGCTGTTGTGGCATTTTGGTACCCCCGAGTCTCCTCATCCTAACCCCCAGTCTAATCTGAGAGCCATCGAGGCCTACCTTCGTGGTTACGTGCTTTTTGCGAGGATGTGGGAAATCATCCATGTCGGGGTCTCGTTGACTAAGGACATGATCCGTAAGAGGGGATCCAATTCAACACTTTGTGATGTGACTGTTAGGACAATAGCCCGGGGATTTAACATTCCTATTTTTTTTAGAGGGAAGACCCTTCTTTTGTAGATAGGTTTGAGAGTAGGATGTTAGAGTTGAGCATCGGTGAGAATTTGTAATCCTGTGTAACCGTTGTCTATGAGCGTTTATTACATCAATCTTTTGGATTTACGTTCTGGTATTCATTTATGTCTATCATCGGGTTTTTAGTAAAGGTCTTCTTATCCATTCTCGTGCAGGCTGTTGGTGACTCTAGCGATAGGGAGTATGATGATGATAGCTCGGCGCTAGGCTTTGACGAGCTAAGGTGTTTTTATGATGAGCTTGTGAACGAGAATGCTAGCCTCAAGGGAAAATATGTCGAGCTGCTGGAATATCAATCAAGCCCCGCCAAAGTATTGCGCGAATTAAAGGCCGAGATATCAAGCCTGAAGGGAAAACCGTGAGACACCGATTGTAAAAAAAGGCTCTTAGGGACGAGCTTTCCTTTATAGGTATGGATACAACGGGGCGGTACGTGATTGATGTGTTTAAAGAGAAGTGTTTTTAAATAAAGTAACCGCAATCAGGACGGTGTCTCTAATAGCTAGCTGTGATGAGTACGGGTCGTCCGCAGGGAAACGTGAATCTTGCTTTAGACGAGTTGATTGAAAGATGGGTTGATTGGTTGCAGATCTATTTTAATACGGGTGTAGATTTTATAAAGAAGAGGCTTGTATGGTTCATATGACTTAGTAGTAATTGATGACTAATTAAAAATGCCTCATTTTATCTTTTAATAGTTTAAAACTAGATCGATAGTGACGAATGTGGATTAAGGTTCTTTTGGAAGAAACTAGGGTTTTCCCACTTTTAACCCTTGTCCTTGCATTGATCTCTATTCATGTCTAGCCCTTAACAAAACAAGTGTTAAACAGATCTCGAATCGTAGTCATAACTAGCAATAAATTGGTAGCGCGCCCGATTAGGATGTTAACATTTATTTTGCTAAAGTTTATAGACTTTAAAATGTATAAAAGGAGTTAAATGATTTTATCATCCATTGATCTACCCTAGCCTACAAACCCTAGCAAGTTAGGAATTACTTGCTCATGGGTTGAGATAGAAGAAAGGATGAAGAATAAAACATGATTAAGATGCAGAAATAAAATGCAGAAAGTAAATGCAAAAAGCCTAATAAAAAGACTACCTTTATTAATCAACTATTGCATACAACTCTCCGTACAAAGTAGATTACAAAGAACCCTAGTTTTTGCTCTCGTGCTCTCTCTTGTTGGAGGTAGATGACTAGCTGATGATCACCTAGATGCGTGGATCGCTTTGGACCTCTTGATCTCTTCGGTTCGATGATCTTCAAAGTATAACTCTCGGTCCCTTATATATAAACTAACCCAGAAACCCTATATGCCATATGTGATGATTTGTTGTTACAATCTTATCCAAAAAATCTCAAATCCTACGGCCACAAAACTGCCGCGGATTCGCCGCAAATGTGCTATTTTGGCCGCCCAACCGCCACGGTTTAGTGTCATCACGTTTTGAAAATTCTTCAGGTCTCTGGTGTTGACATGTGTAGATCTTCTAGATGTATAGATTCTGAGAATCTAACTCTGAGTCTCTGCCTTTGTTAGATCTTATGATTTGCTTCAATATTTCGGTAAATTTGATTCCGACATCTCGGATCCTTGGATTCCAGACCTGAGCTAATATCTGCACAATATCTCAAGTCATAGTGTTAGTAGTATTTGGTATTATTTTGAGATATTATCGTAGCCATTTTATATAATATTAAATCTTAAGAATATTGATTAGAAATATTTGATATGATATGCATATTTTAATTATAATATTTCTTATAAATATTATATGCATGTATTTTCCCTCAATATGTTAAATATAATGTAGAAATATATGATAATAAACTTTTTACACATAAACCCTCATATGTTCTATAATTACAATAAGCATCTTTTAGAACTTAACAATAGTGGAAAAAATAATCATTCAAATGTGCAATATTTTAGACTAATCAAATACCCCAAACTTAACTTTGATCGTCCCGAGCAAATTAGTTATTAAAGAGAAGAAGAAGAAAAAGAAAAAAGAAAAACCTAGCACACTTTCATAGGCAACACGATTGCACTGAGCACGTGCAACAAGCCTTTAAACCTCTAGGAGTTTCTAGTAGGAGAAGTGTTGTCTCCTGAGGGTTTTTAGCGGATTACACCAAAAAAATCCAAAAATAAAAGAAAGATGATGAAAGTTACATATAAAGATAAAGAACATATAAAAGAAAGAACTTGAGAATAAGAGTTTCAAGCTAAACTAGCTTTTTTAGTAGCCATGAGCCCTATCTTAATAGTCATGAAAAGATGTCAGAAATCACATCATTTCTCAATAAAACTTCGCCTTTAGTCTTCTTCCCTACCTTTCTTCCAAACATAGATCATATACCCCTACGTGTGTGTAAAAGACATCCCTACACTTAGAGAATTCAATTTAAGCTATCATACTCTTGTCCATCTTCCTTAGTACATTTTAGTCGGTGAATATTTTTTAGATGGAATTGCTCACACATTTTTCATGCGACCGTTAATACTTCTTGAGCTACTAACCAACTGATTACCAAATGTGCTCACTCTTTAAGGCGTACACAGCAATATTCTCGTCTTGCAACACCTAAGGCTTAGCAGTGGCTCCCAAACCAGTTGGTCTAAGGCACTAGGTGATAAAGCACCATCGCTATATTTTTTTTATGCTGTCTTAAGTAATTATAAAACCGGTGTTCATTTTTCCTCACCATTTTTTTCATTTATATTTTTGTTTATATATTTATTTTTCTTCATACTAAGGCTTTTAGACAAGAGCATTTCAAGGTATCCTCTACTATCCCAAGTTTCAAGATGTTTGCAAGTGCGTATAGTAGGGTATCAACGATCAGATGTTTGGATTCAAGAATATGTACTATTTTTCAGACTTAATTTTATCCTCAGATTAGTGATTTCCTTTATCTTACTAACCCTGAGGACAACAGCTCATGACTACCTATTACCAGCTTCGTTATAAAATATCTAATTTTCTTGCTTTTCTTAAACTTTTCCTTCCTATCATATGTATTTTTCACTTTCTAACTTTCATTATCAAAAAAAAAACTTTGTGCTTTTATTAGTATAATGCAAAAAATAATGCGTGAATAAACACAAACCTCCCCCAAACCTATTTACAGCAGTGTCCTCACTGATGTCATCTGTAAACTTGAAACCTGTAGACTTGGGAGGAAAAGTTAGTAACGGGGACAAGAATTAATGACAGTGAAATCCTCCCCCAAACTTATTTTTGGCTCACAATTTTATAAAATTTTTTTTTCTTTCAAGAGCCAAAATATTTTCTCCCCCACCAAACTTGAGTAAAATAGTATTGAGCATTTAAAATTTTGGGAGGGGGGTTTAAGATTATTGGTCTATGCAAAACTCTACAGAGACCAAAAGTCAACGCCAACCATTCGAATATTTTATCAATCTAACACCATGGTTGATGGAAAATCATAGATGTGCATGTTTCCCCTAATCAGAGCAAAGCTCTGTTCAAATTTTGAAATGAAGCAGTGCTTCATAGTAGCGCCAGCGCTGAGAGAGTCAAAGACTCTGAGACAGCGCTCACGCGCAAAGCACATGAGTGCTAGCGCTGCACTCTAAGCAGCGCACCACGTGCAAAGCACGTGAGCGCTAGCGTTAAGTGCGCTGCACTCTAAGCAGCGCACCACGTGCAAAGCACGAGAGCGCTAGCGTTGGAACTAAATGTTCCCAAACATTGGATCAAAGATCCAACAAACATGATTAAAAATCATCAATTAACCAAAGTAATCAGAGCACCGTTGGATTAATGATCCAATGGTGATTAAAAATCACCAAAATACAGAATAAATTCTATATGGGAAAAGATTTCCCAATCTTGTTGAAAACAAGAAGATTGCCTTCTGTAAATCAGAAGCTCTTGGATCAAAGATCCAACGGGGGAAACATCTCCAAATCAATTAGAGAAAAGATCTCTTCAACTGATTCAATAAATCAGCTTGCCCTATATAAAGGCCTCAAGACTTCAAGTCTGATATAGAGGACCCCCCCTAAACTTTGAGAAATTTCAAAGACAAAGTGCAAACTCTCAGAAGAAGAAAATTTTCTTCAAGGTAAAAAAAGAATAAAGATATGAATTCATCTCATATGAAAAGAAGAATTTACTTCTTTTTCTAAGATCATAGATCTATAAGACCAAGATCTTTCACAACAGAGATCAAAGTATCTCATCATAAAAAACAATGGGAAGAACTTAATCTTCTTCAGATCTATAAGACAAATTGTCTTTCAGAGATTATAATATCTCATTATAAAAGGGGGGAGAATAATTCAATTCTCTTAGGATCATAGATCCATAAAGGCAGAGCCTTTCATCAAAGAACATAAGAGATTGAAACATCTCCTATAAAAAATAAGAACTTTGTTCTTAGATCCATGAGACAATCTCTTATAAGAAAGAGAATTTAATTCTCAGGGCCCAAAACTGCCTAAAAAGAGCCATAGCGCTCCAATCAAAAGAAGCGCTTCAGCGTTCCAAAACTAACGCATAGCATTGCAGAGCCTTAGCGCTCCAAACTTCACCAGAAGCGCAATGCGCTCATTGTCTGGCGCACAGCGCCAAACGCGCCACGTGCTCCTCACGTGTGCGCTACTTCACCAGAAGCGCAATGCGCTCATTGTCTGGCGCACAGCGCTAAGCGCGCCACGTGCTCCTCACGTGTGCGCTATTTCACCAGAAGCGTTCCGTGCTCATTGACTGGCGTTCAGCGCTAAGCGCACCACGTGCTCCTCAGTGTGTGCGAAAAGAACATAAATTGTTCTTTAAATGATAAAGCCCAGAGCTATAATGAGTGCTTAGCACTCAATAAAATACAAAAACAATTGTCAGAACCAATGCTCAGTATTGTTAAATGAATGGACCGAGCCCAAAGTGGCCACAGAACCCTAATTCAGATTAATTGAGCCCATATGCTCATAAATCTTTAATCTTAGTCCTAAATTGGACTACAGATCTCCCAACCAAAATTGGTTCGAGGGTACATCTCTTCACTTCTCTGATATTTGTCGTTGTAATCCTTCAATGTCTTCAGAGAGATGACGGGTCCCGATAACCAGACATTCCACGGACTGTGAGGTCCTTAAACTCATGGACTATGATGTCCTTAAACTTTACAGACTATGACGTCTTTAAACTAGACAATGATGTATTTAAACTCCATGGACTATGATGTCCTTAAACTCCTGGACCGTAATGTCCCTAAATTAAATAATAGAGCCCAAATGCTCTCTTGTTGGATCTAAATGATCCTGTTAAGTAGATCTTAGTATAAAATTAGACTAACGTATCCTTAACAAACGTTTAAGTTGATCTTAGTCTCAAATGAGATTAACGATCCTTAAACCCAACTCAAACCCAAATCTAAGAAAATACGGATTTGGACTAATCCACGCCCTATGGGCGACAACACAAATTAGTCTCCGTATACAATCCACGGGCAACCAAAAACAAAACAAACACACACACGACACGAAGTGACCATTTGGAGAAAGAGAAAGTGGTTACCGCGATGCGGTAGCATAATTAACTGCAGGGGATTGCGCCTGCAGGGAAGAGCGTCCCCACAATCAAAAACCCCTCAAACGAGGAGGAATCTAACGAAGTCTGCTACATTGGCCGCATCCGTCTAAGCCTCTGGTGCATGGTGCCATAAATCAGCTTGGTATCTTCGGAGAGGTGGGCAGATAAAACCAAATAGTATCTGCCCCCCAAAATTCAGGCCAGACGTCCCAACGTCCCGTTCGCGTCTTTTCGGCGGAGAACAGATTCTGGTGCGCCCGGTGGGACCTTTTCCTCTTTCCACTCCACACTTCGTGTGTCGTGTTCGCGAACGAATCGCGGTTTGATATGGTTGCCCTTGGGTTCGAGGTACTAAGATTTGGTTTTGCTCCCGTGCAGAAAAAAGATGGCCTCTAACTATTCTAGCTGCAACAACAACTCCCGTTCCGCCTCATCTGGAGGAGTAACATACGGTCCCCAAGCGGCCTCCCTTTTCACAATGCCGGTGGAACAAGTGACCCAAGCCACCACTGGGCTATTCTTCGAGACCATGATCCCACCAACGAGCTTCAACGTTCAAATGCCGTCGCACGAAGCTCCAAAGAAGTCCATCTTTGATCGGCTTACAACTACCGCGGCCCTTCTCAACGGGTCGCCCAAGTCCAGTGCCTCAGTTTTCAGCAAACTGGGCCAAAGCTCAAGTGGGCCCATGAAGAAGCCCGCGATACCTGAAGCGGCCATCCCGAAGCGGATAGCCATTCCTTCTCCTGAAATCGTCAAGGCGGCTTCTCCTGCTAAAGGGTCGGTCTTCATAAGACTGTCCGTTTCAGCTCCTACTCCACGCGAAGTCACGAAGGCTGCTTCCCCTGTTCGAAAGTCGGCCTTCGCAAGACTGACTATCCCCTCTTAACGGCGTCAGTCTTCTACAGGCTAGCACCAATAACAGCCTCTCCTCAAAACAAGGGGCATGAAGAAGCTCATCCAACAGCGGAGGTGATCCCGGCCGCACGACATGCTAGACATCGCCACTGGCCCCGAGTGAGGAGAGCTGGGGGCAGCTCTCCTTCTGGACTGACACCGCCAACTCCAATGACAGAAATTGCTGCTGCTGTTCCAACTGGGAACAGTTTTGAACCACTCAGGAGGGTGCGCAAGAACTCTCCGACCGCTGTGTTGAAAAGGTCTCCTCCACCTGTGGAGAATGCCACAAAGGCGAAGCTCGAACGGCCCCCTCAGCGTCCGTCCTCTAAAATTTATAAGGTCTGGCGTTAAGTCCAAGACTCGGTGATTGATCAAGGTTACTCTCGCCGACAGAAAAAGATGAAGGTTCGGCAAGAGAAGGACTATTCTGTCATACCACAGAAGGTGTTTTCTACCTGGGTGCCCGCTGCAACGACCCCCTCAACTTCACCAGCCCCCAAAAAAAGAAAGCCGGAGAAAATCCCCGTGTCTACGACAAATGTCAAGGGCACTGAGCCTAAATGCCCTAAGTCTGGGGGTATGGTGGTGTATGACATGTATATGGCATTCGGAAAAGAGGACAACCATATCTCCACAGGTCATCGATCGCTTACGCGATCAGTGACTAAGGCTCAGGAGCAACATCAACAAAAGCTTCAAGAAATGCTGACAGCCACGGCTGTACTCACTGGACCAAAAGCAGGCCCGGAGACATCCTCGGAGCTGCGTCATGAGTAGGAAACTGATGCCGAATTCCTTCGGAGAATGCTTGAGAAGAAGGACAAAGAGGCGGCGGAACAAGCGGCCAGCATAAAACAAATGGCCCTTTTATTCTAAGATATGGTGGGCCTGATGATCCAGCCGGACCCTCCAGCCGAAGATCCTCCAGTAATAATTGAAGATGATAGAGGAGAAATATCAAATCTTCTGCCGGCTCTGTCAGCAGCCAAGGAGGGGACCATCTCCAAAGCCATGCTCGATGATTATATAGCTCAGCAAATACGAGCTCATCAAGCGAATGAAGCGGTTAGCCAAGTCGTCAAGACTGGACGGCCCTATCCAGGTTGGTACGATCAAATAAAGTATCCGCCAGGATACACAATTCCTAAATTCCATGTGTACAAGGGGACAAGCAATCCCCATCAACATGTCGCTCAGTTTAGGGCTCTTTGCGGTAACACCGGAGGTGACGACAAATTGTTACTTCGTCAGTTCGTCGGCAGCTTGGCGGAAATGGCCTTTTAGTGGTATTCAGAGCTGCCCAATAACTCCGTCAAAACTTTTACGGAGATGGAATTGTTGTTCACCCAACATTTCGCAAGCGCTAACGAACGCACCCCAATCACAGTATTAATTAATGCCAGAATAAAGCCGGGCGAGACATGGGTCCAGTACGCGATACGATGGCGAAATCTATGGACGAAGTGCGATCAGCGCATCGAAGAAGCGCCGGCAGTCGGCATGTTCGTGGGTACTCTGGATCCGCAGGCGGCCATATCCCAGTTCATGATGTTCTTCAAGCCAACTACTTTTCAGACCCTGATTGATAAGCTGGCTCAAATGGATCAGATGGGTCATAAGCCTTCCTTTTCAAAGACAGAACCGCAGAACGAAAAGGGTAAAGGGAAAGCGACCTTTGTCGCCAATACTCAACAACAGCCAAGCAACTTAAAACCGGTTGTTCGCCAAAGCAACGTGCGTCCACGCCAATCCCTCAAGGAGAGACTGGGACGTCCTTACTCGTTTTCCCGGGATAAAACAAGGAGACTGTTCGAGCTGGCAGTGCGCAACAGTCTCATCAATCTGCCAGATCCAAGACGTCCGCTGCAGCCAGGCGATACCAACAATCCTAATTACTGCCCCTACCACCGAGCAGTTACCATCCAATTGAAGATTGCTTCGTTTTCAAAGGCTGGATTGAGGACCAATACCAATAGGGCAAATTCGCACTGTCTGAAAATTGGAAAGTAAGCCCGCCACAACCACACGCTCTTAAAAAGGTGGACATGCCGAGGGTATCGTGCTCTTTTGTAGAAGAAGCTCCATGGGAGGTCGCTCTTTCAGCCAGGACGAAAAGAATGCTAAAGGATCTCCAAACATGCCTAGCGATCAGGTGGAAAAATCCGCTGGAACCCGAGGTCATTGAGGGAATGCTGAAACCGCGCTAAATACCGAAAGTTGTTGAAAGTGGACAAAATGTTCAAGCCCAACCGTCAAAGTCTTCGAAAAAGAAGAAGAAGACCAAAAAGCCCGTGAAGCCTGATGACAAGCGCACGGACCTACAAAAACATATTGACGCGCTGGAAGAATATAACCAGAAGGCGCGAACCCCGGTCACACTCCAAGAATTCCTCAACCACATCATTGAAGATGGAGATGGCAACAAAGATGGGGGAGAAGACTCGTTTGACGAACCTGAAGATTATGCGGCAAGTTGCCACGTGATCTCTCACTCGTTAATAAACGGTGAAGAAGCTCCGGATGCAGAGAAACTGGGGGCAGATCCCGAACCGAAACTCCTAGGACCGTCAAACAAGATGATTGACGCATTCCTGAACGAAGCACTTCTGAAAAGCAAAGTTGATCGAGAACGTGAAATGGCTATATTTGAAAAAGCCAAACTTCGGCGACTGAACGAAAGGATTGAAATACCCCAACCGGATAGGAGCACTTCGGCCGCCAGCAAAAGGAGGTTCAAGAAAAAAAAAAGGTTCGCCAAAACCATATCGATGGGAATGAAGCTGCCACCCTCCGAAGGAAACACTCCTGATAGGATACACTTTAACGAAGAGGATGCACATCCAAACTACTGCTTGTACCATCGGAGGACCACACACCCTACTGAAGAATGCAACAGCTTTAAAATTGGTGGAAGGGATACGTTGCTCACCGGCAGCATTTCAAGCGGATGAAGCGCAAAACTCGTCTGGAACAAAGAAGTACGACAGATGAGTATAAAAGAACTGCTGGTGAATGTCACATGGTTAATTCCGGAGGATCACAAGTTCTCACTTTCGGGAGTGATTCTGATGAAGAAATAGCCCTCGGCCCTCTCTTCAAGGAATCCATCTCTGAAACAGAAGAGATGAAAACCTGCGAGAACATTCAGCTGCGCAATCGCACACTACCTGAAAAGAATCTCGGACCCGCAAACAAGGGATCGAACAAAAAGGATAAGGGGAAAGAAAAGTTCCCTGAGGATATCACCCTCGATGACCAAGTCGTCGAAGAGCTGGCAGCCAAGGACCCGCCCAAGAAAAACAAGATGGATTACAACGTTCTGGCACACCTGAGGAAGATACCCTCGCAGCTAAGCATTCTCGATGCCCTCCTGCTATCCAAAGAGGCGAGAGATTCTCTGATCAAGTCATTACAAGAGCCTGACCAGTTTCAAGCTTTCCTCGCCGAAGAAAAGATGAAGGACGAGCTGGAAGAAGTACACACAGCTGACATCACTTTCGGCGACGAAGATCTCCTCCTCGGAACATGCAAGCATAACCGTCCCCTATATGTCTCCGGGTATTGCCATGACATTAAGATAGGGAAGATCCTAGTTGACAGTGGGTCCTCTGTCAATCTCCTAAATGTGAGGGTGCTAAAAGAAATCTGCATGAGCGTTCAACACCTTACTCGGGATAAAATCACTATCTCTGGGTTCGACTCCCAGTCATTACGGATGCTCGGTTCTGTGATACTGACGTTACGCTTTGGGCTGCTCGTCACTGACATCAAGTTTCACGTCATTGACGCTAAGACTTGCTACAACGCTTTGCTCGGTAGGCCTTGGTTACACGAGTACAACATTATCCCTTCTACACAACATCAGTGTATGAAGTACTTCAAAGATAGACTTGAATACACTGTGACAGGGGAGTTGAACCCATTCTCCATGAATGAAGTCCGCAAATACGAGGATGCAAAGTACTTTCTGCCAGATTTTGAAGACACAGAAAGATGCCATAAACCGGAGGATAAGCAAAAAGCTATCACCACTATTCCGATCTTCGGGAGCGATACCGAGGAGGAAGAAGAGATGGTCTATTCGGGACCTCCCAGATACAAAAAGCCGGGACCGTCCACCCCTATTCTAGTCTTCGGCAGTGACTCTGAAGACGAGGTCAACGCAGTATTCTCGACTCGTCCATCAGTGCAAGCCTTCACTGGAAACGATCAAAGTTTACATATCGCCATGGTTCCACAAGAGCATTACAAAGAGCTCGACGCACTCGATACCTACAATGTGCAAGAACTGCAGACGTTCTACGTCCCTCCCAGACGAAAAGATGAAAATGCGATCCTCTTTTATAGATCCATGGAAACTAAAATGGAGAAAGAGATCTGGCATGGTGCCGATTCTACACTTGACAGGCTCCAGCCCATCCGTCTGCCCAGATATTACACAGAAGGATTAAAAAGGCTGTTAAGGAGCCAAGGCGTACCCTTTAAGCATACCGCGTGACAAGCTCAGTTCTACAACAAGATCTGGAACGTTCCCAGTACTCAGCGAAAATTGCCCAATGGGAGAATGGAAACGATCGGGGTTGGATATGTTCAATTCAAGAAATAGGAGCGATTCCATGGCTGCTACGTTATACATGATTTCGATGAAGAAGAGGATGCTCTTTTAAAAGACGCTAATCCTGAACCAAAACGAGGTCCCGCCATGAAAATGCCAAGCCTGTCGTTTGAAGAACAGATGGACAAGCTAATAAGAGAAGCGGGTCAAAAGGCCCGGGATGACCATATCCACGAAATGGCCATTTACAAGAAAGCCAGGACACAGCGCCTTCTTCAGCAGGCTACGGAGAATGATGATTCCCTTCGTCGCCAGCCCGTCATACAGAAGACTCGGCGCGGAGACAAAAACAAACTAAAGAACGGAAAAAACGTTCGACATCGGCAAAGCGGGCCCAAGAAGCTACGCGATCGAGAATTGAGCAGCCGGGATCCGTCTCTTATAAAGAAGATGGGTCGAGCATATTCTTTTCCCCAAGACAAGACAAGACAAGACAAGATAGATATTCAGTCTTGTCATTAAACATCAGATGATTACCCTCCCGGAGTCCAAGCACCCTGAACAAGCAAGTGAGGTTCATCACCCAGATTATTGCTCCTATCACCGAGCAATAGGACATCCTCTCGAAGACTACTTCATATTCAAAGATTGGGTAGAAGACCAGTATCAACAAAGCAAGTTCGCTCTATCTGACAGTTGGAGGGTAACCCCTCCACAAATACATGTGCCAAAAGCAACGTATGCAGCGAGAGTAGAGCCGAATCAACATCGGTCTTGGAAGCGATCTCACATCTGTCACATAATAATGCTGATAAGAGAAGGAGTACGCGAGGATATGGATGACCTCTCCTGCTGCTTCAAAAATGAGGATGAAGATGGGTTGATCTCAGAACTTCCACCGGCGCCAAAAGAGCTGGAAGATGGAATACATACTACTGCAGATAACCTCAGAAAAATCGACTTGGGAATAGCAAACGACCCACGACCGACGTTCGTCAGCGAGTTGTTGTCTGAAGAAAAGGTGGCTACGCTCAAAGACTTGCTCATACAGTATAAAGACTGCTCTGCATGGAACTATTCCGAGATGCCAGGATTAGATCCAGAAATAGCCGTCCACAAATTGGTGATTTCTCCGGACATCAAGTCAATCAAACAAGCGCCAAGAAAAATGCGGCTTGAACTTGAAATAAGCATCAATGCTGAGGTCAAGAAGCTAATCGACTCCGGCTTCATCCAAGAGGTTCAGTATCTTGACTGGATCGCCAACATCATCCCAGTGATGAAGAAAAATGGGACAGTACGCATCTGCGTAGACTTTCGGGACTTCAACAAAGTATGTCCGAAGGATGACTTTCCCGTACCAGTCACCGAGCTGATGATAGACAACACGTCCACTCGCGAAGTCTTCTCCTTCATGGACGGCTCATCAGGGTGCAATCAAATAAAGATGCATCCCGAAGACCAGAAGCATACCTCTTTTCGGACTCCTCTGGGCATATTCTGTTACAAAGTGATGCCTTTCGGCTTGAAGAACGCTGGCGCTACCTATCAGAGGGCCATGACAAAGATTTTCGATGACCTCATATATGAAGTCGTCGAATGCTATATCGACGACCTCATGGTAACAAGCAAATCGCACGAGGAGCATTGGGAGCATCTAAAAATAGTTTTCCAACGTTTTCGGAAATACAACTTGAAGATGAACCCTCTCAAATGCGCGTTCGGAGTTTCCTCGGGAAAATTCCTAGGATTCATCATACGATATCGGGGCATCGAAATAGGCCCGTCAAAGATCAAGGCGATTATGGAAATGCCTTCGCCAAGGACTCTGAAACAATTGCGGTCTCTCCAAGGAAAGCTCACATATATCCAACGGTTCATAGCTAATCTCTCCGGCAAATGCCGCCCCTACAGTCACTTAATGAAGAAAGGAACCCCGTTTGTTTGGGATCGCAAATGTCAAAGCGCACTGGACGAAATCAAGCAATACCTACAAAATCCTCCGGTGCTAACCGCTCTGGTCAAGGGAAAGCCTCTCATTCTGTATATAACCGCCCTTGAGGGTTCTCTAGGCGCATTATAGGCACAAGAAAACGACCAAGGGAAGGAGAGAGCCCTATACTATTTGAGTCGAGTTCTCCTGGGGACAGAAAACAATTACTCTCCCATTGAAAAACGCTGCCTGGCGTTAATCTTCGCGATAACGAAGCTCAGATACTACGCTTTTGCGCCTGAAGTCCATCTCATATCAAAAGTGGATCCTCTCAAATATTTGATGTCAAGAGCCATACTAACGGGACGACTTGCTAAATGGGCCCTCCTCTTGATGGAGTAGTCGATAACATATCGTCCTCTCAAGGCTGTGAAAGGCCAGGCCATCGCCGACTCCCTCGCTGAGCATCCGATACCTGCCGACTCACCTTTAAATTGTGAATTGCCAGACGAGCACACGTTTGACACGATCGACAGGGAAAGATGAGGGAGTGATACCCGATGGGAACTCTACTTTTCCATGAATAAGCGAAAGCACGACACCCCTATTATCAAAATGGGGGTAGGCCTCATATTCGTGACTCCACAAGGAGGGATAATGCACTTTGCCTTCTCCCTAACAGAGCCGAGGACAAACAATGAAACCGAGTATGAATCTTTGATAGCAGGTCTTGATGCTATTAACATGGGAATCGAAAACCTCCTCATATACGGAGACTCCCAGTTGGTCGTTATTCAAGTAAATGGCGACTATCAAACGTGCAAACCAGAGTTGATAAGGTACGGCGAGAGAGTGCAACAATTGCTGATTCAAATCCCTGCCTATGCCCTGGAAAGCATACCGCGTGCGGAAAATCGCAAAGCAGATGCGTTAGCCAAACTTGCTAAAGAACTGGCTGACGAAAACCTCGATGACGTGAGGATCATTGTGCAAAGCCATTGGGTTCTTGCACCGGCAGAAATGTCTCCAGAGTCGTCCAAAGAAAAGGGAGCGACCGAGCAAACGACCTTACAAATAAAAGACCAGGAAAAAGCTAAAGATTGGAGAGAAGTCTTTATAGACTACTTCAAATCCCGTCGAACACTTGAAGATGCGTCCTTAAGACATCAGCTCATGAAACGAGCTCTATCTTTCACCTTCATCAATGACACGCTGTATAAGAGATCATTCGACTCTCTATGGCTAAGATGCCTGGGACCGGAAGAAGCAAGAAGAGTCGTCCAAGAAACTTACGACGGACTCTGCGGTTCTAATCAAGCCGGGTCGAAGATGAAGCTGAAGATCAAAAGGATGGGCTACTATTGACCCACAATGATCCAAGACTGTCTCGAATATGCGAAGCAGTGCCACTCGTGCCAGATTCACGGGGACTTTATCCATCAGCATCCAAATTCGCTACATCCGACAGTGGCTAGCTGGCCATTCGAAATGTGGGGAACTGACATAATCGGGCCCATTGAACCAGCATTGTCCAGAGACCATCGGTTCATACTGGCGATGACTGATTACTTTTCCAAATGGGCAGAAGTAGTACCACTAAGAGAATTGAAGACGAAGAATATCCTTCATTTCTTCAAAACACACGTCATCTATCGGTTCAGCACACCGCGACGGATTATCTCCGATAACGGGCCGGCCTACAGAAGCCACAAAATCAGTCGCTTCCCACAGCAACATAATATAAACTGGGGATACTCTTCGGTCTATAATCCTCGAGCTAACGGTCTGGCTGAGGCTTTCAACAAGACCTTGACAAAAATCGTGAAAAAGACGGTGTCTTGAAATAAGAAGGACTGGCATGAGAAACTGCATGAAGCTCCTTGGGCGTATCGAACCACGTTCAAAACGGCCACAAACACAACGCCATATGCATTGGTATTCGGCACTGAGCAGTACTCCCTTTGGAGATAGAGCTACCCTCCTTGCGAGTGGCAGTTCATTACGAGTTGACAGACGAAAAGAATGATCATCTTCGGCTTGAAGAACTTGATGCCCTCGACGAAACGCGTCTTATGGCACAACAAAATTTGGAGGCTTAGAAAGCAAAGATGACGCGCTCATACGAGAGATTGACTAGGCCGAGAACATTCCTCCAAGGTGAACTCGTGCTGGTTGTAAAAAGACCTATGATCCCCAATCATGCCAAATAGGGGAAATTCGAGCCAAACTATGAGGGCCCGTATATCATAGACAGAGTCTACCAAGGTGGGGCTTACTTGCTCATGGATATGCATGGCGAAAGACCCTTCAGGCCAATAAACGGCCGGTTCTTGAAAAAATACTACGCCTGATGAGTCACGGCCTAGGTCAACGATAGATGACGATGCCTATGTCCGCTCGCTATCTTTCCAAGCCTGAACTCTATAAGTAGTATCCGACGAAATCTCGCCTCGAAAATGTGCGACGGACTGAAACGTCCCTAAACTAACGATGGACCGAAATGTCCTAAAACTAACTACTGACCAAGACGTCTATAAACTATTACAGACCGCAGCATCCCAAGGCTAACGCAAAAAAAAATACGGTATGTCCATAAGCAAGATGGGCACGGATAAAAATCCGAAAGGGCTCCGTGAGTAAAAACAGCAGGACTACCGGCGAGTTTGTGAAAACCCGAAAGGGCGCAATCTCGTTAAAAGACACTTGCAAGGTCCTCTCGACCCTGTAAGGAGAAAATACCTGCGTGAGATCCTTACGACTCACAAGGGAGCAACACACTTAGGAATCCCCACGATTCCTAAGGAGAAAACACACTTACGAGATCCTCACGACTCGTAAGGAGAATTACCCTTTGAGACCCTCACGGTTCATAAGATTCAAAAGCCTTAAGCTACAGAGATCTGAACCTGTTCTTAAGCCGTCATACACCCCGCTTCCACCCTACAAGCGGTTCAATGTTGACCCTTGTATACAATCCAGGGGCACGAATACACATTTCCCTAACAGAGTCCCACCAGCGACTAGGGATATGCTTACATGGTGAACGACCCTTATAAGTCCTCTCGACTTGTAAGGAGAAAACACTTTTATATGATCCTTATGACTTATAAGAGAACACACACTTAGGAATCCTCACGATTCCTAAAGAGAAAATGCACCTACGAGATCCTCACGACTCGTAGGGAGACATACCTTTATGAGACCCTTACGGCTCGTAAAGTCAAAAAGCCTTAGTCAACAGGATTCTAACCCTGTTTGCTAAGCCACCTTTGTTTGAACCGACAAAGGCAAATGATGATTCGCTCCTGGCAATATCCCAAAGGTAGCGATGCTGATGCTGATATTGGCATCGGGTCCCAAGTCCATACTTGCAACAAAATCAGAAAGTAAAAGAAATGTATATGAAATAGCCGAAATGATTGGGCACCGCGAAAAATAGCCGAAATGATTGGGCAATCGCGACTTTCGCGATATAAAAAGCTGAAATGATATAGCATCGCGGAAAAAAAATGAAACTTTTGCCCTATAGACGAGATCACATCGAGCCCTGTATACAATGCAGGGGCACAAACAAAGAGGGAATCATATCATCCCACCAGGCTCTATCAGAAAGAGAGCCAGGTCTCAACAGTTCACAGACAATCTAGAGATCACCCCGACATCCATCTCGTTACAGTAGACGTAATGTCAGCAAAGTGGAGCCACGGCAAAGTCTCTAGTTTCAGGTCCCGACGGTTCACCAACAACCTAGAGACCGCCTTGACGCTCGTATCGATACAGCAGACGCGATGTCACCCAGTGTTCTTTCCTCAGCAGGATGCAGACGCGACACAAAATAATGGAACCATAGCAAATTCCCTAGTTCCAGGTACCAACGGTTCACAGACAACCTAGGAACCACCTCGACGTTCGTCTCGATACAGCAGACGCGATGTCACCCCAGCGTTCTTCTTCCAACAAGATGCAGACGCGACACAAAACAACGGAGCCACGGCAAAGTCCCTAGTTCCAGGTCCCAACGGTTCACAGACAGCCTAGGAACCATCTCGACGTTCGTCTCGATACAGCAGACGCGATGTCACCCCAGCGTTCTTCCTCCAACAAGATGCAGACGCGACACCAACAACGGAGCCACGGCAAAGTCCCTAGTTCCAGGTCCAAACGGTTCACCAACAACCTAGAGACCACCTTGACGTTCGTCTCGATACAGCAGACGCGATATCACCCCAGCGTTCTTCCTCCAACAAGATGCAGACGCGACACCAACAACGGAGCCACGGCAAAGTCCCTAGTTCCAGGTCCCAACGGTTCACCAACAACCTAAAGACCACCTCGACGTTCGTCTCGATACACCAGACGTGATGTCGCCTCAGCGTTCTTCCTCCAACAAGATGCAGACGTGACACCGACAATGGAGCCACAGCAAAGTCCCTAGTTCCAAGCCTCGACGGTTCACCAACAACTTAGAGACAACTGCGACATTTGTCTCGATACAGTAGAAGCAATGCCAACAAACGAAGCAAAGACCATATTCCTAGCTTCAGGGTCTTGACGGTAACTCATATAAAACCTGAAAGACTATCGGAGATCATCTCCACACCAGCGCGGAGTGGTTATGACTCATCGGGGCTCCCCAAACTGAGCCTAACCTAAAGTAAAAAGCGGCATGGAAAAATTCCTAATGCTTGCTCTTCCAACGGTTAAATCGTCTAGGAAGATTTCTTGAAGACATCTTGTCCAACCCCCGAAGGGATCAGAGACACGACAGTTGCGAGGCTACTCGAACAGCGAGATTGCTTATCGAGGAATATATCAGCCGACGCGACGGTACGACGAACAAAAACTTTAGTACCACAGACCCTAACGGACCTTTGTCATAAAGAGCAGAGGTTAACTTTGACGTTAGGACATTCTTGCGAGAACTTCTCGATTCGTCTCGACTTGTGAGGAAATTAGTGTCCTTATGAGAACTTCTCGATTCGTCTCGACTCGTAGGGAAAAGTCTTAGTTAATGGGGATAAGGACATGTTTCCTAAGCATCGGGGCCCTGCAAGTCAGTCTAAGAGGGGCGGTTGCATACTATTCACGGGCCACACTCTCTGAAGCCAAACATTGACAAGGAGGGAAACAATCACTTACGAGTCCTCTAGACTCGTAAGCGGGAAAATTCTCTTGGGAGATCCTTACGACTCTCAAGAGAAAAACGCACTTAGGAATCCTCATGATTCTTAAGAAGAAAATACACCTACGAGATCTTCTCAACTCGTAGGGAGAAAAATCTTTATGAGACCCTCACGGTTCATAAAGTTGAAAAGTCATAGGCAGCAGACCTGAACCTGCTTCCTAAGCCATCGCTACCCTATAAGGAGGCTAAGATGAAACGTTCTTCACTATCTACAGGCCACATCTTCTAGAGTGACATACCAACAACACAACAAAGAGAAGAAAGCAACAGTAGAACAAAAAATATGTATCTTTTATTCATGAATTCAATTGAGTACATGACGAATCATATAAAAGAATAAAAAATGGATACATGTTATTTAAAGATTACAAGTGTTCAATCTATACAAAAACAGCTACTGAGTGGGAGGCGTCTTCAATAAATCAGTAAGTTGCTCGCGCACTCCTTTCAACTCCTTTTCTTGGTCAGCCGCTGCGGCCAGCTCCGCTTCGACTCGAGCCCGTTGCTGTAAGCCAGACGAAAGTTTCTCATCGATTTCCCATTGAGCAACTTCGCGATTCCGCATAACCAGCTCCAGAAGGTCGAGCTTTTGTCTTAGTGCTAGTCCGTTCGAAATGCATTGTCGCAAATTGTCAAAGACAACCCTCAATTGCACAGCGTTTACTTCAACTCGAGCGCACAGCCGGGCGGACTCACCTGAAGCCTCCTCGCATTCCTTCTGCCTCAATGTCGCTTCTTGTTCGAAATAGCGGAAGAAGAGAACGCTCTGCTCAACCCATGCGGCCCGTTGAGAATTCAAAGCCAACATTTCTGGAACGGGACGCCTGAGCTCAATCTTATGCAGACAGGCCTTGATCTTCCTGTAGTAGTTTACCCAAGACTCGACGAAACCCTCGCTGTGGAAGTTCGCGAGCATCGCCAGCATGAGATTAACCTCAGCAACAAAATCCGCAGCAGATGCGAAAGCCTCGGCGTCAAGATCCTCGACGAATTCACTTAACATTCTCAGGCTGTTCGCGGCACCTCTGGAAGATGGGCGTTTAACAAAGGGCCCTGTCGGCATTGGAATTCGAGACTCAAAGGGAGCTAGAGTCGGTGCGACTGCTGCAAAATAAATCATAGTCAGATGTTGGCTCAAGAAATAAAGAGAATACACGAACAATAGAGTCTACTATACCGGCTGCAATAGGGGGCAAAGCTGGGAGTACTGGTGGCGCGACAATTCTGTCGTCCACTCCTTCAATTTGTAGTGCTGTAATCAGTTTACAGTTAGCAACGGCAGGGTCATCCGTTAAAGAAAAGAAAAGACGTCGGTTAGAAAAGATACTCACCGACACCAGCAGGCGGACTAATTTCCGACTGGAAGGAGAAGTGCGGGTTCAGCCCTTGATACAAATGATCAAAGAGAACTCTGTAAGGTTACGATGATACATGGTCAATATACGAAAGACGCTATCCTTGATTTAAATTAAATCACAAACCTATACCTTCCAGCATTTGAGAGGACGCGAGAGAAGGCGAAGGGTCAGCAACCGCCAGAGCGGTAACCGGCGACGCTTCTTCGGGTGGCACGACCTCAATGCTCACCACAACTACATTAGAAATAAAAGTAATGTCGTTAGAAGGGATTGAAAGAGATTACGGAATAAAAAGGAAAACAATAACCCAAAATCTACTTGATGAGTCGCCAATCGAAACCGCGACAAGAGCATCACTAGGCGCAGTGACGGCTTCACTTTCCTCCATTAGAAGGGTTTCGTCGCTCGTGGCTTCATCCCCCGATTCTACGAGAGCCGTTCTGACACTCGCAACGCCAAGTGATGGCAGGGAACCGCAGGTAGAAAGAGCGGCGATTGGAGCAGTCCCGGACTCCTGGAAGAGAGTAGCCATTTCAGGCTCAGCGGTTGCCGTCATTTCGCCTACCACCTCCTCATCAGGACTTGGCCCTGCAGGGTATGATATATGAGAATCTGAAGATCAAACTTTAATAAAAGGTCCCAGTGTTACGTTACCTTGGGACGGCTTTTCAATTGCTTCCCGAGCCGCGCGTACCGCCTGTCTATGAGCGGTAGACAGGGCGGCCAGAGCACCCTCTGGAAAAATAGGGATAGGGGAAGCAGCGCTCGAGCCTGCACCTACAGCCAAGACGGCGTTATGTTCTCTTGCTCCACGTCTCCTGCGCTTCTTTTCTGCCTGGGCCGTGAGAGCTGATCTTCTAAAGACCTCTGCCAAGGAGACGTCATCGTCCGAGCCAGGAGCCACCTCTGGAGCCATTATGGCGTCCATCATCGGTTGCTTAAATGAAGCCTCTTTCGGTAATTCTGGGGGAGCTGAGACTCGGCAGTCGGCCTTGGGAGCGTCGCCGCGTCACCACTCGCGATTGGCACTGCACTCGGGATAACCTGGGTCGAGATAGTCCCTGCAATAAGATGAAAAAGAAGAGTTAGTTTACCCATAAAAAAAGGGAATGAAGGCACAGTGAGCCAAAATGTACCAATGTCCAAGGAAGCACGAAGCCTTTCCTCCGCTTCAAAAGTCTTGAGAGAAGCCGCGAGAGCTTCTTCAGTAGAGATGCCTGTTGAAGAAGAAGTGTCTGTCAAAGCTTGATAATAAAAACGTAACAGCGAAAAGATACGACTGAAGTTTACCTGACTGTGCAAGAGTGACCAGTCCTGCTTTGTGGCTAGCTAATCGCTCGGAAGCTGCAATAGCAGCCTCAAGGTCGGTATCATCCGGCACCATGAATAAGCCTTCATTGGTCCCGTATTCGCTCAAACCCTCGCTATAAGGAGCATGGGGCTCTTGGCCAAATAAAACGTCCGCAGAAAGTATATACTTCTTTTTCTTCTACGGACGAGCGTCGGTAGCCGATAACACAAGCTTGCGCTTGGTGGGCAGTTTTGGGCGACGAGTCCCAATTTCCGTACCTACACCTGACTCGGGAGACGCGACAGCTACCTCTTTTTCAGGCACACTGGGTAGGGGAAGCTCACGTATAGCACATGGAACCATAGCCGCAACAGCTTCTCTTAAGGGTGGACGGACAATGGTCCATCGCTTCAGAGGAACATTTGGATTACCAGCCGGGGCTGCACCCTTGCGATCAAGCAACAGTCGCTTCTCCTCCTTGATAACAACACCCATCGCATGTTGATACCATGCCATGTATACGTTCAGGGCTTTCGGAACACAACTCGGCTCACTGATGAAGAAATTGGACCCTGTGTTTAGGCGCATGAAGTGGTGCAAAGCGCTCCAGATGCCCTCTTCAATATTAACCGGTTCTGCCAAGAATGCCTCGAGCGGGACGCTCTAATTATAACTTGATTACTGGGCAAAGCGGTGGGGGTTATATCTCATGAACAAAGCCGAGTCGTTCTGCCTGAACACCAAGTATCCCAGCCTGATCGAGTGCAAATGGAGAATCTCTCGAGCTTTCAAGGTAGAAGCTCCGTCCTTAAAGGTGTCCCGTAGCGGCTGCACCGTCTTAGCGGATTCCTTACCGATGGTCATGACCTTATCAACAAAGGTCATGCCATCCCCGACTGTACGTGGGCGAAGAATCACACCCCGAGCATCTCGCTGACTTGGCTCCACAGTGGAAGCATCGACCAGCCGCATGATCCGTGGAAAATTGCAAGTTTCATAGAAATAGGGCCGCTTGTGCATTCCAAAAGCACCAAGCACATGCAGCTCGAGCCATGAAGTAAAATAATGCATCGGGAAGTTCACAGGCTGCACCCTAGGTTGAGTAGTGTCGGCCGCCAAGCTAAGGCCATGATACAAATGAGCCAGCCCGGCAATCCCAACAGCAATCTGTCCCTCTTCAACAATCTGATGAGCTGGGTAGAAGACAGATGACCTCATATAATGAGGGTGCATGGGAAGCGCGAACCAGCTCAACCACAAACCGAGGAACCCTAGAAAGAACGCTTCTTCATCGATATCCTTAGCGGCGATTTTTGAAAAGGGGACGACTGCGACGTTTGGAAGGAAGAAACTCTTTTGATCGGCTTCTTCTATCGGCCGGCTATCCAAGCCAAAATCAAAAGGATCATCAAGTTTGGAAAACCTTTCGCCTTGTTGCGATAAAGCTTCTGGGCGGAGAAAACGGGCGATGAAGTCCGCAAAGCTAACCCCATGGCTTCCAGATTCAAGAAATAGGCCCTCGTAAATGTTTAGCACCTTGATCAAGCTGTGGAATCGGTGCTGAACGGCATTCTCTGGGGTTAGACCCATCATCACCAGTCGGGTAGCGAAAATATACTCGTCATGGGGCAAGATCTCCTCATAATGCTCTCCTCTGACAGGCAAGCCGGAGATATCCGCAAACTCCTCCAAAGAGATGGAAACTTCCCGATCTAGCATAAGAAAGGTGTGAGTTGGAACATTCCATTGTTCCAAAAAGGCTTTAACCCACCATGCTGGAGGTGTGGAATACTGGAACAGAGAAGCATAGATCGCGGGGTACAACCCGAGCCTCAGTAGCTCTGACTTCTTTGCTGATAGGATATATCAGGCCCACTGCAGATATCCAGCTGAGTGACGGAGAGTCAAGCCTATGTTGTATGGCTGTCCCTAAGGGCGCGACTCGCCCTGGCATATACGCCGCCCTAGAATGTCCAAATCCATCGGAGGCTGTATAGGAATCACAGCCATAGAAGGCTGAAGGAAACCCTCTAAAGTCCAATTAACTACCTCCACGGCATAGTTCACCGGGGGTACGTCAGCATAAAGAATCGTCGAAATGGGCTCTGAAGGTGTTCTGCAAGAGAAGCTGTGCCGACCCATGATGATTTGGTTGTACCATATTCCCCATAGATGAAGATTCTTGTGCTCTGGGTCGTGATCTTTTATTAGTGCGAAGACTTCCCTATCCACTGGCGCTGTAGGGAACCCGCTTTCTGAACGGACAAAGGGAAACGAAGTATCGAAAGACATGGTACCTGCGCGAAAGAGAACAAAGTTAGCCGTCAATGCTACAAATCAAGTTCGGTACTTGGTACTTTAAATCTATACCGCACTGCAATGCAGTAAAAAAGGGCCAAAGGGGACCCACACAATCTATATGATAACTCATCATTAATAAAACCGTCTCATCATTTAATGAGACTGTCATTAAACGAGGAAATCCTCAAAGGATTTTCATTTAATGAGGATCCATCGGGCCAAGGAGTAAATCTCCCATTAAGAGCAGTGCTCTGCAACAGACAGACAACTGTCATAATTAATCATGAGGGGAATAAAATTCCTCCCCAAAATTTCTAAAGAGCAATGCTCTGTAAGAAAGATGAAACAATCCATCAAGAAACCCTAAGAAGAAAAGCTTCTACAGAGTAAAAACTCTAAGATTTTCAAGATCTGTGAATAAACCCTTAAGTTCTTCATGAACTATATTCCAGTTCATGGGTTAAAATCACCCTAAAAAAAGATTACATCTTGGAAATGAGCATAGCTCTGTTAATTGGTAAAACCCTAAAGATATAATTTTAGATCTATGATCTAAGAAGAGCAAAGCTCTGTTAAAAAGTTCAATTTTTATCTTAATTGGGCAGAGTTTTGACTCTTAAGAAATTTCTTAAAGGGAAGAGCTATGCTCTAAAAGAGAAATAATTCTCAGAAGGAAAAAAGTGAGAAGATGAACATAGATCATCTAAAGGGCCAAGGGTCCTATTTATAGGCACTAAGAGCCGTTTCAACTCCTAAGTTGATCCAATGGCAGAGATGCTGCCACCGCTGCACTCACGTGTGGGCCATGTGAGCGCAACGGTGGGGGGGCATTTGTTTCCCCCAATCAGAGCAAAGATCTATTCAAATTTTGAAATGAAGCAGTGCTTCATAGCAGCGCCAGCGCTGAGAGAGTCAAAAACTTTGAGACAGCGCACACGTGCAAAACACATGAGTGCTAGCGCTAATAGCGCTGCACTCTAAGCAGCGCACCACGTAAAAAGCACATGAGTGCCAGCACTAAGAGCGCTGCACTCTAAGCAGCGCACCATGTGCAAAGCACGTAAGTGCTAGCGCTAAGTGTGCTGCACTCTAAGCAGCGCACCACGTGCAAAGCACGAGAGCGCTAGCGCTGGAACTAAATGTTCCCAAACGTTGGATCAATGATCTAAGGAACATGATTAAAAATCATCAATTAACCAGAGTAAAATTCTGTTAAGAAAACATTCCACACAATCTTTCCAAACAGGAAAGATTGTGCTCTAAAAATCAGAGCACCGTTGGATCAATGATCCAATGGTGATTAAAAATCACCAAAATACAGAATAAATTCTATATGGGAAAAGATTTCCCAATTTTGTTAAAAACAAGAAGATTGCCTTCTGTAATTCAGAAGCCCTAGGATCAAAGATCCAACGGAGGAAACATCCCCAAATCAATTAGAGAAAAGATCTCTTCAACTGATTCAACAAATCAGCTTGCCCTATATAATGGCCCCAAAACTTCAAGTCTGATATAGAGGAACCCCCCCATAAACTTTGAGAAATTTCAAAGACAAAGAGCAAGCTCTCAGAAAAATAAAATTTTCTTCAAGGTAAAAAAAGAACAGAGAGATGAATTCATCTCATATAAAAAGAAGAATTTACTTCTTTTTCTAAGATCATAGATCTAGAAGACCAAGGTCTTTCACAACAGAGATCAAAACATCTCATTATAAAAAACAATGGGAAGAACTTAATCTTCTTTAGATCTATAAGACAAATTATTTTTCAGAGATTATAATATCTCATTATAAAAGGGGGGAAGAATAATTCAATTCTCTTAGGATCATAGATCCATAAAGGCAGAGCCTTTCACCAAAGAACATAAGAGATTGAAACATCTCCTATAAAAAATAAGAACTTTGTTCTTAGATCCATGAGACAAAGTCTCTTATAAGAAAGAGAATTAAATTCTCAGGGCCCAAAGCAGCCTAAAAAGAGCCATAGCGCTCCAATCAAAAGAAGCACTTCAGCGCTCCAAAACTAACGCATAGCGTTGCAGAGCCTTAGCGCTCCAAACTTCATCAAAAGCGTAATGCGCTCATTGTCTGGCGCACAGTGCCAAACGAGCCACGTGCTCCTCACGTGTGCGCTACATCACGAGAAGCGCAATGCGCTCATTGTCTGGCGCACAACGCCAAGCATGCCATGTGCTCCTCACATGTGCGCTATTTCACCAGAAGTGCTCTGCACTCATTGACTGGCGTTCAGCGCCAAGCGCACCACGTGCTCCTCACGTGTGCGCTAAAAGAACATAAATTGTTCTTTAAATGATAAAGCCCAGAGCTATAATGAGTGCTCAGCACTCAATAAAAGACAAAAACAATTGTCATAACCAATACTCAGCATTGTTAAATGAATGGACCGAGCCCAAAGTGGCCACCGAACCCTAATTCAGATTAATTGAGCCCATATGCTCATAAATCTTTGATCTTAGTCTCAAATTGGACTACAGATCTCCCAACCAGTATTGGTTCGAGGGTACATCTCTTCACTTCTCTGATATTTATCGTTGTAATCCTTCAACGTCTTCAGAGAGGTGATGGGTCCCGACAACCAGACATTCCACGGACTGTGGGGTCCTTAAACTCATGGACTATGATGTCCTTAAACTTTACAAACTATGACGTCTCTAAACTAGACTATGATGTCTTTAAACTCCATGGACTATGATGTCCTTAAACTCCTGGACCGCAATGTCCCTAAACTAAACAATAAAGCCCAAATGCTCTCTTGGTGGATCTAAATGATTATGTTAAGTAGATCTTAGTCTAAAATTAGACTAACGTATCCTTAACAAACGTTTAAGTTGATTTTAGTCTCAAATGAGATTAACGATTCTTAAACCCAACCCAAACCCAAATCTAAGAAAATACGGATTTGGACTAATCCACGCCCTACGGGCGACAACACAAATTAGTCTCCGTATACAATCCACGGGCAACCAAAAACAAAACAAACACATACACGACACGAAGTGACCATTTGGAGAAGGAGAAAATGGTTACCGCGATGCGGTAGCGTAATTAACTGCAGGGGCTTGATCCTGCAGGGAAGTGTAGGGTGTTTTTCGTCACCTCATTGATATGGGAATACGCGCGTGCTTATCAGGCGCATTACAGATTCTTTCTATCTAGGGAAGGCTGGGGTTGACTTTGATTTTGACTTGGTCAACTGGGGTGTAAATTTCGATCCCAACAAAGTGCCCCCATCAATAAATACACACAGCATATGTGGGTCGTGTGCATGAAATTGATGGATCTTCTTTCACGTGGAGGCGACTTGATTTGGTTCCCGCTTTTTGGGAAGCTGGCACTACCCTTTTTACGTCATGGACGGTCGATGCTTGACGTGTCTCCGAGATGGAGTGTCTGGTTGACTTGATTCTAAGGCGGAGCATAACTCCGACGAGGAGGTCGTTGCTTCCCTTTTAGCGACGTGGACGGTCGATGCTTCCCTTTTAGCGACATGGACGGTCGATTCTGCCATTTTAGCGACTTGGACGGTCGGTGCTGCCCTTTTTGTGACTTGGACGGTCGGTTCTGCCATTTTAGCGAGTTGGATGGTCGGTGCTGCCCTTTTGCGACGTGGACGGTCGGTGCTGCCCTTTTTGCGACGTGGACGGTCGATGCTGCCATTTTAGCGACTTGGACGATCGATGCTACCCTTTTTGGGACGTGGACGGTCGGTGCTGCCATTTTAGCAACGTGGACGGTCGGTTCTGCCCTTTTTGCGACTTGGACGGTCGGTGCTGCCATTTTAGCGACGTGGACGATCGGTTCTGCCCTTTTTGCGACTTGGACGGTCGGTGCTGCCCTTTTAGCGACGTGGACGGTCGATGCTACCCTTTTTGCGACTTGGACGGTCGGTTCTGCCCTTTTAGCGACTTGGACGGTCGGTGCTGCCCTTTTTGCAACTTGGACGGTTGGTGCTGCCATTTTAGCGACGTGGACGATCGTTGCTGATTTGATGTGAATTGGGTTGACATCAGCATCGCTATACTGGAATATGGTACCAGGAGCGAATCCTCATCTGCCATGACAGGACTTGGGGATTTTGTTTTTGGTTTGGCATCAGTATCGCTGCACTGGAATATGGTACCATGAGTGAATCATCATTTGTCATGAGGAGATTTCCCTCGTTCCCAGTTTAACGACTTAGGGGTCATCTGTTCCCAGTTTAACGACTTAGAGGTCATATGTTTCCAGTTTAAAGACTTAGGGGTCTATTGGATTGGAGTTTGGAATTTTGGGGTTAGGGTAGGCATCAGCGCTGCTAACACTGAAGCACATATGCCAAGAGCAATTCATCATTTGCCTTGCCTGTTGAGGAGCGATGGCTTAGGAGATAAGTTTAGGTCCCTATCACCTAAGGCTTTTCAATTTCATGAGCCGTAAGGGTCTCATAAAAGCATTTTCTCCCTACTAGTCGAAAGGATCCCGCAGGTGTATTTTCTCCTTAGGAGTCGTGAGGACTCTCAAGTGTGTTTTTCCCTTGTGAGTTGTAAGGATCCCACAAAGGTGTTTTCTTATGAGTCGAGAGGATCTCGCAAGGTTTGTTCTCCTCATGCATCGTGAGGACACATGAGTGGGTCTTTCCAGATGGAGCATAATTCCAAGGGCGGAGACCGGCCGCTAGACGGGTGATTGCAGTGGGGCATGGGTATGATGAGAATTATTTGAGCCCGTGGATTGTATATGGTAGTCAATTTGGGGACTAACCGTAGGGCCGGGAGAATTTTGAGAAATTGGATTTTGGTTGGCGTCTGCATCGCTGCACTAGAATATGGTACTAGGAGCGACTCATCATGCTTCGTTTGGGGACTTGGAATTTGGATCTTGTTTGGCATCAGTATTGCTGCACTGGAATAATGCAAGGAGCAACTCATCATTTGCCCCGGGAGGACTTGGGATTTGGTTTTTGGGTCGGCATCAGCACTGCTAACACTGAAGCAATGCCAGGAGCGACTCATCATTTGCCGTTAGGAAAACTTAGGATTTGGGTTTTTGGTCGGCATCAGCACCGCTAACACTGAAGCAAAATGCAGGAGCGACTCATCATTTGCCGTTGCCCGTTGAAGAGCGATGGCTCAGGAGACAGGTTTAGATCCCTGTAACCTAAGGCTTTTCAATTTTATGAGCCGTAAGGATCTCATAAAAGCATTTTCTCCCTATGAGTCGGGAGGATCTCGTAGGTGTATGTTCTCCTTAGGAATCGTAGGGATCCCTAAGTGTGTTGCTCCTTTGTGAGTCGTAAGGATCTCACGTAGGGATTTTCTCCTCACATGGTTGAGAGGACTTTGCGAGTGTATTTTATCTCTTTTCACGAGTTTGCGCCCTTTCGGGTTTTCACAAACTCGCCGGCAGTCCTGCCATTTTTACTCACGGAGCCCTTTCGGGTTTTCATCCGTGCCCGTTTTGCTTGTGGACGTACTGTTTTTTTTTGCCGCTGGTGGGACTTTAAAAGTAGTCTCACCGGCAGGACTTGGGAGAGATAGGGGTCGTTTTACGCCCGTGGATTGTATACGGTTTTACAGGATGTATGATCTACACCGTAGGGCTGGTGTGCTCAATTCGACTGCGTCTTGGAGCATTCACGCGTAGTATTTCTTGAGATATCGGCCATTAATGGGTGGCATGGGCCTTTCTCCCTCGACATTTATCAATTGGTAGGATCCTCCGTCAAACACTTTCTCGATAACGTATGGTCCTTCCCAGTTTGGCTCGAATTTTCCCTCGGCATGTCGATTGGGGATGATCGGTCTTTTGAGGATCAACACCAATTCACCTTTCTTGAAAGCGCGGAGACGGGTTATCTTGTCATAGGCCCATGACATTTGGGCTCGGTATAGCTCCAGATTTTGCTGCACCGCGAGCCTCTTTTCTTCGAGGGTGTCAAGCTCTTCAAGCCGAAGGAGCACGTTTTCCTCCTCCGTCAACTCGTGCTGAACGGCCATTCTTAAGCTTGGAACTTCGACTTCGAAGGGGAGGACCGCCTCCACTCCGAAGAGCAATGAGTATGGAGTGGACTGAGTTAGAGTACGGTGCGTGGTACGATATGCCCACAATGTCTCATGAAGTTTGAGATTCCATTCTCTCTTGTTAGCTGAAGCATTTTTCCTCAGGAGCTTGCATAGAGTTTTATTGAAGGCTTCGGCTAGCCTACTGGCTCTTGGATTATAGATGGAGGAATATCTCCAGTCTATCTTATGCTGAATAGCGAACCTTGAGACTTTGAAGCTCTTGAAAGAAGGCCCGTTGTCAGAAATGATTCTTCTTGGCGTACCGAAACGGTATAGAATATTATGCTGGAAGAATGTCAGAATATCTTCTATCTTGAATTCTTTTAGCAGGACAGCTTCAGTCCATCTGGAGATGTAGTTTGTTGCAGGTATGAACCGGTGGCCTTTGGATGACGGAGGATCAATTGGACCAACTATGTCGGTGCCCCAAACTTCGAAGGGCTACGACGCCACCGTAGGATGCAATGGATTGGGATGCTTGTGAATGAAATTACCATGGATTTGGCAGAGATGGCATTTCTTTGCATGCTCTTTGCAATCCCTTATCATGGTGGGCCAGTAATATCCAAGCCGTTTGATCTGAACCCGCATTTTGGGGCCAGACTGGTGAGCCCCGCAGACGCCTGAGTGAACTTCTTTCATGACCTTTTGGGCTTCGGCCAATGACAAACACCTGAGCCAGAGTTGGTCATATGACCTGCGGTATAGCGTGTCATTTACAAACATGTATCGGAGAGCTCTCTTTTTCAACTGAATCCTCGCAGATTTTCCTTCGGGCAGCTTGTCGTACCGGAGGAACTCTATGAAGGGTTCTCTCTAATCGGGCTCGTCTTGGATGATCGAAGCTTCTTCGGCAGGAGTGTTCTCTTGTTCTACGCTTTCTTCTTTATGCAAAGTGGCTGGAGGCAGAATTTGCCGGCTTCTGACTGTGATTAGAATTTCGTCCATATTAGGATCATCCAGCTCTTTAGCTAGGAGAGCGAGTATGTCGGCTTTTCTGTTCAACGCTCTATGAACTCTCATTAGTTCAATGTGAGTAACTGTTTCATGAGTTCCACCACTTGGCTTCTGTACCAAGCTAACTCGGGTTTGTATATCATATAGTCGCCGCTTACCTGGTTGACGATAAGCTAGGAATCACCGTAGACTCGTAGCCGAAGGATTTCCATTTCTATTGCGAGCTCCAGACCAGCTATCAGAGCCTCGTACTCAGCCTCGTTGTTTGTGCGAGACTTGGTGAGAGCAAACGAACGTCGTAGGTTTCCCATCGATGGTGTGATGAACACCAATCCTATCCCCGCTTTTATCTGCGGGATGCTTGATTAGCCGGAGGTCCTCATTGATGAGGCTCCATCGAAGTAAAGCTCCCAACATGGCTTGCTATTCTCAAGGTGCAATATTTGTTCATCGGGTAACTCGCAATTGAGCGGTGACCCTTCTAGTATGGGATGAGCAGCAAGAAAGTCCGCAAGAGCTTGCCCTTTTACTGCTTTTTGAGGAGTATAAACTATGTCAAACTTAAGTAGCATGACAGCCCATCTTGCCATTCTGCCGGCTAGGCTTGCTTTTGTTATCAAGTGTTTGAGCAGGTCGACCTTGGAGATCAGCATAACCCGATGAGCGAGCAGATAGTGCCTCAGCTTCTTCACAGCGGATATCAGAGCCAGGCATTTCTTTTCGATCGGGGAATAGTTGTGTTCCGCCCCGACTAGAGTCCGACTGAGGTAGTAGAGGGCATTTTCTTTTCCCTCCTCGTTTTTCTGGGCAAGGAGCGCACCGAGTGACTCATCTAGCGTGGCAGTGTAGAGAATCAGCGGTTTATTTGGAATGGGAGAGGCCAGCACTGGAAGGTGCAACAAGTACTGTTTGATGCTTACGAACGCTTCTTGACATTCGGCATCCCAGACAAAAAGAGCTCCTTTCTTCATGAGCTTTGAGAAGGGCCTATATCTCCCCGATAAATTTGAGATAAACCTTCGTATATAAGCAAGCTTGCCTTGAAAAGATCTTAGCTGCGTCAGACTCTTCGGAGGGGGCATCTCCATGATGGCCTTTATCATGGATGGGTCAACTTCAATCCCTCGATGTCGGACTATGAAGCCCAGGAATTTTTCCGATGACACGCCAAAAGCGCACTTCAGAAGATTTTCAGATCGTACTCCTTCAGTCTAGTGAGAACGGTCCTAAGATCTTGGATGTGGTCGGCCTTGGCTTTAGTTTTGACAACCAGATCATCAACATAGCATTTGACGACTTTATAGATCAGGTCATCAAAGATATTGGTCATTGCCCTTTGATATGTAGCACCTGCGTTCTTCAGTCCGAATGGCATCACTTTGTAGCAGTATATTCCGATTGGGGTTCGAAATGCTGTGTGTTTCTCATCCTCAGGTGACATCTTGATCTGATTATATCCAGACGAGCCATCCATAAAGGTGAACAACTCGTAATTTGAGGTGTCATCGACCATCATTTCCATGACCGGTAGCGGGAAGTCGTCTTCAGGACAAGCCTTGTTGAGGTCCCTGAAATCAACACAAACTCGGATCTGCCCATTTTTCTTCTTCACTGGGCTATGCATGCGATCCAGTCCGCATATTTCTCTTCCCTGATGAAGCCGGCATCGATGAGTTTCTTGGTTTCCTCGATGACCTTTTCTTCCAGTTCCCTTCTCATTCTTCGAGGAGCTTGTTTGACTGGCTTGACATCCGGAGAAATAGCCAGCTTATGCACGGCTACCTCAAAGGAAAGGCCATGCATTTCTTTGTATGTCTACACGAAGCAGTCGACGAACTCATGCAGCAGGGTAATTATCTACTCTTTCATTTCCTTTGACAAGAGTAAGCTGATGTAGGTCGGCCTTGGATTATCGGGCGTTCCTAAGTCAATCTCGTTTAGCTCGTCAAAGGTTGCTTGTCGACCATCTTCGAGCTCTTGAGGAGCTTCTTCTGGCTCGGCTATCTCGTCATCATCATTTGATCTTTCACTGGCTTCACCAACATGGATCTTGTAGCATACTTTGAAATCAGGTTGAATGAAGTCCATGCACCGTCTATCTGGAATCCGTCCATCGATGAGTGCTCGGACCTGGGGCGGATGCCATAGCCCTTCATAAAACTTTGCTTTGGACTCCTTTTGATATAACCGGCATCCGCACTTTTTGAAATATTCCCGCATCTCGGGTGCATAGTATCTGGGATTGAGGATGGCTCTTATGCCTCTCTCATAAGGAAAGCACGCGACAGACAAATCGTCCGGGTACACAATGGGGTTTGACCCATAAAACAGGATGCCCTTCCGTCCACTTTTCCTTCCGGGAACGTAGAAAGTTTTCAGCTGGTCCACGGTAGAGACTGACAATGTATCCAGCTCTTTACACATCCGTTCCGGCACCCTTATGATGGTCAGGGACCCTTCTGCAATTTCGAAGGTCTCTCGTAGTTTCGCTTGCTGGATGGGGGTCCAATCTGCACAGCAGTTGCTCGGCAGGTCCTCTTCCTCCGACTCTTCAGTGTCGCTGCCAAGATGAGGGCGGACTTTGCTGCTAGATGGGCTTTCAGTATCGGATTCTGTAACACCCGAGCCCAATAATACTATGTATATTACTAGTTGAGGGTTATTTATCGCTCTTTCCAATTTTCCTGATTTTCTGGTGTTTATTGCTAAATTTTACCGGTTAAGTCATTTTGGCACATAACAAATTTTAACTCCGAAAATGAAATTTAAGATGTCCATGTTGGCCTACTCGTCGCCACTAGTCGCGTGGTAGCGTCCGCGTGTCGAGATTCCGTTCCGTTTGGCTAAACGGGCAAGTTTGGGGGACTACGCGCGCGTGCAAGTGTCCGACTTGGGGGCATGCATTTTAATCATTAAACACCTCTTTTCAAAATTTGGAACCCGCTTAAAATCATATAATTTGAATTTGGATTATTTGGGCGCAACCCGGGCGCGATTTGGAAATGTTTCATTTCGCGCCAAAATGGCCCATTTAAATTTAATATCGAATATTTATTTTTACATCCAAATCTTTAATCCACCACAGAATTTCCCCAAAATCCTTCAGCAATTCTTTTTTTGATTTTCACTCAGCCAATCACGAGCTCACAGCTGAGCTCGTGGGCCCCTCCTTTCCCCATCTCTCTCTGCCTCTCTCCTCTTTCTCTCTCTCTCTCAATCTCTCTCAATCTCTCTCTCTCTCTCCTCTATATATTCTCGTGGCCATGCAGCCGCCTTCACCCACGCGAGCACGAGAACCCCCACGCCAACCCTAACCCTAGCCCTCGCGATCTCGTCGCCGACTCCTCGAGACCTCGCCGTCGCCGCCCTCACCACCACGACCTCCACCGCACCACCTACCTTCTTTTCCCCGTTCTCCCGACGATCCAGCGCCTGCAGCCCATCTCCCCGACGCCTCCATCCCTCGCGACCTCGCCGTCGACGTCGACTCCGACCGCCGAGGCCTCCCACGACCCCCTTGCACCCTCCTCGTCGAGACCTCGCCGTCACCCCCTCCTCCCCTCGCCGGAACAGTGAACCCGACCCTTCACCCAACGTCTGCACCATCTCCAGGTCGCCGGAAATCGCGCCGACGACCCTCGTCGATGTCTCCCGCGCCACCTCCTTTTCCCCTCGACCACCCTAGCCGACCACACCCCTCTCCAACTCGCCGCAGCACACTACCTGCTCACCCGAGGCCCCTTCCCTTTGCTGCAGCCACCGTCGCGGCCTCGCCGGCGTTCCAGTGCCGTCGAACCCGCCGTGGTCGCACCCTTGGTGTATCCCTGTAAGTTTCCTTCTCTTTTCTTTTTGGTACAACCCCGCTGGTCGTTTTGGCGTATCGTATCCTTGTTGCTAACTTTGATTTTCGGTTGTTGCCGGAACCCGACCGTGCCGTTTGACGAACCCGACGCTCCAGCGAAGCCCCCTGGTCCGTGTGATTCCAGTGACCTCTGTTGGGACTCGATCCGTGGCCCGTGCTTCCGTATCGTGGTTTCTACCGACTTTGCATCCGCGTTTCGGTTTGCGGAACCGCCGAGGCAAGTATCCGAATACTTGCTTTAACATGCTACAAACTTAATAATCATGTTATCTGTTATAACCACACGACTTGATGACAATTACAATCATCCGTAATGTTAAACCATTGTAGTTGCTACTTGTAGTTAACCGGTATACTTTTAATCAACACCTTAACTAATTAACCAATTTGGCACATCCTTGCCTAAATTGCTAGATCATCCTCACTTCGTTTGTTAAGCCACTCATGAGGTAAATATTATGCTTAGTTCAAATTCATATAACTCCATTGTGTATACTATCGATATTGTTTCATCTTGTGGCTCTTGCACCTCAAAGGTGCGTGAACCGGGTTATTATGAAAATACAAACATCACTGTGTTCTCATAGAATAATATTTGCTATTTACTGTTTCCTGCTACTGTTCATTATTTGTTACTATACCTGTCATCATCATATACCTGATTGCATTCCATATTGACCGATCTTGATACACCTGACTCATGTACTGATACAATGGACACAACACCCTGTACATATCGACTCTACCTGTTGAACGTAACCTGACCTGTTACCTGATCTCATGCCTAATGCCGACAAACCTAACCATTCCTGCTGTCGATCCAGACAGACCTACCTTTACTTGACTTGTGTTGGCATTAGTCCTTGACTACTGAATACCTGACCTGACATACATAGCTTGGGGGTATGGGGAAATCAAAGGTGAAACCGACTTGTAACTCAACAGTTCGACACATTGTTCTGATCAGTCTTACGGGCTTGGCCAGCTCCGGAGTGTTGATGCTGACATCACTCATCTATCCTACTACCTTTTACTGCTTAGCGGCACGTCTCGGATTCAGCCCCGAGAATCATGACCGTGGTCCCGGGCACGCACGGGATACTATTGAGTTACATCGACGATTCATCAATTGGTTTCAGAGACTGTAGAGTAGAAAACCTGATAGGACAGTTTAGTCACCATTGCACATTACCCTGCTTATTACTTCTTATTGCTGCTTTATTCATGTTCATGCTTGCATTGTTTATTACCATATTATGCTATATACTTGATATCATGACGCGCTGACGTCTGGGTTTTGCATGGCCCAGATTCCGTGCCCTTGACGTCGACCGAGCAGGAGTATTTCAGCCAGCAGGCTGAACTGTGAGTTCTTTAGAGTTTAGTTCATTTATGTCATTTCATTTCCAGATGTGAGCCCGCATTATGGGACATACTGTTTATTCATTGTATTGGATCATTAGCTTCCGCACTCATTGTTTATTGATTCTTGTTATTATGGATTTGGACATGTATTAGTTTAGTTTATTTTACTGTTCTGGATATCTTTACAACCGTAATGTGACTGTGGATGGATACTCCCTACCCACAGGTAGCATGGTTGGCTACGTCACGTGCCCAAATCTTGCATACTCTGGGAAGCGGGGCGTGACAGATTCGTCCGTATCGCTACCGAAATGAGGGCGAGTTTTACGGAAGGACGGACTTCCAACGTTGGACTCATCAGTGTCGCTACCGAAACGCGGGGGCACTTGGGCATTTTTGCTTTTGAAAGTGACAACCGGTTCAGATTTGCTTTTGAGTCTTGGGTCCGTTCTATTCTCAGTCGGTTGTGGCTTAGCATTTTGGTGGTTCATGAAGTACCGAGAATCTTCATATCGGACTTCATGCATACCGAACGGCTGGATGTCTCCGTCAATGCGTCTTTCTTCACCATTTTTAGTATACTTCATGCATTGATGACGAGTTGACGGAATGATGCCGTAATCGTGGAGCCACGGCCGTCCCAAGAGAATTTTATAAGACATGTCAGCGTCGATCACGTATATCTTAGCTTCAGTTTGCAGATTCCCAAATTTGATTGGCAAACCTATAGACCTGAGAACTTGCTGGTAGTTTTGATTGAAGTCTTGAATGACAATCCTTTCTCTTGACAGGTGTCGGATGTCCATTGACAAACTCTTCAGAGTCCGCAAGTTCATGATGTTCATTAAGGATCCCGGATAAATCAATATGCGATTAATCCAATCTCCATCGCTGTACCTGGTCACGTAAAGCGGTCGATTATGCTCAGTCGTTCCCAGTAGTAAGTCTTCATCCTTAAACGTGATTGCGGCAGCATGTAGAGCGTACTGGGCTTATTTCATATTAATTTCTGCAAAGCGGGCCTGATACCGCTCGGGGTTTTGTAGAGCGTGAATGAGAACATCTCTAAGCTCTTTAGATAGGACCAAGGCATCGTGGATGCTCAGGAGAGATGGAAGCTTCCGGAGATGAGCCAAGACATTATAGTCCACCGAGGAAGGACTTGAGTTTTCATTAGCCGGTTCCCTGCCATCTTCCTCATTAGCCACCTGTTTTTCCTTTTCTTTTAGGGCGTTGCCCTGATTTGGCGGTAGAGCCCTGCCGCTTCTGAGTTGGATTTGGTTGGCCCTTATGGAAAGCTCCTCGTCCTCTTCTGGAAAACAGAGCTCCTTCTCAGAGTCGCTGCCAAGATGGATGGCGTAGCAGGTCACTATAGGGATCTCTTTATTGGAGTCTTCTTCTAACTCCTCCAGAATTTCAGCCGCTTCTACAGGGAGGAACTCCTTCAATTGAATCAGAGTTTTTTCCTGCTGTTCATAGTTTTCGAGGGAATCAATATACTTTTGAATGGTCGATCTCCCTGCAGACTCCTTTTCATGTCGAGCTGCGCTTTTCTTCTTCTTGAGCTTTTTGGATTTTGAGCTTGATTGGGCCGAAATGGCAGCTGGAATGGTGGGCTTCTTGTGCCCTTCCCTGTTCTCACCAAAATTTTCGGCCAAGAGCTACTTATTCCCTTGCAAAAAAGGGGGAGAATCCTAAAAAAAACAGGCATCACGTGCTCACACGTGACCAAGCCTCACGTGCAGACACGTGACCATTTATAGGCAAAGCTTGTAGACACAGAACAAAATAAACAAATTGGAAATGCTGTGTTAGTGGGGTCATGTGCCCATACGTGACCAGATCTCACGTGCAGACACGTGACCATTTACAGGCAAAGCCTGTAGACACAGAACAAAATAAAAAATTAGAAATGCTGTGTTAGTGGGGTCACGTGCCCACACGTGACCAGGTCTCATCAGGGAGATTCTGCCATGCAAATCTAAAACCTAGGGGAGGACCTAAATTCAGAGAATTTTATTCTCCCACATAGGAATTTAATTCCTCCAACAAAGATAGGGTTTAACCCTTAATATAAGAACTTAGTTCTTCTTCATGGTTGAAGATCTGTAGAAGCAGATCTCCCCATAAGTTGAGAATTTAATTCTCATCGGGGAGATTCTGCCATGCAGATCCAAAACTCAGAGGGAGAATTGGGTTTAAAGAATTTAATTCTTCCAAACACATAGGAATTTAATTCCTCTAAATAAAATTAGGGTTTAACCCTACAAAAGAATTTAATTCTTAAACAAGGGACTTAGACTTTTCATGCACGTAAAAAGATCAAGTACCCAACATGATCATGTGGCAACACGTGACCCTCCCCTCAATGGTCAAAAAAGAATGAATGAGATGGGATCACGTGCTCCCATGTGACCCTTGGATAAATCCCTCAAAATAAAGAGAACAAAACCAAGTCAGAACAGATTTTGGGCGCCCTCACGTGTCTCACGTGACCCCTAGCAAATCCTTTCCATATCCAGTGCATGGGTACCCATCATGTGCCCACAAGTGATGGCCACGAAGATTAAGTGTTTAACACTTACTTGCATATTCTGTGAATAAGATAAAGGAAGTTTGGCCCAACACTCAGGCGCCTCACGTGACCCCACGTGAGCGTTTCTTTTTTAAGTGTTTAACACTATTTTGTGCGCTGCATCCTTAGCGTTTAACACTATTTTAAGCACATCACGTGGGAGCACGTGATAGATGAGTCTACTTTAGTGTTTAACACTATATTCGAGGCAATCTTAGCCTAAATTAGCTAAGTCTTCCAGAGGCAGGACCCTCCCTTTTGACTGAACCTCAAATACACTCTTGTCTTCCAAAATTGGTCATCTCATATGACATTCAAAGCAAAACCCAGAGCCTTTCAATCAACTTTGGTTCAAGGGTACATCTCTTCACACCTCCGATACATGTCGTTGTAATTCTTCAACGTCTTCAGAGAGGTGGTGGGTCCCGATGGCCAATAACTATCTGGTGCATTTCCAAACCCATGTTTGCATCTGAACTTGGACCGCAATGTCCCTAAACTAAACAACAGAGCCCAAATGCTCTTTTGTTGGATCTAAATGATCCTGTTAAGTAGATCTTAGTCTAAAATTAGACTAACGTATCCTTGACAAACATTTAAGTTGATCTTAATCTCAAACGAGATTAACGATCCTTAAATCAATCCAACTACAGATCCCCCAACCAATATTGGTTCAAGGGTACATCTCTTTACTCCTCTGATATTTGTCGTTGTAATCCTTCAACGTCTTCAGAGAGGTGATGGATCCCGACAACCAAACATTTCATGGACTGTGGGGTCCTTAAACCCATGGGCTATGATGTTCTTAACCTCGGACTGTGGGGTCCTTAAACCCATGGGCTATGATGTCCTTACCCTCGGACTGTGGGGTCCTTAAACCCATGGACTATGATGTCCTTAACCTCGGACTGTAGGTTCCTTAAGCCCATAGACTATGATGTCCTTAACCTTGGACCATAAAGTCCTTAAACTAACCTTGGACTGCAATGTCCCTAAACTAAACAATAGAGTTCAAATGCTCTTTTGTTGGATCTAAACGATCCCGTTAAGTTGATCTTAGTCTAAAAATTAGACTAACTTATCCTTAACAAATGTTTAAGTTGATTTTAGTCTCAAATGAGACTAACGTATCCTTAAACCCAACCCAAACCCAAATCTAAGAAAATACGGATTTGGACTAATCCACGCCCTACGGGCGACAACATAAATTAGTCTTCGTATACAATCCATGGGCAACTAAAAACAAAACAAACACACACGACACGAAGTGACCATCTGGAGAAGGAGAAAGTTGTTACCGCGACGCGGTAGCGTAATTAACTGCAGGGGCTTGCCCTGCAGGAAAGAGCGTCCCCACAATAAAAAAAACCCCTCAAATGAGGGGGGATCTGATGAAGTCTGCTACATCGGCCGCATCCGTTTAAACCTTCGATACATGGTATCATAAATCAACTTGGTATCTTCGGAGAGGTGGACGGATAGCACCAAATAGCATCTGCCCTTGAAATTCAGACAAGACGGTCCTATGCAGTCTAGTCTCTGTTTTTCGGTGGAGAACAGATTCTGGCACGCCCGGTGGGACCTTTTCCTCTTTCCACTCCACACTTCGTGTGTCGTGTTTCGTGAACGAATCGCGGTTTGACATGGTTGTCCCTGGATTCGAGGTAATAAGATTTGGTGTCTTGCTCCGTGCAGAAAATAGAAGATTAATGGCTGCAAACTGCACTAGCTGCAACTGCAACTCTTGCTCCGTCCCGTCTGGAGGAGTAACTTACGGACCCCAAGCGGCATCCCTTTTCACAATGCCGGTGGAACAAGTGACCCAAGCCACCACTGGGCTATTCTTCGGGACCATGATCCCTCCAACAAGCTTTAGCGCTCCTGTACCATTGCAAGAAACTCCGAAAAAGTCGATCTTTGATCGGCTTGCAACCACCACGGCCCCTCTCAGCTGGTCGTCCAACTCTAATGCCTCAGTCTTCGACAGGCTGGGTCAAAGCTCAAGTGGGCCCGCAAAGAGGCTCGCAATACCAAAGAAGGGCACTCCAACTCCTGCTACAGTTGAGGTCGTCCAGGCTGCTCTCCCTACCCGAAGGTCGGCTTTCGACAGGTTGACCATTCCCTCTCAGCCGACGTCTATCTTCGACAGGCTAGCACCAATAACAGTCTCTCCTCAAAGCAGGGGGCATGAGGAAGCTCGTCCAACAGCGGAGGTAATCCCGTCCGCACAACATGCTCGACGTCGCCACTGGCGCCGAGTGAGGAAAGCTAGGGGCAGTTAACCCTCTGGACTTACTCCGCCAGCTCTAACTGTGGAAGTTGATGCCGCTGTTCCAACTGGGAACAACTTTGAACTACTTAACAGGGTGCGCAGGAATTCGCCAACTGCCATTCTAAAAAAGTCTCCTCCGCCTGTTGAAAAGATCACAAAGGCGAAGTCGGAGCAGCCCCCTCAGCGGCTGTCCTCCAAAATTTACAAGGTCTGACGACAGGTCCAAGACTCCGTGATTGATCAAGACCACCCCCGCCGATAGAAAAAGATGAAAATTCGGCAAGAGAAGGACCACCTTCTCATGCCACATGAGAAGTCATCTATTTGGGTGCCCGCTGCAACGGCTCCCTCAACTTCGACCGGCCATAAAAGAAGGAGGCCGGAGAAGATCCCTGCGTCTTTGGCAAATCGCAAGGACATTGAATTTAAACGCCCCAAGTCTGGGGGCATGGTGGTGCATACTATTTATATGGCTTCCGGAAAAGAGGATAGCCGTATCTCTACGGGTCATCGACCACTCATCAGATCCGTAACAAAGACCCAGGAGCAACAGCAAAAGCTTCAGGAAATGTTAACACAGATAGCCGCACTCACTGGGCCAAAAGAAAACTCGGAAATATCGTCGGAGCAGCATCAGGAACAGGAAACTGATTCCGAATTCTTCCGAAGAATGCTCGAGAGGAAAGACAAAGAGGCAGAAGAACAAGCTGCCAACATAAAACGAATGGCGCTTTTATTCCAAGACATGGTCGGGATGAAGTTACAGCCGGATCCTCCAGCTGAAGACCCTCCGATTATCCTCGAAGATGACCGAGGAGAGATGTCAAACCCCCTTCCTGCTTGTTCAGCAGCCAAGGAGGAGACCATCTCTAAAGCCGCCCTGGATGATTACATCGCTCAGCAGATACGAGTTCATCAGGCGAATGAAGTGGCTGGGCAAATTGTTAAGACTGGACGACCCTATCCGGGTTGGTACGACCAAATAAAGTACCCGCCGGGGTATACGATCCCTAAATTCCATGTATATAAGGGGACGGGGACCCCGCACTAACATGTTGCTCAATTTAGAGCTTTGTGAGGCAACACCGGAGGTGACGACAGACTGCTGCTTCGCCAGTTTATTGGCAGCTTGTCAGAGATAGCATTTGAATGGTACTCCGAGCTCCTGAACGATTCCATTAAGACATTTGCAGAAATGGAGTTATTGTTCACACAAAGGTTCGTGAGCGCTAGTGAGCGCACCCCAATCACAACATTAATTAACGCCAGGGTGAAGCCGGGCGAGACATGGGTGCAGTATGCAATCCGATGGCGGAATCTATGGTCAAAATGCGAACAACGCATAGAAGAGGCTCCTGCAGTAGGCATGTTCGTGGGTACCCTCGATCCGCAGGCGACCATATCCCAGTTCATGATGTTCTTCAAGCCGACCACTTTCCAGGCCTTGATCGACAAGTTGGCCCAAATGGACCAGATGGGCCATAGACCGCTCTCTTCAAAGACAGAGTTTCGAAATGAAAAAGGCAAAGGGAAAGCGACCTTTGTCGCCAGCACTCAACCAAGTGGCCCGAAACCGGTTGTTCGCCAAAGCAACAAGCGGCAATCCCTTGATGAGAAGTTGAGACGTCCCAACTCACCCCCGAGATAAAATAGGGAGACTGTTCGAACTAGCAGTGCGCAACGGGCTCATCACTCTACCGGAGCCGAGACACCCACTACAACCGAACGATACGATCCTAATTACTGCCCCTACCACCGAGTATTGGGCCATCCGATTAAAGACTGTTACGTTTTCAAAAATTGGGTTGAAGACCAGTATCAACAGGGCAAGTTCATGCTATCTGAAAATTGGAAGGTAAACCCGCCACGATAGCACACTCCTAAAAAGATGGACATGCCGGGGGCATCATGCTCATTTGTAGAGGAATCTCCATGGGAAGTCGTACTTTCGGCAAAAATGAAAAGAATGCTGAAGGATCTTCAAGCATGTCCGGCGATCAGGTGGAAAAGCCCGCAAGAGCCAGAGATCATCGATGAGATGCTGAAACCACGCCCAATATCGGGAGTTAGTAGCAATGGGCAAAACACCCAGGCCCAGCCGTCAAAGTCTTCGAAGAAAAAGAAGAAGACCAAAAAGCTTGCGCAGTCTGACGACAAGCGCACTGATCTGCAAAAGCATATTGACGCGCTGGAGGAATACAACCAGAAGGCGCGAACCCCAGTCACTTCAAGAGTTTCTCAATCACATCCTTGAAAGTGAAGATAATGACAATGATGAGGGAGACGACTCGTCAGAGGAACCCGAAGATTATGTGGCAAGTTGCCATATGATCTCTCATTCGTCGCTAAGTAATAAAGAAGTTCACTCGGCGTTAGAAGATAATATAGAGGAGCTGGGGGCAGGAGCAGTGCCAAAATCCTTGGATCATGTGACAAGGTCTATCAAGGGGAAATCTACTTGTTCATAGAGCATCCGGTGAAATTTTGCCTCAAAGCTACTATGGACCGAAAAGTCCGTAAACTAGAAATTTGCTTCAAATATGGCAACAATGGACCGAAATGTACTAAAACTAACTACTGACCGAAACGTTTTTAAACTACTACAAACCGCAACATCCTAGGGCTGACACAAAAAAACAAAAAAAAAACGGTATGTCCACAAGCAAAATGGGCACGGATGAAAACCCGAAAGGGCTCCGTGAGTAAAAACAGTAAGACTACCGGCGATGTTTGTGAAAATCCGAAAGGGCGCAGACTCGTAAAAAAAACGGTACGTCCGTAAGCAAAATGGGCACGGATGAAAACCTGAAAGGGCTCCGTGAGTAAAAACAGCAGAGCTACCGGCGAGTTTTATGAAAACCCGAAAGGGCGCAATCTCGTTAAAAGATACTTGCAAGGTCCTCTCGACCTTGTGAGGAGAAAATACCTGTGTGAGATCCTTACGACTCACAAGGGAGCAACACACTTAGGGATCCCCACAATTCTTAAGGAGAAATTACACTTACGAGTTTCTCACGACTCGTAAGGAGAATTCCCCTTTGAGACCCTCACGGCTCATAGGATTCAAAAGTTTTAAGCTACAGGAATCTGAACCTATTCTTAAGCCATCACATTTCCCAGACCGCCCTACAAGCGTTTCAATATTGACCCTTGTATACAATCCACGGGCACAAATAAACGTTTACCCAACAGAGTCCCACTACTGACGAGAGATATTTTCATATGGCGAACGACACTTGTAAGTCCTCTCGACTTATAAGGAGAAAACACTCTTGTAAGATCCTTACGACTTATAAGAGAACACACATTTAGGAATCCTTACGATTCCTAAGGAGAAAATGCACCTACGAGATCCTCACGACTCGTAGGGAGAAATACCTTTATGAGACCCTTACGGCTCGTAAAGTCAAAAAGCTTTAGTCAACAGGATCCTAACCTTATTTGCTAAGCCACCTTTGTTCGATATCGACAGAGGCAAATGATGATTCACTCCTGGCAATGTCCTAGTGATAGCGATGCTGATGCCTAAATCAGTATCAAGTTCCAAACCCTTTCACGGCAAATGATGATTCGCTCCTGGCAATATTCCAGTTGCTGCAATGCTGATGCTAAGATTGGCATCAGGTTCCAAGTTCCACACTCGCGATAAAAAATTCAGCGAGCCGAAAATGCAAATGAAATAGCCGAAATGATGGGGCAACTTGCAACAAAATTAGCAAGTATAATATATGCATACAAAATAGCCGAAATGATTGGGCAACCCGCAATAAAAAGCAGCGAGTAAAAAAAACAGCCGAAATGATTGGGCACCGCAAAAAATAGCCGAAATGATTAGGCAATCGCGACCTTCGCGATATAAAAGCTAAAATGATAGAGTATCGCGGAAAGAAATAAAAAAAATGAAATGAAACTTTTGCCATGCAGGTAAGTCCATACTGACCCCTGTACACAATCCATGGGCATAAACGGAAGGGAACCACATTTCCCCACTAGATCCTGTCAAAAGGAAAAGTCAGATCTCAACAGTAATATCTACATCCCAGAAGATCAACAATGGCGTTCCTTCTTATGCCAGCAGGGAACGAAAGCGACACAACGAAACGGAGCCATGGCAAAGTCCCTAGTTCCAAATCTCAACGGCAGCATCTACAACCTGGAGACCAACAACGGCGTTCCTCCTCATTCCAGCATGATACGGACGCGACATCACTAATCAGAGCCATGGAAAAGTCCCCGGTTCCAAGACTCTACGGTTCACAGACAACCTAGAGTCAACCCGACACCACAGAAAGCGGAAATACGTCGGCCAATGACTTCCGTCTCAAAAATATGTCATCCAATGACCCCGTTTCGGAAATACGTCAACCCTGACACCGCAGAAAGTGGAGTACACCACAGGAGGCGGAGCACGTCAACCTAGACACCGTAAAAAGCAGAACAAGTCAACCAACCCCCAGGGAAATCAGCGTCCTTGGCTAAAACCTCGATTCAGGGAAATTAACGTCCTTGACGAGAGCATCTTGATTCGCGTCGACCCGCAGAGAAATCAGTGCCTTTGCAGGAATATTTCGATTCTTCTCAACTCCGAGTAAATCAGTATCCTTGGCAAAATACCTCGATTTAAGGAAATCAGCGTCCTTGACGAGTGCATCTCGATTCGCGTCGACCCGCAGAGAAATCAGTGTCTTTGCAGGAATACCTCGATTCGTCTCAACTCCGAGGAAATCAATGTCCTTGGCTAAAATCTCTATTTAGGGAAATCAGTGTCCTTTACGAGGGAATCTCGATTCGCGTCGGCCCGCTAGGAAATCAGTGTCTTTGCAGGAATACTTCGATTCGTCTCAACTCCGAGGAAATCAGTGTCCTTGGCAAAACCCCGATTCAGGGAAATCAGCTTCCTTGGCGAGAACCTCTCGATTCGCGTCGACCCGTAAGGAAATCAGTGTCTTTGCAGGAATCTCTCGATTTGTCTCGACCCCAAGGAAATCAGTGTCCTTAGCAAAATACCTCGATTCAGAGAAACCAGCGTCCTTGACAAGAGCATCTCGATTCGCGTCGACCCGCAGAGAAATCAGTGTCTTTGCAGGAATATCTCGATTTGTCTCAACCCCTAAGGAAATCAGCGTCCTTAGCAAAAATCTCGATTCAGGGAAATCAGTGTCCTTAACGAGAGCATCTCGATTTGCGTCGACCCGCAGAAAAATCAGTGTCTTTGCAGGAATACCTCGATTCGTCTCAACCCCCAGGGAAATCAGCGTCCTTGGCAAAAACCTCGATTCAGGAAAATCAGCATTCTTGACGAGAGCATCTTGATTCACGTCGACCCGTAAAGAAATCAGTGTCTTTGCAGGAATACCTCGATTCATCTCAACCCCCAGGGAAATCAGCGTCCTTGGCAAAAACCTCGATACAGGGAAATCAGCGTCCTTGACGAGAGCATCTCGATTCGCGTCGACCCGCAAAGAAATCAGTGTCTTTGCAGGAATACCTCGATTCGTCTCAACTCCGAGGAAATCAGTGTCCTTGGCAAATACCTCAATTCAGGAAAATCAGCGTCCTTGGCGAGAGCATCTCAATTCGCGTCGACCCGCAAGGAAATCAGTGTCTTTGCAGGAATACCTTGATTCGTCTCAACTCCGAGGAAATCAGTGTCCTTGGCAAAAACCTCGATTCAGGGAAATCAGCGTCCTTGACGAGAGCATCTCGATTTGCGTCAACCCGCAGAGAAATCAGCATCTCTGCAGGAATATACGATGTCAGCAAAATAGAGCCATGGCAGAGTCTCTAGTTCCAAATCTCAACGGTTTACAGGCAACCTAGAGATCAACAGCGGTGTTCCTTCTCAACTCCAGCTGGGTGCAGACGCAACGTCAACAAAGCGGAGCCATGGCAAAGTACCTAGTTCCAAATCTCGACGATTCAAAGACAACCTAGAGACCACCTCGACATTCGTCTCGTTACAGCAGACGCAACGTCAGCAAAGCGGAGCCGCGGAAAAGTTCCCAGTTCCAGGACTCGGCGGTGCATAGAAAACCGAGAATCAATCCTGACCCCGTATGGCTAAAGTCAATCTTGACCCCATATGGCCAAAGTCAACCCCTGACCCCATGGAAAACGGCTAAAGTCAACCCTCGACCTCCCCGTCGAAGCAATGCTTTGACTCGAGAGCAGGTCAACTTATCAATCACTTACGAGTCCTCTCGACTTGTAAGGAAGAAAATTCTCTTGTGAGATTCTTACGACTCTCAAGAAAAAACACACTTAGGAATCCTCATGATTCCTAAGAAGAAATTACACCTACGGGATCCTCTCGACTCGTAGGGAGAAAAGTCTTTATGAGACCCTCACGACTCATAAAGTTGAAAAGTCTTAGGCGGCAGATCTGAACATGTTTCCTAAGCCATTATTGCTCTACAAGGAGGTCAAGATAAACTATCTGCAGGCCACATTTGCCAAAGCCACATTCGCAATTGAAATAAAGAGCTACTTACGGATCCTCACGATTCGTAAGGAAAAATACCCGAGTGAGATCCTTACGAATCACGGAGGCGATAAACATTTAGAAATCCTCACGATTTCTAGGGAGAATATGTACCTATGAGATCTTCTCGACTTGTAGGGAGAAAAAACCTTCTTGAGACCCTTACGGCTCATGAAGATGAAAAAGTCTTAAGCTACAAGGACCCTAAACTTGTCTCCTAAGTCCTCAATTCTATGGCCATGCATAACTTTGCACTACTTTACCCACGTACATGCTTACGTGTGTAGGGCATTTTTCGTCACCCTATTGAGATGGGAATGCACACGCTTGTCAGGCGCAGTACAGATTCCCCCTACCTATGGTAGGCTGGGGTTTATTAATTGTAGGGATCCGAATCTCCTGCAGCCGCGGACTAAGCTTCCGTTAATTACCCCTCGCCTTGGAGCGATGGAACCTCCGATTGATGGGTTAAACTGGTCATGCGAACTCAATGTGCAGTGTTATGTTTTGAAGGGGTTTTGGATATGTTGGGGGCCCCGCAGAGTTTTTATGGGGGTCCCGCTACCCGGATAGCAGGCTGGGGGTCAAGAGGGCTAGCAGCCCCCTTGCGGGGTGCGGGGCAGCGCCCCGTTAGAAATTTTTTTCTAACGGGGGAGACACATTTAGTATGGAGTGTATAAAAAAATGGGGGGGGGGAAGCGTCTTGAATGCGCGTGCGTGGCACATGGGTGCATGGCGTCCGGGGTCACGTGGCGCATACGTGACCATTGGGCACCTCAGCGCCCGGGGTCACGTGGGGCACACGTAACCATTAGGCGTCTTAGCGCCCCGGGGTCACGTGGCGCACACGTGACCGATGGGCGCCTTAGCGCCCCGGGGTCACATGGCGCACACGTGACCGATGGGCGCCTTAGCGCCCGGGGTCACGTGGTGCACACGTGACCGCGGGAAACACCCGCAGGAAAGGCCTAGCCCCTAGGCTGGGGAGTTGAACTCCCAAGAAGTTTTTGGAGTTGAACTCCTAACAGAAACTAATTTATGGAGTTAAACTCCAACAGATCTAGAAAGGAGTTAAACTCCTAGAAATCTTTGGCTCTTCTTTTGTGCCTTGGATCTGTCCAAAGTTAGATTTTTGGAGATGGGTCTTCTTCTTCCTGCTCTTGATCGGCGGGATCTTGGAGAAAAAGGGGTGAGACTTAAAAGTCTCCCCTTTTCGTGATCTGATTGGAGATTCGAGCTCCTCTTCATGGGTTTTGTGGTGAAAAACTATTTATTTTTGAGAAAAGAAGAGTTTAACTCTTGATTTAATTCAAAAAAAAGAGGAAGAGAGTTTTAGACCCTTGAGAAAGGGGAAGGAGGCACAAACCATAGTTTTTGGGAGGAATGAAAAGTGTATATTTTATTCATCATCATGTTGCTTTATATAGGCTTATATATTTACATATAGCCCCTTGGGCTTTACAAAATGGCGTTTTGCCCATCCCATGGCTCATGTGCCATTTCTTTTTGCACATAAGCCATGGGCTTACAAAAATTTGGCTTTATGCTCATTTTGTTTACATTCATGCATAAAAAATTACATAAAAATTATTTATTACATGATTTCATTTTGGCATGGGGAGGGCCGGCCGCTTCATGTTCGGACTCGACCTGGGCATGGGCCCACTTGGCTTGGGGTTGACTTTGACTTTGACTTGGTCAACCGGGGTGCAATTTTCGACTTCAACAAAGTGCCCCCATCAATAAATGCACACCACATATGTGATTCGTGTGCGTGAAATTGATGGATCTTCTTTCACGTGAAGGTAACTTGCTTTGGTTCCCACTTTTTGGGATGCACTGCCCTTTTTACGACATGGACGGTCGAGGCTTGACGCGTCTCCGAGACGGAGTGTCCATGGTAGTCTTTTCCCTGGCCCGGAGTGATCTGGTTCCTGATTTGTGGGAAGCCTGCACTGCCCTTTTTGCGACATGGACGGTCGACGCTCTGATCCGGAGCGATTTGGTTCCCGATTTGTGGGAAGCCTGCACTGCCTTTTTTACGACATGGATGGTCGATGCTCTGATCCGGAGCGATTTGGTTCCCGATTTGTGGGAAGCCTGCACTGCCCTTTTTGTGACATGGACGGTCGACGCTCTGATCCGGAGCGATTTGGTTCCCGATTTGTGGGAAGCCTGCACTGCCCTTTTTACGACATGGACGGTCGACGCTCTGATCCGGAGCGATTTGGTTCCCGATTTGTGGGAAGCCTGCACTGCCCTTTTTGCGACATGGACGGTCGACGCTCTGATCCGGAGCGATTTGGTTCCCGATTTGTGGGAAGCCTGCACTGCCCTTTTTGCGACATGGACGGTCGACGCTCTGATCCCGAGGCGGAGCTTAATTCCGACGAGGAGGTTGCTGGTTGATTCCAAGCCTTAGCATAATTCCGATAGGGAAGGCAGATACACTGAGGCGAAGCTTGATTTCGACACGGGGTACACATTCTGAAACGAAGCATGATTTCGACGCAGAGCTTACTGGCCGACTTGATTCCAAGACGAAGCATAATTTCGACAGGGAAGGCAGGTACACCGAAACGAAGCTTGATTTCGACGCGGGATATACTCTGAGACAAAGTATGACTCCGACGCAGAGCTGGTTGGTTGATTTGATTCCGAGGTGGAGCATAATTCCGGCAGGGAAGGTAGATATCCCGAGGCGAAGCATGATTTCGACACGGGGTGCACATTCTGAGATAAAGCATGATTCCGACGCAGAGCTTGCTGGTTGACTTGATTCCGAGGCGGAGCATAATTCCGACGAGGAGGTTGTTGGTTTGATTTGATTTGGGTTGACATCAGCATCGCTACACTGGAATATGGTACCGGGAGCGAATCATCATTTGCCATGAGAGGATTTGGGGATTTTTTTTGTCGCCATCTGCATTGCTGCACTGGAATAATGCCAGGAGCAACTCATCATTTGCCCCGGGAGGATTTGGGAATTGGTTTTTGCTTGGCATCAGAATCGCTACACTGGAATATAGTACCAGGAGCGAATCATCATTTGCGCTTGTTTAACAGGAAGCGATGGCTTAGGAGACAGGTTTTAGGTCCCTATCACCTAAGACTTTTCAATTTTGTGAACCGTAAGGGTCTCACAAAGCATTTTCTCCCTACGGATCGTAAGGATCCCGTAGGTGTATTTTCTCCTTAGGAGTCGTGGGGACTCCTAAGTGTGTTGCTCCTTTGTTAGTCGTAAGGATCTAACGCGGGAATTTTCTCCTCACAAAGTCGAGAGGACTTTATGAGTGCATTTCATCTCTTTTTTACGAGTTTGCGTCCTTTCGGGTTTTCGCAAACTCGCCGGCAGTCCTGTTGTTTTTACTCACGGAGCCCTTTCGGGTTTTCATCTGTGCCCATTTTGCTTGTGGACATACCCCTTTTTTTTGAATCTTCACCGCCGGTGGGACTTTGAATGTGGTCTCACCGGCAGGACTTGGGAGGGATTGGGATTGTTTTACGCCCGTGGATTGTATACGGTTTTGTAGGATGTATGATCCAGACCGTAGGGCCGAAAAAAATTCGGAGCTTTTTTGGCGTATGCATCGCTGCACCGGAATATAGTACCAGGAGCGACTCATCATTCGCCGTTGGGGTATGGGATTTGGAATTTGGTTGGCATCTGCATCGCTGCACTAGAATATGGTACCAGGAGCGACTCATCATTCGCCACTTGGGGTTTGGAATTTGGTTGGCGTCTGTACCGCTGCCCTGGAATATGGTACCAGGAGCGACTCATCATTCGCCACTTGGGGTATGGGGTGTGGAATTTGGTTGGCGTCTGCATCGCTGCACTGGAATATGGTACCAGGGGCGACTCATCATTCGCCATTGGGATTTGGAATTTGGCTGGCGTCTGCATCGCTGCACTGGAATATGGTACCAAGGGCGACTCATCATTCGCCATTGCGAATTTGAGTTTTGGACGGCGTCTGCATCGCTGCACTGGAATATAGTACTAGGCGCGACTCATCATTCGCCATTGCCTTTTTTGTTTTTGTTTTTGTTGTTTTTTTTGTTTTACCGTGATTGCTCTATCATTTCAGCTTTTCTTATCGCGAAGGTCGCGATTGCCCTATCATTTCGGCTATTTATTCACGGTTGCCCCATCATTTCGGCTTTATTTTCATCTTTATTTTACTCGCTGATTTTTATTGCGAGTTGCCCTATCATTTCGGATTTTCTTTATTTTTCTTTTATTTACACATTTTTTGTTTATTTACATATATATATATATTTTTACATTCCCAGTTTAACGACTTAGAGGTCGACTGTTCCCAATTTAATGACGTGGTGGTCGATTGTTTTCAGAGAAAGGCAGATGTCTGAGAGAATCAGTTTCATGAAGAACTTCGGTCTCCATTTGTATGAAATTGGCGGTCCCAGCTTGACTGTTTACTAACACGCCTTTAGACAGTTCTATCTCTCCTGCCTTGTATTGCTTTTCGACCCAATCTTTGAAGACGAAGCAGTCCTCAATGGCATGACCAATCACTCTGTGATAGGGGCAGTATTTGGGGTCATTGGTCATATTCGCTTCCTGTGGTCTTTTTGACTCTGGCAGTTGTAGACCGTTCCTCAGGGCGTCTTTGAATATTTTACGGATTTTGTCCCTTCTGAAGGAATAGACCTTATCCAGCTTCTCTTTCAGTGGAGATTCTCCTCCCTCTCCGAACACTGGCTTCCGAGGCTGGTTGGCACTAGGCCTGCTCATCTCTCGCTTATTTCGGTTAACCAAAGTGTTGAAAGATTCAGAATCGTCGGAATTTTCGCCTTTGCGATTATCGTCCTTTCGGTTTCTCCAGGACCTATTGTTATTTTGGGAATCCGAGGAGAACTCCTACTTTGAGCGCTCCAGCATCTGAACTTTCCTGGTCAGCTCTTGGAATGTTTTGAGACCCGCGGTGTATAGGAACGGGGCCATCCAATTGTTGAGATTTCCGACAAGGAGACTAACAGATCGGTCCTGCTCTATCGGCGGTTCACATTTGATGGAGAGATTGCGCCACCGGGTTATAAAATCCATGCTGCTTTCGCTGTTTTTTGGCTTGGTCCTTACGAGCTCGGCAATGGTGATCTTATCGCTGACGCTCATGAACCTCTGCCGAAATAGAGACTCCATTTGGACGAAGGTTGTGACGGAGCCATCCGGTATGCTCGCGTAGCAGTCGAAAGCAACATCAGCCAAGCTATTAACGAACTGGCGGAGGAGAAGCGCATCATTGCCCCCAGTATTCCCGCATCAGTCTTTAAAGTGGGCGATATGCTGATTCGCATTTCCTGTCCCATTGAATCTTCCGAATTTAGGGATGACATAGCCGCTAGGAAATTCTACCAGATCATACCGAGCAGGATATGGTCTCCCGCTACTGCTAACATCTTTTTGTGCTTCGTCTTCAACTACCAATGATTTGACTTTGTTGGCAACCAAATCCATGATTTGATCTTGAGTTAGCGGGCTACTGTCATCGGTAGCCAAGACATTTCTTGAGATAGGATGCGACTGGCTTTCGTGCGGTCCGCCCACCTTTGGATTTGGGGGAATATGCGTTGGCTGTCTCGGGACACCGTTTCCCAGTTCATTAGCCGAGCCCTGCGCTTGATTGGGCGGCTGAGAGGTAAGCTGGGCCGTGAGCTGTAAGACGACGTTTGTCAAGTCGTCAATTTTTTAGTAGAGCTTGGCCATCTCCTTGTCTTTGTTTCTAAGCTGCTTTCGGAGCTCCTGGAGAAGTTGCTGCTTTGCGGTCTTAGGATGGAAAGTTGGCTCATCTTCTCTTTCCGAGCCTGACTCCTCATGAACTGAGGGCTCTCTCCGCCAATCAACCTCACTGGGAGGATTTTCATCACCCTCCGGAGGATGCTGGTCTTGAGAAGTGACAGCTATATTCACACCAGGTTGGATTTGAGATGTGGTGGCCCCGTCCTTGCTCTTGCTGCGCGTGCCCACCATATAGACAGTGTGGACTACATATCCAGCCATCTCTTTATCTTTGGCGGGGTAATCCTGTTCCTCGAACCTCATGAAGTTCAGTCTAGCAGGAGCCACAGCCCTTTTGTTGGCTCTGTACCTGAGCCTTTTCTGTCTTAGCTTCTCAATTTTGAGGGCTTGGCGGGCATCCGTCATCCAGGAAGCCATCGTGAGCCGGTTAACGGGGAGCTTAGAGAAGATACTCAATTGAGCAGTTGTCAGGGGCGCCGCTGGAGCTTGCCCGAGATGCCTCGTTTCTTCGTTGATATTGATGGCCTTGCCCCCAGCTCGAGCGATGGAGAGTCATTCGGAAACGGATTTGTGCTTGGGTTGAGGTGCCCTCGCGACCATGACATTCGGCCTTTTCACTTTTGAGACCGATTTGTCTGTTACCGGAGCTTGAGGAGCTGGGACGACATTAGCTGACACGAACATAATAGAGCCAAATGGTAGCGGCGGCTCCTCCCATTGTCGCCCAAGACTGGCCGGAAGGACCGTCCTAGAGTCTATCCTCATCGTGTAGGAGACGGGAGCCATACTGAGAGCTGAGTTCATCTTTGGAGACATTGTTGAAAAGTGATTGCTTGAAAACCTGTATGAAAGAGCATTATTTTAGTATAAATATAGGTATGTATATTGATTGAGTTCGCATGAACTTTTAACCCGAAATATGGGAGGAGAGATAGGTCCCACCGGGCGTGCCAGATCCTGTAGGACGTTTTTCATCACCCTATTGAGATGGGAATGCGAGGGCGCTTGTCAGACACAGTACAGATTCCCCTGCCTAAGGTAGGCTGGGGTTTATTGATTGTGGGGATCCGAATCTCCGGCAGCCGCGGACTAAGCTGCCGTTAATTACCCCTCGCCTTTGGAGCGATGGAACCTCCGATTGATGGGTTAAACTGGTGATGTGAACTCAATGTGCAGTGTTATGTTTTGAAGGGGTTTTGGATATGTCGGGGGCTCCGCAGAGTTTTTATGGGGGTCCCGCTACCCGGATAGCGGGCTGGGGGTCAAAGGGGCTAGCAGCCCCCTTGCGGGGTGCGGGGCAGCGCCCCGTTAGAAATTTTTTTCTAACGGGGGAGACACATTTAGTATGGAGTGCATAAAAAATGAGGGGGAAGCGTCTTGAATGCGCGTGCATGGCACATGGGCGCATGGTGCCCGGGGTCACATGTGCGCACGTGACCATTGGGCGCCTCAGCGCCCGGGGTCACGTGGGGCATACGTGACCATTGGGCGCCTCAGCGCCCGGGGTCACGTGGGGCACACGTGACCATTGGGCGCTTCAGTGCCCGGTGTCACGTGGGGCACACGTGACCATTGGGCGCCTTAGCGCCCCGGGGTCACGTGGTGCACACGTGACCGATGGGCGCCTTAGCGCCCGGGGTCATGTGGGGGCACATATGCCCTTTGGGTGCCTTAGCGCCCCGGGGTCACATGGCGCACACGTGACCGATGGGCGCCTTAGCGCCCGGGGTCACGTGGGGCACATATGACCTTTGGGTGCCTTAGCACCTCGGGGTCACGTGGCGCACACGTGACCGATGGGCCCCTTAGCGCCCGGGGTCACGTGGCGCACACGTGACCGTGGGAAACACCCGTGGGAAGGGCCTAGCCCTTAGGCTGTGGAGTTGAACTCCCAAGAAGTTTTTGGAGTTGAACTCCTAACAGAAACTAATTTATGGAGTTAAACTCTAACAGATCTAGAAAGGAGTTAAACTCCTAGGAATTTTTGGCTCTTCTTTTGAGCCTTGGATCTGTCCAAAGTTAGATTTTTGGAGATGGGTCTTCTTCTTCTTGCTCTTAATCGGTGGGATCTTGGAGAAAAAGGGGTGAGACTTAAAAGTCTCCCCTTTTCGTGATCTGATTGGAGATTCGAGCTTCCCTCCGTGGGTTTTGTGGTGAAAAACTATTTATTTTTGAGAAAGTAAGAGTTAAACTCTTGATTTAATTCAAAAAAAAAGAGGAAGAGGGTTTTAGACCCTTGAGAAAGGGGAAAGAGTCATAAACCCTAGTTTTTGGGAGAAATGAAAAGTGTATATTTTATTCATCATCATGTTGCCTTATATAGGCATACATATTTACATATAGCCCCTTGGGCTTTACAAAATGACGTTTTGCCCATCCCATGGCTCATGTGCCATTTCTTTTTGCACATAAGCCACGGGCTTACAAAAATTTGGCTTTATACCCATTTTGTTTACATTCATGCATTAAAAATAACATAAAAATTATTTATTACATGATTTCATTTTGACATGGGGAGGGCCGACCGCTTCATGTTCGGACTCGATCTGGGCATAGGCCCACTTGGCTTGGGGTTGACTTTGACTTTGACTTGGTCAACCGGGGTGCAATTTTCGACTTCAACAATGTGGGCAAAGTAGTGGGGGCATTTGTTCTCACCAAAATTTTCGGCCAAGAGCTACTTGTTCCCTTGCAAAAAAAAGGGGGAATCCTAAAAAAAAAGCATCACGTGTTCACACGTAACCAGGCCTCACGTGCAGACACGTGACCATTTACAGGCAAAGCTTGTAGACACAGAACAAAATAAACAAATTGGAAATGCTGTGTTAGTGGGGTCACGTGACCAGGTCTCACATGCAGACACGTGACCATTTACAGGCAAAGCCTGTAGATACAGAACAAAATAAACAAATTAGAAATGCTGTGTTAGTGGGGTCACGTGCCCACATGTGACCAAGTCTCACGTTCAGACACGTGACCATTTACAGGAAAAGCCTGTAGAAACTGAATTAAATTCTAAATGAAATGCTTAATCAAGTGGGGTCACGTGCCAACACGTGATGAACTCTTAAACCCTCTGAACAATAGAATTAAATTCTAATTAAAAGGAAAACAAAAACCCTAATTGGAAAAATATTTCTCTAGATCTTTCCAAACAAAAAAGATCGCGCTCTGTAAAATAGAGCACCGTTGGATTAAAAATCCAATGGTGAATAAAAATCACCAATTTATAGAAAGATTCTATACAAGGAAATATTTTCCTAAAATCTGCCAGGAACAACAAATAAAATATCTTTTGGATTAAAAATCTAATGGTGAATAAAATTCACCGAGTGATCTAAAAGATCATATTGGCTACAAAATCAATCAAAAATTTTCAATTTAAGGTTGACTAAACAAACTGATTCTTTTCTTTCTCCTATAAATAGGAGCCAAGGGAGAAAAGAAAGAGGAGATACAACAACAACAGAGAGAGAATACAAAAGAAAAGAGAATTTAATTCTCCAGAGAGAAAAGAAGGTCTTTTCAGAAAAGAAAGAAATCCTAGCTAAGAGAGGGAAAGAGATCATCCTATAAGCTATCACAAAATAAAAAGAGAATTTAATTCTCTAACTAAGAGTTTAACTCTTCTGAATAAGAACTTAGTTCTTCCTTTTGGTTGAAGGTCTGCAGAAGCAGATCTCCCAATAAGTTGAGAATTTAATTTTCATCGGGGAGATTCTGCCATGCAGATCTAAAACCTAGGGGAGGACCTAAATTCAGAGAATTTTATTCTCCCAAATAGGAATTTAATTCCTCCAACAAAGATAGGGTTTAACCCTTAATATAAGAACTTAGTTCTTCTTCATGGTTGAAGATCTGCAGAAGCAGATCTCCCCATAAGTTGAGAATTTAATTCTCATCGGGAAGATTCTGCCATGCAGATCCAAAACTCAGAGGGAGAATTGGGTTTAAAGAATTTAATTCTTCCAAACACATAGGAATTTAATTCCTCTAAATAAAATTAGGGTTTAACCCTACAAAAGAATTTAATTCTTAAATAAGGGACTTAGACTTTTCATGCACGTAAAAAGATCAAGTACCCAACATGATCACGTGGCAACACGTGACCCTCCCCTCAATGGTCAAAAAAGAATGAATGAGATGGGTGTTCCCGCCGAAAGACGCGCGAAGATGCGGCGAACGTCTCGCCTGAATTTCGGGGCAGATGCTAATTGGTGCTATCCGTCCACCTCTCCGAAGATGCCAAGTTGATTTATGGCACCATGTATCGAAGGTTTAAACGGATGCGGCCGATATAGAGAACTTCATCATATTCCCCCTCGTTTGAGGGATTTTTTATTGTGGGGACGCTCTTCCCTGCAGGCGCAAGCCTCTGTAATTAATTACGCTACCGCATCGCGGTAACAACTTTCTCCTTCTCCAGATGGTCACTTCGTGTCGTGGGTGTTTGTTTTGTTTTTGGTTGCCCGTGGATTCTATACGGAGACTAATTTATGTTGTCGCCCGTAGGGCGTGGATTAGTCCAAATCCGTATCTTCTTAGATTTGGGTCTGGGGGTTGGGTTTAAGGATACGTTAGTCTCATTTGGGACTAAGATCAACTTAAACGTTAGTTAAGGATACGTTAGTCTCATTTTAGACTAAGATCAACTTAACGGGATCGTTTAGATCCAACAAAAGAGCATTTGGACTCTATTGTTTAGTTTAGGGACATTGCGGTCGACTAGTTTAAGGACATTATGGTCCATTGTTAGTTTAAGGACATTTCGATCCAATGTTAGTTTAAAGACATTGCGGTCGAGGTTAAGGACATCTTAGTCCATGGGTTTAAAGGGACCCCACCGTCCGAGATTAAGGACATCATAGTCCGTGGGTTTAAAGGGACCCCACAGTCCAAGGTTAAAGATATCGTAGTCTATGAAGTTTAAGGACATCATAGTCCATGAGTTTAAAGACCCCACGGTCTGTGTAATGTGTGGTTGTCGGGACCCGTCACCTCTCTGAAGACGTTGAAGGATTACAACGACAGATATCATAGGAGTAAAGAGATATACCCTTGAACCGATGTGAGTTGGTTGAAAGATCTGTAGTCCAGTTTGGGACTGAGATCTGTTAAATATTCGTGAGCAGATAGGCTCAGTTCAATATAAGTTAAGGACTTATGGCCAATATTGGGCTAAGTCCAATAAGATTAAAATGTTTAACATTTTATTGTTCTGGGCTGTTGAGCTTTTATTTGGGTTTAGCCCTTTTAATAATGCTGAGCATTAGATCCTGACACATTCTTTTTGTCTTGTATTGAATGCATAGCATTTATCAGAACAATGTGTGTTCTGACAGCGCGCCACGTGGTGCGCCAGGTGCTTTGCGCTAATTAAAGAGCGCATTGCGCTTCTGCCAAGTAGCGCACATGAAAAGGATACATGTCGCGCTTAGCGCTAGGCACCATTTTATGAGCGCATTGCGCTTTCAATTTATGAGCGCGTTGCGTTAGCTTAGTGGCGCACCGGTGAGTGACACGTTGCACGCTTGGCGTTGAGAGCCAGCCCATGAGCGCAGTGCGCTGTTTCAAAAGCGCAAAGCGCAAGTTGTATCTGTGGTTGACACGTGGCACGTTTTGGCGCTGAGCGCCGGTCCAAGGAGCGCAAAAGCGTGGTTCATGACTGCAAGACACTTTTCAGTAGCGCAAAGCGCATTTGATCAAATTTATGATCAGAGAACAAGTTTATGTTCTTTTTAAAGGGGGCTTTGCCTCAAGATTCAAGAACAATAGTTCTTACTTTTGAAAAAGGTTTGCCTTTGTAGATTAATGATCTATGAATGAAGTAAATACTTCTTTTGTTTCTATGATGAGATCTTTTGATCTCTTTTTATAAGAGACCTTGGTCTTTCGTAGATCTATGATATTTTAAGAAGATAATTCTTCTGTTCTAATGAGATCATTTCATCTTTTTGTTCAAGAATCATTCTTTTTACCTTGATGAAATGATTCTTTCAAGAGCTTGCTCTCTTTCTTTTGAATTTTCTTAAAGTTTGTAAGGGGGTTTCTCTATATCAGACTTGAAGTCTTGGGGCCTTTATATAGGGCAAATTAATTTGTTAAATCAATTAAAGAGATCTTTCTCTGATTGATTTGGGGATGTTTCCCCACCGTTGGGTCTTTGATCCTAGGGCTTCTGTTTTACAGAAGGTAATCTTCTTGTTTTTAACAAGATTGGAAAGATCTTTCCATAAAAGAATTTTAATTCTGATTAATTAATGATTTATCATTATTAGATTTTTTTATATAACGGTGGGGAATTTTTAATTCCAGCGCTAGCGCACCTTGCGCTAGCGCACTTACGTTTGACACGTGGCGCGCAGCGCAGCCTGCGCTAACGCACCCGTGTTTGACACGTGGCGCGCAGCGCGCCTAGCGCTGGATCTGAAACGTTGCTTCAAATTTTGAATTTTGAATTTTAAAACAGAGTTCTGCTCTGATTGGGGGTGCGCTGCCTAGGGCGCAGTGCACCTGGCGCTAGCGCATCTGTGTTTGACACATGACGCGCAGCGCGCCTAGCGTTGAATCTGAAGTATTGCTTCAACTTTTAAATTTTGAATTTTAAAACAGAGCTTTGCTCTCATTGGGGGAAACAAATGCCCCCCACAGTTGCGCTCAAGTGACGCACACGTGAGTGCAGCGGTGGAAGCATCTGAGCCCTTGGATCAACTCAGAAGTTGAAGAGGCGGTTCAATGCCTATAAATAGGACCTTTGGTCGCTTAGATGATTTTCATCTTCTTTCTTTGAGAATTTTTGTTCAGAGCACAGCTCTTCTGTTTAAGAACTTCTCAAGAGTAAAAACTCTTTCCAAACTTAGGTAAAGTTTTAAAAATTTTAATAAATTTTAATAAATTAGGGTTTTACCCATTAACAGGGCCTTGCTCTTTATAGATCTTTGATTTACAGAAAACCCATTTAGGGTTTCATAAGCAGAGCTTTGCTCTCATGAACCCATAAACCTAAAGAGATCTTTTGGGGTTTCTTAGCCCATAAACAGAGCCTTGCTCTTTTGAATCATGTGTAGATTTCTTAATCTTAGATGAAGAACTCTTAAGAGTTTTTTCATGGATCTTGAAGATCCGAGGATTAATTGATTTTAATTTTCTTTTCTGATGGGTTTTACCATCATCATTATAGAGCCAGGCTCTTTAAGGAATTTTATTCCTTCATGATCAGAGTTTGACAAGTGTCACTCTGTCATAGAGCTTTGCTTTCAAAGGGAGATTTTCTCCTTTTCCCGAGGGGTCTCTCATTCAATGAGAATTTTCTTGAGGATTTCTTCATTAATTCACAGTCTCATCCAATGATGAGGCTGTTTTATTGATGAATTATCATCTAGATTTTGTGGGTCCCCTTTCTACTGCATTGCAGTGCGGTATAAATTTTAAAGTACCGAGTGTCAGAAACTTAAAATTAAATTATAGCACTGACAGCTGATTTCTGTCCCTCTTTTTTGCAGGCAACATGTCTTTCGATGCCTCATTTCCGTTCGTTCGTTCAGAAGGAGGATTTCCTGGAGCACCTGTAGACCGGGAAGTTCTCGCGCTCATCCGAGACCATGACCCGGGACACAAAAATCTTCACCTCTGGGGGACATGGTATAATCATATTATTAAGGGTCGACAAAACTTTTCGTGCGTGGTACCCTCGGAGCCTGTCATGGCGATTCATTACGCCCGCCCACCCCCGGTGAACTATGCCGTAGAAATGGTTAATTGGACTTCAGAAGGTTTTCTTCGCTATGGCTGCGATACCCGTTCAGCCTCCCATGGCTTTAGATATCTTGGGACGACGTATTTGTTAAGGCGAGGCGTGGCCATAGGGGCAACTATATAATATAGGTCTGATTCCTCGTCATCCGACCGGTTATCTGCAATGGGCCCACTATATTCTGTCAGCGAAGAAGTCGCAGTTGTTGAGGCTTGGGTTGTATCCTGCCGTTTATGCTTCTCTCTTCCAGTATCCTACGCTTCCCACCTGGTGGGTTAAGGCATTTCTAGAGCAGTGGAACATTCCTACCCACACCTTCCTTTCGCTGGACCGAGAAGTATCAATCTCCTTAGAGGAATTTGCAGAAGTTTCTGGCTTACCGGTCATGGGGGAGCATTATGAGGAGCTACTTCCTACGGATGAATACGTTTTTGGTGCCAAGCCAGTGATAATGGGCCTTACCCCAGAGAACGCCGTTCAACATCAATTTCCTAGTCTGATCAAAGTGTTGAATACTTACGAGGGCCTTTTCCTCGAATCTGGGAGCCGCGGGGTTAGTTTCGAGGATTTCATTGCTCGCTTTCTTCACGCAAAAGTCCTCTCGAAGGAGGCTGTTAAATTCGCCACGCTTGACGACCCTTTCGGCTTAGGTTTAAACAACCAGCCAACGACAGAGGTAGATCAGAAGAGTTTCTTCCTTCCCAACACTCCAGTTGTTCCTTTTGCGGAGATCGCAGTCCCTGGGATTGATGAGGAAACATTCTTCTTGGGATTTCTTGGGCTATGGTTGAGCTGTTTCGTGCTCCCAATGCACCTTCGCCGTATAAGGCCGTCTGTCTTCTATCCAGCTCATCGAATGGTTATTGGGGGTGAAAGTGGCTGTCGGGGTCGCCGGTCTAGCCCATTTGTATTACGGCCTTAGTCAAGCGGCAGATACTACTGAACCCGGAGTGCAGCATGTGAACTTCTCGATGCATTACTTCATGTCATGGCTCGAGCTACATGCACTTGGCGTGTTTGGTATTAATAAAAAGCCTTAATTTTATGACAGGTGCAGCTTCCCCCGGATTATACGACTAGTCGGCGCATCTATTGTAAATCTGCCACCGCGGGATGCTAGAGGTTTGCTCCTTCGTCCCCGTACGGTTGGAGACGGCATGACCTTCACCGATAAGGTTTTAACCATCGGAAAAGAGTCCGCCACAACGGTGCGGCCATTGTGGGAAACTTTTAAAGATGGAGCCTCAGTTTTGAAAGCTCGGGAGATCCTCCACTTATATTCTATCAGACCGGGCTTCCTGGTGTTTAGGCAAAATGATGCGGCGCTTTTCATGAGATACAATCCGCATCATTTTGCCCAACAATTGAACTATAATCAAGGAGTTCCGCTGGAGGCTTTCTTGCTAGAACCCACAGCCACTGAAGAGGGGATGCGAAACTCGCTACATCATTTCATGCGCTTGAACACGGGGTCCAATTTTTTTATCAGCGAACCGAGCTGTGTCCCGAAGGTCCTTAATGTGTACACGGCATGGTACCAGCATTCGATAGGTGCCGTCATTAAGGAAGAGAGGCGGCTGCTGCTCGATCATAAAAGTTCACCTCCTGCCGGCGATCGCAACGTCCCTTTGAAGCGACGGACCGCTGTCCCCCCTCCGCTAAAAGAGGTCACTGCAGTTGAGCCCCCTCTTGTGCTAAGCCCTACGCGAGGGTTGCCCCTTCCAGCGCGTCTGAAAAAGAAGTGGCTGCCGCGTCCCCCGAGTCGGACGTAGGAAAAGAAATTGGGACTCGTCGTCCTAAGATGCCCGCCAAGCGTAAGCTAGTGCTGGCAGCGACCGGAGCTCGCTCACAAAAGAAGAAGAAGAAATTGATCCTTTCTGTCGACGTTGTACTTGGCTAGGAGCCTCACGCTCCTTACGACGAGGGCCTGAGCGAGTATGGGACAAATGCGGGCTTATTCATGCCACCAGATGATACTGATCTGGTGGCTGCCATTGCAGCTTCTGAGTAATTGGCAAGCCACGAAGAGGGGTTGGCTATCCTCGCGTGATCAGGTAATCATTAGCTGTATCTTTCGCCATTGCATCGTATTTCTGTTATCGTGTTTTGACTGACGCTTTTCCTTCTTTAACAGGCATTTCTACCGAAGAAGCTCTCGCAGCTTCTCTCAAGACTTTTGAGGAAGAGGCACGACTTCGAGCATCCTTAGGCACCGGTACATTTCGGTTCACCATGTTCCCGCTCCCGTTTCTTATGAGTAATCTGACCCCCCTTTTTTTATCACAGGAACTACCTCTGCTCATGTTATTCCGGGCGTAGCACCGACTTCGCAGAGTGGTGCGGAGACACTTGCTGGGCCGGCTAGCTCAGTTTCGCCAGTATTGTTGAAAGAAGCGTCACTTAAGCAACCGATGACGGATGTCATAACGGCTCCAGAGGTAACCCTTGGCGTGGATGACGACGTCCTATTGATAGAGGCGTCTAGAAGATCCGCTTTGACAGCTCGAGCGGAGAGGAAGCGCAGAATGCGCGTGGCAAGGGAGCATAGTGCTGCCTTGGCCGCGGGTGCAGGTTCGAGCACCGCTACCCCTGCTCCTACTCCTTCAGAGGAATCCCCGGCTGCCTTGTCCACTGCCTATAGACGGGCAGCACGTGCGGCTCGGGAAGCGGTCGGAAGACCAACTCAAGGTAATGTGATACGGGGTTCCGTTGTCAAAGTTATAAATATCAATTCTTATATATCTTATCTTGCAGGTGTTGGAGATAGTACCCTCAGAGTCAATTATTGGATCACAGGCACGTGATTGCAATGATTGAGGGAGGACCTATCCCAGGAGGACAGTCTTACTCGAGATGATAGTATGCTATCTGGTTTACCTTTATCATCGTGTACTGCTTCAGGTGACCTTATAGGTCGCTATTACACGCTGATAGAGCCCCTAGGATTCTTGCTTGACTGCCAGCAGTATGATGGCGATCATATACGTGAGAGCTGGTGGTCTATAAGCACATCCTTAAAAGGTCCCTAGTCGTGGGAGTTTCGAGACAGGGCATCGATTCTCCAGAGTAGACTAGTGTATACAGTCGAGACCCCGACGAGGGGCGGTGGCCGGTCTCATAAGCCGCTGGTGTCAGTTGGTTCACCTAAGATGTATACAGGTGCTCATTGGGTTATGAGTACACCGGACAGGACTCGCCGGGAACATGCTAGTTGGTCTTATACCTGACGTCAGATAGCAGTTCCCTGGTGACATGTGTACAGGTTAGTTCATCGACCTGAGATCGTCATTTGTCTCGTGTGAGTTCCCACTGTACTTTGATTACTACCCTACCACGGCTCAAAGGAGTCGTGCAAACAGGTTTTAGTTGGGTGCAGTCCCGAGCCACATGGAGGCAGTGAGCGGATCTTCAGGGGTTCGTCTCTCCCGGTATTGGGGGTGAGGTCGCGCTGTGTCTAGGAGAGCCATTACGCAAAGCCCTCGGCCGAGGCAGGAGATTTACTGGTAGGTATTCCAGTAGTATCTCAGGGCGTTCTGGGCTACACTCCGACACGACTTGTACCGCCTTTGGGGGTCTGACTTTTACCAACCCCCTAGGCCCGCCATGCGATGCTCATAGACGAACGGACCGGACTGTACGGATATTGTCACTGACAGGCTCAGTAGGGTGTCAGAATGAGTTCGCTCATCGACGTCCCTTTTGGTCAATAGCTGGTGGCCCGTCACGTATTGGCTTATACCTCTGACGTGCTAGTGGTTAAATCCACAGCCATAGTATTGACGAGTCTTTAGAGTCTACCACACTTTCAGTTACTCAAGCTTTCGGGCGAAACGCTGTAGAGGCCGTATGGAGATATGGCAGGGTCCGATCAGATACGTGCGGTATTGCACGGATCAGGATCGGACGGTTTGTGCTAGTAGCCGTATGGATATATGGCAGGGTTCGATCAGGTACGTGCGGTATTGCACGGATCAGGATCGGACGGATATTACTAGCCGGCTTTGGTTTAAGCCGGATCCTAGTATAGTACAGTGTAGATTTTGTCTCTTTGCATTTGTATCCGGATGGAATACAGATGCGGGTGTGTATGCACAGTATTGGGGTTTTCCTGTAATTTATTATGGGACCAGTTTTCTGGAGTTGCCAGTTTGCATTCCGTTCCGGCCGGTTTTCCTTTGTTCTTTCCCGGCCGGACTTTTCCGATGGAGGGGGTTATTTGCAATTGTGCAAATAACATTTGTGGAGGGGGTTTCTTGCAAATGGTTTGATTATGATGGCATCTTTTCTTTTCCACCATAACTTGCATTAATTGTGATAAGAGAGGGTATGGTTTGGATGTAAGTTTGAAATGATAATGTTTATGATGTGGTCACCTCTTGCTTTATCCTACACTCACCTCCCTTCATGATTTGTGTTTATCCCTCCACCATTTCCACAAATGTATTGGCCGGCCACAATTTGAGATGGGAGGAGAAAATGAAAGAGTTTCATTTGGTGTGGGAAAAATTATCATTCATATCATTTTTCCATTGCTACAAAAATCCCCAAGTTCATATCTTGTTGATTCCTCCATCAAGGCAACTTCACCAACCCAAAAGAGACTATGATTCTACACTACATTCTACAGCTAATCTTGGGCGCGTCGGCTAGCCAACTTCGCGCCCGAGTTGCCTCGGTATTGAGGTGGGAGCCCGTAAAAGATACAGACGATGTGGTGCCCTTCCGGCAAGGAGGCGACGACCGGAGTTTCCGCGGGAGATCGGGACGACGACGAGAAGATCGGAGGACTCGGATCATTCGGTACATCTCTCACCCCATCTCTAGTTAGCTAGTATCGGTTAATGGTTTCGATCCGGGTATATTGTCCGCGGTAGCGCCAGTTTCCAAGTAAGGAAAATTTTTGATTCCGCATTTTGGCCTCGGATAGACGGCCGGGGCGCTGCCGTGGCGCAACATGGTATCAGAGCCACGCCATTAACCTTGTCTAGCTTGTTCTAATGTGTTTTACTTATCCGATCGACCAAAATTCCAAAAACCGCGTTTTGCTTGCATTAGTTTTCTGTCGTTTTTTTCCGGGCTCTAAAAATTTTTCAGGTTGTAGAAAATTGATGTACATGAAATTCTAAGACTACTGGGAAAATTCAACACAGTCAGTCGATGACTGAAGCGCGGAACCGCGGCCAAACCCCCCCTTGGGCCGCGGTTCCGCCGCGCATTGGTCTCTTCACTGTATCATATTTTTCCAGTGGGCTTCTGGGCTAATTTTTGGGGTTTTGGAATATTAATATTGGGCCCAGAATTTCTGTGAGTGCTACAGTATTACTTGGGGGCCCACTTGTTAAAATTTGATCGATCGGATATTTTAAACACATTATTTCACAGTATTTACATTATATCTGCGACCGTGAATGTCACTCGATCGGTAAATCCGGTCTAACTGCTATAGCCCGGTTAGACGGATTTGCGAACGTGACTTTCACGTTGATGTTTTGTGATTTTGCTGTGATGTTGCGGATCGGTCGTGGGGGATAGCCTGGATGCAATGCTAGTACAGTTGTGGTTGTTTTATGTACATTTGATATTGCGGGGCGAGCGTCCGACATGTGGACTGCCGTCACTGCCTGATTGTATTATTCTTTTGGGGCACGACCTGGTTGCGGTCGATGTACCCGGTGTATGTATATTTTACTTTCTGTACTAGGATTGCCCCGCGGTGGGGTGCACGGATAGCCGGGTTCTGGAGGGCAACAAGCCCGCATCTCATGGTATTGGGATGGAGGGGGCTTCAGTCTGGAATTGGCAGGCTATTCGCCGCACTCGTAGGGGGTACAGGTTGACCCAGGAGGGGTGCCCAAGTTACCGGATTCCGTGAAGTGCTGGGTGGTCCATTCACAGTGCTGAAGGGGGCTGCCTCGCTTCAGGTTTTGGCGGGTGACTTTCCGCGCCCGTAGGGGTCTAGGATTTCATTGCACAGGCTATCCACACGACCAGGGGAACGTCGGGTTTCACCAGAGGCTCTGTGAAACCCGGGGCTTCCAGATATCTGTATTGTTCTGTGATGCTGCATATTTCTGTGATGTTGCATTTTATCACGCCTTGAGCGAAATATAATATATTGGTATATATATTAGTAGATGTTGTATATGTTTTACATCCGCGCTAGTCCAGTCCCCGCTCTGTCGTTAGTTAGCTAACCTAACGGGTAATGACGGGACCCAGTGGCGAATGCGGATGGCATATACGTACATCAGTATATTTTCGTTCTTTGTGGTGTGATTAATTGATGGGACTGCGTTGATTCAGATCAATGCAAGCTAAACAAACCTATTCCGATGTTGTTGGGACACTTTTTCAAAAAGCTGTTATTGCAAGGACGTTCACTTTTGTTTTGCATCGTGGTATTCATTTGGAATATCCTGCTCCTCACTCGACGAGGCAAGGGCCGAGATCCCTTCACCGGGAGTGACCCCTTAGACAGAAGTTTGCGTCAGGGCATTAACTTCACTATAGCCGATTACTTTTGCTTTGCATCGTGGTATTCAGTTGGAATATCCTGCACCTCATTCTACGGGGAAAGAGCCGAGATCCCTTCACCGGGAGTGACCTCTTTAGCAAAGGTTTTCGTCACTATATTTTTATAAAAGGCTATGCAGTTCCTTCAACGATATCAAGTTCATTACGTTAAAGGTTTTTCGCCAAAAACCAGTCGTCGCCCTCCGTCATTTCAGATTAGTATTACTTAGTATTCGTGCTGCGCATGTCGTGCTTAGCCGAGGCGTAGTGTTCGGTAGCTATGTAGTGCTTTTCTGTTGCATGGATACGAGATTGGTTAGGACAGTCGTGCGGTCATTTTGGCTCAGTCAAGGATTCGCGCGGGTGGGTCTAATGCAATCAAGAAAATGACGGGTTGAACTTGACTAGGATCCTTTGATATGTTGGCTCAGTCAAGGTCACTTGGGTCCTAGGGGTAAAAATCACATCGGGAGTTTCAAAAGAACTGAAACTTGTCAGGCATGCGCATACCTTCTGGAGTGTGGTGACTTGAGTGGATTCCGTCAAGTTATCATGCGATGATAGTTGGATCCCGATTCCCACTGATGAGTTAGTTTACTCCTCGGGTGACCCCGACTAATTCTTCTTTCGGGTTTGGAGGAGAATTTGAGGTACAGTGGGAGGTTTCCAGATTAGATAAAGTGATAACCATTCTGATCTAGGTTAGAGTGCACGCTGAGTGTTTCTTTTCTCTCTCTCTTTGGCAGCGACCATTGACCCGACCCTAGACTATGACTCAGTGACCAAGTTGACCGAACCTTCTTAACACTGGCTTTTGGATTGTCAGAGTTGCAAACCTCATTGCCACTCCTACTTTTACCCTTTTCTCCAGGACACCCCGTATTATTACGAACGTCCACTTCCATTGGACAAAACCATCGTATGGTTATATACGAACTCGAAAGACTTCGAGGATGGTTTCTGGTTCTGGAGAAAACGAATAGGATTATTCAGTTGTCTTTTCTTTTCACCTTCTCTCATTGCGAGTACTCCTTGGTTTAGGAGATAGTACACCTATTATGCAAATTGGATAGTCTTCTTCCAAACCTTAGGCTGGTGCCGAACGGTGGGGAATGAAGAAAACCAATTAGCATAACGATGGTGTGCAGAAGGTATTAAGTTAAGACAAAGCAAGGGATTAGTAAGAGGGCAAAGTAAATTGCGACTGCTATTCACGACCAAACCGAGTATTTCTTCGCCAATCCTAAATCACCTTTGTATTTCTCCAGGACACTCCGTATCACTACGAAGATCCACAGTTTATTGGATACTCCATCGTATGGTTATATACGAACTCGAAAGGAACTTGTTCCAGTTCGGGGATGGATTCTGGTCCAGGAGAAATAGGAATAAGGTTTATTCGGTTGTCTTTTATCTTCACCTTCTCTCGCATTGCGAGTGCTCCTAGGACTAGGACAGTACACCCATTATGCTTATTGGATAGTCTTCTTCCAAACCATAGGCTGGTGCCGAACGGTAGGGAAGGAAGAAAACCATTTGGCCTAAGGGGTGTGCAGAAGGTAATGATTAAAGACATATAAAGGGATTTGGAGAGGTGGCAAAGAATTATACGGTTATAGTTGTGAATCTGGATAATGGTAGAGGCATTACTAGGAATACCAGGATACCCCACCGAAACATTTCAATGTTTCAGTTTCACTGTGTAATGTTAAAAGAAAACTGATTTCCCGATTAGATACTTACTCCAGGGTATGTATTTACCAGGTATGATTCTCACATCTGTATGGTTTTACAGATGATGAGTGGGAGTAAGTTATTGGGAATTAGGTGACCATCCTCATTATATCGGGATTCGTTGTAATTGGTGATATTTGAGGAAGCCACCTGGGTTGTTTGCCGGTCGGCAAATATTTGGTTTTGAATATCCGTTGTTATGCACCAATTTCAAATTGATATATCTGTACGTCTATTTTCATAGAGTGAGATATACCTTTTGATATTATGTCAATGAAATTTACCTATATCAGTAGATGGTTAGGTAAGGAGCATTAAACAGCGGTGTAATTCTTCTTAACCATAAGTACAGTTTTCAACCTACGACGCACAGTGAAAGAGTTGTTAGACTCAGCGGACTTATACAGAGTATTGTATGTTGTCCAGTGTCCATTAGGACAGAGGGGTTGGTCCTCATACTATATTCTGTTTACTTTTAACTTCTCTAGTTCTTAGACATGTGTTTCGTAGAAACACAGGGTCTAAGTTTTGAGGAGTTATAGGTATTTGAATACAGTAGAGAACCAAGTATTGCAAGTATCGGGATTCTTCAAAGTGATCGAAGATGTAGATTCTTGTGTATGGTATTCAGTTGATAGTAATGATAAAGAGAAATTGCTTCTCTTTCAGGTTACTCATAATTGGAAGCATTCCTAAGTTGAGTAACGCTGATCGGCCTCCTTCCATTTAGTAGACATGCACTGGAGATAGCTGCATGATTTGAATCTGGTTCATTTAAATCAGTGCCTCTGGTTCTATATTGGATATAGAACAGTTCATACCTTAACGATGTTAAGGTACGGGGAGTTGTCCGGCTTATGATTAAAACCAGACACTGGACAACTCAAGGCACGTTTCTGTAATGGCTGTTTGTGGGTTGACCCAGGCTATGACGAGGGTTGACTTTCTACCATCTGGAAGATCAATAGTGATATTGTTCTTAACTCGCCACATTTTAAAAAGAAATGGTTATTTTTCAGAAAACAGTAGTGGGAGTATGGTAGAACTGGAAGTGATTCCAGAACCGCAAACGATTACTGAAGATTTAATAAGGAACCTAAAGATTCAATCTGTTTTGACATTCCATTGGCCACTCCGCAGATACGGTGGGTAACTTCAGGCACCCGAGAGGTACTCCGGTAGCCTCAAGGACGGTGACAGGGAAGTTCTTGTTTACCCACACTTGCCATTGTTGTTGTTCCAGGCTGCGAGACCCGGCAGGAGGATGAGTATAGCGTCGTTCTAAACTAGCTTTAGAAGTGCACGTCTATATGACTCTGCCAGAGGGTTTTCGTAGTCAGTGGGAGCAGCGGAAGCATTGGTGGACATCAGGCTTATGTCTATTTATAGACTAAAGCAGATATAGCGGAGTTAGATCATCTGTTTCTGATGTGACAGTCATAGGTTTGACGTCATCAGAATAGAAGATGGATCTGTTGAGAAGGTAGTAGGAAGTGATATTCCTATACTACGATCGGTTATATACTTTGGTCGTCACACAGTGGTTTCTCCACAAAGGACTTGGACATTATATAAGACATACTGGTTACTAGATCTATAGTTTTAGATCTAGATTTGGGTGGTTTCCTAATCTGGGTACCTTGACAGCATTCTATGAGTATTTAGAATGGACGACTCCTGGCACGGCAGTACACCTGCGGGTAATGGAGTCACCCTCTCTAAAGGTGTCTTACAGACTAAAGGGGAGAGGGATATGCATGATTGACAGATCACTTGCTTAGGCAATTGAGTCAATCATGAGATGTCAAGTACCACACCAGATGTTGTTCTTGCACTAGATGCAATAAGTTGATATTGATCCAATCCTGGAGGAACAGTCGGAAGCAGTTTTAGAACATAAGTAAATGTTCTAGGGATATGATAACGGTTGCCTCCTTTAGGAGACGGTTATCACTCCAGGCTTCCAAGGTGACATGGACGACAAGGAGGTTGTCAGAGTTATAGTTCTCCCTCTGACGAGGGACAGTATTCTGGACAGCTGATCCAGGCAGATACTGAGGGAGGCATGGCGCAGGATACTGATTAAGTTCAGTTGACGATACAGTCTAAGAAGTTTGGATTTGGAGTTCATTTATGAACTAGGTCCCATCAGACATCCAGACATTCCAAGACAGGTATTGCTCATTTCGGGAGATGGTTTTCTCTGCGAACTTGAGATATAGAGAGACATAGAAAGAAACATCACAGCGGATCCACTCACTGAGGCTAATCCTCGAACGCAATAGTTTCGCAAACGAGCTTTGTGAGACTGACCAGTAGAGGAGTTGGGTGTTCGGTATCACACGGGCTGTGAGTATGCGACATCGCAATAATTAGCCTTGAGTGCAAGTGGGAGATTGTTGGAGATAGTGCCCTCAGAGTCAATTATTGGATCACAGGCACGTGATTGCAATGATTGAGGGAGGACCTATCCCAGGAGGACAGTCTTACTCGAGATGATAGTATGCTATCTGGTTTACCTTTATCATCGTGTACTGCTTCAGATGACCTTATAGGTCGCTATTACACGCTGATAGAGCCCCTAGGATTCTTGCTTGACTGCCAGCAGTATGATGGCGATCATATACGTGAGAGCTGGTGGTCTATAAGCACATCCTTAAAAGGTCCCTAGTCGTGGGAGTTTCGAGACAGGGCATCGATTCTCCAGAGTAGACTAGTGTATACAGTCGAGACCCCGACGAGGGGCGGTGGCCGGTCTCATAAGCCGCTGGTGTCAGTTGGTTCACCTAAGATGTATACAGGTGCTCATTGGGTTATGAGTACACCGGACAGGACTCGCCGGGAACATGCTAGTTGGTCTTATACCTGACGTCAGATAGCAGTTCCCTGGTGACATGTGTACAGGTTAGTTCATCGACCTGAGATCGTCATTTGTCTTGTGTGAGTTCCCACTGTACTTTGATTACTACCCTACCACGGCTCAAAGGAGTCGTGCAAACAGGTTTTAGTTGGGTGCAGTCCCGAGCCACATGGAGGCAGTGAGCGGATCTTCAGGGGTTCGTCTCTCCCGGTATTGGGGGTGAGGTCGCGCTGTGTCTAGGAGAGCCATTACGCAAAGCCCTCGGCCGAGGCAGGAGATTTACTGGTAGGTATTCCAGTAGTATCTCAGGGCGTTCTGGGCTACACTCCGACACGACTTGTACCGCCTTTGGGGGTCTGACTTTTACCAACCCCCTAGGCCCGCCATGCGATGCTCATAGACGAACGGACCGGACTGTACGGATATTGTCACTGACAGGCTCAGTAGGGTGTCAGGATGAGTTCGCTCATCGACGTCCCTTTTGGTCAATAGCTGGTGGCCCGTCACGTATTGGCTTATACCTCTGACGTGCTAGTGGTTAAATCCACAGCCATAGTATTGACGAGTCTTTAGAGTCCACCACACTTTCAGTTACTCAAGCTTTCGGGCGAAACGCTGTAGAGGCCGTATGGAGATATGGCAGGGTCCGATCAGATACGTGCGGTATTGCACGGATCAAGATCGGACGGTTTGTGCTAGTAGCCGTATGGATATATGGCAGGGTTCGATCAGGTACGTGCGGTATTGCACGGATCAGGATCGGACGGATATTACTAGCCGGCTTTGGTTTAAGCCGGATCCTAGTATAGTACAGTGTAGATTTTGTCTCTTTGCATTTGTATCCGGACGGAATACAGATGCGGGTGTGTATGCACAATATCAGGGTTTTCCTGTAATTTATTATGGGACCAGTTTTCTGGAGTTGCCAGTTTGCATTCCGTTCCGGCCGGTTTTCCTTTGTTCTTTCCCGGCCGGACTTTTCCGATGGAGGGGGTTATTTGCAATTGTGCAAATAACATTTGTGGAGGGGGTTTCTTGCAAATGGTTTGATTATGATGGCATCTTTTCTTTTCCACCATAACTTGCATTAATTGTGATAAGAGAGGGTATGGTTTGGATGTAAGTTTGAAATGATAATGTTTATGATGTGGTCACCTCTTGCTTTATCCTACACTCACCTCCCTTCATGATTTGTGTTTATCCCTCCACCATTTCCACAAATGTATTGGCCGGCCACAATTTGAGATGGGAGGAGAAAATGAAAGAGTTTCATTTGGTATGGGAAAAATTATCATTCATATCATTTTTCCATTGCTACAAAAATCCCCAAGTTCATATCTTGTTGATTCCTCCATCAAGGCAACTTCACCAACCCAAAAGAGACTATGATTCTACACTACATTCTACAGCTAATCTTGGGCGCGTCGGCTAGCCAACTTCGCGTCCGAGTTGCCTCGGTATTGAGGTGGGAGCCCGTAAAAGATACAGACGATGTGGTGCCCTTCCGGCAAGGAGGCGACGACCGGAGTTTCCGCGGGAGATCGGGACGACGACGAGAAGACCGGAGGACTCGGATCATTCGGTACATCTCTCACCCCATCTCTAGTTAGCTAGTATCGGTTAATGGTTTCGATCCGGGTATATTGTCCGCGGTAGCGCCAGTTTCCAAGTAAGGAAAATTTTTGATTCCGCATTTTGGCCTCGGATAGACGGCCGGGGTGCTGCCGTGGCGCAACAGCAAGACCGAGTCTTACCGAAGAAGTGGCGGCGACTGCTGAGCCTGGGGCAGGGTAGATGAGGTAGCCGTGATTGCCGAACCCAAGGCGACGGTAGGCGAGGTGGCTGCAATTGCCGAGCTTGAGGTAGCGGCTGGTGAGACAGTCACGATTGCTATGCCTGAGATAGCTACCATTGCCGAGCCCGAGGTGGCGATGGGTGAGATGGCTACCATTATCGAGCTCGAGGTGGCGACGGGTGAGATGGCTAGAATTGCTGAGCCCGAGGTGGCCGCTCCCTCTCAAGAGTCGGGCACCGCCACGATCGTCGCTCTTTCCGCCTGCGGCTCTTTACCATCTCCTGGCGTCGCAAGCGTTACGACGGCTCTCGTAGAGTCAGGAAATGAGGCAACGGGAGGTGAGACCATCCCGATGGAAGAGGGAGAAGCCATCGCTGTATCAAGTGACGCCCTCGTCGCGGTTCCGACTGGCGACTCATCAGGTAGATTTTGGGTCATTGCTTTTCTTTTTATTCTGCAATCCTTTTCAATCTTTCCTGACAGTATTTATCTTTTTTCTAATGCAGGTGTGGCGAGCGTTGAGGTTGCGCTACCCGAGGCAGCGCCATCAGCTACCGCTTTGACGGTGACACCTCCTCTACCCTCTCTCGTACCATCTCAGATGTTGGAAGGTGCGGATTCGTGATCCATCAGTCTTTTTTTAGGCTGTATAACTTATGTACTGACGTTTCATTACTGCGTCCTTGCAGGAGTCCTTTTTGACCACCTGTATCAGGTGCTGCACCCACACTTCTCCTTCCTGTCAGAGATTAGTCCGCCTGGTGGTGTCGGTGAGTATCTTTTCTAAACAACGTCCTTTCTTTAATGGGCAATCACATTATTCTTAATTCTTCTTTGTATTGCTTGTAGCCTCATAAATTGAAGGAGGGGACGAGGCTATCGTTGCGCCACCGGAACTCCCAGCTCTGCCCCCTGTTGCAGCCGGTATAGTAGACTCTATTTTTCGTGTATTTTCTTTATTTCCTGAGCCGATATCTGACTATGATCTATTTTGTAGCAATCACATCGACTCCAGTCCCGTTCGAGTCTCGCATTATGATGCCGGCAGGGCCCTTTTCCAGACGTCCATCCTCAAAAGGTGATGTGACCAGTCTGCGTATGCTGAGCGAATACGTCGAGGAGCTTGACGCGGAGGCTCCTACATCTGCCGCAGATTTCGCTGCCGAGGTCAATCCAATGTTGGCGACGCTTGTGAACTTCCATAATGAAGGTGTCGTCGAGTCTTGGGTTAATCATTGCAGGAAGATTAAGGCCTGCCTGCATGAGCTTGAGCTTAGGTGTCCTGCTCCTGAAATTCTCCCAGCGGGCTGCGTGGATTGAGCAAAGTGCCATGTTCCTTCATTATTTCGAACAAGAGGCAATCCTCAAGCGAAAAGAACGTGAGGCGACTTCCGCTGAGTCTGTCTGACTGCGTTCCCAGGTCGAAGCGAATGCTGCGCAGCTGAACTCCATCTTTGAAAGCCTTCAATGATGTATTTCCGATGGGCTGGTGCTGAGGAAGAAGCTTGACTTTACTGAACAGGACGCGCGGAGTCAGGAGGCTGTTCAACAAGAAATTGATGAGAAACTTTCATCATGTCTGCAGCAACGGGCCCGAGTTGAAGCGGAGCTGGCTGCCGCGGCTGACCTTGAAAAGGAGTTGAGAGGAGTACACGAGCAACTGGCTGACTTATTGAAAATGCCTCCTTCTCAGTAGTTGCCTTTGCATCAATTAAACACTTGTAATCTTTTGAATAACATGTATCCATTTTTTTTATTCTTTTATATGATGTATCTTGTATTCAATTGAGTTCATGAATAAAGACACATTTTTCTTATCTTCCACTGTCGTTTTCTTCTCTTTGCTGTGTTGTTGGTATGTTACTCTGGCAAGTGTGGCCTGTAGATAATAAAGAACGTTTCATCTTGAACTCTCCGAGAGGTAGTGACGGCTTAGAAAGCAGGTTCAGATCTGCTACCTAAGACTTTTCAAATTCATGAGCCGTGAGAGTCTCATAAAGACTTTTCTCCCTACGAGTCGTGAGGATCTCGTAAGTGTAATTTCTCCTTAGGAATCATGAGAATTCCTAAGTGTGTTTTCCCTTATAAGTCGTAAGGATCTTATAAGAGAGTTTTCTTCCTTACGAATCGAGAGGACCCGTAAGTGTTTATGAGATTGACGTTATCCGCATTTCACGGCGTCATTGGGTGATGTATTCCCGAGGCGGGGTCATATAGATGACGTATTTCCGCGACGGGGTCATGTGGATGACGTATTTCCGAAACGGGGTCATGTTGATGACGTATTTCCAAGACGGGGTCATGTGGATGACGTATTTCCGAGACGGGGTCATGTGGATGACGTATTTCCGTGATGGGGTCATATGGATGACGTATTTTCGAGACGGGGTCATGTGGATGACGTATTTCCGAGACGGGTCATGTGGATGATGTATTTCCGCGACGGGGTTATGTGGATGATGTATTTCCACAACGGGGTCATTTGGATGACGTATTTTCGCGACGGGGTCATTTGGATGACGTATTTCCGAGACGGGGTCATGTGGATGACGTATTTCCGAGACGGGGTCATGTGGATGACGTATTTCCGAAACGGGGTCATGTCGATGACGTATTTCCGAGATGAGGTCATGTGGATGACGTATTTCCGAGATGGGGTCATGTGGATGACGTATTTCCGAGACAGGGTCATGTGGATGACGTATTTCCGAGACGGGGTCATGTTGATGACGTATTTCCGAAACGGGGTCATGTAGATGACGTATTTCCGCGACGGGGTCATGTGGATGGCGTATTTCCACGACGGGGTCATATGGATGACGTATTTCCGAGACGGGGTCATTTGGATGACGTGTTTCCGCGACGGGGTCATGTGGATGACGTATTTCCGAAACGGGGTCATGTTAGTGACGTATTTCTGAGACGGGGTCATGTGGATGACGTATTTCCGAGACGGGGTCATGTGGATGACGTATTTCCGCGACGGGGTCATTTGGATGACGTATTTCCGCGACGGGGTCATGTGGATGATGTATTTCCTCGACGGGGTCATTTGGATGATGTATTTCCGCGACGGGGTCATGTGGATGACGTATTTCCGAAACGGGGTCATGTGGATGACGTATTTCCGTGACGGGGTCATGTGGATGACGTATTTCCGTGACGGGGTCATTTGGATGATGTATTTCCGCAACGGGGTCTTTTGGATGACGTAGCGTCTTTTGTAATGAGACGAATATCGAAGTGGTCTCCATATTGTCTGTGAACCGTTGAGATTTGGCCTCTTCTTCTGATGGAGCCTGAGGAGGGAAGGCGTGGTTCCCTCTTGTTTGCGCCCCTGGATTGTATACAGGGATTGATGTGATATCACCTGTAGGGCATAAATTTTATTTATATATTTTTTATTTCTTTCCGCGATGTTCTATCATTTCAGCTTTTATATCGCGAAGGTCACGATTGCCCAATCATTTTGGCTATTTTTCGCGGTGCCCAATCATTTCGACTATTTATTTTATTTTTACTCGCTGCTTTTTATTGTGAGTTGCCTAATCATTTCGGCTATTTTGCATGCATACATTTTTACTTGCTGATTTTGTTGCAAGTTGCCCCACTATTTCGGCTATTTCGTATGCATGTGTGGCTTGCTAGCTTCTTGCTGCAAACTTAGAATTAGACACTGATTCCGGCATCAGCACCGCTAAAACTGGGATATTGCCAGGAGCGAATCATCATTTGCCTCGTTCGATGTCGAACAATGGTGGCTTAGCGAACAGGGTTAGGATCCTGTCGACTAAGGCTTTTGACTTCATGAGCCGTAAGGGTCTCATAAAGGTATTTCTCCCTGCGAGTCGTGAGGATCTTGTAGGTGCGTTTTCTCCTTAAGAATCATGAGGATTCTTAAGTGCGTGTTCTCTTATAAGTCGTAAGAATTTTACAAGAGTGTTTTCTCCTTATGATTCGAGAGGACTCACAAGGGTTGTTCATCGTGGAAATATATCCCTAGCCACGGATGGGACTTTGTTAGGGAAATGTTTATTCGTGCCCGTGGATTGTATACAAGGGTCAATATTGAGCCGCTTGTAGGGCATTGTTGGAGGTTGTGGTAGCCGCTTAAGAACAGGTTTAGATCCCTGTAGCTTAAGACTTTCAAATCTTATGAGCCGTGAGGGTCTCATAAGAGGGTTCTTCTTACGAGTCGTGAAGATCTCGCAAGTGTAATTTTTCCCTAGGGATCGTGGGGATCCCTAAGTGTGTTGCTCCCTTGTGAGTCGTAAGGATCTCACGCAGGTGGTTTCTCCTTACAAAGTCGAGAGGACCTTGCAAGTGTCTTTTAACGAGATTGCGCCCTTTCGGGTTTCACAAAACTCGCCGGCAGCCCTGTTGTTTTTACTCACGGAGCCCTTTCGGGTTTTCATCCGTGCCCATTTTGCTTATGGACATACCGTTTTTCTTTTTTTCTCTTTTTTTTTATTCTAACGAGGTTGCGCCCTTTCGGGTTTTCACAAAACTCTCCGGCAGCCCTGCTGTTTTTACTCACGGAGCCCTTTCGGATTTTCATCCGTGCCCATTTTGCTCATGGACATACCGTTTTTTTAATTCTTTTTTTTGTATCAGCTTTGAGATGCTGCAGTCTACAGTAGTTTATCGACGTCTCGGTCAACAGCTAGTTTTAGGACATAATGGTCCCTTATTAGTTTAAGGACGTTTCGGTCCGTTGTTAGTTTAAGGACGTTTCGGTCCGTTGCCGGTTACTACTTATAGAGTTTGGGCTTAGGAAGATAGCGAACGGGCATAGGTGTCGTCATCTTTTATTGACCTAGGCCGTGACTCGTCAGGCATAGTACTTTTTCAGGAAGCGGCCGTTTATTAGCCTGAAAGGTCTTTCACCATGCATGTCCATGAGTAGATAGGCCCCACCCTGGTAGACCTTGTCTATGATATATGGGTCTTCATAGTTCGGCTCGAATTTCCCCCGCTTGGTGCGATTAGGGATCATAGGTCTTTTGACCACTGGCACGAGTTCGCCTTGGCAGAATGTTCTCGGCCTAGTCAATATTTCGTATGAGCGCGTCATCTTTGCTTTGTAAGCCTCCAGATTTTGTTGCTCTATGAGCCGGGTTTCGTCAAGGGCATCGAGCTCCTCAAGCCGAAGGTGAGCATTCTCTTCGTCCGTTAGCTCGTAATGAACTGCTACTCGTAGAGAGGGTAACTCTATCTCGAGGGGGAGTACCGCTTCTGTACCGGATACCAATCCGTACGGCGTTGTGTTCGTGGCCGTTTTGAACGTAGTTCGATACGCCCAAAAAGCTTCATGCAGTCTCTCATGCCTGTCTTTCTTATTTCGAGACACCGTCTTTTTCACGATCTTTGTCAAGGTCTTGTTGAAAACCTCAGCTAGACCGTTAGCTCGGGGATTATAGACCGAAGAGTATCTCCAGTCTATGTTATGCTGTTGTGCGAAGCGGCTGATCTTGTGGCTTCTATAGGCTGGCCCGTTATCGGAGATGATCTGTCGCAGAGTTCCAAACCGATAAATGTCGTGTGTCTTGAAGAAATGGAGGATATTCTCCGTCTTCACTTCCCTCAGCGGTACTGCTTCTGCCCATTTGGAGAAGTAATCAGTTGTCGCCAGAATCGATGTCCTCTGGCCGATGCTGGTTCGATGGGGCCGATTATGTCAGTTTCCCACATTTCGAACGGCGAGCTAGCCACTGTCGGATGTAGCGGATTCGGATGCTGATGAATAAAGTCCCCGTGAATCTGGCATGAATGGCACTGCTTCGCGTATTCGAGGCAGTCTTGGATCATCGTGGGCCAATAATAACCCATCCGTTTGATCTTCAGCTCATCTTCGGCCTGGCTTGGTGAGAACCGCAGAGTCCGTCGTGAGTTTCTTGGACGACTCTCTTTGCCTATTCAGGTCCCAGGCATCTTAGCCACAGAGAATCAAATGACCTTTTATACAGAGTATTATTGACGAAATCGAAAGACAGAGCTCGTTTTATAAGCTGATGCCTTGAGGATGCATCTTCAGGTGTTCGACAGGATTTGAAATAAGCTATAAAGACTTCTCTCCAATCCGAAACCTTTTCCTGGTCTTTTATTTGCTGAGTCATTCGCTCGGTCGCTCCTTTTTCTTCGGACGACTCTGGAGATATTTCTGCCGGTGCGAGGACCCGCCGGTTTTGCACAACGATCCTCACGTCATCGAGGTTTTCATCAGCCAGTTCTTTAGCGAGCTTGGCTAATGCATCCGCTTTGCTATTTTCCGCACGCGATATGCTTTCCAAGGTGTAGGAAGGAATTTGAGTCAGCAGTCGCTGTACTCTCTGGCCGTATTTCACCAACTCAGGCTTGCACGTTTGATAGTCACCGTTTACTTGACTAACGACCAGTTGGGAATCTACGTATATGAGGAGGTTTTCAATTCCCATGTCGATGGCGATCTCGAGACCTACTATCAAAGCTTCATACTCAGCTTCGTTATTCATTCTTGGCTCTGTTAAGGAGAAAGCAAAGCGCATTATCCCACCTTGTGGAGTTACGAAGATGAGGCCTACCCCCGATTTGATTATAGGGGTGCTTTGTTTGTGCTTCTTCATGGAAGACACCCCATCAAAATAGAGTTCCCACCGGGCATCACCACCGTCAATCGTGTCAAATGCATATTTGTCTAGCAGTTCGCAATTCAAAGGAGAATCGGCAGGTATCGAATGCTCAGCGAGGAAGTCGGCGATGGCCTGGCCTTTCACTGCTTTAAGAGGCCGATAAGTTATCGAGAATAGCATCAAGAGCAGGGCCTATTTAGCGAGTCGTCCTGTTAATATAGCCTTCGACATCAAGTATTTGAGAGGATCCACTTTTGATATGAGATGGACCTCATGTGCCAATGCATAGTGTCTGAGCTTCGTTATTGCGAAGATCAACGCCAGGCAGTGCTTTTCAATGGGAGAGTAGTTGCTTTCTGCCCCCAGGAGAACTCGACTCAGATAGTAGAGGGCTCTCTCCTTCCCTTGGTTGTTTTCTTGTGCCCATAGCGCACCTAAAGAACCTTCGAGGGCTGTTGTGTACAGGACAAGATGTTTTCCTTTAACGGGAGCGGCCAGTACTGGCGGATTCTGCAGGTATTGCTTGATTTCGTCTAGTGCGCTTTGGCATTTGTGATCCCAGACGAACGAGGTTCCCTTCTTCATTAGGTGACTGTAGGGACGGCACTTGCCTGAGAGATTGGCTATAAAACGCCGGATATACGCGAGCTTTCCTTGGAGAGACCGCAATTGCTTAAGAGTCCTTGGCGGAGGCATTTCTATAATCGCCTCGATTTTTGACGGATCTATCTCGATGCCTCGGTGTTGGAAGATGAATCCTAGGAATTTTCCCGAGGAAACTCCGAACGTGCATTTGAGAGGATTCATCTTCATGTTGTATTTTCGAAGGCGCTGAAACACGATCTTCAGATGTTCTAAATGTTCCTCGTATGATTTGCTTTTAACTACGAGGTCATCGATATAGCATTCGACGATTTCATGTATGAGGTCGTCGAAAATTTTCGTCATGGCCCTCTGATAGGTGGCACCGGCGTTCTTTAGACCGAAAGGCATCACCTTGTAGCAGAATATGCCCAGAGGGGTTCGGAAAGCGGTGTGCTTCTGGTCCTCGGGATGCATCTTTATCTGATTGTATCCTGACGAGCCGTCTATGAAGGAGAAAACTTCATGAATGGACGTATTGTCTATCATCAGCTCGGTGATCGGTACTGGGAAGTCGTCTTTCGGACAGGCTTTATTGAGATCCCGTAAGTCGACACATATGCGCACCGTCCCATTCTTCTTCATCATCGGGACGATGTTGGCGATCCAATCAGGATATTGAATATCTTGGATGAAGCCGGAGTCGATTAGCTTTTTGACCTCGGCGTTGATGCTCATCTCAAGCTCGAGCCGCATTCTTCTCGGCGCTTGTTTGATCGGCTTGACGTCCGGAGATATCGCCAATTTGTGCACAGCAATCTCTGAATCTAGTCCTGGTATCTCAGAATAGTTCCATTCGAAGCAATCTTTATGCTGCATGAGCACGTCTTTTAGCGTAACCACCCTTTCTTCAGACAACAGCTCACCGACGAACGTCGGTCGCGGGTCATTAGCCGTCCCCAAATCAATTTTCTTAAGGTTATTTGCGGTAGTATGTATCCCATCCTCCAGCTCTTTTGGCGCCGGTGGAAACTCAGAAATTACCCCGTTATCATCATTTTCGAAGCACCAGGGGAGATCATCCACATTCTCGGGTTCTTCTTCTAACAACGTTATTATATAACAAGTACGAGATCGCTTCCAAGACCGATGTTGATCTGGTTCTGCTCTCGCTGTATGCGCGGCTTTTGGTTCATGCTTCTGCGGCGGGGTTACCCTCCAACTGCTGGATAGAGCGAATCTGCCGAGCTGATACTGGTCTTCTACCCAGTTTTTGAATGTGAAGCAGTCTTTGAGAGGATATCCTATTGCCCTGTGATAGGAGCAATAGTCCGGGTGAGAGACTTCGCCTGCTTGCTCAGGGTGCTTGGACTCCGGGAGTGTCATCATCTGATGTTTTATGACAAGATCAAATATCTTCTTTGTTTTATCTTGGGGAAAAGAATATTCCCGACCCATCTTCTTTACAAGGGACAGATCCTGGCTGCTCGACTCTTGCTCGCGTGGCTTCTTGGTTCCGCTTTGTCATTGTCGAACACCTTTCCCATTCTTTGGTTTGTTTCTGCCTCTGCGTCGGGTCTTTTGTACAATGGGTTGACAAGGAGGAGCATTTTCATTTTTCACAGTCTGTTGAAAGAGGCGTTGTGTCTTGGCTTTCTCGTAGATGGCCATTTTGCGATTATGGCCGTCTCGAACCTTTTGACCTGCTTCCTTTATGAGCTTGTCCATTTGTTCTTCGAATGATGGACTGGGCATTTTCACGGCAGGAGCTCTTTCTGGTTCGGGGTTAGCATCCTCCCATAGAGCATCTCCCTCTTCATCAAAGTCGTGTATGACGTAGCAGTCGCGGAGTAGCTCCCGTTTCTTGGATTGAACATACCTAAGTCCAGTCGTTTCCATTCTTCCGTTGGGCAACTTTCGTTAAGTTCCGGGAACGTTCCAGATCCTGTTATAGAACCGTGCTTGTCGCGCAGTTTGCTTAAGGGGTATACCTTGGCGTCCCAAGAGTCTCTTTAGTCTTTCTGTGTAATATCTGGGCAAACGGATGGGCTGGAGCCTGTCAAGTGTAGAATCCGCACTATGCCAAATTTCTTTCTCCACTTTGGTTTCCCCGGATCGGTAGAATAGGATCACCTTTTCACCTTTTCGCCTAGGAGGAACGTAGAATGTCTGCAATTCTTCCACACTGTAGGTATCAAGCGCGCCTAGCTCTTTATGATGCTTTGGCGGGACCATGGCCACTTGCAAATTTTGATCTTCATCAGCAAAGGCTTGTATTGATGGCCGAGCAGAGAATACGGCATTGACCTCATCTTCCGAGTCGCTGCCGAAGATCAACATAGGAGTGGACGGTCCTGGCTTTTTGCGTTGGGGTGGCCCGGAATAAATTATCTCCTCTTCCTCCTCGGTGTCACTCCCGAAGACCGGAATAGTGGTGATAGATTTGTTCCTGTCCTCTGGTTTGATTCATCTTTCTGTGTCTTCGAAATCTGGCAGGAAGTATTTTGCATCTTCGTACTTTCGGACTTCGTTCATGGAGAATGGGTTAAGTTCGCCTGTTACGGTGTATTAGAGGCCATCCTTGAAATATTTCATACACTGATGTTGTGTAGAGGGGATGATGTTGTACTCGTGTAACCAAGGCCGGCCGAGCAAAGCGTTATAGCATGTCTTATCGTCAATGACGTGAAACTTGATGTCTGTGACTAGTAGCCCAAAGTGCAGCGTTAGTATCACAGACCCGAGCGTCCTTGATGACTGGGAGTCAAACCCGGAGATAGTGATCTTATCCCGAGCGAGGTGTTGAACTCTCATGCAGATTTCCTTCAACACTCTTACATTGAGGAGGTTAACAGAGGACCCATTGTCGACCAAGATTTTGCATATCTTGATATCATGATAGTATCCGGAGACATATAGGGGACGATTGTGCTCGCATGTTCCAAGGAGGAGATCTTCATCACCGAAGGTGATATCGGCTGTGTGTACTTCTTCCAGCTCGTCCTTCATCTTTTCTTCGGCGAGGAAAGTTTGGAATTGTTCGGGTTCCTGCAGTGCCTTGATTAAAGAATCTCTCACCTCTTTGGATAGCAGAAGGGCGTCGAGAATACTGAGCTGCGAGGGCATCTTCCTCAAGTGTGCCAGAACGTTGTAGTCCACCCTACTTTTCTTTGGCGGGTCCTTGGCTGTCAGCTTTTCGACAGCTTGGTCATCAAGGATGATATCCTCAGGGACTTTTTCTTTTCCCTTATCTTTTCTATTTGACCCACTGTTCGAGGGCCCAAGATTCTTTTCGGGCAGCGTACGATTGTGCAGCTGAATATTTTCACAGGTCTTTGGTTCTTCCTCTTTTCTCGAGGTGGACTCCTTAAAGAGAGGTCCAAGAGTCATTTCTTCGTCAGAGTCGCTCCCGAAAGTGAGGACCTGCGATCTCCCGGCGTTGACTATGCGACAGTTGTCGGCAGTTCTTTTGTGCTCCTCGGTCATATTTCTTTGCTCCCGACGGGTTTTGCGTTTCATCCGCTTGTAATGTTGCCGGCGAGCAACATATCCCTGCCACCATCTTTTAAAAGCGTCGCACTCTTCAGTGGGGTGCGAAATCTTTCGATGATATAAGCAGTAGCTAGGATGTGTTTCTGCTTCACCGAGTGCGTTCGCTTCGGAGGATGGCAGCTTCATTCCCATCGATATGGCTTTGGCGAACCTTTTCCTCGTCTTGAACCTGTTTTTATTTGCAACGGAGGTACTTTGACCTGGTGAGAGTGTTTAGACTCTTTCGTCCAGTCGCCGGCATTTGGCCTTTTCAGATATGGCCATCTCATACTCCCGATCAACTTTACTTTTTGAAAGAGCTTCGTTGAGGAATGCGTCGATCATTTCGTCTGATGGCCCTGGAAGTTCTGGCTCAGGATCTGCCCCCAGTTTCTCGGTGCAAGGAGCTTCTTCATAGTCTATCGACGAGTGAGATCACATGGAAACTTGCCACGTAATCTTCAGATTCATCCGACGAGTCTTCTCTATCATTTCCGCCCTCAAGGACGTGGCTGAGGAACTCTTGGAGCATGATTGGAGTACGCACCTTCTGGTTATACTCTTCTAGTGCGTCAATCTGTTTTTGCAGGTCCGTGCGCTTGTCACCAGGCTTCACGGGCTTTTTGGTCTTCTTCTTCTTTTTCGAAGACTTTGACGGCTAGATGTGAGCGCTTTGGCTATCACCACCAATCTTTGGAGTTGGGTGCGGTTTCAGCATCCCCTCGATGATCTCAGGTTCCAGTGGATTCTTCCACCTAATTGCCGGACATGTGTGGAGATCCTTCAGCATTCTTTTCGTCTTGGCTGAAAGAGCAACCTCCCATGGAGCTTCTTCTATGAAAAAGTATGATGTCCCCGGTGTATCCGTCTTCTTGCGAGTGTGTGGCCGAGGCGGGTTCACCTTCCAATTCTCAGATAATACGAATTTGCCCTGCTGGTATTGATCTTCTATCCAGCTTTTGAAGATATAACAATCCTCGATCGGATGTCCCAACATTCGGTGATAAGGGCAATAGTTAGGATTGCTAATATCGCCTGGTTGCGCTGGGCGTCTTGGCTCTTGCAGATTAATGAGCCTGTTGTGCAGTGCAAGCTTGAATAACCTCTTCGTCTTGTCTCGAGGGAACGAGCAAGGGCGTCTCATTTTATCTTCGAGAGATCGAGTTCTATTATTTTGGCGATCAACTAGTCTTAGACCACTGGGCTGCTGTTGAGCGTTAGCGACGACGGTCGCTTTCCCCTTTTCCTTCTCGTTCTGCGGCTCCGGCTTTGGAGAAGACGGTCTATGACCCATCTGGTCTATTTGGGCCAGTTTGTTGATCAAGGCTTGGAACGTGGTCGGCTTGAAGAACATCATGAATTGAGAAATAGTTGCATGAGGGTCCAGAGTGCCCACGAACATGCCAACCGCCGGTGCTTCTTCAATGCGCTGTTCGCATTTCGACCACAGATTCCGCCATCGGATTGCGTATTGAACCCACGTCTCGCCTGGCTTCACCCTAGTATTGATTAATGCCGTTATCGGGGTGGGTTCACTAGCACTCGCGAATCGTTGGGTGAATAACAGATCCATTTCCGTGAAAGTCTTGACGGAGTCTTTTGGAAGTTCAGAGTACCATTCGAACGCTGTCTCTGACAAGCTGCCAACAAACTGACGGAGCAAAAGTTTATCATCACCCTCGGTGTTGCCGCAAAGAGCCCTGAACTGAGCGACATGTTGATGGGGATTGCCTGTCCCTTTGTACACATGGAATTTAGGGATTGTGTATCCCGGCGGGTACTTTATTTGGTCATACCAGCCTGGATACGGTCGCCCAGTTTTAACAATTTAGCTGGCCGCTTCGTTCGCCTGGTGAGCTCGTATTTGCTGAGCAATATAGTCATCCAGAGCGGCCTTGAAAATAGTTTCCTCTTTGGCTGCTGAAAGAACCGGAGGAGGGTTCGATGTCTCCCCTCTGTCGTCTTCGATAATGATCGGAGGGTCTTTAGCTGGAGGATCCGGCTGTAACATCATCCTGACCATGTCTTGGAAGAGAAGCGCCATTCGTTTCATGTTGGCAGCTTGTTCTGCAGCTTCTCTGTCCTTCTTTTCGAGGACTCTGCGTAGGAAGTCAACATCGGTTTCTTGTTCGTGACGCTGCTCTGATGACGCCTCCGGGCTTTCTTTTGGCCCGGTGAGTGCGGCCATTTGCATCAGCATTTCTTGAAGCTTCTGCTGCTGTTCCTGGGCTTTTATCACGGATCGGGTGAGCGGTCGGTGACCCGTCGAAGCGCGACTTTCCTCTTTTCCGGAAGCCATGTAAACAATATGGACCGTTATGCCCCCAGACTTGGGGCGTTTGGGCTTAGCGTCTTTGCGATCTGCCGTAGTCACAGGGGCTTTCTCTGGCCTCCTTCTTTTTTGAGCAGTTGACGTTGAGGGGGCCGTTGCAGCGGGCACCCAGGTGGTTGTCGTCCTTTGTGGCTTTCCAGGACGGTTCTCTTCATGCTGAACCTTCAGCTTCTTCTATCGACGGGAATAGTCTTAATCAATCAGCGACTCCTGGACTCGTCGCCAGACTTTGTAAACTTTGGAGGACAGCCATTGAGGGGGCTGATCCAGCTTTATTTCTGTAACATTCTCCACCGGTGGAGGATATTTTTTCAGTGTGGCGGTAGGAGAATTCCTACGCACCTTGTTCAGCAATTCAAAGCCGTTCCCAGTTGGAACAGCAGCATTGACTTCCACCGTTGGGGTTGGTGGAGTTAGCCTAGAGGGGGAGTTGCCCCCACCCTTCCTTACTCGGCGCCCGTGGTGACGTCGAGCGTGTCGAGCTGTTGGGATTGTTTCAGCTTGAGGGGTGACTTCGTCATGCCCCCTGTTCAGGTGAGGCGCTGCCGATACCAGCCTCTTGAAGACCGACGTCTGTTGAGTAGTGATGTCTAAACTGTCAAATACAGAATTTTGAGCAGGAACGGGAGCCAGAGTGGGAGCCGGAACAGTCACTCTTGTGAAGACCGATCCTTTGGCAGGAGAAGCCGCCTTGACGACCTCGAGAGCAGAGATGGCTATCCTTTTCGGAATATCCTTTTCTTGAATTGCAGGCTTCATCATGGGCCCACATGAACTTTGGCCTAATCTGGATAAGACTGAGGCACTGGAGCTGGACGACCCGTTGAGGAGGGCCGCTGTAGTTGTAAGCCGATCAAAGACCGACTTCTTGGGAGCTTTTTGTGTTGGTATAGGAGCGCTGAAGCTCGTTGGCGGGAGCATGGTCCCGAAAAACAATCTAGTGGTGGCCTGAGTGACCTGTTCCACCGGCATCATGAACAGGGAGGCCGCTTGGGGCCCGTAAGCTATGCCTCCAGATGAGGCGGAACGCGAGTTGCAATTGCAGCTGGAACACTTCATGCAAGTAGACGCCATTGTTTTCTGCACCCAGCAAGACACCAAATCTTAATACCTCGAACCTAAGGGCAACCATTAACAAACCGCGATTCGTTCGCGAATGCAACATACGAAGTGTAGAGTGGAAAGATGAAAAGGTCCCACCGGGCGTGCCAGAATCTATTCCCCGCCGAAAGACGCGCGAAGACGCGGCGAACGTCTCGCCTGAATTTCGGGGCAGATGCTAATTGGTGCTATCCGTCCACCTCTCCGAAGATACCAAGTTGATTTATGGCACCATATATCGAAAGTTTAAACGGATGTGGCCGATATAGCAGACTTCATCAGATTCCCCCTTGTTTGAGGGGTTTTTGATTGTGGGGACGCTCTTCCCTGCAGGCGCAAGCCCCTGCAGTTAATTACGCTAACCCTAACCCTAACCCTAACCCTAACCCTGCAGTTAATTACGCTACCGCATCGCGGTAACAACTTTCTCCTTCTCCAGATGGTTACTTCGTGTCGTGGGTGTTTGTTTTGTTTTTGGTTGCCCGTGGATTGTATACGGAGACTAATTTCTGTTGTCTCCCGTAGGGCGTGGATTAGTCTAAATCTGTATCTTCTTAGATTTGGGTCTGGGGGTTGAGTTAAGGATACGTTAGTCTAATTTTAGACTAAGATCAACTTAACGGGATCGTTTAGATCCAATAAAAGAGCATTTGGACTCTATTGTTTAGTTTAGGAACATTGCGGTCGATTAGTTTAAGGACATTACGGTCCATTGTTAGTTTATGGACATCTTAGTCCAATGTTAGTTTAAAGACATTGCGGTCGAGGTTAAGGACATCGTAGTCCGTGGGTTTAGAGGGACCCCACCGTCCGAGGTTAAGGACATCGTAGTCCGTGGGTTTAAAGGGACCCCACAGTCCAAGGTTAAAGACATCGTAGTCTATGAAGTTTAAGGACATTATAGTCCATGAGTTTAAGGACCCCACAGTCCTTGGAATGTGTGGTTGTCGGGACCCGTCACCTCTATGAAGACGTTGAAGGATTACAACGACAGATATCAGAGAAGTAAAGAGATATACCCTTGAACCGGTGTGAGTTGGTTGAAAGATCTGTAGTCCAGTTTGGGACTGAGATCTGTTAAATATTCGTGAGCAGATGGGCTCAGTTCATTATAAGTTGAGGACTTATGGCCAATATTGGGCTGAGTCCAATAAGATTAAAATGTTTAACATTCTATTGTTCTGGGCTGTTGAGTCTTTATTTGGGCTTGGCCCTTTTAATAATGCTGAGCATTAGATCCTGACACATTCTTTTTGTCCTGTATTGAATGCATAGCACTTATCAGAACAATGTGTGCTCTGACAGCGCGCCACGTGGCACGCCAGGTGTTTTGCGCCAATTAAAGAGCGCATTGCGCTTCTGCCAAGTAGCGCACATGAAAAGGACACGTGTCGCGCTTTGCGCTAGGCGCCAGTTTATGAGCGCATTGCGCTTTCAATTTATGAGCGCGTTACGTTAGCTTAGTGGCGCACCGGTGAGTGACACGTGGCGCGCTTGGCGTTGAGCGCCAGCCCATGAGCGCAGTGCGCTGTTTCAAAAGCGGAAAGCGCAAGTTGTATCTGTGGTTGACACGTGGCACGTTTTGGCGCTGAGCGCCGGTCCAAGGAGTGCAAAAGCGTGGTTCATGAGTGCAAGGCACTTTTCAGTAGCACAAAGCGCATTTGATCAAATTTATGATCAGAGAACAAGTTTATGTTCTTTTTAAAGGAGGCTTTGCCTCAAGATTCAAGAACAATAGTTCTTACTTTTTGAAAGAGCTTTGCCTTTGTAGATCAATGATCTGTGAATGAAGTAAATACTTCTTTTGTTTCTATGATGAGATCTTTTGATCTCTTTTTATAAGAGACCTTGGTCTTTTGTAGATTTATGATCTTTTAAGAAGATAATTCTTCTGTTCTAATGAGATGATTTCATCTCTTTGTTCAAGAATCATTCTTTTTACCTTGAAGAAATGATCTTCTTTCAAGAGCTTCCTCTCTTTCTTTTGAATTTTCTCAAAATTTGTAAGGGGGTTTCTCTATATCAGACTTGAAGTCTTGGGGCCTTTATATAGGGTAAATTGATTTGTTAAATCGGTTAAAGAGATTTTTCTTTGATTGATTTGGGGATGTTTCCCCACCGTTGGATCTTTGATCCTAGAGCTTCTGTTTTACAGAAGGTAATTTTCTTGTTTTTAACAAGATTGGAAAGATCTTTCCATAACAGAATTTTAATTCTGATTAATTAATGATTTATCATTATTAGATATTTTGATCTAACGGTGGGGAATTTTTAATTCCAGCGCTAGCGCGCCTACGTTTGATACGTGGCGTGCAGCGCAGCCTGCGCTAGCACACCCGTGTTTGACACGTGGCGCGCAGCGCGCCTAGCGCTGGATTTGAAGCGTTGCTTCAAATTTTGAATTTTGAATTTTAAAACAGAGTTTTGCTCTGATTGGAGGTGCGCTACCTAGGGCGCAGTGCACCTGGCGCTAGCGCATCTGTGTTTGACACGAGGCGCGCAGCGCGCCTAGCGCTAAATCTGAAGTGTTGCTTCAACTTTTAAAATTTAAATTTTAAAACAGAGCTTTGCTCTGATTGGGGGAAACAATGGGATCACGTGCTCCCACGTGACCCTTGGATAAATCCCTCAAAATAAAGAGAACAAAGCCAAGTCAGAACAGATTTTGGGCGCCCTCACGTGTCCCCACGTGACCCTTAGCAAATCCTTTCAATATCCAGTGCATGGGTACCCATCACATGCCCACACGTGATGGCCATGAAGAGTAAGTGTTTAACACTTACTTGCATATTCTATGAATAAGATAAAGGAAGTTTGGCCCAACACTCAGGCACCTCACGTGACCCCACGTGAGCGTTTCTTTTTTAAGTGTTTAACACTATTTTGTGCGCTGCATCCTTAGTGTTTAACACTGTTTTAAGCGCATCACGTGGGAGCACGTGATAGATGAGTCTACTTTAGTGTTTAACACTATATTCGAGGCAATCTTAGCCTAAATTAGCTAAATCTTCCAGAGGCAGGACCCTCCCTTTTGACTGAACCTCAAATACACTCTTGTCTTCCAAAATTGGTCATCTCATATGACATTCAAAGCAAAACCCAGAGCCTTTCAATCAACTTTGGTTCAAGGGTACATCTCTTCACAACTCCGATACATGTCGTTATAATTCTTCAACGTCTTCAGAGAGGTGGTGGGTCCCGATGACCAATAACTATCTGGTGCATTTCCAATCCCATGTTTGCATCTGAACTTGGACCTTAATGTCCCTAAACAAAACAACAGAGCCCAAATGCTCTTTTGTTGGATCTTAATGATCTTGTTAAGTTGATCTTAGTCTAAAATTAGACTAACGTATCCTTAACAAACATTTGAGTTGATCTTAATCTCAAACGAGATTAACGATCCTTAAATCAATCCAACTACAGATCCCCCAACCAATATTGGTTCAAGGGTACATCTCTTTACTCCTCTGATATTTGTTGTTGTAATCCTTCAACGTCTTCAGAGAGGTGACGAGTCCCGACAGCCAAACATTTCATGGACTGTGGGGTCCTTAAACCCATGAACTATGATGTCCTTAACCTCGGACTGTAGGGTCCTTAAACCCATGGACTATGATGTCCTTAACCTCGGACTGTGGGGTCCTTAAACCCATGGACTATGATATCCTTAACCTTGGACTGTGGGGTCCTTAAGCCCATGGACTATGATGTCCTTAACCTTGGACCGTAACGTCCTTAAACTAACATTGGACCGCAATGTCCCTAAACTAAACAATAGAGTCCAAATGCTCTTTTGTTGGATCTAAACGATCCCGTTAAGTTGATCTTAGTCTAAAAATTAGACTAACGTATCCTTAACAAACGTTTAAGTTGATCTTAGTCTCAAATGAGACTAACGTATCCTTAAACCCTACCAAAACCCAAATCTAAGAAAATACGGATTTGGACTAATCCACGCCCTACGAGCGACAACATAAATTAGTCTCCGTATACAATCCACGGGAAACCAAAAAAAACAAACACATACGACACGAAGTGACCATCTGGAGAAGGAGAAAGTTGTTACCGCGACGCGGTATCGTAATTAACTGCAGGGGTTTGCGCCTGCAGGGAAGAGCGTCCCTACAATCAAAAACCCCTCAAATGAGGGGGAATCTGACGAAGTCTGCTATATCGGCCGCATCCGTTTAAACCTTTGATACATGGTGTCATAAATCAACTTGGCATATTCAGAGAGATGGACGGATAACACCAAATAGCATCTGCCCTCGAAATTCAGGCAAGACGGACCTACGCGATCTCGTCTCTATTTTTCGGCGGAGAACATTCCTATTCCGTCCTGGGCTCTTTCTGAAGTAGCTTTAGCTACTTCTTCGTCTTATTAGATATGTGCTTACTCCAAGGAGGCTGCGTTGAGTCGGTTTCATTTCTCAGGGCAGCGGGTTCGGCTGTCTGCTCCAAGAAGGCTTCATCTTCTATTTGTATAAAGTTGGTGGTTGCAACTTAATTGTTCACCAACACACTTTTGGATAGCCCGATCTCTCCAGCCTTGTACTGCTTCTCGACCCAGTCCTTGAAGATATAGCAATCCTCGGTCGCATGGCTCACTACTCGGTGGTATGGGCAATACAGGGGATTGTCGGTCATTTTTGCTTCTTGAGGTCTTTCGACTCCGGCAATTGTAGACCATTGTTCAATATATCTTTAAATATCTTGCGGACCTTGTCCCTTCTGAAAGAGTAAACCTTGTTCTTTTTCTCTTCTAGGGAAGGCCCATCTCCTCCCAGCAATGGCTTTCGAGACCGGTTGGTTTTTGAATCGCCTGCCCTTCGTTTGTCTTCATGGTCGGACGCATTGAAGACATTGGTACTGATGGAACTCCCGCTTCTACGGTTGTTGTCCCGCTTGCTTTTCCAAGTCTTGTCTCTCTGAGAGTTCGGGGTAGACTCTTGCTTTGAGCGTTCCAGCATTTGTACTTTCTTGGTTGGCTCTTGAAACGTCTTGAGGCCTGCTGTACACAAGAATGGGACCATCCAATTGCTGAGGTTCCCAATGAGAAGGCTGGCGGACTGGTCCTGCTCCAGCGGCGGTTCGCACTTGACTGTGAGATTACGCCATCGGGCGATAAAGTCGGTGTTGCTTTCCTTCTTCCCCAGCTTGGTCCTCACAAGATCAGTAATGGAGATTTTAACACTGACATTCATGAAACTCTGCCGAAACAGAGACTCCATTTGGGCAAAGGAAATAACGTACCCGTCTGGTATACTCGCGTACCAGTCAAAAGAGACACTGGTCAAGCTGTTGACAAACTAACGAAGAAGGAGCGCATCATTGCCCCCTGTATTTCCGCACGATACTTTAAAGTGGGCGACGTGCTGATTTGCATTTCCCATCCCGTCAAATCTTCCGAACTTAGGAATAACGTAGCCGCTCGGGAACTCGATTAGATCGTACTGTGCGGGATATGGCCACCCACTACTGCCAATTTCTTTTTGAGCTTCAACTTCGGCCACCAATATTTTAACCTTGCTGGTGACCAAATCCATTATCCGGTCTCGTGTTAGCGGGATAGTGTTATCTGGGGCCAAGGCGTCCCCAGAAACGGAATGTGGCCAGCTTTCGTGCGGCTCGACCAATCTTGGACCCAAAAGGACAGGCATCGGCCGCTTCGGATTGTCATCATCTGGCTCATGAGTAGCGACTTGTGCTTGATTGGGAGGCGCTTGAGCAATTTGAGCCATAACCTGCATCACAACGTTTGTTAGGTCGTCAATTTTCGAATAGAGCTTGGCTACCTCTTTATCTTTGCTCCTGATCTGTTTTCGATGCTCTTGAAGCAGCTCTTACTCCGCGGTCCTGGGGCGGAAAGTCGGCTCTTCCTCGTTGTCCGAGCTTGACTCTGCATGGATTGAGGGGTCTTTCTGCCTATCATCCTCATCGAGAGGGTTTTCATCATCCAGCGGAGGCGGCTGTTCTTAGGAAACGGCAACCATATTTAAGCCAGATTGGGCTTGGGATGTGGTGGCCCCATCCTTGCTTTTGCTGCGAAGGTTGTCGCTGGGGTGCCCGCCCGCCATATAGACCGTATGGATAATATATCCAGCCGTCATTTTGTTATCGGCGGCTGATTTCACGGATCGCTATCTTGACCCCCCTTGTTTCGGTAACGGGCAGTCGATTGAAGACGGCTGGCCTGGCCGGATTCTTGAATAGTGCTGACGCTTCTTTTTTGGTTTTGCCCCGCTATTTTGGCGTGGCACAGAGCACCTGATAGACTCTTGAAGAGACGGTGTCATGCTTTTTCTGTTGGGGCCGGGATACGTCTCTTCATAGTAATGTTCGGACCGCTGTCTTCTTGATTCTGGCGGTCATTGCATTTTTCTGAACCCACTTCAGAGGTTCGAAGAAATTGCTGATTTTTACGGCTGGCTCAGCCGTCGTTGCGGAGAACCCTACTCTTGGAACCTTACAAGATTCCACATGGCCGAAGTCCTGGCCCCCTTGTTGGCTCGATACCTGAGCCGCTGCCTTAACTTTTCTGTTTTAAGCACTTGGCAGACTTCGGCTCTTCAGGAAGACGCCATAGACCGAGTGATAGAGAGGCCAGAGAAGACGCCGGATCGTGCATTTGTTGGAGTCATCGCCTGAGCTCGTCCGCAACGTTTGATGTTGCCCTTTGTACTGGAAGTCTTGCCTCCAGCTGGAGCACCAGAGAGTCGTTTAGACACCGTCTTAAGTTTCGGTTGTGGTGCCTTAGCAATCACAACATTCGGCCTCTTTCCCCTTGAGACCAGCTTGGCCACCTGTTTTGCCGGGATTTCTGCCAGATGAGCGCTTCCGACGGGGGAGATGATGATGGAACCAAACTGGCGGGGCAGTTCCTTCCACTATCGACTGAGGCTTACGGGGAGAACCACACGAGTATTGATCTTGACCACGTACGGAATCGGGGTCACATCAGAGGCTGGATCCATCTTAGGAGACATTATCGTTGAAAGTTGATTGCTGCACGGAAAAAAATATTATTTCAGTAGAAACATCGACATATATGTTAAGTTCGCATGAACACTTGACCCGAGATATGGGAGGAGAGAAAGGTCCCACCGGGCATGCCAGAATCTGTAGGGTGTTTTTCGTCACCCTATTGAGATGCGAATATGCGTGCGCTTGTCAGGCGCATTACAGATTCCCCCTACCTAGGGAAGGCTGGGTTGACTTTGATTTTGACTTGGTCAACCGGGGTGTAAATTTTGATCCCAACAGGAAGAGCGTCCCCACAATCAAAAACCCCTCAAACGAGAGGGAACCTGACGAAGTCTGCTACATCAGCCGCATCCGTCTAAACCTATGGTGCACGGTGCCATAAATCAACTTGGCATCTTCGAAGAGGTGGGTGGATAAAACCAAATAGTATCTGCCCCCCAAAATTCAGGCCAGACGTCCCAACGTCCCGGTCGCGTCTTTTCGGCGGAGAACAGTGCAGAAGTGGGGAGATAGGAGGCGGAATCAATCGGGTTTACGTCTTGGTTGGTAGAGACGAAACGGTGATGGTGCACTACTCGCATTCTCATTCTTGATAAGAAAAAGGGGTGGCGGTTCGACTTCTTTGGGTGATTGATTCATCACAACTCCCATGTCTTTTAGGAATGCGAGTTCTTCAGCAAAAATATCTTCAAAACTTTCATCAAGATTCCGAATGATAATCTCATCGGAAAGGGAGTTATGAAACTCGGATTGCTTGACTAAATCATTCAACAAGTCAAAGGTTCGGACTTAGGTGTGGACTTGTCGACAGAAGGGTCTTCACATGTATAATAAACATTAGGATCAAACCCTAACGCACTGGTGGCGTCGAAATCAGAATCGTGAAGCTCCTCAAATTCGCAACTGTCAGAAGCTATCTTTTCGACAGAACATACATGAGCATAGGGTTCTGATGGTTGACTTCCTAGCTTGTAGATATTAAGCTCAATTGTTATTTTCCCAAAGGATAGGTTCATTGAACGGTTACGACAATTGATTATCGCGTTTGAAGTTGCTAGGACAGGTCGACCTAGAATCACCGAAATTTGGTTCCGTGGGTTCGCTACAGCCTGTGTATCTATAATTATAAAGTCCACAGGGAATATAAATTCCCCGACTTTGATTAACACGTCCTCTAGCTCATCCCGAGGTTAGGTGATAGATCGATCGGCCATCTAGAGAGTGCAATACGTAGGTTTCAACTCTCCTATCCCTAATTGCTCATAAACAGAATACGGAAGCAAGTTAACACTAATACTTAAATCAAGTAGAGCACAATTGATACTTTTACCTCTAATAGTTATAGATATTGTAGGACAACCGGGGTCCTTACGTTTCGTGGGTACCAATTGGTAAGAGAATTGCTCATATTACTCGCTAAGAAAACCTTTTTAGATACTTGAGTTTTCCTCTTCCTAGTGCACAAGTCCTTCAAAATTTTTGCATAGGACGGAACTTGTTTGATAGCATCTACGAGAGGGATATTTATGTTAACTTGCTTTAAAATGTCCACAAATCTTCTCCATTTGGGAACTTGGTCTGTTGACCCTCAACCTATATGGAAAAGAAGCTTTATCAATAAGGGTTGGGTCCAACTTTTGAGGAGAAGTTTGTGGGGATGGAATGGATCTCAAAATTGGATTTGGGATGGTTGTAGATGGTAATTCCTTCAAGGAAGTGGGATAAGGGTTCAAGCCTAGTGGGAAACGGAGAATAGGCTCGGAAGAAGATGGTGGACTAGACGAAATAGGATTAGAAGTAGTAGTCGGGGTTTAATTTGATTCATCCTCAACAACTTGTTTACCAATATTTTTATTCAGCACTCTTTCCGATCTTAACGTAGTTACGACACTCACATTATAATTTTGAAGGATGATATTCATGCTTTATGAGTGGTTGGGATTTGGTAGAGTTTGAGATGGAAGTCTCCATTTCTCTCTCTCTCGCTCATCGCGACATTTAACTGTGCAAGTTGTGCTTCTATCGATTTTATGCTTTCACTGTGGGAAGCAGTGTGTTGCACTAATATTCGGATAGAAGACGTTAAATTAGCCGTCGTTTGCATAGATTGTTTAATGACCGTTTCTAAGTTACGTTCGAGCGCAGAGGTTTTATCGATATCGGCCGTTGAAATATTATTATAATGATCAAAGTTGTTGGCCGGGTTTTGAAAAGATTGCGGTTGAAAAGGGTGCTGATTTTGTTATGGTGGATGCTGTTGCTGTGGGGGAGGTCTTTGATAGTTGCTTGGGAACTGGTTTTGATTTTGAGTTTGGTTTTGGTTCCAAACAAAATTAGGATGATTTCTTCATCCCTGATTGTATGTGGAAGAATAAAGATCGTTTCTAGATCGTTGCTGAAAAGCGGCATTAGTTTGTTCTTGACCTTAAAACAGAGGATTTAAGGGACATTCTTCCGTTAAATGTGATGGGTTAGAATAGCAACCACACACGGTTTTAGGGAGCGTAACTTTGGTTTAGGGAGGCTGATGAGAATTTGTTTTTGATAGCGTCGAGTTTTTTTTACATTGCCGCCATTTCGTCTTTTGCTGCAATGGAAATATCAAGCTGATGAATACCTGCCCTAGAAGAAATTGGTCTAACGCTTTCCCACTGTAAGTTTTGTCCGGCGAGATCAAGAAAATCAAGAACTCAAGTCTAAGCTCGTTTCTCTACATCGTAGGTCTCGGTCCTTCAAACCGAGCTTACTTCTCTTCTATTCATCATTCGTACGAGTACGAGCAGTTCAAGTAAGTCTTTCTTGATTTTCTCTCTTGATTTCTCCTGTCTTTCTTCTTCTCTCCTTGAATACGATCATGACATACCATCGAATCATTTTAAGCTCATTTATGTCAAAAATATATCATGCTAGTATTATTCTTCACAACAAATTTTTTTGATAATTAAACCATCCCTAATTCTAGTTGTCACATATTAAGAATTACCATAACTTGTAATCTATTTTTAAAAAAAGTGTATTCATGGAAAGACCTTAGTATATATATATACACATATTTAATGTTCATGTACTACTAAATTTCTTTATATTTGACATGAGCTTTGTTAAACACAATTTTAGATAATATGTAATCTAGATCATACATGGGGTAAGGACCTACCCCCCCCACCCCACAGACACATATGAAAACATAACACGTTTATAGCCCCTTTTTTAAATAAACAAAAATTCATTAAAATACCCTCAAATTAAAATACGGTTTTATCAACCTTCATTTTAGCCTTTGCAAATACGCCCCTATAACCCTCGTTAGGAGACCCATTTATAGATAGTGCAGATTATCGCACATCCTGTGGATAGTAGAGTGAGATGCAGAACTCCTCACGGAAAATTCGGTTCCGAAAGAAATAAAATACGGTTTAAGAAAATACGAACTTTTACTACAAAGTGAATAAATTAAAAAATAACTTAATTCATATATTCGTTTTTTACAAAGAAAAACAAATTTTTGAAAATTAGATTTTTTCTAAAATGAAAAGATTAAAGATTTTAAGAAAATACTTTCAAGTTTCCAAAAGATAGATTTTTCATTAAAATACCATAAACTTTTAAAAGCTAGGTTTTGACAATAAAATATCACAAAATATAAAATAATTTTTATAAAATAAAAAAACTCTTAACTTTCTAATTAATATGTTTTTATCAAAAAAACACTCTCGAGATTTATTTTTTTTAAAATTAAAGCATTTTACATAAACCCCTCGAGAAATGCAAGCATGTAAATACATATAATAAACAAATTGATAAATATTTAAGGAGTTTAAATTAATAACGGGTTAAGCGGTACCAATTCTGTAGGCCTCGGGGAGTCGAAGAAAGTGGGTGCTTGTTTATCTAGTTTAGATAACACTGTAAATCAAAGGAATTATCGTTGGCAAATCGTCTTTGAAAAAGTCACAAATTCTACCGTCAATGTGCAGTGGTTGTTCGATTGTTCCCAAACTTAAGAATTTCAAAAGATAATTTTTTTAATAAGATATGTTTAGAACTTGAAACTCGAATCCAAACTTGACTTGAATTCCAATTTAACTTGAACTCGAACTCAAATACAAATTCGAACTCGACTTGAACTTGAACACTTGACTTGATCCGAGTCATGAATATGAATTGAACTTGAACTTAACATATATACTTAAATACAAGTTGAATATGAACTTATACTCTTTATATTCATGGATTCGGCCAAGCCCTGTAAACTTGATCCAGACAATAAAATACGCGGGGATAAGGGACATCTTGGTAAAGAACGTATGTCGTGGCACAAGAGGTCACTTTAAAAGACAGCTTTTGAATATGCTTTTGCCGTTGTTCCGTGGGGTTTGACGGGGCCTTATACTGTCTTGTAACTTTGTTCTATATGGTAAGTTGGACTACTCTTGTATACACGCATACCTCCTTTATCAAACTACAAACAACCACGTTAGAATAGAATAACCATATTCATATACCTGTCATACTTGAGTTACCTTTATTTACACTCTTACATGTTCATTACTACTTGGATTCCTGTTCATTTTTATCATACACATCATTACTTATTTTCTTTTGGGGATTTATCGAGCTCTAGTTCGCTAACGAAATTCCTCTTTGTTTCATTTTCTTGGAATGTTTGTCAGGAGGACAAGATTCGGAAGAGATCGAGCCAAACTAGAAGGACTTCGATCAGATTACCGCTCAGCCACACTTTTAGTTTTCTTTTATGCACTTATTTCCATTATGCCATTGTTTTGGCACTTTCCAGTTATTGTATCTTTTATTTCAGAAATCTGTACCTTGAAATTTGAATGTAAATAAAATTACTATTGAATTTTAATTACTCTTGTTAATTCTTGCATGATATTATATTGCTTAAAATGCTTAACGTATTTATTAAGGGAAAGGACCATCTCGTAATAAATACGTTGCGGATCTCGTCGTGTGCTGTCACCGTCTTTTGAGAAGAAGGGCGTGACAATTTATATGCTAAACTTAGTAAATGTGAGTTTTGGTTTGAACAAGTTCAATTTTTAGGCCACATTATTTCTGGAGATGGTATATTCGTAGACCCGACGAAGATTGAAGCAATTAAGGATTGGTTAGCACCAAAGTCAGTAGTAGAGGTTAGGAGTTTCTAAGGACTCGCTTGGTACTATCGGCGATTTGTCAAAGATTTTGCACAAGCGGATGAGCCCTTGACAAGGCTTACTAGGAAGGGAGAACCGTTCGTATGGTCAGAGGAATGCAACCGAGCATTCGATTTGTTGAAAGAGAAGTTTACCACGACACCGATACTAATCGTACCAGATGGGACAGGAGAATTGGTGATTCACAGTGATACTTCAGGGAAAGGGTTAGGCTTTATTCTAATGCAGCATGGTCGAGTTGTGGCGTATGCCTCGCGCCAATTGAGAACGCACGAGAAGAATTACCTGACTCATAATTTAGAGTTGGCTGCAGTTATTTTTGCTTTGAAGATTTGGAGGCATTATATTTTGGGACATTGAGTTGAAGTTTATACGGACCATAAGAGTTTTAATTACGTGTTCATCCAAAAGGAACTGAATATGAGGCAACGCATGTGGTTGGAGCTTATGGCCAATTACGATCTTGATTTGAAGTATCACCCCAGGAAAGTGAATGTAGTACATGATGCTCTCGGCCGGAAACCAGCGGCTATGATTTTGACTTGCCAGAGCGATATTCTAAATGATATTCGGAGGTTTGATATGGAAGTGGTTATGCCGAGACAGCATTGACAGCATTGGCAGCTACAAGTGCGCTTTACATTAGTGGATTGTATTAAAGCTGCACAGGCTGGAGACCCACAACTACAGAAGTTTTGAAATCTAGTAGAGGCTGGATTGAGAACAAATTTATTAATATACGAGGATGGTTCGTTGAGATTCGGCAGTTGGTTGTGTGTGCCAAAAGGCGAGGTGCGACAGGAGGTATTGCAAGAGGTGCACAGTTCCACTTGTTCGGTGCATCCGGGTGGCACCAAGATGTGCAAGGACTTGAGGCAGCATTTTCTGGTGGAATGAAATGAAGTGAGAGATCGCTCGATACATGTCGAGATGCCTAGTTTGAGTAGGTGAATGCCGAACATCAGCAGGTGGCCGGTCTTTTGCAACTGCTTCCTATTCCTCGGTGGAAGTGGAAAAGCATCACCATGGACTTCATGACGGCTTTATCGAGGAGTCCTAAGGGCAATAACGCAATCTGGGTCATTTTCGATCGTCTCACAAAGGCGGCCCATTTTTTACCATTTCGAGTGGGACAGTCGACAAAGACTTTGGAGGAAAAGTATATGCAGGAGATTGTGAGGCTGCATGGAGTGCTTGTTAGTATAGTATCAGATCGAGACACCAGATTCCTCTCGCACTTTTGGAGAAGCTTATAAAAGAGTTTAGGTACACGTCTAAATTTCAGTACAACTTATGACCCTCAGATGGACGGATAGTCCGAAAGGACCATACAGTTACTAGAAGATATGTTGAGAGCTTGTATGCTAGATTTTAAGGGATCGTAGGAAGGTCACTTGCACTTGGTGGAGTTCTCCTACAATAACAGTTATCAGGCAAGCATACAGATGGCACTGTTCGAGATGCTTTATGGATGGAAGTGTCATTCTCTGCTTTGCTAGGATGATGTGGGGGGAGCGGAGATTGTCAGGACCCGAGCTCATAGTTCAGACCGTTGATAAGGTACAACTGATCAGAAACCGTATCAAGGCCACGCAAAACCGCCAAAAGAGTTGGGCGGATGCTAATAGAAGACCACTTGAGTTTGAGGTTGGCGATTATGTGTTCCTTAAGATTTCATTGACTTGAGGGATGATTAGATTTGGTAGTCATGAGAAACTCAGTCCCCGATTTATCGGACCCTTCGAGCTTGTGGAGGGTGTCGGTGAGGTGGCCTATCGCTTTTCTTTACCTCTTTCCTTAGCATGCGTGCATGACGTATTCCATATTTTTCAGCTACGTCGGTACGTTCGAGATGACAGCCATGTCCCTGATTACTCCGAATTAACCTTGAGCACCAATCTTTCTTATGAAGAAAAACATACTGCCATCGTAGATTGCAGAGACAAAGTGTTGAAGAATAAAGTCATTCTTTTAGTTCTTGTGTCTTAAGGCGGACGCTCACGCGGAGAATTCACTTGGGGGCGTAAGAACGAGATCCGTAAAAAATACCCTCATTTGTTTTCTTAATCTTGTATTTTTGTTCTTTTCAATTTCGAGAACGAAATTGAAAAGTAAGGTGGGTAGGATGTAACACCCTGTATCTAGAAATGTTAATAAAACAAGTATTTTTCGTATTTTTCGTATTTTTTCTTGATTCCATGTCTATTTACAGTGTTTTTTGCAATATCTGATATGATATCAGCAAATATCAGTACTTGAGCCAGCTCAACATATCCTGAGACGGCTCAAGGTTCAATTACAATGTTTATCTTCTTCTCTGAGTGCATAAGACGGCTCATAACTAGCTTGAGCCGGCTCATGGGACCAAAGAATTTTCCTTGCCCTTTCTATGCATATGAGACAGCTCAACATTGCTTGAGACGGCTCAAAATCTTCTTGAGATGGCTCAACAAAAGCTTGAGCCGGCTCAAATCTTGCCTGCAACAATTGTATTTTTCTCTGTTGTTTTGAGCCGGCTCACCAAGCACTTAAACCGGCTCAAAGTGTGTCTGATCGAAAATCTTGAAATTTCGCACGATTTGTTATTTCCATAACCGACCCAGCTTCTATTTAATCTCACGATTAATCTCGACCTAAACCCTAATTTTTACAGCCTCCTTACTCTCTAAAATCCCTAGATCTCTTCCTCTACAAAACCCTAACCAAAACTCTTACTTTTCGACGATGTCTCCATCATCGGCATCATCTTCGACTTCATCTCATCTTCTTTCTTGTGGCTAAGCCCACCGATCCCAATCACATAAGAAAAGATCCCCATCGTCGATCGAAATCCTACGGATCAATCGTATTAAGGCAAGTACTCTTGGTTTCCCTCATGTTAGTCGATGCGATATCGATTATCTTGATTTGAATTCATTTATATTATAAGTAAAGAACATACGACCTAAATGTCGTGATTCGTTATTAATATGTGCATCCATGATTGCTATGATTATGAATGAAACCCTAGGTTTTTAGCTCATCCATTAATTAACCGTTTCATCCATGCTCAATTTATATTTGGTTAAATACCAAATCCACTTAACAAATGAAAAAGAACTTGTGTGATTTTATTATACCCTTGTCTATTGTTTTCATGTGATCCTCCTGTTAACTTTGACATGCACAAGAAACCCTTGACATGTTTATATGATTCTTAAGTGACGCATGCTTATGAAATTGCTATGACATGATTCTTGTTATTATTACCATACTTGAACAGCACTTGACATGCTATGTTTATTCTTGATTCATATCTATTGATATTAAAACGCAATCACCAATTAGGATGTTGAATTGCATGCCCTGCATAATTACTCATATTTACATGTTCCCTATTCCATGATATCATTGTGATTCTCATGATTCTAGTCCAGTCAGCATTCTATAACCGTGATCGTGTTTTATGGACACGTTTATACTTAGAAACACAGGGTGTTAGGGTAGTTTGGATGTGGGTTTGTTCAACAGAATCTCTAGAATCCCATGGCCGGCATAATCCATTACCTTTACATTTTGCTGGGATACCGAGCACGGAACGGTACCGATCCTTTACATTTTGTTGGGATACTAGGCACGGAACGGTACCGATCCTTTACATTTTGTTGGGATACTAGGCACGGAACGGTATATTTAGCTGGTACCGATACCGATCCTTTATATTTAGCTGGGGAGATCGGGCACGGAACGGTACCAAACCTTTACATTTTGCTGGGGAGAACGGGCATGGAATGGTACCAAACCTTTACATTTTGCTGGGAAGATCGGGTACGGAACGGTACCAATCCATTACATGACATTTGGGCACGTGTTTCCTTGCCCCTGGGACTTATCCTTAGGTTGAGAATACTCCGGCGGTGGTTGACGCTCACACTTGAATTCACGTTAGGTTAGATTACCCTTATCATGACATCTAGGACTTAACTTGACCTGTTTACATGTTTATTCTTATCATTGCTTTATTCATGCTTACATATGCCTGAGGGCATTTCACGACACACCCATTATTATGCTATCATGTATTATTACATTGAGTACTTGTTGGGTGTTCTGATACCCCTGAGATTTGCCACCTCAAATTTAGAGACAGATTCGCAGGCAGAGCAGGATCAGAGCGACTTTCAGGAGCTTGCCGAAGAATATTAGTTTAGTATAGATTTCTACTTTTTTCAGTTCGCAATTAGTATGTGCGCCCCTCATGGGATGTTAAAGTTTATGTATCTTTCGTTTCGGATCTTTTATTAATTTATTCGACTCAATGGTTTTGGACCTATTGTTATCGGTATCTTTTATTGAATCTATTTTCATCTTGTGGATTCATATTGGTATTACTTGTTATTTATGAAGCATGATATTAGTTTTATCTTTTGGATATCATTATTACAGGATTAGTTTAGGCAATCTTAATGTGACTAAAGAAGGATTTTTCCTTACCATAGGTAGTATGGCCGGCTTTCGTTACTCTCCGTATTCCGTATTTTGGGAAGCGGGTGTGACAGGGTTGTTTGTAAGACTTGCAGAAACGATTTTACTTGTACTGGAAAAGATGGAACTAACCATCTAAGAAGACATGCAAACACCCATCAAAAAGCAGATTCTCGACAGACTAAACATAGTATCTAATTCTTTGACTGGTTTTTCTTATTCTCAAGATACTAATAGAAGAGAACTTATTAGTTATGTTATACATGCTGAACAACCATCTGGTTTTGTTGAAAATGAAAAATTTGATAAATTTGTTAAAACTGCATATAATCATGCATTTCAAAGAGTACCAAGAAATACACTTAGAGGTGATACTTTTAAAAAAAATTTATGAAGCCAATGCTAATTTATTTGGTATTTTTGCTTATCTTCAAGGTAAAATTGCATTAACTTCTGATTTTTGGACAGCAAAATGGGGTATTAGTTATATTTGTGTTACAAATTTTATTAATAATGATTGGTTGTTACAAACAAGAATTATTGGTTTTTCGAAAATGGAGCATCCACATACTGTAAATAATATAAGTAATTGTATTATGACCACTGGATGTGGTTATGATATTCAAAATAAAATATTTTCAAATAGTTTTGATAATGTTAATAATAATACTGCTGCTATAATAATTTTAAAAAATAATTTAAATCCTATTTTAAATGGATTCATCAAAGATTTGCATACCATATTTTAAATTTAATTGTACATGATGGTCTTAAAGTTATTGGTGCTCATTTATCAAAACATAGATATGCTATAATGTTTATTGAATGCTCTGGATTTAGAAAATAAAATTTTAAGCAAATTTGTGCCCAGTTAAGTTTAAAATTTAGATCTTTCAAATTCAACATTCCGAATAGATAGTGTCACGCCCCACTTCTTAGTAAATGAAAACGATGACGTGGTAAGCCCGCTACGTATTTATTATGAGAAAACTGTTTCTCGAAATAAATACACTAAGCGTCTATAAGCAACATAAAGTAACAAGAACAAACAAAAGAATAAAATCCAACTCTGATTTATTACATTCAAGATTCACAATAGACAAAATATTTGAAAACAAGATACAATAATATGATAAGTCTTAACAAGGAAGTATACATAAATAAGATGAAATGAAATGAAAAGCTGAACGAAACTAGACGTCCGGTTGTGATGCGAACTGGTTATACTCCTCTTAGACCGCTTCTATCTCCTTTGTCTCAATACCACCTGACGAACATTCTAAGAAAGAAAGAAAGATGGGTGGAATGCCCGTCAGCGAACTAACGCTCGGTAAGTCCCCAAGAAAAATGAGATGTGAATGTATATAAATGAATATGCAATGTGACATGTGGTATAGTATGAATGGAAATAAAATATGAACAAGTATAACATGGTAATATTAATGACAACTATGTAGGCATGACAATATAATATGAGCAAAGCAAACAAGTATAGTATGGCCGTGGAGTGTAGGTATAATGAATATGAAGTGAATGTAAGTGTCCTAAAAGGTCTCTAAAAGGGTAAAAGTAACTAACGTGAGTTCAAGTGTGAATGTCAACCAATCTCAAGAGTATTCTCGAACCCAAGGCTATCATCCAAGGGCAAGGAATCACGGGCTCAAAATAGCGGTACTTCAATTGTTATTGAAGTATTCCAAACCCAACAGGCTATTATCCAGGGGCTTGGAAACACGGGGTCTCATTCGTGAATTCATGATTTGTACCGTTTCAGCCCGGTACCATAACAACATGATTTGTACCGTTTCAGCCCGGTACCACAGCAATATGATTTGTATTAATAGAACTCATGAGATTCCGTTGGATTCATACTCAAACTACCTCAACACCCCGTGTATATAAGTCTGTGATTAAAGTTACAAGTCTTGCCCAAATCCATGAATACATAAGAGAGTGCAATTCAAGTATCGAGTCGAGTTCAAGTATTCAAGTCAATTGTTCATGTATTCATGTCAAGTGTTCATGTCAAGTCATTACGTATTCATGGTTCGGGTCAAGTCGAATCAAGTGAACCTATTGGGTTCAGGTATTCATGATTGAGTCGTGTCAAGATCAGGTCAATTCCAACATATAATGGTTTAATCACAAGTCATATAGATAAAAATAGATAAGTAATCATAGAACATGATATGAGATAAGTATACAAGAAACGTTCAAAATTAATATTGTAAATATGTGATATGTACGATTAGTTAATAAAGTTATTTGAAGTCAGAATATAAACGAAAACATAACCTTAAGTGTTATGCACATGCGAGTTCTAGTCTTGCTTAAATATGACTACCGGTTTAAGAGATATACATGTTTTCGTATCGTCGTGCAAAACAGATCAGAATCTGTTCAGCACCGTCACACATTTTTAAAACACAGTTTGAGTTAATTTCCATAGGGTTTCAGGTTACAAAAATTATTAGAAATTTTTTGGTATTTCAATGTACTTATCTAAAACTCCAAGATTCACGTGATTTGGATTTCTGAAACTCTAGTTATGATCATTTTAACATCAGCGTTTAAAACAGAAATTCAGATTTCTGGACAGCAACTATATATTGTATTGCAAAGCCTATATCGGGTTGTTTCATGTATTTCTAAGTAATCTATTATACAGAAAATTATAGTTCTATCAATTGTGCATCTACATATATAAACTTTGTCACAAACGGACATCGGGTGTTCGAATTATGTCCAATTTAAAAATAGTGTGCGAATCATGACAGATTCTATCCAGATTCATCGCTTAATATTGTAACGCAGTTTTGTATATTTTACGTCGGTTTTCAGTGAAAATTTAAAACTAAGAAAATATAGATTATTCGATGTAGATATCCAAAACACCTGAGTTTGCTCAATTTGGATATCGGTATACAAATTTATGTGTCCTATAAATTGACCGATAACTGCAGTTTTCTGTTTTACGAACAGTTAATAAAAACGATGCAATTCCTAAACCGTTATGCAGTTCGATCTAAAAATTTTACAGCGTGTACAGAAAAAATATATTCTATCATATGTAAATTTCCTGAAATTTCCAGATGTAAAAATTAATTTCTAAAAGTTATTTTAAAAGTAAAGGTATTGATATGTCATATGTAAGAAATGAGAAAACCATGGTATTTATTCGTAACTTCATTTTTTTTACAAAATTTAAATAAAGTAATTTAAAATACAACAACAAATGATACAATCCTAATTGGTCACTATGAAATCTTAACATATGGATTGAGAGTAATGAAAAGGACTTTACAAACTATATTTGTGTGTATGTTTGTGTATGTTCATTGTTTATATATGTATCCATTTAATTAATTATTTAGGGATTATGATATGACAAGAGAAGTTTTTTATGGCAATATAAAAAAGAGAAGAATAAAAAGAAAGAGATGGAGGGAGGAAAAGAGAGAAAGGACTTACATACATAAGCCGGTATTGTCACCGGGCTTATCCATCCTCCGATAATCTCGCGTTACTAGCGAGATTTTCTTGAAATTTCTTGGTGTTCTTCTTCTAGAACTCTAGGTGAAGAGAGAGAAGGGAGAGATAGAAAAATGTGAGCAAGAAAAAGAAAGAGGGGGCAAATAAAGACGGTGTAATGGTGAATTATCTATAATAATATATGTATTTAATATGGGAATTAAAAGAGAAATGAAAAGTCACCATTCATTTTGAAAATGAAAGGTCTCATTTATAAGTTATGAGAAGAATAAAAATTGATAAAAAATAATTGTAAGAATGGAAATTTGAACATGTGACTTATAGAATAACAATATAAGGACTTAACAAATATACTACAAGGTTGTTGATACACATATTTAATAAGAAATAAATATACGGTGTTGCTTAAAAAGAAAGTGGGCTTTTGAGCTCATAGTTTTATTAAAGAAAATGAAAATGAAATTGGATTTGAGTTATGGGCTGGGTTAGGTCTTATATTTAATTTGGAAAAAAAAGTTAAAATTTAGTTTTAAAGAAATGTGTTTGGAAAAAATAGATGGAATAATAAAATAATATATTTATAAAAAAATATACAGAAAATACTAAGAATAAATAAATACAATATTTTACTAAAGAAAGAAAATACAGAGGTATATTAATATTGAGGTCGTTACAGATAGAATTCTACTTATGAAATATTGAAATATCTTTTTAAATATAGAATTTCTATTACTTTATTTTATCAGGAACAAATGCCTACTAATGATTTAGAGGATCTTAATTGATTTGTTTAAGAATATGTTATGAATTTTGTAAAAATATTTTATACTGTAGCTATTATTTTATCTGGTATTTATTATCCAACTATATGTTTAGCGGTAGAGCAATTATTTTATATTAGTAAAGTTATTAATAATCATATATTTGACACTGAAGGTTCATTTTCTGGAATGTTCGATAGCATACTTTCTAAATTGAATAAATATTTGGGACGGGGAGGGGAATTCTTGCATTGTTTTATTTAGCTACAGTTTTTTATCCTAAAATTAAATTAGATAGTTTATTCGATTTATTAGAGAGATGCCATGATAACATGAATACTGAAATAGAAGATTATAAAAATATTTTAAATTCTTATTTGCAAAATATGTATACCGTATATATGCATTATGGAGGCAAACATTGCAAGCAGGGGTTAATACCAAATTGGAATTATGGAGGCAAACATTGGAATCTTAGAGATTCAGATTGAGCAGGTCCAAGACAGCATATATGCATTGCAAATTTAGTAACCAGAGAAGTCAAAACCATATTGGTATAATATTGGAAGGGCAAGAGATATCACCGAGCGATCAGTTTAGATATTTAGATTCCATCATCCAAAAAAATGGGGAGATCGATAGTGATGTTAATCAAACGATCCAAGCTGGTTGGTTGAAATGGAGGAGTGCAACAGGGATTTTGTGTGATCGTAACTTTCCGTTAAAATTGAAAGGGAAGTTTTATCGGAGCGCTATTCGGCCTGCCTTATTATATGGTACAGAATGCTGGCTCTTAAGAAACATCATACACAGAAGATGCATGTAGCGGAGATGCGCATGCTTCGTTGGATGTGCAGTAACACTAGAAAAAATAAGGTGCGAAATGAGGATATTCGTGCAAAAGTTAGTGTAGCACCCGTGGAGGAGAAGATGCGGGAAAACCGGCTAAGATGGTTTGGTCATGTGCGACGCAGACCTATGGAAGTACTGGTTCGACGAATAGATACTCTCTATATGGGCAATGGTAAAAGGGCAAAAGGGAGACCGAAGAAAACATGGATGGAGGTGATACGAAACGATATGGTTGCCAAAGGACTCAATGAAAGTATATTGTTCGATAGGAATGAGTGGAGGCGGAGGATTCATGTGCTTGACCCGGCGTGATTCTCATGTTGGTTCATGTAGCCTACCCCATGTGCTTGGGATAAAAGGCTCAGTTGTTGTTGTTGTTGTTTGTTGTTGTATACCGTATATGACTCACAATACGGTAAAAACAGAATTTCTTCTTCATCTTCCTTTTCGCTTCAAACTTCTAAAAAAAATTTGAATTCTTAAGTAAAAAGAAACAAAAAAGTATTGTTTCTACTTTTTCTTGTAATGAACCAATAATGTATTTACAAAATGATTTCAATTGTTTTCTCACTTCTGAACAAATATAAAATTTTGATATTTTGGATTGATGGAAAACACAAACACATGTATCCTGTGCTTTCTGCCATAGCTCGTGATTTGCTAACAACTCCGGTGTTCACAATAGTTTCGGAATATGCTTTTAGTGCAGGTAAGAGAGTTCAGAGTAATAAAAGAGAGCGAGACTGTGGGATAAAGCAGCGGAGATTGCAGTGTGCCAAAAATATTGATTTGATACTGAAACTAGACAACACCACCTTAAAATTAATGAAGATTCCGACACTGATGAAGAATAAAGACTGATGGGAGTTCACTGATCACATTTTTTTAATGAATTGTATTTTTATTTTTTTTGGCTATTGTATAAGTGGTAAGTTTTGCCAACTTATATCCTCCTAAAAAAATTTAAATCAATAAAATATCAAGGTCTGACCCGAGACCTAAACGAAATTTGGACTAAAAATTCCCAAAAATAAAATAAATTTAAAAAAATGGTTGTCGGGCAGGCCCGGCTCGGTCCAAACCTGACCCGAGGTTTGGCCCGATTGCAGTCAAACTGGGCTTGGCCCGGCCTGCTGACCGGCCAAGCCAGACGGGCTTAGGGCCGGGCCGGGCTGACCCGGCCCGATTGCCACCTAGAATAAGGCTTCTATGTTGATCCTATTAAAACCCTAGGCATAATTAGTTTAATATGTATAAGAGAGACTTGAAAGAGAGAAGTCTAGCTTTTAAAATAGTAAAATATAGTAAATTAGAGATTAGTTTAAAATAAAGATAAGTTTGAGAATTTAATTCATTAAATTAATTAAATCTTCTCTAAACATATTCCTATTCAAAATCCCATAGCCACATGTCTAATCGCACGTAATGTGTTCCACACGTGCTGCACTTGCACGAACTATACACGTGCCGCACTTGCACGAACTATGCACGTGGCTCTAAGTCTTGGGCTTTTAGGCTCTTGATCTCGGGCTCCGAATTTGTAATCAATTTCAACAAACTCATTTGTACTAAGACTATCCAATCATCTATTCTTTATTTTGCAAGCACATCAAGTGAGGGAAACAGTCAGCATATTAAGAAACCGGGGTTGCAAACCCCTGTTTCTAATTGGTTTTAAAAGAAGCAAACGGGGGCATCAAAGAACCGATTTTGATAAATAAAATTAAGCCAGGTGGATTTTTATAATTGACTAATAAGTAAGGATTTTTACAAAAAATTCCTTATTAAGTGGGATGATTGATCTGTCAGGGGGCACGGTATTGATGTAATAATCTCGTCGACGACTTACAGTTAGAGTTTGTCAACTAGTTTATGGAGTCTTGTTGGTCAAACCGTGCGTTGACTTATAGTAGTATTTTTTTACTAAAAGAGTCAAGTCACTCTATAATTAAGTGACTAATTAGTCAAGTCCACTTAACAAAGATCCGCGAGCAATCGATTAATGGTTTCTTAAATTGAATTAATTAAGTACTAACCGAGGAGAAATCAATTAGGTATTAATTTGGTCTTTACGAGTGAAAACCATATTGCTTTATTCCTACTCAAATAATGGCAGGAATGTTAGCGGAATTTATGTTCAAATTTGGACCCATTTGTACTGAAAAAATAGAGAGAGAGAGAGAAATATATATTCACCCCTTACAAAATTACAAGTAAAGAATTTGCGTGGGGTCCACTCCCACAAGGTTTACTCAATATTTCTAATTTTTATCTTCCAATTGCAAGCCCAATATTCACAGGAATTTTGATTTTATTGCCGATCACAAGAGCGACATTTTTCATTATTTGAACTTTAAAGAAAAACATTTTTAATGAACAATGATTTATTTGCATTAAGCTTTTTGTGTTTTGAATACAACATCTTTCGGAATCAAACAAACAATCTCATTATAAACTATGTATTTGTCGGTGTATTAAACTTTTTGCAACTTGTCATAAAAGATAGAATACTTTTTTTATAGTCTTATAAGGATACAAGAATTAGCTCTTCATCAGACATAAAATCATAAACCTTGTTGATCAACCTATGATTCGAACTAGTTACTGTTGCGGCAACTATCCATAAACTTTCATGTATGCAAAGGTACGTAGATAAGCTTGTGCAAGAGGTAGGTTGTTCATGGAAATTTTGTTTATTGATTCTTGTCGTTTTTACAGATCATAATCGACAGTTCAAAAAAGTAAGATAGACAACGAACGTCTAGAACCGAAATCTAAGTTCTTTTTATGGACGAGCTCCAACCATGCATCTATTCATATTCAGCTGCTATCCAAAATGATAAGTAATACGATTTTAGATGGTAAAAGCTTAAAATGCTCTTATAAGTGATATTTCATTTTTTATACATGAAAAGGGGAAAGCAATTAGATATTATTTAGCTGTCTACAAAATAGAAAACATAATTATTCAACGTGGAAGAAAAGTCTGGTTTTGATTCAATTAGAAGAAAAAATAGACTACTAGAAAAATCAAACAAATATATATATATATATATATATATATATATAAAAGCAGCTGTTACACATGAGATTTTTATATTTCTAAGGGGTAAAATACAATAATTCAAGAAACGAAGAAAGAAGAAGAGAGAAGAGAGAAAACCCTAGAAAAATCGAAGCCGATGGCATCATCGATCTGCTGCTGCCTCTCATGCGGAGGTCCCTCGATCTCTCCGCGCTCTCTCAATTCCTCTCTTCCTTCGAAGCTCAGGGGAAGCGGCGGAGGACTCCACCCTTTTAGAAGCTTCACGAAGGTTCCCGCCATCGTCGTTAGGGCGACGCCAACCGTCGATTCCTATGAAAGCTCGCCGGAATTCGTGAAGAGAATGGAGCAGGCTTGGGCAATCTCTCAGGTATTGAAGCCAATGGTGTTGTTTTGTTGATTCAGGGCTAAATTTTTTGTGTTTTTTTGGTGTGTGTGTTGGTGGTGGTGGTGTGTGTGTGTGGGGTGGTGGTGGTGGTGGTTAATTGGATTCTGGTTATTCCTAGGAATGGGATTATTGATTAATTCTCTTGAGAGGTATTGGTTTGATTGAAATTGAAGATGCATTGTGTTTTGGAGAACTTAGAAAATGCAGCTGTGAGTGTAATTGATCAATAAAATGCCAATATAACCTCTCAATGCTTCATTGCAATGGTTGTAGTTGCAATCGGGGCGGAGGCCAAACTTTTTTTGGGGGCAAGGCAAGTATGTTACTAACAAAATAATGTTTGCCTACTGTTAAAAAATATAATCAAATATCAAATCATTATAATGCATTTATATATAAGAAAATAAATTAGTCGATTCATTTTCTTATAGGTTTCAAATATTGGTCTGGCAATCATATATTCAGTTTAATCATTTTTTTTTGACTGAAAGAGCAGAACTCGTAATAGAGTCCGTCCCATAACCATATCGGTTTGATCATATAGAAACCATTTTTTACAAATTAAATATAACAAATACTTTCATTATTGAGCACTTTGATTGGGAACAGGTTATACTAATTGAAAATATTTTTTTCTTTTTTTGTTTGATTATATCTTGATGGATTCAAATAAATTATTTCTCTCTTCTGTTATAATTATTAAAGAAGACATTGAGAAAAATAGTACATCTAACATGATCAAAAGATTCTATACAAGGCTACTAACTACTTAATTAGGAAGATATCTTACTCTCCAGTTTTGAAAGAACCAAAATAGTAGGTAATGAAAAAAATATGTATAAAAGTTAAGAAGATTGACTGATTGACATGCATAGTAATATACTAATTAATATGGTAACACTATATGTTTATTACAATTACTATGATTGTTCAGTACTTTTATAGCAACAATCTTGTTGTTAGGCATCCAAAAAAATCCTTCTTGTCACTGTTTTCTCTCCATTAGAGATTTTATAGCAAAATTATTGGTTTACACTGATTAATCAGGTAACACAAATATTGGTATACACTGATTAATCAGGTGTTGTTCCTAATCGCTGCACACATTGGGTGCGCATTGATAGTTTAAAAGGAGGAATTTTGATTATGTTTGAAGAAAGTCGGTAATCGGTATACTATTTGAAGTAGACACAAATAGCATAAATTTTGATGATAGCATATTACAATTAGCATATATTTTGATGTTTTTTTCTGGAAGTTCAACACAGGCTGTTCCTTACAAGCTGTTCTGTCTTGGTCAAAGATATGTTATTTTATATTTGTGTGTGTGGATTCGTAAGTATAGGTTACCTACGCTGTTAAAAGTTTTAAAAACGGGTTGATTTTCTCTGAGTTACGCAGAATTCCTCCGGTTGAGGGTAGATCCTGGACCAAGGTCATGCGTACCCTTTAACAATTACAACGCTATACTATTTGAAGTAGACGATCATATGAACAAAATCAGGAACATTTTTTTTTTGTTTCTGTGGATTTTCTTTCACAAGCATAAATCATACTAAGTTTACTAAGATAATGTCATTTAGGCTAGGAATACATGAACATAACATCGTTGTTGATGAGATATACACTTGAAATTTTCATTACTGAAGCGAGCCTTACGTTAACAACTCCTATGTATTTCCTTTTGGGTTATTTTGATATATTCCACTCAAAAGTTCCATATTTTTAAAAACCACACTCAAAGTTTCATACTTTTAGAAAACACATTCGAAAGTTTCCAGCACCCCAAGTTAAATTCCATCCTAACTTCATTAATGGTCTGTTAGTTACAGTTGTCATTAATGGTCTGTTAGTTACAGTTGTTAGAGAGGTTAAATGACCAAAATACCCCTCTAATGGCTATGTAAATAGATTAAATCCTTCCCTTTGCATTTCTTCTTCACTCCCATTTCTACTGCCTCTCTCTGCTCAGACTGCTCTACATGCGCCTCTCTCATCTCTTTGATTCTCTCAGCTTCTTAACTCTTTTCTCTTAGTTCATCATTTTTATGCTTCTTTGTCATCCTCAATAGTTCTCTTTACTACATTCTCTCTCTCTCGCTCGCTCAGTGCTTTTTGGGAGTGGGATTTACTCAAAGGCATCACATAAATTTTAATCTACCAAATTTTACAAAAGAAGGTTTTATTACCATCTCTGAATAATTATAGGGGTTTTTCATATGTTTCCAAAAACTTAGGTATTTTCATTTTTCACCCCCAAAAGTTTGAAATTTCAAATTTCACCCCAAAAGTACCATGTTAACAAAAAATACCCGTGTTATGTACTTTCCCGTCAAAATGCAACTCGAGTTAGAATTTTTTAACGTTGGTTACGTAATAATAAGTTATGACTTGTGTTCCCTCCTTTATTCAGTGTCTTTTATTCAAACAACTCATTACCTTTTATAAAGATTTGCCATGACTCTATTTTTCTCATTTCATTAGCTCATCTTAAACCCAATATTAAAAATAGCGATAGCGTAGCGCTCCGTCTCCGCATAGCAAAAGGTGCAAATAGCGTAGCGTATAGCGTAAGATATATTATTTATTAATATTTTAATTTAAAAATATAAATTTAGTGATACTAAATATAGAAAATAGCAAAAATAGTATAAAATAATTTTTTAAAAATTTAGAAAATTACTACATACCAATCATATTCCTAAAGTTTAATTCATGAGTTTATAATTCTCATCCATCGTTAATAGTTCAAAAAAGACAATTACATATCCATCCTAAATGTATATAATATAAATAAACATTCAAATTAACTAAAGTATTTAGGAAACAAAATAACACTAGTAGGTAGCTACTCGAACACCATAAAACCTATCCTACGAACTTTAAGATCATACAAAATGCTTGATAAAATATCCAAAAGATATTAGGAGGCGATCATCATAAGGAGAAAAGAGATGCTAGGGAGAGAAAGAAGCGTTGTGGTTAGCCCTAGGTTTTGGAAACATGGGTTTTATTATTGGCATTTTTTATCCGGGTTGTTTTTTCTAGTAAACCACTTATTAAAACATTTTTTCAATATAGTTTAAATAGCTTAAACTACATAGCATGCTATGTAGCGTACGCTATTTTGTAAATACGTTATGTTGGCACGCTACGTAGCAAATGGCCACGCTATGCTACGTAGTGCGCTATTTACTTAAACTCTATCATTGGGAAAATCTTTTAGTGTTGGGTTGGCCACGACACTGGTTTTGGATTGGCAAACCTAGCTTAATCTTAGTTCTGTTGCTGAGAATTAAGAAAATAAAATGAACCCCTTATTAAATTTAGAAGTAAAAAAAAGATCTTTTAGGCAATTTTTTCAAAACCTTTTTCCAGAAAGAAGTACAATTCCATTAAGGGAACACGATTTGGGCGAAAAAGAATTGCTCTAATTTTAGCTCTAAAGAAAACCCTTATTATCGGATTGTGATAAATCCTAACCATAGCCGCGGTTTATGAAGTTTAAAGGGGAAGAAGGAGACTTTCGAAAAGCATATCCATCATTTACTGACCGTCTTAACGGTTTTAAACTCCACTGATGGTATATTTTTTACGGACATTGAGTAAAGATAACCAAATGTAGTATTTTGGGTAACTTAGAACTTTTGGGAAGAAATATAAAATTTCAAGCTTTTGATGGTGAAATATGAAAGTATCCATGTTTTGGGGATGACGTGAAAAAACCTTAATTATAAAGGTTTTTTACTTGTAGCCCCCAAAACACAGCAAATTCCTTTCCAACCTTCCAAAACTTGGTATTTGCTTTTACCTCCCAAAACTAAAAAAAATACATCATTTTAGCCCCCATCACGGTTTCCGTCAAAAAAAAACTCTGTTAACTATAACTTTTCTCCATATATTTTTGGTTTACCATTTATCCAAAGACAACAAGTAAGACTGCAGAAGTATTCAATTTCTTCATAACTAAAGAAGAATTCTGAAATACTTTTGATTTCATGGCCGATTTTGAGATAGGTGCATCAGAATCCTAAACCCTAATTTCAATTTGGGAAAAAAATTGAGAATTACCAAAGAAATTTGCTATGTTTTGGGGGGTAAAATGATGTATCTTATTAGTTTTTTTTTGGAGGGGGGAGTTTTGGGGGTTAAAAAGGAATTTGCTATGTTTTGAAGGGCTATAAGTAAAAAACCCTAATTATAATGTAGGTTTCATGGGTTGAGTTTATGAAGATTGAAGGTGAGAATCAGAACCTAGGGTTATTTCAAGATTTAGTTCATAGCGGCATTGCTTTCGGAGCCCTCTGATGGTTATCAACTCTTCAAAGAATATGTGAGAGATTTCATTGCTTAATTGCGACTAGAGCTAATAATAAGGATCCTGGACGAGGTAAATTATTAAACAAAAATCAAATCAATAAGTTACTTGACTTAGCATATGAAAATATATGGGCTATTGCAATATCAACGATGGTAACACCTGAGGGGAAAAGGAGCATGATGAAGCTATCACAAAGAATGTTGAGCATTTTCATCAATAGCTTGTTCCCTTCGAATGGCAATCAATGGAATACTCTCGTGGGACTAAACAAAGTCAAAGTTCGACTCATCCCTCATAAGAACACAGACCCAAGTCTGCCCAATGACACTGCTCTTAGTGTTGTGACCTCTTTATGGCTGCCTGTTCCATGTCATACCATGTTCAATTTCTTGGAGGATGGGTCAAATTCATATTGATTGAAGCCATATGCAAGGAAAGATCATGAGACCAATAGGACAAAATTTAATTGCTGAGGTGTTGAAAGGAGAGAAGACGAGTGCTTGGAATTGTTGAGAAATTGGAGGTGCCCCCCCCCCCACGCAACACACACACACACACAGAGAGAGAGAGAGAGAGAGAGAGAGAGAGAGAGAGAGAGAGAGAGAGAGAGCTTCATAATTGATTTGGGGGAAAGAGGGGTAGCAAGGCCCAAGTGCAGCTTAACTAACCAAGGTTATTTCAACCCAACTAAGTAAACTAACTTGATCCTAACATAATGGGATATATAGATAACTGAGAACTTTTTAGTGTGTTTTCTAAAAATATGAAACTTATAGTGTTGTTTTTAAATCTATGGAACTTTGGAGTGGGGTATATCAAAATAACCCTTTCCTTTTTAAGCATAAGTTATATTCTCTTTCAAATTTTAGATAAGATTATCGAGGCAGGTTGAAGTACAAGGACACAAATGTTGTTGTTAGTAGATCCCATCCACATTAATACTCTAAATTTGTTACAAGGATAAATTAAATATTAAAGATAAATAAATTGATCCCTGCAACCTCTCTTTAGAACCATGTTGTAGACTGGATGAAAGCCAACTTTCCAGACCATTTATAGGCTCTTGTTGTTGGAAATAGAAGCCTACTTATATTAGACATAAATTTGAACTAGCATGATGCTTCGTAAGCATGAAAAATTGTTATATACAAGTCCCATGATTTTGATACATTAAAAGAACAGAGGCAAATATGGAGCTTTATTCTTTATGCAAGCTTTGTACAGACGAGGCTGGAAAGCATGTTTAGAGATTATGAAGAGCTAATGGTCTTGGCCTTCTATTTTTCTCTTTTCATCCAACGTTTTCCTGCCTTGAGGAATTTTGCTTGTTGCTTCTTGGCAGTCAAGTTAAAAACTTAAGATTGCATGACCAGAAAGGTATAGTAGATCTACCAGTCTATTAGTTATCCACCTGTCTTTGAGGCAAAGTCAAGTGCTAGGCAACAACTAAAAAAATTTGGTGTCGCATTGAAACAGTATAAGGTGAAATATTTTAATGAGAATTATGAATCGTGCTGATCTTCTGGTTTGATTGCATCGGTTCCCCTACAGTATGTATTCTGCTCATATAAGGTCCTTTTTGTTTGCGTGCATACATCATAAGCGCATGTGTGTTTCTATTGTCATAACCTATCCTATAGAAATTCCAATGCTTTTAACATATATGTATCTGGTTCCTTTGATTAATTTGTATTCTAGGTGAATAATGTTGAAAGTAGCTCAAGTATCTTTTTTTGTTTTGTTTTTGTTGTTGATTGCCTATTAATTCTGATGCCATAATAACCATTCCACCCCCACCCCGCCCCCCCCACCCAGAAAGGACTAGATTTTATTTTTTATTTAATTTTTTTTCCAACTACAGCAACCAGGACCAATTTCTTGTTCTACCTGTGGATCAAATGGTTTTGTCGAGTGCAAGTGGTGTGGAGGAACAGGTTTCTTCATTATCGGTAACAACATGCTTTGTGAAGTGCCCTCCAGAAATACTAGCTGCATTATTTGTGCAGGGAAGGTAATTTTCAAGCATGAGTTCTGTCACTGATTCACAGGCTCTTGTTGGTATCGGCCCATTTTAGTACAAGCCCATTTGTTTGTTTACATATTTTCTAATAGTATGCTGTTAGAACTATATAGACAAACATTCTTCAAATAAGTCCATTAAGCTGAAGCATTACTGTTAAACACAATAACTATTTTTCATAGTCGACTTTGATGCATCTGCCTAATGCACTATATAAGTGTTCCTGTCCACTATATTGATGATCTAGAGCAAGTAAGAATGAGGTGGGTGTAGTCTTCACAATATGACAGATAACTCATACAGTTGCTGTTAATGAAGCAAAATTTTTATTTATGAGCATTGTATTTCTCTTTCAAATATATCATCTTTTTCCCTTCGTTTAGACTTCTCCATAGTCTATGAGAATTTTAGAATTCCATCCGATCATCTAGTACTATGACAAGCCCTTTTTTTATCATAGTTTTCTGAACCATGAATTTGACACTTATTTGAAGAAGGTTGACGTTAGGTTGACAGCCAGTCATAAAGCTCTTTGAATTTTACTGGAGCTTTGCTTCATGACCGACCTATTTGGATGAGAGAAGGCTTATAGATTATGACGATGACGATATTTCTCTTTCAAGATCAGGTCTTCACACAATTTATGATTATAATAAGATCGTGGTTCTATGTTTTTCAGGGTTCAGCATGTTGTTCTGATTGCAAAGGTACAGGATTTCGAGCCAAGTGGTTGGGGAAGCCTCCTGCAGCGCGCTAAAAAACAGCAGTAAATCTACAATCTACAAGGCGGCTCGTCTAAACGCTGTATAAAGTGGGGCCACACTGGTTGCAAAGAACGTATTCTTTAATTTCTACAACAGCCCTATCCGCAATTCCTTATTTTGCTCTTAATATTTTGTTGTCTGATTTCTGGTTATGTCAAATGTATTGTTGAAAGTTCATTGATGTAATTCCCTTTTGGAAGAGCACACGGCTTATTCATGCTCGACCTTCTCACTTATGAAAGTCTAAAAATGTTACTATCATAAATCAGAACAGATTAAGATGAATAACAATATTTGTTTTCTTGTGTATTATATACAATCCATGTATTCTATGTCACTACTACTTCTGTTGTGTAAATTATCACAAATGATTGTTAACTTTAAATGCTTATGAGTTTATACCTTTCTACTCGGTCTTTTTGGTTGATTATAACAAAAGAAACCATGTATGATCTATGTTAATGATGTGGGCATTGGACCTCAAATATCTATATATTTTTTTGTGTGGATGCAACCTATCGAACCAGCGACCTTTCATTTTGGAGAGGAAAATTATACTGGCTCTCAGTCGGCGGGACTCAGCTTAGCTTTCTTCAATTAAAAAATGTAAAACTGAGGGAGTAAAAGAAGAAAAAGCTTTGGATACGGGGCTGTTCTATGCCGGTTGCATCTCTACTTTCCTTTAACCATTTCTTTCTACTTATATATCCTATTTCTTGGATAAATTTCTTCGTTGACTTCTTCAATCAATTTGTAATTAGTAACTTACACGACTGAAATCTTGCTGATTTTGAAGATGGATCATATTAGCTGTCAGAACTGTAGATAAACAGTGATACTCTGAAGGTACAGGCCCTTTATCACTTTGCTAATGGAGCTTGTGAGTGTTCTTATTCACAATCAGTTTACATTTTGATTAGCTCATCGTACAAGTTAAACTTTGAATTTAATTTTGCTATTTTCTTTTGTTTTCTGCAGATTCCACGGAGCATTGATACGTTGGTCTGTCCATTTCACTCCAAATAATCTGAACGAGAGTCGCAATGGAATGATCCCATACTTTGTTGCGTTACAGGTATCTTTCCGCAAGTGTTGAATAAAGCATTTATTAGTGGTAATGTAAATGTAATTATCATAGCAGTCTTTTTTTCCTGATAACATTTCCTAAATTTATCGATGAGGCGGCCAATATCAACAGTTAGTATCGTCCATTAGCTAAATGTCTTCGGATGTGTGAGCTTATTTTTCTTAAAGTGATAGTGATGGAGACGTAAATCTCCTTCAGATGCTGCTTCCTGTTGATCTGCTGATGGCGGCGATGGATGGCTGAGATTGGATCTGGAGGCTGTCGCTTCTGAAGCGTGTGGATCTCAATGGGTTTGAGGTTGTGGTTGCCGAGTTATCTGCAAGAAAGTCCCGGGGTGGTTGTACCACCGAGGACCCTCCGACGATCAAGTTAAAGAGGAAATCCGAGCAGAGTAACGGCTTGGTGGAGTAAAAATAGCTTACTTGGACCGTCTGAAGGAGGGGTTTATATAGTGGTGGCAGCTGGCGAGGAAGGCGTGAGAATCACGCCGGCCGTTACGCTCCCGACGTCACTCCCGCGTGATGAGCGGGACCTCTCATTAATGGCGAGACAGGCTCGTTAATGGGGGATCGTGGTGGCGTGGGATGTGGCTGGCGGAGATCTCGCGCATGGCGAGTTCGCGGGATAGCGGTTACGCCTGCAACCGGTACTGTTGGTCGGTCGATAAGACCGAGGAAGATGACCTCGGCGGGAGAGCTCCGGAGGAGCGGGAGAGCTGAGGTATCTAGGTTTTGCTCGAGTCCGGAGGCGAGCTGAGAGGGCCGAGGAGACTCGGGCCTGTGATAGCTCGGAGACGAGTTGTATGGCCGAGGAGGCCAATTGTGCTGGGGCTCGGAGGTTAGCCAGTGTTTGCTTGTAGGACGGGCACAGGAGTGGTCTGGTCGGCTACTGTAGGTCATTTCTTGTGAGCCTTGGGACACGTCATCTGCCACGTGTCCTGATCTGGAAGATCGCCGATATCGAGTATCATCATTAACCCCCACTCTCAGCTCGATCAGTTGACGGGTCGGATCGAGAGTGGTTTGCCAGATCACCCGAGGTGAGCTTCTTTTCGAAGATATCGTCGGGCGTGTCCCTGGGCAATCGGTTGTTTTTCCGGGTGATGTCAGCGGATCAGGGCGAGATCTCCGCATTAAAGAGGGTGTGCCGGATTGTGTGCCCTTTCACTGAAGCGACATGACACGTGTTGGGTGGCGGTTGGCTGATATGACGTGCCGCAGGCTTCTGATGTCCGATGGGAGGCTGCCAATGCGCTTGCGACAGGTGGGGCGATCGTGGCCGATGAGAGCACTGAATCGTTTTGGCGGGAGTCGACCGTCGCCGCTGGATGAGGACGCCGATAGCATAAATAGAGGAGAGGCCTGATTCGGGGTCTTTCTCTCTTCCCACTTTCCTCATTCTGAGTCTTGTTAGCTCGGCGCTCTCCCCTTTAGGCCAGATCTCAGCATTTTCTTCTTTCTCGAGGATCTCCTCCCATCAGGTTAGATGTCTTGTTTCGAGGAGTTTGTAGATGTCGTGGTGATAGATGCTAGGGATTCTTCCCCTGGGTTGGAGCCCCTTTGGGAAGTTGGGGTCAGATTCTCTTCCCGGGGTCGCGCGTTTGGGGCGGTTCCTGGAGCGGCGGCGGCGGACGCCCCTGGTGCGTCATCCTCAGTAAGATATGAGGATGAGCTTGTCTCCGCTCGGGCTCGTTTCCATATTCCCTCCGGCTATATACTACGATTGGCCGAGGAAGGAGAGAGGGCAGATCAGGTGAGAGGTAGAGAGATCGCCTTGTACCTGGAAGCCCTTTGGACCGAAATGCGCCCGCCTTTCTCTTCCGAAGTTGTAGCTGCGTTAAACTACTTTGGATTAGCCCCGGGTCAGCTAGTGCCGAACTCCTGGAGGATTCTCCTTGGGTTCCTGGTCCGGTTGAAGTTGCAGACGATCTTCTTTAGCCTGTCCATCCTTGCCTCCTCCCTTATTTACAAAGTCACCCTGGAACTCGCGCGGGCGACCTGAGGTGGGTTTACCTCTCCTTTAGGAAGCAGCGGGGGAGTGTAGCCGGGTCAGGAGTTGTCATCTTGCCTTCTTCCATCCATGATTGGAAGAAGAAGTTTTTCTTCGTCGGGCCGCCAGAGGATGAGGACTGGCCCGTACCCGTCCAGTGGTCTAGGGATAGGTGCTGGCAGGGAAATCCGTCCAATGACCCCGACGCGGTGAGGGTGGCGGTGTAGGAGCCCATTCCTCAGGCTGATGTGCTGCTTTCTAAGCGGGCCCTCAGTTGGGCCGGGCTCAGCCCCGCTCAGTTCGCCGGTAAGTTAGGAGTTTGTATTTGTTTTTACTTTGTCTGTGTCGCTGATTCCGTTATATCTTGTCTTGTACAGAAACCATGGACGCGGACTTCCTCCGAGCAGCCATGCGCAAGCCGAAGAAGGGGTCGAAGGCTGGAGGGGCCAGCTCTTCCCGTCAGACGCCGGTCCCAGCTTCCCCGGCGGCTGTCCCGCCCCAGCGCTCGAGTGCGGATCGCGCCCTGGGGCCCAGCCAGGTGCCGAGCAGAAAAAGGGCTCGGGGAGAGGACGCCCGAGCTTCGGAGGTGGAGGCGAGCTCTCCGTCGTGGAGGCGAGCTCTCCGTCATCATCTTTCAAGAGATTCCCCCGAATAGTTCCGCGGACCCCGGCCTCTCCGATCTTAGTGGACGAGGGGGAGCTCCGCTTTGAGGTGCCTTCGGGGCTCTCCGTCACTGACAGCCTGCTGCACGACATGGAGAGGTCGGCCGGGGGCCGGGTCCCTGGGGGGATACTGAAGGCGCAGATGGCATCCATCGCCCAAGGGGCCCTGCATGTTAGCGCTCGTATATCGTCTCATTGCTTGGGAGGTTTGGTTCCCCTTTCTCTTTCTAATCCCCCTCCGATTTTTTCAGGTCCTCCAGCACGTCGCTATCGTCGCCCGGATGGAGGAGGAGGAGATATCCCTGGCGATGTGAGCCGCGGGCGAGCTCTCCTCGCTCGGGGAGAGCTCGAAGCGGGGGCTGGAGGCGGCGATGGCGAGGGTCGCTGCCCTCGAGGACGAGGCGGCGGCCGCGAGGCAGAAGGCAGCGGCGGCGAAGCAGGAGGCGGCGGCCTCGAAGCAAGAGGTGGCCAGGTTCCGCGAGGCCGCTTAGGTCGCCGAGGCCAAGCTTCAGGGTTCCGAGGTGCTCGTTGGCACCATGAAGAAGTCGGTGAGCACCCTCCGAAAGAGGTTGGGGGCTGCGGTAGAGGCAGCGAAAAGAGCCGACCTCAGGGCCGCAGAGGCGGTGGAGAACTTCCAGAAGTTGGAGAAGTTCTACACCGTCCTAGCCTCGGCCACCACCCTCATCTGGCACGAGGCTCTCGACGCCGTAAAGGCCCGGGTGCCGGAGTTTGCTGATGAAGAGCTCCGAGCAGAATATCCCCGCGAAGATGACGAGTAGGGGGATGCCCCCGGGAGCACTGCCGGGGAAGGGGCTCTCGGTGAGGGCGACACCGAGGCTCCAGTGACGGACGCATCCCCAGTCGTGGTGGACGTCGAGCTCATCGGTATCACGCTCAGCCCTGAGGCCTGAAACCCTTCATCTTTTTTTTGTCTTTTCTTTTGTTTCCTCGGGTATTTTGTAGGCCTTCGGGCATTTTTGTAAGGCTGGAGAGCCCACAGTACCGTTATAAAAGCTTTGACTTTTTGAATAAAGATTTTTGTTTTTGCAGTAGTGTTTATGCTTGTATTTCTTTTTGTTGGTAGATACTTGTATTTGCACAGACTGCCTTCATTTTATGTCTGTTCTTTGTCTAGGGATCACACATCGAGTTGAATCTGTTCGATTGCCGAGTGTGCAAAGACCAGTGCGAAGACGGTATCTCCGTGGCCCCGAAGTCGATGTGGAGATTGCTTAGACGTAGAACCGGATGCCTCTTTTTGAGTTCATGTTCCTTAGTTGTTGGGGGGGCCATAAGTGGCCTACTAAGGATGGGGCCGAGCAGGGTAGCTTCTCGGTACCTTTTGACGAGGGCTTTGATCTTTAGCGCGGGAGGGGCCGTGAGAGGCCTACTAAGGATGGCTGAGCAGGGTAGCTGCTCGGTGCCTCTTGGCGAGGGCTTTGATCCCTGATTTGTTGGGATGAGCTATCGGCCAGGGATAACCGACCAAGGGCAGGCCCGGTCGCCTCTTTATGAGGGCTTTGATCCTTAATCTTTGGAGGGACCGTGATTGGCCAGATAAGGATGGAGCCGAGTCAGGTAGCTGCTCGGTGCCTCTTGGCGAGGGCTTTGATCTTTAGCGTGGGAGGGGCCGTGAGTGGCCTACTAAGGATGGTGCCGAGCAGGGTAGCTACTCGGTGCCTCTTGGCGAGGGCTTTGATCCCTGGTTTGTTGGGGTAGAGAGCTACCAGCCAAGGATAACCGAGCAAGGGCGGGCCCGGTTGCCTCTTGCGAGGGCTTTGATCCTTAAGGACGGACCGGGCAGGGTTACTGCCCGGTGCCTCTTGGCGAGGGTTTTGACCCCTGGTTTGGTAGGGAGCTACCAGCCAGGGATAACCGAACAAGGGCGGGTCCAGTTGCCTCTGTGAGGACTTTGATCCCTGGTTTGTTGGGGTAGGGAGCTACCAGCCAGGGATAACCGAATAAGGGCGGGTTCGGTTGCCTCTTGCGAGGTCTTTTCATCCTTAGCGCGGGAGGGGCCGTAAGTGGTCTACTAAGGATGGCCGAGCAGGGATACTGCCCGGTGCCTCTTGGCGAGGGCTTTTTGTCCTTAAGGATGGCCGAGCAGGGTTGCTGCCCGGTGCCTCTTGGCAAGGGCTTTGATCCCTGGCGTTGTGGGGTAGGGAAGCTACCAGTCAGGGATAGCCGAACAGGGTAGTTGCTAGGCTGCCTCTTGGTGAGGGCTTTGATCCCTGGCGTTGTGGGGTAGGCGAGCTACCGGCCAGAGATAGCCGAGCAGGGTAGCTACTGGGCTGTCTCTTGGTGAGAGCTTTGATCCCTGGCGTTGTGGGGTAGGGAAGCTACCGGCCAGGGATAGCCGAGTAGGGTAGCCGCTCGGCTGCCTCTTGGCGAGGGCTTTGACCTTGATAGCGTGGGAAACCTGCCAAGGATGAACCAAGCAGTGAAGCTGCTCGATCGCCTCTTTGAGAGGGCTTAGATCCCTGGCGTTGTGGGGTAGGCGAGCTACCGGCCAGGGATAGCTGAGCAGGGTAGCTGCTGGGCTGCCTCTTGGTGAGGGCTTTGATCCCTGGCATTGTGAGGTAGGTAAGCTACCAGCCAGGGATAGCCAAGCAGGGTAGTTGCAAGGCTGCCTCTTGGTGAGGGTTTTGATCCCTGGCGTTGTGGGGTAAGGGAGCTACTGGCCAGGGATAGCCGAGCAGGGTAGCTTCAGGGCTGCCTCTTGGTAAGGGCTTTGATCCCTGGCGTTGTGGGGTAGGGAAGCTACCAGCCAGGGATAACCGAACAAAGGCGGGTTCGGTTGCCTCTTGCGAGGGCTTTTCATCCTTAGTGCGGGAGGGGCCGTAAGTGGCCTACTAAGGATGGTCGAGCAGGAATACTGTCCGGTGCCTCTTGGAGAGGGCTTTTTGTCCTTAAGGATGGCCAAGCAGGGTTGCTGCCCGGTGCCTCTTGGCGAGAGCTTTGATCCCTAGCGTTGTGGGGTAGGGAAGCTACCGGCCAGGGATAGCCGAGCAGGGTAGCTGCAAGGCTGCCCCTTGGTGAGGGCTTTGATCCCTGGCGTTGTGGGGTAGGGGAGATACCGGCCAGGGATAGCCGAGTAGGGTAGCTGCAGGGCTTTGATCCCTGGCGTTGTGGGCTAGGGAAGCTACCAGCCAGGGATAACCGAATAAGGGCGGGTTCGGTTGCCTCTTGCGAGGGCTTTTAATCCTTAGCGCGGGAGGGGCCGTAAGTGGACTAATAAGGATGGCCGAGCAGGGATACTACCCGGTGCTTCTTGAACGAATAAGATTCTTTTTCTTTTCTGCAATGCTCTATTGATCTCTTTATTATATAAACAAAAGATCTCAAGGAAGATGTACACTGTTATGAAAAGAAAATAAATGCTAGTAGATGGTCTTATTAGTGCAGCTCGAGCCCCCCGGATGTCTGTTGGCATCTATGCCCGGCATAGGGTACTGAGCTTCGTGAGTACCGGACGTACCCTCTGCTGACACTACCATGATCTGGCCAATGGTCAGCTCGGCTGGAGAGGGACGCTGCTCCTGCTCGCAGTCAGCTTGCTGCTTGTCCCTCAGGCACGCTGCGAGGTGCCCCGAACGGATGAGCTCTTCAATATAGTCTCGGAGTTGTTTGCAGCTCTTCGTTGAGTGGCCCAGGGACCTATGAAAGCCGCAGTAGGGGCCCCGGGTTCGCTTTGAGGCCATTCGCGGGACCGGGGGAAGCTTGAAGAACCCCTCGCCCTTGGCCTCTTCTAGTAGCACCGCCTGGGAGACGTTGAGTGGGGTGTACTCTTGAAATTTGGGAGGTAGGTTTTTTGCCGCTCAGGTCCCCTTCTCTCTTCTCTTTCCCTCTTCTTTTGGTCGGATTGCTCGTCTCGGGAGAGATTTGCGTTCACCTCCGATTCGAGCTGGACCTCGCGCTCGGTCCAGGCCTTTACCTCGCCCATGGTCTTTGGTTGCGCTAATGCAAAGGAGCGCAACCACTCCTTGTGCCTAAGACCAGACCTCAGAGCCGTGATGATCGTCTCGTCTCGATGCTCTGGGACCTCGAGAAGGGCATTGAAGAAGCGAGTGACGTATGCTTTGAACGTCTCCTTGTTCCGCTTTTGATCATGAAGAGATGGTCGACTGTGCGCTTCTACCGCCTGTTTCCGACGAAGTGGTGGAGGAATTGTGTGGCCAGCTCGTCGAAGGTTGAGATCGAGCGCGGCTCGAGTCCTCGGAACCAGTCTCTCCCAGAGCGAATGAGAGTGGTCGGGAAAGCTCGGCACTAGACGGCGTCGGAGTGGTCTTGGAAGCTCATTCCCACGGTGAATGCATCCAAGTGGTCCTTCGGGTTAGATTTGCCGTCGAAGAGGGAGACCTTTAGGGGCTTGTTGCGGGAGAAGACGTGGACGGCGAGCAGCTCCTCAGTGAATGGTCTCTTGTGAGTGAGTCGGCGGCATACATAGCCCCGTCGCTCGAACGGTGTCCTTCCCGATGCATGCCCTCGATCTTCTTCTCGAGGGCGTCGAGTCGGTCATGGTATCCCGACGACTCGGTGCATTCTGATCTCCGGCCTCTGCTATTGGAGGCCTGCGTCTGGCCGCGGCTCTGGTTCCTCTCAAGGAGGTTTCTTAGATACCCCGGGGAGGTGGCCCTCGAGCTGCCGTGGCGAGTTCCGTCCGCGCGAACCCGTCGAGAGAGGGTGTAAATCCCCGTTCCCATCTTAATAAAAGTTTTCCTATTTTCTAAATCTCAGAGATTTCCTTTTCTTTTCCCTCGTATATTTTTGGTAGGAAGGTGGTTGCTTGAATTCCAATATTTAAATTTTCCCAAACCCTAAAAGTCAAAACCCAGAATTAAAACCAATTTGGAAAACCAAAGCTAAAACAAATAAAATATTTTTACTTTAAACCCTAACATTGCATAAGCCCAACAACCTAAAAATCAAATTTTAATCAACAAAGTAATTCCTAAGCCCGGCCCCAGCTTTCTATTCTCTGCCCACACCAAAATCTAAAGTTTAAAATGAAATCCCTATTTAAAACCTTCAGCCCAATGAAATAAAATAAATAAATAACCCCGGCCCACTCTTCATCTCAGCCCAGCCCGTCTCCCTTTGGCCCGCCTCCTCAACAGACCCGACCCGACCCGCTACTATTCCCTTCCCTCTCCAACGGCTCTCCCTCCTTCCCGCTCACCCCCTTCAATTCGTGACCCGCCTCCTCCGCCGCAGCTCGCGTCCACGTCCATGCCCACGTTGTGCGACGTTACCCCCTCGCACTCCTCTCTCTAACCCCGTCGCCCTCATCTCTCTCCCGCTCACCAACTCCATCACAAAAGAAAACTCTCTCTCTCAAAGTTTTTCCTACGAACCCACTGCACCCTCGACGCCGGCGATCACCCATCTCTTCGTCGACCCCACCATTCTCCCTCGCTCACTTCTCTCCACAAACTGAGCTCCCTACACTACCCTTCGCCTCCAGCCCTCCATCAACCCAACCCCTGTACACCAACCCCACACCTGAGCTCGGCCACCTACGTTCGACGCCGGTGATCTCCACACCACACCGTCGACCTCTACACCCTCTGCATCTTCTCCTCCTCCTCCAAAATCCAGAACCCGAGCCACCACTTCTCTCTCTCTTCAAAATTTCAAAATCCCATAACCCATTTCTCTAACACCACTGTGGCCCATCGCCGGAGCGACGCCGTCGACCGTCGTCGACCCCAGCACTTCTCAGGCGAACCACAGAGCACCCCCTAAGCTTCCAGTGACCGTACAACGGCTCCGGGCAATTCCGACACCAATTCCGTATCGCGAGCCAAGCTCGCGCAAATCGTTTCACGACGTACATCGCGCGTTCGTGATGCCGCTGCTGCTGTGCAACCCCGAGACATTTCCAGGCAAGTGTTTTACTTGCTACATGCTAATATAGTTGTGATACAAACTTAAATCATATAATTTATAATTTACCGATTCCCGATATATTTTGCGATCTATGTGTTCGATGCTAGACCCCAATGAAAATACTTGTTTAACTTGACGGAAATAGATGTTTTCTGTTGGCCCATATAATGACGAATATCGTGTATAAACCTCACTGGAAAATACGACTGTTAGTGACTAAAATTGATACCCCCAAATATACCGATAAAACTAGAATTTTCCCGTATCTGAAAATGGTTAAAATCACTGTAAATTATGTACATACTGGAATGATGCGTTCGAGGGCTTAAATCGAAGCCGACTCGATGAACTTTAACTCTATGTAAAATTCTAATGATTTCTGTTCTGTAACTGCGATGATATTTAGATCGGAGTGCGACTCTGGACTGCAGTTCAGAGCGACTCTGATTACTGTGTACTGTCCCAAAATGTGTGTCACTTTGTTTCTGAATTCGTATGTTATGAAACTCTGTAGTGGATTAAAGATGGATCTGTTAGCTAAACAAAACAAGTGGTTTCATTCCGTTTCATTGCCGTTTGCTATTTAAATTGTAAATAAGAAGGCAGAATGTATAACTATCCAGAACAAATTCAGAAGTGACATACTGATGTTAAACTGTGTATAACTTTCGGCGTACAGACGCGATTGAGGATCCGTCTATTGAGTTGAATACACCATCAAAAAACCTAGATTTTATTCAACTGTAGTATCGCTAAATTCTGAGCCCAACTGGGTGCAATTCGTGTCGCGAAACGGTCATTTAGTTCTGAAACTGAATTTCCAGCCGCGAGCACTTAAAATGAAACAGCTGTATCTTGAAAACCGGAATCCCGATTGAATTGAAAATAATTTTGATGAATTTCTAACTGAGTGTTCTATTTATCGTATTTGTATCATTTCATTAGATTCTAAACCTATAAATTTATGCAATTTTTGTAAGTTAATAACGTGCACATTGGTTCATAACATACTTAGCTCATTGATGGCATACATACATATATCATACCCCTTTTGCCATATACTTAGTGTTAGTGCGTGTTAGAGTTAGTGGACATTGCATTATCGTGCGTGATTGATATTGGTTTAGGAGTTACGAGTACACCAATGGAAAGTGAATATTCGTGACAGTGATTGATATAGTGAACAGTGATAAAACCGTGCCATTGGTATACTCGTACATGACTAAATCAAGATCATAAATAGTGTAAACCTGGGAATAAAGAGGAAATCGAAGTGGAAAGAGAATCGTATTTAGCGGGACCGTGTTTTAGAGGATGATCATTCAAGCAGCGATATATATATTAGGTAGGATCTAGCGATCCGGCTGACAGGGTTATGTCCCGGGCATGTGGGCCGTTGTCTCGGGTATGTACGAGACTCCTGTTAAACATGATCCTCCTTCCACTATGCGATTTCAAACATGACCTAGAGACCGATAGGGACACAGATCATATTCTGCATCATATAGTGATATAGTGAATACTCGTATTGTTCTTACACTAGTATTACCTCTTTTACCTGTTTCATCTTATTATAATAATATTGTTATTGTGTCGCTCTGACGACCTGAGTATGCAAGCTCAGATCCCGTGGAAGGACCAGCATAGGAGACAGATCTACCTTTCGAGTTCACGGAGATATAGTCTAGTGTACTTTCTTTCTTTACTGCTTTCCATAAAAGTGATCGTGAGATTGAACTTGGTTAGTAATTGTTCTTATTATCTGTAATTTGTGAACAATGGATTTTAATGTAATAAATTAGTGATGTGATTCCTTTACTACTGTGCTTTATTTACTGATTACCATGTAATGCTAGAAGCCGAAGTGTGACTACGGCGGGATGATTCCTTGACCGTAGGAGCATGGCTGGCCTAGTCATCACTCGTTTTCCGTATTTTGGGAAGCGGGGCGTGACAGAGGGGGTGTCGGTCATACCTGGTAGCAGGCGGGCTAACAGACATCTCCTCGGGAGGGACAGGCGCGTAAAGGATCTCGGGGCGAGGTGCTCTGGCGACGGACCTTGGTGTCGAACTGTGAGGCGCCCAGCGGGTCTCCGAACTTATCGGCCCGGGAAATCTGCGGCCGTGGGAGGCAGCAAGGCGGTGGTCGACGGTGCCGACGTGAACGGAGTCTTCTCTCCTCCTGTAGGGGTCTTGGTCCCGAGGCAGGGGAGTGGCGACTTGGTGATGCCCCGTCGTTTGGACGCGGATCAGCGCCTCCACAACAGACGCGAGTCGGTCTATGCGGCCGGCGAGGGCATTGATGGCATTCGGCCGAGGAGGTTCGTCCGCGCCTCCGTTGAGGGGGAGGCGGCAGCTGGTGCTTGGATCATCATGATGGTCGCTCACCATTAGGTTGAGATCGGGAGGCGAACTGTTGTTTGTGTGGAATCAAGGAGTTCCCACAGATGGCGCCAGCTGATGGAGGCGTAAATCTCCTTCAGATGTTGCTTCCCGTTGATCTGCTGATGGCGGCGATGGATGGCTGAGATTGGATCTGGAGGTTGTCGCTTCTGAAGCGTGTGGATCTCAATGGGTTTGAGCTTGTGGTTGCCGAGTTACCGCAAGGAAGTCCCGGGGTGGTTGTACCACCGAGCACCCTCCGACGATCAAGTTAGAGAGGAAATCCGAGCAGAGTACCCGCTTAGTGGAGTAAAAATGTCTTACTTGGACTGTCTGAAGGAGGGGTTTATATAGCAGTGGCAGCTGGCGAGGCAGGCACGAGAATCACGCCGGCCGTTACGCTCCCGACGTCACGCCCGCGTGATGAGTGGGACCTCCCATTAATGGCGAGATAGGCTCGTTAATGGGGGATCATGGTGGCGTGGGATGTGGCCGGCGGAGATCTCGCGCATGACGAGATTCGCGGGATGGCGGTTACGCCTGCAAGCGGTGTTGTTGGTTGGTCGATAGGTCCGAGGAAGATGACCTCGGCGGAAGAGCTCCGGAGGAGTGGGAGAGCCGAGGTATCTTGGTTCTGCTCGAGCCCGGAGGCGAGCTGAGAGGGCCGAGGAGGCTCGGGCCTGTAATAGCTCGGAGACGAGCTGTAGGGCCGAGAAGGCCAATTGTGCTGGGGCTCGGAGGTGAGCAAGCGTTTGCTTGTAGGACGGGCACATGAGTGGTCTGGTCGGCCACTATAGGTCCTTTCTTGTGAGCCTTGGGACACGTCATCTGCCACATGTCCTGATTTGGGAGATAGCCGATATCGAGTATCTTCAGACAGGAAAGAAAATGGAAACAAATTAGAAAAATAAAACTTTGCCCAACACTGAGCACTAAACTGTTCTTTCCAGTTCTCTGCTCATAGAATTAGAATTTTTATTTCCAAAACCCTCTGTTTTACTTTATCTTGTTTATTAGATAAAATTCTCATTGATTTCGTCTGTTATAGTATTCTTTGAGAAACTTTGCGAAGGAAATCTCATCTAATCTATGAAGGTTGAAGATATTGTTAAGTGCATTGTTCTTGAAACCCCACAGAAAATTTTCTCTTGTTTGATGCTCTTTTGCTTAAAACACATCTAGCGACACCCATATAGGCTCATTCAGTTACTGCAGCCGATAATCTAAAAATGCAAAATTGACAAACAAAAAATTCTCTGATGGGGGGGGGGGGGGGGGGCTTATCATTTTGCTAATTGACATATATGAGTGTTATTATCCACAATCAATATTATGAGCTCTTTTAAAAGTGATATTTAAAATTTAATCTTACTATTGTTCCCCTTTGATTTCAGATGCAATCAGGGCATCAATGAAAACTCATATCCTTCCATGCAGCACAAAGGTACTTCATCTGTTGGTTATGTTCTCATCCTTTCTCAGTTTTGCCTACATTTGAGAAACAGTAGGGCTACCTTATGCCCCGACAAAAATATATATTAATAATCTTATCTGTTTTAGCTTGCCATTTGTTCTTTACTAGATTGCCTGATACTGAAACTTTTTATAAACTATAAGACATGAAATGTATTTATATTTAAATATTCCCTGATTAACTATAGCATGGATAATAATAAGCAAAAGACAGCCCACTTAATCTTATTAGTTCATTAATCTAAATTTGTCAATTAGAGCTTAATACCTACTTAGTTTTAACATTTCACAATTGGACCACTGCTTCAACCTTGTCATTGGAAAATTTTCATACATTCTTAGGATTGGTTGCATTGTGGTACTACTGTAGTAGATGTGAAAGGGGGTGATGGAGGTCTGGATCTCTTTCAGATGTTGTCTTCCGTCGATCTGTCGCGAGCGTTGATGAATAGCTGAGATTGGGTATGAGGGTTGCCTCCTGAAGCGTGTGGATTTCAGCGGGCTTGATTTGGAATGAAGCCGAGCTACCTGCAAGGAAGTCCCGGGATGGTTGTACCACCATGAACCCTCCCACGATCAAGTTAGTCGAGATATTTGAGCAGAGTAGCGGCCTATTGGGGTAAAATTGCCTTACCGAGTCGTCTGAGAGAGGGTTTATATAGCGGCTGCCATGGGTTAGCTAGCGCGAGATCCTCGTCGGCCGTTACGCCCCTGACGTTACACCTGTGTGAATGGCGGGATCCCCTATTAATGATGAGATACGCTCATTAATGGGGGGATCCGACGGCGTGGAACGCGGGATCGTGAGGCGGCGGATATCTCGCGTCTAGCAAGATTCGCGGAGCCGTGGTGGAGGCGCCTGTGACCCGCATTCTAGGTTGCCCGATAGGACTGAAGAGACCTAGCTCGGCGAGAGGCCTAAAAGAGGGCGAGAGGCCGAGCCAGTTCGGTTCAGTGATAGCTCGGAGGCGAAGGGCCGAGGAGCTCGGCGCGTAGGTAGGCTCGGAAGCAAGCCAATGGACGTATACATGGCGAGCGCAGGAACGTTCAAGGCATCCTCAGAGGTCGGGTCCAAATAGCGGGACGATAGCCCGGGGGACGCCTCCAATGCGTGGTTCCTGCCCTGTTTCCGTGTGCCTCGGGACACATCATCTGCCACGTGTCATGATCTGGGGAGTTCCCGATTATGAGCATCATCATTAGCCCCCACTCTCGTCCCGATCTATTTATGGGTCGGGTCGAGAGTGGTCTGATCGGTTTCCCGGGCTCAGTTCGTAGTTAAGGACCTCGTCAGTGCGGATTTCCGAGGCGGTTGGGCGTATCCTCGATGACGTCAGCGGATCAAAGAGGAGATCGTGCATTAAAGAGGGAGTGCTGATTCGATCGTACGTCCGTTGGGGGCGCAGACCACGTGTCCGACGCCGATTGGAGGACGTGATGAGTCGTCACCGTCTTCTGCACCCGAAGGGACGTCTCCAATGGTTGCGCGACATGTGGAGCGTCGACGGCTGGCGAGCGCGAAGCGTCGTTTTAGCGGGAAAAGATCTGAGTTGTCGGATGCGTTTTCCAAAATGCTATAAATAGAGGTGGGATCCCCCCAGGGTCCACACTTCGCCATCATTTCTCTATTGCTACGAGAGATAGCTCGGCGTTCTTTCCTTTAGGTCGGATCTCTCGCGCTCTTTTCTCGGAGGACTCCTTCTTTGAATCAGGTTAGATGTCTTCCTCTGAGGAGTCTGTTAAGATAGTTAGGGTAGAGTCTAGGAAGTCTTCCGCTGCTTCTTCCTCTGCCCCATCCGAGTCGGATTCCCCTCGTAGAGTTAGGGTTACCCGTGCTGCCCGTAGTCATGCGACGGGAAGGGTCCCCAAAGCGCGCATCAGGAATGCTCGCGATGCGTCCTCCCTCCTGAAGAATGTAGACGGGCTCACTATGATCCGGGCTCGCTTCCACATTCCCCCTAACTATTCGCTTCGTTTGGCTAACAAGGATGAGAGGGCGGATCAGGTGCAGGGCAAGTAGATCGCCTTGTACGTGGATGCTTTCTGGGTTGGACTGCGTCTGCCCTTTTCCTCCGAGGTATGCGGGGTGCTACGTTGTTTTCAATAAGCACCGAGCCAGCTAGTGCCGAACTTATGGAGAATTCTCCTCGGGTTCCTGGTCCGGTTGAGACTTGAAGAAATTCCCTTCAGCTTGACCCTTCTCCTTTCCTCTCTTTGTTATAAAAATCATCTTGGCACCCGTAAGAACAAGCCGAGCTGGGTGTACGCTTCCTTTAGAAAACGCAGGGGAGGGACGGCCGGGTCAAGGGCCGTAGTAGTTCCTTCTTCCGTCAATGAATGGAAGGAGAAATTCATATTCGTCGGACTACCCGAGGGTGAGGATTGGCCTGTGCCTGTTCAGTGGCACAGGGTCGACTGCCCATGGGTGAAGCGGTCGTCCTCTCCAGAGGTGAGGATGGTGTCGATGTAGGAGCCTATCCAACAGGCCGACGTTTTGCTTTCCGAGCAGGCCCTCAGTTGGGCCGGGCTCAGCCCCGCTCGATTCATGGGTAAGTTAGGAGCCTAGCCGACGTGTCTAGACTTGCATATTTTTCTTTTGTTCTTTCTGTCGTCACTAACCCCCTTTGTGTATTTTCCTTTTGCAGAACTGATGGACCGATCCAAGTTCCTGGCTGCCATAACCGTGAAGAAGGCCGGGGGTGGTGGCTCGTCCCGCCTTGCTCCGAGCCCGGCCCTAAAGGCGGCCGCACCAGCTAGGCCTTCTACCACACCCTGGGCTTCGGAGACCAGCCGCGGGGATAGCCGTAAGCATGCTTGGGAGCCGGAACCCCGGGTTTTGGAGGTGGAGGATGAGGCCGACCCCCCGAGGACCCCTCAAGAGGTACAAAAGGACAGTATCACGTTCTCCGTCCTCCCCGATCTTCGTGCATGAGGGGGAAGTTTGTTTCGAGGTGCCCTCGGGGTTTTCTGTTGCCGATAGCTTGCTCTCGGAGATGGAATGATCGGCCGGGGGCAAAATCCCTCGAGGGACCCTCAAGGCCCAAGTCGCCGCCATTGCTCAGGAGGCTGTACAGGTCAGTATTCGTTTTCCGTTTAGGTTTTCGCTAATCATTCTTTTCGTCAGATCGGATGCATTTTAACCCCTTTCTTTATCTTCCTCAGGTCCTCCAGCACTGCGTCCTCATCGCTAACATGGATCACGAGGAAATTTCCCCGGCGATGCAGATGGCGGGCGAGTCTTCCTCACGGGATGAGGGCCTGTGCCGGGAGCTGCGTCAGGCGAGAGAGAGAATCGCCGCCCTCGAAAATCGGGTGGCCACCGAGGAGGTGGTGAACTCTAAATGCAAGGAGTCCATCTGAATTTTGATGGAGTCCAACAAGGCCGTCGAGACTAAGTTAAAGGAGGCCAGAGTGCTCAACGCCACGATGAAGAAGACACGAGACACCCTTAAGAGAGAAACCAAGGTAGCGAAAGAGGGGATGAAGATCGCCGACCTCCGGGATGCAAAGGCGGTGGATAGGTACAAGACGTCAGAACAATTCTACGTCGACCTTTCCGACGCCTCGGCCATTGTCTGGTATCAGGATCTCAATGCCGTCAAGGCGTTGATGCCGGGGTTTGCCGACGGTGAGCTCCGGCTCGAATACCCCCTCAAGGATGAGACACAGGGGATGCCGCCGGAAGTGCCGCCGGGGGAGAGGCTCCCGGCGGGAGTGCTGGAAATAAGGTAACCACCCCGGCTCCCAGCGCTAAAGCTCCTGATGGGGACGCCGACCCTAAAACCACCATCCCGGCTACCGATGCTGGCGTTGAGCAGATCGAGGTCTTCCCCGGTCCCAAGGCCTGAGCCTTTCTGCCTTCTTCTTTTCTTTTTTTTGAATCTTGTAAGCCTTCGGGCAATTTTGTAAGGCTGAGGAGCCCATAATACTTTTTGTGAAGACTCTCAGATTTTGAATAAATCTGTTTTGTAAGGCTAGGGTTAGCGTTTTCCTCATATCGTGAGTCAAACTGTAGGTCAATGACCGGTCCTTTAGATGGCGATTGCGCGTCGAGTGAAAGTCAAATATTTTTCAAGTATACAAAGGCCGGTGTCAGGCCGGTGTCCTTATGCTCCCAGAGTCGAGGTGACGATCGCTCACTTAAGATACATCGGTTGGCTCTTCCAAGTAGAAAGGTATAGATTTGCCCATTTCTTTGAGTTGGACCGACGACCACTTCCTTTAGAGTAAGTTAGGAAATAGTATAACATTTCAGAAATATAAAATATTATTTTTGGAAATTTAATATTAAAATAATATATTTCGCGAAAACTATTCGATTTGCAGATAGGGATTTTTTGTAAAATGGTATAAGTATATACCAATATTTAGAAATTTATCGGAGATTAAAATGATTTATTTATTTTAATGATATTTATCGAATTTTTGGTCAAATCCGTGTTTTTACATTTTTCCGTGACTTGTGCACCATGTCATGTGCATGTATTACATTGTATTTGTGTTTGTGAGTTTTTTTGCAAAGAAAGGATAAGAGAATGAGAAAAGAAAAGAAAATCAAAGAGAGAAAGAGTTTGAGTGTGAAAAGAGTTATGGATAAGAAACAAAATAGATATTTATGTGAGAGAGTGAGTGTAGGGGGAGATATTTGTGAGAGAGAGTGAGCCTAAGAGAGAGTTAGATGCCCTTTTCCCCCTCCTTCTCCATTCTCTTCTTCATAATTCTTCAAGTCTCATTCATCTCATTACTCCCTTTGCCTCATCTCCAATCCCTTTTCAAAACAGCATGCCACCTTCACACCAAACATGCACAACCCTATCCTAAACCCTTAGAACCATTCAAGTTTGGATTTTGAAAACTTTGGACAACTCAAGAATTTTCTTTAGTTGCTAATGAAGTATATCTCTTCACTTTAGATTAGTAATTGTGTTAAATATCGTATTTTAGTTTCGAATTTGAGTTAATTAGGATATGTGATCTTAGAAATTTATAAGTTGTTGTTAAGTGGCTAATTGAGATTTAGTGAGTGTTTTCAAGACCTTAGAGATTGATTTAGAGGCCTGGAAAAGAGAATAGAACCCGATACATGAAATTAGAATTGTTCCTTATCGGTTTTGTGAAACCTTAAGGCCTACAGGGTATCTGGAGCTATCTGGGGAATTTTTAAGAAAATCAAACAAGTCCATTAATCTAGATAGACCACTAGAAGACCACCACCAAAATACGAACCCATTTCACCCTAGTACGGCCGGCGAGGCCGAATTTTGGGACAATGTCGCCGGACTCCTGTGGGCATTGGTGTTGTGGTTTTACCTGTAGCTCACTTACCCTATAACCTATCCCCTGTACTTGCTTGTTTAGTCCCAATTGACCTTAGATAAAATCAGGGATAGATTTCCTTAGTTGCCGATTTAGTATTATATGATATTTGAATTCTTGGTTTTTAGATTTGATTTGGGTTGCGTCGTTGGACATTTGTACGTCGACGGAAGAGGGTTATTTGGTTGTTTTTGCATGCGTAAACTATAGGTTTTAAGGTTTTAATCTATAAGCAATCCGTGTACCGTATCGGTTTTCGGATATTGGTTTTAATTGCATTATGATTGTGTATTGATTGTAGGTACTTCGCGTGGACTTCCGAGACGACGAAGCACATCGACTTCGGCTAAGCGAGGAGAATTGCTGGTGAGTAGATTTATATCTATGGGGAAAGTCGGATGGATGTCGTATAGCACCCCCGGAAATATTGATATGGAAGATTATGTTTAAAATTATAAATTTGGATAAAGGATATACTACGAGCTTAAGATAACCTTAGTATAGGATTTAGTAAGATATGATATGATTAAAGTTGACACTAACAAATATATATTGGCTTGAGAATATGAAATGAGAAGTGAATCATGATAGGTACGAATTGAAAGATGACCAGTATGGGTTGATAATGATAGGATATGAGTTCGTGATCGATAACCACAACACGAGATTGAGACAGAGGTGTTGTGAAATTAATAAGATATGACATTTATACAAATGTGATTTGATATATATATATATATATATATATATATATATATATATATATATATATGAGTATAATGAGTGATATGCCGTACGAGACTTTAGATCCGTACCCTCATTATTGTATAGGTCAATAGATTCTCTATTTTGTTTGATGACCTAGTACGATAGATTACCGTACGTGATGAGATATACCGGATGATTGATCTGCGCTAGTGATTTGAGAATGATGATCGATGATTATTGTCATATCGGATGTTATGAGGCGGGATCGCCAATATAAAGATTGCCACTTGAACCATACCTATTTTCAAAGCGACGATGTGCATCGTTTAAAAGTGACCGTATGATTCTTGTGTAAATAGATACACCCATTTATTGTTCATGTTGTGTAGGATATTACCTCTTGTGATGTACATACCACATGCCGGTATTTAATGCTATATGATATCATTTACTAGTACACCTACACAGTTACCGTTGATGCGTATGTTACACATACACAGATTTGCCGACTCACACACATTCTTCATCGGTAATTGCCATGCTACTTATACAGTAGAACTGTCCTGTCATGATATTATTCTTAAGAGTAAAAGTACATTCATTATTCAGTATTATCACTTGACATGCTTGCATGATATACTTGATATGCTCATATTACTACTCTATGTTTCATACATCTTACTTTATGGTTATATGCTTGCATGATATACTCGATATGCTCATATTACTACTCTATGTTACATACATCATACTTTATGGTTAATTGCTTGAGATGTTGTTTTAATGAGATCTCTGGATTTGAGAACCGTGATTATATTTCAAACAAAATTGCGTATTATTTTAAAAACACGGTTTCTCTTGATATGATATTTCGAGACGTCCACCATGAGTTTTCTCAGTTCTGAGCTTGTTTTCGAGACCCGATTCGAGGAGTTAGCAGATGTCGTTTGCTGGTACATGGTGGACGCGGTATGGTACCCCGGGACAGAAAATGATTTTTGTAGTGTAGACGATGAGCTTGGCAGAGGGAACACTACCTACCGGTGATTGTATAGAGCTCAGCGGATATCCGGAGGATACCGTTTTGGAGTTATGATATGAGATGGTATGAGGACCGATCTGAGGATGCGGCGCCTGAGATATGAGGATTTACGTGTCGATGCTGGACACGGGTTTCATGATGTTTCGAGTGTCGGTGTTGGACACTCAGGTTCCATGATTTTGATGTGTCGTTGATAGATACACGTGGTTGATATCCTCATATATATATACACAGGCATATGTTTTCATGATGTTCGAGTGTCGGTGTGGGACGCTCAGATTCCATGATATTGTTTTGTGTCGTTGATGGACACGTGGATAATATCCACATGCATACAGGCATATGATGTCGGATGTTTATTTATATATGTCATTGCATTGATAGATTGTTGACATATATGTGTACTTGGTCACCCTAGATATCATAGTATTACCTTCAGGATATGGTGATATCATAGTATTACCTTCAGGATATAGTGACCTAAGAAATCGTTGTTTTATTCGATTTCTACTTGTTGATGTTTTCTACTCACGAGTTGGCAACTCATCTCCGTTGTGCCACAGTTCTTACAGGTTTGACCGCTTGGGATTAGTTGCGGTATTGTGATTTGTATGTCAAAAACTATTTCTAAACCGTAATCAAGAACGGCGTCGCATTGCAGCTAGCCAGTGAGTACGGGTCGGTCCACAGGAATGTTGTGAATCTCCTAGTCGCGCTTACGAGTTAATTCCGAAGGGTGTTCGGATTAATTATTAAATCTAAAAACTGAATTAACCTAGGGCAATTATCTAGATCTATTCTTGCTAGAGTTAGGTTTAGGGATGGTTTGGAAATGTAATTAAATCTCAACGCTTTCTATACCCGAATGAAGATCTGTGAGCAGTTATGGTAAGTATCAATAAAGGGGATTAGATCCATTCGGGAAGGTGTTCCTTCCTCTAGATTCTTGTCCTTCCTTTAGAGATCGTTACCCTAACCTCCATGGAAAACGTGCGCAACCGGGCTTTTAAGCTACGGTGTCATCGGTACCTCGAGGGGTACGATGCCGTAGGGCGCGGTATGTGCGTGTATGCATGGAGTCCTATTGTAAATATTTGGTGGGTAAGAAAGTGATGAGAGATCTCATCTCTCAAAATCCTTCCCTAAAGCTAAACCCTAAACAAGTTTCTAGGGCATGAAATTAAATCTACCTAAGGCAAAGAATTGAAATCTAAACTAGGGCGAGAAATTAAATCTACTTACAGATGCATCCCTCCAATCATCCATGCAGGGTTGTCAGATCTGAATTTCTGAATGGAAAGGAAACACCGATGCTCTCCAAAAAGGATTTCTGAATTTTTATTAAAAGGAGGCATAAAGAAGTACAATCTTTAGAGTTCCTATTTATAAAGAATAGGAAACCCTAGGTTACATCTTGAACCGCATGTCTAAATTTACAAAAATAACCCTAGGAAGACCTATTCAGCGCCGCCAAACTTTTGCTAAAATTTATTTCCTCTGATCGCACTACATTGCCGCGGAACCGCGGCCTGAGGCATGGTTTGGCCGCGGTTCCGCGGCCAAGTGTTGGAGTTGGGCTGCGCAATTTTGTGGTTTTGTTTTGGGTCTTCGTGGGCTTCTGGTTATTTGGTTCTTTCTCCAATTGGGCTTCTACATTAGCTCCAGATCTTCAGTGAACCATTTGCAATGGATTTTTAACCGTCTGCTTTGTATTTTTGGATCTTGAGTTGCCTTGTTAATTGTGAACTGTCTTTCGATGTAGGCTTGACTAAGATCCTCCCATTTGTTGGTCAAAAGTCCATATTTTCATCGTCTTTACATCGTTTTCACTGTTTTCTGTCCAAGAACCTGTAACCTGTAACATGTAGCAGACATGCGTCAAAAGCACCTGTTTATTTATAAAAAGAATAAGAATGGGGAATATAGTAATGCAATATTATGGTGTGAACAAATACTCCCAAACTTATCTTTTGCTCGTCTTTGAGCAAACTTATTTTTATTCACTAAAATCCTAACCGCACTTTCGCAGGGAAACGCGATTGCACTGAGCACGTGCAACAAGCCGTTAAACCTCTAGGTGTCCCTAGTAGGAGGAGTGTTGTCTCCTGAGGGTTTTCAGCGGATTACACCTATAAAATCCTATCAATTCGGCCCATTGACTTTTGTTCTCCAATTAGGTTTTCTAACTAAGAATTCTATTATCATCGACCTGCAAATTCTCCACCCATATTCTTCATACTTCCTCATCATCTAACTTAAGATTATATATGTTCTATAGATTTACTTAGCTTTCGGCATTTCTTAAGTTTTCCTTCTAGGGTTCCATCTCCACTCGGGAATTTTTATTTACTCTATTAAAGATACAAGTTTTATTCTTCATCCCTTTCTCTCATCTAAATTCCAATTACATACCCCTACGTGTGTGTAAAGATCAGCCCTACACTTGGAAATTCAAATCAAGCAATCATACTCTCGTCCGTTGTCCAAAGCACTTCTTAATTGGTGAATTTTTAATTGAATTTTGCTTACACATCCTTCATGCGACCGTTAATACTTCTTGAGGTACCAACAACCGATTACAAGATATGTTTGCACATTAAAGCGTACTTCCTAGTCTTGCAACACCCAAGGCTATTAGCAGTGACTCCCAAACCAGTTGGTCTAAGGCACTAGGTGATGAAGCACCCTCGCTAAATATTTTTCTATTCTTTACAGCCTTAAGTAATCACAAAAACCAGTGTCCATTTTTTTTCTTTATTCACACTTTTTCTTTTATTTTCTTCGTACTAAGGACTTTAGACAAGAGCATTTCAAGGTCTCTTCTACTATTCCAAGTTTCAAGGTGCGTGATTGTGCAATTTGTAGTGTATACATTTTCAGAATCTAGACTTAACCTAGGAACTATTTTTCAAACTTATACTCTAATAAGAACATCAATACTCTTTCCTCATTTTGACTTAGCCCAAGAAGTGAACCCAAAATTTGCCTATTTCTAAATACACTACAAGGTATATACTTTCTACCGTTAAACTTTAAGGAATGTTATTTTTAGGGTTTTTAATTCACTAAGTCTAAGATCTAGTTGTTCCTAACCAGTTGACCTATTCGTCAAACTCAAGTCAATTAGCCAAAATTGAATACAATAATTTTTATAATTTTTGAAAATTTTCAATTTTTATGGGTTTTTAAAATAAGTATGCAAATGCAAAAATATGTATAAATGAATGCGAAGGAAGAAGACGTACCGAGCATACCCCCAAACTTGAACTTGACAGTGTCCTCACTGTCATGCTAAACCAAGATGGTCAAAATGCGGGCACTCCCCTGTTTATTTATTTATAATTTTTTTTATTTTTTATTTTTTTGAATTTTTTTATTTTTTTATTTTTTATAGAAAAAGAAAACAAAAATATATACATATATACAACAAGGTTCCCCCCAAACTTAAGCTTGGCCTTACACAAGCCAAAGATTAGCACCAACCATTCAAAAATCTTATCATGGTAATGGTCAAGTTGGTGAAATGATGGGGTGTAGAGAAAAGAAATGAGAAACACACGAGACCATGTGGGAAGAAGGGTAGAATATGGTCTCGGTGGGGGAGAAGAATGGCGGAAAGGAGAAAGAAGGGTCGCGCGATCTTAAGGGTGTAAATCGAGTGAATAAATTAGCGCAATTTGTGATGACCGATGGGTTAAAAGCGATTGCGCTAACCTATCAACTCGTCGAGAAATGGGATCAAATCCCTCAAGATTCGCAAGAAAACATGGGTACACCGAACTTGGTATAGGAGATGAAAGCGTAACGGTCATTTGTACGGTCGGGACAATAGGAGAGACGAAAGGAAGTGAATTAGGGATAGTATTATTCTCACTGTAGTAAACTGTTTCGAACTTGAAAGATTCCATTAATGGTTCGAAACTACTATAATCAACCGAGTCTGATGGCTCATCTGAAAATGTAAAGGACTCAAACTCGGGCGGTGAGTCATCAATATCGTCCGAAAAGGTGAAACACTCGTAGGTGTTATCGTCTGTGAGAATTGTGTCAGATTCAAAGGAAAAGGTTTCAAGCTCACAGTCTTCAAGCGGGGTCGGAATGATGGGAATGAGGGAGGGTGATATAGCAGTCAAAGGTTTAGGAGGATGAATTGGAAAATCAGACACATCAAACAAAAATGATTCAACCTCAATATTATCTTCAAGACTCTCCTCAATACTATCTTTAATATTTAACTCATCCATGCCATTATCATCAAATTCAAGACGCATATTAGATTCGGGAGAAACCTTCAATAACTCGGGATGATGATTTGAACATAAAATCTCAATTAAATCGACAGGTTCATCATCCGAAATATTCCCGGCGTCTATATCCTCAATCAAGTGAAAATCAATTTTCTTAGACACCTCATCAAAAGCATGGATATCTATCAATTTAGGTTCTAGATGGGAGGTGTAAAGATCGAAAGGATTAGGTGCGGTTTCACTCGAAAGGGGTTCCTCACAAATTGGCAAATCAAACACTACAAAATCACACAACTCGTTTTTATTTTCAACAGATGAACTATTTAGGGCAATCGATGGAAAATAGGAGTTGTGGGCTTCAATTGGGTAAGGGTAGGTTTGATTTGAAAATCCTCTCTCATTCTCACTCTGTCCAACCGCCTCCTTATACATTGAAAAATTTTGAGCTAGCGGGAAACTAGCTACCGGTTTACTCGGTTGCATAAGGGCGGCCATGGACGCTTCCACATTCCTCACCATTTTGTTTGTTGCAGCAATATAAGCCTCCAACGACTCTTCCAAACTAGACTTGGATAGTGAGGGGGTTTCGGTAAAAGATTCAAAATTGGTTGGATATGTGAAACTCCCTAATGGCTGTGTAGAAACAGTGTCTAGTGCAGGTGGGAAAGTCGGGTATGACTGGTAGGAAGTGGGTGATTGGACAGGGATAGGGTCAACATATGGATAAAAAGGTGAATAGTCGTGTTGATCCCTAGAACTGGATGAGTGGAGAGGGGTGAAAGATCGACTGCGAGATTGAGCAATGTGCTCAGCAATGGACATCGGCCTAGGAGTGACAGAAGGACTCGAAAAAGTGGTGTCAACATATGTAGGTGGTAAAGGTTGACTCGGTTGACACAATGTGGGTTGAAAAGTCAAACTATTTCTCCTAGACGCCTCTATTTGATCTTTCAACGAATTTTTTGGTAAGGAAGGATCGTCTTTAAATTGACCGAACAAATTGACATACGACGCAAAATTAGGTTCGGGATACCAAAGTTCGGCTAATGATTTCTTATGTGGGGTACCCATGTTAGAAGAAGGGGAAGGAAGGAAAGTTGGTTGGTGCAAGGATCTATTTGAGACCAAAAATTTTGCAAGTTTCTATAAAATTTTCCTTATTCTTTTTTTTATTCTTTCTCTCTTTATTAGGAAAAATTTGTTGCACAAAGATTTTCAACACAAAATATGCAACAGCAAAATATTACTTGCATTCAATTTAGTTCAAGTGGGGCCCAAAAATCCTGCACAAGATCGTTATTTGGAAGGGGATATATTTTTAAAGTGCACAAAATCTTGCAGGAATTTCCAGAAAAAATATATGAGGATTTACAGAGGGGAAAATTAGAAATCAAACCGTGAATTTTTTTTGTGATGAACCGTCAGAAATGCCGCGGTTCCGCGGTTTTTAGCACATCAAGGCCGCGGTTCCGCGGTTATTCTGCTGGATCGGGTCCTGGAAAAAACTGTACGGCTCTGTGGTGGCAATCTACCTCTGTTATGATGTGTTGTTTTCTGGTTTGCTTTCTGGAAATTTCCAGATCCGATTTTCGTGTATCCTGCAAAATTAAAACAACACAGTATCCCTTCCAAAAATAGTAAAATATATATATTTTTATATTTTTTTGATTTTTTCAGATTTTTATGATTTTTTTAATTTTAAGATTAACCAGAAATTGCGAAAAGGAAATACTACGCCATCCCCGGCAACGGCGCCATTTGATTTGTATGTCAAAAACTAATTCTAAACTGCAATCAAGAACGGCGTCGCATTGCAGCTAGCCGGTGAGTACGGGTCGGTCCACAGGGATGTTGTGAATCTCTTAGTCGCGCTTACGAGTTAATTCCGAAGGGTGTTCGGATTAATTATTAAATCTAAAAACTGAATTAACCTAGAGCAATTATCTAGATCTATTCTTGCTAGAGTTAGGTTTAGGAATGGTTTGGAAATGTAATTAAATCTCAACGCTTTCTATACCCGAATGAAGATCTGTGAGGAGTTATGGTAAGTATCAATAAAGGGGATTAGATCCATTCGGGAAGGTGTTCCTTCCTCTAGGTTCTTGTCCTTCCTTTAGAGATTGTTACACTAACCTCCATGGAAAACGCGCGCAACCGGGCTTTTACACTACGGTGTCATCGGTACCTCGAGGGGTAGGATGCCGTAGGGCGCGGTATGTGCGTGTATGAATGGAGTCCTATTGTAAATATTTGATGGGTAAGAAAGGGATGAGAGATCTCATCTCTCAAAATCCTTCCCCAAAACTAAACCCTAAACAAGTTCCTAGGGCATGAAATTAAATCTACCTAGGGCAAAGAATTGAAATCTAAACTAGGGCGAGAAATTAAATCTACTTACAGATGCATCCCTCCAATCATCCATGCAGGGTTGTCAGATCTGAATTTCTGAATGGAATGGAAACACCGATGCTCTCCAAAAAGGATTTCTGAATTTTTATTAAAAGGAGGCATAAAGAAGTACAATCTTTAGAGTTCCTATTTATAAAGAATAGGAAACCCTAGGTTACATCTTGAACCGCATGTCTAAATTTACAAAAATAACCCTAGGAAGACCTATTCAGCGCCGCCAAACTTTTGCTAAAATTTATTTCCTCTGATCGCACTACATTGCCGCGGAACCGCGGCCTGAGGCATGGTTTGGCCGCGGTTCCGCGGCCAAGTGTTGGAGTTGGGCTGCGCAATTTTGTGGTTTTGTTTTGGGTCTTCTTGGGCTTCTGGTTATTTGGTTCTTTCTCCAATTGGGCTTCTACATTAGCTCCAGATCTTCAGTGAACCATTTGCAATGGATTTTTAACCGTCTGCTTTGTATTTTTGGACCTTGAGTTGCCTTGTTAATTGTGAACTGTCTTTCGATGTAGGCTTGACTAAGATCCTCCCATTTGTTGGTTAAAAGTCCATATTTTCATCGTGTTCACTGTTTCCTGTCCAAGAACCTGTAACCTGTAACATGTAGCAGACATGCGTCAAAAGCACCTGTTTATTTATAAAAAGAATAAGAATGGGGAATATAGTAATGCAATATTATGGTGTGAACATATTGCTGGCACACAGCTTCTTCCAGGGTGCTTTGCTTTAGTAGGTGGGACACATATTGGATCGTGCCCACTCTCGCACTGTTATATTCTATTGTATCTAGATAAACTCCATCACATCAAATCAGAGACTAGAATTGTATATTGGTAGACCTAGTCAGACTTGGGTTTTGTGCAAGACTCGGAGCGATGGGTTTTGATCGCTTTTCTTGAGTTTTGATGTCTTGCTTCTTTATTAGTTCTTTCTGGATTGATTCTTCGCCGTTGGGCATCGTATATATGTTATTGCGTGGTTGTGATTCCACCAGTTGGTGAATAGCTAGCTCCCGCTTGGGGATTCCTATATATTGTTGTGTATACGTGTTTGGATCAAAATATACAAGGGAGGTGCTGCCCAAATTTTTAAAGACAAAACATGTTTTCAACTCTAGTATAATCCACTTGCATTTTTATGTTTCATTAGCTATGCATATAAAGAAAAACATGATTCATTATACCTTTATTTCAAAACTGCACCCCCACTATTTTCTGCAAAAAGGTTTAGATTTTCTGGGTTTCGGCTTACTTGATTTACGTCACGCCTTTAGATATTGCGTAATTTAAGTGCCGGTCACGTACTAAATTGCGGGTCGTGACAAATAGCCAAGTTTGAATTGGTCGGCGTCAGCCGAGAAACAAAGCTGTTCGGCAGTTTCATGAGGGCCTCAGACCCTTAGTGTAGATGGGTAGGGAGTTACCCGCTAAGGGTTAACCGAGCATGGAAGGTATTCGGTGGTCTCTTGGTTAGGGCTTTGATCCTTGACGTTGGTGGGTAGTAAACTACCGGCCAGGGATTAACCGAGCAGAGAAGTTGCTTGGTGGCCTCTTGATGAGGGCTTTGATCCGTAGCGTAGATGGGTAGGAGCTATCCACTAAGGATGGACTGAGCAAGGAAGCTGCTCGGTTGCCCCTAGATGAGGGCCTTCGATCCTTAGCGTAGATGGATAGGAGATACCCGTTAAGGATGGACCGAGCAGGGAAGTTGCTCGGTGGCCTCTTGATGAGGGCTTTTGATCCTTAGCGTCGGAGCCGGGGATGGACCGAGCAGGGAAGCTGCTCGGTGGCTTCTTGATGAGGGCTTTTGATCTTTGGCGTCGGTCGGTAGTAGACTACCAGCCAGGGATGGATCGAGTAGGGAAGCTGCTCGGTGGCCTCTTGATGAGGGCTTTGGATCCTTGGCGTCGGTGGGTAGTGAGCTACCAGCCATGGATTGACCGAGCAGAGAAGCTGCTCGGTGGCCTCTTGATGAGGGCTTTTGATCCTTGGCATCGGTGGATAGTGAGCTACTATCCATGGATAGGCCGAGCAGGGAAGCTGCTCGGTTTTGCGAGGCATCATTCGATCTCCCCGGCGTGTGAAAATCTGGAAGAGTGACCATTGCGGGCGACACGTGGTAGAAACGCATAGGTGAGGCGAGGCGTTCCAAGATCCGCGTCGTTCCGACTTCGGTTGGCCGTGAGACACGGGATGCCTGCCACGTGGCAATTCGGTACTGGAAGGGTTGAAAAAATCCCAGGATTCGGGCTCATGCGTGCGCAAATTTCGGCCCCTGGAGATTCTGTTGAGGCTATAAATAGAGAAGGAGATGGGTTTATTTCAGCGTTGCTTTTCTGAGATAGCCGGGCACATCTACACGATTGAAGAGATCGCCACTCCCGATGACGTCTATTTGTACAACCAGTCCCTCTCCGAGGAGACGTACCGGGGTGTGGTCCAACGCATCGAGGACCATTTCGGCCATCTACTTCCTCGTCGGTCGTCCCTCCTCCAATTGCTGATGTATGCAATTTGGAGGAGGTCCCCAGGGCTGTATAACTCCCTCTCCGAGAAGCTGCAGGATGAGGCGTTCGACAAGCTGCACACGCTCTATGTCCTCGGCCTCATCTCGAAGAACATGCATGACCGATCGGCGGCCCTTCTTTTGGAGTGTTTCCAAAAGAGGTAGATCGCGGGCCCTTGCCCGGCGGATGGAAGGCCCGGTGTTTCCGTGGCGTCCCGGGTACGTGGGAAACATTAGAGGGAGCGGGCTGAAGAGGCCTGGGCTCGGCTGGCGGAGATCTCCACGGAGTACCACCAGTAGTGCTTTCTCGATCCCGTACCCCCTCTGCTGTAATTTTAATTTTCGTGTAAGGCTGAGGAGCCCATAATACCCATTATAAATAAAATTCTCCTTTTGCGATATACTATTGTTTCCTTTTTGTCTTCTTTGCGTGTTTGAGTATTTTCATAAAACAAAACCTGTGATCTTTGAACCGCGAAAGAGGGAAACACATAGGAGAAGTTTCTTCTAGCTCAAAAAACTTAGAGAAAAATACCCGTGACCTTTGAATCGAGAAAGAGGGAAACACATAGGAGAAGTTTCTTCTAATTCAAAAGACTTAGAAAAATTTACATCGCTTTGGAAAAGAAGAAACATATATTCATAGATACAATTTTTAAATTCACTTGTACAACTTGAGCTTCTCGGCGTTGTAAGGTCGCGGAAACTTACGACCCACCGCGTCTTGCAAGTGCCTCGGAGACGAGGAATAGGCCGTCCCACTTCGAAGAAAACTTGTGCAACTTGCCTTGGTCTACGAACTCGTTCCTCCTTAGGACCAGATCTCAGTCTTGAAGGTGTGATGCTTGACTCGTGCGTTATAGTAGCGAGCAGTTTGCTGTTGGTAAGCGGCGGCTTTGATTTGTGCCCGGTCCCGCTTCTCAAGCAAGATGTCCAAATAAGTTCGGAGCGCCGAGGTATTAGCTTCGCCATCGAAGTGCTCGACTCTATAACTGAGCAGTCTGATCTCTGTTGAGACCATCGTTGCATTGAGGATGGGCGACCGCAGCAAACTTCATGAGTATGTGGTATTCGTTGCAGAATGCATTGACTTTGTCATTTTCGAAGTTCGTCCTATTGTCGGTAACGATACACCTCGGGATCCCGAACCGGGATATTATGTTGTTCTGCAGGAATTTGATGGTCGTGGTGCCGTCCGGTTTTCTAATGGGGACGGCCTCAATCCACTTCGTAAAATAGTCTACCACGACGAGGATGTATTTGTGCCCACCCGTACCAGTTGAGAGTTGGCCTACCATGTCCATTCCCCATTGGGCAAACGACCATGGGGAGGTCAGGGCCGTTAGCTCGGTAGCTGGAAGATAGGTATGCTGCTATGGAGTTGGCAGCTCTTGCATCTTCTGACGAGCTTCTGAGCTTCCTGATGAATGGTCGGCCAATAGTATCCTTGGAGTAGCGTCTTCTGGACTAAGATGCGGGCCCTTGATGTGCTCCACCGACCCCTTCGTAAACCTCACGGAGGACGTAGTCAGCCTCATGCGGGTCGACGCACTGAAGCAGAGGTTGCATGAAGGATTTCTTATAGAGATTTCCACTGCTCCAAACGAAATGGCGGGCTTTGGCTCGGAGGCGGCGTGCTTCCCCTCGATCTTCTAGGAACGTACCCTCCTTTAGGAATTCTACGAGGGGCTTCCTCCAATCCCGGTCTTCTTCCCGAGCAGCGTAAACTTGAAGTAATGAGTAACGTTTTATAAATCGTTTAGGCGAATTTTCCGATAATCGGTAAAATAATTTGTGTTTTCCGTAAAAACCAAGATATAATCATTTTTCAATATAAACTTAAATGCACCTAGTTTAACTATGTAATTGCTAGTATGTGGTATTTATTTTGTCACTTATAATTATTAGTTCACTTAAATATTTTTTCTTAATTAATTATTTCAAATATTATTATAAGCTTTTATTTATACACAAAATTAGTGGTAATTACAAATTGGAATGGGTTAAATATAGAAATGTAAACCATGTCAACTTAAATACAAGTTTATAAATTGTTTTCTTTTTCTCCACTTATCTCTTTGGTTCTAGACTTTTCTAGGATTAAGAAAAATAGAAAAGAAAACGAATTAAAGAATAGATTGATGTGAGGGGCATTAATGGAGGCTTAAAGGGTTAACTTAATCTAGATATTTCCACACTCTCTCACACAACACCCTCCCCTCTTCCTCCTTGGCCGAGCCCCCCTTCAACAGCCCCAAAATTTTCCCCACCTCATTCCCACTTCAATATCTACAAAAAATTGCCTCAAAAATCAATAAAAATCCCACAAACTCTAAATCAAATCCTTACACATTATTCGTTAGCCTAATCTAGCTTGAATCAAGGAGCAAGTTAGAATTTTGGAGGCCATTTTAGGAGTCAAATTTTCATGTTTGATATCAAGTTTGTGAGGTATAAATCCTAACTCTAAGCTTTAATTGTTAGATAATTACTTTAATCTAGCTTATTAGGTGTTTAAATATGGTTTTAATTGGAAGTTAGAAATTTCAAGAATAGGGTTTGAGATCAAGTTAGGCTTTTTATCAATTGGATATGGTTATATGTGTAGTTTAACATGTTTAGACATGCAATATCTAGCCTAGTTGTTAAATTGTAAATTGTTATTTTCCAAATTGTCCAAACTAAGCTTGATTGCAAACTAACTTTTTAATAAATCTAAAATGGGTGAGATTAAAATTTTAGTAAGGGTTTGTATGGCTTAATTAAGCTATTATGTGATTATTGTAGCCACTAGTTTTGTTGAAATATCTAGTTTTGGACTAAAATGGTAAATCGATGCTTACTAGGTTTTTGGAATAAATCGGTTTTGATTAAGTTTTAGGTTTTAATGATATACAACCTATTTCTTATAATATATATTGTGTTGTGAATGAGCGATCGGTACGATCGGATTCTAGGCTTGGTGGTTGTGTCGCTTAGCGATCTTAGTTGAGGTCGTGGCGATGCCGTACGCGTTTTGTGCACTAAGTGCACAATGTGTCTATCTTGTAGACGTTTATCCTTGCGTTTCGTTGTCTTTGTGTCGGCGCAGGATATTTAGCCATATGCATTGTGTTTGTGAAATTTTAAGGTCGATTGCGGGAACTTCGGACGCTACTAGAAAAGGGAAGCAGGTGGTTGGATTTACCTAACTCGAGATCATCGGTGGGTAGATTTAACATCTACGGGGAAATCGCTCGTATGGTGTTAAGCGTCAGTGCTGGATATGAAATTATAGTCGCATGTTATACACATATGAGTTGATTGTACATGATCATCATTGCATACTATTACTTGTTGTGCCTTGACTTAGTACCTATTGGACACCGCACCATTACTGATGGTTCATGTCGCACGAGTACAAAATTGTATGCTACACACACACACCGTTGGTAATTGCCATGACACGCACAACATATATACCTATGTGGTATTGTATCATTATTGACATTGAGACGTTGATTCTTGTTCTATTATGCATATGAAATGCATCATGCATACATACTTACATGTATACACACATACCTTATTATAGCTATATATACACCTATGTGGTATTGTATCGTTATTGACATTGAGATATTGATTCTTGTTCTATTATGCATATGAAACGCATCATGCATACATACTTACATGTATACACCCATACTTTGCTATAGCTACATGTACGTCTTTATATGAGTTGCATTTGATTTTGGAGAAATTGGGAACCGCATGATATATTTAAAAAACTGGATTCATTTAAAAGAGCGGTTTTCCCTTAATATGTTCATATTACCATTTTATGTTACATATATTATATTTCATGGATTTACGTATTGAGATACGGATTTCGTGTGATTTATGAATTTGAGAATCCTGGGGATATTTCAAGAAAGTGTGCATTATTTTGAAAACCCGGTTTCTCTTGATATGATATTTCGATGCGTCCACCATGAGTTTTCTCGGTTCTGAGACTTGTGTTAGAAACCCGATTCGAGGAACGGTAGGCACCGTCTACGGATACATGGTGGACCTGGTATGGTATCCCGAGGCAAGAAATGGTTTTTGTGGTTGTTCTCTCATGGGAATTAAATAAAATACAGATACAGCGGCAAGGAAAACCACCAAATGGGATATCACGTGCTCACACGTGACCAGGCATCACGTGCTCACACGTAACCAGGTCTCACGTGCAGACACGCGACCTTTTACAGGCAAAGCCTGTAGGCATTGAATAAAATAAACAAATGCTTAATCAGTAGCCTCACGTGACCAGATCTCACGTGCAGACACGTGACCTTTTACAGGCAAAGCCTTTATGCGCTGGATAAAATAAACAATTGGAAATGTTGTATCAGTAGGGTCACGTGTCAACACGTGATGGGTCTCTGAGCCCTCTGAACCAATAGAATTAAATTCTAATTAATTGCTTAATCAGTGGGGTCACGTGCCACACGTGATGAGCTCTTAAACCCTCTGAACAATAGAATTAAATTCTAATTAAAAGGGAAACAAAAACCCTAATATTTCTCTAGATCTTTCCAAACAAAAAGGATTGCGCTCTGTAAAGAGGAGCACCGTTGACTAAAAATCCAATGGTGATTAAAATCATCAATTTATAGAAAGATTCTATATAAGGAAATATTTTCCTAAAATCTGCCAGGAACAACAAATAAAATATTTTTTGGATTAAAAATCCAATGGTGAATAAATTTTACCGAGTGATCTAAAAGATCATGTTGGTTACAAAATCAATCAAAATCTTTGAATGAAAGATTGACTAAACAAACTAATTCTTTTCTTTCTCCTATAAATAGGAGCTAAGAAGAGAAGAGGAGAGATACAACAACAGAGAGAGAATACAAAAGAAAAGAGAATTTAATTCTCCAGAGAGAAAAGAAGGTCTCTTCAGAAAAGAAAGAAATCTTAGGTAAGAGAGGGAAAGAGATCATTCTATAAGCTCCCACAAAATAAAAAGAGAATTTAATTCTCAAACTAAGAGTTTAACTCTTCTGAATAAGAACTTAGTTCTTCGTTTGGTTGAAAGTACGTAGAAGCAGATCTCCTCATAAGTTGAGAATTTAATTCTCATCGGGGAGTTTCTGCCAGGCAGATCTAAAACCTAAGAGAAGGCCTAAGTTCAGAGAATTTTATTCTCCCACAAAACACATAGGAATTTAATTCCTCTAACAAAATTAGGGTTTAACCCTATAAAATAATTTAATTCTTTCAAATACATAGGAATTTAATTGCTCTAAATAAAATTAGGATTTTAACCCTATAAAAGAATTTAATTCTTAAACAATGGACTTAGACTTTTCATGCACGTAAAAAGATCAAGTACCCAACATGATCACGTGGCAACACGTAACCCTCCCCTCAATGGTCAAAAAAGAATGAATGAGATAGGATCACGTGCTCCCACGTGACCCTTGGATAAATCCCTCAAAATAAAGAGAACAAAGCCAAGTCAGAACAGATTTTAGGCGCCCTCATGTGTCCCGACGATCTTAACATAGTTAGGGATGCAGAGAAGAGCATCCCCATAATCAAAAACCCCTCAAACGAGGGGGAATCTGACGAAATCTACTACAATGGCCGCATCGGTCTAAACCTCCGATACACGGTGCCATAAATCAACTTGGCATCTTCGGAGAGGTGGACGGATAAAACCAAATAGTATCTACCCCCAAATTTAGGCAAGACGTCAGTCTTTCCCGGTCTTTCGGCGGAGAACAGATTCTGGAACGCCCGGTGGGACCTTTTCCTCTTTCCACTCCACACTTCGTGTGTCTTGTTTCGCGAACGAATCGCGGTTTGACATGGTTGCCCCTGGATTCGAGGTACTAAGATTTGGTGTCCTGCTCCGTGCAGAAAACAGAATATCAATGGCTTCAAACTGCACTAACTGCAACTGCAACTTTCGCTCCGTCCCGTCCGGAGGAGTGACTTACGGGCCCCGAGCGGCCTCCATCTTCGCTATGCCGGTAGAACAGGTGACTCAGGACACCACTGGATTGTTCTTCGGGACCATGATCTCGCCAACAAGCTTCAGCGCTCCTGTACCATCGCAAGAAGCTCCGAAGAAGTCGGTCTTTGATTGTCTTGCAACTACTGCGGCCCCTTTCAACGGGTAGCCCAAGTCCATTGCCTCAGTTTTCAACAGATTGGGCCGAAGCTCAGATGGGCCCGCGAAGAAGCCCATAATTCCTGAAGAGATTATCCCAAAACGGATAGCCATTCCTACTCCTAAAGTCCCCAAGGCGGCTTCTCCTTCTAAGGGGTCGGTCTTCACAAGACTGGTTGTTTCAGCTCCCGTTCTAGACAAAGTCATGAAGGCTGTTTCCCCTATTCGAAAGTCGGCCTTCGCAAGACAGACTACCCCTTCTCAACGGGTGTCAGTCTTCAACAGGCTAGCACCAATAACAGTCTCTCCTCAAAGAAGGGGGCATGAAGAAGCTCATCCAACAGCGGAGGTGATCCTGGCCGCACGACATGCTCGACGTCGCTACTGGCGCCGAGTGAGGAAAGCTGGGGGCAGTTCACCCTCTGGACTGACTCCGCCAGCTCCAACTGTGGAAGTTGATGCTGCTGTTCCAACTGGGAACAACTTTGAACCACTCAGGAGGGTCCGCGAGAACTCTCCGACTGCTGTTCTGAAAAGGTCTCCTCTGCCTATGGAGAATGCCATAAAGGCGAAGCTCGAACAACCCTCTCAGCGGCTGTCCTCCAAAATTCATAAAGTGTGGCGATAGGTCCAAGACTCGGTGATCAACCAAGACTACTCCCGCCGATCGAAAAAGATGAAAGTTCGGCAAGAAGAGGACCACCCTGTCAAGCCGCAGAAGGCGACAGCTACTTGGGTACCCACTGCAACGGCCCTCTCAATTTTGACCGCTCACAAGAGGAGAAGGCTGGAGAAAATCCCGGTGTCTGCGACGAATCGCAAGAACACTGAATCTAAACGCCCCAAGTCTGGGGGCATGGTGGTACATACTGTCTATATGGCATCCGGGAAAGAGGATAGCCGTATCTCTACGGGCCATTGACCACTTACCAGATCCGTAACAAAGGCCCAGGAGCAACAACAGAAGCTCCAGAAAATGTTAACATAGATGGCCACACTCACTGGGCCAAAAGAAAGCCCGGAGACGTCGTCAGAGCAGCGTCAAGAGCAGGAAACAGATGCTGAATTCCTTCGTAGAATACTTAAGAAGAAGGACAAAGAGGCTACGGAACAAGCGGCCAACATAAAACAAATGGTCCTCCTATTCCAAGATATTGTGGGCATGATGATCCAGCCGGATCCTCTAGCTGAAGATCCTCCAATTATCCTCGAAGACGACCGAGGAGAAACGTCAAACCCTCTTCCGGCTTGTTCAGCAGCCAAAGAGGAGACCATCTCAAAAGCCGCCCTGGATGATTATATCGTTCAGCAGATACGAGTTCATCAGGAGAATGAAGCGGCTGGGCAAATTGTTAAGACTAGACGACCCTATCTGGGTTGGTACGACCAAATAAAGTACCCGCCGGGATACACGATCACCAAATTCCACGTATATAAGGGGACGGGGAATCTACACCAGCATGTTGCTCAATTCAGAGCTTTGTGTGGCAACACTGGAGGGGATGACAAACTATTGCTTCCCCAGTTTGTCGGCAGTTTGTCGGAGACAGCGTTTGAATGGTACTCCGAGCTCCCGAACGACTCCGTTAAGACATTTGCGGAAATGGAGTTACTGTTCACGCAGAGGTTCGCAAGCGCTAGCGAGCGCACCCCGATCACTGCATTAATTAACGCCAGAGTGAAGCCAGGCGAAACATGGGTGCAATACGCCATTCGATGGCGGAATCTATGGTCGAAGTGCGAACAACGCATCGAAGAAGCACCTGCGATAAGCATGTTCGTAGGGACCCTTGACCCTGAGGCGATCATTTCACAATTCATAATGTTCTTCAAGCCAACTACTTTCCAGGCCTTGATTGACAAACTGGCCTAAATGGATCAGATGGGTCATAGACCATCCTTTTCGAAGTTGGAATCTCGAAACGAGAAAGGGAAAGGGAAAGCGACCTTCGTCGCCAATGCTCAGCAGCAGCCCAGTGGTCCAAAGCCAATTGATCGCCAAGACGAGAGACGGCGATTCTTTAATGAGAAAATGAAGCGCTCTTATTCGTTTCCCCGGGACAAAACGAGGAGATTGTTTGAGCTGGCGGTGTGCAACAGGCTCATCAACTAGCCGGATCCAAAACGCCTATTGCAACCCGGTGAGGCTAATAATCCCAATTATTGCCCTATCACCAAGCGGTAGGCCATCCAATTGAAGATTGCTTCGTCTTCAAAGGGTGGATTGAGAACCAATACCAACAGGGAAAATTCGCACTGTCCGAGAATTGGAAAGTAAACCCGCCCCAGCCGCACGCTCTCAAAAAGGCAGACACACCGGGGGCATCATGCTCTTTTGTAGAAGAAGCTCCATGGGAGGTCGTTCTTTCAGCCAAAACTAAAAGAATGTTGAAGGATCTTCAAACATGCCCGGCGATCAGATGGAAGAGTCCGCTGGAACCCGAAGTCATCAAGGGAATGCTGAAGTCGCGCTCGACGCCAAAAATTGGTGGGGATAGTCAAGGCGCCCATACCCAGCCGTCAAAGTCTTCGAAGAAGAAGAAAAAGACCAAAAAGCCCGTGAAGTCTGGGGACAAGCACACGGACCTGCAAAAGCAGATTGACGCGTTGGAAGAATATAACCAGAAAGCGCAAACCCCGGTCACACTTTAGGAATTTCTCAACCATGTCCTTAAGGACGGAGATGACGACAACAGAGAAGACTCATCGGATGAACCTGAGGATTATGTGGCAAGCTGTCACACGATCTCTCACTCGTCAATAGATGGGGAAGAAGCTCCCGATGTAGAGAAACTGGGGGCAGATCCCGAACCAGAATTCCTAGGACCGTCAGATGAAATGATTGACGCATTCCTGAACGAAGCTCTTCTGAAAAGCAAAGCTGATCGAGAGCGCGAAATGGCCATATTTGAAAAGGCCAAACGCCGGCGACTGGACGAAAGTGTTAAAATACTCCCACCAGATCAAAGCACATCCACCACAAATAAAAGCAGGTTCAAGACAAGGAAATGGTTCGCCAAAGCCATATCGATGGGAATGAAGCTCCCCTCTTTCAGAGGAAATTCTCCCGCCGGTATACATCTTGATGAAGCGGACGCACATCTTAACTTTTGCTTATATCATCAGAAGATTGTACACCCTACTGAAGAATGCAACGCCTTTAAAAATTGGTAGCAAGGATATGTTGCTCACCGGCAGCACTTCAAGAAGATGAAGCGTGAAGCTCGTCGACAGCGGAAAAATGCGACAGAACGAGGAAGAGCTGCCGACAACTGTCACATGGTTGATAGCAGGGGATCGCAAGTTCTCACCTTCGGGAGAGATTCTGAAGAAGAAATGGCTTTCAGCCCTCTCTTCAAAGATCCATCTCAGGAAAAGAGGAAGAAACGAAAAGCTGCGAGAACATTCAGCTGCGCAATCGCACACTAGCCGAAAAGAATCTCAGACTCGCAAACAAGGGATCGAACAAAAAGGATAAGGGGAAGGAAAAAAGCGACCTTCGTCGCCAATGCTCAACAACAACCGAGTGGTCTGAGATCGGTTGCTCGCCAAAGCAATAAGCGGCAATCCCTCGATGAGAAGTTGAGACGTCCCTACTCGTTTTCCTGTGATAAAACAAGGAGGCTGTTTGAACTTGCAGTGCACAACGAGCTCATCACTCTACCGGAGCCGAAACACCCATTACAACTGAACGATGTCAACGATCCCAATTACTGCCCCTACCATCGAGTATTGGGCCATCCGATCGAAGATTGCTACGTCTTCAAAAATTGGGTTGAAGACCAGTATCAACAGGGCAAGTTCGCGCTGTCCGAAAACTGGAAGATGAACCCGCCACAACCACATGCTCCGGAAAAGATGGACATGACGGGGGCATCGTGCTCATTCATATAGAAAGCCCCATGGACCGAAAAGTCTGTAAACTAGAAATTCTCCTCAAATATGGCAACTGCGGACCGAAACATCCTTAAACTAACGATGGACCACTATGTCCTAAAACTGGCTACGGACCGAAAACGTCCCTAAAATAACGATGGACCGAAACGTCCCTAAACTAACAATTGATCGAGACGTCGATAAACTACTATGGACCGCAGCATCCCAAGGCTGACACAAAAAAAACGGTACATCCATAAGCAGGATGGGCACGGATGAAAACCTGAAAGGGCTCCGTGAGTAAAAACAGCAGGGCTACCGACGAGTTTTGTGAAAACCCGAAAGGGCGCAATCTCGTTAAAAGATACTTGCAAGGTCCTCTCGACCTGGTGAAGAGAAAATACCTGTGTGAGATCTTTATGACTCACAAAGGAGCAACACACTTAGGGATCCCCACGATTCCTAAGGAGAAAATACACTTACGAGATCTTCACGACTCGTAACGAGAATTCCCCTTTGATACCCTCACGGCTCATAGGATTCAAAAGCCTTAAGCTACAGGGATCTGAACATGTTCTTAAGCCATCACATTTCTCAGACTGCCTTACAAGCGTTTCAATATTGACCCTTGTATACAATCCACGGGCACGAATAAACATTTCCCTAACAAAGTCCCACCAGCGACTAAGGATATGCTCACACGGTGAACAGCCATTGTAAGTCCTCTCGACTTATAAGAGAAAATACTCTTGTAAGATCTTTACGACTTATAAGAGAACACACACTTAGGAATCCTCACGATTCCTAAGGAGAAAACGCACCTACGAGATCCTCGTGACTCGTAGGAAGAAATACCTTTATGAGACCCTTACGGCTCATGAAGTCAAAAAGCCTTAGTCAACATGATCCTAACCCTGTTTGCTAAACCATCTTTGTTCGACATCGACAGAGAAAAATGATGATTCGCTCCTGGCAATATCCCAGTTGAAGCGATGCTGATGCCTAAATCGGTATCAAATCCTAAACTAGCAGCGAAAAGTCAGCGAGCCACAAATGCATATGAAATGGCCGAAATGATGGAGCAACTTGCAACAAAATCAGCAAGTAAAATATATGCATACAAAATAGCTGAAATGGTTGGGCAACTCGCAATAAAAAGCAGCGAGTAAAAAGAAAAAATAGCCGAAATGATTGGGCACCGCGAAAAATAGCCGAAATGATTAGGCAATCGCGACTTTCGCGATATAAAAGCTGAAATAATAGAGCATCGCGGAAAGAAAAATATATAAAATGAAACTTTTTGCCCTACATGTGAGATCACATCGATCCCTGTATACAATCCAGGGGCACAAACAAAAAGGGAACCATACCTTCCCACTAGGCTCCATCAGAAAGAAAGCCAAGTCTCGATGGCCGCATCTACAGCTTAGAGACCCACAACAGCATTCCTCCTCATTCCAGCAGGATTCAGACGCGACAATCAACCTTGGAGCCATGGCAAAGTCCCTGTTCCAAATCTCGACGGTTCACAGACAGCCTAGAGATCACCAACAACGTTCCTCCTCATTCCAGCAGGATTCAGACACGACAATCAACCTTGGAGCCATGGCAAAGTCCCTGTTCCAAACCTCGACCGTTCACAGAAAACTGAGAGAGCAAATCCCGGCCTTGTAGAACACGGCTAAAGTCAATCCTGACCCTATGGGAAATGCCCAGAGCACCTCCTGGTCTCGTAGAACACGGCTCAAGTCAATCCTAAGCCCGTGGGAAATGCCCAGAGCACCTCCTGGTCCCGTAGAATATGGCTAAAGTCAATCCTGACCCCGTGGGAAACGCCCAGAGCACCTCCTGGTCCCGTAGAATATGGCTAAAGTCAATCCTGACCCCGTGGGAAACGCCCAGAGGAAATCCTGATCCCGTAGAACACGGCTAATGTCAATCCTGACCTAGTGGGAAATGCTCAGAGCACCTCCTGGTCCTGTAGAACACGGATAATGTCAATCCTGACCCCGTGGGAAACGCCCAGAGCAAATCCTGGTCCCGTGGAATACGGCTAAAGTCAATCCTGACCCCGTGGGAAACACCCAGAGCACCTCCTGGTCCCGTAGAACACAGCTAAAGTCAATCCTGACCCCGTGGGAAACGTCCAGAGGAACCCCTGACACCATGAAATGCGGATAAAGTCAACCCCTGACACCGTGAAATGCGGATAAAGTCAACCCCTCTTGGCCCCGTAGAACACGGCCAAAGTCAATCCTGACTCCGTGGGAAACAACCAGAGTAAACCTTCGAAACTCCCCGTCAAAGCAATGCTTTGACTCGAGAGCAGGTCAACTCATCAATCACTTACGAGTCCTTTCGACTTGTAAGGAGAAAATTCTTTTGTGAGATCCTTACGACTCTCAAGAGAAAACACACTTAGGAATCCTCACGATTCACAAGGAGAAAGTACACCTACGGGATCCTCTCGACCTGTAGGGAGAAATTGTTTATGAGACCCTCACGACTCTTAAAGTTGAAAAGTCTTAGGTGGCAGATCCTAACCCTATCTCCCAAGCCATCATTGCCTCGCAAAAAGTTCAAAGTAGATTTTCTACAGGCCACACTCTCCGACAAGAAAGGAAACAATCACTTACAAGTTCTCTCGACTCGTAAGCAAGAAAAATTCTCTTGTGAGGTCCTTACGACTCTCAAGAGAAAACATACACTTAGGAGTCTTCACGACTCCTAAAGAGTAAATACACCTACGGGATCCTCCCGACTCATAGGGAGAAAAACCTTTACGAGATCCTCACGACTCATAAAGTTGGAAAGTCTTAGGCAACAGACCTGAACCTGCTTCCTAAGCCATCGATACCCTGCAAGAAGGCTATGATGAAATATTCTCTACGCTTGCCAGAGTAACATAGCGACAATACAGCAAAGAGGAAAAATGACAGAGGGAGACAAGAAAAATATATCTTTTATTCGTGAATCAAAATGAATACAAATTACAATCTATGAAAGAATTAAAAAAATACTCTCATTCAGGAGTATGTACAAAAGAAGAATAAAAGGAAAAATATACAATTTTTCAAGCCGGCGGAAAATTTAACAGATTTGTCTGTTCATCCTTTTTCCGTCGGGCCTCGGCTTCATAATTTGTTATCACTACGAGACGGGCCTCCACTTGAGACTGTTGGGCCTGGTATGAGGCAAGCCGACTTTCAAGCTCCTGTTCAGTGACTTTATGGGCTTCAACCATCTCGCGGGTAAAAATGACGGTTTTATCAATAGCTACCACCTCCATGATAGCTTCTTGAAGCACCCGCCAGAGTTTATACGCACGAGTGGTCTTGGCCGTAAGTTCAGCTTGAAGTTCCCCTAGCGCATTTGAAGCCAGCTTTCTCTTTGAAAATTTTCGGCTGAACCTCTTCTCGAATGACGGCATATTTGCGGCGCACCGGTCAATCAGCCCCCGCAAACTCGCCTTTGCAGCCACAACCTCTGAAGGAAGGCGCGTACATTCAAGACTATGCAAACAAGCCTCCACCCGACGACAAAACTTGACCCAGACTTGCACCAATGTTTCGCTATGATAAGCAGCAAGAAAGGGGAGAGAACTGTTGGCTTCGGCGGCAAATTCTTCGGCCATGATCAAACTACCAGCACGAAGGTCTTCGATTAGAGCTGACAAAGAGTGAAGCTTTAGCTTTGCCATTCGTTCAGATGCGCATAGAGCATAAAGGCCAGGTAGCATAACGATGCGAATTTCCAGCGTGGTAAGAACGGGAAAACCTGTTAAGATTCATAAAAAGAAATCAGCGAGTGTTGCAAGCAAAGAGTAGATGGAACAACGTCGAAACTTTACTTACCCACAGTCATGCAAGAAGGGCTCAAAAGGTCCCCAGGCCCGTCAAGAATCTCAACTTCGTCGTCAGCTTCTAGAACTCCATAAGACATTAGCATTGTTATGCGAAATAATAATAATGCCATGAAGAAGGCAAATAACACTAACCTTGTCCGGAAGAGAGGACGATACGTTGAGGGGATATTGCCTGCGGAGCGGCCATCTCTAGCAAACGCTGAAAGGATTTTCTAGGAGACAGATTAGCGATAGACGCCGCCAACCCGCGTAATTCTGAAAAGACAGAAAGGTTCAGATGATGGAGAGATTATTAAAATAAAATATAGAAGGCTACCTTCGATACTCCTCCCGCTTTGAACTGGAGGGATGGCCGCTTCGGCAGCTTCCTCCGTACCTTCAGGTGCATCATCGGGGACACGGGCCGGTATAACAGCTTCTAATTGAAGAGCAGCGGCCACCGCTGCAGGCTCCAATGAAAGGACAGTGGCATCAGCTACCTGTCTCACGGTCTCCAGGCCATCCACAGAAAGATCCATTGAATCTGCGGCCAATGAAGATGCCTATTCCGGGAGAGCAAGCACCAGAAGAACGGAAGCCACCAATGGAAGCTCTGCAACAGGAATAGCAACTGTAGCGTCCCCCTCCACACTTACCGGTATCTCATCTGGAATATTTACAGATTCCACAGTCAAGATGCTACTCGAGCCCAGATTCTCTGTAGTCGCCGAAGTCCCTGCAAGGTTTTACGGAGATAAGAAGACATGGAAAGCAAAACAGATTACTCGGTGAAAGAAAAATACAAAAGAAATGCATACCGATTCGCCAAGATGCCTCGAGTATAGCTTTTTCAAGCCGACGTTCCTTCCTCAGAAGGTATGATCGCTGAGGTTCTAATGTAGATTCATGACCGCCGGTCCATAACAACAATGCATTTTCAGAAGCGGCAGAGATAGGCTGTTTGAGGGCTATCTCGCATCCCCGCTCCAGAGGGCCTATAAACACCCGCCGTACTGATGGATGATCTTCATAGAATATTACGGCACGGTAGGAACTCTTCGAGACGCGCACGTTCTCGGTCTTATCTTGGGAACGCCTTATAGCCTCAGCCAGTTGTGCGGCTTCCTCGGCAGACGAGTCTGGAAAAAGAAGACCATCATCCGGCTCTTGCATAGAGATTGGTTCGTCTTGAATGATTGGCTTGGATTCCATTAAAAGGTCAAGTAGACCAGTGACGGTCTTCTTCTTCCGCTTCGAGCCAGAGCTGGTGCTGGAAGATGATCGCTTCCTTCCCTTCGGCGCTTTGGTGCAACGTTGACCCACTTCACCTTCGATATCCTCTCTTGGCGGTGATACCAATGATGACATTGCCATTGCTAACACCGCAGCCAATGAAACTGCTACTGGCGCCTTATCAGAAGCCCTCGCTTGAGCTCTAGTGCGCATCGGCATGCCAACTGTGGGAGAAGTCAGACCCGTATCCACCGCCTCAGGAATAAGTAAGGCGCCAACACTCCTCAACGGAGGGCGAGCCATTGCCCGCGGTCGTAGTGGTACTCCCGTAGCCTGGAGCGGAGCAGGAGATCTAAGCCCAAAAAGTATCCTCCTCTCCTCAGCAATGATGGGACTAACTCGGTGGCGGTACCAACCCGTGAAAGCCCGTACACACCTCGGGATATAGTCGGCCTCGGGGATCATGAAACGAGAACCGGTGTTCAGCCGCATGAAATGATGGGTGGCATTGCGAACAGCTTCAAGAGAAGAGTTAGGCTCCACCATGAATGCCTCAAACGGAACACCCTGGTCATAACCTAATTGCCGGGTAAAGCGGTGTGGATTATACCGCATAAAAAGAACCGCATCATTTCGGCGGAACAACAAATAGCCCGGCCTGATCAAGTGCAGATGCATGATCTCCCTAGGCTTCAAGGATGGTGCTCCCTCTTTCGATAAATCAAACAGCTGCTGAACAGGTCCCGAAGGAGCAGAGAGGACTCGATCATTAAAAACCATCCCGCCTTCATGGGCATAAGGATTAAGCAGCACACGAAGAGCCCCTAACTGAGTCGGATCAGGAGCGGAAGCATCCACCAACCTCATAAGCTGCGGGAAAGTATAAGCATCATAAAAGCCCAGTCTCTGGTGCGCAGCGAACGCCCCTAATACGTGCATCTCAATCTATGACGTAAAATAATGAAGAGAAAAACTCGCCACATTCACACCTGGGGTTGAGGTATTGGCTGCAGTGCTCAGCCCGTGGTACAATTGCGATAACCCTGCAATGTCCACGGCTAGTCGTGTCCCTTCGGCAATGCGATGAGCAGGGTAAATGACCGAGGCTCTTATAAAGTGACGATGCATTAGAACGACAACCAACTGAGCCAAATGCTGATAAAACCGACGAAGAAAGTTTCTTCATCCATGCCGGGAGCCGCAATCGACTCAAAAGGTACGGTCGACAAGATTAGAATGTAGAACTGTGGCAAATCCTCTTCTCTAGCCGGTAGCTTATTTAAACCAAACCCGAAGGGGTCGTTAATATTCGCGAACTTCAGAGCCGCCTTTGATAGAACGTCTCCACGAAGGAAGCAGGTGATAAAGCTTTTAAAAGTGATGCCCTGTTCCTCCGAATTTATGAACAGCTTCTCAAAAATACCCAGGGTCTTGATAAGACTCGGGTACTTGTGGCGGACGGCATTTTCAGTGGACAAGCCATCAAGCATAGCGGGCACAGTCTCGAAGAAATACTCGTCAGAGGGAAACAATTCTTCGTAAGGTGCTCCCCTAATCGGTAAACCCGAGATCTCGCGAAACTCTTCCAAACAAATCGAAACTTCGCGGTCTCCTAACAAGAAAGTGTTGGTGGGAAGATTCCATTGATTAAGGAAAGCTTTAACCCACCATACGTGAGGAGACTGATAATGGAATAGAGACGCGTACACCGCCTGGTAGAGCCCGACCTTTTGCAGTCGCGCACGATGGGCGGACAGGATGTAACGAGCCCAGAGAAGATAGCCCGTAGGATGGCGAGGGGTAAGCCCTATCTTGTAGACTTGTCCCCAGGGCTGGGCTTCGCCTTGGCAAATACGACACCTCAAGATATCTATGGCCGGCACAGGTTGGTTTGGTATCCCAACTGTTGACGGCTCGAGCCGGCCTATAGGAGTCCAATCCGCCACCTCTACAGCAAAAGCAGTCTGCGGACGGTCCATAGGCAAGAACGGGCGGAGAGGTTCTGTTGGCACCTCGCAAAGAAAGCTTCGGCGACCACGGATGATATGCCCCTACCAGGTTCCCCATAAAAGTAAGTTGGTGAAATCCGGGTCATGAGCCCTGATCATTGCCATTGCTTCTTCGTCCGACGGTGATTGAGGAAAAGCCGCCTCCGAGCGAGTAAAGGGAAAGTATGGAAGAGAAGCCATTGTTCCTGAAATAAAGGAAGGGGAAACTTTTAATGAAACCCATACGTGTATATATATATATATATCTCTATAAATATATATATATATATATAAAGATAGTGGAAGAAAAAGGCAAGCCACTTATTTCATGGGACCAATTGTTGCAAAACGCATGGGCCCCACAAAATCAATATGGCGGCTCACTAATGATGAGGCAGGGTAATCATTATGAGAAAAAAAGGAAGATTCTCAATAAATGAATAGGGGAGTTTAAACATCTCTGCACATTCCTGTTCTCTGCCGAAAACACGGAGACGAGACCGCGTAAGTCCGTCTTGCCTGAATTTGGGGGCAGATACTAATTGGTGCTATCCGTCCACCTCTCCGAAGATGCCAAGTTGATTTATGACACCATGTATCGAAGGTTTAAACGGATGCGGCCGATGTAGCAGACTTCGTCAGATTCCCCCTTATGATGAGGCGTTTTTGATTGTGGGGACGCTCTTTCTTGCAGGCGCAAGCCCCTGCAGTTAATTACGCTACCGCGTCGCGGTAACCATTTTCTCCTTCTCCAGATGGTCACTTCGTATCGTGGGTGTTTATTTTGTTTTTGGTTGCCCGTGGATTGTATACGGAGACTAATTTATGTTGTCGCCCGTAGGGCGTGGATTAGTCCAAATCCGTATTTTCTTAGATTTGGTTTTTGGTTTGGGTTTAAGGATCGTTAGTCTCATTTGAGACTAAGATCAATTTAAACGTTTGTTAAGGATACGTTAGTCTAATTTTAGACTAAGATCAACTTAACAATTTGTTAAGGATACGTTAGTCTAATTTTAGACTAAGATCAACTTAACGGGATCATTTAGATCCAACAAAAGAGCATTTGGGCTCTATTGTTTAGTTTAGGGACATTGCGGTCCATTAGTTTAAGGACATTGCGGTCCAAGGTTAAGGACATTACGGTCCAAGGTTAAGGACATCATACTCCATGGGTTTAAAGGGACCCCACAGTTCGAGGTTAAGGACATCATAGTCCATGGGCTTAAGGACCCCACAGTCCATGGAATGATTGGCTATCGGGACCCATCACCTCTCTGAAGACGTTGAAGGATTACAACGACAAATATCAAAGGAGTGAAGAGATGTACCCTTGAATTAAAGTTGATTTGGGAAATCTGTAGTCCAATTTGGGACTAAGATCAATTAATTAGATTATGAGCACATGGGCTCGGTTAAATCTGAATTGAGGACTAATGGCCAACTTGGGCTAAGTCCAATTAGATTTGAAATGTTGGCCCTTTGTTGGACTGTTGAACAATTGTCTGGGTTCAGCCCCCCATTATTTAGCAATGCTAAACAGGGGTTTGGGGTTCTGACAACACTTTGTCTTTGGCTGAGCACTAGTCATTCATTATAGCTCTGGACTTTACTTTGAATGTCATATGAAATGATCAAGTTTGGAAGAACGTAGTTGGGGTTCAATCAAAGGGGAGATCTTGTCTCTAGAAAACTTAGCTGATTTTGGGCTAAGACTGGTTTGAAAATAGTGTTAAACACTAACACAAATTTGACGGTCACGTGTTCCCACGTGATGCACTTAAATTAGTGTTAAACATTAGGGACAGAACACTCAAAAATAGTGTTAAATACTAAAAATGAGTCGGACACGTGGAGTCATGTGAGGCGCCAGAGAATTGGGCCAGACTTCCTTTATTTTACTCTCAAAATCTGCCAATAAGTGTTAAACACTTAATCTTTGTAATCATCACATGTGGGCACGTGATAGTGCCAATAGATTGGGTATTAATTCCTTTGTTTTCCCTCATTTTCCCTTTTAAAAAGGTGTTAGTCAGGAGTCACGTGGGGACACGTGAGGCGCCCTAAATCAGTATTGCCTTAGGTTTTATTCCCTGTAGTTTTGAGGGTCACGTGTGAGCACGTGAGGCATTGCCTCCAAGCTTTTTCTTTCTCATTTTGAGGAGTCTGTTTAAGGGTCACGTGGGGGCACGTGACCTAGTCTTGATCGTTCTTTTCTACTCATTGAGGATGAGGGTCACGTGTTACCACGTGATCAGGTATACGTGCATGGAGAGTTTAAGTCTTTTGTTTGAGAATTAAATTCTTATATAGGGTTAAACCCTAATTTTATTTAGAGGAATTAAATTCCTATGTATATGGAAGAATTAAATTCTTTAAACCCAACTCTCCTTCTAAGTTTTGGATCTCCATGGCAGAATCTCCCCGATGAGAATTAAATTCTCAACTTGTGGGGAAATCTGCTTCTACAGATCTTCAACCATGAAGAAGAACTAAGTTCTTGTTTTAAGGGTTAAACCTTGTTTCTGTTGGAAGAATTAAATTCCTAAGTATTTGGAGGAATTAAATTCCCTAAACTCAATTCTCCCTCTAAGTTTTAGATCTGCATGGCAGAATCTCCACGATGAGAATTAAATTATCAACTTATGGGGAGATCTGCTTCTACAGATCTTCAACCAAAGGAAGAACTAAGTTCTTATTCAGAAGAGTTAAACTCTTAATTTGAGAATTAAATTCTCTTTTTGTTTTATGGAGCTTAGATCTCTTTCCCTTTCTCACCTAGGGTTTCTTTCTCTTCTGAGGAAATCTCCTTTTCTCTCTGTTGTTGCATCTCTCTCCCAAAAAAAAAGATTCGATCCCTCTCTTTTCTTCTTGGCTCCTATTTATAGGAGAAAGAAAAGAATCAATTTGTTTAGTCAATCTTTCATTGAAAGATTTTAATTGATTTTGTAACCAACATGATCTTTTAGATTACTCAGTGAATTTTATTCACTATTGGATTTTTAATCCAAAAGATATTCTGTTTGTTATTCTTGGTGAATTTCAGGGAAATCTTTTCTTGTATAGAATCTTTCTATAGATTGGTGATTTTTAATCACCATTGGATTTTTAACCAACGGTGCTCCACTTTACAGAGCACAATCTTTTTTTGTTTGGAAAGATTTAGAGAAATATTTTTCCAGTTAGGGTTCTCGATTCTCTCTTAATTAGAATTTAATTCTATTAGTTCAGAAGCCTTAAGAGCCTGTCACGTATTGGCACGTGACCTTCTGATTGACCATTTAATTAGAATTTAATTCTATTATTTCAGAGACTTAGGATCCCATCACGTGTTGACACGTGACCCCCTGATTAAGCATTTTAACCAGAATTTAATTCTGTTGTTTTAAAGAGCTCAGGAATTATCACGTGTCAACACATGATGCCCCATTGGGGTTTTTCTTGTTGTTTTATTATACTTTTAATTCTTTTCAGTGGGTTTAAAGGCCCACCACATGAAGACACGTGACTCCACTGATTGATTGTCTGGTTAGAATTTAATTCTATTAATTAGAGAGCCTAGGAACCCATCACGTGTCTGCACGTGACCTCTGGTCACGTGTGGACACGTGATGCCCCATTAGGGTATTCCTTGCTGTTTTATTATATTTTTTAATCCCTTTCAGGGGGTTTAAAGTCCCATCACGTGTGGGCACGTGATACCCCATTGGGGTTTTTCCTGATATTTTATGAGGGAACAAATGCCCCCACAACATTGTTCTCACGTGTTTGCACGTGAGTGCAACGCTGTCACCTTTTGTGGCCGTTGGATCTGCCTAGGGAAGGGGATAGATGAACCATTTCCCATCACATCCTATAAATGCAGGGGTCCCTTCAGAAGCGCCTCCACTTTTCATCTTCTTCCTAGCTTGTTCTTTCCTTGAGAATTTAATTCTCTCTCTTAGAGCTCAGTTCTCTGTCCCCAATTTTTTTTCAGAGTTTAACTCTGTCGAAGAAAGAATCCTTTCTTCAGGTAATAGTTTTGAACAACCGAAGAACTTATTGTAGAAATTTTCTTTGGATTTTAAATCCACACCAAGGGTTTTTTCCCTTTAATAAGAACCCATCTTTCCAAGTTCTTAAAAAAAATATCCCATCTTTAAATAATAAACCCCTTTTGCTAGGGCTTCTCTGATCTTAGGGATCGATGGTGATACTTGTCTTCTTTCTGAAATTTAATTCCATTCCAAAGAGTTTTAGCTCTGAAAATGTTTTCTGGGAATTTAATTCCTCTATTCAAAAGGAATTTAATTCCTCTAAAGAACTCAGTTCTTCACAGAGAACTTCTTGGGATTTTTCATCCTGAGTTGTTCTTTGCAAAAATGTTTCCAAAGAGATCCTTCATGATTTGTATAGAGTTCTGCAGTGGGTTCTCTCCTTGGGGAATGTGTAGAGTTGTTTGAAATTCACTGTTCATTTATTGAGAATCTTCCTTTTGTTCTCATAATGATTACCCTGTCTCATCATTAGTGAGTCTCCATCTTGATTTTGTGGGGCCCCTGTGTTTTGTAACCAATGGTCCCATAAAATAAGTTTTCTGTCGCTTTCTTCCACTGTCTTTATATATATATATTTATGAACACACACACACACACACACACGTGTTGGCTTCACTAACAGTTTCCCCTTCCTTTATTTCAAGAACAATGGCTTCTCTTCCCTACTTTCCCTTTGCTCGCTCGGAGGCGGCTTTTCCTCAATCACCATCGGATGAAGAGGTGATGGCGATGATTAGAGCTCATGACCCTAATTGCACCAACTTGCTTTTATGGGGGACCTGGTACCGGCATATCATTTGGGGCCGTCGCAGCTTTCTTTGCGAGATACCCACAGAGTCTACCTACCCATTTTTGCCGATGGAGCATCCACGGACCGCCTTCGCTATGGAGATGTTGAATTGGACCCCTACAGGACGTCTTGAGCCATCGACAACTAGGATTCCAAACTACCCCGTGCCGGCTATAGACATCTTAGGGCGTCGTATCTGTCAAGGTGAAGCTCAGCCCTGGGGACAGGTTTAGAAAATAGGGCTTACACCTCGACATCCTACGGGCTACCTTCTCTGGGCTCGTTACATCCTATCTGTCCATCATGCGCGACTGCAGAGGGTCGGGCTCTATCAGGCGGTGTACGCGTCTCTCTTCCACTATCAGTCCCCCCATGTCTGGTGGGTTAAAGCTTTGCTAAATCAATGGAATCTCCCCCACCAACACCTTCTTACTAGGGGACCGCGAAGTTTCAATTTCTCTGGAAGAGTTTCGCGAGATCTCGGGGTTGCCGATCAGGGGGATGCTCTATAAAGAACTGCTGCCTCCTGATGAGTATGTTTTAGAAGTTGAGCCTGCTATGCTTGACGGTTTGTCGATTGAAAATGCCGTCCGTCACAAGCACCCAAGTCTAATCAAGGTTCTGGGCATTTTTGAGAAGCTGTTCATAGAGTCAAAGAAACAGGGCGTCACTTTCAAAAGCTTTATCGCCTGCTTCCTTCGCGTAGGCGTTCTATCAAATACGTCTCCAAAGTTCGCGAATATCACCGAACCCTTCGGGTTCGGTTTAAATAAGATACCAGCTAAAGAAGAGGATTTGCCGCAGTTTTACATTCCAATCTTGTCGGCCGTACTCTTTGAGTCAATCGCAGCCCCTGGCATAGATGAAGATATTTTCTTCGTAGGTTTTATCAGCGTCTGGCTCAGTTGGTTCGTTATTCCAACGCACCGTCAATTCATGAGAGCTTCGGTCATTTACCCTGCTCATCGCATCGCCGGAGGGGCGCGACTAGCTGTGGGTATTATGGGGCTAGCGCATCTGTATCATGGGCTAAGCGCTGCAGCCAATACCTCAACACCAGGCGTGAACGTAGTGAGTTTCTCTCTTCATTACTTTACGTCATGGATTGAGATGCACGTGGTAGGGGCATTTGTCGCGAATCAGAGATCCAGCTTTTATGATGCCTACACTTTTCCGTGGCTCATGAGGTTGGTGGACGCTTCTGCTCCTGATCCGACTCAGTCTGGAGCTAGTCGTGTGCTGCTTAATCCCTATGCCAATGCGGGCGGGATGGTATTTAACGATCGAGTCCTCTCTACTCCTTCAGGACCAATTCAACAGCTTTTTGACTCGTCGAAAGAGTAAGCACCCTCCCTGAAGCCCAAGGAAGCCATGCACTTATATTCGATCAGACCGGGTTATATGGTGTTTCGTCAAAACGGTGCAGCCTTTTTTATGCGGTACAACCCACACCGCTTTGCTCGGCAACTGGGATATGATCAGGGTGTCCCCTTTGAGGCGTTTACAGTGGAACCCAGCCCATCGTCGGAAGTTGTTCGTGACGCCGCTCATCACTTCATGCGGCTGAACACCGGCTCTCGCTTGGTGATTCCTGAGGCTGATTACATTCCTCGATGTGTAGGGGCTTTCACGGGCTGGTACCTCCACCGTGTCAGTCCTATTATTGTTGAGGAGAGGAGGATGCTCCTTGGATATAAGGTTCCCACTCCGATCCAGGCTACGGGAGTCCCGCCGCGACAGCGAGCAGTGGTTCGCCCTCCTCTGAGAGATATGGGTATTGTGCTTATTCCTGAGACGGTGGAAGTGGATCTAACTCCTACAGCTGGTATGCCGCTGTGCACTAGAGCTCAATCAAAGGCCAATAAAGCCCCAGTAGTAATATCATCAGCTGCGGTGTCAGCAATGGCGGTGTCGTCATCGGTAGCACCGCCGAGTGAGGATATTGAAGGCAAAGTGGGTCAACATCGCACCAAAGCACCAAGGGGAAAGAAGCGATCATCTTCTGGTATTAGTTTTGGGTCCAAGAGGCGAAGGAAGACGGTCATCAATCTGCTCGACTTTTTAGTGGAATCCGAGCCTATTCTTCAAGACGAGCTGATAGCTTCGCAAGAGCCGGATGGTGGTCTTCTTTTTCCCGGTTCATCTGCCGAGGAAGCCGCGCAATTGGCTGAGGCTATAAGACGCTCTCAGGATGAAGCTGAGAATGTAAGGGTTCCGAAGAGGCCTTATCTTGCCGTCATCTTCTACGAAAATCCTCCATCGATACGACAGATATTTATAGATCCTCTGGAAGAGGGAGGCGAGAGAGCCCTTAAGCATCTTATCTCGGCTGACTCCGAAGACGCGATGTCGTTGTGGACTGGTGGCCACGAGTCTACCCTCGCACCCCGACGAGCACGCATCCTTGAGAAGGAACGCCGGCTTGAAAAAGCCATACTAGAGGCTCCTTTGCGCATTGGTATACTCATATATCTTTTGTAATATTTTGCACTGCTCATATATATATATATATATATATATATATATATATATATCCTTATCTTCGCGAAAACTTTGCAGGGACTTCGGCAATGGCAGAGGATCTGAGTTCGAGTCGCGCCTTGATTATGGACTCTATAAATATCCCCGATGAGACAGTAGTAAGTGTGGAAGGGGTCGATACAACTATTTTTCCTGCTACGGAGCTCCCCTCGGTGACTCCCGTTCTCCAGGTGCTTGCTCCCCCGGAAGAGGCATCTTCATTGGCCGCGGATTCAATGGATTTTTTTGGGGACAGCCCGGAGACTATGGGACAGGTGGTCGAGGCCACCGTCCTTTCATTGGAGCCTGCAGCGATGGCCACTGCTCCTCAATCGGAAGTTATTATACCGGCCCACGTCCCCGATGATGTGCCTGGGGGCATGGAGGAGGCCGCCGAAACTGCTATCCCTCCAGTCCAGAGTGGGAGGAGCATCGAAGGTATTCTTCTATCTTTTATTTTAATGATCTCTTCATTATCTGAACCTTTCTGTCTTTTCAGAGCTACGATGATTAGCGGCGTCCATCGTGGACTTGTCCCCCAGAAAGTCTTTTCAGCGTCTGTTAGAGATGGCTGCTCCGCAAGCGATATCCCCTCAACGCATCGTCCTCTCATCCGGGCAAGGTTAGTGTCATTTGCCCTCTTCTCATGGCATTATTATTATTTCGTATAATAACACTGATGTCTTCTACAGTTCTTAAAGCCGATGACGAAGTTGAGATTCTTGACAGGCGTGGGGAACCTTCAGACCCTTCTTGCATGACTGTGGGTAAGTAAAGTTTCGACACTGTTCCACCTGCTCTTTGCTTGCAAGTCTCGCTGGTTTCTTTTTATGAATTTTAACAGCTTTGCCGGTTCTTACCACGCTGGAATCTCGCATCGTCATGCCGCCTGGCCCCTACGCTCTACGTGCCTCGGAACGGATGGCAAAGCTAAGCCTTCACTCCTTGTCAGCTCTGATTGATGACCTTCGTGCTGGCAGTCTGATCACGGCCGAAGTATTTGCCGCTGAAGTTAACGGTTCTCTTCCCTTTCTTGCTACTTACCATAGTGAAACATTGGTGCAAGTCTGGGTTGAGTTCTGTCGTCAGGTGGAGGCTTGTTTGCATAGTCTTGAATGTACACGCCTTCCTTCAGAGGTTGTGGCTGCAAAGGCGAGCTTACAGGGGCTGATTGAGCAGTGCGCTGCAAATATGCTATCATGCGAGAAGAGGCTCAGCCGAAAGTTTTCGGAGAGGGAGCAGGCTTCCAAAGCGCTAAGGGAACTTCAAGCCAATCTTACGGCCAAGACCACTCAGGCATATGAACTTTGGCGGGTGCTTCAAGAAGCTATCAAGGAGGTGGTATCCATTGATAAAGTCGTCATTTTCTGTCACAACCCGAAATAGCCCGTGACTGGCCTTGAATCATATGAAGTCTATAGGACCTCATCTAACTCAAGTAAGCCAAAAGCCCAGAAATCTAAAACCATTTTAAGGAGTAAATACAGAAAACTAGTTTTTAAGAAGTAAGGAAAACATGTTTTAAAAACAAAGTTTTTAAATAAGTAAGCCGAATATGCATTTTTAAAATCTCTAGTCTTTTCTGAAAATTTCGGTAGAGTTTCCTTTGTAAATACTGGTCCCAAACGGGGTACAACATGAATAATATATATGCAGTGATAAAAGGCATCCCTAAGCGGGAACTAGCTCTTCGTCAATCGACGGTCACAACCACGCAAGCAGTATAATATATAACACCGAAGGGCGAGAATCAAAACTCAAAAGGAAACTCAAATCAACATGAAAACTATAATACTACAACGTGCGACTCTAAGGTCAAAATAATACACAACTGGTTTTCTAAGTCTGAAACAATATACAAGTTTGGTTGATGGAATTACTAGATACAACTGAATAATACATATACAATGGTGGTTCTGATGCAAAAGAATCCACCTACCAAAGCAAATCACCCGTAAGGGAAACAGTGTGCTAGAAAGCCGCAATGGAACCTGTACGGCAAAACCTGCAAGAAACTGTGGCACAACGGGGGTGAGTTGCCAACTCGTGAATAGAAAACACCACAGAGCAGAAATCGTATGTATGACACAATCCTGGATCAATACGATCAGATATATATATAAACCTCAAATGAATAAATCTGAAGCATGATAAGGTGACAATGTAACCTTTATATATGAGTGTAGTGCCAAGTGCTCGTGCCAGTGCCTCAGGTAATAACATATCATAAATATGAAGTATGATCAATGTCGACTATATCATGAAGTCTATGAATACGTGGATATCATCCAACTGTGTAATCAATGTCATCATGTATGTGGATCTCGTCCAACTACGTGATCAATGTCATCAATATCAGCTATATGTAGGTGGATCTCGTCCACGTGTCACCCAATGACAATAAGCATCATGCATGTAAATATCATAAGGCATATGCATGGAAGTATGAGGATGTAAATCAACATGTGTCGCTCGCGACATATCAAAATCATGGAACCTGAGTGTCAAGCATCGACACTCGAAAACATCATGAAACCTATGCCTAGCATCGGTACGTAAATCCTCATATACATAGGGCTCCGTCAGTCCGGATCGGCCCATCTCATCTCTCAAGTCCGGTCGGTATCCCCCAGATATCCGCCGAACTCAACACAATCACCGGTAGGTAGTACTCCCCTGCCAGGCTCACCATCTAACATATACGAGTCTTCTTGCCCCGGGATACCTCACCGGGTCCATCATGTACCCGCAGACGGTGCCCACCGCTCCTCGAATCGGGTTTCACATGCCACTCTCAGAACCGAGAAAACACATGGTGGACGCACTGAAATATCATATCAAAGGTAACCGGGTTTTTTAAACAATACATACTCTCTTTTAAAATACCCACGGTTCCCAAATCCAAAAATATCATGGAAATAACATATCTCAATACGTATAATCAGAAAGCATAATGTATGCGACATATAAAAGAAATGTAAGCATATCAGTATATCATGCAACATGGAATAGTAATATGCACATATTGGGGGAAACCGCTCTTTTAAAATGAATCAGTTTTAAAGAGTATCTTGCGGTTCCCAAATCTCCAAATCAAGCGAGAATCATCTATGTATGTGCAAATGAGTATGTGCACAAGTATGGGTGTACACGAATATGAATATGTAAGTACACGAATATGAATGTACAATAGGTATGTGCACAAGTATGGGTGTACAATATGTAAGTACACGAATATGAATGTACAATGGGTATGTGCACAAGTAGGGGTGTACAATATGTAAGTACACGAATATGAATGTACAATAGGTATGTGCACAAGTATGAGTGTACAATATGTAAGTACACGAATATGAATGTACAATAGGTATGTGCACAAGTATGAGTGTACAATATATAAGTACACGAATATGAATGTACAATAGGTATGTGCACAAGTATGAGTGTACAATATGTAAGTACACGAATATAAATGTACAATAGGTATGTGCACAAATATGAGTGTACAATATGTAAGTACACGAATATGAATGTACAATAGGTATGTGCACCAGTATGAGTGTACAATATGTAAGTACACGAATATGAATGTACAATATGTAAGTACACGAATATGAATGTACAATAGGTATGTGCACCAGTATGAGTGTACAATATGTAAGTACAGTACAATAGGTATGTGCACCAGTATGAGTGTACAATATGTAAGTACACGAATATGAATGTACAATAGGTATGTGCATAAGTATGCCATGCAAGGGTCATATCCTGAATGCAACAGTACTACAGTGTAGTGACATGTCAATTATTGATGATGAAGTGTGTGAGCCGGTAAGCAGGTGTACGTGAAACATATGCATCATCGATAATGGTGCCGGTGTCCTAACAGCATGGATTTGATACAACAATAAACATATTTAACATGCAATGCGATGCAAACAGTAAGAATCTGCGGCAAATGAATAATAAACACCACAGTGTAGAATCTACATCAATGTATCTATGTCATACTGTTTTTGCCATTTGAAATAATACGAATCGGGGTATTTAGGAAAATAAGGGCTACGGTATTTTTAAGAAAAGATGCGTCTTTTGAAAATATCCGTAGGATCTCTTTACCTGTTTTTAAAATATTCCCGATTCGTTAGTTTTTGAAATAGGTATGATATCGGCCTAGCCTAACATCTACTAGCAAAACTACAGCTCTAACTACAAGTCAATCAGGAAGGGTATGGAAACCACCTAAATCTGAGTCGATATATATATATATATATATATATATAAATATAATAGTCGGTGATCCCGCCTCAAAGGTACCGTGTACGATACAATATCATATGACATCCTCGAGTCATGAGTGCGGATCTATCATCCATATAAAGTTCGTACGGTAAATCATCGTACGGCATCCCAAAAGCTGGGTACGGGTCAATATCACATTCATCTCATCAATTATTTGGTATCCTTATCATCATATCTCATGATCTGGGGTACTGATATAAGTCTAGTACAATCGATACCATCTATATAAAAATAAATGCGTGTGTGTAATACACGTCCAAAGGCCCGCTAAAATCTCATATCGTATCTCAAATACGAATCACATTATATCACCAATCTCATGGCACTATGCCCAATTTTATCGACTCATCTCCAAATATCATACACTATCCTCATCATCCAGGTATAGTATAACAAGCAAGCATGTGTGTGCGTGTGGGTGTAAACCTATTCTAGGGTTCGCAACTAGGAAACTATACTAGTTTACTTCTAGACCCTAATCTATCCATAGTACACCTAATCATATCTAGAATATCCATATCACACTTAATTCTATCATACTAATATATAAAGTATATATATAGTATACTAAACATCGAACTGCGGGGGTGCTATACGCCATCCACCCGACTTCCCCCGTAGATATAATCTACACACCTTGCATCCTGCGTGTCGGTGTCGATGTCGCCTTCATCTTCTTCCTCGTATGAAGCCTTCGAGAAGGTACCTGCAAGGTAACACAATCGCAAAAGCACCTTAAAATCACATCGAGAAAACCAAACGACGCGCTAAGTCCTATAGGTTAGAACCTATGGACTACGCTTTCAAAACCATCAAACAACCCTCGATATCGTCGTACAAACGTCAAGTGATCGAGGTAAAACACAAATACATAAATCCATAATTCAAAATACGAGAAACGAGACTCCGAATCAAAACAACAACTTAGGAAAAAGGTTCCAGATTCTACCCTAGGTCAAATCAAACAATTTTGCATATGCCAAGGGTCTATTTTACTGATTAGGGGACCACAGAACCAACACGAGGCAGATTGGCCCAGGTCTGGCCGCAAATTGCGGCCAGAAAGAATAAATCTGCGGCCAAGGAATGGAACTAGGGGCTGGGGTCTTGGGGTTAGCTTCCTGGATGGCTGCACATCTCTCTGTGTTTGCAAAATAATTTTCAGAGTCTCGGGGTGATAGCAAATTTCAAATAACCCACACAGAATCTACAAATTTCCAATATCGGGTTTTCTAAATCCGTATTCCGGATTTCTAGTCTTTGGTTTAGGCCTGGATTCTAGTACTAGGGGGTTTGTGTGTCCTCTACTGAGCTTAATTACCCATCACCACTCTCAATTCCCATTAACCCTAACTAGGGTTTTCCTAAGTCCACAAAATCACACGATATTGGTTCTATCAAAACATGGGGTTAAAAGTAATGAAAATACTAAGCTAAAGGTTCAGAAATTACCTTATTTGGCAACTCAAGAAAATTCTTGAGTTGCCCCCAAGTGGCCAAAATCCTTGCTTTCTTGGTCCAATGTGCTTCCCTTGAGCTTGTGCATCTTTTTAATGAAAAGGGCAATGGGTTTTGGGGTGTTTTTCATTGAGTTTTGGGGGGATGAAGATGGAGGAGGAGGGGGTGCAGCAGCAGCAACAAAGGGAAGAGAGGGAAGAGAAATGAGAGGAACAAATGATGGGGGATGGCTCAAAACAAAGGGTTGACCCTCACCCACTCTTTCTCTCTCTAGCCCACTCCTCACTATTCTAATCATATCCTTTTCTTTTCTTTTCGTTTCCTTTCCTAATAAATCAACAACCATGCTATAAAACATGTAGGAAATCCATGAAAAAAAGTAACAAGTGTAAAAATGTTACGGTGCATGTTTTGCACAAAACAAGCTTAAAACACGATTAGCGATTTTTAATCGCGATTAGCACTATATTAGCATATAATTAATCATAAAAACTTAAAAATTGCATAATTCACATAAAACACCCTCTTTTAATAATTTCTATAATTTTCCAAATTTTCCCCCATTTATCGGCATTTAATTATACCGCCCTATTAAAATATTCAATATTTTATTATTAAATTATAAAAATTCTCAAAATAATATTTTATTTTTTTGAAATGTTACATTTTCACTTGCGAAATGGTCGAAGCTCATAAGCTTACCGAAAAGGAGTTTGAAAGTCGGCTTGCCTCGTACCAGGCCCAACAGGTTCAAGCGGAGGCTCATCTCTTAGCGATAATGAATTATGAGGCCGAGACCCAGCGAAAAAGGGATGAATTGGAAAATCTATTGAATCGTCCGCCAGCTTGAAAAATTGTATATTTTTTATTCTTCTTTTGTACATACTCCTGAATGAGAGTAGTTTTTGATTCTTTCATAAATTGTACTTTGTATTCATTTTGATTCATGAATAAAAGACATATTTTACTTCATGATGGTGCGTCCTTTTTAGTAAATGCATTTTTTGGATAATCTATTTTGATCTCCTTGTAGGACAGCGAGGGCTTAGGAGTCAGGTTCAGATCTGCCTCCTAAGGCTTTCCAACTTTATGAGCCGTGAGGGCCTCATAAAGGTATTTCTCTTTACGAGTCGTGAGGATCTCGTAAGTGTAATTTCTCCTTAAAAATCGTGAGAATTCCTAAGCGTATTTTCTCTTGAGAGTTGTAAAAATCTCACAAGAGAGTTTTTCTTGTTTACGAGTCGAGAGGACTCGTAAGTGATTGTTCCCTTTCTTGTCGGAGAGTATGGTCCGTAGAAAATCTATCTTTACCTCTCTGCGAGGCAATGATGGCTTGGGAGACAGGGTTAGGATCTGCCACCTAAGACTTTTCAACTTTTCGAGCCGTGAGGGTCTTATAAAGAATTTTCTCCCTACAGGTCGAGAGGATCCCGTAGGTGTAATTTCTCCTTAAGAATCGTGAGGATTCCTAAGTGCGTTTTCTTTTGAGAGTCGTAAGGATCTCACAAAAGAGTTTTCTCCCTTACGAGTCGTGAGTGATGGATGAGGTTGACATTATCCGCATTTTACGGAGTCAGGGGTTGACCTTATCCGCATTTCACGGAGTCAGGAGTTGCTCTGGCCATTTCCCACGGGGAAAAGATTGACTTTAACCGTGTTCTATGGGACTAGGAGGTGCTCTGGATGCTTCCCACAGGGTCAGGATTGATATTAGCCGTGTTCCGCAAGGACCAGGAGCCGCTCTGGACGCTTCCCACGGGGTCAGGATTGACATAAGTCGTGTTCCACGAAACCAGGATTTGCTCTGGACGCTTTCCACGGGGTCAGGATTGACATTAGTCGTGTTCCGCAAGGACCAGGATCCGCTCTGGACGCTTCCCACGGGGTCAGAATTGACATAAGCCGTGTTCTACGAAACCAGGATTTGCTCTGGATGCTTCCCACGGGGTCAGGATTGACATAAGCTGTGTTCCACGAAACCAGGATTTACTCTGGACGCTTCCCACGGGGTCAGGATTGACATAAGCCGTGTTTCATAAGGACCAGGATCTGCTCTGGACGTTTCCCACGGGGTCAGGATTGACATAAGCCGTGTTCCACAGGACTAGGATTTGCTCTGGATGTTTCCCACGGGGTCAGGATTGACAAAAGCCGTGTTCCACAAGGACCAGGATCTGCTCTGGACGCTTCCCACGGGGTCAGGATTGACATAAGCCGTGTTCCACGAAACCAGGATTTGCTCTGGATGCTTCCCACGGGGTCAGGATTGACATAAGCTATGTTCCACAAGGACCAGGATCCGTTGTGGACGTTTCCCATGGGGTCAGGATTGACATTAGCCGTGTTCCACGAAACCAGGATTTGCTCTGGACGCTTCCCACGGGGTCAGGATTGACATAAGCCGTGTTCCACGAAACCAGGATTTGCTCTGGACGCTTCCCACGGGGTCAGGATTGATATAAGCCGTGTTCCACAGGACCAGGATTTTCTCTGGATGTTTCCCACGGGGTCAGGATTGACATAAGTCGTGTTCCACAAGGACCAGGATCTGCTCTGGACGTTTCCCACGGGGTCAAGTGTAACAACTCCAATTTTTGTATACCAAAATTTGATTTAAAATTGAAGTATACTTGGAGTATTAATGTTGCTGATAACACTTTAAGTATCTATCTCTTTACAATAATTACAAGAAAGAGCTTGTAGCTCATTGGTAATACCTTGCACAGCTGAACTAAACCACCAGAGTTCGAATCACATACCCCACATTATTTTTATTATTGATTTTTTAAAAACCTTTAGAATACCAAGAGTTTACACGTGCATATCTCACAAAAACCACACTACACCCAAAGATGTAACACTTGCAGAGGGTAGATGAACCGCCGGGGGAGATCCAGGTCACCGGACTCGGTCGGGAATCGGCCAACTCGGCCTTGACTCGGCCGACTCAGTGATCCGACCGAGTCACGGCCGAGTCACCCCCGATTCGGCCGATTCCGGAGAGGGTCACAACATGAAAGTTGTGTATTTTGGTATTCCCTACGCACCTACAAAGTTTCAGCCTCATACCACTTCCAGAGCTCTTTAAAACCCCCAATTACTCCACTTTTAATACATTTTTATTACATTTTATCACATTTTTATTTTTTAACTTTTCATCTACCCTAACCCTAACCCTAGCCTAGCCCTATATAAAGGCCCCTATCCTCTACCTTTTCCCCTCACAACTCTAAGCATACTCTCTAAAACTCTTGAGAACTTGGTGCAAAGAGCGAGAAGCGAAGCGCTGCCGAAACCGACGACGGATTCCGGCGACCGGATCAAGACCGACGTGACGTTTCCGACGAATCGGAAACCACCACACCTTTTAGAACGCTTTGCTTGTCCAAACCCGTAAGTCCCAACCTTCTATCTTTCTTTTCTATAATTGTAAAATACGACTTTTTGGAACCGACGGAAATCGGACAAACCGATTCCCGATCCGGTTTTTCTTTAAAATTCCACTTGTCACCTAATACATATTATCAACCCTATTGCATGTTGACTATTAATCACCCTTAAATCAAATTTAATCACACTTTTCCACATGAAATGATAATTTCTTTACAAAACCGTATTTCTTGCATAAAAATACCATCAAGTTCAATTTTAATGTTCTAATTAGATCCATCACTCTTAATCATGTTTATTTTGATAACAAAACTTGTTTCATTCAATTTGGATGAAATTTCACACATGAAATGATAACGTTTATGAATACCGTATTCTTGCACCTTAATACCCTTAAGTTTAACATAGCTTATTTCACCTTGAAACTTCACCAAAACTTAATATAAGTCACGGGGTAATGACCTACCCTTACACACACTCATTATAACCCTAATTGATAAATAACAAAAATACAGAATACGATATTATAGGACTTTTCACTAAAATACCATAACCTTTATAACTTTTAGTTTAACCTTTAAATTGTAAACTTTTCTAAATAAAACTTATATAAAATGAAAGCACGATTGGTCATGGACATCGATCGTTTATCTAAACTGTCTTGTGGGTCTAGGCAAGTGTGTCTAAGGCTAGTGGTTTTTAATTAGGCCCACGACTGTGGTTCCTTCCCACTTACCTGGCACTTACCTGGCTGCATTCGACGGTGAAGAGGCGATTTGAGGCTTCTAATGACTCATCGTTTAGACCATAGAATATAGGTTAGATGGTCTAGGAAACCCTAACAACTAAAATATGGAGAACTATATACTTTTACAAATAAATACCCTATATTTAGAAAACCTTTTCCCTAAATTAAAAGTATTTATAAAAACCTGAGCAAAGTGCCATTACAACCCATCTTTGGGGAACCTGTTAGGGATAGCACGGTTCATCGTGCACCCGCAGGCTAGTAGTGCGAGATTCAGACCTCCGCAAGGAGCATTCGGTCTCGAAAGGTTTAAAATACGATATTTAAAGAAAGTGATATTTTTGTAAATAAAATATTCATTTAAAAATTATTTATGTGTTTAATTATATATAATTATCATTTAAACATTTATTTTGTTATAATATAAAATTTCCACTTTTTCCTAAAATTCAAAGATTAAAAGTTACATTAAAATAACACGAATTTCAAATAAACAATTAATACTTTTATTAGGATATATTCACTAGAATAACACAAATAAAATTCACATTCATTATAACAATAAAGACGATTATTAAATACTTGAGGTGTATTTGGAAAACTATACAAAAGTATTTTTACATAAAACCCCCTCAAGTTTCACAAATTACAATAAGGCCCCTAGCTAATATTGAACTTCAAATTATATTTCTTTTAGTCGGACTCGGGTTAGAGTCTGACTAATTCTGACTTGAATATATTTCAAGTCAATCTATATTTCAATTATATTCCAACACAACTTGAATACATGAATCCCAGAATCAGTTAACAATCTGTCTGACTGAACCGAACCATGGATATTCTTTTTACAAGTTTCCAGTATTCCATTTACATGACTCTACGGTTATAACCGTTTCCTGATATCATGGTTTCGGTAAGTCAATCAGTTAATCAAGTCAATCAAGCAATCATTACAAGTTTACAAGATAACAATACAAACATGACATCGCGGGGTTTAAAGGGGTAGATTGGTACGGAAGATGTTAAAAGTGGAATGAGGTGGTCAGATTAAGACACCTAACCTATATTCCGTTGCTGTTGTACCGTGGCATAAACGGTTCCTTGTACTATACGTGCCCTTAGTCTCTGGCATATAGAGACTCCCCTCGTATACACTGGCATCCTCCTGTACCAAGCTACAAACAATTACGTTAAACAATATTTCATAATATTCTACAATACAATACTTTAGAAAATACTATACTCTGTCACTCTCATTCTTCATTCTTCTTTGGGAATTACCGAGCGACCTGTTCGCTGACGACATTCTATTTCTCTCTTCTTTGAATGTCGTCAGGTGCGTTGGACCAAGTTGAGACCGAGCCCACAAGTGAAGATTTGGAGCAGTTCCAGGAAGACCCAGAGCTCTAGACATTGTATCTTGTTCTTTCCAGTATTTCCTTTTATTGTTATGCCACTGTTTAGGCATTGCTTTTTCATTTCAGATGTATTTTCATTTCATGCATTGTATAAAGAATGTTATTAATAAAAGTTGCTGTTATTTCTATTATTCGTCTCTTGTGATTCATTTTATATTGCTTAGTTACGCTTAGCGTATGTACTTCTGAGTACATACGTAGCGGGCCTTGTCACGTCCACTTCGCCGTACACTGGGAAGCGGGGCATGACAGGTTTTGTTGGTGGCCCATGCAGGTCAGAGCTGTATGAATCCCTGTCATGCAGTTCTGCTCTGCGTGAACAACCTAAGCAATATAACACAAGAAACAGCAACTAAAACATTCTTTACAATTCATGTTATTTGAATCTTACAAGTCTTTATTCCTTGAATCTTATCATTTCATGTATTTGAATCTGTCCTAATCCAAATTTTTCTTCAGGGTTATTGATTCCCCAAACAATTCTCCGAACAACACCAGCACCAACGCCAACAATACCCCTTCAGCACTACCTCTCACTCCAGTTGTTTCCGCACCATCCACTGAGCAAACCATGCTATTCGATGCGATCCGCAGTCTGCTAGAGGGACAGCAACAACTTCTGAGTCGTCCTGAGACAGATGCACCGGGAATAAAACAATTCAGAGCTTTGCACCCAAAGCAATTCTCGGGTAAAGGAAGCCCTCTCGAAGCAGAAGAATGGGCACAAAGTATCGAAGATGATCTGGCAGCAGCTCAAGTGCCAGATAATGTTTGGGTCCGTGTAGCGAAGCTACAGCTCACGGATAACGCTCGCAATTGGTGGAAGGCGGAAGAAACCCGCCTGGCCCAGCCGATTGAATGGAAAACATTTCGCGAAAAGTTCGACGCGAAATATTTCCCTGTGACCGCCAGGTTCGCTATGGAACAGCAATTTATTCACCTACAGCAAGGATCAATGTGGGAGAAATCTGTAGATGAATATGATGCTGAGTTTACTATGTTGAGCCGGTAAGATCTGTCACAGTAGTTCAATTTTTAATATCACATACTACACAGCTAACACAATCTTTAAACAGATTCGCGGCACACCTGATACCGACGGACGAGATCAGAGCCCGTCGTTTTCAGCAAGGTTTAGACACCGAGATCAAGGCTGCTCTAGCCACCGGGAAGTTTTTGACTCATGAGGAAGCCCTTGAAGCTGCCCGCAGTTACGAGGCAGTGATAAAAGAGAGGGGAAGACCTCACTCTGTAGGAGTCAAGCGTCCTGCCAACCAGATGGCAGGTGGAGCCACGTCCAGACCACCCTTCGTGCCGAGGCGACCCGGAGTACCAACTCATCGTCCTAGCCCAGCTTTTTGCAACTACTGCAAGAGATCTGGGCATATGGTGAAGGATTGCCGTCGAGCCAACCGCCTTTGTTTGATCTGCGGTTCAGCCACTCATGACATTGGATCTTGTCCTCAAAGGCAGAACTCAGTTGCTGCAAACCGGCCAGCAAACAACTATCAGCAGCGACCAGCTCTTCCAGCACCTGCTACCAGACTTGCACTGCCTGCCCCACCTAGAGGACCACAAGCTGCACCACCTCCTCGACAGTTCCATCAAGCCCAAAGGAACGTTCAGAGGAATGCTCCTCAGGCCAGGAGGAATGTGCCGAAGCGCCAGGCTTTCATGATGTCTGTTGAAGAAGCTGAGGCCACTGGCCAAGTCATTACTGGTAAATTTCCTTCCTAAATTTATCTTCTAGTTTTGGTTACCTACACACTTTCCCTATACCTAAAACCTATCCCATATACCTTAGGTACAATTCTAGTAGCTTCACTACCTGCACTTGCACTGTTTGATACTGGAGCATCCCACTGCTTTATGTCGCAACGGTTTGTCCGAAACCATGCGATTCCAGTCTCACCGCTTGTATCCTGCTGGAACGTCAGTTCTGGAAATGGTGTTCTAAAGGCAACTATGGGATACAGCATGTGTCCGGTCATCGTCTGCAGTCGAGAATTTTACGCTGACTTCAAGGTACTGGACATACCGAACTTTGATGTGGTTCTAGGAATGGACTGGCTTGGAACCTTTTATGCTACCATCGACTGTCGTCAAAGGAGGGTAGTATTTGAGATCCCAGATCATCCGATCTTTTACTTCAAGAGTGGAGACCGTACATTGGAGCCAAGCATTTACAAAGCAAAGCCAAAGGAAGCAATAGTTGCAGCAGCTCATGCAGAAGAAGAAGCAAGACCGGAGGTAGTTCGAGAGTTCGATGATGTATTCCCTGACGATATATCAGGTTTGCCTCCTGATCGAGCTCTTGAATTCAGTATTGACTTAGTACCAGGGGCACAACCAGTAATCAAAGCACCGTATAGACTAAGTCCAGAAGGTTTGAAGGAAGTACGAACACAGTTGGACGAATTACTGGCGAAAGGATGGATTCGTCCCAGCACTTCAAGCTGGGGAGCACCTGTACTACTGGTAAAGAAGAAGGAAGGTTCATATAGGATGTGCATCGACTATAGAGCCTTGAACGAAGTTACTATTAAGAACAAATATCCACTTCCGCGCATCGACGATTTATTCGATCAGCTAAGTGGATCTTGTGTCTTCTCTAAACTAGATCTTCGTTCAGGTTATCATCAAGTGAAGGTCAAGGAAGCTGATATTCACAAAACAGCTTTCAGAACTCGCTATGGACATTACGAATTTTTAGTAATGCCATTCGGAGTGACCAATGCACCAGCAATCTTCATGAATCTTATGAACCAAGTTTTCCGGGAGTATTTAGACAGGTTCGTTGTCATCTTCATCGACGACATCCTGGTATATTCTAAGAATCGGAAAGAGCATGCGGAGCACTTACGAATTGTCCTGGAAACTCTTCGACAACATAAGCTTTATGCCAAATACAGCAAGTGCGAGTTTTGGCTAAAACAGGTTGGTTTTCTTGGACACATCGTATCAGGAGAAGGAATTTCTGTGGATCCAACAAAAGTTTCAGCAGTCAGCAAATGGCCTACACCAAGGTCAGTGAAGGATATTCGGAGTTTCTTGGGTTTAGCTGGATATTACAGAAGATTCATTGAAGGCTTTTCGAAGATAGCAACACCCCTGACCAAGCTCACACGAAAAGATGAAGAATTTGTGTGGTCAGAAGCATGCGAGCAAGCTTTCATAGAACTTAAGTCGAGGCTGACTTCTGCACCTATTCTCGTAATACCGGATCAATCTGGAGGATTCGAAGTGCATTGCGATGCATCCGGTAAGGGATTAGGATGTGTTCTACATCAACACGGTAAGGTTGTGGCTTATGCTTCAAGACAACTGAAGACTCATGAGCGCAATTATCCGACGCATGATCTAGAGTTGGCAGCCGTTATTTTTGCTCTCAAGATTTGGCGCCACTACTTACTTGGTGAACGAGTGAACATCTACACAGATCATAAAAGTCTGAAGTATGTGTTTACTCAGAAGGAATTGAATATGCGGCAGAGAAGATGGTTAGAACTTATGGCGGACTTCGACATCAATTTGCAATATCATCCAGGAAAGGTGAACGTAGTACCTGATGCTCTTAGTCGCCAACCAGTAGCAATGAATCTCACCGCCCAGTGGAAGCTTCAGCAAGACCTACATCAAATGGAGATCGAACTAGTCATGCCAGGTGATGTTTCAAATTTGATGAATCTACAAGTTCAATCAACTATTGTTAATCAGATCAAAGCAGCTCAAGCCAGCGATGCTAAGTTGCAAAAGATCAGAGAACAAGTGGAGAATGGACTCAGAACAGATTTCATCATCCACGAAGACGGATCTTTGAGATACGGCAGCAGATTGTGTGTACCAAAGGGTCCTGTTCGGGAAGAGTTAATGAGAGAAGCTCACAGCTCTCCCTATTCAGTACATCCTGGAGGTACCAAAATGTACAAGGATCTACGTCAGAATTATTGGTGGCATGGTATGAAGCGTGAAGTAGCCAGAAGCGTCGCAAAATACTTGGTGTGTCAGCAAGTAAAGGCTGAACATCACAGGACTGCTGGATTACTTCAACCGTTACCAATTCCAGAATGGAAGTGGCAGCATATTACGATGGACTTTGTAACTGCTCTTCCTCGCAGCACAAAAGGTAACGATGCGATTTGGGTCATTGTGGATCGACTCACAAAGTCGGCTCACTTCATCCCATTTCGAGTTGGCCAATCAACTGAGACATTAGCGAAGAAGTACATGGAGGTAATAATCTAATTTAGATTTAAACGAAATTCTTCATAATGTACTATCTCTGATACCCATGAACTCAAACAGGAAATTGTGAGACTTCATGGAGTACCAGTCTGCATTGTCTCCGATCGTGACACTAGGTTCCGATCGCAATTTTGGCAAAGTCTGCAAGCTAGCTTGGGAACAAGTCTGAACTTCAGCACGGCTTATCATCCACAAACAGATGGTCAGTCGGAACGAACTATTCAGATCTTGGAGGATATGCTCAGAGCATGTATGCTCGACTTCAAGGGATCGTGGGAAGATCACTTGCATCTTGTGGAGTTCGTGTACAACAACAGCTACCAAGCAAGCATAGGAATGGCACATTTTGCAGCATTATATGGAAGGAAGTGTCGATCGCCATTAAGTTGGGACGACATCGGAGATAGGGAACTCCTTAGACCAGAGATGATAGTAGCGACCGTGGATGTGGTTCGTACTATCAGAGAAAGAATGCGCATAGCCCAAGATAGACAGAAATATTGGGCTGATGCAAAGAGACGACACTTGGAGTTCCAGCCAGGAGACCATGTATTCTTGAAGATATCTCCGAATCGCGGAGTGATCCGATTTGGAAGACGGGGAAAGTTGAGTCCGAGATACATTGGACCGTTCGACATACTCGAACGAGTCGGTGAAGTGGCATACCGATTAGCGCTTCCATCCTCATTGGAAGGAGTGCATAACGTGTTCCATATATCCCAACTCAGAAAGTATGTGAGTGACCCCAGCCATGTACTTGATCATTCCGAGCTTACGATACAGCCCGATTTGTCTTATGAGCAACAACCTGTGGAGATCCTGGATAGAAAGGTAAAGACACTTCGGAACAAGGAAGTTAATTTGGTCCGGATAATGTGGAGAAAAGACACTCCAGGAGAATCCACGTGGGAAAGGGAAGATGAGATGCGTGCAAGATATCCGCACCTTTTTTTGTAAATTAGTCCTTAAATAAAAGTTGTAAATTTCGAGGACGAAATTTTTTGTAAGGAGGGTAGATTGTAACAACTCCAATTTTTGTATACCAAAATTTGATTTAAAATTGAAGTATACTTGGAGTATTAATGTTGCTGATAACACTTTAAGTATCTATCTCTTTACAATAATTACAAGAAAGAGCTTGTAGCTCATTGGTAATACCTTGCACTGCTGAACTAAGCCACCAGAGTTCGAATCCCATACCCCACATTATTTTTATTATTGATTTTTTAAAAACCTTTAGAATACCAAGAGTTTACACGTGCATATCTCACAAAAACCCCACTACACCCAAAGATGTAACACTTGCAGAGGGTAGATGAACCGCCGGGGGAGATCCAGGTCACCGGACTCGGTCGGGAATCGGCCAACTCGGCCTTGACTCGGCCGACTCAGTGATCCGACCGAGTCACGGCCGAGTCACCCCCGATTCGGCCGATTCCGGCGAGGGTCACAACATGAAAGTTGTGTATTTTGGTATTCCCTACGCACCTGCAAAGTTTCAGCCTCATACCACTTCCAGAGCTCTTTAAAACCCCCAATTACTCCACTTTTAATACATTTTTATTACATTTTATCACATTTTTATTTTTTAACTTTTCATCTACCCTAACCCTAACCCTAGCCTAGCCCTATATAAAGGCCCCTACCCTCTACCTTTTCCCCTCACAACTCTAAGCATACTCTCTAAAACTCTTGAGAACTTGGTGCAAAGAGCGAGAAGCGAAGCGCTGCCGAAACCGACGACGGATTCCGGCGACCGGATCAAGACCGACGTGACGTTTCCGACGAATCGGCAACCACCACACCTTTTAGAACGCTTAGCTTGTCCAAACCCGTAAGTCCCAACCTTCTATCTTTCTTTTCTATAATTGTAAAATACGACTTTTTGGAACCGACGGAAATCGGACAAACCGATTCCCGATCCGGTTTTTCTTTAAAATTCCACTTGTCACCTAATACATATTATCAACCCTATTGCATGTTGACTATTAATCACCCTTAAATCAAATTTAATCACACTTTTCCACATGAAATGATAATTTCTTTACAAAACCGTATTTCTTGCATAAAAATACCATCAAGTTCAATTTTAATGTTCTAATTAGATCCCTCACTCTTAATCATGTTTATTTTGATAACAAAACTTGTTTCATTCAATTTGGATGAAATTTCACACATGAAATGATAACGTTTATGAATACCGTATTCTTGCACCTTAATACCCTTAAGTTTAAGATAGCTTATTTCACCTTGAAACTTCACCAAAACTTAATATAAGTCACGGGGTAATGACCTACCCTTACACACACTCATTATAACCCTAATTGATAAATAACAAAAATACAGAATACGATATTATAGGACTTTTCACTAAAATACCATAACCTTTATAACTTTTAGTTTAACCTTTAAATTGTAAACTTTTCTAAATAAAACTTATATAAAATGAAAGCACGATTGGTCATGGACATCGATCGTTTATCTAAACTGTCTTGTGGGTCTAGGCAAGTGTGTCTAAGGCTAGTGGTTTTTAATTAGGCCCACGACTGTGGTTCCTTCCCACTTACCTGGCACTTACCTGGCTGCATTCGACGGTGAAGAGGCGATTTGAGGCTTCTAATGACTCATCGTTTAGACCATAGAATATAGGTTAGATGGTCTAGGAAACCCTAACAACTAAAATATGGAGAACTATATACTTTTACAAATAAATACCCTATATTTAGAAAACCTTTTCCCTAAATTAAAAGTATTTATAAAAACCTGAGCAAAGTGCCATTACAACCCATCTTTGGGGAACCTGTTAGGGATAGCACGGTTCATCGTGCACCCGCAGGCTAGTAGTGCGAGATTCAGACCTCCGCAAGGAGCATTCGGTCTCGAAAGGTTTAAAATACGATATTTAAAGAAAGTGATATTTTTGTAAATAAAATATTCATTTAAAAATTATTTATGTGTTTAATTATATATAATTATCATTTAAACATTTATTTTGTTATAATATAAAATTTCCACTTTTTCCTAAAATTCAAAGATTAAAAGTTACATTAAAATAACACGAATTTCAAATAAACAATTAATACTTTTATTAGGATATATTCACTAGAATAACACAAATAAAATTCACATTCATTATAACAATAAAGACGATTATTAAATACTTGAGGTGTATTTGGAAAACTATACAAAAGTATTTTTACATAAAACCCCCTCAAGTTTCACAAATTACAATAAGGCCCCTAGCTAATATTGAACTTCAAATTATATTTCTTTTAGTCGGACTCGGGTTAGAGTCTGACTAATTCTGACTTGAATATATTTCAAGTCAATCTATATTTCAATTATATTCCAACACAACTTGAATACATGAATCCCAGAATCAGTTAACAATCTGTCTGACTGAACCGAACCATGGATATTCTTTTTACAAGTTTCCAGTATTCCATTTACATGACTCTACGGTTATAACCGTTTCCTGATATCATGGTTTCGGTAAGTCAATCAGTTAATCAAGTCAATCAAGCAATCATTACAAGTTTACAAGATAACAATACAAACATGACATCGCGGGGTTTAAAGGGGTAGATTGGTACGGAAGATGTTAAAAGTGGAATGAGGTGGTCAGATTAAGACACCTAACCTATATTCCGTTGCTGTTGTACCGTGGCATAAACGGTTCCTTGTACTATACGTGCCCTTAGTCTCTGGCATATAGAGACTCCCCTCGTATACACTGACATCCTCCTGTACCAAGCTACAAACAATTACGTTAAACAATATTTCATAATATTCTACAATACAATACTTTAGAAAATACTATACTCTGTCACTCTCATTCTTCATTCTTCTTTGGGACTTACCGAGCGACCTGTTCGCTGACGACATTCTATTTCTCTCTTCTTTGAATGTCGTCAGGTGCGTTGGACCAAGTTGAGACCGAGCCCACAAGTGAAGATTTGGAGCAGTTCCAGGAAGACCCAGAGCTCTAGACATTGTATCTTGTTCTTTCCAGTATTTCCTTTTATTGTTATGCCACTGTTTAGGCATTGCTTTTTCATTTCAGATGTATTTTCATTTCATGCATTGTATAAAGAATGTTATTAATAAAAGTTGCTGTTATTTCTATTATTCGTCTCTTGTGATTCATTTTATATTGCTTAGTTACGCTTAGCGTATGTACTTCTGAGTACATACGTAGCGGACCTTGTCACGTCCACTTCGCCGTACACTGGGAAGCGGGGCGTGACATCAAGATTGACATAAACCGTGTTCCATGAAACCAGGATTTGCTCTGGATGCTTTCTACGGGGTCAGGATTGACATAAGCTGTGTTCCACAAGGACCAGGATTTGCCCTGGACGCTTCCCACGGGGTCAGGATTGACATTAGCCGTGTTCCACAAGACCAGGATTTGCTCTGGATGTTTCCCACGGGGTCAGGATTGACATAAGCCGTGTTCCACAAGGACCAGGATCCGCTCTGGACGCTTCCCACGGGGTCAGGATTGACATAAGCCGTGTTCCACGAAACCAGGATTTGCTCTGGACGCTTCCCACGGGGTCAGAATTGACATAAGCCGTGTTCCACAGGACCGGGATTTGCTCTGGATGTTTTCCACGGGGTCAGGATTAACATAAGCCGTGTTCCACAAGGACCAGGATCCGCACTGGACGCTTCCCACGGGGTCAGGATTGACATAAGCCGTGTTCCACAAGGACCAGGATTTTCTCTGGACGCTTCCCATGGGGTCAGGATTAGCAGTGTTCCACAAGACCAGGATTTGCTCTCGATATTTCCCACAGGGTCAGAATTGACATAAGCCGTGTTCCACAAGGACCAGGATCCGCTCTGGACGCTTCCCACGGGATCAGGATTGACATAAGCCGTGTTCCGCAAGGACCAGGATCCGCTCTGGACGCTTCCCACGGGGTCAGGATTGACATAAGCCGTGTTCCGCAAGGACAAGGTTTAACATTGTAAAAATAAATAAATAAATAATTAAATAAATAAAATCTTTTAGGTGAATTTTCTGATAATCGGTAAAATAAACCGTATTTTTCGTAAAACTTAACTATAATTATTTTTCATCATAGATTTAAAAATACCTATTTTAACTATGTAATTGCTAGTATTTGGTATTTAATCGGTCACTTGTAAATTTCTAGTTTACTAAAATATTTTTCCTTAATTAATTATGTCAAATATTAATATAAGCTTTCAATTACATATTTAATTAGTGGTAATTACAAGTTAGAAATGGGTTAATTTTACAAAGTGAGCCATGACATATTAGAGTTAAGTTGTAATATAAATTTTTTTTTTTACAAGTTATTCAAGATTCTAGTGAGTTCTATGGTCAAAGTAAAACAAAACAAAATAAATTAAAAATAGGAAATTGATGTAACCTGCATTAAATGAGCTTGAGGGATATTTTTGTTATGGAAATTTCTACACTCATCTCACATTTCCCTCTCCCACCTCAAGTGGCCGGCCTCACTTTGGGCAGCCCCCCTCCCCCCCATTTCTCCACTTCATTTCCCATCAAAAATCATCCAAAAATTCAAATAAAAACCCACAAATTCCTAATTTAAATCATACCCATTATTCTTTGACCTATCTAGTTTGGATTCATGAAGCAAGAGAGCAATTAGGGAGGCCATGTTGTAAGTTTGATCTCTTAAATGTTGAGGTATAATCCTAAGCCCTTGGTTTAATTTTTAGTTAATCACTTTAATATTAGCTTATTAAGTGTTTAATTTGGTTTTAAATTTGGTTCTAATTGCATGATTGAAAATTCTATAAAATGGTTTGTGAACAAATTAGGGTTTTTATCATTAGATTAAGGTTTTAATGTGTAGATTAACATGTTAATGGAATGCAAAACCTAATCTAGTTACTAGTTGCTAATTGTTAAATTAAAATTTTGCTAATTATGCTATTTTGCAAACTAGGTTTTAGAAATTAATTTAAAATGTGGGATTAAAATCTAGTTAGGGTTTTTAGGACATCATTAAGGTTTCCATGAGTGGTTTAACATTTTAAAATATGCAAAATCTAGCTTAGTTGTTGAATTGTGAATTTTTCTTTAAAAAGTGTTAAAATTTGATATTTTTGCAAACTAGAATTTTGGATTTAATACAAATTGATAAGATTAAATTATGGTGATGGTTTGTATGACTTAGTTATGATATTTAATGAATATTATGGCCATTAGTTTTGTTAAAATATCAAGTTTCGAATTAAAACGAAAATTTAGTGCTTTCTATGTTTTCGGAAATAAATCGATTTGATTTATTTTAAGGTTTTGATGATTTAAACCCTACTTTATATTATAATTAGTGAGTTTTGGAACTACGATTTGTACGTTTGTGTTTTATCTCGATCAATTGGCATTTGTACGCCGATGTCGAGGGTATTCGGTTCTTTTGCATGAGCGGGTCATACGTTTTAAGTTATGCGCGTTTTGTGCGCCGTTTTGGTTTTGTCCGCGATTTTGGTTTACGATATTATATGTTTGCGTATAAGTACCTCTCACGTGGACTTCAAACGATGAAGAAGAGGATGGCGGCATCGACTTCGGCAGACAAGGACTAGATGAGTAGATGTATATCTTCGGAGAAAGTCGGGTGGATGGCGTATAGCACCCCCGCAAACGTAGAATAAGGATATTATGTACTATTATTAGGAAGTTGGACGTGACCTTAGATTCTTGGCGAGTAGGGTACTAGTGAAGACTTTAAGTTGGATTAGACTGATTTAGAAAGACTTAACCAGAGGATGATTGCTTTGGAGGGAATTCGTAGGTTTCTTGTAGACACACACACGCACACACATAAACTTGACTTGGTGTATGTGTGTGTGTGTATGTATATGAATGTGTGTGTGTGTGTGTGTGTGTGTGTATACAACATATACATGTGATATGAGGGTATTACATGATACTTGGGGATGAGTCGATAAGATCGGGCATGATGCCGTGAGATATTGGATATATGACCGAGATATGATATGAAATGTGTTACGATATTAGCGGATCGTTGGGTAATGAGAAATATATAAACGATGATATGTGTAGATGACATTGAAATGAATGAGACTCTAGAATAAAACCTAGATCGTAATATATGACTTAATCACGATATGATATATGACATGATATTTTAGTGGATCATTTGACGTTGTATATTTACACAGGCGATGATATATGTTTGATGATATTGGGATGTATGCGATTATAGTACAGTACCCTTGATCATGATATTGTTTGATGATGATACTATACGAACGATGATGTATATATGTGATAGTTGACCCGTACCCCGATTTTGGGATGCCGTACGATGGATTTTATCGTATGAGGCATAGATATGATGATTGATCCGCACTCTTGACTCGAGAAAGTCGTACTATGTACGTGACTCTATTGAGGCTGGATCGCCGACTACTAGAAATATCGACTCAGACTTTAGGAGGATTCTTCTTACCTTTCGACTAGTGTCTTTAGTTAGTTCCTTAGTTGGTTAGGTAGATCTTAGTTTAGGCTCGAGTCATACTTATTTTCAAAACTAATGAATCGTGCGCATTTTTAAAGACAGACTGAGGGATACTACGGATTTTTCAAAGGACATATCTTTCTTAAAAACCCCGCAGCCCCTAATTTTCTAAAAACCATGATTCATGCTTTTTCAAACAACAAACTGTATGACTCGTAATTAGTATGTATTCTCTAGTTGTGCGTTTACTACACATTCATCGTTATATTCATGTTGTATTCATCGAATTGCATGTTCATACATATGTTTCTTTAGTTAATATGAAACTCTGCCTGTTAGGACACCAGCACCATTACCGATGATGCGCATGTTCCACGTACACTTATTTTCCGGCTCACACACATTATCATCGGTAATTGCCATATCACGTACACTTTAGAATATATTATCATTTATTGATATAATCAGCTAAATGCTAGTCTAATATAATATCGTGTGATTACTCTCATGTGCTAGTTTAGACATTGCATTTATTATTTAGACACTTCATGCATTCACTTATTCATATTTTCATGCAGTATTGTGGGGTTTATGTCGATACTCATTATTTACTTACTCATGATTTTGGGATTTTGGATTTCTATGAGAATTCTGGATTTTGGGGAAAACCGCAAGAATATATATAAAAACATATCTCTCTCTCTCTCGCTCTCATTTTAAAATACAAGTTGCGGTTTTCTCGTGATGTATGTGTCGTCCACCATGAGATTTCATGTTTTCTGTTGGATTTCTAGACCCGATTCGATGAGTGGATGAACCGTCTCGGGTACATGGTGGGCCCGGTATGGTACCCCGGGGTAAGAAGCTCGAGTTGTAGACGATGAGCCTGGCAGGGGAAGACTACCTGCCGGTGATGTCTGGCGTGGCGGATATCCAGAGAATACCGACCGTTGTCGTGAGATTTGATGATATGGGCCGATTCGGACTGACGGAGCCCGAGATATTGAGACTATGAGATATTGAGACTATGAGGTATTGAGACTTTGAGATTTACATGTTTTGTGTCGATACTTGACACGGATTTCCATGGATTTCATTGATGATGTTTCAGATTACCATACAAATTTTACTATGATAAAAGTTAAAGATTTCCTATACAGATATATCTAGATTTCATGGTTGATTGTTTTACATTCATGGTGCATGCATACTTATACACATGACATGTTACTACTTGAGGCACTGACACGAGCACTGAGCATTGCACTTACGCATAGATTATTACCCTGCCACTACTAGATGACTAGTGCTATATTAAGTATATTATTATGACCTAGGAGAGCGTCGAGCATGCGATTTCTACTCGCATATGTCTTCTACTCATGAGTTTGCAACTCACCCCTGTTGTGCCAAATTTTCTTACAGGTTTCCTTGGCAGCTTGCTGGCACACCATTTCATTCAGGGTGATTTACTTGGTAGGTTGGTTCACTTGTATCAGGACAGCCGTTGTACTTTTATTATTTCATTTGTATCTAGTAAGCTCCATCAACTATACCTGTATTACTTGATAAATTTAGAAGACCAGTTGCTTATTCTTTCGACCTTAGAATCGCGCTTGTACTATTATAGTTTTCTGGTGGTTTTGATGGTTTTCTTTGAGTTTTGTTCCTCGCCTTTCGGCGTTGTATATTATATTTCTTGCGTGGTTGTGACCGGCAATTGGTGAATAGCTAGCTCCCGTTTGGGGATGCCTTTATTATTTCTTATGTATATATTCTTATTTGTACCCGTTTGGGGCCAGTTTTTACAAAGGAGACTCCGCCGAAATTTTTGAGAAATTTGATGTTTCTTTTAAACATGTTTTCCTTTACTTCTTCTTTTAAATGGTTTAGATTTCTGGGCTTCGGCTTACTTAGATTACGTTGCGCCTCTAGATACTTCGTAATTTAAGTGCCGGTCACGTTCCGTACCTTCGGATCGTGACACCAGGATCCGCTTTGGACGCTTCCCACGGGGTCAGGATTGACATTAGCCATGTTCCACAGGACCAGGAGGGGTTGACTCTCGGTTGTCTGTGCATCGTCGAGTCATGAAACTGGGAGCTTTGCCGCGGCTCCGATTTGCTGATGTTGCGTCTGTTGTAATGAGACGAATGGTCGAGATGATCTCCAGGCTGTTTTGTGAACCGTCGAGACTTGGCTCTTTTTCGGATGGAGCCTAGGGGGAAGGTATGGTTCCCTCCTTGTCGAGATTCTACTTTGGAGAGTGTGGCCCGTGAATAAGATGCAAGAGTCCATTTTGGACCGACTTGCAGGGCCCCAGTGCATAGGAAATAGGTTCTTATCCCCATTGCCTAAGGCTTTTCCTTACGAGTTGAGACGAATCGAGAAGTTCTCGCAAGGATGTCCTAACGTCACAGTTAACCTATGCTCTTTACGACAGAGGTCCGTTAGGGTCTATGGTATTAGGGTTTTGCCTGTCGTATTATCACGTTGGCTGATATATCCCTCGATAGGCAATCTTGCTGTTCGAGTAGCCTTGCGACTGTTGTGTCTCTGATCCCTTCGGGGGCTGGACAAGACATCTTCAAGCAATCTTCCTAGGCAGTTTGACCATCGGAAGAGCAAGCGTTAGGAATTTTGCCATGCCACTTTTTACTTGAGGTTAGGCTCATTTTGGGGAGCCCCGATGAGTCATAACCACTCCGCGCTGGTATGGGATGATCTCCGATAGTCTTTCAGGTTTTATATGAGTTGCCGTCAAGACCCTGAAGCTAGAAATTTGGCCTTTGCTTCGTTTGCCGGCATTGCATATGCTGTATCGAGACGAATGTCGCGGTTGTCTCTAGCTTGTTGGTGAATCATCGAGGTTTGGAACTAGGGATTTTGCCGTGGTTCCGTTGTTTGATTATCGCGTCTGAATCCTGCTAGAGGTAGAACGCTGTGGTGACATCTCGTCTGCTGTATCGAGACGAACGTCGAGGTGGTGACCACTCTATGCTGGTGTGGGATGATCTCCGATAGTTTTTCAGGTTTTATATGAGTTGCTGTCAAGACCCTGAAGCTAGGAATATTGCCTTTGCTTCATTTGCTTTGGCGTTGCATCTGCTGTATCGAGACGAACGTCGAGGTGGTGACCACTCCGCGCTGATGTGGGATGATCTCCGATAGTCTTTCAGGTTTTATATGAGTTGCCGTCAAGACCTTGAAGCTAGGAATATTGCCTTTTCTTCATTTGCTTTGGCGTTGCGTCTGCTGTATCGAGACGAACATCGAGATGGTGACCACTCCGCGCTGATGTGGGATGATCTCCGATAGTCTTTCAGGTTTTATATGAGTTGCCGTCAAGACCCTGAAGCTAGGAATTTGGCCTTTACTTCGTTTGCCGGCATTGCATCTGCTGTATCGAGACAAATGTCATGGTTGTCTCTAGGTTGTTGGTGAACCGTCGAGGTTTGGAACTAGCGATTTTGTCGTGGCTCCGTTATTTGATTGTCGCGTCTGAATTTTGCTGGAGGAAGAACGCTGTGGTGACATCTCGTCTGCTGTATCGAGACGAACGTCGAGGTGGTGACCACTCCGTGCTAGTGTGGGATGATCTCCGATAGTCTTTCAGGTTTTATATGAGTTGCCGTCAAAACCCTGAAGCTAGGAATTTGGCATTTGCTTCGTTTGCCGGTATTGCGTCTCTTGTATTGAGACGAATGTCGCGGTTATCTCTAGGTTGTTGGTGAACTGTCGAGATTTGGAACTAGGGATTTTGCCGTGGCTCCGTTGTTTGATTGTCGCGTCTGAATCCTGCTGGAGAAAGAACGCTGTGGTGACATTTCGTCTGCTGTATCGAGATGAACGTCGAGGTGGTGACCATTCCGTGCTGGTATGGGATGATCTCCGATAGTCTTTTAGATTTTATATGAGTTGTCGTCAAGACCCTGAAGCTAGGAATATTGCCTTTGCTTCGTTTGCCGGCATTGCGTCTGCTGTATCGAGACGAATGTTGCGGTTGTATCTAGGTTGTTGGTGAACCGTCGAGGTTTAGAACTAGGGATTTTGCCGTGGCTCCGTTGTTTTGACCCTGGGGTGACATTGCGTCTGCTGTAATGAGACGAATGCTGAGGTGGAGCTGGGATTTTGCCATCACTCCGCTTTGTTTCGACCGTGAGGTCTTTCGTTGACGTTGCATCTGCATCCTGCTGGACTGCGAAGGAACGCCGTTGTTAGTCTTCTGGGATGCAGATGTGACCGTCGAGACTTGGCTCTCTTTCTGATGGAGCTTGGTGGGATGATATGGTTCCCTCTTTATTTGCGCCCCTGAATGGTATACAGAGATCGATGTGATATCCCCTGTATGGCAGAAAGTTTCATTTATATATTTTTCTTTCCGCGATGCTCTATCATTTCAGCTTTTATATCGCGAAAGTCGCGATTGCCCAATCATTTCGGCTATTTTTCGCGGTGCCCAATCATTTCGGCTATTTGTTTTATTTACTCGCTGCTTTTTTATTGCGAGTTGCTCAACCATTTCGGCTATTTTGTATGCATACATTTTTACTTGCTGATTTGCAAGTTTCCCAATCATTTCGGCTATTTCATATGCATTTGCCTTGCTGGGAGTTTGGGATTTGATACCGATTTAGGCATCGGCATCACTACAACTGGGATATTGTCAGGAGCGAATCATCATTTGCCTTTGTCGTTGTCGAACAAAGGTAGCTTGGTAAACAGAGTTAGGATCCTGTTGACTAAGGCTTTTAACTTCATGAGCCGTAAGGGTCTTATGAAGGTATTTCTCCCTAAGAGTCGTGAGGATCTCGTAAGTGCGTTTTTTCTTTAAGAATCGTGAGGAGTCTTAAGTGTATGGTCTCTTATAAGTCGTAAAGATCTTACAAGAGTATTTTCTCCTTATAAGTCGAGAGGACTTACAAGGTTTGTTTGCCATATGAGCATATCCCCAGTCGCGGGTGGGACTTTGTCAGGGAGATGTTTATCCGTGCCCGTAGATTGCCTACAAGGGTCAATACTGAACCACTTGTAGGGCAAAACTGGAGGTTGTGATGGCTTAAGAACAGGTTCAGATCCCTGTAGTTTAAGGCTTTTGAACCCTATGAGCCGTGAGGGTCTCAAAGGGGAATTCTCCTTACGAGCCGTGAGGATCTCGTAAGTGTAATTTCTCCTTAGGTCGTGGGGATCCCTAAGTGTGTTGGTCCCTTGTGAGTCGTAAGGATCTCACGCAGGTGGTTTCTCCTTACAGGGTCGAGAGGACCTTGCAAGTGTCTTTTAACGAGATTGTGCCCTTTCGGGTTTTCACAAAACTCACCGGTAGCTCTGCTGTTTTTATTCACGGAGCCCTTTCGGGTTTTCATCCGTGCCCATTTTGCTTATGGACATACCGTTTTTTTTGTCAGCCTTGGGATGCTGCGGTCCGTAGTAGTTTATCGACGTCTCAGTCAACAGCCAGTTTTAGGACATAATGTTCCATCGTTAGTTTAAGGACGTTTCGGTCCGTCGTTGCCGTATTTAAGGCGAATTTCTAGTTTACGGACTTTTCGGTCCATGGGTCTTTCTCTATGAATGAGCACGATACCCCCGGTATGTCCATCTTTTTCGGATCATGTAGTTGTGGCGGGTTCATCTTCCAGTTTTCAGACAGCGCGAATTTGCCCAGTTGGTATTGGTCCTCAATCCAGCCTTTGAAGACGAAACAATCTTCGATTGGATGGCTTACTTCTTGGTGGTAAGGGCAGTAATTAGGATTGTTGACATCGCCTGGCTGCAACGGACGTTTTGGATCCGGCAGATTGATGAGTCTGTTGCGTACTGCCAGCTCGAACAATCTCCTCGTTTTATCCCGGGGAAACGAGTAAGGACGTCCCAGTCTCTCCTCGAGGGATGGGCATGGACACACGTTGTTTTGGCAAACAACTGACTTTAAGTTACTCGGATGTTGTTGAGTATTGGCAACGAAGGTCGCTTTCCCTTTCACTTTTTCATTTCGAGATTCCAGCTTCAAAGGAGATGTTCTATGACCCATCTGATCCATTTGGGCCAATTTGTCAATTAAGGCCTGGAAGGTGGTGGGCTTGGAAAACATCATGAACTGGGAGATGGTCGCCTGTGGATCAAGAGTACCCACGAACATGCCCACTGCTGGCGCTTCTTCAACGCGCTGCTCACATTTCAACCACAGATTCCGCCATCGTATTACGTATTGAACCCATGTCTCGCCTGGCTTCACCCTGACGTTAATCAATGCCGTTATTGGGGTGCGTTCACTAGCACTCGCAAAACGCTGGGTGAATAGTAATTCCATCTCTGTAAAAGTTTTGACGGAGTCGTTGGGCAGCTCCGAATACCATTCAAAGGCTGTTTCCGCCAAGCTGCCGACGAACTGACGATGTAGCAGTTTATCGTCACCTCCAGTGTTGCCACATAGAGCCCTGAACCGGGCGACATGCTGGTGGGGATTGACTGTCCCCTTGTATACGTGAAACGTAGGAATCGTGTATCCTGGCGGATACTTGATCTGATCGTACCATCCTGGATATGGTCGCCCAGTTCTGACGACTTGGCCAGTTGCTTCACTTGCTTGATGAGCCCGTATTTGCTGAGCTATATAATCATCCAGGGCAGCTTTGGAGATGGTCTCCTCCTTGGCTGCTGAAAAAGCCGAAGGAGGGTTCGATGTCTCCCCTCTGTCTTCTTCAATGATAATCGGGGGGTCTTCAGCTGGAGGTTCCGGCTGTAACATCGTTCCGGCCATGTCTTGGAACAAAAGAGCCATTCGTTTGATGTTGGTTCCGCGGCTTCTTTTTCTTTCCTCTCGAGCATTCTTCGGAGGAATTCAGCATCAGTTTCTTGTTCCTGACGCTGCTCTGAGGTCTCTGGATTTTCTTTCGGCCCAGCGAGTGCCCCCATTGCAGTCAGCATCTCCTGAAGTTTTTGCTGCTGTTGCTCCTGAGCCTTTGTTATCGATCGGGTAAGCGATCGATGACCCATAGAAGCACGGCTTTTCTCTTTTCCGGAAGCCATATAAACGGTATGTGTTACCATGCCCCCAGACTTAGGGTGTTTAGATTCAGCGTCCTTGCGGTTTGTCGCGGTCACAGGGGCTTTCTCCAGCCTCCTTCTCTTGTGAGCGGTTGAAGTTGAGGGAGCCGTTGCAGTGGGCACCCAGACGGATGACATCTTCTGTAGTACCATGGGATGGCTCTTTTCTTGCCAAGTTTTAATCTTCTTTGGTCGGCGAGAGTAGTCCTGATCAATCACCGATTCCTGGACCTGTCGCCAGACTTTGTAAATTTTAGAGGACAACCGCTGAGGAGGCCGCTCCGGCTTCTTTTCTGTAGCATTCTCTACAGGTGGGGGAGATCTTTTCAGCATGGCAGTTGGAGAGTTCTTGCGGACCCTCCTAAGTGGTTCGAAGCTGTTCCCAGTCGGAACAAAAACATCTATTTCCACCATGGGAGCTGGCGGAGTCAGTCCAGAAGGGGAGCTGCCCCCAACCTTCCTTATTCGGCACAAGTGACGACGTCGAGCATGTCGTGTGGATGGGATTGTCTCAGCTGTAGGGGTGACTTCATCATGGCCCCTGTTTTGGTGAAGGGTTGTCTCCGACGTCAGCCTCTTAAAGACCGATGTTCGTTGAGAAGCAATGTCCAATCTGTCAAAGATAGACCTCCGGGCAGGGGAAGGAGCTTTGAGGACTTCGCCTGGAGCGGGAGCCGGAATGGCCAGCCTTGTGAAGACTGACTTCTTGGCAGAAGAAGCCTCTCTGATGATTTCGTCCGCTTGAGCCAGGATGGCTATCCGCTTTGGGATGGCTTCTTCAGGTATCGCGGGCTTGTTGGCGTTCTGGCCCAGTCTGTTGAAAACTGAGGCATTGGATTTGGACGACCCGTTGAGAGGGGCCGCAACAGTGGTAAGTCGATCAAAGACCGACTTCTTTGGGGCCTCTTGCAACGGCATTGGGGCATTGAAGTTCACGGGTGGGAGCATGGTCCCGAAGAATAGCCCAGTGGTGGCCTGAGTTACCTGCTCCACTGGCATTGTGAAAAGGGGGGCCGCTTGGGGCCCGTAGGTTATACCTCCAGATGAGGCAGAACGGGAGTTGCAGTTGCAGCTAGAGTAGTTAGAAGCCATTGATGTTCTTCTTTCTGCACAAAAGGAAAACCAAATCTTAGTACCTCGAACCCAATGGAAACCATATTAAACCGCGATTCGTTCGCGAACACGACACATGAAGTGTGGAGTGGAAAGAGGAAGAGGTCCCACCGGGCGTGCCAGAATCTGTTCTCCACCGAAAATATGGAGACGCGACCACGTAGGTCCGTCTTGCCTAAATTTAGGGGAAGATGCTAATTGGTGCTATCCGTCCACCTCTCCGAAGATGCCAAATTGATTTATGACACCATGTATCGAAGGTTTAAACGGATGCGGCCGATATAGCAGACTTCGTCAGATTCTCCCTCATGATGATGGGTTTTTGATTGTGGGGACGCTCTTCCCTGCAGGCGCAAGCCTCTGCAGTTAATTACGCTACCGCGTTACGGTAACCACTTTCTCCTTCTCCAGATGGTCAATTCGTGCCGTGGGTGTTTATTTTGTTTTTGGTTGCCCGTGGATTGTATACGGAGACTAATTTATGTTGTCGCCCGTAGGGCGTGGATTAGTCCAAATCCGTATTTTCTTAGATTTGGTTTTTGGTTTGGGTTTAAGGATCGTTAGTCTCATTTGAGACTAAGATCAACTTAAACGTTTGTTAAGGATACGTCGGTCTAATTTTAGACTAAGATCAACTTAACAATTTGTTAAGGATACGTTAGTCTAATTTTAGACTAAGATCAACTTAACGGGATCATTTAGATCCAACAAAAGAGCATTTGGGCTCTATTGTTTAGTTTAGGGACATTGCGGTCCATTAGTTTAAGGACATTACGGTTCAAGGTTAAGGACATCATAGTCTATGGGTTTAAAGGGACCCCACAGTCCGAGGTTAAGGACATCATAGTCCATGGGCTTAAGGACCCCACAGTCCGTGGAATGATTGGCTATCGGGACCCGTCACCTCTCTGAAGACGTTGAAGGATTACAACGACAAATATCAAAGGAGTGAAGAGATATACCTTTGAACCAAAGTTGATTTAGGAAATCTGTAGTCCAATTTGGGACTAAGATCAATTAATTAGATTATAAGCACATGGGCTCGGTTAAATTTGAATTGAGGACTTATAGCCAACTTTGGCTAAATCCAATTAGATTTGAAATGTTGGCCCTTTGTTGGACTGTTGAACAATTGTCTGGGTTCAGCCCCCCATTATTTAGCAATGCTAAACAAGGGTTTGGGGTTCTGACAACACTTTGTCTTTGGCTGAGCACTAGTCATTCATTATAGCTCTGGACTTTACTTTGAATGTCATATGAAATGATCAAGTTTGGAAGAACGTAGTTGGGGTTCAATCAAAGGGGAGATCTTGTCTCTGGAAAACTTAGCTGATTTTGGGCTAAGACTGGTTTGAAAATAGTGTTAAACACTAACACATATTTGACGGTCACGTGTTCCCACTTGATGCACTTAAAATAGTGTTAAACACTAGGGACATAACACTCAAAATAGTGTTAAACACTAAAAATGAGGCGGTCACGTGGAGTCACGTGAGACGCCAGAGAATTGGGCTAGACTTCCTTTATTTTACTCTCAAAATCTGCCAATAAGTGTTAAACACTTAATCTTTGTAATCATCACGTGTGGGCACGTGATAGTGCCCATGTATTGGGTATTAATTCCTCTGTTTTCCTTCATTTGCCCTTTTAAAAAGGTGTTAGTCAGTGGTCATGTGGGGACACGTGAGGCGCCCTAAATCGGTATTGCCTTTGGCTTTATTCCCTTTAGTTTTGAGGGTCACGTGTGAGCACGTGAGGCATTGCCTCCAAGCTTTTTCTTTCTCATTTTGAGGAGTCTGTTTAAGGGTTACGTGGGGGCACGTGACCTAGTCTTGATCGTTCTTTTCTACTCATTGAGGATGAGGGTCACGTGTTACTACGTGATCAGGTTTACGTGCATGGAGAGTTTAAGTCCTTTGTTTGAGAATTAAATTCTTATATAGGGTTAAACCCTAATTTTATTTAGAGGAATTAAATTCCTATGTATATGGAAGAATTAAATTCTTTAAACCCAACTCTCTTTCTAAGTTTTGGATCTCCATGGCAGAATCTCCCCGATGAGAATTAAATTCTCAACTTGTGGGGAGATCTGCTTCGGCAGATCTTCAACCATGAAGAAGAACTAAGTTCTTGTTTTAAAGGTTAAACCCTGTTTCTGTTGGAGGAATTAAATTTCTAAGTTTTTGGAGGAATTAAATTCCCTAAACTCAATTCTCCCTCTAAGTTTTGGATCTGCATGGCAGAATCTCGCCGATGAGAATTAAATTCTCAACTTATGGGGAGATTTGCTTCTGCAGATCTTCAACCAATGGAAGAACTAAGTTCTTATTCAGAAGAGTTAAACTCTTAATTTGAGAATTAAATTCTCTTTTTGTTTTATGGAGCTTAGATCGCTTTCCTTTTCTCACCTACGGTTTCTTTCTCTTCTGAGGAAATCTCCCTTTCTCTCTGTTGTTGTATCTCTCTCCCAAAAAAAAAAGATCTGATCCCTCTCTTTTCTTCTTGGCTCCTATTTATAGGAGAAAGAAAAGAATCAGTTTGTTTAGTCAATCTTTAATTGAAAATTTTTAATTGATTTTGTAACCAACATGATCTTTTAGATCACCCAGTGAATTTTATTCACCATTGGATTTTTAATCCAAAAGATATTCTGTTTGTTATTCTTGGTGAATTTCAGGTAAATCTTTCCTTGTATAGAATCTTTCTATACATTGGTGATTTTTAATCACCATTGGATTTTTAATCCAACGGTGCTCCACTTTACAGAGCACGATCTTTTTTTGTTTGGAAAGATTTAGAGAAATATTTTTCCAGTTAGGGTTCTCGATTCCCTCTTAATTAGAATTTAATTCTATTAGTTCAGAAGGCTTAAGAGCCTGTCCCGTGTTGGCACGTGACCTTCTGATTGACCATTTAATTAGAATTTAATTCTATTATTTCAGAGATCTTAGAATCCCATCATATGTTGACACGTGACCCCCTGATTAAGCATTTTAACCAGAATTTAATCTGTTGTTTTAAAGAGCTCAGGAATTATCACGTGTCAACACGTGACCCTTGGTCATGTGTGAGCACGTGATGCCCCATTGGGGTTTTTCCTTGTTGTTTTATTATACTTTTAATTCTTTTCAGTGGGTTTAAAGGCCCACCACGTGAGGACACGTGACTCCACTGATTGAATGTCTGGTTAGAATTTAATTCCATTAATTAGAGAGCCTAGGAACCCATCACGTGTCTGCACGTGACCTCTGATCACGTGTGGACACGTGATGCCCCATTGGGGTATTCCTTGCTGTTTTATTATATCTTTTAATCCTTTTCAGGGGGTTTAAAGGTCCATCATGTGTGGGCACGTGATGCCCCATTGAAGTTTTTCATGATATTTTATGAGGGAACAATTCCCCCAAGGCAAAACCCATCATGACTTCTGTGAAAATCAAATAGAATCTTTCCTAAAAAATTTTGTTTGTTTTGTCAAGAACAGCTATGGATAGGAAAATCCCAAGAAGTCTTTTTGTTAGAACTAAGTTCTCCAGAGAAATTAAATTCCAAGAAAATTTTCAGAGCTAAGCTCTTTGGAATGAAATTAAATTCCAAAAGAAAATGGGTACCATCATCAATCCCCTAAGATCAGAGAAAGACACTTAACATAGGGAGCTTACTACCTAAAGATCGTGCGTTCTTGGAGTTCAGAAAGATGAGTTCTTTTTAAAGGAATAAACCCTTGGTGTGGATTTAAAATCCAAAGAAAATTTCTACAAAAGTTCCTTGGCTGTTCAAGACCCTTACCTGAAAAGGGATTCTTTTGTGTGGACAGAGTTAAACTCTGAAAATTTTTGTAACAAAGAACTAAGCTCTGAGGAAGAGAATTAAATTCTTAAGGCAAGAACGAGAAAGGAAGAAGATAAAGGAGTGGAGACGTTGTTGAAAAGACCTCTGCATTTATAAGACATGATGGAAAACGGTTCATCTTCCCTGTTCCCTAGGCAGATCCAATGGCCACAAAAGTTACAGCGTTGCACTCACGTGCAAACACGTGAGAACAACGCTGTGGGGGCATTTGTTCCCTCATGGGAATTAAATAAAATACAGATACAGCGGCAAGGAAAACCCCCAAATGGGATATCACGTGCTCACACGTGACCAGGCATCACATGCTCACACGTGACCAGGTCTCACGTGCAGACACGTGACCTTTTACAGGAAAAGCCTGTAGGCACTGAATAAAATAAACAAATGCTTAATCAGTGGCCTCACGTGCCCACACGTGACCAGATGTCACATGCAGACACGTGACCTTTTACAGGCAAAGCCTGTTTGCGCTGGATGAAATAAACAATTGGAAATGCTGTATCAGTAGGGTCACGTGTCAACACGTGACGGGTCTCTGAGCCCTCTGAACCAATAGAATTAAATTCTAATTAATTGCTTAATCAGTGGGGTCACGTGCCAACACGTGATGAGCTCTTAAACCCTCTGAACAATAGAATTAAATTCTAATTAAAATGGAAACAAAAACCTTAATATTTCTCTAGATCTTTCCAAACAAAAAGGATTGCGCTCTGTAAAGAGGAGCACCGTTGGATTAAAAATCCAATGGTGATTAAAATCACTAATTTATAGAAAGATTCTATACAAGGAAATATTTTCCTAAAATCTGCCAGGAACAACAAATAAAATATCTTTTGGATTAAAAATCCAATGGTGAATACAATTCACCGAGTGATCTAAAAGATCATGTTGGTTACAAAATCAATCAAAATCTTTCAATGAAAGATTGACTAAACAAACTGATTCTTTTCTTTCTCCTATAAATAGGAGCCAAGAAGAGAAGAGGAGAGATACAACAACAGAGAGAGAATACAAAAGAAATGAGAATTTAATTCTCCAGAGAGAAAAGAAGGTCTCTTCAGAAAAGAAAGAAATCCTAGGTAAGAGAGGGAAGGAGATCATCCTATAAGCTCCCACAAAATAAAAAGAGAATTTAATTCTCAAACTAAGAGTTTAACTCTTCTGAATAAGAACTTAGTTCTTCCTTTGATTAAAGGTCCGCAGAAGCAGATCTCCCCATAAGTTGAGAATTTAATTCTCATCGGGAAGATTTTGCCATGCAGATCTAAAACCTAAGAGAAGACCTAAATTCAGAGAATTTTATTCTCCCACAAAGAAAATAGGAATTTAATTCCTCCAACAAAATTAGGGTTTAACCCTATAAAAGAATTTAATTTTTCCAAATACATAGGATTTAATTGCTCTAAATAAAATTAGGGTTTAACCCTATAAAAAAATTTAATTCTTAAACAATAGACTTAGACTTTTCTTGCACGTAAAAAGATCAAGTACCCAACATGATCACGTGGCAACACGTGGCCCTCCCCTCAATGGTCAAAAAAGAAAGAATGAAATGGGATCACGTGCTCCCACGTGATCCTTGGATAAATCCCTCAAAATAAAGAGAACAAAGCCAAGTCAGAACATATTTTGGACGCCCTCACGTGTCCCTACGCGACCCCTAGCAAATCCTTTCAATATCCAGTGCATGGGTACCCATCACGTGCTCACACGTGATGGCCACAAAGATTAAGTGTTTAACACTTACTTGCATATTCTGTGAATAAGATAAAGGAAGTTTGGTCTAACACTCAGGCGTCTCACGTGACCCCACGTGAGCGTTTCTTTTTTTAGTGTTTAACACTATTTTGTGCGCCGCATCCTTAGTGTTTAACACTATTTTAAGCGCATCACGTGGGAGCACGTGATAAATGAGTCTACTTTAGTGTTTAACACTATATTCGAGGCAATCTTACCCCAAATTAGCTAAGTCTTCCAGAGGCAGGACCCTCCCTTTTGACTGAACCTCAAATACACTCTTGTCTTCCAAAATTGGTCATCTCATATGATATTCAAAGCAAAACCTAGAGCCTTTCAATCAAATTTGGTTCAAGGGTACATCTCTTCACACCTCTGATACATGTCGTTGTAATTCTTCAACGTCTTCAGAGAGGTGGTGGGTCCCAATGACCAATAACTATCTGGTGCATTTCCAAACTCATGTTTGTATCTGAACTTGGACCGCACTATTCCTAAACTAAACAATAAAGCTCAAATGCTCTTTTGTCGGATCTAAATGATCCTGTTAAGTAGATCTTAGTCTAAAATTAGACTAACGTATCCTTAACAAACATTTAAGTTGATCCTAATCTCAAATGAGATTAGCGATCCTTAAATCAATCCAATTACAGATCTCCCAACCAAAATTGGTTCAAGGGTACATCTCTTCACTCCTCTGATATTTGTCGTTGTAATCCTTCAACGTTTTCAGAGAGGTGACGGGTCCTGACAACTAAACACTTTACGGACTGTGGGGTCCTTAAACCCATGGACTATGATATCCTTAACCTCGGACTGTGGGGTCCTTAAGCCCATGGACTATGATGTCCTTAACTTCGGATTGTGGGGTCCTTAAGCCCATAGACTATGATGTCCTTAATCTCGGACTGTGGGGTCCTTTAAGCTTATGGACTATGATGTCCTTAATCTCGGACTGTGGGGTCCTTTAACCTTATGGACTATAATGTTCTTAACCTTGGACCGAGATGTCCTTAAACTAACATTGGACCGTAATGTCCCTATACTAATGGACTGAGATGTCCTTAAACTAATATTGGACCGTAATGTCCTTAAACTAATTATGGACCGTAATGTCCCTAAACTAAAATAATAGAGCCCAAATGCTCTTTCATTAGATAGAGCCCAAATGCTCTTTTGTCGGATCTAAACGATCCCGTTAAGTTGATCTTAGTCTGAAATTAGACTAGCGTATCCTTAACATATGTTTAAGTTGATTTTAGTCTCAAATGAGACTAATGTATCCTTAAACACAACCCCAAACCCAAATCTAAGAAAATACGGATTTGGACTAATCCACGCCCTACGGGCGACAACATAAATTAGTCTCCGTATACAATCCACGGGCAACCAAAAAATAAAACAAACACATATGACACGAAGTGAGCATTTCGAGAAGGAAAAAGTTGTTACCGCGATACGGTAGCGTAATTAACTGCAGGGGCTGCCTACAGGGAAGAGCGTCCCCACAATAAAAAAAACCCTCAAACGAGGGGGAATCTGACGAAGTCTGCTACAACAGCCGCATCCGTCTAAACCTCCGATACACGGTGTCATAAATCAACTTGGCATTTTCGGAGAGATGGACGGATAAAACCAAATAGCATCTGCCCCCAAATTCAGGGAAGACGTCAGTCTTTCCCGGTCTTTCGGCGGAGAACAGTGGTGTAGACAATGAGCCGGCGGAGGGAGCACTACCTACCAGTGATAGTATAGAACCTGACGGATATCCGGAGGATACCGTTTGGGAGTTATGACATGAGATATATTGAGGGCCGATCTGGGTACTAAGGTTCCATGAGATTTACAGATATGAGGGCCGATCAGAGTGACGGCGCCTGAGGTATTGGGATTTGGGGTGTCGTTGATGGACACTGGGATTTTCCACGATGATGATTCATTGATGATGTTATGTTTTTTCTCATACTCAGCATTTATTTGATATGCTTTGCTTCATGTATTTGTAGTACCTGATGGAGTACCTTGATCACGATTGTTGCATATCCATATTGCCATATTTATGCTATCAGATTGCATGTTATAGATTATCGCTGTTCATGCATACCTGCGATTATCGGTATGATATTACTTACTATTCATGAGTTGGCAACTCACCCCCGTTGTGCCATAGTGTTTTGCAGATTTAACCTCAGAGTAGTCGCGGCAGGGCTTCTTATTATCTTTATTTTGCAGATACGGCTACGGTTGGCTGTGAGGCCGTTTGTTATAGGTGGGTTGCGGCTATCCGATTCTATCTATTGTATATCTTATTGTATCTAGTATTCTCCATCTACCATTTCTATGTATTGACTTAGAGATGAGTTGTGGGGACCGATATTGTATTATTTTGTGACTCTGGGTGTCGTGCTCGTATGAGCCGGCCTGATTATGAAGTTTTACCTCTTTATGTTGTTTTTCTTTTATTTATATCATCTATTTTTTCGCTACGGCGTCGTATATATACTTGTGGTGGTTGTTTCCGCCGTTGGGCGAGATTTGCTCCCGTTTGGGGATGCTTTAGTTATATTCTATGTTTGTACCCGTTTCGGGGTTAGTTTTTATAAAGGAGGTGCTGCCAAAATTTTTAAAAGAACAAACTTAAGTTTAAAGATTTTTACTTGAGATTTCCAACAATGTTTTCATCAATTATTTCTTTGATGGTTTAGATTTCTGGGTTTTCGGTTTACTTAAATTGCGTTACGCCTGTTGACGTCACGTGGTTTAAGTGTCGGTCACGTGCCGAAATTTGGGTCGTGGCATGATGTCGCCCTATCTTCCACGCTGGGCCGTGGCAAGACTTCGAAGAGGATATTTCTCTTGTTCTTGGCCCTATAAGAGGATGCTAGCTTGCTCAGAGCGTCGTCCTGGGCGTTTAGGTGCCGGGGGATCTGCTCCATTTGAACTTCGTCGATGTCTTTTCGTAGTCTTCTTACCTCGGCTAAATATTTCACCATCAGACACTCCCATGCCTCGAAACGGCCGATCACCTGGCCTACGACCAGGGTGGAGTCACTGCGGATTCAGATTGTCTTCAGCCCCACTCCGGAAGCGATTCGTAGTCCAGCTAGCAAGGCCTCATACTCCGCGGCGTTGCTTGAGGCTTTAAACCCGAGCTTCAAAGAATATTCCATCTCTGTCTCGTTCGGGTCTCGAATGATGAGGCCGGCACCGCTCCCATCCTCGGTAGATGATCCATCGACGTAAAGGACCCAATCGGGGACGGAGTCGAGCCTCTCCTCGATCGAGGGTTGAGACCCGAGGGCTGGCACCGACACTGCCTCCTTATTGGGGATAGTGCATTCGACAATAATTTCGGTCAGGACTTATGCCTTGATAGCCTTTCTTGGGCGGTATTTGATGTCGAATTGAAATAACTCCCACCTCCATTTCTTCAAGCGACCAAATGACTCGGGGGGGCGAGAATAGCCCCTAAGGGACGCTCGGTGAGGACGAGGATGGTGTGGGCCTGGAAGTAGTGCCGTAGTTTCCTTGAGGCCACGATAAGCGTCAAGACAATCTTTTCTATGGCCGGGTACCTTGTTTCCACCTCCTTAAAGACGTGGTTCACATAGTAGACCGGCTTCTGGACTCCTTCGACTTCTCGGACGAGCACCGAGCCTGCAGCCTGATCGGACACCGCGAGATACAGTGATAGCTCGTCTCCTTCAATTGGCCGGGTGAGCAGTGGGGGTGTTGCCAGGTGCATTTTCAATTGCTCGAAAGCGATCTAACACTTCTCCGACCATTCAAACCTTAGGATCTTTCTCAGGGCTTTGAAGAATGGGAGGCACTTTTCTCCGGACCTTGACATGAAGCGACTTAGAGCGGCCACTCTCCTCGTGAGCCGCATGATTTCGACGTTGGTCTCGGCGCGGCCATGTTGAGGATGGCGCTGATTTTCTCCGGGTCAGTCTCGATTTCTCAGTGGGTAACCATGAACCCGAGGAATTTTCCACTAGTGACCTCGAACACGCACTTGGCGGGATTCAGCTTCATTTTGTATTTACGGATGATGTCGAAAGTCTCGCCAAGATCTTTGGCGTGCTTGTCCGACGAGGTCGACTTAACGAGCATGCCGTCGACGTAAACCTCCATGTTCCTCCCGATCTGCTGTTTGAACATCATGTTGACCAAGCGCTGCTATGTAACTCCAGCTTTTCTGAGGCCGAAGGGCATCACTTTATAGCAGTATAGTCCATTGTGAATGCGGTAAACTCTTCGTCTGCCGGGTTCATACGGATCTGGTTGTAGCCGGAGAAAGCACCTATGAAACTGAGTAATTCGTAGCCTGCCGAGCTGTCGACAAGCTAATCTATCCGAGGGAGGGGATGGTTGTCTTTCGGGCAGGTCTTGTTGAGATTTATGAAGTCGATGCACATGCGCCACTTCTCGCTTGCCTTTTTAACCATGACCATATTCGCCAGCCATTCTGAATAGGCCACGTTTCGAATGAAGTTGGTTGCAAGCAACCTGTCAACTTCGTCCTCGATCGCCTTTTGTTTGATCGGAGCGAAACATCGTTTCTTCTGCCTGACGGGTCGGAACGTCGGGTCAACCCCGAACTTATGTGAGATTACTTTGGAGTCGATCCCGGGCATGTCGACAGGTGCCCAAACGAACACGTACGAGTTTCCTCTGAGGAAGTGTATCAATTCGTCGCGCCGGGCTCCCGTTAAAAATGACCCGATCTGGACAGTTTGTTCATTGTCCCCCTTGACGAGGGGGACCTCTATTAGAGCCTCCACCGGGGCCCTTCGGATTTCTTTTTGTTCGTCACGAGTATCCAGGCACCCCTGGAAATCACCCGTGCTTTCAAGGTCATCACTTTGTTCCTCAGGCATAGATGCTGCTGTGAAGCAAATCTTTGCGGTTTGCTGATTCCCGTACGCTCGACCTATTCCCCCTTGATCAAGTGGAAACTTGATCGCGAGGTGGTAGGTTAAGATCTGGGCCCGAAGGGAGTTTAGCGTTGGGCGTCCCAGGAGATATTGTAGGTCGATGGAATTCTAGCGACGATGAACTCCACTGGTACGGTTCTCGTACGGACTGTCTCCCCGATGTTAAGGAGGAGGGTAACTACTCCCTCTGCCAGGATGGAGTGGTTCGTAACCCTGACAGAATGTAGGCGGTTGGCCTCAGGTCCGACGAGCCGAGCCCCATATGTAAAATGCAGTCATAGAAAAGGATGTTCACCGAGCTTCCCGAGTCGACCAGTATCTTTTGAACCTCGTAGCAGTGGACCCGTGCTGTAATCACAAGGGGGTCGTTGTGAGGCAAGGATATCCCGTGGAGGTCCTCGTCAATGAAGGTGATGGGCTCGGCTGCTTTGCTTTTCTTCCGGGGCTGGCCGCTAGTCCCCTCGACCGGCAGGAGGCGTCGAATCTCGCCGGCTCCAGGCACACTCCCCGTTGATACGACCATGATTTGGTCGATCGTCAATTCACCGGGAGGGGGATGGTTCTCTTGTTCCCGGTCTGCTTGTCGCTTTTCCCACAAGTATTTTGCCAGGTGCCCCAAGCAAATCAGCTCCTCGATTTAGTCGCGGAGCTGTTTGCAGTTTTCGGTGGGGTGTCCCTGCGACCTGTGGAAGGCACAGTAAGGGCCTCGTATCCGTTTGGCCGCTCTATTGGTGACCGGAGGGAGCTTGAAAAATCGCCCGCCCTTTGCCTCTCGAACAGTTCAGTCTGGGAGATGTTGAGCGGGGTATACTCTTGGAATTTCGGGGAGTATGGCTTTGGCCGGACAACCTTCTTTTTCTCTTCCCTACCCCTCTTCTTTTGATCGGCCTGGTCACTCTGGGGTAGGTTCGCGTTTACCTCGGACTCGAGCTGGATTTCTCGCTCAGTCCAAGCTTTTACCTCGGCCATGGTCTTAGGTTGCGCTAATGCAAAGGAGCGGAGCCACTCCTTGTGCCTAAGACCCAATCTAAGAGCCGTGATGACAGTCTCGTCCCGGTGCTCGGGAACCTCAAGAAGACCGTTGTAGAAGCGAGTGACGTGCCCTTTGAAGGATTCCTTGTCCCCGCTCTTTATAGTGAAGAGGTAATCGATGGTCCGCTTCTGCCGTCTTTTCCCGACAAAATGCCCGAGGAACTGTGCGGCCAGCTCATCAAAGGTAGAGATGGAGCATGGCGTGAGTCCTTGGAACCAATCTCATCCGGTGTGGATGAGAGTGGCAGGGAACGCTCGGCATTGGGCGGCGTCAGAGTTGTCCTGAATGCTCATGCCCGCCGTGAACGCGTCTAGGTGGTCTTTCGGGTCGGACTTCTCATCAAAGAGGGCCATCTTTGGAGGCTTGTTTCTGGAGGAGACACGGACAGTGAGCAGTTCTTCAGTGAAGGGCTTCATAAGCGAGTCGGCGGCATACCTGGCCCCCTCGCTTGAAGGACGGCTCTCCCGATGAATACCCTCGATCTTCTTTTCGAGGGCATCGAGACGGTCGTGGTACCTCGAGGATTCGGCGTATTAGGAGTTATGGCCCCTCCCGTTGGTGGCCTACGCCTGGCTGTGACTCCGGTTCCATTCTATGAGGTTCCTCAGGTCTCCTGGCGAAGTTGTTCGTGAGTTATCGCGGTGAGCGCCGTCCGCGTGACCCCGTCGAAGGAGAGGGTTCCGGCCATGCCTGAGAGCAGGTGAGCTGACCGACACCTCCTCAGGAGGGACAGGAGCGTGACGGGCCTCAGGGCGGGGTGCTCTTTCGCGAGACCGCGGCGTGAAGCTGTGAGGCGTCCAGCGGGTCATTGAATTGGTCGCCATGGGGGGCCTGTGGCTGCCGGAAATAGCGAGACGCTGTTCAGTCGTGCCAGCGTGGACAGTGTCGTCTCTCCCTCTACGGAGGTCGCGATCCTGAGATTGGGGAACGGCGACCTGGGGGGATTGTCCCGCTGTTTGGACGTGGACAAGGGCATTCATGATGGACGCGAGCCTGTTGATCCGTACACACATGGCGTGAACGGCGTCAGGAGGAGGAGGGGATCCGTCTGTGCCTCCGTTGTGGGGAGGACGGCGGCTTGTACTGGGATCGTCGCGATGATCACTCACCATCAGTTCGAGATCGGAAGATCAAATTTCGATGAGTGGAATTTTCAGATTCCCACAGACGGTGCCAACTGATGAAGGTCTGGATCTCCTTCAGATGTTGTCTTCCGTCGATCTATCGCGAGCGTTGATGAATGGCTGAGATTGGATTTGAGGGTTGCCTCCTGAAGCATATGAATCTCAGTGAGCTTGATTTGGAATGAAGTCGAACTACCTGCCAGGAAGTCCCGGGGTGGTTGTACCATCATGAACCCTCCAACGATCGAGTTAGTCGAGGTATTTGAGCAGAGTAGCGGCCTATTGGGGTAAAATTGCCTTACCTGAGTCGTCTGAGAGAAGATTTATATAGCATCTGTCATGGGCTAGTGAGCGCCAGATCCTCGCCGGCCGTTACGCCCCTGACGTTACGCATGTGTGAATGACGGGATCCCCCATTAATGACGAGATACGCTCGTTAATGGGGGGATCCGACGGCGTGAAACGCGGGATCGTGGGGCGGCGGATATCTCGAGTCTGGCGAGATTCGCAGAGCCGTAGCGGAGGCGCCTGTGACCCGCATTCTAGGTCGTCCGATAGGACCGAAGAGCCCTAGCTCGGCGAGAGGCCTAAAAGAGGGCGGGAGGCCGAGCCAGTTCGGTTCAGTGATAGCTCTGAGGCGAAGGGCCGAGGAGCTCGGCGCGTAGGTGGGCTCGGAGGCGAACCAATGGCTGTATACATGGCGAGTGCAGGAACGTTCAGGGCATTTTCAGAGGTCGGGTCCAAACAGCGGGACGATAGTCCGGGGGACGCCTCCAACGCGTGGTTCCTGCCATGTTTCCGTATGCCTCGGGACACGTCATCTGCCACGTGTTATGATCTGGGGAGTTTCCGATTATGAGCATCATCAGGAGGCTTAGTATTAATCTAATCCATGAAAGAAACCATCGGAAAGCGCCTTTTAAATTAACAATGGAAGAGAAATAATAAAATAGATTTGATTATTCACTCAACATCTTAACTTAATTGTATACTTGTGGACTTTTATTCAGTCGACTTGATCATGTCCTTGTCTATAAATTGGATGATATAGGAATTGGATTTGAACCAGACTACTCTGCCAATAATATCTTCGTGTTGATTTCCCGTGCATATTGTGGAAGATTAAAAATCCTAAAGTAAATTGTTCCGTGTTTTTTTTTCTGCCGTAATCAATTAAGAAGAATATATCTGGTTCCCTTTCAGGAATCGTTCTAGCATGGTCCGTTACCCAATGCATCGTTATTGGTTCTTTACCGAAGGGAAACAAACTACGCAGCCAGAATGCGATATAGTCCAAGGTGACTGGCTCTAGACCCAGCTTCATATTCGTGTATTCCACATTTCCACAAAATTTTCAATCCCTGACTATTTCAATCAAATATGAATTACATACATGTCCTTGATTTTCACTCGGCTTGAACGATATACCTTTGTTCTCAGCCTTCATAGAGACGCGATATAGTCCGAGATAAAGTTTTAGCCGATAAGTTTAGATGCAACTTGGTATTACATCTACTTTTCAATGCGAGCTTTGTCATTATTATCAATGGAATTTGGATTAGCATAATTAATGCATATTGTAATTAACCGACATTTGACATTTTCCTTTACCGACAATCATATGAATGGCAACAATGAATCAATGAAACAGGAAAAAGGAGGTGTTCAATACAGATCAATGAAAAGGGAGGTCTCTAACAAGGGACCAAATTAAGGGGTTTCATCAGTTGTGGTTTTAATTAGTTCTCTCGGTTGGGTCCCTTGATAGCCTGTCACCGTCCTTTCAACCGTTGCTATCTTTAAACCATAGGTTTTTAGTGTAGCATTCACTCAAATTTCACCCCCGTTGAGAGCCATTTGGCATTGAAACTTGAGAAATTTTAAGAGGCTTAAGTGTGGGGGAGAGGGAGAGAAGTCAAGTGGTTGATATGATTTTTCATTAAGAGGGCAATAAAAGATTCATGTGCTGTTGAGCTACTCCTGATGGCTTAATAATAGCAGCAGTTCAATATTCACCAGCAAATGCAGTTTGGAGACTGTAGCTGGATTTTTAAATTTTGTTACTTGTATATGCTGCCGCTAAACCCACCGTTGCAGGTCCCAAGTCCGGATGAGAAAGGGTGAGAGCTGTGATAGGCTTGTGACAGCCAACGTAAAACTTTGTCGCATTCTATGACATGAACCATAATAAGAATATCGTTGAGGCGTTTCATACTCAGCGACGTGCTATATCGGATCCTGAGTATAATATTAAGTATGCAAGGGCTTCTAGATCGTCGTCCGGAAACAGCGCCCTACATCGGACCCCGGGTGTAGAGACAAATAAGCAAGGGTTTCATAAGATCCGTTTAGTTTCTTGAAACATAGGTTCCCCTTACGGATATACTAACAGAATTAATGGAAGTGATGATTAGAAGGAGAATTGGTATTATGTGTTTATAAGAAACTAAGTGGGTGGATGAAAAGCGTAGAGTCATAGAGCCTTGGGGTTATAAGTTTTGGTATACGGATAAAGATAAAAATCGTAATGGAGAGTAATATGATAGGCGTAATCATAGATAGACGGTTGCTTGAGAATGTAGTTGAGATTAGAAAAAAAGGTGATAGAATTTTACTCATTAAATTTATTTTAAGTGGGGAGACTCTTAATATTATTAGTATTTATCCATCACTGATAGGTCTTGATGACGCTAGTAAGCGTCTATTCTGAGAGGATTTAGATGAGATGGTGTAAACGATACCTAGTGAAGAGAAGTTATTTATTGGTAGCGATCTCAATGGCCATATAGGTACTAGTAGTAGTGGGTTTGATACTATCTATGGAGCTTTTAGTTTTGGACAAAGGAATGAAGCAGGTATGTCGATTCTAGATTTTGCCTTGTCTTATGACTTGATCTCAGCAAATACTTGGTTTAGAAAAAGAGAGTCTCACCTTATCACCTTTAGGAGCGGATCAAGTGCAAGTCAAATGAACTTTTTTCTGATAAGAATGATAGATAGAGATTGTTGTATCGACTGTAAGGTAGCACCATGTGAGAATGTAACAACTCAATATAGACTTTTAGTTCTAGATTTTCGATTTAGAAGAGTACCTAGGAATATTAGACGTAAGGTAGAGCCTAAAATTAAGTGGTGGCGACTGAAGAAATGTAATCAAAAGGCTTTTATAGATCGTGTGGTTCAAGAGGCGGATTGACAGTCTGAAGATGATTCAGACAGAACATGGAATAAGATGACTAGTTGTATCAAGGGCGTAACTAGAGATCTAATTGGTTAGTCGAGTGGTGTTGCCCCACTATTTAAGAGCACGTCATGGTGAAACGAAGAAGTATAGCCTCTTATTAAAATCAAGAAAGATTCTTATAAAAATTTAAAGAAAAGCAGAGATGCGGAGAGATTTGAGAACTACAAAATGGCTTTAAAGAAAGTTAAAAAAGTTGTTCGGAAAGCTAAAGGTAAGGTCTATAAAGAGGTGTATTAGAAGCTGGACACTAAGGAGGCTGAAAATGATATATACTGAATTGCTCGGATGTGGGAAAGAAAGACCAGAGACTTATATGCGGTGAAATGTGTCAAAAATGAAGATCGGAAGATTTTAGTCGAGATGGGGATATAAAGGAAAGGTGAAGAGATTATTTTGACAAACTATTCAATGAGAGCTTTACTAAAAATTTGGATGAACTTGTCATTCAATCTTAAGATATAAACCATGATTTTATGCGTAAAATAAGAATATTTGAGGTTAAAGAGATTTTAAAGAGAATGAAATCAAGAAAAGCTGTTGGTCCAGACGGAAGTCCTATCGAGATTTGGAGATGCTTAGAAGAAATAGGTATAAATGGCCGACAGATCTGTTTAATAAGATTTGGCAGACCAAAAAGATACTAAATGAATGAAAGAAAAGTACCCTTATACCTATCTATAAGAACAAGAGTAATATTCAAAATTGCTCAAATTATCGTGGAATAAAATTTATGTGTTACACCATGAAAATTTGGGAGAGAGTGATTGAACATAGGCTAACCAAGGATGTTAAGATAACAGAGAACCAGGTTGGGTTCATGTCTGGACGATCGACGACAGAGACTATTCATCTGCATCATCAACTTGGCGAGCGTTTTCGAGAGAGCAGAATAGATTTGCATATGATATTTATTGATTTAGAGAAAACATGCGACAAGATACCCAGAAAAGTATTATGGGGGACAATGATGAAGAAGGGGGTCCCCGTCAAGTACATTGACATAATCAAGAACATGTACGATAGAGTAGCAGTAAATGTCAGAACTTATGGCGACCTAAAGTATGATTTTTCGATTGCAGTTGGTCTACATCAAGAATTTGCATTAATTCCATTCATATTTACTATCATGATAGATGACCATACTAGAACTATCTAAGGTGGGTTGTCTTGGTGTAAGCTATTCGCTGATGATATTGTTCTAGTAAATGAGACGAAAGCAGGGGTTAATGCCAAATTAGAGTTATGGAGGCAAATGTTGGAATCTCAGGGGTTCAGATTGAGCAGGTCTAAAACTGCATATATGCATTACAAATTTAGCAAATAGAGAAGTCGAGACCATATTGATATAATACTGGAAGGGCAAGAGATATCACCGAGCGATCAGTTTAGATATCTAGGTTCTATCATCCAAAAAGATGGGGAGATCGATAGCGATATTAATCAAAGGATTTAAGCTGGTTGGTTGAAATAGAGAAGTGCAATAGGGATTTTGTGCGATCGTAACTTTCCGTTAAAGTTGAAAGGGAAGTTTTTTCGGAACGCTATTTGGTCTGCCTTATTATATGGTACAGAATGCTGGACTTTTAAGAAGTATCATACACATAAGATGCACGTAGCGGAGATGCGCATGCTTTGTTGGATGTGTGGTAACACTAGATAAGGTGCGAAATGAGAATATTCATGTAAAAGTTGGTATAGCACCTGTGGAGGAAAAGATGCGGAAAAACCGGCTAAAATGGTTTGGTCATGTGCGACACAGGCTTATGAAAGCACTGGTTTGACGAATGGATACTCTTGATATAGGCAATGTCAAAAGTACGAAAGGGAGACCGAAGAAAACATGGATGGAGGTGATACGAAAAGAAATGGTTGCCAAAGGCTTCAATGAAAGTATATTGTTCGATAGGAGTGAGTGGAGGCGGAGAATTCATATGCCGGACCCGGAGTGATTCTCATGTTGGTTCATATAGCCTACCCTATATGCTTGGGATAAAAGGATCAGTAGTTGCTGTTGTTGTATATGCTGCTGCTGCAACAAATTCCGTAGAGCTAGATTGATCCCAAACAACTGAATTAGAATGTTAATGAAGAGCTAGTCTTCCTGAAAACAGAACGTGTTTTCGGATGTGGTTTTTGAGCCCTAAAGGGTTCTGCGGAAGAAAGGAATTTGGTGTCGTTAAAATGACTTAATCTTTTACCTTCTGTGAGGTAATCGATGTGTTTTATGAGGCCAAATGAACGGAATTGAGATAACATGACTTGTTTTGAGACGAGGCTTCTGAGACTTAAAAAGCGCTCTGATAAGTGGAGAAATTTGGGGTGTCCACCAAAACGATTTTAGTTTTTTGCCTTTCGTGAGATACTCAATGTGTTCTATGACAGGAATTGAGAAAACTAAATGTGTTTTGAATTGCTGTAGCCAACTCAAAGGGGCTTTGCCGACCGAAGAAACTTGGTGTCACGGAAATGACTGAATTTTTGGCTTTCCATCAGGCATTCGATGTGTTCTACGAACTCAAGTCATAAGGGGCTCTTCATCAGTGGAACCTTAATCAGTACAAGCTTAATCATCACACCAATTAATTTGTCAGATGAGGAAACAAAAAAGATGTTTATCTCCCAAATAATAGCAATTTAATTAAGTTCATAGGATAATTAAGTGACTTGAGTGCAACCTCTCTCTACTTGGCAACTTCAATCAATCACATAACAAATAGGCTAGAATGCATGAGAGGGACTTAGAGATCTCACCCACAAATCTAAACTTGAAAACAAAAGCGCCCACTGATGCATAGTAACAAAGATCGGATTTTAATGTAAAAAACAAATCAGAAATAATCGATCCCCCCCTCAACCCAAAAGTCAGAACACCAAATTAGCAAACTAATCTTCTCCAACTCTAAAAACCATCTACTCTAATCAACCTATTTAGGGAGGTAAACTCACAGCAGGTGACCCAATCCACAAGTATCCAATAGAGCATACGGCACCAACAACAAATAACCTATACCTTGTTATTGTTTGGTTATTTTACAAATTAATTCCATGCACACAAAATACACCACATTTTGGCAATACCAATATAACTAGAGACAATGGAGAGATAGGACGGCCAAGAGAGAGAAAGAAGAGTTCTAGAGTTCGAGAGAGAGAGAGAGAGATTGCTCAAAAAAGAGCCGGCCTCTATGGTTTTGCCAATGAGCTTAGTTCGAGCCGCCCCCACACCCCTCTATTTTTCCTCCTTTAAAGCTCTCTTTTATCATGGACTTGGTCATCTCCATCTCTCATCTCTAGCTCTAACCAATCTCCTCTTCTCTCTCTAGAAAATTTTTGCTAAGTGCCTAATGGCAAAGAACAAGACCGTTGCAAACACCACCACCACCAACGAGAACACCAACACCAATGTGAAGGTGAAGAGAAAGAGGAAGAGCGTGCCGAGAGATTCGCCTTCTCAACGTAGCTCCATTTATAGAGGAGTTACAAGGTTCATTCCATTATATTCTTTGTCTTCGTCGAGGTTTCCATTAATTTTCATGTTGGTTTTTGTCCGCTTTGTATTGAGCATATTCGCTCGATCGATATGAATTACAGGCATCGATGGACCGGAAGATATGAAGCTCATTTGTGGGATAAGAATTGTTGGAATGAATCTCAAAACAAGAAAGGGAGACAAGGTTTTCTTTTTTTTATACCTATTAAGTCTTGTTTATCTTTTTTAATCATATATAACTAAATTTAGATTTCATTTCTAATTATTTTTTTTTCCTTCATTTTTTTACTTCACTTGCGTGGGGCGCATTCGATTGATGCAATGCAGTTTATCTAGGTAAGTTTGATCTACTGCCTATAGTTTTACACACATAATTAATACATCAGTAGAATTTAGTTAATTACCAAAGATCAATATATATGTTATCTTTGTTAAAAAAAATTTCCCGAAAATAATTAATCAGGGGCATATGATGATGAAGAAGCTGCAGCTCATGCATACGACTTGGCTGCATTGAAGTACTGGGGCCATGACACCATACTTAACTTTCCGGTACCATTAATTTTGCATCTCTTTTCCACCTTTTTTTGCATTAAATACCCATGTTTTTTATTTATTATTATTATTAGCAGTAGCAGTAATTAAGATTGTAAGATTTTTTTAATCTCTCTCCCTTCCTTGTCATATTTATTTTTTACTGCTATTGCGCTGCTGTATTAAAAAAAAACTATTTTTGGTTGATTAATGGCAGCTATCGACATACCAAGAGAAGCTGAAAGAAATGGAAGGGCAATCCAAGGAAGAATACATTGGTTCCTTAAGGAGGTAATTCAAGAAAAATAAACACAATCAAGAGTTAGAAGAAAAAAATCGATTCAAATGCTCATAATTTTAATGAATTATAATTAAGTTAATTAATCATGTATTTTTATGCTGCAGGAAGAGCAGTGGGTTTTCAAGAGGAGTCTCAAAGTACAGAGGAGTAGCAAGGTATTTTTTTAGAAAAGAAGGGAAAATTAAAATAAAAAATATATGCGATAATATAATAATAAGAATAATTCAAGATCTAGGGTTGAAAAAGATTCTAATGCATGGGATAAATAATTATAAATTTAAATAAATTTACTCTGCTTAAGGACTGGGAGTTGGTTGAGATTTGCAGGTGTTTGTTTTTGACAAACTCTCCCTTTATTATAGGAGCTTCAGGTCTTCATGAGTTGGTAACCTACAAATCTTATTATTATCTATTTAATTATGAGATTTTATTTAAGTACCCTTTGTTTTTCAGTAGGGATCTATTTTTGGTACATGACCAAAAAGTATAATAAATCGGGTAAATTACACTTAAATACCCTTAACACTAGAATACATTAAAGTTTTTAATTATAGACTATGGTTTTAAAGGGAATTTTTTCAACTAAAATACCCTCTAGATATAAAATTTTAAGATATTTTAGTTAAAAAACGCTTTAGCTAGGAAATTTATATTTGATATCCAAGTCTGTATTTTATTTTTTCAATTTTTTTTATTTAGGGTAATTTTTCATAATATTTGCAGACACCACCACAATGGACGGTGGGAAGCAAGAATCGGGCGTGTGTTTGGCAACAAATATCTGTACCTCGGAACATATGGTAAATATATTCTTAATATTTATTATATATTAATTATTTTTCTCTAAAATAAGTTAAAATACTAGGTTTTGAATACATGCTCAAGTTTATTTTGGATAGACAATGACATAAGATGCATTTTTCCAATTATTGCACTATGCAACACAAAAGCATTGTTATTGTATGGAAAATGATTTTCAAAGAGGTCTCTATACCCGAACAATGAAAACCGGGTTCATTCGCACATCTAATCAAACAACCACTTAATTTCGCTTGCGTGACAAATATATATATATAGCGCTCCATTGCCAACCAGTCCGTGTTTTTTAAAAACGGAAACTCTCGATCCACGACATATTTGAATGATCCAAACCGTTCAATTCGATCACCCTACCTTCGAGTCTGTGTATGAAAAATCAAAAAATTTGAAAATCTCTGACCCATGCATCAAATGAAGTATATGTTGCTATATTGAAAGACGTTCAACATATACTTCATCCGATGATGAGTTAGAGATCTTCAAACTTTTTTATTTTTCATACACATTGACTCGAAGGTAAGGTGATCAACTTGAACTGTTCGGATCTTTCAAATATGTTGTGGATCGAGAGTTTTTGTTTTTAAAAAACGCGGTCCGGTTTGCGATAGATCACTCTCATATATATATATATATATATATATATATATATATATAGTAATGATCCGGTGAGACGCTTTCTTATGTGAGACGCACTCTATAACACTCTATCCCCGTGTATTTCACCGATCCAGACCGTTCTACATGATCTGCATACCCTGTATATCAATTTTCATGAGATTCCTACACCTCTAGCACACACGATCGATGATATAATTTTTCAGACTACTGAGAGACGTTCATTTTTTGTTCGCTTGATTGTATATGCTAGAGGTGTAGAAATCTTATGAAAATTGATACGCAGTGTATGCGTGGCATGCAGATCATGGTGGACAATCTGGATCGGTGAAATATATGGAGAGTAGAATGTTATATAGTGCGTCTCATTTGTCTCACATAAGAAAGTGTCTTACTGGAACATTATATATATATATATATATATATATATGAGAATAATGAAGGTAAGAGGTCCTAGGAGGCTTTTTCGCCATCATCTTTATCATCTAAGACGTGGATACACCGAATTTCATATGATTTTATCACTTTTCACCGTTGAGTTAGCAATTTAAAAAGTTCTATTGTCGGTAAACCGTTAATTTTGCACCACTAATTCAACAGTGGAAAAGTGGTAACATCACATGAAATTCGGTGTATCCACATCTTAGATAAAAATGATTGGTGCCGATCGTCGAATAAAACGGTAGAGGATGTAGTTTTTTGACGCCACTTGACGAAAAAGCCTCCTAGAGTCTCTTCCCCCCTATACATATTGAGAGAGAGAGAGAGAGAGAGACCTCATTAGAAATAATCAAAATTTTGAGAGAGAGAGAGAGAGAGAGAGAGACCTCATTAGAAATAATCAAAATTTTGCCAAATGGATGTAGGTCGGTTGGATTTAGTTAATAAACAGTTGTAATATGCAATGGCCCACTTTGACCTCATTGTGGGATTGTATTTACACCTTTCTCTTTCAAAGAAGAGGCCAAGGAAAAGGCCATTCTAGGCAAGTGTTGTTAGTTGGGGGTAGGAAGCTATAAAACCTACCAGCAGCTCAACTGTTCTTTGTAACTTCATTTTTATGGTAAACCTACTAACATCCATCCTCATATATTTATTAAATCTGTATACCTTGTTCTGGAAAAGAAAAAAACAATTTTATGTTCGTTTTGGTATTAATAGTTTGATTAATGTCAACCAAGCCAGCTATCATAGTAGGCATTCATTACTGAATTTATAGGCTCAACTCTCTGCACATACTTTTGTCCATGTTTAATTTTGGCAGAGTGTTTTCGTAATAATAATTTTATTCCAATGCATTTTACATATATGTTACTCTATCGAAAAGATAGAAAAGAATTAGGTCCAACTTACTTTTTCCCCTTGGCTATAAAAAGTATGGGTTAATTTCCCATAACGCTTATGAACTCTGGTCACTTGAACACCTCTAATTTTTGGAATTTTCCTACTTTCTAGGTCAATGCACACTTTTCCAATTCTTAAAAAAGAAAAGAAAATAAATGGTACACTATTCGCATATTCGGATTTTGTAATGCATAATCAAAAACTTTTTAATTGGAAATGTGTTTTGTTTTTATTCTTGATCGAGTCTAGAGCTAAACATAATTTTCTTGTAAGCAAATATTTTTCCCATCCCTCTTCTTTCGCGATTATTCTACACGATAGAATGTTATATCAGATATACCAAGTTACAAGTTCTGGTCTTTTGTCCATAATTTTCTTGGTTATCAGTTTGGCTATGATCATGGAAAAATTGACATCAGATGTTGAGTAGCCCGCCATCATAAAATCTCTTTTAACATTTTTAAGCCTTAAATCATAATCGATTTCGTTTTAACAAAAGCTCAACATACCGGATAATGACTTAACAATGTACTAATTGATACTATGTATAACTCGCTTCTAACAGCAACTCAAGAAGAAGCGGCAACAGCATACGACATGGCAGCAATCGAGTACAGGGGCCTCAACGCCGTCACCAACTTTGATCTCAGTCGCTACATCAAATGGCTTCGTCCTAACCCTAACCCTAACCCCGAAACACCTAACCCAAATCCAACCATGACCAACTCTAACCCTAATCATGAGTTCGCCTTTCAAGAACAGCAGCAGCAGCAAAAGAACACCGAAGAAATCCCATCAACTCTCTCCCAACCGCGCATTGGAGGAGCAAGCACATCGTCTGCACTCGGGTTATTGCTTCAATCCACAAAATTTAAAGAAATGCTTGAAAGAACTACGGCGATGGGCGGGCCATCATCGCCGCCCGAGTCCGAGTCTGAAAATAGAACATCGAAATGCAGTTTTCCAAAAGATATACAGACTTACTTTGAGTGTCATGACACCGGAGATGATGCGATTTTCGGGGATTTGAATACATTTGTGTCTCCGATGTTTCAATGCGAGCTTGATGCATGAAGGTTTTGTGAATAGGAGAAGAAATTGGGGGGTGAGAAAGGGAGGAGCTAATTATTGGTTTATTTGTTTTAATTTCTATTGATTAATGTAGATAGAGATCGATATGTTTACGTTACATTAATTCTTCGAATAATGATTTGTATCGGTGGCTAATGGAGATTTACCGATTTAACAATATATTTGGGCAATTGTTTTTACCATTCAATTTTTGGTACATGTTGGTGTTTTCAACCTCTTAATTATTTGAACTGCATGGGATTGATTAGATTACATTGTAATATGCACTGCATTTAGAAGACGCTGTGTTATTAAGCATGGAGACCGGAGAAGGAATATTTTTAAAGTAAATTTTATAAATCACAACCGAATTTTCTTAGTTTTTCATTAATTTGTTTAAGATAAGCAATGGCTAAATAGCCCCAAAACAACCTTCTCTATATTTCCCCAAAATAATAGGAAAGAGATGGAGATAATTTTCTATTTCAAATATAATCGAACTAATCGAAAGCCCTAAAGCCCATCTTCTAATGGGCCTCCAATTCTGTCCGAACTTTCAGCTTGGATCGGATCCCGCGTACCCGACATAAACTAACAAGACCCGATAAGACTTTTAGAAGAAAAAAAGAAAAAAGAAAACCAAAACCCTAATTCACCAAGTTGGGGGATTTTTACTCGAATCATCGTCAGCCGCTAGAGATCGCAAGCAGAGAGGGGTCGAAAGAAGAAGATGAGGGCGGTGACGGGGAAGGTGACGTCATCGAGACCGGTCTCGATCTCGAGAGCTTCGAGGTACATCTTCAACTTCGCCGCCGCCGCTAAAGAGTTCGGAGCTCGCCGCGAAGTCGCCGCCTACTTGAGGCGGACGGCGAGCGCCTTCGAAGATCTCGTGCAGTTCCATCGAGATTTGGCGGGAGACGTTGAGGAGAGGAAGGAGAAGAAGAAAAGGAGAGATCTTGAAGTAAATAACGTGGACGTGTTGGCTTTGGTGAAGGTTGAGGAGGAGAAAGTAGAAGAGGATCGATCCGAGGAGAGAAGGAAGAAGGAGGAGGAGGAGGAGGAGAAGAAAAGGCACGACGAAATGAAAGACAAGGCGGATGGAAATTCGGCAGAAAATGTTGAGGAGACGGAGAAGAAGAAGAAAAGGAGCGATCTTGAAATAAATAATGTGGAAATGTTAGCTTTGGTGAAAGTTGAGGAGGAGAAAGTAGAAAAAAATCGATCCCAGGATAGAAAAAAGAAGATGAAAGAGAAGGAACGGGGCGACGAAATGTTAGAGAATGGGGGTGCGAGTAAGAAAGACGAAGGGGATGCAAATCCGGCAGAAAACATTGAGGAGAGGAAAGAGAAGAAGAAAAGGACGAATGGGAATTTAGTGTCGGTAAAGGTGGAGAACGGAGAAGATCGATTGGAAGAGAAGAAGAAGAAAAAGAAAAAGGAGAAGAGGAAAGGCAATGAATTGGTAGAATATGCAATCGTGAAGAAGGAAGAGAAGGAGGATGAGAATTTGGCGGGAAATGCCGAGGAGAGGAAGTACAAGAAGAAGAGAAGGAAGTCTGAGGAGGGAAGGAGAGGTCTTGAGAGAGATAATGAGGGCATGCTAGCATTGGTGAAGGTTGAGGCAGAGGAAGTAGAGGAGGATCGATCCGAGGAGAGAAAGAAGAAGAAGAAGAAGGATAAGATAAAGGATAAAGAAGTTAAAGAGAATGGAGATGCGAGGAAGAAGAAGCATTCTAATGCCGAAGAAGTAGAAGAAGTGGAGAATGGAAGCGAGAGGCGAGAAAAGAAAAAGAGGAGAAAGTTGATTGAAGGAGCAAGGACTTAGTGGTGGGGGTTTTGGGTTTTGGTTCATGATTAATGGACAAGGTTGGGTTTATTTGCGACTTTGCTCATATGGAAGAGATTTTGTAATTCAAGTTAACATGTATTGTAGGAATTGGTGTTAGCTGCTTATTCATCTGGATTGGCCTACTGGGAATTCTGGATGTGGCAATTTTGTTTGGAATGCTTTAATATTAATTTTTATTTATTTATCAAGATACATCTCTTGGTTTTCTTCTTGTTGTTGTTTGAACAACTGGAGAACGGAACGAGGAATTCAGAATTGAGTTTGCAGATGCGGCAAATATGGCAAGGTAATCTTCATTCTTGCTATTAACTGTAAGTTGTGGTTTCTGTTTTATGGGCCAATTATTTAGCTTTAGTTTGCATAACTTATCCAGCTTGAGTGCTAGACCTTTGTGTTGCACTACACTTCTTTGTTGTACATGTCATGTAGTAAATAGAATGCCGGTTCTTCTGTACATTGGTTACTTAACTTTAGCTAAAAATCTATTTATATAAAATAAAATGCCGGGATGAGCGTGTATAGTCATAGATTCATAATACTACATTTTAGTTGATTACTTTGTAACCTGTTATTTAACCATTTGTGTCACTTGTCTCTCATTGTGTTTATTCCATTACGATAGGCATCAAACTTACAATGTTTCTACTTTCTATATTCTGTATATGATTGGCTTATAATGATAACCTAGGGTAAACCATTCTTCAAGAATTATCAGGAATATTTATTGGTTTAAAGTATTACTGATTTTAGACAAGTTCAGTTGACTAGTGAAGATAAAATTATCCTTGTAATGCCCATTGCTTTGATGTTTCTAGGTATTCTTTTAAAATTCAATAACTTGTAACCGCAAACATTTTGAATTCTACAATTCCTAACATTTTGAATTCTACAATTCCTATCAACTTTTATACTTGTAATCACCATGTAATTACCCATATATCTTAGCAGAAGTGTCCCGGTGTATATTATTCAAGTGTTCACTCCCCATGACAAACTCTTTGCAGTCTCACTGATACAAAACATGTTTATGGCCTTAAGCACATAATGTCTTGTTTTCATTATAACAAAGGGTCCCTCATCCCTAGTAGCAACGATCAAATACTCTCATAATTATCCGTGCCTTCCCCATCAATATAAGGTTGGCTATAGACCTTGTCTTAATGTCTCTGCAGAGGAAATTTACTTAATTACAACCTATCAAAATAAATAATTCAAGACTTTTAGCATCAGAGCATTGATATAAACAACCTTGCAAAAAATTCAAATACCCAGTATCATAATCTGCACACCCTAAATGTAATTAGCTCACGTTCAGTCAGCTACAGGACTAAACCGGATGTGTCCCCTACAATTTATTCATTTCCTTGATTGAATTAAAAGACATTTGTATTCGCTTCTTCTGTAGTTCCAAGGCAGTGATCAATGTGCAAGTATAATTTCATGAAATCGAGATCTAAAGACACACCAAAATAAACCTCAATCTACCAAACATTAACTTACCACGAACTGCTTGAACCTGCGCTGAAGCCATTGACTGCAATAATCCTGCATTCTGTAGATCTGTAAGACATCCTAAGGCTAGCCCAAGTATATGAACACACACGCATGCACGCGCGCGCGCACAAAAATGTGAGCTTGCGTATGTACCAACCCTATAGCATTAGCATAAGATAAAGCCAAACAATTAGTTTATGGCAAGTCTATAAGAAGGTCATGGCATACATGAGGTATCAGTGATCACACACAAACATGGATGTTAGATCATAAGCAAGGGATATACAAGTTGCAATATCAGGAGAAGATAATTGAAGAATTTATCGTACGCAATCATGCTTAAGGAACCAACAGGGCGTGTTAATTCTTATATGTGTGTTAGATAGTATATTAGGGCCTTCCTCCAGATCAAACTCCTAAATTCTAGACGATTATGACTAAAGGTTAAAGGCTTAAAGAAAATGCTCAAAATATATTCAGGTCTAATGAAGAACAAAAGGAATCGAAACTAAAAATGAAATATTAATATGAACTTGCTGAAATTATATACGAGTGCAGTCAGGACAAGTATCAAGTGTAAGAAAGAAAAGCATACAGGTTATGAGTATCCAATTCTGATAAATAAACCCTGGACATGCCATGAAACCACAAGCCTTTATTTAAGTTATATAAGCACACTTTAGTTAATGAACAGAAAAACGATCAAAAAATCATTCAGGCATATGACAATTTTATGTGAACAAGTTCATAAATAGTCAGTAATGCTGTGATCAATAATATAACATGGACATAAATGATGCGAGCGGGTTAAACAAGTACAGAAGTTGATAGGATTTGTAAAATTCAAAATGTTTCCAGTTACTGGTTATTGAAATTTAAAAGAATACCAAGAAACATCAAGCAATAGGCATTACAAGAATAAATTTATGCATAAGACCATAAGCATGTTTTGTATCAGTGAGACCGCAAAGAGTTTGTCATTAGGAGCTTACACTCGAACAATATACACAGGGACATATCTGCTTAGATATATGGGTAATTACATGGTGATTAGCTCGGGTTTTGGGCATGTTCAAACTAATTATTTCATAAATATATTACTTGAAGGTGATAGGGAGGAACATAGATTGTGTATTATCATCCTTGCTGCTTATTCTTACACTTGTTTTCGAAGTTAGCCCTGATGGCTGATGCTAATCCTGACCTCTTATGTTCTGTAAAATTTTCAAGTAGATGTGATAAGTGCTTATCACTGTACTTGGTATATGCATATTGATTAATCATTCATGGAATTTTTTGATGTCATTAGAAGGTTACTGAATTAATTATATATGGTTTGTTCATTCCTGTTCCTAATTCCTATTATTTGCAACATTCTTTGGGATACTTATGTGTGAAAACATATGACTCAGATTTTTGCAGTTAAGCCATTCTTGATTCAACACTGAGGTGGCAGTGAGGCTCAAGGTCCACAACTTTGGGTTGGTAAATCTTAGGTTAAGAATACACTTGTCAAGTCTTGGTGGTAAAATGGTGATGGTCTTTACTTCTGTGTAATGTAATTAAGCAATTATACTGGTTAGTTGTAATTATGAAATTTTTTCGATGGTTTCAATCAAATTTGTGATATTTCTCACTTTGGTGGTGTTTGGTAATACTGCTGACATCAATTGGATGCAGGCCATGACGGAGAAAAAGCTTATTGGACCTGACGTTTTAAACCGTCATATTCTGCTGAGCGGAGTTATGTTAGGATGAAAACCTGTATAACTATTATTGTTCGTTTAGTCGCAATTGTCTGCTGAGCAGAGTTTTCTTAGGATTAAAACTTGAAAACTATTATTCTTCGTTTTAACCGCTATGCTTCTTACTGATTATTGATGTCAAATTTGTAAGCAAGAATTTGGTTACATTTCAGTCAATGATGACAGTATTTGATGTTTATTTCTGAGGGGTTTGAGTTCTATAGCCGACTCTTTCAAGTTGTGGGTTTGGATAAAGAAAGCAGATCTTGATATACTCTGTATGCTGCTCTACAGTAGACTTTGATTTAAAACTAATTTTTCTTTATAACATTCCTCTTCTATTTTGCTGAATGTGTCAAATTGTATTATATTGAGATAAAGTTCCTAATTAAGTATACACATTACATAATCGAGATTAGTTCCTAACTTATAAACTTGTCAGCTAATATTCAAACCGGATTTGTGTTTGATCGAAGATTTTGGTATGGAAAGCCAAATCTAAAATGATGATTACTTAGGTTTATGGATTCTAAACTTTATAAATCACTGCTCATATTAAGCATATATTTATAGAGTAGGCCTATTGACTATTGAGTAGGTGCCTTTCCTGCTTTACCTAAAAATAAAAATAAAAAATTCTGGTTTTATCATCTTTAGGAATCTTATGGCAGTTGAGAGTGTGACTTTTGTTCTTTGCGAGTTCAAAAGTTACCAGCATCTGCTCATAATAACTCAAAATAGGAATTATCCAGGGATATTTACCAAAAACCATCCGGTGGTTTGACTCTTTTAGGAGAAACCACCATGTTTTTTCCTTTGATGAAAAACCACCGTGGAGTAGCACTATTAGCGAAAACCATCATGTAGTTAATTACATTATAAAATGACATTTACACCACTTATTTTTAACCATGCCAAATTGGGATATTCACTAGAAACCAACTTTGAAAATTTTAACGAGAAACCACCTCCTAAATTAATAGTTTTAGCAAGAAACCATCCTTAATTAGGAGGTTTTTCGCTAACATTGCATACTTCATGTTGGTTTTTTGTCAAAGAGAAAACTACAGGGTGATTTCTTGTAAAAGAGTTAAACCACGTATCGATTTTCGGTAAATTACCATTATAAATAACTATGTAATATGCTTTGTTCCTTCTTTTTGTTAATATGAACCAGCGAGTCAAATATTCCAAATCTTTTTCTGTTAAAAAAAATCATGGTTTTTTTTTACAGGGGACTCCAAATGATCTGGGATTTCGAAAAGCAACTCCACAAAGATTGATATTTCCAAAAACAGCTCCCAAAGTCTCGAAGTTAAGTAAATAGTTCATATACAGTTAAAATAAACCCATAAAATCATTAGTCTCAGTGATTAGGGGTGAAAAAAGAACATCTTACCTCTCCGATGGTTCATGTAGGACGGGAAGTTTGAGAGCTAGTCGTGGAGATGCTTAAGAAAACAGATTCAGATTGATGACATTGTTTGTAGATTTGTATCTAGATTGAAGAATATTGATCTTTTTTCGATAAATCGTCCATAGTCAATTCAAACCAATAGGTTATTGATGAGGCTCATGAATGAGAACACCCCAGAGTGCGATACATGGAAGATGACGTGTCGTCAGCGCATACCCTCTGGATTCTTGGGAGCTACGACAGGGAGTCAGTGTGACACATTACGAGTCTTCCTCGGAACCATCACTACTACAAATAAGGGTTGCCCCTACGGATTTACCCGTAGGGGCAAACCACTGCCCCTACGGTTATATCCGTAGGGACGAAAAATTAATCTGTAGGTGCAAACGCCGTAGGTGCAAGTTGAAACCCTGAAGTTGCCCCTACGGGCAAAAACTTGCCCCTACGGAGTTCTGTGTAGGTCCATTTTCATCTACGGAGTTGGCCGTAGGGGAAAAAAAGTTATTTTATTTACAGTTTTTTTTAAATATATTAGCTGTTCCTACGGATATCTCCGTAGGGCCAAGTATTATCCCCCTACGGATACATGCGTAGGTACATATCCGTAGGGGCAAAATATCAGGAATCTTGATATTTTGCCCCTACGGATATATCCGTAGGGGATTTTGTTTGCCCCTACGGATATATCCGTAGGGGCAAGCCCAACCCTCCTGAAACTGAGATTATGGGGGAAATATCAGTTAATGCTGATATTTTGCCCCTACGGTTTAAACCGTAGGGGCAACGTGTGTACCTACGGATTAATCCGTAGATACACATTATCCGTTTTTTTTTAAAAAAAGGGCTGCCTGATTTTTTCTCGCCCTGTGCACAATAATATATATATCAATAAAATATAAAATTAATCATCACACAACATATATCGCAGTATTCATAATCACATCTTACGCATATAATATACAAAAGAAACCTAAATACTGAATATGATATAAATATAAACCAATATCAATATCGTTTCAAAATGTAGTACAATATGTATGATATAAATAAATACATGTTTCAAAAAATAAGAATCAAAAAGCTATCCAAGCTCGGTCCAGCTCCACCTCTGATAAATGATAGAATAAGGCGTGCCTGCCTCTCGGTCAATAAACCATGCAATTCGGCGTGAGCGGGAGTCTGAGCGTCCTGTGGAGTTGGCGATGTGGTCTGCGCAGCCGCCGTCGAGGGAGTCGCTTGCGGAGCCGCGGCTGCGAGAGTCTGAGCGGGCGGTGGAGCTATAGGAGCTGTCTGCGGAACCGCAGCCAATGTAGTGGCTTGCGGAGCCGCAGCCGAAGGAGATGCATGCCATGTACCCTGTCGTGTCTGGACCTAACGTGTGTAAGAAGCGTGTAAGAATTGTGTATTATTCGAATTCGTATCATTATCAAGTTATTTCGAAATCCCATTTGGATATCTAGTTTGGAAAACCGTTGTTTATTTTAATTACATATGTATGTATGATTAATCAAACCTAATTCTAAAACCAAATAAGCTCAAGCTACGTACTAATTATGGATATGTTGATATCTATAATATGACATGATATTTTACTATAAAGTAGTATACATACCAGCATCTCCTTCAACTCCTGAACGGTGGCCCTCAAGCTCTCCAGTTCCTGCTGGACACGTCGCTCACTGGAGACGGAGGAAATAACCGCCGGGGTGGAGTCCAACCTCATATGGGCCCTGCTAAGGCCCAGTCCCCGGCCTCTCTCCCAACCTCTGTGGTGCCCTCCGTGTGCGGCGTCCAGAACTGGGGTCAGCAGTCTCGGATCGCTCTGTCCGGTAAAATCGATCCCCGAGGTCTCGGCCTGCTCAACCACCCGCTCCTACACCCATATTAAGCAGTAAAGTATAAGTATAAAATTTAAACTCGAACCTTTCAAAACTAAAATTTCAAATATGGGTAGAATAAATATTAACACTTACGCAATACTCCTGGATAGCGACGTCGGGATATCGAAGCTCGCCCGTGGCGGGATCTATCGAGGTGCCGTGGACGGCAAGATATGCGGACAGCACGCTCGGTGTACCACCTTGCGCCACGGTCTAAACTGTCTGCAATATTAGAAAATAACTCTTAATATTAGAAATATTAGAAAATAACTCTTAATATTGCAGAATATCACAAAGGTCGGTCTATTGTAATTTACCAATAACTCCATGGCTCGAGTAATATTCCTCGAGCCACCTGTGTAAGTGGGGTGACCCCTCTTCGCCGACTTCCTGTTCTCTGTATTCCGAGCGGCCTGTTTCTGCACAACGCATTAACATTTAGTTTTCTAATTAAGGAACACAAAAAAATAAAGTATATCCTAAATAATGAATTACATTTAAAATACATACCTGTTTGCGTTGGGAGTCGAAATATTCGCACAATAGAGGCCATGTCTCTACGTCGACTCTCGCAAACGCCGGAGTAGATAGGAGGGACGCTCTCTCTGCCTCGGGGGTCGCCATCCACAGGGAGTAGCAGTCGGCCTTCAGCTCATTCCTGTTGTATCGGATCTTGGTCTGCATGTTCTTCATCAGGCCATTGTACAGAGCATGAAGGTCGAGCCCCCTCCCAGGATGATCAGGGTCGGGTACAGGCTGAAAATCGTAATCCGACTGAAAATACAAAAAAAACATTGTTATTAGATTGCAAGTGTTAATAATAAATATATTGGATAAATCAAATGAAAATATATATTAATACGTACCCGAGCCTGATCAAAGAAGAAGGCGAATGAGCGCCGGTGCTGCTCGCCCCACTCAACGTGAAGTGGATAGTTCTTCACGAGCCGGCTCTCGTTCCCCATATACCGGCCGAACCTCTCGGCATGAGGACCGGTATAGCGATAGTCAAGGGTAAAAAAGAGGGGGAATGCTTCCTCCCCCCTAGCTCTGTCAGGCCTCAGCCTATGGGACTGATTCGGGCCTCGAGTCCCCCTCTGAGGATGGGGAGGCCCTGCGTCTGCACGAAATATCAAGACAATCAATATTAAGACAAAGTTGTATTAAGAAATCAAGCTTAAACGAAAATTGAAGTGTGATATATACCTCCGGTAACTATCGCACGAGCCTGGGCCCGGATAGCAGCATGAGCGGGACGATAGTTCCTCCGGTGAGGAACAACCGGGGTCCCGGATGCGGACGCATCCCCTCCAACTAGAAAATAAACATTGACGCTAAATTTCCATGAAGTTCATATTTATTCTATAGAGGATATGTAAAATGAATAAATATTTTATATTTATTCATACCAACCTGCAGACGATGCGGATGATATGGAAGCGACAGGAGTGGCCCCTGCGGAAGATGTGGACGCACCACCTATAATTAGACAATTAAAAATAGATTATATAAGTAATTGCAAAAAGAATGTGTAGATCAATAATATAACGTTCTAAATCAATATGCATGCACTATAGGATATATAAACATACCCGCAGGTGCGGTGGTATCACCACCTACAGCTAGACAATAATAAAAATTGCTAAGTAAGAGCAAAAGGAATGTGTGTATATTTATGATATAGCATTCTAAATCAATATACATGCACTATATGATATATAAACATACCTGGAGGAGCGAGAGTGGCCTCTGTCCCAGATGTGGACGCATCACCAACAACTAGACAATCAAACATTGACAATATAAGTAATTTTGACATAAACAGGCATGAATATCTGTAATATTACATTCAAAATGGATATGCGTGCAGTATACCTGGAGGTGTGGCAAAATCCACACGGAAGGAGGCATCCGAAGGGGTCTCCGATCTGGGTGCAAGACCGACCCTCTGAAGCTCCCTACGAAGCTCTCCGGGCGGCAAAACAGCTCTGCCTCTGCCTCTACCGCGGCTGGAGCTCCTGCCGCCCCTCGCTGCTCCCGACATCATCATCAAATATAGATAAACGGTTCGTGGACGCATTAGACAATCATTAAAAGTATTAACTATATATGTATAGAGCGTAAAATGTGAAGTAATAATATAACATTACTGATAACCTTTTTCGTTTCGTGGACGCATTATACATATCTACTTGGATTTCATCGTCGATATAATTTCTAACCCACGTAACTTCATGATCGGTCGAAGAAACCCGTCCTTCGAAACAGACGGTCGGAGCACTTTAAGCCTTCTCTCTTCTTCATCCTCATCGCTGTCCTCGTATTCTGGGACATCGTAGACATCTCTGGGTTTCCATCGGCATACAACGCTCCATCCCGGATGCTTCAAACACTGTGAGTAGTATACTTGGAACGCTTGGTTCGGAAAGATAAACGGATCTTCCTGACCGTAAAATCGAAATGTGTTCACACTGGTCAATCCATATTTATCTTTCCAAGTCCCAAGATTGCTTCTCCACTTGTACGTATCGGTTCGCGTATCGTACCAAGTACACTGGAATATATAAAAGGGTTCTGATCGTCCGGGATAGTGGATGCCGAGTATACAATTTAAGTACCTATAATAAATCACACCGTCCGATCCTACCGTCGCAATCCTACTATTCTGAGTGGTTCTAGATGTTTCTATGTCGTTAACTTTGAATTTGTATCCAAGGACACCAAATCCTTTGTAATATGCAACCTCCGTACTAGGAAATTGAACTAAACATCTTGAATCACTCTCAAATGATGCAGACAAGTTCGAATCGTGGATCTAACAAAACAAATTTTACGACAAATACATAACGATACAAGTTTAGATTAAAAATGCTAGAAATAAAATGTTATTCGAATAACTTACATGATCTGTGACACAATCACAAAAATTATCCTGATGATATTTTTCCAATTGTTCTGCATTCCAATCAGGATGCCTCTCATGTACCTCGTTAAAATGAATTCTGTTTTCGACAAATAATGGTGACATTAATATTATATCATTTCATACACACACAAATACAGATATAACAATTAATCCAAAAAAACTTACTCTTTAATTTGTTCAAGACATGCGCAATTAAGCAAGATAAACCGGTATATCTTGTTGATAAACATAGTGTCTACCCTCTTATACTCGGCTTTACCATATGGCCCGTCTTGAATTCTTCGTGGCCGGTTAAGCCTTGTCTCAATGTTCTCGTCCAGATAGCGGGAACAAAATGTGGTTGCTTCATCAAGAAGATAACCTTGCATGATAGAACCCTCCGGTCGATTTTTATTGCGTATATACTTCTTAAGAGTGTAGAGGTACCTAATGAAAATATGTTGAATAAATAAATACGGGTATACAGGACAACAATAAATTTATAAATTGCGTGAAACGAAAAACTACACGTATCTCTCGACGGGATACATCCATCGATATTGTACCGGTCCGGCTAACTTCGCCTCAGTTGCAAGATGAACTGTCAAGTGTATTATGATATCGAAGAATGACGGTGGGAAAATACGCTCAAACTTGCAAAGTATCAACGCAATAGAATTTTCTAGTTTATCCAGCGTCACAACCTCCAGTGTTTTAGCACACAACTCCCTAAAAAAACAACATAAGTCGTTGATTACTAGACCAACCGATTCGGGGAGAGAAGTCCTGAGGGCTAATGGAAGAAGGTGCTCCACGATAACATGATGATCATGACTTTTCAGCCTATCGATCTTGCCCTTCACAATTTTTATTTTCTTGCTGAATGATCCTGAAAAACCTGTGGGAACTTTCAAATCATGCAACACCTGCAGGAATCTTTTCTTCTCCGGTTGTGACATATGATAAGCGGCATTGGGAAGTACAAACTTGCCCGGTTTACCCGCTACCGGTCTAGGGTGCAATTCACTTCTTATTCCCCACTCTTGTAGATCCATCCGAGCATTCAGGTTATCTTTCGATTTCCCGTCTTTACAAAGAAGCAAGTTAAGTATGTGCTCTGATACTCCCTTCTCTATATGCATGCCGTCCAGACAATGACGCACTGAATTCGTAGACCAGTACGGAAGCTCAAAGAAAATGCTTAACTTGTTCCAAAATGGTGGTTTGACCTGTTTCGTCGGATCCATCCCGAAGGTCACATTATTGTAACCATCTCATTTAGCAGTCACGTCCTCTCCGGACAATGGGGATGGAGATCCAAGAAGCTCTTGATGACCATCAAAGTGAACCGTGTCTAACCTATAGGGGTGGTCTGGAGGCAGGAAACGTCGATGGCCGCAATAACAAATCTTCCTGCTAAAATTCAAGAATTTCGATATTGTATGTTCATGGCAACGAGGACATGCTTTGTGATCATGTACGGACCAACCTGATAGCATTCCATATGCAGGAAAGTCATTAATTGTCCACATTAGAGCTGCACGTAGTATGAAGGTTGTATTTGTGTTTGCATCATATGTCTCTACACCATCAATGAACAAAGATTTCAACTCCTCGATCAGAGGTCGGAGATAGACGTTAATATTGTTCCTCGGTGAGTTTGGTCCGTCGATAAGAAGAGGCATCATAAAGTATGATTGGTCCATAGCCAACCAAGGCGATAGATTATAAATTATCATTACAACGGGCCATGTGCTGTGACTTCCAGCCATATAGTTGAATGGGCAGAAGCCATCAGTAGCCAGTCCGAGCCGGACATTGCGAGGATCGCTACTGAATATTGCGTGCCTTCTATCGAAATCCTTCCATGCCGGTGAATCTTTTGGATGGTTCATTTTTCCATCTTCACTTGGAGGAGCACGGTGATGCCAAATTATTGCCTCGGCTGTTTTCTTGCACCGGAATAGCCTCTGTAGCCTCTGTGTTATGGGAAAGTATCGTGCTATCTTGACAGGTATATCGGGCTTCTTATCAGAATCCTTCGGCTTATACCTGGCCTCTCCGTATGTTGGACACTCTTTCAAATCTGAATTCTCTTTCTGGTACAACACGCAATTTTTAGGACATGCTTGAATCTTCTCGCACTTTAGACCCAAATCAGACATCATCTTCTGGGCTCCGTACCAGCTGTCGGGCACGTTATTTCCCGGAGGCATAGAATCTTTCAAGAACGAAAGAAGTATTGTGAATGACTTGTTGCTCCATCCATTTAGGCACTTAATCTGGAAAAGTTGGACGAACCATGAAAGGGTGGAATACTTCGCATTCTCATAAATTGGTTTCCTAGCATCATTCATGAAATTTTCATATTTATCCGCACGCGGTCCTTGACCGGAAGGAATGTCATCTTCGGTACGAATAGATTCACCTAGGTCAGCCTCTACCATATCTTCCATTTCTTCTGATGGAAATAAATTACCGTCTTCTCCTTCTGCCGCATTACCGAATTCTTTTTCTTCTCCTGCCGCATTATCGTGTTCTCCTTCTTCTTCTGCCGCAGTACTGCATTCTTCTCCTTCCCCGTGATATTTCCAAGTTGTATAAAGTCTAGTAAACCCATATTTTACAATATGAAGCTCTGCCAATTCTACCTTCTTCCAGTACTTATTGCCACATCTATCGCACGGACATAGAATCTTCTCTATTATGATCTTATTATGTACGTGTGCAAATTCAATAAAAGCAGCAACTCCTGCGACAAACTTAAGTTGCATACGTTGTTGCCAATCCACATACATCCAGTCTTTAACTCTGACGTACTCATGGGCCATGTTAGACTGTATAACATATAAATTGTAGGTTATGGTGACTATATTGAGAAATATAAGAACATGATAGTTACTGACAAAGGAGAAAATCCGTGTATATGCTTTGCATGTGCGTTTGTCGTTGAAAAGAATAAATTATCGCACGTATGTTAACCGATAGACGGGGACTAAGTGGCGCTTTTAGTTTCATATATGAGTATCGATGGGAATATGAAGGTTTCATATTATCATCGAGTATCATATATTGGTTTTAACCTGAACATCTCGAATCACTCTCTAATTATGCGTTTGTTGTGTATTCTTGTTGTATGTGTGTGTTCCGGATGTCGGGGGTAGGCTTCTATCCCATTAAGAATGTATAGAGCGAACACCCATCACTTGTGCTTTCAACCGTTTCGAGTAAATTTCGGCAGCACCTCCCCGCTGTTCTCCGAGTACACTGTAATAGAATAGATAATAATTTCAAAGCTGTGAAACAACGTTGAAATGAATATCTAATCTATCTTTGTACACGGAGAACCAGCGGAAAGGTACCGACGAAATATCTCGAAACGGATGAAAACACAAGTGAATAAAGGCGTTTGCTTTATACATTCTTAATTTGTCCACACGGGACAAATTTATGGGTTACCATACGATTGAATTTTCTCGTCGCGTAGACTATACGACGGTTGTTAGTATCGAGCTATACCGTCCGATGTTTAACAACCTTCGTATAGTTCTATATCACGACGAATATCGCACGTATGTTAACCGATAGACGGGGACTAAGTGGCGCTTTTAGTTTCATATATGAGTATCGATGGGAATATGAAGGTTTCATATTATCATCGAGTATCATATATTGGTTTTAACCTGAACATCTCGAATCGCTCTCTAATTATGCGTTTGTTGTGTATTCTTGTTGTATGTGTGTGTTCCGGCTGTCGGGGGTAGGCTTCTATCCCATTAAGAATGTATAGAGCGAACACCCATCACTTGTGCTTTCAACCGTTTCGAGTAAATTTCGGCAGCACCTCCCCGCTGTTCTCCGAGTACACTGTAATAGAATAGATAATCATTTCAAAGCTGTGAAACAACGTTGAAATGAATATCTAATCTATCTTTGTACACGGAGAACCAGCGGAAAGGTACCGACGAAATATCTCGAAACGGATGAAAACACAAGTGAATAAAGGCGTTTGCTTTATACATTCTTAATTTGTCCACACGGGACAAATTTATGGGTTACCATACGATTGAATTTTCTCGTCGCGTAGACTATACGACGGTTGTTAGTATCGAGCTATACCGTCCGATGTTTAACAACCTTCGTATAGTTCTATATCACGACGAATATCGCACGTATGTTAACCGATAGACGGGGACTAAGTGGCGCTTTTAGTTTCATATATGAGTATCGATGGGAATATGAAGGTTTCATATTATCATCGAGTATCATATATTGGTTTTAACCTGAACATCTCGAATCGCTCTCTAATTATGCGTTTGTTGTGTATTCTTGTTGTATGTATGTGTTCCGGCTGTCGGGGGTAGGCTTCTATCCCATGAAGAATGTATAGAGCGAACACCCATCATTTGTGCTTTCAACCGTTTCGAGTAAATTTCGGCAGCACCTCCCCGCTGTTCTCCGAGTACACTGTAATAGAATAGATAATCATTTCAAAGCTGTGAAACAACGTTGAAATGAACATCTAATCTATCTTTGTACACGGAGAACCAGCGGAAAGGTACCGACGAAATATCTCGAAACGGATGAAAACACAAGTGAATGAAGGCGTTGGCTTTATACATTCTTAACTTGTCCACACGGGACAAATCTATGGGTTACCATACGATTGAATTTTCTCGTCGCGTAGACTATACGACGGTTATTAGTATCGAGCTATACCGTCCGATATTTAACAACTTTCGTATAGTTCTATGTCACGACGAATATCGCACGTATGTTAACCGATAGACGGGGACTAAGTGGCGCTTTTAGTTTCATATATGAGTATCGATGAGAATATGAAGGTTTCATATTATCATCAAGTATCATATTTTGGTTTTAACCTGAACATCTCGAATCGCTCTCTAATTATGCGTTTATTGTGTATTCTTGCTGATGTGTGTGTTCCGGCTGTCCGGGGTAGGCTTCTATCCCATTAAGAATGTATAGAGCGAACACCCATCACTTGTGCTTTCAACCGTTTCGAGTAAATTTCAGCAGCACCTCCCCGCTGTTCTCCGAGTACACTGTAATAGAATAGATAATCATTTCAAAGCTGTGAAACAACGTTGAAATGAACATCTAATCTATCTTTGTACATGGAGAACCAGCGGAAATGTACCGACGAAATATCTCGAAACGGATGAAAACACAAGTGAATGAAGGTGTTTGCTTTATACATTCTTAACTTGTCCACACGGGACAAATCTATGGGTTACCATACGATTGAATTTTCTCGTCGCGTAGACTATACGACGGTTGTTATTATCGAGCTATACCGTCCGATATTTAACAACCTTCGTATAGTTCTATGTCACGACGAACATCGCACGTATGTTAACCGATAGACGGGGACTAAGTGGCGCTTTTAGTTTCATATATGAGTATCGATGAGAATATGAAGGTTTCATATTATCATCGAGTATCATATATTGGTTTTAACCTGAACATCTCGAATCACTCTCTAATTATGCGTTTGTTGTGCATTCGTGTTTTATGTGTAACATGATTTTAAACCATTGAGATCAAGATTTGAGAAATTTTATAAGTGGCCGTTAACATGATAACAATCATCTCTTCTTATCAGTCCATATCTGAATTCTAAAGGGCAGTATATTTGCTATTAAAAGATCATGTTCAACTCTAAAGTAAGGGAAAAACAGAGGAATACAGATCTATTAAAGTCAAGCCATAAAGCTAATCACATATTTACAACATTGCAAATACATTAACGCAAAACATAGTTATGATGCTTCAAAAGAATCAATTATCAAGGATCTGGGAGTGGAGATGAACATACAGTTTCCTGTCAATAAGATCAACAGGACAGAGACAGATAAAATATAAGATTAGAATGATGAACAAGATAATATGCTTGAAAGATGCTATATTTGCTGATTGAATATAAATGAATCCACCAATAAGATTATATACATGATAATATATGTAGAGGAATTCAGGCCATGAACACAAACCACCAACTATTTTATATGCTGGCTGAAAGAAACGGGCGAAAAGATTCATAGTTTTCCATAAACTACAAGCAGATTCTGCCATTACTAAGTACAAAACAAAATGGATTATAATTTAAAGGAGAAAGAAGAGCTTGAAGCAAAATCAGATCAAATTATATTGTCCCACATGGGTTGCTCGCCCAGACATTCGATAGCATACATGTCACAAGAAAAATAACAGAAAAACAATTTCTTAAGCTTAAATACCTTCTAAATATGCCAAACAGCTTGCTTACAGTTCTACTGATACATTATTAAACATAAAGTCCCTGCAGACGCCAAATCTGGAACAACTATCACCTTATCATCGAATGTTACGTCCACAAAAGTGAAGGTAACAGAATAAATGCACCAGTACAAACTCGACCTCGAATTAGCCTAAAACTTTGCCGGGATGGAACTAAATCAACAAGCAAAGCATATTTACACTACAAGTTTACACCTACTGCAAGGGATAAATAGGGCACTCTACAGTTCACATCTCACAGCCCAACCGAACCCTACCCCCAGCCCCAGCCCAAGCCCAACCGAGCCCTAGCCCCAGCCCCAGCCTAGCCCCAGCCCCAACCCCAACCCCAACCCCAGCCCCAGCCCCAGCCCCAGCCCAAACCCCAACCCCAACCCCAACCCCAACCCCAACCCCAACCGAACCACACAACCTAACCCTAACACTAACCCTAACCCTAACAGAACCCTACCCCCAGCCCCAGCCCAGCCCCAGCCCCAGCCCCAGCCCCAGCCTAAGCCCCAGCCCCAGCCCAGCCCCAGCCCCAACCCCAACCAAACCCTAGCCCCAGCCCCAGCCCCAGCCTAGCCCCAGCCCTAGCCCCAGCCCCAACCCCAACCCTAACCCCACCCCACAACCTAACCCTAACCCTAACCCTAACCGAACCCGATCGATGCCGACGCCGACGCCGATGCCCTCACCCCTACCCGAACCTGGCCTGAACCCTAGACTACAACGTCAAAATTAAAAATTATTTGAGATTTACTTACAACCGTGCGCGCGGTGGATCGACGGTAGAAATTGGTGGTCGCCAACGATCGGCGAAGGTGGCGACGAGGCGCTGGAAGTCGACGAAGGTGTGGGGAAGACCGACGAAGATGGCGCAGGCTTGCGAGCGCGGTGGCGACGAAGCGCGGGAACAGGCGACGAGAGGCGCGGGAGTGAGAAAAATTTGGGAACGATGAATATAATTTTTCTGTGCTTTTTTTTTATTAATAACCTATGTAGATGCCCTTACGGATATAACCGTAGGTCCCCGGCTTGCGGCTCCGTAGGGCCAAAGAAAAAATTAGAACGTAAGGCACCGTAGGGACAACACTTTGGCCCTACGGATAAACCCGTAGGGACAAGAAATATTTGTCCCTATAGATTTCTGAGTCCGTAGGGGCAACCCCATATTATAGTAGTGTACATGACGAGGTAGTGCCCGACCTTTCGGAAAGCCTTCCCGGAGTACCCTCCATATGCGCTGAGACAGTCGAGGCTCCTCGGCCTCCTGGCTCGACTCCGAGCTATCTACCGCGCTGAGGCTTCGCGGCCGTCTCGCTTGATTCCGAGCTATCTACCGGGCTGAGACTCCTCGGCCTCCCTGTCAAACTCGGAGCACGGAGCCTAAGCGTCCCTGACAGATGTCGGATCACGTCAAGATGTTACCTTCCGTAGATCTGCCGTCGGCGATGATGGACGGCTGAGATTGAGTTGGAGGTTGCCTCCTGAAGCGTGTGGATCTCAATGGGTTTGAGGTGGTTGAGGCCGAGCTACCTTCAAGGAAGTCCCGGGGTGGTTGTACTACCGAGGACCCTCCGACGATCAAGTTGGACCGGATATTTGAGCAGAGTAATGACCTAGTGGGGAAAGAATCACCTCCTTGAACCGTCCAGAAGAGGGGTTTATATAGTGGTGGCAGCAGGCAGGCAGGCGTGAGAATCACGCCGGCCGTTACACTCCCGGCGTCACGTCCGCGTGACGGGCGGGATCTCCCATTAATGACGAGACAGGCTCGTTAATGGGGGATCGTGATGGCGTGGAACGCGGGACGTGGCTGGCGGATATCTCACGCTTGGCGAGATTCGCGGAGCCGTGGCGAAGGTGCCTGTAATCAGCGCTGTGGGTCGGTCGGTGAGACCGAGGAAGATGAACTAGGCGGGAGGCTCGGGGACGAGCGGGAGGCCAAGGTATCTTGGTTCTGCGATAGCCCGGAGGCGAGCTGAGAGGGCTAAGGAGGCTTAGCCCGAAGGAAGGCTCGGAGGCGAGCCGGATGGCCGAGGAAGCTCGGGCCTGTGATAGCTCAGAGTAGAGCAAATGGACAGTTGGCTTGGCTGCTGAAGTGCTCGAGGGCAAGGAGTGGGGTGCAACCTCAGAGACAGGGTTTGAGGGAAGCCTCCACTGTAGCACACTGGTTACCCCTCCGTGGCCCTCAGGGGCCTAACTGGCTTATGCATGTGACACGTCATCCGCCACGTGTCATGATATAAGAAATTACCATTATTGAGCATCATCAGTCCTCGTAACGGCTTCGAGTATCTCGTCATAGCGAGATTTCCGCCGCTCCACATTCCGCATCCCACGCTGGCACGTTTCTCCGTTAAAAGAGCGTTTTTCGCTATTAATGGGCATATCCCGCCATTAACGCGAACGTGCTGTAGAGGCGTAACGGACGGCGAGAACCTCGCGCCGGATCGCTCCCACGCGACCACTATATAAACCCCCTCTTCCAGACGATCGAGGTAAGCCAAAATCAATTCCAATACGCCGTTACCCTGCCTTTATACTTCGGTACTTACTTGATCGTCGGAGAGTCCTACGATGGTCACCCATCCCAAGACTTCTCTTGGAGGTAGCTCGGCATCAACACCAACCCATTGAGATCCACACGTCTAATTTTCACTCTCAATCTCAACCGTTCAGGAATGCTTGCAGCAAGATCGACGGAGGACAACATCTAAGGGAGATTCCGACCTCCATCAGTTGGCGCCGTCTGTGGAAAATCGAAAGATTTTTTCACCACAAAAGTTGATCCCCTGCCTTCAATTCAACGGCAATCAACGACTGTGATGATCCCAGCACGAGCCGTCCCGTCCCCCATAACGGGGGCGGGAGCGGTCCTACTCCCCTTCTTAACGTCATTAACGCCTTATCCACTAGGATCGACAGGCTCACGACGATGGTGGACGCGCTCGCCCGCGTTCAAGCGGACATCCACACCCACTAAACCGCAGTTCCCCCAGGATGGGGATGTACGAATGCTGGCGGGTACGCACACTCAGATCCTTGACCTCAATCGCGCTCACCCTGATGTTAACGAATGCCGGTGCGCCGATTCCGGGAATTACAACCTACAAGTGAGGAATGATTCAATAACCCGATGGGCGTTGGACAGTTCAACGCCCTAATCTCAGAGGAGACCAGGCCGTCGTTCCGCCGCCTGCCGCATGCTCTCACCCTCTGAGGAGGTGTCGGTCAGTTCGCTTGCTTCCAGGCACGACCGACACCCCTACTCTCGTCGAGGCCGTGCAAACGGCGAATGTCGGGACTACTCAAAAAGGGCCTCGCTCGAGGATTTAAGAAATGTGATAGAGTGAAACCGAAGCCGCACCATCGCGCAAACCCGGAGCAGAGATAGCCGACGCTCCGACTATGGAGAATCCTTAGGGTACCACCAACGGATCGAGACCCTCGAAAAGAAGATTGAGGACATACGACAGGACAACCACACGGCCGGTGAAGGGGCAAAATACTCTACCGATTCACTCATAAGACCGTTTACTGAGCGACTCCTAGCCGAACGTGTCTCGTCAAGGAACAAACCGCTCAAAATGCCTCTTTAAGAAAAGTCCAACCCGAAGGACCACTTAGACGCGTTCACGGCCGCCATGAGCTTCCAAGACAACTCAGATGCGGCTCAATGCAGGGCCTTCCCCACCACCCACATCCGAGCTGGTCGGGATTGGTTTCGAGGGCTTGCACCGAGCTCCATCTCGACTTTTGACGAGCTGGATACCCAATTTCTCGATCATTTCGTCGATAACCGACGACTGAAAAAGACGGTCGACCACTTGTTCACCACCAAGAGCGGAGATAAGGAATCCTTCAAGGGGTATGTCACCCGCTTCTACAATGCCCTCCTGGAGGTTTCCGAGCACTGCGACGAAACGGTTATCACCGCGCTGAGGTCGGGTCTTAGGCACAAAGAGTGGCTCCACTCTTTTGCATTGGCGCAACCTAAGCCGAAGTGAAAGCATGGACCAAGCGAGAAATTCAACTCGAGTCAGAGGTGAACTCCAACCTTCCCAGAGGCGACCAAACAGACTGGAAAAAATGGGAAAAAATGGGACAGGGAAGAGAAAAAGAAAATTGATCGCCCAAAACCTTATTCCCCGAGGTTCCAGGAGTACACTCCTCTGAACATTTCCCAAACCGAGCTGTTAGAGGAGGCTAAGGGCGAGAGGTTTTGAAGCTCCCACCAGCTACCCAGAGGATGGGAAAGCGGCTCCGCGGCCTGTACTGCGCCTATCACAGGTCGCAAGGTCACCCGACCGGGATCTACAAACAACTCCGTGACTACATCGAGGAATTGATCCGCTCTGGCTACCTAGCGAAATACTTAAGAGACAAGCGACAAACGGAGCGGGAGCAAAAAGACTAAACCCCACCCGGGGAGTTAACAATCAGGCAAATCATGGTCATTTTGACGAATCCAACCCCGGAAAGTGGGAGAAACTACCACCTCCTTCCAGTCGGGACATAAGTGATCCACCCCATAAGAAATGCAGGAAGGATGGCCTGATCATCTTCACCGACGAAGACCTTCACGGAATATCACTTTCTCATAATGACCCTCTTATGATAACAGCCTGGGTCTACCGTTACGAGGTCCAGAGAATACCGGTCGATTCAGGGAGCTCAGCAGATATCCTGTTCTATGACTGTTTCCAGCGTATGGGATTAGGTCCATCCGACCTTCAGCCAACCTCCCACATTCTCTATGGGTTCACCAACCATTCCGTCCCGGTCGAGAGATCAGTCACCTTCCTCCTCAACATCGGAGAAGCGGGCAAGACACGAACCGTACCGGTGAACTTCCTCGTTGCTAAGGTCCCGTCATCCTATAACGTTCTCTTGGGATGCCCTACCTTAAACGTCCTCCGGGTTCAGATCTCGACTTACCGCCTTGCGCTCAAATTCCCTTTAGATAATGGAGGAATAGGTCGGGCCTATGGGGACCAACAAACCGCTAGGATCTGCCTCACCTCGACATCCCCCACCGGAGAGAAAGGAGATGATTTTGAAGACATACATGATCCTCAGAGGTCTTTAGATACCTGCGACGACCGAAAGGAAGTTTGAGGCATCCCGGTGGAAGCGTTAGCAGAAGTTCCCCTCACAGAAGGAGTCGATGGTCAGATAGTTCGGATCGGTTCTCTCTTGACAGGGGACATCCGTGAAGGCCTGATCCGGTTCCTCCGAGACAACTCGGATGTGTTCGCTTGGACCCCAGCGGACATGCCCGGGATCAACCCTGAGGTTATCTCCCTCAAGCTCAGGGTTGACCCGAAAGCCAGGCCAATCCGACAAAAGAAGAGAAGTTTTGCGCCGATTAAACAGAAGGCGATAGAGGACGACGTGGATCGATTGCTCACTGCCAACTTTATCAGAAATCTGGACTACTCGGATTGGCTGGCGAACGCGGTCATGGTCAAGAAGGCAAACGGAAAATGGCGTATGTGTGTCGATTTCACTGACTTGAACAAGGCTTACCCCAAAGACAACTACCCGCTTTCTCGGATAGACCAGCTAGTGGACAACTCGGCCGGCCACGAGCTGCTAAGCTTCATGGACGCCTACTCCGGCTATAATCAGATCCGAATGAACCCGGCCAACGAAGAGCTGACAGCCTTCACTACGGATTGGGGGTATACTGTTACAGGGTAATGCCCTTCGGACTCAAGAACGCCGGGGCCACGTACTAGCGACTGGTCAACAAAACCGTTCAAAACACAGATCGGGAAAACTATGGAAGTCTACATCGACGACATACTTGTAAAATCCGCCTCGTCGGCCGGACACGCTGCGGACCTCGACGAAGCGTTCAATGTCCTGCGAAAATACAAGATGAAGCTGAATCCAACTAAATGCGCGTTCGGAGTCACAAGCAGGAAATTCCTCGGTTTCATGGTTACCCATCGAGGAATCAAGGCAAACCTAGAGAAAATCAGCACCATTCTTAACATGACAACGCCCAAAAGCAATATCGATATCATGCGGCTCATCGGGAAGGTGGCCGCATTGAGTCGTTTTATGTCCAGAGCTGGGGAAAAATGTCTCCCTTTCTTCAAAGCCCTCAGAAAAATTTCCAAGTTTGAATGGACCGAGGAATGCCAGAATGCTCAAGAACAACTCAAGGCCCACCTGGCGACCTCGCCACTTCTCTCCAGATCGGTCAAAGGCGACGAACTGTTGCTATATTTAGCTATCTCCGATCAAGCCGCGGGCTCAGTGATCGTCAGGGAATTCGAAAGGACGCAGAAGCCGGTCTACTACGTGAGCCATGTTTTCAAGGACGCGGAAACCAGATACCCGGCTATAAAAAAATAGTCCTGGCACTCGTCGTCGCTTCCAGGAAGTTACGGCACTATTTCCAGACGCACACGATCCTCATCCTCACTGAAAGAACTCTAGAGAATATCCTCGCCTCTTCCAAATCGTCAGGCCACCTAGAGAAATAGAGATGGGAACTATCCCAATTCGACATCAAGTACCGACCTAGAAGAGCCATCAAAGCCCAGGCCCTAGCCAACTTCTTGGTCGAGTGCACATCCCCACGAGGGAAGGAACAACTGGTCAAAGCCCCGACTCACGACCCTCAGTCGAGGAAGTATCCGGCCCAATCCCGGACTGGGTGCTCTATGTAAACGGATCCTTTACAGAAGAAGGAAGTGAGGCAGGCCTGATCATCCGAGGCCCGAACGATGCGGAAATGGAGTATTCCCTAATGCTCGGTCTTATGGCATCAAACAACGCCGCGGAATACGAGGCCTTATTGGCAGGACTACGAATCGCCTCCGGAGTGGGGCTGAAGACCATCCTGATACGTAGTGACTCTGCACTAGTCGTCGGTCAGGTAACCGGTCATTTCGAAGCCTGAGATCCACTCATGATAAAATACCTGGCGGAGGTAAAAAAAGGCTTCGAAAAAACTTCGACGAAGTCCAAGTGGAGCAAATTCTTAGAAATTTGAATGCTGAGGCTGATGCACTAAGCAAACTCGCCTCCTCCTATTCAGCCGATCACAAGAGAAATATCCTCTTTGAATTCTACCTCGGCCCAGCATCGAAGATGGGGAAGCAAAGCTCCAAATCTACGCAACTCAAGAAGATACCCCGGACTGGAGAAAGCCAATCGTAGAATACCTAAAAGAAGGGATTCTTCCAAAGGACTGAGCCGAGGCCCGTCGGTTTCGGGCCAAAGCTCGCCATTTCATATGGAGCAAAGAAAACCTATACAAAAAGTCGTACACTCAACCTCTGCTCTGGTGTGTCGATTCCCACGAAGCAGACTACGTTCTACGGGAGATACACAAAGAGGTCGTAAGGGTGCATCAAGGGGACCGAAGCCTGGTCCAAAAGACACTATTCCAAGGGTACTATTGGCCGGGAATACATCAAGATGCCGAGAAACTGGTTAGAAGATGCAAAAACTGCCAACTCTTCGGTAACATTCCTCGCCTTCTCGCCACCGAACTAATGCCGCTAAGTTCCCTATGGCCATTTGCACAGTGGGGGATGGATATGGTAGATCAGCTCCCCACCAGCACGGGTGGACACAAGTACATTCTTGTTGCGGTAGACTACTTCACAAAGTGAATCGAGACCGTGCCCATCATGAAGCCAGACGCCTCCTCTACGATAAAGTTCCTGCAGAACAATATAATCTCCCGGTTCGAAATCCCGAGGTGCTGTAAGTCGATGTCGCGCACCCCGCGGGTTCGCGGGGAGGTGGAATATTTAAAAAACGATTTTTACAAAGCTTGCAACACCGACTTGAACTCCAGGATCGATACTAAACCCTAGCTAGCAAGCATGAAAGAGGTTAACTACTCGGAAAATGTTACACCTCATGATTTCATATCCTTCGGGTCTTCTTGTCGCTGTCCTTCTCCTCTTCATAGGCTCCATGGATCGTTTGGATTGGGCCTCCTCGTCGATCCTCTCATGTCAAAGACGATCCACCCGAGAGTCTTTAGATCGAGCTCCTACCTCAAATCTGAAGTAACTAGGGCACCTAGTTCGCTACACTAGATGACCTAGATGATGTAGAGAATATATATGGAATGGTTTGTCTCCCATAGCCTTAGGTTTCTCAACTCATGAGACCTGAAAAGCTAGAGGTAGAAGAAGAACACTCGAGAAAAAAGCTAGTGAAGGTTTTGCATAGAAAAGAGAATGAGCTCCTTTGTCTCAAACTGAACCATACCCTTTCTCAATTTAATAATTCATATTAGAAAATCAAATATGGTTCATATTCAACTTAGTGAGTCATGGCTTGAAAACCATCCAGGTGTCACTGAGAGCCATGCTAAAAAATATGCAAAAATCCACCTCATTTCCTCCACCTCATAATGTAATAACCATTTAACCTAAAATGATAAATACAAAATATGAGGTGTATTCTTCTAGAAGCATCTTTGAACAAATTACAAAAATTCCCCTCATCGGTATATACATACACGTATCCGTATTCCGAAAAATACGAATATAAAAGAGACGAAAATAATCCATCAGTATAATACTAGGATCCGGCTTAAACCAAAACCCACTAGTATTATCTGTCCGAATCATCATCCGTGCACAAGTACATGTACGTGATCGAACCCTGTCGTAAAACCATACGACTTCTACATCTTTTGCCCGATGCAGGGAAACCCTCTGTTCCCGCCAAAAATTTCTGCGCAAAGGAGCCCAAGGTATCAAATGGCAGCGATACGCTTAAGGAAATGTGAACCAGTATCTTCCGGCTTGTATTTTGATAAACTCCTGAAGGAGAAACTATTAAATTCTGATAGTATTGGAAGCATCTCGAAAAACCCTTCGATTTGATATATTATGGGCCTCATAATTCATCCGGGATCAAAAGTTATGAGGCATCACGTGTCCACACGTGATGGACCTTTAAGAACCCGCTGGAGGAGTTAAAAGATATAATAAAAACTCAGAAAAGACCCCAATGGGGCATCACGTGCTCACACGTGACCATAGGTCACATGCAGACACGTGATGGGCTCTTAAGACCTCTAAAATAATGAATAGAATTAAATTCTAAAATCTGTTCCCTGATTAAAACTCAGAAGTTACCTCAATGAGGTATCACGTGCTCACACGTGACCAATGGTCACGTGTTGACACGTGATGGTTAAAACAACAATATAAACGAGCGGCTGTTAAAGGGACCAATTTGGGGGTCACGTGCTCACACGTGACCAAGGGTCACGTGCCAGCACGTGACCGGCTTTGAAACCCTTACAGTTTAATAGAATTAAAATTCTAAATTTCTCTAAAATCTTTCGAAATAGAATTAAAATTCTAAATTTCTCTAAATCTTTCCAAATGAAAAAGAATTATAGGAACCGTTGGATTAAAGATCCAAGGGTGATTAAAAATCACCAATTTATGGAAAAATCTTAAATAAGGAAAGATTCCCCCTAAATCTAACCGAGATAACAAATAGAATATCTTTTAGATTTAAAATCCACGGTGAATAAAATTCACTGAATGATCTAAAGGCCCAGAATTAATGATAAATATAAATCAAATCTCTCAACAATCAAATCAAATCTTTCAATGAGAGATTTGCTAAACAAATTGATTCTTTTCCTTCTCCTATAAATAGGAGCCAAGAAGAGAAGAGAAGGGATCTACTTTTTTGGGAGAGAAGAAACAGAGAGAGGAGAATTTAATTCTCTGCAAAAGAAAAACCCTAGGTAAGAAAAGAGAGGCTTAAAAAGGGAATTTAATTCTCAAAAGAGTTTAACTCTTATATAAAGAAAAGAACTTAGTTCTTTCTCTGGTGGAGGATCTGCAAAGTGCACATCTCCCCATGAATTGAGAATTTAATTCTCATTGGGTTGAGATCCTGCCATGCAGATCCAAAACATAAAGGAGGAATTAAGTTTTGAGAATTCAATTCTCACAAAATTATAGGAATTTAATTCCTTTGGGATAAAATTAGGGTTTTACCATAAATAAGAATTTAATTCTTTCACAATAGGAATTTAATTCCTCCAAAACAAAAATTAGGGTTTTACCCTAAATAAGAATTTAACTCTTAAAGATAAGGAGACTTAAAAGATCTCTGTGTATGAAAAGACTAAGGCCACGTGCCCCACGTGACCCCTGAACAGATCTCCCAAAAATGAGAAGAGGAAAGCTTTGAGGCAATACCTCACGTGTTCCCACGTGACCCTCATTATATATGGAACAAAAGCAAAAGCAGAAACAATTCTGGGCGCTCTCACGTGTTACCACGTGACCCCTAATAAATGTTCTAATAAATCAGGGCATGAGTATACATCGCGTGCCCACACGTGATGGCTATGAAAATTAAAAGTCTTTAACACTTGTTTGCAGAACAAAATAAAGGGGATCTGGCCCCACTTTTTGATGCCATCACGTGCTCCACGTGACCCCCGAAATACAGAAAGAAAAAGCAAAAGAAATAAAGGCCTTGGGCGCTCTCACGTGCTCCCACGTGACCCCTTGGCTAATGCTCTAACAATCAGCGCACTAATCCTCCTCACGTGGCAGCACGTGATGCTCCAAAGAAAACATAAAAAGTGTTTAACGCTTACTTACAGAACGAAGAAAAGGAGATCTGGCTCCACATTTAGGGCGCCCTCACATGTCACCACGTGACCCCTAATGAGCATTCTAACAGACCAGAGCGGGGGTCTCCATCACGTGCTCACACGTGATGGCCGTCAGAATTAAAAGAGTTAAACACTGATCTACAGAATAAAATAAGGGAAATCAGGGCGCTCTCACGTGTCCACACGTGACCCCTCTCTCCTTAGTATTTAACACTAATCTGAAGACTTTGTTCCCAGTGTTTAACACTGATTTGCTTTAGTGTTAAACATTAATTTGAAATCTCTGATTACCAGTGTTTAACACTGATTTGCTTTAGTGTTTAACACTAATTTGAAAGCCCTGTTGCTAGTGTTTAACACTGATTATCTTTTAGTGTTTAACACTAACTTGTTAATCTTATTCCCAGTGTTCAACACTGTTGACCTCTAGTGTTTAACACTAGCTTTAGCCCAATTGGCTAAGTTTCTAGAGGCAAAGCCTCTCCTTCAATGGACCAACAGAGAGCCAATATTTCAAACACAATTGGACTTAACCCAAACTGGCCATAAGTCCTCAAATCATCTTGAACTGAGCACATCTACTCTTTTAACCAACTCATTGGTTCGAGGGTACATCTCTGAACTCCTCTGATATCTGTCGTTGTAATCCTTCAACGTCGTCAGAGAGGTGACGGGTCCCGACAACCACACAACAATACGGACTGTGGGGTCCTTAAACTCATGGACTTATGCGTCCTTAAATTCATGGACTGTGGGGTCCTTAAACTCATGGACTTATGCGTCCTTAAACTCATGGACTTATGCGTCCTTAAACCTATATTCGTCCCCAAACGGGAACATGGACCACCATGTCCCTAAACTGGAGGTGGACCACCATGTCCCTAAACTGGCAATGGACCACCACGTCCCTAAACTGGAACATGGACCACCATGTCCCTAAACTGGAGATGGACCACTATGTCCCTAAACTGGAACATGGACCCCTATGTCCCTAAACTAGAACAATAGAGCCAATTGCTCTTTTGTCGGATCTAAACGATCCCATTAAGTTGATCTTAGTCTCAAATTAGACTAACGAATCCTTAACAAACGTTTGAGTTGATCTTAGCCTTAAATATGGCTAACGTATCCTCAAACCAAAATCCCAAACCCAAATCTAAGAAAATACGGATTTGGATTAATACACGTCCTACGGGCGACGACATAACTCAGTCTTCGTATACAAACCACGGGCAACCACAAACAAAACAAACACCCACGACACGAAGTGACCAGCTGGAGAAGGAGAAAGTTGTTACCGCGATGCGGTAGCGTAATTAACTGCAGGGGCTTGCGCCTGCAGGGAAGAGCGTCCCCACAATCAAAAACCCCTCAGACGAGGGGGAATCTGACGAAGTCTGCTACATCGGCCGCATCCGTTTAAACCTTCGATACACGGTGCCATAAATCAACTTGGCATCTTCGGAGAGGTGGACGGATAGCACCAATTAGCATCTGCCCCGAACCTCAGGCAAGACGACCATGTCTCGGCCGCCGTTCGGAGGGGAACAGATTCTGGCAAGCCCGGTGGGACCTTTTCCTCTTTCCACTCCACACTTCGTGTGTCGTGTTCGCGAGCAAATCGCGGTTTGCTGTGGTTGCCTGTGGATTCAAGGTACTAAGATTTGGTGTCTTGCTCCGTGCAGAAAACAGAAGATCGATGGCTTCGAACTGCGCCGCCTGCAACTGCAACTCTCGCTCCGTCCTTGCTGGAGGAGTGACTTATGGGCCCCAAGCGGCCTCCATCTTCGCTAGGCCGGTGGAACAGGTGACTCAGGCCACCACTGGGCTATTCTTCGGGACCATGATCCCACCAATGAGCTTCAATGCCCCATTGCCATCACAAGAAGCTCCGAAGAAGTCGGTCTTCGATCGGCTTACAACTATCGCGGCCCTTCTCAACGGGTCGCCCAAGCCCAATGCCTCAGCTTTCAGCAAACTGGACCAAAACTCATGTGGGCCCATGAAGAAGCCTGCAGTACTAGAAAAGGTTGTTCCGAAGAGGATAGCCATCCCTGCTCCTGAAGTCGTCAAGGCGGCTTCTCCTGCCAATGGGTCGGTCTTCACAAGACCGACTATTCCGGCTCCCGTTCCTGCTCGAAGGTCTGTCTTTGACAGATTGGATACCGCTACTCAAAAGACGTCAGTCTTTAAGAGACTGACACCAGTAGCGCTTCAAATGGACAGGGGGCAAGACAAAGCCATCCCCATTGCTGAACCAACGCCGTTCGCTCGACATGCTCGCCGTCGTCACTGGCGCCGGGTAAGGAAGGCTGGGGGCAACTCCCCCTATGGGATAACTCCGCCAGCTCTGATGGTGGAAATCAATGCCGCTGTTCCAACTGGGAACAGCTTTGAACCGCTAAGGGGGGTACGCAAGAACTCTCCGACTGCCATGCTAAAAAGATCTCCTCCACCTGCGGGGGGTATTATAGATGCAAAGCTGGAGCAGCCCTCTCAACGGCTATCCTCTGAAATTTACAAGGTTTGGCGACAGGTCCAAGAGTCGGTGATTGATGAAAACTATCTCCGCCGACAGAAAAAGATGAAGGTTTGGCAGGAGAAGGATTACTCTGTCAAGCCACCAAAAGCGACAACTACTTGGGTACCCACTACAACAGCCCCCTCGACTTCAACTGCTCAAAAGGGGAGGAAGCCAAAGAAAGCCCCTGTGACTGCGGCAAATCGTAAAGACGCTGGGCCCAAACGCCCTAAGTCTGGGGGCATGGTGGTGCACACTGTCTATATGGCATCCGGGAAAGAGAATAGCCGTGCTTCGATGGGTCACCGACCGCTCACCCGATCCCTGACAAAAGCCCAGGAGGAACAGCAGAAGTTTCAAGAGATGATGACTGCGATGGCCGCACTCACCGGGCCAAAAGAAAGCCCGGAAACATCATCAGAACAGCGTCACGAACAGGAAACTGACGCTGACTTCCTACGCAGAGTCCTAGAAAAGAAGGACAAAGAAGCCGCAGAGCAAGCGGCTAACATAAAACAAATGGCGCTCCTCTTCCAAGATATGGTAGGGATGATGTTACAGCTGGACCCTCCAGCTGATGACCCTCCAATCATTGTTGAAGACGATAGAGGGCAAACATCGAATCCTCCACCGGCTCTGCCAGCAGCCAAGGAGGAAACCATTTCCAAGGCCGCACTGGATGACTATATAGCTCAGCAAATACGAGCTCATCAGGCGAGTGAAGCGGCTGAGCAAATTGTTAGAACCGGACGGCCCTATCCGAGCTGGTATGACCAAATCAGTTACCCGCCGGGATATACGATCCCTAAGTTTCACGTATATAAAGGGACAGGGAATCCCCATCAGCATGTCTCTCAATTCAGGGCCTTATGCGGCAACACGGGGGGCGACGACAAACTGTTGCTTCAACAATTCGTCGGCAGCTTAGCGGAAACGGCATTCGAATGGTATTCGGAGCTACCTAACGACTTTGTCAAAACATTTGCGGAGATGGAGCTACTGTTTACATAAAAATTCGCGAGTGCTAGTGAACGTACCCCGATAACAGCACTGATCAACGCCAGGATAAGGCCAGGTGAAACGTGGGTTCAATACGCAACACGATGGCGGAACCTATGGTCGAAATGCGAACAACGCATCGAAGAAGCACCTGCGGTAGGCATGTTCGTGGGTACTCTTGATCCGCAAGCAACCATCTCGCAATTCATGATGTTCTTCATACCGACCACGTTCCAGGCCTTAATTGATAAGCTAGCCCAGATGGATCAGATGGGTCATAGGCCATCTCCTTCAAAGACAGAGCCTTGGAATGAAAAGGGCAAAGGGAAAGCAACCTTCGTCGCCAACGCTCAACAACAGTCGAGCAACTTAAAGTCGGTTGTCCGTCAAAACAATATGCGTCCACGCCCATCCCTCGAGTAGAGACTGGGACGTCCTTACTCATTTCCTCAGGATAAAACGAGAAGACTGTTTGAGCTGGCAGTGCGCAACAGACTCATCAATTTGCCGAGTCCAAAGCGTCCGTTGCAGCCGGGCGATGTCAACGATCCCAATTATTGCCCTTACCACCAAACGGTAAGTCACCCGATCGAGGATTGCTTCGTCTTTAAGGGATGGATCGAGGATCAGTACCTACAAGGAAAGTTAGCGCTGTCTGAAAAGTGGAAAGTAAACCCACCACAGCCGCACACTCCAAAGAAGACGGACGTACCGGGGGCAACTTGCCACGTGATCTCCCACTCATTTACGGACGATGGAAAAACTCCTTGCACTGAGAAACTGGGGGCAGAGCCTGAGCCGGAATTCGTGTGGCCGTCAGACGAAATGATCGACGCTTTTCTAGATGAGATTAGTATAAAAAGTAAAGCTGATCGGGAGCGCGAGATGCCATATTTGAAAAGGACAAACGCCGGCGACTGGATAAAAGGGTCGAAACACTCCCACCATATCAAAGTACATCCACCGCAAATGAAAGCAGGATCAAGACAAGGAAACGATTCGCCAAAGCCATATCAATGGGGATGAGGCCGCCCTCTTTCAGAGAAAATTCTCCTGGTGGTATACATCCTGATGAAGCGGACGTGCATCCTAATTTCTGCTTATATCATCGGAAGATCGCACATCCTACTGAGGACTGCAACTCCTTTAAGTGTTGGTGGCAAGGGTATGTCGCTCACAGGCAACACTTCAACAGGACAAAGCGTGAAGCTCGGAAACAGCAGAAAAATACGACAGATGAGCGTAAAAGAATTGCCGGCAATTGTTATAGGGTTGATCCCGAGGGACCGCGAGTTCTCACATTCGAGAGCAATTCCGACGAAAAAGTAGCCCTCGGCCCTCTTTTCAAGAAGTCCATCTCTAAAACGAAAGAATTGAGGAGTTGCGAGAGCATTCAGCCTTGCAATTGCACGATACCCGAAAAAAATCTCGGACCCGCAAGCAACGGTTCGAACAAAAAGGATAAAGGAAAGGGAAAAACGGCTTTCGTCGCCAACACTCAACAACAGTCGAGTGGCCCTAGAACGGTTGTTCGCCAAAATAACAAGCGGCAACCCCTCTATGAAAAGTTGAAACGTCCTTACTCGTTTCCCCGGGACGAAACAAGGAGGCTGTTCGAACTAACAGTGCGCGACGGATTTATCACTCTACAGGAGCCGAAATGCCAGCTACAACTGAATGAGGTCAACAATCCTAATTACTGCCCTTACCACCAAGTATTGGGCCATCCGGTCGAAAATTGCTACATCTTCAAAAACTGGGTTGAAGACCAATACCAACAGGGCAAGTTCGCGCTGTCCGAAAACTGGAAGGTGAGCCCGCCACAACCACATGCTCCGAAAAAGATGGATATGCCGGGGGCAACATGCTCATTCATAGAGAAAACCCAACGGACCACTACGTCCTAAAACTGGATAATAGACCGTAACGTCGTTAAACTAACAATGGACCACTATATCCTAAAACTGGATAGTAGACCGAAACGTCGTTAAACTAACAATGGACCGCAATGTCCTAAAACTTGCAAATGACCGAAACGTCGTTAAACTACTCCCAACCCGCAGCATCTTCAGGCTGACGTGGTGTTAAAAAAAAACGGTACGTCCACAAGCAAAATGGGCACGGATGAAAACCCGAAAGGGCTCCGTGAGTAAAAACAGCAGGGCTACCGGAGAGTGTTCGTGAAAACCCGAAAGGGCGCGACCTCGTAAAAAAAAAAAATAAAAAAAATAAAAGGAACGGTATGTCCACAAGCAAAATGAGCACGGATGAAAACCCGAAAGGGCTCCGTGAGTAAAAACAGCAGGGCTACCGGCGAGTGTTCGTGAAAACCCGAAAGGGCGCGACCTCGTTAAAAGACACTTACAGGGTCCTCTCGACCTTCTAAGGAGAAACCACCCGCGTGAGATCCTTACGACTCACAGGGAAGCAACACACTTAGGGATCCTCACGATTCCTAAGGAGAAATTACACTTGCGAGATCCTCACGACTCGTAAGGAGAACTCTCTTATGGGACCCTTACGGCTCATAAGATTTGAAAGTCTTAAGTTACAGAGACCTGAACCTGTTCTTAAGCAACCCTCACAACCTTCGATATGACCCTACAAGCGGCTCAATACTGGCCCTTGTATACAATCCACGGGCGCGGATAAACATTTCCCTAACAAAGTCCCACCCGTGATTGGGGATATGTCCATATGGTGAACAACCCTTGTAAGTCCTCTCGACTTATAAGGAGAAAACCCTTTTGTAAGATCCTTACGACTTACAGGGGAACATACACTTAGGAATCCTCATGATCCCTAAGGAGAAAACACACCTACGAGATCCTCACGACTTGTAGGGAGAAATACCTTTGTGAGACCCTTACGGCTCATGAAGTCAAAAGCCTTAGTCGACGGGATCCTAACCCTGTTCGCTAAGCCACCTTTGTTCGACATCGACAGAGGCAAATGATGATTCGCTCCTGGCAATATCCCAGTTGTAGCGATGCTGATGCCTAAACCGGTATCAAATTCCAAGTCCTTTCATGGCAAATGATGATTCGCTCCTGGCAATATTCCAGTCGCAGCGATGCTGATGCCAAGATTGGTATCAGATCCCGAATCCCATACTCGCGAGAAAAAATCAGCGAGCCAAAAAAAATGCGTATGAAATAGCCGAAATGATGGGGCAACTTGCAACAAAATCAGCAAGTAAAAATGTATGCATACAAAAACAGCCGAAATGATGGGGCAACTCGCAATAAAAAGCAGCGAGTAAAAAGAAAAATAGCCGAAATGATTGGGCACCGCGAAAACTAACCGAAATGATTGGGCAATCGCGATTTCCGCGATATAAAAAGCTGAAATGATAGAGCATCGCGGGAAAAGAAATAAAATAAAAATAAAATTTATGCCCTACAGGTGATGCTACATCAATCTCTGTATACAATCCAGGGGCACAAACAAAGAAGGAGTCGCACTCCTCCTCCCCAGGTTTCATTAGAAGAAGAAGACGAATCTCGACGGGCCACAAATAACCTAGAGATCATCTCAACACTCGTCTCGTCACAGCGGACACATCATCAAGCAAAGCGGAACAGCAGCAACTCCCAGTTCCATGACTCGACGATGTACTCCCACAGAGAGTCAAGTCTCAACTCCGTGAAATGCGGATATAATCAACAAAATTCCTGGTCACGTGGAACGTGGATAACGTCACTCTTTGACCCCGTGGAAAACGTCCGGAGCGGATCCCGGTCCTCGCAGAGCACGGCAGTGAACCCGTGTGAAGCATCCAGAGCGGAGCCTAGTCCTCGCCTAACGCGGCAGTGAACCCGTGTGAAGCATCTAGTGCAAAATTCCTGGTCACATGGAATGCGGATAACGTCACTTTTTGACCCCGTGGAAAACGTCCAGAGCGGATCCTGGTCCTCGCAGAGCACGGCAGTGAACCCGTGTGAACCATCCAGAGCGGAGCCTAGTCCTCGCCTAACGCGGCAGTGAACCCGTGTGAAGCATCTAGTGCAAAATTCCTGGTCACGTGGAACACGGATAACGTCACTCTTTGACCCCGTGGAAAACGTCCAGAGTGGATCCTGGTCCTCGCAGAACACGTCAGTGAACCCGTGTGAAGCATCCAGAGCGAAGCCTAGTCCTTGCCTAACGCGGCAGTGAACCCGTGTGAAGCATCTAGTGCAAAATTCCTGGTCACGTGGAACACGGATAACGTCACTCTTTAACCCCGTGGAAAACGTCCAGAGCGGATCGTGGTCCTCGCAGAACACGTCAGTGAACCAGTGTGAAGCATCCAGAGTGGAGCCTAGTCCTCGCCTAACGCGGCAGTGAACCCGTGTGAAGCATCTAGAGCAAAATTCCTGGTCACGTGGAACACGGATAACGTCACTATTTGACCCCATGGAAAACGTCCAGAGCGGATCCTGGTCCTCGCAGAACACGGCAGTGAACCCGTGTGAAGCATCCAGAGCGGAGCCTAGTCCTTGCCTAACGCGGCAGTGAACCCGTGTGAAACATCTAGTGCAAAATTCCTGGTCACGTGGAATGCGGACAACGTCACTCTTTGACCCTGTGGAAAACGTCCAGAGCGGATCTTGGTCCTCGCAGAGCACGGCAGTGAACCCGTGTGAAGCATCCAGAGCAGAGCCTGGTCCTCACAGAGCACGGCAGTGAACCCGTGCGAAGCATCCAGAGCGGAGCCTAGTCCTCGCCTAACGCGGCAGTGAACCCATGTGAAGCATCTAGTGCAAAATTCCTGGTCACGTGGAACACGGATAACGTCACTCTTTGACCCCATGGAAAACGTCCAGAGTGGATCCTGGTCCTCGCAGAACACGTCAGTGAACCCGTGTGAAGCATCCAGAGCGGAGCCTAATCCTCGCCTAACGCGGCAGTGAACCCGTGTGAAGCATCTAGAGCAAAATTCCTGGTCACGTGGAACACGGATAACGTCACTCTTTGACCCCGTGGAAAACGTCCAGAGCGGATCCTGGTCCTCGCAGAACACGGCAGTGAACCCGTGTGAAGCATCCAGAGCGGAGCCTAGTCCTTGCCTAACGCGGCAGTGAACCCGTGTGAAGTATCTAGTGCAAAATTCCTGGTCATGTGGAACGCGGACAACGTCACACTTTGACCCCGTGGAAAACGTCCAGAGCGGATCCTGGTCCTCGCAGAGCACGGCAGTGAACCCGTGTGAAGCATCCAGAGTGGAGCCTGGTCCTCGCAGAGCACGGCAGTGAACCCATGCGAAGCATCTAGAGCGGAGCCTAGTCCTCGCCTAACACGGCAGTGAACCCGTGTGAAGCATCTAGAGCAAAATTCCTGGTCATGTGGAACGCGGATAACGTCACTCTTCGACCCTGTGGAAAACGTCCAGAGCGGATCCTGGTCCTCACACCAACATGGAGTGATCACCACCGCGACATTCGTCTCGATACAGTAGACGCAATACCAGCAGACGAAGCGAAGGCCAAATTCCTAGCTTCAGGGTCTTGACGGCAAGTCATATAAAGCCTGAAAGACAATCGGAGATCATCCCACACCCGCGCGGAGTGGTCACCACCTCGACGTTCGTCTCGATACAGCGGATGAAATGTCACCCCAGCGTTCTTCCCCCAGCAGGATTCGGAAGTGACAAAGCAAACGAAACGAAGGCCAAATTCCTAGCTTCAACGTCTTGACGGTAAGTCATATAAAACCGGAAAGACAAACAGAGATCATCCCACATGGAGTGGTCACCACCACGACATTCGTCTCGATACAGCAGACGAAATGTCACTACAGCGTCCTTCCTCCAACAGGATCCAGACACACCAAAGCAAACGAAGCGAAGGCCAAACTCCTAGCTTCATGCGTCTTAACGGCAAGTCATATAAAACCGGAAAGACAATCAGAGATCATCTCACACCAACATGGAGTGATCACCATCTCGACGTTCGTCCCGACACAGTAGACGCAACATCACCGAAAGGAGTCACGGCAAAATCCCTGGTTCCAGACCTCGACGGTTCACCAGCAACCTAGAGACAACCGCGACATTCGTCTCGATACAGAGGACGCAATGCCAGCAAACGAAGCGAAGGCCAAATTCCTAGCTTCAACGTCTTGACGGCAAGTCATATAAAGCCTGAAAGACCATCAGAGATCATCTCACACCAATATGGAGTGATCACCACCGTGACATTCGTCTCGATACAGAGGACGTGATGCCAGCAAACGAAGCAAAGGCCAAATTCCTAGCTTCAGGGTCTTAACGGCAAGTCATATAAAGCCTGAAAGACAATCGGAGATCATCTCGCACCAGTGCGGAGTGGTCACCACCTCGACGTTCGTCTCGATACAGCAGAAGCAACATCACCAAAAGGAGTCACGGCAAAATCCCTGGTTCCAAACCTCGACGGTTCACCAGCAACCTAGAGACAACCGCGACATTCGTCTCGATACAGAGGACGCAATGCCAGCAAAATGAAGCAAAGGCCAAATTCCTAGCTTCAGGGTCTTAACGGCAAGTCATATAAAGCCTGAAAGACAATCGGAGATCATTCCACACCAGCGTGGAGTGGTTATGACTCATCGGGGCTCTCCAAAATGAGCCTAACCTCAAGTAAAAAGCGGCATGGAAAATTCCTAGCGCTTGCTCTTCCGACGGTCAAACTGCCAAGGAGGATTGCTTGAAGACGTCTTGTCCAGCCCCCGAAGGGATCAGAGACACGGCAGTCGCAGGGCTACTCGAACAGCACGATTGCCTATCGAGGGATACATCAGCCAATGCGACGGTACGACGGCCAAAACCCTAAGTACCACAGACCCTAACGGACTTCTGTCGTAAAGAGCAGAGGTTAACTGTGACGTTGGGATATTCTTGCGAGATCTGCTCGATCCGTTTTGGACTCGTGAGGAAATTGATGTCTTTGCGAGAACTTCTCGATTCGTCTCGACTCGTGAGATAAAGCCTTAGGCAGTGGGGATTAAAAAACCTGTTTCCTAAACACCGGGACCCTGCAAGTTGGCCCAAAACGGTCTCTTGCATACTATCCACGGGTCACACTCTCCAAAGTCAAATCTCGACAAGGAGGGAAACAACCGCTTACGGGTCCTCTCGACTCGTAAAAGGGAAAACTCTCTTATAAGATCCTTACGACTTATAAGAGAAAACACACTTAGGAGTCCTCACGACTCCTAAGGAGAAAATACACCTACGAGATCCTCACGACTCATACGGAGAAAAGTCTTTATGAGACCCTCACGGCTCGTAAAGTTGAAAAGTCTTAGGTGGCAGATCCTACCCCTGTCTCCTAAGCCATCACTGCCCTGCAAAGAGGTCAAGATGGACCATCTATGAGCCACACTTGCCAAAACTGCATGCCACTGAAATGGAGAAGTTACTCATGAGCGTATAAACTACTTCACGCCAGAGTAAGACTTAAAGAAATAAAAGGGTGCGGCTCATGGAGTTGAGAGTTTGGAACTATATCTCTTAAGAGTCGAGATTTGAGTCAATGATAAATGACGACGCTTGTGTCCGCTCGTAATCTTCTCAGATCAAGATTCTGAAAGATGTATACCAACCCGAAACTGGTCATACGCTATGCATAACTCTACACTACTTCACCCACGTACATACTTACGTGGGCAAAGTAGTGGGGGGCATTTGTTCCCGCCAAAAATTTCTGCGCAAAGGAGCCCAAGGTATCAAATGGCAGCGATACGCTTAAGGAAATGTGAACCAGTATCTTCCGGCTTGTATTTTGATAAACTCCCGAAGGAGAAACTATTAAATTCTGATAGTATTGGAAGCATCTCGAAAAACCCTTCGATTTGATATATTATGGGCCTCATAATTCATCCGGGATCAAAAGTTATGAGGCATCATGTGTCCACACGTGATGGACCTTTAAGAACCCGCTGGAGGAGTTAAAAGATATAATAAAAACTCAGAAAAGACCCCAATGGGGCATCACGTGCTCACACGTGACCATAGGTCACGTGCAGACACGTAATGGGCTCTTAAGGCCTCTAAAATAATGAATAGAATTAAATTCTAAAATCTGTTCCCTGATTAAAACTCAGAAGTTACCTCAATGAGGTATCACGTGCTCACACGTGACCAATGGTCACGTGTTGACACGTGATGGTTAAAACAACAATATAAACAAGGGGCTGTTAAAGGGATCAATTTGGGGGTCACGTGCTCACACGTGACCAAGGGTCACGTGCCAGCACGTGACAGGCTTTGAAAGCCTTACAGTTTAATAGAATTAAAATTCTAAATTTCTCTAAAATCTTTCGAAATAGAATTAAAATTCTAAATTTCTCTAAATCTTTCCAAATGAAAAAGAATTATAGGAACCGTTGGATTAAAGATCCAAGGGTGATTAAAAATCACCAATTTATGGAAAAATCTTAAATAAGGAAAGATTCCCCCTAAATCTAACCGAGATAACAAATAGAATATCTTTTGGATTTAAAATCCACGGTGAATAAAATTCACTGAATGATCTAAAGACCCAGAATTAATGATAAATATAAATCAAATCTCTCAACAATCAAATCAAATCTTTCAATGAGAGATTTGCTAAACAAATTGATTCTTTTCCTTCTCCTATAAAGAGGAGCCAAGAAGAGAAGAGAAGGGATCTACTTTTTTGGGAGAGAAGAAACAGAGAGAGGAGAATTTAATTCTCTGCAAAAGAAAAACCCTAGGTAAGAAAAGAGAGGCTTAAAAAGAGAATTTAATTCTCAAAAGAGTTTAACTCTTATATAAAGAAAAGAACTTAGTTCTTTCTCTGGTGGAGGATCTGCAAAGTGCGCATCTCCCCATGAATTGAGAATTTAATTCTCATTGGGTTGAGATCCTGCCATGCAGATCCAAAACATAAAGGAGGAATTAAGTTTTGAGAATTCAATTCTCACAAAATTATAGGAATTTAATTCCTTTGGGATAAAATTAGGGTTTTACCCTAAATAAGAATTTAATTCTTTCACAATAGGAATTTAATTCCTCCAAAACAAAAATTAGGGTTTTACCCTAAATAAGAATTTAATTCTTAAAGATAAGGAGACTTAAAAGATCTTTGTGCATGAAAAGACTAAGGGCACGTGCCCCACGTGACCCCTGAACAGATCCCCCAAAAAGGAGAAGAGGAAAGCTTTGAGGCAATGCCTCACGTGTCCCTCATTATATATGGAACAAAAGCAAAGGCAGAAACAATTCTGGGTGCTCTCACGTGTTACCACGTGACCCCTAATAAATGTTCTAATAAATCAGGGCATGAGTATACATCACGTGCCCACACGTGATGGCTATGAAAATTAAAAGTCTTTAACACTTGTTTGCAGAACAAAATAAAGGGGATCTGGCCCCACTTTTTGATGCCATCACGTGCTCCACGTGACCCCCGAAACACAGAAAGAAAAAGCAAAAGAAATAAAGGCCTTGGGCGCTCTCACGTGCTCCCACGTGACCCCTTGGTTGATGCTCTAACAATCAGCGCACTAATCCTCCTCACGTGGCAGCACGTGATGCTCCAAAGAAAACATAAAAAGTGTTTAATGCTTACTTACAGAACAAAGAAAAGGAGATCTGGCTCCACATTTAGGGCGCCCTCACGTGTCACCACGTGACCCCTAATGAGCATTCTAACAGACCAGAGCGGGGGTCTCCATCACGTGCTCACACGTGATGGCCGTCAGAATTAAAAGAGTTAAACACTGATCTACAGAATAAAATAAGGGAAATCAGGGCGCTCTCACGTGTCCACACGTGACCCCTCTCTCCTTAGTATTTAACACTAATCTGAAGACTTTGTTCCCAGTGTTTAACACTGATTTGCTTTAGTGTTAAACACTAATTTGAAATCTCTGATTACCAGTGTTTAACACTGATTTTCTTTAGTGTTTAACACTAATTTGAAAGCCCTGTTGCTAGTGTTTAACACTGATTATCTTTTAGTGTTTAACACTAACTTGTTAATCTTATTCCCAGTGTTCAACACTATTGACCTCTAGTGTTTAACACTAGATTTAGCCCAATTGGCTAAGTTTCTAGAGGCAAAGACTCTCCTTCAATGGACCAACAGAGAGCCAATATTTCAAACACAATTGGACTTAGCCCAAACTGGCCATAAGTCCTCAAATCATCTTGAACTGAGCACATCTGCTCTTTCAACCAACTCATTGGTTCGAGGGTACATCTCTGAACTCCTCTGACATCTGTCGTTGTAATCCTTCAACGTCGTCAGAGAGGTGATGGGTCCCGACAACCACACAACAATACGGACTGTGGGGTCCTTAAACTCATGGACTTATGCGTCCTTAAACTCATGGACTGTGGGGTCCTTAAACTCATGGACTTATGCGTCCTTAAACTCATGGACTTATGCGTCCTTAAACCTATATTCGTCCCCAAACGGGAACATGGACCACCATGTCCCTAAACTGGAGGTGGACCACCATGTCCCTAAACTGGCAATGGACCACCACGTCCCTAAACTGGAACATGGACCACCATGTCCCTAAACTGGAGATGGACCACTATGTCCCTAAACTGGAACATGGACCCCTATGTCCCTAAACTGGAACAATAGAGCCAATTGCTCTTTTGTCGGATTTAAACGATCCCATTAAGTTGATCTTAGTCTCAAATTGGACTAACGAATCCTTAACAAACGTTTGAGTTGATCTTAGCCTCAAATATGGCTAACGTATCCTCAAACCAAAACCCCAAACCCAAATCTAAGAAAATACGGATTTGGATTAATCCACGTCCTACGGGCAACGACATAACTCAGTCTCCGTATACAATCCACGGGCAACCACAAACAAAACAAACACCCACGACACGAAGTGACCAGCTGGAGAAGGAGAAAGTTGTTACCGCGATGCGGTAGCGTAATTAACTGCAGGGGCTTGCGCCTGCAGGGAAGAGGGTCCCCACAATCAAAAACCCCTCAGACGAGGGGGAATCTGACGAAGTCTGCTACATCGGCCGCATCCGTTTAAACCTTCGATACACGGTGCCATAAATCAACTTGGCATCTTCGGAGAGGTGGACGGATAGCACCAATTAGCATCTGCCCCGAACCTCAGGCAAGACGACCATGTCTCGGCCGCCGTTCGGAGGGGAACACCCTCTGTGTGGGACTCTGAAGACTCGACGCTACGCTGGCAGTGGGTTTAACCACAAGCCGCAAGCGGTACTAGTTGCACGTAACGGCTACCCAGGTATATGTCAATAAGAAGACCGATGAGCAAACTCATCCGAACTCCTACTGAGCCTATCTGTGACAATCTCCGTACAGTTCATTCTGTTCGTCTATAAGTATCGCATATCGGGCCCGGGGGGCGGTAATCGTCAGACCCCTAATAGCGCAATGAATCATGTCGGAGTATAGCCCAAAACACCCTGAGAAACTACTCGAGTATCTACCGGTAAATCTCGCTTGCGTTGGCCAAGGACTTTGTGTAATGGCCTTCCGAACACAGCGCGATATCAACCCCCAATACCGGGAGAGACGAATCCTATCTAACCGCCACTGCCTCCAAGTGCTTCGGGACTGCACCCAATACCTGTTTGCACGACTTCTTTGAGCCGTGGTAGGGTAGTAATCAAAGAACAGTAGGAAAACACTCGAGGTGAAATAGCAGTGTCAAGCCAACAGACTATGTTGTACTCATGTCACCTGGGAACTGCTACCCGACGATAAGTATAATACCCACCAGCAGTTCCCTACGAATCCTGTCCAGTGTACTCATAACCTAATGAGCACCTGCATATTATCTCCAGTACGACGTACTAATGGCTGTGGGGCAGACTATCTCCCCTGCTAGGATGAGAAGCATATACACTAGTTTACTCTGGATTATCGATGCTCTGTCTCGATAATCCTACGACTATGGACCTGTATAAGGATGTGCTTATAGACTACCCATCCCCCACTAGTGTGACTGCCATCACAACGCTGGTAGTCAAGCAAAGATCCTAAGGGCTCTACTAATATGTATAAGTGATATGCAAAAACACATGCACATATTGAGGAAGAAACAAACTAGGTAGCATACTACCATTTCGAGCAAGACTGTTACTATATCCGTGTATATCCTAAGCTTCCATTAAGTAATATACAAAGTAGTATAATACAATAATGGCCTCTAGGGAATATATCACTAACAGGTGTATCATCACCGACCATAGGACCAACTTCGAGAATGACAAAGTCAAGGAGTTTTGCAGCGACTACCACATATTGATGAAGTTCGCCGCGGTTGCACACCCCCAATGTGACGGGTAAACTGAAGTAGCAAACCGAAGCGTCATTCGCGGACTCTGGTCTCGCCTGGAAGGGAGACAAGGCGGCTGGGTCGAGGAATTGCCTCATGTGCTCTGGGCACTGCGGACATCAAGGAAAATGCCGACGGGAGAAACCCCGTTCAGTCTCTATTACGGTACCGAAGCAATGGTCCCCGCAGAAATTGGATTGCCCAGCTATAGGGTCGAACACTTTGACGATGAAGTTAACACCGTAGCATTGCGAAGCAACTTGGACATCTTGTTAGAAAAACGAGATCGAGCGCAAATCAGAGCATCCGCCTATCAGCAGCAAACCGCTCGCTACTACAATGCCCGAGTTAAGCATCGTGCTTTCAAGACAGAAGACCTGGTCTTACGAAGAAACAAGTGCGTAGACCAAGGGAGACTACATAAGTTCTCCCCGAAGTGGGTCATACCATTTCTCGTAACGGAAGCATTACCCGATGAAGCCTACCGCCTCCAGGACTCCGGGGGGCGTGCTTTTCCTTGACCATATAACGCCGAAAAACTTAAGTTGTATAAATAAACATGCACCCTCTTCTGAATAATACAATTCTTTCCAGCATTGACTAAGTTTTCCAAACTAAGTCCTCTCACAGGATAGACTTCTGCATCATCTCGGGGCTCCAACCCTTCATTACATTCCTCGGCCCCGAGCTTGAGGGTCGAAGGAGGCACAAAAAAGGGTATGGAAAGGAAGAGACAATACACCATAATCACAATCAAAGACAAATTTATTTATTCTGAGGTATTTTGGGCTCCCCAGCCTTACAACTATTACAGCAGAGGAGGGCGAGAATTAAGAAAACATTGGCGGTGATACTCAGAAAAAGCTCCTCCAGCCGAGCCCAGGCAGCCTCCGCCCGCTCCCTTTGACGGTACCTATGGACCCTAGAAGCCATGGACTCGCCGGGGTCCCCATCCGCCGACCAAGAAGCAGCGACCAACCTTTGCTGGAAACACTCAAGAAGAAGGTCCACTGAGCGGTCTCGCCTGCACTTCGAGATCAGACCAAGCTCGTAGATCGTATACATTTTATCAAATGCCTCATCCATTAACTGCGGAGATAGGGTGTTGTACAGACCCGGAGAAGTCCTCCATATCAAGTAGATTAACACTTGAAGGAGAGGAGATCGTCGGGGAAGTAAGCACCCACAGTGGCCCTCCAAGCGGCCTATCACCTCCTCATACGTCTTTTCGGAACGATCGAGATTATAAAAATATACATCGTGTCATTCGACAAACACACGACTAAGAAGAAGCTAATATGAGAATTCGAAGGTGAGACCATACCTTCGATATTTATAACCTCAACAAATATCTTCCAACGGCCGAGATCTACTCGCGCAACAACGCAAATCACGGAATATCGCACTTTTCCGATATGGTACTGCCACGTGTCATTCGTGAAGGTCACCATTCCCACCTATATGGGTCATGGAAGGTTGAACGACATCCCAAAAAAAACTATTGAATTCAGAAAGCCCTCGACAAGAGGCGGCCGAGAAGCTTCCTGCTCGGCTCATCCGCTTAGGGCAGTTTCCTGCTCAGTCAATTCGTGGATCCAAAGCCCTCGACAAGAGGCGACCGAGTAGCTTCCTGCTCGGCTCATCCGCCGAGGGCAGCTTCCTGCCCATTCAATCCGCGGATCCAAAGAACTCATTAAAAGGTGGCCGATTAGTTCCATGTTTATCCCGATCAAAATCTAAATATAGGGGGCACCGGTCTGCTTACCCTTAGCTATCGCTCGATTCATACTCGATGCACGATCACCGCTTCGACTCCGGGGAAAGGAGGGGCACCGGTCTGCCTACCTTTGGCTATCGCTCGATTTATACTCGATGCACGATCACCGTCTCGACTCCGGGGAAAGGGTGAACGCTGGTCTGCCTATGCTTGGCTTAGCTCTTACGTCACGCTCGTCCAATGCTTACGAAAATAGAAGCACTCTGAAGGTGAGCTAAAAACACTTGCGAGATAAAAGGCTTGCGGGATAAAAAGGCTTCGGAGACAAAAACACTTAACGAGCTAAAAACACTTGCTAAGTAAAAAGACTTGCGGGATAAAAAGGCTTCGGAGACAAAAACACTTAACGAGCTAAAAACACTTGCGAAGTAAAAAGACTAGCGGGATAAAAAGGCTTCGGAGACAAAAACACTTATGAGCTAGAAATACTTTATTCACATTCAAAATTATGTACAAGGTATTATGAGCTCCCCAGCCTTACAAAAATGCCCAGAGGTGTACAAAATTAATAACTAAAGCAATGATAGTTCATGCCGCCTGCTCGGCCGGTCCTCCCCCTGGCTCGGCGCTTCCATCGGGGGCTATAATGGCGACCTCCGGCTCGGCGTCCACGACCGCCGCCGCGCCGGTTCGGCACCTTTGCCCTGTGGCGCTTCCTTGGCTAAGGGATACCAGGCACGAAGTTCCTGATCGTCGAACCCGGGCACGGCCTCCTTAACGGCGTCGAGGGCGTTGTGCCACCCAATGACCGCGGAATCGGTGAGGTCGAGGTAGAACTGGTCGGAGGTCTTATACTCCTCCACGGCGCTTTCCGCTCTCCCCTCCGCAAGCTTCGCCGCCTCGCAGGCTGCCCGGGCATCCCGCTTGAACGAGTCTCTCTGCCTCTTTATGGCACCGTAGAGCCCGTTGACCTCCCCCACTTGGGCCTGGATAGCCCGGTTGGATTCGGTCAGGAGCTGATAAGACTCCTTCAACTTAGCGACCGTCAGACCCTCAACGAATAACTTAGAGTCGAGGAGGGATGCCTTCTCCTCCGCCTGTTGCAGTCGGCCAAGAAATTTCCCAAGTCGAGGAAGATTCGCCCGCCTTCTTCATCGCCGGGGCCACCTCCTCGGATTCCATGGTAGCAAGGAGGGCGCAGTGCTGGAGGACCTGAGGAAAACATGAACCATGTTAAAAAAGCTGAAGACCGGGCAAAAAACACTTGGGAAATTCTTTAAAAAAATGGAGGTTACCGACCTGAACAGCCTCCTAAGCCATCGCGGCCACCTGGGCCTTCATCGTGTCTCGAGGAATTTTGGCTCCTGCCGCCTTCTCCATGTTCGCCAGTAGACTGTCGGCCACGGAGAGCCCCGAGGGCACCTCAATGCAGAACTCGCCTTTCTGCACCTGAATCCCGGTCGAAGGCGGCCGGGAAACCACCCTCTTTTGCCTCTTGAGGGGGGATTCATGTGTAGGCAGCGCCTCCGTCCTAGCTTGAGGCGCCGCATCCCGCGCTTCCTTGTGACCTCCCCCACGGCGTTCCTCCGGGACTGGGGGTGCTGCAGAAGTCTTGGTAGGAGGAGCTTGCCGAAGAGCCGTACTTGGAGCTGGCCGGGCCGAGCTGGAGCCGCCGCTCTTCCTCCTCTGGGCCTTGGCGGCCATGGCAGCCATAATTTTCTAACGATCCATAGACTCTGCAAGGAACACATAAAGAAAAAGATCAGCAACGAAATTTTAGCAAAGTCTAAATAGATCGACGAAGGCCCTGACTTACCTACAAAGCACGCGGGACTGAGCCCAGCCCAGCTCAGAGCCTTCTCGGAAAGCAGGACATCGGCCCGTTGGATCGGTTCCCACTGCGACACCACCCTTGCCTCAGGGGTGTTCGACTGCCTAACCCTAGGACAATCGGCCCGGTGCCACTGGATGGGCACCAGCCAATCCTCACCTTCCGGTTGTTGGGGTAAAAAATTACACCTCAGTTGATCAAGTCAAAGTCAAAGTCAACCCTAAGTAAGCGGGCCCAAGCCCAGATCAAGTGGGCCCATGCCCAAGTCGAGCCCCACGGCCGGCCTCCCCCATGCCAAAATGAAAGCATGTAATAAATAATTTTGATATAATTTTTTATGCATGATTGTAAGAAAAATGGGTATAAAACCAAATTTTTGTAAAGCCCATGGCTCTTGTGCAAAAAAAAAGAGCACTTAAGGCATAAGATGGGCAAAATGCCATTCTGTAAAGCCCAAGGGGCTATATGTAAATTTGTAAGTCTATATAAGGCAACATGATAATGAAATAAGATACAATTCATTCTCCCCAAAAACTAGGGTTTGTGCCTCCATCCTCTCCCCCCCAAGTTCTTCCTCTTCCTTCTTATTTTCCAATTAAATCAAGAGCTTAGCTCTTTTTTTCAAAAACTAAATAAAGTTTTACCATAAACCCACCTCCCAAGACTCCATCAAGAGAAGAAAAATGGTCTCTTTTTTTATCATCCAAGATCTAAATCTTGGAGTTTCAAGAGAACCCATTTTGGGTTTCTTCTCAAAAGAGAAGGAGAAAATCTTTTGGAGTTTAACTCCAAAAATAAAATTCTTTTGAAGTTTAACTCTATAATAAAAACCTTTTTTTTGGAGTTTAACTCCGAATAAAATTGTTTTGGGAGTTTAACTCCAAATAATTTTTTTTGGAGTTTAACTCTAACACACACAAAAAAAAGATCTTTTGGGAGCCCTGCTCCCTTTCACGTGAGGAAGAGAGAACTCCCACCAAGTGGAAGCTTTCTCCCCTCTCATGTGAGGGGGAGGCTTCCCATTTAGTGGAGTTTAACTCCACACCAAATAAAAATCTTTTTGGAGTTGAACTCCATTTAAAATTCTTTTGGAGTTTAACTCCACAATAAAATTCTTTTTTGGGGAGTTTAACTCCACGTTAAATCTTTTTAGGAGTTTAACTCCATTTAAAATTCTTTTGGAGTTCAACTCCACATTTAAAATTCTTTTGGAGTTCAACTCCATAATAAAAATTCTTTCAGAGTTTAATTCCATTTAAAATTCTTTTTGGAGTTGAGCTCCATTTAAAATTATTTTGGAGTTTAACTCCACATTAAATTTTTTTAGGAGTTTTACTCCACAACAAAAATTCTTTCGGAGTTCAACTCCACAAATAAAAACTCTTTTGGAGTTTAACTCCATACAAATGTTTTTGGAGTCTAACTCCTTTTAAAAAATAAAAAAATCTTTTGGAACCCCTTTGTTTCCTCTCATGTGAGGGGGAGGCTCCCATCTTGGGAGCCCCTTTCTTTCTCTCATGTGATGGGGAGGCTCCCATTTTGGGTTGCTCCTTCTCATGTGAGTGGGAGGCTCCCATTTTGGAAGCCCCTTTCTCCCCTCTCACATGAGGGGGAGCCCTATTTAGTGGAGTTTAACTCCACACCAAATAAAAATCTTTTTGGAGTTGAACTCCATTTAAAATTCTTTTAGAGTTTAACTCCACTATAATTTTTTTTTTGGAGTTTAACTCCACAATAAAAATCTTTTTGGGGAGTTTAACTCCACATTAAATCATTTTTAGGAGTTTAACTCCACTTAAAATTCTTTTGGAGTTTAACTCCATAATAAAAATCTTTTTTAAGTTGAACTCCAATTAAAATTATTTTGTAGTTTAACTCCGCACTAAATTTTTTTAGGAGTTTTACTCCATTTAAAATCCTTTTGGAGTTTAACTCCACAATAAAAATCTTTTTGGAGTTGAACTCCATTTACAATTCTTTTGGAGTTTAACTCCAGAGCTAAAATTCTTTCGGAGTATAACTCCACAATAAAATTCCTTCTTTTGGAGTTGAACTCCATGTAAAAATAAAAATAAAATAAAATAAAATAAAAACAAATTTTTTTTTAGGAGCCACCACATGAGGGGGAGGCTCGCTCCCACTAAATGGGAGCCTCTTCCCGCCTGAGTGGGGGAGCCCCTTTTTTTCCTTTTCTTTTTTTAATCTTTTTTATTTAAAAATATAAACAAAAATAAATTATGAATAATATATTAAAAAAAACATTTCCCTAAACATTTATTTTTGTTATTTTTTATATATAAAAAAATATATATCTTTTTTTTTACAAATGGAACAAAAAAAATGAGCACATCTCAATTGTTATATAAAAAAGCACACCAATACTTCGCATTGAGTTCGCATGATCGGTTTTACCCGTTAATCGGAGGTTCTCTCGCTCCAGAAGCGAGGGGTAATTAACGGCAGTTTAGTCTGCAACTGTCGGAGAATCGGATCCCCACAATCAATAAACCCCGGCCTGCCCTAGGCAGGGGGAATCTGTACACGCCTGACAAGCGACGCATATTCCCATCTCAATGGAGTGACGAAAAACACCCTACACCGATGGCCCGACGAAGATGGATTTTTCCTTCCATTCGTGGATGGAGGAAGGGACAACTACTACCCCCGACCCGGCTGCCCTACCCTTATGTTTTTTAAACGAAAGATACACCCAGGTCGGTTCTTCCTTATTGGTGTTGGGGTGGTTTTTATAACAAAGGAAGGAAAGAAGGATGCTCAAATCAAAGGGGATCCGATCAATCTTCAACCGGACCAGAAATTCGAGGAGGATTCTCCACGAATTAGGCAGTAGCTGGCCCGGGGCAATGTGGAAACAATGAAGCACGGCGCACACTTCAGGCGGGAAGGGCAGACACATCCCTGCCCGGAATGCTTCCAGGTATAGAGCAATCTCTTTACCCTGTACCTGGTCTGCCCGTTCACCCTCCCTGGCCAAATGAAGTGAATAGCCAGAGAGGATATGAAATTGAACCCGGATGTCAGAAAGCTCATCCAAATGGTTCAAGATCGAGTGCGCATCGTGGATGTTCCCGATGCGTGCCTTGGGGGCCTTTGTCGCCCCCCGACGACGTGAGTCAAGGGCGACCCCCCTCAGAAGATGAAGAAGAAGAAGAAGAAGAGGAACTCTCTCGGCTATCGGAAGCCGAGAACGAAGAAGACCCACTGTACTCGGCTTCAGAAACTGAAGCCGAGTCGCCCGACTCGATCCCTATTATGTCAACAGATACTTCGGAAGAAGGCATCTAACCTGATTCAAGAAAGGACTTGCCGAGGAAAATTTTGGTTGAAGTTCCGACCTAAGCAGAGGGGCGTCGATCAATCTTCAGGCAAGGAGAGTCGACTAGGGTAAAGTGTCGGCCATAGGAGAGCCACTCCTATTTATACACTCTACGATGAGGCATCCAATGGCCCAAATCGGTTCCCGCCAAAACGAAGCGTAGCGCCTAGCAGATGTCAGGGCTCCGCATGGCGGCCGTCTATTAGACACGTCTCCTTACCGCAAGATTCAGTGACGATTCCTCACGTCCCACCACCCAGCGGCGGACACGTGGCACGTAATCCAACCGGCGGGCGAACGAAATGGCACCCCTTCTTTAAATGCACAATCATTTCGCTGATCCGTTGACCTCACCAAAGATATGCGCGGGAACTGAGGCGTTTCGTAAGCCGCCACGTGGATCCAGCGACCCAAAAGGAGCCGCCGTCAAATGTCCCGCTGTCATCGGGTAGCCCCTCACAGGTGTTGCGGTAAAAAATTACATCTCGGTTGACCAAGTCAAAGTCAAAGTCAACCCCAAGCCAATTGGGCCCAGGCCCAAGCCATGTGCGCCCATGCCCAAGTCAAGCCCGAACATGAAGCGGCCGGCCTTCCCCATGCCAAGAAGAAAATTATGTAATAATTAAGTTTGATGTAATTTTCATGCATGAATGTAAAATAAATGGGCATAAACCCAAATTTTTGTAAAGCCCATGGCTCATGTGCAAAAGAAATGGGCACATGAGGCTTGGGATGTGCAAAATGCCATTTTGTAAAACCCAAGGGGCTATGTGTAAATTTGTAAGCCTATATAAAGCAATATGATGATGAATAAAAAATGAAGAATCCATTCTCTAAAATTCTAGGGTTTGTTCCTCCTTCCCCTTCCTCAAGGTTCTAAAACCTACTCCCCCCTTTTGAATTAAATCAAGTGTTTAACTTTTCCTTTTTCCAAAAAAAAAAAAAGTTTTTCACCATAAAACCCTTGAAGGGGAGCTTGGATCTTCCATCAAATCCCTAAAAGGGGGAGATTTTAAGTCTCACATCCCCTTCTTCCCCCAAGATCCAGCCAATAGAGAGGAAGAAGAAGGATACCCATCTCCAAAAAAATCCCATTCCGGGAGGATCCGAGACTCAAAAGAAGATCCAAAGATTTCTAGGAGTTTAACTCCATTCAAGATCTGTTAGAGTTTAACTCCATAAATCAAACCCATTTTAGGAGTTTAACTCCAAATCTATACATAATCCATGTTAGGAGTTCAATTCCAAAGCCTCTTAGGAGTTCAACTTCTAACCCAGGGGCTAAGCCCCTTTTCCGCTGGTGTTTCCAGCGGTCGTGTGCCGCGCACGTGACCCACGGGCGCCTAGCGATCGCGTGCCGCGCACATAACTCGCAAGCACCCAATGGTCACGTGCAGGGCATGCGACCCGCGGGCGCTAAGCGCCCACGTGCGCCTTACGCGACCCGCAAGCACTCAGCGCCCAGCGGTCGCGTGTAGCTCACGTAACCCGCTGGCACCCGGCGGTCGCGCGCCAGCGGGTCACGTGACCGGCTGGTGCCCGGCGGTCGCGTGCTGTGCACGTGACCCGCTCAGTGCCCAGCGGTCGTGTGCAGCTCATGTGATCCGCTGGCGCCCAACGGTCGCGTGTTGCGCACGTGACCCGCGGGCGCCCTCTGCGCACGTGACCCGTGGGCGCTAAGCACCCACACACCGGACACGTGACCCGTGGGCGCCCAGCGCCCACGTGCCATGAACGCGTCTTTAAGATGATCATCACCCCTCATTTTCCACGCACTCCACACCAGAAACACGTCCCCTGTTAGGAAATTTTTTCTAACGGGACGCTGCCCCGCAACCCGCAAGAGGCTGCTAGCCTCCTTGATGCCTAGGCATCATGATACGGTATACCCTAATAACAATATATTCGAAACTATTCCAACAAAATGTAATCAGCTAGGTCACATAAGAAGAGATGGTCCTCAACTTAAAGATGGACAAAAGAAGTTTGACAAGAAGAAGAGTATGTATGCTGGTTGGGAAGAATCTGAACCAAGTGACTCGGAGAGAAATAAAACTTGCGAAACGGCTAGATTTGCAAGGTCAAACTCCAACATATGTTTTATGGCGCATGAAAATGAGGTAAACAAAACCCTTCCGATTCTCTTTCATACGAAGATTTTGAAGATACTATATGTGAATTGAACAAGAGATACAAAAAATTAGGATTAAAATATAGTTTGCTAAAAAAGGATCATGCTTGTTGTGAAAGTAAACTTAGTGAACTTGAGAATGATTTACTCATTAAGAGCAAGGCTTCTAATGATCTTGAATATGAAAATAATTTTTTAAAGGTTCAAAATGAGAATTTGCAAAAATTGATCAATTCGCTTCAAAAGTAAGTAGTTGAATTTAATGCTAAAACTAGATCTCATAATGATGCTCCTCAAAGGAGGAATTTGAACACTGATTATAATTCTCTCTTACTCTTATTTTCGTGGAGGTCGTGTTAGATCTAAATTTACTTGTACTTATTGCAGGAGTCATGGACACTTATCTAGTCATTGTAAAATAAAAAGGAATTTATCCTATTATGGTTTGATGTGGACACCAATAGGTGTCAAAACTAACTCTCAAGGACCTAACAAAATTTGGGTATCTAAAGGCACACCAATTTCTTCTTATGTAGGCATGCCTAGTTTCTAGACGTAAGGAGATATGGTATCTTGATAGTGGATGCTCACATCATATGACTGGCAATCCTAATTTATTCGTATCGCTATCGAGATTGGAAAGCAGCACAGTCGCCTTTGGAGCTAATGACAAAAGAAAAATTATAGGTATTGGCTTGATTGGTAAGGAATCTAATTCTGTTATTGACGATGTTTATTTGGTTCAAGGTTTAGATCATAACCTTCTAGCATAAGTCAATTATGTGATAGAGGTTATGAAGTTAATTTCAAACCTGATAAATGTATCGCTAAAATTAATAATGAAGTTGCTTTTATTGCATACAGATGCTCTAATGTGTATACTTTTGAGTTTGATGAATTAGTTGCACAAAGTATCAAATGTTTAGCAGCTATGAATGAGGAATCTTGGTTATGGCATAAAAGATTTGGACACGCTAACATGGACTTATTGAAGAAAGGTTTGGTTCGTGGAGTTCCTCAACTTAATTGTATTGATCACTACATTGGCGAGGAATGTCAAAAAGGTAAACAAGTTCAATCGTCTTTTCATTCTAAAAGTGATGTTTCTGTTTCTAAACCTTTACAATTGTTGCATCTAGATTTATTTGGTCTAATAAGTACTACTAGCTTAGGTGGTAAACGTTATGTATTTGTTATTATTGATGATTTTTCTAGATTTACATGAGTTTTATTTTTAACAAATAAAGACGCGTCTTTTATTATGTTTTCAATTTTTTTGAAACGAGTTGAAAAAGAATGCGATTTGTCTATTGTTAAAATTAGAAGTTACCATGAGGTGAATTTGAGAATTAAGTTTTTTTAAATTTTTGTTTAGAGAATGACATCGCTCATCAATTTTCCGCTGGATGAATGCCTCAACAGAATGGTGTTGTTGAACGGAAAAATAGAACTATTTAAGAAATTAATGGAAATGAGTATGCTTAATTCATACAATTTACCCACATATTTTTGGGTCGAAGCGGTTATTACGGCATGTCATGTACTTAGCGGTTAGTACGGCATGCATGTCATGTACTTAATCGTGTACTTATTAGGCCAATGCTTAAAAAAACTCCTTATGAACTTTATTATCAAAAATCCCCCAATATTGGCTATTTTTGGATTTTTGGTTGTAAATGTTTTATTTTAAACATTAAAGATAGAAAAGCAAAATTTGATTCAAAAATTGATATTAGTATTTTTCTTGGTTATTCTTCGACAGGCAAGGCTTATAGAGTTTTTAACAAGAGAACTTTAATTGTTGAAGAATCTATGCATGTGAAATTTGATAAAACAAATATTTTAAGTTCTAATATTTACAACGATGAGGATGAACGACTTGTATAGGTGGATAATTTTCAAATTATTGATAACAAGGTTAAAGATATTCAACCTACTCAAAAACTTCCTCATAGTTGGAAATATACGTCGAGCCATCCTACGGACCTTATTATCGGGGATCCATCTAGTGTTATCACGACTCGATCTAAGGCTCTAAGTTATTGTGGTCATTTAGCATTTTTATCTCAATTAGAGCCAAAAAAATTTGATGATACTTTTAATGATGAGTTTTGGATTTTGGCTATGCGAGAGGAACTTAACAATTTTTCTAGAAATGATGTTTGGACTTTGGTGCCTTGACCTAAAGATCATCATATTATTGGAACAAAATATATTTTTCGTAACAAGCTTGATGAACATGACATAAAGATTAGAAACAAAACTAGATTAGTTGCTCAAGGCTATACACAAAGAGAAATGTATCGATTTTGATGAAACCTTTGCTTTGGTTGCCAGACTTAAGTCTACTAGAATGTTTTTAGCATATGCATCTTTCAAAAATATTAAACCATTTCAATTAGATGTTAAAAGTGCTTTTCTAAATGGTTTTATTAATGAAGTTTATGTTGAACAACCACCCGATTTTGAAGATCATAAATTTCTTGAACATGTTTATCGTCTTAAAAAAACTTTATATGGTCTTAAACAAGCTCTGAGAGCTTTGATATGAGAGATTATCTGCTTTTCTTATTGAAAATGATTTTTCAAAAGGTAGGATTGATACAACTCTTTTTGTTAAATCTAAAGCTAGATCACATACCCGTTGTACAAATATTTGTAGATGATATTATTTTTGGTGCCAGTAATGTCTCTTTATGTGAAGAATTTTCTAACTTGATGAAACGATTCGAGATGAGCATGATGGGAGAACTGGCCTTCTTTCTCGGATTACAAGTTAAATAAACCAAATAGAGAATTTTCATAAATCAAGAAAAATATGTCTAGGAGCTTGTAAAGAAATTTAGAATGGATGATGCAAAATCCATACCAACTCCAATGAGCACTACAACGAAATTAGACAAGGACGAGAAAGGTAAAAGTGTGGATCAAAAATTGTATAGAGCTATGATTGGAAACTTATTACATTTAACGGCTAGTCGTCCCGATATATTATTTAGTGTTTCTTTATGTGCTCGATTCCAATCGGATCCTAAAGAAACACATTTAATTGCGGCTAAACGTATTATTAGATATATTAAAGGTACTTTGGAGTTAGGATTATTTTATCCAAAGGCATCTTCTTTTGATTTGTTTGGCTATACTCATGCAGACTTCGCAGGTATCAAGATCGATCGTAAAAGCACTAGTGGGACATGCCAATCTTTTGATCATTGTCTTGTTTCTTGGTATTCTAAGAAAAAAATTGTGTTTCATTATCAATCACTGAAGCAGAATATATTTCCGTTGGACTTTGTTGCGTCCAAATAATTTGGATGCGAAAAATACTCTTAGATTTTGGTATAAAATTTTCCACTACATGAATTTTGTATGATAATATTAGTGCAATTAATTTGTCTAAGAATTCTGTGTTTCATTCTAGGACTAAACACATAGATATTCGACATCATTTTTTGAAAGGTTATGTTGAAAAGAAAAATATTTTGCTTGAATTTATTGACACCAAAAATCAACTAGCGGATATTTTCACAAAACTATTATCTGAAAATGATATCTGTCGTATTAGACGTGATATAGGCATGTGCAATCCTAATGATTAAATTTTCTTTATCATGAAGTATTTCTGAATGCCCTTATTTTTTTGTTAAATTGAAAGGGAGAGCATTCACTAGTAAAATAGGGGGTTGCCCCTACGGATGGAGTTATCCGTTGGGGCAAATTTTACTTGGCCCTACGGATTAATCCGTAGGGCTAAATGGTTGCCCCTACGGGCACTGACGTTCAAGAATTAAAAAATTAATTCTTAATTTGGTATTTGCCCCTACGGTGGCGCAAATAAAGGACCTACGGGTATATCCGTAGGGACAAGTAAATATCGGTTTATTAAGATCCCAGACCGATCGTCTACGCTCACTTTCTCTTTCTCTCTCTCTCGATCTGGCGCGAGAAAAATCCCCAAATCGCCACGCCGTCGTCGCCACCGTCGTTCTCCTCGTCGCCACCGCCGGTTTCGTCGCCACCGCAGTCCTCGTCGCCACCGCGGTTCAGGTCGTCGCCCCAGCCCCAGCAGCAGCCGTTCAGGTGAGTAAATCTCGAGGTAAATTAAAGAATTTTTGGATTATTTTGGGCTTAGGGTTCATGGCTGGGTCTGGGGTTGCGCGCGAGTTGGGGTTGGGCAGGGGTCGCGGTCGCGGTCGCGGTCGGGGTCGGGGTCAGGGTAGGGTTAGGGTTGGGGTTCGGCTGCTGCTGGGGTGGGGCTGGGGTTAGGGTTTGCCTTAGGGTTGGTGTTGGGGTTTAGCTGGTCGCGGTCGGGGTCGGGGTCAGGGTAGGGTTATGCTATATCATAAATATACACACATTTCTTTTGCTCTTAGTCGTCCAACTCATTATCATGGGCTGCTTGATGAGATTAGATTTGCGCCTGATGATCTACAAGAGCTTGTTCACTCCCTGTCATATGTGTAAGCAGCGCTATATGCGAGTTTACCTTGTTAGTATGTATGTACTGAAATTAATTAATATTATTCAAATTTTGATACATGCAGATACCAGAGGAGCACATCTTCTATCTCTGTAGGTAAGGCTTTGAATTTGTTGATTTTGGTATTTCTTGTCAATTTTATAGACCAGTATGTGCTAAATATAATGTTCTGACAGTTGCTAGGGGGAAGGCAACATTCGAGGCTGCTGACCCCAGTCCTGGACGCCGCACACGGACGGCACCACGGAGGTTTGGAGATAGGCCGAGGACTGGGCTCTAGCAGGGCCCATATGAGGTTGGACTCCACCCCGGTGGTTACTTCCTCCGTCTCCAGTCAGCGACGTATCCAGCAGGAACAGGAGAGCTTGAAGGCCACCGTTCAGGAGTTGAATGGGATGCTGGTATGTATACTACTTAATAGTAAAATATAATGTCATATTATAGATATCAACATATCCAATATCAGTACATAGCCTGAGCTTATTTGGTTGTAGACTTATGTTTTATTAATCATACATACATATGTAATTGAAATAAACAACGCTTTTCCAAACTAGATATCCAAACAGGGTTTCGAAATAACTTAATAATGATACGAATTCGAATAATAAACAGTTCTTACACGCTTCTTACACAAGTTATATCCAGACGCGACAGGGTAGATCGGCCGACCTCCACACGCATCTCCTTCGGCTGCGGTTCCGCAGACAGCTCCTGTAGCTCCACCGCCCACTCAGACTCCCGCTCGCGACGAATTGCAGAGTTTATTGACCGAGGAGCAGGACCGAGCTGGACCGAGCTAGGGTAGATTTTTGGTTCTTTTTTTTTGAAACATGTATTTATTTATATCATACACATTGTACTAAATTTTGAAACGATATTCATATTGGTTTGTATTTATATCATATTCAGTTTTTGTGTTTCTTTTGTATATTATATATATGCGTGAGATGTGATTATGAATACTGCAATATATGATTTGATTGATGTATACATTATTGTGCACAGGGCGGGAAAAAATCAAGCAGGACATTTTTTAAAAAAAATTTCAGATAATATGTACCTACGGATTAATCCGTAGGCCTACACGTTACCCCTACGGATATATCCGTAGGGGCTAAATATCAGCAGTAACTGATATTTCCCCCAGATGTCAGTGCCAGGTGTTTGGGAATCCCCCTACGGATATATCCGTAGGGGCCACTGACATTCCCCTACGGGGTTATCCGTAGGGGCACATATCAGAAATCCTGAATTTGTGCCCCTACTGAAAAGTACCTACGAATATATCCGTAGGGGGTAGTACATGCCCCTACGGATATAGCCGTAGGTCCAAGTAATTTATTAAAATAAACTGTAAATAATATAAATTCTTATACCCTACGGCTTAATCCGTAGGGACAACTGGACCTACATATATATCCGTAGGGGCAAGAATTTAACCGTAGGGATAAGTTCAGGGCCTCGACTTGCACCTGCGGCCTTTGCACCTACGGGGTATTTTTTCGCCCCTACGTATATAACCGTAGGGGCAGTGAGTTGCCCCTACGGATAAATCCGTAGGGGCAACCCTTCTTTGTAGTAGTGATTCTTATATATTTACATTATGTATATTGATAGGGAGAGCTTTGTCTCTCTCTCTATACTTATTTTCACATCCCCATTTTGATTTTGCCAGAGGGAGAGATATTAAGATGTATTTTTGATATTATGATACAAATTCATTTGACATTTGTTTGATAAGTGAATAAGGATAATAATATAAAAAATACATGCTAATTTTATCAATAATAAAAAGGGGGAGATTGTTGGTCTCATCCCATTATATTTTGACTATTGCCAAATCGTTTGCTTCGTATACTATGGTTATTTTACAGATTTGAATTATACAGAGTATTTGATGGAGGACGGAGGACGGAGCCTTAAATGTAATATCCAAAAGGGGATGGAGACCGATGTTGTGACTTCACAAGTCAAACTTTTCAGGATCAAGTTTGAAGCCAACAAATAACTAGAGTCAGTAATTGACTCATCGGGGTTTTATTTTTTATCCATTTCTTTTAAAGACATTAATGTAAAAGAGTTAGGATCTAATGAACTTGAGAAGACACATACTAGATTTCCATATTATATAATTTTTTTAGATTTAAATAATTTTTCATATTAAAAAGTAATTTTATATTATTAAAATTGAGCTAAAAATTATTTTTTTGTTTTGTATCAAAATTGATGTCAACGGATTCTCTGTATCATTATGGAACTAAATATAATTTTACTGTAAGTTTTTGAAATCTTTTGATAGCTATTTTATCTGTCTAAACATATATCAATGATATATTATTTTAATTCTATGCATAACGTAGGCATTCCGTATTGGTTGAAAATTATTTCACAGATGTCATATTCAATTCCTAAGTATGTGGTTTGTTTTGATTGGATCAAAATGCATGCATATTTGAAACCACACGTTTCTAAGAATTGCTTTTCAATCAGCTACATTGTGCATGCTATCTCAATCAATGGCTATCTCGATCAATTAGCTGTTAAAGGCATGTTATCCCAATCAATTAGCCGTTGTTTTGAACAGCAATATTGTCGTTAGACATTACAACAACTAATATGTTTTGATGGCAAGATTTTTCAAACGTAAAAAATCCTCCATCATGAGAGGTCTACTATTTGCATCTATATATGCAGTATACTTCTCTTATTTTCAACACAACTTATTTTTGCTAAAGCACTTCATCACTTTCAAATTCTCTCAAATTCAATAGTTTCTTGTCCCTATAGAAAAAATCGTAAATTGTTTGAGCTGTAACGTTCTCTCCCCTGCTCAAGGGAGAAGATTTTATTTGGTGTAAAAAGTTGTAAGTTTCTAGTGAAGAAGCAAAGACGTGTAAAGGGTTTCTTCACCCGGTTGAAGGAGATTGTAGTGGATTGGGAAAAGTCCTAAAGGCGGGAGAGCCTTTAGGTAGTGGATTAGGCGGAGGGGTCGAACCACTCTAAAATCATCATGTTTGAGTTTGCAATTCACATCTCACTTTATTTATATTTACTGCTCAATTCATTGTCATCGCTTTTATTTAAATTGTGCTTAAATTGCTCTAATTTTTTTGCTACAAGTTTTAAAGTTAGAGACTATTATCGTAACCTTATTCAGCCCCCTCTAGGGTTTATTAGTGCACTTTCACGGTTCATTTATAATATATGCTGTAAATATTAAGCTCATACCCAATAACCTAATTGTACCGAATGGCCAATCCAACATCCCATATCATATACAATTTTTTTTTTATATATTTACTACTCTTTTTTCATATCCTGCCTTAATTTCCTGTCTTCGACTTAAAGAAAACTTTAGCCCGTTTTCTTTACCCCAAACTCGAAAAGTCTATAGTCCTAACTTCGAAATCTTAAAAAAAATCTCCTCGAGCAACGATTTTCCTTTGAAGTCCTAGAAGATCTCTACAAATCAAAAACATCGAGCTCCAATTCAAAGAAATTGAGCACGAAATAAAAAAAAATCGAGCTCAAGATCGGCTCGTTAAGGGCCCCTTAGCTCGTTAAGGGCTCGGCTCGTTAAATAAACGAACATGAGCCTAATATTTCAACTCGGGATCAAACTCGAGCCGAGTTAGTACTAGAAGAGCCGAACTCGAGCCGAGTTAGTACTAGCTCACTCGAGTTTGGCTCGTTTAGCAGCCCCAGTTATGACTTTAGCTCAGAAATACCGAGTTGGTAAATTTAAATTCATTAGGTAAATAACCGAAGGATTTCTATATAAACCGAGAAGCTATAAATATTATATTTTTGCTGTCAGAGTAATACTGTGAAATATGCTTATGCAGTAATGGGGACTGCTGCCAACATGTATGGATCAGTTAGACCCTTTACCTTTATTTTGCCAATATATATGCCCAAAGTGATCCGGACATGATCTAAAGCAGGTCTCATTTAATGCAAAATGAGGCTTACATAACTTTTTTTTTAGTTGCTCATTTTTGAAAAAAGTAATTTACTAATTAAAATGATGATCATATAATAGTTCGACAAGAAAATGATATGTAGTTTATGATGACTCTATAGGATTCGATTGACAAAGCGACGACCCTGGTTGCACAAAGGAGTTCTATGCAGAGCTTACTAGCATCCTCAGGCCTTCCACTTCTAGATGAGTCTGATGAGATGGCGTACACAAATTTAAACCAGGCTATTCTCTATTCTCTATTATTTTCGACCGAAATGGGAGCCACATCCGCAATTGCAGCCATTCTGTAAAAACTCTTGGTTAAATAGGAATTTAATGGCAGGACATTATTCATCTATTAGTATGCAAATAGTGAGTTCTATGGCGATGATTGCAAACAAGGGGTGCCGTAGATAATTATAATGAAAATTTTGAAACCCTCTCTCCCAAAAAAAAAAAAAATACAAAGATAGATCTAATTTTTCCTCAATCGAACAAGCTTAGTTGTATTACTTGATTAGAATACATCTTCGAGTCGACTGAATGCTTGACTAGAGGCACCTTTTTACCTTGAGCCAAATATCTCAGCTGGCAGTGGTTCCTCTTAAAAAAATTCTTTTCGAGGTGAGCTGCTTATTAAGTAATTACATAAAGAAGAGGCAATTTGCAAATGTAAGAAAATATTTACTCTGATAAGCAACCATTTCCCTTGATGGCTTGTGAATTCAGCAATGCACATAATCTTTTAAATACTATTGACGGTGTCATTAACCAAACACAATAATGATTTTTTTTTTAATTTAAATTCATGCAGTATGATACTAGAATATTGAATCAGGCTAATTTGCTGTACTTGCATCGTTGCAGGTTATTAATGAGTGGGCAGATCAAGTTAGAGTCAGAACAGGTGAAGCGTCGCTTTATTTGTCTTCTAAGCGAGGTCGATACTGGGTTGTAAACTGAGAATATGCTAACTGATTTCAGGTGAGGAGAACTGCTTCTTTCTTTTTCCCTTCAGTTTCTCTTTGATATTTCACCAATATGGAACCGCATTCTGAATTGCCAATACTTCTATTCCTCTAATTTGATTTCTATTGCAAATTGGGTAATTATAGTTTGGCTTTCTTTCTCTCTATTACTTTCAGCCTGCTCGTTGCCGTCTTTTTCCTTCCTTTATTTTTCTGTGCCCTTCATATTGAGTTAACAATCTCCCTCTCCTATGTCCTTTTCGATTCACATGTATATAGTATACTTGTTTCATCGAGTTTTCTAGAATAATTGTAATCCCATTTGTTTGTAATCTTAAAGCATACCAATATTCATAGGTCATATCCTTAGATCTTGACAAATAGATATAACTAATAATAATCATCGCAAAGACTAATACATGCATGCCCTCACAATTATTTAAACCTTAATTATACATATCTTAGATTCTTAAATATACAAAGATGGACGGTACAAACGCTTTCAACATAGCACAATAGCAAAAGACATGATAACCATGACGGAAAACATATCAAACCCTATATCATCAGAAGAGGGTGCCCCTCAAGATACCTTTTTGCCCCTAATTAAACGTCCGCTGGCAATGGAACGACAGGGGTAGCACACAAGCACAAGTCGTATTTCCTTCGAGCTCCCAGCCCACCAATTTCGCTCATATCCAACTCTTTCATCCCAATTGGCATACCCCAATCGAAATAATAGAGCAAATTTGCAAGTGCAATCTCCATTCCCACTAACCCGAAATTAATCCCAGGACAAAGTCTTCTTCCTGCTCCAAATGGTATAAATTCATAATTAGTCCCCTTAAAATCAACCGAGCTCTCCTGAAACCTCTCAGGCTTGAACACCTCAGCCTCATCCCAACAACTTGGGTCTCTAGCCATTGCATAGGCATTGAACACTACTTGGGTCTTTATAGGGACATCATATCCTTGGATCTTGAACTCATCAGTTGTGAGTCTAGGGACCAGCAATGGAGCAGGGGGGTGCAACCTTAGGGACTCTTTGATCACTAGCTTTAGGTAGCTTAGTTCTTTGATGTGGCTTTCACTTACTTTAGAATTTTGTCCTACAACTCTTCTCACTTCATCTTGTGCTTTTTGCATGACTCTTGGGTTCCTGATTAGCTCTGACATGGCCCATGTCATGGCGGAGGCCGAGGTCCCGCTCCCTCCCGCAAATATATCCTGCGGTAAGTAAAAATAAATGTCACTGTTAATGCACCATAACTAAGTATAAAATTAAGCGGAGACCATGTAGATTTTTGAGGAAAAGACATGGAAGAAGAAGAAAACGGAGATCTACATAGTTATTTCCACTTTTATGCACATTTAACACAAGAATGTTAATTCCTGTCATGAGTATAATTAAAGAACCACTTTACCCAAAAGTTTAAGCTGTTAGGTTGTGTGATACTTTATACTCTCTCATGAGGGCCTTACGGGTTAATGCTCAAAGATCTTGTGGTGTTATTGTATATGATCTAACAGTACCATATTGATATTTTTATTACTTCATTAAAACTCTGAAGTTTATATATAATAGCTATTTTAGAGAATAAATTGACTAAAATAAAATTGAATGTAATAAAACCTAAAACGAGAAGGAGAAAAAACTCACAAAAAGCACTGCTTTCATGCTAGTATGGTTCAGCTCCAAGTCATAGCCACCCTCATCCTTAACCCTACACAACACATCCAATATATTCTCCTCACCATCCTTCGCCTTTTGCACTATCCTTTCATCTATAACCCCTTGAAGAATCCTATCCACTTTCTTATGGCATTTATCGATCTTTGATCTCATACCCGTCACCAAACCGAGAATCGACGCCATAGAAGGGAAGAGATCAACTGCATTAAACCCGCTTGCTAACTGCAGGCTCTCTTTAAACGCGTCGAGAAAATCTTTACCATCCTCACTCTTTTTCCCAAACGCAACTCTCGCTATCAAATTGTTCGTATAGGCATGAAAAAGTTCCGTGAAATTTACATGCAATGAGGATAAGTGACTGTTTTCGACTATTCTCATAAGATCCATTGTCTCAACTTCTCTCGCAGAGTGATAAGATTGTACTCTTTTAGGGCTCATAAGCTCCATTATGAAAAGTTTTCGGACTTTTTTATAGTACTCGCCAAAAGGAGAGAAGAGCATATCTATGGGGCCATAGAGTATGACATTGGCTGCCATTATGTTTTCTGGCCTCGACGCGATGCTTATATCATGGTTTTTGAAGAAATCTTTGGCGATTTCGCCTGAGGTGACTACTATGGTGGAGATTTGGCCGAGTTGGAGGTGCATGATGGGGCCATAAATTTTGGCCAAGTCCCACAGTCCATGGTGAGCTAGTTTGGCATTGAAGAGGTGGTGTAGGCTCCCGATGATCGGGAGCTTTGATGGGCCTGGGGGTAGGTTAGGAGTTGGGGTTAGGGTTTTGGTGATTAGCTTAGTTAGGAGGAAGATGAAGAAGAGGAGGAAGAAGTAGGAGATTAGCTCCATGGTTGCGTTTGGTATATGAATGAGTTTCAGAGGAAGCCATGCACATGTATATGTAGGCAGCCAAGGAACCTCTCCAAGCAGAAACTATTCAGTGAGTGTGCTGGATGTAATACATCCGGACTGAAGAGAGAAAGAGATTGAGAATTTAGGCATCCTTTGGACATCTTGATGGGTTCCATGATTAGGTATATATAGCATGCACACCGCAAAATTTTCCTACTGGAAGACCTTCTCCATGCATATTATAATGACAAATGACAGAAGGGTTTATATTACTAAACTATTCTGAACGCATTTTTTCTTCCTATTTTTGAGTAAATAGATGGGCAATGACTTTTTTTACACCCTTTTTGGTTTTTTTTTTTTCCATAACTTAAACCTGTAACTTTCTTGTCACAATTCATAGGTCGTATTTTCCTTCTCCATTAATATTAGTCACACCCTCCTTTATCTTTTAATAGACTTGTTTCTTAAATATATATATTTTTTGGTAAAACTTTTTACTGGTCCTTAAAATTTTATGTGGGGTCTGAAATTTTTAATATATTCCTCTACATCTTTAGGGTAACACTTACACTATTCGTTAATGCAAAAGGACTCTTAATTAAACTTCTTGCACGTTGAAAAAGTATACAAAGACATGGATATGGATGCAACCTAATTAAACCATATTTTGCTCGTTTTTATTTCTATTATTTTTATTTTGTAATGTCAACCATGTTTAGATTCTAACATAATCTCTCTTAGAGTTTAACTTGGCTTTTTTGCATCCCATCATGCTATAGTTAATATGCTGCTTAGACTTTGTAATCGTCCTTTTTCCTTAAAAAAGAATAAAAAAACGTTCAAGACATTATTAGCATTTCAAATCTAACCTTGAAATTGTTTGCATTTGATCAAAATCAATGTACATTTTCAAGTAGAGTCTATCGTTTTCTAATTCGCTCATGTTATTTAATTTTCTTCTCATTATATATTATATATATGTCGTATCAGACATCACATAATTGCAATCAAATCCAAATTGCCTTCTTCTTTCGTTTCGCTTCTTTTTTTAAAAGTAAGTAAAACCAAGGCAAAAATTCCTTGCTTTTCATCAAAATGTAGATTTTAACTAAATCGTTCACCCTATTGTTTAAGGTGGGGTATTGTTGCAAACGTTTAAAAAATGTTGCCAGTACGTGGTGAGCCCTTCCTTTTAGGTAGGGTATCTTAATCTGCAGTACCCTCAAAATTACGTAGGAAATCTTGGTACAAATAATTATCGAGGGTCCAAGGCGTTTGTCCAAAAAGGCGATAATGATGATAATAGCAGACAAAGTATGAAAGACTGGACATTGTATTTCGGACAATAATTGAAATGATTCCGAGAACTTTACTCCTGTATCTGTCGGATCCATAGCAGGTTTTACTAGCAGATCTTTTTTATAAATAATTTTCCACTGTTGGAGGTATTTTCACTTAAAATTTGTGCGCGCGGGATGTATGTGAATGTGAAGACATAGAGAAAATATGATAAGAAGAATGGATATTTATAAATTAATAGATATTAGGGGTTTTTGGATAATTTATTCCTTTCAAGTTTTATGGTCATGCCTAGTTCTCCGAGCCACGTTTAGAATTTAGTAAAAAACTAAGAAAACTGATTTCCTTTTCTTTTTCTTTTTGATTTTTTCTTTTGAAAATCATAAAATATCATATGACAACCTTGAGTTCTGGTTATAATAACCGAACATGCACGTGCTATGCACGTGTCATGAGAAAAACATTTATGGCCTGCCATGAATATTTTGTTTCCTTGATGTTCATATGTTCGACCAAATTTGTTCATTTCTCAAAGAAAGTATATTTTGTAGTGAAAATTGATGAAGGGTATAAAAGTAATTACATGCATATGAGAGGATGACATGGCATGTTCTTGCTCTAGAATTCTCACATGGATTTTTCTCTTTTTCTGCATTGTTTAAATGGAAAAATGATATACTTTTGGGTATGCTCTCATGAGTTCCAGTTATAATAGTAAAGATAGAGGTGTTTTACCATGTCAATGAAGCTTGCTGGAATGCCACCCTCCAATTATGTTTTTTTCCCATGTCCATGTTCTGTGAAGTCTCTTTAAGATTTGGAAGTAACACAATTTAGTTTCATGATTGTGTAATAATTGAGTTTCGAAAGGAAGTTTTACAAGTGTCAGGTCATGCACATGCATGACAATAATATTTTTTTGCAAAGATAGTTGAAGACAATGTAGTATATTTGTTTTGTTGCACGTAATAATGAGATAGTTGCAGACAAATTAAATTGCAGTGGTACACGTACGTTATCAGAAGGAAATCGCATTTTTTTCCCCAGAAGGAAATCGCAGCATTTTTTTCCCCAGAAGGAAATCGCATTTTTTTCCCCAGAATGTTAACTGGCTGATGCATGTTTATGTCAGATTTCATTAAAAACCATAATATAGCCATGTCAGTTTTAAATGACAAGGTTGAATTTTTTTGATAATAAAGGATGGGATTACTTGTGTATGAATCTTGGTTAGATTATTTATTTTTATTATTGATTTTTTTTTGTTAATGAAAATCCACGTCAACAAACAATTTACAATTTCAAAATGGAAGGACTCCTTTCCATTTCAAGTGCAATCTCCATCCCCACTAACCCAAAATTAATCCCAGGACAATGTCTTCTTCATGCTCCAAATGGTAAAATTTCATAATCAGTCCCCTTCAAATCAACCGAGCTCTCCTGAAACCTCTCAGGTTTGAACATCTCAGCCTCATCCCAACAACTTGGGTCTCGAGCCATCACTACAACAATAAGAGGCTGCCCCTACGGATATAGGAATTCGTAGGGGCAACTTTTTATTAGCCCTACGTACCATCGGTTTGCCCCTACGGTATCCACCGTAGGGGCATAAATAAATTTAAAAAATATTAAAATCTAATCTTTTATATGGTCCTACGGAGCCGCAAAAAAAGCCCTACGAATTAATACGTATGAGCAGCAAAGGGTTATTTATATATAAAAAAAAAGGTCAGTAATTTCCCAATGTCCCCAAATTTTCCCATCAAATCCCGCGCGATCGATCACCCGTCGCCTCTACTCTCTCGTCACCATACTTCCGCCCCCAAAATTTCCCGCCGTCCCCAACGCACTCTCGTCGTCGTTGGCACCACAGTCTCGTCACCACACGTCCGTCGACCTCTTTGCCGCCACCACAGTCTCGTCGAGCTCCATCCCCGGCTTCCTCCACCTCATTAAGCTTTTTGCCGCCGGCAAAACTACTATTGAGATGAGTTAATTTCCATTTTGAACTTATAATTATGCCTTTTTTTTGTGTTATTGTTGATTTTAGAGTTAGGGTTAAGGTTAGGGTTCGGTTGATTGAGGGTTAATTAGGGTTAAAGTTGGTTAATTAGGTAAGGTTAGGGTTAGGGTTCGGTTGATTTTAGGGTTAGGGTTATAGCTAGGGCTGGTTAATTAGGGGTTAATTAAGGTTAGGGTTAGGGTTAATTAGGTATGGTTAGGGTTAGGGTTAGGGTTATGTTGATGTTTAGGGTCATGGTTAATTAGGTAGGGGTAGTGTTAGGGTTAGTTTGGATTAATTAGGTAAAATAGGGTTGATGATGATTAGGGTTAGAGTTAATTAGATTAATTAGGGATAATTTTGGTTTGGGTTAGGGATAATTTTGGTTTGGGTTTGGGTGATGATTAGGATTAGGTTAATTTGGGTTAGGGTTTGGGATAGGATTAATTTGGGTTGATTAGGTAAAATAGAGTGTATTTGTGTTAGAGTGTTGATTATGGTTAATTTGGTTTAATTAGCTTAATTTTGGGTTAGTTATGGATAATTCGAGTTAGGGTGATAATTAGGGTTAATTTGTGTTAATTGGGTTAATTAGGGATAATTGGAGTTAGCATGATGATTAGGTTTAATTTGGGTTAATTAGGGTTAGGGTTTAGGATGCACTAGTTCTTTCAGTAGAATACTCAATGATAGCGTAAACGTACGACTTTACCATAAACGTAAGAAAAAAATTTACCCTAAACTAGAAATTTAGATCCTTTAAAAGCGAAACGTAAACGTAAAATTTATTCAAGATAAAACAAATATATGATATTCGATGATAATATGAAACTTTCATATTCTCATCGATACTCATGTGAAAATCAAAGCGCGACTTAGCCCCCGTCTATCGGTTAACATACGTTCGATGCTCGTCATTTCAAATCTAACCTTGAAATTGTTTGCATCTGTTCAAAATCAACGTACATTTTCAAGTAGAGTCTATCGTTTTCTAATTCGCTCATGTTATTTAATTTCCTTCTCATTATATATATATCGTATCAGACATCACATAATCGCAATCAAATCCAAATTGCCTTCTTCTTCGTTTCGCTTCTTCTTTTAAAAGTAAGTAAAACCAAGGCAAAAATTCCTTGCTTTTCATCAAAATGTAGATTTTAACTAAATCGTTCACCCTATCGTTTAAGGTGGGGTATTGCTGCAAACGTTTAAAAAATGTTGCCAGTACGTGGTGAGCCCTTCCTTTTAGGTAGGGTATCTTAATCTGCAGTACCCTCAAAATTACGTAGGAAATCTTGGTACAAATAATTATCGAGGGTCCAAGGCGTTTGTCCAAAAAGGCGATAATGATGATAATAGCAGACAAAGTATGAAAGACTGGACATTGTATTTCGGACAATAATTGAAATGATTCCGAGAACTTTACTCCTGTATCTGTCGGATCCATAGCAGGTTTTACTAGCAGATCTTTTTTATAAATAATTTTCCACTGTTGGAGGTATTTTCACCTAAAATTTGTGCACGCGGGATGTACGTGAATGTGAAGAAATAGAGAAAATATGATAATAAGAATGGATATTTATAAATTAATAGATATTAGGGGTTTTTGGATAATTTATTCCTTTCAAGTTTTAAGGTCATGCCTAGTTCTCCGAGCCACGTTTAGAATTTAGTAAACAACTAAGAAAACTGATTTCCTTTTCTTTTTCTTTTTGATTTTTTCTTTTGAAAATCATAAAATATCATATGACAACCTTGAGTTCTGGTTATAATAACCGAACATGCACGTGCTATGCACGTGTCATGAGAAAAACATTTATGGCCTGCCATGATTTTTTTGTTTCCTTGATGTTCATATGTTCGACCAAATTTGTTCATTTCTCAAAGAAAGTATATTTTGTACTGAAAATTGATGAAGGGTATAAAAGTAATTACATGCATATGAGAGGATGACATGGCATGTTCTTGCTCTAGAACTCTCACATGGATTTTTCTCTTTTTCTGCATTTTTTAAATGGAAAAATGATATACTTTTGGGTATGCCCTCATGAGTTCCAGTTATAATAGTAAAGATAGAGGTGTTTTACCATGTCAACGAAGCTTGCTGGAATGCCATCCTCCAATTATGTTTTTTTCCCATGTCCATGTTCTGTGAAGTCTCTTTAAGATTTGGAAGTAACACAATTTAGTTTCATGATTGTGTAATAATTGAGTTTCGAAAGGAAGTTTTACAAGTGTCAGGTCATGCACATGCATGACAATAATATTTTTTTGCAATGATAGTTGAAGACAATATAGTATATTTGTTTTGTTGCACGTAATAATGAGATAGTTGCAGACAAATTAAATTGCAGTGGTACACGTACGTTATCAGAAGGAAATCGCATTTTTTTCCCCAAAAGAAAAATGTTTATATCAAAGAAACTGGTTGATGCCTGTTTATGTCAGATTTCATTAAAAACCATAATATAGCCCAGTCAGTTTTAAATGACAAGGTTGAATTTTTTTGATAATAAAGGATGGGATTGCTTGTGTATGAATCTTGGTTAGATTATTTATTTTTATTATTGATTTTTTTTTGAAGAATGAAAATCAACGTCAACAAACAATTTACAATTTCAAAATGGAAAGACTCCTTTCCATTTCAAGTGCAATCTCCATCCCCACTAACCCAAAATTAATCCCAGGACAATGTCTTCTTCATGCTCCAAATGGAAAAATTTCATAATTAGTCCCCTTAAAATCAACCGAGCTCTCATGAAACCTCTCAGGTTTGAACACCTCAGCCTCATCCCAACAACTTGGGTCTCGAGCCATCACTACAACAATAAGAGGCTGCCCCTACGGATATAGGAATTCGTAGGGGCAACTTTTTATTCGCCCTACGTACCATCGGTTTGCCCCTACGGTATCCACCGTAGGGGCATAAATAAATTTAAAAAATATTAAAATCTAATCTTTTATATGGCCCTGCGGAGCCGCAAAAAAAAGCCCTACGGATTAATCCGTATGAACAGCAAAGGGTTATTTATATATAAAAAAAGCTCAGTAATTTCCCACTGTCCCCAAATTTTCCCATCAAATCCCGCGCGATCGATCACCCGTCGCCTCCACTCTCTCGTCACCATATTTCCGCCCCCAAAATTTCCCGCCGTCGCCACCGCACTCTCGTCGTCGTTGGCACCACAGTCTCGTCACCACACGTCCGTCGACCTCTTTGCCGCCACCACAGTCTCGTCGAGCTCCATCCCCGGCTTCCTCCACCTCATTAAGCTCTTTGTCGCCGGCAAAACTACTATTGAGATGAGTTAATTTCCATTTTGAAGTTATAATTATGCCTTTTTTTTGTGTTATTGTTGATTTTAGGGTTAGGGTCACTACTACAAATAAGGGTTGCCCCTACGGATTTATCCGTAGGGGCAACCCACTGCCCCTACGGGCATATGCGTAGGGGCTAAAAAATACCCCGTAGGTGCAAAGGCCGCAGGTGCAAGTTGAAGCCCTGAACTTGCCCCTACGGGCAAATTCTTGCCCCTACGGATATCTGTGTAGGTACCGATCCGTAGGGGCCATATATCAGGATTCCTGATATTTGGCCCCTACGGATAACCCTGTAGGGGCTAGGCTGTTGGCCCTACGGTTGTGTCCGTAGGGGCACTCCCAACCCCTGGTACTGCGATCAGGGGGAAATTATCAGTTACTGCTGTTATTGTGCCCCTACGGGCTTAGCCGTAGGGGCAACATGTGAACCTACGGATTAATCCGTAGGTACACAATATCTGTATTTTATTTTTAAAAATAGGCTGCTAGATTTTTTCCCGTCCTGTGCACAATAATATATACATCAATCAAATATAAAATTAATTATCACACAACATATATCGAAGTATTCATATTCACATCTCACGCATATAATATACAAAAGAAACCAAAAAACTGAATATGATATAAATATAAACCAAAATCAATATCGCCCAAAATGTTTCAAAATGTAGTACAATATGTATCATATAAATAAATACATGTTTCAAAAAATAAGAATCAAAATTCTAGTCTAGCTCGGTCCTGCTCCACCTCTGATAAACGCTAGAATCTTGCGCCTACCCCGTCGCGTCTGGACCTAACGTGTGCAATAAGCGTGTAAGAACTCTATTTTATTCGAATTCTTATCATTATCGAGTTATTTCGAAACCCCATTTGGATATCTAGTTTGGAAAACCGTAGTTTATTTTAATTAGATATGTACATGTATGATTAATAAAACCTAAGTCTACAACCAAATAAGCTCAGGCTACGTACTGATATTGGATATGTTGATATCTATAATATGACATGATATTTTACTATTAAGTAGTATACATACCAGCATCTCCTTCAACTCCTGAACGATGGCCTTCAAGCTCTCCAGTTCCTGCTGGATACGTCGCTCACTGGAGACGGAGGAAGTAACCACCGGGGTGGAGTCCAACCTCATATGGGCCCTGCTAGAGCCCAGTCCTCGGCCTCTCTCCCAACCTCCGTGGTGCCGTCCGTGTGCGGCGTCCAGGACTGGGGTCAGCAGCCTCGAATGCTGCCTTCCCCCTAGCAACTGTAAGAACATTATATTTAGCACATACTGGTCTATAAAATTGACAAGAAATACCAAAATCAAAAAATTCAAAGCCTTACCTACAGAGATAGAAGATGTGCTCCTCTGGTATCTGCATCTATCAAAATTTGAATAATATTAATTAATTTCAGTACATACATATTAACAAAGTAAACTCGCATATAGCGCTGCTTACACATATGACAGGGAGTGAACAAGCTCTTGTAGATCATCAGGCGCAAATCTAATCTGATCAAGCAGCCCATGATAATGAGTTGGACGACTAAACAAGATTCACGACTTACAATCATTCCCGCATGCGAGCACATATAAAAATCATAGTTTCTAGGATGACAAATTTTATTGTCAACTACTGTCACCACCTACAGCTAGACAATAATAAAAATTACTAAGAGCAAAAGGAATGTGTGTATATTTATGATATAGCATTCTAAATCAATATACATGCCCTATATGATATATAAACATACCTGGAGGAACGGGAGTGGCCTCTGTCCCTGATATGGACGCATCACCAACAACTAGACAATCAAACATTGACAATATAAGTAATTTTGACATAAACAGGCATGGATATCTATAATATTACATTCAAAATGGATATTAGAGAGCGCACCTGCAGTGAGAAGTGATAAAAGTATCACCCAACAAGGGTGTAATTTACAGAATCAGTTGAGACTCTCGAAAGTCACTGAAGAACCTGACCTGCACAAATCTGATGTATGCTTTCCATTGGACACTAAGAAGTCTCTAAAGGGAAAAGCCTATGTGAAAGCCATCATTAGTTCATATCAGAAAATTGATGCTGAAACAGAGAACAATGAATGCCATTTTCTTCTTCTTCTGCCACATTACTATCTTCTCCTTCTTCTTCTGCCACATTACTGTCTTCTCCTTCTTATTATGTGCGCGTGCAAATTCAATGACTATATTGAGAATATGGATTAATAGTGGGTAGGAAAAGTATTTCTCAAATGGCTTTTGCGTCTAAAAACCATAAACTACTAAGTAATAGCATACATAATTTTTTTAGTATAAAGGTTGTTATTTTAAGTTTTCCCTTATAGAGATATGATCTAACTGCCTTTATAAACTATAAGTGTGCAGAAAATTATGATAAGAAACCATAAGAAAGGGTCGTAGCCATGCATAAGCTTGAATCTACATACCAAATCATGCACAAGCATGCAATTATTATCACCTTGCCTTGGAATATAAAATATCTTGGAAAACTATAAGCGAGCATTTAAATCTTGATAGCTTTTGACTTCAACATATATTTTTCTCAAGTACCGTGAAATATACTTCCTCCGTATAAACCGTTTTCAGGAAGATGGATTAATAATGACAAATTATCCATTGTGGCTCACTAGGTTAGCATTTTCTCTTCTATTGGCCATCTTACTAATCTGCTTGGTAAATTTATTCGGAACCGGCTGCGAATCATTAAAAGACATGCATAAGAAAGAAATCTAAAATACAGACATATAGCATACCGATACATCGAAACTTCAAAGTTGCGATGACAATCCAGAGATATTTATTTCTACACACGTGGTGCGCGTGCGAATGCGTCAGGCATCATGGACAAATATTTGAGAACATGGAAAGTATTATTAGTATAAAGTAATTAAAACTTTTAAACGTGTTGGGTAGATATTTTCTTAGTTGATGCAATCATATCATGATGACTAAATTTAAGCTATTATACATATGCATATGTATTTTTCTAACCTAATATATCACACACACACACACACAGAGAGAGAGAGAACACCAGTTTGGTAGAGAAATCAGATAGCAGGACCCTGAAGAAATGGAGTCCTTAGCATTGCTCATCATCATCATCCATGATCCCTTTGAAAAAATATTATCAAAAGGGATCATGGATGATGATTATGAGCAATACTATGGACTCCATTTCTTCAGGATCCTGCTACCTGATTTCTCTACCAAACTGGTGTTCTCTGTGTGAGTGTGTGTGTGTGTGATATATTAGGTTAGAAAAATACATATGCATATGTATAATAGCTTAAATTTAGTCATCATGATATGATTGCATCAACTAAGAAAATATCTACCCAACGTGTTTAAAAGCTTTAATTACTTTATACTAATAATACTTTCCATGTTCTCAAATATTTGTCCATGATGCCTGACGCATTCGCACGCGCACCATGTGTGTAGAAATAAATATCTCTGGATTGTCATCGCAACTTTGAAATTTCGATGTATCGGTATGCTATATATCTGTATTTTAGCTTTCTTTCTTATGCATGTCTTTTAATGATTCGCAGCTGGTTCCGAATAAATTTACCAAGCAGATTAGTAAGATGGTCAATAGAAGAGAAAATGCTAACCTAGTGAGCCACAATGGATAATTTGTCATTATTAATCCATCTTCCTGAAAACGGTTTATACGGAGGAAGTATATTTCACGGTACTTGAGAAAAATATATGTTGAAGTCAAAAGCTATCAAGATTTAAATGCTCGCTTATAGTCTTCCAAGATATTTTATATTCCAAGACAAGGTGACAATAATTGCATGCTTGTGCATGATTTGGTATATAGATTCAAGGTTATGCATGGCTACGACCCTTTCTTATGGTTTCTTATCAAAATTTTCTGCACACTTATAGTTTATAAAGGCAGTTAGATCATATCTCTATAAGGGAAAACTTAAAATAACAACCTTTATACTAAAAAAATTATGTATGCTATTACTTAGTAGTTTATGGTTTTTAGACGCAAAAGCCATTTGAGAAATACTTTTCCTACCCACTATTAATCCATATTCTCAATATAGTCATTGAATTTGCACGCGCACATAATAAGAAGGAGAAGACAGTAATGTGGCAGAAGAAGAAGGAGAAGATAGTAATGTGGCAGAAGAAGAAGAAAATGGCATTCATTGTTCTCTGTTTCAGCATCAATCTTCTGATATGAACTAATGATGGCTTTCACATAGGCTTTTCCCTTTAGAGACTTCTTAGTGTCCAATGGAAAGCATACATCAGATTTGTGCAGGTCAGGTTCTTCTATGACTTTCAAGAGTCTCATCTGATTCTGTAAATTACACCCTTGTTGGGTGATACTTTTATCACTTCTCACTGCAGGTGCGCTCTCTAATATCCATTTTGAATATCTATAATATTACATTCAAAATGGATATTAGAGAGCGCACCTGCAGTGAGAAGTGGTAAAAGTATCACCCAACTAGGGTGTAATTTACAGAATCAGTTGAGACTCTTGAAAGTCATAGAAGAACCTGACCTGCACAAATCTGATGTATACTTTCTATTGGACACTAAGAAGTCTCTAAAACGAAAATCCAATGTGAAAGCCATCATTAGTTCATATCAGAAGATTGATGCTAAAACAGAGAACAAGGAATGTCATTTTTTTCTTCTTCTGCCACATTACTGTCTTCTCCTTCTTCTTCTGCCACATTACTGTCTTCTCCTTCTTATTATGTGCGCGTGCAAATTTAATGACTATATTGAGAATATGGATTAATAGTGGGTAGGAAAAGTATTTCTCAAATGGCTTTTGCGTCTAAAAACCATAATCTACTAAGTAATAGCATACATAATTTTTTTAGTATAAAGGTTGTTATTTTAAGTGCGCGTGCAAATTCAATGAAAGCAGAAACTCCAGTGACAAATTTAGGTTGCATACGTTGTTGCCAATTCACATACATCCAGTCCATAACCCTGACGTACTCATGGGCCATGTTAGACTGTATCATATAAATTGTAGGTTATGATGACTATATTGAGAAATCTAAGAACGGGATGGTTACTGACAAAGGAGAAAATCCGTGTATATGCTTTGTGTGTGCGTTTGTCGTTGAAAAGAATAAATTATCGATAATTAAAGTTAGATTTGAGGATACCCATGTATGAGTTGTATTCTATATATGTGTGTTTCGATTTATGATTTCGCTTAAGTGTAGGGTTGTTTTTACTTAAAGAAGTATCACCATCTACTATATATAAAAAAATGTAGCAAACTAGGACTAGAACTCATTTAACATTATCAACCAGTGAGATTTCAATGTCGAAAACTCCCTAAAGAGGAAAATTACTAAAAGGAAAAGACTCTTTGAACAAAACGCATCCACCAGCAATAATATGGAACTGAGACTCGATCAAGATTCTCTGGACTAAAAAATTCCAACGAATTGCTATTTGAATTACGTTAATTTGGAACACGATCGTTGTGAGTTGTACTTTTCCCGACTTGTGTCATGCCCATGAGCACACAAACTTCTCCCCAATCATAAATCCCAGTCCAGATTGGTATTCAAAATTTATTTAATTAGTTTGTGATCCACATCATTGATTCGTTGCTTGAGGCATCAATGTAGGCACAAATATCACTGAAGCAGCCTAAATCACCATATGAACCGGTTATCGGTTTCAATTCCACCAGAATTAGAATTTCATCCGAACAACTTTCACACAGTAATCGGAACCTGGTCAACAAATTTGTCATGCCCGTTGTGGTTTTACTTATGTACAGTACTTCCACAAAATACGTGCTGTCATTTCTAAATGGAAGTTTCTCAGTGCCACCATAGTAGCAGAAGATGGAATTGTTTATCGCAACTAGATTATGCTAAGCCTCGGATAGATTAGGCAAACATGATCTAGAAGAATATAATTAGCAGAGGAAAAAAATAATAAAACAAAACAAAGCGTAGCAAATAAGATAAAATAAAATAAAGATATAGAAAATAAAAGAGAAATAAGTTTTTGAGAGGAGAGGTGCAAGATATCATGTGCCCTGAAGAAAAGGAGGGTAAAAACAGTGTTGGCATTCATAAGAGGAAAGCTAGACTAACAAGAAGAAACATTACAAATATTACTATGTTTATGAATTATCACAGAAAATCAACCCAGAATCTGCAAGAAAATCAAAAGTATGGCTCAAATATGAGACGGACAAATATCTTTTCCTCTCTTATCTTTTCTTTTAGAAAACAAATACCAGAAGATGTTGACTTTCTGGATAGATAGGAGTGGATATGATAAAAACATGTAAAGGGTGCATGGAAGTGCTAACAGAGACTCTTTGTTGCAACTTTATAGTAAACGGAACAATAACTGGCATATTCAAGTTAAAAGAATTGAAAGAATAATGAACATGGCTTACAAACTTGGGTGAGAACGATGTGACACTCAGAAAAACATCTAAAAGACAAATTCCTACGGAAATGTGCAGAGTGATCTTTTACTTTCTAACACAGTGAACTAAAACATTGAGCTTAGGATTTGTAAGCTAGAAGTACAAAATGAAAACAAGTAGTACCTTTCTAACTACGACATAGTCTACAAGAGACAAGTTAAGCTCCACATCTGACTCAGCCTGATATGAATGTACAACCTACAGAACTGGGCTTGGACATGCTTCAATTCTTGGCCGCTCTGATGCCATTTGTTTATCAAACATAGAGATGTGCAAAAATTGTTGGCAAATTACTCGGCAGAACTTAACTTGCATTTATTTCTAATGCCTGCAAAAAGCAGCCTTAGTTTTGGGCTAAACAGAAAAGTGGTTTGTTTGATTACCTCAGCTTCAAGCTGGTCAAGGATTTGTAAGATTCTCTGATGGTAAGTCTGTTCTGATTCAGCCTTAACTGCACAAAGTGCAACAATACAAGTCAAATATGATAACCATGACATGCTAATTCAATGCAGGTAACATAACTAGTAAATGGTGAATTAAGTACCATTGCAAGTGGATGCGTTTTGTTGAATCAATATGATCCTGAGACTCGATCAAGATTCTCTGGACTAAAAAATTCCAAGGAATTGCTATTTGAATTATGTTAATTTGGAACACGTTTGTATGATTGAAGCTAAGAAACAAATATATTTCCATATTATATCATGCATTGTTTTATCAAAAATAATTTTATCGCATACCTAGCTATGTGCTGAAGTAGGCTATATATCTCAACAGAGAGAGAAATTTATAACCAACATGCCACGAATATTGAGATTGTATATATATATATATATATATATATATATATATATATATATATATAAGTAGACATTTGAATCTAGACAAATAGAAAATAAAACTTTATTGCTCCCTTGTCTCTTATCAAAATCATTAGAAATGTTCATTTTTTCGGGGCTCAAAATTTCCTTCACAGGCTTTAAAAGAAACGTAGAAAAATTCTCACCCCCTGCCGCAACCCCCTGCCCCAACCCTAACCCTAACCCTAACCCCAACCCCAACCCGAGCCCCAGTACCCGAACCCCAACCACAGCCCGAGCCGCAGCCCGAGCCCGAGCCCCAATCCCAACCACAGCCCTAGCCGCAGCCCGAGCTTGAGCCCCAACCCCAACCACAGCCCTAGCCGCAGCCCGAGCCCCAGCCCCAATCCTAGCCCTAGCCCCAGCCCAGCCCTAGCCCCAGCCCGCAGCCCCAGCCCGCAGCCCCAGCCGCACCCCCAATAAAAAATTTGATAAATTGAAGAATTCCTTACCTGTGCAGAGGCGACGGCGAGAACTCCGATGAGCCCGCGCCGGCGACGACGAAAGCAAGTGGTGGCTACGACGAAAGCAGGCGGTGGCCACGATGAATCGGCGGCGCCGGCGATGACGAGAACGACGATCGATCGGCGGGAACGAGGGTTTGGAAATTTTTTGTTCGCGTGAGATAAATTGGGAATAATGAGCGTAGGGATCGATCTGAGATTTTAATTTAAATCCCTGTTTAGATGCCCCTACGGATAAGTCCGTAGGTTCTTGGTTTGCGGCTCCGTAGGGGCAAACAACAATTTAAGATTTAATAATTTTTATATAAATATGTAAGGACCGTAGGGACAACCCTATAGCCCTACGGATTAATCCGTAGTGCCGAAATAAATCTGCCCCTACGGATTTCACTATGGTGGAGATTTGGCCGAGTTGGAGGTGCATGATGGGGCTATAAATTTTGGCCAAGTCCCACAGTCCATGGTGAGCTAGTTTGGCATTGAAGAGGTGGTGTAGGCTCCCGATGATCGGGAGCTTTGATGGGCCTGGGGGTAGGTTAGGAGTTAGGGTTAGGGTTTTGGTGATTAGCTTAGTTAGGAGGAAGATGAAGAAGAGGAGGAAGAAGTACGAGATTAGCTCCATGGTTGCGTTTGGTATATGAATGAGTTTCAGATGAAGCCATGCACATGTATATGTAGGCAGCCAAGGGACCTCTCCAAGCAGAAACTATTCAGTGAGTGTGCTGGGTGTAATACATCCGGACTGGGGAGAGAAAGAGATGGAGAATTTAGGCATCCTTTGGACATCTTGTTGGGTTCCATGATTAGGTATATATAGCATGCACACCGCAAAATTTTCCCACTGGAAGACCTTCTCCATGCATATTATAATGACAAATGACAGAAGGGTTTATATTACTAAACTATTCTGAACGTTTTTTTTCTTCCTATTTTTGAGTAAATAGATGGGCAATGACTTTTTTTACACCCTTTTTGGTTTTTTTTTTTGTTCCATAACTTAAACCTGTAACTTTCTTGTCACAATTCATAGGTCGTATTTTCCTTCTCCATTAATATTAGTCACACCCTCCTTTATCTTTTAATAGACTTGTTTCTTAAATATATATATTTTTTGGTAAAACTTTTTACTGGTCCTTAAAATTTTATGTGGGGGCTGAAATTTTTAATATATTCCTCTACATCTTTAGGGTAACACTTACACTATTCGTTAATGCAAAAGGACTCTTAATTAAACTTCTTGCACGTTGAAAAAGTATACAAAGACATGGATATGGATGCAACCTAATTAAACCATATTTTGCTCGTTTTCATTTCTATTATTTTTATTTTGTAATGTCAACCATGTTTAGATTCTAACATAATCTCTCTTAGAGTTTAACTTGGCTTTTTTGCATCCCATCATGCTATAGTTAATATGCTGCTTAGACTTTGTAATCGTCCTTTTTCCTTAAAAAAGAATAAAAAAACGTTCTAGACATTATTAACATTTCAAATCTAACCTTGAAATTGTTTGCATATGTTCAAAATCAACGTACATTTTCAAGTAGAGTCTATCGTTTTCTAATTCGCTCATGTTATTTAATTTTCTTCTCATTATATATTATATATATATCGTATCAGACATCACATAATCGCAATCAAATCCAAATTGCCTTCTTCTTCGTTTCGCTTCTTCTTTTAAAAGTAAGTAAAACCAAGGCAAAAATTCCTTGCTTTTCATCAAAATGTAGATTTTAACTAAATCGTTCACCCTATCGTTTAAGGTGGGGTATTGCTGCAAACGTTTAAAAAATGTTGCCAGTACGTGGTGAGCCCTTCCTTTTAGGTAGGGTATCTTAATCTGCAGTACCCTCAAAATTACGTAGGAAATCTTGGTACAAATAATTATCGAGGGTCCAAGGCGTTTGTCCAAAAAGGCGATAATGATGATAATAGCAGACAAAGTATGAAAGACTGGACATTGTATTTCGGACAATAATTGAAATGATTCCGAGAACTTTACTCCTGTATCTGTCGGATCCATAGCAGGTTTTACTAGCAGATCTTTTTTATAAATAATTTTCCACTGTTGGAGGTATTTTCACCTAAAATTTGTGCACGCGGGATGTACGTGAATGTGAAGAAATAGAGAAAATATGATAATAAGAATGGATATTTATAAATTAATAGATATTAGGGGTTTTTGGATAATTTATTCCTTTCAAGTTTTAAGGTCATGCCTAGTTCTCCGAGCCACGTTTAGAATTTAGTGAACAACTAAGAAAACTGATTTCCTTTTCTTTTTCTTTTTGATTTTTTCTTTTGAAAATCATAAAATATCATATGACAACCTTGAGTTCTGGTTATAATAACCGAACATGCACGTGCTATGCACGTGTCATGAGAAAAACATTTATGGCCTGCCATGATTTTTTTGTTTCCTTGATGTTCATATGTTCGACCAAATTTGTTCATTTCTCAAAGAAAGTATATTTTGTACTGAAAATTGATGAAGGGTATAAAAGTAATTACATGCATATGAGAGGATGACATGGCATGTTCTTGCTCTAGAACTCTCACATGGATTTTTCTCTTTTTCTGCATTTTTTAAATGGAAAAATGATATACTTTTGGGTATGCCCTCATGAGTTCCAGTTATAATAGTAAAGATAGAGGTGTTTTACCATGTCAACGAAGCTTGCTGGAATGCCATCCTCCAATTATGTTTTTTTCCCATGTCCATGTTCTGTGAAGTCTCTTTAAGATTTGGAAGTAACACAATTTAGTTTCATGATTGTGTAATAATTGAGTTTCTAAAGGAAGTTTTACAAGTGTCAGGTCATGCACATGCATGACAATAATATTTTTTTGCAATGATAGTTGAAGACAATGTAGTATATTTGTTTTGTTGCACGTAATAATGAGATAGTTGCAGACAAATTAAATTGCAGTGGTACACGTACGTTATCAGAAGGAAATCGCATTTTTTTCCCCTAAAGAAAAATGTTTATATCAAAGAAACTGGTTGATGCATGTTTATGTCAGATTTCATTAAAAACCATAATATAGCCCAGTCAGTTTTAAATGACAAGGTTGAATTTTTTTGATAATAAAGGATGGGATTGCTTGTGTATGAATCTTGGTTAGATTATTTATTTTTATTATTGATTTTTTTTTGAAGAATGAAAATCAACGTCAACAAACAATTTACAATTTCAAAATGGAAAGACTCCTTTCCATTTCAAGTGCAATCTCCATCCCCACTAACCCAAAATTAATCCCAGGACAATGTCTTCTTCATGCTCCAAATGGAAAAATTTCATAATTAGTCCCCTTAAAACCAACCGAGCTCTCCTGAAACCTCTCAGGTTTGAACACCTAAGCCTCATCCCAACAACTTGGGTCTCGAGCCATCACTACAACAATAAGAGGCTGCCCCTACGGATATAGGAATTCGTAGGGGCAACTTTTTATTCGCCCTACGTACCATCGGTTTGCCCCTACGGTATCCACCGTAGGGGCATAAATAAATTTAAAAAATATTAAAATCTAATCTTTTATATGGCCCTGCGGAGCCGCAAAAAAAAGCCCTACGGATTAATCCGTATGAACAGCAAAGGATTATTTATATATAAAAAAAAGCTCAGTAATTTCCCACTATCCCCAAATTTTCCCATCAAATCCCGCGCGATCGATCACCCGTCGCCTCCACTCTCTCGTCACCATATTTCCGCCCCCAAAATTTCCCGCCGTCGCCACCGCACTCTCGTCGTCGTTGGCACCACAGTCTCGTCACTACACGTCCGTCGACCTCTTTGCCGCCACCGCAGTCTCGTCGAGCTCCATCCCCGGCTTCCTCCACCTCATTAAGCTCTTTGTCGCCGGCAAAACTACTATTGAGATGAGTTAATTTCCATTTTGAAGTTATAATTATGCCTTTTTTTTGTGTTATTGTTGATTTTAGGATTAGGGTCACTACTACAAATAAGGGTTGCCCCTACGGGCATATGCGTAGGGGCTAAAAAATACCCCGTAGGTGCAAAGGCCGCAGGTGCAAGTTGAAGCCCTGAACTTGCCCCTACGGGCAAATTCTTGCCCCTACGGATATCTGTGTAGGTACCGATCCGTAGGGGCCATATATCAGGATTCCTGATATTTGGCCCCTACGGATAACCCTGTAGGGGCTAGGCTGTTGGCCCTACGGTTGTGTCCGTAGGGGCACTCCCAACCCCTGGTACTGCGATCAGGGGGAAATTATCAGTTACTGCTGTTATTGTGCCCCTACGGGCTTAGCCGTAGGGGCAACATGTGAACCTACGGATTAATCCGTAGGTACACAATATCTGTATTTTTTTTTTAAAAATAGGCTGCTAGATTTTTTCCCGCCCTGTGCACAATAATATATACATCAATCAAATATAAAACTAATTATCACACAACATATATCGAAGTATTCATATTCACATCTCACGCATATAATATACAAAAGAAACCAAAAAACTGAATATGATATAAATATAAACCAAAATCAATATCGCCCAAAATGTTTCAAAATGTAGTACAATATGTATCATATAAATAAATACATGTTTCAAAAAATAAGAATCAAAATTTTAGTCTAGCTCGGTCCTGCTCCACCTCTGATAAACGCTAGAATCTTGCGCCTACCCCGTCGCGTCTGGACCTAACGTGTGCAATAAGCGTGTAAGAACTCTATTTTATTCGAATTCTTATCATTATCGAGTTATTTCGAAACCCCATTTGGATATCTAGTTTGGAAAACCGTAGTTTATTTTAATTAGATATGTACATGTATGATTAATAAAACCTAAGTCTACAACCAAATAAGCTCAGGCTACGTACTGATATTGGATATGTTGATATCTATAATATGACATGATATTTTACTATTAAGTAGTATACATACCAACATCTCCTTCAACTCCTGAACGATGGCCTTCAAGCTCTCCAGTTCCTGCTGGATACGTCGCTCACTGGAGACGGAGGAAGTAACCACCGGGGTGGAGTCCAACCTCATATGGGCCCTGCTAGAGCCCAGTCCTCGGCCTCTCTCCCAACCTCCGTGGTGCCGTCCGTGTGCGGCGTCCAGGACTGGGGTCAGCAGCCTCGAATGCTGCCTTTCCCCTAGCAACTGTAAGAACATTATATTTAGCACATACTGGTCTATAAAATTGACAAGAAATACCAAAATCAACAAATTCAAAGCCTTACCTACAGAGAAAGAAGATGTGCTCCTCTGGTATCTGCATCTATCGAAATTTGAATAATATTAATTAATTTCAGTACATACATATTAACAAAGTAAACTCGCATATAGCGCTGCTTACACATATGACAGGGAGTGAACAAGCTCTTGTAGATCATCAGGCGCAAATCTAATCTCATCAAGCAGCCCATGATAATGAGTTGGACGACTAAACAAGATTCACGACTTACAATCATTCCCGCATGCGAGCACATATAAAAATCATAGTTTCTAGGATGACAAATTTTATTGTCAACTACTGTCACCACCTACAGCTAGACAATAATAAAAATTACTAAGAGCAAAAGGAATGTGTGTATATTTATGATATAGCATTCTAAATCAATATACATGTCCTATATGATATATAAACATACCTGGAGGAACGGGAGTGGCCTCTGTCCCAGATATGGACGCATCACCAACAACTAGACAATCAAACATTGACAATATAAGTAATTTTGACATAAACAGGCATGGATATCTATAATATTACATTCAAAATGGATATTAGAGAGCGCACCTGCAGTGAGAAGTGATAAAAGTATCACCCAACAAGGGTGTAATTTACAGAATCAGTTGAGACTCTTGAAAGTCATAGAAGAACCTGACCTGCACAAATCTGATGTATGCTTTCCATTGGACACTAAGAAGTCTCTAAAGGGAAAAGCCTATGTGAAAGCCATCATTAGTTCATATCAGAAGATTGATGCTGAAACAGAGAACAATGAATGCCATTTTCTTCTTCTTCTGCCACATTACTATCTTCTCCTTCTTCTTCTGCCACATTACTGTCTTCTCCTTCTTATTATGTGCGCGTGCAAATTCAATGACTATATTGAGAATATGGATTAATAGTGGGTAGGAAAAGTATTTCTCAAATGGCTTTTGCGTCTAAAAACCATAAACTACTAAGTAATAGCATACATAATTTTTTTAGTATAAAGGTTGTTATTTTAAGTTTTCCCTTATAGAGATATGATCTAACTGCCTTTATAAACTATAAGTGTGCAGAAAATTATGATAAGAAACCATAAGAAAGGGTCGTAGCCATGCATAACCTTGAATCTACATACCAAATCATGCACAAGCATGCAATTATTATCACCTTGCCTTGGAATATAAAATATCTTGGAAAACTATAAGCGAGCATTTAAATCTTGATAGCTTTTGACTTCAACATATATTTTTCTCAAGTACCGTGAAATATACTTCCTCCGTATAAACCGTTTTCAGGAAGATGGATTAATAATGACAAATTATCCATTGTGGCTCACTAGGTTAGCATTTTCTCTTCTATTGACCATCTTACTAATCTGCTTGGTAAATTTATTCGGAACCGGCTGCGAATCATTAAAAGACATGCATAAGAAAGAAAGCTAAAATACAGACATATAGCATACCGATACATCGAAACTTCAAAGTTGCGATGACAATCCAGAGATATTTATTTCTACACACGTGGTGCGCGTGCGAATGCATCAGGCATCATGGACAAATATTTGAGAACATGGAAAGTATTATTAGTATAAAGTAATTAAAACTTTTAAACATGTTGGGTAGATATTTTCTTAGTTGATGCAATCATATCAAGAGGACTAAATTTAAGCTATTATACATATGCATATGTATTTTTCTAACCTAATATATCACACACACACACACAGAGAGAGAGAGAGAGAACACCAGTTTTGTAGAGAAATCAGATAGCAGGACCCTGAAGAAATGAGTCCTTAGCATTGCTCATCATCATCATCCATGATCCCTTTGAAAAAATATTATCAAAAGGGATCATGGATGATGATGATGAGCAATACTATGGACTCCATTTCTTCAGGATCCTGCTACCTGATTTCTCTACCAAACTGGTGTTCTCTGTGTGAGTGTGTGTGTGTGTGATATATTAGGTTAGAAAAATACATATGCATATGTATAATAGCTTAAATTTAGTCATCATGATATGATTGCATCAACTAAGAAAATATCTACCCAACGTGTTTAAAAGTTTTAATTACTTTATACTAATAATACTTTCCATGTTCTCAAATATTTGTCCATGATGCCTGACGCATTCGCACGCGCACCATGTGTGTAGAAATAAATATCTCTGGATTGTCATCGCAACTTTGAAATTTCGATGTATCGGTATGCTATATATCTGTATTTTAGCTTTCTTTCTTATGCATGTCTTTTAATGATTCGCAGCTGGTTCCGAATAAATTTACCAAGCAGATTAGTAAGATGGTCAATAGAAGAGAAAAGGCTAACCTAGTGAGCCACAATGGATAATTTGTCATTATTAATCCATCTTCCTGAAAACGGTTTATACGGAGGAAGTATATTTCACGGTACTTGAGAAAAATATATGTTGAAGTCAAAAGCTATCAAGATTTAAATGCTCGCTTATAGTCTTCCAAGATATTTTATATTCCAAGACAAGGTGACAATAATTGCATGCTTGTGCATGATTTGGTATATAGATTCAAGGTTATGCATGGCTACGACCCTTTCTTATGGTTTCTTATCATAATTTTCTGCACACTTATAGTTTATAAAGGCAGTTAGATCATATCTCTATAAGGGAAAACTTAAAATAACAACCTTTATACTAAAAAAATTATGTATGCTATTACTTAGTAGTTTATGGTTTTTAGACGCAAAAGCCATTTGAGAAATACTTTTCCTACCCACTATTAATCCATATTCTCAATATAGTCATTGAATTTGCACGCGCACATAATAAGAAGGAGAAGACAGTAATGTGGCAGAAGAAGAAGGAGAAGATAGTAATGTGGCAGAAGAAGAAGAAAATGGCATTCATTGTTCTCTGTTTCAGCATCAATCTTCTGATATGAACTAATGATGGCTTTCACATAGGCTTTTCCCTTTAGAGACTTCTTAGTGTCCAATGGAAAGCATACATCAGATTTGTGCAGGTCAGGTTCTTCTATGACTTTCAAGAGTCTCAACTGATTCTGTAAATTACACCCTAGTTGGGTGATACTTTTACCACTTCTCACTGCAGGTGCGCTCTCTAATATCCATTTTGAATATAATATTATAGATATTCAAAATGGATATTAGAGAGCGCACCTGCAGTGAGAAGTGATAAAGTATCACCCAACAAGGGTGTAATTTACAGAATCAGTTGAGACTCTTGAAAGTCATAGAAGAACCTGACCTGCACAAATCTGATGTATGCTTTCCATTGGACACTAAGAAGTCTCTAAAGGGAAAAGCCTATGTGAAAGCCATCATTAGTTCATATCAGAAGATTGATGCTGAAACAGAGAACAAGGAATGCCATTTTTTTCTTCTTCTGCCACATTACTGTCTTCTCCTTCTTCTTCTGCCACATTACTGTCTTCTCCTTCTTATTATGTGCGCGTGCAAATTCAATGACTATATTGAGAATATGGATTAATAGTGGGTAGGAAAAGTATTTCTCAAATGGCTTTTGCGTCTAAAAACCATAATCTACTAAGTAATAGCATACATAATTTTTTTAGTATAAAGGTTGTTATTTTAAGTGCGCGTGCAAATTCAATGAAAGCAGAAACTCCAGTGACAAACTTAGGTTGCATACGTTGTTGCCAATTCACATACATCCAGTCCATAACCCTGACGTACTCATGGGCCGTGTTAGACTGTATCATATAAATTGTAGGTTATGATGACTATATTGAGAAATCTAAGAACGGGATGGTTACTGACAAAGGAGAAAATCCGTGTATATGCTTTGTGTGTGCGTTTGTCGTTGAAAAGAATAAATTATCGATAATTAAAGTTAGATTTGAGGATACCCATGTATGAGTTGTATTCTATATATGTGTGTTTCGATTTATGATTTCGCTTAAGTGTAGGGTTGTTTTTACTTAAAGAAGTATCACCATCTACTATATATAAAAAAATGTAGCAAACTAGGACTAGAACTCATTTAACATTATCAACCAGTGAGATTTCAATGTCGAAAACTCCCTAAAGAGGAAAATTACTAAAAGGAAAAGACTCTTTGAACAAAACGCATCCACCAGCAATAATATGGAACTGAGACTCGATCAAGATTCTCTGGACTAAAAAATTCCAACGAATTGCTATTTGAATTACGTTAATTTGGAACACGATCGTTGTAAGTTGTACTTTTCCCGACTTGTGTCATGCCCATGAGCACACAAACTTCTCCCCAATCATAAATCCCAGTCCAGATTGGTATTCAAAATTTATTTAATTAGTTTGTGATCCACATCATTGATTCGTTGCTTGAGGCATCAATGTAGGCACAAATATCACTGAAGCAGCCTAAATCACCATATGAACCGGTTATCGGTTTCAATTCCACCAGAATTAGAATTTCATCCGAACAACTTTCACACAGTAATCGGAACCTGGTCAACAAATTTGTCATGCCCGTTGTGGTTTTACTTATGTACAGTACTTCCACAAAATACGTGCTGTCATTTCTAAATGGAAGTTTCTCAGTGCCACCATAGTAGCAGAAGATGGAATTGTTTATCGCAACTAGATTATGCTAAGCCTCGGATAGATTAGGCAAACATGATCTAGAAGAATATAATTAGCAGAGGAAAAAAATATAAAACAAAACAAAGCGTAGCAAATAAGATAAAATAAAATAAAGATATAGAAAATAAAAGAGAAATAAGTTTTTGAGAGGAGAGGTGCAAGATATCATGTGCCCTGAAGAAAAGGAGGGTAAAAACAGTGTTGGCATTCATAAGAGGAAAGCTAGACTAACAAGAAGAAACATTACAAATATTACTATGTTTATGAATTATCACAGAAAATCAACCCAGAATCTGCAAGAAAATCAAAAGTATGGCTCAAATATGAGACGGACAAATATCTTTTCCTCTCTTATCTTTTCTTTTAGAAAACAAATACCAGAAGATGTTGAATTTCTGGATAGATAGGAGTGGATATGATAAAAACATGTAAAGGGTGCATGGAAGTGCTAACAGAGACTCTTTGTTGCAACTTTATAGTAAACGGAACAATAACTGGCATATTCAAGTTAAAAGAATTGAAAGAATAATGAACATGGCTTACAAACTTGGGTGAGAACGATGTGACACTCAGAAAAACATCTAAAAGACAAATTCCTACGGAAATGTGCAGAGTGATCTTTTACTATCTAACACAGTGAACTAAAACATTGAGCTTAGGATTTGTAAGCTAGAAGTACAAAATGAAAACAAGTAGTACCTTTCTAACTACGACATAGTCTACAAGAGACAAGTTAAGCTCCACATCTGACTCAGCCTGATATGAATGTACAACCTACAGAACTGGGCTTGGACATGCTTCAATTCTTGGCCGCTCTGATGCCATTTGTTTATCAAACATAGAGATGTGCAAAAATTGTTGGCAAATTACTCGGCAGAACTTAACTTGCATTTATTTCTAATGCCTGCAAAAAGCAGCCTTAGTTTTGGGCTAAACAGAAAAGTGGTTTGTTTGATTACCTCAGCTTCAAGCTGGTCAAGGATTTGTAAGATTCTCTGATGGTAAGTCTGTTCTGATTCAGCCTTAACTGCACAAAGTGCAACAATACAAGTCAAATATGATAACCATGACATGCTAATTCAATGCAGGTAACATAACTAGTAAATGGTGAATTAAGTTACCATTGCAAGTGGATGCGTTTTGTTGAATCAATATGATCCTGAGACTCGATCAAGATTCTCTGGACTAAAAAATTCCAAGGAATTGCTATTTGAATTACGTAATTTGGAACACGTTTGTATGATTGAAGCTAAGAAATAAATATATTTCCATATTATATCATGCATTGTTTTATCAAAAATAATTTTATCGCATACCTAGCTATGTGCTGAAGTAGGCTATATATCTCAACAGAGAGAGAAATTTATAACCAACATGCCACGAATATTGAGATTGTATATATATATATATATATAAGTAGACATTTGAATCTAGACAAATAGAAAACAAAACTTTATTGCTCCCTTGTCTCTTATCAAAATCATTAGAAATGTTCATTTTTTCGGGGCTCAAAATTTCCTTCACAAGCTTTAAAAGAAACCTAGAAAAATTCTCACCCCCTGCCGCAACCCCCTGCCCCAACCCTAACCCTAACCCTAACCCCAACCCGAGCCCCAGTACCCCAACCCCAACCACAGCCCGAGCCGCAGCCCGAGCCCGAGCCCCAATCCCAACCACAGCCCTAGCCGCAGCCCGAGCTTGAGCCCCAACCCCAACCACAGCCCTAGCCGCAGCCCGAGCGCCAGCCCCAATCCTAGCCCTAGCCCCAGCCCAGCCCTAGCCCCAGCCCGCAGCCCCAGCCGCACCCCCAATAAAAAATTTGATAAATTGAAGAATTCCTTACCTGTGCAGAGGCGACGGCGAGAACTCCGATGAGCCCGCGCCGGCGACGACGAAAGCAAGTGGTGGCTACGACGAAAGCAGGCGGTGGCCACGATGAATCGGCGGCGCCGGCGATGACGAGAACGACGATCGATCGGCGGGAACGAGGGTTTGGGAATTTTTTGTTCGCGCGAGATAAATTGGGAATAATGAGCGTAGGGATCGATCTGAGATTTTAATTTAAATCCCTGTTTAGATGCCCCTACGGATAAATCCGTAGGTTCTTGGTTTGCGGCTCCGTAGGGGCAAACAACAATTTAAGATTTAATAATTTTTATATAAATATGTAAGGACCGTAGGGGCAACCCTATAGCCCTACGGATTAATCCGTAGTGCCAAAATAAATCTGCCCCTACGGATTTCACTATGGTGGAGATTTGGCCGAGTTGGAGGTGCATGATGGGGCTATAAATTTTGGCCAAGTCCCACAGTCCATGGTGAGCTAGTTTGGCATTGAAGAGGTGGTGTAGGCTCCCGATGATCGGGAGCTTTGATGGGCCTGGGGGTAGGTTAGGAGTTAGGGTTAGGGTTTTGGTGATTAACTTAGTTAGGAGGAAGATGAAGAAGAGGAGGAAGAAGTACGAGATTAGCTCCATGGTTGCGTTTGGTATATGAATGAGTTTCAGATGAAGCCATGCACATGTATATGTAGGCAGCCAAGGGACCTCTCCAAGCAGAAACTATTCAGTGAGTGTGCTGGGTGTAATACATCCGGACTGGGGAGAGAAAGAGATGGAGAATTTAGGCATCCTTTGGACATCTTGTTGGGTTCCATGATTAGGTATATATAGCATGCACACCGCAAAATTTTCCCACTGGAAGACCTTCTCCATGCATATTATAATGACAAATGACAGAAGGGTTTATATTACTAAACTATTCTGAACGCTTTTTTTCTTCCTATTTTTGAGTAAATAGATGGCCAATGACTTTTTTTACACCCTTTTTGGTTTTTTTTCTTTTTCCATAACTTAAACCTGTAACTTTCTTGTCACAATTCATAGGTCGTATTTTCCTTCTCCATTAATATTAGTCACACCCTCCTTTATCTTTTAATAGACTTGTTTCTTAAATATATATATTTTTTGGTAAAACTTTTTACTGGTCCTTAAAATTTTATGTGGGGGCTGAAATTTTTAATATATTCCTCTACATCTTTAGGGTAACACTTACACTATTCGTTAATGCAAAAGGACTCTTAATTAAACTTCTTGCACGTTGAAAAAGTATACAAAGACATGGATATGGATGCAACCTAATTAAACCATATTTTGCTCGTTTTCATTTCTATTATTTTTATTTTGTAATGTCAACCATGTTTAGATTCTAACATAATCTCTCTTAGAGTTTAACTTGGCTTTTTTGCATCCCATCATGCTATAGTTAATATGCTGCTTAGACTTTGTAATCGTCCTTTTTCCTTAAAAAAGAATAAAAAAACGTTCTAGACATTATTAACATTTCAAATCTAACCTTGAAATTGTTTGCATCTGTTCAAAATCAACGTACATTTTCAAGTAGAGTCTATCGTTTTCTAATTCGCTCATGTTATTTAATTTCCTTCTCATTATATATATATCGTATCAGACATCACATAATCGCAATCAAATCCAAATTGCCTTCTTCTTCGTTTCGCTTCTTCTTTTAAAAGTAAGTAAAACCAAGGCAAAAATTCCTTGCTTTTCATCAAAATGTAGATTTTAACTAAATCGTTCACCCTATCGTTTAAGGTGGGGTATTGCTGCAAACGTTTAAAAAATGTTGCCAGTACGTGGTGAGCCCTTCCTTTTAGGTAGGGTATCTTAATCTGCCGTACCCTCAAAATTACGTAGGAAATCTTGGTACAAATAATTATCGAGGGTCCAAGGCGTTTGTCCAAAAAGGCGATAATGATGATAATAGCAGACAAAGTATGAAAGACTGGACATTGTATTTCGGACAATAATTGAAATGATTCCGAGAACTTTACTCCTGTATCTGTCGGATCCATAGCAGGTTTTACTAGCAGATCTTTTTTATAAATAATTTTCCACTGTTGGAGGTATTTTCACCTAAAATTTGTGCACGCGGGATGTACGTGAATGTGAAGAAATAGAGAAAATATGATAATAAGAATGGATATTTATAAATTAATAGATATTAGGGGTTTTTGGATAATTTATTCCTTTCAAGTTTTAAGGTCATGCCTAGTTCTCCGAGCCACGTTTAGAATTTAGTGAACAACTAAGAAAACTGATTTCCTTTTCTTTTTCTTTTTGATTTTTTCTTTTGAAAATCATAAAATATCATATGACAACCTTGAGTTCTGGTTATAATAACCGAACATGCACGTGCTATGCACGTGTCATGAGAAAAACATTTATGGCCTGCCATGATTTTTTTGTTTCCTTGATGTTCATATGTTCGACCAAATTTGTTCATTTCTCAAAGAAAGTATATTTTGTACTGAAAATTGATGAAGGGTATAAAAGTAATTACATGCATATGAGAGGATGACATGGCATGTTCTTGCTCTAGAACTCTCACATGGATTTTTCTCTTTTTCTGCATTTTTTAAATGGAAAAATGATATACTTTTGGGTATGCCCTCATGAGTTCCAGTTATAATAGTAAAGATAGAGGTGTTTTACCATGTCAACGAAGCTTGCTGGAATGCCATCCTCCAATTATGTTTTTTTCCCATGTCCATGTTCTGTGAAGTCTCTTTAAGATTTGGAAGTAACACAATTTAGTTTCATGATTGTGTAATAATTGAGTTTCGAAAGGAAGTTTTACAAGTGTCAGGTCATGCACATGCATGACAATAATATTTTTTTGCAATGATAGTTGAAGACAATGTAGTATATTTGTTTTGTTGCACGTAATAATGAGATAGTTGCAGACAAATTAAATTGCAGTGGTACACGTACGTTATCAAAAGGAAATCGCATTTTTTTCCCCTAAAGAAAAATGTTTATATCAAAGAAACTGGTTGATGCATGTTTATGTCAGATTTCATTAAAAACCATAATATAGCCCAGTCAGTTTTAAATGACAAGGTTGAATTTTTTTGATAATAAAGGATGGGATTGCTTGTGTATGAATCTTGGTTAGATTATTTATTTTTATTATTGATTTTTTTTTGAAGAATGAAAATCAACGTCAACAAACAATTTACAATTTCAAAATGGAAAGACTCCTTTCCATTTCAAGTGCAATCTCCATCCCCACTAACCCAAAATTAATCCCAGGACAATGTCTTCTTCATGCTCCAAATGGAAAAATTTCATAATTAGTCCCCTTAAAACCAACCGAGCTCTCCTGAAACCTCTCAGGTTTGAACACCTCAGCCTCATCCCAACAACTTGGGTCTCGAGCCATCACTACAACAATAAGAGGCTGCCCCTACGGATATAGGAATTCGTAGGGGCAACTTTTTATTCGCCCTACGTACCATCGGTTTGCCCCTACGGTATCCACCGTAGGGGCATAAATAAATTTAAAAAATATTAAAATCTAATCTTTTATATGGCCCTGCGGAGCCGCAAAAAAAAGCCCTACGGATTAATCCGTATGAACAGCAAAGGATTATTTATATATAAAAAAAAGCTCAGTAATTTCCCACTATCCCCAAATTTTCCCATCAAATCCCGCGCGATCGATCACCCGTCGCCTCCACTCTCTCGTCACCATATTTCCGCCCCCAAAATTTCCCGCCGTCGCCACCGCACTCTCGTCGTCGTTGGCACCACAGTCTCGTCACTACACGTCCGTCGACCTCTTTGCCGCCACCACAGTCTCGTCGAGCTCCATCCCCGGCTTCCTCCACCTCATTAAGCTCTTTGTCGCCGGCAAAACTACTATTGAGATGAGTTAATTTCCATTTTGAAGTTATAATTATGCCTTTTTTTTGTGTTATTGTTGATTTTAGGATTAGGGTCACTACTACAAATAAGGGTTGCCCCTACGGGCATATGCGTAGGGGCTAAAAAATACCCCGTAGGTGCAAAGGCCGCAGGTGCAAGTTGAAGCCCTGAACTTGCCCCTACGGGCAAATTCTTGCCCCTACGGATATCTGTGTAGGTACCGATCCGTAGGGGCCATATATCAGGATTCCTGATATTTGGCCCCTACGGATAACCCTGTAGGGGCTAGGCTGTTGGCCCTACGGTTGTGTCCGTAGGGGCACTCCCAACCCCTGGTACTGCGATCAGGGGGAAATTATCAGTTACTGCTGTTATTGTGCCCCTACGGGCTTAGCCGTAGGGGCAACATGTGAACCTACGGATTAATCCGTAGGTACACAATATCTGTATTTTTTTTTTAAAAATAGGCTGCTAGATTTTTTCCCGCCCTGTGCACAATAATATATACATCAATCAAATATAAAACTAATTATCACACAACATATATCGAAGTATTCATATTCACATCTCACGCATATAATATACAAAAGTAACCAAAAAACTGAATATGATATAAATATAAACCAAAATCAATATCGCCCAAAATGTTTCAAAATGTAGTACAATATGTATCATATAAATAAATACATGTTTCAAAAAATAAGAATCAAAATTCTAGTCTAGCTCGGTCCTGCTCCACCTCTGATAAACGCTAGAATCTTGCGCCTACCCCGTCGCGTCTGGACCTAACGTGTGCAATAAGCGTGTAAGAACTCTATTTTATTCGAATTCTTATCATTATCGAGTTATTTCGAAACCCCATTTGGATATCTAGTTTGGAAAACCGTAGTTTATTTTAATTAGATATGTACATGTATGATTAATAAAACCTAAGTCTACAACCAAATAAGCTCAGGCTACGTACTGATATTGGATATGTTGATATCTATAATATGATATGATATTTTACTATTAAGTAGTATACATACCAGCATCTCCTTCAACTCCTGAACGATGGCCTTCAAGCTCTCCAGTTCCTGCTGGATACGTCGCTCACTGGAGACGGAGGAAGTAACCACCGGGGTGGAGTCCAACCTCATATGGGCCCTGCTAGAGCCCAGTCCTCGGCCTCTCTCCCAACCTCCGTGGTGCCGTCCGTGTGCGGCGTCCAGGACTGGGGTCTGCAGCCTCGAATGCTGCCTTTCCCCTAGCAACTGTAAGAACATTATATTTAGCACATACTGGTCTATAAAATTGACAAGAAATACCAAAATCAACAAATTCAAAGCCTTACCTACAGAGAAAGAAGATGTGCTCCTCTGGTATCTGCATCTATCGAAATTTGAATAATATTAATTAATTTCAGTACATACATATTAACAAAGTAAACTCGCATATAGCGCTGCTTACACATATGACAGGGAGTGAACAAGCTCTTGTAGATCATCAGGCGCAAATCTAATCTCATCAAGCAGCCCATGATAATGAGTTGGACGACTAAACAAGATTCACGACTTACAATCATTCCCGCATGCGAGCACATATAAAAATCATAGTTTCTAGGATGACAAATTTTATTGTCAACTACTGTCACCACCTACAGCTAGACAATAATAAAAATTACTAAGAGCAAAAGGAATGTGTGTATATTTATGATATAGCATTCTAAATCAATATACATGTCCTATATGATATATAAACATACCTGGAGGAACGGGAGTGGCCTCTGTCCCTGATATGGACGCATCACCAACAACTAGACAATCAAACATTGACAATATAAGTAATTTTGACATAAACAGGCATGGATATCTATAATATTACATTCAAAATGGATATTAGAGAGCGCACCTGCAGTGAGAAGTGATAAAAGTATCACCCAACAAGGGTGTAATTTACAGAATCAGTTGAGACTCTTGAAAGTCATAGAAGAACCTGACCTGCACAAATCTGATGTATGCTTTCCATTGGACACTAAGAAGTCTCTAAAGGGAAAAGCCTATGTGAAAGCCATCATTAGTTCATATCAGAAGATTGATGCTGAAACAGAGAACAATGAATGCCATTTTCTTCTTCTTCTGCCACATTACTATCTTCTCCTTCTTCTTCTGCCACATTACTGTCTTCTCCTTCTTATTATGTGCGCGTGCAAATTCAATGACTATATTGAGAATATGGATTAATAGTGGGTAGGAAAAGTATTTCTCAAATGGCTTTTGCGTCTAAAAACCATAAACTACTAAGTAATAGCATACATAATTTTTTTAGTATAAAGGTTGTTATTTTAAGTTTTCCCTTATAGAGATATGATCTAACTGCCTTTATAAACTATAAGTGTGCAGAAAATTATGATAAGAAACCATAAGAAAGGGTCGTAGCCATGCATAACCTTGAATCTACATACCAAATCATGCACAAGCATGCAATTATTATCACCTTGCCTTGGAATATAAAATATCTTGGAAAACTATAAGCGAGCATTTAAATCTTGATAGCTTTTGACTTCAACATATATTTTTCTCAAGTACCGTGAAATATACTTCCTCCGTATAAACCGTTTTCAAGAAGATGGATTAATAATGACAAATTATCCATTGTGGCTCACTAGGTTAGCATTTTCTCTTCTATTGACCATCTTACTAATCTGCTTGGTAAATTTATTCGGAACCGGCTGCGAATCATTAAAAGACATGCATAAGAAAGAAAGCTAAAATACAGACATATAGCATACCGATACATCGAAACTTCAAAGTTGCGATGACAATCCAGAGATATTTATTTCTACACACGTGATGCGCGTGCGAATGCGTCAGGCATCATGGACAAATATTTGAGAATATGGAAAGTATTATTAGTATAAAGTAATTAAAACTTTTAAACATGTTGGGTAGATATTTTCTTAGTTGATGCAATCATATCATGAGGACTAAATTTAAGCTATTATACATATGCATATGTATTTTTCTAACCTAATATATCACACACACACACACACAGAGAGAGAGAACACCAGTTTGGTAGAGAAATCAGATAGCAGGACCCTGAAGAAATGGAGTCCTTAGCATTGCTCATCATCATCATCCATGATCCCTTTGAAAAAATATTATCAAAAGGGATCATGGATGATGATGATGAGCAATACTATGGACTCCATTTCTTCAGGATCCTGCTACCTGATTTCTCTACCAAACTGGTGTTCTCTGTGTGAGTGTGTGTGTGTGTGATATATTAGGTTAGAAAAATACATATGCATATGTATAATAGCTTAAATTTAGTCATCATGATATGATTGCATCAACTAAGAAAATATCTACCCAACGTGTTTAAAAGCTTTAATTACTTTATACTAATAATACTTTCCATGTTCTCAAATATTTGTCCATGATGCCTGACGCATTCGCACGCGCACCATGTGTGTAGAAATAAATATCTCTGGATTGTCATCGCAACTTTGAAATTTCGATGTATCGGTATGCTATATATCTGTATTTTAGCTTTCTTTCTTATGCATGTCTTTTAATGATTCGCAGCTGGTTCCGAATAAATTTACCAAGCAGATTAGTAAGATGGTCAATAGAAGAGAAAATGCTAACCTAGTGAGCCACAATGGATAATTTGTCATTATTAATCCATCTTCCTGAAAACGGTTTATACGGAGGAAGTATATTTCACGCTACTTGAGAAAAATATATGTTGAAGTCAAAAGCTATCAAGATTTAAATGCTCGCTTATAGTCTTCCAAGATATTTTATATTCCAAGACAAGGTGACAATAATTGCATGCTTGTGCATGATTTGGTATATAGATTCAAGGTTATGCATGGCTATGACCCTTTCTTATGGTTTCTTATCATAATTTTCTGCACACTTATAGTTTATAAAGGCAGTTAGATCATATCTCTATAAGGGAAAACTTAAAATAACAACCTTTATACTAAAAAAATTATGTATGCTATTACTTAGTAGTTTATGGTTTTTAGACGCAAAAGCCATTTGAGAAATACTTTTCCTACCCACTATTAATCCATATTCTCAATATAGTCATTGAATTTGCACGCGCACATAATAAGAAGGAGAAGACAGTAATGTGGCAGAAGAAGAAGGAGAAGATAGTAATGTGGCAGAAGAAGAAGAAAATGGCATTCATTGTTCTCTGTTTCAGCATCAATCTTCTGATATGAACTAATGATGGCTTTCACATAGGCTTTTCCCTTTAGAGACTTCTTAGTGTCCAATGGAAAGCATACATCAGATTTGTGCAGGTCATGTTCTTCTATGACTTTCAAGAGTCTCAACTGATTCTGTAAATTACACCCTTGTTGGGTGATACTTTTATCACTTCTCACTGCAGGTGCGCTCTCTAATATCCATTTTGAATATCTATAATATTACATTCAAAATGGATATTAGAGAGCGCACCTGCAGTGAGAAGTGGTAAAAGTATCACCCAACTAGGGTGTAATTTACAGAATCAGTTGAGACTCTTGAAAGTCATAGAAGAACCTGACCTGCACAAATCTGATGTATACTTTCTATTGGACACTAAGAAGTCTCTAAAACGAAAATCCAATGTGAAAGCCATCATTAGTTCATATCAGAAGATTGATGCTAAAACAGAGAACAAGGAATGTTATTTTTTTCTTCTTCTGCCACATTACTGTCTTCTCCTTCTTCTTCTGCCACATTACTGTCTTCTCCTTCTTATTATGTGCGCGTGCAAATTCAATGACTATATTGAGAATATGGATTAATAGTGGGTAGGAAAAGTATTTCTCAAATGGCTTTTGCGTCTAAAAACCATAATCTACTAAGTAATAGCAAACATAATTTTTTTAGTATAAAGGTTGTTATTTTAAGTGCGCGTGCAAATTCAATGAAAGCAGAAACTCCAGTGACAAACTTAGGTTGCATACGTTGTTGCCAATTCACATACATCCAGTCCATAACCCTGACGTACTCATGGGCCATGTTAGACTGTATCATATAAATTGTAGGTTATGATGACTATATTGAGAAATCTAAGAACGGGATGGTTACTGACAAAGGAGAAAATCCGTGTATATGCTTTGTGTGTGCGTTTGTCGTTGAAAAGAATAAATTATCGATAATTAAAGTTAGATTTGAGGATACCCATGTATGAGTTGTATTCTATATATGTGTGTTTCGATTTATGATTTCGCTTAAGTGTAGGGTTGTTTTTACTTAAAGAAGTATCACCATCTACTATATATAAAAAAATGTAGCAAACTAGGACTAGAACTCATTTAACATTATCAACCAGTGAGATTTCAATGTCGAAAACTCCCTAAAGAGGAAAATTACTAAAAGGAAAAGACTCTTTGAACAAAACGCATCCACCAGCAATAATATGGAACTGAGACTCGATCAAGATTCTCTGGACTAAAAAATTCCAACGAATTGCTATTTGAATTACGTTAATTTGGAACACGATCGTTGTAAGTTGTACTTTTCCCGACTTGTGTCATGCCCATGAGCACACAAACTTCTCCCCAATCATAAATCCCAGTCCAGATTGGTATTCAAAATTTATTTAATTAGTTTGTGATCCACATCATTGATTCGTTGCTTGAGGCATCAATGTAGGCACAAATATCACTGAAGCAGCCTAAATCACCATATGAACCGGTTATCGGTTTCAATTCCACCAGAATTAGAATTTCATCCGAACAACTTTCACACAGTAATCGGAACCTGGTCAACAAATTTGTCATGCCCGTTGTGGTTTTACTTATGTACAGTACTTCCACAAAATACGTGCTGTCATTTCTAAATGGAAGTTTCTCAGTGCCACCATAGTAGCAGAAGATGGAATTGTTTATCGCAACTAGATTATGCTAAGCCTCGGATAGATTAGGCAAACATGATCTAGAAGAATATAATTAGCAGAGGAAAAAAATAATAAAACAAAACAAAGCGTAGCAAATAAGATAAAATAAAATAAAGATATAGAAAATAAAAGAGAAATAAGTTTTTGAGAGGAGAGGTGCAAGATATCATGTGCCCTGAAGAAAAGGAGGGTAAAAACAGTGTTGGCATTCATAAGAGGAAAGCTAGACTAACAAGAAGAAACATTACAAATATTACTATGTTTATGAATTATCACAGAAAATCAACCCAGAATCTGCAAGAAAATCAAAAGTATGGCTCAAATATGAGACGGACAAATATCTTTTCCTCTCTTATCTTTTCTTTTAGAAAACAAATACCAGAAGATGTTGACTTTCTGGATAGATAGGAGTGGATATGATAAAAACATGTAAAGGGTGCATGGAAGTGCTAACAGAGACTCTTTGTTGCAACTTTATAGTAAACGGAACAATAACTGGCATATTCAAGTTAAAAGAATTGAAAGAATAATGAACATGGCTTACAAACTTGGGTGAGAACGATGTGACACTCAGAAAAACATCTAAAAGACAAATTCCTACGGAAATGTGCAGAATGATCTTTTACTATCTAACACAGTGAACTAAAACATTGAGCTTAGGATTTGTAAGCTAGAAGTACAAAATGAAAACAAGTAGTACCTTTCTAACTACGACATAGTCTACAAGAGACAAGTTAAGCTCCACATCTGACTCAGCCTGATATGAATGTACAACCTACAGAACTGGGCTTGGACATGCTTCAATTCTTGGCCGCTCTGATGCCAATTGTTTATCAAACATAGAGATGTGCAAAAATTGTTGGCAAATTACTCGGCAGAACTTAACTTGCATTTATTTCTAATGCCTGCAAAAAGCAGCCTTAGTTTTGGGCTAAACAGAAAAGTGGTTTGTTTGATTACCTCAGCTTCAAGCTGGTCAAGGATTTGTAAGATTCTCTGATGGTAAGTCTGTTCTGATTCAGCCTTAACTGCACAAAGTGCAACAATACAAGTCAAATATGATAACCATGACATGCTAATTCAATGCAGGTAACATAACTAGTAAATGGTGAATTAAGTACCATTGCAAGTGGATGCGTTTTGTTGAATCAATATGATCCTGAGACTCGATCAAGATTCTCTGGACTAAAAAATTCCAAGGAATTGCTATTTGAATTACGTTAATTTGGAACACGTTTGTATGATTGAAGCTAAGAAACAAATATATTTCCATATTATATCATGCATTGTTTTATCAAAAATAATTTTATCGCATACCTAGCTATGTGCTGAAGTAGGCTATATATCTCAACAGAGAGAGAAATTTATAACCAACATGCCACGAATATTGAGATTGTATATATATATATATATATAAGTAGACATTTGAATCTAGACAAATAGAAAACAAAACTTTATTGCTCCCTTGTCTCTTATCAAAATCATTAGAAATGTTCATTTTTTCGGGGCTCAAAATTTCCTTCACAAGCTTTAAAAGAAACCTAGAAAAATTCTCACCCCCTGCCGCAACCCCCTGCCCCAACCCTAACCCTAACCCTAACCCCAACCCGAGCCCCAGTACCCCAACCCCAACCACAGCCCGAGCCGCAGCCCGAGCCCGAGCCCCAATCCCAACCACAGCCCTCGCCGCAGCCCGAGCTTGAGCCCCAACCCCAACCACAGCCCTAGCCGCAGCCCGAGCCCCAGCCCCAATCCTAGCCCTAGCCCCAGCCCAGCCCTAGCCCCAGCCCGCAGCCCCAGCCGCACCCCCAATAAAAAATTTGATAAATTGAAGAATTCCTTACCTGTGCAGAGGCGACGGCGAGAACTCCGATGAGCCCGCGCCGGCGACGACGAAAGCAAGTGGTGGCTACGACGAAAGCAGGCGGTGGCCACGATGAATCGGCGGCGCCGGCGATGACGAGAACGACGATCGATCGGCGGGAACGAGGGTTTGGGAATTTTTTGTTCGCGCGAGATAAATTGGGAATAATGAGCGTAGGGATCGATATGAGATTTTAATTTAAATCCCTGTTTAGATGTCCCTACGGATAAGTCCGTAGGTTCTTGGTTTGCGGCTCCGTAGGGGCAAACAACAATTTAAGATTTAATAATTTTTATATAAATATGTAAGGACCGTAGGGGCAACCCTATAGCCCTACGGATTAATCCGTAGTGCCAAAATAAATCTGTCCCTACGGATTTCACTATGGTGGAGATTTGGCCGAGTTGGAGGTGCATGATGGGGCTATAAATTTTGGCCAAGTCCCACAGTCCATGGTGAGCTAGTTTGGCATTGAAGAGGTGGTGTAGGCTCCCGATGATCGGGAGCTTTGATGGGCCTGGGGGTAGGTTAGGAGTTAGGGTTAGGGTTTTGGTGATTAACTTAGTTAGGAGGAAGATGAAGAAGAGGAGGAAGAAGTACGAGATTAGCTCCATGGTTGCGTTTGGTATATGAATGAGTTTCAGATGAAGCCATGCACATGTATATGTAGGCAGCCAAGGGACCTCTCCAAGCAGAAACTATTCAGTGAGTGTGCTGGGTGTAATACATCCGGACTGGGGAGAGAAAGAGATGGAGAATTTAGGCATCCTTTGGACATCTTGTTGGGTTCCATGATTAGGTATATATAGCATGCACACCGCAAAATTTTCCCACTGGAAGACCTTCTCCATGCATATTATAATGACAAATGACAGAAGGGTTTATATTACTAAACTATTCTGAACGCTTTTTTTCTTCCTATTTTTGAGTAAATAGATGGCCAATGACTTTTTTTACACCCTTTTTGGTTTTTTTTTTTGTTCCATAACTTAAACCTGTAACTTTCTTGTCACAATTCATAGGTCGTATTTTCCTTCTCCATTAATATTAGTCACACCCTCCTTTATCTTTTAATAGACTTGTTTCTTAAATATATATATTTTTTGGTAAAACTTTTTACTGGTCCTTAAAATTTTATGTGGGGGCTGAAATTTTTAATATATTCCTCTACATCTTTAGGGTAACACTTAGACTATTCGTTAATGCAAAAGGACTCTTAATTAAACTTCTTGCACGTTGAAAAAGTATACAAAGACATGGATATGGATGCAACCTAATTAAACCATATTTTGCTCGTTTTCATTTCTATTATTTTTATTTTGTAATGTCAACCATGTTTAGATTCTAACATAATCTCTCTTAGAGTTTAACTTGGCTTTTTTGCATCCCATCATGCTATAGTTAATATGCTGCTTAGACTTTGTAATCGTCCTTTTTCCTTAAAAAAGAATAAAAAAACGTTCTAGACATTATTAACATTTCAAATCTAACCTTGAAATTGTTTGCATCTGTTCAAAATCAACGTACATTTTCAAGTAGAGTCTATCGTTTTCTAATTCGCTCATGTTATTTAATTTCCTTCTCATTATATATATATCGTATCAGACATCACATAATCGCAATCAAATCCAAATTGCCTTCTTCTTCGTTTCGCTTCTTCTTTTAAAAGTAAGTAAAACCCAGGCAAAAATTCCTTGCTTTTCATCAAAATGTAGATTTTAACTAAATCGTTCACCCTATCGTTTAAGGTGGGGTATTGCTGCAAACGTTTAAAAAATGTTGCCAGTACGTGGTGAGCCCTTCCTTTTAGGTAGGGTATCTTAATCTGCAGTACCCTCAAAATTACGTAGGAAATCTTGGTACAAATAATTATCGAGGGTCCAAGGCGTTTGTCCAAAAAGGCGATAATGATGATAATAGCAGACAAAGTATGAAAGACTGGATATTGTATTTCGGACAATAATTGAAATGATTCCGAGAACTTTACTCCTGTATCTGTCGGATCCATAGCAGGTTTTACTAGCAGATCTTTTTTATAAATAATTTTCCACTGTTGGAGGTATTTTCACCTAAAATTTGTGCACGCGGGATGTACGTGAATGTGAAGAAATAGAGAAAATATGATAATAAGAATGGATATTTATAAATTAATAGATATTAGGGGTTTTTGGATAATTTATTCCTTTCAAGTAAACAACTAAGAAAACTGATTTCCTTTTCTTTTTCTTTTTGATTTTTTCTTTTGAAAATCATAAAATAACATATGACAACCTTGAGTTCTGGTTATAATAACCGAACATGCACGTGCTATGCACGTGTCATGAGAAAAACATTTATGGCCTGCCATGATTTTTTTGTTTCCTTGATGTTCAGATGTTCGACCAAATTTGTTCATTTCTCAAAGAAAGTATATTTTGTACTGAAAATTGATGAAGGGTATAAAAGTAATTACATGCATATGAGAGGATGACATGGCATGTTCTTGCTCTAGAACTCTCACATGGATTTTTCTCTTTTTCTGCATTTTTTAAATGGAAAAATGATATACTTTTGGGTATGCCCTCATGAGTTCCAGTTATAATAGTAAAGATAGAGGTGTTTTACCATGTCAATGAAGCTTGCTGGAATGCCACCCTCCAATTATGTTTTTTTCCCATGTCCATGTTCTGTGAAGTCTCTTTAAGATTTGGAAGTAACACAATTTAGTTTCATGATTGTGTAATAATTGAGTTTCGAAAGGAAGTTTTACAAGTGTCAGGTCATGCACATGCATGACAATAATATTTTTTTGCAATGATAGTTGAAGACAATGTAGTATATTTGTTTTGTTGCACGTAATAATGAGATAGTTGCAGACAAATTAAATTGCAGTGGTACACGTACGTTATCAGAAGGAAATCGCATTTTTTTCCCCAAAAGAAAAATGTTTATATCAAAAAAACTGGTTGATGCATGTTTATGTCAGATTTCATTAAAAATCATAATATAGCTCAGTCAGTTTTAAATGACAAGGTTGAATTTTTTTGATAATAAAGGATGTGATTGCTTGTGTATGAATCTTGGTTAGATTATTTATTTTTATTATTGATTTTTTTTTGAAGAATGAAAATCAACGTCAACAAACAATTTACAATTTCAAAATGGAAAGACTCCTTTCCATTTCAAGTGCAATCTCCATCCCCACTAACCCAAAATTAATCCCAGGACAATGTCTTCTTCATGCTCCAAATGGAAAAATTTCATAATTAGTCCCCTTAAAATCAACCGAGCTCTCCTGAAACCTCTCAGGTTTGAACACCTCAGCCTCATCCCAACAACTTGGGTCTCGAGCCATCACTACAACAATAAGAGGCTGTCCCTACGGATATAGGAATTCGTAGGGGCAACTTTTATTCGCCCTACGTACCATCGGTTTGCCCCTACGGTATCCACCGTAGGGGCATAAATAAATTTAAAAAATATTAAAATCTAATCTTTTATATGGCCCTGCGGAGCCGCAAAAAAAAGCCCTACGGATTAATCCGTATGAACAGCAAAGGGTTATTTATATATAAAAAAAAGCTCAGTAATTTCCCACTGTCCCCAAATTTTCCCATCAAATCCCGCTCGATCGATCACCCGTCGCCTCCACTCTCTCGTCACCATATTTCCGCCCCCAAAATTTCCCGCCGTCGCCACCGCACTATCGTCGTCGTTGGCACCACAGTCTCGTCACCACACGTCCGTCGACCTCTTTGCCGCCACCACAGTCTCATCGAGCTCAATCCTCGGCTTCCTCCACCTCATTAAGCTCTTTATCGCCGGCAAAACTACTATTGAGATGAGTTAATTTCCATTTTGAACTTATAATTATGTCCTTTTTTTGTGTTATTGTTGATTTTAGGGTTAGAGTTAAGGTTAGGGTTCGGTTGATTGGGGGTTAATTAGGGTTAAAGTTGGTTAATTAGGTAAGGTTAGGGTTCGGTTGATTTTAGGGTTAGGGTTATAGCTAGGGCCGGTTAATTGGGGATTAATTAGGGTTAGGGTTAGGGTTAATTAGGTATGGTTAGGGTTAGGGTTAGAGCTCGGTTGATGTTTAGGGTCATGATTAATTAAGTAGGGGTAGGGTTAGGGTTAGTTTGGGTTAATTAGGTAAAATAGGGTTGATGATGATTAGGGTTAGAGTTAATTAGATTAATTAGGGATAATTTTGGTTTGGGTTAGGGTTAATTTTGGTTGGGGTTTGGGTGATGATTAGGGTTAGGTTAATTTGGGTTAGGGTTTAGGATATGATTAATTTGAGTTAATTAGGTAAAATAGAGTGTATTTGTGTTAGAGTGTTGATTAGGGTTAATTTGGTTTAATTAGCTTAATTTAGGGTTAATTAGGAATAATTTGAGTTAGGGTGATAATTAGGGTTAATTTGGGTTAATTGAGTTAATTAGGGATGATTGGAGTTAGGGTGATGATTAGGTGTAATTTGGGTTAATTAGGCTTAGGTTTAGGATGCACCGGTTTCTTCAGTAGAATACTTGATGATAACGTAAACGTACAAGTTTACTATAAACGTAAGAAAGATTTACCCTAAACTAAAGATTTAGAACCTTTAAAAACGAAACGTAAACGTAAAACCTATTCAAGTTAAAACAAATATATGATACTCGATGATAATATGAAACTTTCATATTCTCATCGATACTCATGTGAAAATCAAAGCGCGACTTAGTCCCCGTCTATCAGTTAACATGCGTTCGATGCTCGTCATTTCAAATTTAACCTTGAAATTGTTTGCAATTGTTCAAAATCAATGTATATTTTCAAGCAGAGTCTATCGTTTTCTAGTTCGCTCATGTTATTTAATTTTCTTCTCGTTATATGTCGTATCAGACATCACATAATTGCAATCAAATCCAAATTGCCTTCTTCGTTTGGCTTCTTTTTTTAAAAGCAAGTAAAACGAAGGCAAAAATTCCTTGCTTTTCATCAAAATGTAGATTTTAACTAAATCGTTCGCCCTATTTTTTAAGGTGGGGTATTGCTGCAAACGTTTAAAAAATGTAGATTTTAACTAAATCGTTCACCCTATTATTTAAGGTGGGGTATTATGATAATAAGAATGGATATTTATAAATTAATAGATATTATGGGTTTTTGGATAATTTATTCCTTTCAAGTTTTAAGGTCATGCCTAGTTCTCCGAGCCACGTTTAGAATTTAGTAAAAAATGAAGAAAACTGATTTCTTTTTTTTTTTGATTTTTTTCTTTTGAAAATCATATGAGGAGTTCTAGTTATAATAACCGAACATGTGGCCCGTCATGATTTTTTTTGAAGAATTAAAAATCCACGTCAACAAACAATTTCAAAATGAGAAGTGATGGAGGGTGGAATCTCCTTCAGATATTGCTTCCCGTTGATCTGCTGACGGCGGCGATGAGTGGCTGAGATTGGATCTGGAGGCTGTCGCTCCTGAGACGTGTAGATCTCAATGGGTTTGAAGTTGTTGAGCCGAGCTACCTGCAAGAAAGTCCCGAGGTGGTTGGACCACCGAGGACCCTCCGATGATCAAATTAGTGGGGTAATCCGAGCAGCGTAATGGCTTAGTGGATTAGAATTCGCTTACCTTGACCGTCTGAAAGATGGGTCTAAGTAGCGGTGACAGTAGGTGCAGCAGGCGTAAGAATCACGCCGGCCATTACGCTCCCGACGTCACGCCCGCGTGATGAGCGGGACCTCCCATTAATGGCGAGACAGGCTCGTTAATGGGGAATCGTGGTGGCGTGGAACGTGGGATGTGGCCGGCGGAGATCTCGCGCATGGCAAGATTCGTGGGATAGCGGTTACGCTTGCAAGCGGTGTCGTTGGTCGGTCGACGGACCGAGGAAGATGACCTCGGCCGGAGAGCCCGCGGACGAGCGGGAGAGCCGAGGCATCTTGTTTCTGCGGTTGCTCGGGAACGAGCTGCGACACCGAGGAGGCCAATTGTGCTGTGGCTCGAGGCGAGCCAGCCTCGTCGGTAGGACGGGCATAGGAGCAGTCTAGTCAGCTCCTGTAGGTCCTTTCCTGCATGCTCTGGGACACGTTATCTGCCACGTGTCATGATCTGGGAGATCACCGATATCGAGCATCATCATTAGCCCCCCACTCTCGTCCCGACCAGCTGACGGGTTGGGTCGAGAGTGGTCTGCCGGGTCACCCGAGGTGAGCTCTCTTCCCAAGATATCGTCGGGCGTGTCCCCGGGCAATTCGTTGTCTTTTTCTGGATGACGTAGGCGAATCAGGGCGAGATCTTCTGTATTAAAGAGGGGCGCCGGATCGCACTTTTGACGGAGCTGCGGCCCACGTGTCGAGTGTTGGTTGGTGGACGCGACGGGCCGCAGGCTTCTGGCGTCTGATGGGATGCTGTCCAATGCGCGCGCGCCAGGTAGAGCGATCTAGGTCGTCGAATGTGAAGGGTTGTTTTTGGCGGGAGTCGACGGTCGCCTTTGGATGGGGACGCCAGAGGTTATAGGTAGAGGTGGGGCCCTGAACCCATCTCTCTTCATATTTCCTTCATCTTTCGTCTCGTAAGCTCGGCGCTCTCGTTTTAGGTCAGGTCTTCTGCTTTCCCGAGGACTTCTCAATCAGGTTAGATGTCTTCTTCTGGGGAGTCTGTAGATGTCGTAGGGGTAGATTCTAGGGATTCTCTCGCCGAGTCGGAGTCCTCCCGGGGAGCGGGGGTCAGATCCTCTCCCCGTGGTTGTGTGTCAGGGGCGAGGCCCTAAGTGGAAGTGGCGGAAGCCCCCGGTGTGCCTTTCTTGGTGAGGTACGAGGGAGATCTCGCCACCGCTCGGGCCCGCTTCCATATCCCTTCTGGCTATACTCTGCGTTTGGCCGAGGAGGAGAGAGGGCAGATTAGGTGCGGGGTAAAGAGATTGCCCTGTACCTAGAATCCTTTTGGGCAGGAATGCGCTTGCCCTTCTCTTCCGAGGTCGCCGCAGCGCTGTCTTACTTCAGGTTAGCCCTGGGCCAGTTAGTGCCGAACTCCTGGAGGATTCTCCTTGGGTTTCTGGTCTGCTTGAAATTGCAGATGGTCCCTTTCGGTCTGTCCATCCTTGCCTCCTCTCTCATCTACAAAAGTCACCCCGGCTCTCACGCTGGCGACCCGAGGTGAGTCTATCTCTCCTTTAGAATACGTCGGGGGAGTGCTCCCGGGTCGGGATTCGTCGTCCTGCCTTCTTTCATCCACGACTGGAAGAAGAAGTTTTTCTTCGTTGGGCCGCCAGAAGGTGAGGACTGGCCCGTACCCATCTAGTGGTCTAGGGATAAGTGCTGGTAGGGAAACCCGTCCAATGACCCCGACGCGGTGAGAGTGGCGGAGTGGGAGCCCATTTCTCGGGCCGATGTGTTTCTTTCTGAGCGGGCCCTTAGTTGGGCCGGGCTCAGCCCTGCCCAGTTCGTCGGTAAGTTAGGCTTGTATTTATTTTGATTTTTGATTGTGTCGCTGACCCGATTTTATCTCGTATTGTGTAGAACCCATGGATTTGAGCCACCTTCGAGCGACTATGAGCAAGCCAAAGAAGGGGTCGAGGGTTGGAGGGGCCAGCTCTTCCCGTCAGGAGCCGACCCCGGCTTCTTCGGCAACCGTCCGGCACCAGCGCTCGAGCGCGGATCAGGCCCCGGAGTCCAGCAGGGCGCCGACCCGAAAGAGGGCTTGGGGGCAGGAAGCCCCAGCCTCGGAGGCGGAGGCCAGTCCGCCGCTGCCAGCTCTCAAGAGGTTCCCCCGCGCAGCCCCGCAGAACCCGGCCTCCCCGATCTTGGTGGACGATGTAGAGCTCCGCTTTGAGGTGCCCAAGAGATCTCCGTCGCCGACAGCCTTCTGCACGACATGGAGAGGTCGGCCGGGGGTAGGGTACCCGGGGGAAGTCTGAAGGGGCAACTGGCGTCCATCGCCCAAGAGGCCGTGCAGGTTAGTGCTCGTACTTTGCTCATTTCCTATTTCGTGAGACTTGGTAATCATCCTTCTTTCTGACCCCTTTCTTATTTCCCCAGGTCCTCCACCACGTCGCTCTTGCTATCCGGATGGAGGAGGAGGAGATAAGCCCGGCGGTTCGAGCCTCGGGCGAGTCCTCCTCGCTGAGGGAGAGCTCGAGGTGGGCACTGGAAGCGGCGACGACGAGGGTCGCCGCTCTTGAGGCCGAGGTGGTGGCCGGGAAGCAGGAACTAGTGGCCGCGAAGCAGGAGGCGGCGGCTGGGAAGCAAGAAGTGGCGGTGGCAAAGCAGGAGGCTGCCAGGCTCCACGAAGCCGCCCAGGCTGCCGAGGCCAAGCTTCAGGAATCCAAGGCGCTCGTCGGCACCATGAAGAAGTCGGTGAGCACCCTCCGGAAGGAGCTGGGGGCGGCGGTAGAGGCGGAGAAATGAGCCGACCTCTTGGCGGCGAAAGCGGTGGAGAACTTCCAGAAATCGGAAGAATTTTATACCGTCCTAGCCTCGGCCACTACCGCCATCTGGCATGAGGCTCCCGACGCCGTCAAGGCTCAGATACCGGAGTTCGCCGACCAGGATCTCCGAGCCGAATATCCTCACGGGGACGAGGAGCTGGGGGAGGACCTCGGGGCCGAGGCTGAGGTGGAGATACTCGGCGAGGGCAACGTCGAGGCCTCTGCTGCGGTCGCTGAGTTTCCCGGGGATGCGCCTGGCCTTGAGGCCTGAGGCCCGTCGTCTTTTGTTTCTTTTTCTTTTTATTTGTTTCTTCGGGAATTTGGTAGGCCTCCGGGCACTTTGTAAGGCTGGGGAGCCCACAATACCTTGTAAAAGCTTTAACTTTTGCGAATAAAGGTACTTTTCTTGCAGCCTTGTTTGCACGTGTATTTTTCTTCTTGTTGTTTGAACACTTGTATCTGCGTGGGACTGCCTTTCTGTTGTGTCGTCTTTTTGTCTGGCGATTATTCGTCGACTTGAGTCTGCTCTCTTGCCAAGTGTTCCAAGGCAGGCGGTAAGACGGTATCTCCATGGCCCCGAAGTCGAAATGTAGATCGCTAAGACGTTGATAGACTGGATGCCTCTTGTCGAGTTTATGCTCCTTAGTTGTCGGAGTTGCCGTGATTGGCCAACTGAGGATGACCGAGCAGGGTAGCTGCTCGGTGCCTCTTGGCGAGGGCTTTGATCCTCAGCGTGGGAGGGGCCGTGAGAGGCATGCTGAGGATGGCCGAGCAGGGTAGCTTCTCGGTGCCTCTTAGCGAGGGTTTTGATCCTCAGCGTGAGAGGGGCCGTGAGAGGCTTGCTGAGGATGTGCGAGCAAGGTAGCTGCTCGGTGCCTCTTGGCGAGGGCTTTGATCCTCAGCGCGAGAGGGGGCCGTGAGAGGCCTGCTGAGCACGGCCGAGCAGGGTAGCTGCTCGGTGCCTCTTGGCGAGGGCTTTGATCCTCAGCGTGAGAGGGGCCATGAGAGGCTTGTTGAGGATGGCCGAGCAGGGTAGCTGCTCGGTGCCTCTTGGCGAAGGCTTTGATCCTCAGCGCGAGAGGGGCCGTGAGAGGCCTGCTGAGGATGGCCGAGCAGGGTAGCTGCTCGGTGCCTCTTGGCGAGGGCTTTGATCCTTAAGGATGTAAGTCCATGTTGCTCACCCCAGTTCTTACGGGGAGGCGGAAACGGCAAAAAACGATTTTTGACACAAAGCAACATGGACTAAAAAGAGGGATCTTTGCTAAACAAAAACCTAGCAAACTATATGAGGTTCTATCTACTATGCCATAGAGATTATATCTCACGATACCGGTCCTTCGGGTCTTATCTCCGCTGTCCTGCTCGTCCATCTGAGCTCCGAGGATCGATCCGGATCTTGGTCACCTCCGCGGCCTCCTTGAGTTGAAGTCGATCCACCCGAGAGTTGTGCTCCGAGCTCCACCTCGAGCCGAGGCAACTAGGGCAACAAGATCGCTAGGCTTGATGTCCTAGGTTGTGTAGAAGAGATAGATGGATGTTTTTATCTATTTGGATTCTTTTTCTCTCAACACATGAGATCAAAAGAATTTTCAAGATGAGGAAGAAGAACTAGCAACCATGGTGCTTTCTCTTTTCTTTTTCAAGAGAGAGAATGAGAAATGAATAATGAACTAAAGAAAATGAACCATGGTTGCAATAATACATAAACATCATCATTACTAATCCTTTCATGATAAAGTTGATGGCTACATTTGAATTGACCATTTTCATATCAAAAATAAAAAGAAAACCAAAGAATACTCTAGACCTCTCATGAAGGTCCAAGTCAACTTTGGTCAAACGGTCAACAAAGTCAAGTGTGGTCAAATGGTCAAAGCAATTAGCCATAACATAATTATCATTAAAAAGATTAGTAAATAATGTCCCCGGCTCATAATGGTTTTGACCGAACCAACCGCCAAAACCCAAATGAGTCTGCCTCATAATGGTTTTGACCGAATCAACTGTCAAAACCCTAATGAGGCACCACCTTCTTCTTCGCTCCTCACAACTGTGCATACACACCCGCATCCGCATTCCGTAGAATGCGAATACACAGAAGACAAAACAAATCCATCCATACAATACTAGTATCCGGCTTAAACCAAAGCCCACTAGTATTGTCTGCCCGAACAGCATACGCACACAAGTGCACGTAAGTGATCGTAGCCCTGCCGTGAAACCATATGGCCTCTACACCTTTCGCTCAGTGCAGAGAAACTCTCTGTGTGGGACTCTAAAGACTCGACACTACGCTGGCAGTGGGTTTAACCACATACCGCAAGCGGCACTAGCTGTACGTAACGGTCCCCAGGTAGATGTCGATAAGAAGGCCGATGAGGTAAACCCATCCGAACTCCTACTGAGCCTGAATGTGACAATCTCCATACAGTCCGGTCCGTTCGTCTGAGAACATCGCATGGCGGGCCTAGGGGGTGGTAAATGTCAGTCCCCTAATAGCGGTACAAGTTGTGTCGGAGTGTAGCCCAGAACACCCTGAGATAACACTGGAAACCTAACAGTATATCTCGCTTGCCCTGACCAGGGACTACTATGTGTAATGGCTCTCCTAGACACAGCGCGATATCAACCCCAAATACCGGGAGAGACGAATCCTGTCTAACCGTCACTGCCTCCAAGTGCTTCGGGACTGCACCTAACTACTACCTGTTTGCACGACTCCTTTGAGCCGTGGTAGGGTAGTAATCAAAGTACAGTGGGAACACACTCGAGGCAAAGTGACAGTGTCAAGTCAGCGGATTAAGCTGTACTCATGTCACCTGGGAACTGATAACTGACGATAGGTATAATACCAACCAACAGTTCTCGACGAGTCCTGTCCAGTGTACTCGTAACCTAACGAGCACTCGCATACTATCTCCAGTACGACGTACTGATGGCTGTGGGATAGACCATCTCCCATGCTGGGATGAGAAGCGCATACGCTAGTATACTCCGGAGTATCGATGCCCTGTCTCGATAGTCCTACAATTAGGGACCTGTATAAGGATGTGCTTATAGATTACCCAGCCTCCACAAGTGTGACTGCCATCACAACGCTGGTAATCAAGAAAAGATCCTAAGGGCTCTACTAATATGTATAAGCGATATGCTAAAAAGAAACACATGCACATATTGAAGTAGAGACAAACCAAGTAGCATACTATCATTTTTGAGCAAGATTGTCTATACAACTGTGAATATCCCAAGCTTCCATCAAGTAATATACAAACTAGTATGGTACAGTAATGGCCTCTGGGGCATATACACTAACAATCTCCCACTTGCACTAAGGCCATATACTGGCGTATCGAAGACCTATCATCTCGATCAGCCGCTCGAACTGAGTCTGGGGTAGGGCCTTCGTGAGTGGATCTGCAGTGTTATTCTCTGAATTTACTCTCTTCACCTCGATCTCCCGGCGATCTACGATCTCCCTGATCAGGTGGTACCGCCTCAAAATGTGCCTGGACTTCTGATGGGACCTGGGTTCCTTCGCTAAAGCTATAGCACTGTTGTTGTCACAATACAGCGGTATTGGATCAACAATGGTAGGAACCACCTGAAGCTCCGTGAGGAACTTCTTCATCCAGACAGCTTCCTTTGCGGCATCGCAAGCAGCTATGTACTCCGCTTCCATAGTTGAGTCAGCAACGGTTTCCTGCTTGGAACTCTTCCAGCAAACCGCCCCTCCATTGAGGGTAAAGACATAACCCGACATGGACTTGGAGTCATCCTTGTCACTCTGGAAGCTGTAGTCAGCAAAGGCCTCGATCTGGAGGTCTTTTCCGCCATACACCAAGAACATCTCCTTAGTCCTTCTTAGGTACTTGAGAATGTTCTTTACTGCTATCCTGTGTTTCTCCCCTGGATCCGACTGCTACCGGCTTACAACGCTCAACGCGTATGCTACATCTAGTCTGGTATACAACATCGCATACATTATAGAACCTACCACAGATGCGTAGGGTATAGATGACATGCGAGCCCTTTCCAAATCAGTCTTGGGAGACATCTCTTTGGAGAGGGTGATTCCGTGACAAGCCGGTAGATTACCGTGCTTGGAATCTTCCATACTGAATCGTTTCAGTATGGTGTCGATGTACCTGGACTGCGAAAGTCCCAACATCCTTTTAGATCTATCACGATAGATCTGGATCCCCAGAATGTAGTTGGCATCGCCCATGTCCTTCATGGAGAACCTCTGTGACAAGAATCCTTTGACTGACTGTAGCATAGGAATATCCTTTCCTATTAGGAGAATGTCATCCACGTACAAGACGAGGAATACCATAGTTCTCCCTACAATCTTACTGTAAATGCATGGTTCATCTGGGTTTTTGATAAAGTCGAATTCCTTGACAGTATCATCAAAGCAGATGTTCGAACTCCGTGATGCCTGCTTCAGTCCATAGATGGACTTGAGCAACTTGCACATTTTACCGCTGCTCCCACTCTGAATGAATCCCTCCGGCTGATCCATATAGACGCACTCTTCTAAATTTCCATTTAGGAAAGCCGTCTTTACGTCCATCTGCCAGATTTCATAATCGTGGAAGTCAGCAATGGCAAGAAGGATCCGAATGGATTTGAGCATAGCCACTGGAGAAAAGGTCTCGTCATAGTCCAAACCAGGTCTCCGACGAAAACCCTTTGCAACAAATCTAGCTTTATAGGTTTCAACCTGCCCATCTACACCAATCTTCTTTCTGAAGATCCATTTGCAGCCTACGGGTTTCACCCCTTCCGGAGCAAAGTCCAAAGTCCAAACTTTGTTGGTGTACATGGACTCCATCTCGGTCCGCATTGCATCCAGCCATTTTACTGAGTCACCGCTCTAAATGGGTTGCTGGAAGCTAGTAGGCTCACCATAATCAATAGTGCAATCCTCTCTATCCCCGTCCATGAGAAAACCGTAGTATCTCACGGGCGGATGAGACTGCCTACTACTCCTGCGGAGTGGCGCTGGGATGTCCGGTTCTCCTGAAACTTCTGGTTCTTCCAAGCTTTCAGTAATAGCTCGTGGTTCTGGAATTTCTTCCAGTTCTACTACGCTCCCACTTGTTCATTTTTCTAAAAACTGATGTTCCAGAAAGTGGGCATGACGAGAAACAAAAACCTTTTGTTCCTCTGCGTAATAGAAAAGATAACCCCTGGAGTTCTTTGGGTATCCCACAAACTTACACAGTACTGAGCGTGCCTCGAGTTTGTCCGCATGCTGCTTTTTAACAAAAGCTGGACATCCCTATATCTTCAGATATTGAAGATGGGGTTTCTTCCCACACCACATCTGATATGGTGTGGTAGGCACAGTCTTGGAGGGAACCTTGTTCAAAAGATATGCAGTTGATTCTAGTGCATAACCCCAGAAGGATCGCGGTAACTCAGCCTTACTCATCATGGAACGAACCATATCCAATAGGGTTCGATTCCGCCTTTCCGATACACCGTTGTGCTGTGGTGTGTATGGAGGAGTAAGCTGAGAGAGAATTCCATTTTCTTTTAAGTAGTCCAGAAACTCGGCACTCAAGTATTCACCACCTCGATCAGATCTCAGTGTCTTGATACTTTTGCCTGTTTGTTTTTCAACTTCATTCTTGTATTCCCGAAATTTCTCAAAGGGCTACGATTTATGTTTCATCTGGAAGGCATGTCCATACCTAGAGAAATCATCTGTGAAAGTAATGAAGTATGAATAACCACTTCGCGTATGTGTAGATATTGGACCACACACGTCACTGTGTATGAATCCCAAGAGCTCGCTTGCTCTTTCTCCGTGTCCAGTGAACGGAGTCTTTGTCATCTTTCCCATGAGACAAGATTCACAAGTGGCATAAGACTGATATTCGAACGGATTCAAGTATCCCTTTTTATGCAACTTTGTTAACCGCGTCTCATTAATGTGACCTAGTCTACAATGCCATAAGAAAGCCTGATTCAATTCTGGAGACTTTCTTTTAAGTGTGTTCTGGACACTGAAAATCTGAGCTTGATTCAATACGTATATCCCGTTTTCTAATGTACCTGACCCAATCAGAACTTGATTTAGGTAGATGTGGACCACATCGCTTACAAAAGTAAAATCATATCCTTCCATAGAAAGTAAGGATACATATATGATATTACAAGTCGCACCTGGTACATAAAAACAGTTACGCAGAATCAATATCTGCCCAGTTGTCAGTCCAAGATGATATTCCCCTACGGATTCAGCGTTCATGCTCATTCCGTTAGCAACCCTGAGAGTCATATCACCTATCTTGATAACCCTACGGTTTCTCAGAGCCTATAACGAATTACAGATGTGAGATCCTGATCCGGTATCCAATAACCAGGAAGTAGGGTTAACTGACATACAGTTCTCTATCACAAACACACCCGAAACCGAAGCCACATCATGCTTCGAATCCTGGCCACTGGCTTTGCTAGCCCTGCAATCCTTCTGCCAATGTTCATTCCCGTAACAATAGGAACATCCCTCTTTTACTACATTCAGTCCCAAAAGTTTTGCCTTTCCCTTTCCTTCTATTTCCCTGGTTTCCTTCAGGGTAGAAGGTAGAGACTGTAGAATCAAGTCAGCATCTGACCCGTTCTTCAACGTGGTCTTCGGGTCCGTGAGCTCAAAATAGCTGGTCTCTGTAAGGACGTTGCCCCCTACAGATGACCCGATAGCCAACCTCGCTTGAAGCAATTAGTTCGAGGTCTCATATCTTCCGATACGAGATTTCTCTCCATATAAATCTTTGTTATGGAGGAAGATAGAAACTAAGTCCATCTTCTCGTGCTGCCTCTGGTATGCACCATCAACTGAGGCTAACACGAGGCACTTGGCTTTCGCACAGTCTTTTTCTGATGTCTTACGGATATCAATATCCGTGACAGGGGAAACTGGTCCTGAGACGGCAGGGTTTGGATTAGTTAAGAGGTGTCCCAGCTTGTCATGGGCAATAGACATCTGGACAGACCTTTGCCAGTCATAACAGTCAGATTCAGTCATTTTATTATCTAGATGTAACCTATGTGTGGTCACTGGGTCGTTGCAATTAAGAGAGAGAGAAGAAAACACTCAGCATGATGCTCTTGCAAGTTTAGATTGGTTTTTAATTTATGTAAACAGGATGGCTCCCACTGTCTCTCAAATCCCTCCTCAAACCAAAAAGGAAGAATTAGTCAGGATCAATCTCACCGTACAATACTTGCTTAACCGTTCAGGCAGGCCAGTGTCGGTACTTCGAGGGAGGTTTTCCAACGCTATCGCGACGTTCCTTAATTAAGTAACCTCTTTTCCCTGTGGGCGTAACCCCGCTAACACCTTTCTAGACACCTACTTGGTTTATAGCATTGATCGTTAAGTGAGAAAATTCTTGAGGAGTAGCATATACTCACAGTAGGATCGGGATCCAAATATCATCCTGTGATAAAACTGAAGGAATCCTACCAGAATCATCACACTCCAAATGGTATGTAGCACTAGCAAATTTCAGTTTCTTTAGAAACTCCCGATATGGATTTTTGCCCCATGCTTTTATGACCTTGACGAAGGACAACATATCATAAGTCACATGTCAAGTTCTACCTGTCATTATCCAGGTTAATTTGAACCCACCCATACATACCCTTGACGAAGGCCAAAATAGTAGTACGACTGTCCCAAACCAACGCATCTATCTATGCTACAGATAAATATTCAGCAGCTACCAATCACTATGCCTTGGCGAAGGTCAAAATACATAGCTTGAATACTACTGAATATTTAACTGAATTACGGAGGGCTACGAATGGTTTTGGCGAAACCGTGAACGTAGTGAACTTGATATAATCGAAGGAACGAGATAGCTTTTAAAAGGAGTGGTTCAAGCTCCGCATTTAAAAGTTGGTTTTTGAAAAGAACCGAGTGATTTTGAAATTGTTCCAACGACTTTACTTTGGTTTATTTTCTTGCATTAATTTTAATGCGTCCCATCATTTAATCCTACCATTGCAGAAAACAACGAAAATATGACGTACGCTTATGCCATCCGCATTCGCCACGGGGCCCGTCATCACCCGTTAGGTTACTTAACTAACGACAGAGCGGGGGCTGGACTAGCGCGGATGAAAAACATAAGCAACGCCTAAATAGATATCATATATAGATATATACATTCGTCAGATGCAATGATAGCCATTCCAGATCACAGATGAACACTTTGGATATACTTGGAATCCGTGTTTCGTTCGAGCCTGCAACGAAAGACGGATTACATGGTCGCGATGAATAGCCAATACCCCACCCTAGTCTCCTACGGGTGCGGCAAACTACCCGCCAAGTACCCGAAGCGAAGCAACCTCCCTCAATAACGTGAGTAGGCCACTCGGCACTTAGAGATACCCGGTAGTTTGTGCACCCCACCTTGGGTCTATCCTAGGAGCAAAAACAGTAAAAGAAATTATACAATGGTGGTTACAACCTCATCCCGGATGTGCGGCCATAAAATAATATTACATCAATTACAAATTTTACATTGAATGAAAGAAAAAGAATACTCTCATCTCACATCCCCCGGCTATTCATCCGCGACAATCCAACGAGTTCATATACACAAACCATCAATATTACAGATCACAGATATGTATAACCCCCACTAATCGACGTATAGCGATTAGCAGACGTTCAATACATATATCACATCACAGATAAAATACATTAGCCAAAGTCTACGGAATTTCGATCAAAATACGGATTTGTAACCACACCAAACACAAATTTGTTTTCTGGAAATTCCGGGCAGAAACAAAATATACTAAAAATACCAAAACATCCAACTAAGAACACTGCACCAAAAACGGTCCACGGCCGAGTCAACTCGGCCGCGGATCCGCGGCAAGAAGCATGTTCTTGCCGCGGTTCCGTGGCGCTTTGACCGAGTCACTGGATCGTTTTTGGTGGGTGTTTTTAAAAAACCCTGAGCCGATTTTTCATGTATGTCAAATTATTTTTAGAGCAGTTTTGAAAATCGGCAGAAAGTTGATTTCTCCGGACTTGTTTTGCGAATTTTTTCCGATCGAAATTCTAAATACTTTGCTAACATTCTAGTTTATGTTTAGCTAGGCTCTGATACCACTGTAAGTCCACGTTGCTCATCCCGGTTCTTATGGGAAGGCGGAAACGGTAAAAAACGATTTTTGACACAAAGCAACATGGACTAAAAAGAGGGATCTTTGCTAAACAAAAACCTAGCAAACTATATGAGGTTCTATCTACTATGCCACAGAGATTATACCTCACGATACCGGTCCTTCGGGTCTTCTCTCCGCTGTCCTGCTCGTCCATCTGAGCTCCGAGGATCGATTCGAATCTTGGTCACCTCCGCGGCCTCCTTGAGTCGAAGACGATCCACCCGAGAGTTGTGCTCCAAGCTCCACCTCGAGCCGAGGCAACTAGGGCAACAAGATCGCTAGGCTTGATGTCCTAGGTTGTGTAGAAGAGATAGATGGATGTTTTTATCTATTTGGATCCTTTTTCTCTCAACACATGAGATCAAAGGAATTTTCAAGAGGAGGAAGAAGAACTAGCAACCATGGAGCTTTCTCTTTTCTTTTTCAAGAGAGAGAATGAGAAATGAATAATGAACTAAAGAAAATGAACCATGGTTGCAATAATACATAAACATTATCATTACTAATCCTTTCATGATAAAGTTGATGGCTACATTTGAATTGACCATTTTCATATCAAAAATAATAAGAAAACCAAAGAATACTCTAGACCTCTCATGAAGGTCTAAGTCAACTTTGGTCAAACGGTCAACAAAGTCAAGTGTGGTCAAATGGTCAAAGCAATTAGCCATAACATAATTATCATTAAAATGATTAGTAAATAATGTCCCCGACTCATAAAGGTTTTGACCGAACCAACTGCCAAAACCCAAATGAGTCCGCCTCATAATGGTTTTGACCGAATCAACTGTCAAAACCCTAATGAGGCACCACCTTCTTCTTCGCTCCTCACAACTGTGCATACACACCCGCATCCGCATTCCGTAGAATGCGAATGCACAGAAGACAAAACAAATCCATCCATACAATACTAGGATCCGGCTTAAACCAAAGCCCACTAGTATTGTCTGCCTGATTAGCATACACACACAAGTGCACGTAAGTGATCGTAGCCCTGCCGTGAAACCATACGGCCTCTACACCTTTCGCTCAGTGCAGGGAAACTCTCTGTGTGGGACTCTAAAGACTCGACACTACGCTGGCAGTGGGTTTAACCATAGACCGCAAGCGGCACTAGCTGTACATAACGGTCCCCAGGTAGATATCGATAAGAAGGCCGATGAGGTAAACCCATCCGAACTCCTACTGAGCCTGAATGTGACAATCTCCGTACAGTCCGGTCCGTTCGTCTGAGAACATCGCATGGCGGGCCTAGGGGGGTGGTAAACGTCAGTCCCCTAATAGCGGTACAAGTCATGTCGGAGTGTAGCCCAGAACACCCTGAGATAACACTGGAAACCTACCAGTATATCTCGCTTGCCCTGGCCAGGGACTACTGTGTGTAATGGATCTCCTAGACACAGCGCGATATCAACCCCAAATATCGGGAGAGACGAATCATGTCTAACCGTCACTGCCTCCAAGTGCTTCGGGACTGCACCCAACTACTACCTATTTGCACGACTCCTTTGAGCCGTGGTAGGGTAGTAATCAAAGTATAGTGGGAACACACTTGAGGCGAAGTGACAGTGTCAAGTCAGCGGACTAAGCTGTACTCATGTCACCTGGGAACTGATAACTGACGATAGGTATAATACCAACCAACAGTTCCCGACGAGTCCTGTCCAGTGTACTCGTAACCTAACGAGCACCCGCATACTATCTCCAGTACGACGTACTGATGGCTGTGGGACAGACCATCTCCCCTGCTGGGATGAGAAGCGCATACGCTAGTCTACTCCGGAGTATCGATGCCCTGTCTCGATAGTCCTACGACTAGGGACCTGTATAAGGATGTGCTTATAGATTACCCAGCCCCCACAAGTGTGACTGCCATCACAACGCTGGTAATCAAGCAAAGATCCTAAGGGCTCTACTAATATGTATAAGCGATATGCTAAAAAGAAACACATGCACATATTGAAGTAGAGACAAACCAAGTAGCATACTACCATTTTTGAGCAAGATTGTCTATACAACTGTGAATATCCCAAGCTTCCATCAAGTAATATACAATCTAGTATGTACAGTAATGGCCTCTAGGGCATATACACTAACAAAGGATGCCCGAGCGGGGTTACCGCCCGGTGCCTCTTGGCGAGGGCTTTGATCCCTGGTGGAGTGCCAAGGATAACCAAGCACGGTTGGTGCTAAGCGGTTGCCTCTTTCGAGGGCTTTTTGTCCTTAGCGCGGGAGGGGCGTAGGAGACCTACTAAGGATGTCCGGGCGTGGTTTCCACCCGGTGCCTCTTGGCGAGGGCTTTGATCCCTGGTGGGATGCCAGGGATAACCGAGCACGGTTGGTGCTAAGCGGTTGCCTCTTTCGAGGGCTTTTGGGCCCTTAAGGACGGCCGAGCAGGGTTGCTGCCCGACCGCCTCTTGTTGAGGGCTTTGATCCCTGGCGTTGTGGGTAGGGAAGTACCGGCCAGGGATAGCCGAGCAGGGTAGCCGCTCGGCTGCCTCTTGGTGAGGGCTTAGATCCCTGGCGTTGGTAGGGTAGCCACCATCCAGGGATAGCCGAGCAGGGTAGCTGCAGGGCTGCCTCTTCATGAGGGCGTAGATCCCTGGCTTTGGTAGGGAAGCTACCAGCCAGGGATAGCCGAGCAGGGTAGCTGCAGGGCTGCCTCTTAGTGAGGGCTTAAATCCCTAGCTTTGGTAGGAAGCTATCGGCCAGTGATAGCCGAGCAGGGTAGCTGGTCGGCTGCCTCTTATTGAGGGCTTAGCTCCATGAAGAAGGACCGGGCAGTGAAGCTGCCCGGTTGCCTCTTGGTGAGGCTCTGTCCGACCTTCCTATGTGAGCACCGAGGAGTGGGACAACATCGAAGACACGTGTCGTGAGGGCGCTGTGAAGACGAAGCGCCAGAGTCTCGTCATTTCGGTTTCGCATGGGAGGCGCGACGCATGCGATCATAACATCTCATTATAAAAAGGGGGGAGAATAATTCAATTCTCTTAGGACCACAGATCCATAAAGGCAAAGCTTTTCACCAAGAACATAAGAGATTGAAACATCTCCTATAAAATAAGAACTTTGTTCTTAGATCCGTGAGACAAAGTCTCGTATAAGAGAAAATTTAATTCTCAGAGCGTGAAGCTGCGTAAAAAGTGCATTAGCGCTCCAAATTTAAAGAAGCGCTCTGCGCTCATTGACCGACGCACAACGCCAAGCGCGCCACGTGCTCCTCACGTGTGCGCTACTTCACCAGAAGCGCTATGTGCCCATTGACTGGCGCACAGCGCCAAGCGCGCCATGTGCTCCTCACATGTACGCTACTTCACCAGAAGTGCTCTGCGCTTATTGACTGGCGCACAGCGCCAAGCACGCCATGTGCTCCTCACGTGTGCGCTACTTCACCAGAAGCGCTCCGCGCTCATTGACTGGCACTCAGCGCCAAGCGCGCCACGTGCTTCTCACGTGTGCGCTGAGAGAACATAAATTGTTCTTTAAATAATAAAGCCCCAGAGCTATGATAAGTGCTCAGCACTCAATAAAAGACAAAACAATTGTTAGAACCCAAACTAATGCTCAGCATTGTTAAATGTTCAACATTTTAACTAAATGGACCGAGCCCAAGTTGGCTACAGATCCCAAATTCATATTAATTGAGCCTATATTCTCATAAATCTATGATCTTAGTCCCAAATTGGACTACAGATCTCCCAACCAATATTGGTTTAAGGGTACATCTCTTCACTCCTCTGATATGTGTCGTTGTAATCCTTCAACGTTTTCAGAGAGGTGACGGATCCCGACAACCAGACATTCCACGGACTGTGGGGTCCTTAAACTCATGGACTATGATGTCCTTTAAATTTACGGACTGTGGGGTCCTTAAACTCATGGACTATGATGTTCTTAAACTTTACAGACTATGATATCTCTAAACTATCACGGACTGTGTGGTCCTTAAACTCATGGACTATGATGTCCTTAAACTTTACAGACTATGATATCTCTAAACTACCATGGACTGTGGGTCCTTAAACTCATGGACTATGATGTCCTTAAACTTTATAGACTATGAGGTCTTTAAACTAGACCGTAATGTCCCTAAACTAAAACAATAGAGCCCAAATGCTCTTTTGTTGGATCTAAATGATCCTGTTAAGTAGATCTTAGTCTAAAATTAGACTAACGTATCCTTAACAAACATTTAAGTTGATCTTGGTATCAAATGAGATCAATGCATCCTTAAACCCAACCCTAAACCCAAATTTAAGAAAATACGGATTTGGACTAATCCACGCCCTACGGGTGACAACATAAATTAGTCTCTGTATACAATCCATGGGCAACCAAAAACAAAAGAAACACCCACGGCATGAAGTGACAATCTGGAGAAGGAGAAAGTTGTTCCCGCGATGTGGTAGCGTAATTAACTCCAGGGGATTGCGCCTGCAGGGAAGAGCGCCCCCACAATCAAAAACCCCTTAAACGAGGGGGAATCTGACGAAATCTGCTACATCGGCCGCATCCATCTAAACCTCCGATGCACGGTACCATAAATCAACTTGGCATCTTCGGAGAGGTGGACGGATAAAACCAAATAGTATCTGCCCCCAAATTCAGGCAAGACGTCAGTCTTCCCGGTTTTTCGGCGGAGAACAGATTCTGGCACACCCTGTGAGACCTTTTCCTCTTTCCACTCCACACTTTGTGTGTCGTGTTTTGCGAACAAGTCGCAGTTTGACATGGTTGCCTTTGGATGTGAAGTACTAAGATTAATATCTTGCTCCATGCAGAAAAATAGAAGATCAATGGTTTCAAACTGCACTAATTGCAACAACTCCTGTTCCACCTCATCTGGAAGAGTAACCTACGGGCCTTAAGCGGCCTTCCTTTTCACAATGCTGGTGGAACAAGTGGCCAAAGCCACCACAGGGCTATTCTTTAGGACCATGCTCCTACCCATGAGCTTCAACGCCCCACTGCCGTTGCAAGAAGCTCCCAAGAAGTCGGTCTTTGATCGGCTTGCAAGTACTGCGGCCCCTCTCAATGGGTCACCCAAATCCAATGCCTCAGTCTTCGACAGGCTGGGTTAAAGCTCAAGTGGGCCTGCAAAGAGGCTCGCAATACTAGAGAAGGACACTCCAACTCCTGCTATAGTTGAGGTCATCCAAGCTGCTCTCCCTACTCGAAGGTTGGCTTTCGACAGGTTGACCATTCCCTCTTAGCGGACGTCTGTCTTTGACAGGCTGGCGCCAACAACAGGCTCTCATCAGAACAGGGGGAATGAAAAAGCTGATCCAACAATGGAGGTGGTCCCGGCCGCTCGCCATTCTCGACGTTGCCACTGGCGCCGAGTGAGGAAAGCTGGGGCAGCTCCCCTTCCGAACTCACCCTACCAGCTCCAACGGTGGAAGTTGATGCTGATGTTCCAACTGGGAACAGCTTTGAACCACTTAGGAGGGTCCGCAAGAACTCTCTGACTGCCGTATTGAAAAGATCTCCTCCACCTATGGAAAATGTTACAAAGGTAGAGCCAGAACAACCCCCTCAGCGGTTGTCCTCCAAAATTTGCAGGGTCTGGCGATAGGTCCAAAACTCTGTAATTAACCAAGACTACTCTCGCCAACCGAAGAAGATGAAAGTTCGACAAGAGAAGGACCACCCTATCGCACCACAGAAGGGGTCGTCTACTTGGGTGCCCACTGCAACGGCTCCCTCAACTTCGACCGCCCACAAAAGAAGGAGTCCGGAGAAATTCCTCGTGTCTGCGACAAAGCTCAAAGGCACTGAATCCAAACGCCCCAAGTCTGGGGGCATGGTGGTGCATACTATTTATATGGCATCCGGGAAAAAGGATAGCCTTATCTCTACGGGTCATCGACCACTCACTCGATCTGTGACAAAAGCCCAGGAGCAACAACAAAAGCTCCAGGAAATGTTAACACAGATGGCCGCGCTCACTGGGACAAAAGAAAGCCCATGAACAAGAAACTGATGCTGGGTTCCTCCGCAGAATCTTTGAGAATAAGGACAAAGAGGCAGCGGGACAAGCTGCCAACATAAAACGAATGACGCTTTTGTTCCAAGACATGATCGGGATGATGTTACAGCTGGATCCTCCAGCTGAAGACCCTCCGATTATCCTCGACGACGACAGAGGGGAGACATCGAATCCTCTTCCGGCTTGTTCAGCAGCCAAGGAAGAGATCATTTCTAAAGCCTCCCTGGATGACTATCGCTCAACAGATACGAGCTCATCAGGCGAGCGAAGCGGCCGGTCAAATTGTTAAGACTGGACGACCCTATCCTGGTTGGTATGACCAAATAAAGTACCCGCCGGGATATACGATCCCTAAATTCCATGTATATAAGGGGACGGGGAATCCACACCAGCATGTTGCTCAATTCAGAGCCTTGAGCGGTAATACAGGAGGTGACGACAAACTGCTGCTTCGCCAGTTTGTTGGCAGGTTGTCGGAGACAGCGTTTGAATGGTACTCCGAGCTCCCGAACGACTACGTTAAGACATTTGCAGAAATGGAGCTACTGTTCACACAAAGGTTCGCAAGCGCTAGCGAGCGCACCCCGATCACTGCATTAATTAATGCCAGAGTGAAGCCAGGCGAAACATGGGTGCAATACGCGATACGGTGGCGGAATCTATGGTCGGAGTGCGAGCAGCGCATCGAAGAAGCACCTGCGGTAGGCATGTTCGTGGGTACTCTTGATCCGCAGGCGACCATATCCCAGTTCATGATGTTCTTCAAGCCAACTACTTTCCAGGCTTTGATTGAAAAGCTGGCCTAAATGGATCAGATGGGTCATAGACCATCTTCTTCGAAGTTGGAATCTCGAAACGAAAAAGGGAAAGGGAAAGCAGACTTCGTCGCCAATGCTTAGCAGCAACCCAGTCGTCCAAAATCAGCTGATCGCCAAAGTGATAGACAACGATCCCTTGGAGAAAAGATGAGACACCCTTACTCGTTCCCTCGGGGTAAGACGAAGAGGTTATTCGAGCTAGCGTTGCACAACAGGCTCATCATTCTGCCGGAGCCAAGACGCCCAACACAACCAAGCGACATTAACAATCCTAATTACTGCCCTTATCACCGAATACTGGGTCATCCAATCAAAGATTGTTACATCTTCAAAAGTTGGATCGAAGATCAGTACTAACAGGGAAAGTTCGCGTTATCCGAAAATTAGAAAGTAAGCCCGCCTCAGTCGCACGCTCTTAAAAGCGGGGACACACCAGGGGGATCATGCTCATTTATAGAAGAAGCTCCATAGGAGGTCGCTCTTTCAACCAAACCGAAAAGAATGCTGAAGGATCTCTAAATAAGCCCGGCGATCAGGTGGAAAAGTCCTCTGGAGCCTGAAGTCATCGAGGGAATGCTGAAGCCACGCCCGACGCCAAGAATTGGTAGCGGTAGTCAAAACGCCCATGCCCAGCCCTTAAAGTCTTCAAAGAAGAAGAAAAAGACCAAAAAGCCCGTGAAGTCTAATGACAAGCGCACGGATCTGCAAAAACATATTGACGCGCTGGAAGAATATAACCAGAAGGCACGAACTCCGATCATACTCCAAGAATTCCTCAACCACATCCTTGAAGATGGAGATGGCGACGAAGATGAGGGAGAAGACTCATCAGATGAACCTGAGGGTTATGTGGCAAGCTGCCACGTGATCTCTCACTTGTTGATAAACGGTGAAGAAACTCCGGATCCAAAGAAATTGGGGGCAGATCCCGAGCTTGAACTCCTAGAACCGTTCGACGAGATGATTGACACATTCCTGAATAAGGCCTGTCAGAAAAGCAAAGCTGATCGAGAGCGCAAACTGGCCATATTCGAAAAAGCCAAACGCCGGCGACTAGACGAAAGGGTAAAAACATTCCCACCAAATCAATCCACATCCGTCGCCAGCAAAAGACGGTTCAAGACAAGGAAGCGGTTTGCTAAGGTCCTGTTGATGGGAATGAAGTTACCACCTTCCAAAGAAGATACTTCAGAAAATACGTACCCCTACGAACTAGATGCACATCCAAGATTCTTCTTGTACCATCGGAAGGTCACGCACCCTACCGAAGAGTGCAATGCCATTAAAAATTGGTGGCAGGGATATGTTTCTCATCGGCAGCAGTTCAAGCGAATGAAGCGCAAAACGCTTCGAGAGCAGAAGGGCATGACAGATGAGCGCAAAAGAATTGCCGGCAACTGTCATATGGTTGATTCTGGGGGATCGCAAGTTCTCACCTTCGAGAGCGATTCAGATGAAGAAATAGCCATCTGTCCTCTCTTCAAGGAATCCATCTCCGAAACAGAAGAGACGAAGACCTGCGAGAACATCCAGCTGCGCAATCGCACGCTACCTGAAAAGAATTTCAGACCCGCAATCAAGAGATCGAACAAAAAGGATAAGGGGAAAGAAAAAAATCCCTGAGGATATCACCCTCGATGACCGAGTCGTCGAAGAGCTGGCAGCCAAGAACCCGCCCAAGAAAAACAAGGTGGATTACAACGTTCTGGCACACCTGAGGAAGATACCCTCACATCTAAGCATTCTCGACGCCCTTCTGCTATCCAAAGAGGCGAGAGATTCTTTGATCAAGGCATTACAAGAACCTAACCAGTTTCAAGCTTTCCTTGCTGAAGAAAAGATGAAGGGCGAGCTGGAAGAAATTCACACAGCTGACATCACTTTCAGCGATGAAGATCTCCTCCTCGGAACATGCGAGCACAACCGTCCCCTATATGTCTCCGGATATTGCCTTGACATTAAGAGAGGGAAGATCCTAGTTGACAATGGGTCCTCTGTCAATCTCCTAAATGTGAGGGTGCTAAAATAAATCTGCATGAGCGTTCAACACGTCGCTCGGGATAAAATCACTATCTCCGGGTTCGACTCCCAGTCATCACGGACGCTCGGGTCTGTGATACTGACGTTACGCTTTGGGCTGCTCGTCATTGATATCAAGTTCCACGTCATTGACGCGAAGACTTGCTACAACGTTTTGCTCGGCCGGTCTTGGTTACACGAGTACAATATCATCCCTTCTACACAACATCAGTGTATGAAGTACTTCAAAGATGGTCTTGAGTACACCGTGATAGGAGAACTAAACCCATTTTCCGTGAACTAAGTCCGCAAATATGAAGATGCCAAGTACTTCTTGCCAGACTTCGAAGACACGGAAAGGTGTCATCGGAGAATAAGTAGAAAGCTATCACCACTATCCCGGTCTTTGGGAGCGATACCGAAGAGGAGGAGGAGATAGTCTATTCAGGGCCACCCCAATGCAACAAGCCGGGACCGTCCACCCCCATTCTGGTCTTCGGCAGCGACTCTGAAGATGAGGTCAATGCAGTATTTTCTGTCCGATCATCAATGCAAGCCTTCACTAGAGATGATCAGAGTTTGCAAATCGCCATGGTTCCGCGGCAACACTATAGAAAGCTCGATGCGCTCGAGACATACAGTGTGCAGGAACTGCAGACGTTCTACGTCCCTCCCAGGCAAAGAGATGAAAAGGCGATCCTCTTTTATCGATCCGTGGAAGCCAAAGTGGAGAAAGAAGTCTGGAATGGCGCCGATTCTACGCTTGACAGGCTCCAACCCACCTGTCTACCCAGATACTACACAGAAGGATTAAAAAGGCTATTGAGGCGCCAAGGCATACCCTTGAAGCAGACTGCTCGACGAGCTCAGTTCTACAACAGGATCTGGAACGTCCCCGGAACTCAGCGAAAGTTGCCCAATGGGAGAATGGAAACGATCGGGCTTGGATATGTTCAATCCAAGAAATGGGAGCGATTCTATGGCTGCTACGTTATACATGTCTTCGATGAAGAAGGAGATACTCTGTTAGAAGATGCTAACTCTAAACCAAAACGAGGCCCCCCCATGAAAATGCCAAGTCCGTCATTTGAAGAACAGATGGACAAGCTAATAAGGGAAGCGGGTCAAAAAGTCCGGGATGATCATAGCCGTGAAATGGCCATTTACGAGAAAGCCAGGACGCAACGCCTCCTTCAGCAGGCTACGAAAGATGATGATGCCCTTCGTCGTCAGCCCGTCATACAAAAGACCCGACGCGGAGGCAAAAACAAACTGAAGAACGGAAAAAACGGTCGACAGCAACAAAGCGGGTCTAAGAAGTCACGCGATCGAAAATTGAGCAACCGGGATCCGTCTTTTATAAAGAAGATGGATCGAGCATATTCTTTTCCCAAGACAAGACAAGGAAGATATTCGACCTTGTCATGAAGCATCAAATGATTACCCTCCCGGAGTCCAAGCACCCCGAATAAGCAGACGGGGTCTCTCACCCGGATTATTGCTCCTATCACCGAGCGATAGGACATCCTCTCGAAGACTGCTTCACCTTCAAGAAATGGGTCGAAGATCAATACCAACTCGGCAGATTCGCTCTATCCGACAGTTAGAGGGTAGCCCCACCGCAAAGGCATGTGCCGAAATCAACGCACATAGCGAGAGTAGAACCTGATCAACATCGGTCTTGGAAACGGTCTCGTACCTGCCACGTGATAACGCTGACAGAAGAAGGAGTGCCCGAGAATATGGACGACCTCTCCTGGTGCTTCGAGAACAATGATGACGAAGTGATCTCAGAGTTTCCACCGGCGCCAAAAGAGCTGGAGGACGGGATACATACTATTGCTGATAACCTCAGAAAAATCGACTTGGGGACGGCAAATGACCCACGACTGACGTTCGTCAGTGAGCTGTTGTGTGAAGAAAAGGTGGCTACGCTCAAAGACGTGCTCATGCAGTATAAAGACTGTTTTGCATGGAATTATTTCTAGATGCCGGGGCTAGATCCGGAAATAGCTGTGCATAAATTGGCGATATCTCCTAACATAAAGCCAGTCAAACAAGAACCAAGAAGAATGCGGCTCGAACTTGAAATGAGCATCAATGCTGAGGTCAAGAAGCTAATCGACTCCGGCTTCATCCAAGAGGTTCAGTACCCTGACCGAATCGCCAATATCGTCCCAGTGATGAAGAAAAATAGGACAGTACGCATCTGCGTAGACTTTCGGGACCTCAATAAAGCGTGTCCGAAGGATGAATTTCCTGTACCGGTCACCGAGCTGGTGATAGGCAACACGTCCACTCACGAAGTCTTCTCCCTCATGGACGGCTCATCAGGATTTAATCAAATAAAAATGCATCTTGAGGACGAGAAGCATACTGTTTTCCGGACTCCTCTGGGCATATTCTGCTACAAAGTAATGCCTTTCGGTCTGAAGAACACAGGCACCACCTATCAGAGGGCCATGACGAAGATTTTCGATGACCTCATACATGAAATCGTCGAATGCTATATCGACGACCTTGTAGTGAAAAGCAAATCGCACGAGGAGCATTGAGAGCATCTAAAAATAGTGTTCTAACGTCTTCAGAAATACAACTTGAAGATGAACCCTCTGAAATGCGCGTTCGGAGTTTCCTCGGGAAAATTCCTAGGATTCATCGTACGACATCGAGGCATCGAAATAGACCCGTCGAAGATCAAGGCAATCATGGAAATGCCTCCGCCAAGAACTCTCAAGCAACTGCGGTCTCTCTAAGGAAAGCTCGCGTATATTCGGCGGTTCATAGCCAATCTTTCCGGCAAATGCCGTCTCTACAGTCACTGGATGAAGAAGGGAACCCCTTTCGTCTGGGATCGCAAATGCTAAAGTGCACTGGACGAAATCAAGCAATACCTACAGAATCTGCCGGTACTAACCGCTCCGGTCAAGGGAAAGTCTCTCATTTTGTATACAACCGCCCTTGAGGGTTCTCTTGGTGCATTATGGGCACAAGAAAACGACCAAAGGAAGGAGGGAGCCCTCTACTATTTGAGTTGAGTTCTTCTGGGGGCAGAAAACAACTACTCCCTTATCGAAAAGCACTGCCTGGCGTTAATCTTCGCGATAACGAAGCTCAGACAGTACGCTTTGGCGCATGAGGTCCATCTTATATCAAAAGTGGATCCTCTCAAATATTTGATGTCAAGAGCTATACTAACAGGGCGGCTCGCTAAATGGGCCCTCCTCTTGATGGAATTCTCGATAACTTATCGACCCCTCAAGGCAGTGAAAGGCCAGGCTATCGCCGATTTCCTCGTGGAGCATCCTATACCTGCCGTTTCACCCTTAAATTGCGAACTGCCAGACGAGCGCGCGTTGACACGATCGACGGAAGGAGAAGAGAGAATGACACCCGATGGAAACTCTACTTCGATAGAGCGTCTTCCATGAAGAAGCAAAAGCACGACGCCCCCATAATCAAATATGGGGTAGGCCTCATCTTCATGACTCCACAAGGAGGGATAATGCGCTTTGCCTTCTCCCTAATAGAGCCGAGGACGAATAATGAAGCCGAATATGAAGCTTTGATAGCAGGTCTCGAGATCGCTGTCGATATGGGAATTGAAAACCTCTTCATATACGGAGACTCCTAGCTGGTCATTAGTCAAGTAAACGGCGACTATCAAACGTGCAAACCAGAGTTGGTAAGGTACAGTGAGAGAGTGCAACAATTGCTGACTCAAATTCCCTCCTACGTCTTGGAAATCATACCGTGTGAGGAAAATAGCAAGGCGGATGCGTTAGCCAAATTCGCTAAAGAACTGGCTGATGAAAACCTTGATGACGTGAGGATCGTTGTGCAAAGCCGTCGGGTTCTTGCACCGGCAGAAATATCTCCGGAGTCGTTTGAAGAGAAAGAAGCGACCAAAGAGACAGCCCTACAAATAAAAGACCAGGAAAATGCTAAGGATTGGAGAGAAGTCTTTATAGACTACTTCAAATCCCGTCCGACACCTGAAGATGTGTCATCAAGAGATCAGCTCATGAAAAGAGCTCTGTCTTTCACCTTCGTCAATGATACTCTGTATAAGAGATCGTTCGACTCTCTATGACTAAGATGCCTGGGACCATAAGAAGCGAGGAGGGTCGTCCAAGAAACTCATGACGGACTCCGCGGTTCTCATCAAGCCAGGCCAGAGATGAAGCTGAAGTTCAAAAGGATGGGCTACTGTTGGCCCACAATGATCCAAGACTGCCTCGAATACGCGAAGCAGTGCTACTCGTGCCAGATTCACGGGGACTTTATCCACTGGCATCCAAATACGCTACATCCAACGGTGGCTAGCTGGCCGTTCGAAATGTGGGGAGCTGACATAATCGGGCCCATCGAACCAACATCTTCCAGAGGACACCGGCTCATACTGGCGACAACCGATTATTTCTCTAAGTGGGCAGAAGCAGTACCACTAAGAGAAGTGAAGACGGAGAATATTCTCTATTTCTTCAAGACACACGTCATATATCGGTTCGGCATTCCGCAACGGATTATCTCCGATAACGGGCCGGCCTACAGAAGCCATAAAATCAGCCGCTTCGCACAGCAGCATAATATAGACAGCATAATATAGACTGGAGATACTCTTCGGTCTATAATCCTCAAGCTAATGGTCTAGCTGAGGCTTTCAACAAGACCTTGACGAAAATCATAAAGAAGATGGTGTCTCGAAATAGGAAGGACTGGCACGAGAGACTACATGAAGCTCTCTGGGCGTATCGAACCACGTTCAAAATGGCCACAAACACAACGCCGTATGCATTGGTATTCGGTACTGAAGCAGTACTCCCTTTGGAGATAGAGCTACCCTCCTTACGAGTGGCAGTTCATTATGAGTTAACGGACGAAGAGAATACTCATCTTCGGCTTGAGGAACTTGATGCCCTTGACGAAACCCGGCTCATGGTGCAGTAAAGCTTGGAAGCTTACAAAGCAAAAATGATACGCTTATACGAGAGATTGATTAGGCAGAGAACATTCTGCCAAGGAGAACTCGTGCTAGTGGTCAAGAGACATATGATTCCCAATCGTGCCAAACGGGGGAAATTTGAACCGAACTATGAAGGCCCGTACATCATAGACAGAGTCTACCAGGGTGGGGCTTACTTGCTCATGGATATGTATGGCGAAAGACCCTTCAGGCCAATAAACGGCCGGTTCTTGAAAAAATACTACGCTTGACGAGTCACGGCCTAGGTCAACGATAGATGACGACGCCTATGTTCGCTCGCAATCTTCCCAAGCCTGAATTCTATAAGTAGTATCCGACGAAATCTCGCCTCGAAAACGTGCGATGGACCGAAACGTCCCTAAACTAACGATGGACCGAAATGTCCTAAAACTAATTATGGACCGAAACGTCCCTAAACTAACGATGGACCGAAATGTCCTAAAACTAATTACGGACCGAAACGTCCCTAAACTAACGATGGACTGAAATGTCCTAAAACTAACTACTGACCGAGACGTCTATAAACTACTACGGACCGCAACATCCTAAGGTTGACAAAAAAACTGTACGTCCACAAGAAAAATGGGCACGGATGAAAATCCGAAAGGGCTCCGTGAGTAAAAACAGCAGTACTACCGGCGAGTTTGTGAAAACACGAAAGGGCGCAATCTCGTTAAAAGACACTTGCAAGGTCCTCTCGACGCTGTAAGGAGAAAATACCTTCGTGAGATCCTTACGACTCATAAGGGAGCAACACACTTAGGGATCCCCACGATTCCTAAGGAGAAATTACACTTACGAGATCCTCACGATTCGTAAGAAGAACCCTCTTATGAGACCCTCACGGCTCATAGGATTCAAAAGCCTTAAGCTACAGGGATCTGAACCTGTTCTTAAGCCATCATACACCCTGATTTTGCCCTACAAGAGTTTTAATATTGACCCTTGTATACAATCCACGGGCACGAATAAACATTTCCCTAACAAAGTCCCACCAGCGACTAGGGATATGCTCACACGGTGAATAACCCTTGTAAATCCTCTCGACTTGTAAGGAGAAAACACACTTGTAGGATCTTTACGACTTACAAGAGAGCATACACTTAGGAATCCTCATGATTCTTGAGGAGAAAAAAAACCTACAAGATCCTCACGACTCGTAGGGAGAAACACCTTTATGGGACCCTTACGGCTCATGAAGTCAAAAGCCTTGGTCAACATGATCTTAACCCTGTTTGCTAAGCCACCTTTGTTCGAACCGACAAAGGCAAATGATGATTCGCTCCTGGCAATATCCCAGTTGTAGTGATACTGATGTCTGAATCGGAATCAAATTCCAAGTCCTTTCACGGCAAATGATGATTTGCTCCTGGCAATATTCTAGTCGCAGCGATGCTGATTCTAAGACTGGCACCAGATTCCAAATTCCACACTCGCGATAAAAATCAGCGAGCCAAAAATGCATATGAAATAACCGAAATAATGGGGCAACTTGAAACAAAATCAGCAAGTAGAATATATGCATACAAAATAGCCGAAATGATTGGGCAACTCGCAATAAAAGGTGGCGAGTAAAAACAAAAATAGCCGAAATGATTGGGCACCGCGAAAAATAGCCGAAATGATTGGGCAATCGTGACTTTCGCGATATAAAAAGCTGAAATGATAGAGTATCGCGGAAAGAAAACAAAAAAAAAATAAAAGAACGAATCTTTTGTCCTACAGGTGAGATCATATCGATCCCTGTATACAATCCAGGAGCACAAACAAAGAGGGAACCATATCATCCCACCAGGCTCTATTAGAAAGAGAGCCAAGTCTCGACAGCCACATCTACAGCCTAGAGATCCACAACAGTGTTCCTCCTTATTTCGGCAGGATTCAGACACGACAATCAATCGCGGAGCCACGACAAAGTCCCTAGTTCCAAATCTCAATGGTTCACAGACAACCTAGAGACCACCTCGACATTCATCTCGTTACAGCAGACGCAACGTCAGCAAAGTGGAGCCATGGCAAAGTCCCCAATTCCAAGACTCTACGGTTCACAGACAACCTAACGTCATCCAACGACCCCGTCTCGGAAACATGTCAGCAGACCCCGTCGCGGAAAAACGTCAGCAAATGACCCCGTCGCGGAAACACGTCAGCCAAAGACCCCGTCGCGGAAATACGTCAGCACATGACCCCGTCGTGGAAATACGTCAGCCAATGACCCCATCGCGGAAATACGTCAGCAAATGACCCCGTCGCGGAAACACGTCAGCAAATGACCCCGTCGCGGAAACACGTCGACCAATGATCCCGTCGCGGAAACACGTCAGCAAATGACCCCATCGCGGAAACACGTCAGCCAATGACCCCATCGCGGAAACACGTCATCTAATGACCCAGTCACGGAAATACGTCAGCACATGACCCCATCGCGGAAATACGTCAGCCAATGACCCCGTCATGGAAATACGTCAGCCAATGACCCCATCGCGGAAACACATCAACAAATGACCCCGTCGCAGAAACACGTCAGCCAATGACCCTGTCGCGGAAACATGACAGCAAACGACCCCGTCGCGGAAATACGTCAGCACATGGCCCCGTCGCGGAAATACGTCATCCAATGACCCTATCGCGGAAATACGTCAGCCAATGACCCCGTCGCGGAAACACGTCATCGAATGACCCCGTCGCGGAAACACGTCATCAAATGACCCTGTCGCGGAAATACGTCATCCAATGATCCCGTCGCGGAAATACGTCATCAACTGACCCTGTACGGCCAAAGTCAATCCTGACCCCGTAAAACACGGCCAAAGTCAACCCTCGACCTCCCCGTTGAAGTAATGCTTTGACTCGGGAGCAGGTCAGCTCATCAATCACTTACGAGTCCTCTCGACTTATAAGGAAGAAAACTCTCTTGTGAGATCCTTACAACTCTCAAGAGAAAACACACTTAGGAATCCTTACGATTCCTAAGGAGAAAATACACCTACGAGATCCTCTCGATTCGCAGGGAGAAAAATATTTTTGAGACCCTCATGACTCATAAAGTTGAAAAGTCTTAGGCAACAGATCTGAACCTGTTTCCTAAGCCATCGCTACCCTGCAAAGAGTCCAAGATGAACAACTACCTACTATCTATAGACCACCTTTGCCGAAATTACATGCTAGAAAAATGGAGGTGCTACTCAAGAACGCGTAAACTGCGTCGCGCCAAGTCAAAACAAAAGGCATAACCTACAGGCATCAACCACATACCATACAAGACAATAAAGAGAACGTTCGATTCGCATTCAGTTAAGCATTCAGAGCACGCCCATTCATGTATATATGAAAAGGTTTAACGCAGGAAGTAAAAGAATGGAAACGCAAAATTTGACATTCATATTTTAGAAAATTCTTACATTGATGAAAACAGTAAACAAAAGCATCATTGAAATGTTTACAATGGCAAGACATCAAATCCAGGACATGGATTAAGAAATTCAAAAGTAAGGCCATCTAAAATGTTTCTGGCCTCTCTGACCATTCTCGCATGCTTCCTCTCACGCTCTCAAGCAGCGGGATCTTCACTGATGACCTTCGTCTTTCGATAGGCAGCGATTTTCGTCGCCTGTTGGAAAGTTTGATACAAAATATCAACAAGATTGTCTCGCCTTTTCTTTGAGATTAGGCTTATCGGATACACTGAGTGTACCTTATCTTCGGCATCATCCAATGCCTTAAGCGGCATGCCTGCATAGAATAAAGGAAGTGCTTCCCAGATCGCTTTCACAATGAGCTTCAAAAGAGCGGAATGACGAGGAAGCAGTCGACCATTGTATTCATCAAAGCGACGCATGATTTCGGCGCACTGAGCGTTGGTGAACTCCTAATTTTGGCAACGGCCTAATGCGGGAATGTCCCCATAAGAAATAATTTCGTCAAGGTCATACAAATGAGTGGCCATAGCACCTGAAAATGAAAATCAGTGAGAGTTTAGCGGATAGACTGATCAAAACATGGGGATTCAGACAACTCTTGATATCCGCATGAAGAAAACAAGTGCTGATTAAAACACCCAACAGATTCAAATTTGTGCAATTTAGGAGGGATCCTAAAAAGGATTCTCATTTAATGAGGGCTCCTCGGGCCAAGGAGTAAATCTCCCATTGAGAGCAGTGCTCTATAACAGAGTGACATCTGTCAGCTCTGAGGATGAAAGGAATAAAAATTCCTCAGGAAAAATTCTAAGAGCCATGCTCTGTAAAAATGATGGAATAACCCATCAGAAAACTTAAAATAAAGCTTTTAATGAATTAAAAATTCCGAGATCTTCAAGATCTGTGAACTCTAAGAGTTCTTCATGAACAATGTTCCAGTTCATAGGATTAAAATCACCCTAAAAAAGATTATCTCTTGAAGATATATGATCAAAAAATGAGCATGGCTCTGGATAAAAAAACCCTAAAGTTTTTTAGATCTATGATCTAAAGATGAGCAAGGCTCTGTTAATGGGTAAAACCCTAAAAATATATTTTTAGATCTATGATCCAAGAAGAGCAAAACTCTGTTAAAAAGTCCAATTCTTACCTAAGTTGGGCAGAGTTTTGACTCTTAAGAAACTTTTTAAGGGAAAGAGCTTGGCTCTGAGGGAGAATTAATTCTCAAAGAAATAAAGCAAGAAGATGAACAGAAGTCATCTCAAGGGCCAAAGGTCCTATTTATAGGCACTGAGAGCCGTTTCAACTTCTAAGTTGATCTAATGGCAGAGATGCTGCCACCGCTGCACTCACCTGTGGGCCACGTGAGCGCAACAGTAGGGGGGCATTTGTTTCCTCCAATCAGAGCAAAACTCTGTTCAAATTTCAAAATTTGAAATGAAGCAGCGATTCATAGCAGCGCCAGCGCTGAGAGTCAAAGACTCTGAAGCAGCGCTCACGTGCAAAGCACATGAGCGCTATCGCCAAGTGCACTGCACTTTAAGCAGCGCACCACGTGCAAAGCACATGAGCGCTAGCGCTAAGAGCGCTAGCGCTAAGAGCGCTGCACTCTAAGCAGCGCACCACGTGCAAAGCACGTGAGCGCTAGCGATAGAACAAAATATTCTCGGCCCTTGGATCAAAGATCCAATGGACATGATTAAAAATCATCGATTGACCAGAATAAAATTCTGTTAAGGAAACATTCCTCACAATCTTTCCAAACAGGATAGATCGTTCTCTGAAAATCAGAGCACCGTTGGATCAATGATCCAATAGTGATTAAAAATCACCAGAATAAATTTTGTATGGAAAAGATTTCCCAATCTTTTTAAAAACCCGCCTTCTGTAAAACAGAAGCTCTAGGATCAAAGATCCAACGGTGGGGAAATCCCCAAATCAATTAGAGAAAAGATCTCTTCAATCGATTCAACAAATCAGCCTACCCTATATAAAGGCCCCAAGACTTCAAGTCTAGTTATATGTATGCACTAGAGGCCATTACTGTACGTACGATGTAAATAGTAGTGGATGCTTGGACATATATAGGGAGGACTTTCTTGCTCGACATGATAGTATGCTATCTGGTTGCACTTTATCTTAACATGTACTCTGATTGTCTCTAAAAGTACATGTTGATAAAGCCCTTAGGATGAGTACTTGACTATCAGGACTATGATACATATCATACTAGTGGGGACAGAATAGTCGTTAAGTACATCCTTCAAATGTTCCTAGTCGTGGGAGTACCGAGACAGGGTATCGATACTCCAGAGTAGACTAGCGTATGCGCTTCTTAATCCATATGATGGGCGATGGATGATCCCATGTCCATTGGTGTTTGACAGTAGAGAAGGTATACGGGTGCTCAGTGGAGACTGGGTACACTGGACGGACTCGCCGAGAACTCCCAGATGGTATTATACCTCACGTCAGATGGCAGTTCTCTGGTGACACTGGTACAGGTTAGTCTGTAGACCCGAGATCGTTATAGAGTCTTGTGTGATTCCCACTGTACTTTGATTTCCACCTAACCACGTTCAAGAAGGCGTGCAAGACGGTGTCTTTTGGGTACAGTCCCGAATCACATGGAGGCAATGAGCGATAGGAGGGGTTTTGTCTCTCCTGGTATAGGGAGTTGATGTTGCGCTGTGTTCGATTGGCTATAACTGGAAATCCCTGGCCAGGGTTGCTGAGATTTACTGGTAAGTGTTATCAGTAGTTTCTCGAACTGCTATGGACCTCATATGGAAACGACTTATCGGTTATTAGGGTCTGACGTTTACCACCCCTAGACTGGATATGCGACATATCAGACGAAGAGACCGGACTGTACGGTAGTGTTACTGATTGGATTCGCAGGAGAATGTACAGGCTTGCTTGTTGATCTTCTGATCGCTCAATAACTGGGTGGCTGTTACATTTAGCTGACCGCTTGCAGCTTGTGGGTGTTTTGATATGATCATCACCTACTGCCGGCGTATTGACGATTCCTTAGAGTCCTACATAGAGGTTTCCTGGCTCAGGCAAAACGGAGTAGGAGCACATATGTGATATGTGCGGGACCGAGAACAATACGTGTATGTGATACTGTATTAGATTCTCGCGATATGTGATATCGGCCGGGTATATGAGATATAGCCGGGTCATCGATCAAGTGTTGATTCGATGAACTGATACTAATTATATTAGTCGGTTATTTGTGAAATAGCCGGATTATCGGATCAAGTGTTGATTCGATAATTTAATGTATAATTATATATTTTATATATTATATTGCATTAACTAATATAAGCTCACTTAAAGATTCTTTTTCTCACATGGATAATACATTGATGTATATGCGATATATGATAATTGTATTATTTTATTTTGTTATATTATATATTATATATGTGATATATAATATTGTAACATGTTAGGGTTACGAATGCAACATATTTTGTGGAGTTTAAAAAGGTTAGGGTTTTGATTTGGGTTAGCTTTTGGGTTAGCTTCATGAAGCTTTCTTTTGTTTTTAGCTAAGATATTTTGTGAAGATATTTCTTAACCCAACCCAAAACCCTTTACCCTAGTTTATTCTCTACAAAGGTTAAGCCTTCATTCTTAAACCATGGTTGGATTTGTAAACATAAGAATAATTCATTATTCATCACAAATAGATTTCTTCTTCTTCTTCCTCTTGAAAAGCTTTCTAGCTTTTGGGTTTGTGATAATTTTGAGTGAGATAAAGAAAACAAATGAGAGATAAATTCCTACTTCATCATCTTCATCTATTCTAGCCACTTAGATTAGGGTGTTTGCTTTGCTAATACTTGATTAGTGAAGCAAGATCTTGGGTTTGAGATTCTTCAAGGTAGATCATCTTAGTAGTTGAAGATTGGAAGCAAGCTTGCATCTTTCTCTTCATGGAGCCTCTCTAGAGTCCGGGTACTTGATGATCGCAGCGAAGGGACCTCAACACGGAACTTATGAAGTGAAGGAGCGGACTACAAATGTTGTAATCTCTCTCTCTTAGATGTAAAGTTACATGCATGTTTTACCCTAAGTCTCTAGTTAAGATCTTGGTTAGGGTTTGTTTAGCACCCCAAAAATTTTAAAGTAGCATGATTGATACTTGCCAAAACCTTCATAAGGTGCTATACTAACCCTACAGTGGTATCAGAGCCAAGCTAGAGCATTAGGCGTTGTCTAGACGAAGTTTGAAGTCCGATCGAACTCCGAAACCCCGATAAATCCTAGTTTCTGGAAATTTTTTCAAAAGTTGAAATTTTTAATATTAAAAATACTCAGAAAATCATGCAGGAAATTCTAAGAATTACTGTGAAGTACGAAGCCATAATTCACTCAAGAGACCGCGGAACCGCAGCCAAACCATACGTTTGGCGGCGGTTCCGCGACCAACTTTGGGAGTTGGGGGCCAATACTTCAAGGGTTTATTCTTGGGTACTTTTTCATGCTTCTGAGAATTTTTAATTCCACTCAAGTGTTGAACATTCTAGGATATATTGGGAACTCATTGATTCGATCAAAAAGTTTAACTTCGTTTAAGTTTTTCCGGGTAATTTAGAACATGTTAAAAAGTTCGAACGGATATCAATAACTCACTTTTTCCCCTGCTGGAAAATTTCCAAGTGTTGGATTTTTCCTTAGTTAAAGAACATTCACAGTCATGCAAGTAACGCGGTGGACCCTCTAGAAGAACTAAAACCTTAACTCGATTATGTGACCGTCTGAACCGCCTCTAAACCTTAGGGTTTGTAGTAGTAAGGCGTTGCCACATGTGAGGCATTGGTTTGACCCTTTTACGGCTGACCATTGGTACTGTGACATGTGATGGATGCTTTTAAACTAATTTCAAGTGTTGAGAACTAAAGGGAAATCTTGGGTGTTTGTTTATTCGATCGGAAAGTTTAACATTGTCTATTTATCTGGAATGTGATACAATATTTGGAATCCACAAGTAGTTATGAGATAACTAATTTGAATGTTATAAATCTAGCAGTTTTTAGTCTCATTTGATCGGTTGCTACGGGATCTTGATGTGATCAAAAGTCCGTTGCAATCACGTATCGTACGCGGATACTCGCCGGGTAAACTTAATAGATAGCCATGCCCCATAGCCCCTACCAAGTGACTGTACGAGAACCCCGTCGCCAAAAGCATCCGTTCGGGTGCTCGCGGCAACGGTGTTCTGCCTTAGTGCACTTCGTCGACGGCATCCGGGGGTGCGGATGTCTACTAAAGTTTCCGACGAGCATTCGATCAGGATGTCGGGAATCTTGTTGAATTGCCCGACTTGATATTGAAAAGAGTTTTCGATATAGAGACTAAAATGCGGGGTTTATAATTGTTAGGCATGCGATGTCTAAGAAACTCATTTGGTTAGGCATGAGATGTCTAAGAAGGTTGCGGATTCCAACTGTTGTAGTTTTACACTTTCTTTTCTGCGACCGTAAGTGTAATATGTGGTGTATCGCCGGTTTCGTTGCTATACATCAACGACAATTGGGATACGCATATTTACTTACGTTGATGACATGTGATGTTATGTATTGTTGTGATATATTATATTGGATCGTCGTGTTTTGAATAGCCGGGGATTTTATGTGAGATGAGAGTTTTTATTTTTTCATTCATGTAAAATTCATTGTATGTAATATTCTTTTATTGGTGCACTTTCGGGTTGAGGATGATATCACCATTGTATATTATTTACTTTTCCGCATTAGGATAGACCCGAGGAGGGGAGCACAAGTAACCGGGTTCTAGGGCCCAGTGGGAGGCCATTTCGAGGAGTCGAGACCGGGTCTCTTAACCCTAAAATTGGCAGTGTTGCTTGTCGCTCTCGTAGGGGTCTAGGGATGTGGGTTTGGCTATTCATCGCGACCATGGAATCCGTGTTTTATACAGGCTCAAAATAAAACACGGACGTCCTGGTATATCCAATATTTTATATGTTATCTTCTGCTGCATTGTTTTGTGATGAGATCATATTAGCCTGAGACGAATGCTTATATTATATATATGTGATATATATTATATATTGTTGATTTCATTTCATATATGATGCTTGGGAAGCATAATAAATGGGACTTTATTAATGAGATTAATGAAACTAAAAGAAACCTAAGGATGTTGTGGAATCGAATTTTCAAAAACAGGTAGCTCTAGTTGTTGCTTTGCATAGCGGTGTTCCTTGTAGAACATCCAGCACTTTATTTGATAAGGAAAGAGCCAAGATCCCTTCACCGGGAATGACCTCTTTAGGAATAACTGGCAGATGTTACAAACTCGGTTTGTCTTTTGATTGCTTTTCTAATTCTTTCTTTGCATAGCGGTATTTGTGAAATATCCTGCACCTTATTCGATAAGGAAAGAGCCGACGATCCCTTCACCGGGAGTGACCTCTTTAGCAAAACTAGTAAAGGCCTAAAAAACATTCCATTTAAATTATTTGATTCTACAATGATATCAAGTTCATTACGCAAAAGGTTTTCTTAAAAACCTGTCATAGCCATCCGTCATTTTAGGAAGTAGAGTACTTAGTATTCGTTCTGCGTATGTCGACTATAGTTGAGGCGTAGTGTACGGTAGCTAAGTGATGTCTTCCTACACAGCATATAATGCGATTAATTAGGACAGTCATGTGATTATGTCGACTATAGTTGAGGGTCATGTGGGTAGGTCTAATTAATCATGAAATGACGGGTATAACTTTACTAGTGATTATGATATGTTGACCATAGTTAAGGTCATAAGTACTAGGGGCAAAATATTATCGGGAATTTCAAGTGTTGAAATTTGCAATGAGATTGCATACCTTCTATGAGATAGTTGGATCCCGATACCCACTGCGAGTAAAAGTTACTCCTGGAAGAGTTTTACACATTACAATTAGCCGATCAAGTAGGTGTCTAGAAAGGTATTAACGGGGTTACGCCCCTGGGAAAACGAGGTTTATATTAATTAGGTCCGTGCGAAAGTACGGGGAACCTCCCTCAAAGTACCGACACTGGCCTGGCTGAAAGATTGGCGAACTTGTAGAGTGTAATTAATCCCGGCTAGTCTAACCTTTTAGAGTTTGAAGGAAGATTTGACTAAAACAGTGGGAGACATCCTGATTAGATATATTAATAACCAATCTAATCTTGCAAGAGCATACGCTGAGTGTTTTCTTCTCTCTCTCTCCAGGTAGCGACCATGTCACGCCTTAATCAAGATAATAATATGGATGTATTGACCGAACCCGCTTATTATACTGAGTCGGGGAACGTTGGTCCTGCTCCAACTTATAATTGTTATAAGTCCGAGCAGGAAATAGAGGATTACCAGAATTCCCGTGCTGCCCAAACGAAGAAAGTGCATGCTGATGCATCTTCTTCGGGTATGTTCATTACCGAGAACTGTTTCTCAGTATCCTTTACGTCCTGGGTATGAGATACCAGATCAGGATCCCGTAAATGTAATTTGTTACATGGGCTACAGATAGGTAGAGAACTGAGAACGGGTGATAAGTTTCAAGAGTTGGAAACGGTGCAATTGTTGCAAGCCAAGTGAGTTGGCAGTTATCACCCTGTATTGCCAAATACATTGATTATGAAGGAATGCTATTAGATACCGAACCTGATATACAACATCATATCAGTCTCTTTATTAGTAAAGAAGGATATAATTTTGTATTACTGGATAATGTTTTGAACATTTCCTATATCAAAAGTTGATCAGTTCAGGCACGTTATCTAAAAGCATATACGTTCTAAATCAAACTACAGTTCTTAACGTACGGAACACACACAAGGGGAAGAGTTCAGAAATGAACGAATCCTTCTTGAGGTATTGTAGACTAGGTCATATCAATGCGACCCGACTAACTAAGTTACATAAAGATGTATATTTAAATCAGTTTAAACTTACATCTTGTGAAACTTGCCAGTCATGTCACAAAGATAAAATGACCATAGCTCCGTTTATTGGAAACAGAGAAAGAGTTAGTGAACTCTTGGGATTGATACATGATGATGTAAGGTCCCCTGTCTACACAAGCCAGGACCGGTTCTTTGTACTTCATTACATTCACTGATTATCTCTCAAGATTCAGACATATGTTCCTGTTGAAACACAAGTCCGAACCTTTTGAGATATTCACAGAATATAAGTTAGAAGTAGAGAACCAAAAATAGGGTATAAGTATTATGTCCTTTGATGTGATCAAGGAGGAGAAGACTTGAGCACGGAATTCCTGGACTATTCTAAAGGAGAATGAGATTCTCCCTCAACATTACTCCTCCGTATACACCATATCACGATGGTATATCGCGGCGGAGCAATCGCACCTTATGTGATATGGTGTGCTCTATGATGAGTACTACTGAGTTGCCTATTTTCTTTTGGGGTTATGCACTTGAGAAGTAGCATACCTATTGAATAGGGTTCTAATCAAATCAGGTGCCTACCACTCCATATGTGATATGGTATGGGAAGAGCCCATCTCTTAAAGTTGTTATGATTTGGGATTGTCCGGCCTATGTCAAAAGCAAAATCCGGACAACCTCGAGGCAAGGTCAGTTCTGTGGAAGTTTGTTGGATATCCCAAGTATTCGCAAGGGAATATCTTCTACCAAACCAAGAAATAAAAGTGTTTTATTTCTCGGCATGCCACTTTTTAGAGAAAAAGATTTCTTGTGAAGAAATTAGTGGTCATGAGGTAGAACTGGAAGAAGTTCCAGCTATACAAACTACAGCTAATGATTTGGTGGAACCAAAGGATTCAATAGTTTCCAACGAATCTCAACCTCTCCGCCGATCTTGTAGGGTTCCTCACCCACCTGAGAGATACTTTTGTTTTCTCTATGACAGTGGGAGCGAGGATTACATCATGAGATGATGACCCAACTAGTTTCGAGCTGGCCATCAGGAGTGTGACTCTGTAAGAATGGCTGGATGCTAAGCGATCTGAGATGGAATCCTTATACACCAACAAAGTATGGACTTTGGATATTTTATCTGAAGGGTTAAATCCCCATCAGGAGCAAGTATATCTTGAGAAGATTACTTAGTGTATATGGAAAAGTTGAGACTTTCAAAGCTATGCTTAAGTCCATCCAGATCCTACTTGCCATTGCTACATACCATGACTACGATATCTGGCGGTTGGGTGTTAGGACTGCTTTTATAAATAGTGATTTGGAAGAGAGCATCTGTAAGTACACAGCCAGAGGGCTTCGTAGACAGTGGGAGCAGCGGAAACGTGTGCAAGTTTCTTTATGAGTTAAAGTAGGCATCGCGGAGTTGGAACATCTGTTTTGATGCAGTAGTCAAAGCGTTTGACTTCATCAAAATGGTAGATGAACCTTATATATACAAAAAGGTAGTAGGGAGTATGGTGGTGATCCTCGTATTGTACGTGGATGACATACTCTTAATAGGAAAGGAGTTTCTTATGCTACGCGCGGTCAATCTCCTCTTATCACAAAGATTTTCCATATAGGATCAAGGTGATACCTCCTAAATCCTGGGTTATGGATCTATGAGATAGATCTATTTGAATGTTAGGATTCTCACTAACTGTAGTGAGATGGTATCAATCGATCCTGGGGAGAATCACTGGAAAAGTTCCAGGTTGATAAGGACGACTGAATGTCAGTCACAGGCATTGTCTTCACCCTCAGTAGAGGGACGGTATGTTGGAAGAGTTCCAAGCTAGATACCGTGACTTACTAGACGATTAAAGGCTAGATACATCGTTACCAAGGATTCTGCCAAAGTGATAGTCTGGATATATATTAGTTCATGAGATGCACTTCGTTCCTACCATTGTGTGACAAAGGAGTTATGGGTTTGGCCAAAGAACCCCCGTCCCATCAGAGATCCAGACGTATTCTTAGGCAGTATCACCTGATCGTGGAGATGGTTGATCTCTAGGGAGATCAAGGTTAGGAGAGTAGACACAGAGGACAACAGCGCGGATCCACTCACAAAGGCCTATTTCCCAGTAGAGACTTTTATGGGATGGTTGAGAATGAGATACTTCAACCACAGCTGATTGTTGGGTATGAGATACTACAACAGATGGCCCTAGTGCAAGTGGGAGATTGTTAGTTATATGTATGCCCTAGAGGCCATTACTGTACATACGATGTATATAGTAGTGGATGCTTGGACATATATAGGGAGGGCTTTCTTGCTCGACATGATAGTATGCTATCTGGTTGCACTTTATCTTAACATGTACTCTGATTGTCTCTAAAAGTACATGTTGATAAAGCCCTTAGGATGAGTACTTGACTACCAGGACTATGATGTAGATCATACTAGTAGGGACAGAGTAGTCGTTAAGTACATCCTTCAAATGTTCCTAATCGTGGAAGTACCGAGACAGGGCATCGATACTCCAGAGTAGACTAGCGTATGCGCTTCTTGACCCATATGATGGGCGATGGATGATCCCATATCCATTGGTGTTTGACATCAGAGAAGGTATACGGGTGCTCAATGGAGACTGGGTACACTGGACGGACTTGTCGAGAACTCCCAGATGGTATTATACCTCACGTCAGATGGCAGTTCTCTGGTGACACCGGTACAGGTTAGTCTGTAGACCCGAGATCGTCATAGAGTCTTGTATGATTCCCACTGTACTTTGATTTCCACTTAACCACGTCCAAGAGGGCGTGCAAGACGGTGTCTTTTGGGTACAGTCTCGAATCACATGGAGGCAATGAGCGATAGGAGGGGTTTCGTCTCTCCCGGTATAGGGAGTTGATGTTGCGCTGTGTTCGATTGGATATAACTGGAAATCCCTGGCCAGGGTTGCTGAGATTTACTGGTAAGTGTTATCAGTAGTTTCTCGAACTGTTATGGACTTCATATCGACACGACTTATCAGTTATTAGGGTCTGACGTTTACCACCCCTAGACTGGATATGCGACATATCAGACGAAGAGACCGGACTGTACGGTAGTGTTACTGATTGGATTCGCAGGAGAATGTACATGCTTGCTTGTTGATCTTCTGATCGCTCAATACCTGGGTGGCTGTTACGTTTAGCTGACTGCTTACAGCTTGTGGGTGTTTTGATATGATCATCACCTACTGTCGTTGTATTGACGATTCCTTAGAGTCCTACACAGAGGTTTCCTGGCTCAGGCAAAACGGAGTAGGAGCACATATGTGATATGTGCGGGACCGAGAACAATACGTGTATGTGATACCGTATTAGATTCTCGCGATATGTGATATCGGCCGGGTATATGAGATATAGCCGGGTCATCGGATCAGGTGTTGATTCGATGAACTGATACTAATTATATTAGTCGGTTATTTGTGAAATAGCCGGATTATCTGATCAAGTGTTGATTCGATAATTTAATGTATAATTATATATTTGATATATTATATTGTATTAACTAATATAAGCTCACTTAAAGATTCTTTTTCTCACATGGATAATACATTGATGTATATGCGATATATGTTAATTGTATTATTTTATTTTGTTACATTATATATTATATATGTGATATATAATATTGTAACATGTTAGGGTTACAAATGCAACATGTTTTGTGGAGTTTAAAAAGGTTAGGGTTTTGATTTGGGTTAGCTTTTGGGTTATCTTTTTCATGAAGCTTCATGAAGCTTTCTTTTGTTTTTAGCGAAGATATTTTGTGAAGATATTTCTTAACCCAACCCAAAACCCTTTACCCTAGTTTATTCTCTACAAGGGTTAAGCCTTCATTCTTAACCCATGGTTGGATTTGTAAACATAAGAATAATTCATTATTCATCACAAATAGATTTCTTCTTCTTCTTCCTCTTGAAAAGCTTTCTAGTTTTTGGGTTTGTGATGATTTTGAGTGAGATAAAGAAAACAAATGAGAGCTAAATTCTTACTTCATCATCCTCATCTATTCTAGCCACTTAGATTAGGGTGTTTGCTTTGCTAATACTTGATTAGTAAAGCAAGAACTTGGGTTTGAGATTCTTTAAGGTAGATCATCTTAGTAGTTGAAGATTGGAAGCATGCTTGTATCTTTCTCTTCATGAAGCCTCTCTAGAGTCCTAGTAATTGATGATCGCAGTGAAGGGACCTCAACAAGGAGCTTATGAAGCGAAGGAGAGGACTACAAATGCTGTAATCCCTCTCTCTTAGATGTAAAGTTGTTTACATGCATGTTTTACCCTATGTCTCTAGTTAAGATCTTGGTTAGGCTTTGTTTAGCACCCTAAAAATTTTAAAGTAGCATGATTGATGCTTGCCAAAACCTTCATAAGGTGCTATACTAACCCTACAATAGAGGAACCCCCCACAAACTTTGAGAAAGTTCAAAGAGAAGAACAAGCTCTCTGCAGAAGAATAATCTCTTTAAAGTAAAACAAAGAGATCAAAGTATCTCATCAGAAAAAGAACTTAATTCTTTTGCCAGATCATAGATCTATAAGACGAATTGTCTTTCACAAAAGAGATCATAACATCTCATTATATAAAAGGGGGACAATAATTCAATTCTCTTAAGATCACAGATCCATAAAGGCAAAACCTTTCACCAAGAACATAAGAGATTGAAACATCTCCAATAAAATAAGAACTTTGTTCTTAGATTCGTGAAACAAAGTCTCGTATAAGAGAAAATTTAATTCTCAGAGCGCAAAGCTGCCTAAAAAGAGTCTTAGCGCTCCAAATTTAAAGAAGCGCTCTGAGCTCATTGACTGGCGCACAGCGTCAGGCGCGCCACGTGCTCCTCACGTGTGGGCTACTTCACTAGAAGCGCTCTGCGCCCATTGACTGGTGCACAGCACCAAGCGCGCCACGTGCTCCTCACGTGTGCGCTACTTCACCAGAAATGCTCTGCGCTCATTGACTGGCGCACAGCGCCAAGCGCGCCACGTGATCCTCACGTATGCGCTACTTCACCAGAAGCGCTCTGCGCTCATTGACTGGAGCTCAGCGCCAAGCGCGCCACGTGCTTCTCATGTGTGCGTTGAGAGAACATAAATTGTTCTTTAAATAATAAAGCCCCAGAGCTATGATAAGTGCTCAGCACTCAATAAAAGACAAAACAATTGTCAGAACCCAAACCAATGCTCAGCATTGTTAAATGTTCAACATGTTAACTAAATGGACCGAGCCCAAGTTGGCCACAGATCCCTAATTCAGATTAATTGAGCCCATATGGTCATAAATCTATGATTTTAGTCCCAAATTGGACTACAGTTCTCCCAACCAATATTAGTTCAAGGGTACATCTCTTCACTCCTCTGATATGTGTCGTTGTAATCCTTCAACGTCTTCAGAGAGGTGACGGGTCCCGACAACCAGACATTCCATGGACTGTGGGGTCCTTAAACTCATGGACTATGATGTACTTAAACTTTACGGACTGTGGGGTCATTAAACTCATGGACTATGATGATTCTTAAACTTTACAGACTATGATGTCTCTAAACTACCACAGAATGTGGGGTCCTTAAACTCATGGACTATGATGTCCTTAAACTTTACAGACTATGATGTCTCTAAACTACCATGGACTGCGGGGTCTTTAAACTCATGGACTATGATGTCCTTAAACTTTACAGACTATGGCGTCATTAAACTGGACCGTAATGTCCCTAAACTAAAACAATAGAGCCCAAATGCTCTTTTGTTGGATTTAAATGATCCTGTTAAGTAGATCTTAGTCTAAAATTAGACTAACGTATCCTTAACAAATGTTTAAGTTGATCTTGGTCTCAAATGAGACCAACACATCCTTAAACCCAACCTAAAACCCAAATCTAATAAAATACGGATTTGGACTAATCCACGCCCTACGGGCGACAACATAAATTAGTCTCCGTATACAATCCATGGGCAACCAAAAACAAAACAAACACCCACGACACGAAGTGACAATCTGGAGAAGGAGAAAGTTGTTACCGCGATGCGGTAGCGTAATTAACTGCAGGGGCTTGCGTCTGCAGGGAAGAGCATCCCCACAATAAAAAAACCCTCAAACGAGGGGGAATCTGACGAAGTCTGCTATATCGGCCGCATCCGTCTAAACCTCCGATGCACGGTGCCATAAATCAACTTGGCATTTTCGTAAAGGTGGACAGATAAAACCAAATAGTATCTACCCCCAAATTCAGGCAAGACGTCAGTCTTCCCGGTTTTTCAGCGGAGATCACTACTCATGGATATGCATGGCGAAATACCTTTCAGGCCAATAAACGGCCGGTTCCTGAAAAAATACTACGCCTAACGAGCCTAGGTTAACGATAGATGACGACGCCTATGTCTGCTCGCTATCTTCCCAAGCCCAAACTCTATAAGTAGTATCCGGCGAAACCTTGCCTCGAAAATGTGCGTTGGACCGTAACGTCCTTAAACTAACTATGGACCGTAACGTCCTAAAACTAACGATGGACTGCAACGTCCTAAAACTAACAACAGACCGAGATGTCCTAAAACTAACATTGTACCGAAATGTCCTAAATTAACTACGGACCGTAACCTCCTTAAACTACTACAAACCGAAACATCCTAAGGCTGGAAAAAAAGGATACGTCCATAAGCGAAATGGACACAGATGAAAACCCGAAAGGGCTCCGTGAGTAAAAACAGCAGGGCTACCGGCGAGTTTGTGAAAACCCGAAAGGGCGCAACCTCGTTAAAAGACACTTGCAAGGTCCTCTCGACCTTGTAAGAAGAAAATACCTATGTGAGATCCTTACGACTCACAAGGGAGCAAAACACTTAGGGATCCCCACGATTCTTAAGGAGAATTTACACTTACGAGATCCTGATGACTCGTAAGGAGAATTCCCCTATGAGACCCTCACGGCTCATGGGATTCAAAAGCCTTAAGCTAAAGGGATCTGAACCTGTTCTTAAGCCATCATACACCCCGATATTGCCCTACAAGCGGTTCAATACTGACCCTTGTATACAATCCACGAGCATAAATAATCATTTCCTTGCCGAGTCCTACCAACAACGAGGAATGTCCTCATTTGGCAAACAAACATTTGTAAGTCCTCTCGACTTATAAGGAGAAAACACTCTTATAAGATCTTTACGACTTATAAGAGACCATACACTTAAGAATCCTCACGATTCTTAAAGAGAAAACACACTTACAAGATCCTCATGACTTGTAGGGAAAATTACCTTTATGAGACCCTTAAGGCTCATGAAGTCAAAAGCCTTAGTCGACAGGACCTTAACCCTGTTTGATAAGCCACCCTTGTTTGCACCGACGAAGGCAAATGATGATTCGCTCCTGGCAATATCCCAGTTGTAGCGATGCTGATGCCTAAATCGGCATCAGATCCCAAGTCCCTTACTCGCGGCAAAAGGTCAGCGGACCATAAATGCATATGAAATAGCCGAAATGATAGGGCAACTTGCAAAAAAATCAGCAAGTAAAATATATGCATAAGAAAATAACCGAAATGATTGGGCAACTCACAATAAAAAGCAGCGAGTAAAAAGAAAAATAGCTGAAATGATTGGGCACCGCGAAAAATAGCCGAAAAGATTGGGCAATCGCGACTTTCGCGATATAAAAAGCTGAAATGATAGAGCATCGCGGAAAGAAAACAAAAAAAATACATATGAAATGAAACTTTTGCCCTACAGGCGAGTCCATGCTGACCCCTGTATACAATCCATGGGCATAAGCGAAAAGGGAACTACATTTTCTTACCGGGCTGTGTCAAAGGGAAGTCAGATCTTGACGACAACATTTACAGCCTAAAGATCAACATGGCGTTCCTTCTCAACTCCAGCAGGATGCAGGCTTGTAACGTCAACAACCGACCTCAAGGTCGCAACGAAGCGGAGCCATGGCAAAAGTTCCTAGTTCCAAATCTCGACAGCCACCTCTACAGCCTAGAGACCAATAAAGGCGTTCCTCCTCATGCCAGCAGGGCACGGGTGTGACATCACCAAACGGAGCCACGGTAAAGTCCCCAGTTCCAAGATCCTATGGTGCACAGACAACTTAGTGTCAACTCCTGACCTCCTTGTCATCAAGCAACGCTTCGACACGGATATATGTCAACCCCTGACCTCCCTGTCGTCAAACAACGCTCCGACACAGATACATGTCAACTCCTGACATCCTTTTCGTCAAGCAACGCTTCGACACGGATACATGACAGCTCCTGACCTCCTTGTCGTCAAGCAACGCTTCGACACGGATACATGTCAACCCCTGACCTCCTTGTTGTCAAGCAACGCTTCGACACGGATACATGTCAACTCCTTGCTTCGAAACGGATACATGTCAACCCCTGACCTCCCTGTCGTCAAGCAACGTTTCGACACGAATACATGTCAACTCTTGACTTCCTTGTCGTAAAGCAACGCTTCGACTCGGATACATGTCAACCCCTAACCTCCTTGTCTTCAAGCAACGCTTCGACTCGGATACATGTCAACCCCTGACCTCCTTGTCGTAAAGCAACGCTTCGACACAGATACATGTCAACCCCTGACTTCCTTGTCGTAAAGCAACGCTTCGACACGGATACACATCAACCCCTGACCTCCTTGTCGTAAAGCAACGCTTCGACTCGGATACACGTCAACCCCTGACCTCTCTATCGTCAAGCAATGCTTCAACACAGATACATGTTAACCCCTAACCTCCCTGTCGTCAAGCAATGTTTCGACTTGGATACATGTTAACACTTAACACCCCTGCCGGTGTAATGCTCCGTCTCAGAAATACATCAACCCACAATTCCCCTGTCATAAAGCAATGCTTCGACTTGGAAATAAATCAACACATAAACCTAACAACCCATAAAAAGAAGTTCTCTTGTGAGATCCTTACGACTCTCAAGAGAAAACGCACTTAGGAATCCTCACGATTCCTAAGGAGAAAATACACCTACGGGATGCTCTCGACTCGTAGGGAGAAAAGTCTTTATGAAACCCTTACGGCTCATAAAGTTGAAAAGTCTTAGGCGGCAGATCTAAACCTGTTTCTTAAGCCATCGCTGCCCTGCAAAAATATCCAGATAAACTACATATGGACCACATCAATCAGAGCTACATGCAAGCACGAGATAAAACATATATGTCTTTTATTCATGAATTCAAAGTGAATACAAGATACATATCGCAAAGAGAATCAAAATGAATCAAAATACCCTCTCATTTAGGAGTGGATACAAGAAAAGAAAATTTTTATAAAAATTCTTTATGCTGGCGGACGACGCAATAAGCTCCTCAACTCATCGCTCTTCCGCTGAGCCTCGGCCTCAAGCTTGGTTATCGCCACGAGACGGGTCTCCGCCTGAGACTGTTGAGCCTGATAAGAGGCAAGTCGAATCTTAAGCTCCCTTCTGGCAACTTTGTGAGCTTCAACCATCTCCTGGGTAAAGATGACAGCTTTATCAACGGCCACCACCTCCCTGATAGCTTCTTGGAGCACCCGCCAAAGTTCGTACGCACGGATGGTCTTAGCAGTGAGCTCAGCTTGAAGCTCCCCCAAAGCATTCGAGGCCAATTCCCCCTCCAAGAATTTCCGGTTAAGATTCTTCTCACATGATTGTAGATTCACGGTGCACCGTTCAATCAGCCCCCGTAAGCTCGTCTTTGCATCCACAACCTCAGAGAGAAGGCCTGTGCACTCGAGGTCATGTAAACAAGCCTCCCTCGACGACAAAACTCGACCCAGACATGCACCAATGTTTCATCATTGTAGGAGGCAAGAAAAGGTAGAGAAATGTTGGCTTTGGCAGCAAATTCTTCGGCTGTGATCGAGCTACCAGCACGAAGATCTTCGATGAGAGCCGACAATGAGTGAAGGCTTTGCTTCGCCATCCGTTCAGATGCACGTAGGGCATAAGGGCCTGGCGGCATAATGATGCGAGACTCCAGCGGGATACGAGCGGGCAAAGCTGTCAAGTTCCATGAACAAGCTATGAGATTCACGCCCAAAGAATATATAAAGTGACGTCAGAATCTTACTCACCCACGGTCATGCAAGGAGGATTGGACAGATCCCCAGGCCCATCGAGGATCTCAACTTCGTCATCAGCTTCCAGAACTGTAGAAGACATATCAGTATCGTTATATGAAATAATAATAATACAATAAAAGGGTCAAGTAACGCCAACCTTGCCTAGAAGAGAGGATGATGCTTTGAGGGGATATTGCCTGTGGGGTGGCCATTTCGAGCAGACGCTGAAAGGACTTTCTGGGAGATGAATTCACGATGGACGCCGCCAATCCTCGCAATTCTGAAAAGACAGAAAGAGTCAGATAATAGAGAGATCATTAAAGCAAAATAAGAAGACTACCTTCGATACTCTTCCCGCCTTGAGCCGGAGGGATAGCAACTTCGGCAGCCTCCTCCATTCCTTCAGGAACATCATCGGAGACATCTGCTGGTGTGACAGCTTCCAGTTGAGGGGCAACGGCCGACACTTCAGGCTCCAATGAAGGGACGGCGGTCTCAATTACCCGTTCTAAAATCTCTAAGCTGTCACCAGAAAGGTCCATCAAATCTACAGCCAGTATGGGCACCTCTTCCGGGATAACAGATACCGGGGGAACAGAGACCGCCAGAGGAAGCTCTGCGGCAGGAATAACAGCTGTAACGACCCCCTCCACACCTACTGGTGTCTTATCAGGGATATTTATAGAGTCCACAGTCAGGACGCGACTTGCGCTTAAATTCCCTGCCATTGCTGAAGTCCCTGCAAAGTTTTACGAAGATAAGAAGACATAAAAAGCGATACAAATTACTTGCCAAAGGAAAAATACAGAAATCATGCATACCGATACGCCAGGAGGGCTCTAGTATGGATTTTTCAAGCCGACGTTCCTTCTTGAAGAGGTATGCTCGCCGAGGTTCAAATGTAGATTCATGGCCGCCGATCCACAATGACAACTCATCTTCGGAAGCGGCTGAGATAGGCTGCTTAAGGGCTATCTCTTCTCCCTATCGTAGGGGACCTATAAATATTCTCCGTATTGATGGGGGATCTTCGTAGAATATAACGGCAGGATAAGGACTCTTCGGAACACTCACATTCTCAGTTTCGTCCTGTCAGCGCCTTATAGCCTCAGCCAATTGTGCGGCTTCCTTGGCAGACGAACCCGGAAAAAGAAAACCATCATCCGGCTCTTGCATGGATATGGGCTCGTCTTGAGCAACAACTTCAGGTTCAAACAAGAGGTCGAGCAGACCGGTACCGTCTTCTTCCTCCTTTTCGAGCCAGAGAGGAGGAAGATCATTTCTTCCCCTTTGGCACTTTGATACGGCGCCGCCCAACCTCGCCTCCAGTATCCTTTTTTGGCGGTACTACCAATGACGACACTGCCATTGATGACGCCACAACTGATGAAACCACTACTGGCGCCTTATCAGAAGCCCTTGCCTGTGCTCTAGTGCGCATCGGCATACCAATTGCGGGAGGAGTTAAGTCCGCATCCGCCGCCTCAGGAATAAGTAAAGCACCAGTACCCCTCAAGGGAGGGCGAACCACTGTCCGCGGTCGCGGCGAGACTCCCATAGCCTGGATCGGGGCAGGAGCTCTATGTCCAAAGAGTATCCTCTTCTCCTCAGCAATGATAGGACCAACTCGGTGGCGGTACCAACCAGCAAAAGCCCCCACACACCTTGGAATGTAGTCGGCTTCAGGGATCATGAAGCGAGAGCCGGTGTTCAGCCGCATGAAGTGATGGGTGGCGTCACGAACAACTCCTAAAGACGAGCTAGGCTCTATTATGAATGCCTCGAAGGGAACACCCTGGTCATAACCCAATTTTCGGGAAAAGCGGTGTGGATTATACCGCATAAAAAGAACCGTATCATTTCAATGGAACACTAAATAACCCGGCCTAATCGAATACAAGTGCATGGCTTCCTTAGGCTTCAAGGATGGTACTCTCCCTTTCGATAAATCGAACAGCTGTTGAATAGGTCCCGAGGGAGCAGAGAGGACTCGGTCATTAAAGACCATTCCACCTTCGTTGGCATAAGGGTTAAGCAACACGCGAAGAGCCCCTAACTGAGTCGGATCAGGAGCAGAAGCGTCTACCTACCTCATGAGCCGTGGGAAGGGGTAAGCATTATAGAAACCCGGTCTCTGGTGCGCAGCGAGTGCCCCTAACACCTGCATCTCAATCCACGACGTAAAATAGTGATGCGAGAAACTCACCACATCCACACCCGGGGTCAAGGTATTGGCCGCAGTGCTCAGCCTATGGTACAAGTGCGATAACCCTGTAATGCCAACAGCTAACCGTGCCCCTTCGGCTACACGATGAGCGGGATAGATGACAGAGGCTCTTATGAAGTGTCGATGCGTTGGAACGGCAAACCAGCTGAGCCAAAGGCTGATAAAACCAACAAAGAAGGTCTCCTCATCCATGCCGGGAGCCGCAATTGAATCGAAGGACACGGCCGGTATGATCAGGATGTAAAACTGCGGTAAATCCTCTTCTTTGGCTGGCAGCTTATTCAACCCAAATCCAAAGGGGTCGTTAATATTCATGAATTTCAGAGCCTCCTTTGATAGGACATCTTCACGGAGGAAGCGGGCGATAAAACTCTTAAAAGTGATGCCCTGTTCCTCTGACTCCGTGAACAGCTTCTCAAAGTTTTGATTAGACTTGGATACTTATGATGGACGGAATTTTCGGTCGATAAACCATCAAGCATGGCAGGCACAGTCGTGAATGCATACTCATCGGGAGGCAGCAATTCCTCATAGTTCTCTTCCCTAATTGGCAATCCAAAGATCTCGCGAAACTCTTCCAGAGAAATCGAGACCTCGCGATCCCCCAGCAAGAAAGTGTTGGTGGGAAGATTCCATTGATTTAGAAAAGTTTTAACCCACCAGAAATGAGGAGACTGATAATGAAAGAGAGACGCATACACCGCCTGATAAAGCCCGACCTTCTGCAGTCGCGCGCGATGAGCGGACAAGATATAGCAAGCCCTGAGAGGATAGCCCGTTGGATGGCGAGGGGTAAGCCCTATCTTATAGACTTGTCTTCAGGGCTGGGCTTCACCTTGGCAAATACGACGCCCCAAGATGTCTATGGCTGGCAAAGGATGGATTGGTATCCCAGCTATCGACGGCTCAAGCCGGCTTGTAGGAGTCCAATACGTCACTTCCACTGCAAAGGCAGTCTGCAGACGCTCCATCGGCAAGAATGGGCGAAGAGGCTCTGTTGGCACTTCGCAAAGAAAGCTGCGACGGCCCCGAAAGATATGCTTATATCAGGTACCCCATAAGAGCAAGTTAGTACAGTCTTTGTTATAGGCCTGAATCATCGCCATTGCCTCTTCGTCTGACGGCGATTGCGGAAAAGCAACATCTGAGCGAGTAAAAGGGAAGTAAGGAAGAGAAGCCATTGGTCCTAAAATAGGGAAAAGGAAAAGACCATTAGTGGAGCCCCATATATGTGTGTGTGTGTGTATGTATAGTAACAAAAGAAGACGACAAAATGTCTGTTTTGCGGGACCACTACTTACAAGACACACGGACCCCACAAAATTAATACGGCAGCTCACCAATGATTAGACAAGGGGATCATTACGAGAATAAAAGAAGACCCTCATTAAACAAACATTGGGATTCAAACAATCTTGGGAGGACAAGTCCTGTTAAGCACCAACAAATTCAAATCTGTGCGAATAAGGGTAAAACCCTATGAAAAGATTTTCAAGAACCCCAGGGAATAAAATTCCCGAAGGGTCCTAATGATCTTTCAGAGCTAAGCACTTCGCCAAAGGAATTAAATTCCTTTTATGTAATGGAATTAAATTCCAGAAATTCATAAAAACACATGAGAGACAAAAATCCCATGAATACTCAAAATCAGAGGAAAATGTTCAAAGATCACATCTTTAGAAGATGGGTTTCTGAGGAGAGCAAAGCTCTCATAATGGATTTAAAATCCAGAGGCTTCCTCAAAGAAGGAAAGTTTTCTGATGAACAAAGCGTTACCTGAAAAAGGGTTTCTTTTAACAGAGTTGAACTCTGGATTTGCAATGGCAGAGAACTAAGCTCTGAGGAAGAGAATTAAATTCTCAAAGAAAATAAAATAGGAAGGAGATGAAGAAACAGTGGCTGCCTAAGAAACCAAACCCTTGCATTTATATGACATGAATAGGGCGGTTCATCTTCCCGTTCCCCTAGAACAATCCAACAGCTGTAAAAAGTGACAGCGTTGCACTCACGTGTAAACCACGTGAGAACAACGCTGTGGGGGAATTTGTTCCCTTACGGAAAATAAATAAATAAATAGAGCAACGGAGAAAATCCCCAAGTAAAGCATCACGTGCCCACACGTGATAGGCGCTTCATTTAACAAAACTAAGCCAAAACTGAACCTCACGTGTAGACACGTGACCTCTATAAGCAAAGAATACAGGCGCCCGAATAAAGAAAACAAGTGGGACAAAAAGAAACTCACGTGATAACACGTGACGCCCTTAGGTCAGCTTAATTTGGCGGGGTCACGTGCTACACGTGATAGACTGCTATGCCTTCTGGACTGATAAAGATAAATTCTAATTGAAAGGGATTAAATGCCTTATTTGGAAAATACTTCCTTGGATCTTTCCAAACAAGAAAGATTGCGCTCTGTAAAATAGAGCGCCGTTGGTTTAAAGATCCAATGGTGATTAAAAATCACCAATCTACAGAAAAATTCTGTGCATGGAAATATCTTCTGTAAAACAAAATTCCTTGGATTAAAAATCCAGCGGTGCATAAAATTCACCGAGTGATCAAAAAGATCATGTTGGTTAGTTAGAAAATCAATCAAAATCTCTCAATGAGAGATTTGCTGAACAAATTGATTCCCTTCTTTCTCCTATAAATAGGAACCCAAAACAAGAAAAAGAAGAGAGAAGAAGATCGGAGAGGAGAAGAGACAGAGAAAAGAGAAAATAAAAAAAAAGAGAAACCCTTCATAAGCTTAAAAGAAAAGAGAATTTAATTCTCTAGAGAGAAAAAGAAACAAATTCTCTAGAGAGAAAAAGAAAAAAAGAAACTCTAGGTAAGAGAAGGAACAAGCACAGAGAATATCTCCTCTCTTTTTCACCTTCATAAGAGTTTAACTCTTCTAAAAAGAACTTGGTTCTTCCTCTGGTTAAGATCTGCAGAAGCAGATCTCCCCACAAGTTGAGAATTTAATTCTCATTGGGGAGATTTTGCCATACAGATCCTAAACCTAGAGGGAGATCTAAGTTCAGAGAATTTAATTCTCCCAAAAAGTATATAGGAATTTAATTCCTCTGATAAAACAAGGGTTTAACCCTTCATATGAGAACTTAGTTCTCCCTTATGGCAAAAATCTGCAGAAGCAGATCTCTTCACAAGTTGAGAATTTAATTCTCATCAGGGAGATTCTGTCATGTAGATCCCAAACCTAGGAGAGAAACTAAGTCTTAAGAATCCAATTCTCATAAAATAGTGGGCTCGAAAGTCTCAAAAGCTCAGGATCTCCATGCACGTAAAAGGTTGGCACCCAACATGATAACTGCCGATCACGTGCTCCTATGTGAGCGCCCGTGATGAACATAAGAAAATAAAAGAAATTGACTCACATGATCACACGTGACCTCATAGTAGTGCTTAGCACTTCCAAAACAAAAGAGAACAAATCAAAGGAAGTTTCCATTTTTAAGGCGCCTCATGTGCTCCTACGTGACCCAATAGCACTTCACGCTCAGAAAAGAACAAAAGAAGTACTTCAAACGCCTCACGTGACCCCACACGAGCGCCTCTGAATTTTAGTGTTTAACACCATTTTGTACACATCACGTGGGAGCACGTGAGCGCTGAATAAACATGTCAGTGTTGAACATTATGAAGGGTTAACATTAACCAGAATCAGATCAAATGTTCCAAGGACCGTCACTTGAGCCTTTCATGCTCAGGGTTTCCAAAGTCGATCTCGAGACAGCTAATAAGCTCCTAATAGATGACATCTAAACTGATTTTCATCCCACTTCACAAAATCGGTATGTTGGTTCAAGGGTACATCTCTTCATACCTCTGATATATGTCGTTGTAATCCTTCAACGTCTTCAGAGAGATGGAGGGTCCCAATAACCAATAACTATAGATGCACCCCCAAACTGGTTAAACCGGAACCCTATGGACTATGAGGTCTTTAAACTCATGGACTATGATGTCCTTAAACTTTATGGACTGTGAGGTCCTTAAACTCATAGACTATGATGTCTTTAAACTGACATGGACTATGATGTCCTTAAACTTATGGACCGCAATGTCCCTAAACTAAAACAATAGAGTCCAAATGCTCTTTTGTTGGATCTAAATGATCCCTGTTAAGTAGATCTTAGCCTAAAAATTAGACTAATATATCCTTAACAAACGTTTAAGTTGATCTTAATCTCAATGAGATTAACAATCCTTAAACTCACTGGTCCGCAACGACCCTAAACTAAGACAACAGAGTCCACATGCTCTTTTGTTGGATCTAAATGATCCCAAAATCCTGTTAAGTAGATCTTAGTCTAAAAATTAGACTAACGTATCCTTAACAAACGTTTAAGTTGATCTTAATCTCAATGAGATTAACGATCCTTAAATCCAACCTAAACCCAGATCTAAGAAAATACGGATTTGGACTAATCCACGCCCTATGGGCGACAACATAAATTAGTCTCCGTATACAATCCACGGACAACCAAAAATAAAACAAACACACACGACATGAAGTGACCATCTGGAGAAGGAGAAAGTGGTTACCGCGATGCGGTAGCGTAATTAACTGCAGGGGCTTGCGCCTGCAGGGAAGAGCGTCCCCACAATAAAAAAACCCTCGTAAACGAGAGGGAATCTGACGAAGTCTGCTACAACGGCCGCATCCGTCTAAACCACCGATGCACGGTGCCATAAATCACCTTGGCATCTTCGGAGAGGTGGACGATTAAAACCAAATAGCATCTGCCCCTACATTCAGGCAAGACGTCTGTCTTCCCGGTTTTCGGCGGCGAACAGTGGCTAAGATGCTTGGGACTGGAGGAAGCGAGAAGGGTCGTCCAAGAAACTCATGACGGACTCTGCGGTTCCCACCAAGTCGGGCCAAGATGAAGCTGAAGATCAAAAGAAGGGGTTACTATTGGACCACGATGATTCAGGACTGCCTCGAATATGCGAAGCAGTGTCACTCGTGCCAAATTCACGTGGACTTCATCCACCAGCATCCGAATCCGCTACACCCAACATTGGCTAGCTGGCCATTCGCAATGTGGGGAACCGATATAATCGGGCCCATCGGCATCATCCAAGGGACATCGGTTCATACTAGCAACGACCGATTATTTCTCTAAGTGGGCAGAAGCAATACCGTTAAGAGAGGTGAAGACGGAGAACATTCTCCATTTCTTCAAGACACATGTTATCTACCGGTTCGGCACTCCGTGATGGATCATCTCGGATAATAGGCCGGCCTACAGAAGCCATAAGATCAGCCGCTTTGCACAGCAGCATAAAATAGATTGGAGATACTCTTCGGTCTATAATCCCCGAGCCAACGGTCTAGCTGAAGCTTTCAATAAGTCCTTGACAAAGATCATAAAGAAAACGATGTCCAGAAATAAAAAGGATTGGCACGAGAGATTGCATGAAGCTCTCTGGGCTTATCAGACCACGTTCAAGACGGCCACGAATACAATGCTATTCGCGTTGGTATTTGGCACAGAAGCAGTCCTTCCCATGGAGATAGAGCTACCCTATCTGCGAGTAGCGGTTCGATACGAGCTGACAGATGAAGAAAATGCCCATCTTCGACTTAAGGAGCTCGATGCCCTCAATGAAACTCGTCTCATGGCGTAGAAAAACCTAGAAACTTACAAAGAAAGGATGACGCGCTCATACGAAAGATTGAATAGGCCGAGAACATTCCGCCAAGGCGAACTCGTGCTAGTCGTAAAAAGACCTATGATCCCCAATCGTGCTAAACGGGGGAAATTCGAGCCGAACTATGAGGGCCCGTACATCATAGACAAGGTCTACCAAGGCGGGGCCTACTTGCTCATGGATATGCATGGCGAAAGACCCTTCCGGCCAATAAATGTCCGGTTCCTTAAGAAATACTACGCTTGACAAGTCACGGCTCAGGTTAATGATGGATGACAATGCTCGTGTCCGCTCATTGTCTTCCTGAGTCCAAACTCTATAAGTAGTATCCGGCGAAACCTCGCCTCAAAATCCCAGTGGACCGCAACGTCCTTAAATTAGCTACGGACCGCAACGTCCTTAAACTAGCTATGGACCGAGATGTCCTTAAACTAACAATGGACCGAGATGTTCTTAAACTAACATTGGACCGAGATGTCTTTAAACTAACAACGGACCGAGATGTCCCTAAACTAACAACGTCGCCTCTAACACGGCGATGGTGGAATGCAAGTCCACAAGTCCCAGCGGTGAGGACTGCAACCCAAATCCCACCGGCAAACAGATATGTTACATGCGGAGAAACTATTCTCGAGAGTTTCATCGTGCAAAAAAAAAACGGTACGTCTACAAGCAAAATGGGCACGGATGAAAACCCGAAAGGGCTCCGTGAGTAAAAACAGCAGGACTGCCGGTGGTGTTTGTGAAAGCCCCAAAGGGCACAGACTCATAAAAAAAATTTCATGCAAACTTGCAAGGTCCTCTCGACCTTATAAGGAAAAAATACCTGCGTGAGATCCTTACGACTCACAAGGGAGCAACACACTTAGAGATCCCCACGATTCCTAAGGAGATATTACACTTACGAGATCCTCACGACTCGTAAGGAGAATCCCCCTTATGAGACCCTCACGACTCAAAAGATTCGAAATCCTTAAGTTACAGGGATCTGAACCTGTTCTTAAGCCATCACATTCCCCAGATTGCCCTACAAGCGGTTCAATATTAACCCTTGTATACAATCTACGGGCACAAATAAACGTTTCCCCCACCAAGTCCAACCAACTACGAAGAATGTCCTCATGTGGTGAATGACAGTTGTAAGTCCTCTCGACTTATAAGGAGAAAACACTCTTGTAAGATCCTTACGACTTATAAGAGAACACACACTTAGGAATCCTCACGACTCCTAAGGAGAAAACACACCTACGAGATCCTCACGACTTGTAAGGAGAAACACCTTTATGAGACCCTTACAGCTTATGAAGTCAAAAGCCTTAGTTGATAGGATCCTAACCCTGTTTGCTAAGCCACCTTTGTTCGAATTGACAAAGGCAAATTATGATTCGCTCCTGACAATATCCCAGTGGTAGTGATGCTGATGCTTAAGATTGGTATCAAATTCCAAGCCCTTTCACGGCAAATGATGATTCGCTCCTGGCAATATTCCAGTCGCAGCGATACTGGTGCTAAGATTGGTATCAGACCTTGGGTTCCATACTCGCAATAAAAATCAGCGAGCCAAAAATGCATATGAAATAGCCGAAATGATAGGGCAACTCGCAAAAAAAAATCAGCGAGCAAAATATATGTATATAAAAACAGCCAAAATGATTGGGCACGGCGAAAAAATAGCCGAAATGATTGGGCAATCGCGACTTTCGCGATATGAAAAGATGAAATGATAGAGAATCGCGGAAAGAAATAAAAAAATTTGCCCTGCAGGTAAGATCACATCGACCCCTGTATACAATCCATAGGCATAAACGAAAAGGGAACCATATTGTCCCACCAGGCTTCGTCAAAGGGAAGCTAGATCTCAATGGCTACATCTACAGCCTAGAAATCAAAAACGGTGTTCCTTCTCGTTCCAACAAGAAGCAGATACGATGTCAGCAAAACGGAGCCATGACAAAGTCCCCTAGTTCCAAATCTCGACGGTGCACAGACAGCCTAGAGACTATCTCGGAGCCACGGCTAAGTCCCCTAGTTCCAAATCTCGACGGTTCACAGACAGCCTAGAGACTACCTCGGAGCCACGGCAAAGTCCCCTAGTTCCAAATCTCGATGGTTCACAGACGACGTAGAGACTACCTCGAAGCCATGGTAAAGTCCTTATTTCCAAGTCTCGACGGCAACATCTACAACCTAGAGATAAACAACAACATTTTTCCTCCCTCCAGCAGGATGCAGACGCGACATCAACAAACGGAGTCACGGCAAAGTCCCCTAGTTCAAAATCTCGACGATTCACGGAAAACCTAGAGACTATCTCGGAGCCATGGCAATGTCCCTATTTCCAAGTCTCGACAGTAACATGCAGCCTAGAGATTAACAACAGCGTTCTTTCTCCCTCCAGCAAGATGCAAACGCGACATCAACAAACGGAGCCATGGCACAGTCTCCTAGTTCCAAATTTCGACGGTTCACGGACAACCTAAAGACTACCTCGGAGCCATGGCAGAGTCCCTAGTTCCAAGTCTCGATGGCTACATCTACAGTCTAGAGATCAACAACAGCGTTCTTCCTTCCCCCAGCAGGATGCAGACGCGACATCAACAAACGGAGCTATGGCAAAATCCCCTAGTTCCAAATCTCGACGGTTCACAGACAACCCAGAGACAACCTCGACGTTCGTCGCAATATTGCAGACACAATGTCAATAAAAGAAGCAAAGGAAGATCCCTAGCTTCATAGTCTTGACGACAACTCAAATGAGACTGAAAGACTATCGGAGACCATCCCACTCCAGCGCAGAGTGGTCATGACTCATCGGGGCTCCCAAACTGAGCCTAACCTCAAGTAAAAAGCGACATGGAATATCCCTAATGCTTGCTCTTTCGACGATAATATCACCTGGAAGATTACTTGAAGACGTCTTATCCAGCCCCCGAAAGGATTATAGACATGACAGTCGTGGAGCTACTCGAACAGGAAGATTGCATATCGAGGAATACACCGGCCAACGCGACGGTACGACAGGTAAAAAACCCTAGTACCATAGACCCTAACAGACTTCTATTAGCAGGAGTTAACTGTGACGCTAGGACACCCTTGCGAGAACTTCTCGATTCTTCTTGACTCGTGGGGAAAATAATGTTCCTGCGAGAAACTTCTCGACTCGTCTCGACTCGTAGGGAAAAGCCTTAGGCAACGGGGATAAGGACCTGTTTCCTAAGCACTGGGGCCCTGCAAGTCAGTCCAAGATGGACTATTGCATACTATTCATGGGCCACATTCTCCAAAGTCGAATATCGACAAGGAGGGAAAAAACCACTTACGAGTCCTCTCGACTTGTAAGGGGAAAAATTCTCTTGTGAGATCCTTACGACTCTCAAGAGAAATGAACTTAGGAGTCCTCATGACTCCTAAGGAGAAAATACACCTACGGGATCCTCTCGACTCATAGGGAGAAAACCCTTTATGAGACCCCCACGACTCATAAAGTTGAAAAGTCTTAGGCGGAAGACCTAAACCTGTTTCCTAAGCCATAGCCGCCCTGTAAGGAGTTCAAGATAGACTATCTACAGGGGTGAGATACACGCACAAATATATGATGAACAGAAAACATTCAACAGAAAGCATTCAATAGGTAATAATAAGAAGAATACATTAAAACAAATATACTACTCTAGTGGGAAGAGATCACCAAATGTGGGATCAGAGATATAAGGGTTAACAAAAAAAAAATAATGTTTTCCAATTCTCTCTCTGCCCTCTCTATCATGTCGAAGCGGCGGTCTTCGCGAGGAGTTGCTCCCCATCGATTAGCGCCATGCTCATCGGTGAAGGCAGACATGATGGCCCGCCGAGCTCGAATCTGACTCAGTAAATGAACCAAACGATCCTTCAGAGGATGAGTAATCAAGTGTGCCTCGTGGAAACATTCAATCTTGTCTTCCTCCGCAACGAGAATCGCCGGAGTCATCTGCGCTGGATGAGGAGGGATATCAGCAAGCACGGACAAGAAAATCATCCGGAGCCAAATGGAACCCATAAGAAGAGAAGAACCCCTACGAGCTAGGAGCTCATACAATACCACGTCACGTTGGTCATCAGTAAGAAGTGGATCCGCTAACCGTGCAGCAAAGCGAGGAATAATCTTCTCGATAGGCACCTCCCAGGGCTGCCGACGAGCATGGGGACGGTTGCAAGCCATAATTCTTGGTTTATTTCTAAAAAAATGAATGATCACCCTAAGGTTTGAATGGGTCTCTCTCTGTGAAGAAAGAGGAAGACGAAGCTTCAGGTTATAAAGAGAAGCATTCAAGTCTAGACACGGAAAATTTTGTGCATGGTGGAACTATTTCCGAGGCCGGAAAAAGGGGCATGGGGAACAAGATAGTTGACCCATAGGAATCAGAACAAGGAGGTGAAACGACCCCCTCAGAAGAGTCTCACATGCATGATACGTGAGGACCCGTGTTGATCCTTTTGGGGACTAAAGCGGTGCCGCACGTGCATGACACGTGAGCGCCGTCGCTAGTACAAAATTAAAATCCTCAACAACGCCTCACGCGCGAAACACGTGAATGCAAACAACTGTATAACGACACTTCATGCAAGAAATATGTGAGCATTTGTAAAAAAGGAGGAAAGAGGAAGTTTTGTCATTCATGCTCCAGGAACTTAGACATGGTAAAAAAATGTTTACATTTGTAAAACACTAAATCCCAGGTATGGATTAAGGAATTCAAAAGCAAGGCCGAGTAAAATGCTTCTGAATTCTATGACCATTTTCGTGTGCATTTTCTCATGAATGCAAGCGTCAGGATTCTCACTGATATCGTCCGTCCTCTGGTAGGCGGAGATTATCGTCGTCTGTTAGAAGACTTAATGCAAGATATTAACAAGATCATCTTGCCGCCACTTCGAGATCAAGCCCATCAGATATACTGAGTGCACCTTGTCTTCGGCATCATCAAGTGCTTCAAGCGGCATGGCTTCGTTAAATTTAGGAAGTGCTTCCCAAATCGCCCACACGATGAGCTTCAAAAGAGCGAAACGATGGGAGAGTAGTCGACCGTTGTATTCATCAAAGCGACGCATAACCTCAGCGCATTGGGCATTCGTAAACTCCTGGTTTTGACAGCGGCCTTGGACACGAATGTCTTCATACGAGATAATTTCGTCAAGATCATACAGATAAGCAGCCATATTATCTGAAAAGAAAAATCAGTAAGAGTCTAGTGATCAAAATAATCAAGAAAATGCTCATTGTGAGAATAAAAAAAGGATTCTCATTAAGCAGACATGGGAGTTTAAACAACTCTTGACATCCTCATAGAGAAAACAAGTTCTGTTAAAATACCCAACGAATTTAAATTTGCGCAAATAAAAAAAAACCTATGAAAATGTTCTCAAGAACACCGGGGAATGAAATTCCTGAAGGGCCCTTTTGATCTTTAAGAACTAAGCTCTTCGGTGAGGAATTAAATTCCTTTTATGCGATGGAATTAAATTCCAGAAACCTCCATGATGAGGAAATGAAAAATAAAAATACCATGAATCCTTAAAGATCAGAGGAGGAATGCCCAAGACATTGAGGTTTACTACTCAAAGATCACGTCTTTGGATCTCTAAGAGATGGGTTTCAGAAGAAAGCAAAGCTTTTATGGTGGATTTAAAATCCAGGAATTTTTTGTAAGAAAAGGGTTTCTTTGTTGTTCAAGATCTTTACCTAAAAAGGGTTTCTTTTTCTGACAGAGTTTAACTCTGAAATTGCAATAGGCAGAGAACTAAGCTCTGAAGAAAAGAATTAAATTCTCGAAGAAGAAAAGGAAAGAAGAAGAAGAAATAACAGTGGCTTCCCAATGACAAAACCCTTGCATTTATAAGACGTGACAAGAGCGGTTCACCTTCCCATTCCCCTAGGCAATCCAACGGCTGTAAAGGTGACAGCGTTGCACTCACGTGCAAGCCGCGTGAGAACAACATTGTGGGGGCATTTGTTCCCTTATAAAAATAAATAATAAATAAAAAGCGATGGAAAAAATTCCCTAAATGGAGTATCACGTGCTCACACGTGATGCTCCTTGGAGCAAGGATTATAGGCATTGCGCTTAACAAATAAGGCTGAAATTGAGCCTCACGTGTAGGCACGTGAGCATCTATATACAAAGTATATATGCACATTCCTAAAACAAATAACAGGCCAAAGAAGCTCACGTGTCAGCACGTGATGCTCTTTGTTGAGCTTAATTTCGTGGGGTTCACGTGCCACACGTGACATTCCTGAACATCAGCTCACGTGCCAACACGTGATGCCTTTCTCTGGGACTGCTGCATATAAGCAAACGAGTTTAATGCCATGGGGGTCATGTGCTACACGTGAGGGTTCCTAATACCTTCTGAGCCGATAGAATTAAATTCTAAATAAGAGAGATCAAAACCCTATTTGGAAAATATTTCCTTAAATCTTTTTAAACAAGAAAGATTATGCTCTGTAAAACAGAGCACCGTTGGATTAAAGATCCAATGGTGATTAAAAATCACCAAGCTACAGAATAAATTCTGTATGGGAAAATATTTTCCCAATCTTTCTAAATAAGAAAGATTACGCTCTGTAAAACAGAGCACCGCTGGATTAAAGATTCAATGGTGATTAAAAATCACCAAGTAACAGAATACGTTTTGTATGGGAAAATATTTCCCCAATCTTTTTAAACAAGAAAGTTACGCTCTGTAAAACAGAGCACCGTTGGATTAAAGATCCAATGGTGATTAAAAATCACCAAGCTACAGAATAGGCTCTGTATGGAAAAATATTTTCCCAATCTTTCTAAACAAGAAAGATTACGCTCTGTAAAACAGAGCACCGTTGGATTAAAGATCCAATGGTGATTAAAAATCACCGAGCTACAGAATAAGCTCTGTATGGGAAATATTTTCCCAATCTTGATGAAAACAAGAAAAATATCTTCTGTAAAACAGAAGTCCTTGGATCAAAGATCCAACGGTGGATAAAATTCCCAAATCAATTAAGGATCTCTCAATGAGAGTTTTTTTTAACTAAATCAACAAGTCGGGCTCTACTATATAAAGAACCCAAGACTTCAAGTCTGAGAGGGAGAAAACCCCCCCATAAGATTTGAAAAACAAAAAAAAGGAGAAGAGTTCTCTTCGAAGAAAAGAAACCCTAGGTAAGAAAAAGACCAAGAGATCATTTTATCTCCTCTTACAAGAGTTTAACTCTTCGAAAAAAGAACTTGATTCTTCCTCTGGTTGAGATCTGCAGAAGAAGATCTTTCCACAAGTTGAGAATTTAATTCTCATCGGGGAGATTCTGTTATGCAGTCCCAAAACTTAGAGAAAAGAACTAAGTTTGAAGAATTTAATTCTTCCAAAAGATATAGGAATTTAATTCCTCTGATAAAACTAGGGTTTAACCCTGCATAAGAATTTAATTCTTATAAAACAAAGGACCTGAAATTCTCAAAACTCATATCAAGATCTCCATGCACATAAAAGAAACGATTAGCGTATAACACTATAACAACAGATCACGTGTTCCCATGTGAGAACCTCTGAGGAACAAAAAGGAACGCATTTCTATGGACCGCAATGTCCTTAAACTAGCTGTGGACCGCAACGTCCTTAAACTAGCTGTGGACAATAACGTCCTTAAACTAAGCCTTCATACCAAAAATGGTGATCTATGGACCGTAACGTTCTTAAATTACAATGGACCGCAATGTCCTTAAACTAGTTTTGGACCGAAACGTCCTTAAACTAACAACGGACTGAAACGTCCTTAAACTAGTTATGGACCGAAACGTTCTTAAACTAACAACGGACCGAAACGTCCTTAAACTAAAGCAATAGAGCCCAAATGCTCTTTTGTTGCATCTGAATGATCCAAAACCCTGTTGAGTAGATCTTAGTCTAAAATTAGACTAACGTGTTCTCAATAAACATTTAAGTTGATCTTAATCTCAAATGAGATTAACGATCCTTAAACCAACCAAACCAAAATCTAAGAACATACGGATTTGGACTAATCCACGCCCTACGGGCGGCAACATAAATTAGTTTCCGATTACAATCCACAGGCAATCAAAAAATAAAACAAACACACACGACATGAAGTGACCTTCTGGAGTAAGAGAAAGTGGTTATCGCTACGAGGTAACGTAATTAACTGTAGGGGCTTGCGCCTGCAGGGAAGAGCGTCCACAAAATAAAAAAAAACTCTCACAATGAGGGGGAATCTAACGAAGTCCGCTACAACGGTTGCATTCGTCCAAACCTCCAATACACAGTGCCATAAATCAACTTGGTATCTTCGGAGAGGTGAACGGATAAACCCAAATAGCATCTGCCCCCAAATGCAGGCAAGACGTTCGTGTTTCCCAGCTTTCGGCGGTAAACAAGGAAGTCCCTGGCCAGGGCTGATACAGAGATTTACTGGTAAGTGTTATTAGTAGTTTCTCGACCTGTTATTAGTCTCATATCGGCATGACTTATCAAGTTACTGGGTCTGACGTTTATCACCCCTAGAATCGATATGCGACATATCGGACAAAGAGACCGGACTGTACGGTAGTGTTGTTGTTGGATTTACAGGAGTATGGACAAGCTTGCTTGTTGATTTTCTGATTGCTCAATACCCGGGAATCCGTTACGTCCAGCTAGTACCGCTGACGGCTTGTGGGTGACTGATATGATCATCACCTACTGCCGGCGTATTGACGAGTCATTAGAGTCCCATAAAGAGGTTTCCTGGTTCAAGCGAAACAAAGTAGGGAACATATGTGATATGTGTGGGACCGAGATTAATACGTGTATGTGATAACGTATTCTAATCTCACGATATGTGATATAGGTCGGTTATATGTGATATAGCCGGGTTATTGAATCAAGTGTTGATTCGATAAGTTGATATTAAATGATATTAGTCGGTTGTATGAGATACAGACGGGTTTTAAATCAAGTGTTGATTTAATGTATAATTCTATATTTGATATATCAACATACATTAACTAATATTAGCTCACTTAAGAATTACTTTTCTCATTATACATTTAAATATATGTGATATATGTTAATGTATTTATTTTGTATCATGCTAGATGATATATTGGACTTGGGTGTATGAGACTCATACCATACTTAAGATAATGTGGGGATTTAATTATTAAGGGAAAATCAAAATTAGGTGGAAATTAGTCATGGCTTGAGATGCTTATGGAAGCATGTAGAACCATTAACTTAGTCCACTAATTTTGTTTTACTTCAGAATTTATTAACCTAACCATTATCTTTAGCTTTGGTTAAGTCTCTACATGAGTTATATATGATATTTTCTCACCCATGGTTGCCATTCTATTCTTGATTGATTCACCACTTCATCTTCTTCATCTCAACTAAGCTCTCTAGGTTTTCTTGAGGTGAAGAAAAAGAGTGAGAAAAATTATTTTAAAGTGAGCAAAATTCCTACTTTATCAATATACACTAGACTAGCCATTTAGTATAGCTTGTTTGCTTCACTAATTCTCAATTAGTAAAGAGGTAGCTTGAGTTGGAGATTTCTCGACGTAGATCATCTTCGGTCTCGAAGATCTTTAAGCAAGATCGTTTTCGTCTAGTGGAGCTTAACGAGAGTCCGGGAGACCACTATTTGGAGCGAAGGGACTATTACACGGAGCTTTTAAAGTGAAGGACCGGTCTACAAAGGTTATATTCCTTGTTCACTTAGAGTAAATTTGTTTACATGTTAGTTAAACCCTAATTCTCTAGTTAGATCCTTAGTTTGGGTTGCTTTGCTCTCTAAATTTTTTAAAATTGCATACCCGATGCTTTATAAAACCTAGTGAGAGTGCTAAGGAACCCAATAACTTTCTGTATTTACTTTCTGCATTTTTAATTTTAATTATGGGTTCCGTTTTGTTCCACCTTTCTTCTAATTCATTGATCTCCATGAGCGAGTAAGTTCTTGCTTGCTAGGGTTTGTAAGATAGGATAAACTAATGGATGAAAAATATAACTTAAATTCTTTTTAAAGTTTTAATTTTTTATAAATTTTAGCAAAATGAATATTAACCCTCTTATCCGGCGTGCTCTCAATTCATGATAGTCACAGCCACGATTTGAGATTCGTTAATAATCGTTTTGTTAAGGGCTTATATGAATAAGGATCAATGGAAGGACAAGGGTCAGTAGAGAGAAACCCTAATTCCCTTCAAGAACCATAATCCACATTCATCGCTATTTCTCTAGAATTAAATAATTAAAAGATAAAAATAATTATTTTTAAAACTCCATCCATTAACTACTAAATCCTATAAACCCTACAAGCCCTTATATTATAAAATTTTCTAATTTTCTTAATAATAAACGACAACAATCCCAACATTCTTCTATCAACCCATCTAAAACAAGAAAAGCAGTTCACTGTTTCCCTATGGACGACCCACACTAATCGCGGCTAGCTATTTGCGACACCGTCTTAATTGCGGTATTCAAGAATACATATAAACACACACTTTCGTATCAATCAAATGGCGCCATTGCCGGGAAAACAGTCGTAATTATTTTTCTTATTATTCAGGTTGATTTCTAATATAAAACCTAAGAACATTAAAAAAAATATAAATATAAATAAATAACCACATTTTTTATTTTTAACGATTTTTGTTCGAGTTTTGCGAGAAATCTGGAACACTTAGAGTGAACCAACAGAGATTCAGAGATTTTCAAATAGGACCAGAGGAGTATTGGTGTGCTATGAAGAAGTATGGAGGGGAGAACTCATCACACGGCGGCGGCACCGCGACCAAAAGAAGCATTGGGCAGCGGAAGCACGACTATAGTGGGGAGTTAAGCCTCCAAATTTTTTTGGTATTATCCTATAGTTTTCCTCTCTTCTCCAAAGCTCAACTATTTCTAACTACAGGATTCTTTGCAAACAGCGCCGCTAAAAATCTTTTTGCGTGTTTTAGATTTTGGTTTATTTTGCATATTTCAAACGGACATTAAGGGGCAAGAAATCCAAATTCATTTAAGGTGGGGATTTCATCACCCTTCCTAGGCCCTAAAAATCACAAACAAGCATGTGCATCATCCTACATTAATAAAAAAATATTTAGACCAAGCCTCTAAGGACAATCGCACTCAATTAGGACAAAGGAGGGTCGTGGGTAATCTATTGCTTATCCGCATTTCTCTTGTGGTGTCTAAGGCAAGTGTGACTAAGAAAAATGGTTACTTAATTAGGCACGCTATTTTGGTGATTCGTATAGCGGATACCTCCCATTCACATGACACTTATCTGGCTGCAAGATTGATAAGGAGGTGATAAAGTTATGTTAATAATTTTTTTAAGGCTAGTGAGGCAATTTCTAAACCCATGTCCATTGCTAAGCATATTGAGAAGGCTCGTAACTAAAGTTTCATACCTTTCACTTCTCCAAAACCGTTAGGACAATAATTACAATCATTTCCATATGAAAATGTTGATACACCTTTTGAGGCGAATAAGGCAACTTTTACACCCATGACCATTGCTGAGTAAATTGCAAAAGCCAGTCACCAACTAACCACCCAAGCTCAATCTTCTTCATATCACAATATTGATCTTAATTCTGTTTATGAAAATTGGATACAATCTTCTAACTCTTATCAATAGTACCAAACTTTCACACCCTCTCATGTTGATACTTCTCTTGAGACTAATGTGGCAAATCGTAAACCTATGTCGATTGTGGAATACATTGAACTTGCCCATAGCCAACAATTAAACACATTCCAACCATACTCAACTTTTGCACCTTATTTAGACAGTGCTTCTAAACATCAATTAGGAAGTTCCACGGTTCAAAGAGAATCTTTCATTAAAACTTATTCACAAACCATGTCTAGTCTTGAAGTAGAGTTTGAATTGAGCAGTAAGAATGAACCAGGAATTCCTTCAAGTAAAACCAGAACTAATTCTTTTGATCTCAACACCTTCCATCCTGAACCCCAACCGAATGTATTTGATGATCAACCGCTTAATAATCTAATTGATGAGGTGCCCGAGAATAACATGTTTGACTTACCAAATTATGAGTGTGAAACAGAGCCTTATACCATTCCGAATCAAACCGATCCTTATCCGACTACACTTGACATTTCAAACCTTTCAATTCCATCAAGTGAATCAAGTGATCCATCGATTGATGATAATATAATTGATGAATTTTTAAAGAACTATTCATTTGATTTGACTGATGGTGCTAGTGAGAGCGGTGATGAGAATATCTTTGAAGATGAACTTATTATGTTAGGTTGGATTCCCCGTCCCATCATGTCCCTTCCATTGAATGCGAACATCTTCCTGTACATTTAAGCGATCTTATTCTTACCATCAATCTATCCGATATGTAAAATGATATTCAGCCTTCATCTCCCACATCTGGTTCAATAATGCCCGGCACACAAGTTTGTTTACCCGTTTCATCTTCTTTTACTTTCTTTGGTTCTACTTCTCATTTTCTTTCAATTCCACCGAGTTTTGATGAATCACACTATGATATTTCGAGTTCTATGATTTTTGAAAGACCACTCGAGTTAGATGAGCTTTTTGAGTCTTCTACCTCTATAATTTCTGACAAATCGAGTGTTTTGAATCCTGATGCGCAACACACTGACTTTGAAACTTTCAATTTTTCTAGTGAATCTGCATATTCCACTGATATAGATATCGATTCCTTTCTTTCCGATAAGATTATCGTTCGGAATATCGATGAAAGTTTCGAAAGTATTTTCTCCGAAAAACTTGCGTTGCTTAAAGACTTGGATGCTGTGATGTATCAACCTCTACCGGAAATTTGTGTGCCTCCTTTTGAGGGCGAAGAAGTTGAACAAGCCACCCCTTCTTCTAGTCATATACGAGAATACGGCTATTTCAACCATTTCTTATCTTTCAAATTCTCGTTTTCATTCACATTCACTTTTTCGTCTCCATCAACCGAGACATAAAACCTTTTGATTACACATTTTATCTTACCCCCACTTCATGTCTTCTCGTTACTCTTATTTCTGTTTATTCTACTCGAGATATGATACAACCTTCATTTTTATATAGTCTCGAGTATTCTTCAAGTCCATCCGTTTCGCATTCTTCTACCAACCATGGTGTTACATTGATAAAATATTTGAATGGTTGGTTTTAACTTTTGGTCTTTGTAAAGTTTTGTGTAGACCAATAATATTTACCTCCCTCTTATGTTGAATTTCAATGCTTAGTAACAAAACACTGTTTTACTCAAGTTTGGGGGGAAAGAAGAAAAATATTTTTAAAATGGCTCTTGAAAGAAAAGAAATTTTTTGCACGATTATGAGCCAAAAACAAGTTTGGGGGAGGATTTTAATGTCATTCATTCTTGACCGCTTTTTTATACCATCTTATTGAACTGTTCCTTTTAGTCTTCAGGTTTTGATCTTACAGGACAATATCAGTAAGGACACTTGATTGTTCCGTTTGTTTTGCGTGCGTGCGTTTTAAAATCAAAGTTAAGAATATACCGTAATTAATAACGGTGTCGCTTGGTAGCTAGCCGGTTGAGTACGGGTCGGTCCACAGGGAAAATGTGTTCTTTTCTTATTGTTCTAACGAGTTAAGTCCTATTTTTGGTAGGTTTTGATTTTTATAAAAACTAAGATTGAATTTAATTTTATTTAAAACCTTGCTAGGGTTAGGATTAGGTTAATTTGGAAAGAGAATTCTTCTCACTGCTTCCTTTTCTCTAATTAAGAACATAGGTGTTAGGGTAATAGTCAACAAAAGGGATTAGCACGACTAGGAAGAAACGTAGTTTCTTTCCTTTGGTCCTTGTCCGTCATTTCTTAACTCTTAGCCGTAACCTCTATGTAAATCAACCACAACCGGTCTAACTAGGGAATCACCACTATCTCGTAGGATAGGGTGCCGTAGTGAGCGATGTATGTTTGATTAACATAGAGTCCTAATTTAAAATATTATATGGGCAAGAAAGGAGTGAGAGATGTTCATCTCTCAAACCTACCCAATCCTAACCCTAACAAGTGAGGAATTATTCACTCATTAGGGAAATTACAATGAGAATCATTTTTATAATTTTCTTTTTAATTAACTAATTAACGTGCAGATATTAAAAGACAGATATGAAAATTGCAGAAATTAAATTCGAATGAAAAATGCAAGATAAAAAAAACCTTACTTTTATTGACACCTCTTGACGATTACAATGAAACTAAAATTTAATCTAGAAATTAAAAGAGGCATGCCCCAAAAGAGGCTGTAGGCTTTCCTATTTATAGATAGGAGAAACCCTAGGGTTTACATCTGATCCACATTTGAAATTACAAGACTACCCTAAGAAAGCCGGGTCAAAGCACTGACACCCACCGGCACGTGCACTGCACGGCCACGGATCTGCAGCAGAATGCCATGTTTGGCCGCGGATCCGCGGCCATCTTGTGGGATCTCTGGCTCATTTCTTCAGGGTTGGTTCATGTTGCATTTTTCTTCTGTTTTCTTCACTTGGTTCTTCATAATCTTTTCTACTTTCTTCCAGATTTCCGACAGTGCAGAATTTATGGACTTTTACTGTAAGCTTCACGTTGAAGTCTTGAATCTTGTGCTGCCTTCGTACTTTGTGCAATTGAACTATTCATTGATCGTTGTTCGTTCCTTAAACTGGTAGGAATCATACAGATTCATCTACTTGTTGGTCGTAGTCTCACATTTGTAGCGTCTTTTCCTGAATTTCACTGTATTGTTCTGAGAACCTGTAACCTGCAACTATTTAGCAGACATGGATCAAAAGCACCTATTTATTTGCAATATGATTAAGAATGGGGAATATAATAATGCAAAATTGTGATATGAACAAATACCCCCAAACTTATTTTTTTCTCGTCCCGAGTAAAACTATTTTTATTCTCGAAAAAAATCATAACCTCACTTTCGCAGGGAATCGCAATTGCACTGAGCTCGTGCAACAAGCCGTTAAACCTCTAGGTGTCCCTAGTAGGAGTAGTGTTGTCTCCTGAGGGTTTTCAGCGGATACTACCCACAAAATCCAATCAATTTGGCATATTGATTTTCATTCTTCAATTCGGTATTCTAGCAAGAAATTCTATTATCTTCAACTTAGAAATTATCAACCCATATTTTTCACACTCATTTATCATTTAACTTAAGATCGTATATGTTCTGTAAATTTACTTATCATTCAGTATCTTTTGAATTTTCTTTCTAAGGTTCCATCTCAATTTAGGAATTTTTATCATCTCTACTGAAGATATAAGCCCTATCTTTCATTTCTATCTCTCATCAAAACCCCAATCATATACCCCTATGTGTGTGTATGTATCACCCCTACACTTGGAAATTCAATTCAAGCTATCATACTCTTGTCCATCGTCTAAAGTACTGTTAGTTGGTGAATTTTAGATGAATTTGCTCACACATCCTTCATACGACCGTTAATACTTCTTGAGGTTCTAACGACCGATTACAAAATGTGTTCGCGCATTTAGGAGTAATTCCTCGTCTTATAACACCTAAGGCTTTAGCAGTGACTCCCAAACCAGTTGGTCTAAGGCACTGGGTGATAAATCACCCTCGCTATATATTTTTTTTATTTTACGCAGCCTTAAGTAATTACAAAACCAGTGTTCATTTTTTTATATCTCTTTATTCACACTTAAACTTTTATTTAATTTTTTTCTCATACTAAGGATTTTAGACAAGCGCAATTCAAGGTATTCTCTACTATCCCAAGTTTCAAGGTGCGTTTATGTGCGAATTGTAGGGTATATATTTTCAGAATTTAGATTAAATATTCGGAATTATTTTTCAGACTTACATTTCAATAAAAATCTCAATACTCTTCCCTTATTTTGACTTATCCCAAGAACTGAACTCAAAATTTGCCTATTTCTAAATAAACTATAAGTACATATATTTTCTACCGTTAAACTTTAAGAATGGTTATTTTTAGGGTTTTTAATTTACTAAGTTAGGATCTAGTTTTTCCTAACTAGTTAATTGTCTTGTCAAACTTAAGTCAAATATGGCCAAGTTGAATTTTTTTTTTATCTTTTTAGTTTTTCAATTTTTTATTTGATTTTTCTTTTAAAAATTTTTCTTTTTATTTTTTAATTTTTATAATTTTTTTATAAAGATGCAATGCAGAATTAAACATGCAAAGAAAGAAAAACAAAAAATATGTACAAAAATTAAAATATGCAATGCAATGATAACTATTTACAAACCATCTCCTCCCCAAACTTACCAAAAGCAGTGTCCTCACTGCTCATGTCCTCACCGTCCCCTCGAACGTGAACGGGAACGTTCCTCTCTCGCCAGCAACGTAGATACACCATGTTCAATCTCTGTCACCCGGTGATCCAAGTTGGTCACCATCCCTTCCAACCTATCAATTCCCCTAGTGGCTCTTCTAAGCAGACGTGCATGTTCTGCTGGGGTAAGCTCTTCCTCGCTCGCGGTCGAGCTGGAGCTGGGTGTCATGGCGGGTACATGTTCGGCCGGTTCTGTTCGCGACCATACATCATTCAGGCGGATATAGGACGTAGATACGCCCTCAATAAGAGGCCTAATGAGTATATCTCCATGCATGTAAAACTCAAATTCCTCCACAGGGAGGAAATAGCGACATAGTTGTGTCACTAACATAGAGCATGGGTAATTTGCAGCCCTTTTGCCAGCACCAATTGAATTAAGTAAAACCATGCACATGTCAAATCTAGGGTTCCTAGTCATTAAGGTGTGCATGATATGAAGAGATGTGGTGAAAAATGTTGTATTATGTGAACTGCCAAAAATGTTGTTTTGTGCCCAACGACACACGGTTAATACATTGGCGAAGAGGGTTCTAGCCTGTATGCCCTTCCTAGGTTCCCTCGAACAGTCATTACCCATTAAGGGTAAGTAGTCTTCAAATTGAAGGGGTTGGTCATGCATAGGTAATCTAGGAATTAAGGTGACTTCGTGGATGAAGTTCCTATCAATAATTATTTCCTTTTCGTCCCAAAATAATTTAATAAAACCGTATTGTGATAGGCAACCTTCCTCCATGCACTCGTAAAAACGAGTGACTAGATCTGGAAGAGCGTAGGCATTAGGATGATTGAAAATTAAAATGTTCCGCCCTCGACGTGTGATCTCATCACCAAAATAACTTCCGTAAATTGTGTGTGCAAACATTTGGGAAAAATCTCGTTCTAATTGCATGGTTGGTGCCATTCAGAGAATTAAATTACAGAATTTGTAATTTAACAGAGAAGAGTTTAGAGATCGAACCACCTCTGAATTTTTCAGAGGGAGAAGACACCAGAGAGCGGCGGATTAGCGGCCGAAGGAAGGTTCTGGCGGCGGAAGCGCGGCGGCCTGGAGGGATCTCTCTGCAGAAGTTGGAGCGACGGCTAGGATTTGAGGAAATGAAAATTTAGGGTTATGAAAACCGCAGAGGGGTCGGGTTGTATTTATAGAGGATGGTGGTTTGGTTATTTGCAAAAAACCCCTCTTAAAAAGCGGAATTTATTTGTAAATTTTTTAATATTTATTTATTTATTATTTTTTTATTAAAAATGAAAATTTATAAAAATACCCAATTATTTTTATTTTTATTTTGTTTTTATATAATTACAAGTGATACATACCCCCAAACTTGTTTGAAACAGTGTTTTGGCTAGATAATCGAAATTTAGGGGTAGATGGAGGAAGATCAGTCAATGTAAATTGGCTCCTGCAAAAATAGAAGATCCTCCGAAGGGTCCGCAGTGAGGAACGGTGTAAGTCTATGTCCGTTCACTTTAAATAGTGAACCGTCCTCCGGATTTTCTAGATCGACCGCACCGTGCGGATATACGGTGCGCACTAAAAATGGCCCTTTCCATCGTGATCTGAGCTTACCGGGATGGAAATGTAACCGAGTGTCGTAAAGTAAAACCTATTGACCAGGTTTGAAAGTTTTGCGCATAAGGTGTTTATCGTGGAACACCTTCGTTCGGTTTTTAACAACTACTGCGTTCTCATAGGCTTCATCCCGAAGCTCGTTCAATTCGTTCAACTGCAGCTTTCTATAGCTGCACGCATCTCCTAGAGATAGGTTCAACTCTTTTATTGCCCAAAATGCTCTATGCTCAATTTCAACTGGAAGGTGGCAAGCCTTTCCATAAACAAGCGTATATGGAGACATGCCAAGATCGGTCTTATAGGCAGTTCGGAATGCCCAAAGGGCATCAATAAGTTTTGACGACCAATCTTTACGGTTTTTGGAAACCGTTTTCTACAATATCTGTTTAATCTGCCGATTTGAAATCTCGTCTTGCCCACAAGTTTGGGGATGATAGGGCATTGATAGCTTGTGAGTAATGGAATATTTCCGCATTAAGGACTCGAAAGTCCTATTACAAAAATGAGATCCATTATCGCTGCGCGAGGATGCCCAAACCGAGAAAAGATGTTTTCTTTGAGAGATCTAACGATAACTTTGTTGTCATTAGTCCGGCTGGACACAGCCGTAACCCATTTTGAAACATAGTCAACAGCGAGGAGAATATATACGTTCCCAAAAGAATTGGGAAACGGTCCCATAAAATCTATCCCCCAAACATCAAAAATTTCAACAACCAATATTGGTTGGAGCGGCATTTCATTTCTCCTAGATATCCGGCCCAAGTGTTGGCACCCGGAGCATGTCTTGCAGTACTCATGTGCGTCTTTAAAAAGTTGTGGCCAGTAGAAACCACAGTGCAAGATCTTTTCTGCTGTCTTTTTAGGGCCAAAATGCCCGCCACACGCTTGATCATGGCAGAATGATAGTACGCTCTTGAACTCATTGTCGGGGACACACCGACGAATAATTTGGTCGGGACAGTATTTGAATAGATATAGTTTATCCCAGTAAAAATGTTTTACCTGGGAAAGAAATCCGAGTCTGTCCTGATTCGACCATTCGTTTGGTATAAGTCCAGTGGCCAAATAATTTACGATATCTGCGAACCAAGGTTCGCATGACACAGTCAAGAGCTGCTCATCTGGAAAAACGTTTTTAATAGGAATTTGAAGTGTAGGCGAAGAAGGGAGGCGTGAAAGGTGGTCAGCGACTATATTTTCGCATCCTCTCTTGTCTCTGATGACAAGGTCAAACTCTTGTAATAGGAGGATCCAACGTATCAGCCGAGATTTAGCGTTCTTCTTCTCGAAAAGATGGCGAAGAGCTGAGTGGTCAGTGCAAACGATGACTGGAGAGCCGATTAAATAGGGCCTGAACTTTTCTAATGCAAACACAACAGCTAAGAATTCCTTCTCAGTTGTTGTGTAATTTAATTGGGCCTCGTTCAAGGTTCGGCTAGCGTAATAAATTACATGTGGCATCTTATTAATGTGCTGTCCAAGGACAACACCAATGGTGAAATCAGATGTATCGCACATAATTTCAAATGGATGCGTCCAGTCAGGAGATGAAAGAATGGGAGCGGAAGTAAGTGAGTTTTTCAATGACTCGAACGCTTTCATACAGTTTGAGTCGAAATCAAATGTGGTGTCCTTGGCCAACAAAAGAGTCAAGGGTCTAGCTATCTTGCTAAAATCCTTGATGAACCGTCTATAGAAACCGGCATGGCCAAGGAAGGCTCGAATGCCTCGGACGCATTAGGGAGGAGGAAGATTGGAAATGACTTCAAACTTAGCTTTATCTATCTCAATGCCATTTTGCGAGATGATATGTTCTAAGACAATACCTTCTCAAACCATAAAGTGGCATTTCTCCCAATTTAAAGTAAGATTCTTATCCCAACATTGGGTAAGAACTGCGTCTAAATGTAGCAAAAACTCATTAAAGGAGTCGCCAAAAATGGAGAAATCATCCATAAAAATCTCCAAGAATTTTTCCAGCATGTCTGAAAAAATGTCCATTGTTTCCTGATTTAAAATCAGGAAAGCTTACGGAGGAGGCATCACGTGCTAGCACGTGACCAGCAGTCACGTGTTGGCACGTGACATTTAAACGCAGCGGCAAAGGCACATCAGTTCCCTGATCAAATCATGGAAAAGGCTTCAGAAAAGGTCACGTGCTCACACGTGACCAGGGGTCACGTGTTGGCACGTGACGGCTGAACAGCGGCTAGGAGACAAAGCGCAGAAAGCAGAGGAAAGCTCGTTCCAAGGGGTCACGTGCCTACACGTGACCAGGGGTCACATGCCTACACGTGACCAGGGGTCACGTGGCCACACGTGACCGGCTTTCAAAGCCTACTTATTTAACAGAATCAAATTCTGAAGAGATCATTCAAATCTTTCCAAAGAAAAATGATTATTTGGAACCGATTAAACTAAAGATTTAAAGATGATTAAATATCACCTATCTATGGAAAAATCTTGAACTTGGAAAGATTTCCCCTTAAAATCTAATCGAAATAACAAAGTAAAATCTTTGGATTTAAAATCCAATGGTGAATAAAATTCACCTAATAATCCAAAGGTCCAAACGAATGGTGAATACAAATCAAATCTCTCAATAAAAAATTCATCAAAACTAATTGATTATGCTTCTTCTCCTATAAATAGGAGCCAAGAGACACACAGGGAGGGAGATATATAGAGATCGATACATAGAAGAAGAGAAATATAGAGCCTTGAGACTCTGGAAGAATTTGATCTTCCGCAGAAGGAAATCCTAGGTAAGAAAAGGAAGGCCCTTAAAAGAGAATTTAATTCTCAAAAGAGTTTAACTCTTAAAAAGAAGAACATAGTTCTCTCTTTAGTGGAGGATCTGCAAAGTGCACATCTCCCCTTGAATTGAGAATTTAATTCTCATTGGGTTGAGATCCTGCCATGCAGATCCAAAGCATAGAGAGGGAATGGAAGTTTGAGAATTTAATTCTCACAAAATTATAGGAATTTAATTCCTTTAAGATAAAATTAGGGTTTGACCCTATGTTATAGGAATTTAATTCCTTCAGAATGAACAGAATCAAGGTTTAACCCTAGTTAAGAACTTATTTCTGTCAAAATAACAGGAACTTAATTCCCTTAAGAAAGATGAAATTAGGGTTTCACCCTATGACAGAATCTCATTCCTCAGAATAATTCTCTAAAAGAGAGTGGGAATTTAATTCCTTTAAAAGCTTTTATTAGGGTTTAACCCTATGATAGGATTCAGTTCTTCACATATATGAGGAATTTAATTCCTACAGAAAATTCAGAGTTCAACTCTATCCCAGAATATAAATCTTCAGAAGGAAATAGGAATTTAATTCCTCTAAAGTTTATTGTTAGGGTTCAACCCTGCGAAGAATTTAATTTTTAAAGAGATTAAAAGATCTTTTAAAAAAAATACAAAGAGGCAGGATCACGTGCTACCACGTGACCCCCGAAAAGATCCACAGAGAAGGGCCTTTGAGGCAATGCCTCACGTGACCCACGTGACCCTTGGAGGAAGCTTTAACATACAAGCATTTAAATGCCCACCACGTGATGGCACGTGATACTCCAAAATATGCAATATCCTCAGCAGAACAAATGAAGGGAGGGCGCCCTCGCGTGCTACCACATGACCCCTCTTGCCTCAGGGTTTAACACTAAATTGGAACCTCTGAATCCAGTGTTTAACACTGCTTGGCCTTAGTGTTCAACACTAATTAATGAACTTTATTTGCAGTGTTTAAACACTGAATTTCTTAGTGTTCAACACTAAATTAAACCCCTGTTAACAGAGCTTAATATTAACTACCTTAGCGTTCAACACTAAATTAAAATCTCTGTCACCAGTGTTTAACACTGGTTATTCTCAGTGTTTAACACTAATTTGAGGTCTCTGTTGCTAGTGTTTGACACTGATTTGCTCTAGTGTTTAACACTAATTTGAACCCCCTGTTGCTGGTGTTTAACACCAACTGTCTTTTAGTATTAAAACACTAACTTGTTCCCAGTGTTCAACACTGCTGATCTTTAGTGTTTAACACTAACTTTAGCCCAATTGGCTAAATGGCCAGAGGCAAAGCCTCTCCTTCAATGGACCAATAGGAAGCCAATATTCCAAATATGATTGGACTTAGCCCAAGATGGCCATAAGTCCTTAATTCAAACTTAACTGGGCTGATGGGTTCATAACATAATTAATTGGTCCTGGTCCCAAGCTGGACCAAAGACTGTTTAATCTACCTTGGTTTAAGGGTACATCTCTTCACTCCTTTGATACTTGGCGTTGTAATCCCTCGACGTCTTGAAAGAGGTGACGGGTCCCGATGACCACACATTGATACGGACTGTGGGGTCCTTAAACTCATGGACTATGAGGTCCTTAACCTTGACCGGAATGTCTTAAAACTAACAACGGACTATGACGTCCTTAACCTTGACCGAGATGTCTTAAAACTAACAACGGACTGTGGGGTCCTTAAACTCATGGACTATGACGTCCTTAACCTTGACCGAGATGTCTTAAAACTAACAACGGACTGTGGGGTCCTTAAACCCATGGACTATGACGTCCTTAACCTTGACCGAGATGTCTTAAAACTAACCTTAGACTGTGGAGTCCTTAAATCCATGGACTATGAGGTCCTTAACCTTGACCGCAACGTCTTAAAACTAACATTGGACCGCAACGTCCTTAAACTACCTATTGACCGCAACGTCCTTAAACTACCTATTGACCGCAATGTCACTAAACTAAACAACAGGGCTCCCTTAATTGCTCTATTGTTGGATCTAAACGATCCCGTTAAGTTGATCTTAGTCTGAAAATTGGACTAACGTAACCTTAACAAATGTTTAAGTCGATCTTAGTCTTGAATGAGGCTAATGTATCCTTAAACCAAAACCCCCAAACCCAAATCTAAGATAATATGGATTTGGACTAGTCTACGCCCTACGGGCGACGACATAACTCAGTCTCCGTATACAATCCACGGGCAACCAAACATAAAATAAACACACACGACACGAAGTGACCATCCGGAGAAGGAGAAAGTGGTTACCGCGATGCGGTAGCGTAATTAACTGCAGGGCCTTGCGCCTACAGGGAAGAGCGTCCCCACAATAAAAAACCCCTCAAGCGAGGGGGAATCTGACGAAGTCTGCTACATCGGACGCATCCGTTTAAGCCTTCGATATACGGTGCCATAAATCAACTTGGCATCTTCGGAGAGGTAGGCGGATAGCACCAATTAGTATCTGCCCCGAACCTCAGGCGAGACGTCCGCCGTCGAGCCGCCGTTCGAAGGGGAACAGATTCTGGCACGCCCGGAGGGACCTTTTCCTCTTTCCACTCCACACTTCGTGTGTCGTGTTCGCGAACCAAACACGGTTCGCAAATAGTTGCCTTGGGGTTTCAAGGTACTAAGATTCGGCATCTTGCTTATTGCAGAAAGCAAAGAATCAATGGCTTCCACTCGTACGACATGCTCCAACTGCAATTGCAACCAACGCTCTTCCTCGCCAGGAGGTATAGCCTACGGACCCCAAGCTGCTTCGCTGTTCACAATCCCCGTGGAACAGGTCACTCAAGCTACCACAGGGTTGTTTTTTGGAACCATGCTCCCGCCAACAAGCTTCACCGCTCCTGTGCTGACAACGGAAGCTCCCAAGAAATCGGTCTTTGATCGGCTTGCCCCTGCTGCGGCCCCTCTCAACTGGTCGCCCAACACCAGCGCCTCGGTCTTCTCCAGACTAGGCCAGAGCTCCTGTGAAACCGCAATGGGGCTTGCAATCCTAGAGAAGGCTGCTCCTGAGAAAATAACCAGTCCTGCTCCTGAAGTCGTCAAGGTGGCTTCCCCTGCCAAAAAGTTGGTCTTTACAAGATTGACTGTTCCAGCTCCCGCTCCTTCTACCCAAAGGACATCAGTCTTTAATAGGCTGACACCAGCAGTGACCCCCCACATATACAGGGGGCAAGACGAGGCTATCGCCATCACCGAGCCGATGCCATCAGCACGACACGCTCGACGTCGTTACTGGCACCGAGTGAGAAAGGTCGGAGGCAACTCCCCTTCTGGGCTAACTCCTCCAGCCCCCACGACAGAAGTTAATGCTGCTGTTCCAACTGGGAACATCTTTGAGATGCTAAATAAGGTGCGTAGGAATTCTCCTACCGCGGTGCTAAAGAGGTCTCCCCCTCCGCTGAAAAGGGCTATAGAAGTGAAGCCAGAACAGCTCCAATCTCCTCAACGGCTGTCCTCCCGAATCTATAAAGTTTGGCGGCAGACCCGAGACTCGGTGATCGATCCAAATTTCTCCCGCCAGCACAAGAAGCTGAAAATCCAACAGGAAGTCAGTCGCCAGGCTAAGCCACGAAAACCTGTCTGGATGCCCACCTCAACGGCCCCTTCAATTTCCACTACTCATAAAAAGAGGAAGCCAGAGAAGATCCCCCAGCCTGCAATGAGAGCTAAAGGCACTAAGCCCAGACGCCCTAAGTCTGGGGGCATGATGGTCCATACCGTATACATGGCGTCAGGAAAGGAAGACAGCCGTGCGTCTACAGGTCATAGACCGCTTACACGGTCAGTGACCAAGGCGCAGGAGCAGCAACAGAAGCTCCAAGAGATGATGAATGCTATGGCCGCACTTACCGGGCCAAAAGAAAACCCAGAAACCTCCTCGGATGAACGCCAGGAGGAAGAAACCGACGCCGAATTCCTTCTCCGAATATTGGAGAAGAAGGATAAAGAGGCTGCTGAACAAGCAGCCAACATACAGCGTATGGGCCTTCTCTTCCAAGATATGATAGGGATGATGATACAACAAGATCCTCCGGCTGAAGAGCCCCCGATCGCCCTCGGAGACGATAGGGGAGAGACATCAAATCCCCCGCCGGCTTTCTCAACGGCTAAAGAGGATACAATCTCTAAAACTGATTTGGACGAGTACATAGCCCAGCAAATACGGGTTCATCATGCGACTGAAGCAGCCGGCCAGGTCGTAAAAACGGGGTGACCAAATCCAAGCTGGTACGACCAAATCAAGTACCCGCCGGGTTACACAATTCCCAAGTTCCATGTTTACAAGGGAACGGGAAATCCTCACCAGCATGTTGCCCAGTTCAGGGCACTCTGCGGCAACACTGGCGGTGATGACAAGCTTTTGCTTCGCCAGTTTTTTGGAAGTTTATCAGATATGGCGTTCGAGTGGTACTCTGATCTCCCGAACGACTCTATCAAGACCTTCGCAGAGATGGAATTTTTGTTTACCCAACGCTTCGCGAGTGCCAGCGAGCGTACCCCGATAACAGCATTGATCAATGCCAGGGTAAAACCGGGCGAAACATGGGTCCAATATGCTATACGGTGGCGTAATTTATGGTCAAAATGCGAGCAACGTATAGAAGAAACTCCTGCGGTGGGAATGTTTGTGGGAACTCTAGACCCTCATGCAACTATCTCCCAGTTCATGATGTTCTTTAAGCCGACCACGTTTCAGGCTTTGATCGACAAGTTGGCCCAGATGGACCAGATGGGTCACAGACCGTCTCCCCCGAAGCCAGAACCCCGGAATGACAAGGGTAAAGGGAATGCAACCTTCGTTGCGAACGCTCAGCAGCAGCCCAGTAACCCAAAGCTGGCGGATCAGCTGGAAGAAAGACGGCGGTATTATAATGAGAAGATGAAGCATCCCTACTCGTTCCCACGGGACAAGACGAAACGGTTATTCGAGCTGGCAGTACGCAACAGGCTTATAAACTTGCCAAATCCAAGGCGATCGCCACAACCCACTGAGGTGAATAACCCCAACTATTGCCCTTACCATCAAACGGTAAGCCATCCGATTGAGGATTGCTTCGTTTTCAAAGGATGGATTGAAGATCAATACCTCCAGGGGAAGTTTGCACTATCCGAAAAATGGAAGGTGAACCCGCCACAGCCGCATGCTCCTAAGAAAGCAGATACACCGGGGGCAACCTGTTCCTTTCTTGAAGAAGCTCCATGGAAGGTCGTGCTATCAGTTAAAACCAAAAGGATGCTGAGGAACCTTCATGCGTGCCCGGTGGTCGAATGGAAGAACCCGCTTGAACCTCAAATCATCGAAGGGATGTTGAAGCCGCGCCCAACTACAAAGATTCGTGGTGATGGCCCAAATACTCACACCCAACCGTCAAAATCTTTGAAGAAAAAGAAGAAGAAATCCAAAAAGCCCGTGAAGCCTAGAGACAAGCGCACGGATTTGCAGAAACAGATTGACGCGCTGGAGGAGTACAATCAAAAGGCGCGGACTCCCGTCACGCTGCAAAAGTTCCTCAACCATGTCTTTCAGGAGGAAGGAGATGGAGAGAGCTCATCGGATGAATCCGAGGGATATGTGGAGAATTGTCATATGATTTCCCACTCGGAAGATGAGAAAATTCCTGGCACTGAGAAACTGGGGGCACATCCTGAGCCAGAACTTGTATGGCCAACAGATGAAATGATCGACGCCTTTCTAGATGAGATTCGTTTGAAGAGTAAAGCCGATCAGGAGCATGAGATGGCTGCATCGGAAAGAGCCAAGCGCAGGCGACTAAACGAAAGAGTCGAAGCACTCCCGCCAGATCAAAAGACATCTGATACGAATAAAAACAAGTACAAGACGAGGAAGAGCTTCGCCAAAGCCATGTCAGTAGGGATGAAGCTACCACCTTCGGAAGAGAACGCGTTCGATGGGGCGAAGAGGCACCCTAATTATTGCTCATATCATCGGAAAATTTCACACCCTACGGAGGAGTGTGACGCCTTTAGGATATGGTGGCAGGGATATGTTGCTCACCGGCAACATTTTAAGCGCATGAAACACAGAACTCGTCGGGAGCAAAGAAGTACAACCGACAGGCACAAAAGAACTACCGGCAGCTGTTATGTGGTCGACGCCGGAGGATCACAAGTTCTCACCTTTGGGAGGGACTCTGATGAGGAAATGGTTCTGGGCCCTCTCTTTAAAGAATCCGTTTTAGGGAAAGAGGAAGAACCAGAGGCCTGCGAAAACATTCAGCTGCGCAATCGCACGCTCCCGGAAAAGAATCTCGGGCCCGCAAATAGAAAAGATAAGGGAAAGGAGAAGGTCACTGGGGATATCGCCTTAGATGACCAAGTCATGAAAGAGCTGACTGCCAAGGACCCTCCCAGGAAGGGTAAGGTGGACTACAACATCCTAGCGCACCTAAGGAATTTACCTTCTCAGCTCAGCATTCTCGATACCCTCCTATTATCGAAAGAAGCGCGAGATTCATTAATCAAGGTGTTACAAGAACCCGAGCAATTCCAAGCCTTCCTCGCTGAAGAAAGGATGAAGAATGAACTGGAAGAAGTGCATACGGCCGACATCACTTTCGGTGACGAAGACCTCCTCCTTGGGACGTGCGACCACAACCGTCCCCTATATGTCTCTGGATACTGCCATGATATCAAGATAGGCAAGATCCTGGTGGATAATGGATCCTCCGTCAATCTCCTTAATGTTCGGGTGTTGAAGGAAATCTGCATGAGCGTACAGCACCTCGCTCGTGACAAAATTACCATCTCCGGTTTCGACTCCCAGTCATCACGGACTCTCGGATCTGTAATACTAACATTACGCTTTGGACTGCTCGTCACGGACATCAAGTTTCACGTCATTGACGCCAAGACCTGCTACAACGCCTTGCTCGGTCGTCCTTGGTTACACGAGTACAACATCATCCCTTCTACACAACATCAGTGTATGAAGTACTTTAAGGATGGTTTTGAGTATACCGTAACAGGTGAGCTGAACCCATTCTCCGTGAACGAAGTCTGCAAGTACGAAGATGCAAAATACTTTTTTCCAGACTTCGAGGATACAGAAAAGAGTCGCAAGCCGGAGAACAAAGTCGCCGCCACCATCCCTGTTTTCGGGAGCGATACCGAAGAAGAAGAAGAGATAGTTTATGCTGGGCCGTCTCAACGCAACAACCCGGGAACGTCCGCCCCCATGTTGATCTTCGGAAGTGACTCGGAAGATGAGGTTTATGCCGTGTTCTCCATTCGGCCGTCAATACAAGCATCCCCTAGCGATGATCAGAGTTTGCAAATCACCATGGTGCCGCGGAAACACTACAAGGATCTCGACGCACTTCAAGCTTACAATGTGCAGGACCTGCAGACGTTTTACGTCCCTCCCAAGCGAAAGGGTGAAAAGGTGATCCTATTCTACCAATTCACAGAAACGAGAGTGGAGAAAGAGATATGGCATGGCGCGGATGCTACACTCGACAGGCTCCAACCCATCCGTTTGCCCAGATATTACACAAATGGACTAAAGAGGCTATTGAAGCGCCAAGGAGTACCCTTAAAACAGACTGTTTGACAAGCTCGGTTCTACAACAGGATTTGGAATGTCCCTGGGACTCAGCGTAAATTGCCCAATGGGAGAATGGAAACGCTTGGGCTTGGATATGTGAGATCCGGGAAACGGGAGCGAGTCCACGGCAGCTACGCCATATATAACTTCGATGAGGAGGAGGACACCCTGTCGGGGAATGCTAACCCCTCGTCAAAACTGGATCCCGCGAGTGAAGTGCCGAGTCTGTCATTTGAAGAACAAGTGGACAAGCTTATCAGGAAACCAGGTCAAAAGGCTCGGGAAGACCACAACCGTGAGATGGCCATCTACAAGAAAGCCAGGACGCAATGTTTGTTTCAACAGGCTGCAAAAGACAAAGATGCTCCTCCCTGTCAACCCGTTGTACAAAAGGCCCGACGCAGAGGCAGAAGTAAATCAAGAAGCGGAAAGAAGGGCCGACAACAACGACGCAGGATTAGAGAGTTATGTGATCGGGTATTGCGCGGCCCGAATTTGTCCCTCATGAAGAAGATGAGTCGAGCGTATTCCTTCCCCCGAGACAAGACGAAGAAGTTACTCGAGCTCGCTATAAAACATCAAATGATCACACTTCCAGAGTCTAAGCACCCTGAGCAAGCTAAAAAAGTTTCTTATCCGGGCTATTGCTCTTATCACCGAGCCATAGGACACCCTATCGAAAACTGCTTCACCTTCAAGAACTGGGTCGAAGACCAGTACCAGCAAGGCAGATTTGCTTTATCCAGTAGCTGGAGGGTAACCCCGCCACAAAAGCACGAACCCAAAGCCGCAAGAGCGGAGCCAGATCCACATCAGTCTTGGAAGCGGATTCGCACATGTTACATGATTACAATATTAAAAGAGGAGCCCGATGACATAGATGAGCTCCCTTGGTGCTTCGAAAACAATGACAATGAGGTAATCTCAGAATTTCCACCGGCTCCGAAAGAACTGGAAGATGGCATACATACTACTGCAGATAACCTCAAGAAGATTGAGTTGGGATCGGCAGACGATCCGCGATCGACATTTGTCAGCGAACTGCTATCTGAAGAAAGGGTGGCTGCGTTAAAGGACGTGCTTCTACAGCATAGAGATTGCTTCGCGTGGAACTATTCCGAGATGCCGGGATTAGATCCAGAGATTGCGGTACATAAATTAGCGATATCCCCGGATATCAAGCCAGTCAAGCAGGCGCCGAGAAGGATGCGGCTCGAGCTTGAGATGAGCATCAATGCCGAAGTCAAGAAGCTGATCGATTCTGGATTTATCCAAGAAGTCCAATATCCTGACTGGATCGCCAACATCGTCCCAGTAATGAAGAAAAATGGGACGGTGCGCATATGCGTGTATTTCAGGGATCTCAATAAAGCATGCCCGAAGGAAGATTTCCCAGTACCGGTAACCGAGCTAATGATAGATATCACGTCCACTCATGAGTTTTTCTCCTTTATGGACGGTTCATCAGAGTACAATTAGATAAAGATGCATCCCGAAGACCAGAAGCACACCGCCTTCAGGACTCCTTTGGGTATATTCTGCTACAAGGTGATGCCCTTCGGTTTAAAGAACGCCGGTGCCACCTATCAAAGGGCCATGACAAAGATCTTCGATGATCTCATACACGAAATCGTCGAGTGCTATATCGATGATCTCGTAGTGAAGAGCATGTCATACGAAGAGCATTTAGAGCATCTGAAGACCGTATTTCAACGCCTTCGGCAATATAATTTTAAAATGAATCCCCTCAAATGCGCGTTCGGAGTCTCCTCGGGTAAATTCCTGGGATTCATCATCCGACACCGAGGTATCGAAATAGATCCATCTAAGATCAAGGCGATCATGGAAATGCCGCCGCTAAGAACTCTGAAACAATTGCGGTCTCTCTAGGGGAAGCTCGAGTATATCCAGCGGTTTATCGCCAACCTGTCAAGCAAGTGCCGTCCGTATAGTCACCTGATGAAGAAGGGAGCCCCATTCGTCTGGGACCAAAAATGCCAGGGCGCGCTAGATGAGATCAAGCAGTACCTGCAGAACCCGCCGGTGTTAGCTGCTCCAGTCAAGCGAAAGCCCCTTATTCTTTATACAACAGCCCTTGAGAATTCCTTAGGCGCATTATGGGCGCAAGAGAATGACCAGGGGAAAGAAAGAGCACTCTACTACTTAAGTCGAGTTCTTCTGGGGGCAGAAAGCAACTATTCCCCCATTGAAAAACACTGACTGGCATTGATCTTTGCGATAACAAAGCTCAGGCACTACGCATTGGCACATGAAGTCCGTCTCATTTCGAAGGTGGACCCTCTTAAATATTTAATGTCGAAGGCCATATTGACGGGGAGACTCGCTAAATGGGCCTTGCTCTTGATGGAGTTTTCAATAACCTATCAGCCTCTCAAGACAGTGAAAGGCCAAGCCATCGCCGACTTCCTTGCTGAGCACCCGGTACCTGCCGGTTCACCTCTAAACTGCGATTTGCCGGACGAACATGCGTTTGACGCGATCGACGGTGGTGATACCCGATGGGAACTTTATTTCGATGGAGCGTCCTCCGTAAAGAAACGCAAACAAAGTACCCCTATAGTCAAGTCAGGAGTAGGCCTTATCTTCGTGACCCCACAAGGAGGGATAATGCGCTTTGCTTTCTCCTTAATGGAACCGAGGACGAACAATGAAGCCGAATATGAAGCTTTGATAGCGGGCCTCGAGATCGCCATTGACATGGGAATTGAAGACCTCCTTATATACGGGGATTCTCAACTGGTCGTCAGTCAAGTAAATGGTGACTACCAAACGTGCAAACCGGAGTTGGTGAAGTACGGCGAAAAGGTGCAACAACTGTTGACCCAAATTCCCTCCTATACTTTGGAAAGCATACTACGCACGGAAAATAGCAAAGCGGACGTGTTAGCTAAGCTTGCTAAAGAACTGGCTGACGAGAACCTCGACGACGTCAGAATCGTGGAACAAAGCCGTCGAGTGCTCGCCCCAGCAGAAATATCACTGAATCTTCCGAAGAAAAGGGAGCGACTGAGCAGGCGACCTTACAAATAAAAGAACGAGAAAAGGCTGAGGATTGAAGGGAAGTCTTTATAGACTACTTTAAGTCCCACCGGATGCCCGAAGAAGCGTCCTCAAGACATCAGCTCATGAAACGAGCTCTATCTTTCGCTCTCGTCAATGATACTCTATACAAGAGGTCATTTGACTCTCTGTGGTTGAGATGCTTAGGACCTGATGAAGCAGAAAGAGTCATTCAGGAAATTCACGACGGAATTTGTGGTTCTCACCAAGCGGGCCCAAAGATGAAGCTAAAGATCAAACGGATAGGCTACTACTGGCCCACGATGATTCAGGATTGCCTCGAATATGCGAAGTAATGTCACTCATGCCAAATCCACGGGGATTTCATCCACCAGCATCCGAATCCGCTACATCCAACGGTGGCTAGCTGGCCATTCGAAATGTGGGGGACTGACATAGTCGGCCCCATCGAACCAGTATCGTCCAGGGGACAACATTTCATCCTGACGATGACTGATTACTTCTCTAAATGGGCGGAAGCAGTACCGCTGAGGGAAGTGAGGACGGAGAATATCCTCCACTTTTTCAAAACGCACGTCATTTATCGGTTTGGAACTCCACGGCGGATTATCTTCGATAACGGGCCAGCCTACAGAAGCCATAAGATTAGCCGCTTCGCGCAACAGCATAATATAGACTGGAGATACTCCTCAGTTTATAATCCACGTGCTAACGGTCTGGCCGAGGCCTTCAATAAGACCTTGACAAAGATGATAAAAAAGACGGTGTCCCGAAATAAGAAGGACTGGCACGAGAGACTGCAAGAAGCTCTCTGGGCATATCGAACTACGTTCAAGACGGCCACGAACACGACGCCATACGCATTGGTATTCGGTACGGAAGCAGTACTCCCCCTCGAGATAGAGCTAACTTCTCTACGAGTGGCAGTCCACTGCGAGTTGACGAGCGAAGAAAATGCTCACCTTCGGCTAGAAGAGCTTGATGCCCTTGATGAAACACGGCTCGTAGCACAACAAAACTTGGAGGCTTACAAAGCAAAAATGACACGCTCGTATGAAAGATTGACCAGGCCGAGGACATTCCGCCAAGGCGAACTCGTGCTAGTGGTCAAAAGGCCTATGATCACCAATCGCGCCAAGCGGGGAAAATTCGAGCCGAACTATGAAAGCCCGTACATCATAGACAAGGTCTACCAGGGTGGAGCCTATCTACTCATGCACATGCACGGTGAAAGGCCTTTCAGGCCAATAAACGGCCGCTTCCTAAAGAAATACTATGCTTAATGAGCCACAGCCTAGGTCAATGATAGATGACGACGACTATGTCCGCTCGCTATCTTCCTAAGCTCAGACTTTATAAGCAGTAGCCGGCCTTTCCCTGAATGGACCGAAACGTCCTTAAACTAACGACGGACCGAAACGTCCTTAAACTAACGACGGACCGAAACGTCCTTAAACTAACGACGGACCGAAACGTCCTTAAACTACTACCGCAGTATCCTTAGGCTGACGAGATGAATAAAAAAAAAGAGAAAAAGAAAAAAATATATAAATAAAAAAATAAAAAAATAAAAGCGGTATGTCCATAAGCAAAATGGGCACGGATGAAAACCCGAAAGGGCTCCGTGAGTAAAAACAGCAGGGCTACCGGCGAGTTTTCGTGAAAACCCGAAAGGGCGCGACCTTGTAAGAAAAAAAGAGAAAAAGAATAAAAAAACGGTATGTCCATAAGCAAAATAGGTACGGATGAAAACCCGAAAGGGCTCCATGAGTAAAAACAGCAGACTACCGGCGAGTGTTTGTGAAAACCCGAAAGGGCGCAACCTCGTTAAAAGAAACTTACAAGATCCTCTCGACCTTGTAAGGAGAAACCACCCGCGTGGGATCCTTACGAATCACAAGGGAGCGACACACTTAGGGATCCCCACGATTCCTAAGGAGAAAATACACTTATGAGATCCTCACGACTCGTAAGGAGAACTCTCTTATGGGACCCTCACGGCTCATAAGATTTGAAAGTCTTAAGTTAGAGAAACCTAAACCTGTTCTTAAGCAAATCCCCCACAACCTTCGATATTTCCCTACAAGTGGCTCAATACTGACCCTTGTATACAATCCACGGGCGCGAATAAACATTTCCCCAGCAAAGTCCCACCCGTGACTAGGGATATGTCCATATAGTGAGCAACCCTTGTAAGTCCTCTCGACTTATGAGGAGAAGACCCTTTTGTAAGATCCTTACGACTTGCAAGGGGACATGCACTTAGGAATCCTCATGATTCCTAAGGTGAAAATACACCTACAAGATCCTCACGACTTGTAGGGAGAAATACCTTTGTGAGACCCTTACGGCTCATGAAGTCAAAGCCTTAGTCGACAGGACCCTTAACCCTGTTTACTAAGCCACCTTTGTTCAAAATCGACAGAGGCAAATGATGATTCGCTCCTGGCAATATCCCAGTTGTAGCGGTGCTGATGCCGAAATCAGTGTCTAAAATGCAAGCTTGCAGTGAAAAGGCTAGCGAGCCACACATGCATACGAAACGGCCGAAATGATGGGGCAACTTGCAATAAAAAACAGCAAGTAAAAATGTATGGATGAGAAATAGCCGAAATGATGGGGCAACTCGCAATAAAAAGCAGCGAGTAGAAAATAAAATAAATAGCCGAAATGATTGGGCACCGCGAAAAATAGCCGAAATGATGGGGCAATCGCGACCTTCGCGATATAAAAGCTGAAATGATAGAGCATCGCGGAAAAAGAAATAAAATAAAAATGAAATTCATGCCCTACATGCGATGTTCCATCACACCCTGTATACAATCTAAGGGCATAAACAAAGAAGTGATCATACTTCCCCCCAGGTTTCATCAAAGAAAGAAGCTAAATCTCGACGGGCCGCAAGCGACCTAGAGATCCTCCCAACACTCGTCTCGTAACGACGGACACAACTTCAAACAAAGCGGAGCAGCGGCAACCCCTAGTTCCATGGCTCGGCGATATACACATCACCAACATTCAAACCTCCATTCCGTGAAATGCGGATACAATCAGCAAAATTCCTGGTTACGTGGAACGCGGATAACGTCACTCTTTGACCCCGTGGAAAACGTCCAGAGCGGATCCTGGTCCTCGCAGAGCACGGTAATGAACCCGTGTGAAGCATCCACAGCAGAGCCTAGTCCTCGCTAAGCATGGCAGTGAACCCGTGTGAAGCATCTAGTGCAAAATTCCTGGTTACGTGGAACGCGGATAACGTCACTCTTTGACCCCGTGGAAAACGTCCAGAGCAGATCCTGGTCCTCGCAGAGCACGGTAGTGAACCCGTGTGAAGCATCCAGAGCGGAGCCTAGTCCTCGCCGAGCACGGCAGTGAACCCGTGTGAAGCATCTAGTGCAAAATTCCTGGTTACGTGGAACGCGGATAACGTCACTCTTTGACCCCGTGGAAAACGTCCAGAGCGGATCCTGGTCCTCGAAGAGCACGGCAGTGAACCCGTGTGAAGCATACAGAGCGGAGCCTAGTCCTCGCCGAGCACGGCAGTGAACCCGTGTGAAGCATCTAGTGCAAAATTCCTGGTTACGTGGAACGCGGATACCGTCACTCTTTGACCCCGCGGAAAACATCCAGAGCGGATCCTGGTCCTCGCAGAGCACGGCAGTGAACCCGTGTGAAGCATCCAGAGCGGAGCCTAGTCCTCGCCGAGCACGGCAGTGAACCCGTGTGAAGCATCTAGGGCAAAATTCCTGGCTACGTGGAACGCGGATAACGTCACTCTTTGACCCCGCGGAAAACTCCCAGAGCGGAGCCTGGTCCTCGCCAAGCACGACAGTGAACCCGTGTGAAGCATCCAGAGCAGACACCGGACTGTGGAGTCCTTAAAATCCACGGACTAAGATGTCCTTAACCTCGACCGTAATGTCTTAAAACTAACGATCAACCACCCTGAGTCTATATTGATTCCACCTTGGTTTAGGGGTACATCTCTTCACTCCTTTGATACCTGGCGTTGTAATTCCTCAATGTCTTCAAAGAGGTGACGGGTCTCCGCAACCACACATCGGACTGTGGAGTCCTTAAACCCACGGACTATGAGGTCCTTAACCTTGACCGTGATGTCTTAAAACTAACATCGGACTGTGGAGTTCTTAAATCAACGGACTATGAGGTCCTTAACCTTGACCGTGATGTCTTAAAACTAACATCGGACTGTGGAGTCCTTAAATCCACGGACTATGAGGTCCTTAACCTTGACCGTGATGTCTTAAAACTAACATCGGACTGTGGAGTTCTTAAATCAACGGACTATGAGGTCCTTAACCTTGACCGTGATGTCTTAAAACTAACATCGGACTGTGGAGTCCTTAAATCCACGGACTATGAGGTCCTTAACCTTGACCGTGATGTCTTAAAACTAACATCGGACTGTGGAGTCCTTAAATCAACGGACTATAAGGTCCTTAACCTTGACCGTGATGTCTTTAAACTAACATCGGACTCTGGAGTCCTTAAATCCACGGACTATGAGGTCCTTAACCTTGACCGTGATGTCTTAAAACTAACATTGGACTGTGGAGTCTTTAAATCCACGGACTATGAGGTCCTTAACCTTGACCGTGATGTCTTAAAACTAACATCGGACTGTGGAGTCCTTAAATCTACGGACTATGAGGTCCTTAACCTTGACCGTGATGTCTTAAAACTAACATCGGACTGTGGAGTCCTTAAATCCACGGACTATGAGGTCCTTAACCTTGACCGGGATGTCTTAAAACTAACATCGGACTGTGGAGTCCTTAAATCCACGGACTATGAGGTCCTTAACCTTGACCGTGATGTCTTAAAACTAACATCGGACTGTGGAGTCCTTAAATCCACGGACTATGAGGTCCTTAACCTTGACCGTGATGTCTTAAAACTAACATCGGACTGTGGAGTCCCTAAATCCACGGACTATGAGGTCCTTAACCTTGACCGTGATGTCTTAAAACTAACATCGGACTGTGGAGTCCCTAAATCCACGGACTATGAGGTCCTTAACCTTGACCGTGATGTCTTAAAACTAACATCGGACTGTGGAGTTCTTAAATCCCCATGGACTATGAGGTCCTTAACCTTGAACGTGATGTCTTAAAACTAACATCGGACTGTGGAGTCCTTAAATCCACGGACTATGAGGTCCTTAACCTTGACCGTGATGTCTTAAAACTAACATCGGACTGTGGAGTCCTTAAATCCATGGACTATGATGTCCTTAACCTTGACCGCGACGTCTTTAAACTACGATACTTTGAGCAACCCCTGACCCCGTGAAACACGGATAAGGGCGACCATATCCAGCACTTGCAGGTCCTCACGACCTGTAAGGAAGAAAACTCTCTTGTGAGATCCTTACGACTCTCAAGGGAAAACCCGCTTAGGAATCCTCACGATTCCTAGGGAGAACTCACACCTACGGGATCCTCTAGACCTTTAGGGAGAAACACTCTTTATGAGACCCTCACGGCTCATAAAGCTTGAAAGTCTTAGGAGGCAGATCTTAACCCTGAATCCTAAGCCATCGCTGCCCTGCAAGGAGATCAAGATAAATTGTCCGCAAACGCATTCAATGAAAAGAGACACGCCATTGAGAAGAAAGTGTATCTTTTAAGCCATAATGGATACAAGGTACAATTCATGAAGCAACAAAAAGAAGATACTCTCATCCATGAGTATGTACAAAAAAAATGGAAAAGATACAAGTCTTCAAGCCGGCGGGCGATGTAGCAATTTTACCAGCTCATCGTTTTGTTGCTGAGCCACGGCTTCATGATGCAGGATCTCCAGAAGACGAGCCTCCGCCTGAGCTTGCTGGGCCTGATATGAAGCAAGCCGAGCTTCAAGCTCTTTCTCGGTGGCTTTATGGGCCTTGACCCTTTCACGAGTGAACGTGGCAGTTTTATCGAGAGCCACCACCTCTTTTATGGACTCCTGAAGCATCCGCCAGAGTTCGTATGCTTTGTTGGCTTTGGCTGTGAGGCTGGCCTGAAGCTCGCTCAGCGTCTTAGAAGCCAACTCCCTCTCCGAGAATTTATGGCCGAGCCTCTTCTCGCACGACGTCATGTTTGCAGCGCACCATGCTATCAACCCCCGTAACTCCGCCTTTGCAGCCATAACTTCCGAGGAAAGGTGGGAACATTCAAGGGCGTGCAAACAAGCCTCCACATTCCTACAGAACTCCACCCAGACCCGCACCACCTCCTCACTATGATAGGTGGCAAGAAAAGGGAGAGAGCCGTTAGCTTCGGCGGCAAACGCTTCGGCTGTAGTCATGCTACCAGCACGGAGCTCCTCAATAAAAGATGAGAGGGAGACAAGGCTTAGTTGGGCCAAGCGCTCTGAAGCCCGCAAAGCATAAGGGCCAGGCGGCATCACGATGCGCGATTCCAACGCCATGGAGACTGACAGGGCTGTTCAAATTTGAAAGATGTCAATAAAATCCTTAAGCACAGAACGAATGGGATTATAATAAAATGTCGCTTACCGACAGTCATACAAGTAGGAGCTGAAGGTTCCCCTGGTGCTTCAACAACATCGACCTCGTCGTCAGCTTCCAAAACTATAAAAGACATCAACGTCATTTCGCAAAATGGTAACAATGCCATGGTAAAAAAAAATGATGACGAATGACGCTAACCTTGCCCAGAGGAATGGACAATACGCCGAGGGGAGATCGCCTGTGGAGCCGCCATCTCCAACAAACGCTGAAATGACTGTTGAGGCGACAGATCAGCGATAGTGGCCGCCAAACCGCGCAGTTCTGGGAAAGATAAAAGAGTTCAGACCATGGAAGGGTTGCTAATCTAAAATGCAGATGGTTACCTTCAACACTTCTCCCGTTTTGAGTCGGGGGGATAGCGGCTTCGACAGCCTCTGCCAGAACCGCGGGCCCTAACAAAGGGAGGGTAGTCCCGACTACCCCCATCTTAGCCTCTGGGCCGCCTTCGGGAAGAGCCGTTGGAACGGTAACCTCCAAAGGAGCCTCCCCCAAAGGGGCAAGCATTCCCTGATCAAGAACAGCCGCTGGAGACTCTACCGTAAGAGGAGCAGCCTCATCAGCCCCCTCCACATCGAGCAATGCTTCATCGGGGATTTCGGCAGACATTAGCTTCAATGAGCCTGTGGGGAGCTCCCCCAGCGTCGAAGATTCTGCACAATTCAGATAAGGATAAGGATACATATGTACATGCATAAATAATCCGAAAAACTACAGAAAAGAACCACAACGTACCGATGCGCAAGGAAGCCTTCAGTATGGCTTCTTTAAGCCGCTGCTCCTTCTCAAGGAGACGTGCTCGCCGGGGCTCAAGGGTAGACTCATGACCGCCGGTCCACAAAGAAAGTGCGTCCGCTGCATCTTCTGAAGCGGCCTGCTTCAGGGCCTTTTCCCCTCATTCCTCCAAAGGACCGATAAACCGCCGTCGAATCCACGAAGGGTCTTCGTAAAAGATTACAGCGGGATAGGGCTTCTTCGGAACCCTGGCATTATGAGACTCGTCTTTGGAGCGCCGTAGGGCCTCGGCCAACTGTGTGGCCTCCTCATCAGCCGAACTCGGGAAAATAAGTCCAGCGTCTGACTCTTGCTAGGCCAATGGTTCGTCTTCAAGAATAGGCTCAGACTCCGCCAAAGAATCGAGCAAATTGGTGGTCACTTTCTTCCGCCGCTTGGATCCAGAGCTGGCCGCCGAGGATGACTGCTTCCTCCCTCGCAGAGCCTTAGGGCGGCGCCGACCCACATCGCCCTCGACACCCTCATCCCTATTACCCTCGTCCGGTGCCACGACCGAGGATGACACTGCCATTGTCGATGCCGCGGGGGGCGGTGCTGCCACAGGCGGTGGTGCTACTACTGGGGCCCTTCTACCCCGCGATCGGGAACCCAGGGGCATACCAGCCGTTGGAGTAAGGTCTACCTCCGATTCTCCTGGAATGAGCGCGGTGCCAATCTCCCTCAGAGGGAAGAGGACCGAAGCCCTCGGTCGCAGCTTAGCTCCCGGAACTTGAGGAGGGGCATCATGACCAAGAAGCACCCTTCTTTCCTCAAGAATAATCGGGCTGACTCGATGGAGATACCAACCCATGAACGATCCCACGCACCGGGGCGTATGCTCAGCTTCAGGGATCATAAAATTGGAGCCGGTGTTCAACCTCACAAAATGATGTGCGGCATCGCGAACGGCATCAAGTGAAGGGACCGGCGCAACGATGAAAGCTTCAAAGGGAACGCCCTGGTCGTATCCAAGCTGTCGGGCGAATCGATGCGGGTTGTACCGCATGAAAAGAGCTGCACTGTCCTGGCGAAACACCAAGTAGCTCGGTCTAATTGAATACAAGTGCGCGGCCTCCCGGGGCTTCAAAGAAGGTACGTTGTCTTTCGACTGGTCCCAGAGTTGTTGAACTGGACCTGAGGGAGTAGACAAGACCCGATCATTAAAAACCAGTCCGCCAGCGGCGGCGTGAGGAGAAATCAGCACCCGAATAGCCCCGAATTGAGTCGGGTCGGCGGCAGAAGCACCCACCAATCGCATAAGTCGTGGGAAGGGATAAGCGTCATAAAATGCGGGCCTCTGATGCATAGCGAAAGCCCCCAGCACATGCATTTCGACCCAGGACGTGAAATAATGAAGCGAAAAGTTTACTACATCCACGCCGGGAGTAGAGGTATTAGCTGCAGTGCCCAACCCATGATAAAGGTGCGCCATGGCCAGGATGCCGATGGCCAACCGTGTCCCCTCAGCGATACGATAAGCCGGGTAGATAACCGAAGCTCTCATAAAGCGACGATGCATGGGGATGACAAACCAACTAAGCCAGACACTAACAAACCCCATGAAGAACGTCTCCTCATCCATGCCGGGAGTAGCAATGGATTCAAAAGACGTCGGCGACATAATAGGGATGTAGTACTGTGGTAGATCCGATTCAGTGGTCGGCAGCTTCTTCGGACCAAACCCAAAGGGGTCTCTAATGTTGGCGAACTTCGGAGCTGTTTTTGACAAGACGTCCTCGCGAAGGAAATGAGCAATGAAGCTCTTGAAAGTAACACCCTGCTCTTCGGATTCGGTGAATAATCGGTCGAAGATACCTAGCGCCTTGATCAAACTGGGACGCTTGTGGCGGACGGCATTCTCAGCAGACAGGCCGTCAACCGGGGCGGGCTCGGGCTCAAAGATATACTCGTCAGAGGGCAGCAACTCCTCATACAGACTACCCCTGATTGGCAACCCCGAGATGTCATAGAATTCCGCCAGAGAGATCGAGACCTCGCGATCTCCTAGAATGAAAGTGTTGGTGGGAAGATTCCATTGGTTCAAGAACGCCTTAACCCACCAAACATGCAGAGATTGGTAGTGAAAAAGCGACGCATACATCGCCTGGTAAAGCCCGACCTTCTGCAGCCGCGCACGATGGGCAGAAAGGATGTAGCGAGCCCAGCGAAGGTAGCCCGTAGGGTGTCGAGGAGTGAGCCCTATCTTATAAATTTGCCCCCACGGGTGGGCCTCACCCTGGCAAATACGCCGCCCCAAGATATCTATAGCCGGGATCGGGTGGTTCGGGATACCGGTCGTCGAAGGCTCGAGCCTCCCCGTTGGAGTCCAGTTGGGCATCTCCACAGCAAAAACCGTTCTCGGAGGGTCCATCGGCAAGAATGGGAAAGTAGGCTCTGTCGGTACTGCGCAAAGGAAACTCCGGCGACCCTGGATAATATGACTGTACCAAGATCCCCATTGAAGTAAGTTGGTGCAGTTCGGGTCATGAGCCCGGATCATCGCCATCGCTTCCTCATCAGATGGTGACTGAGGAAAAGCAGCCTCCGAGCGAGTGAAGGGAAAGCATGGAACAGAAGCCATCGCACCTGAAATCCAATAAAAGAAGACTGTCAAAAACAAAGCTAGCAATATATATACATGCATGAACATGAAGACTAGCTGAAGAAAGCAACAACAGACTCTTTTATGGGGCCATTGGTTACAGAACAACATGGGCCCCACAGAATCAGGATGACGGCTCATTAATAATGAGACCAAGCAGTTATAATAAAAAAGAGGGAATATCCTCATTAAATAAAAAATGGGTTTCAAGTAACCCTACACATTCCCCCTAGAGGACAAATCTGTCTCGGGCTCTACAACAGATCCAACAGGATCAAAGGAATTAAATTCCCACAGAAGACATCATTACAAAGTTCCTGTTTCATTAATTACAGAATGACAACCTAGGGTAAGGAGACCCTAAGGAGCCTCCATGGGAAGAAACCGAGTTCTTCACAGGAATTAAAATTCCTTATTAAGAAAAGGGAATTAAATTCCCCAAAAGCCCCTTTCTGTGAACGGAGTTAAACTCCATTGATCATCATATGAACCTTAAGAAATCTACTGTTGGAGGTTAAATGGTTTCGTATTTTGGTTAAGAAACTCAAAGAAAAATGGGTTCTTTGTTAAAAAAGGGTAAAAACCCTTGTTTTGGATTTAAAATCCAGAGGAATGTGAGAGTTCATCGTTCATTCGAGAGCATTACCTAAAGAGAAAAGTCTTTTCGAACAGAGTTAAACTCTGAGGGTGGGTTCAAGGCAGAGAACTGAGCTCTGGGAAAAGAGAATTAAATTCTCAAAAGAAGAAAGTTTGCAAGGATGAAGATGAGCAAAGTGGAGGCTCTTCTGAAGGGACATGGGCATTTATAGGATGGGATGGAAAACGTTTCATTTCCCCGATTCCCTAGATGGATCCAACGGTCACCAAAGTGACAGTGTTGCACTCACGTGCAGACACGTGAGAACAACGCTGTGGGGGCATTTGTTTCCTGATTTGAAATCAGGAAAGCTTACGGAGGAGGCATCACGTGCTAGCACGTGACCAGCAGTCACGTGTTGGCACGTGACATTTAAAAGCAGCGGCAAAGGCACATCAGTTCCCTGATCAAATCAAGGAAAAGGCTTCAGAAAAGGTCATGTGCTCACACATGACCAGGGGTCACGTGTTGGCACGTGACGGCTGAACAGCGGCTAGGAGACAAAGCGCAGAAAGCAGAGGAAAGCTCGTTCCAAGGGGTCACGTGCCTACACGTGACCAGGGGTCACATGCCTACACGTGACCAAGGGTTACGTGGCCACACGTGACCGGCTTTCAAAGCCTATTTATTTAACAGAATCAAATTCTGAAGAGATCATTCAAATCTTTCCAAAGGAAAATGATTATTTGGAACCGATTAAACTAAAGATTTAAAGGTGATTAAATATCACCTATCTATGGAAAAATCTTGAACTTGGAAAGATTTCTCCTTAAAATCTAATCGAAATAACAAAGGAAAATATTTGGATTTAAAATCCAATGGTGAATAAAATTCACCTAATAATCCAAAGGTCCAAACGAATAGTGAATACAAATCAAATCTCTCAATAAAAGATTCATCAAAACTAATTGATTCTGCTTCTTCTCCTATAAATAGGAGCCAAGAGACACAAAGGGAGGGAGATATACAGAGATCGATACATAGAAGAAGAGAAATATAGAGCCTTGAGACTCTGGAAGAATTTGATCTTCTGCAGAAGGAAATCCTAGGTAAGAAAGGGAAGGCCCTTAAAAGAGAATTTAATTCTCAAAAGAGTTTAACTCTTAAAAAGAAGAACATAGTTCTCTCTTTAGTGGAGGATCTGAAAAGTGCACATCTCCCCTTGAATTGAGAATTTAATTCTCATTGGGTTGAGATCCTGCCATGCAGATCCAAAGCATAGAGAGGGAATGGAAGTTTGAGAATTTAATTCTCACAAAATTATAGGAATTTAATTCCTTTAAGATAAAATTAGGGTTTGACCCTATGTTATAGGAATTTAATTCCTTCATAATGAACAGAATCAGAGTTTAACCCTAGTTAAGAACTTAGTTCTGTCAAAATAACAGGAACTTAATTCCCTTAAGAAAGAAGAAATTAGGGTTTCACCCTATGACATAATCTCATTCCTCAGAATAATTCTCTAAAAGAGAGTGGGAATTTAATTCCTTTAAAAGCTTTTATTAGGGTTTAACCCTATGATAGGATTCAGTTCTTCACATATATGAGGAATTTAATTCCTACAGAAAATTCAGAGTTCAACTCTATCCCAGAATATAAATCTTCAGAAGGAAATAGGAATTTAATTCCTCCTAAGTTTATTGTTAGGGTTCAACCCTGCGAAGAATTTAATTCTTAAAGAGATTAAAAGATCTTTTTAAAAAAATACAAAGAGGCAGGGTCACGTGCTACCACGTGACCCCCGAAAAGATCCACAGAGAAGGGCTTTTGAGGCAATGCCTCACGTGACCCACGTGACCCTTGGCGGAAGCTTTAACATACAAGCATTTAAATGCCCACCACGTGATGGCACGTGATGCTCCAAAATATGCAATATCCTCAGCAGAACAAATGAAGGGAGGGCGCCCTCGCGTGCTACCACGTGACCCCTCTTGCCTCAGGGTTTAACACTAAATTGGAACCCCTGAATCCAGTGTTTAACACTGCTTGGCCTTAGTGTTCAACACTAATTAAAGAACTTTATTTGCAGTGTTTAAACACTGAATTTCTTAGTGTTCAACACTAAATTAAACCCCTGTTAACAGAGCTTAATATTAACTACCTTAGCGTTCAACACTAAATTAAAATCTCTGTCACCAGTGTTTAACACTGGTTATTCTTAGTGTTTAACACTAATTTGAGGTCTCTGTTGCTAGTGTTTGACACTGATTTGCTCTAGTGTTTAACACTAATTTGAACCCCCTGTTGCTAGTGTTTAACACCAACTGTCTTTTAGTGTTAAAACTGTAAGTCAATGTACAACACCCCACGACTTGCGGGGAGGCGGAAATATGAAAAACGATCTTGTTCTTTGCTTAAACATCGACTAACCGCATGAATCGAAGCTAAACGATAACTAACATCAAACATAGAAGTTCTAAACTACTATGTAAAGGGATTATACCTAAAGAACCGTGTCCTTCGTCTTTATGAACTCCACCTCCTCTTCGGCCTTCTCCAAGTAGTAGACGATCCACCACGAGAGCTAAACTCCAAGCTTTGCCTCTAAACTTGAGGCAACTAGGTATCTTTAAGTGCTAATCAAAGTACCTAGATGAAATAGAGTATGGTTATGGATTAAGTAGTCTAACTAATCCTTGTACTCAACACATGAGAGGGGAGGATTAGGGTTTGAAGAGAGAGAGCTTGAGGAGAGAGAAGATGAACATGATAATGAGAAGAGAAAATGAGTTATCATAATATATATCAAGCATTTTTATTTATCAAGAAAAGAAAAGAAAATGATTTACAACCAAGCTTGATAAATACTTGTGGTGATTCATCTCCATGAGTCATTAAGCAATTATGAAGCATTAATGACATGGATGAATCATCCATATGACTCACTAATCTCATTCAATGTATATGCCACCTAAACCTCCTTAGTCACCATCTTCTAGAAGCTTCTCGCGCAATTACGAGAACGCCCCTCCTATCCGTGAAAACACGGAAAAACTTTAGACTGTATAAATCCAATAACCGGATACTAGTAACTGGCTTAAACCAAAGCCGACTAGTAAAAACTGTCCGAAAGTCGTACGTGCGTAAACATACGTATGCGTCCGAACCCTTGTCGTAAAACCATACGACCTCTATATCGTTTCGCCTGGAGTAGGGAAACTCTCTGCGTGGGACTCTAGAGACTCGACTACTACGCTGGCAGTGGGTTTAACCACAGACCGCAAGCGGCACTAGCTGTACGTAACGGTCCCCAGGTAGATGTCGATAAGAAGGCCGATGAGGAAACCCATCCGAACTCCTACTGAGTCTGATGTGACAATCTCCATACAGTCCGGTCCGTTCGTCTAAGACTATCGCATATTGGGCCTAGGGGGCGGCAAGCGTCAGTCCCCTAATAGCTGTATAAGTCGTGTCGGAGCGAAGCCTATTACACCCTGAGAAACTACTGGAACCTACCAGCAAATCTCGCTTGCCCTGGCAAGGGACTTTGCGTAATGGCTCTCTAACACAGCGCGATATCAACCCCCAATACCGGGAGAGACGAATCCTGTCTAACCGCCACTGCCTCCAAGTGCTCGGGACTGCACCCAACTGCTACCTGTTTATACGACTCTTTTGAGCCGTGGTAGGGTAGCAATCTAAGAACAGTGGGACACACTCGAGGCGAAGTAGCAGTGTCAAGTCTGCGGACTATGCTGTACTCATGTCACCTGGGAACTGTTCACTGACGAATGGTATAAAACCAACCAACAGTTCCCTGTGAGTCCTGTCCGGTGTACCCGTAACCCAACGAGCACCTGCATACTATCTCCAGTACGACGTACTGACGGCTGTGGGACAGACCATCTCCCCAACTGGGATGAGAAGCGTACACACTAGTCTACTCCGGAGTATCGATGCTCTGTCTCGATAATCCAACGACTAGGGACCTGAATAAGGATGTGCTTGTGGACTACCCAGCCCCCACCAGTGTGACTGCCATCACAACGCTGGTAGTCAAGCAAGATCCTAAGAGCTCTATCAATACGTATACTCATATATTAAGATAGAAAAACCAAGTAGCATACTACCATGTTTAGCAAGACTGTTATATAAATGTGAATATCCCAGGCTTCCATTAAGTAATATACAAACTAGTATGATACAATAATGGCCCCTAGGGCATATACACTAACAATCTCCCACTTGCACTAGGGCCATGTACTGGCATATCGAAGACCGATGATCTCGAGTAGCCTCTCGAACTGAATCTGAGGTAGGGCCTTCGTGAATGGATCAGCAATGTTCTCTTCAGAAGCAACTCTCCGAACCTCAATCTCCCGACGATCAATGATCTCCCTGATCAGGTGATACCGCCTCAAGATGTGTCTGGACTTCTGATGGGACCTTGGTTCCTTCGCTAAAGCTATAGCTCCGTTGTTGTCGCAATACAGAGGTATTGGATCAACTATGGTAGGAACCACCTGAAGTTCTGTTAGGAACTTCTTCATCCAGACTGCTTCTTTTGCGGCATCGCAAGCAGCTATATACTCCGCTTCCATCGTTGAGTCAGCAACGGTGTCCTGCTTGGAGCTCTTCCAGCACACCGCCCCTCCATTGAGGGTAAAGACATAACCCGACATGGACTTGGAATCGTCCTTATCACTCTGGAAGCCGGAATCAGCAAAGGCCTCCAACCTGAGGTCTTTTCCGCCGTAAACCAAGAACATCTCCTTAGTCCTTCTCAGGTACTTGAGAATGTTCTTTACTGCTATCCAGTGCTTCTCCCCTGGGTCTGACTCATACCGGCTTACCACGCTTAGTGCGTAAGCTATATCTGGTCTGGTGCACAACATCGCATACATTATAGAGCCTACTGCAGAAGCGTAGGGTATAATAGACATGCGTTCCCTTTCCAAATCAGTCTTGGGAGACATCTCTTTGGAGAGGGTGATTCCGTGACAAGCCGGTAGATTACCGCGCTTAGAATCTTCCATACTGAATCTTTTCAGTACAATGTCGATATACCTGGACTGTGAAAGTCCCAACATCCTCTTGGATCTATCACGATAGATCCGGTTCCCCAGAATGTAAGAGGCATCACCCAGGTCTTTCATGGAGAACCTGTGTGACAAGAATCCTTTGACAGATTGTAGCATAGGAATGTCATTTCCTATCAATAGAATGTCATCCACGTACAAGACGAGGAATACGACACTTCTGGCTACAACTTTACTATATATGCACGGTTCATCTGGATTTTTGATAAAGTCATATTCTTTGACTGTCTCATCAAAACAGATGTTCCAACTCCGCGATGCCTGCTTTAGTCCATAAATGGACTTAAGCAGCTTGCATACTTTCCCGCTGCTCCCACTCTGATTGAAACCCTCTGGCTGATCCATATAGACGCACACTTCTAAATTTCCATTCAGAAAAGCCGTCTTTACGTCCATCTGCCAGATTTCATAATCATGGAAGGCAGCAATAGCAAGAAGGACCCGAATGGATTTGAGCATAGCCACTGGAGAAAAAGTTTCGTCATAGTCCAAACCAGGTCTTTGACGAAAACCCTTTGCAACAAGTCTAGCCTTATAGGTTTCCACCTGTCCATCTACACCAATCTTTTTCTTGAAGATCCATTTGCATCCTATGGGTTTTACCCCATCTGGAGCAAAGTCCAAAGTCCATACTTTGTTGGTGTACATAGACTCCATTTCGGTCCGCATTGCATCTAGCCATCGTACCGAGTCGCCGCTCTGGATGGCCTGCTGGAAGTCAGTAGGTTCATCATCATCTATGATGCAATCCTCTCTATCCCCATCTATGAGAAAACCGTAGTATCTCTCAGGAGGATGAGACGGCCTACTACTCCTGCGGAGAGGTGCGGGAATGTCCTGTTCTTCTTGAACTACCGGTTCTACCAAACTTTCAGTAGCAGTTTGTGGTTCTGAAATTTCTTCCAGTTCTATTTCGCTCCCACTTATTTCCTTTTCTAAAAACTGATGTTCCAGAAAATGGGCATTACGAGAAACAATAACCTTTTGTTCCTCTGCGTAATAGAAATAATATCCCTTGGAGTTCTTTGGATATCCCACAAACTTACATTTTACTGATCGTGCCTCGAGCTTGTCCACATGCTGCTTTTTAACAAAAGCTGGACATCCCCAAATCTTCATATGCTGAAGATGGGGTTTCTTCCCAGTCCACATCTGATATGGAGTGGTAGGCACAGTCTTGGTAGGAGCCCTGTTTAGAAGATATGCTGCTGATTCTAGCGCATAACCCTAAAAAGATCGTGGTAACTCAGTATTGCTCATCATGGATCGTACCATATCCAATAGGGTTTGATTCCGTCTCTCCGATACACCGTTATGCTGTGGAATGTATGGAGGAGTAAGCTGAGAGAGAATTCCTTTCTCTTTTAGGTAACCTAGGAACTCGGCACTCAAGTATTCACCACCTCGATCAGATCTTAGTGTTTTGATACTTTTGCCGGTTTGGTTTTCTACTTCATTCTTATACTCTTGGAATTTCTCAAAAGCCTCGGATTTATGTTTCATCAGATAAATGAATCCGTATCTTGAGTAATCATCCGTGAAAGTAATGAAATAGGAAAAACCACCTCTTGCATGCGTAGACATTGGACCACATACATCGCTGTGTATGAGTCCTAAGAGCTCGCTCGCTCTTACTCCATGTCCAGTACATGGAGTCTTTGTCATCTTTCCTTTGAGACAAGATTGACAAGTGTCATAAGTTTGATATTCGAACGAGTCCAAATATCCTTCTCTATGCAACTTAGTCAACCTTCTCTCATTGATGTGACCCAGTCTACAATGCCATAAGAAAGCTTTATTTAAATCTGGAGACTTTCTTTTTAGTGTGTTCTGGACATTGAAAATTTGGAGTTGGTTTAAAACATATATACCGTTATTTAGTGTACCGGACCCAATCAAACCATGATTAAGGTGGATGTTAACAACATCTCTTACAAACGTGAAATCATAACCTTTATTTGATAACAAGGAAACTGATATGATATTACACGTTAAGCTTGGTACAAAAAAACAGTTATGTAAAACCAAAATGTGTCCACTTGTCAATCCTAGGTGATAATCCCCGACGGACGCAGCTCCCACGCTAGCTCCGTTAGCAACCTTTAGGGTCATATCACCTTCCTTCAGCACTCTACGGTTTCTCAGTGCCTGCAATGAATTGCAAATATGAGATCCTGATCCGGTATCCAATACCCAGGAAGTAGAGTTAATTGACAGACAATTCTCAATTACAAACACACCTGAAGTCGAAGCCACAGCTTGCTTCGGTTCCTGGTTCTTGGCGTTCCACGCCTTGCAATCTTTCTTCCAGTGCCCTTTCCTGTGACAATGGAAGCACTCACCCTGGCCCACTACCGGTACCGCAAACTTTTTCTTTCCCTTCCCTCCCACCTTACTAACACCTCCTCTAGGTTTGGTGGCGGCCTTCTTCTTCCTTCCTTTGGCCCTAGCCTTGGACCCGGAAGAAGATGCACCGCCAACAAACATAGCGGGTGTTTTCCTTGTCTTCTGCAAGGTGCCCTCTGCACTCCTTAACATGTTCAGGAGTTCTGGAAGTTCAACTTTTTTTCTTTGAATGTTGAAGTTCAGGATAAACTGGGCGTAGGTGTGAGGAAGGGACTGGAGAATAAGGTCTGTATAGAGCTCATTATCCAAAGTCCTCCCAAGGTCTGCGAGCTCTTCTATATAGACGATCATCTTTAGGACATGTTCTCCTACCGATGACCCGACAGCCAACCTCGCTCGAAACAAGTTCTTAGAGGTCTCGTATCTTGCTATACGAGATTGCTCTCCATAAAGTTCTTTTGTATGGAGAAATATGCCATCTAGTTCCATATCCTCGTGCCTCCTCTGATGTTCATTGTTCATCGAGGCAAGCACGATGCACTTGGCTTTCGCGCAATCGAAATCCCAGGTTTTGCGGATTTCCTTATCCGCATTACTGGATTTGGGACCAGGGACAGCATGTGCCGTAGCGGTGAGGACGTACCCCAATTTGTCATAGGTCAAAGCCATTTTGACATTCCGCGGCCAATCTTCATAGTTTGGCCCTGTCAGTATATTTTTCTCTAAAAGTAACTTAAGTCCAGTCATTTTCAGGGTCGCTGCAATTAGGAGAGAGAGAAGAAAACACTTTAGCATGATGCTCTTGCAAGTTTAGAGTGGTTTTTAGTTTATCTAAACTGGATGGCTCCCACTGTTTCTCGAATCCTTCCTGAAACCATAAAAGAAGAATTAGCCAGGACTATTCTCACCGTACAATACTTGCTTAACCGTTCAGCCAGGCTAGTGTCGATACTTCGAGGGAGGTTTTCCAACGCTTTCGCGAAGTTCCTTAATTAAATAACCTCTTTTCTCTGGGGGCGTAACCCCGCTGACACCTTTCTTGACACCTACTTGGTTTATAGCATTGATCGTTAAGTGACGAATATCCTGATAAGTAGCATATACTCACAGTAGGATCGGGATCCAAATATCATTGTATGATAATGTTGAAGGAATCCTACCAACATTCATCAAACTCCAAATGGTATGCAACTCTTTGCAAATTTCAGTTTCTTTAGAAATTCCCGATATATATTTTTGCCCCATGCTCTTATGACCTTGGCTTTGGTCAAAATGTCATAAGTCACATGTCAAGTTCTACCCGTCATTATCTTGTCAATTTGAACCCATCCGTATATACCCCTGACTTTGGTCAAATGATAATACGACTGTCCCAAACCAACTCATCTATCTTATGCAACAAATGAAAACCCAGCAGCTACCAAACACTATGCCTTGACTTTGGCCAAAATGCATAGCTTGAATACTACTGAATACCCAAATGAAATGACGGAGGGCTACGAATGGTTTTGGCGAAACCGTGAACGTAGTGAACTTGATATAACCGAAGGAACCTGATAGCTTTTAAAAGGAGTGGTTAAAGCTCCGCATTTAAAAATATCTGTTTTTAAAATTAACCGAGTGGTTTCTTTTAAATTGTTCCAACGATTAAACTTTTGGTTTATTTTCTTTGCATTATAAATAATGCGTCCCATCATTAACCTATCATTGCAGAAAACAACGAAAATACAACGTCCTCTTATGCCATCCGCATTCGCCACGGGGTCTCGTCATCACTCGTTAGGTTACTTAACTAACGACAGAGCGGGGGCTGGGCTAGCGCGGGTGTAAAACATAAGTGACGTCTAAATAGCTATCATATATAGATATTGTACATTCGTCAGACGCAATAATATGCATTCCAGATCACAGATGAACTTTATTGGATTTGCAAGGAATCCATGTTTGTTTTGAGCCTGCAACAAAAGACGGATTACACAGTTGTGATGAATAGCCATTACCCCACCCAAGACCCCAACGGGTACGGCAAACTACCCACCCGGCAGTTTGTGTACCCCAGCTTGGGTCTGTCCTAGGAGCAAAAACAGTAAAATGAAATAATACAACGGTGGCTACAACCGCAACCTGGATGTGCCCCGCAAAATAATATTACAACAAATTACATTTACATCAAATGAATTAAATAATAACCCATCACATAATCCCGGCTATACATCACAACAGTCCAACACAGTTCATATACACAAACAGATAAAATCCATTACAGAAATGTGCAACCCCCTGCCAACCGACATACTAGCAGTTAGGGGAGGTTTACGAACACATTATACAAACACAGATATAATCCAACAAGCAAATACCGTATAATTTCGATCGATTAAACACATTTAATTTTGCTCCAATACTTCTCTGTAAATCTGAAACCTGAGCAAAAATAAAAAATTCCAGAAAATACCAAATATCACAGAGAACCAACACAGGAAAATTGGGTTCATGAATCGGCAACTCGGCGGCGGAAGCGCGGCGGATCGGTGGGATCCGCCGCGGTTCCGCGGCGCTTTAGCCGATTCATGGGCCCAATTTTCTTGGGTATTCTACTACTGTCATTTAGAGTTTTCTGAACCTCCGTGAAAAATTTTTGGACTTCATTTAAAAATCGACAGAAACTCATGATATCGGGGTTTTCCGGTTTCGTTTTTTCCGTTCGAAATTCATACAATTTTGCAAGTGAGTTATTTATTGTTTAGCGAGGCTCTGATACCACTGTAAGTCGATGTACAATACCCCACGACTTGCGGGGAGGCGGAAATATGAAAAACGATCTTGTTCTTTGCTTAAACATCGACTAACCGCATGAATCGAAGCTAAACGATAACTAACATCAAACATAGAAGTTCTAAACTACTATGTAAAGGGATTATACCTAAAGAACCGTGTCCTTCGTCTTTATGAACTCCACCTCCTCTTCGGCCTTCTCCAAGTAGTAGACGATCCACCACGAGAGCTAAACTCCAAGCTTTGCCTCTAAACTTGAGGCAACTAGGTATCTTTAAGTGCTAATCAAAGTACCTAGATGAAATAGAGTATGGTTATGGATTAAGTAGTCTAACTAATCCTTGTACTCAACACATGAGAGGGGAGGATTAGGGTTTGAAGAGAGAGAGCTTGAGGAGAGAGAAGATGAACATGATAATGAGAAGAGAAAATGAGTTATCATAATATATATCAAGCATTTTTATTTATCAAGAAAAGAAAAGAAAATGATTTACAACCAAGCTTGATAAATATCTTGTGGTGATTCATCTCCATGAGTCATTAAGCAATTATGAAGCATTAATGACATGGATGAATCATCCATATGACTCACTAATCTCATTCAATGTATATGCCACCTAAACCTCCTTAGTCACCATCTTCTAGAAGCTTCTCGCGCAATTACGAGAACGCCCCTCCTATCCTTGAAAACACGGAAAAACTTTAGACTGTATAAATCCAATAACCGGATACTAGTAACTGGCTTAAACCAAAGCCGACTAGTAAAAACTGTCCGAAAGTCGTACGTGCGTAAACACACGTATGCGTCCGAACCCTTGTCGTAAAACCATACGACCTCTATATCGTTTCGCCTGGAGTAGGGAAACTCTCTGCGTGGGACTCTAGAGACTCGACTACTACGCTGGCAGTGGGTTTAACCACAGACCGCAAGCGGCACTAGCTGTACGTAACGGTCCCCAGGTAGATGTCGATAAGAAGGCCGATGAGGAAACCCATCCGAACTCCTACTGAGTCTGATGTGACAATCTCCGTACAGTCCGGTCCGTTCGTCTAAGACTATCGCATATTGGGCCTAGGGGGCGGCAAGCGTCAGTCCCCTAATAGCTGTATAAGTCGTGTCGGAGCGAAGCCTATTACACCCTGAGAAACTACTGGAACCTACCAGCAAATCTCGCTTGCCCTGGCCAGGGACTTTGCGTAATGGCTCTCTAACACAGCGCGATATCAACCCCCAATACCGGGAGAGACGAATCCTGTCTAACCGCCACTGCCTCCAAGTGCTCGGGACTGCACCCAACTGCTACCTGTTTGCACGACTCCTTTGAGCCGTGGTAGGGTAGCAATCTAAGAACAGTGGGACACACTCGAGGCGAAGTAGCAGTGTCAAGTCTGCGGACTATGCTGTACTCATGTCACCTTGGAACTGTTCACTGACGACTGGTATAAAACCAACCAACAGTTCCCTGTGAGTCCTGTCCGGTGTACCCGTAACCCAACGAGCACCTGCATACTATCTCCAGTACGACATACTGACGGCTGTGGGACAGACCATCTCCCCAACTGGGATGAGAAGCGTACACACTAGTCTACTCCGGAGTATCGATGCTCTGTCTCGATAATCCAACGACTAGGGACCTGAATAAGGATGTGCTTGTGGACTACCCAGCCCCCACTAGTGTGACTGCCATCACAACGCTGGTAGTCAAGCAAGATCCTAAGAGCTCTATCAATACGTATACTCACATATTAAGATAGAAAAACCAAGTAGCATACTACCATGTTTAGCAAGACTGTTATATACATGTGAATATCCCAAGCTTCTATTAAGTAATATACAAACTAGTATGATATAAAAATGGCCCCTAGGGCATATACACTAACAAAAACACTAACTTGTTCCCAGTGTTCAACACTGCTGATCTTTAGTGTTTAACACTAACTTTAGCCCAATTGGCTAAATGGCCAGAGGCAAAGCCTCTCCTTCAATGGACCAATAGGAAGCCAATATTCCAAACATGATTGGACTTAGCCCAAGATGGCCATAAGTCCTCAATTCAAACTTAACTGGGCTGATGGGCTCATAACATAATTAATTGGTCCTGGTCCCAAGCTGGACCAAAGACTGTTTAATCTACCTTGGTTTAAGGGTACATCTCTTCACTCCTTTGATACTTGGCGTTGTAATCCCTCGACATTTTCAAAGAGGTGATGGGTTCCGATGACCACACATTGATACGGACGGTGGGGTCCTTAAACTCATGGACTATGAGGTCCTTAACCTTGACCGGAATGTCTTAAAACTAACAACGGACTATGACGTCCTTAACCTTGACCGAGATGTCTTAAAACTAACAACGGACTGTGGGGTCCTTAAACTCATGGACTATGACGTCCTTAACCTTGACCGAGATGTCTTAAAACTAACAACGGACTGTGGGGTCCTTAAACCCATGGACTATGACGTCCTTAACCTTGACCGAGATGTCTTAAAACTAACCTTGGACTGTGGAGTCCTTAAATCCATGGACTATGAGGTCCTTAACCTTGACCGCAACGTCTTAAAACTAACATTGGACCGCAATGTCCTTAAACTACCTATGGACCGCAACGTCCTTAAACTACCTATTGACCGCAATGTCATTAAACTAAACAACAGGGCTCCCTTAATTGCTCTATTGTTGGATCTAAACGATCCTGTTAAGTTGATCTTAGTCTGAAAATTGGACTAACGTATCCTTAACAAATGTTTAAGTCGATCTTATTCTTGAATGAGGCTAATGTATCCTTAAACCCAAACCCCCAAACCCAAATCTAAGATAATACGGATTTGGACTAGTCCACGCCCTACAGGCGACGACATAACTCAGTCTCCGTATACAATCCACGGGCAACCAAACATAAAATAAACACACACGACACGAAGTGACCATCCGGAGAAGGAGAAAGTGGTTACCGCGATGCGGTAGCGTAATTAACTGCAGGGGCTTGCGCCTGCAGGGAAGAGCGTCCCCACAATCAAAAACCCCTCAAGCGAGGGGGAATCTGACGAAGTCTGCTACATCGGACGCATCCGTTTAAACCTTCGATATACGGTGCCATAAATCAACTTGGCATCTTCGGAGAGGTAGGCGGATAGCACCAATTAGCAACTGCCCCGAACCTCAGGCGAGACGTCCGCCGTCGAGCCGCCGTTCGAAGGGGAACAGATTCTGGCATGCCCGGTGGGACCTTTTTCTCTTTCCACTCCACACTTCGTGTGTCGTGTTCGCGAACCAAACACGGTTCGCTAATAGTTGCCCTGGGGTTTCAAGGTACTAAGATTCGGCGTCTTTCTTATTGCAGAAAGCAAAGAATCAATGGCTTCCACTCGTGCGACATGCTCCAACTGCAATTGCAACCAACGCTCTGCCTCGCCAGGAGGTATAGCCTACGGACCCAAAGTTGCTTCGCTGTTCACAATCCCCGTGGAACAGGTCACTCAAGCCACCACAGGGTTGTTTTTTAGGACCATGCTCCCGCCAACAAGCTTCACCGCTCCTGTGCTGACAACGGAAGCTCCCAAGAAGTCGGTCTTTGATCGGCTTGCCCCTGCTGCGGCCCCTCTCAACGGGTCGCCCAACACCAGCGCCTCGGTCTTCTCCAGACTAGGCCAGGGCTCCTGTGAAACCGCAATGGGGCCTGCAATCCTAGAGAAGGCTGCTCCTAAGAAAATAACAAGTCCTGCTCCTGAAGTTGTCAAGGTGGCTTCCCCTGCCAAAAAGTCGGTCTTTACAAGATTGACTGTTCCAGCTCCCGCTCCTGCTACCTAAAGGACATCAGTCTTTAATAGGCTGACACCAGCAGTGACCCCCCACATACACAGGGGGCAAGACGAGGCTATCGCCATCACCGAGCCGATGCCATCAGCACGACACGCTCGACGTCGTTACTGGCACCGAGTGAGAAAGACCGGAGGCAACTCCCCTTCTGGGCTAACTCCTCCAGCCCCGACGACAGAAGTTAATGCTGCTGTTCCAACTGGGAACAGCTTTGAGATGCTAAATAAGGTGTGCAGGAATTCTCCTACCGCGGTGCTAAAGAGGTCTCCCCCTCCGCTGAAAAGGGCTATAGAAGTGAAGCCAGAACAGCTCCAATCTCCTCAACGGCTGTCCTCCCGAATCTATAAAGTATGGCGGCAGACCCGAGACTCGGTGATCGATCCAAATTTCTCCCGCCAGCACAAGAAGCTGAAAATCCAACAGGAAGTCAGTCGCCAGGCTAAGCCACGAAAACCTGTCTGGGTGCCCACCTCAACGGCCCCTTCAATTTCCACTACTCATAAAAAGAGGAAGCCAGAGAAGATCCCCCAGCCTGCAATGAGAGCTAAAGGCACTAAGCCCAGACGCCCTAAGTCTGGGGGCATGATGGTCCATACCGTATACATGGCGTCAGGAAAGGAAGACAGCCGTACGTCTACAGGTCATAGACCGCTTACACGGTCCGTGACCAAGGCGCAGGAGCAGCAACAGAAGCTCCAAGAGATGATGAATACTATGGCCGCACTTAACGGGCCAAAAGAAAACCCAGAAACGTCCTCGGATGAACGCCAGGAGGAAGAAACCGACGCCGAATTCCTTCGCCGAATATTGGAGAAGAAGGACAAAGAGGCTGCTGAACAAGCAGCCAACATACAGCGTATGGGCCTTCTCTTCCAAGATATGATAGGGATGATGATACAACAAGATCCTCCGGCTGAAGAGCCCCCGATCGCCCTCGGAGACGATAGGGGAGAGACATCAAATCCCCCGCCGGCTTTGTCAACGGCTAAAGAGGATACAATCTCTAAAACTGATTTGGACGAGTACATAGCCCAGCAAATACGGGTTCATCATGCGACTGAAGCAGCCGGCCAGGTCGTAAAAACGGGGTGGCCATATCCAAGCTGGTACGACCAAATCAAGTACCCGCCGGGTTACACAATTCCCAAGTTCCATGTTTATAAGGGAACGGGCAATCCTCACCAGCATGTTGCCCAGTTCAGGGCACTCTGCGGCAACACCGGCGGTGATGACAAGCTTTTGCTTCGCCAGTTTGTTGGAAGTTTATCAGATACGGCGTTCGAGTGGTACTCTGAGCTCCCGAACGACTCTATCAAGACCTTCGCAGAGATGGAATTTTTGTTTACCCAACGCTTCGCGAGTGCCAGCGAGCGTACCCCGATAACAGCATTGATCAATGCCAGGGTAAAACCGGGCGAAACATGGGTCCAATATGCTATACGGTGGCGTAATTTATGGTCAAAATGCGAGCAGCGTATAGAAGAAGCTCCTGCGGTGGGAATGTTTGTGGGAACTCTAGACCCTCATGCAACCATCTCCCAGTTCATGATGTTCTTTAAGCCGACCGCGTTTCAGGCTTTGATCGACAAGTTGGCCTAGATGGACCAGATGGGTCACAGACCGTCTCCCCCGAAGCCAGAACCCCGGAATGACAAGGGTAAAGGGAAGGCAACCTTCGTTGCGAACGCTCAGCAGCAGCCCAGTAACCCAAAGCTGGCGGATCAGCTGGAAGAAAGACGGCGGTATTATATTGAGAAGATGAAGCGTCCCTACTCGTTCCCACGGGACAAGACGAAACGGTTATTCGAGCTGGCAGTACGCAACAGGCTTATAAACTTGCCAAATCCAAGGCGACCGCCACAACCCACTGAGGTGAATAACCCCAACTATTGCCCTTACCATCAAACGGTAAGCCATCTGATTGAGGATTGCTTCGTTTTCAAAGGATGGATTGAAGATCAATACCTCCAGGGGAAGTTTGCACTATCCGAAAAATAGAAGGTGAACCCGCCACAGCCGCATGCTCCTAAGAAAGCAGATACACCGGGGGCAACCTGTTCCTTTATTGAAGAAGCTCCATGGGAGGTCGTGCTATCAGTTAAAACCAAAACGATGCTGAGGGACCTTCATGCGTGCCCGGTGGTCGAATGGAAGAACCCGCTTGAACCTCAAATCATCGAAGGGATGTTGAAGCCGCGCCCAACTACAAAGCTTCGTGGTGATGGCCCAAATACTCACACCCAACCGTCAAAATCTTCGAAGAAAAAGAAGAAGAAATCCAAAAAGCCCGTAAAGCCTAGAGACAAGCGCACGGATTTGCAGAAACAGATTGACGCGCTGGAGGAGTACAATCAAAAGGCGCGGACTCCTGTCACGCTGCAAAAGTTCCTCAACCACGTCTTTCAGGAGGAAGGAGATGGAGAGAGCTCATCGGATGAATCCGAGGGATATGTGGCGAATTGTCATATGATTTCCCACTCGGAAGATGAGTAAACTCCTGGCACTGAGAAACTGGGGGCACATCCTGAGCCAGAACTTGTATGGCCAACAGATGAAATGATCGACGCCTTTCTAGACGAGATTCGTTTGAAGAGTAAAGCCGATCAGGAGCGTGAGATGGCTGCATCGGAAAGAGCCAAGCGCAGGCGACTAAACGAAAGAGTCGAAGCACTCCCGCCAGATCAAAAGACATCTGATACGAATAAAAACAAGTACAAGACGAGGAAGAGCTTCGCCAAAGCCATGTCAGTAGGGATGAAGCTACCACCTTCGGAAGAGAACGCGTTCGATGGGGCGAAGAGGCACCCTAATTATTGCTCATATCATCGGAAAATTTCACACCCTACTGGTGGCAGGGATATGTTGCTCACCGGCAACATTTCAAGCGCATGAAACACAGAACTCGTCGGGAGCAAAGAAGTACAACCGACAGGCACAAAAGAACTACCGGCAGCTGTTATGTGGTCGACGCCGGAGGATCACAAGTTCTCATCTTTGGGAGCAACTCTGATGAGGAAATGGTTCTGGGCCCTCTCTTTAAAGAATCCGTTTTAGGGAAAGAGGAAGAACCAGAGGCCTGCGAAAACATTCAGCTGCGCAATCGCACGCTCCCGGAAAAGAATCTCGGGCCCGCAAATAGAAAAGATAAGGGAAAGGAGAAGGTCACTGGGGATATCGCCTTAGATGACCAAATCATGAAAGAGCTGACTGCCAAGGACCCTCCCAGGAAGGGTAAGGTGGACTACAACATCCTAGCGCACCTAAGGAATTTACCTTCTCAGCTCAGCATTCTCGATACCCTCCTATTATCGAAAGAAGCGCGAGATTCATTAATCAAGGCATTACAAGAACCAGAGCAATTCCAAGCCTTCCTCGCTGAAGAAAAGATGAAGAATGAACTGGAAGAAGTGCATACGGCCGACATCACTTTCGGTGACGAAGACCTCCTCCTCGGGACGTGCGACCACAACCGTCCCCTATATGTCTCTGGATACTGCCATGATATCAAGATAGGCAAGATCCTGGTGGATAATGGATCCTCCGTCAATCTCCTTAATGTTCGGGTGTTGAAGGAAATCTGCATGAGCGTACAGCACCTCGCTCGTGACAAAATTACCATCTTCGGTTTCGACTCCCAGTCATCACGGACTCTCGGATCTGTAATACTAATATTACGCTTTGGACTGCTCGTCACGGACATCAAGTTTCACGTCATTGACGCCAAGACCTGCTACAACGTCTTGCTCGGTCGTCCTTGGTTACACGAGTACAACATCATCCCTTCTACACAACATCAGTGTATGAAGTACTTTAAGGATGGTTTCGAGTATACCGTAACAGGTGAGCTGAACCCATTCTCCGTGAACGAAGTCCGCAAGTACGAAGATGCAAAATACTTTTTGCCAGACTTCGAGGATACAGAAAAGAGTCGCAAGCCGGAGAATAAAGTCGCCGCCACCATCCCTGTTTTCGGGAGCGATACCGAAGAAGAAGAAGAGATAGTTTATGCTGGGCCGTCTCAACGCAACAACCCGGGAACGTCCGCCCCCATGTTGATCTTCGGAAGTGACTCGGAAGATGAGGTTTATGCCGTGTTCTCCAGTCGGCCGTCAATACAAGAATCCCCTAGTGATGATCAGAGTTTGCAAATCACCATGGTGCCGCGGAAACACTACAAGGATCTCGACGCACTTCAAGCTTACAATGTACAGGACGTTTTACGTCCCACCCAAGCGAAAGGGTGAAAAGGTGATCCTATTCTACCAGTCCACAGAAAGGAGAGTGGAGAAAAAGATATGGCATGGCGCGGATGCTACACTCGACAGGCTCTAATCCATCCGTTTGCCCAGATATTACACAAATGGACTAAAGAGGCTATTGAAGCGCCAAGGAGTACCCTTAAAACAGACTGTTTGACAAGCTCGGTTCTACAACAGGATTTGGAATGTCCCTGGGACTCAGCGCAAATTGCCCAACGGGAGAATGGAAACGCTTGGGCTTGGATATGTGAGATCCGGGAAACGGGAGCGAGTCCACGGCAGCTACGCCATATATAACTTCGATGAGGAGGAGGACACCCTGTCGGGGAATGCTAACCCCTCGTCAAAACTGGATCCCGCGAGTGAAGTGCCGAGTCTGTCATTTGAAGAACAAGTGGACAAGCTTATCAGGAAACCAGGTCAAAAGGCTCGGGAAGACCACAACCGTGAGATGGCCATCTACGAGAAGGCCAGGACGCAACGTTTGTTTCAACAGGCTGCAAAAGACAAAGATGCTCCTCCCTGTCAACCCGTTGTACAAAAGGCTCGATGGAGAGGCAGAAGTAAATCAAGAAGCGGAAAGAAGGGCCGACAACAACGACGCAGGATTAGAGAGTTATGTGATCGGGTATTGCGCGGCCCGAATTTGTCTCTCATGAAGAAGATGAGTCGAGCGTATTCCTTCCCCCGAGACAAGACGAAGAAGTTACTCGAGCTCGCTATAAAACATCAAATGATCACACTTCCAGAGTCTAAGCACCCTGAGCAAGCTAACAAAGTTTCTTATCCGGGCTATTGCTCTTATCACCGAGCCATAGGACACCCTATCGAAGACTGCTTCACCTTCAAGAACTGGGTCGAAGACCAGTACCAGCAAGGCAGATTTGCTTTATCCAGCAGCTGGAGGGTAACCCCGCCACAAAAGCTCGAACCCAAAGCCGCAAGAGCGGAGCCAGATCCACATCAGTCTTGGAAGCGGATTCACACCTGTTACATGATTACAATATTAAAAGAGGAGCTCGAGGACATAAATGAGCTCCCTTGGTGCTTCGAAAACAATGACAATGAGGTAATCTCAGAATTTCCACCGGCTCCGAAAGAACTGGAAGATGGCATACATACTACTGCAGATAACCTCAAGAAGATTGAGTTGGGATCGGCAGACGATCCGCGACCGACATTCGTCAGCGAACTGCTATCTGAAGAAAGGGTGGCTGCGTTAAAGGACGTGCTTCTACAGCATAGAGATTGCTTCGCGTGGAACTATTCCGAGATGCCGGGATTAGATCCAGAGATTGCGGTACATAAATTAGCAATATCCCCGGATATCAAGCCAGTCAAGCAGGCGCCGAGAAGGATGCGGCTCGAGCTTGAGATGAGCATCAATGCCGAAGTCAAGAAGCTGATCGATTCTGGATTTATCCAAGAAGTCCAATATCCTGACTGGATCGCCAACATCGTCCCGGTAATGAAGAAAAATGGGACGGTGCGCATATGCGTGGATTTCAGGGATCTCAATAAAGCCTGCCCGAAGGACGATTTCCCAGTACCGGTAACCGAGCTAATGATAGATATCACGTCCACTCACGAGGTTTTCTCCTTTATGGACGGTTCATCAGGGTACAATCAGATAAAGATGCATCCCGAAGACCAGAAGTACACCGCCTTCAGGACTCCTTTGGGTATATTCTGCTACAAGGTGATGCCCTTCGGTTTAAAGAACGCCGGTGCCACCTATCAAAGGGCCATGACAAAGATCTTCGATGATCTCATACACGAAATCGTCGAGTGCTATATCGATGATCTCGTAGTGAAGAGCATGTCATACGAAGAGCATTTAGAGCATCTGAAGACCGTATTTCAGCGCCTTCGGCAATATAATTTGAAAATGAATCCCCTCAAATGCGCGTTCGGAGTCTCCTCGGGTAAATTCCTGGGATTCATCATCCGACACCGAGGTATCGAAATAGATCCATCTAAGATCAAGGCGATCATGGAAATGCCGCCGCCAAGAACTCTGAAACAATTGCGGTCTCTCCAGGGGAAGCTCGCGTATATCCGGCGGTTTATCGCCAACCTGTCAAGCAAGTGCCGTCCATATAGTCACCTGATGAAGAAGGGAGCCCCGTTCGTCTGGGACCAAAAATGCCAGGGCGCGCTAGATGAGATCAAGCAGTACCTGCAGAACCCGCCGGTGTTAGCTGCTCCAGTCAAGGGAAAGCCCCTTATTCTTTATACAACAGCCCTTGAGAATTCCTTAGGTGCATTATGGGCACAAGAGAATGACCAGGGGAAAGAAAGAGCACTCTACTACTTAAGTCGAGTTCTTCTGGGGGCAGAAAGCAACTATTCTCCCATTGAAAAACACTGCCTGGCATTGATCTTTGCGATAACAAAGCTCAGGCACTACGCATTGGCACATGAAGTCCGTCTCATTTCGAAGGTGGACCCTCTTAAATATTTAATGTCGAAGGCCATATTGACGGGGAGACTCGCTAAATGGGCCTTGCTCTTGATGGAGTTTTCAATAACCTATCAGCCTCTCAAGACAGTGAAAGGCCAAGCCATCGCCGACTTCCTTGCTGAGCACCCGGTACCTGCTGGTTCACCTCTAAACTGCGATTTGCCGGACGAACATGCGTTTGACGCGATCGACGGTGGTGATACCCGATGGGAACTTTATTTCGATGGAGCATCCTCCGTAAAGAAACGCAAACAAAGTACCCCTATAGTCAAGTCGGGAGTAGGCCTTATCTTCGTGACCCCACAAGGAAGGATAATGCGCTTTGCTTTCTCCTTAAAGGAACCGAGGACGAACAATGAAGCCGAATACGAAGCTTTGATAGCGGGCCTCGAGATCGCCGTTGACATGGGAATTGAAGACCTCCTTATATACGGGGATTCTCAACTGGTCGTCAGTCAAGTAAATGGTGACTACCAAACGTGCAAACCGGAGTTGGTGAAGTACGGCGAAAAGGTGCAACAACTGTTGACCCAAATTCCCTCCTATACTTTGGAAAGCATACCACGCGCGGAAAATACCAAAGCGGACGCGTTAGCTAAGCTTGCTAAAGAACTGGCTGACGAGAACCTCGACGACGTCAGAATCGTGGTACAAAGCCGTCGAGTGCTCGCCCCAGCAGAAATATCTCTGGAATCTTCCGAAGAAAAGGAAGCGACTGAGCAGGCGACCTTACAAATAAAAGAACGAGAAAAGGCTGAGGATTGGAGGGAAGTCTTTATAGACTACTTTAAGTCCCACCGGATGCCCGAAGAAGCGTCCTCAAGACATCAGCTCATGAAACGAGCTCTATCTTTCGCTCTCGTCAATGATACTCTATACAAGAGGTCATTTGACTCTCTGTGGTTGAGATGCTTAGGACCTGACGAAGCAGAAAGAGACGTTCAGGAAATTCACGACGGAATTTGTGGTTCTCACCAAGCGGGCCGAAAGATGAAGCTAAAGATCAAACGGATAGGCTACTACTGGCCCACGATGATTCAGGATTGCCTCGAATATGCGAAGCAATGTCACTCATGCCAAATCCACGGGGATTTCATCCACCAGCATCCGAATCCGCTACATCCAACGGTGGCTAGCTGGCCATTCGAAATGTGGGGGACCGATATAGTCGGCCCCATCGAACCAGTATCGTCCAGGGGACATCGTTTCATCCTGACGACGACTGATTAATTCTCCAAATGGGCGGAAGCAGTACCGCTGAGGGAAGTGAGGACGGAGAATATCCTCCACTTTTTCAAAACGCACGTCATTTATCGGTTTGGAACTCCACGGCGGATTATCTCCGATAACGGGCCAGCCTACAGAAGCCATAAGATTAGCCGCTTCGCGCAACAGCATAATATAGACTGGAGATACTCCTCAGTTTATAATCCACGAGCTAACGGTCTGGCCGAGGCCTTCAATAAGACCTTGACAAAGATCATAAAAAAGACGGTGTCCCGAAATAAGAAGGACTGGCACGAGAGAATGCAAGAAGCTCTCTGGGCATATCGAACTACGTTCAAGGCGGCCAGGAACACGACGCCATACGCATTGGTATTCGGTACGGAAGAAGTACTCCCCCTCGAGATAGAGCTACCTTCTCTACGAGTGGCAGTCCACTGCGAGTTGACGAGCGAAGAAAATGCTCACCTTCGGCTAGAAGAGCTTGATGCCCTTGATGAAACACGGCTCGTAGCACAACAAAACTTGGAGGCTTACAAAGCAAAAATGACACGCTCGTATGAAAGATTGACCAGGCCGAGGACATTCCGCCAAGGCGAACTCGTGCTAGTGGTCAAAAGGCCTATGATCACCAATCGCGCCAAGCGGGGAAAATTCGAGCCGAACTATGAAGGCCCGTACATCATAGACAAGGTCTACCAGGGTGGAGCCTATCTACTCATGGACATGCACGGTGAAAGGCCTTTCAGGCCAATAAACGGCCGCTTCCTAAAGAAATACTACGCTTAATGAGCCACAGCCTAGGTCAATGATAGATGACGACGACTATGTCCGCTCGCTATCTTCCTAAGCTCAGACTTTATAAGCAGTTGCCGGCCTTCCCCTGAATGGACCGAAACGTCCTTAAACTAACGACGGACCGAAACGTCCTTAAACTAACGACGGACCGAAACGTCCTTAAACTACTACCGCAGTATCCTTAGGCTGACGAGATGAATAAAAAAAAAAGAGAAAAAGAAACAAATATATAAATAAAAAAATAAAAAAATAAAAACGGTATGTCCATAAGCAAAATGGCCACGGATGAAAACCCGAAAGGGCTCCGTGAGTAAAAACAGCAGGGCTACCGGCGAGTGTTCGTGAAAACCCGAAAGGGCGCGACCTTGTAAGAAAAAAAGAGAAAAAGAATAAAAAAACGGTATGTCCATAAGCAAAATGGGTACGGATGAAAACCCGAAAGGGCTCCATGAGTAAAAACAGCAGGACTACCGGCGAGTGTTTGTGAAAACCCGAAAGGGCGCAACCTCGTTAAAAGACACTTACAAGATCCTCTCGACCTTGTAAGGAGAAACCACCCGCGTGGGATCCTTACGACTCACAAGGGAGCGACACACTTAGGGATCCCCACGATTCCTAAGGAGAAAATACACTTACGAGATACTCACGACTCGTAAGGAGAACTCTCTTATGGGACCCTCACGGCTCATAAGATTTGAAAGTTTTAAGTTACAGAAACCTAAACCTGTTCTTAAGCAAATCCCCCACAACCTTCGATATTGCCCTACAAGTGGCTCACTACTGACCCTTGTATACAATCCACGGGCGCGAATAAACATTTCCCCAGCAAAGTCCCACCCGTGACTAAGGATATGTCCATATGGTGAGCAACCCTTGTAAGTCCTCTCGACTTATGAGGAGAAGACCCTTTTGTAAGATCCTTACGACTTGCAAAGGGACATGCACTTAAGAATCCTCACGATTCCTAAGGAGAAAATACACCTACAAGATCCTCACGACTTGTAGGGAGAAATACCTTTGTGAGACCCTTACGGCTCATGAAGTCAAAGCCTTAGTCGACAGGACCCTTAACCCTGTTTACTAAGCCACCTTTGTTCAAAATCGACAGAGGCAAATGATGATTCGCTCCTGGCAATATCCCAGTTGTAGCGGTGCTGATGCCGAAATCAGTGTCTAAAATGCAAGCTTGCAGCGAAAAGGCTAGCGAGCCACACATGCATACGAAACAGCCGAAATGATGGGGCAACTTGCAATAAAAAACAGCAAGTAAAAATGTATGCATGAGAAATAGCCGAAATGATGGGGCAACTCGCAATAAAAAGCAGCGAGTAGAAAATAAAATAAATAGCCGAAATGATTGGGCACCGCGAAAAATAGCCGAAATGATGGGGCAATCGCGACCTTCGCGATATAAAAGCTGAAATGATAGAGCATCGCGGAAACAGAAATAAAATAAAAATGAAATTCATGCCCTACAGGCGATGTTCCATTACACCCTGTATACAATCCAAGGGCGTAAACAAAGAAGTGATCATACTACCCCCCAGGTTTCATCAAAGAAAGAAGCTAAATCTCGACAGGCCGCAAGCGACCTAGAGATCCTCCCAACACTCGTCTCGTAACGACGGACACAACTTCAAACAAAGTGGAGCAGCGGCAACCCCTAGTTCCATGGCTCGGCGATATACACATCACCAACAGTCAAACCTCCATTCCGTGAAATGCGGATACAATCAGCAAAATTCCTGGTTACGTGGAACGCGGATAACGTCACTCTTTGACCCCGTGGAAAACGTTCAGAGCGGATCCTGGTCCTCGCAGAGCACGGCAATGAACCCGTGTGAAGCATCCAGAGCGGAGCCTAGTCCTCGCTAAGCACGGCAGTGAACCCGCGTGAAGCATCTAGTGCAAAATTCCTGGTTACGTGGAACGCAGATAACGCCACTCTTTGACCCCGTGGAAAACGTCCAGAGCAGATCCTGGTCCTCGCAGAGCACGGCAGTGAACCCGTGTGAAGCATCCAGAGCGGAGCCTAGTCCTCGCCGAGCACGGAAGTGAACCCGTGTGAAGCATCTAGTGCAAAATTCCTAGTTACGTGGAACGCGGATAACGTCACTCTTTGACCCCGTGGAAAATGTCCAGAGCGGATCCTGGTCCTCGCAGAGCACGGCAGTGAACCCGTGTGAAGCATACAGAGCGGAGCCTAGTCCTCGCCGAGCACGGCAGTGAACCCGTGTGAAGCATCTAGTGCAAAATTCCTGGTTACGTGGAACGCGGATACCGTCACTCTTTGACCCCGCGGAAAACATCTAGAGCGGATCCTGGTCCTCGCAGAGCACGGCAGTGAACCCGTGTGAAGCATCCAGAGCGGAGCCTAGTCCTCGCCGAGCACGGCAGTGAACCCGTGTGAAGCATCTAGGGCAAAATTCCTGGCTACGTGGAACGCGGATAACGTCACTCTTTGACCCCGTGGAAAACGCCCAGAGCGGAGCCTGGTCCTCGCCAAGCACGGCAGTGAACCCGTGTGAAGCATCCAGAGCAGACACCGAACTGTGGAGTCCTTAAAATCCACGGACTATGATGTCCTTAACCTCGACCGTAATGTCTTAAAACTAACGATCAACCACCCTGAGTCTATATTGATTCCACCTTGGTTTAGGGGTACATCTCTTCACTCCTTTGATACCTGGCGTTGTAATTCCTCAATGTCTTCAAAGAGGTGACGGGTCCCCGCAACCACACATCGGACTGTGGAGTCCTTAAATCCACGGACTATGAGGTCCTTAAGCTTGACCGTGATGTCTTAAAACTAACATCGGACTGTGGAGTCCTTAAATCCACGGACTATGAGGTCCTTAACCTTGACCGTGATGTCTTAAAACTAACATCGGACAGTGGAGTCCTTAAATCCACGGACTATGAGGTCCTTAACCTTGACCGTGATGTCTTAAAACTAACATCGGACTGTGGAGTCCTTAAATCCACGGACTATGAGGTCCTTAACCTTGACCATGATGTCTTAAAACTAACATCGGACTGTGGAGTCCTTAAATCCACGGACTATGAGGTCCTTAACCTTGACCGTGATGTCTTAAAACTAACATCGGACTGTGGAGTCCTTAAATCCACGGACTATGAGGTCTTTAACCTTGACCGGGATGTCTTAAAACTAACATCGGACTGTGGAGTCCTTAAATCCACGGACTATGAGGTCTTTAACCTTGATCGGGATGTCTTAAAACTAACATCGGACTGTGGAGTCCTTAAATCCACGGACTATGAGGTCCTTAACCTTGATCGTGATGTCTTAAAACTAACATCGGACTGTGGAGTCCTTAAATCCACGGACTATGAGGTCCTTAACCTTGACCGTGATGTCTTAAAACTATCATCGGACTGTGGAGTCCTTAAATCCACGGACTATGAGGTCCTTAACCTTGACCGCGATGTCTTAAAACTAACATCGGACTGTGGAGTCCTTAAATCCACGGACTATGAGGTCCTTAACCATGACCGGGATATCTTAAAACTAACATCGGACTGTGGAGTCCTTAAATCCACGGACTATGAGGTCTTTAACCTTGACCGTGATGTCTTAAAACTAACATCGGACTGTGGAGTCGTTAAATCCACGGACTATGAGGTCCTTAACCTTGACCGTGATGTCTTAAAACTAACATCGGACTGTGGAGTCCTTAAATCCACGGACTATGAGGTCCTTAACCTTGACCGTGATGTCTTAAAACTAACATCGGACTGTGGAGTCCTTAAATCCACGGACTATGAGGTCCTTAACCTTGACCGTGATGTCTTAAAACTAACATCGGACTGTGGAGTCCTTAAATCCACGGACTATGAGGTCCTTAACCTTGACCGTGATGTCTTAAAACTAACATTGGACTGTGGAGTCTTTAAATCCACGGACTATGAGGTCCTTAACCTTGACCGTGATGTCTTAAAACTAACATCGGACTGTGGAGTCCCTAAATCCACGGACTATGAGGTCCTTAACCTTGACCGTGATGTCTTAAAACTAACATCGGACCGTGGAGTCCCTAAATCCACGGACTATGAGGTCCTTAACCTTGACCGTGATGTCTTAAAACTAACATCGGACTGTGTAGTCCTTAAATCCCCATGGACTATGAGGTCCTTAACCTTGACCGTGATGTCTTAAAACTAACATCGGACTGTGGAGTCCTTAAATCCACGGACTATGAGGTCCTTAACCTTGACCGTGATGTCTTAAAACTAACATCGGACTGTTGCGTCCTTAAATCCGTGGACTATGATGTCCTTAACCTTGACAGCGACGTCTTTAAACTACGATACTTTGAGCAACCCCTGACCCCGTGAAACACGGATAAGGGCGACCATATCCAGCACTTGCAGGTCCTCACGACCTGTAAGGAAGAAAACTCTCTTGTGAGATCCTTACGACTCTCAAGGGAAAACCCGCTTAGGAATCCTCACGATTCCTAGGGAGAACTTACACCTACGGGATCCTCTCGACCTGTAGGGAGAAACACTCTTTATGAGACCCTCACGGCTCATAAAGCTTGAAAGTCTTAGGAGGCAGATCTTAACCCTGAATCCTAAGCCATTGCTGCCCTGCAAGGAGATCAAGATAAATTGTCCGCAAACGCATTCAATGAAAAGAGACACGCCATTGAGAAGAAAGTGTATCTTTTAAGCCAAAATGGATACAAGGTACAATTCATGAATCAACAAAAAGAAGATACTCTCATCTATGAGTATGTACAAAAAAAAAGGAAAAGATACAAGTCTTCAAGCCGGCGGGAGATGTAGCAATTTTACCAGCTCATCGTTTTGTTGCTGAGCCACGGCTTCATGATGCAGGATCTCCAGAAGACGAGCCTCCGCCTGAGCTTGCTGGGCCTGATATGAAGCAAGCCGAGCTTCAAGCTCTTTCTCGGTGGCTTTATGGGCCTCGACCCTTTCACGAGTGAACGTGGCAATTTTATCGAGAGCCACCACCTCTTTTATGGACTCCTGAAGCACCCGCCAGAGTTCGTATGCTTTGTTGGCTTTGGCTGTGAGGCTGGCCTGAAGCTCGCTCAGCGCCTTAGAAGCCAACTCCCTCTCCGAGAATTTACGGCCGAGCCTCTTCTCGCACGACGTCATGTTTGCAGCGCACCGTGCTATCAACCCCCGTAACTCCGCCTTTCCAGCCACAGCTTCCAAGTAAAGGTGGGAACATTCAAGGGCGTGCAAACAAGCCTCCACATTCCTACAGAACTCCACCCAGACCCGCACCACCTCCTCACTATGATAGGTGGCAAGAAAAGGGAGAGAGCCGTTAGCTTCGGCGGCAAACGCTTCGGCTGTAGTCACGCTACCAGCACGGAGCTCCTCAATAAAAGATGAGAGGGAGACAAGGCTTAGTTGGGCCAAGCGCTTTGAAGCTCGCAAAGCATAAGGGCCAGGCGGCATCACGATGCGCGATTCCAACGCCATGGAGACTGGCAGGTCTGTTCAAATTTGAAAGATGTCAATAAAATCCTTAAGCACAGAACGAATGGGATTATAATAAAATGTCGCTTACCGACAGTCATACAAGTAGGAGCTGAAGGTTCCCCTGGCCCTTCAACAACATCGACCTCGTCGTCAGCTTCCAAAACTATAAAAGACATCAACGTCATTTCGCAAAATGGTAACAATGCCATGGTAAAAAAAAATGATGAAGAATGACGCTAACCTTGCCCAGAGGAAAGGACAATACGTTGAGGGGAGATCGCCTGTGGAGCCGCCATCTCCAACAAACGCTGAAATGACTGTTGAGGCGACAGATCAGCGATAGTGGCCGCCAAACCGCGCAGTTCTGGGAAAGATAAAAGAGTTCAGACCATGGAAGGGTTTCTAATCTAAAATGCAGAGGGTTACCTTCAACACTTCTCCCGTTTTGAGTCGGGGGGATAGCGGCTTCGACAGCCTCTGCCAGAACCGCGGGCCCTAACAAAGGGAGGGTAGTCCCGACTACCCCCATCTTAGCCTCTGGGCCGCCTTCGGGAAGAGCCGTTGGAGCGGTAACCTCCAAAGGAGCCTCCCCCAAAGGGGCAAGCATTTCCTGATCAAGAACAGCCGCTGGAGACTCTACCGTAAGAGGAGCAGCCTCATCAGCCCCCTCCACATCGAGCAATGCTTCATCGGGGATTTCGGCAGACATTAGCTTCAATGAGCCCGTGGGGAGCTCCCCCAGCGTCGAAGATTCTGCATAATTCAGATAAGGATAAGGATACATATGTACATGCATAAATAATCCGAAAAACTACAGAAAAGAACCACAACGTACCGATGCGCAAGGAAGCCTTCAGTATGGCTTCTTCAAGCCGCTGCTCCTTCTCAAGGAGACGTGATCGCCGGGGCTCAAGGGTAGACTCATGACCGCCGGTCCATAAAGAAAGTGCGTCCGCTGCGTCTTCTGAAGCGTCCTGCTTCAGGGCCCTTTCCCCCCATTCCTCCAAAGGACCGATAAACCGCCGCCGAATCCACGAAGGGTCTTCGTAAAAGATTACAGCGGGATATGGCTTCTTCGGAACCCTGGCATTATGAGACTCGTCTTTGGAGCGTCGTAGGGCCTCGGCCAACTGTGCGGTCTCCTCATCAGCCGAACTCGGGAAAAGAAGTCCAGCGTCTGACTCTTGCAAGGCCAATGGTTCGTCTTCAAGAATAGGCTCAGACTCCACCAAAGAATCGAGCAAATTGGTGGTCACTTTCTTCCGCCGCTTGGACCCAGAGCTGGCCGCCGAGGATGACCGCTTCCTCCCTCGCAGAGCCTTAGGGCGGCACCGACCCACATCGCCCTCGACACGCTCATCCCTATTACCCTCGCCCGGTGCCACGACCGAGGATGACACTGCCATTGTCGATGCCGCGGGGGGCGGTGCTGCCACAGGCGGTGGTGCTACCACTGGGGCCCTTCTACCCCGCGATCGGGAACCCAGGGGCATACCAGCCGTTGGAGTAAGGTCTACCTCCGATTCTCCTGGAATGAGTGCGGTGCCAATCTCCCTCAGAGGGAAGCGGACCGAAGCCCTCAGTCGCAGCTTAGCTCCTGGAACCTAAGGAGGGGCATCATGACCAAGAAGCACCCTTCTTTCCTCAAGAATAATCGGGCTGACTCGATGGAGATACCAACCCGTGAACGATCCCACGCACCGGGGCGTATGCTCAGCTTTAGGGATCATAAAATTGGAGCCGGTGTTCAACCTCACAAAATGATGTGCGGTATCGCGAACGACATCAAGTGAAGGGACCGGCGCAACGATGAAAGCTTCAAAGGGAACGCCCTGGTCGTATCCAAGCTGTCGGGCGAATCGATGCGGGTTGTACCGCATGAAAAGAGCTGCACTGTCCTGGCGAAACACCAAGTAGCCCAGTCTAATTGTATACAAGTGCGCGGCCTCCCGGGGCTTCAAAGAAGATGCGTTGTCTTTCGACTGGTCCCAGAGTTGTTGAACTGGACCTGAGGGAGTAGACAAGACCCGACCATTAAAAACCAGCCCGCCAGCGGCGGCGTGAGGAGAAATCAGCACCCGAATAGCCCCAAATTGAGTCGGGTCGGCGGCAGAAGCACCCACCAATCGCATAAGTCGTGGGAAAGGGATAGGCGTCGTAAAATGCGGGCCTCTGATGCATAGCGAAAGCCCCTAGCACATGCATTTCGACCCAGGACGTGAAATAATGAAGCGAAAAGTTTACTACATCCACGCCGGGAGTAGAGGTATTAGCTGCAGTGCCCAACCCATGATAAAGGTGCGCCAAGGCCGGGATGCCGATGGCTAACCGTGTCCCGTCAGCGATACGATAAGCCGGGTAGATAACCGAAGCTCTCATAAAGCGACGATGCATGGAGATGACAAACCAACTAAGCCAGACACTAACAAACCCCACGAAGAACGTCTCCTCATCCATGCCGGGAGCAGCAATGGATTCAAAAGACGTCGGCGACATAATAGGGATGTAGTACTGTGGTAGATCCGATTCAGTGGTCGGCAGCTTCTTCGGACCAAACCCAAAGGGGTCTCTAATGTTGGCGAACTTCGGGGCTGTCTTCGACAAGACGTCCTCGCGAAGGAAATGAGCAATGAAGCTCTTGAAAGTAACACCCTGCTCTTCGGATTCGGTGAATAATCGGTCGAAGATACCTAGCGCCTTGATCAAACTGGGACGCTTGTGCCGGACGGCATTCTCAGCAGACATGCCGTCAACCGGGGTGGGCTCGGGCTCAAAGATGTACTCGTCAGAGGGCAGCAACTCCTCATACAGACTACCCCTGATTGGCAACCCCGAGATGTCATAGAATTCCGCCAGAGAGATCGAGACCTCGCGATCTCCTAAAATGAAAGTGTTGGTGGGAAGATTCCATTGGTTTAAGAACGCCTTAACCCACCAAACATGCAGAGATTGGTAGTGAAAAAGCGATGCATACATCGCCTGGTAAAGCCCGACCTTCTGCAGCCGCGCACGATGGGCAGAAAGGATGTAGCGTGCCCAGAGAAGGTAGCCCGTAGGGTATCGAGGAGTGAGCCCTATCTTATAAATTTGCCCCCACGGGTGGGCCTCACCCTGGCAAATACGCCGTCCCAAGATATCTATAGCCGGGATCCAGTGGTTCGGGATACCGGTCGTCGAAGGCTCGAGCCTCCCCGTTGGAGTCCAGTTGGGCATCTCCACAGCAAAAACCGTTCTCGGAGGGTCCATCGGCAAGAATGGGAAAGTAGGCTCTGTCGGTACTGCGCAAAGGAAACTCCGGCGACCCTGGATAATATGACTGTACCAAGATCCCCATTGAAGTAAGTTGGTGCAGTTCGGGTCATGAGCCCGGATCATCGCCATCGCTTCCTCATCAGATGGTGACTGAGGAAAAGCAGCCTCCGAGCGAGTGAAGGGAAAGTATGGAACAGAAGCCATCGCACCTGAAATCCAATAAAAGAAGACTGTCATAAACAAAGCTAGCAATATATATACATGCATGAACATGAAGACTAGCTGAAGAAAGCAACAGCAGACTCTTTTATGGGGCCATTGGTTACAGAACAACATGGGCCCCATAGAATCAGGATGACGGCTCATTAATAATGAGACCAAGCAGTTATAATAAAAAAGAGGGAATATCCTCATTAAATAAAAAATGGGTTTCAAGTAACCCTACACATCCCCCCTAGAGGACAAATCTATCTCGGGCTCTACAACAGATCCAACAGGATCAAAGGAATTAAATTCCCATAGAAGACATCATTACAAAGTTCCTGTTTCATTAATTACAGAATGACAACCTAGGGTAAGGAGACCCTAAGGAGCCTCCATGGGAAGAAACCGAGTTCTTCACAGGAATTAAAATTCCTTATTAAGAAAAGAGAATTAAATTCCCAAAAAGCCCCTTTCTGTGAACCGAGTTAAACTCCATGGATCATCATATGAACCTTAAGAAATCTACTGTTGGAGGTTAAATAGTTTCGTATTTTGGTTAAGAAACTCGAAGTAAAATGGGTTCTTTGTTAAAAAAGGGTAAAAACCCTTGTTTTGGATTTAAAATCCAGAGGAATGTGAGAGTTCATCGTTCATTCGAGAGCATTACCTAAAGAGAAAAGTCTTTTCGAACAGAGTTAAACTCTGAGGGTGGGTTCAAGGCAGAGAACTGAGCTCTGGGAAAAGAGAATTAAATTCTCAAAAGAAGAAAGTTTGCAAGGATGAAGATGAGCAAAGTGGAGGCTCTTCTGAAGGGACATGGGCATTTATAGGATGGGATGGAAAACGCTTCATTTCCCCGATTCTCTAGATGGATCCAACGGTCACCAAAGTGACAGTGTTGCACTCACGTGCAGACACGTGAGAACAACGCTGTGGGGGCATTTGTTTCCTGATTTAAAATCAGGAAAGTTTACGGAGGAGGCATCACGTGCTAGCACGTGACCAGCAGTCACGTGTTGGCACGTGACATTTAAAAGCAGCGGCAAAGGCATATCAGTTCCCTGATCAAATCAAGGAAAAGGCTTCAGAAAAGGTCATGTGCTCACACGTGACCAGGGGTCACGTGTTGGCACGTGACGGCTGAACAGCGGCTAGGAGACAAAGTGCAGAAAGCAGAGGAAAGCTCGTTCCAAGGGGTCACGTGCCTACACGTGACCAGGGGTCACATGCCTACACGTGACCAAGGGTCACGTGGCCACACGTGACCGGCTTTCAAAGCCTATTTATTTAACAGAATCAAATTCTGAAGAGATCATTCAAATCTTTCCAAAGGTAAATGATTATTTGGAACCGATTAAACTAAAGATTTAAAGGTGATTAAATATCACCTATCTATGGAAAAATCTTGAACTTGGAAAGATTTCTCCTTAAAATCTAATCGAAATAACAAAGGAAAATATTTGGATTTAAAATCCAATGGTGAATAAAATTCACCTAATAATCCAAAGGTCCAAACGAATGGTGAATACAAATTAAATCTCTCAATAAAAGATTCATCAAAACTAATTGATTCTGCTTCTTCTCCTATAAATTGGAGCCAAAAGACACAAAGGGAGGGAGATATACAGAGATCGATACATAGAAGAAGAGAAATATAGAGCCTTGAGACTCTGGAAGAATTTGATCTTCTGCAGAAGGAAATCCTAGGTAAGAAAGGGAAGGCCCTTAAAAGAGAATTTAATTCTCAAAAGAGTTTAACTCTTAAAAAGAAGAACATAGTTCTCTCTTTAGTGGAGGATCTGAAAAGTGCACATCTCCCCTTGAATTGAGAATTTAATTCTCATTGGGTTGAGATCCTGCCATGCAGATCCAAAGCATAGAGAGGGAATGGAAGTTTGAGAATTTAATTCTCACAAAATTATAGGAATTTAATTCCTTTAAGATAAAATTAGGGTTTGACCCTATGTTATAGGAATTTAATTCCTTCATAATGAAGAGAATCAGGGTTTAACCCTAGTTAAGAACTTAGTTCTGTCAAAATAACAGGAACTTAATTCCCTTAAGAAAGAAGAAATTAGGGTTTCACCCTATGACATAATCTCATTCCTCAGAATAATTCTCTAAAAGAGAGTGGGAATTTAATTCCTTTAAAAGCTTTTATTAGGGTTTAACCCTATGATAGGATTCAGTTCTTCACATATATGAGGAATTTAATTCCTACAGAAAATTCAGAGTTCAACTCTATCCCAGAATATAAATCTTCAGAAGGAAATAGGAATTTAATTCCTCTAAAGTTTATTGTTAGGGTTCAACCCTGCGAAGAATTTAATTCATAAAGAGATTAAAAGATCTTTTTAAAAAAATACAAAGAGGCAGGGTCACGTGCTACCACGTGACCCCCGAAAAGATCCACAGAGAAGGGCCTTTGAGGCAATGCCTCACGTGACCCACATGACCCTTGGCGGAAGCTTTAACATACAAGCATTTAAATGCCCACCACATGATGGCACGTGATGCTCCAAAATATGCAATATCCTCAGCAGAATAAATGAAGGGAGGACGCCCTCGCGTGCTACCACGTGACCCCTCTTGCCTCAGGGTTTAACACTAAATTGGAACCTCTGAATCTAGTGTTTAACACTGCTTGGCCTTAGTGTTCAACACTAATTAAAGAACTTTATTTGCAGTGTTTAAACACTGAATTTCTTAGTGTTCAACACTAAATTAAACCCCTGTTAACAGAGCTTAATATTAACTACCTTAGCGTTCAACACTAAATTAAAATCTCTGTCACCAGTGTTTAACACTGGTTATTCTTAGTGTTTAACACTAATTTGAGGTCTCTGTTGCTAGTGTTTGACACTGATTTGCTCTAGTGTTTAACACTAATTTGAACCCCCTGTTGCTGGTGTTTAACACCAACTGTCTTTTAGTGTTAAAACACTAACTTGTTCCCAGTGTTCAACACTGCTGATCTTTAGTGTTTAACACTAACTTTAGCCCAATTGGCTAAATGGCCAGAGGCAAAGCCTCTCCTTCAATGGACCAATAGGAAGCCAATATTCCAAACATGATTGGACTTAGCCCAAGATGGCCATAAGTCCTCAATTCAAACTTAACTGGGCTGATGGGCTCATAACATAATTAATTGGTCCTGGTCCCAAGCTGGACCAAAGACTGTTTAATCTACCTTGGTTTAAGGGTACATCTCTTCACTCCTTTGATACTTGGCGTTGTAATCCCTCGACGTCTTCAAAGAGGTGATGGGTCCCGATGACCACACATTGATACGGACTGTGGGGTCCTTAAACTCATGGACTATGAGGTCCTTAACCTTGACCGGAATGTCTTAAAACTAACAACGGACTATGACGTCCTTAACCTTGACCGAGATGTCTTAAAACTAACAACGGACTGTGGGGTCCTTAAACTCATGGACTATGACATCCTTAATCTTGACCGAGATGTCTTAAAACTAACAACGGACTGTGGGGTCCTTAAACCCATGGACTATGACGTCCTTAACCTTGACCGAGATGTCTTAAAACTAACCTTGGACTGTGGAGTCCTTAAATCCATGGACTATGAGGTCCTTAACCTTGATCGCAACGTCTTAAAACTAATATTGGACCGCAATGTCATTAAACTACCTATGGACCGCAATGTCCTTAAACTACCTATTGACCGCAATGTCACTAAACTAAACAACAGGGCTCCCTTAATTGCTCTATTGTTGGATCTAAACGATCCCGTTAAGTTGATCTTGTAAGTGCACGGCGGCGTCCCGGCCGTCAATCCGACGGCCAAATGCGGAAGCGGTGATAAACTTTAATTTTTACTTGAACTGGCAAACCGCCGCGCACTAATACCCGGATCGAACCATTAACTAGTCCTAGCTATCTACAAGAAAGGGAATAGAGATATACCGACGATCCAAGTCCTCCGGTCTTCTCGTCATTGTCCCGATCTCCTGCGGAATGTCCCGTCTCCTCCTCGTCGCCGGAAGTGCACCACATCGCCTACTTCTTTTACGGGCTCCCACCTCAATGCCGAGGCAACTCGGGCACGAAGCCGGCTACTCGACGTGCCCAAGATTCGCTGTAGAATGTGTAGTGTAGAAGTCTCTTTTGGGGTTGTAGGAATTGCCATTGGTGGAGGGATTGAACTTGGAGCTTTTTGGAATGATCTTGTGGGATTTTTGCAACCTCAAATGAACCAAAATCCCACACACAAAATGTTGGACAGCCCACCCATGAGAGTGGCCGGCCAAGACAATCAAGGGGGGGTGAGAATGAAGGAGCCATCCAATAATGCAAAATGGCGAGAGAGAGAAAGCTATCATGCAAAAGGGAATGATCACAACAAATCCAACACTCCAAGGCAACCATCATCTCATGCATGATGGCTTCAAAAAGTCAAGCCATCATGAGAAGAAGAAGTCAAGTGATGGTGCTCATCATGAAAACCATCATGATAAAACAAAAATGCAAAGACCCCCTCCACAACCACTTATTTGCAACAATGCAAATTAGCCCTCCTCCACCAATCTTCGGCCAATGAACGGAACAATGGAAATCGGCCGAAACGGAAAGCAAACTGGCAACTCCAGAAAACTGGTCCCGTAATAAATTACAGGAAAACCCCGATACTGTGCATACACACCCGTATTTGTATTCCGACCGAAATACAAATGCAATGAGACAAAATCTACACTGTACTATACAAGGATCCGGCTTAAACCAAAGTCGGCCAGTAATGTCCGTTCGATCCTGATCTGTGCAATACCGCACGCATCTGATCGAACCCTGCCATATATCCATACGGCCTATAGTACAGACTGTCCGATCCTGATCCGTGCAATACCGCACGTATCTGATCGGACCTTGCCATATCTCCATACGGCCTCTACAACCTTTCGCCCGAAAGCTGAGTAACTGAATGTGGGGGACTCTAAAGACTCGTCAACACCTTGGTTGTGGATTTAACCACTAGCACGTCAGAGGTATAAGCCAATACGTAACGGGCTATCAGGTATTGACTAAAAGGGACGTCTGTGAGCGAACTCAGCCTGACAACCCTACTGAGCCTGTCAGTGACAATATCCGTACAGTTCGGTCCGTTCGTCTATGAGCATCGCATGGCGGGCCTAGGGGGTTGGTAAAAGTCAGACCCCCAAAAGCGGTACAAGTCGTGTCGGAGTGTAGCCCAGAACACCCTGAGATACTACTGGAATACCTACCAGTAAATCTCCTTGCCTCGGCCGAGGGCTTCGTGTAATGGCTCTCCTAGACACAGCACGACCTCACCCCCAATACCGGGAGAGACGAACCCCTGAAGATACGCTCACTGCCTCCATGTGGCTCGGGACTGTACCCAACTAAAACCTGTTTGCACGACTCCTTTGAGCCGTGGTAGGGTAGTAATCAAAGTACAGTGGGAACTCACACGAGACAAATGACGATCCCCAGGTCGATGAACTAACCTGTACACATGTCACCAGGGAACTGCCATCTGACGTCTGGTATATGACCAACTAGCTTGTTCCCAGCGAGTCCTATCCGGTGTACTCATAACCCAATGAGCACCTGTATACATCTTAGGTGAACCAACTGACACTAGTGGCTTATGAGACCGGCCACCGCCCCTCATCGGGGTCTCGACTGAATACACTAGTCTACTCTGGAGTATCGATGCCCTGTCTCGAAACTCGCACGACTAGGGACCATTTAAGGATATGCTTATAGACCCCAGCTCCCACTTATATGATCGCCCTCATACTGCTGGTGGTCAAGCAAGAATCCTAAGGGCTCTACCAACGTGTAATAGCGACTTGTCAGGTCACTTAAAGCAGTACACGATGATAAAGGTAAACCAGATAGCATACTATCATCTCGAAGAAGACTGTCTTACCGGGATAGGTCCTCCATCAATCATTGCAATCACGTACCTGTGACCTAATAATTGACTCTGAGGGCACTATCTCCAACAATCTCCCACTTGCACTCAAGGCTAATTATTGCGATGTCGCATACTCACAGCCCGTGTGATACCGAACACCCAACTCCTCTACTAGTCAATCTCACAAAGCTCGTTTGCGAAACTATTGCGTTCGAGGAATAGCCTCAGTGAGTGGATCCGTCTTGATGTTTCTTTCTATGTCTCTCTAAATCTCATGTTCGCGGAGAAAACCATCTCCCGAAATGAGCAATACCTGTCTTAGAATGTGTCTGGATGTCTGATGGGACATAGCTCATAAATGAACTCCAAATCCAAACTTCTTAGACTGTATCGTCAACTGAACTTAATCAGCATCCTGCGCCATGCCTCCCTCAGTATTGCCTTGGATCTCCTGTCCAAAATACTGTCCCTCATCAGAAGGAAAAACTATAACTCTGACAACCTCCTTGTCGTCCAGGTCATCTTGGAAGCCTGGAATGATAACTGTCTCCCGAATGAGGCTGTCGTCATCATATCCCTAGAACATCCACTTATGTTCTAGAACTGCTTCCGACTATTTCTCCAGGATTGGATCAATATCAACTTATTGTATCTAGTGCAAGAACAACATCTGGTGTGGTACTTGACATCTTATGATTGACTCAATTGCCTGAGCAAGTGATCTGCCAATCATGCATATCCCTCTCCCCTTTAGTCTGTAAGACACCTTTAGAGAGGGTGACTCCATCTTCTGCAGGTACACTACCGTGCATGGAGTTGTCCATTCTAAATACTCTTAGAATAGTGTCTAAGTACCCTGATTGGGAAACTACCCAAATCTAGATCTAAAGCCATAGATCTAGTAACCAGTATGTCTGATATAATGTCCAAGTCCCATGTGGAGAAAACACTGTGTGACGACCAAAGTATAACCGACTGTAGATTAGGAGTTTCTTTTCCTACTCTGTGTATGTCATCCAGATACCAGGACATCACACCCTACTACCTTCTCAACAGATCCATCCCCTATTCTGATGAAGTCAAACCTATGACTGTCACGTCAGAAATAGATGATCTATCTCCGCAATATCTGCTTTAGTCTATAAATAGACATAAGCTACCTGTCCACCAATGCTTCCGTTGCTCCCACTGACTACGACAACCCTCTGGCAGAGTCATATACACGTACACTTCTAAAGCGAGTTCAGAACGACGCTATACTCATCCTCCCGCCGGGTCTCGCAGCCTGGAACAACAGCAATGGTAATTGTGGGTAAACAAGAACTTCCATGTCACCGTCCTTGAGGCTACCGTAGTACCTCTCGGGTGCCTGAAGTTACCCACCTTATCTGCGGAGTGGCTAATGGAATGTCAATCCAGATTGAATCTTTAGGTTCCTTATCAAATCTTCAGTAATCGTTTGTGGTTCTGGAATCACTTCCAGTTCTACCATACTCCCACTACTGTTTTTCTGAAAAAATCCATTTTTAATAAAACTGTGGCGAGTCTAGAACAATATTGCTATTGTTCATCCAGATGGTAGATAGTCAACCCTCGTCATAGCCTGGGTCAACCCACAAACAGCCATTACAGAAACGTGCCTTGAGTTGTCCAGCGTCTGGTTTTAATCATAAGCCGGACAACTCCCCGTACCTTAACACCGTTAAGATATGAACTGTTCTATATCCCATATAGTACCAGAGGCACTGATTTAACTGAACCAGATCCAAATCATGCAACTGTCTCCAGTGCATGTCAACTTAATGGAAGGAGGCCTGATCAGCGTTACTCAACTTAGGAATGCTTCCAATTATGAGTAACCTGAAAGAGAAGCAATTTCTCTTTATCATTACTATCAACTGAATACCATACACAAGTATCTACATCTTCGATCACTTTGAAGAATCCCGATACTTGCTACACCTGGTTCTCTACTCTATTCAAATACCTATAACTTCTCAACATTCAGACCCTGTGTTTCCGCGAAACACCTGTCTAAAAACTAGAGAAGTCATAAGTAAACCGAATATAGTACGAGGACCAACCCCTCTGTCCTGATGGACCCTATACAATACTCTGTATAAGTCCCTTGAGTCTGATAACTCATTCACTGTGTGTCGTAGGTTGAAAACTGTACTTATGGTTAAGAAGAATTACACCGCTGTTTAATGCTCCTTACCTAACCAACCACTGATATAGGTAAATGTCACAGACATAATTTCAAAAAGGTATATCTCACTCTATGAAAATAGACGTACAGATATATCGATTTGAAATTGGTGCATAACAGCGGATATTCAAAACCAAATATTTGCCGACCGGCAAACAACCCAGGTGACTTCCTCAAATATCACCGATTACAACGAATCGCGATATAATGAGGATGATCACTTAATTCCCAATAACTTACTCCCACTCATCATCTGTAAAACCATACAGATATGAGAATCATACCTGGTAAATACATACCCTGGAGCAAGTGCCTAATCGGGAAATCAGTTTTCCTTTAACATTACACAGTGAAACTGAAACATTGAAATGTTTCGTTGGGGTATCCTGGTATTCCTAGTAATGCCTCTTCCAGGTTCACGACTGTAACCGTATAATTCTTTGCCACCTCTCCAAATCCCTTCTTATGTCTTTAGTCTTTACCTTCTGCACACCCCTTTAGGCCAAATGGTTTTCTTCCTTCCCTACCGTTCGGCACCAGCCTATGGTTTGGAAGAAGACTATCCAATAAGCATAATTGGTGTACTGTCCCAATCCTAGGAACACTCGCAATGAGAGAGGGTGAATATAAAAGACAACCGAATAAGCCTTATTCCTATTTCTCCTGGACCAGAATCCATCCCCGAACTGGAACAAGTTCCTTTCGAGTTCGTATATAACCATACGATGGAGTATCCAATAAACTGTGGATCTTCGAAGTGATACGGAGTGTCCTGGAGAAATACAAAGGTGATTTTAGGATTGGCGAAGGAATACTTGGTTTGGTCGTGAATATCTGTTGCAATTTACTTTGCCCTCTTACAATCCCTTACTTTGTCTGAACTTAATACCTTCTGCACACCATCGTTATGCTAATTGGTTTTCTTCATTCCCTACCGGTCGGCACCTGCCTATGGTTTGGAAGAAGACTATCCAATTTGCGTAATAGGTGTACTATCTCCTAAACCAAGGAGTACTCACAACTTGAGAGAAGGTGAAAGGAAAAGACAACTGAATAGTCCTATCCGTTTTCTCCAGAACCTGAAACCATCCTCGAATAAATTCCTTCGAGTTCGTATCTAACCATACGATGGTTTTATCCAATGGAAGTGGACGTTCGTAGTAATACGGGGTGTCCTGAAGAAAAGGGTAAAAGTAGGAGTGGCAATGAGGTTTGCAACTCTGACAATCCAAAAGCCGGTGTTAAGAAGGTTCGGTCAACTTGGTCACTGAGTCATAGTCGTAGGGTCGGGTCAATGGTCGCTGCCAAAGAGAGAGAGAAAAGAAACACTCAGCGTGCACTCTAACCTAGATCAGAATGGTTACCAATTTATCTAATCTGGAAACCTCCCACTGTACCTCAAATTCTCCTCCAAACCTGAAAGAAGAATTAGTCGGGATCACCCGAGGAGTATACCAACTCATCAGTGGGAATCGGGATCCAACTATCATCGCATGATAACGTGACGGAATCCGCTCACGTCATCACACTCCAGAAGGTATGCGCATATCTGGCAAGTTTCAGTTCTTTTGAAACTCCCGATGTGATTTCTGCCCCATGCTCTTATGACCTTGACGAAGGCCAACAAATCATAAGTCACATGTCAAGTTCTACCCGTCATTCTCCAGGTTGATTTGAACCCACCCGCACAAGCCCTTGACGAAGGCCAACAAGACTATACGACTGTCCCAAACCAACGCATCTATCTATGCTGCAGAAAGGCAACAAGCAGCTACCATACACTATGCCTTGACGAAGGCCAACAAACATAGCATGAATACTACGTGCTACCCGTCTGAAACGACGGAGGGCTACGAATGGTTTCTGGCGAAAACCTTTAACGTAATGAACTTGATATCGTTGAAGGAACGGATAGCTTTTAAAAATATAGTGACGAAAACCTTCGCTAAAGAGGTCACTCCCGGTGAAGGGATCTCGGCTCTTTCCCCGTAGAATAGGGTGCAGGATATTCTAACTGAATACCACGGTGCAAAGCAAAAGTAGTCGGCTATAGTGAAGTTAATGCCCTGACGCAAACTTCTGTCCAAGGGGTCACTCCCGGTGAAGGGATCTCGGCCCTTGCCTCGTCGACTGAGGAGCAGGATATTCCAACTGAATACCACGATACAAAACAAAAGTGAACGTCCTTGCAATAACAGCTTTTTGAAAAGTGTTCCAACAACATCAGATTAGGTTTGTTTTTAACTTGCATTGATCCGAATCAACGCAGTCCCATCAATTGATCACACCAAAAAGAACGAAAATATACTGATGTACGTATATGCCATCCGCATTCGCCACTGGGTCCCGTCATTACCCGTTAGGTTAGCTAACTAACGACAGAGCGGGGACTGGACTAGCGCGGATGCAAAACATATACAACATCTACTAATATATATACCAATATATTATATTCGCTCAAGGCGTGATAAAATGCAACATCACAGAAAATGTACAGCATCACAGAAACAATACAGATATCTGGGATCCCCGGGTTTCACAGAGCCGCTGAAACCCGACGTTCCCCTGGTCGTGTGGATAGCCTGTGCAATGAAATCCTAGACCCCTACGGGCGCGGCAAGTTACCCGCCAAAACCTGAAGCGAGGCAGCCCCCTTCAGCGACGTGAATGGACCACCCGACACTTCACGGAATCCGGCAACTTGGGCACCCCTCCTGGGTCAACCTGTACCCCCTACGAGTGCGGCGAATAGCCCGCCAATCCTAGAGTGAAGCCCCCTCCGTCCCAATGCCATGAGATGCGGGCTTGTTGCCCTCTAGAAACCGGCTATCCGTGCACCCCTCCGTGGGGCAATCCTAGTACAGAAAGTAAAATATACATACAACGGGTACAACGACCGCAACCTGGCCGTGTCCCAAAATAATAATACAAACAGGTAGTGACGGCAGTCCACATGTCGGACGCTCGCCCCGCAATATCAAATGTACATAATACAACCACAACTGTACTAGCATTGCATCCAGGCTATCCCCCACGACCGATCCGCAACATCACAGCAAAAACAGAACATCAACGTGAAAGTCACGTTCGCAAATCCGTCTAACCGGGCTATAGCGGTTAGATCGGATTTACCGATCAAGTGACATTTACGGTCGCAGATATAATGTAAATACTGTGAAATAATGTGTTTAAAATATCCGATCAATCAAAATTATAATAAGTGGGCCCCAAGCACTACTGTAGCACATCAAGAAAATCTGGGCCCAATATTAGTATTCCAAAAACCCTATTTTCACCCCAGAAGCCCACTGGAGAAAATTGACACAGTGATCCCTTCATAGCGCGGCGGAACCGCGGCCCAAATGGGGTTTTGGCCGCGGTTCCGCGCTCTCATTGGCGAATTACAGTGTCGAATTTCTACAGTGTCCTTAAAATTTTCAGTACATCAATTTTATACAACCTGAAAAATTTTTTGGAGACCAAAAAATTTCAACAGAAAACTGTCGTGAACAAAAATGTTGATTTTGGAATTTTGGTCGATCGGAAATGCAAAACACATTAAACCAGGCTAGACTAAGTTAATGGCGAGTCTCTGATACCACTGTAAGTGCACGGCGGCGCCCCGGCCGTCAATCCGACGGCCAAATGCGGAAGCGGTGATAAACTTTAATTTTTACTTGAACTGGCAAACCGCCGCGCACTAATACCCGGATCGAACCATTAACTAGTCCTAGCTATCTACAAGAAAGGGAATAGAGATATACCGACGATCCAAGTCCTCCGGTCTTCTCGTCATCGTCCCGATCTCCTGCGGAATGTCCCGTCTCCTCCTCGTCGCCGGAAGTGCACCACATCGCCTACTTCTTTTACGGGCTCCCACCTCAATGCCGAGGCAATTCGGGCACGAAGCCGGCTACTCGACGTGCCCAAGATTCGCTGTAGAATGTGTAGTGTAGAAGCCTCTTTTGGGGTTGTAGGAATTGCCATTGGTGGAGGGATTGAACTTGGAGCTTTTTGGAATGATCTTGTGGGATTTTTGCAACCTCAAATGAACCAAAATCCCACACACAAAATGTTGGACAGCCCACCCATGAGAGTGGCCGGCCAAGACAATCAAGGGGGGGGGGTGAGAATGAAGGAGCCATCCAATAATGCAAAATGGAGAGAGAGAGAAAGCTATCATGCAAAAGGGAATGATCACAACAAATCCAACACTCCAAGGCAACCATCATCTCATGCATGATGGCTTCAAAAAGTCAAGCCATCATGAGAAGAAGAAGTCAAGTGATGGTGCTCATCATGAAAACCATCATGATAAAACAAAAATGCAAAGACCCCCTCCACAACCACTTATTTGCAACAATGCAAATAAGCCCTCCTCCACCAATCTTCGGCCAATGAACGGAACAATGGAAATCGGCCGAAACGGAAAGCAAACTGGCAACTCCAGAAAACAGGTCCCGTAATAAATTACAGGAAAACACCGATACTGTGCATACACACCCGTATTTGTATTCCGACCGAAATACAAATGCAATGAGACAAAATCTACACTGTACTATACAAGGATCCGGCTTAAACCAAAGCCGGCCAGTAATGTCCGTTCGATCCTGATCCGTGCAATACCGCACGCATCTGATCGAACCCTGCCATATATCCATACGGCCTATAGTACAGACTGTCCGATCCTGATCCGTGCAATACCGCACGTATCTGATCGGACCTTGCCATATCTCCATACGGCCTCTACAACCTTTCGCCCGAAAGCTGAGTAACTGAATGTGGGGGACTCTAAAGACTCGTCAACACCTTGGTTGTGGATTTAACCACTAGCACGTCAGAGGTATAAGCCAATACGTAACGGGCTACCAGGTATTGACTAAAAGGGACGTATGTGAGCGAACTCAGCCTGACAACCCTACTGAGCCTGTCAGTGACAATATCCGTACAGTCCGGTCCGTTCGTCTATGAGCATCGCATGGCGGGCCTAGGGGGTTGGTAAAAGTCAGACCCCCAAAAGCGGTACAAGTCGTGTCGGAGTGTAGCCCAGAACACCCTGAGATACTACTGGAATACCTACCAGTAAATCTCCTTGCCTCGGCCGAGGGCTTCGTGTAATGGCTCTCCTAGACACAGCACGACCTCACCCCCAATACCGGGAGAGACGAACCCCTGAAGATACGCTCACTGCCTCCATGTGGCTCGGGACTGTACCCAACTAAAACCTGTTTGCACGACTCCTTTGAGCCGTGGTAGGGTAGTAATCAAAGTACAGTGGGAACTCACACGAGACAAATGACGATCCCCAGGTCGATGAACTAACCTGTACACATGTCACCAGGGAACTGCCATCTGACGTCTGGTATATGACCAACTAGCATGTTCCCGGCGAGTCCTGTCCGGTGTACTCATAACCCAATGAGCACCTGTATACATCTTAGGTGAACCAACTGACACCAGTGGCTTGTGAGACCGGCCACCGCCCCTCGTCGGGGTCTCGACTGTATACACTAGTCTACTCTGGAGTATCGATGCCCTGTCTCGAAACTCGCACGACTAGGGACCATTTAAGGATATGCTTATAGACCCCAGCTCCCACTTATATGATCGCCCTCATACTGCTGGTGGTCAAGCAAGAATCCTAGGGGCTCTACCAACGTGTAATAGCGACTTGTCAGGTCACTTAAAGCAGTACACGATGATAAAGGTAAACCAGATAGCATACTATCATCTCGAGTAAGACTGTCTTACCGGGATAGGTCCTCCATCAATCATTGCAATCACGTACCTGTGACCTAATAATTGACTCTGAGGGCACTATCTCCAACAGATCTTTGTCTGAAAATTGGACTAACGTATCCTTAACAAATGTTTAAGTCGATCTTAGTCTTGAATGAGGCTAATGTATCCTTAAACCCAAACCCCCAAACCCAAATCTAAGATAATACGGATTTGGACTAGTCCACGCCCTACGGGCGACGACATAACTCAGTCTCCGTATACAATCCACGGGCAACCAAACATAAAATAAACACACACGACACGAAGTGACCATCCGGAGAAGGAGAAAGTGGTTACCGCGATGCGGTAGCGTAATTAACTGCAGGGGCTTGCGCCTGCAGGGAAGAGCGTCCCCACAATAAAAAACCCCTCAAGCGAGGGGGAATCTGACGAAGTCTGCTACATCGGACGCATCCGTTTAAACCTTCGATATACGGTGCCATAAATCAACTTGGCATCTTCGGAGAGGTAGGCGGATAGCACCAATTAGCATCTGCCCCGAACCTCAGGCGAGACGTCCGCCGTCGAGCCGCCGTTCGGAGGGGAACACCCATCATACACCGCTTGAAAGTAGCGAGTGCATTGCATAACCCAAAGGGCATGCGACGGTAAGCGAACGTACCGAAATGACAAGTGAATGTGGTCTTGTCTTGGTCCTTTTCGGCGATGGGAACTTGATTATAGCCGGAGTAGCCATCCAAAAAGCAGTAAAATTCATGCCCAGCCAATCGTTCTAGTATTTAGTCAATTAAAGGTAATGGAAAGTGGTCTTTCCGTGTCGCGGCGTTGATTTTTCTATAATCGATGCAAACTCGCCACCCAGTTTGGGTGCGAGTAGGTATTAACTCATTCGCCTCATTAGTTATGACTGTTATGCCTGATTTCTTTGGAGCAACGTGAATGGGGCTAACCAACTGGCTATCATAGATAGGGTAAATGATACCACTATCAAGACATTTTAAAATCTTCTTTTTGACAGCCTCCTTCATTATAGGGTTTAGTCGTCTCTGTGGATCTCTTGCTGGCTTGGCATCATCAATCATATGAATATGATGTTCAACTATTAGGGGACTAATCCCCTTGATGTCCGCCATAGTCCAGCCAAAAGCTTGCCGATTATTTTGTAAGACCGTTAAAAGGGCTTGCTCGGGGGCTAGAGAGGCCGAGATGATAATAGGAAGGGTCACATTCTCACCTAAGTAAGCGTATTTAAGGTGAGACGGCAATAACTTGAGTTCGAGTTTTGGAGGCGAAATAATTGAAGGTAAAATTGGTGAAACTGTCTCAAACTCGAAGGATTCCAACAAAGGTTCAAAGCGAGTGTAAGCAACCGAGTCAGATGGTTCAGCTAACTTATCCGAAAATTCAAAGGAATCAAACTCAGGCGGTGATTCTTCAAAATCGTTCGAGAAAGTGAAACACTCGTAATCATTATCGGGTGTGAAAGCAGTGTCTGATTCGAGGAGAAACGTTCTAATGGTATCAAAATTGCTATGACCGAACAGAAATTTTTCGAACTCACAGTCCTCCTGGGTGATCTCTTGGATCGAGCAAACATCAAGTATATTAGCATTAGGTTCGGAGGGCTGATTCCCCAACTTAAAAATGTTGAGTTCAATTGTCATGTTTCCAAAAGATAGGTTCATTGAACCATTTCGATAATTGATCACTGTATTAGAAGTTGCAAGGAATGGTCGACCGAATATCACTGGAATTTGACTCCGGGGGTTAGCTACAGGCTGTGTGTTCATAACAATGAAATCAACGGGGAATATGAAGTCCCCTACTTTAATCAACACATCCTCTAACTCACCCCTAGGATGGGTGATAGATCGGTTGGCCATTTGGAGAGTACAATGTGTGAGTTTCAGCTCTCCAACGCCTAATTGTTCATATACTGAATAAGGAAGCAAATTAACACTGGCACCTAGATCTAAAAGTGCGCGGTTGATGTTCTTATCCCCAATAGTTATTGAAATTGTAGGACAGCCATGGTCCTTTCGTTTTTGAGGTAAAGGTTGGGTAAGAGCATCACTTACTGCCCTAGCCAAGAAAACTTTCTTAGGTACCTGTGATTTCCTCTTCTTGGTGCATAAGTCCTTCAAGATTTTAGTGTAAGAAGGGACTTGTTGGATTGCATCCAAGAGAAGTATGTTTATGCTAACCTGTTTAAATAACTCTACAATCTTCTCCATTTGTGGAGTTTGTTTATTGGATCTCAACCTGTTTGGAAATGGAATATTTTGAAAATTTGTTGAGTCTAATGTTTGTGTAGTAGATTGTGGAGTTGGAATGGATCCCAGTGTTGGTGTTTTCGTGGAGTGAGATGTGGGTCCGTTCGAATTAGTAGAAGAAGTAGAGCCTTATGAAGAATGAAGAACAAGCTCTGAAGAAGATGAAGAAGAAGCGGAAGAAGAAGAAGAAGCGGCAGCCGGGGTATCATTATTATTGCCAACTTTGTTGTGCAATACCTTTCCAGATCTCAATGTTGTCACGGCACTCACATTATGATTTTGTTGTTCATGAGCAACATGTGCATTTTGTGTGTGACCAGGATTTGGCAGTGGTTGAGATGGAAGCTTCCCCTTCTCTCGCTCGCTTAGAGCAGCATTTAGTTGTGCAATTTGGGCTTCAATGGTTTTTATGCTTTGCTCATGTGATGCAGTGTGTTGCACCAAAGACTGAATGGAAGACTAGATGTTGGCTGAGGATTGAGTAGATTGTTTTAAAAACGCATCCAGACTTCGTTCTAGCGAGAAAACCTTATCGTTATTTGAATGAACAAAATTGTTTTGAGGAAAAGAGTTGTTTGGTGCAAAATTGTTCATTTGATTTTGGTAAGATTAGGGTTGGAAAGGTTGCTGATATTGAGTTTGTTGAGGAGCTTGTTATTGTGGAGGAGGCCTTTGGAAATTGTTATTGCCTTGGAATTGTTGTTGATTTTGATTCAAAGTAAAATTGGGGTGGCTTCTCCAACCAGGATTATAAGTTGAAGAGTATGGATCATTTCTTTGTCTCTGTTGAAAGGCAGCATTGATTTGATCCTGTCCTTGAGCAAGTGGGTTGTAAGGACACTCTTCGGTCAAATGGGACGGATCTGAACAACAAGCGCAAATAGTGCGAAGGGGTAAAGCGGGGACAGGAGAAGGCGATGAGAATTTGCTCTCAATTGCTTCTAGCTTACGTGTAATCGCGGCCATTTCGTCTTTCATTGCAATTGACATGTCAAGTTGATGAACACCTGCCCTAGACTGACCGGATGAAGTAGATGAAGTGGACGAAGCGGTCTGTCTAGTGCTTTCCCACTGAAGCGTTTGTTCAGCAAGATCGTCGAGAAATTGCCAAGCTTCCTCGTCAGATTTGGTAAGAAAGTGACCTTGACAAATGGTTTCCAGCAACTGCTTAGTTGGTCGGTTCAGTCCATTATATAAAGTTTGGCAAAGTTGCCATCTCTCGATACCGTGGTGAGGGCACTAAACAAGAAGGTCCTTAAATCGTTCGAAACACTTCTAAAAAGGTTCGGAAGGAAGCTGGGAAAATTGATTAATTTCATTGCGAATTCTCAAGGTCTTGTGATGTGGGTAAAAACTTTTTTAGAAAAGCCTTAACAAACTCTTCCCAACTTTTTATGGAATGCGATGCCGTACTATATAGCTACTTTTCAGCTACGTCATATAAAGTGAAAGGAATGACACGTAGCCTTATAGCATCATCGGAAAGTTGGGTGGTCTTTATCATTGCGCAAACATTCTGGAATTTGTTAATGAAGATGTAGGTATCTTCGGATTCCAGCCCGTGAAATTTGGGCAACATATTGATGAAGTGGGGCTTAATTTTGAAATTATCCCCATTAGCTGGTGGAAGTGAAAGACAAGTGGGAAGTGCGGTGCGGGTTGGATAGAAAAGATTCTGGAGCGCGATTCGCTGGGGCGCTTCAACAAGAGAGTGTTGTGGGTTATTCGCACCCAGTTGAGGTGGAATCGGTCCCGAAGTAGTTAAGGGGTTGTTAGAATTGAATCTTGACGTCTCCTTAGAAGATGATGAATTTGAAGATGAAGGTAAAGAAGTGGAGGGAATTTCGACTTCAGAGTCGAACGCGTCGTCAGTAGGGACTAACGAGACACGGACTAAACGGGCGCTAGTGTCCCTAGTCCAACTGGACATACACTAAATGAGGTGTAGTGTAGTCAAACGTAGAATGTGGGGGGTAAGAAAACGTCATTGGAGAAAATATGGGTGAAAGTTGGGTGCAATGGATTTCTAGCGATAAAATGGCAAGTTTTTGTAAAAATTTTGTTTTGTGGTTTTTTTTATATAAAGAGTTTTGCAAAAGATTTTATACGGAACTACGATACACTTTCAAGCAATCACAATTTGAACATGCACAATTAAGCCTAGAGCTAGGGTCTCCTAAGTCAACTAGACTTCTTCTAACTGGTCCAAAGGGCAAGTTGTAAGATATCCCTCAAATCGCCTCTTCACCGCCAATTGTGGCCAGGTAAGCACAAGTGAAGAAAGAAGGGATCCGCTCACGAATCACCGTGAGACGGGCCTTTTAAAATTACCTTTCCCACTTGTCTAGCCTAGGCACCACAAAGTCAGGTTTAGATAAACGACCGATTGCCCACAACCTTCCTCTGTCCTAATGAGCGCGACAGTCCTTAATTGGCTGAGTCTAGATACTTTTTAATTAACTCAAGGGTTGATGCATATGCTTTTTTTGTGATTTTTGGGGTCCTAGGAAAGGTAATGAAATCCCCACCCAATCTGGATTGGTGTTATAGCCCCTTAAAAGTCCGTTTTAAAAATGCAAAGCAGCAAACACACAAAAATCTAAAACACTTGCCAATTTTTTTATTTATTTGCGGCTTAAAGAATCCTGCACAAAATTGATTTATTGAAGAGGGAGAAGAAGTTTTGCGCAAAGAACCCTGCAGGATAATTTTTCAGTGGAGTTCGGGGGGTTATAGAGGAGAAATGGAATGCTTACAGAGCGAAATGGAATGCTTACAGAGCAAAATGGACTGCTGACGTAAGCGGTTGACCGCGGTTCCGCGGTCAAACACCTCCTTTAGCCGTGGTTCCACGGTGTAATGGTTGGTTCAGGCCGTCAAATTTTTCTGTTTTCTGTTGTGGTTCTCCTCTGTCTGTTCAGATTTTCTGTTTCTGGATTTGTTCACTAAGCTTGCTCCAGATCTGAATCTGTCCTTCTTCCTTTCCTGCGCAATTCACACAAAACCCTTCAAAAAATAACAAGATGATATTTTTTATGTTTTAATATTTTTCAGTTTTTATAATTTTTTTTCAATTAACCCGAAATTACAAAAAGAAAATAACTACCGCTATCCCCGGCAACGGTGCCATTTGATTGTTCAATTTGTTTTGCGTGCGTGCGTTTTAAAATCAAAGTTAAGAATATACTACAATTAATAACGGTGTCGATTGGTAGCTAGACGGTTGAGTACGGGTCGGTCCACAGGGAAAACATGTTCTTTTCTTATTGTTCTAACGAGTTAAGTCATATTTTTGGTAGGTTTTGATTTTTATAAAAACTAAGATTGAATTTAATTTGATTTAAAACCTTGTTAGGGTTAGGATTAGGTTAGTTTGGAAAGAGAATTCTTCTCACTGCTTCCTTTGCCCTAATTAAAACCTTGTTAGGGTCAACAAAGAGAATTAGCACGACTAGGAAGAAACGTAGTTTCTTCCCTTCGGTCCTTGTCCGTCCTTTCTTAACTCTTAGCCCTAACCTCTATGTAAATCAACCACAACCGGTATAACTAGGGAATCACCGCTATCTCGTAGGATAGGGTGCCTTAGTGACCGGCGTGCGTTTGATTCACATAGAGTCCTAATTTAAAATATTATACGGGCAAGAAAGGAGTGAGAGATGTTCATCTCTCAAACCTACCCAATCCTAAGCCTAACAAGTGAGGAATTACTCACTCATTAGGGAAATTACAATGAGAATCATTTTTATAATTTTTTTTAATTAACTAATTAACGTGCAGATAATAAAAGACAGATACGAAAATTGCAGAAATTAAATTCGAATGAAAAATGCAAGATAAAAAAAACTTACTTTTATTGACACCTCTTGACGATTACAATGAAACTAAAATTTAATCTAGAAATTAAAAGAGGCATGCCCCAAAAGAGGCTGTAGGCTTTCCTATTTATAGATAGGAGAAACCCTAGGGTTTACATCCGATCCACATTTGAAATTACAAGACTACCCTAAGAAAGCCGGGTCAAAACACCGACACTCACCGACACGTGCACCGACACGTGCACTGCACGGCCGCGGATCCGCGGCGGAATGCCATGTTTGGCCGCGGATTCGCGGCCATCTTATGGGATCTCTGGCTCATTTCTTCAGGGTTACTTCATGTTGCCTTTTTCTTCTGTTCTCTTCACTTGGTTCATCAGAATCTATTCTATTTTCTTCCAGATTTCCAACAGTGCAGAATTTGTGGACTTTTACCGTAAGCTTCACGTTGAAGTCTTGAATCTTGTGCTGCCTTCGTACTTTGTGCAATTGAACTGTTCATTGATCCTTGTCCGTTCCTTAAACTGGTAGGCATCATACAGATTCATCTACTTGTTGGTCGTAGTCTCACATTTGTAGCGTCTTTTCCTGAATTTCACTGTATTGTTCTGAGAACCTGTAACCTGCAACTATTTAGCAGACATGGATCAGAAACACCTATTTATTTGTAATATGATTAAGAATGGGGAATATAATAATGCAAAATTCTGATATGAACAACCCTGCTGCAAACAAGTTTGGGGGGATAGTTTGTATGGATGGTTTGTATATATCCATACATCATATGTAAATATTGCATATTGCATTGCATAAATTTTGAAAATAAAAGTTAGAAAGTGAAAAATACATATGAAAGAGAGGAATTTTTTTAAGAAATGCAAGAAATTAGATGTTTTAAAACGAAACTAGTAATACGTACTCATGAGGAGTTGTCCCAAGGGTTAGTAAGATGAAGGAATCACTAGTCTGCAGATAGAAATAAGTTTGAATAATAGTTCATATTCTTGAGTCCAAATTTCTGAACGTTGATACCCTAATATACGCACTTGCACACATCTTGAAACTTGGGATAGTAGAGAATACCTTGAAATATTCTTGTCTAAAAGCCTTAGTATAAATGGAAAAAAAATTCAACAAAATATAAGTGGTGCATAAAAAAAAATTTAAAAAGAAAAATGAACACTAGTTTTGTAATTACTTTAGGCAGCATAAAAAAATATAGCGAGGGTGCTTTATCACCCAGTGTCTTAGACCAACTGGTTTGGGAGTCACTGCTAAGCCTTTAGTGTTGCAAGACTAGGATATTTCTAATTACGCCTTAATAAATGAGCATATTCGGTAATCGATTGGTTAGTACCTCAAGAAGTATTAACGGTTGCATGAAGAATTTGTGAGCAAATCCATCTAAAATATCACCGACTAAAAAGTACCAAGAAATATGGACAAAGGGTATGATAGCTTGAATTGAATTCTCCAAGTGTAGGGATGTCTTTTACACACACGTAAAGGTATATGATTGATGTTTGGAGGAAAGGTAGGGAGGAAAACCAAAGACGATGTTTTATTGAGCGATGATGTGATTTTTGATATCTTTTCAAGACCATTAAGATAGGGCTCATGACAACTAAAATGCCGGTGTAGTTTAAAACTCTTCTTTTCAAGTTTTTTTCTTTTATATGTTCCTTATCTTTGCATGTAATCTTTGTCTTCTTTCTTTTATTTTGGGATTTTGTGGGTGTAATCCGCCGAAAACCCTCAGGAGACAACACTCCTCCTATTATGGACACCTAAAGGTTTAACGGCTTGTTGCACGAGCTAAGTGCAATCGTGTTGCCTACGAAAGTGTGCTAGGTTTTTCTTTTTCTTTTGATAATAAAATAGTTTGCTCGGGACGATTAAAGATAAGTTTGGGGGTATTTGATCAGTCAAATTTATTGCACATTTGTATAGACATTTTCTCTATTATTATTAACTACTAAAAGGTGTTAATTGTAAATAAAGAACATATGTGGGTTTATGTGTAAAAAGATTATTATCATATATTTCTTCATTTATAATTAATATAATTAGGGAACATATATATATATCATATCAAATATTCTTAGCTATTATTATCATGATATCATATCATATAATTGGTTAGAATAATATTTCAAATAAAACAAATACTACTAATAAGATGATTTGAGATATTGCGCAGGTATTATAATAAGATTAGCTCAGGTCTGAACTAAGAGTAGGAGATCCACAACAAATCGAATCACCAAACCAAATCTACCAAATATTAGGAGCAAATTGAAGAATTTCGCAACGGCAAAGACTAAGAGATATATTTTCAGAATCTTTTTATCAGAAGGATCTCCAAATATCGAGAAGAAAAGGCACGAAAAATTTGGAGGCATGAACCCACTAAACGGCGGTGGAAGGGCAATTAAAGGGTGAAAATGGCAGCGGATGCGTGGTCTTCTGGTGGCCGTAGGATTTGAAACTTCAGGGTTTTGATTGTAATTTGACACACTTTAATATGAAATCTAGGGTTTCTAACTCCAGAGCCTATATAAAGGACCGAGAGCTATCTATCAAAATGATTATCATCGAATGATATATCCAAAATATCGATTAAGATCTAGCGAGAAAACTAGGATTTTGTAAATTACTTATTCAGCGAGCAACTTTTATAATGCGATAGTTAATTAATAAAGGTAGTTATTTATTTTAATTTTGTCGCATTTACTTTCCGCATTTACTTTTCGCTTTGCTTTCCACGATTACTTTCTGCATATTTAATTTTAATTATGGGTTCCGTTTTCTTCCACCTTTCATCTATTTCATTGATCTTCATGAACGAATAAGTTCTTGCTTGCTAGGGTTTGTAGGATAGGGTAAACTAATGGATGAAAAATATAACATAAATTCTTTTTAAAATTTTAATATTTATAAATTTTAGCAAAAATGAATATTAACTCTCTTATTGTGCACGCTATCAATTCATGATAGTCACGACCACGATTTGAGATTCGTTTATAATCGTTTTGTTAAGGGATTAAGATGAATAAGAATCAATGGAAGGATATGGGTCAGTAGAGGGAAAGCCTAATTCCCTCCAAGAACCCTAATCCACATTCATCTCTATTTCTCTAGTATTAAATAATTAAAAGATAAAAATAATTATTTTTAAAACTCCATCCATTAAATACTAAATCTTATAAACCCTACAAGCCCTTCTATTATAAACTTTTCTAATCTTCTTAATAATAAACGTTAATAATCCCACATTTCTTCTAAAAAAATAAAAGCAGTTCACAGTTTCCCTGTGGATGGCTCGTATTCATCACGGCTAGCTATTTGCAACACCGTCTTGATTGTGGTATTTAGGAACACACACAAACACACTTGTTTCCCCCAATAAGAGTAAAGCTCTGTTAGAATTTCAAATTCAAAAGGTGAAGCAACGCTTCAGATCCCTTGTGCTGCGCAGAGCGCCACGTGTCAAAAGCAGACACGCCAGCGCAAGGGGCGCTGCGCCCAAGGCAGCGCACCCCAATCAGAGCAAGACTCTGTTTTAAAATGCAAATTTTAAAAATAAAGGAAGCAACGCTTCAAATAACTTGCGCTCTGCGCTGCGCGACACGTGTCAAGCGCAGATGCGCTTGCGCCAACTGCGCCAGCACTAAAACATAAATAATAAATTATTTAATTAATCATAATTAAAATTCTTGAAAGATCTTTTTAATCTTATTAAAATAAGAAGATTGTCTTCTGCAAAACAGAGGCCTTAGGATCAAAGATCCAACAGTGGGGAGATAACCCCAGATCAATCAGAGAAAAATCTCTGTAACTAACTCAACAAACCAATTGGCCCTATATAAAGGCCCCTAGACTCCAAGTCTAAAAAAAAGAGATATACATAAAGATAGAAAAAAGAGAACACTCTGAAGAATTTGAAAGGCAAGCCTTTGAAGAAAGAAGATCATCTTCTTCAAGGTAAAGAATTAAATTCTTGGAAAAACAGAGATGAAAACACCTTACAAAAAGAAGAATTTCTTCTAAAAAGATCAAAGATCTAAGAACAAGATCAAGATCTTCAATATAAAAAGAAAACGATCACAAAGATCCAAATCCAAAAAAAAATTAAAGAAGTAATTTACTTCATTTCTAGATCTTTTGATTTATATAAATGCACAGCATTTTGATGAACCATTGGTTCTTGAATCTTGAGGTAGAACCTCTTTAGAGCAAGAAAAACTTGTTTCTTTGATCTAAATTAGATGAAGAAGCGCTCTGCGCTATTGAACAGTGCTTTGCACTTTTGAAATGAGCCTTTGCGCTCCTTGAATTGGCGCAAGTCACTAGATAGCGCCACGTGTCAATCACAGAACAACCTGCGCCTCGCGCTTCTAAAACAGAGCACCGCGCTCTTGGATTGGCGCAAGTCACCAGAGAGTGCCACGTGTCAGCAGCGCACTGGCGCAGCGCACTGCGCTAACAGACTTGCGCTCACCAGAGCTGACACATGTCACCTCCACATGCGTTGGCGTCTTGCGCTCCTCAATTGGTGCAAAGCGCCTGACAGGCCACGTGGCGCACTGTCAGAACATTAAATGCTGTGCATTATCAAGAAAGGGCATAGCCCAATTAAAAGGCCTAACAGGCCAAATATAAATGCTGTGCATTTAATTAAAAAGCCCAATGCTATGCATTGTTTAAAAAAAGGCAGAGCCCAAACAAAGGCCTAACAGGCCGAATATAAATAAAATGTTAAAACATTTTAACATTTTACACCCGGTTCAAGGGTACATCTCTGAACTCCTCTGATATCTGTCGTTGTAATCCCTCGACGTCGTCAGAGAGGTGACGGGTCCCGACAACCACACATTGATATGGTCTGTGGGGTCCTTAAACTCATGGGCCGAAATGTCCTTAAGCTAATATTCGTCCCCAAAATGGGAATGCTGGACTGAAATGTCCTTAAACTAATGTTCATCCCCAAAATGGGATTGTTGGACCGAAATGTCCTTAAACTAATGTTCGTCCTCAAAATAGGAATGTTGGACCACCATGTCCCTAAACTGGAAATCGACCGCAATGTCCCTAAACTAAACAATAGAGTCCAAATGCTCTCTTGTTGGATCTAAACGATCCCGTTAAGTTGATCTTAGTCTCAAATTAGACTAACGTGTCCTTAACAAACGTTTAAGTTGATCTTAGCCTTAAATATGACTAACGTATCCTTAAACCAAAACCCCAAACCCAAATCTAAGAAAATACGGATTTGGACTAATCCACGTCCTACGCGCGACAACATAAATTAGTCTCCGTATACAATCCACGGGCAACCACAAACAAAACAAACACCTATGACACGAAGTGACCATATGGAGAAGGAGAAAGTTGTTACCGCAACGCGGTAGCGTAATTAACTGCGGGGGCTTGCGCCTGCAGGGAAGAGCGTCCCCACAATCAAAAACCCCTCAAGCGAGGGGGAATCTGACGAAGTCTGCTACATCGGCCGCATCCGCTTAAACCTTCGATACACGGTGCCATAAATCAACTTGGCATCTTCGGAGAGGTGGACGGATAAAACCAAATAGCATCTGCCCCGAATCTCAGGCGAGACGTCCATCGCGTCTCCGCCGCGTCCTTCGGAGGGGAGGACCTTTTCCTCTTTCCACTCCACACTTCGTGTGTCGTATTCGCGAACGAATCGCGGTTTGTTAATGGTTGCCCTCGTGTTTCAAGTTACTAAGATTTGGTCTCTTGCTTGGCACAAAAAGCAAACAGCAATGGCATTCACCTGCTCGAACTGCTCCAACTGCAACTGCAACCGACGCTCCGCCTCACTTGGAGGTGTAGCCTATGGTCCTCAAGCGGCATCACTGTTCACGATGCCAGTAGAACAGGTCACCCAGGCTACTACTGGACTGTTTTTCGGGACCATGCTCCCGCCAATGAGCTTCACTGCCCTGGTGCCCGTACCAGAAGCTCCTAAGAAGTCGGTCTTCGATCGACTTACAACTGCTGCGGCCCCTTTCAACGGATCGCCCAACACCAATGCCTCGGTCTTCTCCAGACTAGGCCAAAACTCCTACGGACCCACGATGAAGCTTGCGGTCCCAGAGAAGGCTATTCAGAAGAAAGTAACCAAACCTTCTCCTGAAGTCGTTAAGACGACTTCTCCTGCTAAGGGGTCGGTCTTTACCAGACTGACCATCCCAACTCCCACTCCCACTCCCGCTCCTGCTATTCAGAGGACATCATTCTTTGATAGGCTGACACCTGTAACGGCCCCTCACCTGAATAGGGGGCAGGACAAGGCCATCCCCGTCACCGAGCCAATTCCATCAGCTCGCCATGCTCGACGTCGCCACTGGAGCTGAGTGAGGAAGTTAGGGGGAAACTCCCCTTCTGGGCTAACTTCACCAGCCCCGACGGCGGAAATTAATGCTGCTGTTCCTACCGGGAACAGCTTTGAGCTATTGAACAAGGTGCGTAGGAATTCTCCTACCGCCGTATTGAAAATGTCTCCTCCTCCGGTGGAGAATATTGCGGAAGCAAAGCCAGAACGGTCCTCTCAATGGCTATCCTCTAAGATCTATAAAGTTTAGCGGCAGGTCCGAGACTCGGTGATTGATCCAAATTTCTCCCGCCAGCACAAGAAACTGAAGTCCAATAGGAAGTCAGCCATTCTGCTAAGCCACGAAAAGCTGTCTGGGTGCCCACCTCAACGGCCCCCTCAACTTCCACTGCTCATAAAAAGAGGAGGCCGAAGAAGATCCCCGTGCCTGCAACGAAAGCTAAAGGCACTGAGCCCAAACGCCCCAAGTCTGGGGGCATGGTGGTGCATACTATCTACATGGCATCCGGGAAAGAGGATAGCCGCGCTTCAACGGGCCACCGACCACTCACACGATCCGTAACAAAAGCTCAAGAGCAGCAGTAGAAGCTTTAGGAGATGATGACCGCGATGGCCGCACTAACCGGGCCAAAAGAAAGCCCAGAAGCATCCTCGGATCAACGCCAAGAGCAAGAAACCGATGCCGAATTCCTTCAGAGAATACATGAAAAGAAGGACAAGGAGGCTGGGGAACAAGCGGCCAATATAAAACGAATGGCCCTTCTGTTCCAGGACATGGTGGGTATGATGATCCAACAGGATCCTCCCGCTGAAGATCCACCGATTGCTCTCGAGGATGACAGAGGGGAGACATCAAATCCTCTACCGGCTCTGTCGACAGCCAAAGAGGATACGATCTCTAAAGCTGCCCTGGATGACTATATAGCTCAGCAGATACGAGTTCACCAGGCAAACGAAGCGGCTGGATAAGTTTTCAAAACGGGGCGACCATATCCGAGCTGGTATGATCAGATCAAGCACCCGCCGGGCTACACAATCCCGAAATTCCATGTTTACAAGAGGACAGGCAATCTCCACCAACATATCGCCCAGTTCAGGGCTCTTTATGGCAATACCGGCGGTGATGATAAAATTTTGCTTCGCCAGTTCGTCGGTAGCCTAGCGGAGACGGCGTTTGAGTGGTACTCTGAACTTCCGAATGACTCCATCAAAACCTTCGCTGAAATGGAGTTGTTGTTTACTCAGCGATTCGCGAGCGCCAGCGAACGTACCCCAATCACAGCGTTGATCAATGCCAGGGTGAAGCCGGGCGAAACTTGGGTTCAATATGCAATTCGATGGCGGAATCTGTGGTCGAAGTGCGAACAGCGCATCGAAGAAGCGCCAGCGGTGGGCATGTTCGCGGGCACCCTAGATCCTCGTGCAACTATTTCACAGTTCATGATGTTCTTTAAACCGACCACGTTCCAGACCTTGATCGATAAGTTAGCCCAGATGGATCAGATGGGTCACAGACCGTCTCCTCTAAAGCCGGACTCTCGAAATGAAAAGGGGAAAGGAAAAGCGATCATCGTCGCTAATGCTCAACAACAGCCGAGCAACTTGAAGCCGGTTGTCCGTCAAAACAATATGCGTCCACGCCTATCCCTCGAGGAGAGGCTAGGACATCCTTACTCGTTTCCTTAAGATAAAACGAGAAGACTGTCCGAGCTGGCAGTGCGCAACAGACTCATCAATCTGCCAGATTAAAGACGTCCGTTGCAGCCAAACGACGTCAATGATCCCAATTACTGCCCCTACCACCGAGTATTGGGTCATCCGATCGAAGACTACTACGTCTTCAAAAACTGGATTGAAGATCAATACCAACAAGGCAAGTTCGCGCTATACGAAAAATGGAAGGTGAACCCGCCGCAACCTCATACCCCTAAAAAGGTGAATATGCTGGGGACAACGTGCTCTCTTGTTAAAGAAGCCCCATGGGAGGTCGTTCTTTCAGCCAAAACCAAAAGGATGTTGAATGATCTCCAAACATGCCCAGCGATCAGGTGGAAAAATCCGTTGGAGCCTGAGATCATCGAAGGGATGCTGAAACCGCGCCCAACTCCAAAGATTGGTGGGGATAGCCAAAGTGTTCACATCCAGCCGTCAAAATCTTCGAAAAAGAAGAAGAAATCCAAAAAGCCCGTGAAGCCTGGCGACAAGCGCACGGACCTACAAAAACAGATTGACGCGCTGTAAGAATATAACCAGAAGGCGCGGACTCCAATCATGCTCCAAGAGTTCCTCAGCCACGTCCTTAAGGATGAAGATGATGGAGAAAGCTCGTCGGATGGATCTGAGGATTACGTAGCAAGCTACCATGTGATCTCTCATTCATCTCTAAACAATGAAGAAGCTCCTTGCACAGAGAGACCGAGGGCAGGTCCCGAGCCGGAACTTCTATGGTCGTCAGACGAAATGATCGACGCCTTTTTGAATGAGATTCATCTGAAAAGTAAAGCCAATCGGGAGCACGAGACGGCCATATTTGAAAGAGCCAAACGCCGACGATTAGACGAAAGAATCGAGACACTCCCACCGAGTCAAGGGACATCCGTCGCGGATAAAAATAAGTTCAAAACGAGAAAAAGGTTTGCCAAAGCCATATCAATGGGGATGAAGTTACCACCCTCTGAAGGAAACATTGCCGGCAAAGCAGAAATGCACCCTTGCTACTGCTTATATCATCGGAAGATTGCGCACCCTACCGAAGAGTGCAAAGCTTTTAATAGATGGTGGCAGGGGTATGTCGCTCACCGGCAGCACTTTAAGCGGGAGAAACGCAAAACTCGTCGGGAGCGGGAAAGTACGACCAAGGAGCTTAGAAGAACTACCGGCGACTGTCGCATGGTTAACGCCGAGGGAGCGCAAATTCTCACATTTGGGAGCGACTCTGACGAGGAAATGGCTCTTAGCCCTCTCTTTAAAGAGTCCACTTCGGAGAAAGAGGAAGAGCCAAAGCCCTGCGAAAATATCCAGCGGCGTAATCGTACGCAACCCGAAAAGAATCTCGGACCTTCAAACAAGAAAGATAAGGGAAAAGAAAAGGTCTCTGAGGATATCACCCTAGATGAACAAGTCATGAAAGAGCTAACCGCCAAGGACCCGCCAAAGAGAAATAAGGTGGACTACAACATTCTGGCACACTTGAGGAAGCTACCCTCGCAACTCAGCATTCTTGACGCCCTTTTACTATCAAAAGAAGCAAGGGATTCATTGATCAAAGCACTACAAGAGCCAGAGCAATTCCAAGCTTTTCTCACAGAAGAAAAGATGAAGGACGAGTTGGAAGAAGTGCACACAGCCGATGTCACTTTCGGTGATGAAGACCTTCTCCTTGGGACGTGCGAACACAACCGTCCCCTCTATGTCTCAGGGTACTGCCATGATATAAAGATAGGCAAAATCTTGGTTGACAATGGGTCCTTCGTCAATCTCCTCAATGTACGGGTATTGAAAGAAATCTGCATGAGCGTCCAGCACCTCGCTCGGGATAAGATCACTATCTCCGGGTTCGACTCTCAATCATCACGGACTCTCAGGTGATACTGACGTTACGCTTTGGGCTACTCGTCACGGACATTAAATTTCACGTCATAGACGCCAAGACATGCTATAATGCTTTGCTCGGCCGGCCCTGGTTACATGAGTATAACATCATTCCCTCTACACAACATCAGTGTATGAAATATTTCAAGGATGGTCTCGAGTATACCGTGAAAGGAGAGCTGAACCCATTCTCAGTGAACGAAGTTCGGAAGTACGAGGATGCAAAATACTTCTTACCGGATTTCGAGGACACAGAGAGATGTCACAAACCAGAGAACAAAGCCATCACCACCATTCCGGTCTTCGGGAGTGATACCGAGGAGGAGGAAGAGGCAGTTCACTCAGGTCCGTCTCAGTACAAAAAGCCAGGACCGTCGGCTCCCATGTTGATCTTTGGCAGCAATTCAGAAGATGAGGTCCATGCTATATTTTCCGCTTGGCCCTTGGTACAAACGTTCGCTGATGAAGAGAAAAGTCTGCAAGTTGCCATGGTTCCACCCAAACATCATAAAGAACTGGACGCGCTTGATACCTATGGTGTGGAAGAACTGCAGACGTTCTACGTCCCTCCCAGCCGAGAAGACGAAAAGGCGATCCTATTCTACCGTTCCGGGGAAACCAAAGTAGAGAAAGAAATCTGGCATGGCGCAGATTCTACATTTGACAGGCTCCAGCCCATCCGTTTACCCAGATATTACACAGACGGACTAAAGAGTCTTTCGAGGCGCCAAGGTGTACCCCTTAAGCAAATTGCTCGAAAAGCTAAGTTCTATGACAGGATCTGGAACGTTCCCGGAACTCAGCGCAAGTTGCCCAATGGGAGAATGGAAGCAATTGGGCTTGGATATGTTCGGTCTAAGAAACGAGAGCTGCTCCGCGACTGCTACATTGTACATGACTTTAATGAAGAAGGGGACGCTCAATGGGAAGATGCTAATCCTGAACCAGAAAAAGTCCCCGATGCAAAAAGGCCCAGTCCGTCGTTCGAAGAACAAATGGACAAGCTTATAAGGGAAGCTGGTCAAAAAGTTCGAGACAACCATAATCGCGAAATGGCCCTCTATGAGAAAGCCAGGACGCAACGCCTTCTTCAACAGGCTGCGAAAAATGAAAATGCCCCTCCCTATCAACCTTTTGTAAAAAAGGCCCGACGCAGTGGCAGAAACAAGTCAAAGAGCAGAAAAGGCGTTCAACAACGACAAAGCGGGACTAAGAAGTCACGCGAGCGGGAATCAAGCGGTCCAGATTTGTCCCTTATGAAGAAGATGAGTCGAGCATACTTTTTTCCTCAAGACAAGAAAAAGAAGATACTTGACCTCTCTATAAGACATCAAATGATTACACTGCCGGAGTCTAAACACCCTGAGCAAACAGGCGAAGTCTCTCACCCAGACTATTGCTCTTATCACCGAGTAATAGGACATCCTCTTGAAGATTGCTTCACCTTCAAGAACTGGGTCGAAGATCAGTATCAGCTCGGTAAGTTCGCTCCATCCGATAGTTGGAGGGTAACTCCGCCGCAGAAGCATGAACCCAAAGCTACGAGAGTAGAACAAGATCCACATCGGTCTTCAAAGCGAGCCCGTACTTGTCATATGATAACGATATCAAAAGAAGAGCCCGAGAATATGGATGACCTTCCCTGGTGGTTCGAAAACAATGATAACGAGGTGATCTCAGAGTTTCCACCGGCGCCAAAAGAGTTGGAAGATGGAATACACACTACTGCAGATAACCTCAAGAAGATTGATTTGGGAACGGCAAGTGACCCGCGACCCATATTCATCAGCGAGCTGCTATCTGAAGAAAGGGTGGTTGCGTTAAAAGACGCGCTTATGCAGCATAGAGATTGCTTTGCATGGAACTATTCCGAAATTCAGGATTAGATCCAGAGATTGCGGTCCACAAACTAACGATATCCCCGGACGTCAAGCCAGTCAAACAGGCGCCGAGAAGAATGCGGCTCGAGCTTGAAATGAGTATCAACGCCGAGGTCAAGAAGCTGATCGACTCTGGGTTTATCCAGGAAGTTCAGTATCCCGATTGGATCGCCAACATCGTTCCGGTGATGAAGAAAAATGGGACAGTGCGCATATGCGTGGACTTCCGGGATCTCAATAAAGCCTGCCCGAAGGACGATTTCCCAGTACGGGTCACTGAACCGATGATAGATAACACGTCCACTCATGAAGTTTTCTCCTTCATGGACGGCTCATCAGGATACAATCAAATAAAGATGCATCCCGAGGACCAGAAGCACACCGCTTTCCGGACCAATTTGGGTATATTCTGCTACAAGGTGATGCCTTTCGGTCTAAAGAACGCCGGTGCCACCTATCAAAGGGTCATGACGAAGATCTTCGATGACCTCATACATGAAATCATCGAATGCTATATCGACGATCTCGTGGTGAAAAGCAAATCATACGAGGAACATCTCGAGCATTTGAAGATCGTGTTTCAACGCCTTCGGCAATACAACTTGAAGATGAACCCTCTCAAATGTGTATTCGGAGTTTCCTCGGGCAAATTCCTAGGATTCATCGTCCGACACCGAGGTATCGAGATAGATCCGTCAAAGATCAAGGCGATCATGGAGATGCCCCCGCCAAAGACTCTCAAGCAGTTGCGGTCTCTCCAAGGGAAGCTGGCGTACATCCGGCGATTTATAGCCAATCTTTCTGGAAAGTGCCGTCCGTATAGTCACTTGATGAAGAAGGGAACCCCGTTCGTCTGGGATCACAAATGTCAAGGCGCGTTGGACGAGATCAAGCAGTATCTGCAGAACCCGCCAGTGCTGGCTGCTCCAGTCAAGGGAAAGCCCCTTATTCTTTATACAACCGCCCTTGAAGGTTCCTTAGGCGCATTATGGCACAAGAGAACGACCAAGGGAAAGAAAGAGCTCTCTATTACTTGAGTCGAGTTCTACTGGGGGCAGAAAGCAATTACTCTCCCATCGAAAAACACTGCCTGGCGTTGATCTTCACGATAATGAAACTCCGGCACTATGCATTGGCGCATGAAGTCCGTCTTATATCGAAGGTGGATCCTCTCAAATATTTGATGTCAAAGGCCATATTGACAGGTCGGCTCACTAAATGGGCCTTACTCTTGATGGAGTTCTCAATAACCTATCAGCCTCTTAAGGCAGTGAAAGGCCAGGCCATCGCCGATTTCCTCGCTAAACATCCGATACCGGCCGACTCCCCTTTGAATTGCGAACTGCCAGAAGAACACGCGTTTGATGCGATCGACGGTGGTGGTAACCGGTGGGAACTTTATTTTGATGGAGCGTCTTCGGTAAAGAAGCGCAAACAAAGCACTCCTATAATCAAATCAGGGGTAGGCCTCATCTTCGTGGCCCCACAAGGAGGGATAATGCACTTTGCCTTCTCCTTAACAGAGCCGAGGACAAACAATGAAGCCGAATACGAAGCATTGATAGCAGGTTTTGAGATCTCCATCGACATGGGAATCGAAAACCTCCTCATATACGGAGACTCCCAACTAGTCGTCAGTCAAGTAAATGGAGACTACCAAACTTGCAAACCAGAGTTGGTGAAGTACGGCGAGAGAGTACAGCAGCTGCTGACCTAAATACATTCCTATACCTTGGACAGCATACCGCGTGCGGAAAATAGCAAAGCGGACGCGTTAGCCAAGCTCGCTAAGGAACTGGCCGACGAGAACCTCGATGACGTGAGAATCATTGTACAAAGCCGTCGGATTCTTGCGCCGGCGGAAATATATCCGGAGTCGTCCGAAGAAAAAGGAGCGACTGAGAAAATGACTCTACAAATAAAAGACCAAGAGAAGGTTGAAGATTGGAGAGAAGTATTCATAGATTACTTCAGATCCCGTCGAACACCTGAAGATGCGTCCTCAAGACATCAGCTCATGAAGTGAGCCCTATCTTTCGCCTTCGTCAATGATACTCTGTACAAGAGGTCGTTTGATTCTCTATGGCTGAGATGCCTGGGACCTGAAGAGGCGAAGAGAGTCGTCCAAGAAGTTCATGACGGACTCTGCGGTTCTCACCAAGAAGGCCCAAAGATGAAGTTAAAGATTAAAAGAATGGGTTATTATTGGCCCACGATGATTCACGATTGCCTCGAGTATGCGAAGCAATGCCACTCATGCCAGATCCATGGGGACTTCATCCATCAGCATCCAAATCCACTACATCCAACGGTGGCTAGCTGGCCGTTCGAGATGTGGGGGACTGACATAATTGGCCCCATCGAACCAGCGTCGTCCAGGGGACATCGATTCATTTTGGCGACGACTGACTACTTCTCCAAATGGGCAGAAGCAGTACCGCTGAGAGAAGTGAAGACGGAAAATATCCTCCATTTCTTCAAGACACATGTCATTTATCAGTTTCGAACTCCGCGGTGGATCATCTCCGATAACGGTCCAGCCTACAGAAGCTACAAGATCAGCCGCTTCGCACAACAGCACAACATAGACTGGAGATACTCCTCAGTTTATAATCCCCTAGCCAACGGTCTAGCTGAGGCTTTCAACAAGACCTTGACGAAGATCGTGAAGAAGACGGTGTCCCGAAATAAGAAGGAATGGCACGAGAGACTGCAAGAAGCTCTCTGGGCATATCGAACCACATTCAAGACGGCCACGAACACAACGCCGTACGCGTTGGTATTCGGTACAGAAGCGGTACTCCCCCTCGAGATAGAGTTACCCTCTCTGCGAGTGGCAGCCCATTATGAGCTAACGGATGAAGAGAATGCTCACCTTCGGCTTGAGGAGCTTGATGCCCTTGATGAAACCCGGCTCATAGCGCAACAAAATCTGGAGGCTTATAAAGCAAAGATGACGCGCTCATATGAAAGATTGACCAGGACGAGGACATTCCGCGAAGGCAAACTCGTGCTAGTGGTCAAAAGACCTATGATCCCTAATCGTGCCAAGCGGGAAAAGTTCGAGCCGAACGATGAAGGGCCGAACATCATAGACAAGGTCTACCAGGGTGGAGCCTATCTACTCATGGACATGCATGGAGAAAGACCTTTCAGGCCAATAAACGGCCGCTTCCTGAAGAAATACTACGGCCTAGGTCAATGATTGATGACGACGACTATGTTTTCTCGCTATCTTCCTAAGCCCAAAACTCTATAAGTAGTAGCTGGTTAACGTACCGAAACGTCCCTAAACTAACAACGGACCACTATGTCTTAAAACTAGCTATTGCCCGAGATGTCAAGAAGCTACGGCAGATAGCAGCATCCCGAAGTTAAAAAAAATATATATAAATAAATAAATAAAAAAAACGGTATGTCCATAAGCAAAATGGACACGGATGAAAACCCGAAAGGGCTCCGTGAGTAAAAACAGCAGGGCTACCGGCGAGTGTTTGTGAAAACCCAAAAGGGCGCAACCTCATTATATAAAAAAAAGAGAAGAAAAAAAAAGAGAAGAAAACGGTATGTCCATAAGCAAAACGGGCACGGATGAAAACCCGAAAGGGCCCCGTGAGTAAAAACAGCAGGGCTACCGGCGAGTGTGAAAACCCGAAAGGGCGCAACCTCGTTAAAAGACATTTACAAGGTCCTCTCGACCTTGTAAGGAGAAAACACCTGCGTGAGATCCTTACGACTCACAAGGGAGCAACACAATTAGGGATCCCCACGATTCCTAAGGAGAAATTACACTTGCGAGATCCCCACGACTCGTAAGGAGAATTCTCTTATGGACCCTCACGGCTCATAATATTTGAAAGTCTTAAGCAACAGAGACCTGAACCTGTTCTTAAGCAGCCCCCACAACCTCCAATCTATGCCCTACAAGCGGCTCAATGCCGACCCTTGTATACAATCCATGGGCGCGAATAAACATTTCCCTAACGAAGTCCTACCCGTGACTAAGGATATGTTCGCACGGTGAACAACCCTTGTGAGTCCCCTCGATTTATAAGGAGAAAACTCTCTTGTAAGATCCTTACGACTTATAAGAAGCCGTACACTTAGGAGTCCTCACGACTCCTAAGGAGAAAACACACCTACGAGATCCTCATGACTCACATGGAGAAATACCTTTGTGAGACCCTTACGGCTCATGAAGTCAAAAGACTTAGTCGACAGAATCCTAACCCTGTTTACTAAGCCACCTTTGTTCGACATTGACAGAGGAAAATGATGATTCGCTCCTGGAAACATCCCAGTTGTAGTGGTGCTGATGCCGAAATCGGTGTCTAATTCCAAGCTCGCAGTGAGAAGCTAGTGAGCCACACATGCATGCAAAATAGCCGAAATGATGGGGCAACTTGCAACAAAATCAGCAAGTAAAGAAAAAATGTATGCATGCAAAATAACTGAAATGATTAGGCAACTCGCAATAAAAAGCAGCGAGTAAAAATAAAATAAATAGCCGAAATGATAGGGCACCGCGAAAAATAGCCGAAATGATTGGGCAATCGCGACCTTCGCGATATAAAAGCTGAAATGATAGAGCATCGCGGAAAGAAATAAAATAAGATTTATGCCCTACAGGTGATATCACAGCAATCCCTGTATACAATCTAGGGCCGCAAACAAAAAGGAATCACACTCCTCCTCTCCCATGGTTTCATCAGAAGAAAAAGCCAAATCTCGAAGAGTCGCAGACAACCTAGAGATCATCTCGATATACGTCTCGTTACAAAAGACGCAACGTCAACAACGGCGTCCCTTCGCAAGTCCAGCAGGATTCGGACACGCCAGCATACGAAACGAAGGCCAAATTCCTAGCTTCAGGGTCTTGACGGCAACTCATATAAATCCTGAAAGACAATCGGAGATCATCTCACCCCAGCGTGGAGTGATCACCACTTCGACGTTCGTCTCTACACAACAGAAGAAATGTCACTACAGCGTGCTTCCTTCAACAGGATTCGAACACACCACAGCAAGCGAAGGCCAAATTCCTAGCTTCAGGGTCTTGACGGTAACTCATATAAAACCTGAAAGACCGCCAGAGATCATCTCACCCCAGCGTAGAGTGATCACCACCTCGACGTTCGTCTCGATACGGCAGACGAGATGTCGCCACAGCGTTCTTTCCCCAACAAGATGCAGACGCGACAACAACAACGGAGCCACGGCAAAATCCTTAGTTCCAAACCTCGACGGTTCACCAGCAACCTAGAGACAACCACGACATTCGTCTCGATACAGCAGACGCAATGCCATCAAACGAAGCAAAGCCCAAATTCCTAGCTTCAGGGTCTCGACGGTAACTCATATAAAACCTGAAAGACCATCTGAGATCATCCCACACCAGCGCGGAGTGGTTATGACTCATCGGGGCTCTCCAAAATGAGCCTAACCTCAAGTAAAAAGCGGCATGGCAAAATTCCTAACGCTTCCTCTTCCGACGGTCAAACTGCCTAGGAGAATTGCTTGAAGACGTCTTGTCTAGCCCCAGAAGGGATCGGAGACACGACAGTCGCAAGGCTACTCGAACAGCAAGACTGCCTATCGAGGAATACATCAGCCAATACGACGGTACAACGGACAAAACCCTAGTACCACAGACCCTAACGGACCTCTGTCGTAAAGAGCAGAGGTTAACTATGACGTTAGGATATTCTTGCAAGAACTGCTCGATTCGTCTCGACTCACGAAGAAATTAGTGTCTTTGCGAGAACTTCTCAATTCGTCTCAACTCGTGAGGAAAAGCCTTAGGCAATGGGGATAAGAATCGGTTTCCTAAGCATTGGGGCCCTGCAAGTCGGCCTAAAATGGACTCTTGCATACTATTCACGGGTCACACTCTCCAAAGTCAAATCTCGATAAGGAGGGAAACAACCGCTTGCGGGTCCTCTCGACTCGTAAAAGGGAAAATTCTCTTATAGGATCCCTATGACTTATAAGGGAAAACGCACTTAGGAATCCTCGCGATTCCTAAGGAGAAATACACCTACGGGATCCTCTCGACTCGTAGGGAGAAAGTCTTTATGAGACCCTCACGGTTCATAAAGTTGAAAAGTCTTAGGTGACATATCCTAACCCTATCTCCTAAGCCATCACCATTTTACAAAGAATCCAAGATTGGCGGCTATATATTATCTACAGACCGCATTCGCAAAAATCGCATGGCAACAACACAGCAAGTAAAATAGAGCAACAGTGTGACAGAAAAATGGGTATCTTTATCCATGAATTTAATTAAGTACAGGGCAAATCGTATGAAAGAATAAAGAATGGATACATATTGCTCAAAGATTACAAGTGTATAATGGATACAAAGGCAACTACTGAGAAGGAAGCGTTTTCAAAAAGTCCATAAGCTGCTCTCGCACTGCCTTCAGAGCCTTCTCATGATCAGCCGCCGCGTCCTTCGGAGGGGAATAGATTCGAGGGGTCAATCCGATGTTATAAGGTTGTCCCCAAGGGCGTGCCTCACCCTGGCATATGCGCCGCCCCAGAATGTCCACGGCTGCCGGCGGCTGCACAGGGATGGCAGCAATCGAAGGCTGGAGAAGATCCTCTGAGTTCCAATTTACGACCTCCACGGCATAGTTCACCGGGGGTGCATCCGCATATGGGATCGACGAGATTGGCTCTGACGGCGTCGCGCAAGAGAAGCTTCGGCGACCCTTGATGATTTCACTGTACCATCTGCCCCACAGATGAAGGTTTTTATGCTCCGGGTCGTGATCCTTAATGAGAGCGAGAACCTCCCGGTCCACCGGCGCCTCAGGGAAACCTCCCTCTGAGCGGAAGAACGGGAATGAAAGATCAGCAGACATGTTTCCTGCAAAGAAAAATGAAATTCAGTATCAGTATCATAATTTAATTTTAATCCCAAAGCTTGGCATTTTAAAATTTATACCATACTGCAATGCAGTAGAAAGGGGACCAAAGGGGGACCCACAAAATCCAGATGATAATGCATCAATTAATAGGACAGCCTCATCATTGGATGAGACTGTCAATTAATGAGGAAATCCTCAAAGAATGTTCTTATTAAATGAGAAATCCCTTGAGACAAGGAGAAAATCTCCCTTTTCAGAGCAAAACTCTGTCACAGAGTGACACTTGTCAAACTCTGGTCACAAGGGAATAAGATTCCTTAAAGAGCCTAGCTCTATAATAATGATGGAAAAATCCATCAAAGAAAAAATTAATTTCTAAAAAAAAAATTAATTAAAGTTTTGGTTCTTAAAGATCCATGAAGAACTCTTAAGAGTTCATCATCAGAAGATCAAAAGATCTATATTCTGTCAGTGAGCAAAGCTCTGTTCATAGGTTAAGAAACCCTGAAATAAATTCTTGAGAGTAAAGCTCTATTTGTGAAACCCCAAAGGGGATTTCTTTAGATCACAAGATCTATAAGAACAAGACTTTATTAATTAAGATTAATTTAATTTAAATTAATTTTTACCTAAATTTTTTCTAAAGTTCTAACTCTGAAAATGAGAGCAAGGCTCTGAAGTTCTTGAAAATGAGAGCAAGGCTCTGAAGAAAATAAAACTCTTGAAGATGATAATCATCTGCTGAGGACCAAGGGTCCTATTTATAGGCGCTTAAGCGCCTCTTCAACTCCTGAGTTGATCCAACGGTCTGGATCTTGCCACCGCTGCACTCACGTGTGCGCCACGTGAGCGCAACGGTGGGGGGCATTTGTTTCCCCCAATCAGAGCAAAGCTCTGTTTGAATTTCAAATTCAAAAGGTGAAGCAACGCTTCAGATCACTTGCGCTGTGCGCAGAGCGCCATGTGTCAAAAGCAGACACGCCAGCGCAAGGGACGCTGCGCCCAAGGCAGCGCACCCCAATCAGAGCAAGGCTCTGTTTTAAAATGCAAATTTTAAAAATAAAGGAAGCAACGCTTCAGATAACTTGCGCTCTGGGCTGCGCGACACGTGTCAGCACAGGTGCACAGCGTAGGCGTGCTTGCGCCAAATGCGCCAGCACTAAAACTTAAATAATAAATTATTTAATTAATCAGAATTAAAATTATTGAAAGATCTTTTTAATCTTATTAAAATAAGAAGATTGTCTTCTGTAAAACAGAGCCCTTAGGATCAAAGATCCAACAGTGGGGAGATATCCCCAGATAAATCAGAGAAAGATCTCTGTAACTAACTCAACAAACCAATTGGCCCTATATAAAAGCCCCTAGACTCCAAGTCTAAAAAAAGAGAGATATACAGAAATATAGAAAAAAGAGAACCCTCTGAAGAATTTGAAAGGCAAGCCTTTGAAGAAAGAAGATTATCTTCTTCAAGGTAAAGAATTAAATTCTTGGAAAAACATAGATGAAAACACCCCACAAAAAGAAGAATTTCTTCTAAAAAGATCCAAGATCTAAGAACAAGATCAAGATCTTCAATATAAAAAAGAAAATGATCACAAAGATCCAATCACAAAAAAAAATAAAGAAGTAATTTACTTCATTTCTAGATCTTTTGATCTATATAAAGGCACAGCCTTTTGATGAACCATTGGTTCTTGAATCTTGAGATAGAACCTTTTTAGAGCAAGAAAAACTTGTTTCTTTGATCTAAATTAGATCAAGATGCGCTCTGCGCTATTGAACAGTGCCTTGCACTTTTGAAATGAGCCTTTGTGCTCCTTGGATTGGCGCAAGTCACCAGAGAGCGCCACGTGTCAATCACAAAACAACCTGTGCCTTACGCTTCTAAAACAGAGCACTGCGCTCTTGGATTGGCGCAAGTCACCAGAGAGCGCCACGTGTCAGCAGCGCACTAGCGCAGCGCACTGGCGCAGCGCACTGCGCTAACAGACTTGCGCTCACCAGAGCGTGACACGTGTCACCTCCACATGCGTTGGCACCTTGCGCTCCTCAATTGGCGCAAAGCGCCTGACAGGCCTCGTGGCGCACTGTCAGAACATTAAATGCTGTGCATTATCAAGAAAGGGCAGAGCCCAATTAAAAGGCCTAACAGGCCAAATATAAATGATGTGCATTTAATTAAAAAGCCCAATGCTATGCATTGTTTAAAAAAGGGCAGAGCCCAAACAAAGGCCTAACAGGCCGAATATAAATAAAATGTTAAAACATTTTAACATTTTACACCCGGTTCAAGGGTAGATCTCTGAACTCCTCTGATATCTGTCGTTGTAATCCCTCAACGTCGTCAGAGAGGTGACGAGTCCCGACAACCACACATTGATATGGACTGTGGGGTCCTTAAACTCATAGACCGAAATGTCCTTAAACTAATATTCGTCCCCAAAATGGGAATGCTGGACCGAAATGTCCTTAAACTAATGTTCGTCCCCAAAATGGGAATGTTGGACCGAAATGTCCTTAAACTAATGTTCGTCCTCAAAATGGGAATGTTGGACCACCATGTCCCTAAACTGGAAATCGACTGCAATGTCCCTAAACTAAATAATAGAGTCCAAATGCTCTCTTGTTGAATCTAAACGATCCCGTTAAGTTGATCTTAGTCTCAAATTAGACTAACGTGTCCTTAACAAACGTTCAAGTTGATCTTAGCCTTAAATATGACTAATGTATCCTTAAACCAAAACCCCAAACCCAAATCTAAGAAAATACGGATTTGGACTAATCCACGTCCTACGAGCGACAACATAAATTAGTCTCCGTATACAATCCACGGGCAACCACAAACAAAACAAACACCCACGACACGAAGTGATCATCTGGAGAAGGAGAAAGTTGTTACCGCAACGCGGTAGCGTAATTAACTGCAGGGGCTTGCGCCTGCAGGGAAGAGCGTCCCCACAATCAAAAACCCCTCAAGCGAGGGGGAATCTGACGAAGTCTGCTACATCGGCCGCATCCGTTTAAACCTTCGATACACGGTGCCATAAATCAACTTGGCATTTTCGGAGAGGTGGACGGATAAAACCAAATAGCATCTGCTCCAAATCTCAGGCGAGACGTCCATCACGTCTCTGCCGCGTCCTTCGAAGGGGAACAACACTTTCGCATCAATCAGTTGGATATCAATAATCTCATATTAATTGGAGATAAGGTAAACATATAGTTCGATATTAAACCATACATATCAATATATATATTGAACCATCTTAAACCCAATAAATTTACCAATAAAATGATTTGTATCAAACTCAACATTAACGAACGAGCAAGGAACAAGCCAAGAAAAATATCAGGTCACATACAGGTTGAGAAGGCTCAAATATAACGTGGGTTAGCTCACGAGCATTTTCAATCAAATAATGATTCTTTGGGTGCATGAGACGGCTCACCCCAATCTTGAGCCGCTCATGATGCCCCAAAACCAAAACTCAGTAAAATTAGCACGATCAATCAAATTCATTTATTAATATAAATATGTAAGATCGATCTAGGGTATTACATTATACCCAACTACAAAAAGAATTTTTTCCTCGAAATTCACGAAGAACGAAAGAAACAAGAACAAGAACGATAACAAGGACAATACTAGCAGGAAAACAAGCACAATCACACTCAAAATCAAGAATATAAATTTAGAAACTTTTGCCGCATCTTCTCTTCATGTTCCCACGACGATTCTCTGTGTGAACAACCTACCCACAGAACAAGTATTAACGGTATCACTTTATTCTCACGTTGATCCAAAATAGCAATCGAATCGCTCTTGATAGGAAAAATCATTTCCCAATGTCAACTCTGACCGATTCAAGACGTGACTCTCATCTCGAATATACTTGCGAAGTTGAGATACGTGAAACACGTCATGTACACCTGCCTAGGATGGTGGTAAAGCCAATCGTTACGCCACTGGAAAGGGTTCATTTCTGAGCAATAAGCAGAGACTGGCTTCCTCCTTTCATAGACCCCAAGGGTTGTTTTCTTAGCGCTACGTCATTGTCTTGACGAGTGAAGCGGCGTGATTCTCATTGTCTCGAGAGTGAGAGAGATTAGTTTATGATCAAAGACCCGGGAGTGGGGGTGCCTCGAGGGAATTCCTCTCTACAGCTGGCACTCGAAGAACCCCGTTCCTCTGGGGTTTAGGCGGAAGGGCTTTCTGTCAGTGTTGTCTCTGCAGCTGGACTCCCCAACCTACCTGTTGTTTCATTTGCTTCTTGTCTGGTTGATTGATCTGATCGTGGTAAGTGGGTTACAATGAAAACAACTCTTCTATCTCGATTTTGGACTGGACCCTAGCTCCTATTCTACTATCTTGGGGCTATAATCGTTGGTTTAATCCAACATGCAAGCTTTAAACATATCTTCAAGAGTTTGGATCGTCTTTTCCAATTGTCCATCTGTATATGGATGATACGCCGTACTAAATTTCAACCGAGATCCTAAGCTTTCCTGCAAATTCCTCCAGAATTGCGATAAGAACAGCGTGTTACGATCAGAAACAATACTCACTGGTACTCTATTGTCACGACCCGAAAGTACAGAACGTGACCGGCACTTAAATTACGAAACGTCTAAAGGCGTAACGCAATCTAAGTAAGCCGAAGCCCAGAATCTAAACCATGTAAAAGAAGAAGTAAAGGAAAACATGTTTAAAAGAAATATCAAATTTCTCCAAAATTTCGGCAGAGTCTCCTTTGTAAAAACTGGCCCCAAAAGGGTACAAACAAGAAATATATACATAAGCTATAATAAAAAGGCATCCCCAAGCGGGAGCTAGCTCTTCGCCAATTGGCGGTCACAACCACGCAAGTAATATAATATATAACGCCGAAGGACGAGAAACAAAACTCAAAAGAAACCAAATAACCACCAGAAAACCATAATAATACAAGCGCGACTCTAAGGTCAAAAGAATAAACAACAGGTCTTCTAAATCTATCAAATAATACAAGTCTGGTTGATGGAGCTTACCAGATACAAATGAAATAATAAAAGTACAACGGCGGTCCCGATACAATGAACCAACCTAACAAACAAATCACCCGGAATGAAATGATGTGCCAGCAAGCTGCCAAGGAAACCTGTACATCGAAACCTGTAAGAAAATTTGGCACAACGGGGGTGAGTTGCCAACTCGTGAGTAGAAGACATCTGCGAGTAGAAATCGCATGCACGACGCTCTCCTAGGTCATAATAATATACTTAATATAACACTAGACATATAATAGTGATAAGGTAATAGGCTATGCATACGTGTAGTATTCGGTGCTTGTGTCAGTGCCACTAAGTAGCAATATGTCATATAAGTATATGATGTATGAATGCATCATGAATGAAACAATCCACCAAGAATCTGGATAATCTGATATAAGAAAATATGTATTTTTATCTCAGTAAAATTCTTCTGAAATAACTGAAGTATCATCAATGAAATCCATGGAAATCCATGTCAAGCATTGACACAAAGCATGTAAGTCTCAAGTCTCGATATCTCATATCTCTGTATCTCAATCTCGTATCTCTATATCTCAAATCTCATATCTCTGTATCTCGGGCTCCGGCAGTCCGGATCGGCCTATATCATCAAATCTCACGACAATGATCGGTATCCTCCGGATATCCGCCGCGCCAGACATCACCGGTAGTAAACTTCCCCTGCCAGGCTCATCGTCTACAACTCGAGCTTCTTGCCCTGGGGTACCATACCGGGCCCACCATGTACCCGAGACGGTTCATCCACTCCTCGAATCGGGTCTCGAAATCCAACAGAAAACATGAAATCTCATGGTGGACGACACATACATCACGAGAAAACCGCAACTTTCATTTTTAAAAATGACAATACTAAGATTTTATTAAATTCTTGCGGTTTTCCCCAAAATCCAGAAATCTCATAGAAATCCAAAATCCCTAAAATCATGAGTAAGTAAATAATGAGTATCGGCATAAGCCCCACAATACTGTATGATAATATGGAAATGTGAATGCATGAAGTGTCTAAGTAACAAATGCAACGTCTAAACTAGCACATGAGATTAATCACACAATATTATATTGGACTAGCATTTAGCTGATAATATCAATAAAAGATAATATGTTCTAAAGTGTACGTGACATGGCAATTACCGATGATGATGTGTGTGAGCCGGCAAATAAGTGTATGTGGAACATGCGCATCATCGGTAATGGTGTTGGTGTCTTAACAGGCAGAATTTCATATTAGCTAAGAAACATGTGTATGAATATGCAATGCAATGAACAGAACATGAATATCGGTGAATGTGTAGTAAACGCACAACTAGAAAATACTTATTAATTATGAGTCATACGGTTTTTTGTTTGAGAAGCACAAATCGTGGTTTTTAGAAAATTAGGGGCTACGGGGTTTTTATGAAAAGATACGTCCTTTGAAAAATCCGTAGTATCCCTCAGGCTGTCTTTAAAAATGCGTACGATTCGTTAGTTTTGAAAATAAGTATGACTCGAGCCTAAATTAAGATCTACCTAACCAACTAGGAACTAACTAAAGACACTAGCTGAAAGGTAAGAAGAATCCTCCTAAAATCTGAGTCGGTATATCTAGTAGTCGGCGATCCAGCCTCAATAGCGTCACATACGTAGTACGATTTTCTCGAGTCAAGAGTGCAAATCAATCATCATATCTATACTTTGTACGGTAAAATCCATCGTACGACATCCCAAAATCGGGGTACGGGTCAACTATCACATATGTACATCATCATTCGTATAGTATCATCATCAAACAATATCATGATCAAGGGTACTATGCTATAATCGCATGCATCCCAATATCATCAAACATATATCATTGTCTGTGTAAATATACATCGTCAAATGATCCTCAGAATTATCATGTCACATATATCATATCGTGATTAAGTCACATATTATGATCTGGGTTTTATTCTAGAGTCCCGTTCATTTCAATGCCATCTATACATATTATCGTTTATATATTTTCTCATTACCCAATGATCCGCTAATATCATAACACATTTCATATCATATCTCGATCATATATCCAATATCTCACGACATCATGCCCAGTCATATTGATTCATTCCCAAGTATCATATAACATCCCCATATCACGTGTATATGTTATACATATATATGTATATAAAAACCTACACCCATTCACACACACACACACACACACATACACTAAGTCAAGCGTATGTGTGTATGCATGTGTGTGTGTCTACATGAAACCTACGAATTGTCTCCAAGGTAATCATCCTCTAGTTAAGTCTTTCTAAATCAATCTAATCCAACTTAAGATCTTCAATGGTATCCTACTAGTCAATAATCCGAGGCCACGCCCGACTCATAATAATAATATGCAATAACCTTATACTACGTTTTTCGGGGGTGCTATACACCATCCACCCAACTTTCCCCGTAGATATACATCTACTCACCTGCATCCTCGCTTGCCGAAGCCGATGTCGCCATGCTCTTCATGTCGTCTCGAAATCCACGTAAGGGTGTCTACATATAAACATATGGCATCGTAAATTGAAATCACGAATGAAAACCAGAACGTCATACGAAACATACATAGGTTAGAACCTATGGTCCTCGTATGCAAGAAAAGCCAAAAAAATTCTCGATGTCAAGGTACAAACATAAGAACATCGAGTTAAAAAACACAAATGCCAAAACCAAGTTAAAACGAAGTCGTAAAATAATGCAGCAACTCAAGAAAACAGTCCCAGATTTTACCCTAAGTGAAATTAGCTAATTTTTCATATGGGGAGGGTCTAGTTATCAGATAATTTAGCTTCCCACAAAAGATCACAGCCTAACTCCAAAATATGGCCGCAAATTGCGGCCAAATCGATTAAATCTGCGGCCCAAGTTTGGGTATAGGGGCTCGGGTTTTAGGAGTAGTCTTCTGGTCACCTGCACATATCACTATAATTGCTAAAAAAATTTCCAAGTCTCCGAGTCACAGCAGATCTCCAATTATCACCACAAAAGTCACAAAAATCCGATTTCGGGGTTTCTAAATTTGCTAATTAGGGTTTAAATCTCAGGTTTTGGTCTTTAATCAAACACCACAGGGGTTTTGGGTCACTACTAAGCCTCAATTTCACTTCACGACTCAAAATTTTCTCAAAACCCTAACTTGAAATTTTCAAAGTCCTCTAAACCTCGATAAATCGATTCTAAACTAACAATAGAAGCTAATAGAATAAAATACTCCTCTAATAGTGATGAGATTACCTCATTTGGCAACTCAAGAAGATTCTTGAGTTGCACAAGTTCTTCAAAACCTCAACTTGATCACACCCTCATGCTTGTAATGAGCTAGGGATTAATTTTTGTGAAGGGATTTATGGTTTTAATGTGTATTTTGTGGTGAAGTGAGGAGGTAGAGGAGTGGAGAGGAGAGGGGCTGCCATGGCATTGAGAGATGAGAGAAAAAATGATGAAGAGATGGAGAAAGAAAATGGAAGCTTGGTCAAAGGCCAAGGAAATTTTTAGAACTCTCTCTCTCTTTCTCTCATTTCCTTTACTTTTCTTTTCTATTTTCTTTTTAACTAAATAAAAACACCATAAACCATACAACTTAAATAAGCCATGGTCACTAATATGAAACAAGTGTTTATAACATGTCATGGTGCATGCCATGCACATAACCGGATTAATACAATATTAGTGAAATTTAGTCGAGATTAGCATTTAATCTATTTACAAATAAGTATTTTGAAAACCAATAATTATTCATATCACATAAACACCGATATTTAAATACTTCTTATAATTTTCCAAATATTTTCCAAATTATCGGTATATAATTATACCAATTTATTAAAATATTCATAATATTTATTATTTAATTATAAAAATTCCCAAAATAATATTTTATTTTTCTGAAATGTTACAATCTTCCCTCTTAAATAAATTCGGTCCTCGAATTTAAATTTAAAGTTCCCCCAAATTCTAAAACATTTCAGCAAAATACTTAAGTCGTCAGGGCTCCGAAATCATTAATACAATAAACATATCTTAGCGCAATGCATGCGCATGAAAAACGAGTATAAATACTCAAAATCAAACTCCATCAAGCGGTATGCAATCATCGGAGTTAAAGTGAAAATACAATGCCAAAATCCAATACGAAAAACCAATATGATATACTCAAACTATAACTTGTATATAGTACGCATCATGGTAAAATCATCGAAACATCCAAATAGAATACATGCGAAATCTCTTTTCCAACTCACCGTGCGATGCGCGTATCACGGCATAAGTAGATGACGTTCATTTTAAGGAAAATATCAATTATTTAACATATCCCTTGTAAAATGTTTCGTGTCATCTCAGACGCATAAAAAAATATTGAGACTATACCTCATTTTGGAAATCCCTTCGGTAACTATCAATACATGCAAAAATATATTCAGGTACTGTCCTCCAAACAGTCCTGCTCGGTTACTAAACCAAATAGTAAATATCATAAAAACGTACAGCTCAAAATGAAATCAATCCCAAATACAGTATACAGGGTACCACGTGCGTACGGTGCGCACGAAAATCGAAATCAAATACAGATGCCATGCTTATGCATAGAAACAAAACTGAGTGCAACGGGTGTGCACCAAAAACATCTGTCAAGTGCAACAGACGTGCACGACAACAATATCAGGTGCATCTAATCTGCACAAAACCCCGATTTAGTGCATCTGGTGTGCACAAAATCGCATCAAGTGCGCCAAGCGTGCGCAAAAATCTCAATCAAGTGCACATGGTGCACGAAAACATGAATCAAATATCAAAATCGAAATCAACGGTATACGACATGCACCGAATACAAAATCAAGTATACCGCGATGGATAACTCACAACTACATGCATCAGTGTGCACAAAACCAAATAAAAGTACGAAAAGTGCATGAAAACTATACCGAAAGCATAAGTCCAAAATCATGTGCAACCCATATACACGAAATCAAATCAATTAAATCCAGGTGTATGAAATCAAAATCAAACATCTTATAATGTATATAAGAATCAAATCAGGTGCAATGGGTATGCATAAAACGAACATCAAAACTACTGATACATGGAACACTAATCGAGTGCAATGAATGTGCACGTAGGAAATACCAATCATAAAACGAAATCCTCAAAATACCAAAATCCAAACAATCGGAAATGTGACATTCAAATCACCAAATCGGAAATCGTAAAACACTATCGTCGATGTGCACCTCTTTCCTCTGGTGTCGACTGATTCGAACTCGCCTCTTCGTAGATGTATGAACGGCGCTACAAACTGCTATACTCATATTTAGAGTTTCCCCTAAGAATGTACCTCATTACATAATATCCGGGCTACGTTAAACTTTTCGAGCGATTCATCAAAGTCCCATAATTCCCCGAGAGCTCAACGCTCTAGTACAGTTTAAAAATATCCAGTACATGCCTCAGCATCTGCGGACCAGCCATAGAAGGGCAAACCCAAGCCTCACTAATGGCACCGCGGAACTGCCGTAAACCCTAAGGTTCAAAGGCGTTCTCATGGTCATTATGTCGAGTTAGGGTTTCATTCTTCTAAAGAGTCCATAGAAATACCTGCATGTTCTTCCGAATACCTTAAACTTAGGAAAATGGGTTTCTGACAATCGTTCGAACCTTTTAACTTCGTCTAGAAGACATGTGAATACCCTTCGTCCGCACGCTAAACAATACTTCAATCCTCAAGAATAGACGATACCCTAACGGTCATCGCATTCGAGTCGCAGCTCCCTCTGCCCGTGCGACCGTGGTAACAGAAACCACCACCCGACATTGACGAAGATAGATCATAAGAACGAATAGAATACGATGCGAAGAAATGTACATCGTAAGGCTTCTTAAGAAGAGTAGCGTATCGTAAGTATGCCGCGGATCATACCCACAGTACGTCACTCTACCTAAGTCACCTACTCCATCAACCAAGGTCAACCTAGACTCGGACAAAGGTTAAACCTAGCGCTCTGATACCTACTTTGTCACGACCCGAATGTACGGAACGTGACCGGCACTTAAATTACGAAACGTCTAAAGACGTAACGTAATCTAAGTAAGCCAAAGCCTAGAATCTAAACCATGTAAAAGAAGAAGCAAAGGAAAACATGTTTAAAAGCAACATCAAATTTCTCCAAAATTTCGGCAGAGTCTCCTTTGTAAAAACTGGCCCCAAAAAGGTACAAACAAGAAATATATACATAAACAATAATAAAAAGGCATCTCCAAGCGGGAATTAGCTCTTCGCCAATTGGTGGTCACAACCACGCAAGTAATATAATATACAACGCCGAAGGGCGAGAAACAAAACTCAAAAGAAACCAAATAACCACCAGAAAACTATAAAAATACAAGCGCGACTCTGAGGTCAAAAGAATAAACAACAGGATTTCTAAATCTATCAAATAATACAAGTCTGGTTGATGGAGCATACTAGATACAAATGAAATAATAAAAGTACAACGGCAGTCCCGATACAATGAACCAACCTAACAAGCAAATCACCCTGAATGAAATGATATGCCAACAAACTGCCAAGGAAACCTGTACATCGAAACCTGTAAGAAAATTTGGCACAACGGGGGTGAGTTGCCAACTCGTGAGTAGAAGACATCTGCGAGTAGAAATCGCATGCACGACGCTCTCCTAGGTCATAATAATATACTTAATATAATACTAGACATATAATAGTGATAAGGTAATAGGCTATGCATACGTGTAGTATTCGGTGCTTGTGCCGGTGTCACTAAGTAGCAATATGTCATGTAAGTATATGATGTATGAATGCATCATGAATGAAACAATCCACCAAGAATCTGGATAATCTGATATAAGAAAATATGTATTTTTGTCTCAGTAAAATTCTTCTGAAATAACTGAAGTATCATCAATGAAATCCATGGAAATCCGTGTCAAGCATCGACACAAAGCATGTAAATCTCAAGTCTCGATATCTGATATCTCTGTATCTCAATCTCGTATCTCTATATCTCAAATGTCATATCTCTGTATCTCGGGCTCCGGCAGTCCGGATCGGCCTATATCATCAAATCTCACGACAACGATCGGTATCCTCCGGATATCCGCTGTGCCAGACATCACCGGTAGGTAGTCTTTCCCTGCCAGGCTCATCGTCTACAACTCGAGCTTCTTGCCCCAGGGTACCATACCGGGCCCACCATGTACCCGAGACAGTTCATCCACTCCTCGAATCGGGTCTCGAAATCCAACAGAAAACATGAAATCTCAATGTGGACGACACATACATCACGAGAAAACCACAACTTTCATTTTTAAAAATGATAATACTAAGCTTTTATTAAATTCTTGCGGTTTTCCCCAAAATCCAGAAATCTCATAGAAATCCAAAATCCTTAAAATAATGAGTAAGTAAATAATGAGTATCGGCATAAGCCCCACAATACTGCATGATAATATGGAAATGTGAATGCATGAAGTGTCTAAGTAACAAATGCAATGTCTAAACTAGCACATGAAATTAATCACACAATATTATATTGGACTAACATTTAGCTGATTATATCAATAAAAGATAATATGTTCTAAAGTGTATGTGACATGGTAATTACCGATGATGATGTGTGTGAGCCGGCAAATAAGTGTACGTAGAACATGCGCATCATCGGTAATGGTGCTGGTGTCCTAACAGGCAGAGTTTCATATTAGCTAAGAAACATGTGTATGAATACGCAATGCAATGAACAGAACATGAATATCCGTGAATGTGTAGTAAACTTACAACTAGAAAATACATACTAATTACGAGTCATACGGGTTGTTGTTTAAGAAGCACAAATCTTGGTTTTTAGAAAATTAGGGGCTACGGGTTTTTTATGAAAAGATATGTCCTTTGAAAAATCCGTAGTATACCTCAGGCTGTCTTTAAAAATGCGCATGATTCGTTACTTTTGAAAATAAGTATGACTCGAGCCTAAACTAAGATCTACCTAACCAACTAGGAACTAACTAAAGATACTAGCCGAAAGGTTAGAAGAATCCTCCTAAAGTCTGAGTCGGTATCTCTAGTAGTCGGCGATCCAGCCTCAATAGCGTCACGTAAAATCCAAGGATACTGTGTACGGATCAATCATCATATCTATACTTCATACGGTAAAATCCATCATACGGCATCCCAAAATCGGGGTACGGGTCAACTATCACATATGTATATCATCATTCGTATAGTATCATCATCAAACAATATCATGATCAAGGATACTGTGCTATAATCACATACATCCCAATATCATCAAACATATATCATTGTCTGTGTAAATATACATCGTCAAATAATCCTCAGAAATATCATGTCACATATATCATATCGTGATTAAGTCACATATTATGATCAGGGTTTTATTCTAGAGTCTCGTTCATTTCAATGTCATCTACACATATTATCGTTTGTATATTTTCTCATTACCCAACGATCCGCTAATATCATAACACATTTCACATCATATCTCGATCATATATCCAATATCTCACGGCATCATGCCCAGTCATATTGATTCATTCCCAAGTATCATATAACATCCTCATATCACGTGTATATATATATATATATAAACCTACACCCATTCATATACATACATACATACATACATACATACATAGATATACACCAAGTCAAGTGTATGTGTGTATGCATGTGTGTGTGTCTACATGAAACCTACGAATTGTCTCCAAGATAATCATCCTCCAGTTAAGTCTTTCTAAATCAATCTAATCCAATTTAAGATCTTCAATGGTATCCAACTAGTCAATAATCCGAGGCCACGTCCGACTCATAATAATAGTTTGCAATAACCTTATACTACGTTTGCGGGGGGTGCTATACGCCATCCACCCGACTTCCCCCGTAGTTATACATCTACTCACCTGCATCCTCGCTTGCCGAAGCTGATGTCGCCATGCTCTTCCCGTCGTCTCGAAATTCACGTAAGGGTGCCTACATATAAACATATAGCATCGTAAATCGAAATCACGAATGAAAACCATAACGTCATACGAAACATACATATGTTAGAACCTATGGTCCTCGTATGCAAGAAAAGCCAAAAAAATTCTCGATGTCGAGATACAAACATTAGAACATCGAGTTAAAAAATCTAAATGCCAAAACCAAGTTAAAACGAAGTCATAAAACAATGCAGCAACTCAAGAAAACGGTCCCACATTTTACCCTAAGTGAAATTAGCTAATTTTGCATATGGGGAGGGTCTATTTATCAGATAATTTAGCTTCCCACAAAAGATCACAGCCTAAATCCAAAATATGGCCGCAAATTGCGGCCATATCGATTAAATCTGCGGCCCAAGTTTGGGTATAGGGGCTCGGATTTCAGGAGTAGTCTTCTGGTCACCTGCACATATCACTATAATTGCTAAAAAAAATTCCAAGTCTCCGAATCACAGCAGATCTCCAATTATCACGACAAAAGTCACAAAAATCCGATTTCGGGGTTTCTAAATTTGCTAATTAGGGTTTAACTCTCAGGTTTTGGTCTTTAATCAAACGCCACAGGGGTTTTGGGTCACTACTAAGGCTCAATTTCACTTCACAACTCAAAATTTCCTCAAAACCCTAACTTGAAATTTTCAAAGTCCTCTAAACCTCGATAAATCGATTCTAAACTAACAATAGAAGCTAATAGAATGAAATACTACTCTAATGGTGATGAGATTAGCTCATTTGGCAACTCAAGAAGATTCTTGAGTTGCACAAGTTCTTCAAAACCTCAACTTGATCACACCCTCATGCTTGTAATGAGCTAGGGATTAATTTTTGTGAAGGGATTTATGGTTTTAATGTGTATTTTGTGGTGAAGTGAGGAGGTAGAGGAGTGCAGAGGAGAGGGGCTGCCATGGGACTGAGAGATGAGAGAAAAAATTATGAAGAGATGGAGAAAGAAAATGGGAGCTTGGTCAAAGGCCAAGGAAATTTCTAGAGCTCACTCTCTCTCTTTCTCTCATTTCCTTTCCTTTTCTTTTCTTTTCTATTTTCTTTTTAACTAAATAAAAACACCATAAACCATACAACTTAAATAAGCCATGGTCACAAATATGAAACAAGTGTTTATAACATGTCATGGTGCATGTCATGAACAGAACCGGATTAATACAAGATTAGTGAAATTTAGTCGAGATTAGCATTTAATCTATTTACAAATAAGTATTTTGAAAACCAATAATTATTCATATCACATAAACACCAATATTTCAATAATTCTTATAATTTCCCAAATATTTTCCAAATTATCGGTATATAATTATACCAATTTATTAAAATATTCATAATATTTATTATTTAATTATAAAAATTCCCAAAATAATATTTTATTTTTCTAAAATATTACATCTATGCAATTTTACAATCTCCTGCATGTATCTTTTTGCTAAAGCCTCCGTCGACTGACCATCTGGAAACGGTATAAAGTGAGCAGCCTTGGTCCGAAGATCAATGATCACCCATATTAAGTTATTGCTTTTTGGTGTCCGTGGTAAAGCAGTCACGAAATTCATGGTAATGTGTTCCCAGTTCCATTGAGAAATTGGAAGCGGTTGCAACAAACCAACAATCCTTTGATGTTCAACTTTCACTTCCTGACACACCAAACATCTCGACACAAAACGAGCGATCTATCGCTTCATGCCTGTGATACCCAGCTCTTTTTGTACATCACTTTCCGTATTCTTTATATATATATTATTTACAAAATTGTTTTATCCTATTTATAATTATTTTATTTTCTTTAAACTCAAACCCTAATCCAAATTCCCTTTATGATGGTGTCTCAGCCCACTCTCTCCTTCTCTCTGTGTCTTCTCTATTTCCCTTTTCCCTAAAAGCCAATCATATAAGTTCCTCGGCCCTGAGAACCACAAATTAATTAACCTCCAGAGCCCAACCCTACCTGACCAACTCAGCCATTATATTTTTCTTTTCTTTAAATCCTCAGCCCATTCCGTTTCCCTTTCCCCAAAATAAAATGAATTAATTCCCTTAAATTAACCCCGGCCCACTCTCCTTCCTCAGCGCAGGAAATAAAATAAAAAGGAATTTACCTAATAAACAACTCCCCGGCCTGGCCCATCAACCCAGCCCAACTCCCTTCATCCGCGCCCGCTTCACCCGACCCGACCCACTCTCTAACCTCCTTGTTCCCCAACGTCTATATTCTTTCCCGCTCACTCCTTTTGCTCCCGATCCATTTCTCGCGCCTATCCTCGCGGCCACGTCGCGTGCCGTTGCCCCACGACCCGTGATCTCGACAACAACTCCCTCGCGACTCCATCAACCTCTTCTCAAACTCCTTTCTCCCCCACTCTCTCGATCTAAAACTTCTCAAATCTCCCTCTCCCGTTCCTCAAAACTGACCACGAACCCACTGCCTTCATCACTCGTCGCTCCCTTCCGACGACGACGATGAACCTCCTGCGACCCCCTCATTCATCCTCCCTCACTCTCCTCTCTCCAGGACTCACCCCTCACCGAGCCCCTACACCTCCATCGACCAACCACCGACCCACCTCTGGCGAACACCTCGGGCACCCTCTCAACGCCGATGAGCCACCAGCTCCGCCTCGTCGCCGCAACCACGGCGCCACCACCAACCTCCATCACCATCCTTGCAAACACCGTAGCCGCCTCTTCCCATCGGCTGCCTTGACAGCCCCGCCGGCGCCTCCGTCGACCCCGTCGTCACCAGCATCTCTACCTCCCCCGCATCAAAAGGAGGGCACGGAGAGTAACTGGAGTGAGTACAATTGTCTGATTCCAAAAGGCCGAACCTGTGCTGCGCCCCGTGACGCGATCGTGCTGCTACCGCTGCCGGACCCTCGTCGACACGTCTCCAGGCAAGTTTAATACTTGCTTCATGTTATTTCTTATATTACATTTATAGTTTCCAAAATTCCCATACTTACTTTCATGTAAATTGTTATAAGCGAGTGTTTGATGCGAATCGTGACTTGCAAACCATATTAAATTGACGGCACTAGGGAGCTTTGGATGGCCCGAATTATAGTGAATACCCCCTAAGAGTTTGGTTGCAAAATAAGATTGTTTGCTCGCATATAATGGCGCCCCAATGTTTGTCGTGAAACCTGAAAACCTCGTACACCCCAAACTATAAAATTTTATAATAAATTGTGTATGAACAGGATTTTGGCGTTTGATGGCTCGTAACGAAGCTAACTTGTTAACCTACTGTAAAGTATTATTAATCACCTAATTGTAGTACATTATGACAGAGATAACTGCGGTGGATCATGATTCTGGACTGCAGTCCAGAATGGAAACCCAGGTTAACCCCTATTGTTAAACCCCTGTTTATCACTGTTCATGTAAGAGAACGTGTGGAATCCTATATCGTTATGTAGGAAATTGGGTTAGCTTCCTTACCCGACTAGTTTCACCTGTTTTTTCCACCGTTTGATATTTTTAATTCATTTTATCCTATCGACATGTCTTGCTGAATTCTGCAGAGGCAGATTTTACACCCCTAACCTAATCGGGCCATAACTCTCTGTTGCAGTAATAAAACACTGATCCACTGATTGCGGTGGAAACCTGACTAGAGATCCTAAATATAGTTCCACTGTAGTATTGCCTAATTCTGATCCCAACTGGGATTAATTTGCGTCACGAAACGGACTTCCGATTCTGAAACCGGAGTTCCAGCAGTGAACGCTTAAAATGAAATGGTCATATCTACTGATCCCGAAACCTGATTGGCGTGAAACCAAATTTGATGGATAAATAATCAAACATACTACTTATCCCCTGTTCATTGTTTCGCTAAATTGTGCACGTATGATTTATGATAAATTATACAAGTGGTAGGATATCGTCTGATGACATCTTAATCATGCCATAAATACCGTTTTCTCATCACATTATATATATGTCATTGCAGTAGTAAGTTAGTGATCATGTGCATTACCCAGTGTTAGGTATTAGTGGTGATTGTGGCAAGTACGTTAGTGTTCGTGCATGAATGGATAAGTGAAAGTGACACGTACTTGTACACAATCAGTGGACCCTATCGATTTACTGCATTGTCGACGTCTGTGGGACGCGTATAAGTGTGACTATAAGTGGTATGGGACACTTATGGAAGCACTTGTATGGGTGTCACAGGTAAGGCACCAGACACTGTCCATCTATCTCGGGTATCAGTCGGGACGTGCTTGATGGAGATCCTGTCTCCAGTTCTTGCGCAGACTTGTCACGGACCGACCGGTATTTGAGGCTATGGATGGCGTTTGATATAGACCACGGGGTGTGGGGTAGTTTGAGTGTGGGTTCAACAGAATTTCGGGAGTCCCATGCCGGCTTTTATATCTGGAGATATATGGAGATTTACAGGGTACATGATTATTACCGTGAGTTATATTTTGGGCCCGTGGTCCCTTACCCTTGGGTCCTACCCTTGGGTGGAGAACACTCACGAGTGGTTGACTCTCAACCTTGGACTGACGATAGGCTTAGTGACCTGTACAGTGAGACTTAAAGACTGATAGGGGACATGCATTACTTACTGTATTGACACACCTGACATACTATTTTACTGCTTTACTGTTCACCCGCTCTTTTAGACACCCGTATTGGCTACTTCATGTTCATATCTCTACTATCTTGATTTACTGTGATATATCCATTATTACCTTACGAGTTACCACTTGCACCTATATATATATATATATATATATATATATATATATATATATATATATATATATATATATATATATTGCAATCGTGTCGCTCTGACAACCTGAGTATGCATGCTCAGAGTGAGATGTGGACTTAGCTTGGACCAGGACCAGACGTACCTCGAGGACATCGCGGACATTTTTGATCAGCTACCCAGAACCATACTCTGCTTTGATTCCCATCTGGTTAGTTCTTTGTATTTGTTTTGATTTGTGTACTGCATTTCTCATTACCTGTGCATTATATTACTGATTACCACGGAAAGCTAGAAGCCGAAGTGTGACTACGGCAGGATATTTCCTTGACCGTAGGAGCATGGCCGGCCTTGTCAACCCCTCGTATTCCGTATTTTGGGAAGCGGGGCGTGATATGGTTTTGTTGTTATCAGAGCCAGGTTTTGCTATGATTGGGATTGCAGTTTCCGAGTGGAGCTTGACGATTTAGGTCGCTCTTTCGGTCTAGATTGTGAACTGTTACCTTTGACTTGAATCGTTATTATTCGTCATGCCATATTTTGACTCCATCCGTTAGAGTTCTGGGCGACTTAGTAGAGTTACGGGGTTGTAATTATGAACCGCAGCATAGCTACAATACTGTACTCTATTGGGTAACTGGGAGTTCTAAATTTGTTTTCCGCTTGATTGAGTTTCACTCACCCGATATTCTTGTTTCATTGTCTATTCTATATCCTGTTCTTATTTTTCCCCTGTATCTTATGCGGGCCTAAAAATGTTGTTTCAGGATCATGTCTTCCAACGACTCTTCCTCTATCTCCACTCCCCAGAATTAGACCGTTGAGATTTCGAATGTACTGCAAAGTCTGAAGGAAGCCCAGGAGCGAACAAACGACTTGTTAGCTGGAGGACTGAGAAGGCAGGTGAATCAGGCACCAGCGGAAGTCTCCAATCGTAAAGGGATCCCTGTTAGACGAGGAAAAGAGAGGAAGATGAAGCGCCTACTTGTTCCCCCGCGACAGAAGCAGCAGAAGACCCAATGTTGTGGGTACTGCAAGAGGCCAGGACATCTTCAGAGGGATTGTCGCCGCGTCCAGGGGAAATGCCTGATTTGCGGATCCAGCGAACACTTTATCAATAATTGCCCTAATAGGAAGGAGCTACACGGAGGCAGTTCGTCCACACTCCCCACTCCTGCTAATTGATGGATATTTCGTAGTTCGAGTTTCGAGGATAGTGCGGACCCAGCATAGGATTCAACTCGCGTGACGAGATTGCAGCGGTCCAGAAATCAAAGAAGAATTATCATGTTTCCTACTTTCAATAATAATGCTGTCACCCTTTTGTAAAAATTTCCTTTCGTTTGAAATCTTGTATCCGTCGAACTTTTAGTTGAATGCAATAAAACTTTAAGTCATGATGTATGTATCATTCTCTTGCTTTCCCCCTTATTTATACTATTCATTACAACAACATTTTTCTATTTTGATTTTTCAGTCCCTGCCTACCGCATATTTTCCTATACTCCGTATCCTGAGCTATTTTCTTAATGTGTTCCACCGACTACTCATGACTCTTTCTTTTCAGGCCATGGCCCACCCTGGAGCAGCGCCGCATCTAGATAAGGATGCACAGTCATGCGTTTTCTTAGATCGCATGCTGGTGAGTTCGGACGATGAGATAAATGGCCCCCAGGTCATTTTCGGAAACAGCGATTCCGAGGACGAAGGAGCCGCCGCCCCAGAAGTTGATATGATCGGCGATTCCGACGAGGAGGAAGGAGACCCTGGAGAGAACCCGATAGAGGAAGATCCCGAGGAGGGCCCGATAGAGAAAATCCAGTGGAGGAGAATCCCATGGAAGAGGATCCAGAAGAAGAGAATCACATTGAAGCAGATCTCGATGAAGAAGCTCCAGCCGAGGAAGAAGGACCGGAAAGACAAGACCCTGCGGCGGAAGAACTCCCAATGGCGGTCCCTGCGAGGCGCTATGGAAATGGACGCCCCTACCTGAGCGCGCGAGCCTACCGTAACCTGCTGAACCTTCACAACCGCGACTGACGGGATTTTAGCTATTGTCTTCTCTGGCCAAATAAACCTATCTATGGTTTAGGGCCATCTGTTACTTTTCGAGAGTGCTTTGTTTCGAATTTTCTGGAATGAACTAAATTTACTGAGTTCGCTAATCTTTTGATCTTCTTGGTTCACATGATGCATAGCTGTTTCCCCTATACATTTACTTCCTCCTGGGATCCCTGACTGCCCACCCTTGCACCTTGTACTGTTTTGACCCTCGCTTAGATTAAAAGGTACCGCACCCCGATCTTTTGAGTGGGCCACCCTTCATCCTTTGTATGCGTCTTGTTTGAGATCCTTCTGGAGGAGAAAATGGATATTGAAATCTACGAGTTCGCTAACCCTTCGGAGTTTTGATTCGTATGATGTATCGACCGTTTTCCTTCCCAATAAGTTTCTTCCCTCCCCTCCTGAGGTTCATTACTGTTCACCCTTACACCCTGGGCTGACCCGACCCCAATCTCTTCGACCTTCAGTCTAAAGCCGTCACACTCCGACCTTTTGAGTGAGCCATATTCCATTGTAATCCCTACCCTAGCTAGCCCTATACATTTTTGTGCTGTTTCCTATTACCCTAACTATATTTAGGGGCATCATTATTCGAAAATTTAGTTTTCATTATTTTGTATTTATCGAAAAGTGCGTGCTATTGACTACTTCGTTTTATGTATTTTAAGTACACTACTATTCTTCTAATTTTTGTGGTAGCGCAATCATATATTGCACATATTATTTTGCGCTATGTTTCTTATTTTCACCATGTGGTTTTCTAAGTTATGTTAAAATTGGTTGATTGATACGTTATTCTAAAATGTTTTAACCTACCGACAAATCCTTCACTATTTCATTTTGGTTGTGTCTTATACTTATTATTTTAGCTGCGCTACTTTTGATATATATAGGTGTGCACATATTTAGGGTTTCGATTTTTCTAATACGCCTCGAATACTATTATTCGTTATTGCTATTTTATTCTTTTGTACATATAGGTTGCCCTTATAGTTTTTCCGGCATTATACTTACCCTTTTAGTTGTGTTATTCTTATACATATATAGACCTTCAAAGAAATTTTATCCATCAGTTTTAAGTAAATCATTATGTGTTAATGTTCGATGTGGTAGCCTTTCGCTTGTTGTTTTGTAGTTTATCATTTATTTTAAATTTCGAGAACGAAATTTTTGTAAGGGTGGTATGATGTGATACCCAGCTCTTTTTGTACATCACTTTCCGTATTCATTATATATATATATATTATTTACAAAATTGTTTTATCCTATTTATAATTATTTTATTTTCTTTAAACTCAAACCCTAATCCAAATCCCCTTTATGGTGGTGTCTCAGCCCACTCTCTCCTTCTCTCTGTGTCTTCTCTATTTCCCTTTTCCCTAAAAGCCAATCATATAAGTTCCTCGGCCCTGAGAACCACAAATTAATTCTGATCCTAACTGGGATTAATTTGCATTACGAAACGGACATCCGATTCTGAAACCGGAGTTCCAGCAGTGAACGCTTAAAATGAAATGGCCATATCTAGTGATCCCGAAACCTGATTGGCGTGAAACAAAATTTGATGGATAGATAATCAAACATACTACTTATTCCCTGTCCATTGTTTTGCTAAATTGTGCATGTATGATTTATGATAAATTATGCAAGTGGTAGGATATCGTCTGATGACATCTTAATCATGCCTTAAATACTGTTTTCTCATCACATTATATATATGTCATTGCAGTGGTAAGTTAGTGATCATGTGCATTACCCAGTGTTAGGTATTAGTGGTGATTGTGGCAAGTACGTTAGTGTTCGTGCATAAATGGATAAGTGAAAGTGACACGTATTTGTACACAATCAGTGGACCCTATCGATTTACTGCATTGTCGACGTCTGTGGAACGCGTATAAGTATGACTATAAAGTAGTATGGGACACTTATGGAAGCACTTGTATGGGTGTCACAGGTAAGGCACCAGACACTGTCCATCTATCTCGGGTATCAGTCGGGACGTGCTTGATGGAGATCCTGTCTCCAGTTCTCGCGCAGACTTGTCACGGACCGACCGGTATTTGAGGCTATGGATGGCGTTTGATGTAGACCACGGGGTGTGGGGTAGTTTGAGTGTGAGTTCAACAGAATCTCGGGAGTCCTATGCCGGCTTATATATATGGAGTGTTCATAACGGAATACTGCATTTTATACCGCCCATTCTTATGCTCGTGTGTTTATAGGTAGGTACTTTTAATCTGTGTTTGTTACATATTTTCAGATTACAGGCTTCCAGTACAAATACTGCAAATCAAGACAAAATCTCCACAGTTACACCAAATACAGAACATCTGTTGACAACAGATAAAAGCCGGGTTCCGGTCATCCATATCCGTCCAGTGCTGCATACCGGTTCCTGAGACAAGACATATGACAGCGGTCATTCGTGTCTCGGACAAGCACAGAGCACGAGAGGGGCAGCACAAGAATCAATGGGTGCGCGGAGCTCGAGGGAGAAAAGGTCAAAAGTATTATTTTTGTTGCCACTTTGGACCATTGCAAATCTGATGCAACTGTGGAAGCATACTGCAATTTGGTATATGTACAATAACATAGGACAGAGAACCAGGGGAGCACACAAAAGTTGGTGGCCCAACTCATCAAGACGGCCGCGGATCCGCGGCCTAAGCAGGCTTAGGCCGCGGATCCGCGGCCATGTGGGGTCCTCTCTCTGTCGAATTTCAGGGGCAGTTTGGGTACTTCATATTAAGGCAGATTGTTGTCCTAGGTTTTCAGTTCACCTCCTATAAATACCCCAGAACTTGCCAAGAATTAGGTGTTCATTCTTTGTTCTTCTTTCTTTTTAGGATTTAGTCTTTTTCTTCTTCTTCTTCATTCTTTTTCCATGAAAATTGTAGTGAGAGCTTTTTGAGTGGGAGATCAATGAAGATGAGGGCTTTTTGTATCATTCTCTTTTGTTTCTTCTTCCCCCTGAGATTCTTTCTTTCTCTTGATCATTCAACCTCTTCATTGAGCTTGAATGGTTAAGGGTTAGTTATTGATCTCAAGGGTCGTATTTTCTTATGGAATTAGCGCTTCATTTCACATGCGTTCTCTACCCTTCCCTTGATCTTGCAACCTCTTGATTGAGCTTGCAAGTTTAAGGGTTGGCTATTGATCACATGCTTGTCTTGAGTTCTAGTTTCTTGTTCTTTTTTATCGCTTTTTATTACTTGCTTATTATTATCTTGCTTTACTTTCTTGCAATTTAATTCATGCACTTAATTACTTGTAATCTTTTCTTTTCTTTGTTCTTTTCTTTTGCTCTCTTTTGTTCATTTTGTGAATGTTGTAATTATTGTTATTGTTAATAATCAATATGATATTGTAAGTTAACATTTCTTTGCTCATTTCCTTTTCCCGTTATTTTCCATTGAACTCCGCCCAAACCATATGCAAGCGCTCCGTTAGGCACTCTACCCTAACAAGGTAACGGTGATTCCTTACCGCGACCGGTTGCGTTCGGTTTGGCCGGAGGCAAAAGCAAGAGACAAGAACGGAAGGACAAGGGTAAATAAGCCGTATTCCACGAATACCGCGCTTAAATCCCCTAATCCACGTTGTTGCCGATTGCTCTAGCTTCAATTGGTCAAGACTCGGCTCAAAGGTTTTGAGTACGGATTTCTTTAGCTTACAATTTCGTATCTTTTTCTTAACAGCTTTATACTTGCAAATAATACACTTAGGATAGAATCGAACAAACACATACAAATTCTTTATTGACTCGTCTAAGACAAGAACGGAAATACAACCATCTCCCTGTAGATCGACCCGTGCTCAACCGGCTAGCTGCATAGCGACACCGTCTTGATTGCGGTTAACTTTAATTCTAACAATCAAATGGCGCCATTACCGGGGAGACGGTAGCGTATTTTCTTTCTTGTTATTCGGGTTAACATTCTTTTTGTATATATTTATAAAAAAAATAAAATAAAAATATTTTTGTTTTTTTTTTTTGATCATTTTTGTGGGCAAGAGTGCAGATATTTGCAGATTTGCAAACTGCGATTGTGGGGAGCAAAGTGTACATTCAAGGTTAAGGTGATTACGAAGTACAGTGCCAAAGATCCGGGTAGTTTGACCCGCGCAAGCGAACCTTTTCAAGCTTACCGGATTTGATTCAACGGGGGTTTCCTAACCCAAAAACTTAACAGTACATACTTTACTAACACCTTCTTCTCAAATCCGACGCATCCAATATACTATTCTTTGCAGGATTCTTTGCAAGTTCGCTAGCAAACGCTAAAAAAAAATTGACTAACCCGTATTTGTTGCAGTGCCGTGCTTAAACTAAAAAACGATTTTTTGATTCTTTATAGAATTTTTATTGAATTGCGCATTGCATACATTAATACGGACTTAAGGGCAAGCGAACCCCACAACATACGGTAAAGGATTTCATCACCTTTTCCGTGGCCCACAAATCACGAACTTGAGCATAACGTTTACCCGCACAAATTTTAAAAGAAATTAGACTTTAAGCCTTAAGGACTTCGCGCTCACTAGGAGAAGTTAACTGTGTTTAGAACCTCGCTTAACGGTATATTGTTTACGGGGTGTCTAGGAATGTGTTAACGGCGCAACCGCCAAAAGAGAAAGGGTTATTTAATTAAGGAACTTCGCGAAAGCGTTGGAAAACCTCCCCTTATCTCTACACTTACCTGGCCTCGTGATCAGTGTATCTTGAGCCCGTTTCTCGACACAGTTTTACTTCGACAATCAAGTTCTGGAGCAGGTCTAGTTGACCTAGGTGAACCCTAGAACGATTAGGTGTGGTATTTTTGTGTCGTGATTATTTTTGTCCATATTCTTTTTGTTTGTATATTTCATTCTTCTGTTAATATATAAACTATAAAAAAAAACATCACATTCTTTTTTCCCTCCTTTTCTCTACCTTTCTCTCTCTCTCTTCATATCATGGGTACCCCACCTCGAAAAACTCTTGCCGAACTTTGGTACCCACAACCAGACATTACTTCTTACGGTTCTTGCTTTGGCCGAACGTCGAACGATCCCTCCATGCCCAAAATCTCTTTGAAAGATCGGATAGCAGCGTCTAGGACAAACACTTGCACTCCTCATTCCACTTTGTATCAACCTTTTCAACCTCCCGCACCCGCTTATGTTGATACCCCTTTTGCAAGTCGTCCTTTGTCCATCGCTGAACGTATTGAACAATCTCGTAGCCGATCTTTCACTCCTTTCACCACTTCAAATTCTTGGGATCAACAATTCCATTCACCTTCCTATCCAAATGTTGATCCTGCTCCTGTCCAGCCATTCAATTCCTACCAATCCTACCCTACTTTTTCACCTTCCCTAGACATTGCTTCAGAACAGCCATTTGGGAGTTTTCAGTATCCAAACAACTTTGAATCTTTTACTGAAACCCATTCACAACCCATGTCTAGTCTGGAACAGTCGTTGGAAGACTTTAGGGTAGCGTCAAGCCAACAGATGATGGATTTGAATGCGTCCATGGCCGTTCTCATACAACCTACTGACCCGGTAGCTAGTTTCCAGCTAGCTTCAAATTTTCCAATGTATGATGAGGCGGTAAGACAGGCTGAGAATTTGAGTAGCGAAAGTGAGCTATATACCCTTCCAAATCAAACCTACCCGTCTCAAATTGAATCCCACAACTCCTGTGTTGAAAGTCTATCAAGTGTCCCAAATGAATTATCAGTTGAAGATAGAATGTTTACCGAGTTGTGCGACTTTGTAGTATTTGATTTGCCAAATTGTGAAGGGACCTTGCCAAGTGAAACCACACCCAATCCTTTTGACCTCTACACCTCCATCTTAGAACCTGAATTGATTGAAATCCATGCTTTTGATGAGGTGTCTGAGAAAATTGACTTTCACTTGATTAAGGATATTGACGCTGGGACTATTTTGGATGATGAACCCGTAGATTTGACTGAGTTTTTCTCTCCAATTCATCATCCCGAGTCATTAAATGTTTTTCCCGAACAACATATGCGTCTGGACTTTGATGAAATATGCATGAATGAGCTTAACTTTGAGGAGAATTTTAAGGATATTTTTGAGGATGAAACAGTTCTAGATGATGAGTCGGATTTTCCAATTCATCCTGTTCCTTTCACTGACTGTGTACACCCTCCAGAACCCTTAACCGATACCCTTCCTCAACCACTTCCCTCCATCCTTTCCATCGTTCTGACCTTGCAAGAACCCGTACCATTTTCACTTCCTGTGTCTGGTTTACCGAGTTCGGCGTACCCATGGGTTCTTACGAATCTTGAGGGATTTGACCCAATCTCTCACCGGGTTAATAGATTAGCACAATCGCTGTTTACACATCGCTCATGACAAATTGTGCTAGTCTATCCACTCCATTTCCTCCCTCAAGTTCATATTCCACTTCTTTTTCCCTTCCGCCATTCTTCTTCCTCTCATATACCGAGACCGTATCCCGCTTCTCTCCGCATACGGTCTCGCGTATTCTCCATTTCTTTCCTCTTCACCTTCTTTCACCGGCCACTGCTTTATCATGATAAGATCTTTCAATGGTTGGTACTAACTTTTGGCCTGTGTAAGGCCTTGTATAGCTTGATACTGTTCTTTCCCCCCTAAACCTGAACTTCAACGCCTAACAGTGGAAACACTGTTTTACTTAAGTTTGGGGGAACACCTTTTTTGTATATATTTTTGGTTTTTCTTTTTGTATATAATTTTTTTTTAGGGGGAGCGCCGACAATTTTGACCCTCTTGGTATAGCCTGACAGTAAGGGCACTGTCAAGTTTAAGTTTGGGGGTGTGCTCGGTAAGCTTTCTTCCTTCGCATTCATTTGTATATTTTGCATTTGCATACCCTATTAAAAACCCACAAAAATTGAAAATTTTCCAAAAAAATATAAAAACTTTGTCGTCAAGTTAGCTAATAGGGTAACTTAGATTTTATTCTGAAAGTTTAGTTGATATATTAGAAATAACTAACTCCTAGGCTTAGGAATTAAAAACCCTAAAAATAACACTCATTCTGTCTAACTTTGGTAAGTATACGTCCTTACAGTTTTTTTGAGAAATAGGTAATCTTGAGTTCAGTTCTTGAGTTAAGTCAAGATGAAGGGAAAGTATTGAAGCTTTGCTGGAGGATAAGTCTGAAAAATAGTTCTTTTCTTGAGTTTAAATTTAGAAAGTATACACCCTACAAACTGCACTTACACGCACCTTGAAACTTGGGATAGTAGAGGATACCTAGAAATACTCTTGCCTGAAAGCCTAGTATGAAAGAAAAAACGGTATTTAAAGCTAAACACCAAAAGAGCATATTGAAAAATATATCCGGTCTTGAAAAAGAAAAAGAAAAAGAAAAAGAAAAAGAAAAATAGAATAAAGTCAAGACCTGGAAACTGCTATTTACGCTTTAAACTCACACATTCAGTAATCGGCTGTTAGTGCCTCAAGAAGCATTAATAGTCGCATGAAAGGTGTGTGAGCAAAACCGTCCATCCTTAATGAAAAGAAGTAGTATTAGGTATTAGGGCAAGGGTATTATAGCTTGAATTGAATTCTTGAGTGTAGGGGTGCAAATATACACACACGTAGGGGTATACAATCAATGTTTGAATAAAAGATAGAAATAAAGGATAAGACTTGTGTTTTCTGTAAAGTTGATAAAAATCCCTGATTTGAGGCCGCACTTTAGAAGGAAAACTCAGGAGAACCAACATCTTTCTAAACTTTTTTTGAACGTATAGGACCTAAGGTTAAATAGATAGGAGGTGTGAAAAATAAGGGTTGGATATTTCTAACTTAGGATGATAGAATTTCTAACGTAAATACTGAACTGTAGGAGTAGAATCAATGTTAACTTATGACACTAGCTTAACAGGGTTTTGTGGGTAGTATCCGCTGAAAACCCTCAGGAGACAACACTCCTCCTACTAGGGACACCTAGAGGTTTAACGGCTTGTTGCACGTGCTCAGTGCAATCGCGTTCCCTGCGAAAGTGCGGTTAGGATTTTATTTTTGTGAATAATTGGTTTTGCTCGGGACGAGCAAAAGTTAAGTTTGGGGGTATTTGTTCATAACGGAATACTGCATTTTATACCGCCTATTCTTATGCTCGTGTGTTTATAGGTAGGTACTTTTAATCTGTGTTTGTTACATATTTTCAGATTACAGGCTTCCAGTACAAATACTGCAAATCAAGACAAAATCTCCACAGTTACACCAAATACAGAACATCTGTTGACAACAGATAAAAGCCGGGTTCCGGTCATCCATATCCGTCCAGTGCTGCATACCGGTTCCTGAGACAAGACATATGACAGCGGTCATTCGTGTCTCGGACAAGCACAGAGCACGAGAGGGGCAGCACAAGAATCAATGGGTGCGCGGAGCTCGAGGAAGAAAAGGTCAAAAGTATTATTTTTGTTGCCACTTTGGACCATTGCAAATCTGATGCAACTGTGGAAGCATACTGCAATTTGGTATATGTACAATAACATAGGACAGAGAACCAGGGGAGCACACAAAAGTTGGTGGCCCAACTCATCAAGACGGCCGCGGATCCGCGGCCTAAGCAGGCTTAGGCCGCGGATCCGCGGCCATGTGGGGTCCTCTCTCTGTCGAATTTCAGGGGCAGTTTGGGTACTTCATATTAAGGCAGATTGTTGCCCTAGGTTTTCAGTTCACCTCCTATAAATACCCCAGAACTTGCCAAGAATTAGGTGTTCATTCTTTGTTCTTCTTTCTTTTTAGGATTTAGTCTTTTTCTTCTTCTTCTTCATTCTTTTTCCATGAAAATTGTAGTGAGAGAATTTTGAGTGGGAGATCAATGAAGATGAGGGCTTTTTGTATCATTCTCTTTTGTTTCTTCTTCCCCTTGAGATTCTTGCTTTCTCTTGATCATTCAACCTCTTCATTGAGCTTGAATGGTTAAGGGTTAGTTATTGATCTCAAGGGTCGTATTTTCTTATGGAATTAGCGCTTCATTTCACATGCGTTCTCTACCCTTCCCTTGATCTTGCAACCTCTTGATTGAGCTTGCAAGTTTAAGGGTTGGCTATTGATCACATGCTTATCTTGAGTTCTAGTTTCTTGTTCTTTTTTATCGCTTTTTATTACTTGCTTATTATTATCTTGCTTTACTTTCTTGCAATTTAATTCATGCACTTAATTACTTGTAATCTTTTCTTTTCTTTGTTCTTTTCTTTTGCTCTCTTTTGTTCATTTTGTGAATGTTGTAATTATTGTTATTGTTAATAATCAATATGATATTGTAAGTTAACATTTCTTTGCTCATTTTCTTTTCCCGTTATTTTCCATTGAACTCCGCCCAAACCATACGCAAGCGCTCCGTTAGGCACCCTACCCTAACAAGGTAACGGTGATTCCTAACCGCGACCGGTTGCGTTCGGTTTGGCCGGAGGCGAAAGCAAGAGACAAGAACGGAAGGACAAGGGTAAATAAGCCGTATTCCACGAATACCGCGCTTAAATCCCCTAATCCACGTTGTTGCCGATTGCTCTAGCTTCAATTGGTCAAGACTCGGCTCAAAGGTTTTGAGTACGGATTTCTTTAGCTTACAATTTCGTATCTTTTTCTTAACAGCTTTATACTTGCAAATAATACACTTAGGATAGAATCGAACAAACACATACAAATTCTTTATTGACTCGTCTAAGACAAGAACGGAAATACAACCATCTCCCTGTGGATCGACCCGTGCTCAACCGGCTAGCTGCATAGCGACACCGTCTTGATTGCGGTTAACTTTAATTCTAACAATCATATATGGAGATTTATAGGGTACATGATTATTACCGTGAGTTATATTTTGGGCCCATGGTCCCTTGCCCTTGGGTCCTACCCTTGGGTGGAGGACACTCACGAGTGGTTGACTCTCACACTTGGACTGACGATAGGCTTAGTGACCTGTACAGTGAGACTTAGAGATTGATAGGGATAGTGACATTGACATGCATTACTTACTGTATTGACACACCTGACATACTATTTTACTGCTTTACTGTTCACCCGCTCTTTTAGACACCCGTATTGGCTACTTCATGTTCATATCTCTACTATCTTGATTTACTGTGATATATCCATTATTACCTTACGAGTTACCACCTGCACCTATATATATATATATATATATATATATATATATATATATTGCTATCGTGTCGCTCTGACGACCTGAGTATGCATGCTCAGAGTGAGAAGTGGACTTAGCTTGGACCAGGACCAGACATACCTCGAGGACATCGCGGACATTTTTGATCAGCTACCCAGAACCATACTCTGCTTTGATTCCCATCTGGTTAGTTCTTTGTATTTGTTCTGATTTGTGTACTGCATTTCTCATTACCTGTGCATTATATTACTGATTACCACGGAAAGCTAGAAGCCGAAGTGTGACTACGGCAGGATATTTCCTTGACCGTAGGAGCATGGCTGGCCTTGTCAACCCCTGGTATTCCGTATTTTGGGAAGCGGGGCGTGACAATGCCTTCCCACAAAAAGTGTTGTCGCATATCACCATACCATAAGGTGTTTTTCGTTACCCTATTGAGATGGGAATACGCGTCGCTTGTCAGGTGTACTACAGAGTCCCCGTGCCTAGGATAGGCTGTGGTTTATTGATTGTGGGGATCCGAATCTCCAGCAGTCACGAACTAAGCTGCCGTTAATTACCCCCCGCCTTTGAAGCAAAGGAACCTCTGATTGACGGGTCAAACTGGTCATGCAAACTCAATGTGCAGTGTGCGTGTACGATGTCTTGAGGGGTCTTGGGTATATCGGGGGCCTCATAGGGTTTACGAGGGTCCCGCTACCCGGATAGCGGGCTGGGGGTCAAAGGGGCTAGCATCCCCCTTGCGTGTGTTATGTTAGAAATTTTTTTTCTAACGGGGGCCTGGCACGTCGGTGCTGGGCGCCCGCGGAAAAAAGGGCATAGCTCCTGTACTGGGAGTTGTACTCCCAATTGACTTTTGGAGTTGAACTCCTAAAAAGAAAGCTTTATTATTTCATATATATATATATATATATATATATATATTTGTGGAGTTAAACTCCTAAGAGATTTTCGGAGAAGATGAAAGGGGACCCCTTTCTTCTCCCTTGAGCCCTGGATTTTCTCTTGAGCCTTGAATCTTTCCCAAAGTAGGATTTTTAGAGATAAGTCTCCTTCTTCCTCCTCTCTGTTGGCTGGATCTTAGAGGAAAAGGGGGTGAGGTTTAAAAATCACCCCTTTTGGGGATTTGATGGGAGATCTGAGTTCCTCTTCAAGGGTTTTATGGTGAAAAACTGTTTCTTTTTGGAAAAAAAGAGTTAAACTCTTGATTTAATTCAAAAAAAAAGAAGAAGGTTTAGAACCTTGAGGAAGGAGAAGGAGGCACAGAACCCTAGATTTTGAGGGGAATGAATTATTCTGTTTTATTTCATTATCATGTTGTCTTATATAGGCTTACAAATTTACACAGAGCCCCTTGGGCTTTACAAAATGGCATTTTGCCCATCCCATACCTCATGTGCTCATTTCTTTTGCACATGAGCCATTGGCTTTACAAAAATTTGGCTTTATGCCCATTTTTCTTATATTTATTCATAAAAATTACATCAAAATTATTTATTACATAATTTTCATATTGGTATGGGGGAGGCTGGCCGCAGGGCTCAACTTGGGCCTAGGCCCACTTGACCTGAGCTTAGGCCCGTTTACTCAGGGTCGACTTTGACTTTGACTTTCACTTTGACTTGGTCAACCGGGGTGTAATTTTTGACCCAAACAAAGTGCCCCCATCAATAAATGCACACCGTGTATATGAGTTGTGTGCATGAAATTGATAGATCTTGGAGTTGGAATTTGAGGTGGAACATCATTCCGGAGACGAAGCATCATTCCGGGAGCATAATTCCGGGGATCGGAGCATAATTTCGAGGATCGGAGCATAATTCCGGGATGGGAGCATCATTCCGAAGAGCAGAGCATGATTCCAGGGATCGAAGCATAATTTCGAAGAGCGGAGCATGATTCCAGGGACCAAAGCATAATTCCGAAGAGCGGAGCATAATTCTGGGGATTGGAGCATAATTCCGACACGAGATGGGTGTATCCTGAGACGAAGCTTAGTTCTGGCACATGGCAGACATTCTGAACGAAGTATAGCTCCGATGCAGAGCTTGATTCCAAGTCGAAGCATAATTCCGACAGGGAAGGCATATACTCCGAGGCGAAGCATGATTTCAACACGGGGTACACTCTAAGACAAAGCATGATTCCAACACAGAGGTCAATTCCTAGGCGAAGCATAATTCTGATGGGGAAAGTAGGTACTCCGAGGAGAAGCATGATTTCGACACGGGGTACACTCTGAGACGAAGCATGATTCCGCCGCAGAGGTCATTGGTTCACTTGATTCCAAGACGGAGTATAATTCCGACGGGGAGGTCATTGGTTGACTTGATTCCGAAACGGAGCATAATTCCAACGGGGAGGTCATTGGTTGACTTGATTCCGAGACAGGACTTGATTCCGAGACGGGGCATAATTCCGACGGGGTGGTCAATGGTTGAATTGATTCTGAGACGGAGCATAATTCCGACGGGGAGGTCATTGGTTGACTTAATTCCGAGACGGAGCATAATTCCGACAGGAGTTCATTAGTTGACTTGATTCCGAGACGGGGTATAATTCCGACGGGGAGGTCATCGCTGCCCTTTTTGCGACTTGGACGATCGGTGCTGCCCTTTTTGCGACTTGGATGGTCGGTGCTTGATTTGACTTGCTCCGCTTCTTGCGGTGTCAAGGATTGGATTTGACTTACTCCGCTTTCTACGGTGTCAGTGGTTGATGTTGACTTGCTCCGTTTTCTGCGGTGTCGAGATTCGACTTGTTTCCGAGGTAGATCTTGATTCCGCCAGGGAGGTCATTGGTTGTCTTGCCGACTTGATATGATTTGGGTTGACATCAGTATCGCTACACTGGAATATGGTACTAGGAGCGAATCATCATTTGCCATGAGAGGATTTGGGGATTTTGGTTTCGGTTTGGCATCAGCACCGCTACACTGGAATATAGTACCAGGAGCGAATCATCATCTGCCGTGAGGGGATTTCACTCGTTCCCAGTTTAACGACTTAGGGGTCATCTGTTCCCAGTTTAACGAATTAGAGGTCATATGTTCCCAGTTAAAAGACTTAGGGGTCTATTGGGTTGAAAGTTTGGAATTTTGGGGTTGGAGTCGGCATCAGCGTTGCTAACACTGAAGCACAGGTGCCAAGAGCAATTCATCATTAGCCTTTGCTTGTTGGGGAGCAATGGCTTAGAAGACAGGTTTAGATCTCTATCAGCTAAGGCTTTTCAATTTTATGAGCCGTAAGTCCCATAAAAGCATTTTCTCTCTACGAGTCGGAAGGATCTCGTAGGTGTACTTTCTCCTTAGGAGTCGTGGGGACTCCCAAGTGTGTTTTTCCTTTGTAAGTCGTAAGATTCCCACGAAGATTTTTTCTCACGAGTCGAGAGGATCTCGTAAGTTTTTTCTTCTCATGTATCGTGAGGACACATGAGTGGGTCTTCCTAAATGCAGCATAATTCGAAGGGCGGAGACCGGTCGCGTAATTTGTGATTGTGGTGGGGCATGGGTGTGATGAGAATTATTTGAGCTCGTGGATTGTATACGGTAATCAGTTCGGGGACCAACCGTAGGGCTAGGAGAATTTTAGGACTTTGTTGGCTTGTGCATCGCTGCACTGGAATATGGTACCAGGAGCGAATCATCATTCGCCATTGGGAAATTCAAAGATTTGAAATTTTTGTTGGTGTCTGCATCGCTGCACTGGAATATGGTACCAGGAGCGACTCATCTTTCGCTATTTGGGGATTTGGATTTTGGTCGGCGTCAGCATCGCCGCACTGGAATATGGTACCAGGAGCGACTCATCATTCGCCTTTGGAGATTTTTTTTTACCATAATTGCTCTATCATTTCATCTTTTTATATCGCGAAGGTCGCGATTGACCTATCATTTTGGCTATTCATTCGCGGTTGCCCCATCATTTCGGCTATTTATTTTCATTTTTATTTTACTCGCTGATTTTTTATTGTGAGTTGCCCCATCATTTCGGCCCCTTTTTTATTTACACATTTTTTACATCCCCAATTTAACGACTTAGAGGTCGATTGGTCCCAGTTTAATGACATGGTGGTTGACTGTTTCCAGTTTAACGACGTAGTGGTCATCTGTTGGAGCCTGGGCTCAATTCTACAGGAACCATAGGCTCCTTTGGCATAATTGCATTAGCGGTCTTTTCGTCATCTAGACCGAGCCGGTGTTCGATGTAAACAACCACGTCATCGTCATGGCTATAAGGCGTAGGAGGACTTGTTCCTCTGGGCTCCATCATATAAACCATATGGGTTGTGTACCTATCTACCGATTCTTCATTGGCAATATTGCTCGTTTGGCTCTTAGCTTGTTGATTTGGTCCTCTCTTTTCAGGGAAAGGCAGATGTCTGAGAGAATCAGGTTCCCGAAGGACTTCGGTCTCCGTTTGTATGAAATTGGCGGTCGCAGCTTAACTGTTTGCTAACACGCCTTTAGATAATTCTATCTCTCCTGCCTTGTATTGCTTTTCGACCCAATCTTTAAAAAAAAAGCAGTTCTCAATGGCATGGCCTATCACTCTGTGATAGGGGCAATATTTGGGGTCGTCGGTCATATTCGCTTCTTGAGGACTTTTTGATTCTGGCAATTGTAGACCGTTTCTTAGGGCATTCTTGAATATTTTACGGACTTTTTCCCTTCTGAAGGAATAGACCTTATCCAGCTTCTCTTTCAGTAGAGATTCTCCTCCCTCTCCGAACACTAGCTTCCGAGGCTGATTGGAATTAGACCTGCTCATCCCTCGCTTATTTCGGTTAGCCAAAGTGTTAAAAGATTCAGCATCGTCTGAATTTCCGCTTTTACGATTATCGTCCTTTCGGTTTCTCCAGGACCTATTGTTATTTTGGGAATCAGAGGAGGACCCCTTCTTTGAGCGCTCCAACATCTGAACTTTCCTGGTCAGCTCTTGGAATATTTTGAGACCCGTGCTATATAGAAACGGGTCCATCCAAATGTTGAGATTTCCGACAAAGAGGCTGACAGATTAGTCCTGCTCTATCGGCGGTTCATATTTGACGGAGAGATTATGCCATCGGGTTATAAAATCCATGCTGCTTTCGTTGTTCTTTGGCTTGGTCCTTACGAGGTCGACAATGATGATCTTATCGCTGACACTCATGAACTTTTGTCGGAACAGAGATTCCATTTGGATGAAAGTAGTAACGAAACCATCTGGTATGCTCGCGTACTAGTCGAAAGCAACATCGGTTAAGCTATTAACGAACTGGCGGAGGAGAAGCGCATCATTGCCCCCAGTATTCCCGCATGAGGCTTTAAAATGGGTAATGTGCTGATTCGCATTTCCTGTCCCATCAAATCTTCCGAACTTGGGGATGACATAGCCGCCAGGAAACTCTTCCAGATCATACCGAGCAGGATATGGTCTCCCACTACTGCTGATATCTTTTTGCGCTTCGGCTGGTTACCGATGTTTTGACTTTGTTGGTGACCAAATCTATGATTTGATCTTGAGTTAGCGGGTTGCTGTCATCGGTAGTTAAGACATTTCCCGAGATAGGATGTGGCCGACTTTCATGCAGCTCGTCCACCTTTAGATGTGAGGGAATAGGCATCGGCTGCCTCGAGACACCGTTTCCCGGTTCATGAGCAGAGCCCTACGCTTGATTGGGCGGCTGAGAGGCAAGTTGGGCCGTGAGATGTAAGACGTCGTTTGTCAAGTCGTCGATTTTTGAGTAGAGTTTGGCCATCTCCTTGTGTTTGTTTCTGAGCTTCTTTTGGAGCTCTTAGAGAAGTTGCTGCTCTGCGGTCTTGGGACGGAAGATTGGCTCCTCTTCACTTTCTGAGCCCGACTCCTTTTGAACCGAGGGATCTTTTTGCTTATCAACCTCACTGGAAGGGTTTTCATTACCTTCCAGAGAAGGCTGGTCTCGGGAAGTGGCAGCCACATTCACACCAGATTGGATTTGAGATGTGATGGCCCCGTCCTTGCTCTTGCTGCGTGTGTCCACCATGTAGACAGTGTGGACCTCATATTCAGCCATCTTTTTATCTTTGGCGGCTGATTTTTGACCGACCATCGTCGTGGCCTTTCCTCTTCTGAAAATGACATACGACTGAAGACGGTTGGTCTGACTGGGTCCTTAGGTGGCGCTGTCCAAATCGCAGATTTCTTGACTTTTGAGGTCATGGCATTCTTCTGGACCAATTTCAGTGGTTCAAAAGAGTTAGCGAGCTTTACAGCCGATTCAGCTGTTGTTGTGGGGTAACCCTATTCTAGGAACCTCATGAAGTTCAGCCTAGTAGGATCCCTAGCCCTTTTGTTGGCTCTATGTCTTAGCCTTTTCTGTCTTAGCTTCTCGATTTTGAGGGCTTGACGGGCATCCGTCATCCAGGAAGCCATCGTCAGTCGATTAACGGGGAGCTTAGAGAAGATACCCGATTGAGCAGTTATCAGGGGCACCACTGGAGCTTTCTCGAGATGCCTTGTTGCTTTGTTAGTGTTGATGGCCTTGCCCCCAGCTGGGGCCAAGGAAAGTCGTTCAAACACCGACATGCGTTTGGGTAATGGTGCCCTCGAGATCACCAAATTTGGCCTCCTGCCTTTTGAGTCCGGTCTGTCTGTTACTGGAGCTTGAGGAACTGGGATGTCATTAGCTGGAACGAACAGAATAGAGCTAAATGGTAGCGACGGCTCCTCCCACTGTTGTCCGAGACTGGCCGGGAGGATCGTCCTGGCATCCATCTTCATCGTGTAGAAGATGAGAGCTGTGTCGAGAGCTGAGCTTATCCTTGGAGACATTGTTGAGGCTTGATCGCTTGAAATCCTGCATGAAAGAGCATTACTTTAGTATAAATATCGATATGTATGCTGATTGAGTTCGCATGAACGTTCAATCCAAAATATGGGAGGAGAGAAACCGTCCCACCGGGCGTGCCTGAATATGTAGGGTGTTTTTCGTCACCCCATTAAGATGGGAATACACATCGCTTGTCAGGCGTACTACAGATTCCCCATGCCTAGGGTAGGCTGGGATTTATTAATTATGGGGATCCGAATCTCCGGCAGCCGCGGACTAAGCTGCCGTTAGTTATCCCTCGTCTTTAGAGCGAAGGAATCTCCGATTGACCGGTCAAACTGGTCATGCGAACTCAATATGCAATGTGCGTGTGTTGTGTTTTGAGGGGTCTTGGGGATATTGGGGGCCTCACAAATTTTTTCTAACGTAGGACAGTGTTGTGGAGTGTATATATATAAAAAAAAAAGGGTAAAAAGCGTCTAAAGGACGAGTGGGCGCTAGCGCCTCTTGTTTCCAGCACGCGGGCGCTGGATGCTGGGCAATAAGCGTTGGGTGTCAGCGCCACATGTGCCCGGCATATGGGCGCTGGGCGCCAGCGCCTCACGCTCCCGGCACGTGGGCGCTGGGCGCCCGCGAAAAAAAGGGGTATAGCCCCTGTACTGGGAGTTGTACTCCCAATTGACTTTTGGAGTTAAACTTCTTAAAGAAGGACAAAGGAGCTTATCCCCTGCAGCGGGAGTTGTACTCCCAATTGACTTTTGGAGTTGAACTCCTAAAAATAAAGATTTACTATTTCATATATATATATATATATATATATATATATATATATTGTGGATTTAAACTCCTAAGAGATTTTCAGAGATGATAAAATGGGACCCTTTTCTTCTCCCTTGAGCCTTGCGTTTTCTCTTGAGCCTTGGATCTTTCCCAAAGTGGGATTTTTGGAGATGGGTCACCTTCTTCCTCTCTCTCTGTTGGCTGGATCTTGGAGGAAAAGGGGGGTGAGGCTTAAAAATTACCCCTTTTGGGGATTTGATAGGAGATCCGAGTTCCTCTTCAGGGGTTTTATGGTGAAAAACTGTTTCTTTTAGAAAAAGAAGAGTTAAACTCTTGATTTAATTCACAAAAAGGAAGAAGGTTTAGAATCTTGAGAAAGGAGAAGGAGGTACAGAAACCCTAGATTTTGAGGGAAATGAATTATTCTGTTTCATTTCATTATCATGTTGCCTTATATAGGCTTACAAATTTAGACGCAGACCCTTGGGCTTTACAAAATGACATCTTGCCCATCCCATGTCTCATGCGCTCATTTTTTTTGCACATGAGCCATGAGCCTTACAAAAATTTGGCTTTATGCCCATTTTTCTTACATTTATTCATAAAAATTACATCATAATTATTTATTATATAATTTTCATATTGGCATGGAGGAGGCCGACCGCGGGGCTCGACTTGGGTATCGGCCCACTTGACCTGGGCATGGACCCGTTTACTTGGGGTTGACTTTGACATGGTCAACCGGGGTGTAATTTGACCCCAACACCTACATCTTCATGTAATTCGATGTAGCACACCCTATATGGTTAGTGGTGAGGTGGAATTTGCAAACAACGATTTTTCAATCAACAACATCGACCTAAATACCTGGATCATTTCATAAACCCTAACTAGCTAAACTAAGGAGGGTTCTAATCTACTATGAAGAGATTTATACCTTTCCGATCAAGTCCTTTGGATCTTGATTGTCCATCTTTGTCCTCTCCTTCGCACATAGGTGGCTTCACACGAACTCGGTCGCCGGTCTTCTCTACGTCAAAGAAGATCCACCCGAGAGCCTCTAATCCAAGCTTCAACCTAAACTAGGAAGTAACTAAGGAGTCTACTTTGCTAGAATAGTCTACTAAGTAGATGTAGAGAATGATCTATGGAGTATTTTGTCTCAAAGCTCTATGGATCACAACGCATGTGAAGGGTTAGAGATTGAGGAAGAAAGAGGAAACTTTTTGGAGAGAGGGTGAGCTAAAGAAAATGAGCAAGGTCTTGTGATAATAATAGAATGGCTAAGTATCTCTAATCATTCAAGCATGGATTATTTTTGGAAGCAAAATAATCAACCATGCTTGAATAGTACAACCAAATGAATAAAATAAACACCAAGCCTTGTGTTCATCACAGAAAACTGCATTTTAATACCGCTCATTCATTATCTATTTTGTTATATATCGGTACTATTAACCATCGTCTGATCAGTAATTACAGATTACAGGTGATAAAACACTGGAAACATACTCAATATCACGGATATAGCGTTTTGGAGCCGACACTGCAAATGGAACAAGAAACCGACCGATATCCAAAGAGTTCTTTTGGAAATAAACATGTATACACAATTTTGGTTCAACACAATACAAGTGTACACACAACTCTTTGGCATGGACCATGACATGGTGGGGCTGCCCATGGCACACAAGAAATGATGGATTGAGCAAGTGGTGGGCACATGGTGTGATGGGCAATAAATGCATAAAGTTTTGATGTGATACTTTGCATCAAGTTTCCCTCTAATTCTCTACATGCAAACCAGGCTTAAACAGCTAAATCAAGCAGCATAAGTGTGATGTTGGAGAGCACACAAGCACACCACATCAATACGAACCCATGTGCTCGGATTGGGACCGGCCACACCCACAATATTTCCGAGCTCGCCGGCCCCCTTGCCCAATTTGTCCCCATTTTTTCACTGTCCCTTCCTTGCAGTCACATCACCTCATTCTTATTACTTGTTTAATCTTTTTTGGTGCCTATAAAAATCAGATCAGTGAGCAAGAGAAGGGCTCTCTCATTCTCACATAGTATATACATTTTGTTAGTTTCTTTGTTTTTGGTTTAGGCTTGAGAGTGAGTGAGATATCATTTGGTTTCTTCTTCTTCTTCCCTCTTGAAGCTTTCTCTTGAGAGCTTCATTATAGAGGTTGAACAAGTTACCAACATTTTGTAACTCAACTTCAAGTGTTAATATATTGCTTTGTATTTGCTTTCTTTTCTTTACTTGCTTTGCTTTTCTTTTCATTATGTTGTGTAACTAATCTTTTTTGGTTGTGGTAATGGTAAGGAAGTGAGATGAAAGGTTTTTGCCTCCTCCTCCTCTTGTTAATGTTTAATGTGCTTAACATGATTTTAACTTAAGGATTGTTTTATAGATTGATGTGATATGGTATTTTGAAACCATGGTTACTTTGTAACCTCTTCATATACCATATTCACTCCCCTTCCCTATTTAACAATGTTTAAATTAAAATCAAATTGGTATTATGTTTGCTATGTTTGGATACTGTATTTTGTGACCGAGTGCTTGACAAACCCTCGGTTTTCATATACCCTATACTATCACAAACCCTTAGCAAAGTTAACACTAAAACTATTTGCTCTCACTCACTACTTTGTATTTTTGATGTTGTCGTATGCTTGCTAACTCTTGTGTTTAGTGTTGATACCTCAAGATTGGACATACAAACGATAAGTGAACAAAACGGACTCGATTCGTGTTTTGCGGCGAATATCAGAATTTGATGATTTATGCTTCGCAACCGCGTTGACAAGTCATGCTTGCCGGGATCGACGTAAGGATGGACAACTCATGATCAAAGGGAGCGTCGAAGGAATCGTCGCGATTCGATCTTCCGAGCCCAAGCCGCAACCACTTCTTCCTTAACCTATTTGCTTGTTTTCCTTGTTTTTGTATTTTCTATTTTTTTGTGACAAAACAAACCATTCGTTATTTGTTGAATCTTAAATCACAAGACCTAATACATAATTCCCTGCGGATCGACCCGTACTTGCTGGTTTGCTACAACGCGCCGTGCACTTGTGGTTAATAAATTTTAAAACGAGAACGATCTCGTGTGCGTATTCCGTTTCCTTAAAATCATATCCGTTTCCAAAACATACGCATTTGCGCGCGCGGGTGAATTCCCAACAAGTTTTTGGCGCCGTTGCTGGGGAGTTGGTAGTATTGGGTATTGTTATTTCTGGTTCTTACTAACTCATTAACTACTAACTCATTTTTTTCAAAACTAACACAAACTAACAAATTCTTTTATTTTGTTCTCTGTCTTTGCAACATGCTAGCACTCTGTGATTCAACTGAAAAATCAAGTTATACCTTTGGAATACTAATATAGCCTGAAAGATCCACACAAAATTCGAGCACAAATACCCATCATTTGGCTGGCGACATCAGTGAGGAATCCGAGCTCACCGGCCCAATAGGGGCGTTTGTGATTTTTTCTTTTTGTATGGTCTCCAGTGTGTTGTCAGTGTTCTAGTGGTATTGTTTGATTTTTCTAATTTTATGTGTGCAGGAATTGGGGCAGATATATCGCTTTTGACACTAAATATCGTATTTTCCGACATTTCAGGTTTTTAAGGAATTACGACCAGCGATCGTGCGGAGGGAGGCTCAAATTCAATTGCAAAACGTTAGTGAAGTATAGTGCCAAAGATCCGGGTAGTTTGACCCGCGTAAGCGAACAATCAAAGACTCGGGATCACTTCAAAGGTGTTTCTAAACCCAAAATCACTTCGGTATGCTTTTTCTAACACATTCTTCTCAAATCTGAAGCATTCCAATATTTCTATCTTATGCAGGATTCTTCGCACAAGCTTGCCACCAATTGCACAGAGAACTAACTGTATTTTTTGTAGCGCTTAAATTTAAACGAAAAAGAATTGCTTAAATTGCTTGATTTTTTGAATTCTTTTATTGATTGCGCATTTGCATCTTAATACGGATTTAAGGGCACGACCAAATAAGATACGGTAAAGGATTTTATCACCTTTTTCCATAGCCCACAAATCACAAAACTGCATTCTTGCATACCCACGGTAATTTAAAATCAACTAGACTTTGACTTTAAGGACATCGCGCTGATTAGGAGAAGTTAACTGTGTTTAGAACACCACTTAACGGTATATCATTCACGGGGTGTCTAGACAAGTGTTTAAGAGAAAGGGTTATCTAATTAAGAAACTTCACGAAAGTGTTGGAAAACCTCTCCTTCTCTCTTGCACTTACCTGGCTTCGTGATCCGTATATCTTGAGCCCGTTTCTCGACACAGTTTTATTTCGACAATCAGGTTCTTGAGAAGGTCTAGTTGACTAGCATAACATAAACTGTTAAGGGTGTGATATTCTTTGTTTTTGTGATATTTGTGAATTCTTGTTAATATGGGCGATACACGATTTAATTCAATTTTTCACGATTCTTATTCTTTTATTTATACTCAATCCCAGTACACTTGTTCAAATTGCTAAAATTCGTCCCACATTCATGACAACTGTCCTTTCCTAAGGGGTGACCAACCGTCCCAGAGTTTTGGTAACGGTTATCCACCTAACACTCTTAAATTCAGTCCCACTTCAATTAGAGACCTAATGATTGAAGATTTAGAGAATGAGGTCGACAGATTGACTGCTTTAGCATCACCACCATCACAACCCTCCTTACCTGAAACAACTGACACATCAATAGGGTATGATAGTGAGATGGATGCTAGGTTGACCACTTTAGAGAAGGGTATTGAAGTAATGACTGCGGTCGAGAATTAATCAGCTTCTATGCTAGCCCTGTGCATACAACAGTCTGAGCAATTGTTTCTTGCTCAAGCCCAATCATTGGCTAGAATAGAGGAACACACGAAATATTTAGCTGAGAGGATTCTAGGGAGTGAACACAGTCAATCGGAACCCAATAATGTTAATGTCTGTCATCTAGGAAATCACCCGAGTGAGATAAACGATCAATTGAATTTTGATGATTTCATAGATGAAGATGCGATTGAATTGACTAAGTGTTATCAGGACATATAAGAAAAACCTCCGACTGATTTTTGCATTCCAATTTTAGAGGAGGAATCTTGTGATTTTACGGGTATGGTTTGGATGGATTGTCAGAAGAGATCAATGATCAGGAACCCACAATTTTTGTATCACGTAATGATATTGTTTCGGAAGAAATGTTAGTGTGGAAACCTATTTTTTTGGATGACATATACCTACTCATTTGTAAATGTGATGAGGAAGAAATTGTATTGGGAGAGTCTGTGAGCTATAATGATACGAATATGATTATGAAAAATCATAGGGAGGAAGACAGCCTTGAAAACCATTCTTTCATAGCGAGTTTTGAGGAAATTTTTGCGGATGAACTTGATATTCTTGGTGAGTTTGAGTCAGGATCCATTTGGGAACATCCTAAAAACCTTTCTTCTGCTGAACTTTTTACAGATGAACTCAAGTTTTTAAACAAACTTGACTTTGGAACTCAACATGTGCTTTATAAACATTCAATTCATCCAGAAAACAATTCATTAACCTCTTCAAAACTTCGTCTTCATCTTCAGCGTCTTTTGATCTCTACTTTTACACGCCCATGCCCTTCACTAACATCTAACATATATCTTTTCTTTTTCTTTTTCTTTTGTATATACATATTCTTTTGCTAGCCATTGCACTATATAGACAAAATCTTTAAATGGCTGGTATTAATTTCTGGACTAATCCAATCGTTTAACATGTAAATGTTGTAATTAGTTTTAGGTTTTTTCTTTTTCTTTGAATAAAATTCTCACCTTGATGTCTAAGTCTAGCTACTGGAGACGGGGGCAACGATGAGGACATCGTAAAACTTAGGTTTGGGGGTGAGCACTGCGTTTATTTTACTGTATCATGTGTATATTGTATATTCTGCATTGCATACATATTTAAAAACCCATAAAATTGAAAAAAATTCCTAAAAATATAAAAACTTTGTCATGTTAGCTAGCGGGGGAACTTAGATTCAAAGTCTGACGGTTCGGTTGATAAGTTAGAAATAACTAAATCCTTGTTGTGAGATTGACAACCCGAAAGATAACGCTCCCTTGTGTTTAACCGTTGCTAATATACTTCTTTTATATCACTTACACATATCGTATGTTTTTGAGAATTTGATGAAAGTCACACATGTCTATAAACTTTTAAAATTGATAAACATCCTTAGGATCAAACATGTTTGTTCTGAGTTAAGTAATATCAAGAATAGTTCATAAAGTAAGGTGAATATGAAGGGTATTATTGAGGTTTTTATAGAAGCTATAAGTATGAAAAACAACCCATCTGGAATCTTGTTGGAGTGATTACACATCTTGCCCACATGTAACGTATTCGGATTTAAAAGAAATGCTGGCTATATCTCCGTTTTCACTAAGTTCTAATTTTTTTAAAATAAAATGAGTCTTTTATTTTATGGCCTTGGTAACTTGGGTAATTAAGTCCTTGGGGTGTCTCTACACCTAATGCCCTAAAACCATCTGGTTTGGGAGTCATTGACCCAAAACTCGCTAAGTTTCCAATCGCCAAATAAAACAAACTAAGCAAGTGTTCTCTCCGAGTTAAAAGTCCTCATGGTTCTTTGTGGGAGAATAATCTTGGCGGAGACGAGTTTTCTATTTAAAACAGTTTTTTCGTGGAGATATGAAGGTATATTTATTAAGACGTTTTGCACGATAACGAAGGGTGTGTATGAACAATAACAGGTGAAAGGTAGGAGTGAAGAATAAGACTTAAGTTCTCTGTTAAAAACGATATAAATTCTGACTTGAAACCTAACCGGAACAAAAACTTGAGAAAATCTTAACTCCTTTCAAACTCGTATGATCCTTCAGAAGTTTATCCTGGTCTGTAATTATGACATGATGACCCTAATCAAAGTTCTTAAAACCTTATGTACACTATCCGCACAATCACATAAAGACGCGTATGAGCTTATGTTAAACAAATCGCGAGGAGTATAAAATAGGGTTTAACGTTTCTAACTTGGGTAATAGAACTTCTAACTTTGATCTCTAACTTAAGATTAGAATCAGAAGTTTCTCCACAATACTAACTTGATTGGATTTTATGGGTGTAATCCGCTGAAAACTCTCAGGAAACAACACTCCTCCTATTAGGGACACCTAGAGCTTTAACGGCTTGTTGTACATGCTCAGTGTAATCGCGTTCCCTGCGAAAGTGAGGCTGGAATTTTTTGTTTTGCTCGGGACGAGCAAAAGATAAGTTTGAGGGTATTTTTTCATCACAGAAAACTGTATTTTAATACCGCTCATTCATTATCTATTTTGTTATATATCGGTACTATTAATCATTATCTGCTCAGTAATTACAGATTACAGGTATTCGTGATAAAACACTAGAAACATACTCGATATCACAGATATAGCGTTTTGGAGCCGACACTGCAAACGGAACAGGAAACCGACCGATATCTAAAGAGTTCTTTTGGAAATAAACATGTGTACACAATTTTGGTCCAACACAATAAAAGTGTACACACAACTCTTTAGCATGGACCATGACATGGTGGGGCTGCCCATGGCACACAAGAAATAATGGATTGTGCAAGTGGTGGGCACATGGTGTGATAGATAATAAATGCATAAAGTTTTGATGTGATACTTTGCATCAAGTTTCCTTCCAATTCTCTGCATGCAAACCAGGCTTAAACAGCTAAATCAAGCAGCATAAGAGTGATATTGGAGAGCACACAAGCACACCATATCAATACGAGCCTATGTGCTCGGATTGGTACCGGCCACACCTATAATATTTCCAAGCTCGCCGACCCCCTTGCCTAATTTGTCCCCGTCTTTTCACTGTCCCTTCCTTGCAGCCACACCACCTCATTCTTATTACTTGTTTAATCTTTTTTGGTGCTTATAAAAGCCAGATCAGTGAGCAAGGGAAGGGATCTCTCATTCTCACATAGTATATATATTTTGTTAGTTTCTTTGTTTTTGGTTTAGGCTTGAGAGTGGGTGGGATATCATTTGGTTTCTTCTTTTTTTCCCCCTCTTGAAGCTTTCTCTTGAGAGCTTCATTATGGAGATTGAACAAGTTACCAACATTTTGTAACTCAACTTCAAGTGTTAATATATTGCTTTGTATTTGCTTTCTTTTCTTTACTTGCTTTGCTTTTCTTTTCATTATGTTGTGTAACTAATCTCTTTTGGTTGTGGTAATGATAAGGAAGTGAGATGAAAGGCTTTTGCCTGCTCCTCCTCTTGTTAATGTTTAATGTGCTTAACATGATTATAACTTAAGGATTGTTTTATATATTGATGTGATATGGTATTTTGAAACCATGGTTACTTTGTAACCTCTTTATATACCATATTCACTCCCCTTCCCTATTTAACAATGTTTAAATTAAAATCAAATTGGTGTTAAGTTTTCTATGTTTGGATACGGTATATTGTGACCGAGTGCTTGACAAACCCTTGGTTTTCATATACCCTATACTATCACAAACCCTAACCAAAGTTAATACTAAAACTATTTGCTCTCACTCGCTACTTTGTATTTTTGATGTTGTCGTATGCTTGCTAACCCTTGTGTTTATTGTTGATACCTCAAGCTTGGACATACAAACGGTAAGTGAACAAAACGGACTCGATTCGTATTTTGCGTCGAATATCGGAATTTAATGATTTGTGCTTCGTAACCGCGTTGACAAGTCATGCTTCATGCTGGGATCGACCTAAGGACGGACAACTCATGATCAAAGGGAGCGTCGAATGAATCGTCGCGATTCGATCTTCCGAGCCCAAGCCGCAACCACTTCTTCCTTAACCTATTTGCTTGTTTTTCTTGTTTACGTATTTTCTATTTTTTATGACAAAACTAACCATTCATTATTTGTTAAACCTTAAATCACAAGACCTAATACAAAATTCCCGGCGGATCGACCCGTACTTGCCGGCTTGCTACAACGCGCCGTGCACTTGCGGTTTATAAATTTTAAAACGAGAACGATCTCACGTGCGCATTCCATTTCCTTAAAATCATATTCGTTTCCAAAACATACGCGTTTGCGCGCGCGGGTGAATTCCCAACACCATGCTATCAACCATGCCACAAATATCTCCGAATACCACCTCATTAATCCATTTCTAAAAATGGATAAAACCAATAATGAGGTTTCTCCTTCTAGAAGCATATCTTGTGAAATTACAAGAATGCCCTCACCGTATATACATACCCGTATTCGTATTCTGAAAAATACGAATACATCGAGACAAAAATAATCCAACAATATAATACTAGGATCCAGCGTAAACCAAAGCCCACAAGTATTATCCGTCCGAACATCATCCGTGTAGCCAGTACACGTATGTGATCGAAACGCTGTTGCAATACCATACGGCCTCTACATCATTTCGCCTGAACTAGGGAAACCCTCTGTGTGGGACTCTAAAGACTCGACAGTACGCTGGCACTAGGGTTAACCACAAGTCCGTCAGCGGCACTAGCTATATGTAACGGCAACCCAGGTACGTGTTGAAAAGAAGGCTGACAAGCGAACTCATCCGAACCCCTACTGAGCCTGTCTGTGACAACCTCCGTACAGTCTGGTCTGTTCGTCTGAGTGTATCGCATGTAAGGTCTATGGGGGTGGAAAACGTCAGACCCCTAATAACCTGACAAGTCATGTCAGGGTGGCTCAAGACCATCCGAGAATATACTGGTCTAACTACCAGTAATTCACAATCCGCCTTGATCAGGGAATTATGGTGTTGACCAACCGATCACAGCGCGACATCGACTCCCTATACCGGGAGAGAGGAATCCCTAACAGTCTCTCACTGCCTCCATGTGGCTCGGGACTGTACCCAACTAAAACCTATTTGCACGACTCAGTACAGCCGTGGTAGGGTAGTAATCAAAGCACATTGGGAACTCACACGAGACAAATGACAACCTCAGGTCGACAGACTATCTGCACTCATTTCACCAGAGAACTACTATCTGACGTTAGATAGAATACCATCTAGTCAGTCCTCGGCGAGTCAAGTCCGGTGTACTCACACCCAGTGAGCACATATATACAATCTTAGGTGCACCTCACCAATGGCTGCGGGACCAATCCATCGCCCCTCGTCAGGGTCTAGATATGTATACATTAGTCTACTCTTGAGTAACGATACCCAGTCTCGATACTCCTATGACTAGGGACACTTTAAGGATGTGCCTATCGACTATCCAGCTCTCACAAGTATGATCGCCATCACAACGCTGATAGTCAGGAAAAATATCCTACGGGCTTTATGAACATGTATACAAGATATGAAATACAAAGTAAAACATCACATGTTAAGATAAAAGACAAACCAAATAGTGTACTATCATATCGAGAAAGATTGTCCTGTACATACATATCCATAGCATCCTATACAATGAAGGCCTCTAGGGCATACATATCCAACACATCGTACCTCTCGGATGTACCGAATACGCCGAACTGTGGACTTCCCTCAACACGTCTTTCCTTTAGGCACACACAATTGACCTCCATATCTCAAGGACCCATCTTCATGAATCCGCAAATCGGTTCTCAAACCTGCCTCTATTTTGCCTCTAAACTTCTGCAATATAGCATCTTGTAATTGCGAAACTTTAATGGGATCTATCAAAGACAACTGCACTTGTAATTATATGAACTGCTTTGAAGAATCCGGTAACACAAACTCTTACTTGAATCTCTGAAAATCTGCAATGAGTTCCTTATGTGAAGTTAACATCATAATGGCTGGCAATCGACTCAAGGCATCTCAGCTTTCCTAGACGGTACTTCAACTCTAGAACGTAGTCAGCCATCAGCTCTAACCACCTTCGCTGCCTCATGTTAAGCTCTTTCTAAGTGAACACATATTTTAGGATCTTATGATCGGTGAATATATCGACCTTCTCGCCTAACAAGTAGTGTCTCCACAACTTCAATACGAAAATCACTACCGCTAGCTCCAAATTATGTGTCGGATATTTCTTCTCATGAGTCCTCAACTTCCTTGACGCATAAGCTATCACCCGACCATGCGGTATTAAAACACAGCCCAAACCTTTTCCCGATGCATCACTGTCAATAACCAACCCTCCGGAATTATCTGACACTGTTAGAATAGGAGCGGTTGTCAACCTCTACTTCAACGACTCGAACGCTTGCAAATACTTTTCGGACCAAAAAAATGGTGCCTCCTTTCGAGTTAACTTGGTCAAAGGCAACGCTAGCCGTGCGAAATCTTTCACGATCCTTCGATAATATCCCGCAAAACCAAAGAAGCTTCGAATCTCTGCTACAGTCATCGGAATCGGGAAATCACATACTGCCATAATCTTTTCCTGATCAACTTTGATTCCATCTTTAGATATAACATGACCTAAGAACTTCACTTCATCAAGCCAGAATTCGCACTTGCTTAACATGGCATACAACTTCCCCTGCCTTAACATCTTCAGTTCAGTCTTCAAGTGTTCTTCATGCTTCTCCTTACTCTTCGAATAAACCAAGATGTCATCAATGAACCCCGTCACAAACGAATCTAGATATGGTGAGAAAATTCAATTCATTAAATCCATAAATATTTTCAGTGCGTTCGTAACTCCAAATGGAATAACTAAATACTCATAGTACCCGTATCGATTTCGAAACGACGTCTTGTAAATATCACGTCCCGCTTCCCAAAATATGGAATACAATGGGTGACTAGGCCAGCCATGCTCCTACGGTCAGGAAATAATCCCGTCGTAGTCACACTTTGGCTTCTAGCGTTACATGGTAGTCAGAAATCATAGCACAGAAGTAAAGGAAACACATTAATAGTTTATTACATGAACTTTCATTGTTCACAATTTATAAGAGTCCAACAGAAAGAAAACTACTAACCAAGTGCGTATACAAGGTTGATTTATGGAAAGCGGTAAAGTACTGAAGGTACGACTGTCAAAATCTCTGCGAGCTCGAACGGTAGGTCTGACTCTTATGTTGGGTCCTCTCCAAATTCTGAGCATGTATACTCAAGTTGTCAGGACGACACAATAGCAACAATATGATAAAAATAATGAGGCATGAAAAATAACAGGTAATAACAGTGGAGACCATGAATGCAGATAATCGATATGTCAATAATCAATGCAATGTATAACCTGTGTTCCTACTGGTCCCTAAGTCAATTTTGAAATTAAGTTTGGGGAAGGAGTGATCATGTTTAACGAGGGTCTCGTGCGTACCCGAGACTACGACCCACTATTACCCGGGACATAACCCTGTCAGCTGGACCGTTGAGTCCAAACCTAATATATATAAGAGTCGATATTTGAATGATCATCCTCTAAATCACTAACCTCACAAAATACAAGTTCCTTTCCATTTCGATTTTCCCTTTTTTCCCAGGTTTCAATAAATGTATGTATGGGCTAGTTGTGTACAAGTACGAACCAATAACACTGTTCTGTTCGCTATTCACTGTACTATTCATTATCACAAATCGTTCACTTTTCACAGGCGTACCCGACACAACTAATCCGATACCACTCACGTTCGACAATGCAATACACACTGTGTAACATTTCATAAATATAAAATATTATTTTCGGAATTTAAATATTAAAATAATATATTTTGCGAAAACTATTCGAGTTGCGAATAGAGGCTTTTCGTAAAATGGTATAATTATATACCAATAGTTGAAAAATAATTGGAGATTAAAAGGATTTATTTATTAAAAATATATTTATCGGATTTTGGCAATTTTTTTTATATAATTAATAATATGCAAGTTTAAATAAAAATTGATTAGTGCACTACTAATCATGATTAAGCCAAATCCGTATTTTTATTAGTCATGGCTAGTGCACCATGACATGTTGCATTTTGTTTCATGTTTGTTTCATTGTATTTGTGTTGGTTTTAATGAGTGAGGGTAAAAGAAAAGAGATGCCATGATTGATGAGACAGAGGGGGGGGGAACAAGTTATGACTTGGAGCATGGCCTCAAGAGAGAGAGAGAGAGAGAGAGAGGATGGTATGCTACACCCTTGACCTTCTTCATTCCTTTCCTTCATCACTTCATTTTTCTTCATCTTTCAATTTCTTCTCCTCCTCCCTCACCTCCTCTACCCATGGCAACCATCCCTAAATATCCACCAAAACCCTATGTCACCATCATTAAAAATGATCCCTACCTCTTCCTAAACCCTATGGACCTTTCAAGTTTGAAATTTTCCAAGTTGATGTTTAGTGGATGTTGAGATTTGTAAATGGTAAATTGAGGTGTAGTGAGTGTTTGCAAGACCTTAGTGTTGATTTTATGGCCAAGACCAGAGACTAGATCCCAATACACAGACTTAGAATTTCCCGACGCCAGATTTGTGACAGATTGTGGTGATCTAATGGAATCTGGGATGACCTGGGAGACTTATAAAATAAGTTCCCTTGACAGTGATACGAGCAGTCGACCTAGAAGACACACCTGAAACCAGAGCCCATTTCATTAGGTTCTGGCCGCAGATTTAATTGATTTGGCCGCAAATTGTGGCCAAGTCGTGGTGGATTCATGCGATTTTTGGACCATGGCTTCCTTATATGATATTTAGAGCAACCCTATATGTGAAATATCTTGATTTGACCTAGAGTAGAATCTGGGAGTGATTTCCTTCGTTGTTGATTTCGGTTTTGCAGTTCTGAAACTTGGTTTTGGTATTTGAGATTGATTTGGTCGTTGGACGTTTGTACGTCAACGAAGAGGGATAATTGGTTATTTTGCATGTGTAAGCTATAGGTTCTTACCTATAAGCAATTCGTATGTCGTATCGGTTTTCGGATATTGGTTTTAATAGTATTGCGATTGTGTATTGATTGTAGGAACCTTCGCATGGATTTCCAAGAAGACGAAGCATATCGACTTTGGCTAAATAAGGAGTTTAGCAGGTGAGTAGATTTATATCTACGGGGGAAGTCGGGTGGATGGCGTATAGCACCTCTGCAACCATTGATATGGATAAATGATATATAAATAAGTGATTGAAAGATGACAAATATAAGATTTATAGTGGCGTGATATGAGATCGATATCATTATGTTATGAAATCGATATCGATGAGACCTGTGAACGATAATACGATAAGATTGATATAAATGTGTTATGAGATGATGTACGCGACTATAGATCCGTACTATTGTTGTGATAATATCATACGATGGATATTTCGTACGTGATATATAAGGATGAAACCCAATATTTATTCCGACTTGAGAACCCTTTTATTGCATATCACAATGTGGATATTTTGATATGTTTGGAGTCATACCCATTTCAAAACTAACGAATCGTTACACCCTTTTTAAATGATGAATTCAAGAAGACGATATAAACTTTTTAAATGATATCTTTTCCAAACAATATCATAGTCCCCTATTTTCAAAATAACGATTCGCACTATTTTAAACTATAACTGTATGACTCATACGTAGTTGCATATTTTATATACTGTTCGCGCTTACGATCTCTTATTTCTGCATATGCTCGCGTTTCTTTTACTACGATATATATATATACGATATTTCATACCCTTTGTTTACCTGCCTTCGTCTGCTAGTACACCTACACAATTATAGATGATGCGCATGTTACACTTACACAGAATTGCCGGCTCACACACATTCATCTTTCTATGCCACTTACACAGTAGAATTTCTATACCACTTACACAGTAGAATTTCTATATCCTGATATTATTCTTAATTGTTCAGTACTATCATAGGACATGCTTGCATGATACACTTGACATGCTCATATTAGTATTCTATGTTTTCATACATCGTACTTTATGATTACATGCCTTGAGGTGCTGTTTTATGAGATATATAGATTTGAGAACCGTAGTTATATTTCAAAGAAATTGTGTATTGTTTTAAAAAACCGGTTTCTTTTGATATGATATTTCGTGTCCACCATGAGTTTTCTCGGTTCTGAGTTTGGTATTTGAGACCCGATTCGAGGAGTGGAGGAACCATCTGTGGGTACATGGTGGGCCCAGTATGGTATCCCGGGACAAGAGTGAGATTTTGTGGGGATGACGATGAGCCTGGCAGGGGAGCACTACCGACCGGTGATATTTTTGGACCCGGTGGTTATCCGGAGGATCCCGACCGGAGTCGTGAGATGCATATGAGGGCCGATCAGAGTATGCGGCTTCTGAGATGAGATAGATATGAGGGCCGATCCAAGTATGCGGCGCCTGAGATATGAGGATTTACGTATTGATGCTGGATACGGGTTTTCATGATGTTTCGAGTGTCAGTGTTGGACTCTCAGGTTCCATGATTTTGATGTGTCGTTGATAGGACACACGTGGTTGATATCCTCATACATACATGCTTATGTTTTCATGATGATTCGAGTGTCGATGTTGGACACTCAGGTTCCATGATATCGTTTGTGTCGTTGATGGATACGTAGATGATGTCCACATGCATGCAGGCATATGTTTCAGATGTTATTTATATATGTGTCATTCGCATTGATTCGATTGTTGACATACAGGCATACATGGTCACCCTAGATATCATAGTATTACCTAGGAAATTGTTGTTTTATTCGATTTCCACCTGCTGATATTTTCTACTCACGAGTTGGCAACTCACCCCCGTTGTGCCACAGTTCTTGCAGGTTTGGCCGCTTGGGATCAGTAGCGGTATCGCTGGCACACAGCTTCATCCAGAGTGTTTTGCTTTGGTAGGTGGGACACATATTGGATCGTGCTCACTCTCGTACTTTTATATTCTGTTGTATCTAGATAAACTCAATCAATCAGAAACTAGAATTTGTATATTTGGAGAACTAGTCAGACTTGGGCATTTTGCGAGACTTAGAGCGATGGGTGTATGTTCGCTTTCTTTGAGGTTTTGATGTCTTGCTTATTTATTGTTCTTTCAATATTGATCTTCGCCGTAGGGCGTCATATATATGTGTATTGCGTGGTTGTGATTCCGCCAGTTGGCGAAGAGCTAGCTCCTTCTTGGGGATGCCTTTTATTGCTTGTATGTGGTTTTTAGATTAAAATATATAAGGGAGGTGCTGTCCAAATTTTTAAAGTTGAAAAATATTTTCAAAGATAGTATACATTCATTGACTTTTTATATTATATGACTTATACTCTTTAAATTGAAGGCTTGAATTTTTAATGACAATATTTCAAAACGGCACCCGCACTATTTTCCACAAAAAGGTTTAGATTTTCTGGGCTTCGGCTTACTTGAATTACGTTACGCTTTTAGACGTTCCGTGATTTAAGTGTTGGTCACGTGCTAAATTACGGGTCGTGACAAACTTGGTATCAATGCGTTAGGTTTAACCTTGGTTTGAGTCTAGGTTTAACTATGCGGAGTCTAGGGCGTAATATATTTCGGAACCTGGGCTTGACCTTACGGAACTTAGACTTGACGGGGGGTATTAGACCCGAACTTTCGTTTCATAGGTTGATCTTGATTGATGGAGTAGGTAGCTTGAGCAGAGTGACGTACTGTGCGTATATTCCACGGTATACTTACGATACGATACTCCGCTTAAGTGACCCTAGGATGTACTTATCTTAAGATCTGTGATTCTATTCGTTCTTATGGTCATATATCCATTTGGGATCTGTTGATTTCTTTCGTTCCTTTAATCTATATTCATCGATACCTGCTTGAGGTTCCTGTCACCATGGTTTGAGCGCAGATTGAGCTGCTGCTGCTAGAGATGCGGTCACGGCGAGCTTGTCACGGACGAGGACTGACCATGATGTTTTCTGGTGACATAGGAACGTGTAGGTATAGTGTTGTGTTGAGATCTCTTGTTTGAGGTGAGTGTTCGGTTTACACTGGACGATCTGGCCTTTGATAGAGGCGGCTGGATTGAGAGGACTGTTGATGTACAACCTATCTTAGAGATCGCGATGTTGTCTACCGTGCAGACAGATGACCTAGCTGTTGCTGAGATTGATAGGATATCACCTCCAGAGTTTTAGAGTTGAGACCACTCGAGATTTTAGACAGAGATGTGACAGAAGATAACTAGTCTATCTTGAGTTGAGCGCTGAGATGATTCTTCTGATTTGATGTGCCGACGCAAGCTCAGTTGAGTTGAAGAATTCCAATTGAAGGATCTTACTCAGATCTAGAGTAAGTCGATCAAGAGAGGACGTTGTTTGTTAGATGCTCCGATGTGGAATCAGTAAGTTGACCAGCTTCGGATAAAAGGACCTCACCCAGATGCGTTGTGAGTTGATCAAGAACGGACGAATAAAGTGTATTCATCCGATGATTGGAACGAGTTCCTGAGGACGTGTTCAGCTGGATATCTTCCACAGGGTGGTGAAGATACCGAGTTCGTAATTTTGAGTCCTTGTGTGAGACTCCAGATTGACTGTAGCCGAGAACGAATTGCCGTATGAAGACAGCAAGAGATGACATCGAAGTGGACGATAATCAAGATGGATGGAACAAGAGGTTCGTGCGAGATGTTAACGAGCTGTTGTTGCTCCCCGATGATGCCAGAGGATTGACATGTATGCAGAGGCGTTGGATACGACCGAATTTCAAAAGAAAGTCGTGCTGAGGACGCGGCTGTCTGGTTATGAGAAAAAGAGTTAAGCAAGAGTGCCAACCTCCGTATAGTTCGTCATAGGTGAGATCGGAAGAAACCATGAGCAGGTTCTTTCCACGACACCGCATCGATAAAGGATTTGCACCAGGATCAGTTATATTGCACTTATTCAGAGGGATAGATGTCATCACCAGTGGCGTGCCGCTTTACGAGTAGTCATGATAATTGGCCAAGAGAGGATCAGCGGAGTGCCAGAGCAGACTGTTCCGCTAGTACACCTGACCGGGCCGACGAGCCGAAGGATTGCGAGATTTGTAATCCAGAGAGAAAACGATGACCCAGAGACCGAGATGCCAGACCGTGAGCAGGAGGCAAGTAGATGTTCTTGCTCTTCCAGCTTTGGGCGCACCGGCATTTTTCGACATTGTAGGAGGTGTACCTCAATTTCATTTTTGCGATTTGCGTTTTGTGGTCTGAGTATCACACTTTTATCGCTTGGATTTGAGTTTCATGATATTGCTTTCGTGCACCATGGCTGCACATACTGGAGATTTACATTTTGTGCACAGTTATTGCACTCACTGGTTTATGATTTGTGCATATCTATTGCACTTGATATTAATTTTGTGCCTTGGCTGCACGTACTTATGATTTTGTGGATTTCGATACTGTCGATTTGATTTTTGCACTCGGTATAGCTCACATATGCTTGCAGTGTATTGGTGCGTGCTTTGTGCACGCAGTTGCACACGTTTATGATTTTATACACCTCGGTACGCTCGGTTTTGTTTTGTGTGCATTTGAGATATTGATGAGTTTTTGTAACACCTTAGTATGTGTTTTGTGGATAATTATATTTTATGGTTTTTAATAAAAAGTTTACCAAATTGGTTTTTAATTATTTTATCCTATTTAATGAATATTTTATTAGATTTTTCCTAGCCTTGCACACACATGTGCATGATAACTAGGGTGTTAAGTGGGGTTAAACCATGATTAGCAATCATGGTGGATTAACCCATTTTCCTTAAGCCAATTTTAAGGTTGTATTAAGTGTTTTGGTTTTATTGTGCATGGTTGTTCTTTAAAAGAAAAATGAATTTAAATGGGGTTTTAAAATTTGACTTTCATTGTTGACTTTGGGAGAGAGAGGGGGGGGCATGGGGCTACATGGCTTGTGCCATACCTATTAAATGAGGTGAGAGAGAGTGAGAAGAGGGGGTGTTTGAATTTCTCTCATTCTCACCCTCACTCTCATTTCTCTTGTTCTCTCATTCTCTCATACACACACATACACTCATCTTCAGCTGAAGCAGCAGCACCATCAGCATCAGCAACAGCAACAGAAACAACAGCAGCTCCATCAGCAACAGCAGCATCAGCAAACAGCAGCAGCAGGAGCTCCAGCTACTTGCAGCAGCTCTTCCTCCTCCATTCACTTCTTCTCCTGATTCCTAGGGTCCCTTAGGGTATATTTCTTAACCTAATTTTCCTTTTTGCTTAGCTTATGTGATAATTAGCTTCGGTTTGTGTTTAATTGTGAGTTTAGTGCTAATTATGGTGATTTATGTGGAATATTGATTAAGTGATGATTGTGTTAGTTAGCCTAGCCTATTTTAGTATTATTAGGGTCACCTCAACTGAGAATTTACCCAGATTTCATTAAAATACCATAGGGTTTGTGTTTTGTGCAAAATCGGTGTTTTTAGGCGATATATTGGCATTCTGTGATCTGCTGTTGACCCGGACCCTTCAGGACAAAATTGGGAAAACTGGAGCATGCACACTAGGTCTAGATTACACCACCAGAACACGAGACCCTAACTCCTATTTGTGGCCGCAATTTTAATCCATCTGGCCGCAAATTGCGGCAAGGACAGGGGCTTCGGTCTTGGGGCTTTGTGTAGGGTAGTCTGCAGTGATTTGTAGTGTTTTGGCATGTTTAGTTTTGTAAGATTTGACCTGTAGGAAAATCTGGGACAATATATCGTATTTCTAGTTCGTTGTGTTTGCGCGATACGCGCGATACGTGAGTGGGTTCTGTGATCCAGCGTGTCGCGGTAGTTTTAGACGCGTATACACACGTTTCAGCGTATCGTGCACACGCGCGTTTAGTTCGCGACGCGAGTTTCTCGTTTGGGTTCGATATCGCGTTTTGCGAGATATTGCTTATATATATGTGATTTCCTTGTCTCGTTTCAGGTTTGCAGGCGGGGACTACGGACACATATACAGGGAGAAACAGGTGGTAGGATTCACCTAGCGTGGAGCGTAGGTGAGTAGATTTAACATCTACAGGGGAATCGCCCGCATGGTGTTATGCGTCTGGGCTAGAATTCTTATACTTGTCGTATATTCTACGTCATTGTTAGAAATGCACCTTTACCCTATTTACTTAGATATAGCTGTACGGTGACTAGTAGCCGTAGGACACTGCACAAATTATTAACGATTCATGTTGCACGAGCACTGATTGTATACTACACACACCGTCAATAATCGCCATGTCACACACAAACCCTTATAGATACTATATTGCTTGGTTAGGGACCTTGTGACATTGTTTCGTACTGTTATCACATATGACATTTACCAAATCTGTATACATATAGTGTATCGTACCATTAGTGATAGGTGCACACACACTTTAAGATATAACTACAGGTATACTTTGCACATATGTTACTTATACCCGGGGGGTACCCTACATATTCTACTTATACCCAGGGGGTATACTACATCATTTGTTTATAGGTAGACACCTATACTTAGCTGTACCTTATTGATTTCGCATACATCTGGTTTCAGCTACATATTTTCCCTTATATGCTCGCATTTCAGATATATCGCACATATTTATTCCTGGATTTGCGCATTGTTATTTGGATTTTACATGATGTTTTCTGGTTTTGGGAACCGCGGGAGTTCATGAAATTATGCATTATTTGAAAAACCTGGTTTTCTTGATATGATATTTGCGCATCCACCATGAGATTTATCGGTTCTGATTATTTACTCCATACGAGGAGTGGGTGCCGTATGAGGGTACATGGTGGGGCCCGGTATGGTTTCCCTCGGCTAGATGATCGATGGACTTTACCGATTGAGCCTGGAGGCGGGCGAGTACCTACCGGTGACAGTACCAATGACTCGGCGGGGATCGTGGGGATACCGTTGGGAGTCATGTACGTATGGATACGTCGAGAGGCGAGGGTCAGAGCTAGGCACTCGTGCTTTCCGGGATAGCGTATGATACGTACCTATCAGGATGCTAGTCTTGGTGACGGCATCTGATAGATCAGTATTTTGTGTCGATGCTTGGCACATATTTTCATGATATTTCTTTTAAACGCCTTTGTATATATAACAGGGGATTTAGCCGTTGTTATATATACCCTTACACCAATATTAGTGGAGTGGGATACTAATATATGTGTATTGACCCCATCATATTTATTTCTGCAAATATATACCTTTAGGATGTTAGAATTTTACTTGAGTTTTGATTTGGGATATTAGGTGATTCATTGAGATGGATATTGGACATACATATGGGATTGCTGATTTATACATTCGGGATATAGGAGATTATTCGATATTGTACATTGAGGAGATGTGAGACTTATATGATATGAGAGCCTAACTTGGGGGCTGATTTGAGGAATTGGGATTTGAGTGTCTTGATGGATTGTGATCCTACCACGATGACAGGATTCCGTGGGATGACATATTTCTCTCCATACCTCACACTTATCTTTTATGCACTGTTTCATATATTGGTAGTACCTGTTAGTGTACCCTTTATGATTGCTGCATATTTACATTCTCACACCCTTATTGCATACTATTGTCATGTTTATTATTGCTTCATATATTGATTTTACCTGCTAGTGTACTTTCCATTATTCTGCATTCACATGACCTGTTATTACTGTAATCGCATATCTTAGATTCATGCTGTACGTACATACCTGCGATTACCTGCATATGTTATTTACTATTCATGAGTTGGTAACTCACTCCCGTTGTGCCACAGGTGTTGCAGGGTGTTCTCCAGAGTAGTCGAGGCAGGCTATTCACCTATCATCTTTTGGTACAGATACCGCATCGGCTCACAGTGTGCCATTTTGCTTAGGTGGGTTTTGGTGGTTATCTGTATTTTGTATTGTATATTCGTTATATCTTGTACTCTCCATCTACTATTATGTTATTGACTTAGAGACTTGGTGAGGACGATATTGTATATTATTTGTGGATTTGTTGTCTTATATACAGTTTCCTTTCTGTTGTCTTTTATACAGCTTTCTCTCTATTGTATTTTATTTCTTCGCTACGGCGTCGTATATTTGCGATGGTGATTGTTTTCCGCCTTTGGGCGTGTATTTTCTCCCGTTTGGGGATGCTTCATTTATCTTTATCTGTTGTACCCATTTTGAGGATAGTTTTTACAAAGGGGGTGCTGCCAAAATTTTAAAGAAAGAAGTTGGACTTTTAAAGAATTTGGGTTGCGATTTCAAATGTTTCAAAAACTTTTATTATCTTTTCCGTATTTTCATGGTTTAGATTTCTGGGTTTTGGCTTTCTTTTACTGCGTTACGTCTTTAGGCGTTGCGTAGTATTAGGGCCGTCACGTGCCAATTTCGGGCCGTGACAGTTTTCATGCATTTGTTGCACCAGATTTGTATTTCGTGCATTTGTTGCACCAAATTTGTATTTCGTGCATTTGTTGCACTAGATTTGTATTTCGTGCATTGGTTGCACCAGATTTATGTTTTTGTGCGCGTTTGCAGTTAACGTTCGTTTTCGTGTGCTTTACTGCACTAGGCATTTTGTGCGGACCTGACGCACTTGATTTGGATTTCGCGCATATTGGGCACATGGTATGGGATTTTGTGCACACCGGATGCACTTGATTGAGATTTTTATTCATGCATGATAGTTGCACTGGATTGAGGTTTTCTTGCACTCTAGATGCACTTGATATTGTTGTCGTGCACACTCGTTGCACTGGACAGATGCTTTCGTGAACACCCGTTGCACTTAGTTTGGCTTTTTTGCACATTCGTGGCATTTGTATTAGGTTTTATTTTTCCATGCGCACCAAATGCACGTGATATTGGATACACCTTTTGAGCCTGATTTTGCTCTTGAGCATTATATTTTGATATTGGAACTATATTATATAGTAGCCGAGCATGACTAATCTGAGGACAATACCTGAGTACTTTTGCATGCATAAAAAGTTTACCAAGAGGTTTTCAAAAAGGAGCTATAGTCTTGCAATTTCCTATGTGTCCGCGAGTGACACAAACCTTTACAAAGGAAAACCTTCTGGGATATTTCAAAAAGGCGGGACGTATAATTTGAGAAAAAACATATATAAGTATATATTTACTACTTTACGAATGAGCGTCCGCCACTTGTGCCGTGAGTTACGCATCAAACGGCGATTCAAAAAAGGTTTTGCATTTGTTTTATTCAGTTTTTAGAGGATTTTGCAAGGATGAGTATTATATACGTATTATAGTATTTGACAAGAGTATATTGTATTTCAGCTGTGGATTTCGATATTTGCATCTCCTTTATACCTCCAGTGATTGCGTTACGCTTAACGGAGTTCGATTTTGAGTTTCGCACTCGTTTTCATGCGCACAAGATGCGCTGTGGTATTTCTGCGTATTCCGTGATTTCAGAGCCCCGTTGATTTGAACAAGATTATTGAAATGTTTTAGTATTTGGGGGTTTAAATTTAAATTCGGAGACCGAATTTATTTAAAAGGGGAAGATTGTAAAATTTCATAAATATAAAATATTATTTTAGGAATTTAAATATTAAAATAATATATTTCGCGAAAACTATTCGAGTTACGAATAGAGGCTTTTCGTAAAATGGTATAATTATATACCAATATTTGAAAAATAATTGGAGATTAAAAGGATTTATTTATTAAAAAGATATTTATCGGATTTTGGCAATTTTTTATATAATTAATAATATGCAAGTTTAAATAAAAATTGATTAGTGCACTACTAATCACGATTAAGCCAAATCCGTATTTTTATTAGTCATGGTTAGTGCACCATGACATGTTGCATTTTGTTGCATGTTTGTTTCATTGTATTTATGTTATGTGTTTGGTTTTAATGAGTGAGGGTAAAAGAAAAGAAAAGAAAAGAAAAGAAAAGAGATGCCATGATTGATGGGAGAGAGAGGGGGACAAGTTATGACTTGGAGCATGGGCTCAAGAGAGAGAGAGAGAGAGAGAGAGAGAGAGGGGGGATGGCATGCTACACCATTGACCTTCTTCATTCCTTTCCTTTATCACTTCATTTTTCTTCATCTCCCAATTTCTTCTCCTCCTCCTTCACCTCCTCTATCCCATAGCAACCATCCCTAAATCTTCACCAAAACCCCATGCCACCTTCTTTAAAAATGATCCCCACCTCTTTCTAAACCCTATAGACCTTTCAAGTTTGGATTTTGGAGACTTTGGGCATCTAAGGTTTTTCTTGAGTTGCTATCATGAGGTATAATTCTCACTTCCCACCTTGTAATTAGTTTCTTTACCTCCTAGTTTAGTTTAGTCTTCGATTCAGCATGTTTAGTGATCTTGAAATTTTTCAAGTTGATGTTTAGTGGATGTTGGGATTTGTAAGTGGTAAATTGAGATGTAGTGAGTATTTGCAAGACCTTAGTGTTAATTTTATGGCCAAGACCAGAGACTAGAGCCCAATACACGGACTTAGAATTTCCCGACGCCGGATTTGTGACAGATTGTGGTGATCTAATGGAATCTGGGATGACCCGAGAGACCTATAAAATAAGTTCCCTGGACAGTGATATGAGCAGGCAACCTAGAAGCCACACCTAAAACCCGAGCCCATTTCATTAGGTTCTGGCCACAAATTTAATTGATTTGGCCGCAAATTGCGGCCAAGTCATGGTGGATTCATGTGATTTTTGGACCATGGCTTCCTTATGTGATATTTAGAGCAACCCTATATGCGAAATATCTTGATTTGGCCTAAAGTAGAATCTGGGAGTGATTACCTTCGTTGCTGATTTCGGTTTTGCGATTCTGAAACTTGGTTTTGGTATTTGAGATTAATTTGGTCATTGGACATTTGTACGTCAACGACGAGGGATAATTGGTTATTTTGCATGTGTATGCTATAGGTTCTAACCTATAAGCAATTCGTATGTCGTATCGGTTTTCTGATATTGGTTTTAATAGTATTGCGATTGTATATTGATTGTAGGTACCTTCGCGTGGATTTCTGAGACAACGAAGCATATCGACTTTGGCTAAACAAGGAGTTTAGCAGGTGAGTAGATTTATATCTACGGGGGAAGTCAGGTGGATGGCATATAGCACCCCTGCAACCATTGATATAGATAAGTGATATATAAATAAGTGATTGAAAGATGACAAATATAAGATATATAGTGGCGTAATATGTGATCGATATCGATATGTTATAAGATCGATATCGATGAGACCAGTGAATGATAATATGATAAGATTGAGATAGATGTGTTATGAGATGATGTACGTGATAATAGATCCGTACTATTGTTGTGATGATATCTGTAACACCCGAGCCCAATACTACTATTTTCTGTTACTGCTTGAGCATTATTGTGTTACTCATTTCATTTAGCCTGTCTGTTTGTCACTTACTGTAAATTTTTATCCGGAAAAGTCATTTCAGCATATAACAATTTTCAGCATCTAAAATGAAATTAAAAATATCTATCTTGGCCTACTCGACACCCCTAGCCTCGTGGTAGCGTCCGTGCATCGAGTTCTCGTCCCGTTTGGTGAAACGGGCGAGTTTGGACGGCTACGCGCGCGTACAGGTGTCCGTCTTGGGGGTATACTTTTTAATCATAAAACACCTCATTTTAAAATTCAGAACCCGCTTAAAATCCTATTAGTTAAATTTCGAATTTTTGGACCCAACCCGGGCGCGATTTGGAAATGTTTTATTTAGCGCCAAAATCCCAAATTTCTATAATCTTTAAAACCTTATATATTTGGTTCATATTAACCAATTCAAATACTTTCAACAGAGTAAATATTGGATGAACAGTATAAATCTTTGCAGCTTTAATTTTCAGCCAATCGCAAGGCGTTTAAGTTCCCGTGGGCCCCACCTCTGCAACCTCTCTCTACATCTCGCATCTCTCTCTCTCTCTTTCTCAATCTCTCTCTCTATATATATCTTCAGATCTCTTTCTCTCTCTCCCTCATATATATTCCTTCTCCTTCATATTTTTTTTCCAAAACGAAACCACGAGCAAAGAAACCCACCGAGAGCCTAAACCCTAGCCGTCTTCACCGTCGCCGCCGCAGCCCCGACGCCGGCGTCAACATCACCGTCACCCTCGCTCCGCCTCCTCCTCTCAACCTTCTTCCTTCCACCCCCGCGCACCCTGCACAGCCGCGACCGCTGCAGTCTTCCCTACAGCCGCCTGCTCGCCGGCGGCCCTCGTCGTCGCCATCCGCGCCACCACCAGCACCCTCCTCACCTCGCCATCTCCTCCCTTTACCTGAGAACCATCTGCACACCACCGTAGCCTTCGCCCACGATCTCGAGCACCACCTCCTTCCATCGCCGGAAAGACCTCGTCGTCGATTCCTCCCCGAGCAGCACCCAGAAATCGAACCCCCTCACTACTCCACGCCATCGTTCACTCCATCTCGTAAGTTTCCCTAAGATCTTCTCTTTTCTTCCTGTTAAAAAAAAAAAGAAAAAAAAGGAAATTAATAATATGATATGAATGTATAAGGGAAACAACAAGGAAAAATAGTTTAAAATTCTATTTTACAATAGTTTGGTTTAACAGTGAACTGAATATGTTTAGAATAGGAATGGAACAGTGAACAAAAAAATAGATGAGAATTAAAACCCTAGTTTTCTTATATAATTTTTGTTTGGGGTTACTGTGGTGGTAGCTACAAGTTTAACTGATGGTTTAACCTATATATTTAATCTAAGAAGAGCACAAGTCGAACCCTAGTTGTGACCACGCACCAGATCGCGACTAGACCCGGTACCGTATCGTGACTTGTGCACCAGGCCGCCTGCATCTCGACCCTTGTTCTGAGGCAAGTACCCCTTACTACATGCTATACAGTATATTTATATATGTATTGACACCCTAAACTTATAAAACTTAACTTGGTATAGTCGTTTCCCATTTAGTTACAATATGTCATTATATCATTTTACTGTTAACATAGAATTTACAATTTAAACCTACTAATCAAATCTACCTATTTAATCACATTTTACTGTTTAAGAGATGGTAGAACTTACCCATGTAGTTCTATCACATTCGGACATTCGTATTCAAAGGCTTGATATAACTGTATTGCGCCAATACCTAAACTATTGCACCGCTAAGGGTGCTTAGACCTGTTAACATAATTAAACGGCTGCATTGTATTACTGCACTCTTGTGATTAAATGAAACATGCTTATTATTTAATCCATTGCTTATTTCATGTTGTTAAATACCCTGTTCGATTATATATCTGTTTGTGAGCACACCCACGATATTGTTACATCTGGACATGACATTGTCACACATGGTACACATTGATACACCTAACATGGTACCGTATGCTGTTGACTTGACCCGATGTACCATGACCCGACCTGTTACCTGATCTTGTGTCTGATGCCAACAAACCTGTCATGTAGTCCTCATGGACCGTTCCTGTTGTCTATCCAGACAAACCTGCTTTTACCTGATCCTGTGTTGGCATTAGTTCTTGATTACTGAATACCTGACTTGACTTGCACATATAACTTGGGGGTATGGGGAAATCAAATGTGAAACCTGACTTGTAACTCGACAGTTCACTACCTGTCCTGAGTGTACACATTCCTGTTTTGTGCCTAGCGGCATGTCTCGGTTTAAGCCGAGAATATTGTGGCCGTGGTCCCGGGTATGTACGGGATACTATCGAGTGTACACATTCCTGTTTTGTGCCTAGCGGCATGTCTCGGCTGCAGCCGAGAATATTGTGGCCGTGGTCCCGGGTATGTACGGGATACTATTGAGTTACATCGAAGATTCATCAATTGATTTCAAAGACTTTAGACTAGAAAACCTGATAAAACCGTTTAGTTACCCACTGCACACTACCCTGCACTGCTTGTTTCATATTATTGCTTTATTCATGTTTATTTTGCATTGCCTGTTACATTGTTCATATTATATTACTGGTTGACATGACGCGCTGACGTCTGGGTTTTGCATGGCCCAGATTTTGTACCACTGTCGCAGTCCGAGTAGGAGTACTTCAGCCAGCAGGCTGAGTTGTGAGTTCAGTAGTGGTTAGTTTATTTCCTGCATTTATTTCCTGATGTGAGCCCGCATTATGGGACATACCTTTCAGTCATTGGTATTGGATCATTTGCTTCCGCATTTATTTATTATTGTCTCTTGTTATTCTGGATTATGGACATGTTTTAGATAGTTTTGTCTTGTTCTTGATATCTCTACAGCCGCAATGTGACTGTGGAGGGATACTTCCTACCTACAGGTAGCATGGTTGGCTATGTCACGTGCCCAATCTAGCGTACTCTGGGAAGCGGGGCGTGACATGGTTCTTTTGGTATCAGAGCCATAGGTTAGTTGGGTTGATTCTTTTGTAGTTGGGTATTGTATCCAATACACGAATCAGAATGCCCGTGTTTAGGAAACATGTCCTGCCACCTTACCATTTACCATTCTTGAATCACATTCTTCCTGATTATATCTTTTATGATGTGCAAACTTCCTTTGCATATCGACTCGAAACCTGATTCCTTGTTATCTCTAGGACTTAGGCGACTTGGGTAGAGTTATGTAATTGTGGCTATGATACCGCGGCATAATTACAATGCGGTACTCTATTTAAGTATCTTGGAGTTCTAGCCTTGATCTATATTCAAAATCTATTATCATGCTAATGTTGGGTATTTTGAGTTCAGGATTATGGTCGGTAAGAAATTGAAGACATACCAGAGGCTTGTGGACGAAGCCGCCATACTTGGAGTGATAAGAGGAATGCTGGAGAATCAAAGAAACAGACCGAGCTGATCCAGCAGCAAGCGGACTCATTTCGGGAAGGTTTGCAGATCGTTCAGCAGTCTGTGAACAATGTTGGAGCTAGACCAGTTGACCGAGTAGGGACCGTAGCAGATTTCAGGCGGTTGGGTCCGTCTACATTTACTAGTTTAAAGGAGCCGTTGCCAATGGAGCAGTGGCTAGTTGACACAGAGAACTTGCTTTTTGCGGCACAGATTCCTGATGACAAAAAAGTTGTTGTGGTACGCATTCAGCTAGTGGACTACGCCCGAGAATGGTGGCTTGTTGAAGAGACCCGCTTGCCCAAGCCGATCAAGTGGGCGGATTTTTCTAAGAGTTTCCTGGAGAAGTTCTTCCCGCGGACTGCACGGGAGGAAATGGAAGAGAAGTTCATCGGACTAAAGCTGAAGGGAGCACCCGTAGATGTGCAAGTAGCAGAATGGATGAGACTCAGTAGTTTCGCTGGACCTTTAGTTGCCAACGATGCAGACAGGGCACGGAGGTTCATGCGCAGACTGGACGTGGACATCCAGAGGCAGATTGTCTCTCTGGGTTTGACCACTTTCTCACAAATACTTGCAGCAGCCAAGAGCAGCAGATTTTATCTGGGATGAAAGGAAGTTTGCAGCAGACGGCAGTTGCGTTAAGGAAGCAGTTCGGTCGGGCCGGTCGAGTTTAGGGCTAGGCCGACAAACGATATTCTTGCATCAATGGAAGTGATGAAAGTAAAAAGCCGGCTGTTGTTCGTGATTCTATGAACGTGTTTGAAGATATATCGGGTTTACCGCTGAGGAGAGACGTGGAGTTCGCAATTGATCATATTCCTGGTGCAGCGCCAGTATCTAAAGCATATTATCCAATGGCGCCAGTAGAGTTGGAAGAAGTAAAGAAACAGGTTGCTGAATTGCTTGAAAAGGGTTGGATTCGAAGCAGTAACTCGCCTTGGGGAGCTCCAGTTCTTCTAGTAAAGAAGAAGGATGGCACAAGAAGGATGTGCATCGACTATCGAGAATTAAACCGGGTGGCTATCAAGAACAAGTACCCGATCCCTCGTATTGGAGAACTTTTTGAGCAGCTTAGTGGCGTGAGAGTATTCTCGAAGTTGGATTTATGATCCAGATATCATCAGGTCCGAATGAAAACAGAAGATATTTGCAAGACGGCGTTCCGAACTCGGTATGGACATTACGAGTACTTAGTGATGCCCTTCGGAGTAACGAATGCGCCGGCAGTATTTATGGACTTGATGAACCGAATCTTTTCACCGTTCTTGGATCAGTTCATTGTGGTATTCATTGACGATATTCTGGTTTACTCGAAGAGTTTTGAAGAGCATGCTGAGCATTTGAAGATCGCACTGCAGACGTTGAGACAGGAGAAATTGTATGCGAAGATGAGTAAATGCGAGTTTTGGCTGGAGGAAGTAAAGTTTTTAGGGCATGTTGTGTCTGGCGATGGCATTGCCGTCGATCTAGAAAAGATTGCAGCAGTTCGAGATTGGCCTATTCCAAAGAATGCTGCTGAGATAAGAAGTTTCCTTGGATTAGCCGGATACTACAGAAGATTTGTGGAGAACTTTGCTCATCTGGCAGAGCCGTTGACCAAGCTTACGCGCAAGGAGGTACCTTTTGTATGGACGGATAAATGTGCGTTAGCTTTTGAGACGTTGAAGCAGAAGTTGATAACCGCCCCCATTCTGACCGTGCCAGACAATTCCGGAGGATTGGTGATTCACAACGACGCATCTGGGAAAGGATTGGGATGTATTTTGATGCAGCATGGGAAGGTTGTAGCATACGCATCGAGACAATTGAAGACCCATGAGAAGAATTATCCGACTCATGACTTGGAGCTTGCGGCTGTGATGTTCGCTTTGAAGATTTGGAGACACTACCTTTTGGGCGAAAGAGTCAAAGTTTTTACCGATCATAAGAGCTTGAAGTATGTGTTCACGCAGAAGGAGCTTAATATGAGGCAGCGTAGATGATTGGAGCAGATGGCTGACTACGATCTTGATCTTAAGTACCATCCGGGGAAGGTTAATGTTGTGCCGGATGCGCTTAGTCGGTTACTAGCAATTCAGATGTTATCTACGCAAAAGGAGATCGTTGCAGATTTTCGAAGATTTGACTTGGAGGTTGTGCTACCGCGTTCTACAGGACAGTTGATGCAGTTACAAGTGCAGTCATCTTTGATTGAGAAGATTAAAGCAGCACAATCGCAGGATCCTAGACTGCAAAAGTTTCGAGAGCAGGCTGAAGCTGGACTACGAACAGATTTACTGGTCCACGAAGATGGTTCGTTGAGGTATGGTAGCCGTTTGTGTATGCCAAAGGGAGATGTTCGTGAAGAGCTTTTGAAGGAGGCACACAGTTCGGCTTATTCTGTACATCCAGGAGGCACAAAGATGTACCGAGATATTCGACAGCATTTCTGGTGGGAAGGCATGAAGCGGGAGATTGCTCGCTTTGTGGCTAAGTACTTGGTGTGTCAGCAAGTTAAGGCTGAACATCAAAGGGTTGCTGGTTTATTGCAACCACTTCCGATTCCTCAGTGGAAGTGGGAACATATAACCATGGATTTCGTGACGGCTTTACCGTGGAGTCCAAAGGGCAACAATGCAGTATGGGTGATTGTTGATCGGTTGACCAAGGCTGCTCACTTCATTCCTTTCCGGGTTGGTCAATCAACGGAGACTTTGGCAGAGCGGTACATGCAGGAGATTGTAAGATTGCATGGAGTACCGGTGAGCATCGTGTCCGATCGGGACACTCGGTTCTTATCACACTTTTGGCGGAGTTTACAGGAAAGTTTGGGGACTCGATTGAAGTTTAGCACAGCTTATCATCCTCAAACTGATGGTCAGTCGGAGAGAACGATCCAAACTCTTGAAGACATGTTGAGAGCATGCATGTTGGACTTCAAGGGTTCGTGGGAGGATCATCTACACTTGGTAGAGTTTTCTTACAACAACAGTTTTCAGGCAACTATCCAGATGGCTCTGTTTGAAGCTTTGTATGGTCGTAAATGCCGTTCACCTGTTTGTTGGGATGATGTCGGTGAACGAAGATTGTTGGGACCAGATTTGGTGGTGCAGACAGTTGAGAAGGTTAACACTATCAGAAAGCATATGAAGGCAGCTCAAGACAGACAGAAGAGTTGGGCTGACACGTCAAGAAGACCTCTAGAGTTTGCCGTGGGTGATTTGGTATTCTTGAAGATATCACCGACTAGAGGGGCGATTCGTTTTGGGAGTCGAGGAAAGCTTAGTCCTCGATTTGTTGGACCCTTTGAGATATTGGAGCATGTTGGAGAGGTAGCGTATCGTTTGGCGTTACCGCAGTCCTTGGCAGGTGTGCACGATGGGTTTCATGTATCTCAACTACGAAGATATGTTCGAGATGAAACACACGTCTTGGATCATTCGGAGTTAACAGTACGGGAAGACTTGACTTTTGAGGAGCGACCGGTTGAAATCGTGGATCGAAGGGAAAAGGTTCTTAAGAACAAGGTTATCCCCCTTGTGCTTGTTTCTTGGGGTAATCGCTCGTATGGAGAGTCCACTTGGGAACGAGAAGATGAGATCCGGCAGAAGTTTCCTCACCTTTTCCTGTAGTTTTCTATCTTTGTATTTTTTGAATTTCGAGGACGAAATTCTTTTGTAGTTGGGTATGATGTAACACCCGAGCCCAATACTACTATTTTCTGTTACTGCTTGAGCATTAATGTGTTACTCATTTCATTTAGCCTGTCTGTTTGTCACTTACTGTAAATTTTTATCCGGAAAAGTCATTTCTGCATATAACAATTTTCAGCGTCTAAAATGAAATTAAAAATATCTATCTTAGCCTACTCGACACCCCTAGCCTCGTGGTAGCGTCCGTGCATCGAGTTCTCGTCCCGTTCGGTGAAACGGGCGAGTTTGGACGGCTACGCGCGCGTACAGGTGTCCGTCTTGGGGATATGCTTTTTAATCATAAAACACCTCATTTTAAAATTCGGAACCCGCTTAAAATCCTATTATTTAAATTTCGAATTTTTGGACCCAACCCGGGCGCGATTTGGAAATATTTTATTTAGCGCCAAAATCCCAAATTTCTATTATCTTTAAAACCTTATATATTTGGTTCATATTAACCAATTCAAATACTTTCAACAGAGTAAATATTGGATGAACAGTATAAATCTTTGCAGCTTTAATTTTTAGCCAATCGCGAGGCGTTTAAGTTCCCGTGGGCCCCACCTCTGCAACCTCTCTCTACATCTCACATCTCTCTCTCTCTCTCTTTCTCAATCTCTCTCTCTATATATCTTCAGATCTCTTTCTCTCTCTCCCTCATATATATTCCTTCTCCTTCACATTTTTTTTTCAAAACGAAACCACGAGCAAAGAAACCCACCGAGAGCCTAAACCCTAGCCGTCTTCACCGTCGTCGCCGCAGCCCCGACGCCGGCGTCAACATCACCGTCACCCTCGCCTCCGTCTCCTCCTCTCAACCTTCTTCCTTCCACCCCCGCGCACCCTGCACAGCCGCGACCGCTGCAGTCTTCCCTGCAGCCGCCTGCTCGCCGGCGGCCCTCGTCGTCGCCATCCGCGCCACCACCAGCACCCTCCTCACCTCGCCATCTCCTCCCTTTACCTGAGAACCATCTGCACACCACCGTAGCCTTCGACCACGATCTCGAGCACCACCTCCTTCCATCGCCGGCAAGACCTCGTCGTCGATTCCTCCCCGAGCAGCACCCAGAAATCGAACCCCCTCACTACTCCACGCCATCGTTCACTCCATCTCGTAAGTTTCCCTAAGATCTTCTCTTTTCTTCCTGTTAAAAAAAAAAGAAAAAAAAAGGAAATTAATAATATGATATGAATGTATAAGGGAAACAACAAGGAAAAATAGTTTAAAATTCTATTTTACTATAGTTTGGTTTAACAGTGAACTGAATATGTTTAGAATAGGATGGAACAGTGAACAAAAAAAGAGATGGGAATTAAAACCCTAGTTTTCTTATATAATTTTTGTTTGGGGTTACTGTGGTGGTAGCTACAAGTTTAACCGATGGTTTAACCTATATATTTAATCTAAGCAGAGCACAAGTCGAACCCTAGTTGTGACCACGCACCAGATCGCGACTAGACCCGGTACCGTATCGTGACTTGTGCACCAGGCCGCCTGCATCTCGACCCTTGTTCTAAGGCAAGTACCCCTTGCTACATGCTATACAGTATATTTATATATGTATTGACACCCTAAACTTATAAAACTTAACTTGGTATAGTCGTTTCCCATTTGGTGACAATATGTCATTATATCATTTTACTGTTAACATGGAATTTACAATTTAAACCTACTAATCAAATCTACCTATTTAATCACATTTTACTGTTTAAGAGATGGTAGCACTTACCCATGTAGTTCTATCACATTCGGACATTCGTATTCATAGGCTTGATATAACTGTATTGCGCCAATACCTAAACTATTGCACCGCTAAGGGTGCTTAGACCTGTTAACATAATTAAACGGCTGCATTGTATTACTGCACTCTTATGATTAAATGAAACATGCTTATTATTTAATCCATTGCTTATTTCATGTTGTTAAATACCCTGTTCGATTATATATCTGTTTGTGAGCACACCCACGATATTGTTACATCTGGACTTGATATTGTCACACATGGTATACATTGATACACCTGACATGGTACCGTATGTTGTTGACTTGACCCGATGTACCATGACCCAACCTGTTACCTGATCTTGTGTCTAATGCCAACAAACCTGTCCTGTAGTCCTCATGGACCGTTCCTGTTGTCTATCCAGACAAACCTGCTTTTACCTGATCCTGTGTTGGCATTAGTTCTTAATTACTGAATACCTGACTTGACTTGCACATATAACTTGGGGGTATGGGGAAATCAAAGGTGAAACCTGACTTGTAACTCGACAGTTCACTACCTGTCCTGAGTGTACACATTCCTGTTTTGTGCCTAGCGGCATGTCTCGGTTTAAGCCGAGAATATTGTGGCCGTGGTTCCGGGTATGTACGGGATACTATCGAGTGTACACATTCATGTTTTGTGCCTAGCGGCATGTCTCGGCTGCAGCCGAGAATATTGTGGCCGTGGTCCCGGGTATGTACGGGATACTATTGAGTTACATCGACGATTCATCAATTGATTTCAAAGACTTTAGACTAGAAAACCTGATAAAACCGTTTAGTTACCCACTGCACACTATCCTGCACTGCTTGTTTCACATTATTGCTTTATTCATGTTTATTTTGCATTGCCTGTTACATTGTTCATATTATATTACTGGTTGACTTGACGCGCTGACGTCTGGGTTTTGCATGGCCCAGATTTTGTACCACTGTCGCAGTCCGAGTAGGAGTACTTCAGCCAGCAGGCTGAGTTGTGAGTTCAGTAGTGGTTAGTTTATTTCCTGCATTTATTTCCTGATGTGAGCCCGCATTATGGGGCATGCCTTTCATTCATTTGTATTGGATCATTTGCTTCCGCATTTATTTATTATTGTCTCTTGTTATTCTGGATTATGGACATGTTTTAGATAGTTTTGTCTTGTTCTTGATATCTCTACAGCCGCAATGTGACTGTGGAGGGATACTTCCTACCCACAGGTAGCATGGTTGGCTATGTCATGTGCCTAATCTAGCGTACTCTGGGAAGCGGGGCGTGACAATATCGTACGATGGATATTCCATACGTGATATATAAGGATGAAACCCGATATTTATTCCGACTTGAGAACCCTTTTGTTGCTTATCACAATGTGGATATTGTGATATGTTTGGAGTCATACCCATTTCAAAACTAACGAGTCGTTACACCCTTTTTAAATGATGAATTCAAGGAGACACTATACACTTTTCAAATGGTATTGTTTCCCCTAATCAGAGAAAAGCTCTGTTCAAATTTTGAAATTTGAAATGAAGTATCGCTTCATAATAGTGCTAGCGCTAAATGCGCTAGCGCTAAGAGTCAAAGACTCTGATGCAGCACTCACGTGCAAAGCACGAGAGCGCTCGCGCTAGCAGCGCCAGTGCTAAGAGTCAAAGATTATGATGCAGCGCTCACGTGCAAAGCACGAGAGCGCTAGCAGCGCCAGCACTAAGAGTCAAAGACTCTGATACAACGCTCACGTGCAAAGCACGAGAGCGCTCGCGCTAGCAGCGCCGGCGCCGGCGCTAGCAGCGCTAGCGCTAAGAGTCAAAGACTCTGTTGCAGTGCTCACGTGCAAAGCACGAGAGTGCTAGCGCTGAAACTAAATGTTCCCCGCCGTTGGATCAAAGATCTAATGGTGATTAAAAATCACCAAGATATAGAATAAGTTCTGTATGGGAAAATATTTTCCCAATCTTGTTAAAAAACAAGAAGATTGCTTTCTGTAAAATAGAAGCTCTTGGATCAAAGATCCAACAGTGGGAGACATTCCCAAATCAATTAGAGAAAAGATCTCTTCAACTGATTCAACAAATCAGCCTCCCTTATATAAAGGACCCAAGACTTCAAGTCTTAAAGAGAGGAACCCCCTGATTCGTCTCAAAAACTATTTCTATTACCGCAATCAAGAACGGCGTCGCATGAAGCTAGCCGGTGAGTACGGGTCGATCCACAGGGATGTTGTGAATCTCCTAGTCGCGCTAACGAGTTAATTCCGAAAGGTGTTCGGATTGGTTATTAAATCTAAAAACTTAATTATTCTATCTACGATTATCTAGATCTATTCTTGCTAGGGTTAGGTTTAGGGATGGTTTGGAAATGCAAGTAAATCTCAACGCTTTCATACCCGAATGAAGATCTATGAGGAGTTATGGTAATTATCAATAAAGGGGATTAGATCCATTCGGGAAGGTGTTCCTTCCTCTAGGTTCTTATCCTTCCTTTAGAGATCCTTACCTTAACCTCCATGGAAAACGCGCGCAACCGGGCCTTTACACTGCGGTGTCATCGTTACCTCGAGGGGTAGGATGCCATAGGGCGCGGTGTGTGCGTGTATGCATGGATTCCTATTGTAAATATTTGGTGGGTAAGAAAGGGATGTGAGATCTCATCTCTCAAAATCCTTCACCAAAGCTAAACCCTAAATAAGTTCCTAGAGCATGAATTAAATCTACCTAGGGCAAGGAATTGAAATCTACACTAGGGCGAGAAATTAAATCTACTTACAGATGCATCCCTCCAATCATCCATGCAGGGTTGTCAGATCTGAATTTCTGAATGGAAAGGAAACACCGATGCTCTCCATAAAGAGATCTGGATTTATTATTTAAAAGGAGGCATAAAGTTTACAATGTTTAGAGTTCCTATTTATAGAGAATAGGAAACCCTAAGGTTACATTTGTTTCGCATGTCTTAAATTACAAAAATAGCCCTTAGGAAATCTTTTCAGAGCCTCCACGACGTTTTGGTAAAATTTTCTCGAAGTACGGGCTTCATATGGCCGCGGAACCGCGGCAATTGCTGGCTTGGACCGCGGTTCCGCGGCCCTTTAGTGAGCTTAGGTTCTGAAATTTCCTGTGCTGACTTCTGGCTTTTTGGGGTCTCTGTTTATGTATGTCCTTTTCCATTTGGGCTTCTAGGTTAGTTCCAGATCTTCAGTGAATAATTTGCAATGGATTTTTAACCGTCCGCTTTGTCATCTTGGATCTTGCATTGCCTTGTACTTTGTGAATTTTATCTTTGATATAGGCTTGATCAAGAGTCCTCTGTTTGTTGGTTAAAGTCCATATTTTCATCGTCTTTACGTCGTTTTCACTGTTTCCTATCCAAGAACCTGTAACCTGTAACATGTAGCAGACATGCGTCAAAAGCACATGTTTATTTATAAAAAGAATAAGAATGGGGAATATAATAATGCAATATTATGGTGTGAACACCCCCCAATAAACTTTGAGAAATTTCAAAAGAGAAGAGCAAGCTCTCGGAAGAAGAAGAATTTCTTCAAGGTAAATAAAAAAGCAGAGAGATCAAAACATCTCATCAAGAGAAGAAGAACTTAGTTTTTTTTCTAGATCATAGATCTATAAGACAGACGTCTTTCACAAAAGAGATCATAGCATCTCATCATAAAAAGGGCGAAAGAAGAATTCAATTCTCTTCAGATCACAGATCCATAAAGACAAAGCCTTTCACAAAAAAATAAGAGATTGTAACATCTCCTATAAAAATAAGAACTTTGTTCTTAGACCCACGAGACAAAATCTCTTATAAATGAGAATTTAATTCTCAGAGCGCAGAATTGATCAAAATTGCTTAAAAGAGCCTCAGCGCTCCAAATTAAAAAAAACGCCTCAGCGCTCCAAGTCTGGCGCATAGCGCCGTAGCGCTCTTAGCGCTCCAATTTAAAGAAGCGCCTCAGTGCTCTAAGAACTGGCGCACAGTGCCGCAGCGCTCCAAGCGCTATTTTAAAAGAAGCGCCTAGTGCTTCAAGGTTGGCGCTCAGCGCCAAGCGCTACACGTGCTCCTCACGTGTGCGCTATTTCACAAGAATCGCTCTGCACTCATTTACTGGCGCTCAGCGCCAAGCGCACCACGTGCTCCTCACGTGTGCGCTCTTTCAAAGGAAACTCCTTAGTGCTCTCAATCTGGCGCTTAGCGCCAAACGCGCCACATGCTCCTCACGTGTGCGCTGAGAGAACATAAATTGTTCTTTAAGTAAACCCCAGAGCTATAATGAGTGCTCAACACTCAATAAAAGCCAAAAAGATTGTCAGAACCCAAACCCATGCTCAGCATTGTTAAATGTTCAACATTTTAACTGAGTGGGCCGAGCCCAAGTTGGCCACAGATCCCTCATTTAGATTAATTGAGCCCATACGCTCATGAATCTTTTCAACTGATCTTAGTCCCAAACTTGACTACAGATTTCCCAACCAACGTTGGTTCAAGGGTACATCTCTTCGTACCTCTGATATATGTCATTGTAATTTTTCAATGTCTTCAGAGAGACGAAGAGTCCCAATAACCAATAACTTTTGGTACATCCCCAAACGGTTGAACCAAAACCAGACAGACTATGACGTCTTTAAACTGGACTATGATGTCCTTAAACTTTATAGACTGTGGGGTCCTTAAACTCATAGACTATGACGTCTTTAAACTGTCACGGACTATGATGTCCTTAAACCCAATAGACCGCAACGTTCTTAAACTAAAACAATAGAGTCCAAAGGCTCTTTTGTTGGATCTAAATGATCCTGTTAAGTAGGTCTTAGTCTAAAATTAGACTAACGTATCCTTAACAAACGTTTAAATTGATCTTAGTCTCAAATGAGATTAACGATCTTTAAAACCAACCCCAAAACCAAATCTAAGAAAATGCAGATTTGGACTAATCCACGCCCTACGGGCGACAACATAAATTAGTCTCCGTATACAATCCACGGGCAACCAAAAATAAAACAAACATACACGACACAAAGTGACCATCTGGAGAAAGAGAAAGTAGTTACCGCGATGCGGGAGCGTAATTAACTGCAGGGGCTTGCGCCTGTAGGGAAGAGCGTCCCCACAATCAAAAACCCTCACAATGAGGGGGAATCTGACGAAGTCTGCTACATCGGCTGCATTCGTCTAAACCTTCGATGCATGGTGCCATAAATCAACTTGGCATCTTCGGAGAGGTGGACGGATAAAACCAAATAGTATCTGCCCCCAAATTTGGGAAGACGTCTGTCTTCCCAGTTTTCGGCGGTAAACAGATTCTGGCACGCCCGGTGGGACATTTTCCTCTTTCCACTCCACACTTCGTGTGTCGTGTTTCGCGAACGAATCGCGGTTTTCTATGGATGCTCTTGGATTTGAGATACTAAGATTTGGTGTCTTGCTTCGTGCAGAAAAAGAAGATCAATGGCTTTCAACTGCACCACCTCCAACAACTGCAACAACTCCCTCTCCGTCCTTGCTGGAGGAGTGACCTATGGGCCTCAAGCGGCCTCCGTTTTCACGATGCCGGTGGACCAGGTGATGCAAGCCACTACTGGGCTGTTCTTTGGGACCATGCTCCCACCAATGAGCTTCAACGCCCCACTGCCGTCGCAACAAGCTTCGAGGAAGCCGGTCTTTGATCGGCTTACAACTACCACGGCTCCTCTCAACGGGTCGCCCAAATCCAGCGCCTCGATTTTCAACAGACTGGGCCAAATCTCAGGTGGGCCAGTGAAAAAGCCTACAAAACCTGAAGGAGTTATCCCGAAGCGGATAACCATTCCAACCCTAATAAACGAAATCATCGGAGAGGCTCCTCCGGCTAAGGGATCGGTCTTCTCTAGACTATCCGCTCCAACTCCGTCTTCGGGCGAGATCACCAAGGCTGCTTTCCCTGCTCAAAAATCAGTCTTCGATAAGTTGGACGTTTCTTCTCAGCGGACATCAGTCTTCAAGAGGCTGCACCGGCAGCAACCCTCTACCAGGGCAGGGGGCATGATGAAGTCACCCCCATAGCTGAAACAATACCGTCTGCAAGGCATGCTCGACGTCGTCACTGGCGCCGAGTGAGGAAAGCTGGGGGCAGTTCCCCTTCTGGACTTACCCCACCAGCTCCAACAATGGAAATTGATGCTGCTGTTCTAACTGGGAACAACTTTGAACCACTTAACAGGGTGCGCAGGAATTCGCCAACTGCTATGCTAAAAAATTCTCCTCCACTTGCTGAAAAGATTACTAAGGCGAAGCCGGAGAAGCCCCCTCAGCGGCTGTCTTCCAAAATCCATAAGGTCTGGCGAAGAGTCCAAGACTCTGTGATTAACCAAGACTACTCTCGCCGACCGAAGGAAATGAAGGTTCGGCAAGAGAAGGACCACCCTGTCGTGCCACAGAAGATGCCGTCTACTTGGGTGCCCGCTGCAGCGGCCCCCTCAACTTCGATCGCTCACAAAAAGAGAAGGCCGGAGAAGATCCCCGTGTCCGCGAGGAATCTCAAGGGAACTGAATCTAAACGCCTCAAGTCTGGGAGCATGATAGTGCACACTGTTTATAAGGCTTCCGGGAAAGAGGATAACCGTATGTAACAACCCTAAATTTCCTATACAATTTTTTTCAAAATATTTTTTCAAAATCCATAAAGGGGTATTTTAGCCGAAGCACAAGATATAAGTAATTAATTTGCTTTTTAATTATAAGTTAAAATAATGTAACAACTCAATTTTTAGTGTAAAAAATTTGCTTAAAAATTAATTTATACTTGGGGTATTTACATTTACTGTTACTACTTTAAGTAATTAATTAGCTCCATAATTATAAGAAGGAGCATGTACCACATTGGTAATACCTTGCACTGCTGAACCAAGCCACCAGAGTTAAAATCCCATACCCCACATTATTTTTAATATTGATTTTTTTTAAACCTTTAGAATACCAAGGGTTTACACGTGCATATCTTATAAAAACCCCACTACACCCAAAAATGCAACATTGCCAGAGATTAGATGAACCGTCGGGGGGATCCCGGCCGTCTGACTGGGCCGGGAATCGGCCTCGACTCGGCCGACTCAGTCCTCCGACCGAGTCACGGCCGAGTCACGACCGAGTCGGCCGATTCCGGCGACGACCCCAACACCAAAAATGTGTCTTTTGGTCTCCCCTGTACACCTGCAGAATTTTATCCTCAGACCATTTTCAGAGCTCTTTTAAAACCCCAATTACTCCACTTTTATTACATTTTTAATACAATTTATCACATTTTTTCATTTTAACTCTTCATCTACCATAACCCTAGCCTAACCCTATAAATACCACTCCTAAACACAACCCCCTTACCCCTAAATTCTGAGCCAACTCTCAAGAAATCATTAGAAACCTTGTGTACTTTGAAAACGAGCAAGAAGCGAAGCTACGACGAATTTTCCGGTGAACATCCGACGACCATCCTAGTGTTGGAGATAGTGCCCTTAGAGTTAATTATTGGATCACAGGCACATGATTGCAATGATTGAGGGAGGACCTGTCCCAGTAGGACAATCTTACTCAAGATGATAGTATGATATCTTGTTTATCTTTATCATCGTGTACTGCTTTAGGTGACTTTACTGATCACTATTGCACGTTGATAGAGCCCCTAGGATTCTTACTTGACTACCAGCAGTATGAGGGCGATCATATACGTGGGAGCTGGGGTCTATAAGCACATCATTAAAAGGTCCCTAGCCGTGGGAGTTTCGAGACAGGGCATCGATACTCCAGAGTAGACTAGTGTATACAATCGAGACCCCGACGAGGGGCGGTGGCCGGTCTCACAAGCCACTGGTGTCAGTTGGTTCACCTAAGATGTATACAGGTGCTCATTGGGTTATGAGTACACCGGACAGGACTCGCCGGGAACATGCTAGTTGGGATTATACCAGACGTCAGATAGCAGTTCCCTGGTGACATGTGTACAGGTTAGTTCATCGACCTGAGATCATCATTTGTCTCGTGTGAGTTCCCACTGTGCTTTGATTACTACCCTACCACGCTCAAAGGAGACGTGCAAACAGGTTTTAGTTGGGTACAGTCCCGAGCCACATGGAGGCAGTGAGCGGATCTGCAGGGGTTCGTCTCTCCCGGTATTGGGGGTGAGGTCGCGCTGTGTCTAGGAGAGCCATTACACGAAGTCCTTGGCCAAGGCAGGAGATTTACTGGTAGGTATTCCAGTAGTATCTCAGGGTGTTCTGGACTACACTCCGACACGACTTGTACCGCTTTTGGGGGTCTGAATTTTACCAACCCCCTAGGCCCGCCATGCGATGCTCATAGACGAACAGACCGGACTGTACGGATATTGTCACTGACAGGCTCGGTAGGGTGTCAGGATGAGTTCGCTCATCGACGTCCCTTTTGGTCAATACCTGGTAGCCCGTTACGTATAGGCTAATACCTCTGACGTGCTAGTGGTTAAATCCACAACCAAAGTATTGACGAGTCTTTAGAGTCCCCCACAGACCAGTTTCTCAAGTTTCAGGCGAAACGCTGTAGAGACCGTATGGAGATATGGCAGGGTTCGATCAGATACGTGCGGTATTGCACGGATCGTGATCGGACGGTTTTTACTAGCGGGCTTTGGTTTAAACCAGATCCTAGTATTGTACAGTGTAGATTTTGTCTCTTTGCATTTGTATTCAATGGGAATACAAATGCGGGTATGTATATACAGTCGCGGGGTTTTCCTGTAATTTATTACGGGATCAATTTTCTGAAGTTGCCAGTTTGTATTCCGTTTCGGCCAGTTTTCCTTTGTTCCTTCCCGGCCGGACTTTTCCGATGGAGGGGGTTGTTTGCAGTTGTGCAAATTATCTTTTGTGGAGGGGTTATTTGCATTTGAGGCTTCATAATGGTTCATGCATCATGAGATTCTTTTTTAGTCTCTTCCATTGCATTTATTATGATGGGCTTTGATTAGAAATTGGTGTGACCATTTTCTTCTTATATTCATTCTCTTCTCTTCTCTTGTATCATGATTCCTTTTTTTTCCCTCCACCATGAGAGAGGCCGGCCACTAGAGGGAGAGGAAGAGGGATTCTTTTTGGTGAGGAGGAAAAATATTCATCTCATGCTAGCTTGCAAAATTCCTCACATATCTCCATTATTCTTTCACCTCCATCAAAAGGCAACTTCAACCCCAAATGAGACAATGGTTTCTACACTACACCTACAGCACCCTTGGGCACGTAGGCTCGCCAACTTCGTGCCCGAGTTGCCTCGGTCCAGAGGTGGGAGCCCGTAAAAGAACCCGGCGATGTGGTGCCCATTTCGACGACGAGATGAAGACCGGAGATTCCGCGAGGAGATCGGAGTGGAGGTGAAGACTTAAGGACACGGATCACTTGGTATAGCATTCTACCCCTTTCTCATGTTTGCTAGAGTTAGGTTAATGGCCCGATCCGGGTTTAATTGTGCACGGTGGTGCCGGTTTCTAGGTTCTAGAAAATTTTCGTTTCCGCATTCCGGTGTCGGATTGACGGCCGGGGCGCCGCCGTGCACTTACAATGGTATCAGAGCCACGCCATTAACTTAGCCTAGCTTGCTCTAACGTGTTTAGAACTCGATCGAACAAAAATCCCAAAAAACCGTATTTTCTCATGCACAAGTTGTCACGCCCCGTTTCCCAAAATACGGAATACGAGGGGTTGAGAAAGCCAGCCATGCTCCTACGGTCAAGGAAACATCCTGCCGTAGTCACACTTCGGCTTCTAGCTTTACATGGTAATCAGTAAATAATGCGCAGGTAATGAGAAATGCAGTAACTGAAAGAAACAATGTAAAGAACTGACCTGAGAGGAAACAAACGGGATATAACTCTGGATAGCAAGTCGAGGTGTCTGTGATATACGTCTAGTCCTGGTCCAGGCTAAATCTTCTCCTCACACTGAGCATGTATACTCAGGTCGTCAGAGCGACACAATGGCAATATGATATATAAAATCATGTGACAATTCTAGCAGTGATAATAGTTATATATAACAGTAGATCAATGGCAATATGGATATGAACATGCAGTAATCAATGCAGCGGAACAGTAAAAGCAGTAGAATGATATGCCATGTATGTCAACACAGTATGTAAGGTATATCAATGCCAGTATCCCTATCAGTCTCTAAGTCTCACTGTACAGGTCACTAAGCCTATCGTCAGTCCATGTGTGAGAGCCAACCACTCGCGAGTGTCCTCCACCCAAGGGTAGAACCCAAGGGCAAGGGACCACGGGCCCAACATGTATATCACGGTAATAATCACATACCCTGTAAATCTCCATATATCTCCCTAAATATATAAGCCGGCATGGGACTCCCGAGATTCTGTTGAACTCACACTCAAACTACCCCACACCCCGTGGTCTACATCAAACGCTAACCATAACCCCAAATACCAATCGGTCTGTGACAAGTCTGCGCGAGAACTGGAGGCATGACCTCCATCAAGCACGTCCCGACTAATACTTAAGATAAATGGCAGTGTCTGGTTCCTTATCTGTGACACCCGTGCAAAAGCTTCCATAAGTGTCCCATACCACTTATAGTCACACGTACACGCGTCCCACAGACGTCGACAATGCAATATAATAATAAGGGTCACTAATTGTGTATAAGTACGTATCACTTTCACTTATTCACTGATACACGAACACTGATGTACTCACCACAATCATCACTAATACCTAACACTGGGTAATGCACGTTATCACTAAGTTATCAATGCAATGACATGTGTATGATATGATGCTTAAACAGTATATAAAGCATGTTTAGGATGTCCTGAATCAAAAACCTACCACTCGCATAATTTATCATAAATCATACGGTTACAATTTAGTGAGACGATGAACAGGTAATAATTAGTATGTTCAGTTATCTATCCATCGAATTTAGTTTCACGCCAATCGGGTTCCAGGATCACTAATTATAGCCATTTCATTTTAAGCGTTCGCGGCTGGAAATCCGCTTTCAGAATCAGAAGTCCGTTTCGCAACGCATTTTAATTCCAGATGGGATCAGATTTTAGCGACACTACAGTTGGATGAATTCTAGAGTTTTCAGTAATGTTTTCAACGCAATAGACGGTTTCTCAATCGCGTCTGTATGTTAGGAGTTATACACTATTCAATACCAATATGTCAGTTCTGATTCTGTTGGGACTGTTATGCGTCCCGATCTTTTAAATTACAGATTAAATAACAAACGATAACGAAATAGGATAGAACCACTTGTGTTTTCTATCTAACAGATTCCCCTATAATAATCAGTGGAGTTCCGCAACCTACGAGTTTAGGAAACAGGGTGGTGTTCATTACGGGACAGTAAACAACAACTGGAGTCGCTCTGGACTGCAGTCCAGAGTCGCACTCCGTTCCAATTATTGTCACAGTTTAAGTACAGGAATATCTGGAAACTGGTATAGGGTTAAAGTTCGTCGAGTTGGCTTCGATTTGAGCCCTCGAACGTATCATTCCAGTATGCAAATAATTTATGGTGATTTTAACGGTTTTCAGGTACAATAAAATTCCAGTTTTTCTAGTAAACTTGGGGGTAGTCATTTTAGTCGTTAACGGTCATATTTTCCAGCGAAACTTGCACAAGATATCCATCACTACAAGGGCCAATATAAACATCCAGTTCCGTCAAATTAGATGAATATTTTCATTGGGATCGCACATCGAACACATATGTCACTAAATTTTATCGGAAAAAGGAATTTCATAACTTATCCGTTTGAATTTTTAATACAAATATATTAGCATGTAGCAAGTAAATTACTTGCCTGCGACGATGTGTCGATGGTGCCGCAGTGATGATGACGGCGACAGCTACGGCGGTGATTGCAACGGGTACCGGTGTTTGATGAAGCGACTGAGGCTCGGCTGGGGCTTGGGCTCAGTTTGGCACTGGTGTCTGTTGGAACTAGGCACAGAGGTCTGGGTAAGGAGCAGCCACGAGGTGGATGTGGGGCAGAGATGGCAATGGTGAGCTCGAGTCTTGCTGGGTAAGAAGAGGATGATCGAGTGATGATGGGTTAGTGTTACGATGTCTTGGGGTGTTGTAAGAGAGGAGATGGTGATGTTGAGAAGCCACGGTGAGAGGGGAGGAAAGTGGTCGGAGTTAAGAGAGGGAGAGAGAAGGAGGGAGAGAGAGAGACAGAGAGAAAATTGTAGAGAGAGAGTAACAGAGATTTGAGAGAGAGACAGGGAGAGAAAGAGAGATCGAGAGAGAGGGGAGGAAGTTAGAGAGAGAGAGAGATTGAGGTTTGAGAGGGAGACAGAGAGAAACAGTGAGAGAGAGAGAGAGAAGCAGTGAGGGAGAGAGAGAAATAGTGAGAGAGAGAGAGAAAGAGAGAAGAGATGTTGCAGATAGGGGGAATCATGAGCAGAGGAGGCGCCGACGGTGAGAAGATGAGGGGAGAGAGGTGGTCGACGATGGTGTGAGGGTGTCGACGAGATGCAGTGGAGGGCTTGCCGACGTCGTGGGTGCCGGAGAAGGGTGCGGGAGTTGGAGCTTGGGTGTGCAGGGGCCGTCTCGAGCTCAGGTGATGGAGGGTGTGTCGGCGAGGGAGGAGGTGGATGGAAAGATGAGGTGCTCGGTGATGTGCTCGGTGTAGGGAGGAGGTGATGGTAGGGGTCGGAGCTCTGGTGAGGGGAGCGGAGTGCCGGGGGCGGTTAGTGGGTTCGAAAGAGAAGGAGGAAGAAGGAGAACGAGGGAGAGAGAGAACGAGATGAGGAAAAGGGTGCGTGGGTGTGTACGAGAGGAGCGGTCGAGGCGCGCGTCGTGGAGGTAACGCGCGCGAGCGTGGGCGACGGCAGAGGCGAGGAGAGCGGATCGCGAGCGGGAAAAAGGGAAAAGAGCCGTTTGGGAGATCACTGTAGGTGCGGGTCGGGTCGAGGGAGCGGTGCGGGTCGGGTCGAGGAAGCAGCTGCTGGGGGAGTTAATGGGCCGGGCCAGAAGAAAAAGTAAAATTAAATGGAGAAACTAAGAGAGTGGGCCGGCTCGGAAATGGCTGAGGAAAGAGTTGGGTTTTAAAAGTTAAGTTTAATTAAAAAAGGATGGGTTTGGATTTTAAGAGAAAAGGTTTTGGGTTTTTATTGATAAAAGAATAAATGGGGTTTAAAAATAAATAAAATTATAAATAAAATAAATAAAATTCTAGAGTAACAAAATACAGGTTTTGGTATAAAAAGGGGCTGGGTATTATATCATATCACCCTTACAAAAATTTCGTCCTTGAAATTTAAAATAAACGATAAGTTATACAAACATAAGCGAAAGCTATTATATTGCAAACTAACACATAATGCTTTATTTGAAATAGGCAGATAACGAAATTTGAAGGTTTATATATGTAAGAATAACATACAAAGGTATAGGTTTAAATAAGTATAAGACAGGAACAACTACAAAGGTAACCTATATGTATATAAGAATAGCAATAACAACAATAATGAACAATGATATTCGAGACGTACTCGATAAAATCGAAACTCAATTATATGCACATATAAGTATATCAAAGGTAGCACGGCAACATAATAAGTATAAGTCACAATTATTTATAATAGTAAACGTAGGCACACTACCAAAAATAAAGTAATGACAATAAAATAGTGAAAGATTTGTCGGTAAATTGAAAACATTTTTAGGATAATGTATCGACCAAGTAGTTTTAAAATAACTTAGAAAACTCCTATAGTGAAAATAAGAAACATGGAACAAGAATATGTGTGGTGTAAGGTTGCGCTACTGAAAATAATAGGAAAGCTAGTAATGGAGTACTTGAAACGCGTAAAACGGGAATGGTTGATAAAACACACTCTTCGATAAATATAAAATAATGAAAACCAAATTTTCGAATACTAAAGTCCCTATATATATATTTAGGGTAATAGGAAAAACACAAAGAGGTATAGGGCCAGCTAGGGGTTTTTTTTTTTACAAGAAAGTGTGGCTCATTCAGAAGGTCGGAGTGTTGCGGCTTTAGGCTGAGGATCAAGGAGATTGGGATCGGGTCGGCACGGGAGGGAAGGGTGAGCAACAAAGGACTACCAGGGGAAAGTATGGGGAGGATAACGGTAGGTCATATGAGTCAACAATTTGAAGAGTTAGCTAACTTGAAATTTTACAAGAAGTGTTCTCCTCCCAGAAGGATCTCAAAGGGGACACAGACGAATGGTGAAGGGTGGACCTCTAACAAAAAATCGGGTGTGGTACTAGTTAATCTCAGTGAGGGTTAAAACAATGTAAGGAGTAGGGGTGGACAGATCTCAGTATAGGAAAATAATTGTACATAAGGAATAATCAAGTAGCAAGTGAACTAAGAAGATCGAAAGATTTGCGAACTCAGCAATTTATTTCATTCCAGAAGATTTTAAACAAAGCATTCTCAAAACGAAATGTGGCCCTAAACTATACACAGATTTTATTTGGCCAAGGAAGACAGCATCTAAAAGAAATCCCGTCAGTCGCGGTTGTGGAGATTCAGCAGGTTGCGGTAGGCTCGCGCACTCAGGTAGGAGCGTCCATTTCCCTAGCGCCTCGCAGGTATCGCCATTGGGAGTTCTTCCACCGCAGGGTCTTGATCTTCTGGTCCTTCTTCCTCGGATGGAGCTTCTTCATCGAGGTCCGATTCCAAGTGATTCTCTTCTTCTGGATTCTCTTCCATGAGATTTTCCTCCACTGGATTTTCTTCTATCGGTTCTTCCTCGGGGTCTTCCTCTATCGGGTTCTCTTCAGGGTCTTCTTCCTCTTCGTCGGAATCGCCTATCATGTCAAACTCTGGGACGGCTGCTCCTTCGTCCTCTGAATCATTGTTTTCGAAATTGATCTGGGGACCGTTGATCTCATCGTCAGAATTCATCGGCGTGTGTTCTAAGGAAATGCATGACTGTGCATCCTCATCGAGATGCGGCGCTGCTCCAGGGTGGGCCATGGCCTGAAAAGAAAATGTCATGATTAGACAATGGAACACATCAAGAAAATAGTTAAGTGTACGAAGTATAGAAAGATATGCGGTGGCAGGAATTGAAAAATATCAGGATAATAATGCTGTGATAATGAATAGTATAAATAAGGAGAAAGCAAGGGAATGATACGTATATTACGATTCAAGTTTTATTGCATTCAACCAAAAGTTCAGCGGATACAAGATTTCAAACGGAAAGAAATATTCTTAAGAGGATGACTACATTATTACTGAAATTAGAAAACAAGAAAATTCTTCTTTGACTACTAGAACGTTGCATTCCCGTCACGTGAGTTGAATTCTGCGCTGGGTCCGCCTCATCCTCGATGTTTGAACTACGCAATAATCATCACTTGGCAGAAGCGGAAAGTGTGGATGAGTCTCCTCCTTGTAGCTCCTTCCTTTTTGGGCAACCGTTGATAAGATGTTCGTTGGATCCGCAAATCAGACATTTCCCTTAGGCACGGCGACAACCCCTCTGAAGATGTCCTGGCCTCTTACAGTACCCACAACATGGGGTCTTCTGTTGCTTCTGTCGCGGGGAAACAAATTGGCGTTTCATCTTCTTCTCTTTTCCTCGTCTAACAGGGATTTCTCTACAATTTGAGACTCCCGCTAGAGCCTGATTCACCTGCCTTCTCAGTCCTTCAGCTAATAAGTCATTCGTTCGCTCCTGGGCTTCCTTCAGGCCTTGCAGTACACTCAGGATCTCAACGGTCTGATTCTGGGAGGTGGAGATAGAGGAAGAGTCGTTGGAAGACATGATCCTGAAACAATAATTTTGAAGATGATATGAGGCACAAGCTATAAGAATCAAATATAATATGGATTGGACAAAGATTCAAGAATATCAGACGTGATGAAATTTACTACAAGCGGAAAATCAACTGTATGACTCCAAGTCACTTAAACAGAGTATGATAGTGTAATCGTGATGTGGTTCACAATTACAACCACGAAACTTTGCCAAGTCACCTGAAACCCTAGTGAATGGATAGCAGAACACTCAATGTGAATATGAATCAAGGATATCAAGTTTACAATCTAGACTGAGGGATGTCTTAGATTGTCAAGCTATACACGGAAAACTGCAATCCCACTCGAAGCAAAACCTGGGCTCTGATACCAACTAAACCATGTCACGCCCCGCTACCCAAAATACGGAATACGAGGGGTTGACAAGGCCAGCCATGCTCCTACGGTCAAGGAAACATCCTGCCGTAGTCACACTTCGGCTTCTAGTTTTACATGGTAATCAGTAAATAATGCGCAGGTAATGAGAAATGCAGTAACTGAAAGAAACAATGTAAAGAACTGACCTGAGAGGAAACAAACGGGATATAACTCTGGATAGCAAGTCGAGGTGTCTGTGATATACGTCTAGTCCTGGTCCAGGCTAAATCTTCTCCTCACACTGAGCATGCATACTCAGGTCGTCAGAGCGACACAATGGCAATATGATATATAAAATCATGTGACAATTCTAGCAGTGATAATAGTTATATATAACAGTAGATCAATGGCAATATGGATATGAACATGCGGTAATCAATGCAGCGGAACAGTAAAAGCAGTAGAATGATATGCCACGTATGTCAACACAGTATGTAAGGTATATCAATGCCAGTATCCCTATTAGTCTCTAAGTCTCACTGTACAGGTCACTAAGCCTATCGTCGGTCCATGTGTGAGAGCCAACCACTCGCGAGTGTCCTCCACCCAAGGGTAGAACCCAAGGGCAAGAGACCACGGGCCCAACATGTATATCACGGTAATAATCACATACCCTGTAAATCTCCATATATCTCCCTAAATATATAAGCTGGTATGGGACTCCCAAGATTCTGTTGAACTCACACTCAAACTATCCCACACTCCGTGGTCTACATCAAACGCTAACCATAACCCCAAATACCAATCGGTCTGTGACAAGTCTTCGCGAGAACTGGAGGCAGGACCTCCATCAAGCACGTCCCGACTAATACCTAAGATAAATGGCAGTGTCTGGTGCCTTATCTGTGACACCCGTGCAAAAGCTTCCATAAATGTCCCATACCACTTATAGTCACACGTACACGCGTCCCACAGACGTCGACAATGCAATATAATAATAAGGGTCACTGATTGTGTACAAGTACGTATAACTTTCACTTATTCACTGATAAACGAACACTGACGTACTCGCCACAATCATCACTAATACCTAACACTGGGTAATGCACGTTATCACTAAGTTATCAATGCAATGACATGTGTATGATATGATGCTTAAACAGTATATAAAGCATGTTTAGGATGTCCCGAATCAATAACCTACCACTCGCATAATTTATCATAAATCATACGGTTACAATTTAGTGAGACGATGAACAGGTAATAATTAGTATGTTCAGTTATCTATCCATCAAATTTAGTTTCAAGCCAATCGGGTTCCAGGATTACTAATTATAACCATTTCATTTTAAGCGTTCGCGGCTGGAAATCCGCTTTCAGAATCAGAAGTCCGTTTCGCAACGCATTTTAATTCCAGATAGGATCAGATTTTAGCAATGCTACAGTTGGATGAATTCTAGAGTTTTCATTAAGGTTTTCAACGCAATAGACGGTTTCTCAATCGCATCTGTAAGTTAGGAATTATACACTATTCAATACCAATATATCAGTTCTGATTCTGTTGGGACTGTTATGCGTCCCGATCTTTTAAATTACAGATTAAATAACAAACGATAACGAAATAGGATAGAACCACTTGTGTTGTCTAGCTAACAGATTCCCCTATAATAATCAGCGGAGTTCCGCAACCTACGAGTTTAGGAAACAGGGTGGTGTTCATTACGGGACAGTAAACAACAACTGGAGTCGCTCTGGACTGCAGTCCAGAGTCGCACCCCGTTCCAATTATTGTCACAGTTTAAGTACAGGAATATCTGGAAACTGGTATAGGGTTAAAGTTCGTCGAGTTGGCTTCGATTTGAGCCCTCGAACGCATCATTCCAGTATGCAAATAATTTATGGTGATTTTAACGGTTTTCAGGTACAATAAAATTCCAGTTTTTCTAGTAAACTTGGGGGTAGTCATTTTAGTCGTTAACGGTCATATTTTCCAGCGAAACTTGCACAAGATATCCATCACTACAAGGGACAATATAAACAATCCAGTTCCGTCAAATTAGATGAATATTTTCATTGGGATCACACATCGAACACATATGTCACTAAATTTTATCGGAAAAAGGAATTTCATAACTTATCCGTTTGAATTTTTAATACAAATATATTAGCATGTAGCAAGTAAATTACTTGCCTGCGACGATGTGTCGATGGTGCCGCGGTAATGATGACGGCGACAGCTACGGCGGCGATTGCAATGGGTACCGGTGTTCGATGAAGCGACTGAGGCTCGGCTGGGGCTTGGGCTCAGTTTGGCACTGGTGTCTGTTGGAACTAGGCACAGAGGTCTGGGTAAGGAGCAGCCACGAGGTGGACGTGGGGCAGAGATGGCAATGGTGAGCTCGAGTCTTGCTGGGTAAGAAGAGGGTGATCGAGTGATGATGGGTTAGTGTTACGATGTCTTGGGGTGTTGTAAGAGAGGAGATGGTGATGTTGAGGAGCCGCGGTGAGAGGGGAGGAAAGTGGTCGGAGTTAGGAGAGGGAGAGAGAAGGAGGGAGAGAGAGAGACAGAGAGAAAATTGTAGAGAGAGAGTAACAGAGATTTGAGAGAGAGACAGGGAGAGAAAGAGAGATCGAGAGAGAGGGGGGAGGAAGTTAGAGAGAGAGAGAGAGATTGAGGTTTGAAGGGGAGACAGAGAGAAACAATGAGAGAGAGAGAGAGAAGCAGTGAGGGAGAGAGAGAAACAGTGAGAGAGAGAGAGAAAGAGAGAAGAGATGTTGCAGATAGGGGAATCGTGAGCAAGAGGAGGCGCCGGCGGTGAGAAGATGAGGGGAGAGAGGTGGTCGACGATGGTGTGAGGGTGTCGACGAGATGCAGTGGAGGGCTTGCCGACGTCGTGGGTGCCAGAGAAGGGTGTGGGAGTTGGAGCTTGGGTGTGCATGGGCCGTCTCGAGCTCAGGTGATGGAGGGTGTGTCGGCGAGGGAGGTGGTGGATGGAAAGATGAGGTGCTCGGTGATGTGCTCGGTGTAGGGAGGAGGTGATGGTGGGGGTCGGAGCTCCGGTGAGGGGAGCGGAGTGCCGGGGGCGGTTAGTGGGTTCGAGAGAGAAGGAGGAAGAAGGAGAACGAGGGAGAGAGAGAACGAGATGAGGAAAAGGGTGCGTGGGTGTGTACGAGAGGAGCGGTCGAGGCGCGCGTCATGGGGGTAACGCGCGCGAGCGTGGGCGACGGCGGAGGCCAGGAGCGCGGATCGCGAGTGGGAAAAAGGGAAAAGAGCCGTTGGGGAGATGCACTGTAGGTGCGGGTCGAGGGAGCGGTGCGGGTCGAGTCGAGGAAGCGGCTGCTGGGGGAGTTAGTGGGCCGGGCCAGAAGAAAAAGGAAATTTAAATGGAGAAACTAAGAGAGTGGGCCGGCTCGGAAATGGCTGAGGAAAGAGTTGGGTTTTAAAAGTTAAGTTTAATTAAAAAAGGATGGGTTTGGATTTTAAGAGAAAAGGGTTTGGGTTTTTACTGATAAAAGAATAAATGGGGTTTAAAAATAAATAAAATTATAAATAAAATAAATAAAATTCTAGAGTAACAAAATACAAGTTTTAGTATAAAAAGGGGCTGGGTATTACACAAGTTTCTGTCGATTTTGTTTTTGCTCGAAATTTTTTTCAGTACATTGCAGAAACATGTGCAGGAAATTATAAGCATTCTGCAAAAATTTGGTTGGGTGATGCTTCAGTTCGACCGCGGAAACGCAGCCAAACCCCTAGTTTGGCCGCGGTTCCACGGTGGAGGAAAGTCAACGCCGTACCAAAATTTTACAGAGGGCTTTATACATGGAAATAGGGTTTTTGGAATGTTCTGTTTGGGCCCAGATTTTCTTTGAGTGCTACAGTAGTGCTTGGGGCCCACTTCGGTAAGTTTGATCGATCGAAAATTTTAAACATGTTAGTTCATGGTATTTACATTATATCTGCGACCGTGAATGTCATTTGATCGGTAAATCCAGTCTAACTGCTATAGCCCTTTTAGACGGATTTGCGAACGTGACATTCACGTTGATGTTCTGTGTTGTGCTGTGATGTTGCGGATTGGTCGTGGGGGATAGCCTGGATGCAATGTTAGTACTGTTTCGTTTTATATGTACATTTAATATTGCGGGGCGAGCGTCCGACATGTGGACTGCCGTCACTACCTATTTGTATTATTCTTTTGGGGCACGACCGGGTCGAGGTCGATGTACCCGTTGTATGTATATTTTACTTTCTGTACTAGGATTACCCCGCGGAGGGGTGCACGGGTAGCCGGGTTCTAGAGGGCAACAAGACCGCATCTCATGGCGTTGATATGGAGGGGGCTTCACTCTAGAATCGGCGGGCTATTCGCCGCACTCGTAGGGGTTATAGGTTGACCTAGGAGGGGTGCTCAAGTTACCGGATTCCGTAAAGTGCTGGGTGGTCCATTCACGTTGCTGAAGGGGGCTGCCTCGCTTCAGGTTTTGGCGGGTAACTTGCCGCGCCCGTAGGGGTCTAGGATTTCATTGCACAGGCTATCCACACGACCAGGGGAATGTCGGGTTTCAGTAGCGGCTCTATGAAACCCGGGGATCCCAGATATCTGTATTGTTCTGTGATGCTTATTACATTTCTGTGATGTTACTTTTTATCACGACTTGAACGAATATTATTTATTGATATATATACTAGTAGATGTTGTATATGTTTTGCATCCGCGCTAGTCCAGTCCCCGCTCTGTCGTTAGTTAAGTAACCTAACGGGTGATGATGGGACCCAGTAGCGAATGCGGATGACATATACGTACATCATTATTTTCGTTCTTTATTGGTGTGATCAATTGATGGGACTGCGTTGATTCGGATCAATGCAAGATAAACAAACCTATTCTGATGTTCTTGGAACACTTTTCAAAAAGCTGTTATTGCAAAGACGTTCTCTTTTGTTTTGCACAGTGGTATTCTGTTGGAATATCCTGCTCCTCAGTCGACGAGGCAAGGGCCGAGATCCCTTCACCGGGAGTGACCCCTTGGACAGAACTTTGCGTCAGAGCAATAACTTCACTATAGCCGATTACTTTTGCTTTGCATCGTGGTATTCAGTTGGAATATCCTGCACCTCATTCTACGGGGAAAGAGCCGAGATCCCTTCACCGGGAGTGACCTCTTTAGCAAAGGTTTTCGTCACTATATTTTTATAAAGCTATCCGGTTCCTTCAACGATATCAAGTTCATTACGTTAAAGGTTTTCGCCAGAAACCATTCGTAGCCCTCCGTCGTTTCATATGAATAGTCAATAAGTATTCAAGCTGTGTTTGTTGGCCAAAGTCAAGGCACAGTGACTGGTAGCTATTGGGTATTCATATGCAGCATAGATAGATGCGTTGGTTTGGGACAGTCGTACTACTATTTTGTCCAAAGTCAAGGGTATGTACGGGTGGGTTCAAATTAACCTGGAGAATGACGGGTAGAAATTGACATGTGACTTATGATATGTTGGCCAAAGTCAAGGTCATAAGAGCATGGGGTAAAAATCACATCGGGAGTTTCAAAAGAAACTGAAACTTGCCAGGTATGCGCATACCTTCTGAAGTGTGATAACGTGAGCGGATTCCGTCACGTTATCATGCGATGATAGTTGGATCCCGATTCCCACTGATGAGTTGGTTTACTCCTCGGGTGATCCCGACTAATTCTTCTTTCAGGTTTGGGGAAGAATTTGACGGTACAGTGGGAGGTTTCCTGATTAGATAAAGTGATAACCATTCTGATCTAGGTTAGAGTGCACGCCGAGTGTTTCTTTTCTCTCTCTCTTTGGCAGCGACCAAGACCCGGCCCTAGACTATGACTCAGTGACCAAAATTAACCGAACCTTCTTTAACACTGGCTTTTGGATTGTCAGAGTTGCAAACCTCTTTGCCACTCCTACTTTTACCCTTTTCTCCAGGACACCCCGTATTACTACGAACGTCCACTTCCATTGGACAAAACCATCGTATGGTTATATACGAACTCGAAGAAATTTATTCGAGAATGGTTTCCGGTTCTGGAGAAAACGAATAGGACTATTCAGTTGTCTTTTCCTTTTACCTTCTCTCAGGTTGCGAGTACTCCTTGGTTTAGGAGATAGTACACCTATTATGCAAATTGGATAGTCTTCTTCCAAACCTTAGGCTGGTGGCGAACGGTGGGGAATGAAGAAAACCAATTAGCCTAAATGGTGTACAGATGGTATTAAGTTAAGACATATAAAGGGATTAGTAAGAGGACAAAGTAAATTGCGACTGATATTCATGACCAAACCAAGTATTTCATTACCACTCCCACTTCACCTTTGTATTTCTCCAGGACACTCCGTATCACTACGAAGATCCACAGTTATTTGGATACTCCATCGTATGGTTATATACGAACTCGAAAGGAACTTGTTCCAGTTCGGGGATGGATTCTGATTCGGGAGAAATAGGAATAAGGTTTATTCGGTTGTCTTTTATCTTCACCTTCTCTCGCATTGCGAGTGCTCCTAGGATTAGGACAGTACACCCATTATGCTTATTGGATAGTCTTCTTCCAAACCATAGGCTGGTGCCGAACGGTAGGGAAGGAAGAAAACCATTTGGCCTAAAGGGGTGTACAGAAGGTAATGATTAAAGACATATAAAGGGATTTGGGAAGATGGCAAAGAAATATACGGTTACAGTTGTGAATCTGGATAATGGAAGAGGCATTACTAGGAATACCGGGATACCCCATCGAAACATTTCAATGTTTCAGTTTCACTGTGTACTGTTAAAAGAAAACTGATTTCCCAGTTAGACACTTGCTCCAGGGTATGTATTTACCAGGTATGATTCTTACATCTGTATGGTTTTACAGATGATGAGTGGGAGTAAGTTATTGGGAATTAGGTGATCATCCTCATTATATCGAAATTCGTTGTAATTGGTGATATTTGAGGAAATCGACTGGGTTGTTTGTCGGATGGCAAATATTTGGTTTTGAATATCCGTTGTTATGCACCAATTTCAAATTGATATATCTGTACGTCTATTTTTATAGAGTGAGATATACCTTTTTGAAATTATGTTTATGACATTTACCTATATCAGTGGATGGTTAGGTAAGGAGCATTGAACAGTGGTGTAATTCTTCTTAACCATAAGTACAGTTTTCAATCTACGACACACAGTGAATGAGTCACTAGACTCAGGGGACTTATACAGAGTATTGTATGTTGTCCAGTGTCCATGAGGACATAGGGGTTGGTCATCGTACTATATTCGGTTTACTTATGACTTCTCTAGTTTGACAGGTGTTTCGTAGAAACACAAGGTCCAAGTTTTGAGAAGTTATAGGTATAAGAGTAAAGTAGAGAACCAGGTATTGCAAGTATCGGGATTCTTCAAGGTGATCGAAGATGTAGATACTTGTGTATGGTATTCAGTTGATAGTAATGATTAAGAGAACTTGCTTCTCTTTTAGGTTACTCATAATTGGAAGCACTCCTAAGTTGAGTAACGTTGATCGGCCTCTCTCCATTTACTTGACATGCACTGGAGACAGCTGCATGATTTGAATCTGGTTCAATTAAATTAGTGCCTCTGTTTCTGTATTGGATATAGAATAGTTCATATCTTGACATTGTTAAGATACGGGGAGTCGTCCAGCTTATGCTTAAAACCAGACTCTGGATGACTCAAGGCACGTTTCTGTAATGGCTGTTTGTGGGTTGACCCGGGCTATGACGAGGGTTGACTTTCTACCATATGGAAGATCAATAGTGATATTGTTCTTGACTCGCCACAGTTTTAATAAAAATGGATTTTTTCAGAAAACAGTAGTGGGAGTATGGTAGAACTGGAAGTGATTCCAGAACCGCAAACGATTACTGAAGATTTGATAAAGAACCTAAAGATTCAATCTGGTTTGACATTCCATTGGCCACTCCGCAGATATGGTGGGTAACCTCAGGCACCCGAGAGGTACTCTGGTAGCCTCAAGGACGGTGACAGGGAGGTTCTTGTTTACCCAGACTTATCATTGCTGTTGTTCCAGACTGTGAGACCCGGCAGGAGGATGACTATAGCGTCGTTCTAAACTAGCTTTAGAAGTGTACGTCTATATCACTTTGCCAGAGGGTTGTCGTAGTCAGTGGGAGCAGCGGAAGCATTGGTGGACAAATGGCTTATGTCTATTTATAGACTAAAGCAGATATAGAGGAGATAGATCATCTATTTCTGATGTGACAGTCATAGGTTTGACTTCATCAGAATAGGCGATGGATCTGTTAAGAAGGTAGTAGGGTGTGATGTCCTGGTATTTGGATGACATACACAGAGTAGGAAGTGATGTTCCTATACTACGATCGGTTATACTTTGGTTGTCATACAGTAGTTTCTCCACATAGGACTTGGATATTATATCAGACATTCTGGTTACTAGATCTATGGTTTTAGATCTAGATTTGGGTAGTTTCCAAATCTGGGTACTTAGACAGCATTCGAAAGGTGTTTTAGAATGGACGACTCCTGGCACGGTAGTGTACCTGCAGGTAATGGAGTCACCCTCTCTAAAGGTGTCTTATAGACTAAAGTAGAGAGGGATGTGCATGATTGGCAGATCACTTGCTTAGGCAATTGAGTCAATCATGAGATGTCAAGTACCACACCAGATGTTGTTCTTGCAGCAGATGCAATAAGTTGATATTGATCCAATCCTGGAGAAACATTCGGAAGCAGCTTTAGAACATAAGTGCGTGTTCTAGGGATTTGATAACAGCAGCCTCCTTTAGGAGACAGTTATCATTCCAAGCTTCCAAGGTGACCTGGACGACAGGGTGGCCGTCAGAGTTATAGTTTTCCCTCTGATGAGGGGCAGTATTTTGGACAGGTGGTCCAGGCGGATACTGAGGGAGGCATAACGCAGGATACTGATTAAGTTCAGTTGACAATACAGTCTAAGAAGTTTGGATTTGGAGTTCATTTATGAGCTAGGTCCCATCAGATATCCGGACATATTCTAAGACAGGTATTGCTCATTTCGGGAGATGGGTTTCTCCGCGAACTTGAGATAAAGAGAGACATAGAAAGAAACATCAGAGCGGATCCACTCACTGAGGCTATTCCTCGAACGCAATAGTTTCGCAAACGAGCTTTGTGAGACTGACTAGTAGAGGAGTTGGGTGTTCGGTATCACGCGGGCAGTGAGTATGCGACATCGCAATAATTAGCCTTGAGTGCAAGTGGGAGATTGTTGGAGATAGTGCTCTTAGAGTCAATTATTGGATGACAGGCACGTGATTGCAATGATTGAGGGAGGACCTGTCCCAGTAGGACAGTCTTACTCAAGATGATAGTATGCTATCTGGTTTATCTTTATCATCGTGTACTGCTTTAGGTGACTTTACTGATCACTATTGCACGTTGATAGAGCCCCTAGGATTCTTGCTTGACTACCAGCAGTATAAGGGCGATCATATACGTGGGAGCTGGGGTCTATAAGCACATCCTTAAAAGGTCCCTAGCCGTGGGAGTTTCGAGACAGGGCATCGATACTCCAGAGTAGACTAGTGTATACAGTCGAGACCCCGACGAGGGGCGGTGGCCGGTCTCACAAGCCACTGGTGTCAGTTGGTTCACCTAAGATGTATACAGGTGCTTATTGGGTTATGAGTACACCGGACAGGACTCGCCGGGAACATGCTAGTTGGGATTATACCAGACGTCAGATAGCAGTTCCCTGGTGACATGTGTACAGGTTAGTTCATCGACCTGAGATCGTCATTTGTCTCGTGTGAGTTCCCACTGTGCTTTGATTACTACCCTACCACGCTCAAAGGAGATGTGCAAACAGGTTTTAGTTGGGTACAGTCCCGAGCCATATGGAGGCAGTGAGCGGATCTGCAGGGGTTCGTCTCTTCCGGTATTGGGGGTGAGGTCACGCTGTGTCTAGGAGAGCCATTACACGAAGTCCTTGGCCAAGGCAGGAGATTTACTGGTAGGTATTCCAGTAGTATCTCAGGGTGTTATGGACTACACTCCGACACGACTTGTACCGGTTTTGGGGGTCTGACTTTTACCAACCCCCTAGGCCCGCCATGCGATGCTCATAGACGAACGGACCGAACTGTACGGATATTGTCACTGACAGGCTCGGTAGGGTGTCAGGATGAGTTCGCTCATCGACGTCCCTTTTGGTCAATACCTGGTAGCCCGTTACGTATAGGCTAATACCTCTGACGTGCTAGTGGTTAAATCCACAACCAAAGTATTGACGAGTCTTTAGAGTCCCCCACAGACCAGTTTCTCAAGTTTCGGGCGAAACGCTGTAGAGGCCGTATGGAGATATGGCAGGGTTCGATCAGATACGTGCGGTATTGCACGGATCGTGATCGGACGGTTTTTACTAGCGGGCTTTGGTTTAAGCCGGATCCTAGTATTGTACAGTGTAGATTTTGTCTCTTTGCATTTGTATTCAATGGGAATACAAATGCGGGTATGTATATACAGTCGCGGGGTTTTCCTGTAATTTATTACGGGATCAGTTTTCTGAAGTTGCCAGTTTGTATTCCGTTTCGGCCAGTTTTCCTTTGTTCCTTCCCGGCCGGACTTTTCCGATGGAGGGGGTTGTTTGCAGTTGTGCAAATTATCTTTTGTGGAGGGGTTATTTGCATTTGAGGCTTCATGATGGTTCATGCATCATGAGATTCTTTTTTAGTCTCTTCCATTGCATTTATTATGATGGGCTTTGATTAGAAATTGGTGTGACCATTTTCTTCTTATATTCATTCTCTTCTCTTCTCTTGTATCATGATTCCTTTTTTCCCTCCACCATGAGAGAGGCCGGCCACTAGAGGGAGAGGAAGAGGGATTCTTTTTGGTGAGGAGGAAAAATATTCATCTCATGCTAGCTTGCAAAATTCCTCATATATCTCCATTATTCTTTCACCTCCATCAAAAGGCAACTTCAACCCCAAATGAGACAATGGTTTCTACACTACACCTACAGCACCCTTGGGCACGTCGGCTCGCCAACTTCGTGCCCGAATTGCCTCGGTCCAGAGGTGGGAGCCCGTAAAAGAACCCGGCGATGTGGTGCCCGTTTCGACGACGAGATGAAGACCGGAGATTCCGCGAGGAGATCGGAGTGGAGGCGAAGACCGAAGGACACGGATCGCTTGGTATAGCATTCTACCCCTTTCTCATGTTTGCTAGAGTTAGGTTAATGGCCCGATCCGGGTTTAATTGTGCGCGGTGGTGCCGGTTTCTAGGTTCTAGAAAATTTTCGTTTCCGCATTCCGGCGTCGGATTGACGGCCGGGGCGCCGCCGTGCACTTACACCTAGGAGCTCCCGGCGACGAAACGACGCACCGGCGACTCCTCCCGATCTATATTTCTCTTGTCTTTGATCGAAATCCGTAAGTCCCCATCCCTTTTCTCTATTCTTTTTCTAAAAATATGGAATTACAAAACCCGACGGAATCGGAGCAAATCCGATTTCCGATTCAGTTTCTTTATAAAACTCACTTTTCTTTAGTACAATTTTGTTAAACCAGTTCATGTTGACTATTAAACACTAACTAATCATATTGAATAAGTTCTATATCAAAAATAATTGCTATCTCCATTTTACCGTATTTTTTTTATTAAAATACCACATAGTTTCATTTCTACATTTAAGCCATCAAAACTTGCTATACCTTTAAGTAGCTCACGAGGTACTGCCTACCTCCTCACACACTCATATGAAATATAGCACCATACCCTTGGGAACATAGAATACGGGAAAGCGGCACATTTTCATTTAAATACCATTTACTTAATAAAACCGTTTTCTAAAGGATTTAGTATTTATACAAATTTTTGCAAAGAGCCGCTACAAACCATTTTGGGGAACCCATTCGGGATGGTGCAGATTATCGCACATCCTCGAGCTTAGTAGTGTGAGATTCAGACCTCCGCAAGGAGCATTCGGTCTCGAAAGATTTAAAATACTACATCTTAAGAAAATAAGATTTTTATACTATAAAATATATATTAAAATTATTCTTGTATAAATATATGTATATTTATCATTAAAATACCTATTTTGTTATGATATAAATATTCCACATTTTTCTAAAAATCACAAGAATCAATTTTACACTAAAATACCATGAATTCCATACAAAACCAATATTACAAATAAATACCACTTATTATGAAAATAGGATATTTTCACTAAAAATATCACAATATAAAATCTGCATTCATTACAACTCTAAAGACGATTAATAAATACTTGGGGTGTATTTTGAAAACTATACAAGAGTATTTGTACATAAAACCCCTTCAAGTTCAATAATTTACCCTAAGGACCCTAGTAAATATAGGTTTAAGATGGACCAATCTCTTGAGCCTCAGAGAGCTGGAGAAGTGGGTTCTTGCCTATCTAAGGTAGACAACTTAACAAAATGTGTTATCAATACGGTAATTGTCTTTGAAAAAGACACAGATCTTGCCGCCCATGTGCAGCGGTTACCGAACATCAAAACAATCAGGACTTCAATTTACTTCTCTAATTGTCTGAATTAGATTGAGTCTCATTATAATCTGACTTGAATATGATTCAAGTACAATCTACAATCTACAACTTACAATCTACAATTTACAATATTACAATTCAACATGAATCCCTGAATCCATTATTCCATATATTCAATCTACCAACTTGACTGAACCGAACCATGGATATACATCCATTTACATGATTCTACATTTATTCCATTTACATGATTATACAGTTACATCTGTTTACTGATATCATGGTTTTGGTCAGTCATCCAACTATACAATCTATACAATACAATACAACAATACAATCAAAACACTACGGGGTTTAAGGGGTAGATTGGTACGGAAGGTGTTAAAAATGGCACGAGACAGTAAGATTAAGACACCTAACCTATATTCCGTTGCTGTTGTACCGTGGCTTAATGGTTTCTTGTACATTCCGTTTGCCCTGGTCTCTAGCATATAGAGACCCCTCTCGTATACACTGGCATCCTTCAGTACCAAGCTACAAACAACATCGTTAACACAACATCATAACAATATAATACAACTTTAAAAGCTACTCTCCCATTCTTCTTTTCTACTTCTCCCTTCTCTTTGGGACTTACCGAGCGATCTGTTCGCTGACGACATTCTCTTCTTTCTTCTTTGAATGTCGTCAGGTGATCTGGACACGTCAGAGATCGAGCCCAGCGCTGAAGACTTGGACCATTACGTTGAAGACCTAGAGCTCTAGTTCATTGTACACTTTCCATTTCAGTACTTTTCATTTCTGCCATTGTTTAGGCATCACTTTTTATTTCAGTTATATTTAATTTCCATGCATTATACAGAAAGAACGTGAATAAATCAAGTTGTTTTTTTTATTATATCCTGTCTCTTGTGCTTTACATTTATATTGCTTAGATACGCTTAGCGTATTTACTTCACAGTAAATACGTAGCGGCCTCGTCGCATCCCCTACACCGTATTCCGCGAAGCAGGTGTAAATTCCCGGTTCCGTCAATAAAATTTTCCCCATATTTCTCCAAGTCCCCTTGAATGTTTTCTATTTTCTTCGCATTTGTGTTTGAATTGAGATGCTTAGGGTTCAAATATTAAAACCTTTCTAAACCAATGAAATAATAAAGCCCAAAAGAAAAAAAATAAATGTATATAAATAAACCCCTAATTTCCCGGCCCAGCCTATACCCGACCATGGCCCAAACCGCCACACCTGACCCGTTTCCCCCCACTCTTTTATTCTCCCGCTTCTTTTCTTCCTTCTTCCCCACATCCCCACGTCGCATACGCCCCACGTCACCGTTCGCCCCACGCCGCACCCCTGTTCGCGACCATGACTCCACGCCTCGACCCATGATCGCGCACGCCCACGCACCCATCTCGACCTCGTCCCTCTCTCCCCTATACAAGGTCGAGCTTTCATCCCCACTGTTTTTTTCTTCACTGCACCAACCTCCTCTGCAACCGCGACCCCCGAGCCCTTACCTCCTCTCTCCTCCTTCCTCCCATCACCGAGCTTCCTCAGAACCACCGTACACACCTCCCCACGTCTCCCACGCGGAGAACCCATCTCTTCGCAATGACCCCCTCCTTGTCACCGAGCACCTCTGCCGCCTCCTTCAATCGCCGACGAACTGTCGCCACACCCTCACCACCTCACTCCACCACCAACTTCGATGCCAACAGAGCCCTTCACTCGAAGCTCCACCCATCTACAGCGGAGCTCCCATGCACCCGCTGAGCCACCCCCTAGACGATGACACGCCGACGAACTCGACGGGCTCCTCCTCTGTCGCTGATGACAGACCACCATCATTCGCAGCCGCTTCGCCCCAGCAGCCCAAGCCTTCGCTGCTAAGAACCCAAGCTCGAGCTGAGGCCACGAACCCTAGCCGCGCCGTTCGTGGCGCGATCTTGCCGTTGCCGCTGCCGTGCGTCGTCAACGCGTCATCAGGCAAGTACCCTGCTTCCATGCTAATTCTATCTATTACATTTCTAGATGACAATAAATACGGTATATACTTTACCTGCGAATCAATAATGTGTATGTGTTCGATGCCAAACCTGAGGGGGGAAATCCAGTTAAATTGATGGAAACTGATCACATAGGTTGGCCCGTATGGTAATGAATATCGTGTTATAATTTGGCTGAAAAATACAATCGTTACTGACGTGATCGATCAATCCCATTTAAGCCCGTTAAAACTGAAATTTTCCGCGTCTGAAACTTGTAAAAATCACAACTAATTGATTATAGATTGGAATGTTGCGTTCAAAGGCTCAAATTGAATACGACTCAACGACCTAGAACCCTATAATAGTTTTAATTTGTTACTCTACTATAAATACAACGGAAACTGGTTCGAAGTGCGGCTCTAGACTGCAGTCCAAAGCAGCACTGGCTGTTGATTCTCATCTTGTAATGCTTACCCTCTGCTGCTTGAACATGTTATATTGAGGAACCCTATACCATAGAAAAGATGAAACAGTTAGATAACTAATGAAAGTGATTTCATCCCTTTCCACTGTCGTTTACTATTTAAACTGTATTTTAGATTAACCGGATGTATAGCAGTCCCAAAGAGGGACAGAACTTATACCCCATTGTTGCACAGTACATAACCTCTGACGTAGAGGCACAATTGAGAATCTGTGTGGTGCGTTGGAAACCTAATTAATAAGCCTAAATTTTTTTCAACTATAGCGTCGCCTAATTTTGATCCCAACAGGGTGAAAATTGTGTTGCGAAATGGACATTCAGTTCAGGAACTGAATTTCCAGCAGCGAACACTTAAAATGAAATGGCTGTAACTTGCAAACCCAAAATCCGATTGCCCTGAAATTAATTTTTTTGAACTTCCGACTGAGTTTACATGATACCGTATTTGTGTCATTTTACTGAATTTTGAATGTATGATTTAAGACAATTTTTATAAGTTCATAAGATGCATGATAGCTCGTATTACACATGATTTGTTAACGGCATAAATGCATATATTTTACCCAACTGCCATACTTCTAGTGATATTGCATGTTATTATTCAGTGTACAATGCATTGTTGTGCATGAATGGTATCGGTTTAGGAGTGTCAAGTACGCCAGTGAAAAGTGAATAATTCGTGACAGTGAGCAATACAGTGAACAGTGACTAAAACCGTGTTATTGGTGCGTACTTGTACACGACTAGACCATACTCATAAATAGTGTAAACCTAGGGAAAAGGGGGGAAATTGAAGTGGAAAGAGAATTGTATTTAGCGAGGACAATGATTTAGAGGATGATCATTCGAACAACGACTCTTATATATATTAGGTTAGGCCTAGCGGTCCGGCTGGCAGGGTTATGTCCCGAGCGATAGCGGTCCGTAGTCTCGGGTATGTACGAGACCCTCGTTAAACATGATCTTCCTTTCCACAACTCGATTTCAAAGATAACTTAGAGACTGATAGGGACACAGATCGTACATTGCATCAGTTAGTGACATATTGACTACTTGCATTTTATCTCCACTGTTATTACCTTATTTTCTTGTTTCTTGTCACTATTATAATATTGCTATTACGTCGCTCTGACGACCTGAGTATGCATGCTCAGACTTCGAGGAAGAACCAATACAGGAGCCAGACTTGCCCTTCGAGCTTGCGGAAATTTAGTCGGGAGTACCTCCTTCACTTTTACTGCTTTCCCTAAAGAAATCTTGTATTCGTACTTGGTTAGTAGTTCTTTTCCTTGTTATGTTGTAAATTGTGAATAATGAAAGTTGATGTAATGATTTAGTGATGTATTTCCTTTACTTCTGTACTTTGTTTACTGAATACCATGTAATGCTAGAAGCCGAAGTGTGACTACGGCGGGATTATTCCTTGACCGTAGGAGCATGGCTGGCCTAGTAATCTCTTGTTTTCCGTATTTTGGGAAGCGGGGTATGACATGGTTTTGTTGGTATCAGAGCCGCGTTTAGTAGTAAGGGATAACATTAACCACACTCTATTACCACAGCTGTTGATAAGGGTGGTGAAGGGAGGAGCTCACGGTGTCCAGAAGGTAGTAATGGGTAGGTCATCGGCAGTTGGAGTGGAGTTCTGGTAGTGCTGCAGTTGCAGTGAGATGCTCGGTGGTGGTTGCGGGTGTGTGATCGGGGTCGAGATAGGGGAATTCTCATGGTCAGAGTCGGCGCAAGTGATGGTGTAGACGAGGGAGCAGCGGCGGTAGCAATACGCCGGTGGAGAGAGGTGCTGGGCGGTGGCTCCGGTAGGGCGTGGTGAAGTTTGAGAAGGAGGGGAGATCAAGAAGGGGGAGAGAGAGAGGGAGTGAGAATGAGAGAGAGAGAGAGAGAGTTAGCGAGAGAGATAGAGAGAGTGTGTGTTTAAAGAGAGAGGGAGAGGGAGAAGAAACGTGAGAGAGAAAATTAATGTAATTAAATATTAATTAATAGGATATATTTGGATATTAGGGAGATTAATTGTGAATTAAGTGGGGTTTAAATGGGGAAATTCAAAAAGAAAGTGGCAGTTGGTGGAGGGGATTGGGTTTGGGATAGCGGGGCTTGGGCTTTGGGCTTGGGTAAGGTTTTTGTGAAACCATTGGGGGGAAATATAGATTAGGGTGTTGGAAAAATAAAATATTAAAGTATAGGAAAGGTATAATTGAAATAATTAAAAGAAAATTATGGGTAAATTATTTGGTACGATATTCTATTTTATATACGGATGTTGGCGTACAAAGGGGATTGGGTATTATATCTTACCACCCTTATAAAAATTTTGTCATCGAAATTAAGGAACGGGAACAAGCAAAGATACAAATAGTTATATGAAAGGATGTGGAAACCGCGAACGGATATCCATCTCAAGTTCCCAGGTAGATTCCCTAGGCGAACGACCGCCCCAAGATACTCGGACTAACGGAATGACCTTATTCTTCTATACTTTCTCTCTACGGTCGAGTATAGTAGTAGGCTGCTCCACATAAGATAAGTCGGCACACTAAGTCAATTCCGAATGATCGAGAACGTGACTGTCATCTCGAACGTAATGTCGCAACTGTGACACATGAAATGTGTTGTGTACGCCAGCTAATGATGGGGGTAAGGCAAGTCGGTAAGCCATCTCCCTTACTCGCTCAAGCACCATGAATGGTCCGATGAATCGGGAACTGAGTTTCCCGTGACTCCCAAATCTGATAACACCGTGGGTAGGTGAAATCTTCAGGAATACATGATCACCGACTTCAAACTCTAACGATCTTCTGCTGGCATCTTCCCAACTCTTCTGTCGGTCCTGAGCAGTCTTAATGCAATCTACAAGTGTAGACTGCACCTGTAATTGCCAAAGTTGCCCGGTTGCACCCGGTATAACAACCTCTAGTTCGAGCTTTTAAAAGTCCTCAATGATGCTCCTTTGACTGATCAACATCATGACCGCTGGCTTGCGACTGAGAGCGTCGGGTACGATATTTCCTTTCCCTGGATAAGAACGTGAGGAGGATATCCGTTTGCGGTTTCCACATCTTTTCGTGTAGCTGTTTGTATCTTTACTTGTTTTCTTTCCTTAATTTCGAGGACGAAATTTTTGTAAGGGTTGTATGATGTAATACCCAGTCCCCTTTGTACGCTAACACCCGTATATAAAATAAAATGTTGTACCAAATAATTTACCCATTTTTTTATTTTAATTTTTTCAATTATACCTTTCCTATACTCTAATATTTTATTTTATATATGGGTGTTGGCATACAAAGGGGACTGGGTATTACAGTAAATATCCTCCGGCTTCACCCAAACTTGATGATTGCCAGATCGGAAATCCAACTTCGAGAAAACCCTTGCGTCACTTAGCTGATCAAATAATTCGCCTATGCGAGAAATTGGGTACTTGTTCTTGATGGTCACTTGATTCAACTCTCGATAATCAATGGACATTCGTCTCGTGCCATATTTTTTCTTGACCAAAAGAACTGAAGCTCTCCAAGATGAACTACTGCTGTGAATCTAACCCTTCTCTAACAATTCTGAAACTTGCTTCTTCACCTCCTCAAGTTCCACCGGTGCCATCAGATAATAAGCTTTTGAAATCAGCGCTGCTTCCAGAATCAGATCAATTGTAAACTCCACATCTCGCTTTGGTGGTAAACCTAAGATGTCTTCAAACACATCCATAAATTCTCGAACCGCCACCGGTGCTTTCTCCTTATCGACTTCTAACACCGATAAGATAGCATTCGTCGGCTTAGCCCTAAACTCGAATGGCCCGACGGATCTACAACCTCCCAAAATTCGAACTCCGGATGAAAAATAATTTGGAAAATCACCTCCTTTGCTCTGCAATCAATATGAGCATGAAAGGTGCCCAGAAAATCCATTTCCAACACAATATCATAACTACCGGTATCAATCACCAAGAAATCCGTGAACAACTCCCGATCGAGAACAACGACAGAATAATCCTTGCATTCACTACCAGAAATAATTTCCCCATTCCTAGCGTGTATGTCCCAACTATTAGATAAGACTGTGTGTGGAATCGAGTGTGCACCAGCAAATTTGGATGATACAAAACAATGGGATGCACCAGAATCAAATAATGCCAATGTAGGGAAACTACAAACAAGTAGGATACATGTAACCACATCTCTTGAAGTTTCTGCCTCCTTGGCCGTCAGGATGAAATCACGTCTCTTATTAGGCCCCTGAGTAATCTGCTTCTGTTGTGCTCTCAGAGTATCGTCTTTCATCTGAACTCTCGATGGATAAATATTGACATAATGGTCAGTAGCTCCACAAATCAAACACTGCCCAAGCCTCTTCTGACACTCTATGTGAATATAGCCCGGTCACTGGCAAAAATCACAAGTCATATTCTTCTTCTGCATCGAAAGGAAAGGGCTCTTCATAGGAACTATTCCCTGCCTCCTTACCGGAATGCTCTTACATCCTGAAGTCATAGTCGGTGCATGAACTGTCTTCCGTGCTGGAATATCTTGCTGAGATGTACCCTTCACTCTTTCTAATAACTTCTGTTGTTCCCTGGCTGCCGCAAGAACTTGAGAAAAGGCAGTAAATCCAAACGTATTAATCTACCTCTGAATCTCCACATCAAAACTACGCAAGAACCGTCGTGCTCTGTCAGCCTCATCAGCCACCAAAGATCCTGCAAATCGACTGAGCCTGGTCCACTCAGCCGCATGAACATCAAGCAATGCACCATTCTGCTTCGAGCTAATGAACTTCTCTTCCATTTCTTCCCTTGCAGACCGTGGGAAGAACTTCTCCAGAAAACTATGAGTAAAAGCCGCCTAGCTAATCGGCTTCATTAAACGAGTCTCCTCCACTAGCCACCACTCTCTAGCATAGTCAACTATCTGGATGTGCACCATATCCATCTTCTTTTCATCAGGAATCTGACTAACAATCAACAAGTACACCGTATCCACAAGCCACTGCTCTACCTGAAGAGGTTCCTCCAATCCCATAAAAGTTTCCGGATTAAGCCTCAAGCTGAACCTGCCTAGGAACTAATGTCCTCTCAACTGCCGTGGTAGCAGTCTGTTGGGCCGTTCTCAAACCCTCATGAAAATCCTCAGCCTGACATTGCTGGTTCTCCAGTATGCCGCGTATCACTCCAAGAATTTTTGCATTATCAGCCGATGGAGCAGGTGTACTATTTTTGGCCATGGCTCTGTAGTCAAACACGAATGACGAAGATCGATAACGGAAACAAGATTCGATAGTAGACAAGTATTCAATAAACAAGGGATTCAAGGATAACAAGGCAATATACGTGGCAAGACATGTTCCTATAATTCGAGCGTTTAAGGTCAATGTATTGAGTATAATACCCAACTACAAATGAACCAAGACCATCTAACCTATAACATATTCTCTGATACCAACAAAACCTTGTCACGCCCCGCTTTCCAAAATACGCGAGCACAGAGACGTAACAAAGCCAACCATGATATCTATGGTAAGGAAATATCCTTCCATAATCATAGTACGTCTGTCAATCATTAATCAAGAATAATATAATATATAACTAACTATCACATGTCCACTATACACAAAAACAATAATGATATCCAATAATCAAGAGTCAATAAAATTCAATAGCCAATAGTGCAAGCAATTAAAGAAACGACTAAGTATCAAGGATCCAAGGAAAGTAAGAGCAATAACCAATACTTGTCCCTTATGGGATCATAATAGGAATCAAAATAAAACAGTTCGCTAAGATAAATATACCTAAGGCATAATAGATAGATCCGCAACAATATCCTTTACTGCTCAGCAATCCTCTCAAAGTACTATTTGTCTTCCTGTGCTAAAGACAAAATATTTGGGCCATACAAAACCCAGATGTCAATGCGTCATAGATAATATCATAAGGAATATCACCAGAAACAATGTTAAATGAGCAAGTAATATATCATGGAAATGTATCATGTGAGTGAACAATGAACAATATCAAAATCAAGTAATGAACAATCCAGATATAATCAATACAATCATGTTGTATAGCTCCTATGGGTCCATGTTGCTAAGTTATCAAATATACAGGTATTTGAAACCAATTAATATAATTTTTACTCGTAACTCAACAATATATATCCCGTTCTTTCTCCACGAAACCACGGTACAATATATCACGTTCTTTCCCCACGGGACCACAGTACAATTAACAATGGTTATTCCGTTATTTCCCCATGAAATCACGGTAAAATGTCAATATCCTCTTAAATTACGATTCAATTACATCCTTGATTTCCCATTTTCCCCAGTTTCAATTTGTGTCAATATCAATATAGTGTGCTCCTAATGCCAACGCAATCAATACATGTACATGTTTTATCAATCGATAACAATAGGTTATTGGCATGTTGGTAGACACATTTCAGGTATGGTAACATGGTAATGATGGTTAATCAATCACGATTCCAAGTAAACAATCAGTAACATGGTAATTTAGAAATATCGTAACCATAACACTTTCATGATCAAGTTTATACTCATAAATATGAATAGCAAAGCATTTAATATATATAAATATCACAATACGGGTCAAAAAATGGTCAGTCAACGTATCGTGCATTCATGAAACAATATAAAGTGTTCAGTGTCATTTCAGGTTCAATATCAGGTTCAGTTCAGCTTAAGACGGCTCAAGTGTGTTAGAGACGGCTCATGTAATGTTGAGACACTCGACTTTGGAGACCTTTTTTTGGAGGTCATAAATTCAATATTAGAAAATATGGTAAACATAAAAATTGTAGATCTCGAAGAGATCTTTCCAACGAATCCAAGAACATTGAAATCGGATCAACGAGCAAAACGTTATAGTAGTTTTACGGTGACAGTTCTGTTCAGTGAACTTGAGACGGCTCGGGTAATATTTGAGCCGGCTCATAAGTGGCTTGGAATGATTATTTGTTCTCTGTTAGAATGAGACGGCTTAGGGTTATCTTGAGCCGGTTCATGGCCTAAAAACTGATACAATCTGATATTTTAATTAGGGTTTTCACTCCATACTTCAAGCCTATAATAACTACAATTATTAACTCGATTTCCCTACGTTCTATGCAATCAATTAACAATATAAAAGTGATATTTTAGGATTCAACGTCATGTATATTAACTAGATCAAGTTTTTGATATATCGCAATTCAGATCTCGATATATCATTGATTAGATTAGAACTTTAGGTCTCAAACAATCTATAACAAGCATGCAAAATTATAACGACATCTACAATATTTCAATCATGTCAATCATGTATAATATGGCAATAATTACAAGAATTGAATAAAGTCGATATCTTGTATATCTATCTCAAGCATAAATCAATATATATTCATTATATGTAATAAACAAGATCTAATCTTGTTAGATATGTCGTAAATACCAAGTACTTATCTCAATACGATTTAGTATGGAAGATTCTACGCGTGGTGGTTCGCCCACTAACTCAGGAATCACTCTCTCCAAAAAGATGCCTCCCAAGACTGATTTGGAGAGAGCTCGCGTGCAAAGAATACCCTATGCTTCGGCAGTAGGCTCTATCATGTATGCGATGTTATGTACCAGAACAGATGTAGCTGACTCACTAGGAGTGGTGATCAGGAACCAATCGGATCTTGGAAGAATCACTGACAGCTGTGAAGGACATTCTTAAGTACTTGAGAAGCACTGAAGAAATGTTCTTGGTTTTTGGTAACGGTGAACTCCAGTGGGAGTCCTTTACCAGTTTGAGCTTCCAGAGTGATAAGATCGACTGAAAGTCAGTCTCAGCCTTTTTCTTTACCCTCAGTGGAGGGACGGTATGTTGGAAGAGTTCCAAGCAAGATACCGTGGCAAATTAGACGGTAAAGGCTGAATACATCGCTACCAACGATGCTGCCAAAGTGATTGTCTGGACATTTATTTTTCATGAGATGAACATGGTTCCTACCATTAAGCGTCCAATAACTGTTATTGTGACAACAATGAAGTTGTGGCTTTGTCCTAGGAACCCCGGTCTCATCAGCGATCCAGACATATTTTGAGGCAGTATCACCTGATCAGGAAGATGGTTGATCTCCAGGGGATCGAGATTAGGAGAGTTGACGTGAAGGATAACACGACATATCCACTAACAAAGGCCTTTCCCAAGAGAGACTTTTATGGGACGTTGGGTATGAGATACTACAACAACTGGCCTTAGTGTAAGTGGAAGATTGTTAGTTATATGTATGCCCTAGAGGCCATTATTGTACATATGATGTATATTATAGTGGATGCTTGGACATATATAGGGAGGACTTTCTTGCTCGACATGATAGTATTCTATCCGGTTGCTCTTTATCTTAACATGTACACTTATTGTCTCTCTGTTACATGTTGATAAAGTCCTTAGGATGTGTACTTGACTTCTAAGATTATAATGCAGATCATACTAGTGGGGCAAGGGTAGTCTATAAGTACATCCTTCAATTGTTCCTAGTCGTGGGAGTACCGAGATGGGGTATCGATATTCCAGAGTAGACTAGCGTATATGCTTCTCGACTCATGTGATGGGCGATGGATGATCCCATATCCATTGGTGTTTGACATCAGAGATGGTATACGGGTGCTCAATGGAGACTGGGTACACTGGACAGACTCGCCGAGAACTCCTAGATGGTATTATACCTCACGTCAGATAGCAATTCTCTGGTGACACTGGTATAGGTTAGTCTGTAGACCCGAGATCGTCATAGAGTCTTGTGTGATTCCCACTGTTCTTTGATTTCCACCTTACCACGTTCAAGTGAACGTGCAAAACGGTGGTTTTTGGGTACAGTCCCGAGTCACATGAAGGCAATGAGCGATAGGAGGGGATTTCGTCTCTCCCAGTATTGGGGGTTGATGTTGCGTTATACTCGATTGACCATAATAGGAAATCCCTGGCCAGAGTTACTGAGATTTACTGGTAAGTGTTATCAGTAGTTTCTCAAACCGTTATCGGCCTCACATCGGCATGACTTATCAGGCTATCGGGGTCTGACGTTTACCACCCCCAGGCTGGATATACAACATATCAGACGAAGAGACCGGACTGTACGGTAGTGTTACTTATTGGATTCGCAGGAGTATGAGCAGGCTTGCTTTGTTGATCTTCTGATCGCTCAATACCCGGATAGCTGTTACGTCCAGCTAGTACCGCTGACGGCTTGTAGGTGACTGATATGATCACCACCTACTGCCGGCGTATTGATGGGTCTTTAGAGTCATATACAGAGGTTTCCTGGCTCACGCGAAACGAAGTAGGAGCACATATGTGATATGTGAGGGACCGAGATTAATACGCATATGTGATACCATATTCTATTCTCGCGATATGTGATATCGGTCGGTTATATGTGATATAGCCGGGTTATCGAATCAAGTGTTGATTCGATAAGTTGATACAAATGATATTATTCGGTTATATGTGATATAGCTGGATTATTAAATCAAGTGTTGATTTAATAATTTAATGTATCATTATATATTTGATATATTAATTTACATTAACTAATATTAGCTCACTTAAGCATTTCTTTTTCTCACTTTTGTACACTTAATATATATGTGATATTTATTATTGTGCCATGCTAGTTGCTATATGTGACATGGGTGTATGAGACTCATACCATGCAAATAATAATGTGGGGTTTTATTTATTAAGAATAAAAGAAAATTAGTTGGAAATTAGTCAATGTTAGAAGCTTGGAGAAGCTTTGTCCTAACCTTTGACTTAGTCCACTAATTTTGTCTCACCCTAGATATTTATTAATATAACCATTATTATTAGCCATGTTTTAGTCTCTACAAGAGTTATATGAGATATTTCTCACCCATGGTTGCCATTCAACACTTGCTTCTCTCCATGGTTGCTTTTCTTCATCTGCTTCCTCAAGCTCTCTAGCTTTTGGGGAGGTGAAGAAAATTAGTGAGAAAAATATTTCTAAAGTGAGCAAAAATCCTACTTCATCAACATACGCTAGATTAGCCATTTAGTTTAAGTTGTTTGCTTCACTAATTCATAATTAGTGAAGAGATAACTTGAGTTAGTGTCTTCTCGACGTAGATCATCTTCGGACTCGAAGACTTCAAGCAAACTTATTCATTTCACCTTGTGGAGCCTTACTAGAGTCCGGGAGATCACTACTTGGAGCGAAATGGACTACTACACGGAGCTTATGAAGTAAAGGACCGGTCTATAAAAGTTGTATTTCTTGTTCACTTAGATGTAAAGATGTTTACATGCTAGCTTTCGTCTAATTCTCTAGTTAAAATTCTAGGTTAGGGTTATTTAGAATGCCAAAAAAGTTGAAAACAGCATGGTTGATACCTCTCGAAACCCATTGGTCGTGCTAGGGAACCCAGCAGTGGTATCAGAGCCAAGCTAGAGAATTGGAAGATGTTTGTAGAATTACGAAACCGAAACAACTCCGAAACATTGAAACAAAAAGCCTAGTTTCTGTCGAATTTTTCAGAGTGTCTAAAACTTTTTTAAGCAACTGCAGAATGTTGCATATGATGTAACATGAACACGAGACCAAAACGCCGGATTTGACCCGGCGAAATGCTTAGAAAAACCGGCCCCACCGGTTTTAGCATGTTGTTCTGGCTTCGTTTTGGTTTGGTGTTTCGGTCTCTGGGTTTTGATGTTTCAGGTGTTGTTTGTTTTTACTGAGATTGCATGTAATGTTATCTTTATGTAAAGACAATTTGGAGTGCTTCGTAGTCATAATTCTAACATTGTTTCGGGAAATTTTGACAACGTTAAAAAGTTCGAACGAATATCAAATACCCATTTTTCTCTCTCGTTGGAAATTTTCCAAAAGTTGGATTTTTTCAAGTTTAAAATCTTCAGAAAATCATGCAGGTGTTTTCTATGGACTCTCTAGAAGAACGATACTCAAACTCGACTCTTTGACCGTGGAACCGCGGCCAAACCCTAGGGTTTGCGGCAGTTCCATGGCGCCATGAGTGAGGCGTGGGTCGGCCCTTCTACGGATGGTCCATAGGTGTTGTGGCATGTTCTGGGTAATTTTTAAACTGCGTTCAAATGTTGAGCTCTTTGGTAAATTTTGGGAATTCGTTGATTCAATCGAAAAGTTTAACATCGTCTAATTATCTGTGAATTGTGATACAATATTTGAAATCCACAATAATTAGTTTTGTGAAAACTAATTTGAATTTTATAAATCCAGCAATTTAGTCTCATTTGATCGGTTGCCACGGGATTTTGATGTGGATCAAAAGTCTGTCGCAATTACGTAGTGTACGCAGATACTCGCTGGTTAACCTTACTAAATAGCCACGCCCCATAGCCCCGACCAAGTGACTGTAGGAGAACCCCGTTGCCTAAAGCATCCATTCGAGTGCTCGCGGCAGCGGTGTTCCTCCTAAGTGCACTTTGTCGACGGCATCGGGGGTGCGGCCGTCTACTAATGTTTCAGACGAGCATTCGATCAGGTTGTCGGGAATCTTGTTGAATTACCCGACTGGTTATTGAAAAGTGTTTTCAATATCGAGACTAAAATGCGGGGTTTATAATTGTTATGCATGAAATTCGGAATATGTGATATTTCGGGTTTATGATGTCTAAGGAATTCATTTAGTTAGGCATGAAATCTAAAATATGTGATACATTAGGTTTATGATGTCTAAAATGGTTGCAGATTCCAATTGTTGTAGTTTTCACTTTCTTTTCTGCGGCCGTAAGTGTAAAATGTGATGTATCACCGGTTTCGTTGCTCAATGTCAACGACAATTGGGATACGCATATTTACATACGTTGATGACATGTGATGTTATGTGTTGCTGTGATATGTTATATTGGATCGTCATGTTTGAATAGCCGGGGGGTTTTGCGTGAGATAAGAGTTTTTCATTTTCATTTATGTAAAAACTTGTATGTAATATTCTTTTATTGGGGCACTTCCGGGTTGAGGATGATGTTACCATTGATGTATATTATTTACTTTTCCTCATTAGGATGGACCCAAGGCGGGGAGTACAAGTAACTGGATTCTAGAGTCCAGTGGGAGGCCATCTCGAGGAGTCGAGACCGGGTCTCCTAACTCTAGAATTGGTAGGGTTGCTTGCCGCTCTTGTAGGGGTCTAGGGATGTGGGTTTGGCTATTCATCAAGACCGTGGAATCCGTGTTTTTTTACTGGCTTAATTTAAAACATGGAATTCCTAGTATATCCAATATTTGATATGTAGACTTCTGCTGATTATATTCTGTAATGTGATCACTTTATATGATGAGACGGATGTTGTTGTTATATATATATATGATATATAATAAACATTGCTTATGTTTTACACCCGCGCTAGTCCCGCCCCGCTATGCCGTTAGTTAAGTAATCTAACGGTGCATAACGGAACACTGTGGCGAATGTGGATGACATAAGCGTACGTTCTACTTTCGTTTCATTATCTGTGATGCTTAGAAAGCATAAATGATGCGACTTCATTAATGAGATTAATGAAAAGAAAGAAACCTAAAAATGTTGTAGAATCCTGTTTTAAAAACTAGTAGCTCTAGTTCTTGCTTTGTATATCGGTATTCCTTGTAGAATATCAAGCACCTCATTCGATGAGGAAAGAGCCAAGATCCCTTCACCGGGAGTGACCTCTTTAGCGAAAATAGTAGATGATACAACCCACTCGGTTTTGTTTTTGATTGCCTTTTTAGTTCATGCTATGCATAGTGGTATTCCTGAATATCCAGTATCTCATTCGATGAGGAAAGAGCCGAGATCCCTTCACCTCTTTAGCAAAACTAGTAAAAGCCTAAAAAACACTCTTTTTCAAAATCACTCGATTCTACAACGATATCAAGTTCATTACGCAAAAGGTTTTCTTAAAAACCTGTCGTAGCCCTCCGTCATTTCAAATAAGGACTATTTAGTATTTGCGTTACGTTTGTTGACCTTGTCAAGACGTGGTGTGCGGTAGCTGATTAGTGCTTATCTGCAAAGCATGAGATGCGATTGGATTAGGGTGGACGTGCAACCTTGTTGACCTTGTCAAGGGTAGTGCGGATGGGTTTAATTCAATCATGAAATGCACGGGTTGAACTTGACTTACGATTTATGGTTTGTTGACATTGTCAAGGTCATAGATCGCTTAGGGAAAAATATTATTGGGAATTTCAAGTGTTGAAATTTGCAATGAGATTGCATACCTTCTATGAGATAGTTGGATTCTGATACCCACTACGAGTAAGAGTTACTCCTGGGAGAGTTTTGCACATTACAATTAGCCGATCAAGTATGTGTCTAAAAAGGTGTTAACGTGGTTACACCCCTGGGAAAACGAGGTTTATTTTAATTAGGTCAGTGCGAAAGCACGGGGAACCTACCTCAAACTACCGACACTGGCCTGGCCGAAAGATTGGCGAACTTGTAGGGTGTAATTAATCCCGGACAGTCTTGCCTTTTAGGGTTTGAAGGAAGATTTGATTAAAACAGTAGGAGCCATCCTGATTAGATAAAATAATAACCAATCTAATCTTGTAAGAGCATACGCAGAGTGTTTTCTTCTCTCTCTCCTGGTAGCGACCGTGACATGCCTTAATCAAGATAATAATATGGATGTATTGACCGAACCTCCATATTATACTGAGCTGGTGAATGTTGGTTCCGCTCAATCTTATAACAGGGGAATATCCGGATTCCTATGCGATCCATTCGAGGAATAAGCATGTTGATGTATATTCTTCGAGTGTGTTCGTTACTGAGAACTATTTCTCAGTATCCTCTACGTCCTAGGAACATACAGGTTGAGACGGCTCAAATATTATCCCATCTTCCTTACTGTGTGAGCCCTTATGAAGACCTCCTTTACGGAAGGACGGGCAGTCAATATACCCTTAGCGACACTGGGCTATCTGGTTAGGCATGTTATGAGTATTTGCAAGTTTGGTTGTTGTTTCCTGCTGCGATGACTATATACCACACATACGAGGCAGTGTCAGGAAAGCCGGTGAATAGCAGACCTAACTATTCAGAGTCGGAGGAAGATTGATTGGAATGTCTCCTGATTGCATCGCATGGCCAACTTTTATTAATGCCGAGGGCGAGGTTTAAGAGTGCGATGAATTGAGAGAAGACCTAGGCGTTCACGTACGCTTCTTAGAGGGATCGAAGGTACTTGGGCAGACATGTCTGATGGGGTATAAGATTTCGCGAGCCTAACATCCTGGTTTATGTTGTTTTTCTTTTAGGGAGATCCTTTTGTCGGTCCTAACGGATCTGGACGCTTGCAGGTTCTCAACGATCGACGCCGCACCAACATTTATGGGTATGAATAAGGATGGAAAAGATGATTCTCAATGAGACAATTGACTCAGGGAGTCAACAGTTCAGAGAACCGCCTCAAGGAGCTGTGGACAGCACCCACTCGAAGGTGCGTGTAAGAGTATGTTGGCTATTGGGCTTCATCTGGCCCAATATCCACTCCTTCTAGTTATCTCTATATATAGATGATAAATGGGGCTATGTTTAATGATGATCCCAGAGGGTTAATTAATCAAGAGATTAATTAAGGATAAGCTAGAGGGTTTTAGAGAGATCTAGGGTTAGAGCCGTCGTCTTCTTCCTTCACCCTCGATCTACTATGGTTGGTTAGCGGGTGATTACTTGGAGAATTCTCGTTTGATCAAAGCGTAGTTTCTTTTCGGTCGTTGCATGAAGGCGAGAGAACTTGGATCTAGAATGTGACGTGGACGAGAATAACGATCCCACCGTTGGAAAAGGTATATATGTAAAACCCTTGAATATATACTTGATTGTTTTCGCTACCATGATTGTGTCATGTTTATATATCTATCCACCTTCTTGCTACATTAATCTTAATTATCTTCCCTAATCTAATATTTTAGATAGATTAGGCAGACCAGTTTTTTAAAAATAAACTATTTTGCCATTTTTGGGGGGTTTAAGTAAAAAAACCTTTTTTAAATTATGGTCTTGTAAATTAAACCATTATTTTAAAAAAAACTTAGTATTTTTATTTTGCTCTCTTTGAATCTATAAATTTCCTTAAAAGTCACCTCAAATCTTAAAATTCTATCGTTGATTTTGAAATATCTTTGTTAGTAAAAGAAAAAAATATTAAATCTCTAAAATACAATCCAATTAAAAGTCCAAATCCAATCGAAGAATCCAAAACCAATAACCCCAAGCTACTTCAAACTTTTCGTTCTAAATACTCTGAAACTTAGACTTTTATGACATATTTTGTCATTGAATTCATAGTAAAATGGATTCATAGTAAAATGGATGCGTCTTTCTCGACTGTTCCAAAATATTTCTCTGCAGATAATTAAAATAAGGTTGTTTTCAAATAAAATAAAAATTTAAGGTCAAATTTGAAGACAACTAGATTAAAGGGTGCTGTTATAGTTGAAAATATAAAAGAGTTTGGGGTGCGATATATCATAATGATTTCAAGATTAGTGAGTTTGAGATGCGAGATATATATATATATATATATATATATATATATATATATATATATATATATATATATATGTGCGCGCACGCACCGAAGGGATTAAACTGTGAGCACTGTCCCTCCTAAGGATCAAACCCCGCGCTCTCCTTAGAAATACATCCAAGCAAAAGAAAGAAACAGATAAAAAATTTCGAGCAAACTTACGGAAACTTGGTGGAGTCCATATTCATATTTTTTTCTGTTTCATGATCGAGCATGTATGGCCAGCAAACCATAGAATTTCGTAGTATTCATGTGATGTGATGAATTTAATAAATATAATAAATAAAGCAATTTGTCAATTCTATGATTTAAATATCTATCTCTATCTCTATCACTACCTCTATTGTTACAACCACAACTCATAGGGTCCCAATTTTGATTTCACTTTGATGGTCTACCAGGGACTCTAATAGAGGCATGTCAACAAGTAAAAGAAATAAATATAGATTTTTCTGTAACAAATTAATACAAACACGAAATTTATTATTTATAGCTATATATACAAACATTACATGATTTGTAAAGTCTCAGTAGTTGAGTATTTACGCCTTATGGGTAAAAGAAAATATTATAAAATATAATATTGCATAGCCTAAATAGGATAGTTTAAATAACCACCCTAATATTTGAAAATTAATTCGATTTTTTTTTTTTAAAAAAAATCCAGCAATAACAGTTTAATTTATGCTCTATTATACTATCAACAATTTTGATATATCTTCACATGTAAAAGGCTAGTTATAATTTAAGGGAAAAATTAGTTGGGCCATCAAGATTACAGTAAATATTTCTAATGTTTTTCTCATGTAAATAGATAATTGTTTAAATCGGTACTGTTATAAAGAGATAATCATCAAGTTTAAACACAGTGAATTCTATTTAATCTTTTATTTTTATTTAAGATTTTGTTCAATCTTGGTTTGCTCTATAAATATAGACCATGTTTTCTTAAAGTTCCAAATAAACAAAATTTTATTAACCAAAAACTGTGAAGAAAAAAAGAAGCCTCATGTCCATCATCCTTGAGAAAACCGTAAAGAATGTCTGGGCTGAAAACTTCATGAATGAGCTGGATGGGCTATCCAACACGCGTCCCTTTTTCCGCCACGTATTCATCGATACAAAGTTCCGGGAATTCCTTGAGCCAACCCCAACTCCTTGGAGCGTTTCTGAAGAGAAGTATTATAGAGTCGTGAAGAACAATGTCAACAACTTGAAGCTTGTTCAGTTGGGAACTACGGTGTCAGATGGAGGCAGTTCGTGCTATTCGTGGCAATTTAATTTCAAAGAATTTGATCATCGTGTTGATCGCTGTTCCCAAATTAATCTTGATCGATTTGTTGACGCAAAGCGGTGTAGATTTCGACCACAACATCGTGGATGGAGCGGATACTGGCCTTCTTTCGACGGTAATATTGGAGAAGTTGATCAAACGGTGTGAGGGGACGAAGTGGATTTCCTTTCACGGGTTGTATGACTTTGCATATTTGGTCAAATTGGTGAATCGGATGCCGCTGCAAAACACCTTGCCGGATTTTCTGTGGGTGGTCTCGGAACTGTTTGGAAAAGTGTACGATATCAAATGCATGGCCATAGCTTACATTGGGAATACCTATGGTGAACCAGACCTTGTTAGGCTGTCTGAAATACTCGGAATTCAGAATTGGACAGGGAGACACCACCAAGCTGGTCATGACAGTCTATTGACGGCGATGGTTGTTTGGGAGTTGAAGCGAAGGTATGAAAATTTTCATGAAGACGCTCATGTGGGGCAGTTATATGGCGTCGAGGGACATGGCCGACGAAAGCAGCACCTGAAGAATTCTACTGAGATGTGCCACTACTCTCTCCTGCTCCTATGATGCCCTATAGTGCTGCTGTTCCTGAACCATTGTGGTTCGAGAGATCTGCATTAATGCCATACGTATATCCTATTGTTGACCCTCGTTATTATGGTTACCATCCTGCTGTCCCTATGGCTGCACCGCCTTTCCATGAAGCTGCTCATGCTGAACCATTTTACGACATTCAACAACATAGACGGCAAGAGGGTACGTGAAGAATAATGTTGAGACTCGGGGAAACTATCCAGTTCGTCCTATGATGTCTCCTACCATCGTGTGCTACGCTTCTTATGAGCCTTGTTACTATGGTTATCTGTCTGTTATTCCATGCGAGGCCTTAGTTTCTTTTTTTTTTCCTTTTTTTTTTGGGGGAGGGGGGGGGGGGGGGGTGTTGGCTAGATTAATACCATATTAAGGAATATTTGTTTAGAAGGACATTAGCAATTCTTTATGAAATATTTTAACTTTTTTTGAGTTTGTACCAAATATCTGTGAGTTGTTAATGTGCACGCACTTTCGAGTGCACAGAGGTTTAGGAATTAAACTCAAAGTTATAAAGGAATCAACCAGCAAGATCTGAGCTTTGATTTATAATCTACCGGAAAAGATAACATGGTCTGTAATTTGGAAAGATTTATTCTTCTAAGCTTTTGATAAGATACATAAATTTTTTTTTGATTAAACCTATACCATTTTCCTTATATTATTTTAGCCAATACTGATCTTAAAAATACTTCCTATATCTCTGTCCATGATTCCAAAATATAAAAACGTGTATCGCATGTCCAAAATACTAATATGTTTAATCAAAATTAAAATTAAATTAAAAGCTCCAAAAACTATAAATTTTAGTTTCAACAAATTTAAAATAAGAAGAGAGTAATATACTTGAGGTATAGATAGTAAGTTATCATACATTATTATAAAGCATTATACTTTAAAATAATAAAATGGAAAAAAATTGGTTTGCATGGGATGTACAAACAGCAAGATCTGAGCCTTTATACCAAGCATATACGGTTGGCTACATGAAACTAACATAATAATCACGGTCCGGTCGAGCACATGCACTACTAAAATAGGGGGTTGCCCCTACGGATATTGAAATCCGTAGGGCAGATTTATGTTGCCCTACGGATTAGTCCGTAGGGCCAGACGATTGCCCCTACGATCCAAGACGTTTAAATTAAAAATATTAAATCTTAATTTGTTGTTTGTCCCTATGGAGCCGCAAACCAAGGGACCTACGGACAAATCCGTAGGGGCAACTAAATATGGATTTAATAGAAAAGACACATAATTTCCCTACGCGCTAATTATCTGTCCTCTCTCTCGCTCGAGCGGGCGAAACTCCCCCTTTTCTCGTCGCCGATATCGTCGCCGATCTCGTCGCCGTTCTCTCTCTCGTTCCGATCTCGTCGCCGTTCTTCCTCGTCGCCGATTGTCGATTGTCTCCTCCACCGAACAGGTAAGTAATTAAATCTTCAATTAAATAAATTTTTGATTATTTTAAGGGTTGGGATTGGGGTTCGGCTAGGGTTGCGGTTGGGGTTGGGTTCGACTAGGTTGCGGTCGGGGTTGGGGGTTGGGGTTCGGCTGGGATATACAAACAACAACAACTGAGCCTTTATACCAAGCATATACGGTTGGCTACATGAAACTAACATAAGAATCACGCCCGGTCGAGCACATGGATTCTCCACCTCCACCACTCATATCGAACAATATACTTTCATTAAGACCTTCATGAAATTATAGATAGATCATAAACTTTAGGTACATATGGATAATAGGTAAGAGTCTATTTAAACTAAAACTAAAGGCAAGCATAACCTGAGGGATAGGGGGGAAAACTTGAATTTGCTTATAGGAGTACTATACCAACTCATATAAATAATAATAATTAAAAAGAACAATCCAACTGAAGCATTTGACTTTGAATGGAAAAATAAACAGAACAGCAAAAGAAATATTCATTGAAGGAATCTATACTTAACTAATTAGGATATGCACGAATAGCAGGTAATAGAAATCGATCCACTTTCTTCAAAGCAAACTTGGTGTGAGCCAAACTGGTGGTGGCCAATTTAATCTTGGAATATCTTGAGGATAACATGGTGCTATGGTACCATCTTCTAAGTTGCAAACCCCGATATCACGATTTCTATCTTTATAATAAGGAGTTTCTTCCCAGTTGTCATCGACAAAGTAGATGCAATTTCTTTTCAAGTTAGAAAAGTTTTGAGTGGACAAAGATATGCTGGAGCCATTCCCGATGAATAATGCGTTTTGATCCTCCAGAGATTGCATCCTCAGACAGCGAAACTTGTCGCCGTCATCGATTAACTGGTACACTTCAAAAGAAACCGTCCTAAACACATCCTCGCCCTCGCCTCTATATCGTTCCCTTCGAACAAACAAAATTCGAGATGAGGATGCAACCAAGTATGGATATAAGAAACGATCATAATCAGGTTCCAAATCGACTTGAATAGTCCGAATAGCACATGGGCGTTGAGAAGTGTTGGTTGTGAGATCCCAGACTTTGACTTGTCTAAAATTATCCAATGTGTAGAAAACGCCTTCATGAAAAAGAAGGCCTCTATAAAATTCTCCGTCCATTGTGGCCCAAACGTCATCTCCGCTTCTAGCATAAGCCAATCTTTGAAAAGGCATGAATAAGAGAATCACAAGCCATGAATTTTGCGACCATGAAACCACAGATCTACCATGAGTAGAGAAAAGATAGCGTTTAGTTTCTTCCATGCTGAACTCAAGCGCCTCATCCTCTACAAAAGATTCAGAATCATCACAATAGAGGTATTTGATAAGGTGTCCTTCCCGGTCGTGCTTCGCTCCAATTGAAGGAAGGGAGAGGATGGAAGGGAGGGGGATCTGAACACGTGTGATTGGATTTAGGAGATGCAAATCTGATCGCTCGTCAGCTGTGATCAACCATCCTTCTGATGAACCGATCCATACGCGCTTACGGATATCCGGCTCAGACAAATTATCCATATGATACTCCTCGTTCCCGGCTATATTGTAAAGTTTGCAACCCTTGAGGGGATCGGAGAACATCAACCATGGTGATTCTGCAACAGGTGTATGGAAATTTTGAGCTTCGGCAGCACATCTCCAGTCTCTACAAACGCATCGACAGCGGATACGGTCGACCGTCGACAATCTATCAAAGATCTTGGAGAAAATCTCAGGTGGAAACCACGACCATGAGAGGGCCATCAAATTATCTCTGTCGGCTTAACCAGAAGAGGAGCTATAATATTATAGATGAATTATGTTAACAGGTTTTGAAATATTTATAAAGCTCACCATTGTTCTTCTTTTAAGAATCGTGATCTTGTAAAATAAATCGATGTTAAAATCGTACCTAATCTCTTTTCTAAAAACAACTTTCAATCGTAATATTTCTCAAAGTTTCTTTAATATCATTTCAAATCTTTAAAATTATATATTTCACCTTTAACTATCGTTATATTTACAAAACCCACCATTAAATATCCAAACTACTTCAAACTTTCTGTTCTAATTATTCTCAAACTTAGATTCTAACTACATATATTTTGCAATTCCTGGTCCTTTCATATTGAAATAAATGTGTCTATATCTTGACTTTTAGAAGATATCTCGCTTGAAATAACTAAATTAGGAGTTTTCGAATATGATACAAATTAAAGCTGAAATTTAAAAATAAATGATAAAACAATTTGGTGCGTGATATCAACAAATCCTAAGTTGGTGTAATTTGAGAATTCTAAGTATATGGTTTACATTTCAGGAATCAAAAAAGTTTTGGGTTGTTATATAGGAAAAAAAAGAAAGAAATAAAACCTAACATGAAAATTTGCATCTAAGTACCTAACATAAATGTTTCTTCTTAAGTTGGAATGAAGCTGTAATCAAATCTTCTTGTTGTATTATAATCACGTAAAATTAGGAGTGTAACTATATAAATTTAGTTTTCTAATAAATTTCAACTTGATACCATGAGATTTAACCACTTTCCCTCAAAACTACCACAAACTTCTAAAATGATGCAGGACCACCACAAACTTTCTTTTGTACCACAAAACTCCCTAACGAGGTTAACATAAAGTTTTAAAAAAAGATAAAATGACTGAAATACCCAATAAAATGACTGAAATACACAATAAATATTAGTTTTAAAACTAATTATTGTTTTTAATAAATTATTATACACCTTACACCACCAAATTCCATCACTTCATATTGTTTTCGCGAGTAAAAAAATATTTTCATTTCTAAATGTTCTTTTCTAAAATGAGAAAAACGTAATCTCAAGTGTCACATGACAAAGTTCTCCTATGGCGTCGAAAAAAACTAACACTCCACCTATTTTTCCGACGACAGGCATTCATCATTTCATTTTTATCATGCAAGATGTGAATACCCCAAATTTAATGAGAATCCAATATCTCATCATTGATGTAATGGGTGCAAAATTAACTGTTTTTCGATAGTCTAACATTTTTAGTATTTTTACATCACAAAATTAACGGTGAAAAGATGTTGGATTCACATCAAATTTGGCGTATCCATATCTTGTAGATGAAAATGAAGATAGTAGATATCAATTGTCGAAAAAATTGAAGAGTTGGCTTTTTTCGACACAATAGGAGGAAATTTCCTTCTGTGGCAACTGAAATCCCGTTTTTTCTTTAAATTTTATCGGGTAAATTGTCAAAAAAGCCCAAGCACATTTTTCCGTTGTTAAAATCCCATAGACCTAGAAACCCCCTAAAAAGTTTTTAGTTAACAAAAAAACCCTTACCTGCGATATCCAGTAGTTTCCTGCTGTATCTAATTTTCTTAGATATCTAAGTGGTAGCTTATGATATCTAAGCAATTGTCTGTGATATCTAAATTATTTCCTATGATATCTAAATAGTTTGTATTAATTGGTTAGATATATCAGGCTACTATGTAGATACCCCATTAAAAATTTCCAGCGGAGGTTTTGACTACCGTTTCGAGGTTAGGATTTTTTGACAATGGAAAAGAGTGCTTGGGTTTTTTTGACGATTTACCCAAATTTATATATGTTGGGTATTTCAATCATTTTATACTTTTAGCTAGCCTCATGTTAATCCCGTCTGTGAGTTTTACCGGACAAGGAAAGTTCGTAGTAGCTTTGCATAATTTTATAAGTTTGTGGTAGTTTTGGAGGAGGATGGACAAAATTCATGGTATCAAGTTGAAATTTACCCAAATTTTAATATTTAGAAAAATCAATAATTTTTTATTTGCCATGATTGAAAATGTAAAACAGTGTATATCTTTATATAGTCCTTGGGATTCTTACATATTTGTTTGCACATTATTTATTTGATATTAAAATAATGTTTTGTGTCTTACAAAAATATTTGTATAACTTATAGAATTTTTTTTAATTTAGATTTGTTATTTAAATCTTTTATTTGGATTTCTTATGATTAGGAAATTTAGTTTATACCAGTTTTTTAGTTTATTTCTAAAAGTACTACTGAAATACTTATAATAAGTATAAATTTTAGATATAAATATAAAATAAATTAAAGTTTTCATGAAAGTTTATCTTTGATAAAAACAAAAGAATAAAAGGATAAACATATTCTAGCCACTGTAAATAACGCAGGATCCGTTAATTGTGGTTTTTTTTCTAGACAATAAAAAGCAAGAAAGTTCCTCACTACTACAAATAGGGGTTGCCCCTACGGATATATCCGTAAGAGCAAACCACTACCCCTAAGACTATATTCGAAGGGGCACAAAAATACACCGTATGTGTACACGCCGCAGGTGCAAGTCTTAGGCTTAAACATGCCCCTACGGAGTAATAATTGCCCCTACGGTTTAACGCATAGGTCCATATGTCCATACGGATTACACCGTAGAGACAAAATATTTATTTAATTTATCGGTTTATAAAATAAAATAGTTGTCTCTCCGGATAACTCCGTAGGGACAAATACATACCTCTACGGCTTAATGCGTAGGTCCAGATATATCCCTCCGTAGGTCCATATTTATGCCCCTACGAATCAATATGTAGGAATAAATGTGTAGGGGCAAAACATCAGGTATCCTGATATTTTGTCCCTACGGATAAATGTGTAGGGGTAAAACTTATGCCCCTACGGATTACTCCGTAGGGACAAATCTAACACCTGTTACTGAGTCTATAGGGGCAAATTATCAGGTATCCTGATATTTTGTCCTTACGGATAAATTTGTAGGGGCAAAGTTGGACCCTACGGATTAAACTGTAGGTGCAACATTTGTCCCTACGGATTAATCCGTAGGGACAGATTATCAGGTTTTAAAAAAAAAAAGGACTGTCTGTTTTTTCCTCGCCCTGTGCACAATAATATATACATCATATATGAAAGTAATCAACAAGCAGAATATATACCGCAGTATTCATAATCAACATCTCACGCATAATATATAAAAGAAATCAACAAGCAGAATACGATATCAATCTAAATCAATATGAACACGCAAACACCACTAATATCGTCCAAAATATATACAATATGTATTATATAAGTATATACATGTTTAAAATATAAAAATCAAAAAGCTACCCTAGCTCGGTCCAGTTCCACCTTTGATAATCGCCGTAATCTGGCGCATCTGCTCCTCGCATAAACCCTGAGTCAACAACTCGACCAATGCAGACTGTGCGGGAGTCTGAGCGGGCTGTGGAGCTGCAGGAGTGGTCTGCGCAACCACAGCCGAGGTAGTGGCTTGCGGAGCCACAGCCGAAGGAGATGCATGTGGAGCCTCAGCCGAATTACCCTGTAGCGTCTGTTCAGTTTTTTGTGTAATAAACGAGTAAGAACTGTGTATTAGTCGAATTCGTATCATTATCAGGTTATTGCGAAACCCTAATTTATGAATACTTAGGGACTTAGGCCTCGTTCGGATATCTAGTTTGGAAAACTGTAGTTTATTTTAATTAGATAGTTCTATATATGTATGATTAATCAAAGCTAAGTCTACAACCAAATAAACTCAGGCTACGTACTAATATTGGATATGTTGCTATCTATAATATGATATAATAGTTTACTATTAAGTAGTATACATACCATCATCTCCTTCAACTCCAGGACGGTGGCCTTCAAGGTGGCAAGATCTTGCTCTAGACGTCGCTCATGGGAGATAGAGGAAGTAACCGCCGGAGTGGAGTCCAACCTCATATGGGCTCTGCTAGGACCCAGTCCCCGGCCTCTCTTCCAACCTCCGTGGTGCCCTCCGTGTGCGGCGTCTAGGACTGGTGTCAGCAGCATCGGATCGTTCTGTCCAGTAAAATCGATCCCCGATGCCTCTGCCTGCTCAACCACCCACTCCTACACCCACATTAACCAATAAAATATAAGTATATCATTTAAATTTGAACTTTTCAAAACAAAAATTTCAAATAGGGGTTGAATAAATATTAACACTCACGCAATACTCCTGGGTAGCGGTGTCGGGGTATCGAAGCTCGCCCGTAGCGGGATCTGTCGAGGTGCCATGGACGGCAAGATACGCGGTCAGCACGCTCGGTATACCACCCTGCGCCAGGGTCTGAGCTCTCTGTAATTCGCAAAAAATTTACATATATTATAAAATAACTCTTAATATTACATTATATCACAGTAGATCTATTGTAATTTATCGATGCCTCCATGGCACGAGTAATATTCCTCGAGCCACATGTATAAGTGGGGCGACTCCTCTTCGCCAACTTCCTATTCTCTTTATTTTGATCCGCCTTTTTCTGCACAACACATTCAGATTTAGTTTTCTAATTAAGCAACACAAAAAATAAATTATATACTAAATAATGAATTACATTTAAAATACAAACCTATTTGCGCTGAGAGTCAAAATATTGGCACAAGAAAGGCCATGTATCTAATGTATCTACGTCGACTCTCGCGAAGGCTGGAGTATGTAGGAGAGCCGCTCTCTCTGCTCCGAGGGTCGCCATCCACAGGGAATAGCAGTCGATCTTCTCGTTCCTATTGTATCGGACCTTTGATTGCATGTTCTTCATCAGGCCATGGTACAGAGCGTGAAGATCGAGCACTCTTCCAGGGTGATCAGGGTCGGGTACATGCTGAAAATCGTAATCCAACTGCAAATACAAAAAAATAATGTTATTAAATTGTAAGTGTTAATAATAAATATATTGGATAAATCAAATGAAAATATATATTAATACCCGAGCCTGATCCCAGAAGAGGGCGAATGAGCACCGGTGCTGGTCGCCCCACGCAACGTGAAGTGGATACTTCTTCACGAGGCGGCTCTCATCCCCTGTATACCGGCCGAACCTCTCGGCATAATCGCAGGTATAGCGATAATCAGGAGTAAAGAAGAGGGGGAATGCTGCCTCCCCCCTAGCTCTGTCGGGCCTCAGCCCGTGGGACTGATTCGGGCTTCGAGTCCCCCTCTCGGGATGGGGATGCCCTACGTCTACAAGAAATATCAAGACAATCAATATTAAGACAAAGTGATATTAAGAAATCAAGGTTTAACGAAAATTTAAGTGTGATATATACCTCCGGCGACAGAAGCACAAGCCTTGGCCCGGGCAGCAGCACGAGCGGGACGATAGTTCTTCTGGTAAGGAACAGCCGGTGACTCGGAGATGGACGTATCTCCAACTAGAAAATAAACATCGATAAAATTACATAAAGATCATGTTTATTCTTAAAGGATATGTAAAATAAATAAATATTTTATATTTATTCATACAAACCTGCAGACTGAACGGAGAGTATGGAAGTGACGGGAGTGGCCTCTGCACCAGACGTGGACGCACCACCTATAATTACACAATCAAACATTGACTATATAAATAATTGCAAAAAGAATGTGTATATCAATAATATAACATTCTAAATCAACATGTATACACTATAGGATATATAAACATACCCGCAGGTGCGGTGGTGGGCTCTGCCGGAGATGTGGAGGCACCACCTACAACCCGAGATGTAAGTACGTAAGAGCAAAAAGAATATATGTATATTTATGATATAGCATTCTAAATCAATATACATGCACTATATGATATATAAACATACCTGGAGGTGCGGGAGTGGCCTTTGTCCCTGATGTGGACACATCACCAACAGCTAGACAATCAAATATTGACAATGTAAGTAATTTTGACTTGAATATGCATGTATATCTATAATATTATATTCAAAATGAATATGCATGCAATATACCTGGAGGTGTGGCAAAGTCCACACGGAAGGAGGCATCTGAAGGGGTCTCCGATCGGGGTGCAAGACTGGGCCTCTGAAGGTCCCTACACAGCTCTCGGGGCGGCAGAACCGCTCTGCCTCTGCCTCTGCCGGTGCCGCGGCTGGAGCTCCTGCCGCCCTTCGCTGATCCCGTCATCGTCATTAAATTAAGATAAAACGGTTCGTGGATGCATTAGATAATCATTACAAACATTGACTATATATGTATAGATCGTAAAATGTGAAGTAATAATATAACATTACTGATAACCTTTTTCGTTTCGTGGACGCATTAGACATATCTACTTGGATTTCATCATCGATATCATTTCTAACCCACGTAACTTCATGATCAGCCGAAGACAACCCGTCTTTTGAAACAGACGGTCGAAGCACTCTAAGTCTTCTCTCTTCTTCATCCTCATCGCTGTCCTCGAATTCCGGGACATCATAGACATCCCTGGGTTTCCAATGGCATACGACACTCCATCCCGGATGTTTCAAACACTGTGAGTAGTATACTTGGAACGCTTGGTTTGGAAAGATAAACGGATCGTCCTGACCATAAAATCGAAGTGTGTTCACACTGGTCAATCCGTCACGCCCCGCTTTCCAAAATACGGAATACGGGGGGTTGACAAGGCCAGCCATGCTCCTACGGTCGAGGTAATATCTCTCCGTAGTCACACTTCGACTTCTAGCTTTACGTGGTAATCAGTAAACAACGCACAGGTAATGAGAAATGCAGTAACTAAATCAAAACAAATAAAAAGGAACTAACCAGAAGGAGATCAAGAGGGTATAGCTCTAAGTAGCTAATCGAGATGTCCGCGATATCCTCGAGGTACGTCGGGTCCTGATCCAGGCTAGATCCACTTCTCACTCTGAGCATACATACTCAGGTCGTTACGATAGCAATATATACATAGGTGCAAGTAGTAACTCGTACAGTAATAATGAATATATAACAGTAAATTGAGATAGTAACGATATGAACATGAAGTAGCCAATGCGGGTGTCCAAAATAGCAGGTGAACAGTAAAGCAGTAAAATAGTATGTCAGGTGTGTCGATACAGTAAGCAATGCATGTCAATATCACTATCCCTATCAGTCTCTAAGTCTCACTGTACAGGTCACTAAGCGTATCGTCAGTCCAAGTATGAGAGTCAACCACTCGTGAGTGTCCTCCACCCAAGGGTAGGACCCAAGGGCAAGGGACCACGGGCCCAAAATATAACTCACGGTAATAATCATGTAATATCCCTGTAAATCTCCATATATCTCCATATATATATGCCGGCATGGGACTCCCGAGATTTGTTGAACTCACACTCAAACTACCCCACACCCCGTGGTCTACATCAAATGCCAACCATAACCTTAAATACCAGTCGGTCCATGACGAGTCTACGCGAGAACTGAAGACGGGGTCTCCATCAAGCATGGTTCAACTGATACCCAAGATCAATGGACAGTGTTTGGTGTCTTACCCGTGACACCCATACAAGTGCTTCCATAAGTGTCCCATACCACTTATAGTCACACTTATATGCGTCCCACAGACGTCGACAATGCAGTAAATCGATAGGGTCCATAGATTATGTACAAGTACGTGTCACTTTCACTTATCCATTCATGCACGAACACTAACGTACTTGCCACAATCACCACTAATACCTAACACCAGGTAATGCACATGATCACTAGGTTATCAATGCAATGATATATATATATGATGTGATGAGAAAACAGTTTGTAAGGCATGATTAAGATGTCATATGTCGGTATCCTACCACTTGCATAGTTTATCATAATTCATACATGCCAAATTTAGCGAAACAATGAACAGGGGATAATTAGTATATTTGATTATCTATCCAGAAAATTTAGTTTCACGTCAATCGGGTTTCAGAATCACTAGATATGGCCATTTCATTTTAGGTGTTCACTGCTGGAAATCCGGTTTCAGAATCGGAAGTCCGTTTCGCAACGCATTTTAATCCCAGTTGGGACCAGAATTTAGCGACGCTATAGTTGAATGAAATCTAGGGTTTTCAATGAGTTTTCAACGCAGCAGATGGATTCTCAATCGCATCTGCATGTCAGGAGTTATGCACCATTCAACACTAGCGTATCAGTTCTGGTTCTGTTTGGGACTGCTATACGTCCCGATCTTTTAAATTGCAGTTAAAATAGTAAACAACGATAAAATGGGGTGAAATCACTTGCGTTATTTAGCTAACAGATTGATCTTCAATAACATGCAGGGTTTCGCAACATACGAGTCCAGGAAACAAGGTAGTAAACATTACGGGGAAGAAACCAAAAACCAGAGTTGCTCTGGACTGCAGTTCAGAGCCGCTCTCCGAGCTGATTGTCGTCATAATATTAGTACAGAAACAATTAAGAACTTATACAGGGTTACATCTCGTCGAGTCGACTTCGATTTGAGCCCTCAAACACATCATTCCAATATGTATACAATAAATGGTGATTTAAGAAAGTTTCAGGTGCGGGAACTTTCCAGTTTTCACGGGTGTATTAGGGGGTGTTCGTTTAAGTGGCTAACAATCATATTATTCAGTGAAATTTCTACACCAGGTTCATTTCCAGACGGGCCACAATATGCAAACAAGTTCCGTCAAATTAAGGAAAGGTTTTCATTCAGATCTTGTGTCGAACACTTGTTTTATATAAGGTTTTCATGAATCGCAAACAGGGAATTAATGCGGTTTGAATTATAACGGGAATAATATAGCATGTAGCAAGTAGGGTACTTGCCTGGAGACGCTTTGGTGATGCAAGAAAGCGGAAACGGCACGAACGTGCGACGAACGGCGTGGTTTGGATTCACGGCCTCGGCTCGCGATTCGGGTTTGACGTCGGAGTTTCCCGGGGTGACTCGTGCTCACTGGAAGCGGAGGGGGAGGCTCTGTGGATCTCCCGGGGTGTACAGAGAAGTGGCCCTCGGTGGTGGAGGATGCAGCGGCGGTGATGGGTTGCAGTGGTAGCTCGTCGAAGGGGTTGGAGGGGTTGGAGGAGTTGGTGAGGGTGATGGTCGTCGGAGTTGCAATGGATTTCAGATAAGGAGGAAGCTTGGGTGGTTGGGCTGCGGGGCTTGGTTCGAGGAGGTGATGGAGGTTAGGTTCGTTGGGTTTGGATGGAGTGGGTTCGTGGTGGTGTGAGGGTCGGTGCGGTGGGCAGGGCTCGTCTTCGTCGGTCAAGGTAGGTGGTCGGTCGTCGTCGACGGTGAGCGAGTGATGGGGTTCGAAGTTCGTTGGGGCAGGGATTCGAGAGTGAGAGACCGAGAGTGAGGAGAGGGGGAGAAAGGTAGAGGAATGAGGGTGAGGAGAGGTTGAGGTCGCGGGGCTCGCGAGGGGTGCACGGCGCGGGCGACGGGCACGGCGACGTGGGCGCGAGGGGGTGACGTTGGCACGACGTGAGGAGAAAGAAAAATGAGCGGGAAGTTGTGGAAGAAGGAGTGTTAGGGAGCGGGTCGGGTTTGGGTGAGCGGGCTTGGACTATGGGCCGGGCCAGGGAACTTTTTTATAAAAAAAAAGGGAAGAAATGAAATGGGCTGAGAAGGATTTAGGGCATTGGTTTTACTAATAAGGTAATGGGTCGGCGCTTAGTATTTATTCCTTTGGTTTATTAATTGTTTGGGCTGAGATTTGGGTCTTAGGCCAGGAAATTAATTTAAGATGAAAGAAATGGAGTTGGGTTGATATGTATATAGTTTTATATTTTGGGCTTTGATTTTTAAAGGTTCGGAAGGATTTAATCGCGACAATTCTAGCAACCAATTTCCTACGAAATTACGAGGAAAAGGAAAAGGGAAAATATAGAAAAACAACACAGAGAGAGTGGGCCGGCTCAGGTTGGGTATTAAAATTAAGGAATAAAGGAAAATGAGGAAAAGTGGGCCGGTAAAGATAAAACGGGGGAAAAAGGGTTAGGGATTTTTAAAATGTAAAAAATAATATTTATAGAATAAATAAACTTTAAGTGTACAAAATACGGATATTGATATACAAAAGGACTGGGTATTACATCATACCACCCTTACAAAAATTTCGTCCTCGAAATTTAAATAAGCGATAAGCTATATAAAGTAACATGCGAAAAGCTATGACCTCAAACACTCACATAAAGTGGTTTTCTTAAAACAGTTAAAAAGATCGAAGGTCTAAGTGAGTATAAGGCGGAAATCAATTATGAGGGAAAACTATATGTGCAAGGGAATAAAATAACAATAATGAACAATAACCTCCGAGGCATGCTAGATCAAATCGAGATCCAAAACATGTGCACACATACGCATATCAAATGTAGCGCGGCTAAAATAATAAGTATAAGGCATAACCATCTATAATAGCAACTTATAAGTATAATACCTGAGAAAACTAAAGTAACAATATTAAAATGGTGAAGGATTTGCCGATAGGTTAAAACACCCTAGTATAAGGTATCGATCAAAAAGAAAAATAAATTTTAACTTAGGAAAATCCACATGGTGAAAATAGGAAACATAGCATAAAATAATATGTGTAATATATGGTTGCGCTACCGAAAATAATGGGAAGGTTAGTAGTGAAGTACTTGAAATGCATAAAACGGGGATAGTTAATAACACGCACTTTTCGATAAATACAAGATAATGAAAACTAAATTTTCGAATAACGATGTCCCTAAATATAGTTAGGGTAATAGGAAATGGCACAAAGATGTAAAGGGCTAGTCAGGGTAGGGATTGCGATGAAGTATGGCTCGTTCGAAAGGTCGGAGTGTGACACTTTAGACTGAAGGTCGAAAAGATTGGGGTCGGGTCAGCCCAGGGTGTAAGGGTGAGCAGCAAAGGACCACAGGGGGAAAAGGGATGTATGGGAAGGAAAATGGTCGATACATCATGAGAATCAAAAATCCGAAGGGTCAGCTAACTAGGAAATTTCACTATCAATTTGCCTTCCAGAAGGATCTCAAACGAGGCACATATGAAGGATGAAGGGTGGCCCACTCAAAAGATCAGGGTGCGGTACTTTTTAATCCAAGCGAGGGGCAAAACGGTACAAGGCGCAGGGATGGACAGTCAGGGATCTCAGGAGGAAAGTAGATGTATAGGGGAACAGTCAGGGATCTCAGGAGGAAAAGATCAGAAGACTAGCGAACTCAGCAAATTTATTTCATTTCAGAAAAGTCCGAACAAGGCATTCACGATGATTAAAAGATAGCCCTAAACTATACACAGATTTGTTTGGTCAGAAGGGACAAAAGTTGAATCGCGTCAGTCGCGGTTGTGGAGGTTCAGCAGATTACGGTAAGTTCGCGCTCTCAGATAGGGGCGTCCATTCCCATATCGCCTCGCAGGGATCGCCAATGGAAGTTCTTCTGTCATGGGGTCTTCTTCTTCGGGCCCTTCTTCCTCGGCTGGAGCTTCTTCATCGAGGTCTGATTCTACGTGGCCTTCTTCGGCTGGATCCTCTTCCATAGGATTTTCTTCTATCGGGTCCTCCTCGGAATCTTTCTTTATTGGGTCTTCTTCGAGGTCTTCTTCGTCGTCGTCAGAGTCGCTGATTATGTTGACTTCTGGGGCTGCGAGTCCCTCACCCTCGGAATCGCTGTTTCCGAAAACAACATGTGGGCCGTTGACCTCGTCATCTGATCTTACCAGCGTGTAGTCCGAGGTAACGCACGACCGCGTGTTCTCATCTAGAGGCGGCGCTTCTCCAAAGTGGGCCATGACCTGAAAAGAGGAAGTCATGATTAGGCAGTGGGACACATTAAGAAGATATCCAAGGATACGGTGGCACAGGGAGGATATGCTGGAGGCAAGGACCGAAAATTAAAATGTAAAGAAAATGCAGATGCAATGAACAGTATAAGAAAATTGAGAAGCAAGAGAACGATACATACATCATAACTCAGAGTTTTATTGCATTCAGCTAAAAGTTCGATGGATACAAGATTCAAACGAAAAGAAATATTTACAAAAGAGTGACAGCATATTTATTGAAAGTAGAAAACGTGGAAATTCTTCTTTGATTTCTGAACTACTGCATTCCTGTCTCGCGAGTTGAATCCTGCGCGGGGTCCGCACTATCCTCGAAGCTCGAATAAGCATCACTTAGCAGGGGTGGGGAGTGTGGACGAACCTCCTCCTTGTACCTCCTTCCTTTTAGGGCAACTATTGATAAAGTGTTCGCTGGATCCGCAAATCAGGCATCTCCCTTTGGCGCGGCGACAATCCCTCTGAAGGCGTCCTGGCCTCTTGCAGTATCCACAACATTGGGCCTTCTACTGCTTCGGTCGTGGGGAAACAAGTGGGCGCTTCATCTTCACCTCTTTTCCTCGTCTAAGAGGGGCCCTTTTACGATTTGAGGCTTCCGCTGGTGCCTGAGTCATCTGCCTTCTTAGTCCTTCAGCTAATAGGTCGTTTGTTCGCTCTTGGGCTTCCTTCAGACTTTGCAGTGCATTCAGAATCTCTACGGTCTGATTTTGGGGAGTGGAGATAGAGGAAGGGTCGTTGGAAGATATGGTCCTGAAACAACAACTTTGAGGATGATATAAGGCACAAGCTATAAGAACCAAAGTATAATATGGATTAGGCAAGGAATCAAGGAATCAAGAATATAGGGTGTGATGAAATTTATTACAAGTGGAAATCAACTATAGAACTCCAAGTCACTCAAACCCTAGCGGATAGATCAAAATGCATAGCCGAATACACTATGCGAATCAAGATTAAGCATAACAACTTTACAATCCAGACCGAAGGATGTCTTAGATTGTCAAACACTACACGGAAACTGCAATCCCAAACGAGGCAAAAACCTGGCTCTGATACCAACAAAACCATGTCACGCCCCGCTTCCTAAAATACGGAATACGGGGGGTTGACAAAGCCAGCCATGCTCCTACGGTCGAGGTAATATCTCTCCGTAGTCACACTTCGGCTTCTAGCTTTACATGGTAATCAGTAAACAACGCAAGGTAATGAGAAATGCAGTAACTAAATCAAAACAAATACAAAGGAACTAACCAGAAGGAGATCAAGAGGGTATAGCTCTAAGTAGCTGATCGAGATGTCCGCGATATCCTCGAGGTACGTCGGGTCCTGATCCAGGATAGATCCACTTCTCACTCTGAGCATGCATACTCAGGTCGTCAGAGTGACACGATAGCAATATATACATAGGTGCAAGTAGTAACTCGTACAGTAATAATGAATATATAACAGTAAATTGAGATAGTAACGATATGAACATGAAGTAGCCAATGCGGGTGTCCAAAATAGCAGGTGAACAGTAAAGCAGTAAAATAGTATGTCAGGTGTGTCGATACAGTAAGCAATGCATGTCAATATCACTATCCCTATCAGCCTCTAAGTCTCACTGTACAGGTCGCTAAGCGTATCGTCAGTCCAAGTGTGAGAGTCAACCACTCGTGAGTGTCCTCCACCCAAGGGTAGGACCCAAGGGCAAGGGACCACGGGCCCAAAATATAACTCACGGTAATAATCATGTAATATCCCTGTAAATCTCCATATATCTCCATATATATATGCCGGCATGGGACTCCCGAGATTTGTTGAACTCACACTCAAACTACCCCACACCCCGTGGTCTACATCAAATGCCAACCATAACCTTAAATACCAGTCGGTCCATGACGAGTCTACGCGAGAACTGAAGACGGGGTCTCCATCAAGCATGGTTCGACTGATACCCAAGATCAATGGACAGTGTTTGGTGTCTTACCCGTGACACCCATACAAGTGCTTCCATAAGTGTCCCATACCACTTATAGTCACACTTATATGCGTCCCACAGACGTCGACAATGCAGTAAATCGATAGGGTCCACAGATTATGTACAAGTACGTGTCACTTTCACTTATCCATTCATGCACGAACACTAACCTACTTGCCACAATCACCACTAATACCTAACACTAGGTAATGCACATGATCACTAGGTTATCAATGCAATGACATATATATATATGATGTGATGAGAAAACAGTTTGTAAGGCATGATTAAGATGTCATATGTCGGTATCCTACCACTTGCATAGTTTATCATAATTCATACATGCCAAATTTAGCGAAACAATGAACAGGGGATAATTAGTATATTTGATTATCTATTCAGCAAATTTGGTTTCACGTCAATCGGGTTTCAGAATCACTAGATATGGCCATTTCATTTTAAGCGTTCACTGCTGGAAATCCGGTTTCAGAATCGGAAGTCCGTTTCGCAACGCATTTTAATCCCAGTTGGGACCAGAATTTAGCGACTCTATAGTTGAATTAAATCTAGGTTTTTCAATTAGGTTTTCAACGCAGTAGACAGATTCTTAATCACATCTGTACGTCAGGAGTTATGCACCATTCAACAATAGGGTATCAGTTCTGGTTCTGTTTGGGACTGCTATACGTCCCGATCTTTTAAATTGCAGTTAAAATAGTAAACGGCGATAAAATGGTGTGAAATCACTTGCGTTATTTAGATAACAGATTGATCTTCAATAACATGTAGGGTTTCGCAACATATGATTCCAGGAAACAAGGTAGTAAACATTACGGGGCAGAAACCAAAAACCAGAGTTGCTCTGGACTGCAGTTCAGAGCCGCTCACCGAGCCGATTCTCGTCATAATATTAGTACAGAAACAATTAAGAACTTATACAGGGTTACATCTCGTCGAGTCGTCTTCGATTTGATCCCTTGAACGCATCATTATAATATGTATACAATAAATGGTGATTTAAGCAAGTTTCAGGTGCGGGAAATTCCCAGTTTTCACAGGTGTATTAGGGGGTGTTCGTTTAAGTGGTTAACAATCATATTATTCAGTGAAATTTCTACACCAGGTTCATTTCCAGACGGGCCACAATATGCAAACAAGTTCCGTCAAATTAAGGAAAGGTTTTCATTCAGATCTTGTGTCGAACACTTGTTTTATATAAGGTTTTCATGAATCGCAAACAGGGAATTAATGCGGTTTGAATTATAACAGGAATAATATAGCATGTAGCAAGTAGGGTACTTGCCTGGAGACGCTTTGGTGATGCACGGTAGCAGCAACGGCACGAACGCGCGACGAATGGCATGGTTTGGATTCACGGCCTCGGCTCGCGATTCGGGTTCGACGTCGGAGTTTCCCGGGGTGACTCGTGCTCGCTGGAAGCGGAGGGGGGCTCTGTGGATCTCCCGGGGTGTACAGAGAAGTGGCCCTCGGTGGTGGAGGATGCAGCGGCGGTGATGGGTTGCAGTGGTAGCTCGTCGAAGGGGTTGGAGGAGTTGGTGAGGGTGAGGGTCGTCGGAGTTGCAATGGATTTCGGATGAGGAGGAAGCTAGGGTGGTTGGGCTGCGGGGCTTGGTTCGAGGAGGTGACAGAGGTTAGGTTCGTTGGGTTTGGATGGAGTGGGTTCGTGGTGGTGTGAGGGTCGGTGCGGTGGGCAGGGCTCGTCTTCGTCGGTCAAGGTAGGTGGTCGGTCATCGTCGTCGGTGAGCGTGTGATGGGGTTCGAAGTTCGTGGAGGCAGAGATTTGAGAGTGAGAGACCGAGAGTGAGGAGAGGGGGAGAGAGGTAGAGGAACGAGGGTGAGGAGTAGTTGAGGTCGCGGGGCTCGCGAGGGGTGCGCGGCGTGGGCGACGGGCATGGGGACGTGGGCGCGAGGGGGAGACGTGGGCACGATATGAGGAGAAAGAAAAATGAGCGGGAAGTTGGGGAAGAAGGAGTGTTAGGGAGCGGGTCGGGTTTGGGTGAGCGGGCTTGGACTATGGGCCGGGCCAGGGAACTTTTTAAAAAAATGGGAAGAAATGAAATGGGCTGAGAAGGATTTAGGGCATTGGTTTAACTAATAAGGTGATGGGCCGGCGCTTAGTATTTATTCCTTTGGTTTATTAATTGTTTGGGCTGAGTTTTCGGTCTTAGGCCGGGAAATTAATTTAAGATGAAAGAAATGGAGTTGGGTTGATATGTATATAGTTTTATATTTTGGGCTTTGATTTTTAAAGGTTCGGAAGGATTTAATCGCGACAATTCTAGCAACCAATTTCCTACGAAATTACGAGGAAAAGGAAAAGGGAAAATATAGAAAAACAACAGAGAGAGAGTTGGCCGGCTCAGGTTGGGTATTAAAATTAAGGAATAAAGGAAAATGGGGAAAAGTGGGCCGATAAAGATAAAACGGGGGAAAAAGGGTTAGGGATTTTTAAAATGTAAAAAATAATATTTATAGAATAAATAAATTTTAAGTGTACAAAATACAGATATTGATATACAAAAGGACTGGGTATTATACAATCCATATTCATTTTTCCAAGTCCCGAGATTGTTTTTCCACTTATCCGTATCGGTTAGTGTATCGTACCAAGTACACTAAAATATATAAAACGGTTCTGATCGTCCGGGATATTGGATACCAAGTATACAATTTAAGTATCCATAATAAATCATACCATCTGATCCTACCGTCGCAATCCCACTATTCTGAATGGTTCTAGATGTTTCTATATCCTTAACTTCGAATTTGTATTCAAGGACACCGAATCCTTTATAATATGCAATCTCCATACTAGGAAACTGAGCTAAATATCTTGAATCACTCTCTAATGATGCAGACAAGTTCGGATCGTGGATCTAACAAATTTTTTTTTACGACAAATACATAACGATATAAATTTAGATTAAAACTAATAGCAATAACATGTTATTTGAATAACTTACATGATCTGCAACCCAATCGTAAAAATTATCCTGAGGATATTTTTCCAATCTTTCATCGTTCCAATCAGGATGCACTTCATGTACCTCGTTAAAATGAATTCTGTTCTCGATATAAATTATGACATTAATATTATATCATTTCATACACACACAAACACAAATATAACAATTAATCCAAAAAAACTAACTCTCTAATTTTTTCAAGACATGCGCTATTGAGGAGAATAAACCGGTATATCTTATTGATAAACATAGTGTCTACCTTCTTATAATCGGCTTTACCATATGGCCCGTCCTGAATTCTTCGAGGCCGGTTAAGTCTCGTCTCAATGTTCTCGTCCAGATAGCGGGAACAAAATGTGGTTGCTTCATCTAGAAAATAACCTTGCATGATAGAACCCTCTGGTCGATTTCTATTACGTATATACTTTTTAAGAGTCTAGAGGTACCTAAAGAAAAATATGTTAAATAAATAAATACGGGCATACAGGACAACAACAATTTTACAAATTGCGCGAAACGAAAAATTCCACGTACCTCTCAATGAGATACATCCATCGATATTGTACCGGTCCGGCTAACTTAGCCTCAGTTGCAAGATGAACCGTCAGGTGTATTATGATATCGAAGAATGAAGGTGGGAAAATACGCTCAAACTTGCAAAGTATCAACGAAATAGAATTTTCTAGTTGCTCCAGCGTCACAACATCCAGTGTTTTAGCGCATAATTCTTTGAAAAAACAACATAGGTCATTGATTACTAGACCAACCGATTCGGGAAGGGAAGTCCTGAGGGCTAATGGGATAAGGTGCTCCATAATAATATGGTGATCATGACTTTTCAGCCCATCGATCTTTCCTTTCACAATTTTTATCTTCTTGCTGAATGATCCTGAGAAACCTGTGGGAACTTTCAAATCATGCAACACCTGCAGAAATCTTTTCTTCTCCGGTTGTGACATATGATACGCGGTATTGGGAAGAACAAACTTGCCTGGTTTACCCGCTACCGGTTTAGGATGCAATTCACTTCTAATTTCCCAGTCATGTAGATCCATCCGAGCATTGAGGTTGTCTTTCGATTTCCCGAATTTACAAAAAAGCAAGTTGAGTATGTGTTCGGATACTCCCTTCTCTATGTGTATGACGTCCAGACAATGACGCACTAAATTTGTTGACCAGTACGGAAGCTCGAAGAAAATGCTTAATTTGTTCCAGAATGGTGGTTTGACCTGTTTTGTCGGATCCATCCCGAAGATCACATTATTGTAACCATCCCACTGAGAAGTCACGTCCTCTCCGGACAATGGGGCTGGAGGTCCAAGAAGCTCCTGATGACCATCAAAGTGAACAGCGTCTAACTTGTAGGGGTGGTCTAGAGGCAGGAAACGTCGATGGCCGCAATAACAAACCTTCCCGCTAAAATTCAAGAATTTCGATGTTGTATGTTGATGGCAATAAGGACATGCTTTGTGATCATGTACGGACCAACCTGATAGCATTCCATATGCAGGAAAGTCATTAATTGTCCACATTAAAGTCGCACGCAGTATGAAGGTTGTATTTGTGTTTGCATCGTAAGTCTCTACATCATCAATGAATAAAGATTTTAACTCCTCGATGAGAGGTCGGAGATAGACGTCGATATTGTTTCCCGGTGAGTTTGGCCCGTCAATAAGAAGAGGCATCATAAAATATGATTGGTCCATAGCCAACCAAGACGGCAGATTATAAACTATCATTACAACGGACCATGTGTTGTGGCTTCCAGCGATATACTTGAATAGGCAGAAGCCATCACTAGCGAGTCCGAGCCTAACATTGCGAGTATCGCTACTGAATATTTCGTGCCTCCTATCGAAACCCTTCCATGCCGGTGAATCTCTTGGATGACTCATTTTTCCATCTTCACTTGGAGGAGCACGGTGATGCCAAATCATTGCCTCGGCTATTTTCTTGCACCTGAATAGCCTCTGCAGCCTCTGTGTTATGGGAAAGTATTGTGCTATCTTGACAAGTATATCGGGCTTCTTATCAGAATCTTTCGGCTTATACCTAACCTCTCCGCATGTTGGACACTCTTTCAAATCTGAATTCTCTTTCCGGTACAACACGCAATTTTTAAGACATGCTTGAATCTTCTAACACTTCATACCCAAATCAGACATCATCTTCTGGGCTCCGTACCAGCTGTCGGTCACATTATTTCCCGGGGGCATAGAATCTTTCAAGAACGAAAGAAGCATTGTGAATGGCTTGTTGCTCCATCCATTTAGGCACTTAATCTGGAAAAGTTGGACCAACCATGAGAGGGTGGAATACTTTGCATTCTCATAAATTGGTTTTCTAGCACCATTCATGAAATTTTCATACTTATCCGCACGCGGTCCTTGACCGGAAGAAATGTCATCATCGGTACGAATAGATTCACCTAGGGCAGGCTCTACGATATTCTTCATTTCTTATCCTGAAAAGAAATTACCGTCTTCTTCTTCTGCCGAATTACCGTCTTCTCCTTCTTCTTCTGCTGCATTACCGTCTCCTCCTTCTTCTTCTGCCGCATTACTGTGTTCTTCTCCTTCCCCATGATACCGCCAAGTTGTATAAAGTCTAGTAAAACCATGTTTAACGATATGAAGCTCTGCAAATTCTACCTTCTGTCAGTACTTATTCCGACATCTATCGCACGGGCAGAGAATCTTCCCTATCACGATCTTATTATATGCGCGTGCAAATTCAATAAAAGCAGCAACTCCTGCGACAAACTTAGGTTGTATACGTTGTTGCCAATCCACATACATCCAGTCCTTAACTCTGATGTACTCATGGGCCATATTAAACTGTATAACATATAAATTGTAGGTTATGATGACTATATTGAGAAATCTAAGAACGAGATAGTTACTGACAAAGGAGAAAATCCGTGTATATGTTTTGTGTGTGCGTTTGTCGTTGAAAATAATAAATTATCGATAATCAAAGTTAGATTTGAGGATACCCATATATGAGTTGTATTCTATATGTGTGTGTTTCAATTTATGATTTCGTTTAAGTGTAGGGTTGTTGGTGTGTATGTGTTGTGTGTGCGTTTGTTGTGTATTCGTGTTGTATGCGTGTGTTTCGGCTGTCGGGGGTAAGGCTTCTGTCCCATTAAAAATGTATAGAGCAAACACCCATTCGCTTGTGCTTTCAACCGTTTCGAGTAAATTTCGGCAGCACCTCCCCGCCGTTCTCCGAGTACACTGTAATAGAATAGATAATCATTTCAAAGCTGTGAAATAACGTTGAAATGAACATCTAATCTATCTTTGTACACGGAGAACCAGCAGAAAAGTACCGACAAAATAACTCGAAACGGATGAAAACACAAGTGAATGCAGGTGTTTGCTTTATACATTCCTAACTTGTCCACACTGGACAAATCTATCGGTTATCATACGATTGAATCTTCTCGTCACATAGACTACACGACGGTTGTTAGTATCGAACTATACAGTCCGATATTTAACAACCTTCGTATAGTTCTATATCACGACGAATATCGAACGTATGTTAACCGATAGACGGGAACTAAGTCGCCCTTTGATTTTCATATATAAGTATCGATGAGAATATGAAAGTTTCATATTATCATCGAGTTGGTTTTAACTTGAACATTTAACTTGAATAGGTTTTACGTTTACGTTTACGTTTCGTTAAATTGAACATTTAACTTGTCCACACTGGACTAAGTGGCGCTTTAATTATATTAGTTTACGTTTCGTCAAGAAAACATAATGAAACACATAAATTAGATTACAAGACTAGTTTGTAGGACTATATACACACAAATTTATACAGTAAATCATCAATAGAAACACTCTAGTTATGTGAGAATTAAATTAACTCGATTATTTTCATCCTAAGAAAAGTTGCCCTGAAGGGAGATTAAGGGAAATCTTTTCCTAAAGCAATCGACATGATCACATCAGCCCGAGAATCCACAAATAGATAGAAGAAAAGAAGATTAAAAAAGTCCAAATGGCATCAAAACTAATAACTTAATTGCTTGGATTTTCTATAGCAAGAACCCACCAAGCTCAAATTAAACCATATATATCATTAAACTCAAAGGATTGTTCCATGAAATCCCAGCTCAAATTCTTAGCAGAGGAGTGCAGCCCCATAAATTCTGAAACCAAATTGTCTGTAGAACACCCTATCGATGTCCCAAGCTCTGGTAACTCAAATTTTTTTGATGAACTATAACACTAACCCTAACCCTAACCCTATCCACAATCTTAACCTTAACCCTAACCATAACCACAACTAATTAACCCTAACCCTTACCCTATAACTGACCCGAAACCTAACCCTAACACTAACTGAACCCTAACACTAACCCTAACCCTAACCCTAACCCTCACCCTAATCAACAAAAACAGTTTCAACCGAATAATTAGAAGTAAAAATAATAATTTTACTAACCTGTAGCGAAGACGAGGTGATGGCGACAAGGCGTAATCGGCGATGAGGTGTGGGCGGTGGCGAAGAGGAAGTCGATGGTGATGTCGGGGACTAAAAGGCGCGGGCGGTGGCGACGAGAGGCGCGCGCGGGAGAGAGATGATCGAGGGTAAATTTTTTGGGAACGGGAACTTTTCTGTGCTTTATTTTTTATTAATAACCCTTTTATCTGTCCCTACGGATTACACCGTAGATCCTTCTTTTACGGCTCCGTAGGGCCAAATAACAAATTACGTTTTCTGTGTTTTATTTTTTATTAATAACCCATATATATGCCTCTACGGATTAAGTCGTAGGTCCTTCTTTTGCGGCTCCGTAGGGCCAAATAACAAATTACGTTTTAATAATTTTAAATTAATTCGTATAGCACCGTAGGGACAACTACATGGACCTACAGAGTAATCCGTAGGGGCAACATTTTCTTGCCCTTACGGATAACGTTTTCCGTAGGGGCAACCCCTTATTGTAGTAGTGCCTACTCAAAAAATATATTAAAAATTGAAGGGAAAAAAACTGTACATAAAGTAAATACAAAATTGAAATCAGTATCCAAAAAGGATTGTGTTGGATTCCGGATATAAGATAGGCGTGAAGAACAAGGAGTAGACCTTAATCGTTATCCGTACAGATATTCAAAGCTCGAAAAAAATCCTAATTAAACAAAACCAAAGCTGATATCCATGTCTTGCTCTGCTTTTTCCTAAAAAAACGAAAAGAGAAGCTGATATCCCCGTACAAGGAACTTATTTTATGGACTAATTTATGTTTAAGGTGGAGTTGGTTCAAATAGTTTATGGCTAAATTAGTATTTAGTTGTAATAATAAATAGTTACTTATTCTTAAATTCATATGATATATATTAGCTTGTCGATATTAACTCGAAATTCAGATCGCTACTCAGGTTGCCAGAAATAATATTGAACATCTATACGTTTTTTTAACATATTTTCGTAATTATTTTCAGCTATTATTTTCTAGTTTTTAAACAAGCTTGATAAAGCTCGAGCCTCGACTTGGGCTCGCTAAAAGCTCCCTCAGGCTTGTTTGGCTAAAAAAGAGCCAAGAACAAATTTTTGAAATCGTTTAAATGAACGAGCCAAGCTGAACAACCAAAAGCTCAACTAGTTTGACTCATTTAACGGCTCTATACATATATGCATATACCATTTTTTTTTAATTCCAAAATTTAATTAAAAACTACAAAATGCAGCTAAGAAAATATAAATAAATTTTAAAGAGATCAATTCATTTTTATAAAACAAACATCTTCCTAAAATAAATGTTCTTAAATCTTTGGTTACTTTTTTTTAATATAATTTATAATTAAAATACTAATTAAAATTTTAACTAATTCATTTTATATTTAAATAAACTATTTGCAAAAATAGGGTTTGATTTTGACTTTTAAAATAAAAGAAGAAACAACTACCCTCGTTTTCAGGAAAACAGAAGAAGAAACAACTACCAAGTATAAGACATTTACTCTGAATAAAATAATAAGGAAATAATAATTAAAAATATATATTCATGGAAGAAGAAGGAAAAAAATACAATGGCAGAATTTGTATTCAACTAATTACCATTAAATGCGCGCATGACATGTAATAGAATTTGATCCTTTTAAAGAAAATTTGGCGTGGTGGAGGCCAATTTAATTTGGGCATATCTTGAGGATAACATAGTGCTATGGTACCGTCTTTTAAGTTGAAAACTCCAATATCACTATTTGTGTATTTATTATCGTAATTTCTTCCCAATTGTCATCGACAAAGTAGATGCGATTCCCTTTCAGTTTAGAAAAGTTTCAAGCGGACAAAGATATGTTGGAGCCATTCCCGATGAAGAATAGCATGTTTTGATCCTCCTCAGGAGATTGCATCCTCAAACAACTAATCTTGTCGCCATCGACGACTAATTACTAGACCTCAAAAGAGACTGATCTCCATATATCTCCATCCTCATCCATATCTCCATCCCTTATAGAACAAACAACATTTGAGATGAGAATACAATCAAGTATTTATATATTAAATGATTGTGTAATCTGGTTTAAAATCATGTTGGATATTTCGAATAAAAGAAGAGCGTTGACAAGCATTGGCTATAAGATCCCAGACTTTGACACGAGTAAAATTATCGTCAATAGCGTAGAGAAGTCCTTCATGAAAAAGAATACCCTTGTATTGTGTTCCATCCATCGTGGTCCAACCAACCATCGTCTCCACTTCTGGCGTATGCCAATCTTTGACGAAGCATGAACCACAGTATCACTACCCATGAGTTTTTCGACCATGAAACTGTAGATCTACCATGGTTATAGAAAAGATAGCGTCTGGTTTCTTTCATGCTAAACTTGAGCGCATCGTCCTCTTTGAAAGAGAGGGAATCGGCACAGTAGAGGTACTTGATGAGGTTTCCTTCATGGTCATGCACTCCTGTATTGAAAGGGAGGGAGGGGATGGAACGGAGGAGGATCTTAACCCGTGTAATTGGATACGGTAGACCGTCAGCAATCCATGGAAGATCTCAGAGAAAATCTCAGGCGGAAACCGCAACAATGAGAGGACCATCGATTTATCTCTACTATCTTAACCAGAGGAAGGATCTACGCAATTGGCGAAAAATATAAAAAGTTAAATATAGATTACACCAAGGGAAAATGAAGAAGACCTGATCAAAATCTCTGGACTAAAAAGAACTCCAAGATGCTTCAACCCTCTTAGTTTTGGCTAGCTTCTTGCTTTTCTTTCTCTCTCAATTTTCTTAGATGGCGGCCAAAACCTCATCTGATTATTAATTGTTCGATATTCGGCTTCCGGCTCAATATCCGTCCCTTCTGGTGGTCTCTATATATAGATATGATATATGGGGAAAGGGTTTACAAAGATCCGACAGGGTTAATTAATCAAGAGATTAATTAAGGATAAGCTTGAGGGATCTAGAGAGAATCTAGAGAGATCTAGAGTTAGAGCCGTCGGCTTCTTCTTTCAACCTTGATCTACTACGGTTGGCTAGCTAGATGATTACGTGGAGAATTCTCTCTTAATCAAAGTGTGGTTTCTTTCCGGTCGTTGCGTGCAGACGAGAGAACTTGGATCTAAAACGTGACATGGGCAAGAAAAACGATCCCACCATCGAAACAGGCATATCTGTAAAACCGTTGAATAGATAATTGATTGTTTCCGCTGCCATGGTTGTGTCATGTTTATGTATCTATGCACCTTCTTGCTACATTGGTATCAAAACCGTGTATGTCCACATTCATAGATCTTAGACCTGTGTTTTGCAACTCGAAAGTTGTGTCTTTTGTCTGAAGTTAGATCAAAATTTTATTTTTTATTGATTTGACAGATCTATGATTATTAGGTTTAATGTTTGTGATGGATCTTTATAGATCTATCAATTTTTATTGCATCCCAAGTCATACTAGATTAGATATAATTTTCGTTGATGTTTTGATATATAATAATTTGTTTCGTGATGTGAAATTGGTCATGAAACAAATTGTAAGAATAAAATTTTCAAAAAGATTGGATCTTGTTTTTTTTGTGTAAAAATTTTTATTTCTTTTGTTGAAAATTTTATGGCAGCTAGGTTGCAAATTTTTAAAACCCCATAACTCTATTTTTTTTTATAAATTTGTGGGATTTTTTTGGATTTTGGTAGGGATCAAATATTTCTTTTAACAAAAATATATTTTTCCGAATGAAAGGAAATTTTCTAGGATTGTTTTTCGATTTGGCAGGCTAAATATTTTTTTGAAAGAAAAATAAATTTAAAATCAAGATAATATTTTTTTGGATTTTAATATTTTTTCTAACTGAAAAATAAAGAATAGTTTTAAATCTAGGTTTTTTTCAGAGCGGGCAAGGCCCGCCAGATACTGGGCGCCGTAGGCTGGGCCTTCTTCGTCAGGCCTAGGCTAGGGCCTGTCCGCAGCTGGCCTGCGGGTGCAGACCGAGGCCAGCAAGTTGGGTTTGCTGGATCTAGGCTCGGTCTGCAGGCATTTATTTTAAAAGAAAAAAAATAAGATACAGTCGAGCCGGGCTCGAACACCCGAACTTGACTTGGCTTGGCTCATAAATAATAATTTAAAAAACACTAATTTTATTCCAAAAAATTTTCTGAAAATTTTAGGTAATTCCAGAACAATTCTTAAAAGTTAAGAAAAATTATTTTTGAGTTTTCTCATTTTTTTTGAAATTCCTACTCAAGTTTTGGGTTAATTTGAGGATCTTTGCCATTAACTCGGGGAGTTATTTTTTATTAGAAAAAATTTTACGCATCAAAAGTTTCAAAAAAAAATTATTCTCACCTAAAATCTTAGACATTTAATGAGAAGTTGTTCCGGTGGGAGCTCCTGTGGCATGTGTTAAATTTCATAGGAAACGGAAAACCCTAAAAAACGAAAAAGATTAAATAGACACTACTACAATATGGGGTTGCCCCTACGGATAAAGGAATCCGTAGGGGCAACTATTTATTGCCCCTACGGATGAAACCGTAGGTCCATATACTTGGCCCTACGGTTCTCTACGTTTTAATTTAAAAATATTTAATCGTAATTTGATGTTTGGCCCTACGGAGCCGCAAACAAAAGACCTACGGATTAGTCCGTAGGGGCATGTATATGGGTTAATAAATAATAATAAAATGGCACAGAAAATCCCTCCGTTCCCAAAAATCTTTTTCATCTTCCCGCGCCTCGCGATCGATTTCCTCCCGTGCCGGCTCGTCGACTTCCTCGTCGCCTCCTCCGTCGCCTCCTCATAACACCCTCGTCGACTTCCTCCAGCGCCTCGATCCCGAGCCTCGTCGACTTCCTCGTCGCCTCCTCCGTCGTCTCTTCCACCGCTAAAAAGGTTAGTAAATCTCCAATTTCTACTTCTAATTTAATGCTTTTATTTCCCTCTTTTGATGATGTTAGGTTCAGGGCAGGGTACGGGTACGAGTGAGGGTTAGGGTTAGGCATCGGGTCAGTTTCAGTTAGGGTTACGTTTAGGGTTAGGGTTAGGGGTCGGTTGGGGTTGGGATTAGGGTTCTGTTGCGGTTGGGGTTGGGTTTAGGGTTGGGGTTAGGGTTGGGGTTCGGAATTGGGGTTAGGGTTAGAGTTAGGGTTCAGAATTGGGATTGGGTTCTTAAGGGCTGGGAATATATTAGCACTCCTAAAATTATTATCTAAACATTTTCAGCTAAATTCAAAAGCTATGTTCTATGTTGGTTGTTTACTTTTGAATGATCATTATAAATAAATATTATCCTTGAGCCATTTTTTTTATCTCAGTTTTCAATTTTCAGGTTCTTATTAATTTAAATTAATTGAAGTATTATGTTTCGCCATCTAGTCATTTTTTCAACTAAAAAAATATGAAAGTGTCTACAAGAAAAATTGTACTCCATCCGTTCACAATCACTTGTCCTTTTATAAAATAGTGATGGATGGTATAGAATTTCTCACCAAATTTATTATTTTGTTTTTGTAAAATATCTAAACTAACGTCAATATTTTTAAGAAGATAACATTCCTTTAATATGAGGGTAATTTAGTGGGATGGAAATATTATAATTTCTATTTTCAATTAGGCTTTAAATCATACCTTAATTGCCGTGCAAAAAGTTTAAAAGAACAAGTAACTGTGAATGGAGTGAGTATTAAATAAAAAATTTATTTATAAACACATAGATCATAAGTATTAAAGTCCAGCAAAAATGGAAAGTATAGAAAAAGACTGCAGATAAGAATTAAGAATGACTAAAAACCCCTAGTCATCATCTACAACTTGGATTCACCCATAAAAAGGTGTATACCTCTTTTCTTCTCTAATTTAAAAGCCAGAAAATCCAACTCTAGAATGTTTAACATAACAATCAACATCAAGTTATTTAGTACAATAGCTAAATAAAAATGCATACAAATTAAATATTTTAACTAAACTTTTGAGAAATAATTTTAAGAAATTCAGAGTAAATATATATTAAACAGTAAATGCATTTGTTTACAATTTTTCCTCTTAAAGGTTAGGGTTAATTTGGGTTAATTAAAGGGTAGGGTTAATTTGGGTTAATTAGTGATAATTTGAAAGGGTTATGGTGTTGATTAGGTTTAATTTGGTTAAGTTTGGGTTGATTAGGGTTAATTTGGTTAATTTGGGTAAATTGGGTTAAGTTTGGGTTAATTAGAGATAATTTGTGTTTGGGTAACGATTATGGTTAATTGTGGTTAATTAGGTTAATTTGGATTATTTTGGTTTATGGTGCACTATTATTTAGTAAGATACAATAGTTCATTGCAGTAGGATACTCGATGATAACGTAAATGTACAACTTTACCGTAAACGCAAGAAAAATTTACCCTAAACTTGAAATTTCGAATCCTTAATAACGAAACGTAAACGTAAAAACTATTCATGTTAAATGTTCAAGTTAAAACCAATATATGATACTCGATGATAATATGAAACCTTCGTATTCCCATCGATACTCATATATGAAACTAAAAGCGCCACTTAGTCACCGTCTATCGGTTAACATACTGCGCCGGGCTTGAAGTTGCACATTGCCCTCAACTTTAATCGCCACTAATTTATGGTTTCGCAACTTTGTAGTAATCCTGAAACATGATTTATTTTCTGCAAATGCTAGGAAATTTCACTCCTCAAATTTTGCATCTTTACTCTATGTTTCACAACGGTTAATGTGTTATGTTTCACAACTTCGGTATTTGAGGAAACATCTTTTATTTTCTAGTATTTTACTGAAATTACACGTTTTATACGTCAAGATTGATACGGTTGAAAATAAGACAATAGCATAACCTTAAGAAAAATAATGACCCTTTTTTTAAATTAATTTGGAGGGGGTAATTATCCCAATTTGAAGAAACGGAGTCCATAGCATTGCTTATCATCATCATCATCCATGATCCCTTTGATGAGCTTATTTCGGCCATCCTCTGCACATTTTAACTTGGCCATCGCAACGTATGAGGCCCACAACCCAAGTACGACCCTTTGAATTCTCGATAATTACCTCTTCACTATTCTTTTTGTCGCCGCAGATATTTATGAATTCAGGTGGAAGCCTCCGGATGAATTAGTAGTCATGGAGATTGATTATAAAAGAAATAAAGAGAAGAAAATATAAATGATAGACAGCAGAATAGCACACTCATTTCAAAAATTGCACTTTGATCTTTATGCCTACCATTTTTTTTAATTACCAATGTGTCTCAATTTTATTCGCAAAATATCATTTTCTGTCCGGCGGCTGGCTGGCTAAATTTCATACAACATAATAACTGCGCCGGGCTTGAAATTGCACATTGCCCTCAACTTTAATCGCCACTAATTTATGGTTTCGCAACTTTGTAGTAATCCCGAAACATGATTTATTTTCTGCAAATGCTAGGAAATTTCATTCCTCAAATTTTGCATCTTTACTCTATTTTTCACAACGGTTAATTTGTTATGTTTCACCACTTGGGTATTTAAGGAAACATATTCTATTTTCTATCATTTTACTGAAATTGCATGTTTTTTTTGAAAATAATACAATTGCATAACCTTAAGAAAAACAACGACCCCTTTTTTAATGAATTTGGACGGGTAATTATCCCAATTTTTTTAAAACAAAAGAAAAACAACGACCAATATACAAAATGGGTAAATGTCGTGATCAATAAATTACTTACCATTTGCCGAGACATGTATTTTTGCAGCATCCATACATCCTTTTCCTCTTCTTCGATGCCGTATTCTCATTATCTTCGTCTAATCCATCTGAATCTGCAATTAAATTTAATTAAACCAAATAAAATCAAAAATTAAAATCAAACAGCAACAACAAAATCAATGAAATTTATAGCCTACCAGAGTCTTCAAAAATCTCCACATATGAATTCTGGGCTTTCTTCTTTTTCTTCAAAAATCTTTTAGAAGCAGAGAATTTTGTTTTCTGGCAAGTGCTTTGATCAAAAGATTTGAAGCTAAACACCATATTGCCTTTGTATTTGAAAACCAAAAAATGCCCAGTTTGCAGATTATTGGCTACTGTAAATTCATACCACCCATCTCCACTCATGGAAGCAACTTTGTTCTCGATGTGAAGATTAACATACCATATTTTGCCATTGTGGCTCACTAGGTTAGCCTTTTCTCTTCTCTTATCCATCTTGCTAATCTGCTTGGTAAATTTATTCGGAACCGGCTGCGAATCATTATATGACATGCATAAAAAAGAAAGCTAAAATACAGATATATAGCATACCGATACATCGAAACTTCAAAGTTGCGATGATAACCCAGAGATATTTATTTCTACACACGTGGTGCACGTGCGAATGCGTCAGGCATCATGGACAAATATTTGAGAACATGGAAAGTATTATTAGTATAAAGTAATTAAAGCTTTTAAACACATTGGGTAGATATTTTCTTAGTTGATGCAATCATATCATGAGGACTAAATTTAAGCTATTATACATATGCATATGTATTTTTCTAATCTAATATCTCACACACACACACACACACACACACACACACACAGAGAGAGAACACCAGTTTGATAGAGAAATCAAGTAGCAGGACCCTGAAGAAATGGAGTCCATAGCATTGCTCATCATCATCATCCATGATCCCTTTGAAGAAATATTATCAAAAGGGATCATGGATGATGATGATGAGCAATGCTATGGACTCCATTTCTTCAGGGTCCTGCTACCTGATTTCTTTACCAAACTGGTGTTCTCTGTGTGTGTGTGTGTGTGTGATATATTAGATTAGAAAAATACATATGCATATGTATAATAGCTTAAATTTAGTCCTCATGATATGATTGCATCAACTAAGAAAATATCTACCCAAGGTGTTTAAAATCTTTAATTACTTTATACTAATAATACTTTCCATGTTCTCAAATATTTGTCCATGATGCCTGACGCATTCGCACGCGCACTACGTGTGTAGAAATAAATATCTCTGGATTGTCATCGCAACTTTGAAGTTTCGATATATCGGTATGCTATATATCTGTATTTTAGCTTCCTTTCTTATGCATGTCTTTTAATGATTCGCAGCCGGTTCCGAATAAATTTACCAAGCAGATTTGGTATGTAGATTCAAGGTTATGCATGGCTACGACCCTTTCTTATGGTTTCTCATCATAATTTTCTGTACACTTGTAGTTTATAAAGGCAGTTAGATCATATCACTATAAGGGAAAACTTAAAATAACAACCTTTATACTAAAAAAATTATATATGCTATTACTTAGTAGTTTATGGTTTTTAGATGCAAAATCCATTTGAGAAATACTTTTCCTACCCACTATTAATCCATATTCTCAATATAGTCATCATAACCTACAATTTATATGATACAGTCTAACATGGCCCATGAGTACGTCAGGGTTAAGGACTGGATGTATGTGAATTGGCAACAACGTATGCAACCTAAGTTTGTCACTGGAGTTTCTGCTTTCATTGAATTTGCACGCGCACATAATAAGAAGGAGAAGACGGTAATGTGGCAGAAGAAGAAGGAGAAGATAGTAATGTGGCAGAAGAAGAAGAAAATGACATTCATTGTTCTCTGTTTCAGCATCAATCTTCTGATATGAACTAATGATGGCTTTCACATTGGTTTTTCCCTTTAGAGACTTCTTAGTGTCCAATGGAAAGCATACATCAGATTTGTGCAGATCAGGTTCTTTTATGACTTTCAAGAGTTTCAACTGATTCTGTAAATTACACCCTTGTTGGGTGATACTTTTATCACTTCTCACTGCAGGTGCGCTCTCTAATATCCATTTTGAATGTAATATTATAGATATTCATGCATGTTTATGTAAAAATTACTTATATTGTCAATGTTTGATTGTCTAGTTGTTGGTGATGCGTCCATATCAGGGACAGAGGCCACTCCCGTTCCTCCAGGTATGTTTATATATCATATAGTGCATGTATATTGATTTAGAATGCTATATCATAAATATACACACATTCATTTTGCTCTTACTTAGATAGTAATTTTTATTATTGTCTAGCTGTAGGTGGTGACAGTAGTTGACAATAAAATTTGTCATCCTAGAAACTATGATTTTTATATGTGCTCGCATGCGGGAATGATTGTAAGTCGTGGACCTTGTTTAGTCGTCCAACTCATTATCATGGGCTGCTTGATGAGATTAGATTTGCGCCTGATGATCTACAAGAGCTTGTTCACTCCCTGTTTTATGTGTAAGCAGCGCTATATGCGAGTTTACCTTGTTAATATGTATGTACTGAAATTAATTAATATTATTCAAATTTTGATACATGCAGATACCAGAGGAGCACATCTTATATCTCTGTAGGTAAGGCTTTGAATTTGTTGATTTTGGTATTTCTTGTCAATTTTATAGACCAGTATGTGCTAAATATAATGTTCTGACAGTTGCTAGGGGGAAGGCAGCATTCGAGGCTGCTGACCCCAGTCCTGGACGCCGCACACGGACTTACACGCTTATTGCACACGTTAGGTCCAGACGCGACGGGGTACATCGGCCGAGCTTCCACATGCATCTCCTTCGGCTGCGGCTCCGCAAGTCACTACATCAGCTGCGGTTCCGCAGACAGCTCCTATAGCTCCACCGCCCGATCAGATTCCCGCAGCCGCGGCTCCGCAAGCCACTACCTCGACGGCGGCTGCGCAGACCACATCGCCAGCTCCAGAGCCCGCTCAGACTCTCGCACGCGCCGAATTGCATGGTTTATTGACCGAGGAGCAGGGGCGCCAGATTCTAGCGTTTATCAGAGGTGGAGCTGGACCGAGCTAGGCTAGCTTTTTTATTCTTATTTTTTGAAACATGTATTTATTTATATGATACATATTGTACTACATTTTGAAACATTTTGGGCGATATTGATATTGGTTTATATTTATATTATATTCAGTTTTTTGGTTTCTTTTGTATATTATATGCGTGAGATGTGATTATGAATACTGCGATATATGTTGTGTGATGATTAATTTTATATTTTATTGTTTTATATATTATTGTGCACAAGGCGGGAAAAATCAGGCAGCCCTTTTTTTTAAAAAAAATACAGATAATGTGTACCTACGGATTAATCCGTAGGTACACATTTTGCCCTTACGGCTATAACCGTAGGGGCAAAATATCAGCAGTAACTGATATTTCCCCCTGATCTCAGTACCAGGGGGTTGGGAGTGCCCCTACGGACATATCCGTAGGGGCCACAGCCTCGCCCCTACGGCGTTATCCGTAGGGGCAAAATATCAGGATTCCTGATATTTTGCCCCTACGGATAGGTACCTACGCAGATATCCGTAGGGGGTAGAACATGGCCCTACGGCTATGTCCGTAGGTACATTTAATATATTAAAAAAACCGTAAATAATATAACTTTTTTTACCCTACGGACTACTCCGTAGGGGCAACAGGACCTACACAGAAATCCGTAGGGGCAATAATTTGCCCGTAGGGGCAAGTTCAGAGCTTCAACTTGCACCTGCGGCCTTTGCACCTACGGGGTATTTTTTCGCCCCTACGCACATATCCGTAGGGGCAGTGGGTTGCCCCTACGGATAAATCCGTAGGGGCAACCCTTATTTGTAGTAGTGAGAGTAGTTTAATAAAAAGTGAAATTTGTTAGATTGTTTGTTGTATGATTGTGATGTGCATGGCGTACTTCATGAATAAAGACGCATGCTGCACTCATTAATAAAATCTGATAAATTTCAAGTGAGAGATTTCGTAATAGAGATGTGAATTAAGATTCAACTATCCTATCTATTCCGCTTCTAGAAATCTTAAACCGTCTTCCAATCATTTTTAAAAAAATTTAAATTTTATAATTTTGAAAGATGTGGTTGGGGCCATAGGCTTTTCTTCTCTTTCTTCGTGGTATAGGTTTATTTTTGTTGTTAAGATGGGTTGAAAACGAAGCGTTCTTTAGGAAAGAACGATACTCCATAAAATGTCAATAGTCTTAACGCATCCATAATAAAATCAAGATATCATCAGCCTCTATTGATAAAATTAAAATACTGCAAGTGCATGGATCGTTTGTAGAAAGCATGTAAGTACGAGTCGATCCCACATGGAAGGCTATTAATTAATTATTTACTCAATCAGATTAAAAATAAAAATCTAATTTTTATACTTAAAATTTAAAAAGATGATTTTTACCACTTTAAAATTAAAATAGCAAATAAGAATAATTAAATTTAATGATAAAAGGCTATACCTAGGGTGTTGAATCCCCTAAACTAGTTATAAAAAATCTGCATAAATCATAATCTTAAAGTTCGTATTTTTACAACCTATGACCTAGTTTGAAAGTGTAGATTGTATGAACTCTAATCCTATATAACTTATCAAGCTATCTAGTTCGTAAGTTTATAAAAATATAATTTTTAATATTCTAATGCAATTTAAACTTAAATATGATCTTACTAATCCAAAGTATAGGCTATGAGTGATGCTAAATAACCTATGAAAGCGATCTAGAAAAATCAATATATGTTTCACCTACATTTATCTTTTAAGGGATTCTTTTTACAATAATGATTTATATGATTAACCCTTTTACTAATCTAGGTTCATCCTACCCTAGGCATGGTAATATTTAGCTACTCATACTAAAATTAAAAACACAAAATTTGCATGAATTAAAAGAGAAAAACGTTATTGAAAATAAATGCAAGTAAAAGAAAAATAAGAAATAACAAATTGCAATAAAGCATAAAAATACAAACTTGAGGACTTGATCTTCTACTCCACCATGCATGATAAGAAAAGAATTACATTTCTTTTGGTGACTAAAAACTAAATGTAAGGTAGAAGACGCTTTCTGTAATCCTCGAGACCATCTATAATATTGACTTACGACGAAAAACCCTAAATCTAAACAAATCGAAACCTCTCACAAAAATTCAACGGCGGATATTGACATTTGTCCGCTGGACCGCTGCCATTTACATGTAACTGGACGCTTAATGGCAGTCATTTCATGTCCGTTTGGGCTGAATCTTTTACTACAATCTTCTGGCTTAATTTGAATAGTTTTGATCACATAAAATCTTGAGTATATTGTCGTATCTGTGGAGTTACGATGGATTCTCAATTTATTATTAAATTAGGCCGATAGGATTGTTGATCATTATTTGATTTTGGTTTCTTGATTTGATTTTGCTTCTTGATTTGGCTGTATTTAAATCTGCAAAATATCTTAAACAAATATTTAATAGTATCTATTTAAATCACAATTATCCATTTATTATTATTTAAGATACATATAATTGTATTTTTGACAGATAAGTCCATAAATGTTCTTAAATTATAATTAATGGTATTTATTAATTAACAAAAGATAGGTAAAAGCTAGTAAATATTGTGCAATAAATATGCTGATCAAATACCCCCACACCTGTCTTTTGCTCGTTCTCGAGTAAAACTAAAAAAGAAAATCCAAAAAAGAAAAAAAAAACTAGATAAATCCTAGCTCACGTTCACAGACATTACGATTGCACTTAGAATGTATAACAAGCCGTTAAACCTCTAAGTATCTCTAGTAGGAGGAATTTTTTCTTCTGAGAGTTTTCAGCGAATTACACCCACAAAATTCATAAATAAAAGAAAAGAAACAAGAAAATGAAGATTAGGGGGAACTCCATAAGTATTTCGAAAGTTTGTAAAGTCCTAAGATTCTTAAGTTTTAATTTTAAAGTTTATTCTCTAATCTAGGATTTCTATCATTTTTAATTAAATACAGAGTCATATTTTTCACTCAATCTTTCACCGATTTTCGTTTCTACACTCCTTCGTGCTTATGCAATAGTCTTTTGATCTTTGAAGTTCAATTAAAACCTTCATATCTCCGTTAACTTCCCTCACCAATATATATATATATATATATATATATGATAGGAAAGATGTCATAGGAGGGGATTTCCTCCTATGGCGTCGAAAAAATACACCTTCCCTCATTTTTTCTGCCGATCGGCACCCACTATCTTCATCGTTATCATCTAACATGTGGGTACACCAAATTTCATGTGATTATATAATCATTTCACCGTTGATTTAGCAATGTAAAAAGTTCTAATGTCAGTAAACCGTTAATTTTGAACCCACTAAATCAACGGTGAAAAAGTTATAGAATCACATGAAATTTGGTGTACCCCCATTTTAGATGATAACGATGAAGATTGTGGGTGCCGATCGTCAGAAAAAATGAAGGGTGATGTATTTCTTCGACGCCATAGGAGGAAATTCCCTCCTATGGCCTCTTTCCTCCATTAATCTCTGTAACACCTGAGCCCGATGCTACTATTTTCAGTTACTGTTTGAGCATAATATGGTACTCATTGCATTTAGCCTGCTTGATTGTTACTTACTGTAAATTTTTACCCGACAAATTCATTTCTACATATAACAAATTTTAGTATCTAAAATAAAATTAAAAATATTCATCTTGGCCTACTTGACACCCCTAACCCCGTTGTAGCGTCCGTGCATCGTGTTCTCTTCCCGTTCAGTGAAACGGGCGAGTTTGGATGGCTACGTGCACGTACGTGTGTCCGTTTTGGGGGTATGCTTTTTAATCATAAGACACTTAATTTTAAAATTTGGATCCCGCTTAAAATCCTATTATTTCAATTTCAAATTTTTGGACCCGACCCGGACGCGATTTGGAAATGTTTTATTTGGCGCCGAAATCCCGAATTTTAATATTTTTAAAACCAGCGTATATTGTTATTAACCTTATAAATTTTACTGTTTCCATATCTTTTAAATCTTTTAAATAAAATCCCTCCACCTATCAGAAACCCTCAATCCTTCGTGGGCCCCATTCCCTTTCTATCTCTCTCCCCCTCAAATCTCTTTCTCTCTCTCCTATATTTAAACCTCTGTTCCCTCCTCTCTTTTCTCACGAGAAAACCCAGAGAACCCATCCGAGCCCCTCGCAAACCCTAGCCTCGTTCCCTACACCACCGCAGCCCCACGTCGGCACTACCGTCGCCTGCGCCCTCACCTCCTCACCTCACCAAGCCCCTCTTCCTTCTTTCCCCGCGTTCCCAGCCACCTGCTCACCCCGCCGCGGCCGCCTGCAGTTCCCTGCATGCATCTGCGTCGCCGGAGTCGTCGCCGGTGACCTCTTTCCGTAGCCCCAACCCTCGCGCACACTCCTCGGTGAGTTCCACCTTCCCCCCTCTCTTCCCTTCTTCTTTCATTCTCGGCTAATGCGTTCTTGATCTGCAGACCTCTCACCGCGGTCACTGTAGGCCACCGCCGGAGCCGTCGACCTCGTCGTCGTTCTCACGTCTCCCCTCTGGATAAGCCACAAGAGCAGAACCGTTGTAAGCCTTCGCTCCTTCCTTGTTTCTCTTCTTTTCTTGATTTCAAGTCTTAACCGTTCACTGTTCACCTTTTCGCCGGAATCTGACGATGCTGACGACGTGATCCGACATTCCAGCGTGGTACCCCGACCCGCGTGGTTCCATTGTTCGTTGTTTGGGTTCAATCCGTGAACCGTGCGCCCGTCGCGAGTTTCCCCGCCGACGTTTACGTTCCGTTTTTCCCGGTTCGCGACCCGTCGAGGCAAGTACCCCTTGCTACATACTATACAATATTTACATATATATTGTGATACCCTAAATCTGTAAATTTAGTTTTGGTACAATCATTTCTCATTTTTCGTGTACAGTATTGCATTATATCATTTTACCGTTAAACTTGGAACCTACAGTTGCAAATTGAACCTAATAACCATATTTACCTGTTTAATCACATTTTTAATGTTAACGTAGCTTATGGCATTTATCCCTGTAGTTCTGTTCCATTCGGACACCAGTATGCATTTAACCTGAAATAGCGGTACTGAACCGTTACATAAATCATTGCACCTCTAAGGGTTCTTAAACCTGTTAACATGACTAAACGGCTATACTTGTCTTACTGCACTCTTGTAATCATCTCTGTGACAAATTTGATAACTGTATTGCAAATTGAATGAAACTGCCTATTACTTAATTCATTGCTTATCTCATATTGTTGATACCCATGCTAGATTATAACTGATTGTGAGCACACCCACGATATTGTTTACATCTTGACCTGACTTGCTATATATATATATTGATATACCTGACATGGTACCGTACACTGTTGACTTGACCTGATGTACCATGACCTGACCCGTTACCTGATCTTGTGTCTAATGCCAACAAACCTGACATGTAGTCCTCACGGACCGTTTCTGTTGTCTATCCAGACAAACCTGCTTTTACCTGATCCTGTGTTGGCATTAGTTCTTGACTACTGAATACCTGACTCGACATACATAACTTGGGGGTATGGGGAAATCAAAGGTGAAACCTGACTTGTAACTCAATAGTTCGATACCTGTTCTGATCAGTCTTACGGGCTAGGCCAGCCCCGGAGTGATGATGCTGACATCACTCGCCCATCCTGCTACCTGTTACAGCCTAGCGGCACGTCTCGGTTTCAGCCCGAGAGTCCTTGACCGTGGTTCCGGGCATGCACGAGATACTATTGAGTTACATCGACGATTCATCAATTGATTTCAAAGACTCTAGAATAGAAAACCTAATAGAACGGTTTAAGTTTACCCACTGCACACTACCCTGCACTGCTTGACTCATATTATTGTTACTCTCGTTTTATTCATGTTTTATTGCATTGCCTGCTACACTGTTCATATTATATTACTTGATGACATGACGCGCTGACGTCTGGGTTTTGCATGGCCCAGATTCTATACCGCTGTTGCAGTCCGAGCAGGAGTACTTCAGCCAGCAGGCTGAGCTGTGAGTTCAGTAGTAGTTAGTTTTATTTCCTGCATTTATTTCCTGATGTGAGCCCGTATTATGGGACATACCTTTCAGTTATTTGTATTGGATCATTTGCTTTCGCATTTATTTATTATTGACTCCTGTTATCTTGGATTATGGACATATTTAGATAGTTTTATTTTATTCTTGATATCTCTACAGCCGTAATGTGACTGTGGATGGATGCTTCCTACCCACAGGTAGCATGGCTGGCTATGTCACGTGCCCATTTTAGCGTACTCTGGGAAGCGGGGCGTGACATGGTTCTTTTGGTATCAGAGCGATAGGTTAATTAGGTTGATTCTTTTGTAGTTGGGTATTGTACCTAATACACGAATCAGAATACCCGTGTTTAGGAAACATATCCTGCCACTTTGCCGTTTACCATTCTTGAATCACATTCTTCCTGATTATATCTTTTACGATGTGCAAACTTCCTTTGCATATCGACTCGAAAAACCTGATTTCTTGTTATCTCTAGGACTTAGGCGACTTGGGTGGAGTTAAGTAATTGTGGCTATGATACCGCGGCATAGTTACAATGCGGTACTCTATTTAAGTATCTTGGAGTTCTAGCCTTGATCTATATATTGAATCTATCATCATGCTAATGTTGGGTGTTTTGATTTCAGGAATATGGCAGATAAGAATTTGAAGACGTACCAGAGACGTGTGGACGATGCCGCCATGCTTGGAGTGATAAGGGGAATGCTAGAGAATCAAAAGAGGCAGACCGAGCTGATCCAGCAGCAAGCAGACTCGTTCCAGGAAGGTTTGCGGACCGTTCAGCAGTCCGTAGACAAGGTTGAAGCTAAACCAGTCGACCGGGTAGGGACCGTGGCAGATTTCAGGCGTTTGGGTCCGTCTACATTTACTGGTTTGGAGGAGCCGTTGCCAGCCGAGTAGTGGCTAGTTGACACGGAGAATTTGCTAATTGCGGCACAGATTCCAGATGACAAAAGAGTTGATGTGGTACGCATTCAGTTAGTGGACTACGCCCGAGAATGGTGGCTTGTGGAGGAGACCCGCTGGCCCAAGCCGATCAAGTGGGCGGATTTTTCTAAGAGTTTCCTGGAGAAGTTCTTCCCGCGGACTGCACGGAAGGAAATGGAAGAGAAGTTTATTGGGCTAAGGCAGAATGGAGCACCCGTGGATGTGCATGCAGCAGAATGGACGAGACTCAGCAGATTCGCTGGACCTTTAGTTGCCAACGATGCAGACAGGGCACGGAGGTTCATACGCAGCTTGGATGTGGACATCCAGAGGCAGATTGTCTCCCTGGGTTTGACCACTTTCTCACAGGTTCTTACGGCAGCTCGGGAACAGCAGAGTTTATCTGGGATGAAAGGGAGCTTGCAGCAGACAGCAGTTGCGGAAAGGAAGCCCGCATTTGTACCTAACCGAGCTCATGGTCGCAGAGGTATTCCAGTGGACCGTCGAGGTGTAGCACCCATGAAGAAGCCTGTGATCGTTGATCGAAGAAAGAGCATGATTTGTGACTACTGCCGTTTACCTGGGCACGTGCAGAAGGAGTGTCGAAGGAGGCTGGGACTTTGTTTGGTTTATGGAGCGGCTGATCACGCAGTTGGTGCTTGTCCGTCGAAGCTTCGTACGAGAGATGATATTCAGAACCCTCCGCAGAGACCGTTCCAAGGACAGAAACAGCTGACTCAAGGACCTAATCAGGCTCGAGCTTTTACCTTGACAGCAGAAGAAGCTAAGGCGTCAGGAGAAGTTGTTTCAGGTACTTTACTCGTTCATGGTTTTCCCGCATTGGCATTATTTGATTCGGGTGCATCCCATTGTTTTATGTCATCCAAGTTTATAACTACACACTCGATTGCTTGCACGACCCTATATAGTTTCTGGGACATACACACTGGGAATGGGAAAATCATATCTAATAGGGAATGTAAAGATTGTACAGTTGTTGTGTGCGGACGGGAGCTTTTTGCAGATTTCTTGGTGATTGATACGGGCAGCTACGAAGTTGTCTTGGGAATGGATTTTCTTGGCACTTTCCACGCTCACATTGACTGTAGGGCAAATAAAGTAATTTTCCAGATTCCCGGACATCCTGAGTTTACCTTCGCTGGAGGAAGCAGTTCTGTCGGGCCAGTCGAGTTTAAGGCTAGGCCGACAAACAATACTCTTGCAGCAATGGAAGTGGATAATAGTTATAAGCCGGCTGTTGTTCGCGATTTTATGGATGTGTTTGAAGATATATCGGGTTTACCGCCGAAGCGAGACGTGGAGTTCGTAATTGATCTTATTCCTGGTGCAGCGCCAGTATCCAAAGCGTATTATCCAATGGCACCAGTAGAGTTGGAAGAAGTTAAGAAACAGGTTGCTGAATTGCTTGAGAAGGGTTGGATTCGAAGCAGTAACTCGCCTTGGGGAGCTCCAGTTCTTCTAGTAAAGAAGAAGGATGGCACGAGAAGGATGTGCATCGACTATCGAGAATTAAACCGGGTGACTATTAAGAACAAGTACCCGATCCCTCGCATTGGAGAACTTTTTGAGCAGCTTAGTGGCGCGAGGGTATTCTCGAAGCTGGATTTGCGATCCGGATATCATCAGGTTCGAGTGAAAGCAGAAGATATTTGCAAGACGGCGTTCCGAACTCGGTATGGACATTACGAGTACTTAGTGATGCCCTTCGGAGTAACGAATGCGCCGACAGTATTCATGGACTTGATGAACCGAATCTTTTCACCGTTCTTGGATCAGTTCATTGTGGTATTCATTGACGATATTCTGGTTTACTCGAAGAGTTTTGAACAGCATGCTGAGCATTTGAAGATCGCACCGCAGACGTTGAGACAGGAGAAATTGTATGCGAAGATGAGTAAGTGCGAGTTTTGGCTGGAGGAAGTAAAGTTTTTGGGGCATGTTGTGTCTGGCGATGGCATTACCGTCGATTCAGAAAAGATTGCAGCAGTTCGAGATTGGCCGATTCCAAAGAATGTTGCTGAGATAAGAAGTTTCCTTGGATTAGCCGGATACTACAGGAGATTTGTGGAGAACTTTGCTCGTCTGGCAGAGCCGTTGACCAAGCTTACGCGTAAGGTGGTACCTTTTGTATGGACGGATGAGTGTGCGTTAGCTTTCGAGACGTTGAAGCAGAAGTTGATAACCGCCCCTATTCTGATCGTGCCAGACAATTCCGGAGGATTGGTGATTCACAGCGACGCATCTGGGAAAGGATTGGGATGTGTTTTGATGCAGCATGGGAAGGTTGTAGCGTACGCATCGAGACAATTGAAGACCCATGAGAAGAATTATCCAACTCATGACTTGGAGCTTGCGGCTGTGATTTTCGCTTTGAAGATTTGGAGACACCACTTTTTAGGCGAAAGGGTCGAAGTTTTTACAGATCATAAGAGCTTGAAGTATGTGTTCACACAGAAGGAGCTGAATATGAGGCAACGTAGATGGTTGGAGCTGATGGCTGACTACGATCTTGATCTTAAGTACCATCTGGGGAAGGTCAATGTCGTGCCGGATGCGCTTAGTCGGTTACCAGCAATTCAGGTGTTGATACGCAGAAGGAGATCGTTGCAGACTTTCGAAGATTTGACTTGGAGGTTGTGCTACCACATTCTACGGGACAGTTGATGCAGCTACAAGTACAGTCATTATTGATTGAGAATATTAAAGCAGCACAATCGCAGGACCCTAGACTGCAAAAGTTTCGAGGACAGGTTGAAGCCGGACTACGAACAGATTTACTGATCCACGAAGATGGTTCGTTGAGGTATGGTAGCCGTTTATGTGTGCCAAAGGGAGATGTTCGTGAAGAGCTTATGAAGGAGGCACACAGTTCAGCTTATTCTGTACATCCAGGAGGCACAAAGATGTACCGAGATATTCGACAGCATTTCTGGTGGGAAGGCATGAAACGGGAGATTGCTCGCTTTGTAGCAAAGTGCTTGGTGTGTCAGCAAGTTAAGGCTGAACATCAAAGGGTTGCTGGTTTATTGCAACCACTTCCGATTCCTCAGTGGAAGTGGGAACATATAACCATGGATTTCGTGACGTCTTTACCGCGGAGTCCAAAAGGCAACAATGTTGTATGGGTAATTGTTGATCGGTTGAACAAGGCAGCCCATTTTATTCCTTTTCGTGTTGGTCAATCAACAGAGACCTTGGCGGAGCGGTACATGCAGGAGATTGTAAGATTGCATGGAGTACCGGTGAGCATCGTGTCCGATCGTAACACTCGGTTCTTATCACACTTTTGGCGGAGTTTACAGGAAAGTTTGGGGACTCGATTGAAGTTTAGCACAACTTATCATCCTCAAACTGATGGCCAGTCGGAGAGAACGATCCAAACTCTTGAAGATATGTTGAGAGCATGCATGTTGGACTTCAAGGGTTCTTGGGAGGATCATCTACACTTGGTGGAGTTTTCTTACAACAACAGTTTTCAGGCAACTATCCAGATGGCTCCGTTTGAAGCTCTGTATGGTCGTAAGTGCTGTTCACCTGTTTGTTGGGACGATGTCGGTGAACGAAGATTTTTGGGATCATATTTGGTTGTGCAGACAGTTGAGAAGGTTAACACTATCAGAAATCATATGAAGGCAGCTCAAGACCGACAGAAGAGTTGGGCAGACAAGTCAAGAAGACCTCTAGAGTTCGCCATGGGTGATTTGGTATTCTTGAAGATATCACCGACTAGAGGGGTGATTCGTTTTGGGAGTCGAGGAAAGCTTAGTCTTCGATTCGTTGGACCCTTTGAGATCTTCGAGCGTGTTGGTGAGGTAGCGTACCGTTTGGCGTTACCGCCGTCCTTGGCAAATGTGCACGATGTGTTTCACGTATCTCAACTACGAAGGTATGTTCGAGATGAAACGCACGTATTGGATCATTCGGAGCTAACAGTACGGGAAGACTTGACTTTTGTGGAGCGACCGGTTGAACTTGTGGATCGAATGGAAAAGGTTCTTAAGAACAAGGTTATCCCCCTTGTGCTTGTTTCTTGGGGTAATCGCTCGCGTGGAGAGTCCACTTGGGAACGAGAAGATGAAATCCGGCAGAAGTTTCCTCACCTTTTCCTGTAGTTTTCTATCTTTGTATTCTTGGAATTTCGAGGACGAAATTCTTTTGTAGTTGGGTATAATGTAACACCCGAGCCCGATACTACTATTTTCAGTTACAGTTTGAGCATAATATGGTACTCATTGCATTTAGCCTGCTTGATTGTTACTTACTGTAAATTTTTACCCGACAAATTCATTTCTACATATAACAAATTTTAGCATCTAAAATAAAATTAAAAATATCCATCTTGGCCTATTTGACATCCCTAACCCCGTTGTAGCGTCCGTGCATCGTGTTCTCGTCCCGTTCAGTGAAACGGGCGAGTTTGGATGGCTACGAGCACGTATGTGTGTCCGTTTTGGGGGTATGCTTTTTAATCATAAGACACTTAATTTTAAAATTTGGATCCCGCTTAAAATCCTATTATTTCAATTTCAAATTTTTGGACCCGACCCGGGCGCGATTTGGAAATGTTTTATTTGGCGCGAAAATCCCGAATTTTAATATTTTTAAAACCAACGTATATTATTATTAACCTTATAAATTTTACTGTTTCCATATCTTTTAAATCTTTTAAATAAAATCCCTCCACCTATCAGAAACCCTCAATCCTTCGTGGGCCCCATTCTCTTTCTCTCTCTCTCTCCCTCAAATCTCTTTCTCTCTCTCCTATATTTAAACCTCTGTTCCCTCCTCTCTTTTCTCACGAGAAAACCCAGAGAACCCATCCGAGCCCCTCGCAAACCCTAGCCTCGTTCCCTTCACCACTGCAGCCCCACGCCGGCACCACCGTCGCCTGCGCCCTCACCTCCTCACCTCACCAAGCCCCTCTTCCTCCTTTCCCCGCGTTCCCAGCCACCTGCTCACCCCGCCGCGGCCACCTGCAGTTCCCTGCACGCATCTGCGTCGCCGGAGTCATCGCCGGTGACCTCTTTCCGTAGCCCCGACCCTCGCGCACACTCCTCGGTGAGTTCCACCTTCCCTCCTCTCTTCCCTTCTTCTTTCATTCTCGGCTAATGCGTTCTTGATCTGCAGACCTCTCACCGCGGTCACTGTAGGCCACCACCGGAGCCGTCGACCTCGTCGTCGTTCTCACGTCTCCCCTCTGGATAAGCCACAAGAGCAGAACTGTTGTAAGCCTTCGCTCCTTCCTTGTTTCTCTTCTTTTCTTTATTTCAAGTCTTGACCGTTCACTGTTCACCTTTTCGCCGGAATCCGACGATGCTGACGACGTGATCCGACATTCCAGCGAGGTACCCCGACCCGCGTGGTTCCATTGTTCGTTGTTTGGGTTCAATCCGTGAACCATGCGCCCGTCGCGAGTTTCCCCGCCGACGTTTACGTTCCGTTTTTCCCGGTTCGCGACCGGTCGAGGCAAGTACCCCTTGCTACATGCTATACAATATTTACATATATATTGTGATACCCTAAATCTGTAAATTTAGTTTTGGTACAATCATTTCTCATTTTTCGTGTACAGTATTGCATTATATCATTTTACCGTTAAACTTGGAACCTACAGTTGCAAATTGAACCTAATAACCATATTTACCTGTTTAATCACATTTTTAATATTAACGTGGCTTATGGCATTTATCCCTGTAGTTCTGTTCCATTCGGACACCAGTATGCATTTAACCTGAAATAGCGGTACTGAACCGTTACATAAATTATTGCACCTCTAAGAGTTCTTAAACCTGTTAACATGACTAAACGGCTATACTTGTCTTACTGCACTCTTGTAATCATCTCTGTGACAAATTTGATAACTGTATTGCAAATTGAATGAAACTGCATATTACTTAATTCATTGCTTATCTCATATTGTTGATACCCATGCTAGATTATAACTGATTGTGAGCACACCCATGATATTGTTTACATCTTGACTTGACTTGCTATATATATATATTGATATACCTGACATGGTACCGTACACTGTTGACTTGACCTGATGTACCATGACCTGACCCGTTACCTGATCTTGTGTTAATGCCAACAAACCTGACATGTAGTCTTCACGGACCGTTTCTGTTGTCTATCCAGACAAACCTGCTTTTACCTGGTTCTGTGTTGGCATTAGTTCTTGACTACTGAACACCTGACTCGACATACATAACTTGGGGGTATGGGGAAATCAAATGTGAAACCTGACTTGTAACTCAACAGTTCGATACCTGTTCTGATCAGTCTTACGGGCTAGGCCAGCCCCGGTATGATGATGCTGACATCACTCGCCCATCCTGCTACCTGTTACTGCCTAGCGGCACGTCTCGGTTTCAGCCCGAGAGTCCTTGACCGTGGTCCCGGGCATGCACGGGATACTATTGAGTTATATCGACGATTCATCAATTGATTTTAAAGACTCTAGAATAGAAAACCTAATAGAACGGTTTAAGTTTACCCACTGCACACTACCCTGCACTGCTTGACTCATATTATTGTTACTCTCGTTTTATTCATGTTTTATTGTATTGCCTGCTACACTGTTCATATTATATTACTTGATGACATGACGCGCTGACGTCTGGGTTTTGCATGGCCCAGATTCTGTACCGCTGTTGCAGTCCGAGCAGGAGTACTTCAGCCAGCAGGCTGAGCTGTGAGTTCAGTAGTAGTTAATTTTATTTCCTGCATTTATTTCCTGATGTGAGCCCGTATTATGGGACATACCTTTCAGTTATTTGTATTGGATCATTTGCTTCCGCATTTATTTATTATTGACTCCTGTTATCTTAGATTATGGACATGTTTAGATAGTTTTATTTTATTCTTGATATCTCTACAGCCGTAATGTGACTGTGGATGGATGCTTCCTACCCACAGGTAGCATGACTGGCTATGTCACGTGCCCATTTTAGCGTACTCTGGGAAGCGGGGCGTGACAATCTCTCTCTCTCTCTCTCTCTCTCTCTCTCTATATATATATATATATATATATATATATGAGAATAATGGAGGAAAGATGCCATAGGAGGGAATTTCCTCCTATGGCGTCGAAAAAATTCACCCTCCATCGTATTTTCTGACGATCGGAACCCATCATCTTCATCATTATCATCTAAAATGTGGGTACACCAAATTTCATATGATTCTATAACTTTTTCACCGTTGAATTAGTGGGTTCAAAATTAACGGTTTACTGACAATAGAACTTTTTACATTGCTAAATCAACGGTGAAAAGGTTGTAAAATCACATGAAATTTGGTGTACCCACATCTTAGATGATAACGATGAAGATGATGGGTTCCGATCGTCGGAACTCACGATGGAGGATGTATTTTTTTGACGCCATAGGAGGAAATTCCCTCCTATGTCCTCGTTACTCCTCTCTGTGTGTGTGTGTGTGTGTATAATTTTTTTAAAATGTCAATTCTTCATTAGCCTTCTTAAGTTACCTATATAACAAGATTTAGGTCAATGACTTCCAAACCAGATTACTTCAGGACACTGGGTGTAGACACACACCGAGGATTTAATTATTCAAGTAACCAAGGCCACAAAACAAAGACTTATTTATTAACATCATATTAAAGTGTCTTGGTCACTTCGTAGCAAACATTTGTCCGATGACTACCAAACCAGATGATCTTAGGACATTAGATTAGAAAACAACCGATGATTTTGTGGGTAGTGTATGGAACTACTTAGTTCTCTTTTTTATGGTTTTTATTCTATGAATTGTATCTTTAGTTTATTTTCTTGGTTTTCTTTTGCGACTAATGGATCATTGAGTAGATCAAATTTTTGATTTCTTTTTGCTATGCTCAGGATCAAGTGATTGATGGTATTTTGTGCAAACTTTATTCGATATGAGTTGTGAAATATTTTATCCCTCTAATTCATACTCTTGTGTGTAATAGGTATTATATCTTTGATTATATGAGTTGTAGGAAGCTACACACAAGATGACGTCAAACACAAGCTTTGGAGAAAACAATGCTCAAAATTTATATATCTAATTTCTCCATTGATATTCTTATGACTTATATGATAGATTGCTTATGAGTTCTAATAGATTCTATATTATCATAAGTATCATCTTGTCAATATGGCCTCCGCAACCCTTGTTAGGGGAACCCATTTATGGATTTGTTGTTTATAATATATCCTAAGATCTAGTGGAGTGTGTTTAGGACCTTCATGGGCTTATCGACACTAAAGATTAGAAAACCCTATTTTATTATATCTCTATCTCATCTTTGCAACCATATGATATTAGAACTTGTTTATATTTTGCATATGGTTATCTTGTATGTATCACTTACTTTTGCTTATACTTTATACATGCTTGTTGATATGAGCCAAATGCTTATTTTTCAAATTTATTTAAACGTTTAACTTTAACTCTTACTCATATAAACTCCTATTAGTCTTTTATGCATATATTTAAGGGGAGTTATTTAAACATTTAACTTACCTTTGGTATACGCATGTGTTTAGGGAGAGTAATTCAAACGTTTTACATTTTAGGACACCCTTTTTTATTATGTCAAAAAGAGGGAGAGTAATAGGATCGTATCAATATATTGAAATTATTCAAACGTTTAATTTTAGTATATTGGTCTTTTTATCGATTATTGAAGAGCGTTTTATTTTCAATATACCGATACCTTCCATTAATATTTTGACATCATTAAAAAGGAGGAGATTGATGACTTATGGATTTTCATAATTCAGTTGTTTAGTTTTGATGATGTTATGAATATTAATGATATATTTATACATCTGTTTATTCTTTTTTTTGCATATTTTATATAACACTGTATACGAGCTTGTTCGTGTGAGATTGGATTTACAGGAATAGATCGCGACAAGTTTTGGATGGAGGATAGAGAAAATTGAGCTAAAACGGAAAATCTATTGAAGGTTGGGAGTCAATAGACTAGAGCTCCTCGATGATCACATTCAAGCTCAAGAAGCTAAGGAGCCAAAAGTCCAAATTCAAAAAAATTCAAGAAATCGAAAATTCAAAAGCTCATGTCGAGATATCGGAAGATTCAAGATTTGGCAAAAAAACAACATAGATATAGGAAATCATTGTGGGTACTCATGTTTATGGAAACCATCATATTAAACTCTTGCACACACTTTTCGTATGATTTGTGAAAAACTTGCGTTGGTTTTCGTTTAAAATCTTTTCAAAAACTAAGTTCGACTTTGTCTAAAAAATCCTTCTTCAGGCGTCTATACTATTGTGCTTCACACGTCAGTTCTATTTTCCAAAACATGTATAAATTTTAAAATATCAATTTTTGCTTTAGAACAAAAGTTTGAACCTTACCGGAACAAACGTCTAGAAGTTCTTTGAGATTTCATTGTTTAAAACTTTTGACAGAACAGACGTTTATTAAAACTTCTTCATACGTCTGTTTGTTCTCTGCATTTTCATTGGCCTTAAACTTTTTACAAAACAAATGCCCGTCGTTACTTCTTCATACGTCTATTTGTTCTCTGGTTTTTTATTGGCCTAAAACTTTTTACAGAACAAACAAATGTCCAAATTTCTTCAGACGTCTGGCTGTTCTCTGTATTTTCGTGGCATTAAAACTTTTTGTGAAAACAAACGTCTGAACCTATTTAGTACAAACGTCTGAAGATTTAAAACTTTGAAAATCTTTTCTTCTTCAGACGTGTGTCACTTGTTCTTCAAACGTCTGTTTGTTCTCTGTACCTTCATTGGTCATGTTTTGAAAACCACGGCAAACGTCTGAAGCTCAAAATCATTTGAAAACATTTCTTTTTCATACGTTAGTGCATCTTTCTTTAGACATCTGTTTGCCTTCTGTGCTTACTTGCCTTCTTGTAAAAACTATCGGGAAACGTCTGAAACTTTATCAAACATACGTTTGAAGCTATTTTATAACCGTTGCTGATCCTTCTTCAAATTTCTGTCTAGTTGAACTTCAGATGTCTGATAACGGCTTTTTTTGACTGATTTGATTTGTAACGGCTAGTTTTTCTTGAGTGATATTTATTGAGATTTGCTTTGGGTGTTGAATAGATAAAACTTGCAAAATTATTCTGAAATATTCCAAAACATTTTTCTCATCTCATGTGAGAGCAAATTCTTGATTTTGATCATCTTTTCTCTCACATATTCAAAAAGATCAAAAAGCTTAATTTAATTATTCCATACTCATTGAAGCATTAGTTGTAAGTTTTAAGATAAACTCCTTTTCTTCTTTTCTTTATGTGAGAATATCTTGAATGGAAAAGAGTGCTTTGTAAGAGAGAAGAGTGAGAGAAGTTTTTCTTTCTTTGTGTGAGAATCCTTGAGTGCAAGGGTGCCTCTGTAAGGAATGAGAACTTGTGATCTCGGTGGAGACGTGGTGTAAGAAGTTGTAGGTGCGCAACGTGTTGTCTCGGTGGAGACGCGTTTTTGTGGAACGGGCTCGTGCGCTTAAAAAAAGAGGACTATGGGATCTTCCGAATCTCTCTAAACGACTCGTGTTTGTGTTTGCTATTTCTCTCTCGATTTAGATTTCAATTGCTTAGATAGAAATTGTATGCTTAACACTTTTTGCTCTATATGCTCTTTACTTACTTGATTGTTATATCTATTGCTTGCTATTTTTTCATGTGTTCACAATTGTAGATTGCTTAGTCTCTTATCTTTACTGGTATATCTTTTGTTTAAGTTTTTCAATTGTGATTGATTGACAAGTGTAGTTTATATAATATTTTATTTGAGTATATCGGTAATCTTGTCCTATTTACCCTCCTCTAAGACAACTTTAATGGGATTCATACTTACTTGTTTGCACATTATTTATTTGATATAAAAATAACGTTTTGTGTTTTACAAAAATAATTGTATAACTTATGTTGATTTTTTAGATTTAGACTTGTTATTTAAATCTTTTATTTGAATTTCTTCTGATTAGGAAATTTAGTTTATACCAAATTTTTAGTTTATTTTTAAAAGTACTACGGAAATACTTATATAATAAGTATAAATTTTTAATATAAACATAAAATAAATGAAAGTTTTCATGAAAATTTATCTTTGATAAGAAAAGAATAAAACTATAAATATACTCTTGCCACTGTTAAAAAAAGGTAGGATCTGTTAATTATGATTTTTTTTATAATAAAAAGTAAGGAAGTCCCTACTCAAAAAATATATTAAAGATAAAAAAAAAACTATACATAAAGTAAATACAAAATGGAATTCACTGTCCAAAACGGATTGTGTTGGATTCCAGATATAAGATAGAAGTGAGGAACGGAGAGGGAATCCTAATCGTCATCTGTTACTTACCCTTAACAGATATTCAAAGCTCCAACAAAATCCTAAACAAAGCAAAAGCTGATATCCACACACAATGAATTTATTTTATGGCTTAATTTTTGTTCAAGGCTTGTGTTGGGTCAAAAAGTTTATGGCTTAATTAATATTTAGCTGTAATGATAAATTGTTACTTATTCTTAACTTCAGATGATATATATTAACTCGTCGATATTAACTTGAAATTCAAATCTTCATAAATATTTAATTAAGTGTTGTTAAACAATAATATCCAAGAAGCTAGATTTCAACGAATTAGCTCGTTATTTATTAGTAACAAAAATATTTCTCACCGTTCAGATTGTCAAAAATAATATTAAACATCTATATGTGTTTTTTAACATATTTTTGTAATTAGTTTTAGCTATTTTCTAGATTTTAAACAAGCTTGATAAAGCTCGAGACTTGGCTTGGGCTTGGTAAAAGCTAACATGGGCTTGTTTGGCAAAGAAACGAGCCGAGATTGAACAATTTTCTGAAATCGATTAAATAAACGAGTCAAGCCAAACAACCAAAAGCTCAACTCGTTTGACTAATTTAACTACTCTACATATATGCATATACCATCTTTTGAATTCCAAAATTTAATAAAAACAGCATAATGCATCTAAGAAAACATAAATAAGGTCAATTCATTTTTTTCAAACAATTATCTTGTAAAATAATGTTATTCAATCTATGGTTATCTTTTATATATTATTTATGATAAAAACACTAATTAAATTTTTTAACTACCTCATTTTATATTTAAATAAACTATTTGTTAAAATAGTGTTTGGTTTTAAATCTTAAAATAAAAAGGTTGATATGATAGCTAGATATTATTTTTATAATGGACTGCAAAGTTTTCTTTTAAAACTAAAATCTAATTATGTTAGTAAATTAGCGGAGATATGAATGAAGAAATATCAAACTTCAATTTACTTTTAGGATCGTTATATATAGATAGATTATGGATATCTACCTCCTGTCTTCTAGAAAACGGAAAATGAAAAAACCACCAATTAAGACATTTGACTCTAAATAAAATAATAAACAAGTAATAATAAAAACTATTCATGAAAGAAGAAGGAAAAAATAGAGTTATGATCCCATTTCTTATAGCAAATTTGGCGTGATCCAAACTGGTGGAGGCCAATTTAATCTGGGCATGTCTTGAGGATAACATGATGCTATGGTACCGTCTTTTAAATTGAAAACTCCAATATCACGATTTCTATCTTTAATATACGTAATTTCTTCCCAATTATCATCGACAAAGTAGATATGATTCCCTTTCAAGTTAGAAAAGTTTCGAGCAGGCAAAGATGTGCTGAAGCCGTTCCCGAGGAATAATGCGTTTTGATCCTCCTCCAGAGATTGCATCCTCAAACAATTAAGCTTTTTGCCATCATCGACCAATTGATAGACCTCAAAATTGACTGTTGTCCATATATCTCCATCTTCATCCATATCTCGTTCCCTTAGAACAAACAACATTCGAGATGAGGATACAACCAAGTATTTATACAATAAACGGTCGTAATCCGGTTTAAAATCAAGTTGGATATTTCGAATAAGAGAAGGGCATTGACAAGCATTGGTTGTGAGATCCCAGACTTTGACATGAGTAAAATTATCTATAGCGTAGAGAAGTCCTTCATGAAAATGAATACCCTTATATTGTGTTCCATCCATCGTGGTCCAAACATCGTCTCCACTTCTGGCGTATGCCAGTCTTTGACGAGGCATGAACAACAGTATCACAACCCATGAGTTTTTCGACCATGAAACTGTAGACCTACCATGGCTACAGAAAAGGTAACGTTTAGTTTCTTCCAGGCTAAACTCGAGCGCCTCGTCCTCTTTGAAAGAAAGGGAACCGGCAGTACAGAAGAGATACTTGATTAGGTTCCCATCGTGGTCGTGCACTCCTCTAATGGAAGGAAGAGAGAGGATGGAAGGGAGGCGGATCTGAACACGTGTAATTGGATTTAAGAGATGCAACTCCGATCGTTCATCCGCAGTGATCAACCATCCTTCTGAAGATCCAATCCATACGCGCTTGCGGATATCCGGCTCAGGCATGTTATCCATATGATACACCTCATTCTCAGCTGTATTGTAAAATTTGCAACCCTTGAGAGGATCAGAGAACATCAACCATGGTGGTTCTGGAATAGGTCCATGTAAATTTTGAGTTTCGGCAGCACATCTCCAGTATCTACACACGCACCGGCAACGGATACGGTCGACCGTCGGCAATCTATCGAAGATCTCTGAGAAGATCTCAGGCGGAAACCAGGACCATGAGAGGACCATCGTTTTATCACTAAGAGAGGGGATTTACGAAATTGGTGAAAAATATAAGATGATATATATAGATAACAATAAGAGATCGAGACTGAAGAATACCTGATCAAAATCTCTGCACTAAAAGAAGTCCGAGATGCTTCAACCCTCTTATTTTTGTCAAGCTAGCTTCTCCCTTTTCTTTCTCTCTCAATTTCCTAGATGGCTGCTCGACAATTATATTAATTAAGCTTGGCTCTGCCTTTTATTTTATAGTAAGTAAACTCGGAACCCTAATCTAATCTGTTTCTGAATCTTTAGGCTAAATTTTACTAAACCCCTTTATATTTTGAGCCTATATCACATAACCCCCTTATAATTTAGAATAATATAAAATACCTCCCATTCTTTTCTAAACCATTAAAACCCCTAGCGGTGTTGGTAGAGAAGTTTGAAAAGACAAATTAGCCCTTAAGAAAAAAAATTAAGTTTTAGTATTTATTTAAATATCCTTTTGTTGTTTTGTTTAGAAATCTTTCCTTCGCTTTTATCATGGCGAAAACCGTTTATTTTCTCCATCTAACTTTTATTCATTTATTTTTCCTCCTTCAATTTCTATCGCCCTTATTTGAAATCAACGGTCCTATTTGCACTTGTATATAAAACCAAAAAGGAAATTATATTTATTTTGAGGGGAAAAGGAGAAATAAAAAAGAAAGTAGAAAATGAATATATCAAAGGCCTAACAGAACATAGAGAAAACGGAATGCGATTAAATTATGGAAAAGAAATGGTGGATATCAAAAAAGAATATAGGTCTAATTTATCTTTTCATCCTTCTCTGCTAATAGCGTTAGTAGTTTTAAAGGTTTAAAAAAATATAGGAGGTATTTTATATCATTTTAAAACGTATGGGCCGGGCTCAAAATATAATGAGGTTTAATGAAATCTAGACTAATCTTTATAGCCTTCATAATCTAATATTCTAAATCGATTAGGCTTACCATTTTTTAAAAATTAAATCATCTTACCCCGTTCCTTTTAAGGCTTGATTTGGCAACAAAGTTTTCGAACCATATATGGTTTAGATTAAGTTAAAATGAAATCATGGTTTGCATGTGTGCAAACTTAGTTTCATAAAATTGGAGTTTTGTGAAGTCTAGGATCATCTGGGAACACATTTTATCAAACCAATTGTTCCTTTCTAATTTAGGTTTTTTTCTCATAGCATAGTTAATTTTATATTTCACCCCTAAAATTAAGAAATTTCAAAATTCTTCTCTAAAAGTATCTACACACGCACCGGCAACGGATACGGTCGACCGTCGGCAATCTATCGAAGATCTCCGAGAAAATCTCAGGCGGAAACCACGACCATGAGAGGACCATCGTTTTATCTCTATTATCGTTAGCGGAAGAGAGGGGATTTACGAAATTGGTGAAAAATATAAGATGATATATATAGATAACAATTAGAGATCGAGACTGAAGAATACCTGATCAAAATCTCTGCACTAAAAGAGGTCCGAGATGCTTCAACCCTCTTAGTTTTGTCAAGCTAGCTTCTCCCTTTTCTTTCTCTCTCAATTTCCTAGATGGCTGCTCGTCAATTATATTAATTAAGCTTGGCTCTGCCTTTTATTTTATAGTAAGTAAACTCGGAACCCTAATCTAATCTGTTTCTGAATCTTTAGGCTAAATTTTACTAAAACCCCTTTATATTTTGAGCCAATATCACATAACCCCCTTACAATTTAGAATAATATAAAATGCCCCCCATACTTCTCTAAACCATTAAAACCCCTAACGGTGTTAGTTGAAAAGTTTGAAAAGAAAAATTAGCCCTTAAGTAAAAAAATTAAGTTTTAGTATTTATTTAAATATCTTTTTGTTGTTTTGTTTAGAAAACTTTCCTTCGTTTTTTTCATGGCGAAAACCGTTTATTTTCTCTATCTAACGTTTATTCTCTCTATCTAACGTTTATTCATTTATTTTTCCTCCTTCAATTTCTGTCGCCCTTATTTGAAATCAACAGTCCTATTTGCACTTGTATATAAAACCAAAAAGGAAATTATATTTATTTTGAGGGAAAAAGGAGAAATAAAAAAGAAAGTAGAAAATGAATATATCAAAGGCCTAACAGAAAATAGAGAAAATGGAATGTGATTAAATTATGGAAAAGAAATGGTGGATACAGAAAAGAATATATGGCTAATTTGTCCTTTCATCCTTCTCTGCTGATACCGTTAGTAGTTTTAAAGGTTTAGAAAAATATAGGGGTACTATATATCATTTTAAAACGTATGGGCCAGGCTCAAAATATAATGAGGTTTAATGTAATCTAGACTAATCTTTATAGCCTTCATAATCTAATATTCTAAATCGATTAGGCTTAACCATTTTTTAAAAATTAAATCATCTTACCCCGTTCCTTATAAGGCTTGATTTGGCAACAAGGTTTTCGAACCATATATGGTTTAGATTAAGTTAAAATGAAATCATGGTTTGCATGTGTGCAAACTTAGTTTCATAAAATTGGAGTTTTGTGAAGTCTAGGATCATCCGGGAACACATTTTATCAAACCAATTGTTCTCATGGCATAGTTAATTTTATATTCACCCCTAAAAACGAAATCATGGTTTGCATGTGTGCAAACTAATTTAGGTTTTTTTTTCTCATAGCATAGTTAATTTTATATTCACCCCTAAAATTTAGAAATTTCAAAATTCTTCCCTAAAAGTTTGAACTTATCCAAAAAACTTTCTTTCATTCTTTTACTCAGCATTTATAAGAGGCATGCTTGGTTAGTAAATGATGGATATACCCTCCAAAAGTCTTCTCTTTTAACTTCATAAGCTGCAGCTAGCAAGGATTAAGCTTTATCGCACTTCCAAAATCAACGGGATTGCAAAAATTTCAAAGGGTTTGCCCAATAAAGTTTATGAAGGGTTAATAATTAAGACGAGGAAGATGAAGCCATGACAAATATTTTATAAAAGAATAAGTTGTTTGAATGGACAATAACACAACTCCCAACTTTTTACCACTCAACTCCTGTGAAAAAATTATAACTAGATTTAATATGGGTATTTTTAGTTAACAAAGTACTTTTGGAGTTGAAATTTGATATTTCAAACTTTTCGAGGAGAAATATGGAAATACCTAAGTTTTGGAGGTGACATATGGAAAAAAAAACCTAAAATTTAACTTATTTTTACAGATCAGAGAGAAAGAGAATAAAGACGACGGTATCAAACTTTCCGAAACTTAGCAATTTTGCAATTTTTGGAGTAAGAAAAATGAGCTTTTGAGCCTTTAAAACTTTAGAAACCGTGATTTGAAAAACTCCATTTGATTGCCAAATGGGTATCCCTTACAAATTTTGGAGTTTACTTTCAAAACCCCATGAAACCGCGGGTTCGCAAATCGTAACCGTGTTGCCAAAGTAAGCCTAAAAAAATAATTATGGTCTTGTAAATTGAACCAGCTGTTATAAAACGGCACCCTAATTTTCTTATAAATTTGATCGTGATTATTATCAAATATTCTTCATCTACATATCATAATCATTGCAAAATTTATTATGGTAAATTGCCTAATGATCTCTGTTTTACCACTTGTGTATTTTGATACTGTATAATATTTTCTGTAACACATTAATGCCCTATTATATCTCATGATAACCACTTTCCTACCTTCATCATCGTATCTATTTTTTGTTGGTTTGATTCTTGAATCAAGTAGACAAGAAATTGTAGAAATTGTTAAATAAACCAATACAAAATGTACATCATGGTAAAAATGAAATAGATAAGGCAGCAAAGTATTAACAAAAAATACATTAGGATATTAATTCGTCGAGAAAACATCTAAAACACATTAAACCATGTGGCCCGAGTCACTATAAAAACTAAAACGCTAAATCCTAGAAAATACCTCTTACTTTCTAAAACCAACACTTTACCCTCTCATTTATAATTTATTCCCAAAACACTCTTAATTTTCTATATTTTGTTAAGAAAGTGCCCTCTTCATTTATTCAATATTACAATTATCCGTTTATAGCACTTCTAAAATATCTTTTATCGAATTAAATGTGGGCAAATTCTTTTGATATAGTTTTGCGTAAAAATTCATCTTTCTTCGCAAAAATCAGTGAAGTGGCTTATCGATTGGCACTTCCATCTTCATTGGAAGGAGTGCACAATGTTTTCCACATATCCCAACTCAGAAAATATGTGAGTGATCCCAGCTATATTCTTGATCATTCCGAGCTCACTGTACAGACAGACTTATCCTGTGAGCAACAACCTATTGAGATCCTGGATAGAAAAATAAAATCACTTCGGAACAAGAAAGCCAACTTGGTTCGAGTGATGTGGAGAAAGGACACACCAGGAGAATCAACATGGGAAAGGGACGATGTGATGTGTGCAAGATATCCTCATTTATTTGTAAACTAGTTCTTAAAATAAATTGTAAATTTCGAGAACGAAATTTTTGTAAGGAGGGTAGACTGTAACAACTCCAATTTCAATGTACAGAAAATTGTTTAAAAGTTAATGTACAATCGGGATATTTGCAATCCTGTGTATACGATAAGTATTTATTTTAATTTAGAACAATAAGAAAATACTTATAGCACATTGGTAAAGCCTTGCACTGCTGTGATGTAGGCCCTATGATCGAATCCCTCCAGCCATATTATCTTTTTATTTAAATTTCTTTTTTAGAAGACCAAGGGTTTGCACGTGCACTGCACGAAGAATGAAAAGTTATAGATTAAATAAACATGTGCACGATGGTATATGAATCGTGAGGGACACATGGAGCAAATCTGGAGCTCCTCCACCGGTTTCCTACCGGCGAAACCGTCGATATTGCCGGCACCGCCGGCCCCCCGTGGGAAATGCCCCCCCGTATTTTCACCCGAACACCTCTTCAGCTACCCCACTTCTCTCACGTTGTTTATTTTCTCTGCATTCATCCAGAGAACAATAAAACCCCATTTAATACAAATTTTAATGCATTCTTTCACCCTCTGAACCCTAACTTTCTCTATAAATACCACACCATATTTCATCCCTTCACACTCGGAAATTCCCTGTCAAAACTCTCAAAAATTCTCAAGCCCCTTTAGTGTGCAAGTGGAGTTAGCGAAGGGTGAAGTTCCGACAACGTTCCAAGGAGATTCCGGCGACAAAACGACGTCTCGAAGCCTTCCTTAGTTTCCACTCCCTCTTCTCTTGTTCTATAGCTTGTAAGTCCTCTCTTCTCCTAGTATAAAAAGTTATATTTCTAAAAACCGACTGAAGCAGAGAGTTAATCCGACTTCCGATTCGGTTTTTTCTATAAAACTCTACTTTTCTTAATCAATAAAATTTCATACTGTCACAAAATGTTTAACAAACATTAACAAATGCTTTAAAACAAGTTTCATCTCAAGATATTCTTTTATGCAATTTTTATTGTATTTTTACGGTAAAATACCACATACTACATTTCCGACATAAAACAATATAAAACTTGTATTACTTTTAGATAACTCATAAGGTAATGACCTACTTCATCACAACTCATATTTTTTACATAGCACGATGAAGTTTTGGGAATATATTCATGGGATAACACGACTTTACAAATAAATACCATCAACATACAAAACCATTTCTAATAAAAAGGTGTATTAATCAATTCCTTGCAATTGTGCCTCTACAACCCATTTTGGGGACCCCGATCAGGTTGGTACGGGTTATCACGTATTCGGGCCTATTAGAGCGAGATGCAGACCTCCGAAAGGAGCATTCGATCTCGATGGAATTTTTAATACATTTTTCTTTAGAAAATGAGATTTCTACAAGAATAAATAAAATTTATTTTTATTAAATATATAACTATTATCAAAATATCTATTTTAAGTATATTATATAAATATTCCAAGTTTTCTAAATCAAAGGAATCACCTTTACATGAAAATACCATCTAAATACAAAACAATTCCAATATTTCAATAAAATACCATATATTATGAAATTAGGTTCCACTCACTAGAAAATTTTACTTTTATAAAATATACATCTATGAAAATACTAAAGACGATAACTAAATGCTTGAGGTGTATTTTGAAATTATACCAAAACTATTTTTACATAAAAACCAATCAAGTTATATTAAATTACAATAAGGACCCTAGTAAACATAGGTTTAAGCGGGACCGGTCTCTTGAGCCTTAGGGAGCCGGAGAATATGGGTGCTTGCCTATTTAAGGTAGACAATCTAACAAACGGTGTTATCAACACGGTAATTATCTTGGAAAAAGACACAAATCCTGCCGTCCATGTGCAGCAGTTACCGATAACATCAAAACTAATTCAGAATTTCAAGTTCTCTTCAAAGTGTCTGACTCAGACTGAGTCTCAATCTAATCAATCTGACTTGAATGTAATTCAAGTATAAACTACAATCCAACATGAATCCGTCTATTCAATCTATATCAATCTGTATTGACCGAACCGAACCATGGATATACTCCGTCTACATGACTCTCCATTTATATCCATTATGTTTACTGATATTATGGTTTCGGCAAGTCATCCATTTATATAAAAAACAATACAATCAATACAAAAGACATCGCGGAGTTTATAAGGGGTAGATTGGTACGGAAGGTGTTAAAAGTGACACGAGAATGTAATCATAATACACCTAACCTAAATATCCAATGACGTTGTACCGTGGCTGAACGGTTCCTTGTGCTCCGTATACCTTAGTCTCCGGAATAGTGGGACTCTTCTCGTATACACTGGCATTTTCTGTACCAAGCTACAAACAACAACGTTAACAATATAATCGAACACTATAAGATATATTCTTTTTTTGTCAATTCTATCTCTACTCATCTTTGAGACTTACCGAGCGATTGTTCGCCGACGACATTCATTTTCTTATTTCTTTGGAATGTTGTTAGGTGTTTCGGACGCATTAGAGATCGAGCCCAGCACTAAGGATTTGGAGCAATTTGCTTTTGACCCGGAGCTTTAGACACTTGTACATAATTATTTCATTTCAGTTATGCCATTGTTTAAGCATCGCTTTCTTCTCATGTATTTACATTTCAGTTGTACATGTAAAAGAATGTTTAATAAATAAAGTTGATGTTCATTTACATTCATGTCTCTTATGTACTTTACTTTATATTGCTTAGATATACTTAGCGTGTTTACTTCTGAGTAAATACGTAGCGGACCTTGCCACGTCCTCTTCCCGTACATTGGGAAGCGGGGCGTGACAATTTATAGGATGAAATTAGGGTTTTGGAATTGAAGAAAGAATTAAAGAGCATTAAAAATTAGATTAAAGAATGAAATTTACTTCTCTGTTAAATTGCAGAGAAAATAAACAAAACATGGGTAATGGGGGTAGGCCAAGGGACATGTGTGCAAAGCCCGAGGCTCATTGCCCACGGGCGGACCGTCGGCGCCGGCCAAAAGGGGGGATCTCACCGGTCGTGCTAGGGCTTTGGTTCTCTGGATTTTGGCCACGTGTACTATCTGGTGTTAACTTCATATTGCACATGTTTGATTTCTCAGACTCTTTATTTTTACGTGTATTGCACGTGTAAATTTTTGGGCTGCCTAAAAGTTTAAATGAAAAATCAGAAAAAACTAATATGTGGTTGATGGGATTCGAACACAGGGGCTACATCACAGCAATGCAAGACTTTACCAATGAGCTATAAGTATTTTCTTGCCATTCTTAAACAAATTTAATTTATAACTTGTACTCAAGCTTGCAAACTCCATTCTGTACATTAACTTTAAAAAAATTCGTACAGTGAAATTAAAGTCGTTACATCGGCTGTCGGGGGTAAGGCTTCTATTCCATTAAGAATGTATAGAGCAGATACCTATTCACTTGTGCTTTCATCCGTTTCGAGAAAATTTTGGCAGCACCTTTCCGCTGTTCTCTGAGTACGCTGTAATAGAATAGATAATCATTTAAATGCTGTGAAACAACGTTGAAATTAACGTCTAATTTATCTTTGTACACGGAGAACCAGCGGAAAAGTACCGACGAAATAACTCGAAACGAATGAAAACATAAATGAATGCAGGTGTTTGCTTTATATATTTCTAAGTTGTCCACACTGGACAAATCTATCGGTTATCATACGATTGAATCTTCTTGTCACATAGACTACACGACGGCTGTTAGCACCAAACTATACCGTCCGATATTTAACAACCTTCGTATACTTCTATGTTACGACGAATATCGAACGTATGTTAACCGATAGACGGAGACTAAGTCGCACTTTCATTTTCACATATATGAGTATCGATGAGAATATGAAAGTTTCATATTATCATCGAGTATCATATATTGGTTTTAACTTGAACATTTAACTTGAATAGCTTTTACGTTTACATTTCGTTTTTAAAGGTTTGAAGTTTTTAGTTTAGGGTAAAGTTTTCTTACGTTTACGGTAAAATTGTACGTTTACGTTATTATCGAGTATCCTACTGAAGAAACTAGTGCACCCTAAACCCTAACCTTATGTCACGCCCCGCTTCCCAGTGTACGGCGAAGTGGACGTGACGAGGCCCGCTACGTATGTACTCAGAAGTACATACGCTAAGCGTAACTAAGCAATATAAAATAATCATAAGAGACAAATGATATTGAAATAACAGCAACTTTTATTAATATCATTCTTTGTACAATGCATGAAATGAAAATACAACTGGAATGGAAAAGCAATGCCTAAACAGTGGCATAATAATAAAAGGAAATACTGGAAAGAACAAAGTACAATTATCTAGAGCTCTGGGTCTTCTTGGAACTGCTCCAAATCTTCACTTGTGGGCTCGGTCTCAACTTGGTCCAACGCACCTGACGACATTCAAAGAAGAAAGAAATAGAATGTCGTCAGCGAACAGGTCGCTCGGTAAGTCCCAAAGAAAAGAAGAATGAGAATGGCAGAGTAGCAGTATTTTCTAAAGTATTATGTTGTTGAATATTATGGAATATTGTTTAACGCCGTTGTTTGTAGCTTGGTACAGAAGGATACCAGTGTATACGAGGGGGATCTCTATATGCTAGAGATCAGGGCAAATGGAGAGTACAAGGAACCGTTATGCCACGGTACAACAGCAACAGTATTCATGTTAGGTGTCTTAATCTGACCATCTCGTGCCACCTTTAACACCTTCCGTACCAATCTACCCCTTTAAACCCGTAGTGTTTTAACAGTGTTGTAGTATTGGAATATGTAAACTGGATGACTGACCAAAACCATGATATCAGTAAACATGTTGTAACTGTATAATCAGGAAAATGGAATATCAGGATAATGGATGAATATCCATGGTTTGATTCAGTCAAAATGAATATATTGTTAACTGGATTCAGGGATTCTTGTATTCAAATTTGTATTGGAATATGATTGAATATAGGTTGACTTGAATTATATTCAAGTCAGAATTAGTCAGACTCCAACCCGAGTCAGACTAAAAGAAAGATAATTTGAAGTTCAATATTAGTTAGGGGCCTTATTGTAATTTGTGAAACTTGAGGGGGTTTTATGTAAAAAGTACTTTTGTATAGTTTTCAAAATATACCTCAAGTATTTAATAATCATCTTTATTATTATAATGAATGTGAATTTTATTTGTGTTATTCTAGTGAATATATCCTAATAGAAGAATTAATTGTTTATTTGAAATTCGTGGTATTTTAATGTAACTTTTAATCTTGAATTTTAGGAAAAAGTGGAAACTTTATATTATAACAAAATAGGTGTTTAAATGATAATTATATATAATTAAACACATAAATAATTTTCTTTTATATGAATATTTTATTTACAAAAAGTCTCACGTTCCTTAAATATCGTATTTTAAACCTTTCGAGACCGAATGCTCCTTGCAGAGGTCTGAATCTCGCACTACTAGCCTGCGGGTGCACGATGAACCGTACTATCCCTAACATGTTCCCCAAAGATGGGTTGTAGCGGCACTTTGCTTAGGTTTTATAAATACTTTTCATTTAGGAAAACGGTTTTATAAATATAGGGTGTTTATTTGCAAAAGAGTATAGTTTCCGTATTTTAGTTATTAGGGTTTCCTAAGCCAACTAGCCTATTTCTAGGGTCTAAACGATGAGTCATTAGAAGCCTCAAATCGCCTCTTCACCGTCAATTGCGGCCAGATAAGTGCCAGGTAAGTGGGAAGGAACCACAGTCGTGGGCCTAATTAAAAACCACTAGCCTTAGACACACTTGCCTAGACCCACAAGACAGTTTAGATAAACGATCGATGTCCATGACCAATCGTTCTTTCATTTTATATAAGATTTTATTTAGAAAAGTTTACAATTTAAAGATTTAACTAAAGGTTATAAAGGTTATGGTATTTTAGTGAAAAGTCCTATAATTTCGTATTCTGTATTTTTGATATTTATCATTTAGGGTTATATTGAGTGTGTGTAAGGGTAGGTCATTACCCCGTGACTTATATTAGGTTTTGGTGAAGTTTAAAGGTGAAATAAGCTATGTTAAACCTAAAGGTATTAAAGTGTAAGAATACGGTATTCGTAAACGTTATCATTTCATGTGTGAAATTTCATTCAAATTGATTGAAACAAGTTTAGTTATCACAATAAACATGTTTAGGAGTGAGGTACTTGATTACATTAAGAAAAATGAACTTCATGGTATTTTAATGAAAGAAATACGGTTTTGTAAAGAACTTATCATTTCATGTGGAAAAGTGTGATTAAATTGGTTTAAGGGTGCTTAATAGTCAACATGCATATGGGTAGATAATATGTATTAGGTGACAAGTGGAATTTTAAAGAAAAATCGAATCGGAAATCGGTTTGTCCGATTTCCGTCGGGTTCCAGAAATTCGTATTTTTACATTAAAGAAAAGGAAGGTAGAAGAGGTGGGACTTACAGGTTTAAACTCTTCTAAAGAGTAAAGAGAACTAGGGAGGAAGGCCGAGGGGTGATTACGTCGCCGGTTGCTCCAAAACGCGTCGTCGGAATTCCGTCAGAGCTTCGCCGGGAACTCGATTTCGAAGCACACTTCTTGTGGAAACTTTTGAGAGAGTGGCTCAAGATTTTGGGGGGTGAGACGGTAGTGTGTAGGGTTGGTATTTATAGGGTTAGGCTAGGGTTAGGGTAGATGAAAAGTTAAAAATAAAAATATGATAAAATGTAATAAAAATGTATTAAAAGTGGAGTAATTGGGGGTTTTAAAGAGCTCTGGAAGTGGTATGAGGCTGAAACTTTGCAGGTGCGTAGGGAATACCAAAAGACACAACTTTCATGTTGTGACCCTCGTCGGAATCTGCCGAATCGGGGGTGAATCGGCCGTGACTCGGTCGGATCACTGAGTCGGCCGAGTCAAGGCCGAGTTGGCCGATTTCCGACCGATTCCGGTGACCTGGATCTCCCCCGACGGTTCATCTACCCTCTGCAAGTGTTATATCTTTGGGTGTAGTGGGGTTTTTGTGAGATATGCACGTGTAAACTCTTGGTATTCTAAAGGTTTTTAAAAAAATCCATATTAAAAATAATGTGGGGTATGAGATTTGAACTCTGGTGGCTTGGTTCAGCAGTGTAAGGTATTACCAATGAGCTACAAGCTCTTTCTTGTAATTATTGTAAGGAATTAAATATTTAAGTTGTTTCCAGCAACAACAATACTCCAATTGTACACTATTTTTAAAGCAAATTTTTGGTATACAAAATTGGAGTTGTTATAATCTACCCTCCATACAAAAATTTCGTCCTCGAAATTTACAACTTTTATTTGAGGACTAGTTTATAAAAAGGTGCGGATATCCTGCACGCATCTCATCTTCCCTCTCCCACGTGGATTCTCCTGGAGTGTCTTTCCTCCACATTACCCGGACCAAATTAACTTCTTTGTTCCGAAGTGTCTTCACTTTCCTGTCCAGGATCTCCACAGGTTGCTGCTCACAAGATAAATCGGGCTGTATCGTGAGCTCTGAATGATCAAGTACATGGCTGGGGTCACTCACATACCTTCTGAGTTGAGATATGTGGAACACGTTATGCGCTCCTTCCAATGAAGGTGGAAGCGCTAATCGGTATGCCACTTCACCGACTCGTTCGAGTATATCGAACGGTCCAATGTATCTCGGACTCAACTTTCCCCGTCTCCCAAATCTGATCACTCCGCGGTTCGGAGATATCTTCAAGAATACATGATCTCCTGGCTGGAACTCCAAGTGTCGTCTCTTCGCATCAGCCCAATGTTTCTGTCTATCTTGGGCTATGCGCATTCTTTATCTGATAGTACGAACCACATCAACGGTCGCTACTATCATCTCTGGTCTAAGGAGTTCCCTATCTCCGATGTCGTCCCAACTTAATGGCGATCGACACTTCCTTCCATATAATGCTGCAAAAGGTGCCATTCCTATGCTTGCTTGGTAGCTGTTGTTGTACGCGAACTCCACAAGATGCAAGTGATCTTCCCACGATCCTTTGAAGTCGAGCATACATGCTCTGAGCATATCCTCCAAGATCTGAATAGTTCGTTCCGACTGACCATCTGTTTGTGGATGATAAGCCGTGCTGAAGTTCAAACTTGTTCCCAAGCTAGCTTGCAGACTCTGCCAAAATTGTGATCGGAACCTGGTGTCACGATCGGAGACAATGCAGACCGGTACTCCATGAAGTCTCACAATTTCCTGTATGAGTTCATGGGTATCAGAGATAGTACATTATGAAGAGTTTTTAAATCTAAATTAGATTATTACCTCCATGTACTTCTTTGCTAATGTCTCAGTTGATTGGCCAACTCGAAATGGGATGAAGTGAGCCGACTTTGTGAGTCGATCCACAATGACCCAAATCGCATCATTACCCTTTGTGCTGCGAGGAAGAGCAGTTACAAAGTCCATCGTGATGTGCTGCCACTTCCATTCTGGGATTGGTAACGGTTGAAGTAGTCCAGCTGTCCTATGATGTTCAGCCTTTACCTGCTGACACACCAAACATTTTGCGACACTCCTGGCTACTTCACGCTTCATTCCATGCCACCAATAATTCTGACGTAGATCTTTGTACATTTTGGTACCTCCAGGATGTACTGAATAGGGAGAGCTGTGAGCTTCTTTCATTAACTCTTCCCGAACAGGACCTTTTGGTACACACAATCTGCTGCCGTATCTCAAAGATCCGTCTTCATGGATGATGAAATCTGTTCTGAGTCCATTATCCACTTGTTCTCTGATCTTTTGCAACTTAGCATCGCTGGCTTGAGCTGCTTTGATCTGATTGACAATAGTTGATTGAACTTGTAGATTCATCAAATTTGAAACATCACCTGGCATGACTAGTTCGATCTCCATCTGATGTAGGTCTTGCTGAAGCTTCCACTGTACGGTGAGATTCATTGCTAATGGTTGGCGACTAAGAGCATCAGGTACTACGTTCACCTTTCCTGGATGATATTGCAAATTGATGTCGAAGTCCGCCATAAGTTCTAACCATCTTCTCTGCCGCATATTCAATTCCTTCTGAGTAAACACATACTTCAGACTTTTGTGATCTGTGTAGATGTTCACTCGTTCACCAAGTAAGTAGTGGTGCCAAATCTTGAGAGCAAAAATAACAGCTGCCAACTCTAGATCATGCGTCGGATAATTGCGCTCATGAGTCTTCAGTTGTCTTGAAGCATAAGCCACAACCTTACCGTGCTGATGTAGAACACATCCTAATCCCTTACCGGATGCATCGCAATGCACTTCGAATCCTCCAGATTGATCCGGTATGACGAGAATAGGTGCAGATGTCAGTCTTGACTTGAGTTCTACGAAAGCTTGCTCGCATGCTTCTGACCACACAAATTCCTCATCTTTTCGTGTGAGCTTGGTCAGGGGTGTTGCTATCTTCGAAAAGCCTTCAATGAATCTTCTGTAATATCCAGCTAAACCCAAGAAATTCCGAATATCCTTCATTGATTTTGGTGTAGGCCATTCGCTGACTGCTGAAACTTTTGCTGGATCCACAGAAATCCCTTCTCCTGATACGATGTGTCCAAGAAAACCAACTTGTTTTAGCCAAAACTCGCACTTGCTGTACTTGGCATAAAGCTTATGTTGTCGAAGTGTTTCCAGGACAATTCGTAAGTGCTCCGCATGCTCTTTTCGATTCTTAGAATATACCAGGATGTCGTCGATGAAGATGACAACGAACCTGTCTAAATACTCCCGGAAAACTTGGTTCATAAGGTTCATGAAGATTGCTGGTGCATTGGTCACTCCAAATGGCATTACTAGAAATTCGTAATGTCCATAACGAGTTCTGAAAGCTGTTTTGTGAATATCAGCCTCCTTGACCTTCACTTGATGATATCCTGAACGAAGATCTAGTTTAGAGAAGACACAAGATCCACTTAGCTGATCGAATAAATCGTCGATGCGCGGGAGTGGATACTTGTTCTTTATAGTAACTTCGTTCAAGGCCCTATAGTCGATGCACATTCTGTATGAACCTTCCTTCTTCTTCACCAACAGTACAGGTGCTCCCCAACTTGAAGTGCTGGGACGAATCCATCCTTTCGCCAGTAATTCGTCCAACTGTGTTCGTACTTCCTTCAATCCTTCCGGACTTAGTCTATAGGGTGCTTTGATTACTGGTTGTGCTCCTGGTACTAAGTCAATACTGAATTCAAGAGCTCGATCAGGAGGCAAACCTGATATATCGTCAGGGAATACATCATCGAACTCTCGAACTACCTCCGATCTTGTTTCTTCTTCTGCATGAGCTGCTGCAACTACTGCTTCCCTTGGCTTTGCTTTGTAAGTGCTTGGTTCTAGTGTACGATCTCCACTCTTGAAATAGAAGACCGGATGATCTGGAATCTCAAATACTACCCTCCTTTGACGACAGTCGATGGTAGCATAAAAGGTTCCAAGCCAGTCCATTCCTAGAACCACATCGAAGTTTGGTATGTCCAGTACTTTGAAGTCGGCGTAAAACTCTCGACTGCAGACGATGACTGGACACATGCTGTATCCCATAGTTGCCTTTAGAACACCATTTTCAGAACTGACGTTCCAGCTGGATACAAGCAGTGAGACTGGAATCGCATGGGTTCGGACAAACCGTTGCGACATAAAGTAGTGGGATGCCCCAGTATCAAACAGTGCAAGTGCAGGTAGTGAAGCTACTAGGATTGTACCTAAGGTATATGGGATAGGTTTTAGGTATAGGGAAAGTGTGTAGGTAAACAAAACTAAAAGATAAATTTGAGAAAGTAGGTTTACCAGTAATGACTTGGCCAGTGGCCTCAGCTTCTTCAACAGACATCATGAACGCCTGGCGCTTCGGTACATTCCTCCTGGCCTGAGGAGCATTCCTCTGAACGTTCCTTTGTGCTTGATGGAACTGTCGAGGAGGTGGTGTAGCTTGTGGTCCCCTAGGTGGTGCAGGCAGTGCAAATCTGGTAGCAGGTGCCGGAAGAGCTGGTCGCTGCTGATAAGTATTTGCTGGCCGGAATGCAGCAACCGAGTTCTGCTTTTGAGGACAAGATCCAATATCATGAGTGGCTGAACCGCAGATCAAGCAAAGGCGGTTTGCTCGACGGCAATCCTTCATCATATGCCCCTTTCTCTTGCAGTAGGTGCAAAAGGCTGGGCTAGGACGATGAGTTGGTACTCCAGGTCGCCTTGGCACGAAGGGTGGTCTGGACATGGCTCCACCTGCCATCTGGTTGGCAGGGCGCTTGACTCCTACAGAGTGAGGTCTTCCCCTCTCTTTTATCACTGCCTCGTAACTGAGGGCAGCTTCAAGGGTTTCCTCATGAGTCAAAAACTTTCCGGTGGCTAGAGCAGCCTTGATCTCGGTGTCCAAACCTTACTGAAAACGACGGGCTCTGATCTCGTCCGTCGGTATCAGGTGTGCCGCGAATCGGCTCAACATAGTGAACTCAACATCATATTCATCTACTGATTTCTCCCACATTGATCCTTGCTGTAGATGAATAAATTGCTGCTCCATAGCGAACCTGGCGGTCACAGGGAAATATTTCGCGTCAAACTTCTCGCGAAATGTTTTCCATTCAATCGGCTGTGCCAGACGGGTTTCTTCCGCCTTTCACCAATTACGAGCATTATCCATGAGCTGTAGCTTCGCTACACGGACCCAAGCATTATCTGGCACTTGAGCTGCTGCCAGATCGTCTTCAATACTTTGTGCCCATTCTTCTGCTTCGAGAGGGCTTCCTTTACCCGAGAATTGCTTTGGGTGCAAAGCTCTGAATTGTTTTATTCCCGGTGCATCTGCCTCAGGACGACTCAGAAGTTGTTGCTGTCCCTCTAGCAGACTGCGGATCGCATCGAATAGCATGGTTTGCTCAGTGGATGGTGCGGAAACAACTGGAGTGAGAGGTAGTGCTGAAGGGGTATTGTTGGCGTTGGTGCTGGTGTTGTTCGGGGAATTGTTCGGGGAATCCATAACCCTGAAGAAAAATTTGGATTAGGACAGATTCAAATACATGAAATGATAAGATTCAAGGAATAAAGACTTGTAAGATTCAAAGAACATGAATTGTAAAGAATGTTTTAGTTGCTGTTTCTTGTGTTATATTGCTTAGGTTGTTCACGCAGACCAGAACTGCATGACAGGGATTCACACAGCTCTGACCTGCATGGGCCACCAACAAAACCTGTCACGCCCCGCTTCCCAGTGTACGGCGAAGTGGACGTGACGAGGCCCGCTACGTATGTACTCAGAAGTACATACGCTAAGCGTAACTAAGCAATATAAAATAATCACAAGAGACAAATGATATTGAAATAACAGCAACTTTTATTAATATCATTCTTTGTACAATGCATGAAATGAAAATACAACTGGAATGGAAAAGCAATGCCTAAACAGTGGCATAATAATAAAAGGAAATACTGAAAAGAACAAAGTACAATTATCTAGAGCTCTGGGTCTTCTTGGAACTGCTCCAAATCTTCACTTGTGGGCTCGGTCTCAACTTGGTCCAACGCACCTGACGACATTCAAAGAAGAAAGAAATAGAATGTCGTCAGCGAACAGGTCGCTCGGTAAGTCCCAAAGAAAAGAAGAATGAGAATGGCAGAGTAGCAGTATTTTCTAAAGTATTATGTTGTTGAATATTATGGAATATTGTTTAACGCTGTTGTTTGTAGCTTGGTACAGAAGGATGTCAGTGTATACGAGGGGGATCTCTATATGCTAGAGATCAGGGCAAATGGAGAGTACAAGGAACCGTTATGCCACGGTACAACAGCAACAGTATTCATGTTAGGTGTCTTAATCTGACCACCTCGTGCCACCTTTAACACCTTCCGTACCAATCTACCCCTTTAAACCCCGTAGTGTTTTAACAGTGTTGTAGTATTGGAATATGTAAACTGGATGACTGACCAAAACCATGATATCAGTAAACATGTTGTAACTGTATAATCAGGAAAATGGAATATCAGGATAATGGATGAATATCCATGGTTTGATTCAGTCAAAATGAATATATTGTTAACTGGATTCAGGGATTCTTGTATTCAAATTTGTATTGGAATATGATTGAATATAGGTTGACTTGAATTATATTCAAGTCAGAATTAGTCAGACTCCAACCCGAGTCAGACTAAAAGAAAGATAATTTGAAGTTCAATATTAGTTAGGGGCCTTAGTGTAATTTGTGAAACTTGAGGGGGTTTTATGTAAAAAGTACTTTTGTATAGTTTTCAAAATATACCTCAAGTATTTAATAATCATCTTTATTATTATAATGAATGTGAATTTTATTTGTGTTATTCTAGTGAATATATCCTAATAGAAGAATTAATTGTTTATTTGAAATTCGTGGTATTTTAATGTAACTTTTAATCTTGAATTTTAGGAAAAAGTGGAAACTTTATATTATAACAAAATAGGTGTTTAAATGATAATTATATATAATTAAACACATAAATAATTTTCTTTTATATGAATATTTTATTTACAAAAAGTCTCACGTTCCTTAAATATCGTATTTTAAACCTTTCGAGACCGAATGCTCCTTGCAGAGGTCTGAATCTCGCACTACTAGCCTGCGGGTGCACGATGAACCGTACTATCCCTAACATGTTCCCCAAAGATGGGTTGTAGCGGCACTTTGCTTAGGTTTTATAAATACTTTTCATTTAGGAAAACGGTTTTATAAATATAGGGTGTTTATTTGCAAAAGAGTATAGTTTCCGTATTTTAGTTATTAGGGTTTCCTAAGCCAACTAGCCTATTTCTAGGGTCTAAACGATGAGTCATTAGAAGCCTCAAATCGCCTCTTCACCGTCAATTGCGGCCAGATAAGTACCAGGTAAGTGGGAAGGAACCACAGTCGTGGGCCTAATTAAAAACCACTAGCCTTAGACATACTTGCCTAGACCCACAAAACAGTTTAGATAAACGATCGATGTCCATGACCAATCATACTTTCATTTTATATAAGATTTTATTTAGAAAAGTTTACAATTTAAAGATTTAACTAAAGGTTATAAAGGTTATGGTATTTTAGTGAAAAGTCCTGTAATTTCGTATTCTGTATTTTTGATATTTATCATTTAGGGTTATATTGAGTGTGTGTAAGGGTAGGTCATTACCCCGTGACTTATATTAGGTTTTGGTGAAGTTTAAAGGTGAAATAAGCTATGTTAAACCTAAAGGTATTAAAGTGTAAGAATACGGTATTCGTAAACGTTATCATTTCATGTGTGAAATTTCATTCAAATTGATTGAAACAAGTTTAGTTATCACAATAAAAATGTTTAGGAGTGAGGTACTTGATTACATTAAGAAAAATGAACTTCATGGTATTTTAAAGAAAGAAATACGGTTTTGTAAAGAACTTATCATTTCATGCGGAAAAGTGTGATTAAATTGGTTTAAGGGTGCTTAATAGTCAACATGCATATGGGTAGATAATATGTATTAGGTGACAAGTGGAATTTTAAAGAAAAATCGAATCGGAAATCGGTTTGTCCGATTTTCGTCGGGTTCCAGAAATTCGTATTTTTACATTAAAGAAAAGGAAGGTAGAAGAGGTGGGACTTACAGATTTAAACTCTTCTAAAGAGTAAAGAGAACTAGGGAGGAAGGCCGAGGGGTGATTACGTCGCCGGTTGCTCCAAAACGCATCGTCGGAATTCCGTCAGAGCTTCGCCGGGAACTCGATTTCGAAGCACACTTCTTGTGGAAACTTTTGAGAGAGTGGCTCAAGATTTTGGGGGGTGAGAGGGTAGTGTGTAGGGTTGGTATTTATAGGGTTAGGCTAGGGTTAGGGTAGATGAAAAGTTAAAAATAAAAATATGATAAAATGTAATAAAAATGTATTAAAAGTGGAGTAATTGGGGGTTTTAAAGAGCTCTGGAAGTGGTATGAGGCTGAAACTTTTCAGGTGAGTAGGGAATACCAAAAGACACAACTTTCATGTTGTGACCCTCGCCGGAATCGGCCGAATCGGGGGTGACTCGGCCGTGACTCGGTCGGATCACTGAGTCGGCCGAGTCAAGGCCGAGTTGGCCGATTCCCGACAGATTCCAGTGACCTGGATCTCCCCCGACGGTTCATCTACCCTCTGCAAGTGTTACATCTTTGGGTGTAGTGGGGTTTTTGTGAGATATGCACGTGTAAACTCTTGGTATTCTAAAGGTTTTTAAAAAAATCCATATTAAAAATAATGTGGGGTATGAGATTTGAACTCTGGTGGCTTGGTTCAGCAGTGTAAGGTATTACCAATGAGCTACAAGCTCTTTCTTGTAATTATTGTAAGGAATTAAATATTTAAGTTGTTTCCAGTAACAACAATACTCCAATTGTACACTATTTTTAAAGCAAATTTTTGGTATACAAAATTGGAGTTGTTGCACCTTAATTAACCCTAATCATCATCCTAACTCAAATTATCTCTAATTAACCCAAAATTAAGCTAATTAAACCAAATTAACCCTAATCAGCACCCTAACCCAAATTAACCATATTTTACCTAATTAACCCAAATTAACCCTAACCCTGATTATCACCCAAACCCAAATTATCCATATTTTACCTAGTTAACCCTAACCCTAATCATCACCCAAACCCTAACCCAAACCAAAATTAACTCTAATTAATCTAATTAACCCTAACCCTAATCATCGCCAACTCTATTTAACCTAATTAACCCTAACTCTAATCATCACCCAAACCTTAACCCTAGCCCTATTTTACCTAATTAATCCTAACCATAATCATCACTTAAAGCCTAACCCTAATCTTAATTAACCCCCAATTAATCCGGCCCTATAACCCTAACCTTATTTTACCTAATTAACCATAACCCTAACCCTAATTATCACCCAAAACCTAACCCTAACCCAAATTAACCTCCATTTATCCCGGCCTGTTAACCCTAACCCTAAAATCAACAACAACAACAACACCAATTTAAAACAACAAAATTATAAATTAAAATCAAAATTAACTCGCCTCTGCCGACAAGTAAAGTTCCTCGAGGAGGTGGAGAGCAAGGTTTCGACGAGATGGAAGAGACCGGGAAGATAGAGCTAGAAGTGGTGGAGGCGGCGACGAGGACGATTGGCGGTGACGAGCTTGGTTGGCGACGATGAGGAACTCCACGAAGAGCTCGATCGACGGCGATGGACAAGGAAGGCGGCGACGAGAGTGGGGCGGCGACGATGGGCGAGGGCATGGGTTGGTAGGAAATTTTGGGGACAGTGGGAAAATTCTTAGCTTTATTTTTTTTAAATAACCCCTTTTTTCCCCTACGGATTAATTCATAGGTCTCTCTTTTGCGGCACCGTAGGGCCAAATAAATACATTGCATTTTAATATTTTTAATTTATTTATGCTCTTACGGATTTAGCCGTAGGGGCAAACAATATCCCTACAGAGTAAACCGTAAGGGCAATAAAAAGTTGTCCCTGCGAATTATTCTATCCGTAGGGACAACCCTTCATTATAGTAGTGGGACTAATTTATGTTCAAGGTGATGTAGGCTCAAATAGTATATGGCTAAATTAGTATTTAGTTGTAATAATAAATAGTTACTTATTCTTAAATTCATATAATATATATTAGCTCGTCGATATTAACTCGAAATTCAGATTGCTACTCAGATTGCCAAAAATAATATTGAACATCTATATGTTGTTTTTTTTTTTTTTTTTTTTACATATTTTTGTAATTATTTTCAGCTATTATTTTCTAGTTTTAAAACAAGCTTGATAAAGCTCGAGCCTCGGCTTGGGCTCAGTAAAAGCTCTTGTTTGGCTAAAAAGAGCCAAGCTTTGAACAATTTTTTGAATCGTTTAAATGAACGAGCCAAGCCGAACAATCAAAAGCTCAACTAGTTTGACTCGTTTAACAGCTCTATACATATATGCATTTACCATTTTTTTTGAATTCCAAAATTTAATTAAAAACTACAAAATGCAGCTAGGAAAATATAAATAAGTTTTAGATCAATTCATTTTTATAAAACAAATATCTTCCTAAAATAAATGTTCTTAAATCTTTGGTTACTTTTTTTTATATAATTTATAATTAAAATACTAATTAAATTTTTTAACTAATTCATTTTATATTTAAATAAACCATTTGCAAAAATAGGGTTTGGTTTTGAATTTTAAAATAAAACAGTGGATATAGTTAGATATTATTTTTATAATCGACTTCAAAGTTTTCTTTGAAAACTAAAATTTAATTAGCTTAGTGAATTAGCTGAGATATGACAGAAGAAAAATCGAACCTTGATATACTTTTAGGATTGTTATAGATAGGTAGATTATGGATAACTACCCACGTTTTCAGGAAAACAGAAGAAGAAACAACTACCAAGTAAGACATTTACTCTGAATAAAATAATAAGGAAATAATAATTAAAAATATATATTCATGGAAGAAGAAGGAAAAAAATACAATGGCAGAATTTGTATTCAACTAATTACCATTAAATGCATGACATGTAATAGAATTTGATCCTTTTAAAGAAAATTTGGCGTGGTGGAGGCCAATTTAATTTGGGCATATCTTGAGGATAACATGGTGCTATGGTACCGTCTTTTAAGTTGAAAACTCCAATATCACTATTTGTGTATTTAGTATCGTAATTTCTTCCCAATTGTCATCGACAAAGTAGATGCGATTCCCTTTCAGGTTAGAAAAGTTTCAAGCGGACAAAGATATGCTGGAGCCATTCCCGATGAAGAATAGCATGTTTTGATCCTCCTCAGGAGATTACATCCTCAAACAACTAATCTTGTCGCCATCGACGACTAATTACTAGACCTCAAAAGAGACTGATCTCCATATATCTCCATCCTCATCCATGTTTAAAATCAAGTTGGATATTTCAAATATGAGATCCCAGACTTTGACACCAGTAAAATTATCATCTATAGCGTAGAGAAGTCCTTAATGAAAAAGAATACCCTTATAGTGTGTTCCATCCATCATGGTCCAACCATCGATCGTCTCCACTTCTGGTGTATGCCAATCTTTGACGAAGCATGAACCACGGTATCACTACCCATGAGTTTTTCGACCATGAAACTGTAGATCTACCATGGTTATAGAAAAGATAGCGGCTGGTTTCTTCCATGCTAAACTCGAGTGCATCGTCCTCTTTGAAAGAGAGGGAATCGGCACAGTAGAGGTGCTTGATGAGGTTCTGATGATCCTCAATATTGGCGATCTCCAAGATCAGGACACGTGGCAGGTGACGTGTCCCAGAACTTAGAAAAAAGGGCCTATAGGGGCCGACCAGGCCACCCTGTACCCGGCCTGCAAACACAAGCCGGCCCTCCTCAGGGCCCACTGCAAATTGGCCTTCTCGGCCCCGTAGCTCGCGCCGAGTTGCCACAAGACCTGGACTCCTCGGCCTCCTCGCTCGTCCCGAGCTCCAGGCCGAGGCCATCTTCCTCGGCCCTCCGACCAAGGCCACCGCTCACAGGCGTAACCGCCGCCCCGCGAATCTCTCCATGCGCAGATTCTACGCCAGAAACATCCCACGTTCCACGCCATTACGATCCCCATTAATGGCCGATCCGTTCTCTACGCGGGCGTGACGTCGGGGGCGTAACTGCCGGCGAGATTCTCGCGCCTGCTGCTGCATTCCACCACCGCTATATAAACCCCCATCACAGAGGGGTTAAGTAAGCCATTCTTTACTCTTCTAAGCCGTTACTCTGCTCGGATCTCGTCACTAACTTGATCGTTGGAGGGTCTTTGGTGGTACCAAACCACCCCGGGACTTCTTTGCAGGTACTCGGCACCAAACTTCTCATACCACCTCTTCCACCAAAACCAATTGAGACCCACACGCAACAGAAGATAACCATCTAAGTCCACCGGGAGATCAACGGAAGACAACATCTGACGGAGACCTGAAAAGGACCTCCATCAGTTGGTGCCATCTGTGGGAAGATAACTCCACAAAACACAAAGTTGGCCTTCCTATCTCCGCCTTCATGACAAGCAGCCATCCTGAAGATCCCGGTACCAGCCGCCGCCTTCCACTCACCGAAGGCGGGGATGAGCCTCCTCCAGCGACCATCATCAACGCCCTCACAGTCCGGATAGATCGGCTATGTTCCCCTCCGAATCACGGAGACGCGACCACGCAGGTCCGTCTTGCCTGAAATTCGAGGCAGATACTAATTAGTGCTATCTGTCCACCTCTCCGAAGATGCCAAGTTGATTTATGGAACCATATATCGAAGGTTTAAACGGATGCGGCCGATGTAGCAGACTTCATCATATTCCCCCTCGTTTGAGGGGTTTTTGATTGTGGGGACGCTCTTCCCTGCATGCGCAAGCCCCTGCAGTTAATTACGCTACCGCATAGCGGTAACAACTTTCTCCTTCTCCAGATGGTCACTTCGTGTCGTGGGTGTTTGTTTTGTGTTTGGTTGCCCGTGGATTGTATACGGAGACTAAGTTATGTTGTCGCCCATAGGGTGTGAACTAGTCCAAATCCGTATCTTTCTTAGATTTGGGTTTGGGGGGGTTTGTGTTTAAGGATACGTTAGCCTTATTTAAAGCTAAGATCAACTTAAACGTTAGTTAAGGATACGTTAGTCTCATTTTAGACTAAGATCAACTTAACGAGATCGTTTAGATCCGACAAAAGAGCAATTGGGCTCTATTGTTTAGTTTAGTGACATTACGGTCGATAATTAGTTTAAGGACATTACGGTCCATTGTTAGTTTTAAGACATCGCGGTCAAGATTAAGGACATCATAGTCCATGAGTTTAAGGACCTCACAGTCCGGTGTTAGTTTTAAGACATCACGGTCGAGGTTAAGGACATCATAGTCCGTGGATTTAAGGACTCCACAGTCCGACGTCAATTTTAAGACATCACAGTCGAGATTAAGGACATCATAGTCCGTGGGTTTAAGGACTCCACAGTCCGTAGTAATGTGTGGTTGTCGGGACCCGTCACCTCTCTGACGACGTTGAAGGATTACAACGACAGATATCAGAGGTGTGAAGAGATGTACCCTCGAACCGGCTATAAATTGATTGGAAGAACAGATGAGCTCAGTTCAATTTAAATTGAGGACTTATGGCTAGAATTAGGCTAAGTCCAGGTAAAAATGTTTAACATTTTATTTTGGTTCTGCCTGTTAGGCCTTTATTTGGGCTCTGCCCTTTTAATAATGTTAAGCATTGGGCTCTGACATTTTTTGTCTTATATTGAATGCATAGCATTTATCAGAACAAAGTATGTTCTGACAGCGTACCACGTGGCGCACTAGGCGCTTTGCGCCAGTTAAAGAGCGCATTGCGCTTCTGTTGGTTAGCGCACACGAGGACGACATGTGTCGCGTTTAGCGCTAAGCGCTAGTTTGTTAGTGCACCGCGCTTTTAATTTATGAGCGCGCTGCGCTAGTTTATGGGTGCGCCAGTGAGTGACACGTGGTGCGCTTGGCGCTGAGCGCCAACCCAAGAGCGCAGTGCGCTGTTTTCAGGAGCGCAAAGCGCAGATCGTATGTATGGTTGACACGTGGCATGTTTTGGCGCTGAGCGCCGGTCCAAGAAGTGCAAAAGCGCAATTCATAAGTGCAAAGCACTGTTTATTAGCGCAAAGCGCATTTTGATCAATTTTAAGATCAAAGAACAAATTTATGTTCTTCAAAGGAGGCCTTGCCTCAAGATCCAAGAACAAAAGTTCTTGTTTTTATAAAAGGCTCTGCCTTTATAGATCAAAAGATCCGCGATGTAAAATACTTCTTTTTATATTTTTTATGATTAGATCTTTGATCTTTTCTTTTTAATCAAAGATCTTGGTCTTTTTATAGATCTAAGATCTTTTTAAAAGATGTTTCTTCTTTTAATAAGATGATTTCATCTCTGTTGTTCAAGAATTAATTCTTTAACTTAAAGATGAAGAAATGATCTTCTTTTTTCTAAAGGCTTGCCTTTCTTTCTTTCTGAGTTGTTCTCAAACTTTGCAGAGGGTTTTCTCTATATGAGACTTGAAGTCTTGGGGCCTTTATATAGGGCCAATTGATTTGTTAAATCAGTTAAAGAGATCTTTCTCTGATTGATTTGGGAACATTTCCCACCGTTGGATCTTTGATCCTAAGATTTCTGTTTTACAGAAGATAATCTTCTTATTTTAATAAGATTGAAAAATCTTTCCATAACAGAATTTTAATTCTGATTAATTAATAATTTATTATTATTAGATCTTTTGATCTAACGGTGGGGAATTCTTTTAATTCCAGCGTTGGCGCACTTTGCGCTAGCGCACCTACGTTCGACACGTGGAACGCAGCGCAGAGCGCAGCGCAACTGTGCTAGCACACCCGTGCTCGACACGTGGCGCGCAACGCAGAGCGCAGCGCACCTGCGCTAGCGCACCTGCGCTAGCGCACCTGTGTTAGACACGTGGCACGCAGCGCGGAGCGCAGCGCAACTGTGCTAGCGCGCCTGTATTTGACACGTGGCGCGCAGCGCAGAGCGCTGGATCTGAAACGTTATTTCAACTTTTAAATTTTGAATTTTGAAACAGAGCTTTGCTCTGATTGGGGGTGCGCTGCCTAGGGCGCAGCGCTCCTGGCGCTGGCATGTCTGCTTTTGACACGCGGCGCGCAGCGCACGGGATTTGAAGCGTTGCTTCGATTTTTGAATTTTGAAATTCAAAACAGAGCTTTGCTCTGATTGGGGGAAACAAATTCCCCCCACCGTTATGCTCACGTGGCGCACACGTGAATGCAGCGGTGGCAACATCTGAGCCTTTGGATCAACTCAGAAGTTGAGAAGGCGGTTCAGCGCCTATAAATAGGACCTTTTGGTCCTCAGATGATTTTCATCTTCTTCTTAAGAATTTTATTCAGGGCCTTGCCCTCTCTTGTTCAAGAACTTTCAAGAGTTAAAACCCTACTAAATTTAGGTAAAATTAAATTAAATTAATTTTAATAAATTAGGGTTTTTACCCATTAAAAGAGCCTTACTCTTCATAGATCTTTGATCTAAAGAAAACCCTTTCAGGGTTTCATAAACAGAGCCTTGCTCTCATGAACCCATAGATCTAAACAGATCTTTTCTTAGGGTTTCTTAGCCCATGAGTCAGAGCTCTGCTCTTTTGACAATATGTAGATCTTTTGATCTTTTGATGAAGAACTCTTAAGAGTTTTTTCATGGATCTTTAAGATCCCAGAATTTTAATTCTCAAGAATTAATTTTCATTAATCTTTGATGGATTTTCCATCATCATTACAGAGCTAGGCTCTTTAAGAAATTTTATTCCCTCGTGACCAAAGTTTGACAAGTGTCACTCTGTTACAGAGCTTTGCTCTGAAAGGGAGATTTTCTCCTTCTTCCGAGGGATTTCTCATTCAATGAGAATATTCTTTGAGGATTTCCTCATTAATTGACAGTCTCTTCCAATGATGAGACTGTTTTATTAATTGATGCATTGTCATCTGGATTTTGTGGGTCCACCTTTGGTCCCCTTTCCACTGCATTGCAGTGTGGTACAAATTTTAAAGTGTTGCTCAGAACTTTAAGATTAAATTATAGTACTGATAATTGAATTCTGTTCTTTTTTGCAGGCGACATGTCTTCCGATCTTTCTTTCCCATTTTTCCGTTCAGAGGGAGGATTCCCTGAGGCGCAGGTGGACCGGGAGGTTCTTGCGCTCATTAGAGACTACGACCCGAAATACAAAAACCTTCACCTGTGGGGTAGGTGGTACGACCAAATTATCAAAGGTCGCCGAAGCTTCTCTTGTGCGACACCGTCGGAGACGATATCATCGATCTCGTATGCAGATGTACCCCCGGTGAAGTATGCCGTGGAGGTCGTTAATTGGATTTCGGAGGGTCTTCTCCAACCTTCGATTGCCGACATACCCATGCAGCTGCCGGCAGCTTTGGATACTTTGGGGCGGCGCATATGCCAGGACGAGTCGCGCCCTTGGGGACAACCCTACAACATCGGGTTAACCCCTCGACATTCGGCCGGGTATTTGCAGTGGGCCAGATACATTTCGTCAGCGAAGAAGGTGCACCTGCTGAAGATTGGTCTATACCCTGCGGTTTACGCCTCGCTGTTCCAGTATTCTGCTCCTCCGACATGGTGGATTAAGGCATTCGTGGAGCAATAGAACATTCCAACCCACACCTTTCTTCTATTGGACAGAGAAGTCTCCATCTCCTTAGAAGAATTTGCTGAAATTTCCGGTTTGCCGGTTATGGGGGAACGCTACGAGGAGCTGCTTCCTCCGGACGAATACGTTTTCGCCACCAAGCTAGTGGTGATGGGCCTAACACCGGAGAACGCCATTCAGCACCAATTTCCGAGTCTGATAAAGGTGCTGAATATGTACGAAAGTCTCTTCTTAGAATCCGGCAACCGAGAGGTTAGTTTCACAGACTTTATTGCCCGGTTTCTTCATCCGGAGATTCTATCGCAACGAGGCGAAAAATTTGCCAAGCTCGACGATCCCTTCGGCTTTGGCTTGGACCGTCGACCAACACTGGAAGATGATCATAAGGGGTTTTACCTTCCCGATGCCGCGATCGTCCCTCTGTCGGAAATCGCCGCTCCGAGCATTGACGAGGAGACTTTCTTTATCGGGTTTCTCGGGCTCTGGTTGTGTTGGTTCGCACTCCCCATGCACCCTCGCTATATGAGGCCGTCCGTCTTCTACCCAGCACATCGAATGGTGGCAGGAATACAAGTGGCCATCAGGATTGCCGGGCTGGCCCACCTGTACCATGGTCTTAGCGTGGCGGCAGATACAACTGAACCGGGGGTGCAAGCTGCTGTAACAACCCTAATTTTCTTATACACTTTTTCCTATAAAAATTTTTTCAAATATTTTTTCAAAAATCCATAAAGGGGTATTTATTGCCTGAGCATAAGATTTAAGTAATTAATTAGCAATTTAATTACAAGAAGGAGCTTGTAGCTCATTGGTAATACCTTGCATTGCTGAACCAAGCCACCAAAGTTCAAATCTCATACCCCACATTATTTTTAATATTTATTTTGTTTTAAATTTTTCTTCAATATTGTGTCTCTTCATCTTCTAAACCCCCATGTACACTTCAAATTCCTAGATCGGTTTCAGAGACCTTTAAAATCCCCATTTACTCCATTTTAATGATTTTTTAATACATTTTTACATTAAAACCTTTCATATACCCTATTTACTCCAATTTTTAATGATTTTATACATTTTTATATTAAAACCTTTCATATACCCTATTTACTCCAACTTTTAATGATTTTATACATTTTTACATTTTTATTTAAAATCCTTCACCTACCCTACCCCTAGCCTACCCTATAAATACACCCCCTCCCCTTTACCCTCTCATCCCAAAAATCCTAAGCTCACTCTCTTAAAATTTTCCAAGAGTTGTGTACTTTGAAAACAAGTTCGCGGCGAAGCTCCGACGAAATTCCGGCGGAAATTCCGGCGACGTTTTTAGGAACAACCGGCGACGAAGCAACGCCTCGGAAACCCCTCTAGTCCCCCCTTCACTCCCTTGCTTAATCGAAACCCGTAAGTCCCGTTCTTTTCTTCTTTCTACTTCTCAAAAATACGAACTTATGAAACCCGACGAAAATCGGAACAAACCGATTTCCGGTTCGGTTTTTCTACAAAATCTCACTTGTCACCAATTCCATAATACCTAAACTTATTCATGATGACTATTAATCACATAACAATTAATTTGGACAAAGTTTCTCACATGAAATGATAGCTTTTGCAATATCGTATTCTTTTTCACATTAATACCATAATGTTTATTTTTCTTCTTCTAATCAATTAAATCATTCCTAAACATCGCTATCTTGACCATTAAACTTGTAAAAATCAATTTGAATAAGTTTTCACACATGAAATGATAACCTTTTAAATTTACCGTATTTTTCACTTTAATACCATGAAGTTTCAATTTCACATTTAACCCCTTAACCTTAATATACATTTAAAGTAGAGTACGAGGTAATGACCTATCTCCACATACACGCAAATACAACTCTAAAATGATATCATCAAAACTTAGAATACGATAAAACGAAATTTTCATTAAAATACCATAATCTTCATAAAACCATTCTTAAAGGTTTTAGATTTGTTACACTTTTAAGTAAAAATTTCTTACTAGGAAAATACGATAAGTTGTGGACATCGATCGTTTATCTAAATCTGACTTTGTGGTGTCCAGGCTAGGCAAGTGAGCTTAGGTAACTTTAAAAGGCCCGCCTCACGATTTGTGAGCGGATCCTTCCTTCTTCACTTGTACTTACCTGGCCACAATTGGCGGTGAAGAAGCGATTTGAGGTTTCTAACGACTTGTCGTTTAGACCATTTAGAAATAGGCTAGTTGGCTTAGGAAACCCTAGAATCTAAAATACGGAAAATTACACTTTTCAAATAAATACCTTTTACTTTATAAAACCGTTTTCTAAAGGATTAGTATTTTACAATCTTTGCAAAGCGCCGCTACAACCCACCTTTGGGGAACCTGTTAGGGATAGTACGGTTTATCGTGCACCCTTGGGCTTAGTAGTGTGAGATTCAGACCTCCGCAAGGAGCATTCGGTCTCGAAAGGTTTAAAATACGACATCTTAAGAAAAATGAGATTTTTGGAATATAAAATATTTATTAAAATTACTTTTGTATAAACATATGTATATCTATCATTTAAATATCTATTTTATTATAATATAAATTTTCCGTCTTTTTCTAAAAATCACAATAATAAATTTTACACTAAAATACCATGAACTTCAGATAAATCAATATTACAAATAAATACCCTTATTTATAAAACTAGGATATTTTCACTAGAAATGTCACAACATAAAATCCACCCTCATTACAACTCTAAAGACGAACAATAAATACTTGAGGTGTATTTTGAAAAGTATATAAAAGTATTTTTTACATAAAACCCCCTCAAGTTTTATAAATTACCCTAAGGACCCTAGCAATTAAAAGACTTCGATTCACATTTCTGATTGTCTGACTCGGGTTTGAGTCTGATTAATCTGACTTGAATATGATTCAAGTCAATCTATAATCTACAAGATTCCAATTCAATATGAACACATGAATCCATGAATACAATTATCAATTTATACAATTTTACTGAACCGAACCATGGATATATATTTCTTTTACATGATTCTCAGTATTCCATTTACATGACTCTACGGTTATAACCGTTTCCTGATATTATGGTTTCGGTCAGTCAGTCAATCACTCATACAATCAATACAATTTTACAAGATAACAATACAAACAAGACATCACGGGGTTTAAGAGGTAGAATGGTACGGAATATGTTAAAGGTGGCACGAGATGGTCACTTAAGACGTAATTACATCCATGCCGTTGTTCCGTGGTATTATCGACGGAGCCTTATACTACAGGTTACCAAGGTCCCCGGTGTAAGTGGGACTCCCCTCGTATACACCGGCATCTTCTGTACCAGGCTACAAACAACAGCATTAATACAACATTACGATATTATAATAAAACATTAAAAGCTACTCTCTCTCTCTTACTCTCTGTCTATTTCTCCCTTATCTTTAGGACTTACCGAGCGACCTGTTCGCTGACGATATTCTATTTCTTTCTTCTTTGAATGTCGTCAGGTGGTTTGGACCCGGCGGAGATCGAGCCATCCCAAGAAGACTTGGAGAAGTTTGCCGAAGACCCTGTACTTTAGTTTCATTGTACACTTTTCCTTTCTGTATTTTCATTTCTTGTTATGCCACTGTTTAGGCATCTTTTAATTTCAGTTGTATTTTCCTTCATGTATTGTACAAAGAATGTTAATAAATAAAAGTTGCTGTTCTTTTTATTTCTTGTCTCTTGTGTATTTATTTTATATTGCTTAGATACGCTTAGCGTATGTACTTCTGAGTATATACTTAGCGGATCTCGTCGCGTCCCCTTTGCCGTATACTGGGAAGAGGGGCGTGACAGGTTTTGTTGGCGGCCTCTATACAGGTCAGAGCTGTATGGAACCCTAAGCAATATAAAACACAAGAATCAGCAACTAAAACATTCTTTACAATCATGTTCCTTGAATCCCATCATTTCTTATTCTTTGAATCATATATCTTGAATCTATCCTAACCCAAAATTCCCTCACCTCTTTTACAATTTTACCAAAACCTTCGCATCCTTTCATTCCTTCACACATTCTTCACATTTCTAAAACCCTTGCACCACCTTGTTATTTTTCACATACTGTCAGCACACCAGCACCAAACTTTCCTTAGATTTGTTACACTTTCCTTTTACAAATTTTGAGGACGAAATTTTTATAAGGAGGGTAGAATGTAACAACCCTAATTTTTTTATACACTTTTTCCTATAAAAATTTTTTCAAATATTTTTTCAAAAATCCATAAAGGGGTATTTATTGCCTGAGCACAAGATTTAAGTAATTAATTAGCAATTTAATTACAAGAAGGAGCTTGTAGCTCATTGGTAATGCCTTGCATTGCTGAACCAAGCCACCAAAGTTCAAATCCCATGCCCCACATTACTTTTAATATTTATTTTGTTTTAAATTTTTCTTCAATATTGTGTCTCTTCATCTTCTAAACCCCCATGTACACTTCAAATTCCTAGATCGGTTTCAGAGACCTTTGAAATCCCCATTTACTCCATTTTAATGATTTTTTAATACATTTTTACATTAAAACCTTTCATATACCCTATTTACTCCAATTTTTAATGATTTTATACATTTTTACATTAAAACCTTTCATATACCCTATTTACTCCAACTTTTAATGATTTTATACATTTTTACATTTTTATTTAAAAACCCTTCACCTACCCTACCCCTAGCCTACCCTATAAATACACCCCCTCCCCTCAACCCTCTTATCCCAAAACTCCTAAGCTCACTCTCTCAAAATTTTCCAAGAGTTGTGTACTTTGAAAACAAGTTCGCGGCGAAGCTCCGACGAAATTCCGGCGGAAATTCCGGCGACGTTTTTAGGAACAACCGGCGACGAAGCAACGCCTCGGCAACCCCTCTAGTCCTCCCTTCACTCCCTTTCTTAATCGAAACCCGTAAGTCCCGTTCTTTTCTTCTCCCTACTTCTCAAAAATACGAACTTATGAAACCCGACGGAAATCGGAACAAACCGATTTCCGATTCGGTTTTTCTACAAAATCTCACTTGTCACCAATTCCATAATACCTAAACTTATTCATGATGACTATTAATCACATAACAATTAATTTGGACAAAGTTTCTCACATGAAATGATAGCTTTTGCAATATTGTATTCTTTTTCACATTAATACCATAATGTTTATTTTTCTTCTTCTAATCAATTAAATCATTCCTAAATATCGCTATCTTGACCATTAAACTTGTAAAAATCAATTTGAATAAGTTTTCACACATGAAATGATAACCTTTTCAATTTACCGTATTTTTCACTTTAATAGCATGAAGTTTCAATTTCACATTTAACCCCTTAACCTTAATATACATTTAAAGTAGAGCACGAGGTAATGACCTACCTCCACACACACGCAAATACAACCCTAAAATGATATCATCAAAACTTAGAATACGATAAAACGAAATTTTCATTAAAATACCATAATCTTCATAAAATCATTCTTAAAGGTTTTAGATTTGTTACACTTTTAAGTAAATACTTCTTACTAGGAAAATACGATAAGTTGTGGACATCGATCGTTTATCTAAACCTGACTTTGTGGTGTCTAGGCTAGGCAAGTGAGCTTAGGTAACTTTAAAAGGCCCGCCTCACGATTCGTGAGCGGATCCCTCCTTCCTCACTTGTACTTACCTGGCCACAATTGGCGGTGAAGAGGCGATTTGAGGCTTCTAACGACTTGTTGTTTAGACCATTTATAAATAGGCTAGCTGGCTTAGGAAACCCTAGAATCTAAAATACGGAAAATTACACTTTTCAAATAAATACCTTTTACTTTATAAAACCGTTTTCTAAAGGATTAGTATTTTACAATCTTTGTAAAGCGCCGCTACAACCCACCTTTGGGGAACCCGTTAGGGATAGTACGGTTTATCGTGCATCCTCGGGCTTAGTAGTGCGAGATTCAGACCTCCGCAAGGAGCATTCGGTCTCGAAAGGTTTAAAATACGACATCTTAAGAAAAATGAGATTTTTGGAATATAAAATATTTATTAAAATTACTTTTGTATAAACATATGTATATGTATCATTTAAATATCTATTTTATTATAATATAAATTTTCCGCCTTTTTCTAAAAATCACAATAATAAATTTTACACTAAAATACCATGAACTTCAGATAAATCAATATTATAAATAAATACCCTTATTTATAAAACTAGGATATTTTCACTAGAAATGTCACAACATAAAATCCACCCTCATTACAACTCTAAAGACGAACAATAAATACTTGAGGCGTATTTTGAAAAGTATATAAAAGTATTTTTTACATAAAACCCTCTCAAGTTTTATAAATTACCCTAAGGACCCTAGCAATTAAAAGACTTCGATTCACATTTCTGATTGTCTGATTCGGGTTTGAGTTTGATTAATCTGACTTGAATATGATTCAAGTCAATCTATAATCTACAAGATTCCAATTCAATATGAACACATGAATCCATGAATACAATTATCAATTTATACAATTTTACTGAACCGAACCATGGATATATATTCCTTTTACATGATTCTCAGTATTCCATTTACATGACTCTACGGTTATAACCGTTTTCTGATATCATGGTTTCGGTCAGTCAGTCAATCACTCATACAATCAATATAATTTTACAAGATAACAATACAAACAAGACATCACGGGGTTTAAGGGGTAGACTGGTACGGAATATGTTAAAGGTGGCACGAGGTGGTCACTTAAGACGTAATTACATCCATGCCGTTGTTCCGTGGTATTATCGACGGAGCCTTGTACTACAGGTTACCAAGGTCCCCGGTGTAAGTGGGACTCCCCTCGTATATACCGGCATCTTCTGTACCAGGCTGCAAACAACAGCATTAATACAACATTACGATATTATAATACAACATTAAAAGCTACTCTCTCTCTCTTACTTTCTGTCAATTTCTCCCTTATCTTTGGGACTTACCGAGCGACCTGTTCGCTGACGACATTCTATTTCTTTCTTCTTTGAATGTCGTCAGGTGGTTTGGACCCGGCGGAGATCGAGCCATCCCAAGAAGACTTGGAGCAGTTTGCCGAAGACCCTGCACTTTAGTTTCATTGTACACTTTTCCTTTCTGTATTTTCATTTCCTGTTATGCCACTGTTTAGGTATCTTTTAATTTCAGTTGTATTTCCTTTCATGTATTGTACAAAGAATGTTAATAAATAAAAGTTGCTGTTCTTTTTATTTCTTGTCTCTTGTGTATTTATTTTATATTGCTTAGATACGCTTAGCGTATGTACTTCTGAGTATATACGTAGCGGACCTCGTCGCGTCCCCTTTGCCGTATACTGGGAAGAGGGGTGTGACAGCTGCCAATTTCCCGATGCACTACTTTACTTTGTGGATGGAAATGCACGTGCTCGGGGTGTTTGGTATTCATAAAAGACCCTTTTTTTTGAGAAGTGCAGATTCCCGAGAATTATACGACCGATTGATGCTTCTATCGTGAATCCGTCTCAGCGGGAGGCTAGGGGCTTGCTTCTTCGTCCGCGCACGGTCGGGACCGGTATGTCTTTCACGGATAAAGTCCTGACAATCGGCCAGGAAACTTCCGAAATGGTGCTGGCATTGCGCGACTCCTTTAAGGACGGGGCCTCCGTGTTGAAAGCCCGGGAGATTCTTCACCTGTACTCCATTAGGCCGAGCTTCCTCGTATTCAGGCAAAATGATGCGGCACTTTTTATGAGATATAACCCCTATCATTTTGCCCGGCAGTTGAGCTATAACCAGGGGTTCCACTGGAAGCGTTTCTGGAAAAACCTGCTGCCACCAAAGAGGGAATACGGGGTGTGCTACATCACTTTATGCGCTTGAATACGGGCTCCCACTTCTTCATTAGCGAGCCGAGTTGCATTACAAGGGCCCTCAACGTATACGGGGCCTGGTATCAACATGCGATGGGCGTTATCATCAGGGAAGAGAGGCGGCTACTGCTCGATCGCAAGAGTGCGCCCCCCGCCAGCGATCGCAACGTCCCTTTAAAGCGACGGACCGCTGTCCCTCCTCCACTAAGAGGAGATGCTACAGTTGAGCCTCCACGTGTGCTAAGTCCCACGTGTGGATTGCCCCATGATCCTGTGGATGTGCCATTAGCACCCTGTGCTCCCGTGGAGACGGTAAACGTGGCTTCACCCGAATCCGGTGTGGGCTCGGATATTGGGAGCGCCGTCCCAAAGTGCCTATGAAGCGCAAGCTGGTTTTGGCTGCGACCGGAGTTCGCGCGCAGAAGAGGAAGAAGAAGTCGATCCTCTCTGTGGACGTTGTATTTGGTCAGGAACCTCATGCTCCTTACAGCGAGGGCTTGAGTGAGTACGGGACCAATGACGGACTATTTATGCCGCCAGATGACACTGATCTGGCGGCTGCCATCGCAGCTTCTGAGCGACTGGTAAGACGCGAAGAGGGGTTGGCTAGACTTGCGCGATCAGGTAATCATTAGTTGTATTTTTCGCTATTGCATCATACCTCTATCATTGTTTTTTGACCAACGCTTTTCCTTCTTTAATAGGCATTTCTACCGAAGAAGCCCTCGCTGCTTCTCTCAAGACTTTTGAGGAGGAAGAACGACTTCGAGCCTCCTTAGGCCTTGGTACGTTTTGGTTCGCTGTGTTTTTGCTTCTGTTTCTCATGAGTAATCTGACCCTCTCTTTGTCCTATCGCAGAGACCACAAGGCCTACCCTGCAAGCCGATGCGGAAATTCTCCCCGGGCCAGCTACCGAAGTCCCGGCCTCTTCGGCATTGCCGCCAGAGGCCTTACTTAAAAAACTGATGATGGAAGCTTTGACGGCTCTGGAAGTAACCCTGAATGCGGACGACGACGCCTTGCTGAAGGAGGCTTCTAAAAGATCTGTCGTGACGGCCCGGGAGGAAAGGAAGCGCCTGAGGCGCGCAACAAGGGAGCGTAGTGCTGCCTTGGCTGCGGGAGCAGGTTCAAGCGCCGTTACTCCCGCTGCTACTCCTTCAGAGGAGTTCCCGGTTACCTTGTCTACTGCTTATAGATGGGCGGCACGTGCAGCTCGGGAATCCAACGGTAAATCAACCCCAGGTAATGTGCTTTGAGGCTTCGTTGTTAGAGTTTCAAACTATCAGTTCTTATATATGTTGTCCTGCTGGGCCGAGCCTTACTAAAGGAGTGGCGGTGACCGTTGAGCCTGAGGGGGCGGTGGAGGAGGTAGCCACTGAACCCGAGGCGACGGTAGGCGATGTAACCGTAATTGCCGGGCCCGAGCTAGCTACCACTGCCGAGCCCGAGGTGGCGGCGGGTGAGACGGCTACCACGGCCGAGCCTGAGGCAGTGGTGGATGAAACGGACGCGACCACTGAGCCCGAGGTGGTAGCGGGCGAAACGGGTATGATCGCTGGGCCCGAGATGGTGGCTCTTTCTCAAGAGTCGGGCACCGCTCCGATCATCGCTCCTCCCGCCTATGGTTCCTTGTCGTCTCCTGGCATCGCGAGTGTGACGACGGCTCTCGTGGAGTCAGGGGATGAGGCGACGGGAGGTGAAACCATCCCGATGGAGGAGGGAGATGCCACCGTTGTATCAAGTGACGCCCTCATCACGACTCCGGCTGTCGACTCATCAGGTAAATTTTAGGTCACCGCCCCTTCTTTTTTATTTTGCAATCTTTCCTAATAAGGTTTATCTTGTTTCTAATGCAGGTGCGGCCAGTTCTGATGTCACGCTACTCGAGACAGCGCCGTCAGTTACTGCCCTGACGGTGGCCACCTCTCTACCTTCTCTCGCACCGTCGCAAATGCTGGAAGGTATGGATTTGTAACCCATTAGTCTTATCTATCGACCGTATAACTCATGTACTGATGTTGCGTTATCGCGTTTTTTCAGGAGTCCTTTTTGACCACCTGTACCAGGTGTTGCATCCCCACTTCTCCTTCCCGTCGGAGATTGCTTCATCCAGTGGCGCTGGTGAATATAGCTTTCAATTAATGCTCTTTCTTTTAACGATAATGAAATTATTTCTGATTCTTCTTTTCCTTGATTGTAGTGCTACAGATTGAAGGAGGAGATAAGAGATCAGTTGCGCCACCGGTCCTCCCGGCTTTGCCGCCTGCTGCAGCTGGTATAGTAAATTCCATTGTTCATGAATCTCTTATATTTCTAAATCCGTCATCTGATAGTGACTTGTTTTGCAGCGGTGGCTTCGATTCCGGCCTCTTTCGAATCTCGCATTATAATGCCGGCATGCCCCTTCTCCAGACGTCCATCCTCAAAGGGTGCCGTGACGAGTCTGCGCATGTTGAGCGAATACGTCGAGGAGCTTGACGCGGAAGCTCCTACATCTGCCGCAGATTTCGCTACCGAGGTCACTCCGATGCTGGCGACGCTTGTAAATTTCCATAATGAAGGCGTCGTCGAGTCTTGGGTTAGTCACTGCAGGAAGATCAAGACCTGTCTACATCAGCTTGAACTTATGCGTCTTACCCGTGAGACTCAGGCTTTGAACTCCCAGATAGCCGCATGGGTCGAGCAGAGTGCGTCCTTCCTCCACCATTTCGAACAAGAAGCGACCTTGAGGCGGAAGGAATGCGAGGAGGCTTCCGGTGAGTCTATCTAGTTGCGTGCCCAGGTCGAAGCGAACGTCGCACAACTGAGAGCCGTCTTTGACACCTTGTAGCAATGTATCTCGGATGGGCTTGTATTGAGACAGAAGCTCGACTCTATCGAGCGGGTTACGCAGAATCGCGAAGCTGCCCAACGGGAAATTGATGAGAAGATTTCATCATGCTTGCAGCAAAGGACTCGAATCGAAGCGGAGCTAGCCGCGGCGACTGATCATGAGAAGGCACTGAAAGAAGTGCGAGAGCAGCTCGCGGACTTATTGAAAACGCTTCCTTTTCAGTAGCTGCCTTTGTATCATACACTTTTAATCTCTGAATAATATGTATCTATTTTTTATTCCTTTATATGATGTATCTTGTATTCAATTGAGTTTCATGAATAAAGACATTCTTTTTGTTATACTGTTGCTTTCCTCTCCTTACTGTGTTGTAGCCACGTGATTTTAGCAAGTGCGATCTGTAGACAGCATATAGCTGTCAATTTTGGATTCTTTGTAGAGTGGTGATGGCTTAGAGAACAGGATTAGGATCTGTTACCTAAGATTTTTCAACTTTATGAGTCGTGAAGGTCTCATAAAGAATTTTCTTCCTACTGGTCGAGAGGATCCCGTAGGTGTAATTTCTCCTTAAGAATCGCGAGGATTCCTAAGTGCGTTTTCTATTGAAAGTCGTAAGGATCTCGCAAGAGAATTTACTTCCTTACGAGTCGTGAGGACCCGCAAGTGAAGGATGAAGTTGTCCTTATCCGCATTTCACGGAGCTAGGGGTTGCTCTAGATGCTTCCCACAGGTTCACTGCCATATTCTGCGAGGACCAGGCTCCGCTCTGGACGTTTTCCAGGATACCGTAGTTTAAAGACATCGCGGTCGAGATTAAGGACATCATAGTCTGTGGGTTTAAAGACTTCACAGTCCGTTGTTAATTTTAAGACATCACAGTTGAGATTAAGGACATCATAGCCCATGGGTTTAAGGACTCCACGGTCCGTTGTTAGTTTGAAGACATCACGGTCGAGGTTAAGGACATCATAGTCCGTGAGTTTAAGGACCACACAGTCCGATGTTAGTTTTAAGACATCACGTTCGAGATTAAGGACGTCATAGTCCGTGGATTTAAGAACTCCACAGTCCAATGTTAGTTTTAAGACATCGCGGTCGAGGTTAAGGACATCATAGTCCGTGGATTTAAGGACTCCACAGTCCGTTGTTAGTTTTAAGACATCACGGTCGAGGTTAAGGACATCATAGTCCATGAGTTTAAGGACCTCACAGTCCAATATTAGTTTTAAGACATCATGGTCGAAGTTAAGGACATCATAGTCCGTGGATTTAAGGACTCCACAGTCCAATGTTAGTTTTAAGACATCACGGTCGAGGTTAAGGACATCATAGTCCGTGGATTTAAGGACTCCACAGTCCAATTTTAGTTTTAAGACATCACGGTCGAGGTTAAGGACATCATAGTCCATGGGTTTAATGACCCCACAGTCCGTGAAATGTGTGGTTGTCGGGACCCATCACCTATTTGAATTCGTTGAGGAATTACAATGATAAATATCAAAGGAGTGAAGAGATGTACCCTTGAACCAATGTAAAATTAGTTTAAGGACATTACGGTCCATTGTTAGTTTTAAGACATCACGGTCAAGATTAAGGACATCATGGTCCGTGAGTTTAAGGACCTCACAGTCCGATATTAGTTTTAAGACATCACGGTCGAGGTTAAGGACATCATAGTCCGTGGATTTAAGGACTCAACAGTCCGATGTTTTCTCTGGATGCTTCCCACGGGTTCACTGTCATGTTCGGCGAGGACCAGGCTCCGCTCTGAACATTTTCCACGGGGTCAGAAGTGACATAATCCGCGTTCCACGTAGCCAGGAATTTTGCTCTAGATGCTTCCCATGGGTTCACCGCCGTGTTCGGCGAGGACTAGGCTCCGCTCTGGATGCTTCACACGGGTTCACTGCCGTGCTCTGCGAAAACCAGGATCCGCTCTGGACGTTTTCCACGGGGTCAGAAGTGACATAATCCGCGTTCCACGTAGCTAGGAATTTTGCTCTGGATGCTTCCCACGGGTTCACCGCCGTGTTCGGCGAGGACCAGGCTCCGCTCTGGATGCTTCACACGGGTTCACTGCCATGCTCTGCGAGGACCAGGATCCGCTCTGGACGTTTTCCACAGGGTCAGAAGTGACATAATCCGCGTTCCACGTAGCCAGGAATTTTGCTCTGGATGCTTCCCACGGGTTCATTGCCGTGTTCGGCGAGGAACAGGCTCCGCTCTGGATGCTTCATACGAGTTCACTGCCGTGCTCTGCGAGAACCAAGATCCGCTCTGGACGTTTTCCACGGGGTCAGAAGTGACATAATCCGCGTTCCATGTAGCCATGAATTTTTCTCTGGATGCTTCCCATGGGTTCACTGCCGTGTTCGACGAGGACCAGGCTCCGCTCTGGATGCTTCATACGGGTTCACTGCCGTGCTCTGTGAGGACCAGGATCCGCTCTGGACGTTTTCCATGGGGTCAGAAGTGTCATAATCCGCGTTCCACGTAGCCAGGAATTTTGCTCTGGATGCTTCCCACGGGTTCACTTCCATGTTCGGCGAGGACCAGGCTCCGCTCTGGATGCTTCACACGGGTTCACTGCCGTGCTCTGCGAGGACCAGGATCCGCTCTGGACATTTTCCACGGGGTCAGAAGTGACATAATCCGCGTTCCACATAGCCAGGAATTTTGCTCTGGATGCTTCCCATTGGTTCACTGCCGTGTTCGGCGAGGACCAGGCTCCACTCTGGATACTTCACACAGGTTCACTGCCGTGCTCTGCGAGGACCAAGATCCGCTCTGGACGTTTTCCATGGGGTCAGAAGTGACATAATCCGCGTTCTACATAGCCAAGAATTTTGCTCTAGATGCTTCCCACGGGTTCACTGTCGTGTTTGGCGAGGACCAGGCTCCGCTCTGGATGCTTTACACTGGTTCACTACCGTGCTCTGCGAGGACCAGGATCCGCTCTGGACGTTTTCCACGGGGTCAGAAGTGACATAATCCGCGTTCCACGTAGCCAGGAATTTTGCTCTAGATGCTTCCTACAGGTTCACTGCCGTGTTCGGCGAGGACCAGGCTCCGCTCTGGATGCTTCATACTGGTTCACTGCCGTGCTCTGCTAGGACCAGGATCCGTTCTGGACGTTTTCCACGGGGTCAGAAGTGACATAATCCACGTTCCACGTAGCCAGGAATTTTGCTCTGGATGCTTCCCACGGGTTCACTGCCGTGTTCGGGGAGGACCAGGCTCCGCTCTGGATGCTTTACACGGGTTCACTGCCGTGCTCTGCGAGGACCAGGATCCACTCTGGTCGTTTTCCACGGGGTCAGAAGTGACATAATCCGCGTTCCACGTAGCCAGGAATTTTGCTCTGGATGCTCCCACGGGTTCACTGCCGTGTTCGGCGAAGACCAGGCTCCGCTCTGGATGCTTCATACGGGTTGACTGACGTGCTCTGCGAGGACCATGATCCGCTCTGGATATTTTCCACGGGGTCAGAAGTGACATAATCCGCATTCCACGTAGCCAGGAATTTTGCTCTAGATGCTTCCCACTGGTTCACTGCCGTGTTCGGCGAGAACTAGGCTCCGCTCTGGATGCTTCACACGGGTTCACTGCCATGCTCTGCTAGGACCAGGATCCGCTCTGGAAGTTTTCTACGGGGTCAGAAGTGACATAATCCGCGTTCCACATAGCCAGGAAGGGTTGACTTTATCCGCATTTCACGGAGTCGGAATTTGACTCTCGGTCATCTGTACACCGCCGAGTCATGGAACTGGGAGTTGCCGCTGTTCCTCTTTGCTTGATGTTGTGTCTGCTGTAATGAGACGAATGTTGAGATGATCTCTAGGCTATCTGTGACCCATCGAGATTTGGTTTCTTCTTCTGATGAAACCTGGGGAGGAGGAGTGTGACTCCCTCTTCGTTTGCGCCCCTGGATTGTATACAGGGATCGATGTGATATCACCTGTAGGGCATACATTTCATTCATCATTATTATTTTTTTTATTCCTTTCCGCGATGCTTTATCGTTTCAGCTTTTATATCGCGAAGGTCATGATTGCCCAATCATTTCGGCTATTTTTCGCGGTGCCCAATCATTTCGTCTATTTATTTTATTTTTACTCGCTATTTTTTATTGCGAGTTGCCCAATCATTTCGGCTGTTTTGCATGCATACATTTTTACTTGCTGATTTTGTTGCAAGTTGCCCTATCATTTCGGCTATTTCTTATGCATGTGTGGCTCGCTAACTTTTTGCCGCAAGCTTGGGATTAGACACCGATTTCGGTATCAGCACCGCTACAACTGGGATATTGCCAGGAGCGAATCATCATTTTCCTTTGTCGATATCAAACAAAGGTGGCTTAGTGAACAGGGTTAGGATCCTGTCGACTAAGGCTTTTGACATCATGAGCCGTAAGGGTCTCACAAAGGTATTTCTTCCTGCGAGTCGTGAGGATCTCGTAGGTGCGTTTTCTTCTTAGGAATCATGAGGACTCCTAAGTGCATGGCTTCTCGTAAGTCTTAAGGATCTTACAAGAGAGTTTTCTCCTTATAAGTCGAGAGGACTCACAAGGGTTGTTCACCGCGCGAACATATCCCTAGTCACGGGTGGGACTTTGTTAGGGAAATGTTTATTCGCGCCCGTGGTTTGTATACAAGGGTCAGCATAGATCCGCTTGTATGGCAGTAGTGGAGGTTGTGGGGGCCGCTTAAGAACAGGTTCAGATCCCTATAGCTTAAGACTTTCAAATCCTATGAGCCGTGAGGGTCTCATAAGAAGGTTCTCCTTACGAGTCGTGAGGATCTCGCAAGTGTAATTTCTCCTTAGGAATCGTGAGGATTCCTAAGTGTGTTGCTCCCTTGTGTGTCGTAAGGATCGCACGCAGGTGGTTTCTCCTTACAAATTCGAGAGGACCTTGCAAGTGTCTTTTAACGAGGTTGCGCTCTTTCGGGTTTTCATAAACACTCGCCGGTAGCCCTGCTGTTTTTACTCACGGAGCCCTTTTGGGTTTTCATCTGTGCCCTTTCTGCTTATGGACATACCATTTTTTCTTTTTTTTTATTCTAACGAGGTTGCGCCCTTTCGGATTTTCACAAAACTCCCCGGTAGCCCTACTGTTCTTACTCACGGAGCCCTTTCAGGTTTTCATCCGTACCCATTTTGCTTATGGACATACCGTTTTCCCCTTTTTTATTCTTTTTTTATTATTATATTTTTTTTGGTATCATCTTTGGGATGCTGCAATCCACTGTAGTTTCTCGACATCTCGGTCAACAGCTAGTTTTAGGACATAGTGGTCCGTCGTTAGTTTAAGGACATTTCAGTCCGTCGTTAGTTTAAGAACGTTTCGGTCCGTTGTTAGTTTTAAGGACGTTTCGGTCCGCTGTAAAGGAAGCCGGCTATTACCTACGGAGTTTAGGCTTAGGAAGATAGCGAGCGGACATAGTCGTCGTCATCTATCATTGACCAAGGCCATGACTCGTCAAGCGTAGTATTTCTTCAGGAAGCGACCGTTTATTGGCCTAAAAGGTCTTTCACCATGCATGTCCATGAGTAGATAGGCCCCACCCTGGTAGACCTTGTCTATAATATATAGGCCTTCTTAGTTCGGCTCGAATTTTTCTCGCTTGGCGCGATTAGGGATCATAGGTCTTTTGACCACTAGCACGAGTTCGCCTTGGCGGAATGTTCTCGGCCTGGTCAATCTTTCATATGAGCACGCCATCTTTGCTTTATAAGCTTCCAGATTTTGCTGCGCCAGGAGCCGGGTTTCATCAAGGGCATCGAGTTCCTCAAGCCGAAGATGAGCATTCTCTTCGTCCGTTAGCTCATAATGAACTGCTACTCGTAAAGAGGGTAGCTCTATCTCGAGAGGGAGTACCGCTTCTGTACCGAATACCAATGCGTATGGAGTTGTGTTCGTGGCCGTCTTGAACGTAGTTCGATACGCCCAGAGAGCTTCTTGCAGTCTCTCGTGCCAGTCCTTCTTATTTCGAGACACCGTCTTCTTCACGATCTTTGTCAAGATTTTGTTGAAAGCCTCAGCTAGACCATTAGCTCGGGGATTATAGACCGATGAATATCTCCAGTCTATGTTATGATGTTGTGCGAAGCGGCTGATTTTGTGGCTTTTGTAGGCTGTCCCGTTATCGGATATGATCCGTCTCGGAGTTCCAAATCGATAAATGACGTGCGTCTTGAAGAAGTGAAAGATATTCTCCGTCTTCACTTCCCTCAGTGGTACTGCTTCTGCCCATTTGGAGAAGTAATCAGTTGTCGCCAAAATGAAACGATGTCCTCTGGACGATGCCGGTTCGATGGGGCCGATTATATCAGTTCCTCACATTTCGAACGGCCAGCTAGCCACCGTTGGATGTAGTGGATTTGGATGCTGATGGATAAAGTCCCCATGAATCTGGCATGAGTGGCATTGCTTAGCATACTCGAGGCAATCCTGGATCATCGTAGGCCAATAATAACCGATCCGTTTGATCTTCAACTTCATCTTCGGGCCTGCTTGGTGAGAACCACGGAGTCCGTCATGAACTTCTTGGATGACTCTTTTCGCCTCTTCAGGTCCCAGGCATCTCAACTACAGAGAATCAAACGACCTCTTGTACAGAGTATCATTAACGAAGGCGAAAGATAGGGCTCGCTTCATGAGCTGATGTCTTGAGGACGCATCTTCAGGCATTCGACGGGATTTGAAGTAGTCTATAAAGACTTCTCTCCAATCCTCAACCTTTTCCTGGTCCTTTATTTGCATAGCTATTTTCTCAGTCGCTCCTTTTTCTTCGGACGACTCCGGAGATATTTCCACCAGCGCAAGAACCCGACGGCTTTGTACAACGATTCTTACGTCATCGAGGTTCTCGTCGGCCAGTTCTTTAGCGAGCTTAGCTAGTGTATCCGCTTTGCTATTTTCTGCACGCGGTATTCTTTCCAAGATGTAGGAAGGTATTTGGGTCAGCAGTTGCTGTACCCTCTCGCCGTACTTTACCAGTTCTGGTTTGCACGTTTGATAGTCGTCGTTTACTTGACTAACGACCAATTGGGAGTCTCCGTATATGAGGAAGTTTTCAATTCCCATGTCGATGGCGATCTCGAGGCCCGCTATCAAAGCTTCATATTCGGCTTCATTGTTCGTCCTCGGCTCTGTCAAGGAGAAGGCGAAGCACATTATCCCTCCTTGTGGAGTCACGAAGATGAGGCCTACTCCTGATTTGATTATGGGTGTACTTTGTTTGCGCTTCTTCATGGAAGATGCTCCATCAAAGTAAAGTTCCCATCGGGTGCCACTACCGTCGATCGTGTCAAACGCATGTTCGTCTGGCAGTTCGCAATTCAAGGGAGAATCGGCCGGTATCGGATATTCTGCGAGGAAATCGGCAATGGCCTGGCCTTTCACTGCCTTAAGAGGCTGATAAGTTATTAAGAACTCCATCAAGAGCAAGGCCCATTTAGCGAGCCGTCCCATCAATATGGCCTTAGACATCAAATACTTGAGAGGATCTACCTTCGATATGAGACGGACTTCATGCGCCAACGGATAGTGCCTGAGTTTCGTTATTGCGAAGACCAACGCCAGGCAGTGTTTTTCGATGGGAGAATAATTGCTTTCTGCCCCCAGGAGAACTCGATTCAAATAGTAGAGGGCTCTCTCCTTCCCTTGGTCGTTCTCTTGTGCCCATAATGCGCCTAAAGAATCTTCGAGGGCTGTTGTATAAAGAATGAGAGGCTTTCCCTTGACCGGAGTGGCTAGTACCGGCGGATTCTGCAGGTATTGCTTGATTTCATCCAGTGCGCTATGGCATTTGTGATCCCAGACGAACGGGGTCCCTTTCTTCATCAAGTGACTGTACGGACGGCACTTGCCAGAAAGATTGGCTATAAATCGCCGGATATACGCGAGCTTCCCTTGGAGAGACCGCAATTGCTTGAGAGTCCTTGGCGGGGGCATTTCCATAATCGCCTTGATCTTTGACGGATCTATCTCGATGCCTCGGTGTCGGACGATGAATCCCAGGAATTTGCCTGAGGACACTCCGAACGCGCATTTGAAAGGGTTCATCTTCAAGTTGTACTACCGAAGGCGTTGAAATACGATCTTCAGATGCTCGAGATGTTCCTCGTATGATTTGCTTTTAACCATGAGGTCGTCGATATAGCATTCGATGATTTCATGTATGAGGTTATCGAAGATCTTCGTCATGGCCCTTTGATAGGTGGCACCGGCGTTCTTTAGACCGAAGGGCATCACCTTGTAGCAGAATATACCCAAAGGGGTATGGAAATCGGTGTGCTTCTGGTCTTCGGGATGCATCTTCATCTGGTTATATCCTGACAATCCGTCCATGAAGGAGAAAACTTCGTGAGTGGACGTGTTATCTATCATCAGCTCAGTGACCGGTACTGGGAAATCGTCCTTCGGGCATGCTTTATTGAGATCCCGAAAGTCTACACAGATGCACACCGTCCCATTTTTCTTCATCCCTGGGATGATGTTAGCGATCCAATCAGGATACTGAACTTCTTGGATGAAGCCGGAGTCGATTAGCTTCTTAACCTCGGCATCGATACTCATCTCAAGCTCAAGCCGCATTCTCCTTGGTGCTTGTTTGATTGGCTTAACGTCCGGGGATATCGCCCATTTGTGCACAGCAATCTCTGGATCTAGTCCTGGCATCTCGGAATAATTCCATGCAAAGCAATCTTTATGCTGCATAAGCACGTCTTTCAGCATAGCCACCCTCTCTTCAGACAATAGCTCACTGACGAATGTCGGCCGCGGATCACTTGCCGTCCCCAGATCAATTTTCTTGAGGTTATCTGTAATAGTGTGTATTCCATTTTCCAGCTCTTTTGGCGCTGGTGGAAACTCTGAGATCACCTCGTCATCATTGTTCTCGAAGCACCAGGGGAGGTCATCCCTATCCTCAGGCTCTTCTTTTGATAGTGTTATCATATGACAAGTACGATCTCGCTTCCACGACCGATGTTGATTTGGTTCTACTCTCGTGGATTTAGGTTCATGTTTCTGCGGCGGTGTTACCCTCCAACTGCTGGATAGAGCGAATTTGCCAAACTGATATTGATCTTCGACCCAGTTCTGGAAGGTGAAGAAGTCTTCGAGGGGGTGTCCTATTTCTCGGTGATAAGAGCAATAGTATGGATGAGAGACCTCGTTAGCTTGCTCAGGGTGTTTGGACTCCGGAAGTGTAAGCATTTGATGTCTTATGGCAAGATCAAGTATCTTCTTTGTCTTTCCTTAAGGAAAAGAGTATGCTCGACTCATCTTTTTCATAAGGGACAAATCCGGACCTCTCGATTCATGATCGTGTGACTTCTTGGTCCCGCTTTGTCGCCGTCGAACACCTTTTCCGCTTTTTGACTTGTTTCTGCCTCTGCGTCGGGCCTTTTGCACAACGGGTTGACAGGGAGGAGCCTTTTCATCTTTCGTAGCCTGTTGAAGAAGGCGCTGAGTCCTGGTTTTCTCGTAGATGGCCATTTCGCGATTATGGCCGTCTCGAACTTTTTGACCAGCTTCCCTTATAAGTTTGTCCATTTGTTCTTCGAACAACGGACTGGGCATTTTCACGTCGGGGGCTCTTTCTAGTTCAGGGTTAGCATTCTCTCATTGAGCATCTTCTTCTTCATCAAAGTCATGTACGACATAGCAGTCGTGGAGTATCTCCCGTTTCTTGGACCGAACATATCCAAGCCCGATCACTTCCATTCTCCCATTGGGCAACATGCGCTGAGTTCCGGGAACGTTCCAGATCCTGTCATAGAACTTAGCTTTTCGAGCGGTCTGTTTGAAGGGTATCCCTTGGCGCTTCAATAGCCTTTTCAAGCCTTCTGTGTAATATCTAGGCAGACGGATGGGCTGGAGCCTGTCAAGTGTAGAATCCGCGCCACGCCAGATTTCTTTCTCCACTTTGGTTTTCCCCGGATAGGATCGCCTTTTCGCCTTCTCGCCTGGGAGGGACATAGAACGTCTGCAGCTCTTCCACATTGTAGGTATCAAGCGCGTCTAGTTCTTTATGATGTTTGGGCGAAACCATGGCAACTTGCAAATTCTGCTCTTCATCACCGAATGTTTGTATTGAAGGCCGAGCGGAGAATACAGCATGGACCTCATCTTCTGAGTCACTGCCGAAGATCAACATAGGAGCGGACGGTCCCGGTTTGTTGTACTGGGGTGGACCTGAATAAACTATCGCTTCCTCTTCTTCAGTATCACTCCCGAAGACTGAAATGGTGGTGATTGCTTTGTTCTCCGGTTTGTGACATCTCTCCGTGTCCTCGAAATCTGGCAAAAAGTATTTTGCATCTTCATACTTGCGGACTTCGTTCACGGAGAATGGATTCAGCTCTCCTGTTACGGTATACTCGAGACCATCCTTAAAGTATTTCATACACTGATGTTGTACAGAAGGGATTGTTTCCCCTAATCAGAGCAAAGCTCTGTTTGAATTTCAAAATTCAAAAATTGAAGCAACGCTTCAGATCCCTTACGCTGCGCGCTGAGCGCCACGTGTCAAAAGCAGACACACCAGCGCCAGGAGCGCTGCGCCCTAGGAAGCGCACCCCCAATCAGAGCAAAGATCTGTTTCAAAATTCAAATTTTAAAAATTGAAGCAACGCTTCAGATCCCTTGTGCTCTACGCTGCGCGCCACGTGTCAAACGCAAGCGTGCTAGCGCAGTTGCGCTGTGTCCTGCGCTGCGCGCCACGTGTCAAACGCAGGCGCGCTCGCGCCAATTGCACCAGCGCTGGAATTTAAAGAATTCCCCACCGTTAGATCAAAAGATCTAATAATAATAAAATATTAATTAATCATAATTAAAACTCTGTTCTAGAAAGATCTTTCCAATCTTATTAAAATAAGAAAATTATCTTCTGTAAAACAGAAGTCTTAGGATCAAAGATCCAACGGGGGAAATATCCCCAGATCAATCAGAGAAAGATCTCTGTAATTAACTTAACAAATCAATTGGCCCTATACAAAGGCCCCAAGACCTCAAGTCTCAGAGAGAGAGAACCCTCTGCAAGCTTTGAGAAAAAACCTCAAAGAGAAAGAAAGGCAAGCCTTTGAAGAAAGAAGATCATTTTCTTCATCTTTAAAGGTAAAGAATCATATTCTTGAAGAACAGAGATGAAATCATCTCATTAAAAAAGAAGAACCATCTTCTAAAAAGATCAAAGATCTAAGAACAAGATCAAGGTCTTCAATAAAAAAAGAAAAAGATCAAAAAGAACTAATTATAAAATAAAAAAAGTAATTTACTTCATTCACAGATCTTTTGATCTATAAAGACACAGCCTTTTGATAAGAACAAGAACTTTGGTTCTTGAATCTTGAGGTAAAACCTTTTTTAAGTGAACAGAAAACTTGTTCTTTGATCTTAAATTGATCAAAATGCGCTCTGCGTTATTGGACAGTGCCTTGCACTCTTGAAATGCGCCTTTGCGCTTATTGGACTGGCGCACTGCGCCAGAACGCGCCACGTGTCAACCACAGAACGGTTTGCTCTTTGCGCTTCTAAAAATAGCGCACTACGCTCTTGGACTGGCGCACTGCGCCAGAGTGCGCCACGTGTCACTCACTGGCGCAGCACACTCATAAAGCGCAGTGCGCTAACAGACTTGCGCTTAGCGCTGAACGTGACACGTGTCACCTTCGCATGCGCTAGCGCAATGCGCTTTTTAATTGGCGCAAAGCGCCTGATGCGCCACTTAACACACTGTCAGAACACCACTTTGTTCCTAATAAATGCTATGCATTTAATTACAGAGCCCAATGCTCTGCATTATCAAAAGGGCAGAGCCCAAGTAAAGGCCTAATAGGCAGAACAAAAATAAAATGTTAAACATTTTTAACTGGACTTAGCCCAATTCTGGCCATAAGTCCTCAATTTAAATTGAACTGAGCACATCTGCTATTCTACTCAATTTACACCCGGTTCGAGGGTATATCTCTTTACTCCTCTGACATCCGTCGTTGTAATCCTTCAACGTCGTCAGAGAGGTGACGGGTCCCAACAACACACATTACTACGGACTGTGGGGTCCTTAAACTCACGGACTATGATGTCCATAACCTCTACCGTGATGTCTTAAAACTAACACCGGACTGTGAGGTCCTTAAACTCACGGACTATGATGTCCTTAACCTCGACCGCGATGTCTTAAAACTAACAATGGACCGTAATATTCTTAAACTAATTATCGACCGCAATGTCACTAAACTAAGCAATAGAGCCCAATTGCTCTCTTGTCGGATCCAAACGATCCCGTTAAGTCGATCTTAGTCTAAAATTAGACTAACGTGTCCTTAACGAACGTTTAAGTTGATCTTAGCCTCAAATAAGGCTAACGTATCCTTAAACACAACCCCCCAAACCCAAATCTAAGAAAGATACGGATTTAGACTAATCCACGTCCTACGGGCGACAACATAACTTAGTCTCCGTATACAATCCACGGGCAACCGAACACAAAACAAACACCCATGACACGAAGTGACCATATGGAGAAGGAGAAAGTTGTTACCGCGATACGGTAGCGTAATTAACTGCAGGGGCTTGCACCTGCAGGGAAGAGCGTTCCCACAATCAAAAACCCCTCAAGCGAGGGGGAATCTGACGAAGTCTGCTATATCGGCCGCATCCGTTTAAACTTTCGATACACGGTGCCATAAATTAACTTGGCATCTTCGGAGAGGTGGACGGATAGCATCAATTAGCATCTGCCCCAAATTTCAGGCAAGACGGACCTGCGAGGTCGCATCTCCGTTGTTCGGCGGGGAACAGATTCTGGCACGTCCGGTGGGACATTTTCCTCTTTCAACTCCACACTTCGTGTATCGTATTCGCGAACGAATCGCAGTTTGTTAATGGTTGCCCTTGGGTTTCAAGTTACTAAGATTTGGTCTCTTACTTAGCGCAGAAAGCAAAACAGCAATGGCATTCACCTGCTCGAAGTGCTCCAACTGCAGCTGCAACTTGCGTCCTGCCTCAACTGGGGGCATAACCTACGGGCCCCAAGCGGCCTCTCTGTTCACGATGCCCGTAGAGCAGATTACTCAAGCCACCACAGGGCTGTTTTTCGGGACCATGCTCCCGCCAACGAGCTTCACTGCTCCCGTACCCGTACCAGAAGCTCCTAAGAAGTCGGTCTTCGATCGACTTACAGCTACTGCGGCCCCTCTCAACGGGCCGTCCAACACCAGCGCCTCGGTCTTCTCTAGATTGAGACAAAATTCTTGCGAGCCCACAATGAAGTTTGCAGTCCCAGAGAAGGTTATTCCAAAGAGAATGACCAACCCTGCTCCCAAAGTCGTCAAGGCGACTTCTCCTGCCAAGGGGTCGGTCTTTACAAGACTGGCCGTCCCAACTCACACTCCAGCTCCTGCCACTCAAAGGACATCAGTCTTTAACAGGCTGACACCAGCAACGGCCCCTCACCTGAATAGGGGGAAAGAAAAGGCCATTCCCGTCACCGGGCCAACTCCATCAGCTCAACATGCCCGACGTCGCCACTGGCGCCGAGTGAGGAAGTCAGGAGGCAACTCCCCTTCTGGGCTAACTCCACCAGCCCCGACGGCGGAAATTAATGCTGCTGTTCCAACCAGGAACAGCGTTGAGCTGTTGAATAAGGTGCGTAGGAATTCTCCTACCGCCGTACTGAAAAGATCTCCTCCTCCGGCGGAGACTGTCACGGAAACAAAGCCGAAGCGGTCCCCTCAACGGCTGTCCTCTAAAATCTACAAAGTCTGGCGGCAGGTCCGGAACTCGGTGGTGGATCAAGAATATTTCCGTCGGCAGAAAAAACTGAAGGTCCGACAGGAGGAAAGCCATCGTGCCAAGTCGCGGAAAGCTATCTGGGTGCCTACCGCAACGGCCCCCTCAACTTCGACCGCTCATAAGAAAAGAAGGCCGGAGAAGATCCCCATGCCTGCGACAAATGTCAAAGGCACTGAGCCCAAACGCCCTAAGTCTGGGGGCATAACGGTCTATACCGTTTACATGGCATCCGGGAAGGAGGATAGCCGCGCTTCTACGGGCCACCAACCACTCACTCGATCCATCACAAGAGCCTATGAACAGCAGCAGCAGAAGCTCTAGGAGATGCTGACTGCGATGGCCGCACTCACCGGGCCAAAAGAAAGCCCGGAGGCGTCATCGGAACAACGTCGCGAACACGAGACCGATGCTGAATTCCTTCGTAGAATGCTTGAAAAGAAGGACAAGGAGGCTGCGGAACAAGTGGCCAATATAAAGCAGATGGCTCTTCTGTTCCAAGACATGGTCGGATGATGATACAGCCGGATCCCCCAGCTGAAGATCCTCCGATTATCCTCGAAGAAGACAGAGGAGAAACGTCAAATCCACCTCCAGCTCTTGCAACAGCCAAGGAGGAAACAATTTCCAAAGCTGCCCTGGATGACTATATTGCTCAGCAAATAAGATTTCAACAGGCAAATGAAGCGGCCAGCCAGGTCGTCAAAACGGGGCGACCATATCCGAGCTGATATGATCAGATAAAATACCCGTCGGGCTACACGATCCCGAAATTCTATGTCTACAAGGGAACAGGCAATCCCCATCAACATGTCGCCCAGTTCAGGGCTCTTTGTGGCAATACCGGCGGCGATGATAAGCTCTTGCTTCGCCAATTCGTCGGCAGCTTATCAGAGACGGCGTTTGAATGGTACTCCGAGCTTCCAATCGACTCCGTCAAAACTTTCACAGAGATGGAGTTGCTATTCACTCAGCGATTCGCGAGCGCCAGCGAACGCACCGCAATAACGGCATTGATTAATGCAAGGGTGAAGCCGGGCGAAACTTGGGTTCAATACGCAATCCGATGGCGGAATCTGTGGTCGAAGTGCGAACAGCGCATCGAAGAAGCACCAGCGGTGGGCATGTTCGTGGGCACCCTAGACCCTCATGCAACTATTTCACAGTTCATGATGTTCTTCAAACTGACCACGTTCCAGGCCCTAATCGACAAGCTGGCCCAGATAGATCAAATGGGTCACAGACCGTCTCCCCCGAAGCCGGAACCGAGGAACGACAAGGGTAAAGGGAAGGTGACCTTCGTTGCAAACACTCAATAGCAGCCCAGTGCCCCAAAGCTAGCGGATCAACTGGAGGAGAGACGGCGTTATTACAATGAGAAAATGAAGCGTCCTTACTTATTCCCACGGGACAAAACGAAGAGACTGTTCGAGCTGGCTATGCGCAATAGGCTTATCAATTTGCCGAATCCCATGCGACCACCGCAACCCAACAAAGTGAATAATCTCAATTATTGCCCTTACCACCAAACGGTAAGTTACCCGATCGAGGATTGCTTCGTCTTTAAGGGATGGATCGAGGATCAGTACCTATAAGGCAAGTTTGCGCTGTCTGAGAAGTGGAAAGTAAACCCACCACAACCGCACACTCCTAAGAAGACGGACATACCAGGGGCAACGTGCTCTTTTGTTGAAGAAGCTACATGGGAAGTCGTGCTTTCAGCCAAAACCAAAAGGATGCTGAATGATCTTTAGACATGCCCGGCGATCAGATGGAAGAACCCACTAGAACCCCAGATCATCGAAGGGATGCTGAAGCCGCGCCCAACTCCAAAGATGGGTGGTGATGGCCCAAGCACTCACACCCAGCCGTCAAAATCTTCAAAGAAGAAAAAGAAGGGATCCAAAAAGCCCGTGAAGCCTGGCGACAAGCGCATGGACCTGCAGAAACAGATCGACGCACTGGAGGAGTATAATCAGAAGGCGCGGACTCCCATCATGATCCAAGAGTTCCTCAGCCACGTCCTTGAGAACGAAGATGATGGAGAAGACTCGTCAGATGGATCTGAGGAGTACGTGGCAAGTTGCCATGTGATCTCTCACTCGTCGATAGACGATGAAGAAACTCCTTGCACTGAGAAGCTGGGGGCAATCCTGAATCGGAACTTCTGGGTCTGTCAGATGAAATGATCGACGCATTCCTAAATGAAGCTCTCCTGAAAAGTAAAGCTGATTGAGAGCGTGAGATGGCCATATTTGAAAGTGCTAAACGCCGGCGACTGGACGAAAGAGTCAAGCCCCTCCCGCCAAATCAAGGAACAGCCATCACGGATAAAAATAAGTTCAAGATGAGGAAAAGGTTTGCTAAAGCCATATCAATGGGAATGAAGCTACCACCCTCCGAAGGAAACACTCCCGGCAAAACAGAGATGCATCCTAGATACTGCTCATATCATCAAAAAATTTTGCACCCCACCGAGGAGTGCAATGCTTTTAAAAGATGGTGGCAGGGATATGTTGCTCACCGGCAACATTTTAAGCGGATGAAATGCAAGACTCGTCGGGAGCGAAGAAACGCGACTGAGGAGTATAAAAGAAATGCCGGTAACTATCATGTGGTCAACGCTGGGGGATCACAAGTTCTCACATTCGGGAGCGACTCTGACGAGAAAATGGCTCTTGGCCCTCTCTTTAAAGAATCCACCTTAGGGAAGGAGGAAGAACCGAAAGCCTGCGAAAACATTCAGCTGCGTAATCGCACACTTCCAGAAAAGAATCTCGGACCCGCGAGTAGAAAAGATAAGGGAAAAGAAAAGGTCTCTGAGGATATCGTCCTGGATGACCAAGTCATGAAAGAGCTGACTGCCAAGGACCCGCCAAAGAAGAGTAAGGTGGACTACAACGTTCTGGCGCACCTGAGAAAGTTACCTTCGCAGCTCAGCATTCTTGAAGCCCTTTTACTATCCAAAGAAGCGAGAGATTCATTGATCAAGGCGCTACAAGAACCGGAGCAATTCCAACCCTTTCTCGTCGAAGAAAAGATGAAGGATGAGCTGGAGGAAGTACACACAGCCGATATCACCTTGAGCGACGAAGACCTCCTCCTTGGGACGTGCGAGCACAACCGTCCCCTCTATATCTCAGAGTACTGCCACGATATAAAGATACGCAAAATCCTGGTCGACAATGGGTCTTCCGTTAATCTCCTTAACGTGCGGGTGTTAAAGGAAATCTGCATGAGTATCCAGTATCTCGCTCGTGATAAAATCACCATCTCTGGTTTTGATTCCCAGTCATCGCGGACTCTCGGGTCTGTGATATTAACGCTGCGCTTCAGGTTGCTTATCAAAGACATTAAATTTCATGTCATTGACGCCAAGACATGCTATAACGCTTTGCTTGGCCGGCCTTGGTTACACGAGTACAACATCATCCCGTCTACACAACATCAGTGTATGAAATACTTTAAGGATGGTCTCAAGTATACCGTAACATGAGAACTGAACCCATTCTCCATGAACGAAGTCCGCAAGTACGAAGATGCAAAATACTTTTTGCCAAATTTCTAGGACATGGAGAGATGTCACAAAGCGGAGAACAAACCTATCACCACCATTCCAGTCTTCGGGAGTGATACTGAAGAAGAGGAAGTGATAGTTTATTCAGGTCCACCCCAGTACAACAAGCCGGGACCGTCCGCTCCTATGTTGATCTTTGGCAGCGACTCGGAAGATGAGGTCCATGCTATATTCTCCGCTCGACCTTCAATACAAACATTCCCTGATGAAGAGCAAAGTTTGCAAATTGCCATGGTTCCACCCAAACATCATAAAGAACTAGACGTGCTTGATACCTACATTGTGGAAGAGCTGCAGACGTTCTATGTCCCTCCCAGGAGAGAAGGCGAAAAGGCGATCCTATTCTACCACTCCGGGGAAACCAAAGTGGAGAAAGAAATCTGGCGCGACGCGGATTCTACACTTGACAGGCTCCAGCCTATCTGTCTTCCTAGATATTACACAGAAGGCTTGAAAGGGCTATTGAAGCACCAAGGGATACCCTTCAAACAGACCGCTCGAAAAGCTAAGTTCTATGACAATCTGGAACGTTCCCGGAACTCAGCGCAAGTTGCCCAACGGGAGAATGGAAGTGATCGGACTTGGATATGTTCGGTCCAAGAAACGGGAGTTACTCCACGACTGCTATGTCGTACATGACTTTAATGAAGAAGGAGATGCTCAATGAGAGAATGCTAACCCTGAACCAGAAAGAGCCCCCGACGTGAAAATGCCCAGTTTGTCGTTCGAAGAACAAATGGACAAGCTTATAAGGGAAGCTGGTCAAAAAGTTCGAGACGACCATAATCGCGAAATGGCCATCTACGAGAAAGCCGGGACACAACGCCTTCTCCAACAGGCCGTGAAAAATGAAAATGCCCCTCCTTGTCAACCTGTTGTAAGAAAGGCCTGACGCAGAGGCAGAAACAAGTCAAAAAGCGGAAAAGGCATTCAGCAGCGACAAAGGGGGACCAAGAAGTCACGCGATCGGGAATTGAGCGGTCCATATTTTTCTTTTATGAAGAAAATGAGTCGAGCATACTCCTTTCCTCAAGACAAGACGAAGAAGATACTTGATCTTGCCATAAGACATCAAATGCTTACACTCCCGGAGTCCAAGCACCCTGAACAAGCTAACGAAGTCTCTCACCCAAACTATTGCTCCTATCATAGGGCAATAGGACATCATCTCGAAGACTGCTTCACTTTCAAGAACTGGGTCGAAGATCAGTATCAGCTCGGCAAGTCCGCTCTATCCGACAGTTGGAGGATAACTCCGCCGCAGAAGCATGAACCCAAATCCACGAGGACGGACCCAAATCCACATCGGTCTTGGAAGCGAGCTCGTACTTGTCATATGATAACGATATCAAAAGAAGAGCCCGAGAATATGGATGACCTCCCCTGGTGCTTCGAAAACAATGATGATGAGATGATCTCAGAGTTTCCACCGGCGCTAAAAGAGCTGGAAGATGGAATACACACTACTGCAGATGACCTTAAGAAAATTGATTTGGGGACGAAAAATGACCTGCGACCGACATTTGTCAGTAAGCTGTTATCTGAAGAAAGGGCGGCTGTGCTAAAATAAGTGCTTATGCAGCATAGAGATTGCTTCGCATGGAACTATTCCGAGATGCCGAGATTAGATCCAGAGATTGCTGTGCACAAATTAGCGATATCCCCGGACGTCAAGCCAATCGAACAAGCACCGAGAAGAATGCGGCTCGAGCTTGAGATGAGCATTAACGCCGAGGTCAAGAAGCTGATCGACTCCGGCTTCATCCAAGAGGTTCAGTATCCTGACTGGATCGCCAACATCATCCCAGTAATGAAGAAGAATGGGACGGTGCGCATCTGTCTAGACTTTCGGGATCTCAATAAAGCCTGCCCAAAGGACGATTTTCCAGTACCGGTCACCGAGCTGATGATAGACAATACGTCCACTCACGAAGTCTTCTCCTTCATGGACGGATCATCAGGATACAATCAGATAAAAATGCATCCCGAGGACCAGAAGCACACTGCTTTCCGGACCCCGTTAGGTATATTTTGCTACAAGGTGATGCCTTTCGGTCTAAAGAACGCCGGCGCCACCTATCAGAGGGCCATGACGAAGATCTTCGATGACCTCATACATGAAATCGTCGAATGCTATATCGACGACCTCGTGGTGAAAAGAAAATCATACGAGGAACATCTCGAACATCTGAAGATCGTATTTCAACGCCTTCGGCAATACAACTTAAAGATGAACCCTCTCAAATACGCATTCGGGGTGTCCTCAGGAAAATTCCTAGGATTCATCATCCGGCACCAAGGTATCGAGATAGATCCGTTAAAGATTAAAGCAATTATGGAGATGCCCCCACCAAGGACTCTCAAGCAATTGTGGTCCCTCCAAGGGAAGCTCGCGTATATCCGGCGATTTATAGCCAATCTCTCTGGCAAGTGCCATCCTTATAGTCACCTGATGAAGAAGGGAACCCCGTTCGCCTGGGATCATAAATGCCAAGGCGCACTGGACGAAATCAAGCAGTATCTGCAAAACCCGCCAGTGCTGGCTGCTCCGGTCAAGGGAAAGCCTCTCGTTCTTTATACAACCGCCCTCGAAGTTTCCTTAGGTGCATTATGGGTATAAGAGAATGACCAAGGGAAAGAAAGAGCTCTCTATTACTTGAGTCGAGTTCTCCTGGGGGCAGAAAGCAACTATTCTCCCATCGAAAAACACTGCCTGGCGTTGATCTTCACGATAACGAAACTCCGGCACTATGCGTTGGCGCATGAAGTCCGTCTCATATCGAAGGTGGAACCTCTCAAATATTTGATGTCAAAAGCCATATTGACGGGGCGGCTCGCTAAATGGGTCTTACTCCTGATGGAATTCTCAATAACCTATCATCCCTTTAAAGCAGTGAAAGGCCAGGCTATCGCTGACTTCCTCGCTGAACATCCGATACCGGTCGATTCCCCTTTGAATTGCGAACTGTCAGACGAATATGCGTTTGATGCGATCGACGGTGGTGGTAACCGGTGGGAACTTTATTTTGATAGAGCGTCCTCCATGAAGAAGCGCAAGCAGAACGCTCCTATAATCAAATCAGGGGTAGGCCTCATCTTCGTGACCCCACAAGGAGGGATAATGCGCTTCGCCTTCTCCTTGACAGAGCCGAGGACGAATAATGAAGCCGAATACGAAGCTTTGATAGCAGGTCTCGAGATCGCCATCGACATAGGGATTGAAAACCTCCTCATATACGGAGACTCCCAACTGGTCGTCAGTCAAATAAATGGCGACTATCAAACGTATAAACCAAAACTGGTAAAATACAGCAAGAGGGTACAACAACTGCTGACCCAAATACCTTCCTACATCTTGGAAAGCATACCGCGTGCAGAAAATAGCAAAGCAGATGCACTAGCTAAGCTCGCTAAAGAACTGGCCGACGAGAACCTCGATGACGTAAGGATCGTTGTGCAAAGCCGTCGGGTCCTCGCACCGGCAGAGATATCTCCGGAGTCGTCCGAGGAAAAGGGAGCGACCGAGAAAGTGGCTCTACAAGTAAAAGACCAAGAAAAGGCTGAGGATTGGAGAGAAGTCTTTATAGACTACTTCAAATCCCGTCGATTGCCTGAAGATGCGTCCTCAAGACATCAGCTTATGAAATGAGCTCTGTCTTTCCCCTTCGTCAATGATACTCTGTACAAGAGGTCATTTGATTCTCTGTGGTTGAGATGCCTGGGACCAGAAGAGGCGAAAAGAGTCGTCCAAGAAGTTCATGACGGACTCTGCGGTTCTCACCAAGCAGGCCCGAAGATGAAGTTGAAGATTAAACGGATGGGCTACTACTGGCCCACGATGATTTAGGAATGCCTTGAATATGCGAAGTAATGCCACCCATGCCAGATCCATGGGGACTTCATCCACTAGCATCCAAATCCACTACACCCAACAGTGGTTAGCTGACCGTTTGAAATGTGGGGAACTGACATAATCGGCCCCATCGAGCCTGCATCGTCTAGGGGACATCGATTCATTTTGGCGACGACTGATTACTTCTCCAAATGGGCAGAAGCAATACCGCTGAGGGAAGTGAAGACGGAGAATATCCTCCATTTCTTCAAGACGCACGTCATTTATCGATTTGGAACTCCGCGACGGATCATATCTGATAACGGGCCAGCCTACAGAAGCCACAAGATCAGCCGCTTCGCACAACAGCACAACATAAACTGGTGATATTCCTCAGTTTATAATCCCTGAGCTAACGGTCTAGCCAAGGCTTTCAACAAGACCTTGACAAAGATCGTGAAGAAGACGGTGTCCCGAAACAAGAAGGACTGGCACGAGAGACTGCATGAAGCTCTCTGGGCGTATCGAACTACGTTCAAGACGGCCACGAACACAACTCCGTACGAGTTGGTATTCGGTACAGAAGCGGTACTCCCCCTCGAGATAGAGTTACCCTCTCTACGAGTGGCAGTTCATTACGAGCTAACGGACGAAGAGAATGCTCACCTTCGGCTTGAGGAGCTCGATGCCCTTGACGAAACCGGACTCCTAGCGCAGCAAAATCTGGAAGCTTATAAAGCAAAGATGACGCGCTCATATGAAAGATTGACCAGGCCGAGGACATTCCGCCAAGGCGAACGGTCAAAAGACCTATGATCCCCAATAGCGCCAAGCGGGGAAAATTCGAGCCGAACTATGAAGGCCCGTACATCATAGACAAGGTCTACCATGATGGAGCCTATCTACTCCTGGACATGCATGGTGAAAGACCTTTCAGGCCAATAAACGGTCGCTTCCTGAAGAAGTACTACGTTTGACGAGTCACGGCCTAGGTCAATGATAGATGACGACTATGTCCGCTCGCTATCTTCCTAAGCCCAAACTCTATAAGTAGTAACCGGCTTACTTAACAGCGGACCGAAACGTCTTTAAACTAACGGCGGACCGAAACGTCTTTAAACTAACAGTGGACCGAAACGTCCTTAAACTAACAACGGACCACTATGTCCTAAAACTAGCTGTTGACCGAGATGTTAATAAACTACGGTGGATTACGGCATCCCAAAGCTGGTACAAAAAAAAGAATAAAAAAAAAGAAAAGAAAACGGTATGTCCATAAGCAAAATGGGCACGGATGAAAACCCGAAAGAGCTCCGTGAGTAAAAACAGCAAGGCTACCGGCGAGTGTTTGTGAAAACCCGAAAGGGCGCAACCTCGTTAGAAAAAAAAAGGAATAAAAAAAAAGGAAAACGGTATGTCCATAAGCAAGATGGGTACGGATGAAAACCCGAAAGGGCTCCATGAGTAAAAACAGCAGGGCTACCGGCGAGTGTTTATGAAAACCCGGAAGGGCGCAACCTCGTTAAAAGACACTTACAGGGTCCTCTCGACCTTGTGAGGAGAAACCACCTGCGTGAGATCCTTACGACTCATAACGGAGCAACATACTTAGGGATCCCCATGATTCCTAAGGAGAAATTACACTTGCGAGATCCTCACGACTCATAAGGAGAACTCTCTTATGAAACCCTCACGGCTCATAAGATTTGAAAGTCTTAAGTTACAGAGACCTGAACCTGTTCTTAAGCAACCCCCACAACCTCCGATACTTCCCTACAAGCGGCTCAATACTGACCCTTGTATACAATCCACGGGCGTGAATAAACATTTCCCTAACAAAGTCCCATCCGTGACTAGGGATATGTCCATATGGTGAACAACCCTTGTAAGTCCTCTCGACTTATAAGGAGAAAACACTCTTGTAAGATTCTTACGACTTACGAGAAGCCATAAACTTAGGAATCCTCACGATCCTTAAGGAGAAAACACACCTACGAGATCCCCACGACTTGTAGGGAAAAATACCTTTGTGAGACCCTTACGGCTCATGAAGTCAAAAGCCTTAGTCGACAGAATCCTAACCCTGTTCGCTAAGCCACCTTTGTTCGATATCGATAGAGGCAAATGATGATTCGCTCCTGAAAATATTCCAGTTGTAGCGGTGCTGATGCCGAAATCAGTGTCTCATCCCAAGCTTGCGGCAAAAAGCTGGCAAGCCACACATGCATACGAAATAGCCGAAATGATGGGGCAACTTGCGACAAAATCAACAAGTAAAAATGTATGCATGCGAAATAGCCGAAATGATTGGGCAACTCGCAATAAAAAACAGCGAGTAAAAATAAAACAAATAGCCGAAATGATGGGGCAATCGTGACCTTCGCGATATAAAAGCTGAAATGATAGAGCATCGCGGAAAGAAATTAAAAAAAATGAATGAATGAAATTTATGCCCTACAGGTGATATCACATCAATCCCTGTATACAATCCATAGGCGCAAACAAAGAAGGAATCACACTCCTCCTCCCCCAGGTTTCATCAGAAGAAGAAGCCAAATCTCGATGAGTCACAGATAGCCTGGAGCTCATCTCAACATTCTTCGCAGCAGACACAACATCAAGAAAAGCGGAACAGCGGCAACTCCCAGTTCCATGACTCAACGGTGTACAGATGACCGAGAGTCAAATCCCAACTCTGTGAAATGCGGATATAATCAGCAAAATTCCTGGTTACGTGGAACACAGATAACGTCACTTCTGACCTCGTGGAAAATGTCCAGAGCGGATCCTGGTTCTCGCAGAGCACGGCAGTGAACCCGTGTGAAGCATCCAGAGCGGAGCCTAGTCCTCGCCGAACACGGCAGTGAACCCGTGGGAAGCATCTAGAGCAAAAATCCTGGCTACATGGAACACGGATAACGTCACTTCTGACCCCGTGGAAAACGCCCAGAACGGATCCTGGTCCTCGCAGAGCACGGCAGTGAACCCGTGTGAAGCATCCAGAGCGGATCCTGGTCCTCGCAGAGCACGGCAGTGAACCCATATGAAGCATCCAGAGCAAGGCCTAGTCCTCGCCGAACATGGCAGTGAACCCGTGGGAAGCATCTAGAGCAAAATTCCTGGTTGCGTGGAACAGGGATAACGTCACTTCTAACCCCATGGAAAACGTCCAGAGCGAATCCTGGTCCTTGCAGAGCACGGCAGTGAACCCGTGTGAAGCATCCAGAGCGGAGCCTAGTCCTCGCCGAACACGGCAGTGAACCCGTGGGAAGCATCTAGAGCAAAATTCCTGGTTGCGTGGAACACGGATAACGTCACTTCTGACCCCGTGGAAAACGTCCAGAGCGGATCCTGGTCCTCGCAGAGCACGGCAGTGAACCCATGTGAAGCATCCAGAGTGGAGCCTAGTCCTCGCCGAACACGGTAGTGAACCCGTGGGAAGCATCTAGAGCAAAATTCCTGGTTACGTGGAATACGGATAACGTCACTTCCGATCCCGTGGAAAACGTCCAGAGCGGATCCTGGTCCTCGCAGAGCACGGTAGTGAACCCGTGTGAAGCATCTAGAGCGGAGCCTAGTCCTCGCCGAACACGGCAGTGAACCCGTGGGAAGCATCTAGAGAAAAATTCCTGGTTACGTGGAACACGGATAACGTCACTTCTGACCCCATGGAAAATGTCCAGAGCGGATCCTGGTCCTCGCAGAGCATGGCAATGAACCCGTGTGAAGCATCCAGAGCGGAGCCTAGTCCTCGCCGAACACGGCAATGAACCCGTGGGAAGCATCTAGAGCAAAATTCCTAGTTACGTGGAACACGGATAACGTCACTTCTAACCCCGTGGAAAATGTCCAGAGCGGATCCTGGTCCTCGCAGAACACGGCAGTGAACCCGTGTGAAGCATCCAGAGCGGAGCCTAGTCCTCGCCGAACACGGCAGTGAACTCGTGGGAAGCATCTAGAGAAAAATTCCTGGTTACGTGGAACACGGATAACGTCACTTCTGACCCCATGGAAAACGTCCAGAACGGATCCTGGTCCTCACAGAGCACGGCAGTGAACCCATGTGAAGCATCCTAGCGGAGCCTAGTTCTCACCGAACACGGCAGTGAACTCGTGGGAAGCATCTAGAGCAAAATTCCTGGTTACGTGGAACGCGGATAACGTTACTTCTGACCCAGTGGAAAACGTCCAGAGCGGAGCCTGGTCCTCGCCAAACACGGCAGTGAACCCGTGGTAAGCATCCAGAGAAAACATCGGACTGTGAGGTCCTTAAACTCACGAACTATGATCTCCTTAACCTCGACCGTGATGTCTTAAAACTAACAATCAACCAAAATGATTTTAATCTGATTTTACCTTGGTTCAAGGGTACATCTCTTCACTCCTTTGATATTTGCCGTTGTAATTCCTCAACGTCTTCAAAGAGGTGACGGGTCTTAATAACCACACATTTCGCGGACTGTGAGGCCCTTAAACTCATGGACTATGATGTCCTTAACCTCGACCGTGATGTCTTAAAACTAACATTGGACTGCGAGGTCCTTACACCCACGGACTATGATGTCCTTAACCTCGACCGTGATGTCTTAAAACTAACATTGGACTGTGAGGTCCTTAAACTCATGGAGTATGATTTCCTTAACCTTGACCGTGATGTCTTAAAACTAACATTGGACCGTGAGGTCCTTAAACTCACGGACTATGATCTCCTTAACCTCGACTGTGATGTCCTAAAACTAACATTGGACTGTGAGCTCCTTAAACTCATGGACTATGACGTACTTAACCTCGACCGTGATGTCTTAAAACTAACATTGGACTGTGAGGTCCTTAAACTCATGGACTATGATGTCCTTAACCTCGACCGTAATGTCTTAAAACTAACAACAAGATGTGGAGTCCTTAAATCCACGGACTATGATGTCCTTAACCTCGATCGTGATGTCTTTAAACTACAGTATCCTGGAAAATGTCCAGAGCGGAGCCTGGTCCTCGCCAAACACGACAGTGAATCCGTGCGAAGCATCCAGAGCAACTCCTGACTCCATGAAATGCGGATAAAGGCAACTTCACCCATCACTTGCGGGTCCTCACAACTCGTAAAGGAGTAAATTCTCTTGTGAGATCCTTACGACTCTCAAGAGAAAATACACTTAGGAATCCTCACGATTCTTAAGGAGAAAATTACACCTATGGGATCCTCTCGACCGGTAGGGAGAAAATTCTTTATGAGACCCTCACGGCTCATAAAGTTGAAAAGTCTTAGGTGACAGACCTTAACCCTGTTTTCTAAGCCATCACCACTCTACAAAGAGCCTAAGAATGATAGCTATACGCTATCTACAGACCGCACTTGCTAAAATCATATGACAAACAACACAGTAAGAAAGAAGAAAGCAAAGAAATGACACAAGACATTATGAAGAACGTGTATCTTTTATTCATAAATTCGATTGAGTACAAAATACATCGTATTAAAGAATTAAAAAAACAAATATATTTTATTCATATTTACAAATGATACAAAATTTTCATTGAGAAGGATGCGTTTTCAACAAGTCCGTGAGCTGCTCTCGCACTTCTTTCAGTGCCTTCTCATGATCAGCCGCCACAGCTAGCTCTCCTTCAATTTGGGCCCGTTGCTGCAAACAAGATGAGAGTTTCTGATCATCTTCTTGCTGGGAAGCCTCCTGACTCTGAGCGATCTGCTCATTGAGATCAAGCTTCTTCCTCAACACCAGCCCGTCAGAGATACACCGTTGAAGGCTTTCAAAAATGGCGTTTAGTTAGGCAGCATTAGCTGCAACCTCAGCGCGCAGTTGGGTAGATTCAGTAGCAGTCGCCTCACGTTCTTTTCGCTTAAGAGTTGACTCTCGTTCGAAATGGCGAAGGAACGGAACACTCTGCTCAACCCACGCGGCCTGCTGGGAGTTCAAAGCCTGAGTCTTAGGGGCAAGACGGATAAGTTCAAGCTGATATAGACAGGCCTCGATCTTCCTGCAGTGATCAACCAAAGACTCGACAACGCTTTCATTATGGAAATTTATAAGCGTCGCCAGTATCGGATTGACCTCGGCAGCAAAATCTGCAGCAGATGTAGGAGCCTCCGCATCAAGCTCCTCGACGCATTCGCTCAGCATACGCAGACTTGTCACAGCACCCTTTAAGGATGGACGTCTGGAGAAGGGGCCTGCCGGCATCATAATGCGAGACTCGAAAGAGACTGGAGTCGAAGCGACAGCTGCAAAACAAATCACAATCAGATGACGGATCTAGAAATATAAGAGATTCATGAACAATGGAATTTACTATACCGGCTGCAGAAGGTGGCAAAGCCGGGAGGACCGGTGGCGCAACTGATCTCTCATCTCCTCCTTCAATCTGTAGCACTGCAGTCAGGGCAAAGAAGAATCATAAATAATTTCATTATCGGTGAAAGAAAGAGCATTAATTGAAATCTATATTCACCAACACCATTGGATGAAGCCATCTCCGACGGGAAGGAGAAGTGGGGATGCAGCACCTGGTACGGGTGGTCAAAAAGGACTCCTGCAAAGACGCAATAGTACAACGTCAGTACATAAATTATGCAGCTTAAAGATAAGACTGACGGGTTGCAAATCCATACCTTCCAGCATTTGCAACGGTGCGAGGGAAGGAAGAGAAGTAGTCACCGTCAGAGCAGTAACTGACGGTGCTCCCTCGGGTAATGCGGCATTAGCACTAGCCACACCTGCATTAGAAACAAGATAAACTTTATTAGGAAAGATTGCAGAATAAAGAAAGAATGGCGGTGACCCAAGGTTTACCTGAAGAATCGCCGCCCAGAGCCCTAACGAAGGCGTCACTTGATGCAACGGTGGCGTCTCCCTCCTCCATTAGGACGGTCTCACCTCCCGTTGCCTCATCGCCCGACTCTACAGGAGTCGTCGTCTCGCTCGCGACGCCGGGAGAAGACAAGGAACCATAAGCAGGGAGCGCGATGATCGGAGCAGTACCCGACTCTTGGGAAAGAGCGGCCATCTCGTGCTCAGCGACCATAGCAGCCGTCTCACCCGCTACCACCTCGGGTTCAGTGGTCACAGCCGTCTCGTCCATCACTACCGTAGGCTCGTCCGTAGTAGCCGTTTCATCCATTGCTGCCTCAGGCCCGGCTATAGCAGCCGTCTCACCCGCCGGCACCTCGGACTCGGCATTGGTAGCCATCTCAAGTCTAGCAGTTGTGACTGTCTCGTCAGCTACTATCTTGGGCCAGGCAACTATGGTTATATCGCCTACCGTCGCCTCGGGTTCAGCGGCTACCTCCTCTACCGTCCCCTCAGGCTTGACGGTCGCCGCCACTCCTTCAGTAAGACTCAGCCCTGCAGGACAAGATATATAAGAACTGATAGTCTAAAATTTTGACAACAAAGCCTCAAAAAACACATTACCTGAGGCGGATTTACCGTTGGCTTCCCGAGCCGCACGTGCCGCCCATCTATGAGCAGTAAACAAGTCGACCGGGAGCTCCTCTGAAGGAGTAGCAGCGGGAGTAACGGCGCTTGAGCCTGCTCCTGCAGCCAAAGCAGCTCTACGCTCCCTTGCTGCGCGCCTCAGACGCTTCCTTTCCTCCCGGGCCGTCACGACAGACCTTTTGGAAGCCTCCTTCAGCAAGGCGTCGCCGTCCGCATTTAGGGTTGCCTCCAGAGCTGTCAAGGCTTCCATCATCGGCCTTTTAAGTAGGGCCTCTTGCGGCAATCCCGAAGAGGCCGGGACATCGGTAGCTGGCCCGGGGAGAATCCCCGCATCGACTTGCGAGGTGGGTCTTGTGGTCCCCGCAATGAGATAAGGAAAGGGTTAGATTGGCCGTAAAAAAAAGGAGAATGAAGACATAGCAAACCGAAACGTACCAATGCCCAACAGAGCATGATTCCTCTCTTCCTCCTCGAAAGTTCAGAGGGAAGCCGCCAGAACCTCCTCAGTAGTGAAGCCTGTTACAAAAAGAAGAATGTCAGTCAAGACATGACAATAAAATATAACGCAATGATAAGAGTATGACTAATATTTACTTGATTGTGCGAGGGCGGCTATTTTCGCTTGGTGGCTCGCAAGTTGCGCAGAAGCAGCAATAGCGGCGTCGAGGTCGGTGTCTTCTGGCGCTACGAAGAAACCCTCATTGGTTCCATATTCACTTAAGCCTTCGGTAAGAGGAGCCTGAGGCTCTAGGCCGAGTACGACATCAAGGGAAAGGACCGGCTTCTTCTTCCTCTTTTGCGCGCGAACCCCGGTCGCACCCAAAATTAGCTTACGCTTCGTGGGCACCTTGGGACGGCGGGTCCCGATGTCCGAGCCCACACCAGATTCAGGCGAAACCACGTTTACCGTCTCCACGGGAGCACGGGGCGCTGAGGGCACGTCCACAGGATCACGGGGCAATCCACGCGGGGGGCTTAGCATACGTGGAGGCTCATCTCCAGCATCTCCTCTTAGTGGAGGAGGGACAGGGGTCCTTCGCTTTAGAGGGACGTTGCGATCGCTGGCAGGGAGCGCACCCTTGCGATCAAGTAGCAGCCGCTTCTCTTCCCTGATGACAGCGTCCATCGCGTGCTGATGCTAGGCCTCGTATATGTTGAGGGCCCTTGGAATGCAAGTCGGCTCGCTAATAAAGAAGTGGGAGCCCGTATTTAGCCACATAAAATGATGTAGTGCACTCCGTATTCCCTCTCTGGTGGCCGCAGGCTCTTCCAAAAACGCCTCCAGTGGGACCCCATGGTTATAACTTAACTGCTGGGCGAAGCGATGGGGGTTGTACCTCATAAAAAGCGCCGCATCGTTCTGCCTGAACATGAGGAAGCCCGGCCTAATGGAGTATAGATGTAGAATCTCCCGGGCTTTCAACACGGAGGCCCCGTCCTTGAAATTATCACGCAACGCCAAAACCGCCTTGGAGGTCTCCGGGCCGATTGTCAGGACCTTGTCCGTGAAGGAAATACCCGCTCCGACCGTGTGCGGACGAAGAAGCAACCTCCTAGCCTCCCGCGGAGGCGGATTCACGATAGAAGCACCGATCAGCCGCATAACTCTCGGAAATCTGTACTTCTCGTAAAACGAGGGTCTTTTATGAATGCCAATGTAACATTTCAAAAAATAAAATATTATTTTTGGGAATTTTCATAATTTAATATTAATTTTTAATGAATATTTTAATAGTCGGTATAATTAAATACCGATAAATGGTGAAAATTCCGGAGGAAATTTTGGAAAATTCTAAAATAGGGTATTTTGTGGAAATATGTCATTTTTAAGCTTTTATGGTTACGTAAATGCTATTTTGGTGTTAACCGCGATTAAAAATCGCTAATTGGATTTTTGGCTTTTTGTGCAAAAATGTGCACATAACATTTTCCACACTTGTCTCATGTTATGGACTTATGGTGACCTAGGGTTGAACCATGTTTAGATGACCATAGTGGGTGGAACCAATTGGTTAGGTTAGTGGGGTTATTTGAGGGTTTTTAGCTTTGTCTAAAGGTGATTAGATTAAGGTTGACTTGTGTAGGGAGAAAGTGAGCCATGATGGCTTTGTGTCTTGTGGGCATTGTTTTGGAAAGAGAGAGAGATGGTTAGGGTGTGCCATGATCCATCCCCTTCTTCATTACCCTTTGTGCTCTTCACACCCCTCTCACTCATATCACTTCCTCTCATCACTCACATCCTACCCTCACATCTCCCACCCTCACACTCCACCATACTACAACACTTCACCCTACAACAACCCCCAATTGTTCAACTTCAGCCACATGAGCTGCAACAGCAGCTGATGTAAAACATCAGCCTAACCTCAGCACAAATTCAGCAGCCCTAACACCATAGCCCACACTTACACACTCCCATCAACACTTTTCAGCCCCAATTTCATCACATCAGCCACCCCAACACTTCAGCTGCAGCAGCAGTAGCATCATCAGCACTTCAGCCCCAATTTCTGCTTCAGCTGCAACAATATCATTCAAACAACAACTCCACACCATCCTCATACTAAACCACCAACACTTCACAACATAAAACAACAACTGCTGTAGCAGCAACAACAACTAAAGAAACCAACAGCAACACAAATTGCTGTTAAAAACCAGCATACCAACAGCCACAGCAACCCCATCATATAATTCAACCCACTCCCTCATCAAACACTACAACATCACCCTCCCACTTTACCAAAGCAAACACAACAACATCAGCCCTTCACACCAAAACAACAGCCCTGCAGTAGCTGCTGCAAACAGCAACAAAAAGAAAGAAAAGATTGCAAGCAGCAGCAGCAACCTGAGCAACATCAGCAATGAGAAAACAGCCACAAGCAGGAACTTCAGCAGCACCAACCCACTTCACCTCCTTCTCCTTCCCTTCTCCTTCATTCTAGGACCCTTGAGGTATAATCTCACAACCCAACTCGTAACCTGCCTAGTTCTGGTTTTATAGATGAAAATTTACTGTTATATCTGTGATCTAGTGCTAGTTTAGGGATTTTGAGTGAGATTTGGCCAAGAGATGGTTTTGAATGTTAGAGTAGCCTTATTAGGGGTATGCGAGACCAGTTGAACCGAGATTGTTCCAGATTTCACCCAAATACCAGAGTTATTCGACTTGGCGTATTTTAGCGACTTTGTCAATTTTGCAACCTTTCTGGAATCTGCTACAACCCGAGATACCCTAAAATAATATTGACTTGGCAGTAAGGTATGCAGGTAGGTAGAAACCAACACCCAAAACCCTAGCCCCAACTCTTTACCCCGGCCGCAGATATATTCCCTCTGGCCGCAATTTGCGGCCAGAGCAGTGGGGAACCCCTTCGTTTTGCATGCACAGCCCTATTTCATGTAAACTTGACCCCTGGTATGTCTAGTTTTGACCGATTCCAGTTAGGGTAAAATCTGGGTTGATTTTCATGAGTTAGCGTATGATTTACGACTTGTTTTCGTATGGGTTTTTGGTATTCGATGATTCGTTCTGTCGGGTGGCGTTTGGACGTCAACGACAGTGGATATTGGCTGCGTTTGCACACGAGGCCACAGGTTTTTACCTATGGGCGTAGCGTGCACCATTTTGGCTTCCAACATGGTTTTCATGTGTTTTAGCGTGTGATATTCTTGTAGGTACCCCACGTGGCGCCGAGGCATTGGAGATACAGATGGCGACATCGGCACCGGCACACATAAACAAGGTGAGTAGATTTATATCTATGAGGAGAAGTCGGGTGGATGGCGTATAGCACCCCCGCAGTCCATGGTGATGTATACGGATGCGTATACACACCTATAATTATTATATGTTGTTTGGGAGATTATTGATGTTTAGGCTGGATAATTGGGGGACTTGGATGATTTAGTGTCGCGAGAACCTAGAATAGTGGGTGCACTACACATACATATACACACATACATACTTGAATACATCTTTGTTCATATGTGGTTATGGGATCCTATATAGATATGTGTTCACATGGGTATGGGACCACGTGTTCACATACGGATTTGAGGATGATACATGGGATTGAGATGAGTCGATGAGTTTGATATGAGATTATGATATCGGTGATATGATAAAATTCATAATTAAGATACGTCTTGATGCTTTAAGGGATTTTGGGGATGATGATGCCATAGGATTGGTGACATATATATTAAGTGATCGATATGTGATTATGTTATGAGATATGATATGATATGATATGACCAGATAATTATGATAGGCCGCATTCGGCGATGTTTACTCCTTGTGATGATATATGATGATGAAATCGATTTATACTAAACTATCGATCAGTAGTCAGATCTTGATTATAGTGATGATGTTAGCATTGTACTAGACATAGGTCAGTACCCAGATTATGATGTTTGATAAAGAGAATACCAGATGAATGATAGGACGAATGTGATAGTGACCCATACCCAGATTTGGGGATGCCGTACAACGGATTTACATACGAGCTATAACTTGATGTTTGATCCGCCCTCTTGACTTGGGAATAACCGATTATAGAGATATGGTATCGGATGCGATATTATTGAGGCGGTATCACCGACTATATATACATATACATATATTGACTCAGAGGTTAGGTGGTTTCCCTTACCTACTGTTAGCTTTAGCTCGGCCTTTAGTTGGCGTAGCTGTATGACTCTTATGACATTAGATGTAGTTCAGCCGTCATTGCGTTAATATTCAGCTCCCGCACTTTATCATTGTTGCTCTGCATCGCATACTGTTGTGATTCATATTTCATTATTGATATCCTGCTGTTAGGACACCAGCACCATTACCGATGATGCGTATGTACTACGTACACTTATTTGCTGGCGCACACACATTTTCATCGGTAATTACCATGTCACGCACACTTAGAAAATATTATTGCTTGATTTAGCTTGTTAGCTAGTAGTGACATGATATTACTATGCTTGCCTTATATGCCAGCTTGACATTGTAGTTATTACTTGTCACATCATGCATACTGTTATTCATTATATGCTGCATTCATGGATTCTCATGCTTATATTCATGGTTTACATGCTATTGATGATTCGGATTTCCATGATATTTCCTGGATTTGGAGGAAAACCGCAAAACATATATAAACTGCTTTCACTCTTTTTAAATAAAAATGCGGTTTTCCCATGATGTATGAGTCGTCCACCATGAGTTTGCTGATGGATTTCGAGACCCGATTCAAGGAGTGGAGGAACCGTTTCGGATATATGGTGGGCCCGGTGCGGTACCCCGGGGCAAGAGGATCGCAGATGATGGCATTAAGCCTGTGCAGGGGAGCACGGCCGACCGGTGATTTTACCCGACACGTCGGATATCCGGAGGATACCGTCGTAGTCATGAGATGGATGGTAGGGGCCGATCTGGACTGACGGTGTCCTGGATTTTATGATTGAGATATTGAGGTACAGAGATTGTGATACAGAGATATCGAGATATTGGGATTTATGTTTTGTGCCGATGCTGGGCACAGGTTTCATAATGTTTTTCCATGATTTTGACTATATCCTCATATTTACATACATGATTACATTGATCATACTTAATTTGTATATATAACAGGGTATGAGGGCGCTGTTATATATACCCTTACACCAATATTAGTGGAATGGGACGCTAATATATGTATATTGATATCATTTTAAAAACTTCATCATACTTTTCATGCATTCATACATCATCCATTTATACAATGCTACCTGAGGCACTGACACGGTCATATGGGATTATACTCGGGTTAGATAATTACCCTAGCCATTGTTATAGGTTGCTGGTTATATATTTGAGGATTATATATTGATCGTATGACCTAGGATTGCGTTATACATGCGATTTCTGTTCGTAGATCGTTTTCTACTCACGAGTTGGCAACTCACCCCCGTTGTGCCCCAGTTTCTTGCAGGTATTGCCGTACGGGTTTCATTACGGCTTTGCGGGCACAGCTTCTTTCAGGTGACTTGCTAGTAGGTGGGTTATTTGTATCGTACCTACCATTATACATTGTATACTATATTTCAGTTGTATCTAGAAGTTCTATCAACCAAACATGTACTTATTTGAGATAGAGACCAGTGATGTTTATTCTTTCGACCTTAGAGTCGCACGTTATATTCTGTGGATTTCTTGTTGTTGGAGTTTTCTTTCTGTTGTGATCCTCGCCTTTTGGCGTTGTATATTATGTTGCTAGCCGGTTGTTTTGTTATGGTTCTTCTTACTCTCTACTACTTTTCTTGGTTTGGATTTCTGGGCTCGGCTTACTTAGAGTACGTACGCATCGAGACGTTCGTAGTCTAGGTGCCGGTCATGTTCCGTACTTTCGGGACGTGACAAAGTTGGTATCAGAGCGTTAGGTTTTACCTTCAGAGCATAGGATGACCCTTGGTTGATGGAATAGGTGACTAAAGTAGAGTGGCGTACCGTTGGTATGTTCCGCGGCATACTTACGACACGCCACTCCACTTAAGAAGCCTTAGGATATACATTTTCTTGTTCAGTATCATATTCCTTCCTGATCTAGCCTCATCAGTATCAGTTATGGTTTTGCTGCCACGATTACGGGTAGGGAGAGCTACGGCTAGAGTTGCGGTCAGCATGAGCTCGTTGCGAACGAGGACTGACCGGGCGTAATTTCGGCGACAAGCGATTGTGGAAATGTGTCTTTTGATTGTGTTTGCGCCACGAGCGTTGGATGGATCGCTGTATGAGATTACTCGGACGTGCAGATCAGCACCAGAGGATTGAGCCATTAACAGAGGCCAGCCAGATTTTGATGACCGTTGGTGTATTGCTTATTCTTGATGATTGAGGCACGGTTCAGCGTGCAGGCAAGTGAGCCAGTTGTTGCTGCGAACGACGGAATATCGCCCAGATGTTGGAGCTATGGCAGTACAAGTTGTACTAAGAGATGATAGAAGGTCGCTAGTCACTAAGGATGAATGACTAGGACATGTGGTTCGTTCGCTACCCCGATGCAAGGTCATTAGATAGATTGATTCCAGTTAGAGATGACTTCACGCGAGATGTTGAGAGTCGACAGAAATGATCGAATGTCAATAACCTATTATTCCAAGTTTAAAGTATTCGGAAAGACATGCAGGCAATTCTATGGTCCATCTAGAAGAATGAAACCCTAACTCGACTTAATGACCGTGTGAAAGGCTTTGAACCTTAGGGTTTGCGGCAGTTCTGCGGCGCCATTAGTGAGGCTTGGGTTTGCCCTTCTACGGCTGGACCACCAATGTTGTGGTATGTACTCGATACTATTATACTGTACCCAAGATGTTAAGCTCTTGGGGGATTATGAGGTCTTGACAAATCGATCGGATGGCTCGACTTAATTCGGATGCTAGGTGGTGAGATGTATTTCTTGGGAGACTCCAGATACGAGGATAGCCGTTGGAGCTCAGTCCATGCAGCCACGACGAGACGAGTCCGAAACAGTCGACATTAGAGAAAAGTGGAGTAAGGGGTTAGTGCAAGATCTGGATAAGACAACATTCCACTCTGCTGACATCAGAGATGCGATGCGCATGCCGAGGCATAGTACTTGGATATACCTTCTAGAAGGAGTCGCGATGAGTATGCAGCCGTTCCGGAGCAAGCAACAGATATAATAAAGGACGATGATTTCCGGACAATTGGCAGAGATGAGACTTGGAAGAGACCTTGAGCAGGATTCCTTCCAGGACACTGCTGCAATGATATTTTCATCCAGGATCAGATGAGTCACGTGCATTCTGACAGCCAGAGGCCGACGCCAGTGACATGCTGCTTTACGAGTGGTCACGATGATTGACCGAGAAATGACCAGAGAAGTGCCAGAACGGAATCATCCCCGTTAGCACGTCTGACAGGGCAGATGAGCCGATGGATCATGAGATTGGTAATTTACAGAGCAGATAAGGACCTTTCTGGAATAAATTATGAGAAGAATTGGACCCAGGAGTGGTCAGGTTACGCACACCAGCAGGCCAGAGTTCAGGATCGTCGACGAGATATGCTATGAGTAATCACGACAGTTGGCCAGAGATTCTTGGAGGATGCGCTTGAGCGGAACTATTCCGCCATACTTGATTTCGGTATTTTGACGATTTATTCGCATGATTTGATTTTGATGATTGAGGATTTACGATTTTTGTACCGTTGTTGCATTTGATATTGTTTTCGTGCCTTGGTTTCAGATGTTTGTGATTTCATGGGGTTTAGACATTTGAGTTGATTTCGTGCGCATGCACGCACACGATTTGGTTTTTGCACTCGGTATAGTTCACATATGCTTGCAGTGCAGTGACATATATTTTGTGCACTTGGATGCACTGGACTTCGATTTTGATGGTAATGCTCGATAATTGTTTTGTGTATTTTATGCACCTGATTGGATTTGCGCGTGTTCGGCGCTTGATATGGGATTTCATGATTTCGTGCATGATGGATGCACCGGATTTGGATTTTTAGCTCATGTTGGGCGCAGGTTATGAGATTTGGTGCACACCAGATGCACTAAATCGGGATTTTTCGTGCATGTCAGATGCACCTATTTTGCTGTCAGGCACATACGTTGCCCTTGACAGATGCTTCTTGCACAACCGTTGCACCTTGATGTTGTTTCTGTGCACCTTCTTGGCACATGTATGGACTTTGATTTCCGTGCGCACCGGACGCACAGGGTTTTCATATGCACCTTTGGGATTGATTTCTTATGGAGCAGTGCATTTTTATGATATTGCGATTTGATTTCGTACTGAGCAGGACTAGTCAGAGGATAGTGGCTGGATATATTTTGCATGCACCGATAGATTTCGAAGGGATTTCAAAAAAAAAGCGAGTTATAGTCTCAGTATTTACCTACGTGTCCGATATGACACGAAACATTTTAAACAGGAAACCCTTCTAAATTGTTTTCAAAAACGGCGGATCATGCATACTAAATAAAAGATATATACGTATATGGCTATTTTCTTATAAAGACGTCCGCCACTGTGCAGTGTTATGCGCATTGTACATTGACTTTAAAGAAATCCGAGAAAGAAAGTCTCCTCGTCAATGCCCGGAGCAGCGATTTCCGACAAAGGGATGATTGCGACATCGGGGAGATAAAAACCTTTTTGATCGGCTTCCAGTGCTGGTCGACGATCTAAGCCAAGGCCGAGGGGTCGTCGAGCTTGGCGAATTTTTCGCCCCGTTGCGATAGAATCTCCGGTCGAAGAAAGCGGGCGATGAAGTCTGCAAAAATAACTCCCCGGCCTCCCGATTCCAAGAAAAGACTCTCATACATATTCAGCACCTTTATTAAACTCGAAAACTGGTGCTGAATAGGATTCTCCGGCGTTAGGTCCATCACCAACGGCTTGGTGGCAAAAACATATTCGTCAGGAGGAAGCAGCTCCTCATGGTGCTCTCCCCTCACCGGCAGACCGGAAATCTCAGCAAATTCTTCTAGGGAGATGGAAACTTCCCTGTCCATTAGAAGAAAGGTATGGGTGGGGATGTTCTATTGCTCCACAAACGCCTTAATCCACCACATCGGAGGAGCAGAATGTTCGAACAGCGAGGCGTAAACTGCAGGATACAGACCGATCTTCAGCAAATGCGCCTTTTTCGCCGACAAAATATACCTGGCCCACTGCAGATACCCTGCCGAGTGTCGGGGGGTCAACTCGATGTTGTAGGGTTGTCCCCAAGGGCGCGACTCGCCCTGGCATATGCGCCATCCCAAAATATCCACGGCTGTCGGCAGCTGTATGGGTATGGCAGCAATCGAAGGTTGAAGAAGACCCTCCGAATTCCAATTTACGACCTCCACGGCATAGTTCACCGGAGGTATATCTGCGTACGAGATCGACAAGATCGGATCCGACGACGTCGCGCAAGAGAAGCTTCGGCGACCTTCAATTATTTGGTCGTACCACCTACCCCACAGGTGAAGGCTTTTGTATTCCGGGTCATAATCCTTAATAAGAGCAAGAACCTCCCGGTCCACTGGCACCTCAGGGAATCCTCCCTCTGAACGGAAAAACGGGAAAGAAAGATCGGAAGACATGTTGCCTGCGAAAAAGAAAAGAATTCAATTATCATTATTATAATTTAATTTTAAAATCCCGACGCTCAGTACTTTAAGAATTTGTACTACACTGCAATGCAGTGGAGAGGGGACCAAAGGGGGACCCACAAAATCCAGATGACAATGCATCAATTAATAAGACAGCCTCATCATTGGATGAGCCTGTCAATTGATGAGGAAATCCTCAAAGAATATTCTCATTAAATGAGAAATCTCTCGAGACAAGGAGAAAATCTCCCTTTCAGAGCAAAGCTCTGTAACAGAGTGACACTTGTCAAACTCTGGTCACGAGGGAATAAAATTCCTTAAAAGAGCCTAGCTTTGTAATGATGATGGAAAAATCCATCAAAGAAAATTAATTCCTAAGAATTAAAATTCTAGGATCTTAAAGATCCATGAAAAACTCTTAAAAGTTCCTCATCAAAAGATCTATACATTGTCAAAAGAGCACAGCTCTAACCCATGGGCTAAGAAACCCTAAGGAAAGATCTATTTAGATCTATGGGTTCTTGAGAGTAAGGCTCTGTTTATAAAATCCTAAAGGGGTTTTCTTTAGATCAAAAGATCTATGAGAGCAAGGCTCTATTAATGGGTAAAACCCCTAAGTTATTAAAATTAATTTAATTTAATTTAATTTAATTTTTACCTAAAATTTTCTAGAGTTTTAACTCTTAAAGTTCTTGGAAATGAGAGCAAGGCTCTGAGATAAAAATTCTTGAAGATGATAATCATCTGAGGACCAAGGGTCCTATTTATAGGCGCTGAAGCGCCTCCTCAACTTCTGAGTTGATCCAATGGCTCAGATATCGCCACCACTGCACTCATGTGTGCGCCACGTGAGCGCAACGGTGGGGGGCATTTGTTTCCCCTAATCAGAACAAAGCTCTATTTGAATTTCAAAATTCAAAAATTGAAGCAACGTTTCAGATCTCTTACGCTGCGCGCTGAGCGCCACGTGTCAAAAGCAGACACGCCAGCGCCAGGAGCGCTGCGCCCTAGGCAGTACACCCCCAATCAGAGCAAAACTCTGTTTCAAAATTCAAAATTTAAAAATTGAAGCGACGCTTCAGATCCCTTGTGCTCTGCGCTGCGTGCCACGTGTCAAACACGCGCGCTAGCGCAGTTGCGCTGCGCGTCACATGTCAAATGCAGGCGCTAGCGCAGTTGCGCTGCGCTCTACGCTGCGCGCCACGTGTCAAACACAGGCGCGCTAGTGCAGTTGCGCTGCGTCCTGCGCTGCGCGACACTTGTCAAACACAGTTGCGCTGCGCGCCACGTGTCAAACACAGGTATGCTAGCGCCAATTGCGCCAGCGCTGGAATTTAAAGAATTCCCTACCGTTAGATTAAAAGATCTAATAATAATAATAATAATTTATTAATTAATCAGAATTAAAACTCTGTTCTAGAAAGATCTTTCCAATCTTATTAAAATAAGAAAATTATCTTCTGTAAAACAGAAGCCTTAGGATCAAAGATCCAACGGGGGGAATATCCCCAGATCAATCAGAGAAAGATCTCTGTAACTAACTTAACAAATCAATTGGCCCTATATAAAGGCCCCAAGACCTCAAGTCTCAGAGAGAGAGAACCCTCTGCAAGCTTTGAGAAAAAACCTCAAAGAGAAAGAAAGGCAAGCTTTTGAAGAAAGAAGATCATTTTCTTCATCTTTAAAGGTAAAGAATCATATTCTTGAAGAACAGAGATGAAATCATCTCATTAAAAAAGAAGAACCATCTTCTAAAAAGATCAAAGATCTAAGAACAAGATCAAGGTCTTCAATAAAAAAAGAAAAAGATAAAAAAGATCTAATTATAAAATAAAAGAAGTAATTTACTTCATTCACAGATCTTTTGATCTATAAAGGCACAGCCTTTTGATAAGAACAAGAACTTTAGTTCTTGAATCTTGAGGTAAAACCTCTTTTAAGAGAACAGAAAACTTGTTCTTTGATCTTAAATTGATCAAAATGCGCTCTGCGCTATTGGACAGTGCCTTGCACTCTTGAAATGCGCCTTTGCGCTTATTGGACTGGCGTACTGCACCAGAACGCGCCACGTGTCAACCACAGAATGGTTTGCTCTTTGCGCTTCTAAAAATAGCACACTGTGCTCTTGGACTGGTGCACTGCGCCAGAGCACGCCACGAGTCACTCACTGGCGCAGCGCACTCATAAAGCGCAGTGTGTTAACAGACTTGCGCTTAGCGTTGAACGTGACACGTGTCACCTTCGCATGCGCTAGCGCAATGCGCTCTTTAATTGGCGCAAAGCGCCTGATGCGTCCCGTTGCGCACTGTCAGAACACCACTTTGTTCCTAATAAATGCTATGCATTTAATTACAGAGCACAATGCTCTGCATTATCAAAAGGGCAGAGCCCAAGTAAAGGCCTAATAGGCAGAACAGAAATAAAATGTTAAACATTTTTAACTGGACTTAGCCCAATTCTGGCCATAAATCCTCAATTTAAATTGAACTGAGCACATCTGCTCTTCTACTCAATTTACACCCGGTTCGAGGGTACATCTCTTTACTCCTCTGACATCCGTCGTTGTAATCCTTCAACATCGTCAGAGAGGTGACGGGTCCCGACAACCATACATTACTACGGACTGTGGGGTCCTTAAACTCATGGACTATGATGTCCTTAACCTCGACCGTGATGTCTTAAAACTAACACCGGACTGTGAGGTCCTTAAACTCACGGACTATGATGTCCTTAACCTCGACCGCGATGTTTTAAAACTAACAATGGACCGTAATGTCCTTAAACTAACTATCGACCACAATGTCACTAAACTAAGCAATAAAGCCTAATTGCTCTCTTGTTGGATCCAAACGATCCCGCTAAGTCGATCTTAGTCTAAAATTAGACTAACGTGTCCTTAACGAACGTTTAAGTTGATCTTAGCCTCAAATAAGGCTAACGTATCCTTAAACACAACCCTCCAAACCCAAATCTAAGAAAGATACGGATTTGGACTAATCCACGTCCTACGGGAGACAACATAACTTAGTTCCGTATACAATCCACGGGCAACCGAACACAAAACAAACACCCACAACACGAAGTGACCATATGGAGAAGGAGAAAGTTGTTACCGCGATGCGGTAGCGTAATTAACTGCAGGGGCTTGCGCCTGTAGGGAAGAGCATCCCCACAATCAAAAACCTCTCAAGCGATGGGGAATCTGACGAAGTCTGCTACATCGGCCATATCCGTTTAAACCTTTGATACACGGTGCCATAAATTAACTTGGCATCTTTGGAGAGGTGGATGGATAGCACCAATTAGCATCTGTCCCGAATTTCAGGCAAGACGGACCTGCGAGGTCGCGTCTCCGTTGTTCGGCAGGGAACAGGGATGATGTTGTACTCGTGTAACCAAGGCCGGCCGAGTAAAGCGTTATAGCATGTCTTGGCGTCAATGACATGAAATTTAATATCCGTGACAAGTAGCCCGAATCGTAATATCAATATCACAGACCCGAGAGTCCACGATGACTTGGAGTCAAAACCAGAGATGGTGATTTTATCACGAGCGAGATGCTGGACGCTCATGTAGATTTCCTTCAACACCCGCACGTTGAGGAGATTGACGGAAGACCCATTGTCGACCAGGATTTTTCCTATCTTGATATCGTGGCAGTATCCTGAGACATAGAGGGGACGGTTATGCTCGCACGTCCCAAGGAGGAGGTCTTCGTTGCCGAAGGTGATATTGGCTGTGTGTACTTCCTCCAGCTCGTCCTTCATCTTTTCTTCGGCAAGAAAAGCTTGGAATTTCTCTGGCTCTTGTAGCTCCTTGATCAATGAGTCTCTCGCTTCTTTGGATAGTAAAGGGGCGTCGAGAATGCTGAGCTGTGAGGGTAACTTCCTCAAGTGCGCCAGCACGTTGTAGTCCATCTTACTTTTCTTTGGCGGGTCCTTGGCGGTCAGTTCTTTCATGACTTGGTCATCCAGGGCGATATCCTCAGAGACCTTTTCTTTTCCCTTATCTTTTCTACTCGTGGGTCCGAGATTCTTTTCTGGAAGCGTGCGATTGCGCAGCTGAATGTTTTCACAGGCCTTCGGTTCTTCCTCCTTCCCCAAGGTGGATTCTTTAAAGAGAGGGCCAAGAGCCATCTCTTCGTCAGAGTTGCTTCCGAAAGTGAGAACCTGCAATCCCCCGGTGTTGATCATGCGACAGTTACCGGTAGTTCTTTTATGCTCCTTGGTCTCCCTTCTTTGCTCCCGAGGAGTTTGCGTTCCATCTGCTTAAAACGTTGCTGGTGAGCAACATATCCCTGCCACCACCCTTTAAAAGCGTCGCACTCTTTAGTAGGGTGCGAAAACTTTCGATGGTATAAGCAGTAGCTAGGATGTATTTCTGCTTCACCGGGAGAGTTTCTTTCAGAGGGCGGCAGCTTCATTCCCATTGATATGGCTTTAGCAAACCTTTTCCTCGTTTTGAACTTGTTTTTATCCGCGACAGATGTTCCTTGATTCGGCGGGAGTGCCTTGACTCTTTCATCCGGTCGCCGTCGTTTGGCTCTTTCAAATATGGCCATCTCACGCTCCCGATTGGCTTTACTTTTCAGATGAATCTCATTCAGGAAGGCGTCGATCATTTCGTCTAACGGCCATAGAAGTTCTGGCTCGGGACCTACCTCTAGTCTCTCTGTGCAGGGAGCTTCTTCATTGTCTAGCGATGAATGAGAGATCACATGGCAGCTTGCTACATAATCCTCAGATCCATCTGACGAGCCTTCTCCATCATCTTCGTCCTCAAGGATGTGGGAGGAACTCTTGGAGCATGATTGGAGTCCGCGCCTTCTGATTATACTCTTCTAGCGCGTCGATCTGTTTCTGCAGGTCCGTGCGCTTGTCACCAGGCTTCACGACCTTTTTGGATTTCTTCTTCTTTTTCGAAGATTTCGACGGCTGAGCATGAACGCTTTGGCTATTGTTGTACATCACTGAAGAAAGGACCGAAACGTCCTTAAACTAATATCGGACCGAAACGTCCTTAAACTAATAACGGACCGAAACGTCCTTAAAACTAGCGATGGACCGAAACGTCCTTAAACTAATAATGGACCACTACGTCCTTAAACTGGCGACGGACCGAAACGTCCCTAAACTAATAATGGACCACCATGTCCTTAAACTGGAATATAGACCGCCACGTCCCTAAACTGACACAATAGGGCCCAAACGCTCTTTTGTCGGATCTAAACGGTCCCGTCTAAGTTGATCTTAGCCCCAAATACGGTTAATGTGTCCTTAGATATTCAAATAAGTAATAAAATCCCAAACCAACTTTGGTTCAAGGGTACATCTCTGAACTCCTCAGACACCTGTCGTTGTAATCCCTCAACGACGTCAGAGAGGTGACGAGTCCCGACGGCCGGATAATTAAATCAATTACTACGTCAAGTCGATCTTAGCCCAAAACAGGACTAATGTATCCTTGACGAACGTTTAAGTTGATCTTAGTCGCAACGCGAATAATGCATCCTTAAACTAAAAACACCGAAACCAAATCTAAGCAAAATACGGATTTCGACTAATCCACGTCCTACGGGCGACGATATTACTCAGTCTCCGTATACAATCCACGGGCAACCATAAATAAAACAAATACACACGACACGAAGTGAAATTCTGGAGAAGGAGAAAGTTGTTACCGCGATGCGGTAGCGTAATTAACTGCAGGGGCTTGCGCCTGCAGGGAAGAGCGTCCCCACAATCAAAAAACCCTCACCCTGAGGGGGAATCTGACGAAGTCTGCTACATCGGCCGCATCCGTCTAAACCTCCGATATACGGTGCCATAAATCAACTTGGCATCTTCGGAGAGGTGGACGGATAAAACCAAATAGCATCTGCCCCGAATCTCAGCGCCAGGACATCGCGGTCTTGTGCGCCGCCTTTCGGAGGGGAACAGATTCTGGCACGCCCGGTGGGACTAAAGATACGAGTCACAACCCAACAATCCCGAGCTTGACTCATATCGTACATACCCGCCTGCACCGTTGTAGGTGGCATACAATATCGGCGGTATATATATTTTTTTTTTCTCTCGCTCCACCCCTTTTCTTCCAAACAAACCAGGCTCTGATACCAGTTTGTAGGGGGCGGAGCCCAAAAGTGACGTGATACACAACACAACTTGGGTGCCCATTCTAACCCAAAAGCCCGAGCTGATAGGTAGAGGTCCAAGTTATATTATATATCACATCAACTTCTTATAAACTCCCGATGTGGGACTAAAGATACGAGTCAGCTATCACCACCAATATTTGGAGTTGGGCACGGCTTCAGCATCCCCTTGATGATCTCAGGTTCCAACGGGTTCTTCCATCTGATCGCCGGGCATGTCTGGAGATCATTCAACATCCTTTTGGTCTTGGCCGAAAGAGCCATCTCCCATGGAGCTTCTTCAACAAAAGAGCACGTTGCCCCCGGTGTGTCCGTCTTCTTAGGAGTGTATGATTGTGGTGGGTTTACTTTCCACTTCTCAGACAGCGCAAACTTGCCTTGTAGGTACTGATCTTCGATCCATCCCTTAAAGACGAAGCAATCCTTGATCGGATGGCTTACCGTTTTGTGGTAAGGGCAATAATTGGGATTATTCACTTCGCTGGGTTGCGGTGGTCGCCTTGGATTCGGCAAATTGATAAGCCTGTTGCGCATAGCCAGCTCGAACAGCCTCTTCGTTTTGTCCCGTGGGAATGAGTAAGGACGCTTCAATTTCTCATTGTAATAGCGCCGTCTCTCCTCCAGTTGATCCGCTAGCTTTGGGGCATTGGGCTGCTGTTGGGTGTTTGCAACGAAGATCGCCTTCCCTTTACTCTTTTCGTTCTGCGGTTCCGGCTTCGGGGGAGACGGTCTGTGACCCATCTGATCCATCTGGGCTAGCTTATCGATTAAAGACTGGAACGTGGTCGGTCTGAAGAACATCATGAACTGTGAAATAGTTGCATGAGGGTCTAGGGTGCCCACGAACATGCCCACTGCTGGTGCTTCTTCGATGCGCTATTCGCACTTCGACCACAGATTTCTCCATCGGATTGCGTATTGAACCCAAGTTTCACTTAGCTTTACCCTGGCGTTAATTAATGCGGTAATCGGGGTACGTTCACTTGCGCTCGCGAATCGCTAGGTGAACAATAACTCCATTTCTGTGCAAGTTTTGACGGAGTCGTTTGGAAGTTCGGAGTACCATTCAAACGCCGTTTCTGATAAGCTGCCGACGAATTGGCGGAGCAAAAGCTTATCATCACCCCCGGTGTTGCCACACAGAGCTCTGAACTGGGCGACGTGCTGGTGGGGATTGCCCGTCCCCTTATACACATGGAATTTGGGGATTGTGTATCCCAGCGGGTATTTTATCTGGTCATATCAGCCCGGATATGGTCGCCCAGCCTTCACGACCTGGCCAACCGCTTCATTTGCCTGGTGAACTCATATTTGTTGAGCAATATAATCATCCAGGGCGGCCTTGGAGATAGTTTCCTCTTTGGCTGTTGAAAGAGCCGGAGGTGGATTTGATGTTTCTCCTCTGTCGTCTTCGAGGATAATCGGAGGATCTTCAGCTGGAGGGTCCTGCTGGATCATCATACACACCATGTCTTGGAATAGAAGAGCCATTTGCTTTATATTGGCCTCTTGTTCCGCAGCCTCCTTGTCCTTCTTTTCGAGCATTCTCCGAAAGAATTCAGCTTCAGTCTCGTGTTCGTGACGTTGTTCCGATGAGGCCTCCGGGCTTTCTTTTGGCCCGGTGAATGCGGCCATTGCAGTCAGCATCTCCTGGAGCTTCTGCTGTTGCTGTTCCTGAGCCCTTGTGATGGATCGGGTGAGTGGTCGGTGGCCCGTAGAAGCGCGGCTATCCTCTTTCCCGGATGCCATGTAAATAGTATGGACCGTTATGCCCCCAGACATAGGGCGTTTGGGCTCAGTGCCTTTGACATTTGTTGCAGGCATGGGGACCTTCTCCGGCCTCCTCTTCTTATGAGCGGTCGAAGTTGAGGGGGCCGTCGCAGTGGGCACCCAGATAGCTTTTCGGGGTTTGGCAGGATGGCTTTCTTCTTGTTGAACCTTTGCCCTTTTCTGCCGGCGAGGGTAATCTTGATCAACTACTGGGTTCCGAGCCTGCCGCCAAACTTTATAGATCTTGGAGGACAGCCGCTGAGGGGATTGTTCTGGCTTTACTTCTGCAACATTCTCCACCGAAGGAGGAGATCTTTTCAGTACGGCGGTAGGAGAATTCCTGCGCACCTTATTCAGCAGTTCGAAGCTGTTCCCAGTTGGAACAGCAGCATTAATTTCCGTCGTTGGGGCTGGTGGAGTTAGCCCAGAAGGGGAGTTGCCCCCGGCCTTCCTTTCTCGACGCCAGTGGCGACGTCGAGCGTGTCGAGCTGATGGAGTTGGCTCGGTGACGGGGATGGCTTTGTCTTGCCCCCTGTTCAGGTGAGGGGATGTTGTTGGTGTCAGCCTGTTGAAGAATGATGTCCTTTGAGTAGCAGGAGCGGGAGTGGGAGTTGGGACAGTCAGTCTTATAAAGACCGACCCCTTAGCAGGAGAAGCCACCTTGACGACTTCAGGAGAAAGGTTGGTTACTCTCTTCGGAGCAGCCTTTTCTGGGATTGCAGGCTTCATTGTGGGCCCACGGGAATTTTGGCCCAATCTGGAGAAGACCGAGGCGCCGGTGCTGGACGACCCATTGAGAGGGGCCGCAGTAGCTGTAAGCCGATCAAAGACCGACTTTTTAGGAGCTTCTGGTACGGGCACGGGAGTGGTGAAGCTCGTTGGCGGGTGCATGGTCCCGAAAAACAATCCTGTGGTGGCTTTAGTGACATGTTCCACGGGCATCGTGAACAGGGAAGCAGCTTGGGGCCCGTAGGCTATGCCCCCAGTTGAGGCAGGACGTGGATTGCAGCTGCATGGGGAACACTTTGAGCAGGTGAACGCCATTGATCCTTTGCTTTCTACACCAAGCAAAACGCCAAATCTTAGTACCTCGAAACCCAAGGGGAATCATTAGCAAACCGCGATTGGTTCGCGAACACGACACACGAAGTGTAGAGTGGAAAGAGGAAAAGGTCCCACCGGACGTGCCAGAATCTGTTCCCCTCCGAATCACGGAGACGCGACCACGTAGGTCCTTCTTGCCTGAAATTCGAGGCAGATGCTAATTGGTGCTATCCGTCCACCTCTCCGAAGATGCCAAGTTGATTTATGGCACCATGTATCGAAGGTTTAAACGGATGCGGCCGATGTAGCAGACTTTGTCAGATTCCCCCTCGCTTGAGGGGTTTTTGATTATGGGGACGCTCTTCCCTGCAGGCGCAAGCCCCTGCAGTTAATTACGCTACCGCATCGCGGTAACAACTTTCTCCTTCTCCAGATGGTCACTTCGTATCGTGGGTGTTTGTTTTGTATTTGGTTGCCTATGGATTGTATACGGAGACTAAGTTATATTGTCGCCCGTAGGGCGTGGACTAGTCCAAATCCGTATCTTTCTTAGATTTAGGTATGGGGGGGTTTGTATCTAAGAATACGTTAGCCTTATTTGAGGCTAAGATCAACTTAAACGTTAGTTAAGGATACGTTAGTCTCATTTTAGACTAAGATCAACTTAACTGGATCGTTTAGATCCGACAAAAGAGCAATTTGGCTCTATTGTTTAGTTTAGTGACATTACGGTCGATAATTAGTTTAAGGACATTACGGTCCATTGTTAGTTTTAAGACATCACGGTCAAGATTAAGGACATCATAGTCCATGAGTTTAAGGACCTCACAGTCCGGTGTTAGTTTTAAGACATCACGGTCGAGATTAAGGACATCATAGTCCATGGATTTAAGGACTCCACAGTCCGACGTTAGTTTTAAGACATCACGGTCGAGGTTAAGGACATCATAGTCCGTGGGTTTAAGGACTCCACGGTCCGTAGTAATGTGTGGTTGTCGGGACCCGTTACCTCTCTGACGACGTTGAAGGATTACAACGACAGATATCAGAGGAGTGAAGAGATGTACCCTCGAACCGGGTGTAAATTGATTGGAAGAACAGATGAGCTCAGTTCAATTTAAATTGAGGACTTATGGCCAGAATTGGGCTAAGTCCAGTTAAAAATGTTTAACATTTTATTTTTCTTCTGCCTGTTAGGCCTTTATTTGGGCTCTGCCCTTTTAATAATGCTAAGTATTGGGCTCCGACATTTTTTTTGTCTTATATTGAATGCATAGCATTTATCAGAACAAAGTATATTCTGACAGCGCGCCACGTGGCGCACTAGGCGCTTTGCGCTAGTCAAAGAGCGCATTGCACTTCTGTCGGTTAGCGCACACGAGGAGGACACGTGTCGCGCTTAGCGCTAAGCGCTAGTTTGTTAGCGCACTGCGCTTTTAATTTATGAGCGCGCTGCGCTAGTTTATGGGTGCGCCAGTGAGTGACACGTGGCACGCTTGGCGCTGAGCGCCAACCCAAGAGCGCAGTGAGCTGTTTTCAGGAGCGCAAAGCGCAGATTGTGTCTATGGTTGACACGTGGTATGTTTTGGCGCTGAGCGCCGGTCCAAGAAGTGTAAAAGCGCAATTCATGAGTGCAAGGCACTGTCTAATAGTGCAAAGCGCATTTTGATCAATTTTAAGATAAAAGAACAAATTTATGTTCTTCAAAGGAGGCCTTACCTCAAGATCCAAGAACAAAAGTTCTTGTTTTTATAAAAGGCTATGCCTTTATAGATCAAAAGATCTGTGAAGTAAAATACTTCTTTTTATATTTTTTATGATTAGATCTTTGATCTTTTCTTTTTAATCAAAGACCTTGGTCTTTTTATAGATCTAAGATCTTTTTAGAAGATGTTTCTTCTTTTAACGAGATGATTTCATCTCTGTTGTTCAAGAATTAATTCTTTACCTTAAAGATGAAGAGATGATCTTCTTTTTTCTAAAGGCTTGCCTTTCTTTCTCTTTGAGATTTTCTCAAATTTTGCAGAGGGTTTTCTCTATATGAGACTTGAAGTCTTGGGGCCTTTATATAGGGCCAATTGATTTGTTAAATCGGTTAAAGAGATCTTTCTCTGATTGATTTGGGAACATTTCCCACCGTTGGATCTTTGATCCTAAGGCTTCTGTTTTACAGAAGATAATCTTCTTGTTTTAATAAGATTGAAAAATCTTTCCATAACAGAATTTTAATTTTGATTAATTAATAATTTATTATTATTAGATCTTTTGATCTAACGGTGGGGAATTCTTTTAATTCTAGCGCTGGCGCACTTTGCGCCAGCGCACCTACATTAGACACGTGGCGCGCAGCACAGAGCGCAGCGCAACTGCGCTAGCGCACTCATGCTCGACACGTGGCACGCAGAGTGGAGCGCAGCGCAACTGCGCTAGCACGCCTATGTTTGATACGTGGCGCGTAGCGCAGAGCGCTGGATCTGAAGCGTTGCTTCAACTTTTAAATTTTGAATTTTGAAACAAAGCTTTGCTCTGATTGGGGGTGCGCTGCCTAGGGCGCTGCGCTCCTGGCGCTGGCGTGTCTGCTTTTGACACGTGGCGCGTAGCACGCAGCGCGCAGCGCACGGGATCTGAAGCGTTGCTTCGATTTTTGAATTTTGAAATTCAAAACAGAGCTTTGCTCTGATTGGGGGAAACAGGCTACAGTCCCTCGTAGAGGCGCTCGTCCACGTCCAAACGATTGGGCCTGGGCCCCAGATCGCCGCTCCACCACCTCCAGAAGGCTCAGCCTCTGTCTGGATGGCTGACCACCAGCAGGCTGCGACTTCTCGCCACCGATCTCTCGAGCCGGTGCTCCCTAAGGCCCGTTGGGTGCCCCACGGCTCCACACCAAGGTCCGCCGCCAGAACACCTCGCCTCAAGCCTCTTCGCGGCCCTTATCCCCCTGAGGAGATGTCAGTCACCTCGCCTATCCACAGGCATGGTCGAAACCACCACACTCGGCGGGGCCGCACAGAAGGGGTTCACCTCGGCGGCTCGAGAGCCACCTCGCCCCGGGATCTGAAGCACCTCATCGAGAGGAACCGGGGCCGCTCCCAAAAGCAGGTTACCCGCAGCGGAGGCCAGGGATCCCAAGGCGCCGATTCCTCAGGATACCACGACCGGCTCAACGCCCTCGAGAAGAAAATCGAAGGCATGCGCCGGGAGGCTTACCTCTCGAGCGACGGGGCTAAGTACGCCTCCGACTCGCTCACAAAGCCGTTCACCGAGGAATTGCTCGCCGTCCACGTCTCCTCACGCAACAAGTCCCCAAAGGTCTCCCTGTTCGACGGTAAAACCGACCCGAAGGACCATCTGGACGCTTTCACCATGGGGATGAGCTTCCAGGACCACTCCGACACCGCCCAGTGTAGGGCCTTCCCAGCCACCCTTATCCGCGCAGGTTGGGACTGGTTCCGGGGGCTCAAGCCCCACTCGATTTTGACTTTCGACGAGCTAGCTACTCAGTTCCTCGGCCATTTCGTGGGGAACCGTCGACAGAAGTGCACGGTCGACTACCTCTTCACGGTTAAGAGTGGGGACAAGGAAATGTTCAAGGCCTACATTACACGTTTCTACAACACCCTTCTCGAGATGACCGAGCACCGGGACAAAACCGTCATCACGGCGCTTAGATTTGGTCTCAGGCACAAGGAATGGTTACGCTCCTTCACATTGGCGCAACCTAAGACCATGACAGAGGTCAAGGCGTGGACCGAGCGCAAGGTCCAGCTGGAATCCGAGGTGAATGCTAACCTCCCCCGGGCAGAACGGTCTGACCAGAAGAAGAGGGCTCGGGAGGAGAGGCCGAAGCGTCAGCAGCACTACCACCCGAAGTTCCAGGAGCATACCCCCTCAACGTCTCCCTCGCAGTATGCTGGAGGAGGCCCAGAACAAGGGGTTCTTCAAGTTCCCTCCGATCCCGCGTCAGGCCGCAAAGCGAACCCGGGGCCCCTGCTGCGCTTTCCACCGGGTACTGGGCCGCGCTACGGAGGACTGCAAGCAACTGAGGGACTACATCGAAGAGCTCATCCGGTCTGGGCACCTCGCCGCCTACTTGAGGGACAAACGGCAGGCCGACCGCGAGCAGGAGCAGCATCGCCCTCCCGCCGACCTGACAATCGGTCAGATCATGCTCGTTTCAGCGGACGGCCAGCCCGGAGCTCAGGGAGCCCCATACCCTATGCCAGGCGCGGGGGCCAAAAGTCCTTCAGGGAGCTCGGCCCAAGCCAATAAAGTCATCTACTAGCCTGTACTTTTCTTTTAAAGCAATGTAAACTCTTCCTAGGATCTATTGTTAATTTAATAAAGATCAATGGAACATTGCGAAAAGGAAAGAAAAGCTTTGTTTATTTAAAAGGTATTATGGGCTCCTCAGCCATACACGCAGAGAGAAAAGGAAATTACAACAGTGGGGGAAGGGAGTGCAACGAGCACTGCTCGTGGTACTCGGTAAAGATCTCCGCCAGCCGGGGCCTTGCAACGTCCAACCTTTGTCCCCGGTTCCCCCCGCACGTGTCGATCCCAAGCCTCAGCTCATAGCATTCACGGACGAGAGCCTCTGAGCGGGCCAGCCGGTTCGCGGAGATCAGGCCGAAGCAGCTCAAAGACCGCAGCTTGCCCACGTCCTCGTCATAGAGCTGCTCGGACAGGGGGTTGTAAAGCCCCGGCGATGCCCTCCAGATGGAGTACATCAGTAGTTGCAGCAGGGAGGAGCGTTGGGGGAGCAGCCGGCCAAAATGGTCCTCAATGCTCCCATAGACCAGCTGCACCATGTCCTCGGTGCAGTTCTGGTCGTAAAGATACACGTCTTCGAAGTGAATGATGTCGGGGATGGTAAATGAGAAATCTTCCATTTTCGACGACCTGTTTATGAAGGATGGAAGGATCAGTACTTCTTCAGCCTTAAATAGCCCACTGCGCAGCTCAACAGTCGCCCGCTTTCACCCAAGCGGTCGCTGCCACGCGGCGGTCATCAAGCCTTCACTGATGGAATCGAAGCGACGCGCCCCATAGCACTTCGCCTCCCCTCGCATTCAATGCGCTTGCTACGCGCGTCGTCGCCTCGACCATTCCCATTCCCCACACCTACAGCTGGGCGGTCGGGCTACACCTCGTCAAGATTCAACCCAACGGCTACCTTGCTCGGTGACCCCTGGAGGGTAGCTTCCCTACCGCAACGCCAGGGATCAGAAAGCTTTCCCAGAGGCAGTCGAGCCTGAGGACCCCTCGCTCGTATATCCCCAGCGGGAAGCTTCCCTGCCACAACGCCGAGGATCAAAAAGCCCTCCCAGAGGCAGTCGAGCCCGAGGATCCCTCGCTCGGCTATCCCCAGCGGGTAGCTTTCCTGCCACAACGCCGGGGATCAAAAAGCCCTCCCAGAGGCAGTCGAGCCCGAGGATCTCTCGCTCGGCTATCCTTCAGGACAAAAGCCCTCGCCAAGAGGCACCGGACAGCAACCCTGACCGGCCAAGGGTCCTTGGTAGGCTTCTACATCCCCTCCCACGCTAAGGACCAAAGTCCTCCCAGAGGCAGCCGAGTCCTTGCTCGGCTATCCCCGGCTGGTAGCTTCCTACCACAACCAACAGGGATCAAAGTCCTCGCCAAGAGGCAATGGGAAGTAACCCTGCTCGGTCCCCGTCCTGAAGGATCAAAGCCCTCGCAAGAGGCAACCGAGCAGCTACCCTGCTCGGTCATCTCCGGCTGGTAGCTCCCTACCCATGATGCCAGGGATCGAAGCCCTTGCAAGAGGCATCCGAGCGGCTACCCCTCTCGGTCGTCCCAGGCTGGTAGTTGCCTACCCGTGACACCAGAGATCAAAGCCCTCGCCAAGAGGCAACCGCGCAGCTCCACTGCCCGAACATCCTTAGCGCACTTCTTACAGCCCCTCCAGCGCTAAGGATCGAAGCCCTCGCAAGAGGCAACCGAGCAGCTACCCTGCTTGGTCAACTCCGGCTGGTAGTCGCCTACCCCCGACGCCAGAAGACAAAGCCCTCGCCACGAGGCGGCCGCGCAGCTGCCCTGCCCGGCTATCCTTAATGGGCTTCTTACAGCACCCCCCAACGCTAAGGATCAGAAAGCCCTTGCAAGAGGTAACTGAGCAGCTACCCTGCCCAGTCACCCCCGGATGGTGCTCAACGCTCGAAATCAAAGATGCTCTGTGGCCCACGGAGGATCCGAGACCCCAATAAGGGGCGTCAGGTCTATCCGAGTCTAAACGATCTCCTTTCGACTCCGGGGCCCATGGGGATACCTCCTCGGCAGCGTATGGCATGCTCGTCGGCCAGTGATTGAAGTCAACTCGACGGACGATCGCCAGAAAGATGGCCAACCTGACATGAAAGCACAACGGTACAAGCAAAGATATCTTACAGGCATTCTTCACACACAGAAGATGAAATGCAAACCGATGAAAACAAGGATTTTCTTTTATTGCCAAAAAACAAAGACTTTACAAAAGGTATTTTTCGAGGCTCCCCAGCCTTACTAAATTCAAAAAACAAAATAGAAGGAGGAAAACGGGGGCTCTACACCTCGGGGCCAGGTACGACCTCGAGGTCCTCGACCTCCACCACGTGGCGTGCGGGGTCCTCGACGACCTCCTCGTCAGGAACCTCTTCCCCCTGCTCGTCGGCGCCCACGAGGGGGAACTCGGCCCGGAGATCTGCGTCGGCGAACTCCGGCATCCGGGCCTTAACAGCATCGAGGGCGTCATGCCAAATGCGGGTCGTGGACACGGCCAAGTCTTCATAGAAGTCCTTCGACTTATTATAGCCTTCCACCGCCCTTGATTCAGCCGACTTGGTCACCGCCCCCAGCTCCTTCCGGAGGGCCTTCACCGTCCTCTTCAGGTTACCGGCGAGAACCTGGGCGTCCTCGAGCTTGACCTCGGCAATCACCGCAGCCACGTGGTGCCGGGCCACCTCCCATTTCCCGGCCTCCACCTCGCTTTCTAAGGCGGTGACCCTCGCCGACATCGCCTCCAGCTCCAGCCTGGAGCTCTCTTGCAGCGAGGCGAGCTGACCCGCAGCTTCCAGCGCCGGGGCTACCACCTCGGCTTCCATGCGCAGGGAGAGGGCCACGTGCTGGAGAACCTAAGAGACACGGAAAAGATCAGAAAGATGAAGGGGCACTGAATATCACAATGAACCAAAAAACTTACCTGCACGGACTCCTGGGCGATGGACGCCAGCTGAGCCCTGAAGGTCCCCCCGGGAACTCTACCCCGGCCGAGGTCTCTATTTCATGCAGGAGACTATCCGCAACGGACAGCCCCGAAGGCACCGCGAACCAGAGGCCCCCTTCTTCCACCATGGTCGGTGAGGACCGACCCCGGGAGGGCCTCCGGGAGCTCCTCTTGAGCGGCTCCGAGGGAGAGCCGATCTCCTCTTCCGAGGCCGGGTCCTCCTGGATCATGGCCTGCTTTCGACCCGATACTCTGCTGGGACTCGGGACGGGATCCGCCCCCGGGCGCTCACGGGACGCCGCCACCGGAGCGGTAGGAGCCGGGGCGGGCTTCGCACGAGAAGAACTGGCGCCCCCGGCCTTCGTAGGCTGCTTCGGCTGGCGCATGGAGGCTCTGAGGGAGACGAAGTCCATGGATCCTGCACGAAACAAATACCCAACAAATCAGCGACACGAGTAAAACACAAACCCAAAAAGCAAGCCTAACTTACCGACGAACTCGACGGGGCAAAGCCCGGCCCAGCTCAAGACCCTCTCGGACAGCAGCACGTCAGGTCGGGGGATGGCCTCCTACGACGCCACTCTCACCGCGGCTGGGTCATCGGACTGGTTCCCCGGCAGACATTTCTCCCTCGACCACTTGGTAGGCACGGGCCAGTCCTTGCCCTCGGGAGGGGGAACGAAGAAAAATTTCTTTTTCCAATCATGAATGGAGGAGGGCAAGGCCACGACCCCGGTCCCGGCAGCGCACCCCGGCCGCTTCCTAAAAGTGAGATAAACCCATCTCGGGTCACCCGCTCGACCACCAGGGTGACTCTTGAAGGCGAGAGAAGAATCGAGAAAGGAAAGACTGAAAGGAACCGCCTGTAATTTCAGGCAGATCAAGAACCCGAGGAGGATCCTCCACGAGTTCGGCACTAGCTGGCCGGGGGCTAAACCGAAGAAATTCAGCGCAGCGACGACCTCGGGAGAGAAGGGCAGACGCATTCCGCCCCAAAAAGCTTCCAAATACAGGGTGATTTCCCTATCCTGTACTTGATCCGCCCTTTCTTCCTCCTTGGCCAGGCGGAGCGTGTAGCGCGAGGGGATGTGGAAGCGAGCCCGAGCATTGCGAGCTCGTCCTCATGCCTCACCCAGCAAGAGGAGCCAGAGGCCACACCTGCCGCCTCCCCTCTAGAGGCGGCCCCCGCCTCACGATCCTGGGGAGAGGATCCAACCCCTGCTCCCCAAGGAGACTCAGATACAGCTAAAGGGACCCTAGAACCTACTCCTACAATGTCTACTGATTCAACAGAGGAAGACATCTAACCTTGGAGAAGAGAATCTTCAGGGGCTGAAAGCGGGAGAAGGGAGACGAGCGCCGAGCAACCACGACTTAAGAGGGGAAATATGAAGGAGTAAGGGCCCTAGGGCGGACCCTACTCCTGTTTATTGCTGCATACGACCTCATCCAACGGCGCCCATCATCTCCCGCCGAAACGACTCCTCTCTCCCAGCAGCTCCGATCGCTCCACGTGTCAATCCTGGGCTGAACCGCGTCCCATCAGACACCGCAGGCCTGCATACGTCGCGTCAGCCAGTCGACGCTTGACACGTGGACCGTCACTTCAGTTGCAGAGTGCACGAACCGGCGCACCTTCTTTAAATGCAGAGATCTCGCCTTGATTCGCTAGCGGAAAGGACAACCGACGGCCCGAGGACTCGTCCCGGCAAAACCCTAGAAAGGAGCTCACCTCGGGAAGCCCGGCAGTCTACTCCTGACCCGACCCGCTAGCTGGTCGGGACAAGAGTGGGGGGCTAATGATGATGCTCAATATTGGCGATCTCCAAGATCAGGACACGTGGTAAGTGACGTGTCCCAGAACTCAGAAGAAAGGGCACACAGGGGCCGACCAGGCCACCCTGTACCCGACCTGCAAACACAAGCTGGCCCTCTTCAGGGACCCCTGCAAATTGGCCTCCTCGGCCCCGTAGCTCATGCCGAGATGCCACAAGACCTAGACTCCTCGGCCTCCTCGCTCGTCCTGAGCTCCAGGCCGAGGCCGTCTTCTTTGGCCCTCCGACCAAGGCCACCACTCACAGGCGTAACCGCCGCTCCGTGAATCTCGCCATGCGCAGATTCTACGCCAGCAACATCCCACGTTCCAGCCATTACGATCCCCATTAATGGGCGATCCGTTCTCTACGCGGGCGTGACGTCGGGGGCGTAACTGTCGGCGAGATTCTCACGCCTGCTGCTGCATGCCACCACCGCTATATAAACCCCCATCACAGAGGGGTCAAGTAAGCCATTCTTTACACTTCTAAGCCGTTACTCTGCTCGGATCTCATCACTAACTTGATCGTCGGAGGGTCCTTGGTGGTACCAAACCACCCCGAGACTTCTTTGCAGGTACTCGGCACCAAATTCCTCATACCACCTCTTCCACCAAAACCCATTGAGACCCACACGCAGCAGAAGATAACCATCTAAGTCCACCTGGAGATCAACGGAAGACAACATCTGACGGAGATCCGAAAAGGACCTCCATCAGGTTTCCTTCATGGTTGTGCACTCCTGTATTGGAAAGGAGGGAGGGGATGGAACGGAGGAGGATCTTAACACGTGCAATTGGATTTAGGATATGCAACTCCGATCGCTCATTAGCAGTGATCAACCATCCTTCTGAAAATCCAATCCATACGCGCTTGCGGATATTCGGCTCAGGCATGTTATCCATATGATACACCTCATTCTAGGCTATATTGTAAAGTTTGAAACCCTTGAGAGGATCGGAGAACATTAACCATGGTGATTATGGAACAAGACCATGTAAATTTTGAGTTGCGGCAGCATATCTCCAATACCTACCCATGCACCGCAATGGATACGGTCAATCGTCAGCAATCTATCGAAGATCTCGGAGAAAATCTCAGGCGGAAACCACAACAATGAGAGGACCATCTATTTATCTCAGCTATCTTAACCAGAAGAGGAAGGATCTACGAAATTAGCGAAAAATATAAAAAGTTATATATAGATTACAATAAGGGAAAATGAAGAAGACCTGATTAAAATCTCTGGACTAAAAAGAACTCCAAGATGCTTCAACCCTCTTAGTTTTGGCTAGCTTCTTGCTTTTCTTTCTCTCTCAATTTTCTTAGATGGAAGCCAAAACCTCATCTGATATTAATTGTTGGATATTGGGCTTCACCCGCTCAATATCCGTCCCTTCTGGTGGTCTCTATATATAGATATGATATATGGGGCAAGGGTTAATAAAGATCCGACGGGGTTAATTAATCAAGAGATTAATTAAGGATAAGCAATAGGGATCTGGAGAGATCTAGGGTTAAAACCGTCATCTTCTTCCTTCAACCTCGAACTACTTCGGTTGGCTAGTGGGGTGATTACGTAGAGGGTTCTCTCTTGATCAAAGTGTATTTTCTTGTCGGACGTTGTGTGCAGGTGAGAGAACTTGGATCTAAAACGTGACATGGGTGAGGAAAACGATCCCACCATCGAAACAGGCATATCTGTAAAACCTTTGCATATATACTTGATTGTTTCCGCTGCCATAGATGTGTCATGTTTATGTATCTATGCACCTTCTTGCTACATTGGTATCAAAACCGTGTATGTCCAAGTTCATAGATCTTAGATCTGTATTTTTGTAAATGTTGCAACTCGAAAGTTGTGTTTTTTGTCTAAAGTTAGATCAAAATTTTATTTTTATTGATTTGACAGATCTATCATTATTAGGTTTAACATTTATGATGGATCTTTATAGATCTATCAATTTTTATTGCATCACAAGTCATACTAGATTAGATATAATTTTTGTTGACGCTTTGATATATAGTAATTTGTTTCGTGATGTGAAATTGATCATGGAACAAATCGTAAGAATAAATTTTTTAAAAAGATAGGATCTTGAATTTTTTGTGTAAAATTTTTTATTTCTTTTGCTAAAATTTTTATGGCAGCTAGGTCGCAAATATTTTAAACCCCCTAACCCTATGTTTTTATAAACATGTGGGACTTTTTTTTTGGAATTTTGTAGGGTCCAAATATTTTTTTAACAAAAATATATTTTTCCAGATGAAAGGAAATTTTCTAAGGATTGTTTTTTGATTTGGCAAAGCCAAATATTTTTTTAAAAGAAAAATAAATTTAAAATCAAGATAATATTTTTTTGGATTTACTGATTTTTTTTGGATTTTAATATTTTTTTTCTAATATGAAAAATAAAGAATAGTTTTAAATCTGGGTTTTTTTTCAGAGCGGGCAAGGCCCGCCAGACACTGGGTGCCGTAGGCCGGGCCTTCCTCGTCTAGGCACAGGCTAGGGCCTGCCCGTAGGCTGGGCCTGCGGGTGTAGACCAAGGCCAGCAAGCTGGGTTTGCTGGATCTGGGCTCGGCCTGCAGGCAATTTTTTAAAAGAAAAAAAATAAGATACACTCGAGCCAGGCTCGGACACCCGAACATGGCTCGACTCATAAATAATAATTAAAAAACATTTTTTTTAATTCCAGAAAATGTTAGGAAATTCCAGAAAAAATCTTAAAAGTTAAGAAAAATTAATTTTGAGTTTTCTTATATTTTTTGGCTTTCCTACTCAAGTTTTGGGTTAATTTGAGGGTCTTTTCCATTAACTCGGGGAGTTATTTTTTATTCAAAATTTTTTTACTTACCAAATGTTTCAAAAAAAATTTATTCCACATAAAATCTTGGACATTTACTGTGAAGTTGTTCCAGTGGGAGCTCCTATGGCGTGTGTTAAATTTCATAAGAAACGAAAACCCCTAAAAAAATGGGGGGAAATAAATAGAGTGGTTTAATAAAAAGTGAAATTTGCTAGATTGTTTGTGACATAATTGTTATGTGCATGGCGTACTTAATGAATAAAGACATTTATTCATTAATAAAGACATTTATGTGCATGGCGTACTTAATGAATAAAGACATTTAATGTGAAGTTGTTCCAGTGGGAGCTCCTGTGGCGTGTGTTAAATTTCATAAGAAACGAAAACCCCTAAAAAAATGGGGGAAATATAAATAGAGTGGTTTAATAAAAAGTGAAATTTGTTAGATTGTTTGTGACATAATTGTTATGCTGCACTCATTAATAAAATCTGATAAATTTCAAATGAGATATTTCATAATAGAGGTGTGAATTAAGATACAACTATCTTATCTATTCCGCTTCTAGAAATCCTAAACCATCTTTCAATTATTTTAATAAATTTTTAAATTTTATAATTTTGAAAGATGTGGTTGGGGCCATAGGTTTTTCTTCTCTTTCTTCGTGGTATAGGTTTATTTTTGTTGTTAAGATGGATTGAAGACGAAGCGTTTTTTAGGAAAGAACGATACTCCAGTAAATGTCAATAGTTTTAACGCATCCATAATAAAATCAAGATATCATCAGCCTCTGTTGATAAAATTAAAGTACTGCAAGTGCATGGCTCGTTTGTAGTAAACGCGTAAGTACGAGTCGATCTCACATGGAAAACTGTTAGTTAATTATTTGCTCAATCAGATTAAAAATAAAAATCTATTTTTTATACATAAAATTTAAAAAGATGATTTTTACCACTTTAAAATTAAAATAGAAAATAAGAATAATTAAATTTAATGATAAAAAGGCATATCTAGGGTGCTAAATCCCCTAGACTAGTTATAAAAAAATCTGGATAAATTATAATCTTAAAGTTTGTATTTTTACAACCTATGACCTAGTTTGGAAGTATAGACTATATGAACTCTAATCCTATATAACCTATCAAGCTACCTTATTCGTAAGTTTATAAAAATATAATTTTTAATATTCTAAAGCAAATTAAACTTAAATATGATCTTACTAATCCTATGTATAGGCAACGAGTGATGCTAAATAACCTATGAAAGCGATCTAGAAAAATCAATATATGTTTCACCTACATTTATCTTTTAAGGACTTCTTTTTACTATAATGATTTATATGATTAACCATTTTACTAATCTAGGTTCATCCTACCCTAGGCATGATAATAGTTAGCTACTCATACTAAAATTAAAAACACAAAATTTGCATGACTTAAAAGTGAAAAACATTATTCAAAATAAATGCAAGTAAAAGAAAAACAAGAAATAAAAAAAAAATCAATAAAGTATAAAAATACAAACTTGAGGACTTGATCTTCTACTCCACCATGCATGATAAGAAAATAATTACATTTCTTTTGGTGGCTAAAAACTAGATCTAAGATAGAAGACGCTTTCTGTAATCCTCGGGATCGTTTATAATATAGAGTTACGACGAAAAACCCTAAATCTAAACAAATCGAAACCTCTCACAAAAATTCAACAACCGATATTGACATTTGGCCGCTAGACCGCTGCCATTTACATGTAACTGTCCGCTTAATCACCGCCATTTCATGTCCATTTGGGCTGAATCTTTTACTACAATCTTCTGGCTTAATTTGGATAGTTTTGATCACATAAAATCTTGAGTATATTGTCGTATCTGTGGAGTTACGTGGATCCTCAATTTATTATTAAAATAGGCTGATTGGATTACAAATCATTATTTGATTTTGTTTCTTGATTTGATTTTGCTTCTTGATTTGGCTGTATTTAAATCTGCAAAATATCTCAAACAAATATTTAGTAGTATCTATTTCATTTAGGAAAATATTTGAACATTTTAATTCACAATTATCCATTTATTATTATTTAAGATACATATAATTGTATTTTTGACAAATAAGTCCATAAATGTTTATTAAATTATAATTGATGGTATTTATTAATTAACTAAAGATAGGTAAAAGCTAGTAAATATTATGCAATAAATGTGCTGATCAAATACCTCCACACTTTTCTTTTGATCGTTCTCGAGTAAAAGTAAAAAATAAAATCCAAAAAAGAAAAAAAAAACTAGATAAATCCTAACTCACGTTCGCAGACATCGCGGTTGCACTTAGAATGTGTAACAAGCCATTAAATCTCTAGATATCTCTAGTAAGAAGAATGTTGTCTCCTGAGGGTTTTCAACGAATTACACCCACAAAATTCATAAATAAAAGAAAAGAAACAAGAAAATGAAGATTCGGGGGAACTCCATAAGTATCTCGAAAGTTTGTAAAGTCCTAAGCTTCTCACGTTTTAATTTTAAAGTTTGTTCTATAATCTAGGATTTCTATCATTTTTAATTGAATACCGAGCCATATTTTTCACTCAATCTTTCACTGAGTTTCGTTTCTACATACCTTCGTGCTTATGCAATAGTCTTTTGATCTTTGAAGTTCAATTCAAACCTTCATATCTCCGTTAATTAACTTCCCTCTCCAATATATATATATATATATATATATATATATATATATATATATATATATATATATAATTTTAAATGTCTTTGTTGCATCGCCCTCTTAAGTTATCTATATAACGAGATTTAGGTCAATGACTTCCAAACCAGATTACTTCAGGACACTAGGTGTAGACACACCATGAGGATTTAATTATTCAAGTAACCAAGGCCACAAAACAAAGACTTATTTATTAACATCATATTAAAGTGTCTCGGTCACTTCGTAGCAAACATTTGTTCGATGACTATCAAACCAGATGATCTTAGGACATCAGATAAGAAAACACCCTGCGGGCTTTATGTTCACGCAACCAAGACTTATTATGTATTGGTAAAATCTAAAAGCCGGTTATGTAAAAATCATCATCCCTTTACTCTAATTATTTTTTGGTATTGGCGCGTAAGCCAAACTCGCAAACAGCACACACATGCATCCAAAGGATATATATATGTGTGTGTGTGTGCGTGCGCGCGCGCGAGCGTGCGCCCCGAAGGGATTAAACTGTGATCACTGTCCCTCCTAAGGATCAAATCCCGCGCACTCCTTAGAAATACATCCAAGCAAAAGAAAGAACCAGATAAAAAATTTCGAGCAACCTTAGGGAAACTTGGTGGAGTCCATATTCATTTTTTTCTGTTTCATGATCGAGCATATATGGCCAGCACACCATAGAATTTTCGTACTATTCATGTGATGAATTTAATAAATATAATAAATAAAGCGATTTGTCAATTTTATGATTTAAATATCTACCTCTATCTCTATCTCTACCTCTACTGTTACAACCACAACTCATAGGGTCCCAATTTTGATTTCACTTTGATGGTCTACTAAGGACTCTAATAGAGGCATGTCAATAAGTAAAAGAAATAAATGTAGATTTTTCTTTAACAAATTAATACAAACACGAAATTTATTATTTATAACTATATATACAAACATTACATGATTTGTAAAGTCTCAATAGTTGAGTATTTATGGCTTATGTGTAAAAGAAAATATTACAACATTTATGATCTTTTGTTCTTTTAATCTTTGGACTGTTTGATAAAAAAACCATTGGTTTGAGTATTTATTTGGAAGGGAATATAAATACAAAAGCCAGAGAGAGAGAGAAGAAAGAGAGATCGAAGACAAGAAGATTCAGAAGAAAGTGCTTTCTCTCTAAGTAAACTAGAAATATAGACCATGTTTATTTAATCATCAAGTTTAAACACAGTGAATTCTATTTAATCATCAAGTTTAAACTATGATGTCTCCTACCAGCATGTGCCAAGCTCCTTATGAGCCTTGTTACTATGGTTGTCTGTCTGTTATTCCCATGGCTAGATTACCGTAGTTTCTTTTTTCTTTTTCCTTTTTTTGGTTGGGGGGTGCTAGATTAATACTATATTAAGGAATATTTGTTTAGAAGGACATTAGCAATTCTTTCATATAATTGAGTAATGAAATATTTTAACTTTTTTTGAGTTTGTACCAAATATCTGTGAGTTGTTAATGTGCACGCACTTTCAACTGTACAGAGATTTTAGGAATTAAACTCAAAGCTCTAGAGGAATCAACCAACTAGACAATTTTTAATATACAAACACATCCCAAACTGAGGTTTTGATTTATAATCTACGGGGAAAGATAACATGATCTGTAATTTGGGAAGAATTATTCTTTTAAGCTTTTGATAAGATACATAAATTTGTTTTTTATTATTACAAATCATGATAACTGCAATATCAATCAAGGTTAAGATATTTGTAAGGCTTGGATTATCAATTAATCAAGGTAAATGGCTCTAAGAACAAAATGACCATAAGAATGTTCCCAGAGCCATTTACCTTGGAACAAGAGAGAGCTATGGGGTTACCTTAGAACAAGAGAGGGGGAGTGGGTAGAGACCATCCATGGGTGGGGATCAACTCACCCCTACTCTCCGCGTCTCTCTTATGTTCCCAGGCCGTTTTCCTTGTATTATTTTAGCCAATACCGTTCTTAAAAATCCTTCTCAAATCTTTGTCCATGCATGATGCCAAAATATAAAAACGTGTAACGCGTGTCCAAAATACTAGTATGTTTAATCAAAATAAAAATAAAAATTAAAGGCTTCAAAAACTATTAATTTTAGTTTCAACAAATTTAAAATGAGTAGAGTCATGTATTTGAGGTATACATAGTTAATTACCATACATTATTATAAAGTATTATACTTTTAAATAATAAAATGCAAAAAAATTGGTTTGCATGGGATATACAAACAACAACAACTGAACTTTTATTCCAAGCATTTGTTGTTGGCTACATGAAACTATCATAAGAATCACGCCCGATCGAGCACATGGATTCTCCACCTCCACCACTCATATCGAACAATATACTTTCATTCATTAAGACCTTCATGAAATTATAGATAGATCATAAACTTTAGGTACATATGGATAATAGGTAAGAGTCTATTTAAACTAAACCTAAAGGCAAGCATAACATGAGGGATAGGGGGAAAAACTTGAATTTCCTTATCGGAGTACTATACCAACTCATATAAATAATAATAATTAAAAAGAACAATCCAACTGAAGCATTTGACTATGAATGGAAAAATAAACAAAACAGCAAAAGAAATATTCATTGAAGGAATCTATACTTGACTAATTAGGATATGCACGAATAGCATGTAATAGAAATTGATCCACTTTCTTCAAAGCAAATTTGGTGTGAGCCAAACTGGTGGTGGCCAATTTAATCTTGGAATATCTTGAGGATAACATTGTGCTATGGTACCATCTTCTAAGTTGCAAACACCGATATCACGATTTCTATCTTTAAAGTACGGGGTTTCTTCCCAATTGTCATCGACAAAGTAGATGCAATTTCTTTTCAAGTTAGAAAAGTTTTGAGTGGACAAAGATATGCTGAAGCCATTCCCGATGAATAATGCGTTTTGATCCTCCAGAGATTCCATCCTCAGACAGCGAAACTTGTCTCCATCGTCGATTAGCTGATACACTTCAAAAGAAACCGTCCTAAACACATCCTCGCCCTCGCCTCTATATCGTTCCCTTCGAACAAACAAAATTCGAGATGAGGATACAACCAAGTATGGATATAAGAAACGATCATAATCAGGTTCCAAATCGACTTGAATAGTCCGAATAGCACATGGGCGTTCAGAAGTGTTGGTTGTGAGATCCCAGACTTTAACTTGATTAAAATCATCCAATGTGTAGAAAACACCTTCATTAAAAAGAAGGCCTCTATACAATTCTCCGTCCATTGTGGTCCAAACATCATCTTCACTTGTAGCATAAGCCAATCTTTGAAAAGGCATGAATAAGAGAATCACAAGCCATGAATTTTGCGACCATGAAACCACAGATCTACCATGAGTAGAGAAAAGATAGCGTTTAGTTTCTTCCATGCTAAACTCAAACGCCTCATCCTCTACAAAAGATTCGGAATCATCACAATAGAGGTATTTTGATGAGGTGTCCTTCCCGGTCGCGCTTCGCTCCAATTGAAGGAAGGGAGAGGATGGAAGGGAGGGGGATTTGGACACGTGTGATTGGATTTAGGAGGTGCAAATCTGATCGCTCGTCGGCTGTGATCAACCATTCTTCTGATGATCCGATCCATACGCGCTTGCGGATATCAGGCTCAAGCAACTTATTCATATGATACATCTCATTCTCTGCTATATTGTAAAATTGGCAACCCTTGAAAGGATTGGAAAACATCAACCATGGTGATTCCAGAATAGGTGCATATGATTATTTTGAGTTTCGGCAGCACGTCTCCAGTATCTGCACATGCACCGGCAACGGATACGGTCGACCGTCGACAATCTATCAAAGATCTCGGAGAAAATCTCAGGTGGAAACCAGGACCATGAGAGGACCATTGATTTGTCTCTACTATTTTAAGTGGAAAACAAAGCGGTTTACTGATCGACAAAAGAAAGATATAGAAAACAATAAGAGAGAATGAAGAATACCAGATCAAATCTGCACCGATTGAGAGAACTCTATGATGCTCCAAGCCTCTTATTTTTGCTGTCTTCTCGCTTTTCTCCCCTCTCTCTCTCTCTCTCTCTCAATCTCCTAAGATAGCCGCAATACAAATTTAAGGATGGTTATGCCAAAACCTTATTTGATTCTTAATTCTGATAGCCTTTCTAATATAATATTACTAGCACATGCCATGCACGTATGAACAACTGAATTCTTAATAACCAATTGGTTAGATTTTTTATTTTTAATATATTACTGTTAGTTTTAGAGATAAATGTAGTTGCCAGGAAAGATTGAGATAATTTTTATCATGGAAAATTTAGATATAAGGTATTTTCTCTTTTTAACCTTAACAATTGACATGGTAGGTAAATATTTTGAAACATCTGCAAAATCTATATCGCATGAAATTGGAACATTCATTTCAAGGCAAATTTTAAACGCTCTTCCTTAGGCATTATACGAGTAGAGATAAAAACGAATTATGATCACATGTCTTTAAATAGTTAAAAAGCTTCCCGGCCCTTTTTAAACAAAAAACTGTGATCTGATGAATTAAACCAGTTTTAAAATTGCACTCTGATTTCTTTTCTTAAAACAGCTTTCAATCTTGGTATTTCTATTTATTTATTTATTTTTGCAGCGATAGTATTTCTGTTTATTACTCTAAAATCCCAAATATCATCTCAAATATAAAAATTTATATATTTTACCTTTAATTCTCGTTGAATTTACAAAAACACAATTAAATCTCTACTACACCAAACTTTCCTTTTAAGTAAGAGCTTTTTGCTAAAAATCACATTCATAATTCTTTAATTACTAAAAAGTCCCATATACTTCATATTACTTAAAGGTTTTTTAACTAAACCCCTCATAATTCGTTAATTACTAAAAAAAAACTCCTCTATACTCGCATACATCTAAATTGCTCTAAAATATCCCTAACAGCCCAAAAGGATAATCTTTTTAACATCTTTTATTATTCCATTAGGTGGCTAACAGTGAATATCGGGTTAGGCTTCTAAAACCTTCACAACCCCTCTTCTTTTCCCAAAATTCCTAAATTTTCCATCAATTAGCTTTAGGATTAGGGTTTCAATCAATGATCTCTCAAATTAATTATGGAAACCGGCTCATCTTTCTCAACTTTTTCCAACAATGATATTGTCGCGTATCGTTCTCTTTTCAATTACAAGTTTCGAATTCATTGACAACCTCGTTTGAAAGAAAAATGATTCTTTAGTTGCACTAAACTTAAATCTTCAAGTGAGTGAGAATGTGGGTTCTTTTAAAGTAAGATTTTCTTAAATACCTAGAAAGAAAGAGAACGTCTCAAATACAAGTTCCAGCTCCATCTGAACGGGACGCTGGCTTTTGATGGAAACTAACGAGAGGGATTTTTAATGCAATTTAAATGTATGAGGATCTTTTCAGTAAATACGAAATAAGGAGGAGCTTTTTAGTAATTGATAAGGAATGAAGGGGTTGTTTAGTAAAAAGCTCTAACTTGAAAGACCCTTCACATACTTAAATTGCACTAAAAAATACCCTAACAAACCAAAAAAGGGAATTTTTTTGGTATCTTACATTACTCCATTAGAGGGTTAACAATGAGTATCAGGATAGGATCTCAAAACCCCCGGCCTCTTTTCTTCTCCCAAAATTCATAATCTTTCCCCTAAATTAGCTTTAGGTTGGATTTTCAATCAAAAATCTCTTAAATTGATAATGAAAACCGGTTTGTCTTCTTCCATGTTCTCCAACAACGAAATTGTCAACTGCCGTTGTCCCATTAATTTCAAGTTTCAAGTTAGTAGACAAACTCATTCGAAACGAGAGTAGTTCAAGTTCTAGTTCAATCTACCTAAATACATAACAGGTAAGAGAGCAGTTCAAGTTCAGGCTCCAGCTCCATCTTCCTAACGGGATGTTGACTTTGAACGGAAAACCAGCAAAGGTTTTTTAGTGCAATTTGAAAGTATAGGCGGTCTTATAAGTAAATATGCATTATGGAAAGATTTTTTTGGTAATTAGCGAAGTATGAGAGGGCTTTTTAGTATAAAAAATCCCCTAATGTAAAAGGTCGGATATTAAATGGGATACGGATACGGATACAGAAGGGATATATACATTACCATATCCATATCCGATTATCGTTGGCACTTACAAATACTGATATGGATAGTCACCGATAAGGAAACTCAATAACCGTATTTGATAAATATCGGATATGGATACGAGTTCCATTCGGATTATCCATGTCAGTTTACATCCATGATATTCAAACAGGGGCCTTGAGGTTTAATAAGTCAATGGAGCTCTGCTCGCTGCTGTGCTTCATTTTTCATTTACCATCTTACCAAAAAAAATACAGTACTCTTATAGCTCATCATCACAGCTCAATGTTGAGATAGATGTTCAGTTACCAGTTGAAGTTAAAATCCTTGGTAAATAAATTGCATACTACTCATTAGGTAAGAAAGATCTGCCAGCAAAGTAAAAACAATCATGATAAAATGCATATATAGAAACAATAACAGTAAATTCAATAAATCTCGGAGATAATGACCAAAAGTTACAATTTCATTTATAGGGTCAACTGGGCCCAGCAATCAAAATACAACAAGTATATATGTACAGCTTCCCAAACATTCTGAAGTAATATGAGGTAACATTTCATAAGTCTCAGTGATTCCTTTACAAAGTTCAGTTATAAGACCAACTTCTTTATAATGCTCTTCTGAATATCCAAAAATAATGAATGAATGAACGAATGCCAATTAATTGCTCTACTGCCTCTATCTATACCTGACATTTCCTTTCCTCTGTTTCATTACATGTGTATCAAAATTTTGTACAGAAAATTTGACAGAAGTTAACCTAACACAGTGCTGAGTCGGGGTTGTATGGCTTTGTGATGGCCGCGATGGTTCTGCCTGCATGGGATTGAAGAAGTCTTCTGGTACCAATGCCTGCATGGGATTGATGAAGATCACATAAACACATACCATTGAGTCTTATACATTACTTGCTCCTGAATTACTTGGATAACCAATTTACAATGGACACATAAAGATAAACAAATTCTATGGTTGCAAGGAACATCTAAAATGATAGCTGTTGCCAATATTCTTTTGTGAATAAAGAACGTCAATCAACAGGGACATGCCCTTCTCAAGGAGGGCTCATGCCCATTTCCCTGAAAAAGAGTAGACATGACAATCTAAACTATGCATTGATAAAATTGAGGTAGATGTTACTTGTTATTTACCATGGCATGCTACATTGCTTATAACCAGGTTCTTGCTGGAAAAGGAATCGTGCGTGTGTTTGACTGTGCGCAAGTGCATGTGCACATGGGCGTGCCAGCAGGCATGCATGAGAGAGAGAGAGAGAGAGAGAGAGAGAGAGAGAGAGAGTAGATAGAAATCATGTCAAGACTCCATGATCATCACCAGATTCCAGCATACACTGTGTGTCGAAAGTAAAAGGTAACTAGCAAAGACTAATAAAGCAGATGCAATCCACAGAATTCAGGATTATTTCTAATAAGATTATGACTGCTCGCCGTGTAATAGAGTAAAACTTGAAATTTTTTCTGCAGTTCATTCTACTTCCATGACATTCTAATGTGTGGCATGATTAAGAAATTGTGTGAAGGAAAGCAAAGAGGATGTATCTTCACAGTTTATAAAACCAGAAAAGGGATTGGGGTCGGATGGACCTGCAATGGCTATCCGATTAGGTCTTCTGGAAGCTGGATTCACATAAGCAGAACGGCCTGCTGGATTAGTTTGTTCTGCAGATATTACGCCTGCAATACCGAAAAGGAAAAAACAAGTGCATCTCAAAGAAAAGTCAAGGATGAAGATATTTTAAAGCCCAGCAGAACAGATAATCTGAGATCAATCTCATTTTTTGTTTGTGTGTTTAGCTTGAACAGACAGAAAATAGATAATCTGAGTTCAAGTAGTGACATATATGATGACCGGAAAAAGGTTGAACAAACATCTATGTTTTCAAGGCCAGAAAAAAATACATTGATATAAGACAAAAGTCACACCTTGGGTAGGAATGAAAGTACTTTGGAAGCTTGGATTCGCAATTCTAGCATCAGCTGCAGTGAGTGGTGGAACTGAATTTAGGGCAATGTTGTTGGCGTAGGATGGACCTGCATTGGCTACACCAATGCTGCCTGCTTGAGCAGCTTGTTTGCAAGTGTGGCTGGAACCATCTATGTGGGATCGAATGGGTCTTCTGGTAGCAATTTCTGAAGCTGGGTTCACTGGCGCTGCATTGCCTGTAACATCAGTAAACATGGATGAATCCCAAAGGGAGGTCATGGCTTGTAGAGAATAGAAGCATATAATATAAATCATTTACTCCACTTTCGGCTAAATTGAACTTGGGCAAGAAAAAGAAGAATGTTTTCTAATGGACGTCCATACATAACTGTTTCTCCTGCCACAAAAAAATTAACGTTTTCTAAATGTTAATTTGTTATTCACCGTGCAAGACCCAGTGCATTGTTTTTAGTACATTGCTTTAACAGTCAGATTCTTGCAGACAAGGAATCTTATAAGCCTCACAAACAATGGCTTGCAATTTGTATCCAACGTTTTGTTAGTCCGTTAGTAATTGAAGCATTTATTGGATAGGCTGCACATGTCAGTAATTAAAATGATCAAAATCCATAAAGAGAAGCCTCCATAGATCCCCAAATGCATGCAACGCGGAGATATATAAAGACAGGAAAAGAACATATACACATTGTCTCAAAACTTGGCTCTGCAGTTTTTTCAATATGCAAACAGGGCATACCTTCAAGGTTGAGAAAACCGGTCATACATGGTCCCTGCTGCCAATTTATAGGAGGCAGCATCTGTTGGAAAAACTGAAATAGATCTTGAGGCACCGTGTAGGCCTGAAATCAGTAAAGAACATCAATGCAAGTAATTTTAGGGAGCTGCAGTCGCAGATTTCAACAGATGACAAACTAGATATGGGCCAATAACAGACCTTGTGCTTTAAAGTTTGGAGCAGCACTTGTGATTGGGAAAGTTGGTAGCTCCTCATGTTCGCAAGAACTTTTGAGCGTTAAATCAAGAAAGGAAGTGCTTTCAGAATTATGAGATTCAGAGTTAACATCAGTTGAGCCTTCCTCAGGAAAAACACAGCTGCTACCAGCCAAAGTTACTCTAGATTGGTTCATGGGATGATGAGTATCGGCTACTTGATATTGCGCGCAGGTGAATAGTAGCCACATCAGATGTATCGACTTGGGCACCAGGGTCCCCACCTGCAGCAACAGTTAACTTCAGAAATCATGGAAGACCCGCATAAAAAAACACACGGTGACCGTTCACGAAAAGGTAAATAGTTTGTTTTGAATCAGATAAAGTATCTGATAAATTTGTGCTCTCCATTATTATATGATTAACATGGTTGAAACTTTTTTGTGGAAGCAATACCTCAAGGCTTCACGTCTATAATAAGTTTTAGCGGCGTTACATTGTTGAATAATAATGATATAATAATATCACTCTAAACAACGAGGTAGAAATTTCGTCACGGCATTTAACCAACATAAGGGTGACTAGGGAGACAAGACCAATCCTATCAATAAATATGAAAGGGTGCGGACCCCACATTACCTGCAATTTCAGAAAATATGAATGAATTCTTTAGTATTCTACATTGATGAGCAGTCTATGAGTACCCATGGTTAAACAGGATGAGATACAATGTATTAATATGATTACATAAACTTGAAAAGGTTGAAGGGGACTTACCACCAAGCTTAGGTATGATACATATCTCTATGAAGAGAGACCTCCTGGGGAGTTTTGTAACGGTTCGGACATATGGGGCATTTGCGCTTGTCACCGAGGAACCAAGCAATCGGATTCATGAATCAAGTTCAACACAACAAATCAAATAGACTGTCATTCAGAGGAACCAAGCAATCGGATTCCAAACTCAATGTCACCGAGGCCAAAACAGAGAGTCACTACTACAATAGGGGGTTGCCCCTATGGATATTGAAATCCGTAGGGACAGATTTATTTTGGCCCTACGGATTAGTCCGTAGGGCTAGACGGTTGCCCATACGGTCTTTACATATTTATATAAAAATTATTAAATCTTAAATTGTTGTTTGCCCCTACGGAACCGCAAACCAAGAACCTACGAACTTATCCGTAGGGGCATCTAAATAGAGATTTAAGTTAAAAGCTCAGATCAATCCCTACGCTCATTATTCCTAATTCTCGCGCGAACAAAAAATTCCCAAACCCTCGTTCCCGCCGATCGATCGTCGTTCTCGTCATCGCCAGCGCCGCCGATTCGTCGTAGCCACCACCTGCTTTCGTCGTAGCCACCACCTGCTTTCGTCGTCGCCAGCGCCGGCTCATCGGAGTTCTCGTCGTCGCCTCTGCACAGGTAAGGAATTCTTCAATTACTCAAATTTTTGATTGGGGCTGGGGCTGGGGCTGGGGCTGCGGGCTGGGGCTGGGGCTGGGGCTAGGGCTAGGGTTGGGGCTAGGGCTCGGGCTACGGCTAGGGCTGTGGTTAGGGTTGAGGCTCGAGCTCGGGCTGCGGCTAGGATTGTGGTTGGGGTTGGGGTTGGGGCTCGGGCTGCGGTTAGCGTTAAGGTTGGGCCTGGGGCTGGGGCTGCGGTTGGGGTTAGGGTTCGGCAGGGGGTTGCTGTTGGGGTTGGGGTTGGGGTTAGGGTTAGGGTTGGGGTTTTGGATTTCATGGTCTAAGTTAATTTCCATTCTAATTAGCATTAAACTCGTTGATTGAAATGTTGATGATAATCATAAGAGTAAAATTTGTCTAGTTTGAGAAGGTGTTGGAAACTGGACTAATAATGTGGGTAAAGCCCAGTTTAATTAATAATTTTATTTGTCATTCTCAAATTTTCTTGGAAACGGAGACTGTTTTGTGGAACTTTTAGCCGTTGGGCATGTTGGGGTTTTGTTTTTGGAGTCATCGGACATGGCATTTTGTAGGTATCCAAAGATCCCGTGTCTGATTTTGGATATTTTTGATTGATTTAAACTGTGTGTCTGAGTAGTCCCTTAATTTGATCTGGTTGGGGTTTGAGTATGCAAAGGATTTGTAGTCTGGTGGAAATTTTGTGGGTGTTTTCGGTTGAATATGTTTGCTAATTGCATAAGATGCTCATAAGATTCTGGCTTTTGAGGATGGGCCGTTGTAATTGGAAATGTTTAGAATTGTAGGACCTTCTTTATTTTAGCTATATATAATTGCAAAAAAAGACACATTTTTGATTTGAAGAAAAGGAAGGGCAAAATAGGGATTTAGTTATGGATTTTATTTGGGCGTCTCCTCTTTTAATACATGTCTATCTTTACAAGAATATCGTGTCACATATTCGGTTTTAGCATCTGTACGCAACTGCTTTGATTATCATCGTGTTATTAACATCTTGAACTTCTATCCTTTTTCTAATATGTTTCATAGTTGGGGTTGCGGTTGGGGTTGGGGTTCGGCAGGGGGTTGCGGTTGGGGTTGGGGTTAGGGTTAGGGTTAGGGTTGGGGCAGGAGGTTGCGGCAGGGGGTGAGAATTTTTCTAGGTTTCTTTTAAAGCTTGTGAAGGAAATTTTGAGCCCCGTAAAAATGAACATTTCTAATGATTTTGATAAAAGATAAGGGAGCAATAAAGTTTTGTTTTCTATTTGTCTAGATTCAAATGTCTACTTATATATATATATATATATATATATATATATATATATATATATATATTTACAATCTCAATATTCATGGCATGTTGGTTATAAATTTCTCTCTGTGTAGAGATATATAGCCTACTTCAGCACATAGCTAGGTATGCGATAAAATTATTTTTGATAAAACAATGCATGATATAATATGGAAATATATTTGTTTCTTAGCTTCAATCATACAAACGTGTTCCAAATTAACGTAATTCAAATAGCAATTCCTTGGAATTTTTTAGTCCAGAGAATCTTGATCGAGTCTCAGGATCATATTAATTCAAGAATTTTGTGTGACACCAAAGACTGGACGTTAGACGAATAGCCGGTGATAAAACTTCTTAAAGTATATTAATTTTGAATCTTCTTCTAAACTCAATGATTCTACATTGATAAAGAAAAGCTTAGATATCGATGATAAATGGCCACATATTACAAGTTACAAAGATGATGTTCAACACCTTCCCAACTTTTTTCATTGCTTGTGATATTTTCTCTCCTCTCTCTCCTTTTCTCCTGGTCTCTGTCTATCATGAAACTTTAGGCATGCAAATTAAGACTCTCTCCTCTTTTTGGTTATTATTTTTCCCTTTATCGGCTTAATTATTGAGATGGAGATTTGATTAGAGTTTTGGTGTTCATAATTTCATAATATGAGCAAGGCAATTGACAAATCATCATGATGTTGTTATGATCATAGCAAGATGTAGGTGCTCGTGTGTTGGTACTAAAGCATGATACAATCTCTTTTATTGCTAGTGGATGCATTTTGTTCAAAAAGTCTTTTCCTTTTTGTAATTTTCCTCTTTAGGGAGTTTTCGACATTGAAATCTCACTAGTTGATAATGTTAAATGAGTTCTAGTCCTAGTTTGCTGCATTTTTTGATATATAGTAGATGGTGATACTTCTTTAAGTAAAAACAACCCTACACTTAAGCGAAATCATAAATTGAAACACACATATATAGAATACAACTCATACATGGGTATCCTCAAATCTAACTTTAATTATCGATAATTTATTCTTTTCAACGACAAACGCACACACAAAGCATATACACAGATTTTGTCCTTTGTCAGTAACCATCCCGTTCTTAGATTTCTCAATATAGTCATCATAACCTACAATTTATATGATACAGTCTAACATGGCCCATGAGTACGTCAGGGTTAAGGACTGGATGTATGTGAATTGGCAACAACGTATGCAACCTAAGTTTGTCACTGGAGTTTCTGATTTTATTGAATTTGCACGCGCACATAATAAGAAGGAGAAGACAGTAATGTGGCAGAAGAAGAAGGAGAAGACAGTAATGTGGCAGAAGAAGAAAAAAATGGCATTCCTTGTTCTCTGTTTCAGCATCAATCTTCTGATATGAACTAATGATGGCTTTCACATTGGCTTTTCCTTTTAGAGACTTCTTAGTGTCCAATGGAAAGTATACATCAGATTTGTGCAGGTCAGGTTCTTCTATGACTTTCAAGAGTTTCAACTGATTCTGTAAATTACACCCTACTTGGGTGATACTTTTACCACTTCTTACTGCAGGTGCGCTCTCTAATATCCATTTTGAATGTAATATTATAGATATTCATGCCTGTTTATGTCAAAATTACTTATATTGTCAATGTTTGATTGTCTAGTTGTTGGTGATGCGTCCATATCAGGGACAGAGGCCACTCCCGCTCCTCCAGGTATGTTTATATATCATATAGTGCATGTATATTGATTTAGAATGCTATATCATAAATATACACACATTCCTTTTGCTCTTATTTAGATAGTAATTTTTATTATTGTCTAGCTGAAGGTGGTGACAGTAGTTGACAATAAAATTTATCATCCTAGAAACTATGATTTTTATATGTGCTCGCATGCGGGAATGATTGTAAGTCGTGGACCTGTACAATAAATTCTTATTTGGTATTTGTTTGAAATCAAATTGAATACTATATAATTGATAAGTTTGTTATATTTGTATTTAGTTTGGAATTAACACAATATTTATTCACGCAGCATGCACTTATGATCAACCAACTGTTCATGATATTTGTAGCCCAGCATAGAGATCACCACATCAATTTTTTTTATTGCTTCCACCAAGCTCTTGTGATCATGCATATCACCCTACATATATTCAACATATATATCATCAGGTCTTTCTAAAATCAATGAACTTTAATTCAAAAAAAACAAACACACACACAGGAAGTGAATTAATGAAGAAAAGAGGGTCCACTTTTCGTTAGGTGTCGTCAAAAGTTTATATCCTCCATCAATTATCAAGCTACCGAGGACGAAAAGCCACCTTTGTTAGTCGAGAGTCATGGTAATAGTCATGGAGATTGATTATAAAAGAAATAGAGAGAAGAAAATAGAAATTGTAGATAGTAGAATAGCACACTCATTTCAAAAATTGCACTTTGATCTTTATGTCTACCTTTTTTTTTAATTGTAGAAAGTAGAATAGCACACCCAAATTTTTTTAAAACAAAAGAAAAACAGTGACCTATATACAAAATGGGTAAATGTCGTGATCAATAAATTACTTACCATTTGTCGAGACATGTATTTTTGCAGCATCCATACATCCTTTTTCTCTTCTTCGATGCCGTATTCTCATTATCTTCGTCTAATCCATCTGAAACTGCAATTAAATTTAATTAAACCAAATAAAATCAAAAATTAAAATCAAACAGCAACAACAAAATCAATGAAATTTATAGCTTACCAGAGTCTTCAAGAATATCCACATATGAATCCTGGGCCTTCTTCTTTTTCTTCAAAGATCTTTTAGAAGCAGAGAATTTTGTTTTCTGGCAAGTGCTTTGAAACTAAACACCATATTGCCTTTGTATTTGAAAACCAAAAAATGCCCAGTTTGCAGATTATTGGCTACTGTAAATTCATGCCACCCATCTCCATTCATGGAAGCAACTTTGTTCTCGATGTGAAGATCAACATGCCATATTTTGCCATTGTGGCTCACTAGGTTAGCATTTTCTCTTCTCTTGACCATATTGCTAATCTGCTTGGTAAATTTATTCGGAACCGGCTGCGAATCATTAAAAGATATGCATAAGAAAGGAGGCTAAAATACAGATATATAGCATACCGATACATTGAAACTTCAAAGTTGCGATGACAATCCAGAGATATTTATTTCTACACACGTGGTGCACGTGCGAATGCGTCAGGCATCATGGACAAATATTTGAGAACATGGAAAGTATTATTAGTATAAAGTAATTAAAGCTTTTAAACACCTTGGGTAGATATTTTCTTAGTTGATGCAATCATATCATGTTGACTAAATTTAAGCTATTATAGATATGCATATGTATTTTTCTAATCTAATATATTACACACACACACACACACAGAGAGAGAGAGAGAGCGCACCAATTTGGTAGAGAAATTAGATAGCAGGACCATGAAGAAATGGAGTCCATAGCATTACTCATCATCATCATCCATGATCCCTTTAAAGAAATATTATCAAAAGGGGAGAATAAATCTTGCAAGCATTAACTAGCAGTAACAATTTATTCTCCACTTTTGATAATATTTCTTCAAAAGGATCATGGATGATGATGATGAGCAATGCTATGGACTCCATTTCTTCAGAGTCCTGCTACCTGATTTTTCTACCAAATTGGTTCTCTCTGTGTGTGTGTGTGTGTGTGTGTGTGTGTGTTTAATATATTAGATTAGAAAAATACATATGCATATATATAATAGCTTAAATTTAGTCATCATGATATGATTGCATCAACTAAGAAAATATATACCCAAGGTGTTTAAAAGCTTTAATTACTTTATACTAATAATACTTTCCATGTTCTCAAATATTTGTCCATGATACCTGACGCATTCGCATGTGCACTACGAGTGTAGAAATAAATATCTCTGGATTGTCATCGCAACTTTGAAGTTTCGATGTATCGATATGATATATATCTGTATTTTAGCTTCCTTTCTTATGCATGTCTTTTAATGATTCGCAGCCGGTTCCGAATAAATTTATCAAGCAGATTAGCAAGATGGTCAAGAGAAGAGAAAAGGCTAACCTAGTGAGCCGCAATGGCAAAATATGGCATGTTGATCTTCACATCTAGAACAAAGTTGCTTCCATGAGTGGAGATGGGTGGCATGAATTTACAGTAGCCAATAATCTGCAAACTGGGCATTATTTGGTTTTCAAATACAAAGGCAATATGGTGTTTAGCTGCAAAGCACTTGCCAGAAAACAAAATTCTCTGCTTCCAAAAGATCTTTGAAGAAAAAGAAGAAGGCCCAGGATTCATATGTGGATATTCTTGAAGACTCTGGTAGGCTATAAATTTCATTGATTTTGTTGTTGATGTTTGATTTTAATTTTTGATTTTATTTGGTTTAATTAAACTTAATTGCAGATTCAGATGGATTAGACGAAGATAATGAGAATACGGCATCGAAGAAGAGGAAAAGGATGTATGGATGCTGCAAAAATACATGTCTCGGCAAATGGTAAGTAATTTATTGATCACGACATTTACCCATTTTGTATATAGATCACTGTTTTTCTTTTGTTTTAAAAAAATTTGGGATAATTACCCATCCAAATTCATTAAAAAAGGGGTGGTTGTTTTTCTTAAGGTTATGCAATTGTATTATTTTCAACCGCTACATCGGCTGCGATTCCGCAGACAGCTCCTATAGCTCCACCGCCCGCTCAGACTCCCACAGCCGCGGCTCCGCAAGCTACTACCTCAACGGTGGCTGCGCAGACCACATCGCCAGCTCCACAGGCCGCTCAGACTCCCGCACGCGCCGAATTGTATGGTTTATTGACCGAGGAGCAGGCGCGCCAGATTCTATCGTTTATCAGAGGTGGAGCTGGACCGAGCTAGGGTAGCTTTTTGATTCTTATTTTTTGAAACATGTATTTATTTATATGATACATATTGTACTACATTTTAAAACGATATTGATATTGATATTGGTTTATATTTATATCATATTCAGTTTTTGGGTTTCTTTTGTATATTATATGCGTGAGATGTGATTATGAATACTGCGATATATGTTGCGTGATGATTAATTTTATATTTTATTGTTATATATATTATTGTGCACAGGGCGGGAAAAAATCTGGCAGCCCTTTTTTTTAAAAAAAACTACAGATAATGTGTACCTACGGATTAATCCGTAGGTACAAATGTCGGCCCTACGGCTATATCCGTAGAAGGGAAATATCAGCAGTAACTGATATTTCCCTCCTGATCTCAGTATCAGGGGGGTTGGGAGTGCCTCTACGGACCTATCCGTAGGGGCCATTGCTTCGTCCCTACGGACTTATCCGTAAGGGCAACATATTAGAAATCTTGATATTTTACCCCTACGGATAAGTACCTACGTATATATCCGTAGGGGATATTACGTGGCCCTACGGCTATATCCGTAGGTACAGGTAATATATTTAAAAAAACCATAAATAATATAACTTTTTTTACCCTATGGTCTACTCCGTAGGTGCAACTGGCCCTACACAGAACTCCGTAGGGTCAAGTTTTTGCCCGTAGGGGCAAGTTCAGGGCTTCAACTTGCACCTGCGGCTTTTGCACCTACGGGGTCTTTTTTCGTCCCTACGCACATATCCGTAGGGGCAGTGGTTTGCCCCTACCGATAAATCCGTAGGGGCAACCCTTATTTGTAGTAGTGAGTTAACAATTCAACGAAGATAACCACCAGAAGCAGACCTTTGCTCAGTTTAATGAGTTTGCACTTCCCTTTGGAAAACCTAAATCATAGAGCCCGTTTAAAGCAAGGCCATATCGAAACTATCAACAACCCTAAATTAATCTGGCAAAAGATATCAGTTTATGGGTGCATAATTCAAGGTCCTTAAAGAATACCTATGACAATGAAAATACAAAACTTTTATTTCCTAAAACAATAAGCAAAGGAATTAGAATAAAGACAGCCATAGAAGACTCCCATAATGCATTATAAAGTGAAACTGTTTGCTGCTGTCCATTTCCAAACTAACATCAGCATATTGTATAAGAAACAAATGGGCATGCACCATTTTGTAGCATGAAATACTATCTATCATAGACAACGACCAGTTATCACATTTATATGCTCGTTTGCCCTCCCAAACCCTAACAACAAAACTAAAGAGGAAAAAATGAAGAAAATTACAAATTTCTCTATTCTCAATGTTTGGTTCATACGGGGAATAAGTTGTCATTTTTACCCGAAAACGCTTCTAATATTTACATATTAGCAACAGCCCCATAGCGATACTTGCATCAAATGTCTATCAGACCCAAGAAATCAATGCCCATACTCAGTGTCGCAGAGACCATAGATGAGATTTTATCAATTAACTATGACAACCATTAGAAGGTGCCCTCTGTTCACTTTAATGAGGTTGCACTTCCATTTTGGGGGAAAACCTAAATTAAATGCAAAAAACATATTGATACTTTTGAAAACCCTAAATTTCTCTTGAAAAGGACATTGGTTATGAACTAATCAAGAACCAAGGAGAACAACTATCTATGAAAATACAGAATTTTCAAAAAGGACCAACATTTTAACTGCGTCTATTCAATTTTAAACAAGAGCTAGCACAACAATATTACCCATCCAGCAAGCAAAACCCCTTTCTCTAAAAGGGGTTGTAAATCATCTATGTACCAAAAAAACCTACCTTTGATTTCAAGAATATAATTAAACAGCATCGATTGCAAACATAAATTACTATTCTGCTCAAAATATATGATTAACGAAAAAGAAACAACATTTTAATGGTATTTCATTCCCTCATTAACCAAGAATCTGAACATTTTAAGAAAACCAAAACCCTGGCTAGCCTCTATATGTTAATCGATCAGTGATCATGTCATCAATCAAAAAACTAATGTGACGGAGGGCTCTTTTTACCTCATTCCGATGTTGTCTTCCGTCGATCTGCCGATGGCTGCGATTGATGGCTGGGATTGGATCTGGTGGATCTGGAGAGTGGTCTTCTCTTACGTGTGGATCTCAATGGGTTTTGAGGAGTTTGCGCCGAGTACCTGCAAAAAGGTCCCGGGGTGGTTTGGTACCACCGAGGACCCTCCAACGATCAAGTTAGTGACAAGATCCGAGCAGAGTAACGGCTAAGTGGGTTAGAAATTGCTTGCTTGAACCGTCTTTAAGAGGGGTTTAAATAGCGGTGGCAGCATGCAGGGGTAGGCGCGAGCATCACGCCGGCAGTTACGCTCCCGACGTCACGCCCGCGTGAAGAGCGGGATCACCCGTTAATGGGGATAGTAATGGCGTGGAACGTAGGATGTTTCCGGCGGAGATCTCGCGCATGACGAGAATCGCGGAGCGGCGGTTACGCCTGCGAGCAGTGCCGTCGGTCGGTCGATGAGACCGAGGAAAATGGCCTCGGCGGGAGAGCTCGGGGACGAGCGGGAGAGCCGAGGCATCTTGTCATGTGCGGAAGCCCGAGGTGAGATGGGAGGCCGAGGAGGCCAATTTGTGCAGGGGCTCTGAGGAGAGCCAGCGCCTGCTCGGGGATGGGCACGGGGGTGCCTGGTCGGCCCATGTAGGTTCTTTCTTCTGAGCTCTGGGATACGTCATCTGCCATATGTCATGATCTGGGAGATCGCTGATATAGAGCATCATCGTTAGCCCCCCACTCTCGTCCCGACCAGTTGACGGGTCGGGTCGAGAGTGGATTGCCGGGCCACCCGGGATGAGCTCCCTTCGAAGATATCGTCGGGACGTGTCCCCGGGCAATCGGTTGTCTTTTCTGCCAGAGAATCAGGGGCGAGATCTCTGCATTTAAGGAAAGTGCGCCGGATCAAGCGTTCTGTCACTGAAGCGACGGTCCACGTGTCAAGCATCGGTTGGCCGACACGACGTGTGCAGACCTGCGGCGTCTGATGGGATACGGCTCAATGCTGGAGCGATAGGTGGAGCAATCGGGGTCGTCGAACGCGAGGAGGCGTTTTGGCGGGAAACGAAGGTCGCCGTTGGATGAGGGCGATGGCAGCAATAAATAGGGATGGGGTCCACTCCAGGGCCCATATCTCTTCATATTTTTCTCGCTTTAAGTCTTGATTGCTCGGCGCTCTTCTTCCTTCTTCTGCTTTTGTCTCCCGAGGATCCCCCTTTGCCAGGCTAGATATCTTCCTTTGTAGTGTCTGTAGATGTGGTAGGAGTAGGTTTTAGGGGCCCTTTAGTTGAGCCTGAGTCTTTCCGGGGAGCAGGGGTCAGATCCTCTTCCCGGGATCGTGCAGCGGGGGCAGCCCACAGGGAGCCGGCGTGCCGTGTTGGGTGAGGCACGAGGATGAGCTCGCCAACACTCGGGCTCGCTTTCATATCCCTTCTGGCTATACGCTTCGTTTGGCCGAGAAAGGAAAGAGGGCAGACCAAATACGGGATAAGGAGATCGCCCTGTACCTGGAAGCTTTTTGGGGCGGAATGCGCCTGCCTTTCTCTCCCGAGGTCATCGGAGCGCTGAACTTCTTTGGGCTAGCCCCGGGCCAACTGGTGCCGAACTCATGGAGGATCCTCCTCGGGTTCTTGGTCCGTCTGAAACTAGAGACAGTCCCCTTCAGTCTATCCATCCTTGATTCCTCTCTTCTTTATAAAAATCACCCTGGAGGTCGAGCGGGCGACCCGATGTGAGTTTATCTCTCCTTTAGGAAGCGACAGGGGGGCGCCGCCGGATCAGGAGTTGTAGTCCTGCCTTCTTCCATCCACGACTGGAAGAAGAAGTTCTTCTTTATCGCGCCGCCCGAGGGTGAGGACTGACCCATGCCCACCAAGTGGTCAAGGGAAAAATGCTTGCCGGGAAATCAGTCCAATGACCCCACCGCGGTGAGAGTGGCGTCGTGGGAGCCCATTCCCCGACCTGACGTGCTGCTATCTGAGAGGGTCTTGAGTTGGGCTGGGCTCAGCCCCGTCGAGTTCGTCGGTAAGTTAGGCTTGCGTTTTTCTTTTATTTTGTATGTGTCGCTGACCCCACTGTATCTTATCTTGTGCAGAACCCATGTATATGAACGTACTCCGAGCCTCCATGCGCCAGCCGAAGAAGGTCACGAAGGCTGGAGGCGCCAGCTCTTCCTGCTCGAAACCTGTCCCGGTTCCTCCGGCCCCCATCCCGGTGCCTTCGGTGGCCGTACCTTTTCAACACCCGGGGACGGGCCTCGCCCCGGAGCCTAGCAAAGCGCCGAGCCAGAAGCTGGCTCGAGTACAGGAGGACCCGGCCTGGGAGACGGAGACCGGCTCTCCATCGGCACCTCTCAAGAGGGGCCCCCGAAAGGTTCCTCGGGACCCGGCCTCCCCGATCATTATGGAGGAGGACGGCTTCCGGTTTGCAGTGCCCTCGGGGCTCTCCATTGCCAGCAGCCTGCTGTTTGACATCGAGAAGTCGGCAGGGGGTAGGGTCCTTGGTGGGACCCTCAGAGGCTAGATGACATCCATCGCCCAGAAGGTCGTGCAGGTAAGTGCTCGGTTGTTCGTGAGATTTGGTGCCTCCTTTGTCGTTCTGACCTATCTGACTATTTCAGGTCCTCCAACACGTCGCCCTCGTCGTCCGCATGGAGGACGAGGTGATATCCTCGGCGATGAAGGCCGCGGGCCAGCTTACCTTGCTGGAGGAGAGCTCCAAGTGGGAGCTGGAGACGGTGATGGCGAGGGTCGTCGCCCTGGAGGGCGAGGTGGCTGCTGGGAAGCAGGAGGCTGCCCAGCACCGCGAGGCCACCCTGGCCGCCGAGGTCAAGCTTGAGGACGCCAAGGTGCTCGTCGGTACCATGAAGAAGACGGTGAAGACCCTCCGAAATGAGTTGGAGGCGGTCGCCAAGGGGATGGAGCGAGCCAACCTCGGGGCGGCGAAGGCGGTGGAGAACTATAAGAAGTCGAAAGACTACTACTCCGACCTAGCCGTGGCCACTACCAACATCTGGCACGAGGCCCTCGACGCCGTCAAGGCTCGGATGCCTGGGTTTGCTGATGAAGAGCTCCGGGCCGAATACCCCCTCGCGGGTGCCGACGAGCAGGGGACGACCTCGAGGATGCGGCCGGGGAAGAGATTCCTGACGAGGAGTTGGCCGAGGACCCTGCTCGACTCGTGGTAGATATTGAGGCTCCCGAGGTCGCGCCTGGCCCCGAGGCCAAAAGCCCCTCGTCTTCCTGCTTCTTTTTTTGTAAGCCTCCGGGCATTTTGTAAGGCTGGGGAGCCCCCAATACCCTTGTAAAGATCTTGATTTAGGTAATAAAACTTTGTTGTTTCATTGCTTGCATATTGTCCTTTGTTTATGAAGAATATTCATAGAATATCCGTACTTGCACTGTTGAGCTTCTATGTCATGTCAGTTCTTCGTCTGACGATCGCGCGTCGAGTTGATTTCGATCACTTGCTAAGTATGCAAAAGTCACTGGGAAGAAGGTATCCCCATGGCCCCGAAGTCGAGGAGGGATCGCTCAGACTTATATAGACCTGGCGTTTCTTGGGGAGTGCTTCAGATCCGCCGCATTTGATGAGCAGTAAGCTGCCCACTGCAGATGCACCGATCAGAAGGAAGCTCGGTGGCCTCACTTTGAGGGCTTCAAATCCTCAGCATCTGGTGGGCAGGAGGATGCCTGCTGGGGATGCACCGAGCAGGGTAGCTACTTGGCTGCCTCTTGGCGAAAGCTTTGAATCATGGCGTCTTAGGTAGAGAGCTACCAGACGGGGATGACCGAGCAGGGAAGCCGTTCGGTTGCCTCTTGGCGAGGGCTTTGATCCCTGGCGCCCTGGGTAGGGAGCTACCACACGGGGATGACCGAGCAGGGAAGCCGCTCGGTTGCCTCTTGGCGAGGGCTTTGATCATTGGCGTCTTGGGTAGGGGGCTACCAGCCGGGGATGACCGAGCAGGGTAGCCGCTCAGTTGCCTCTTGGCGAGGGCTTTGATCCCTGTCTTACGGGTAGGCAACTACCAGCCGGGGATGACGGAGCGGGGAAGCCGCTCGGTTGCCTCTTGGCGAAGGCTTTGATCCCTGGCGTCGTGGGTAGGAAGCTACCAGCCGGGGATGACCGAGCAGGGTAGCTGCTCGGCTGCCTCTTGGCGAGGGCTTTGATTCCTAGAATCCTGGGCAGGCAACTACCAGCCGAGGATGACCGAGCGGGGAAGCCACTCGGATGCCTCTTGGCGAGGGCTTTGATCCCTGGCGTCGTGGTAGGAAGCTACCAGTCGGGGATGACCGAACAAGGGCGGGTCCGGTTGTCTCTTGGCGAGGGCTTTGATCCTTCAGGACGGGGGCCGAGTAGGGTTACTGCCCGGTGCCTCTTGGCGAGGGCTTTGATCTCTGTCGGTTGTGGCAGGAAGCTACCAGCCGGCGATAGCTGAGCAAGGGTCGGGCTCGACTGCCTCTAAGGAGGACTTGATCCTTAGTGCGGGAAGGGCTGTAAGAAGCCTACTAAGGACGGGGGCCGAGCAGGGTTACTGCCCGGTGCCTCTTGGCGAGGGCTTTGATCCCTGTCGGTCGTGGTAGGAAGCTACCAGCCGGGGATAGCCGAGCAATGGTCGGGCTCGACTGCCTCTAAGGAAGACTTCGATCCTTAGCGCTGGAGGGGTCGTAGGAGGCCTGCTAAGGATAACCGGGCAGTGAAGCTGCGCGGTTGCCTCTTGGCGAGGGCTTTGATCCCTGGCATTGCGTATAGGGAAGCTACCGGCCAGGGATAGCCGAGCGGGGTAGCCACTCGGCTGCCTCTAGGCGAGGGATTTGAACCTTAGCGTTGGAGGGGCTGTAAGAGGCCTGCTAAGGATAACCGGGCAGTGGACCTGTGCGGTGGCCTCTTGGCAAGGGCTTTGACCCCTTGCGTTGCGTGCAGGGAAGCTACCGGTCAGGGATAGCCGAGCAAGGTAGCCGCTCGGCTGCCTCTACGCGAGGACTTTGATCCCTGGCGTTGCGTGCAGGGAAGCTACCGGCCAGGGATAGCCGCTCGGCTGCCTCTAGGCGAGGGCTTTGATCCTTAGTGTCAGAGAGGCCGTTGGAGGCCTGCTAAGGATAACCGGGCAGTGAAGCTATGCGGTTGCATCTTGGTGAGGGTTTTGATTCCTGGCGTTGCGTGTAAGGAAGCTACCGGCCAGGGATAACTGAGCAGGGTAGCCGCTCGGCTGCCTCTAGGCGAGGGTTTTGATCCCTGGCGTTGTGTGTAGAGAAGCTACCGGCCAGGCTATCCTTAGCAGTATAACGGTTTTAGCCGTGAACATATTGCTTTTTTGGTCACAGTTAAACCCGTTACCAAATCCCTTCCCAATAGCAGTGACCATAGAATTTTCATACTATTCATGTGATAATTTAATAAATATAATAAATAAAAAGATTTGTCAATTCTTTTAAATATCTATCCCTATTTTTATCTCTCGATCCCTCTACTATTACAACCACAACTCATAGGGTACCAGTTTTGATTTCAATTTGATGGTCTACTACAGCCTCTGATAGAGGCATATCAACAAAAAAAGAAATAAATGTAGATTTTTCTCTAAGAAATTAATACAATCATGAAATTTATTGTTTATAACTATATATAATCATCTAATTTAGTAAGATATAAAAGAAAAATAGATCATATTTCTTTGTTCTTTAGTTTAGATCAATTTAAAATTTTGTTTCAGAAATATGTTAAATAATTTTAGTTAAGATAATAAAAAAAATTAAAAGATATTTAAACTGGCTAACTTATTAAAAAAAATTTAAAAAAAAGTCCGACCAAAAACAATTAAAACCTGTATTATTTTAGGTTAATATCTCTAAGAACAAAATGACCATGAGTATGTTCTGAAAGCCATTTACCTCGGAACAAGAGAGATGTGTGGGGTTACCATAGAACAAGAGAAGCGGGTGTGTGGAGACCATCCATCGTGTGGGGATCCATTCACCCCTACCCTCCACACACCTCTCTTATTTTCTCAGGAAAATGGCTCTGAGAACACTCTGCCATTTTCCTTGTGTTATTTTGGCTAATTGTTTTTTTTTTTAAATCCTTCTCAAATCTTTGTCCATTTCGCATGTCCAAAATACTAGTATGTTTAATCAAAATAAAAATAAAAATTAAAGGCTTCAAAAACTATTAATTTAGTTTCAACAAATTTAAAATGAGAAGAGTCATGTATTTGAGGTATACATAGTTAATTACCATACATTAGTATAAAGTATTATTTTGCATGGGATATACTCCAACAACAACAACAAACCAAAGAGCCTTTATACCAAGCATATATGGTAGGCTATGTGAAACTAACATAAGAATCATGCCGGGTGGAGCACAAGGATTCTACACCTCCACTCATATCGAACAATATATTTTCATTAAGGCTTTCATAAAATTATAGATGGATCATAAACTATAGGTACATATGGATAATTAAAAAGAACAATCCAACTGAAGCATTTGACTCTGAGTGGAAAAATAAACAAAACAGCAAAAGAAATATTCATTGAAGGAATCTATACTTAACTAACTAGCATGTAATAGAAATTGATCCACTTTCTTCAAAGCAAATTTGGTGTGAGCCAAACTGGTGGTGGCCAATTTAATCTTGGAATATCTTGAGGATAACATGGTGCTATGGTACCATCTTCTAAGTTGCAAACACCGATATCACGATCTCTATCTTTAAAGTATGGAGTTTCTTCCCAATTGTCATCGACAAAGTAGATGCAATTTCTTTTCAAGTTAGAAAAGTTTTGAGTGGGCAAAGATATGCTGGAGCCATTCCCGATGAATAATGCGTTTTGATCCTCCGGAGATTGCATCCTCAGACAGCGAAACTTGTCGCCGTCATCGATTAACTGGTACATTTCAAAAGAAACTGTCCTAAACACATCCTCACCCTCGCCTTTATATCGCTCCCTTCGAACAAGCAAAATTCGAGATGAGGATACAACCAAGTATGAATATAAGAAACGATCATAATCGGGTTCCAGATCGAGTTGAATGGTACGAATAGCACATGGGCGTTGAGAAGTGTTGGTTTTGAGATCCCAGACTTTGACTTGTTCATAATTATCCAACGTGTAGAAAACGCCTTCATGAAAAAGAAGACATCTATAGAATTTTCCAAACATCATCTTCACTTGTAGCATAAGCCAATCTTTGAAAAGGCATGAATAAGAGAATCACAAGCCATAAATTTTGCGACCATGAAACCACAGATCTACCATGAGTAGAGAAAAGATAGCGTTTAGTCTCTTCCATGCTAAACTCAAACGCCTCATCCTCTACAAAAGATTCGGAATCATAACAATAGAGGTATTTGATAAGGTGTCCTTCGGGGTCGCGCTTCGCTCCAATTGAAGGAAGGGAGAGGATGGAAGGGAGGGGGATTTGGACACGTGTGATTGGATTTAGGAGGTGCAAATCTGATTGCTCGTCGGCTGTGATCAACCATCCTTCTGATGATCCGATCCATACGCGCTTGCGGATATCAGGCTCAAGCAACTTATTCATATGATACATCTCATTCTCTGCTATATCGTAAAATTGGCAACCCTTGAAAGGATCGGAGAACATCAACCATGGTGATTCCAGAATAGGTGCATGATTATTTTGAGTTTCGGCAGCACGTCTCCAGTATCTACACACGCACCGGCAACGGATACGGTCGACCGTCGACAATCTATCAAAGATCTCGGAGAAAATCTCAGGTGGAAACCAGGACCATGAGAGGACCATTGATTTGTCTCTGCTATTTTAAGTGGAAAAGGAAGCGGTTTACTGATCGACAAAAGAAAGATATAGAAAACAATAAGAGAGAATGAAGAATACCAGATCAAATCTGCACCGATTGAGAGAACTCTATGATGCTCCAAGCCTCTTATTTTTGCTCCCCCCCCCCCCCCCCCCCTCTCTCTCTCTCTCAATCTCCTAAGATAGCCGCAATACAAATTTAAGGATGGTTATGCCAAAACCTAATTTGATTCTTAATTCTGATAGCCTTTCTAATATAATATTACTAGCACATGCCATGCACGTATGAACAACTGAATTCTTAATAACCAATTGGTTAGATTTTTTTATTTTTAATATATTACTGTTAGTTTTAGAGATAAATGTAGTTGCCCAAAAAGATGGAGATAATTTTTATCATGGAAAATTTAGATATAAGGTATATTCTCATTTTTACCTTAACAATTGACCTGGTAGGTAAATATTTTGAAACATCTGCAAAATCTATATCGCATGAAATTGGATTTCAAGGCAAATTTAAAACGCTCTTCCTTAGGCATTATACGGGTAGAGATAAACACGAATTATGATCACATGTCTTTAAATAGTTAAAAAGCTTCCCCTTTTTAAACAAAAAACTGTGATCTGATGAATTAAACCAGTTTTAAAATTGCACTCTGATTTCTTTTCTTAAAACAGCTTTCAATCTTAGTATTTCTATTTATTTATTTATTTTTGCAGCAATAGTATTTCTGTTTATTACTCTAAAATCCAAACATTTCTTCAAATATCATCTCAAATATAAAAATTTATATATTTTACCTTTAATTCTCGTTGAATATACAAAAACACAATTAAATCTCTACTACACCAAACTTTCCTTTTAAGTAAGAGCTTTTTACTAAAAATCACATTCATAATTCTTTAATTACTAAAAAGTCCCATATACTTCATATTACTTAAAGGTTTTTTTTACTAAAAACCCCTCAGAATTCGTTAATTACTAAAAAAAACTCCTCTATACTCGCATACATCTAAATTGCTCTAAAAAATCCCTAACAGCCCAAAAGGATAATCTTTTTAACATCTTTTATTATTCCATTAGGTGGCTAACAGTAAATATCGGGTTAGGCTTCTAAACCCTTCACAACCCCCACTACTACAAATAGGGGTTGCCCCTACGGATAAAGGAATCCGTAGGGGCAACGTTTTATTGCCCCTACGGATTAATCCGTAGGTGCCCACTGTTGTCCCTACGGTTTTCTATATTTTAATTTAAAAATATTTAATCATAATTTGTTGTTTGGCCCTACGGTGGCGCAAACAAAGAACCTACGGCTAAGTACGTAGGGGCATGTATACGGGTTAATAATAAAAAAAAAGGCACAGAAAATCCCTCACCGTTCCCAAATTTTTCTTCTCTCTTATTCTTCCCGCGTCTCGATCCCGATCTCGTCGGCCATCGACGTCCTCATCCTGACCTCGCCACCGCAACCGTGCTTGACTCGTCGACTTCCACGTCGCAACCGTGCTTGACTCGTCGCCGATCGCATCGTCGACTACTGGCCTCCTCCGTCGTCTCCTCCACCGCGGTTAGTAAATTTCCAATTTTTACTTCTAATTTAATACTTTTATTTCCCTCTTTTGATGATGTTAGGGGTAGGGTTCAGGGATCTGGGTTCGGGTAGGGGTGGCATCGGGTCAGTTAGGGTTAGGGTTCGATTGGGGTTGGGGTTGGGGTTAGGGTAAGGGTTTGGTTGGGGCCGGTTGGGGTTGGGGTTGGGATTAGGGTTCGGTTGGGGTTGGGATTGGTGTTGGCCGGGTTGTGGTTAGGGTTAGGGTTCGATTGGGGTTGGGGTTGGGGTTAGGGTAAGGGTTTGGTTGGGGCCGGTTGGGGTTGGGGTTGGGATTAGGGTTCGGTTGGGGTTGGGATTGGTGTTGGCCGGGTTGTGGTTAGGGTTAAGGGTTAGGGTTAGGGTTATGGTATTTAGGGTTAGGGTTAGTGTTAGGGTTAGGGTCATGTTTAGGGTTAGAGGCTATGGTTAATTTGGGTTAATTGCAGTGTAGGGTTAATTTGGGTTAATTAGTGATAATTTGAAAAGGTTAGGGTGTTGATTAGGCTTAATTTGGTTAATTTGGGTAAATTTGGTTAAGTTTGGGTTGATTAGCGTTAATTAGGTTAATTTTGGTAAATTGGGTTAATTAGTGATAATTTGTGTTAGGGTAACAATTATGGTTAATTGTGGTTAATTAGGTTAATTTGGGTTATTTAGGTTTATGGTGCACTAATTTATTTAGTAGGATACACTAGTTCATTACAATAGGATACTCGATGACAACATAAACGTACAACTTTACCACAAACGCAAGAAAAATTTACCCTAAACATGAAATTTCGAACTCTTAATAACGAAACGTAAACGTAAAACTTATTCACGTTAAATGTTCAAGTTAAAACCAATATATGATACTCGATGATGATATGAAACCTTCATATTCCCATCGATACCCGTATATGAAACTAAAAGCGCCACTTAGTCCCCGTCTATCGGTTAACATACGTGCGATGCTCGTCGTGACCTAGAACTATACGAAGGTTGTTAAATATCGGACAGTATAGCTCGATACTAACAACCGTCGTATAGTCTACGCGACGAGAAAATTCAATCATATGGTAACCCATAGATTTGTCCCGTGTGGACAAGTTAAGAATGTATAAAGCAAACGCCTTCATTCACTTGTGTTTTCATCCGTTTCGAGATATTTCGTCGGTACCTTTCCGCTGGTTCTCCGTGTACAAAGATAGATTAGATGTTCATTTCAACGTTGTTTCACAGATTTGAAATGATTATCTATTCTATTACAGTGTACTCGGAGAACAGCGGGGAGGTGCTGCCGAAATTTACTCGAAACGGTTGAAAGCACAAGTGATGGGCGTTCGCTCTATACATTCTTAATGGGATAGAAGCCTACCCTCGACAGCCGGAACACATACATACAAACGCATAATTAGAGAGCGACTCGAGATGTTCGGGTTAAAACCAATATATGATACTCGATGATGATATGAAACCTTCATATTCCCATCGATACCCGTATATGAAACTAAAAGCGCCACTTAGTCCCCGTCTATCGGTTAACATACGTGCGATGCTCGTCGTGACCTAGAACTATACGAAGGTTGTTAAATATCGGACAGTATAGCTCGATACTAACAACCGTCGTATAGTCTGCGCGACGAGAAAATTCAATCGTATGGTAACCCATAGATTTGTCCCGTGTGGACAAATTAAGAATGTATAAAGCAAACGCCTTCATTCACTTGTGTTTTCATCCGTTTCGAGATATTTCGTCGGTACCTTTCCGCTGGTTCTCCGTGTACAAAGATAGATTAGATGTTCATTTCAACGTTGTTTCACAGCTTTGAAATGATTATCTATTCTATTACAGTGTACTCGGAGAACAGCGGGGAGGTGCTGCCGAAATTTACTTGAAACGGTTGAAAGCACAAGTGATGGGCGTTCGCTCTATACATTCTTAATGGGATAGAAGCCTACCCCCGACAGCCGGAACACATACATACAAACGCATAATCAGAGAGCGACTCGAGATGTTCGGGTTAAAACCAATATATGATAATATGAAACCTTCATATTCCCATCGATACCCATATATGAAACTAATTAAAAGCGCCACTTAGTCCCCGTCTATCGGTCAGCATATACATGGATTTTCTCCTTTGTCAGTAACTATCCCGTTCTTATATTTCTCAATATAGTCAGCATAACCTACAATTTATATGTTATTCAGTCTAACATGGCCCATGAGTACGTCAGAGTTAAGGACTGGATGTATGTGGATTGGAAACAACGTATGCAACCTAAGTTTGTCGCAGGGGTTGCTGCTTTCCTTGAATTTGCACGAGCACATAATAAGATCATAATAGAGAAGATTCTCTGTCCGTGCGATAGATGTGGCAATAAGTACTGGCAGAAGGTAGAATTAGCAGAGCTTCATATTGTAAAACATGGGTTTACTAGACTTTATTCAATTTGGAAATATCACGGGGAAGGAGAAGAATGCAGTACTGCGGTAGAAGAAGGAGAACACGATAATGCGGCAGGAGAAGAAGAAGAATTCGGTAATACGGCAGGATACGGAAATTTATTTCCATCAGAAGAAATGGAGGATATGGTAGAGGCTGCCCTAGGTGAATCTATTCGTACCGAAGATGACATTCCTTCCGGTCAAGGACCGCGTGCGGATAAATATGAAAATTTCATGAATGATGCTAGGAAACCAATTTATGAGAATGCGAAGTATTCCACCCTCTCATGGTTCGTCCAACTTTTCCAAATTAAGTGCCTAAATGGATGGAGCAACAAGTCATTCACAATGCTTCTTTCGTTCTTGAAAGATTCTATGCCTCCGGGAAATAATGTGCCCGAAAGCTGGTACGAAGCCCAGAAAATGATGTCTGATTTGGGTCTAAAGTGCGAGAAGATTCAAGCATGTCCTAAAAATTGCGTGTTGTACCGGAAAGAGAATTCAGATTTGAAAGAGTGTCCAACATGCGGAGAGGCAAGGTATAAGCCGAAAGATTCTGATAAGAAGCCTGATATACCTGTGAAGATAGCACGATATTTTCCCATAACACAGAGGCTACAGAGGCTATTCAGGTGCAAGAAAACAGCCGAGGCAATGATTTGGCATCATCGTGCTCCTCCAAGCGAAAATGGAAAAATGAGCCATCCAAGAGATTCACCGGCATGGAAGGATTTCGATAGGAGGCACACAATATTCAGTAGCGATCCCCGCAATGTCCGGCTCGGACTGGCTGCCGATGGCTTCTGCCCATTCAACTATATGGCTGGAAGTCACAGTACATGGCCCGTTGTAATGATAATTTATAATCTGTCGCCTTGGTTGGCTATGGACCAATCATACTTTATGATGCCTCTTCTTATCGACGGACCAAACTCACCGGGGAACAATATCGACGTCTATCTCCGACCTCTGATTGAGGAGCTGAAAACTTTGTTTATTGATGGTGTAGAGACATATGATTCAAACACAAATACAACCTTCATACTGCGTGCGGCTTTAATGTGGACAATTAATGACTTTCCTGCATATGGAATGCTTTCAGGTTGGTCCGTACATGGTCACAAAGCATGTCCTCATTGCCATGAACACACAACATCAAAATTTTTGAATTTTAGCAGGAAGGTTTGTTATTGCGGCCATCGACGTTTTCTGCCTCCAGACCACCCCTACAGGTTAGACACGGTTCACTTTGATGGTCATCAGGAGCTTCTTGGGCCTCCATCCCCATTGTCCGGAGAGGACGTGACTGCTAAATGGGATGGTTACAATAACGTGACCTTCGGGATGGATCCGACGAGACAGGTCAAACCACAATATTGGAACAAGTTAAGCATTTTCTTCGAGCTTCCGTACTGGTCTACAAATTCAGTGCGTCATTGTCTGGACGTCATGCATATAGAAAAGGGAGTATCAGAGCACATACTTAACTTGCTTCTGTGTAAAGACGGGAAATCGAAAGACAACATGAATGCCCGGATGGATCTACAAGAGTGGGGAATAAGAAGTGAACTGCACCCTAAACCGGTAGCGGGTAAACCGGGCAAGTTTGTACTTCCCAATGCCGCTTATCATATGTCACAACCGGAGAAGAAAAGATTCCTGCAGGTGTTGCATGATTTGAAAGTCCCCACAGGTTTCTCAGGATCATTCAGCAAGAAAATAAAAATTGTGAAGGGCAAGATCGATGGGCTGAAAAGTCATGACCACCATGTTATCGTGGAGCACCTTCTTCCATTAGCCCTCAGGACTTCTCTTCCCGACTCGGTTGGTCTAGTAATCAACGACCTATGTTGTTTTTTCAGGGAGTTGTGTGCTAAAACGCTGGAGGTTGCAACGCTGGATAAACTAGAAAATTCTATTGCGTTGATACTTTACAAGTTTGAGCGTATTTTCCCACCGTCATTCTTCGATATCATAATACACTTGACGGTTCATCTTGCAACTGAGGCCAAGTTAGCCGGACCGGTACAATATCGATGGATGTATCCCGTCGAGAGGTACGTGTAATTTTTCGTTTCGCGCAATTTATAAATTTATTTTTGTCATGTATGCCCGTGTTTATTTATTCAATATATTCTCATTAGGTACCTTTACACTCTTAAGAAGTATATACGCAATAAAAATCGACCAGAGGGTTCTATCATGCAAGGTTATCTTCTTGATGAAGCAACCACATTTTGTTCCCGCTATCTGGACGAGAACATTGAGACAAGGCTTAACCGACCTCGAAGAATTCAAGACGGGCCATATGGTAAAGCCGAGTATAAGAGGGTAGACACTATGTTTATCAACAAGATATACCGGTTTATCTTGCTTAATTGCGAATGTCTTGAACAAATTAGAGAGTAAGTTCTTTTGGATTAATTGTTATATCTGTGTTTGTGTGTGTATGAAATGACATAATATTAATGTCACAATTATTTGTCGAAAACAGAACTCATTTTAACGAGGTACGTGAGGGGCATCCTGATTGGAACGAAGAGCGTTTGGAAAAATACCATCAGGATAATTTTTGTGATTGGGTCACAGAGCATGTAAGTTATTCGAATTACATTTTATTGCTATCAGTTTTAATCTAAACTTGTATCGTTATGTATTTATCGTAAAATTTGTTTTGTTAGATCCACGATCCGAACTTGTCTGCATCATTTGAGAGTGATTCAAGATGTTTAGCTCAATTTCCTAGTATGGAGGTTGCACATTACAAAGGATTTGGTGCCCTTGGATACAAATTCGAAATTAAGGACATAGAAACATCTAGAATCACTCAGAATAGTGGTATTGCGACGGTAGGATCGGATGGTGTGATTTACTATGGGTACTTAAATTGTATACTCGGCATCCACTATCCCGGACGATCAGAACCCTTTTATATATTCCACTGTACTTGGTACGATCCGCGAACCGATACAGACAGGTGGAGAAGCAGTCTTGGGACTTGGAAAGATGAATATGGATTGACCAGTGTGAACACACTTCGATTTTACGGTCAAGACGATCCGTTTATCTTTCCGAACCAAGCGTTCCAAGTATACTACTCACAGTGTTTGAAGCATCCGGGGTGGAGTGTTGTATGCAGATGGAAACCTAGAGATGTCTACGATGTCCCAGAATACGAGGACAGCGATGAGGACGAAGAAGAGAGAAGGCTTAAAGTGCTCCGACCGTCTGTTTCGAAGGACGGGTTGTCTTCGACCGATCATGAAGTTACGTGGGTTAGAAATGACATCGACGATGAAATCCAAGTAGATATGTATGATGCGCCCACGAAACGAAAAAGGTTATGAGTAATGTTATATTATTACTTCACATTTTACGCTCTAGATCATATATAGTCAATACTTTTAATGATTGTCTAATGCGTCCACGAACCGTTTATCTAGATTGGATGACGATGTCGGGAGCAGCGAGGGGCGGCAGGAGCTCCAGCCGCGGCAGAGGCAGAGGCAGAGGCAGAGCGGTTCTGCCGCCCGGAGAGCTCCGTAGGGAGCTTCAGAGGGCCGGTCTTGCACCCAGATCGGAGACCCCTTCGGATGCCTCCTTCCGTGTGGATTTTGCCACACCTCCAGGTATACTGCACGCATATCCATTTTCAATTTAATATTACAGATATTCATGCCTGTTTATGTCAAAATTACTTATATTGTCAATGTTTGATTGTCTAGTTGTTGGTCCTGCGTCCACATCTGGGACAGAGGCCACCCCCGCTCCTCCAGGTATGTTTATATATCATATAGTGCATGCATAATGATTTAGAACGTTATATTATTGATCTACACATTCTTTTTGCAATTACTTATCAAATCTATTTTTAATTGTCTAGTTGTTGGTCCTGCGTCCACATCTGGGACAGAGGCCACCCCCGCTCCTCCAGGTATGTTCATATATCATATAGTGTATGTATATTGATTTAGAATGCTATATCATAAATATACACATTCCTTTTGCTCTTACTTAGCAATTTTTATTATTGTCTAGCTGTAGGTGGTGACACCACCGCACCTGCGGGTATGTTTATATGTCCTATAGTTCATGCATATTGATTTAGAACGTTATATTATTGATCTACACATTCTTTTTGCAATTACTTATAAAATCTATTTTTAATTGTCTAATTATAGGTGGTGCGTCCACACCTTCCACAGGGGCCACTCCTGCCGCTTCCGTACCCTCCGCATCGTTTGCAGGTTAGTATGAATAAATTTAAAATATTTATTTATTTTACATATGCTCTATAGAATAAATATGAACTTCATGGAGATTTAGCGTCGATGTTTATTTTATAGTTGGAGGGGATGCGTCCGGGTCCGGGACCCCGGTTGTTCCTCACCGGAGGAACTATCGTCCCGCTCGTGCTGCTGCTCGGGCCCAGGCTCGTGCGTTATTCACCGGAGGTATATATCACACTTGAATTTTTGTTTAACCTTGATTTCTTAATACAACTTTGTATTATTATTGATTGTCTTGATATTTCGTGCAGACGCAGGGCCTCTCCATCCCCAGAGGGGGACTCGAGGCCCGAATCAGTCCCATAGGCTGAGGCCTAATAGAGCTAGGGGGGAGGCAGCATTCCCCCTATTTTTTACCCTTGACTATCGCTATACCTGTCCTCATGCCGAGAGGTTCGGCCGGTATTTGGGGGACGAGAGCCGGATCGTGAAGAACTATCCACTTCACGTTGAGTGGGGCGAGCAGCACCAGCGCTCATTCGCCCTCTTCTTTGAACAGGCTCGGGTATGTATTAATATATATTTTCATTTGATCTATCCAATATATTTATTATTAACACTTGCAATCTAATAACAATGTTTTTTTTTGTATTTTCAGTTGGATTACGATTTTCAGCCTGTAGCCGACCCTGATCACTCGGGGAGGGTGCTCGACCTTCATGCTCTGTACAATGGCCTGATGAAGAACATGCAGGCCAAGGTCCGATACAACAGGAATGAGCTGAAGGCCGACTGCTACTCCCTGTGGATAGCGACCCCCGAGGCAGAGAGAGCGGCCCTCCTATCTACTCCGGCGTTTGCGAGAGTCGACGTAGAGACATGGCCTCTATTGTGCGCTTATTTCGACTCCGAACGCAAACAAGTATGTATTTTAAATTTAATTCATTATTTATGATATAATTTATTTCTTTGTGTTTCTTAATTAGAAAACTAAATGTTAATGCGTTGTGCAGAAACAGGCCGCTCAGAATACGGAGAACAGGAAGTCGGCGAAGAGGGGTCGCCCCACTTACACAGGTGGCTCGAGGAACATTACTCGAGCCATGGAGTTATCGGTAAATTAAGTGTTATTCTCTAATATTCTGCAATATTAAGAGTTATTCTCTAATATTTCTAATATTAAGAGTTACTTTCTAATATTGCAGACATCTCGGACCGTGGCGTCAGGTGGTACACCGAGCGTGCTGTCCGCATATCTTGCCGTCCACGGCACCTCGACAGATCCCGCCACGGGCGAGCTTCGATGTCCCGACGTCGCTACCCAGGAGTACTGCGTAAGTGTTAATATTTTTTCTACCCAAATTTGAAATTTTAGTTTTGGAAGGTTCAAGTTTAAATTTTATACTTATACTTTACTGCTTAATGTGGGTGTAGGAGCGGGTGGTTGAGCAGGCCCAGGCCTCGGGGATCGATTTTACCGGACAGAACGATCCGAGGCTGCTGACCCCAGTTCTGGACGCCGCACACGGAGGGCACCACGGAGGTTGGGAGAGAGGCCGGGGATTGGGCCCTAGCAGGGCCCATATGAGGTTGGACTCCACCCCGGCGGTTACTTCCTCCGTCTCCAGTGGCCGGCATGTCCATCAGGAACTGGATAGCTTGAGGGCCACCGTTCAGGAGTTGAAGGAGATGCTGGTATGTATACTACTTTATAGTAAAATATCATTTCATATTATATACATATCAACACAACCCTTATTAGTACGCAAGTCTGATTAATCATACATACATATGTAATTAAAATAAACAACGCTTTTCCAAACTAGATATCCAAACAGGGTTTCGAAATAACTTAATAATGAAACGAATTCGAATAATACACAGTTCTTAGACGCTTCTTACACACGTTATGTCCAGACGCGACAGGGTAGATCGGCCGAGCCTCCACATGCATCTCCTTCGGCTGCGGCTCCGCAAGCCACTACATCGGCTGCGGTTCCGCAGACAGCTCCTGTAGCTCCACCGCCCACTCAGACTCCCGCAGCCGCGGCTCCGCAAGCGACTACCTCGACGGCGGCTGCGCAGACCACGACGCCAGCTCCACATGCCGCTCAGACTTCTTTATTTGCAGTATTGGATAGTGTATTTACCGAGGAGCAGGCGTGCGTTATTCGAACGTTACTCGGAGGTGGAGCTAGACCGAACTAGGGTAGCTTTTTGGTTCTTATTTTTTGAAACATGTATTTATTTATATCACATTGTACTACATTTTGAAACGATATTGATATTGGTTTGAATTTATATCATATTCAGTTTTTGGGTTTCTTTTGTATATTATATATATGCGTGGGATGTGATTATGAATACTGCAATATATGATTTGATTGATGTAAATAGTATTGTGCACAGGGCGGGAAAAAATCTAGCAGCCCTTTTTTAAAAAAAAATACAGAAAACATGTACCTACGGATTACTCCGTAGGTATATATATTGCCCCTACGGAGTTATCCGTAGGGGCAAACTATCAGAAAACCGGATATTTTCCCACCTGATATCAGTGCAGGGTGTTGGGGGTGCCCCTACGGATATATACGTAGGGGACAATATTTATCCCCTACGTATATATCCGTAGGGGCAAAATATCAGGTTCCCTGATATTTTCCCCCCGATCTCAGTGCATTGTGTTGTGAGTGGCCCCTACGGAAACAGCCGTAGGGGCTACTTTATATCCCCTACGGCTGTATCCGTAGGGGACTAAATAGGACCTACGGATATATCCGTAGGTATATACAATATATTCAAAAAAAAAATTTAAATATATGATTTTATTACCCCTACGGGGTACTCCGTAGGGGCTATAGCACCTACAGAGTTATCCGTAGGGGCTTCAATTTATCCGTAGGGCCAAGTTCAGGACCTCAACTTGCACCTGCGGCCTTTGCACCTACGGGGTCTTTTTTCGCCCCTACGTATATATCCGTAGGGGTAGTGGGTTGCCCCTACCGATAAATCCGTAGGGGCAACCCTTATTTGTAGTAGTGCCCTCTTCTTTTCCCAAAATTCCTAAATTTTCCATCAATTAGCTTTAGGATTAGGGTTTCAATCAATGATCTCTCAAATTATTTATGGAAACCGGCTCATCTTTCTCAACCTTCTCCAACAATGATATTGTCGTGTATCGTTCTCCTTTCAATTACAAGTTTCGAGTTCATGGACAACCTTGTTTGAAAGAAAAATGATTCTTTAGTTGCACTAAACTTAAATCTTCAAGTGAGTGAGAACGTGGGTTCTTTTAACGTAAGATCTGCTTAAATACCTAGAAAGTAAGAGAACGTCTCAAATACAAGTTCCAGCTCCATCCGAACGGGACGCTGGCTTTTGATGGAAACTAACGAGAGGGATTTTTAATACAATTTAAATGTATGGGGATCTTTTCAGTAAATACGAAATATGGATGAGCTTTTTAGTAATTGATGAGGAATGAAAAGGTTGTTTAGTAAAAAGCTCTAACTTAAAAGACCCTTCACATACTTAAATTGCACTAAAAAACCCCTAATAAACCAAAAAAGGGAATCTTTTTGGTATCTTACTTTACTCCATTAGAGGGTTAACAATGAGTATCAGGATAGGGTCTCAAAACCCCCGACCTCTTTTCTTCTCCCAAAATTCATAATCTTTCCCCTAAATTAGCTTTAGGTTGGATTTTCAATCAAAAATCTCTTAAATTGATAGTGAAAGCCGGCTTGTCTTCTTCCATATTCTCCAACAACGAGATTGTCAACTGCCGTTGTCCCATTAATTTCAAGTTTCAAGTTAGTAGACAAACTCATTCGAAACGAGAGTAGTTCAAGTTCAAGTTCAAGTTCAAGTTCAACCTACCTAAATACATAGCAGGTAAGAGAGCGATTCAAGTTCAGGCTCCAACTCCATCTTCCTAACGGGATGTTAACTTTGAATGGAAAACCAGCAAGGGTTTTTTAGTGCAATTTGAAAGTATAGGCGGTCTTTTAAGTAAATATGCATTATGGAAAGATTTTTTTAGTAATTAGCGAAGTATGAGAAGGCTTTTTAGTAAAAAAAATCCCCTAATATAAAAGGTCGGATATTAAATCGGATACGGATACGGAAGGGATATATGCATTACCATATCCATATCCGATTATCGTTGGCACTTACAAATACTGATATGGATAGTCACCGATAAGGAAAATCAATAACCGTATTTGATAAATATCTGATACGGATACGAGTTCCATTCGGATTATCCATGTCAGTTTACATCCATGATATTCAAACAGGGGCCTTGAGGTTTAATAAGTCAATGGAGCTCTGCTCGCTGCTGTGCTTCATTTTTCATTTACCATCTTACCAAAAAAAAATACAGTACTCTTATAGCTCATCATCACAGCTCAATGTTGAGATAGATGTTCAGTTACCAGTTGAAGTTAAAATCCTTGGTAAATAAATTTCATACTACTCATTAGGTAAGAAAGATCTGCCAGCAAAGTAAAAACAATCATGATAAAATGCATATATAGAAACAATAACAGTAAATTCAATAAATCTCGGAGATAATGACCAAAAGTTACAATTTCATTTATAAGGTCAACTGGGCCCAGCAATCAAAATACAACAAGTATATATGTACAGCTTCCCAAACATTCTGAAGTAATATGAGGTAACATTTCATAAGTCTCAGTGATTCCTTTACAAAGTTCAGTTATAAGACCAACTTCTTTATAATGCTCTTCTGAATATCCAAAAATAATGAATGAATGAACGAATGCCAATTAATTGCTCTACTGCCTCTATCTATACCTGACATTTCCTTTCCTCTGTTTCATTACATGTGTATCAAAATTTTGTACAGAAAATTTGACAGAAGTTAACCTAACACAGTGCTGAGTCGGGGTTGTATGGCTTTGTGATGGCCGCGATGGTTCTGCCTGCATGGGATTGAAGAAGTCTTCTGGTACCAATGCCTGCATGGGATTGATGAAGATCACATAAACACATACCATTGAGTCTTATACATTACTTACTCCTGAATTACTTGGATAACCAATTTACAATGGACACATAAAGATAAACAAATTCTTTGGTTGCAAGGAACATCTAAAATGATAGCTGTTGCCAATATTCTTTTGTGAATAAAGAACGTCAATCAACAGGGACATGCCCTTCTCAAGGAGGGCTCATGCCCATTTCCCTGAAAAAGAGTAGACATGACAATCTAAACTATGCATTGATAAAATTGAGGTAGATGTTACTTGTTATTTACCATGGCATGCTACATTGCTTATAACCAGGTTCTTGCCGGAAAAGGAATCGTGCGTGTGTTTGACTGTGCGCAAGTGCATGCGCACATGGGCGTGCCAGCAGGCATGCATGAGAGAGAGAGAGAGAGAGAGAGAGAGAGAGAGAGTAGATAGAAATCATGTCAAGACTCCATGATCATCACCAGATTCCAGCATACACTGTGTGTCGAAAGTAAAAGGTAACTAGCAAAGACTAATAAAGCAGATGCAATCCACAGAATTCAGGATTATTTCTAATAAGATTATGACTGCTCGCCGTGTAATAGAGTAAAACTTGAAATTTTTTCTGCAGTTCATTCTACTTCCATGACATTCTAATGTGTGGCATGATTAAGAAATTGCGTGAAGGAAAGCAAACAGGATGTATCTTCACAGTTTATAAAACCAGAAAAGGGATTGGGGTCGGATGGACCTGCAATGGCTATCCGATTAGGTCTTCTGGAAGTATTCGAATTAGTTTGTTCTGCAGATATTACGCCTGCAATACCAAAAAGGAAAAAACAAGTGCATCTCAAAGAAAAGTCAAGGATGAAGATATTTTAAAGCCCAGCAGAACAGATAATCTGAGATCAATCTCATTTTTTGTTTGTGTGTTTAGCTTGAACAAACAGAAAATAGATAATCTGAGTTCAAGTAGTGACACATATGATGACCGGAAAAAGGTTGAACAAACATCTATGTTTTCAAGGCCAGAAAAAAATACATTGATACAAGACAAAAGTCACACCTTGGGTAGGAATGAAAGTACTTTGGAAGCTTGGATTCGCAATTCTAGCATCAGCTGCAGTGAGTGGTGGAACTGAATTTAGGGCAATGTTGTTGGCGTAGGATGGACCTGCATTGGCTACACCAATGCTGCCTGCTTGAGCAGCTTGTTTGCAAGTGTGGCTGGAACCAGCTATGTGGGATCGAATGGGTCTTCTGGTAGCAATTTCTGAAGCTGGGTTCACTGGCGCTGCATTGCCTGTAACATCAGTAAACATGGATGAATCCCAAGGGGAGGTCATGGCTTGTAGAGAATAGAAGCATATAATATAAATCATTTACTCCACTTTCGGCTAAATTGAACTTGGGCAAGAAAAAGAAGAATGTTTTCTAATGGACGTCCATACATAACTGTTTCTCCTGCCACAAAAAAATTAACGTTTTCTAAATGTTAATTTGTTATTCACCGTGCAAGACCCAGTGCATTGTTTTTAGTACATTGCTTTAACAGTCAGATTCTTGCAGACAAGGAATCTTATAAGCCTCACAAACAATGGCATGCAATTTGTATCCAACGTTTTGTTAGTCCGTTAGTAATTGAAGCATTTATTGGATAGGCTGCACATGTCAGTAATTAAAATGATCAAAATCCATAAATAGAAGCCTCCATAGATCCCCAAATGCATGCAACGCAGAGATATATAAAGACAGGAAAAGAACATATACACATTGTCTCAAAACTTGGCTCTGCAGTTTTTTCAATATGCAAACAGGGCATACCTTCAAGGTTGAGAAAACCGGTCATACATGGTCCCTGCTGCCAATTTATAGGAGGCAGCATCTGTTGGAAAAACTGAAATAGATCTTGAGGCACCGTGTAGGCCTGAAATCAGTAAAGAACATCAATGCAAGTAATTTTAGGGAGCTGCAGTCGCAGATTTCAACAGATGACAAACTAGATATGGGCCAATAACAGACCTTGTGCTTTAAAGTTTGGAGCAGCACTTGTGATTGGGAAAGTTGGTAGCTCCTCATGTTCGCAAGAACTTTTGAGCGTTAAATCAAGAAAGGAAGTGCTTTCAGAATTATGAGATTCAGAGTTAACATCAGTTGAGCCTTCCTCAGGAAAAACACAGCTGCTACCAGCCAAAGTTACTCTAGATTGGTTCATGGGATGATGAGTATCGGCTACTTGATATTGCGCGCAGGTGAATAGTAGCCACATCAGATGTATCGACTTGGGCACCAGGGTCCCCACCTGCAGCAACAGTTAACTTCAGAAATCATGGAAGACCCGCATAAAAAAACACACGGTGACCGTTCACGAAAAGGTAAATAGTTTGTTTTGAATCAGATAAAGTATCTGATAAATTTGTGCTCTCCATTATTATATGATTAACATGGTTGAAACTTTTTTGTGGAAGCAATACCTCAAGGCTTCACGTCTATAATAAGTTTTAGCGGCGTTACATTGTTGAATAATAATGATATAATAATATCACTCTAAACAACGAGGTAGAAATTTCGTCACGGCATTTAACCAACATAAGGGTGACTAGGGAGACAAGACCAATCCTATCAATAAATATGAAAGGGTGCGGACCCCACATTACCTGCAATTTCAGAAAATATGAATGAATTCTTTAGTATTCTACATTGATGAGCAGTCTATGAGTACCCATGGTTAAACAGGATGAGATACAATGTATTAATATGATTACATAAACTTGAAAAGGTTGAAGGGGACTTACCACCAAGCTTAGGTATGATACATATCTCTATGAAGAGAGACCTCCTGGGGAGTTTTGTAACGGTTCGGACATATGGGGCATTTGCGCTTGTCACCGAGGAACCAAGCAATCGGATTCATGAATCAAGTTCAACACAACAAATCAAATAGACTGTCATTCAGAGGAACCAAGCAATCGGATTCCAAACTCAATGTCACCGAGGCCAAAACAGAGAGTCACTACTACAATAGGGGGTTGCCCCTATGGATATTGAAATCCGTAGGGACAGATTTATTTTGGCCCTACGGATTAGTCCGTAGGGCTAGACGGTTGCCCATACGGTCTTTACATATTTATATAAAAATTATTAAATCTTAAATTGTTGTTTGCCCCTACGGAACCGCAAACCAAGAACCTACGAACTTATCCGTAGGGGCATCTAAATAGAGATTTAAGTTAAAAGCTCAGATCAATCCCTACGCTCATTATTCCTAATTCTCGCGCGAACAAAAAATTCCCAAACCCTCGTTCCCGCCGATCGATCGTCGTTCTCGTCATCGCCAGCGCCGCCGATTCGTCGTAGCCACCACCTGCTTTCGTCGTAGCCACCACCTGCTTTCGTCGTCGCCAGCGCCGGCTCATCGGAGTTCTCGTCGTCGCCTCTGCACAGGTAAGGAATTCTTCAATTACTCAAATTTTTGATTGGGGGTGGGGCTGGGGCTGGGGCTGCGGGCTGGGGCTGGGGCTGGGGCTAGGGCTAAGGTTGGGGCTAGGGCTCGGGCTGCGGCTAGGGCTGTGGTTAGGGTTGAGGCTCGAGCTCGGGCTGCGGCTAGGGTTGTGGTTGGGGTTGGGGTTGGGGCTCGGGCTGCGGTTAGCGTTAAGGTTGGGCCTGGGGCTGGGGCTGCGGTTGGGGTTAGGGTTCGGCAGGGGGTTGCTGTTGGGGTTGGGGTTGGGGTTAGGGTTAGGGTTGGGGTTTTGGATTTCATGGTCTAAGTTAATTTCCATTCTAATTAGCATTAAACTCGTTGATTGAAATGTTGATGATAATCATAAGAGTAAAATTTGTCTAGTTTGAGAAGGTGTTGGAAACTGGACTAATAATGTGGGTAAAGCCCAGTTTAATTAATAATTTTATTTGTCATTCTCAAATTTTCTTGGAAACGGAGACTGTTTTGTGGAACTTTTAGCCGTTGGGCATGTTGGGGTTTTGTTTTTGGAGTCATCGGACATGGCATTTTGTAGGTATCCAAAGACCCCGTGTCTGATTTTGGATATTTTTGATTGATTTAAACTGTGTGTCTGAGTAGTCCCTTAATTTGATCTGGTTGGGGTTTGAGTATGCAAAGGATTTGTAGTCTGGTGGAAATTTTGTGGGTGTTTTCGGTTGAATATGTTTGCTAATTGCATAAGATGCTCATAAGATTCTGGCTTTTGAGGATGGGCCGTTGTAATTGGAAATATTTAGAATTGTAGGACCTTCTTTATTTTAGCTATATATAATTGCAAAAAAAGACACATTTTTGATTTGAAGAAAAGGAAGGGCAAAATAGGGATTTAGTTATGGATTTTATTTGGGTGTCTCCTCTTTTAATACATGTCTATCTTTACAAGAATATCGTGTCACATATTCGGTTTTAGCATCTGTACGCAACTGCTTTGATTATCATCGTGTTATTAACATCTTGAACTTCTATCCTTTTTCTAATATGTTTCATAGTTGGGGTTGCGGTTGGGGTTGGGGTTCGGCAGGGGGTTGCGGTTGGGGTTGGGGTTAGGGTTAGGGTTAGGGTTGGGGCAGGAGGTTGCGGCAGGGGGTGAGAATTTTTCTAGGTTTCTTTTAAAGCTTGTGAAGGAAATTTTGAGCCCCGTAAAAATGAACATTTCTAATGATTTTGATAAAAGACAAGGGAGCAATAAAGTTTTGTTTTCTATTTGTCTAGATTCAAATATATATATATATATATATATATATATATATATATATATTTACAATCTCAATATTCATGGCATGTTGGTTATAAATTTCTCTCTCTGTAGAGATATATAGCCTACTTCAGCACATAGCTAGGTATGCGATAAAATTATTTTTGATAAAACAATGCATGATATAATATGGAAATATATTTGTTTCTTAGCTTCAATCATACAAACGTGTTCCAAATTAACGTAATTCAAATAGCAATTCCTTGGAATTTTTTAGTCCAGAGAATCTTGATCGAGTCTCAGGATCATATTAATTCAAGAATTTTGTGTGACACCAAAGACTGGACGTTAGACGAATAGCCGGTGATAAAACTTCTTAAAGTATATTAATTTTGAATCTTCTTCTAAACTCAATGATTCTACATTGATAAAGAAAAGCTTAGATATCGATGATAAATGGCCACATATTACAAGTTACAAAGATGATGTTCAACACCTTCCCAACTTTTTTCATTGCTTGTGATATTTTCTCTCCTCTCTCTCCTTTTCTCCTGGTCTCTGTCTATCATGAAACTTTAGGCATGCAAATTAAGACTCTCTCCTCTTTTTGGTTATTATTTTTCCCTTTATCGGCTTAATTATTGAGATGGAGATTTGATTAGAGTTTTGGTGTTCATAATTTCATAATATGAGCAAGGCAATTGACAAATCATCATGATGTTGTTATGATCATAGCAAGATGTAGGTGCTCGTGTGTTGGTACTAAAGCATGATACAATCTCTTTTATTGCTAGTGGATGCATTTTGTTCAAAAAGTCTTTTCCTTTTTGTAATTTTCCTCTTTAGAGAGTTTTCGACATTGAAATCTCACTAGTTGATAATGTTAAATGAGTTCTAGTCCTAGTTTGCTGCATTTTTTGATATATAGTAGATGGTGATACTTCTTTAAGTAAAAACAACCCTACACTTAAGCGAAATCATAAATTGAAACACACATATATAGAATACAACTCATACATGGGTATCCTCAAATCTAACTTTAATTATTGATAATTTATTCTTTTCAACGACAAACGCACACACAAAGCATATACACGGATTTTGTCCTTTGTCAGTAACCATCCCGTTCTTAGATTTCTCAATATAGTCATCATAACCTACAATTTATATGATACAGTCTAACATGGCCCATGAGTACGTCAGGGTTAAGGACTGGATGTATGTGAATTGGCAACAACGTATGCAACCTAAGTTTGTCACTGGAGTTTCTGATTTTATTGAATTTGCACGCGCACATAATAAGAAGGAGAAGACAGTAATGTGGCAGAAGAAGAAGGAGAAGACAGTAATGTGGCAGAAGAAGAAAAAAATGGCATTCCTTGTTCTCTGTTTCAGCATCAATCTTCTGATATGAACTAATGATGGCTTTCACATTGGCTTTTCCTTTTAGAGACTTCTTAGTGTCCAATGGAAAGTATACATCAGATTTGTGCAGGTCAAGTTCTTCTATGACTTTCAAGAGTTTCAACTGATTCTGTAAATTACACCCTACTTGGGTGATACTTTTACCACTTCTTACTGCAGGTGCGCTCTCTAATATCCATTTTGAATGTAATATTATAGATATTCATGCCTGTTTATGTCAAAATTACTTATATTGTCAATGTTTGATTGTCTAGTTATTGGTGATGCGTCCATATCAGGGACAGAGGCCACTCCCGCTCCTCCAGGTATGTTTATATATCATATAGTGCATGTATATTGATTTAGAATGCTATATCATAAATATACACACATTCCTTTTGCTCTTATTTAGATAGTAATTTTTATTATTGTCTAGCTGAAGGTGGTGACAGTAGTTGACAATAAAATTTATCATCCTAGAAACTATGATTTTTATATGTGCTCGCATGCGGGAATGATTGTAAGTCGTGGACCTGTACAATAAATTCTTATTTGGTATTTGTTTGAAATCAAATTGAATACTATATAATTGATAAGTTTGTTATATTTGTATTTAGTTTGGAATTAACACAATATTTATTCACGCAGCATGCACTTATGATCAACCAACTGTTCATGATATTTGTAGCCCAGCATAGAGATCACCACATCAATTTTTTTTATTGCTTCCACCAAGCTCTTGTGATCATGCATATCACCCTACATATATTCAACATATATATCATCAGGTCTTTCTAAAATCAATGAACTTTAATTCAAAAAAAACAAACACACACACAGGAAGTGAATTAATGAAGAAAAGAGGGTCCACTTTTCGTTAGGTGTCGTCAAAAGTTTATATCCTCCATCAATTATCAAGCTACCGAGGACGAAAAGCCACCTTTGTTAGTCGAGAGTCATGGTAATAGTCATGGAGATTGATTATAAAAGAAATAGAGAGAAGAAAATAGAAATTGTAGATAGTAGAATAGCACACTCATTTCAAAAATTGCACTTTGATCTTTATGTCTACCTTTTTTTTTAATTGTAGAAAGTAGAATAGCACACCCAAATTTTTTTAAAACAAAAGAAAAACAGTGACCTATATACAAAATGGGTAAATGTCGTGATCAATAAATCACTTACCATTTGTCGAGACATGTATTTTTGCAGCATCCATACATCCTTTTTCTCTTCTTCGATGCCGTATTCTCATTATCTTCGTCTAATCCATCTGAAACTGCAATTAAATTTAATTAAACCAAATAAAATCAAAAATTAAAATCAAACAGCAACAACAAAATCAATGAAATTTATAGCTTACCAGAGTCTTCAAGAATATCCACATATGAATCCTGGGCCTTCTTCTTTTTCTTCAAAGATCTTTTAGAAGCAGAGAATTTTGTTTTCTGGCAAGTGCTTTGAAACTAAACACCATATTGCCTTTGTATTTGAAAACCAAAAAATGCCCAGTTTGCAGATTATTGGCTACTGTAAATTCATGCCACCCATCTCCATTCATGGAAGCAACTTTGTTCTCGATGTGAAGATCAACATGCCATATTTTGCCATTGTGGCTCACTAGGTTAGCATTTTCTCTTCTCTTGACCATATTGCTAATCTGCTTGGTAAATTTATTCGGAACCGGCTGCGAATCATTAAAAGATATGCATAAGAAAGGAGGCTAAAATACAGATATATAGCATACCGATACATTGAAACTTCAAAGTTGCGATGACAATCCAGAGATATTTATTTCTACACACGTGGTGCACGTGCGAATGCGTCAGGCATCATGGACAAATATTTGAGAACATGGAAAGTATTATTAGTATAAAGTAATTAAAGCTTTTAAACACCTTGGGTAGATATTTTCTTAGTTGATGCAATCATATCATGTTGACTAAATTTAAGCTATTATAGATATGCATATGTATTTTTCTAATCTAATATATTACACACACACACACACACACAGAGAGAGAGAGAGAGAGCGCACCAATTTGGTAGAGAAATTAGATAGCAGGACCATGAAGAAATGGAGTCCATAGCATTACTCATCATCATCATCCATGATCCCTTTAAAGAAATATTATCAAAAGGGGAGAATAAATCTTGCAAGCATTAACTAGCAGTAACAATTTATTCTCCACTTTTGATAATATTTCTTCAAAGGGATCATGGATGATGATGATGAGCAATGCTATGGACTCCATTTCTTCAGAGTCCTGCTACCTGATTTTTCTACCAAATTGGTTCTCTGTGTGTGTGTGTGTGTGTGTGTGTGTGTGTGTGTTTAATATATTAGATTAGAAAAATACATATGCATATATATAATAGCTTAAATTTAGTCATCATGATATGATTGCATCAACTAAGAAAATATATACCCAAGGTGTTTAAAAGCTTTAATTACTTTATACTAATAATACTTTCCATGTTCTCAAATATTTGTCCATGATACCTGACGCATTCGCATGTGCACTACGAGTGTAGAAATAAATATCTCTGGATTGTCATCGCAACTTTGAAGTTTCGATATGATATATATCTGTATTTTAGCTTCCTTTCTTATGCATGTCTTTTAATGATTCGCAGCCGGTTCCGAATAAATTTATCAAGCAGATTAGCAAGATGGTCAAGAGAAGAGAAAAGGCTAACCTAGTGAGCCGCAATGGCAAAATATGGCAGGTTGATCTTCACATCTAGAACAAAGTTGCTTCCATGAGTGGAGATGGGTGGCATGAATTTACAGTAGCCAATAATCTGCAAACTGGGCATTATTTGGTTTTCAAATACAAAGGCAATATGGTGTTTAGCTGCAAAGCACTTGCCAGAAAACAAAATTCTCTGCTTCCAAAAGATCTTTGAAGAAAAAGAAGAAGGCCCAGGATTCATATGTGGATATTCTTGAAGACTCTGGTAGGCTATAAATTTCATTGATTTTGTTGTTGATGTTTGATTTTAATTTTTGATTTTATTTAGTTTAATTAAACTTAATTGCAGATTCAGATGGATTAGACGAAGATAATGAGAATACGGCATCGAAGAAGAGGAAAAGGATGTATGGATGCTGCAAAAATACATGTCTCGGCAAATGGTAAGTAATTTATTGATCACGACATTTACCCATTTTGTATATAGATCACTGTTTTTCTTTTGTTTTAAAAAAATTTGGGATAATTACCCATCCAAATTCATTAAAAAAGGGGTGGTTGTTTTTCTTAAGGTTATGCAATTGTATTATTTTCAACCGCTACATCGGCTGCGGTTCCGCAGACAGCTCCTATAGCTCCACCGCCCGCTCAGACTCCCACAGCCGCGGCTCCGCAAGCTACTACCTCGACGGTGGCTGCGCAGACCACATCGCCAGCTCCACAGGCCGCTCAGACTCCCGCACGCGCCGAATTGTATGGTTTATTGACCGAGGAGCAGGCGCGCCAGATTCTATCGTTTATCAGAGGTGGAGCTGGACCGAGCTAGGGTAGCTTTTTGATTCTTATTTTTTGAAACATGTATTTATTTATATGATACATATTGTACTACATTTTAAAACGATATTGATATTGATATTGGTTTATATTTATATCATATTCAGTTTTTGGGTTTCTTTTGTATATTATATGCGTGAGATGTGATTATGAATACAGCGATATATGTTGCGTGATGATTAATTTTATATTTTATTGTTATATATATTATTGTGCACAGGGCGGGAAAAAATCTGGCAGCCCTTTTTTTTAAAAAAAACTACAGATAATGTGTACCTACGGATTAATCCGTAGGTACAAATGTCGGCCCTACGGCTATATCCGTAGAAGGGAAATATCAGCAGTAACTGATATTTCCCTCCTGATCTCAGTATCAGGGGGGTTGGGAGTGCCTCTACGGACCTATCCGTAGGGGCCATTGCTTCGTCCCTACGGACTTATCCGTAGGGGCAACATATTAGAAATCTTGATATTTTACCCCTACGGATAAGTACCTACGTATATATCCGTAGGGGATATTACGTGGCCCTACGGCTATATCCGTAGGTACAGGTAATATATTTAAAAAAACCATAAATAATATAACTTTTTTTACCCTATGGTCTACTCCGTAGGTGCAACTGGCCCTACACAGAACTCCGTAGGGTCAAGTTTTTGCCCGTAGGGGCAAGTTCAGGGCTTCAACTTGCACCTGCGGCTTTTGCACCTACGGGGTCTTTTTTCGTCCCTACGCACATATCCGTAGGGGCAGTGGTTTGCCCCTACCGACAAATCCGTAGGGGCAACCCTTATTTGTAGTAGTGAGTTAACAATTCAACGAAGATAACCACCAGAAGCAGACCTTTGCTCAGTTTAATGAGTTTGCACTTCCCTTTGGAAAACCTAAATCATAGAGCCCGTTTAAAGCAAGGCCATATCGAAACTATCAACAACCCTAAATTAATCTGGCAAAAGATATCAGTTTATGGGTGCATAAATCAAGGTCCTTAAAGAATACCTATGACAATGAAAATACAAAACTTTTATTTCCTAAAACAATAAGCAAAGGAATTAGAATAAAGACAGCCATAGAAGACTCCCATAATGCATTATAAAGTGAAACTGTTTGCTGCTGTCCATTTCCAAACTAACATCAGCATATTGTATAAGAAACAAATGGGCATGCACCATTTTGTAGCATGAAATACTATCTATCATAGACAACGACCAGTTATCACATTTATATGCTCGTTTGCCCTCCCAAACCCTAACAACAAAACTAAAGAGGAAAAAATGAAGAAAATTACAAATTTCTCTATTCTCAATGTTTGGTTCATACGGGGAATAAGTTGTCATTTTTACCCGAAAACGCTTCTAATATTTACATATTAGCAACAGCCCCATAGCGATACTTGCATCAAATGTCTATCAGACCCAAGAAATCAATGCCCATACTCAGTGTCGCAGAGACCATAGATGAGATTTTATCAATTAACTATGACAACCATTAGAAGGTGCCCTCTGTTCACTTTAATGAGGTTGCACTTCCATTTTGGGGGAAAACCTAAATTAAATGCAAAAAACATATTGATACTTTTGAAAACCCTAAATTTCTCTTGAAAAGGACATTGGTTATGAACTAATCAAGAACCAAGGAGAACAACTATCTATGAAAATACAGAATTTTCAAAAAGGACCAACATTTTAACTGCGTCTATTCAATTTTAAACAAGAGCTAGCACAACAATATTACCCATCCAGCAAGCAAAACCCCTTTCTCTAAAAGGGGTTGTAAATCATCTATGTACCAAAAAAACCTACCTTTGATTTCAAGAATATAATTAAACAGCATCGATTGCAAACATAAATTACTATTCTGCTCAAAATATATGATTAACGAAAAAGAAACAACATTTTAATGGTATTTCATTCCCTCATTAACCAAGAATCTGAACATTTTAAGAAAACCAAAACCCTGGCTAGCCTCTATATGTTAATCGATCAGTGATCATGTCATCAATCAAAAAACTAATGTGACGGAGGGCTCTTTTTACCTCCTTCCGATGTTGTCTTCCGTCGATCTGCCGATGGCTGCGATTGATGGCTGGGATTGGATCTGGTGGATCTGGAGAGTGGTCTTCTCTTACGTGTGGATCTCAATGGGTTTTGAGGAGTTTGCGCCGAGTACCTGCAAAAAGGTCCCGGGGTGGTTTGGTACCACCGAGGACCCTCCAACGATCAAGTTAGTGACAAGATCCGAGCAGAGTAACGGCTAAGTGGGTTAGAAATTGCTTGCTTGAACCGTCTTTAAGAGGGGTTTAAATAGCGGTGGCAGCATGCAGGGGTAGGCGCGAGCATCACGCCGGCAGTTACGCTCCCGACGTCACGCCCGCGTGAAGAGCGGGATCACCCGTTAATGGGGATAGTAATGGCGTGGAACGTAGGATGTTTCCGGCGGAGATCTCGCGCATGACGAGAATCGCGGAGCGGCGGTTACGCCTGCGAGCAGTGCCGTCGATCGGTCGATGAGACCGAGGAAAATGGCCTCGGCGGGAGAGCTCGGGGACGAGCGGGAGAGCCGAGGCATCTTGTCATGTGCGGCAGCCCGAGGTGAGATGGGAGGCCGAGGAGGCCAATTTGTGCAGGGGCTCTGAGGAGAGCCAGCGCCTGCCCGGGGATGGGCACGGGGGTGCCTGGTCGGCCCATGTAGGTTCTTTCTTCTGAGCTCTGGGATACGTCATCTGCCATATGTCATGATCTGGGAGATCGCTGATATAGAGCATCATCGTTAGCCCCCCACTCTCGTCCCGACCAGTTGACGGGTCGGGTCGAGAGTGGATTGCCGGGCCACCCGGGATGAGCTCCCTTCGAAGATATCGTCGGGACGTGTCCCCGGGCAATCGGTTGTCTTTTCTGCCAGAGAATCAGGGGCGAGATCTCTGCATTTAAGGAAAGTGCGCCGGATCAAGCGTTCTGTCACTGAAGCGACGGTCCACGTGTCAAGCATCGGTTGGCCGACACGACGTGTGCAGACCTGCGGCGTCTGATGGGATACGGCTCAATGCTGGAGCGATAGGTGGAGCGATCGGGGTCGTCGAACGCGAGGAGGCGTTTTGGCGGGAAACGAAGGTCGCCGTTGGATGAGGGCGATGGCAGCAATAAATAGGGATGGGGTCCACTCCAGGGCCCATATCTCTTCATATTTTTCTCGCTTTAAGTCTTGATTGCTCGGCGCTCTTCTTCCTTCTTCTGCTTTTGTCTCCCGAGGATCCCCCTTTGCCAGGCTAGATATCTTCCTTTGTAGTGTCTGTAGATGTGGTAGGAGTAGGTTTTAGGGGCCCTTTAGTTGAGCCTGAGTCTTTCCGGGGAGCAGGGGTCAGATCCTCTTCCCGGGATCGTGCAGCGGGGGCAGCCCACAGGGAGCCGGCGTGCCGTGTTGGGTGAGGCACGAGGATGAGCTCGCCAACACTCGGGCTCGCTTTCATATCCCTTCTGGCTATACGCTTCGTTTGGCCGAGAAAGGAAAGAGGGCAGACCAAATACGGGATAAGGAGATCGCCCTGTACCTGGAAGCTTTTTGGGGCGGAATGCGCCTGCCTTTCTCTCCCGAGGTCATCGGAGCGCTGAACTTCTTTGGGCTAGCCCCGGGCCAACTGGTGCCGAACTCATGGAGGATCCTCCTCGGGTTCTTGGTCCGCCTGAAACTAGAGACAGTCCCCTTCAGTCTATCCATCCTTGATTCCTCTCTTCTTTATAAAAATCACCCTGGAGGTCGAACGGGCGACCCGATGTGAGTTTATCTCTCCTTTAGGAAGCGACAGGGGGGCGCCGCCGGATCAGGAGTTGTAGTCCTGCCTTCTTCCATCCACGACTGGAAGAAGAAGTTCTTCTTTGTCGCGCCGCCCGAGGGTGAGGACTGACCCATGCCCACCAAGTGGTCAAGGGAAAAATGCTTGCCGGGAAATCAGTCCAATGACCCCACCGCGGTGAGAGTGGCGTCGTGGGAGCCCATTCCCCGACCTGACGTGCTGCTATCTGAGAGGGTCTTGAGTTGGGCTGGGCTCAGCCCCGTCGAGTTCGTCGGTAAGTTAGGCTTGCGTTTTTCTTTTATTTTGTATGTGTCGCTGACCCCACTGTATCTTATCTTGTGCAGAACCCATGTATATGAACGTACTCCGAGCCTCCATGCGCCAGCCGAAGAAGGTCACGAAGGCTGGAGGCGCCAGCTCTTCCTGCTCGAAACCTGTCCCGGTTCCTCCGGCCCCCATCCCGGTGCCTTCGGTGGCCGTACCTTTTCAACACCCGGGGACGGGCCTCGCCCCGGAGCCTAGCAAAGCGCCGAGCCAGAAGCTGGCTCGAGTACAGGAGGACCCGGCCTGGGAGACGGAGACCGGCTCTCCATCGGCACCTCTCAAGAGGGGCCCCCGAAAGGTTCCTCGGGACCCGGCCTCCCCGATCATTGTGGAGGAGGACGGCTTCCGGTTTGCAGTGCCCTCGGGGCTCTCCATTGCCAGCAGCCTGCTGTTTGACATCGAGAAGTCGGCAGGGGGTAGGGTCCTTGGTGGGACCCTCAGAGGCTAGATGACATCCATCGCCCAGAAGGTCGTGCAGGTAAGTGCTCGGTTGTTCGTGAGATTTGGTGCCTCCTTTGTCGTTCTGACCTATCTGACTATTTCAGGTCCTCCAACACGTCGCCCTCGTCGTCCGCATGGAGGACGAGGTGATATCCTCGGCGATGAAGGCCGCGGGCCAGCTTACCTTGCTGGAGGAGAGCTCCAAGTGGGAGCTGGAAACGGCGATGGCGAGGGTCGTCGCCCTGGAGGGCGAGGTGGCTGCTGGGAAGCAGGAGGCTGCCCAGCACCGCGAGGCCACCCTGGCCGCCGAGGTCAAGCTTGAGGACGCCAAGGTGCTCGTCGGTACCATGAAGAAGACGGTGAAGACCCTCCGAAATGAGTTAGAGGCGGTCGCCAAGGGGATGGAGCGAGCCAACCTCGGGGCGGCGAAGGCGGTGGAGAACTATAAGAAGTCGAAAGACTACTACTCCGACCTAGCCGTGGCCACTACCAACATCTGGCACGAGGCCCTCGACGCCGTCAAGGCTCGGATGCCTGGGTTTGCTGATGAAGAGCTCCGGGCCGAATACCCCCTCGCGGGTGCCGACGAGCAGGGGACGACCTCGAGGATGCGGCCGGGGAAGAGATTCCTGACGAGGAGTTGGCCGAGGACCCTGCTCGACTCGTGGTAGATATTGAGGCTCCCGAGGTCGCGCCTGGCCCCGAGGCCAAAAGCCCCTCGTCTTCCTGCTTCTTTTTTTGTAAGCCTCCGGGCATTTTGTAAGGCTGGGGAGCCCCCAATACCCTTGTAAAGATCTTGATTTAGGTAATAAAACTTTGTTGTTTCATTGCTTGCATATTGTCCTTTGTTTATGAAGAATATTCATAGAATATCCGTACTTGCACTGTTGAGCTTCTATGTCATGTCAGTTCTTCGTCTGACGATCGCGCGTCGAGTTGATTTCGATCACTTGCTAAGTATGCAAAAGTCACTGGGAAGAAGGTATCCCCATGGCCCCGAAGTCGAGGAGGGATCGCTCAGACTTATATAGACCTGGCGTTTCTTGGGGAGTGCTTCAGATCCGCCGCATTTGATGAGCAGTAAGCTGCCCACTGCAGATGCACCGATCAGAAGGAAGCTCGGTGGCCTCACTTTGAGGGCTTCAAATCCTCAGCATCTGGTGGGCAGGAGGATGCCTGCTGGGGATGCACCGAGCAGGGTAGCTGCTTGGCTGCCTCTTGGCGAAAGCTTTGAATCATGGCGTCTTAGGTAGAGAGCTACCAGACGGGGATGACCGAGCAGGGAAGCCGTTCGGTTGCCTCTTGGCGAGGGCTTTGATCCCTGGCGCCCTGGGTAGGGAGCTACCACACGGGGATGACCGAGCAGGGAAGCCGCTCGGTTGCCTCTTGGCGAGGGCTTTGATCATTGGCGTCTTGGGTAGGGGGCTACCAGCCGGGGATGACCGAGCAGGGTAGCCGCTCAGTTGCCTCTTGGCGAGGGCTTTGATCCCTGTCTTACGGGTAGGCAACTACCAGCCGGGGATGACGGAGCGGGGAAGCCGCTCGGTTGCCTCTTGGCGAAGGCTTTGATCCCTGGCGTCGTGGGTAGGAAGCTACCAGCCGGGGATGACCGAGCAGGGTAGCTGCTCGGCTGCCTCTTGGCGAGGGCTTTGATTCCTAGAATCCTGGGCAGGCAACTACCAGCCGAGGATGACCGAGCGGGGAAGCCACTCGGATGCCTCTTGGCGAGGGCTTTGATCCCTGGCGTCGTGGTAGGAAGCTACCAGTCGGGGATGACCGAACAAGGGCGGGTCCGGTTGTCTCTTGGCGAGGGCTTTGATCCTTCAGGACGGGGGCCGAGTAGGGTTACTGCCCGGTGCCTCTTGGCGAGGGCTTTGATCTCTGTCGGTTGTGGCAGGAAGCTACCAGCCGGCGATAGCTGAGCAAGGGTCGGGCTCGACTGCCTCTAAGGAGGACTTGATCCTTAGTGCGGGAAGGGCTGTAAGAAGCCTACTAAGGACGGGGGCCGAGCAGGGTTACTGCCCGGTGCCTCTTGGCGAGGGCTTTGATCCCTGTCGGTCGTGGTAGGAAGCTACCAGCCGGGGATAGCCGAGCAAGGGTCGGGCTCGACTGCCTCTAAGGAAGACTTCGATCCTTAGCGCTGGAGGGGTCGTAGGAGGCCTGCTAAGGATAACCGGGCAGTGAAGCTGCGCGGTTGCCTCTTGGCGAGGGCTTTGATCCCTGGCATTGCGTATAGGGAAGCTACCGGCCAGGGATAGCCGAGCGGGGTAGCCGCTCGGCTGCCTCTAGGCGAGGGATTTGAACCTTAGCGTTGGAGGGGCTGTAAGAGGCCTGCTAAGGATAACCGGGCAGTGGACCTGTGCGGTGGCCTCTTGGCGAGGGCTTTGACCCCTTGCGTTGCGTGCAGGGAAGCTACCGGTCAGGGATAGCCGAGCAAGGTAGCCGCTCGGCTGCCTCTACGCGAGGACTTTGATCCCTGGCGTTGCGTGCAGGGAAGCTACCGGCCAGGGATAGCCGCTCGGCTGCCTCTAGGCGAGGGCTTTGATCCTTAGTGTCAGAGAGGCCGTTGGAGGCCTGCTAAGGATAACCGGGCAGTGAAGCTATGCGGTTGCATCTTGGTGAGGGTTTTGATTCCTGGCGTTGCGTGTAAGGAAGCTACCGGCCAGGGATAACTGAGCAGGGTAGCCGCTCGGCTGCCTCTAGGCGAGGGTTTTGATCCCTGGCGTTGTGTGTAGAGAAGCTACCGGCCAGGCTATCCTTAGCAGTATAACGGTTTTAGCCGTGAACATATTGCTTTTTTGGTCACAGTTAAACCCGTTACCAAATCCCTTCCCAATAGCAGTGACCATAGAATTTTCATACTATTCATGTGATAATTTAATAAATATAATAAATAAAAAGATTTGTCAATTCTTTTAAATATCTATCCCTATTTTTATCTCTCGATCCCTCTACTATTACAACCACAACTCATAGGGTACCAGTTTTGATTTCAATTTGATGGTCTACTACAGCCTCTGATAGAGGCATATCAACAAAAAAAGAAATAAATGTAGATTTTTCTCTAAGAAATTAATACAATCATGAAATTTATTGTTTATAACTATATATAATCATCTAATTTAGTAAGATATAAAAGAAAAATAGATCATATTTCTTTGTTCTTTAGTTTAGATCAATTTAAAATTTTGTTTCAGAAATATGTTAAATAATTTTAGTTAAGATAATAAAAAAAATTAAAAGATATTTAAACTGGCTAACTTATTAAAAAAAATTTAAAAAAAAGTCCGACCAAAAACAATTAAAACCTGTATTATTTTAGGTTAATATCTCTAAGAACAAAATGACCATGAGTATGTTCTGAAAGCCATTTACCTCGGAACAAGAGAGATGTGTGGGGTTACCATAGAACAAGAGAGATGTGTGGAGACCATCCATGGGGTGGGGATCCATTCACCCCTACCCTCCACACACCTCTCTTATGTTCTCAGGAAAATGGCTTGTCCAATCATTGTCCATTTCGCATCATTGTCCATTTCATTGTCCATTTCGCATGTCCAAAATACTAGTATGTTTAATCAAAATAAAAATAAAAATTAAAGGCCTCAAAAACTATTAATTTAGTTTCAACAAATTTAAAATGAGAAGAGTCATGTATTTGAGGTATACATAGTTAATTACCATACATTAGTATAAAGTATTATTTTGCATGGGATATACTACAACAACAACAACAAACCAAAGAGCCTTTATACCAAGCATATGTGGTAGGCTATGTGAAACTAACATAAGAATCATGCCGGGTGGAGCACAAGGATTCTACACCTCCACTCATATCGAACAATATATTTTCATTAAGGCTTTCATAAAATTATAGATAGATCATAAACTATAGGTACATATGGATAATTAAAAAGAACAATCCAACTGAAGCATTTGACTCTGAGTGGAAAAATAAACAAAACAGCAAAAGAAATATTCATTGAAGGAATCTATACTGAACTAACTAGCATGTAATAGAAATTGATCCACTTTCTTCAAAGCAAATTTGGTGTGAGCCAAACTGGTGGTGGCCAATTTAATCTTGGAATATTTTGAGGACAACATGGTGCTATGGTACCATCTTCTAAGTTGCAAACCCCGATATCACGATTTCTATCTTTAAAGTACGGGGTTTCTTCCCAATTGTCATCGACAAAGTAGATGCAATTTCTTTTCAAGTTAGAAAAGTTTTGAGTGGACAAAGATATGCTGGAGCCATTCCCGATGAATAATGCGTTTTGATCCTCCAGAGATTGCATCCTCAGACAGCGAAACTTGTCGCCGTCATCGATTAGCTGGTACACTTCAAAAGAAACCGTCCTAAACACATCCTCGCCCTCGCCTCTATATCGTTCCCTTCGAACAAACAAAATTCGAGATGAGGATGCAACCAAGTATGGATATAAGAAACGATCATAATCGGGTTCCAGATCGAGTTGAATAGTACGAATAGCACATGGGCGTTGAGAAGTGTTGGTTGTGAGATCCCAGACTTTGACTTGTTCATAATTATCCAACGTGTAGAAAACGCCTTCATGAAAAAGAAGACCTCTATAGAATTTTCCCTCCATTGTGGTCCAAACATCATCTTCACTTGTAGCATAAGCCAATCTTTGAAAAGGCATGAATAAGAGAATCACAAGCCATGAATTTTGCGACCATGAAACCACAGATCTACCATGAGTAGAGAAAAGATAGCGTTTAGTTTCTTCCATGCTAAACTCAAACGCCTCATCCTCTACAGAAGATTCGGAATCATAACAATAGAGGTATTTGATGAGGTGTCCTTCCCGGTCGCGCTTCGCTCCAATTGAAGGAAGGGAGAGGATGGAAGGGAGGGGGATTTGGACACGTGTGATTGGATTTAGGAGGTGCAAATCTGATTGCTCGTCGGCTGTGATCAACCATCCTTCTGATGATCCGATCCATACGCGCTTGCGGATATCAGGCTCAAGCAACTTATTCATATGATACATCTCATTCTCTGCTATATCGTAAAATTGGCAACCCTTGAAAGGATCGGAGAACATCAACCATGGTGATTCCAGAATAGGTGCATGATTATTTTGAGTTTCGGCAGCACGTCTCCAGTATCTACACACGCACCGGCAACGGATACGGTCGACCGTCGACAATCTATCAAAGATCTCGGAGAAAATCTCAGGTGGAAACCAGGACCATGAGAGGACCATTGATTTGTCTCTGCTATTTTAAGTGGAAAAGGAAGCGGTTTACTGATCGACAAAAGAAAGATATAGAAAACAATAAGAGAGAATGAAGAATACCAGATCAAATCTGCACCGATTGAGAGAACTCTATGATGCTCCAAGCCTCTTATTTTTGCTCCCCCCCCCCCCCCCCCTCTCTCTCTCTCTCAATCTCCTAAGATAGCCGCAATACAAATTTAAGGATGGTTATGCCAAAACCTAATTTGATTCTTAATTCTGATAGCCTTTCTAATATAATATTACTAGCACATGCCATGCACGTATGAACAACTGAATTCTTAATAACCAATTGGTTAGATTTTTTTATTTTTAATATATTACTGTTAGTTTTAGAGATAAATGTAGTTGCCCAAAAAGATGGAGATAATTTTTATCATGGAAAATTTAGATATAAGGTATATTCTCATTTTTACCTTAACAATTGACCTGGTAGGTAAATATTTTGAAACATCTGCAAAATCTATATCGCATGAAATTGGATTTCAAGGCAAATTTAAAACGCTCTTCCTTAGGCATTATACGGGTAGAGATAAACACGAATTATGATCACATGTCTTTAAATAGTTAAAAAGCTTCCCCTTTTTAAACAAAAAACTGTGATCTGATGAATTAAACCAGTTTTAAAATTGCACTCTGATTTCTTTTCTTAAAACAGCTTTCAATCTTAGTATTTCTATTTATTTATTTATTTTTGCAGCAATAGTATTTCTGTTTATTACTCTAAAATCCAAACATTTCTTCAAATATCATCTCAAATATAAAAATTTATATATTTTACCTTTAATTCTCGTTGAATATACAAAAACACAATTAAATCTCTACTACACCAAACTTTCCTTTTAAGTAAGAGCTTTTACTAAAAATCACATTCATAATTCTTTAATTACTAAAAAGTCCCATATACTTCATATTACTTAAAGGTTTTTTTTACTAAAAACCCCTCAGAATTCGTTAATTACTAAAAAAAACTCCTCTATACTCGCATACATCTAAATTGCTCTAAAAAATCCCTAACAGCCCAAAAGGATAATCTTTTTAACATCTTTTATTATTCCATTAGGTGGCTAACAGTAAATATCGGGTTAGGCTTCTAAACCCTTCACAACCCCTCTTCTTTTCCCAAAATTCCTAAATTTTCCATCAATTAGCTTTAGGATTAGGGTTTCAATCAATGATCTCTCAAATTATTTATGGAAACCGGCTCATCTTTCTCAACCTTCTCCAACAATGATATTGTCGTGTATCGTTCTCCTTTCAATTACAAGTTTCGAGTTCATGGACAACCTTGTTTGAAAGAAAAATGATTCTTTAGTTGCACTAAACTTAAATCTTCAAGTGAGTGAGAACGTGGGTTCTTTTAACGTAAGATCTGCTTAAATACCTAGAAAGTAAGAGAACGTCTCAAATACAAGTTCCAGCTCCATCCGAACGGGACGCTGGCTTTTGATGGAAACTAACGAGAGGGATTTTTAATACAATTTAAATGTATGGGGATCTTTTCAGTAAATACGAAATATGGATGAGCTTTTTAGTAATTGATGAGGAATGAAAAGGTTGTTTAGTAAAAAGCTCTAACTTAAAAGACCCTTCACATACTTAAATTGCACTAAAAAACCCCTAATAAACCAAAAAAGGGAATCTTTTTGGTATTTTACTTTACTCCATTAGAGGGTTAACAATGAGTATCAGGATAGGGTCTCAAAACCCCCGACCTCTTTTCTTCTCCCAAAATTCATAATCTTTCCCCTAAATTAGCTTTAGGTTGGATTTTCAATCAAAAATCTCTTAAATTGATAGTGAAAGCCGGCTTGTCTTCTTCCATATTCTCCAACAACGAGATTGTCAACTGCCGTTGTCCCATTAATTTCAAGTTTCAAGTTAGTAGACAAACTCATTCGAAACGAGAGTAGTTCAAGTTCAAGTTCAAGTTCAAGTTCAAGTTCAACCTACCTAAATACATAGCAGGTAAGAGAGCGATTCAAGTTCAGGCTCCAACTCCATCTTCCTAACGGGATGTTAACTTTGAATGGAAAACCAGCAAGGGTTTTTTAGTGCAATTTGAAAGTATAGGCGGTCTTTTAAGTAAATATGCATTATGGAAAGATTTTTTTAGTAATTAGCGAAGTATGAGAAGGCTTTTTAGTAAAAAAAATCCCCTAATATAAAAGGTCGGATATTAAATCGGATACGGATACGGAAGGGATATATGCATTACCATATCCATATCCGATTATCGTTGGCACTTACAAATACTGATATGGATAGTCACCGATAAGGAAAATCAATAACCGTATTTGATAAATATCTGATACGGATACGAGTTCCATTCGGATTATCCATGTCAGTTTACATCCATGATATTCAAACAGAGGCCTTGAGGTTTAATAAGTCAATGGAGCTCTGCTCGCTGCTGTGCTTCATTTTTCATTTACCATCTTACCAAAAAAAAATACAGTACTCTTATAGCTCATCATCACAGCTCAATGTTGAGATAGATGTTCAGTTACCAGTTGAAGTTAAAATCCTTGGTAAATAAATTTCATACTACTCATTAGGTAAGAAAGATCTGCCAGCAAAGTAAAAACAATCATGATAAAATGCATATATAGAAACAATAACAGTAAATTCAATAAATCTCGGAGATAATGACCAAAAGTTACAATTTCATTTATAAGGTCAACTGGGCCCAGCAATCAAAATACAACAAGTATATATGTACAGCTTCCCAAACATTCTGAAGTAATATGAGGTAACATTTCATAAGTCTCAGTGATTCCTTTACAAAGTTCAGTTATAAGACCAACTTCTTTATAATGCTCTTCTGAATATCCAAAAATAATGAATGAATGAACGAATGCCAATTAATTGCTCTACTGCCTCTATCTATACCTGACATTTCCTTTCCTCTGTTTCATTACATGTGTATCAAAATTTTGTACAGAAAATTTGACAGAAGTTAACCTAACACAGTGCTGAGTCGGGGTTGTATGGCTTTGTGATGGCCGCGATGGTTCTGCCTGCATGGGATTGAAGAAGTCTTCTGGTACCAATGCCTGCATGGGATTGATGAAGATCACATAAACACATACCATTGAGTCTTATACATTACTTACTCCTGAATTACTTGGATAACCAATTTACAATGGACACATAAAGATAAACAAATTCTTTGGTTGCAAGGAACATCTAAAATGATAGCTGTTGCCAATATTCTTTTGTGAATAAAGAACGTCAATCAACAGGGACATGCCCTTCTCAAGGAGGGCTCATGCCCATTTCCCTGAAAAAGAGTAGACATGACAATCTAAACTATGCATTGATAAAATTGAGGTAGATGTTACTTGTTATTTACCATGGCATGCTACATTGCTTATAACCAGGTTCTTGCCGGAAAAGGAATCGTGCGTGTGTTTGACTGTGCGCAAGTGCATGCGCACATGGGCGTGCCAGCAGGCATGCATGAGAGAGAGAGAGAGAGAGAGAGAGAGAGAGAGTAGATAGAAATCATGTCAAGACTCCATGATCATCACCAGATTCCAGCATACACTGTGTGTCGAAAGTAAAAGGTAACTAGCAAAGACTAATAAAGCAGATGCAATCCACAGAATTCAGGATTATTTCTAATAAGATTATGACTGCTCGCCGTGTAATAGAGTAAAACTTGAAATTTTTTCTGCAGTTCATTCTACTTCCATGACATTCTAATGTGTGGCATGATTAAGAAATTGCGTGAAGGAAAGCAAACAGGATGTATCTTCACAGTTTATAAAACCAGAAAAGGGATTGGGGTCGGATGGACCTGCAATGGCTATCCGATTAGGTCTTCTGGAAGTATTCGAATTAGTTTGTTCTGCAGATATTACGCCTGCAATACCAAAAAGGAAAAAACAAGTGCATCTCAAAGAAAAGTCAAGGATGAAGATATTTTAAAGCCCAGCAGAACAGATAATCTGAGATCAATCTCATTTTTTGTTTGTGTGTTTAGCTTGAACAAACAGAAAATAGATAATCTGAGTTCAAGTAGTGACACATATGATGACCGGAAAAAGGTTGAACAAACATCTATGTTTTCAAGGCCAGAAAAAAATACATTGATACAAGACAAAAGTCACACCTTGGGTAGGAATGAAAGTACTTTGGAAGCTTGGATTCGCAATTCTAGCATCAGCTGCAGTGAGTGGTGGAACTGAATTTAGGGCAATGTTGTTGGCGTAGGATGGACCTGCATTGGCTACACCAATGCTGCCTGCTTGAGCAGCTTGTTTGCAAGTGTGGCTGGAACCAGCTATGTGGGATCGAATGGGTCTTCTGGTAGCAATTTCTGAAGCTGGGTTCACTGGCGCTGCATTGCCTGTAACATCAGTAAACATGGATGAATCCCAAGGGGAGGTCATGGCTTGTAGAGAATAGAAGCATATAATATAAATCATTTACTCCACTTTCGGCTAAATTGAACTTGGGCAAGAAAAAGAAGAATGTTTTCTAATGGACGTCCATACATAACTGTTTCTCCTGCCACAAAAAAATTAACGTTTTCTAAATGTTAATTTGTTATTCACCGTGCAAGACCCAGTGCATTGTTTTTAGTACATTGCTTTAACAGTCAGATTCTTGCAGACAAGGAATCTTATAAGCCTCACAAACAATGGCATGCAATTTGTATCCAACGTTTTGTTAGTCCGTTAGTAATTGAAGCATTTATTGGATAGGCTGCACATGTCAGTAATTAAAATGATCAAAATCCATAAATAGAAGCCTCCATAGATCCCCAAATGCATGCAACGCAGAGATATATAAAGACAGGAAAAGAACATATACACATTGTCTCAAAACTTGGCTCTGCAGTTTTTTCAATATGCAAACAGGGCATACCTTCAAGGTTGAGAAAACCGGTCATACATGGTCCCTGCTGCCAATTTATAGGAGGCAGCATCTGTTGGAAAAACTGAAATAGATCTTGAGGCACCGTGTAGGCCTGAAATCAGTAAAGAACATCAATGCAAGTAATTTTAGGGAGCTGCAGTCGCAGATTTCAACAGATGACAAACTAGATATGGGCCAATAACAGACCTTGTGCTTTAAAGTTTGGAGCAGCACTTGTGATTGGGAAAGTTGGTAGCTCCTCATGTTCGCAAGAACTTTTGAGCGTTAAATCAAGAAAGGAAGTGCTTTCAGAATTATGAGATTCAGAGTTAACATCAGTTGAGCCTTCCTCAGGAAAAACACAGCTGCTACCAGCCAAAGTTACTCTAGATTGGTTCATGGGATGATGAGTATCGGCTACTTGATATTGCGCGCAGGTGAATAGTAGCCACATCAGATGTATCGACTTGGGCACCAGGGTCCCCACCTGCAGCAACAGTTAACTTCAGAAATCATGGAAGACCCGCATAAAAAAACACACGGTGACCGTTCACGAAAAGGTAAATAGTTTGTTTTGAATCAGATAAAGTATCTGATAAATTTGTGCTCTCCATTATTATATGATTAACATGGTTGAAACTTTTTTGTGGAAGCAATACCTCAAGGCTTCACGTCTATAATAAGTTTTAGCGGCGTTACATTGTTGAATAATAATGATATAATAATATCACTCTAAACAACGAGGTAGAAATTTCGTCACGGCATTTAACCAACATAAGGGTGACTAGGGAGACAAGACCAATCCTATCAATAAATATGAAAGGGTGCGGACCCCACATTACCTGCAATTTCAGAAAATATGAATGAATTCTTTAGTATTCTACATTGATGAGCAGTCTATGAGTACCCATGGTTAAACAGGATGAGATACAATGTATTAATATGATTACATAAACTTGAAAAGGTTGAAGGGGACTTACCACCAAGCTTAGGTATGATACATATCTCTATGAAGAGAGACCTCCTGGGGAGTTTTGTAACGGTTCGGACATATGGGGCATTTGCGCTTGTCACCGAGGAACCAAGCAATCGGATTCATGAATCAAGTTCAACACAACAAATCAAATAGACTGTCATTCAGAGGAACCAAGCAATCGGATTCCAAACTCAATGTCACCGAGGCCAAAACAGAGAGTCACTACTACAATAGGGGGTTGCCCCTATGGATATTGAAATCCGTAGGGACAGATTTATTTTGGCCCTACGGATTAGTCCGTAGGGCTAGACGGTTGCCCATACGGTCTTTACATATTTATATAAAAATTATTAAATCTTAAATTGTTGTTTGCCCCTACGGAACCGCAAACCAAGAACCTACGAACTTATCCGTAGGGGCATCTAAATAGAGATTTAAGTTAAAAGCTCAGATCAATCCCTACGCTCATTATTCCTAATTCTCGCGCGAACAAAAAATTCCCAAACCCTCGTTCCCGCCGATCGATCGTCGTTCTCGTCATCGCCAGCGCCGCCGATTCGTCGTAGCCACCACCTGCTTTCGTCGTAGCCACCACCTGCTTTCGTCGTCGCCAGCGCCGGCTCATCGGAGTTCTCGTCGTCGCCTCTGCACAGGTAAGGAATTCTTCAATTACTCAAATTTTTGATTGGGGGTGGGGCTGGGGCTGGGGCTGCGGGCTGGGACTGGGGCTGGGGCTAGGGCTAGGGTTGGGGCTAGGGCTCGGGCTACGGCTAGGGCTGTGGTTAGGGTTGAGGCTCGAGCTCGGGCTGCGGCTAGGGTTGTGGTTGGGGTTGGGGTTGGGGCTCGGGCTGCGGTTAGCGTTAAGGTTGGGCCTGGGGCTGGGGCTGCGGTTGGGGTTAGGGTTCGGCAGGGGGTTGCTGTTGGGGTTGGGGTTGGGGTTAGGGTTAGGGTTGGGGTTTTGGATTTCATGGTCTAAGTTAATTTCCATTCTAATTAGCATTAAACTCGTTGATTGAAATGTTGATGATAATCATAAGAGTAAAATTTGTCTAGTTTGAGAAGGTGTTGGAAACTGGACTAATAATGTGGGTAAAGCCCAGTTTAATTAATAATTTTATTTGTCATTCTCAAATTTTCTTGGAAACGGAGACTGTTTTGTGGAACTTTTAGCCGTTGGGCATGTTGGGGTTTTGTTTTTGGAGTCATCGGACATGGCATTTTGTAGGTATCCAAAGATCCCGTGTCTGATTTTGGATATTTTTGATTGATTTAAACTGTGTGTCTGAGTAGTCCCTTAATTTGATCTGGTTGGGGTTTGAGTATGCAAAGGATTTGTAGTCTGGTGGAAATTTTGTGGGTGTTTTCGGTTGAATATGTTTGCTAATTGCATAAGATGCTCATAAGATTCTGGCTTTTGAGGATGGGCCGTTGTAATTGGAAATGTTTAGAATTGTAGGACCTTCTTTATTTTAGCTATATATAATTGCAAAAAAAGACACATTTTTTATTTGAAGAAAAGGAAGGGAAAAATAGGGATTTAGTTATGGATTTTATTTGGGCGTCTCCTCTTTTAATACATGTCTATCTTTACAAGAATATCGTGTCACATATTCGGTTTTAGCATCTGTACGCAACTGCTTTGATTATCATCGTGTTATTAACATCTTGAACTTCTATCCTTTTTCTAATATGTTTCATAGTTGGGGTTGCGGTTGGGGTTGGGGTTCGGCAGGGGGTTGCGGTTGGGGTTGGGGTTAGGGTTAGGGTTAGGGTTGGGGCAGGAGGTTGCGGCAGGGGGTGAGAATTTTTCTAGGTTTCTTTTAAAGCTTGTGAAGGAAATTTTGAGCCCCGTAAAAATGAACATTTCTAATGATTTTGATAAAAGACAAGGGAGCAATAAAGTTTTGTTTTCTATTTGTCTAGATTCAAATGTCTACTTATATATATATATATATATATATATATATATATATATATATATATATATATATATATATATATATTTACAATCTCAATATTCATGGCATGTTGGTTATAAATTTCTCTCTCTGTAGAGATATATAGCCTACTTCAGCACATAGCTAGGTATGCGATAAAATTATTTTTGATAAAACAATGCATGATATAATATGGAAATATATTTGTTTCTTAGCTTCAATCATACAAACGTGTTCCAAATTAACGTAATTCAAATAGCAATTCCTTGGAATTTTTTAGTCCAGAGAATCTTGATCGAGTCTCAGGATCATATTAATTCAAGAATTTTGTGTGACACCAAAGACTGGACGTTAGACGAATAGCCGGTGATAAAACTTCTTAAAGTATATTAATTTTGAATCTTCTTCTAAACTCAATGATTCTACATTGATAAAGAAAAGCTTAGATATCGATGATAAATGGCCACATATTACAAGTTACAAAGATGATGTTCAACACCTTCCCAACTTTTTTCATTGCTTGTGATATTTTCTCTCCTCTCTCTCCTTTTCTCCTGGTCTCTGTCTATCATGAAACTTTAGGCATGCAAATTAAGACTCTCTCCTCTTTTTGGTTATTATTTTTCCCTTTATCGGCTTAATTATTGAGATGGAGATTTGATTAGAGTTTTGGTGTTCATAATTTCATAATATGAGCAAGGCAATTGACAAATCATCATGATGTTGTTATGATCATAGCAAGATGTAGGTGCTCGTGTGTTGGTACTAAAGCATGATACAATCTCTTTTATTGCTAGTGGATGCATTTTGTTCAAAAAGTCTTTTCCTTTTTGTAATTTTCCTCTTTAGGGAGTTTTCGACATTGAAATCTCACTAGTTGATAATGTTAAATGAGTTCTAGTCCTAGTTTGCTGCATTTTTTGATATATAGTAGATGGTGATACTTCTTTAAGTAAAAACAACCCTACACTTAAGCGAAATCATAAATTGAAACACACATATATAGAATACAACTCATACATGGGTATCCTCAAATCTAACTTTAATTATCGATAATTTATTCTTTTCAACGACAAACGCACACACAAAGCATATACACGGATTTTGTCCTTTGTCAGTAACCATCCCGTTCTTAGATTTCTCAATATAGTCATCATAACCTACAATTTATATGATACAGTCTAACATGGCCCATGAGTACGTCAGGGTTAAGGACTGGATGTATGTGAATTGGCAACAACGTATGCAACCTAAGTTTGTCACTGGAGTTTCTGATTTTATTGAATTTGCACGCGCACATAATAAGAAGGAGAAGACAGTAATGTGGCAGAAGAAGAAGGAGAAGACAGTAATGTGGCAGAAGAAGAAAAAAATGGCATTCCTTGTTCTCTGTTTCAGCATCAATCTTCTGATATGAACTAATGATGGCTTTCACATTGGCTTTTCCTTTTAGAGACTTCTTAGTGTCCAATGGAAAGTATACATCAGATTTGTGCAGGTCAGGTTCTTCTATGACTTTCAAGAGTTTCAACTGATTCTGTAAATTACACCCTACTTGGGTGATACTTTTACCACTTCTTACTGCAGGTGCGCTCTCTAATATCCATTTTGAATGTAATATTATAGATATTCATGCCTGTTTATGTCAAAATTACTTATATTGTCAATGTTTGATTGTCTAGTTGTTGGTGATGCGTCCATATCAGGGACAGAGGCCACTCCCGCTCCTCCAGGTATGTTTATATATCATATAGTGCATGTATATTGATTTAGAATGCTATATCATAAATATACACACATTCCTTTTGCTCTTATTTAGATAGTAATTTTTATTATTGTCTCGCTGAAGGTGGTGACAGTAGTTGACAATAAAATTTATCATCCTAGAAACTATGATTTTTATATGTGCTCGCATGCGGGAATGATTGTAAGTCGTGGACCTGTACAATAAATTCTTATTTGGTATTTGTTTGAAATCAAATTGAATACTATATAATTGATAAGTTTGTTATATTTGTATTTAGTTTGGAATTAACACAATATTTATTCACGCAGCATGCACTTATGATCAACCAACTGTTCATGATATTTGTAGCCCAGCATAGAGATCACCACATCAATTTTTTTTATTGCTTCCACCAAGCTCTTGTGATCATGCATATCACCCTACATATATTCAACATATATATCATCAGGTCTTTCTAAAATCAATGAACTTTAATTCAAAAAAAACAAACACACACACAGGAAGTGAATTAATGAAGAAAAGAGGGTCCACTTTTCGTTAGGTGTCGTCAAAAGTTTATATCCTCCATCAATTATCAAGCTACCGAGGACGAAAAGCCACCTTTGTTAGTCGAGAGTCATGGTAATAGTCATGGAGATTGATTATAAAAGAAATAGAGAGAAGAAAATAGAAATTGTAGATAGTAGAATAGCACACTCATTTCAAAAATTGCACTTTGATCTTTATGTCTACCTTTTTTTTTAATTGTAGAAAGTAGAATAGCACACCCAAATTTTTTTAAAACAAAAGAAAAACAGTGACCTATATACAAAATGGGTAAATGTCGTGATCAATAAATTACTTACCATTTGTCGAGACATGTATTTTTGCAGCATCCATACATCCTTTTTCTCTTCTTCGATGCCGTATTCTCATTATCTTCGTCTAATCCATCTGAAACTGCAATTAAATTTAATTAAACCAAATAAAATCAAAAATTAAAATCAAACAGCAACAACAAAATCAATGAAATTTATAGCTTACCAGAGTCTTCAAGAATATCCACATATGAATCCTGGGCCTTCTTCTTTTTCTTCAAAGATCTTTTAGAAGCAGAGAATTTTGTTTTCTGGCAAGTGCTTTGAAACTAAACACCATATTGCCTTTGTATTTGAAAACCAAAAAATGCCCAGTTTGCAGATTATTGGCTACTGTAAATTCATGCCACCCATCTCCATTCATGGAAGCAACTTTGTTCTCGATGTGAAGATCAACATGCCATATTTTGCCATTGTGGCTCACTAGGTTAGCATTTTCTCTTCTCTTGACCATATTGCTAATCTGCTTGGTAAATTTATTCGGAACCGGCTGCGAATCATTAAAAGATATGCATAAGAAAGGAGGCTAAAATACAGATATATAGCATACCGATACATTGAAACTTCAAAGTTGCGATGACAATCCAGAGATATTTATTTCTACACACGTGGTGCACGTGCGAATGCGTCAGGCATCATGGACAAATATTTGAGAACATGGAAAGTATTATTAGTATAAAGTAATTAAAGCTTTTAAACACCTTGGGTAGATATTTTCTTAGTTGATGCAATCATATCATGTTGACTAAATTTAAGCTATTATAGATATGCATATGTATTTTTCTAATCTAATATATTACACACACACACACACAGAGAGAGAGAGAGAGAGCGCACCAATTTGGTAGAGAAATTAGATAGCAGGACCATGAAGAAATGGAGTCCATAGCATTACTCATCATCATCATCCATGATCCCTTTAAAGAAATATTATCAAAAGGGGAGAATAAATCTTGCAAGCATTAACTAGCAGTAACAATTTATTCTCCACTTTTGATAATATTTCTTCAAAGGGATCATGGATGATGATGATGAGCAATGCTATGGACTCCATTTCTTCAGAGTCCTGCTACCTGATTTTTCTACCAAATTGGTTCTCTGTGTGTGTGTGTGTGTGTGTGTGTGTGTGTGTGTGTTTAATATATTAGATTAGAAAAATACATATGCATATATATAATAGCTTAAATTTAGTCATCATGATATGATTGCATCAACTAAGAAAATATATACCCAAGGTGTTTAAAAGCTTTAATTACTTTATACTAATAATACTTTCCATGTTCTCAAATATTTGTCCATGATACCTGACGCATTCGCATGTGCACTACGAGTGTAGAAATAAATATCTCTGGATTGTCATCGCAACTTTGAAGTTTCGATGTATCGATATGATATATATCTGTATTTTAGCTTCCTTTCTTATGCATGTCTTTTAATAATTCGCAGCCGGTTCCGAATAAATTTATCAAGCAGATTAGCAAGATGGTCAAGAGAAGAGAAAAGGCTAACCTAGTGAGCCGCAATGGCAAAATATGGCATGTTGATCTTCACATCTAGAACAAAGTTGCTTCCATGAGTGGAGATGGGTGGCATGAATTTACAGTAGCCAATAATCTGCAAACTGGGCATTATTTGGTTTTCAAATACAAAGGCAATATGGTGTTTAGCTGCAAAGCACTTGCCAGAAAACAAAATTCTCTGCTTCCAAAAGATCTTTGAAGAAAAAGAAGAAGGCCCAGGATTCATATGTGGATATTCTTGAAGACTCTGGTAGGCTATAAATTTCATTGATTTTGTTGTTGATGTTTGATTTTAATTTTTGATTTTATTTGGTTTAATTAAACTTAATTGCAGATTCAGATGGATTAGACGAAGATAATGAGAATACGGCATCGAAGAAGAGGAAAAGGATGTATGGATGCTGCAAAAATACATGTCTCGGCAAATGGTAAGTAATTTATTGATCACGACATTTACCCATTTTGTATATAGATCACTGTTTTTCTTTTGTTTTAAAAAAATTTGGGATAATTACCTATCCAAATTCATTAAAAAAGGGGTGGTTGTTTTTCTTAAGGTTATGCAATTGTATTATTTTCAACCGCTACATCGGCTGCGGTTCCGCAGACAGCTCCTATAGCTCCACCGCCCGCTCAGACTCCCACAGCCGCGGCTCCGCAAGCTACTACCTCAACGGTGGCTGCGCAGACCACATCGCCAGCTCCACAGGCCGCTCAGACTCCCGCACGCGCCGAATTGTATGGTTTATTGACCGAGGAGCAGGCGCGCCAGATTCTATCGTTTATCAGAGGTGGAGCTGGACCGAGCTAGGGTAGCTTTTTGATTCTTATTTTTTGAAACATGTATTTATTTATATGATACATATTGTACTACATTTTAAAACGATATTGATATTGATATTGGTTTATATTTATATCATATTCAGTTTTTGGGTTTCTTTTGTATATTATATGCGTGAGATGTGATTATGAATACTGCGATATATGTTGCGTGATGATTAATTTTATATTTTATTGTTATATATATTATTGTGCACAGGGCGGGAAAAAATCTGGCAGCCCTTTTTTTAAAAAAAAACTACAGATAATGTGTACCTACGGATTAATCCGTAGGTACAAATGTCGGCCCTACGGCTATATCCGTAGAAGGGAAATATCAGCAGTAACTGATATTTCCCTCCTGATCTCAGTATCAGGGGGGTTGGGAGTGCCTCTACGGACCTATCCGTAGGGGCCATTGCTTCGTCTCTACGGACTTATCCGTAGGGGCAACATATTAGAAATCTTGATATTTTACCCCTACGGATAAGTACCTACGTATATATCCGTAGGGGATATTACGTGGCCCTACGGCTATATCCGTAGGTACAGGTAATATATTTAAAAAAACCATAAATAATATAACTTTTTTTACCCTATGGTCTACTCCGTAGGTGCAACTGGCCCTACACAGAACTCCGTAGGGTCAAGTTTTTGCCCGTAGGGGCAAGTTCAGGGCTTCAACTTGCACCTGCGGCTTTTGCACCTACGGGGTCTTTTTTCGTCCCTACGCACATATCCGTAGGGGCAGTGGTTTGCCCCTACCGATAAATCCGTAGGGGCAACCCTTATTTGTAGTAGTGAGTTAACAATTCAACGAAGATAACCACCAGAAGCAGACCTTTGCTCAGTTTAATGAGTTTGCACTTCCCTTTGGAAAACCTAAATCATAGAGCCCGTTTAAAGCAAGGCCATATCGAAACTATCAACAACCCTAAATTAATCTGGCAAAAGATATCAGTTTATGGGTGCATAATTCAAGGTCCTTAAAGAATACCTATGACAATGAAAATACAAAACTTTTATTTCCTAAAACAATAAGCAAAGGAATTAGAATAAAGACAGCCATAGAAGACTCCCATAATGCATTATAAAGTGAAACTGTTTGCTGCTGTCCATTTCCAAACTAACATCAGCATATTGTATAAGAAACAAATGGGCATGCACCATTTTGTAGCATGAAATACTATCTATCATAGACAACGACCAGTTATCACATTTATATGCTCGTTTGCCCTCCCAAACCCTAACAACAAAACTAAAGAGGAAAAAATGAAGAAAATTACAAATTTCTCTATTCTCAATGTTTGGTTCATACGGGGAATAAGTTGTCATTTTTACCCGAAAACGCTTCTAATATTTACATATTAGCAACAGCCCCATAGCGATACTTGCATCAAATGTCTATCAGACCCAAGAAATCAATGCCCATACTCAGTGTCGCAGAGACCATAGATGAGATTTTATCAATTAACTATGACAACCATTAGAAGGTGCCCTCTGTTCACTTTAATGAGGTTGCACTTCCATTTTGGGGGAAAACCTAAATTAAATGCAAAAAACATATTGATACTTTTGAAAACCCTAAATTTCTCTTGAAAAGGACATTGGTTATGAACTAATCAAGAACCAAGGAGAACAACTATCTATGAAAATATAGAATTTTCAAAAAGGACCAACATTTTAACTGCGTCTATTCAATTTTAAACAAGAGCTAGCACAACAATATTACCCATCCAGCAAGCAAAACCCCTTTCTCTAAAAGGGGTTGTAAATCATCTATGTACCAAAAAAACCTACCTTTGATTTCAAGAATATAATTAAACAGCATCGATTGCAAACATAAATTACTATTCTGCTCAAAATATATGATTAACGAAAAAGAAACAACATTTTAATGGTATTTCATTCCCTCATTAACCAAGAATCTGAACATTTTAAGAAAACCAAAACCCTGGCTAGCCTCTATATGTTAATCGATCAGTGATCATGTCATCAATCAAAAAACTAATGTGACGGAGGGCTCTTTTTACCTCATTCCGATGTTGTCTTCCGTCGATCTGCCGATGGCTGCGATTGATGGCTGGGATTGGATCTGGAGAGTGGTCTTCTCTTACGTGTGGATCTCAATGGGTTTTGAGGAGTTTGCGCCGAGTACCTGCAAAAAGGTCCCGGGGTGGTTTGGTACCACCGAGGACCCTCCAACGATCAAGTTAGTGACAAGATCCGAGCAGAGTAACGGCTAAGTGGGTTAGAAATTGCTTGCTTGAACCGTCTTTAAGAGGGGTTTAAATAGCGGTGGCAGCATGCAGGGGTAGGCGCGAGCATCACGCCGGCAGTTACGCTCCCGACGTCACGCCCGCGTGAAGAGCGGGATCACCCGTTAATGGGGATAGTAATGGCGTGGAACGTAGGATGTTTCCGGCGGAGATCTCGCGCATGACGAGAATCGCGGAGCGGCGGTTACGCCTGCGAGCAGTGCCGTCGGTCGGTCGATGAGACCGAGGAAAATGGCCTCGGCGGGAGAGCTCGGGGACGAGCGGGAGAGCCGAGGCATCTTGTCATGTGCGGAAGCCCGAGGTGAGATGGGAGGCCGAGGAGGCCAATTTGTGCAGGGGCTCTGAGGAGAGCCAGCGCCTGCCCGGGGATGGGCACGGGGGTGCCTGGTCGGCCCATGTAGGTTCTTTCTTCTGAGCTCTGGGATACATCATCTGCCATATGTCATGATCTGGGAGATCGCTGATATAGAGCATCATCGTTAGCCCCCCACTCTCGTCCCGACTAGTTGACGGGTCGGGTCGAGAGTGGATTGCCGGGCCACCCGGGATGAGCTCCCTTCGAAGATATCGTCGGGACGTGTCCCCGGGCAATCGGTCGTCTTTTCTGCCAGAGAATCAGGGGCGAGATCTCTGCATTTAAGGAAAGTGCGCCGGATCAAGCGTTCTGTCACTGAAGCGACGGTCCACGTGTCAAGCATCGGTTGGCCGACACGACGTGTGCAGACCTGCGGCGTCTGATGGGATACGGCTCAATGCTGGAGCGATAGGTGGAGCAATCGGGGTCGTCGAACGCGAGGAGGCGTTTTGGCGGGAAACGAAGGTCGCCGTTGGATGAGGGCGATGGCAGCAATAAATAGGGATGGGGTCCACTCCAGGGCCCATATCTCTTCATATTTTTCTCGCTTTAAGTCTTGATTGCTCGGCGCTCTTCTTCCTTCTTCTGCTTTTGTCTCCCAAGGATCCCCCTTTGCCAGGCTAGATATCTTCCTTTGTAGTGTCTGTAGATGTGGTAGGAGTAGGTTTTAGGGGCCCTTTAGTTGAGCCTGAGTCTTTCCGGGGAGCAGGGGTCAGATCCTCTTCCCGGGATCGTGCAGCGGGGGCAGCCCACAGGGAGCCGGCGTGCCGTGTTGGGTGAGGCACGAGGATGAGCTCGCCAACACTCGGGCTCGCTTTCATATCCCTTCTGGCTATACGCTTCGTTTGGCCGAGAAAGGAAAGAGGGCAGACCAAATACGGGATAAGGAGATCGCCCTGTACCTGGAAGCTTTTTGGGGCGGAATGCGCCTGCCTTTCTCTCCCGAGGTCATCGGAGCGCTGAACTTCTTTGGGCTAGCCCCGGGCCAACTGGTGCCGAACTCATGGAGGATCCTCCTCGGGTTCTTGGTCCGCCTGAAACTAGAGACAGTCCCCTTCAGTCTATCCATCCTTGATTCCTCTCTTCTTTATAAAAATCACCCTGGAGGTCGAGCGGGCGACCCGATGTGAGTTTATCTCTCCTTTAGGAAGCGACAGGGGGGCGCCGCCGGATCAGGAGTTGTAGTCCTGCCTTCTTCCATCCACGACTGGAAGAAGAAGTTCTTCTTTGTCGCGCCGCCCGAGGGTGAGGACTGACCCATGCCCACCAAGTGGTCAAGGGAAAAATGCTTGCCGGGAAATCAGTCCAATGACCCCACCGCGGTGAGAGTGGCGTCGTGGGAGCCCATTCCCCGACCTGACGTGCTGCTATCTGAGAGGGTCTTGAGTTGGGCTGGGCTCAGCCCCGTCGAGTTCGTCGGTAAGTTAGGCTTGCGTTTTTCTTTTATTTTGTATGTGTCGCTGACCCCACTGTATCTTATCTTGTGCAGAACCCATGTATATGAACGTACTCCGAGCCTCCATGCGCCAGCCGAAGAAGGTCACGAAGGCTGGAGGCGCCAGCTCTTCCTGCTCGAAACCTGTCCCGGTTCCTCCGGCCCCCATCCCGGTGCCTTCGGTGGCCGTACCTTTTCAACACCCGGGGACGGGCCTCGCCCCGGAGCCTAGCAAAGCGCCGAGCCAGAAGCTGGCTCGAGTACAGGAGGACCCGGCCTGGGAGACGGAGATCGGCTCTCCATCGGCACCTCTCAAGAGGGGCCCCCGAAAGGTTCCTCGGGACCCGGCCTCCCCGATCATTGTGGAGGAGGACGGCTTCCGGTTTGCAGTGCCCTCGGGGCTCTCCATTGCCAGCAGCCTGCTGTTTGACATCGAGAAGTCGGCAGGGGGTAGGGTCCTTGGTGGGACCCTCAGAGGCTAGATGACATCCATCGCCCAGAAGGTCGTGCAGGTAAGTGCTCGGTTGTTCGTGAGATTTGGTGCCTCCTTTGTCGTTCTGACCTATCTGACTATTTCAGGTCCTCCAACACGTCGCCCTCGTCGTCCGCATGGAGGACGAGGTGATATCCTCGGCGATGAAGGCCGCGGGCCAGCTTACCTTGCTGGAGGAGAGCTCCAAGTGGGAGCTGGAGACGGTGATGGCGAGGGTCGTCGCCCTGGAGGGCGAGGTGGCTGCTGGGAAGCAGGAGGCTGCCCAGCACCGCGAGGCCACCCTGGCCGCCGAGGTCAAGCTTGAGGACGCCAAGGTGCTCGTCGGTACCATGAAGAAGACGGTGAAGACCCTCCGAAATGAGTTGGAGGCGGTCGCCAAGGGGATGGAGCGAGCCAACCTCGGGGCGGCGAAGGCGGTGGAGAACTATAAGAAGTCGAAAGACTACTACTCCGACCTAGCCGTGGCCACTACCAACATCTGGCACGAGGCCCTCGACGCCGTCAAGGCTCGGATGCCTGGGTTTGCTGATGAAGAGCTCCAGGCCGAATACCCCCTCGCGGGTGCCGAGGAGCAGGGGACGACCTCGAGGATGCGGCCGGGGAAGAGATTCCTGACGAGGAGTTGGCCGAGGACCCTGCTCGACTCGTGGTAGATATTGAGGCTCCCGAGGTCGCGCCTGGCCCCGAGGCCAAAAGCCCCTCGTCTTCCTGCTTCTTTTTTTGTAAGCCTCCGGGCATTTTGTAAGGCTGGGGAGCCCCCAATACCCTTGTAAAGATCTTGATTTAGGTAATAAAACTTTGTTGTTTCATTGCTTGCATATTGTCCTTTGTTTATGAAGAATATTCATAGAATATCCGTACTTGCACTGTTGAGCTTCTATGTCATGTCAGTTCTTCGTCTGACGATCGCGCGTCGAGTTGATTTCGATCACTTGCTAAGTATGCAAAAGTCACTGGGAAGAAGGTATCCCCATGGCCCCGAAGTCGAGGAGGGATCGCTCAGACTTATATAGACCTGGCGTTTCTTGGGGAGTGCTTCAGATCCGCCGCATTTGATGAGCAGTAAGCTGCCCACTGCAGATGCACCGATCAGAAGGAAGCTCAGTGGCCTCACTTTGAGGGCTTCAAATCCTCAGCATCTGGTGGGCAGGAGGATGCCTGCTGGGGATGCACCGAGCAGGGTAGCTGCTTGGCTGCCTCTTGGCGAAAGCTTTGAATCATGGCGTCTTAGGTAGAGAGCTACCAGACGGGGATGACCGAGCAGGGAAGCCGTTCGGTTGCCTCTTGGCGAGGGCTTTGATCCCTGGCGCCCTGGGTAGGGAGCTACCACACGGGGATGACCGAGCAGGGAAGCCGCTCGGTTGCCTCTTGGCGAGGGCTTTGATCATTGGCGTCTTGGATAGGGGGCTACCAGCCGGGGATGACCGAGCAGGGTAGCCGCTCAGTTGCCTCTTGGCGAGAGCTTTGATCCCTGTCTTACGGGTAGGCAACTACCAGCCGGGGATGACGGAGCGGGGAAGCCGCTCGGTTGCCTCTTGGCGAAGGCTTTGATCCCTGGCGTCGTGGGTAGGAAGCTACCAGCCGGGGATGACCGAGCAGGGTAGCTGCTCGGCTGCCTCTTGGCGAGGGCTTTGATTCCTAGAATCCTGGGCAGGCAACTACCAGCCGAGGATGACCGAGCGGGGAAGCCACTCGGATGCCTCTTGGCGAGGGCTTTGATCCCTGGCGTCGTGGTAGGAAGCTACCAGTCGGGGATGACCGAACAAGGCGGGTCCGGTTGTCTCTTGGCGAGGGCTTTGATCCTTCAGGACGGGGGCCGAGTAGGGTTACTGCCCGGTGCCTCTTGGCGAGGGCTTTGATCTCTGTCGGTTGTGGCAGGAAGCTACCAGCCGGCGATAGCTGAGCAAGGGTCGGGCTCGACTGCCTCTAAGGAGGACTTGATCCTTAGTGCGGGAAGGGCTGTAAGAAGCCTATTAAGGACGGGGGCCGAGCAGGGTTACTGCCCGGTGCCTCTTGGCGAGGGCTTTGATCCCTGTCGGTCGTGGTAGGAAGCTACCAGCCGGGGATAGCCGAGCAAGGGTCGGGCTCGACTGCCTCTAAGGAAGACTTCGATCCTTAGCGCTGGAGGGGTCGTAGGAGGCCTGCTAAGGATAACCGGGCAGTGAAGCTGCGCGGTTGCCTCTTGGCGAGGGCTTTGATCCCTGGCATTGCGTATAGGGAAGCTACCGGCCAGGGATAGCCGAGCGGGGTAGCCGCTCGGCTGCCTCTAGGCGAGGGATTTGAACCTTAGCGTTGGAGGGGCTGTAAGAGGCCTGCTAAGGATAACCGGGCAGTGGACCTGTGCGGTGGCCTCTTGGCGAGGGCTTTGACCCCTTGCGTTGCGTGCAGGGAAGCTACCGGTCAGGGATAGCCGAGCAAGGTAGCCGCTCGGCTGCCTCTACGCGAGGACTTTGATCCCTGGCGTTGCGTGCAGGGAAGCTACCGGCCAGGGATAGCCGCTCGGCTGCCTCTAGACGAGGGCTTTGATCCTTAGTGTCAGAGAGGCCGTTGGAGGCCTGCTAAGGATAACCGGGCAGTGAAGCTATGCGGTTGCATCTTGGTGAGGGTTTTGATTCCTGGCGTTGCGTGTAAGGAAGCTACCGGCCAGGGATAACTGAGCAGGGTAGCCGCTCGGCTGCCTCTAGGCGAGGGTTTTGATCCCTGGCGTTGTGTGTAGAGAAGCTACCGGCCAGGCTATCCTTAGCAGTATAACGGTTTTAGCCGTGAACATATTGCTTTTTTGGTCACAGTTAAACCCGTTACCAAATCCCTTCCCAATAGCAGTGACCATAGAATTTTCATACTATTCATGTGATAATTTAATAAATATAATAAATAAAAAGATTTGTCAATTCTTTTAAATATCTATCCCTATTTTTATCTCTCGATCCCTCTACTATTACAACCACAACTCATAGGGTACCAGTTTTGATTTCAATTTGATGGTCTACTACAGCCTCTGATAGAGGCATATCAACAAAAAAAGAAATAAATGTAGATTTTTCTCTAAGAAATTAATACAATCATGAAATTTATTGTTTATAACTATATATAATCATCTAATTTAGTAAGATATAAAAGAAAAATAGATCATATTTCTTTGTTCTTTAGTTTAGATCAATTTAAAATTTTGTTTCAGAAATATGTTAAATAATTTTAGTTAAGATAATAAAAAAAATTAAAAGATATTTAAACTGGCTAACTTATTAAAAAAAATTTAAAAAAAAGTCCGACCAAAAACAATTAAAACCTGTATTATTTTAGGTTAATATCTCTAAGAACAAAATGACCATGAGTATGTTCTGAAAGCCATTTACCTCGGAACAAGAGAGATGTGTGGGGTTACCATAGAACAAGAGAAGCGGGTGTGTGGAGACCATCCATCGTGTGGGGATCCATTCACCCCTACCCTCCACACACCTCTCTTATTTTCTCAGGAAAATGGCTCTGAGAACACTCTGCCATTTTCCTTGTGTTATTTTGGCTAATTGTTTTTTTTTTTAAATCCTTCTCAAATCTTTGTCCATTTCGCATGTCCAAAATACTAGTATGTTTAATCAAAATAAAAATAAAAATTAAAGGCTTCAAAAACTATTAATTTAGTTTCAACAAATTTAAAATGAGAAGAGTCATGTATTTGAGGTATACATAGTTAATTACCATACATTAGTATAAAGTATTATTTTGCATGGGATATACTCCAACAACAACAACAAACCAAAGAGCCTTTATACCAAGCATATATGGTAGGCTATGTGAAACTAACATAAGAATCATGCCGGGTGGAGCACAAGGATTCTACACCTCCACTCATATCGAACAATATATTTTCATTAAGGCTTTCATAAAATTATAGATGGATCATAAACTATAGGTACATATGGATAATTAAAAAGAACAATCCAACTGAAGCATTTGACTCTGAGTGGAAAAATAAACAAAACAGCAAAAGAAATATTCATTGAAGGAATCTATACTTAACTAACTAGCATGTAATAGAAATTGATCCACTTTCTTCAAAGCAAATTTGGTGTGAGCCAAACTGGTGGTGGCCAATTTAATCTTGGAATATCTTGAGGATAACATGGTGCTATGGTACCATCTTCTAAGTTGCAAACACCGATATCACGATCTCTATCTTTAAAGTATGGAGTTTCTTCCCAATTGTCATCGACAAAGTAGATGCAATTTCTTTTCAAGTTAGAAAAGTTTTGAGTGGGCAAAGATATGCTGGAGCCATTCCCGATGAATAATGGGTTTTGATCCTCCGGAGATTGCATCCTCAGACAGCGAAACTTGTCGCCGTCATCGATTAACTGGTACATTTCAAAAGAAACTGTCCTAAACACATCCTCACCCTCGCCTTTATATCGCTCCCTTCGAACAAGCAAAATTCGAGATGAGGATACAACCAAGTATGAATATAAGAAACGATCATAATCGGGTTCCAGATCGAGTTGAATGGTACGAATAGCACATGGGCGTTGAGAAGTGTTGGTTTTGAGATCCCAGACTTTGACTTGTTCATAATTATCCAACGTGTAGAAAACGCCTTCATGAAAAAGAAGACATCTATAGAATTTTCCAAACATCATCTTCACTTGTAGCATAAGCCAATCTTTGAAAAGGCATGAATAAGAGAATCACAAGCCATAAATTTTGCGACCATGAAACCACAGATCTACCATGAGTAGAGAAAAGATAGCGTTTAGTCTCTTCCATGCTAAACTCAAACGCCTCATCCTCTACAAAAGATTCGGAATCATAACAATAGAGGTATTTGATAAGGTGTCCTTCGGGGTCGCGCTTCGCTCCAATTGAAGGAAGGGAGAGGATGGAAGGGAGGGGGATTTGGACACGTGTGATTGGATTTAGGAGGTGCAAATCTGATTGCTCGTCGGCTGTGATCAACCATCCTTCTGATGATCCGATCCATACGCGCTTGCGGATATCAGGCTCAAGCAACTTATTCATATGATACATCTCATTCTCTGCTATATCGTAAAATTGGCAACCCTTGAAAGGATCGGAGAACATCAACCATGGTGATTCCAGAATAGGTGCATGATTATTTTGAGTTTCGGCAGCACGTCTCCAGTATCTACACACGCACCGGCAACGGATACGGTCGACCGTCGACAATCTATCAAAGATCTCGGAGAAAATCTCAGGTGGAAACCAGGACCATGAGAGGACCATTGATTTGTCTCTGCTATTTTAAGTGGAAAAGGAAGCGGTTTACTGATCGACAAAAGAAAGATATAGAAAACAATAAGAGAGAATGAAGAATACCAGATCAAATCTGCACCGATTGAGAGAACTCTATGATGCTCCAAGCCTCTTATTTTTGCTGTCTTCTCGCTTTTCTCCCCTCTCTCTCTCTCTCTCTCTCAATCTCCTAAGATAGCCGCAATACAAATTTAAGGATGGTTATGCCAAAACCTAATTTGATTCTTAATTCTGGTGGCCTTTCTAATATAATATTACTAGCACATGCCATGCACGTATGAACAACTGAATTCTTAATAACCAATTGGTTAGATTTTTTTATTTTTAATATATTACTGTTAGTTTTAGAGATAAATGTAGTTGCCCAAAAAGATGGAGATAATTTTTATCATGGAAAATTTAGATATAAGGTATATTCTCATTTTTACCTTAACAATTGACCTGGTAGGTAAATATTTTGAAACATCTGCAAAATCTATATCGCATGAAATTGGATTTCAAGGCAAATTTAAAACGCTCTTCCTTAGGCATTATACGGGTAGAGATAAACACGAATTATGATCACATGTCTTTAAATAGTTAAAAAGCTTCCCCTTTTTAAACAAAAAACTGTGATCTGATGAATTAAACCAGTTTTAAAATTGCACTCTGATTTCTTTTCTTAAAACAGCTTTCAATCTTAGTATTTCTATTTATTTATTTATTTTTGCAGCAATAGTATTTCTGTTTATTACTCTAAAATCCAAACATTTCTTCAAATATCATCTCAAATATAAAAATTTATATATTTTACCTTTAATTCTCGTTGAATATACAAAAACACAATTAAATCTCTACTACACCAAACTTTCCTTTTAAGTAAGAGCTTTTTACTAAAAATCACATTCATAATTCTTTAATTACTAAAAAGTCCCATATACTTCATATTACTTAAAGGTTTTTTTTACTAAAAACCCCTCAGAATTCGTTAATTACTAAAAAAAACTCCTCTATACTCGCATACATCTAAATTGCTCTAAAAAATCCCTAACAGCCCAAAAGGATAATCTTTTTAACATCTTTTATTATTCCATTAGGTGGCTAACAGTAAATATCGGGTTAGGCTTCTAAACCCTTCACAACCCCTCTTCTTTTCCCAAAATTCCTAAATTTTCCATCAATTAGCTTTAGGATTAGGGTTTCAATCAATGATCTCTCAAATTATTTATGGAAACCGGCTCATCTTTCTCAACCTTCTCCAACAATGATATTGTCGTGTATCGTTCTCCTTTCAATTACAAGTTTCGAGTTCATGGACAACCTTGTTTGAAAGAAAAATGATTCTTTAGTTGCACTAAACTTAAATCTTCAAGTGAGTGAGAACGTGGGTTCTTTTAACGTAAGATCTGCTTAAATACCTAGAAAGTAAGAGAACGTCTCAAATACAAGTTCCAGCTCCATCCGAACGGGACGCTGGCTTTTGATGGAAACTAACGAGAGGGATTTTTAATACAATTTAAATGTATGGGGATCTTTTCAGTAAATACGAAATATGGATGAGCTTTTTAGTAATTGATGAGGAATGAAAAGGTTGTTTAGTAAAAAGCTCTAACTTAAAAGACCCTTCACATACTTAAATTGCACTAAAAACCCCCTAATAAACCAAAAAAGGGAATCTTTTTGGTATCTTACTTTACTCCATTAGAGGGTTAACAATGAGTATCAGGATAGGGTCTCAAAACCCCCGACCTCTTTTCTTCTCCCAAAATTCATAATCTTTCCCCTAAATTAGCTTTAGGTTGGATTTTCAATCAAAAATCTCTTAAATTGATAGTGAAAGCCGGCTTGTCTTCTTCCATATTCTCCAACAACGAGATTGTCAACTGCCGTTGTCCCATTAATTTCAAGTTTCAAGTTAGTAGACAAACTCATTCGAAACGAGAGTAGTTCAAGTTCAAGTTCAAGTTCAAGTTCAACCTACCTAAATACATAGCAGGTAAGAGAGCGATTCAAGTTCAGGCTCCAACTCCATCTTCCTAACGGGATGTTAACTTTGAATGGAAAACCAGCAAGGGTTTTTTAGTGCAATTTGAAAGTATAGGCGGTCTTTTAAGTAAATATGCATTATGGAAAGATTTTTTTAGTAATTAGCGAAGTATGAGAAGGCTTTTTAGTAAAAAAAATCCTCTAATATAAAAGGTCGGATATTAAATCGGATACGGATACGGAAGGGATATATGCATTACCATATCCATATCCGATTATCGTTGGCACTTACAAATACTGATATGGATAGTCACCGATAAGGAAAATCAATAACCGTATTTGATAAATATCTGATACGGATACGAGTTCCATTCGGATTATCCATGTCAGTTTACATCCATGATATTCAAACAGGGGCCTTGAGGTTTAATAAGTCAATGGAGCTCTGCTCGCTGCTGTGCTTCATTTTTCATTTACCATCTTACCAAAAAAAAATACAGTACTCTTATAGCTCATCATCACAGCTCAATGTTGAGATAGATGTTCAGTTACCAGTTGAAGTTAAAATCCTTGGTAAATAAATTTCATACTACTCATTAGGTAAGAAAGATCTGCCAGCAAAGTAAAAACAATCATGATAAAATGCATATATAGAAACAATAACAGTAAATTCAATAAATCTCGGAGATAATGACCAAAAGTTACAATTTCATTTATAAGGTCAACTGGGCCCAGCAATCAAAATACAACAAGTATATATGTACAGCTTCCCAAACATTCTGAAGTAATATGAGGTAACATTTCATAAGTCTCAGTGATTCCTTTACAAAGTTCAGTTATAAGACCAACTTCTTTATAATGCTCTTCTGAATATCCAAAAATAATGAATGAATGAACGAATGCCAATTAATTGCTCTACTGCCTCTATCTATACCTGACATTTCCTTTCCTCTGTTTCATTACATGTGTATCAAAATTTTGTACAGAAAATTTGACAGAAGTTAACCTAACACAGTGCTGAGTCGGGGTTGTATGGCTTTGTGATGGCCGCGATGGTTCTGCCTGCATGGGATTGAAGAAGTCTTCTGGTACCAATGCCTGCATGGGATTGATGAAGATCACATAAACACATACCATTGAGTCTTATACATTACTTACTCCTGAATTACTTGGATAACCAATTTACAATGGACACATAAAGATAAACAAATTCTTTGGTTGCAAGGAACATCTAAAATGATAGCTGTTGCCAATATTCTTTTGTGAATAAAGAACGTCAATCAACAGGGACATGCCCTTCTCAAGGAGGGCTCATGCCCATTTCCCTGAAAAAGAGTAGACATGACAATCTAAACTATGCATTGATAAAATTGAGGTAGATGTTACTTGTTATTTACCATGGCATGCTACATTGCTTATAACCAGGTTCTTGCCGGAAAAGGAATCGTGCGTGTGTTTGACTGTGCGCAAGTGCATGCGCACATGGGCGTGCCAGCAGGCATGCATGAGAGAGAGAGAGAGAGAGAGAGAGAGAGAGTAGATAGAAATCATGTCAAGACTCCATGATCATCACCAGATTCCAGCATACACTGTGTGTCGAAAGTAAAAGGTAACTAGCAAAGACTAATAAAGCAGATGCAATCCACAGAATTCAGGATTATTTCTAATAAGATTATGACTGCTCGCCGTGTAATAGAGTAAAACTTGAAATTTTTTCTGCAGTTCATTCTACTTCCATGACATTCTAATGTGTGGCATGATTAAGAAATTGCGTGAAGGAAAGCAAACAGGATGTATCTTCACAGTTTATAAAACCAGAAAAGGGATTGGGGTCGGATGGACCTGCAATGGCTATCCGATTAGGTCTTCTGGAAGTATTCGAATTAGTTTGTTCTGCAGATATTACGCCTGCAATACCAAAAAGGAAAAAACAAGTGCATCTCAAAGAAAAGTCAAGGATGAAGATATTTTAAAGCCCAGCAGAACAGATAATCTGAGATCAATCTCATTTTTTGTTTGTGTGTTTAGCTTGAACAAACAGAAAATAGATAATCTGAGTTCAAGTAGTGACACATATGATGACCGGAAAAAGGTTGAACAAACATCTATGTTTTCAAGGCCAGAAAAAAATACATTGATACAAGACAAAAGTCACACCTTGGGTAGGAATGAAAGTACTTTGGAAGCTTGGATTCGCAATTCTAGCATCAGCTGCAGTGAGTGGTGGAACTGAATTTAGGGCAATGTTGTTGGCGTAGGATGGACCTGCATTGGCTACACCAATGCTGCCTGCTTGAGCAGCTTGTTTGCAAGTGTGGCTGGAACCAGCTATGTGGGATCGAATGGGTCTTCTGGTAGCAATTTCTGAAGCTGGGTTCACTGGCGCTGCATTGCCTGTAACATCAGTAAACATGGATGAATCCCAAGGGGAGGTCATGGCTTGTAGAGAATAGAAGCATATAATATAAATCATTTACTCCACTTTCGGCTAAATTGAACTTGGGCAAGAAAAAGAAGAATGTTTTCTAATGGACGTCCATACATAACTGTTTCTCCTGCCACAAAAAAATTAACGTTTTCTAAATGTTAATTTGTTATTCACCGTGCAAGACCCAGTGCATTGTTTTTAGTACATTGCTTTAACAGTCAGATTCTTGCAGACAAGGAATCTTATAAGCCTCACAAACAATGGCTTGCAATTTGTATCCAACGTTTTGTTAGTCCGTTAGTAATTGAAGCATTTATTGGATAGGCTGCACATGTCAGTAATTAAAATGATCAAAATCCATAAAGAGAAGCCTCCATAGATCCCCAAATGCATGCAACGCGGAGATATATAAAGACAGGAAAAGAACATATACACATTGTCTCAAAACTTGGCTCTGCAGTTTTTTCAATATGCAAACAGGGCATACCTTCAAGGTTGAGAAAACCGGTCATACATGGTCCCTGCTGCCAATTTATAGGAGGCAGCATCTGTTGGAAAAACTGAAATAGATCTTGAGGCACCGTGTAGGCCTGAAATCAGTAAAGAACATCAATGCAAGTAATTTTAGGGAGCTGCAGTCGCAGATTTCAACAGATGACAAACTAGATATGGGCCAATAACAGACCTTGTGCTTTAAAGTTTGGAGCAGCACTTGTGATTGGGAAAGTTGGTAGCTCCTCATGTTCGCAAGAACTTTTGAGCGTTAAATCAAGAAAGGAAGTGCTTTCAGAATTATGAGATTCAGAGTTAACATCAGTTGAGCCTTCCTCAGGAAAAACACAGCTGCTACCAGCCAAAGTTACTCTAGATTGGTTCATGGGATGATGAGTATCGGCTACTTGATATTGCGCGCAGGTGAATAGTAGCCACATCAGATGTATCGACTTGGGCACCAGGGTCCCCACCTGCAGCAACAGTTAACTTCAGAAATCATGGAAGACCCGCATAAAAAAACACACGGTGACCGTTCACGAAAAGGTAAATAGTTTGTTTTGAATCAGATAAAGTATCTGATAAATTTGTGCTCTCCATTATTATATGATTAACATGGTTGAAACTTTTTTGTGGAAGCAATACCTCAAGGCTTCACGTCTATAATAAGTTTTAGCGGCGTTACATTGTTGAATAATAATGATATAATAATATCACTCTAAACAACGAGGTAGAAATTTCGTCACGGCATTTAACCAACATAAGGGTGACTAGGGAGACAAGACCAATCCTATCAATAAATATGAAAGGGTGCGGACCCCACATTACCTGCAATTTCAGAAAATATGAATGAATTCTTTAGTATTCTACATTGATGAGCAGTCTATGAGTACCCATGGTTAAACAGGATGAGATACAATGTATTAATATGATTACATAAACTTGAAAAGGTTGAAGGGGACTTACCACCAAGCTTAGGTATGATACATATCTCTATGAAGAGAGACCTCCTGGGGAGTTTTGTAACGGTTCGGACATATGGGGCATTTGCGCTTGTCACCGAGGAACCAAGCAATCGGATTCATGAATCAAGTTCAACACAACAAATCAAATAGACTGTCATTCAGAGGAACCAAGCAATCGGATTCCAAACTCAATGTCACCGAGGCCAAAACAGAAAGTCACTACTACAATAGGGGGTTGCCCCTATGGATATTGAAATCCGTAGGGACAGATTTATTTTGGCCCTACGGATTAGTCCGTAGGGCTAGACGGTTGCCCATACGGTCTTTACATATTTATATAAAAATTATTAAATCTTAAATTGTTGTTTGCCCCTACGGAACCGCAAACCAAGAACCTACGAACTTATCCGTAGGGGCATCTAAATAGAGATTTAAGTTAAAAGCTCAGATCAATCCCTACGCTCATTATTCCTAATTCTCGCGCGAACAAAAAATTCCCAAACCCTCGTTCCCGCCGATCGATCGTCGTTCTCGTCATCGCCAGCGCCGCCGATTCGTCGTAGCCACCACCTGCTTTCGTCGTAGCCACCACCTGCTTTCGTCGTCGCCAGCGCCGGCTCATCGGAGTTCTCGTCGTCGCCTCTGCACAGGTAAGGAATTCTTCAATTACTCAAATTTTTGATTGGGGGTGGGGCTGGGGCTGGGGCTGCGGGCTGGGACTGGGGCTGGGGCTAGGGCTAGGGTTGGGGCTAGGGCTCGGGCTACGGCTAGGGCTGTGGTTAGGGTTGAGGCTCGAGCTCGGGCTGCGGCTAGGGTTGTGGTTGGGGTTGGGGTTGGGGCTCGGGCTGCGGTTAGCGTTAAGGTTGGGCCTGGGGCTGGGGCTGCGGTTGGGGTTAGGGTTCGGCAGGGGGTTGCTGTTGGGGTTGGGGTTGGGGTTAGGGTTAGGGTTGGGGTTTTGGATTTCATGGTCTAAGTTAATTTCCATTCTAATTAGCATTAAACTCGTTGATTGAAATGTTGATGATAATCATAAGAGTAAAATTTGTCTAGTTTGAGAAGGTGTTGGAAACTGGACTAATAATGTGGGTAAAGCCCAGTTTAATTAATAATTTTATTTGTCATTCTCAAATTTTCTTGGAAACGGAGACTGTTTTGTGGAACTTTTAGCCGTTGGGCATGTTGGGGTTTTGTTTTTGGAGTCATCGGACATGGCATTTTGTAGGTATCCAAAGATCCCGTGTCTGATTTTGGATATTTTTGATTGATTTAAACTGTGTGTCTGAGTAGTCCCTTAATTTGATCTGGTTGGGGTTTGAGTATGCAAAGGATTTGTAGTCTGGTGGAAATTTTGTGGGTGTTTTCGGTTGAATATGTTTGCTAATTGCATAAGATGCTCATAAGATTCTGGCTTTTGAGGATGGGCCGTTGTAATTGGAAATGTTTAGAATTGTAGGACCTTCTTTATTTTAGCTATATATAATTGCAAAAAAAGACACATTTTTGATTTGAAGAAAAGGAAGGGCAAAATAGGGATTTAGTTATGGATTTTATTTGGGCGTCTCCTCTTTTAATACATGTCTATCTTTACAAGAATATCGTGTCACATATTCGGTTTTAGCATCTGTACGCAACTGCTTTGATTATCATCGTGTTATTAACATCTTGAACTTCTATCCTTTTTCTAATATGTTTCATAGTTGGGGTTGCGGTTGGGGTTGGGGTTCGGCAGGGGGTTGCGGTTGGGGTTGGGGTTAGGGTTAGGGTTAGGGTTGGGGCAGGAGGTTGCGGCAGGGGGTGAGAATTTTTCTAGGTTTCTTTTAAAGCTTGTGAAGGAAATTTTGAGCCCCGTAAAAATGAACATTTCTAATGATTTTGATAAAAGACAAGGGAGCAATAAAGTTTTGTTTTCTATTTGTCTAGATTCAAATATATATATATATATATATATATATATATATATATATATATATATATTTACAATCTCAATATTCATGGCATGTTGGTTATAAATTTCTCTCTCTGTAGAGATATATAGCCTACTTCAGCACATAGCTAGGTATGCGATAAAATTATTTTTGATAAAACAATGCATGATATAATATGGAAATATATTTGTTTCTTAGCTTCAATCATACAAACGTGTTCCAAATTAACGTAATTCAAATAGCAATTCCTTGGAATTTTTTAGTCCAGAGAATCTTGATCGAGTCTCAGGATCATATTAATTCAAGAATTTTGTGTGACACCAAAGACTGGACGTTAGACGAATAGCCGGTGATAAAACTTCTTAAAGTATATTAATTTTGAATCTTCTTCTAAACTCAATGATTCTACATTGATAAAGAAAAGCTTAGATATCGATGATAAATGGCCACATATTACAAGTTACAAAGATGATGTTCAACACCTTCCCAACTTTTTTCATTGCTTGTGATATTTTCTCTCCTCTCTCTCCTTTTCTCCTGGTCTCTGTCTATCATGAAACTTTAGGCATGCAAATTAAGACTCTCTCCTCTTTTTGGTTATTATTTTTCCCTTTATCGGCTTAATTATTGAGATGGAGATTTGATTAGAGTTTTGGTGTTCATAATTTCATAATATGAGCAAGGCAATTGACAAATCATCATGATGTTGTTATGATCATAGCAAGATGTAGGTGCTCGTGTGTTGGTACTAAAGCATGATACAATCTCTTTTATTGCTAGTGGATGCATTTTGTTCAAAAAGTCTTTTCCTTTTTGTAATTTTCCTCTTTAGGGAGTTTTCGACATTGAAATCTCACTAGTTGATAATGTTAAATGAGTTCTAGTCCTAGTTTGCTGCATTTTTTGATATATTGTAGATGGTGATACTTCTTTAAGTAAAAACAACCCTACACTTAAGCGAAATCATAAATTGAAACACACATATATAGAATACAACTCATACATGGGTATCCTCAAATCTAACTTTAATTATCGATAATTTATTCTTTTCAACGACAAACGCACACACAAAGCATATACACGGATTTTGTCCTTTGTCAGTAACCATCCCGTTCTTAGATTTCTCAATATAGTCATCATAACCTACAATTTATATGATACAGTCTAACATGGCCCATGAGTACGTCAGGGTTAAGGACTGGATGTATGTGAATTGGCAACAACGTATGCAACCTAAGTTTGTCACTAGAGTTTCTGATTTTATTGAATTTGCACGCGCACATAATAAGAAGGAGAAGACAGTAATGTGGCAGAAGAAGAAGGAGAAGACAGTAATGTGGCAGAAGAAGAAAAAAATGGCATTCCTTGTTCTCTGTTTCAGCATCAATCTTCTGATATGAACTAATGATGGCTTTCACATTGGCTTTTCCTTTTAGAGACTTCTTAGTGTCCAATGGAAAGTATACATCAGATTTGTGCAGGTCAGGTTCTTCTATGACTTTCAAGAGTTTCAACTGATTCTGTAAATTACACCCTACTTGGGTGATACTTTTACCACTTCTTACTGCAGGTGCGCTCTCTAATATCCATTTTGAATGTAATATTATAGATATTCATGCCTGTTTATGTCAAAATTACTTATATTGTCAATGTTTGATTGTCTAGTTGTTGGTGATGCGTCCATATCAGGGACAGAGGCCACTCCCGCTCCTCCAGGTATGTTTATATATCATATAGTGCATGTATATTGATTTAGAATGCTATATCATAAATATACACACATTCCTTTTGCTCTTATTTAGATAGTAATTTTTATTATTGTCTAGCTGAAGGTGGTGACAGTAGTTGACAATAAAATTTATCATCCTAGAAACTATGATTTTTATATGTGCTCGCATGCGGGAATGATTGTAAGTCGTGGACCTGTACAATAAATTCTTATTTGGTATTTGTTTGAAATCAAATTGAATACTATATAATTGATAAGTTTGTTATATTTGTATTTAGTTTGGAATTAACACAATATTTATTCACGCAGCATGCACTTATGATCAACCAACTGTTCATGATATTTGTAGCCCAGCATAGAGATCACCACATCAATTTTTTTTATTGCTTCCACCAAGCTCTTGTGATCATGCATATCACCCTACATATATTCAACATATATATCATCAGGTCTTTCTAAAATCAATGAACTTTAATTCAAAAAAAACAAACACACACACAGGAAGTGAATTAATGAAGAAAAGAGGGTCCACTTTTCGTTAGGTGTCGTCAAAAGTTTATATCCTCCATCAATTATCAAGCTACCGAGGACGAAAAGCCACCTTTGTTAGTCGAGAGTCATGGTAATAGTCATGGAGATTGATTATAAAAGAAATAGAGAGAAGAAAATAGAAATTGTAGATAGTAGAATAGCACACTCATTTCAAAAATTGCACTTTGATCTTTATGTCTACCTTTTTTTTTAATTGTAGAAAGTAGAATAGCACACCCAAATTTTTTTAAAACAAAAGAAAAACAGTGACCTATATACAAAATGGGTAAATGTCGTGATCAATAAATTACTTACCATTTGTCGAGACATGTATTTTTGCAGCATCCATACATCCTTTTTCTCTTCTTCGATGCCGTATTCTCATTATCTTCGTCTAATCCATCTGAAACTGCAATTAAATTTAATTAAACCAAATAAAATCAAAAATTAAAATCAAACAGCAACAACAAAATCAATGAAATTTATAGCTTACCAGAGTCTTCAAGAATATCCACATATGAATCCTGGGCCTTCTTCTTTTTCTTCAAAGATCTTTTAGAAGCAGAGAATTTTGTTTTCTGGCAAGTGCTTTGAAACTAAACACCATATTGCCTTTGTATTTGAAAACCAAAAAATGCCCAGTTTGCAGATTATTGGCTACTGTAAATTCATGCCACCCATCTCCATTCATGGAAGCAACTTTGTTCTCGATGTGAAGATCAACATGCCATATTTTGCCATTGTGGCTCACTAGGTTAGCATTTTCTCTTCTCTTGACCATATTGCTAATCTGCTTGGTAAATTTATTCGGAACCGGCTGCGAATCATTAAAAGATATGCATAAGAAAGGAGGCTAAAATACAGATATATAGCATACCGATACATTGAAACTTCAAAGTTGCGATGACAATCCAGAGATATTTATTTCTACACACGTGGTGCACGTGCGAATGCGTCAGGCATCATGGACAAATATTTGAGAACATGGAAAGTATTATTAGTATAAAGTAATTAAAGCTTTTAAACACCTTGGGTAGATATTTTCTTAGTTGATGCAATCATATCATGTTGACTAAATTTAAGCTATTATAGATATGCATATGTATTTTTCTAATCTAATATATTACACACACACACACACACAGAGAGAGAGAGAGAGCGCACCAATTTGGTAGAGAAATTAGATAGCAGGACCATGAAGAAATGGAGTCCATAGCATTACTCATCATCATCATCCATGATCCCTTTAAAGAAATATTATCAAAAGGGGAGAATAAATCTTGCAAGCATTAACTAGCAGTAACAATTTATTCTCCACTTTTGATAATATTTCTTCAAAGGGATCATGGATGATGATGATGAGCAATGCTATGGACTCCATTTCTTCAGAGTCCTGCTACCTGATTTTTCTACCAAATTGGTTCTCTCTGTGTGTGTGTGTGTGTGTGTGTGTGTGTGTGTTTAATATATTAGATTAGAAAAATACATATGCATATATATAATAGCTTAAATTTAGTCATCATGATATGATTGCATCAACTAAGAAAATATATACCCAAGGTGTTTAAAAGCTTTAATTACTTTATACTAATAATACTTTCCATGTTCTCAAATATTTGTCCATGATACCTGACGCATTCGCATGTGCACTACGAGTGTAGAAATAAATATCTCTGGATTGTCATCGCAACTTTGAAGTTTCGATGTATCGATATGATATATATCTGTATTTTAGCTTCCTTTCTTATGCATGTCTTTTAATGATTCGCAGCCGGTTCCGAATAAATTTATCAAGCAGATTAGCAAGATGGTCAAGAGAAGAGAAAAGGCTAACCTAGTGAGCCGCAATGGCAAAATATGGCATGTTGATCTTCACATCTAGAACAAAGTTGCTTCCATGAGTGGAGATGGGTGGCATGAATTTACAGTAGCCAATAATCTGCAAACTGGGCATTATTTGGTTTTCAAATACAAAGGCAATATGGTGTTTAGCTGCAAAGCACTTGCCAGAAAACAAAATTCTCTGCTTCCAAAAGATCTTTGAAGAAAAAGAAGAAGGCCCAGGATTCATATGTGGATATTCTTGAAGACTCTGGTAGGCTATAAATTTCATTGATTTTGTTGTTGATGTTTGATTTTAATTTTTGATTTTATTTGGTTTAATTAAACTTAATTGCAGATTCAGATGGATTAGACGAAGATAATGAGAATACGGCATCGAAGAAGAGGAAAAGGATGTATGGATGCTGCAAAAATACATGTCTCGGCAAATGGTAAGTAATTTATTGATCACGACATTTACCCATTTTGTATATAGATCACTGTTTTTCTTTTGTTTTAAAAAAATTTGGGATAATTACCCATCCAAATTCATTAAAAAAGGGGTGGTTGTTTTTCTTAAGGTTATGCAATTGTATTATTTTCAACCGCTACATCGGCTGCGGTTCCGCAGACAGCTCCTATAGCTCCACCGCCCGCTCAGACTCCCACAGCCGCGGCTCCGCAAGCTACTACCTCGACGGTGGCTGCGCAGACCACATCGCCAGCTCCACAGGCCGCTCAGACTCCCGCACGCGCCGAATTGTATGGTTTATTGACCGAGGAGCAGGCGCGCCAGATTCTATCGTTTATCAGAGGTGGAGCTGGACCGAGCTAGGGTAGCTTTTTGATTCTTATTTTTTGAAACATGTATTTATTTATATGATACATATTGTACTACATTTTAAAACGATATTGATATTGATATTGGTTTATATTTATATCATATTCAGTTTTTGGGTTTCTTTTGTATATTATATGCGTGAGATGTGATTATGAATACTGCGATATATGTTGCGTGATGATTAATTTTATATTTTATTGTTATATATATTATTGTGCACAGGGCGGGAAAAAATCTGGCAGCCCTTTTTTTTTAAAAAAACTACAGATAATGTGTACCTACGGATTAATCCGTAGGTACAAATGTCGGCCCTACGGCTATATCCGTAGAAGGGAAATATCAGCAGTAACTGATATTTCCCTCCTGATCTCAGTATCAGGGGGGTTGGGAGTGCCTCTACGGACCTATCCGTAGGGGCCATTGCTTCGTCCCTACGGACTTATCCGTAGGGGCAACATATTAGAAATCTTGATATTTTACCCCTACGGATAAGTACCTACGTATATATCCGTAGGGGATATTACGTGGCCCTACGGCTATATCCGTAGGTACAGGTAATATATTTAAAAAAACCATAAATAATATAACTTTTTTTACCCTATGGTCTACTCCGTAGGTGCAACTGGCCCTACACAGAACTCCGTAGGGTCAAGTTTTTGCCCGTAGGGGCAAGTTCAGGGCTTCAACTTGCACCTGCGGCTTTTGCACCTACGGGGTCTTTTTTCGTCCCTACGCACATATCCGTAGGGGCAGTGGTTTGCCCCTACCGATAAATCCGTAGGGGCAACCCTTATTTGTAGTAGTGAGTTAACAATTCAACGAAGATAACCACCAGAAGCAGACCTTTGCTCAGTTTAATGAGTTTGCACTTCCCTTTGGAAAACCTAAATCATAGAGCCCGTTTAAAGCAAGGCCATATCGAAACTATCAACAACCCTAAATTAATCTGGCAAAAGATATCAGTTTATGGGTGCATAATTCAAGGTCCTTAAAGAATACCTATGACAATGAAAATACAAAACTTTTATTTCCTAAAACAATAAGCAAAGGAATTAGAATAAAGACAGCCATAGAAGACTCCCATAATGCATTATAAAGTGAAACTGTTTGCTGCTGTCCATTTCCAAACTAACATCAGCATATTGTATAAGAAACAAATGGGCATGCACCATTTTGTAGCATGAAATACTATCTATCATAGACAACGACCAGTTATCACATTTATATGCTCGTTTGCCCTCCCAAACCCTAACAACAAAACTAAAGAGGAAAAAATGAAGAAAATTACAAATTTCTCTATTCTCAATGTTTGGTTCATACGGGGAATAAGTTGTCATTTTTACCCGAAAACGCTTCTAATATTTACATATTAGCAACAGCCCCATAGCGATACTTGCATCAAATGTCTATCAGACCCAAGAAATCAATGCCCATACTCAGTGTCGCAGAGACCATAGATGAGATTTTATCAATTAACTATGACAACCATTAGAAGGTGCCCTCTGTTCACTTTAATGAGGTTGCACTTCCATTTTGGGGGAAAACCTAAATTAAATGCAAAAAACATATTGATACTTTTGAAAACCCTAAATTTCTCTTGAAAAGGACATTGGTTATGAACTAATCAAGAACCAAGGAGAACAACTATCTATGAAAATACAGAATTTTCAAAAAGGACCAACATTTTAACTGCGTCTATTCAATTTTAAACAAGAGCTAGCACAACAATATTACCCATCCAGCAAGCAAAACCCCTTTCTCTAAAAGGGGTTGTAAATCATCTATGTACCAAAAAAACCTACCTTTGATTTCAAGAATATAATTAAACAGCATCGATTGCAAACATAAATTACTATTCTGCTCAAAATATATGATTAACGAAAAAGAAACAACATTTTAATGGTATTTCATTCCCTCATTAACCAAGAATCTGAACATTTTAAGAAAACCAAAACCCTGGCTAGCCTCTATATGTTAATCGATCAGTGATCATGTCATCAATCAAAAAACTAATGTGACGGAGGGCTCTTTTTACCTCATTCCGATGTTGTCTTCCGTCGATCTGCCGATGGCTGCGATTGATGGCTGGGATTGGATCTGGAGAGTGGTCTTCTCTTACGTGTGGATCTCAATGGGTTTTGAGGAGTTTGCGCCGAGTACCTGCAAAAAGGTCCCGGGGTGGTTTGGTACCACCGAGGACCCTCCAACGATCAAGTTAGTGACAAGATCCGAGCAGAGTAACGGCTAAGTGGGTTAGAAATTGCTTGCTTGAACCGTCTTTAAGAGGGGTTTAAATAGCGGTGGCAGCATGCAGGGGTAGGCGCGAGCATCACGCCGGCAGTTACGCTCCCGACGTCACGCCCGCGTGAAGAGCGGGATCACCCGTTAATGGGGATAGTAATGGCGTGGAACGTAGGATGTTTCCGGCGGAGATCTCGCGCATGACGAGAATCGCGGAGCGGCGGTTACGCCTGCGAGCAGTGCCGTCGGTCGGTCGATGAGACCGAGGAAAATGGCCTCGGCGGGAGAGCTCGGGGACGAGCGGGAGAGCCGAGGCATCTTGTCATGTGCGGAAGCCCGAGGTGAGATGGGAGGCCGAGGAGGCCAATTTGTGCAGGGGCTCTGAGGAGAGCCAGCGCCTGCCCGGGGATGGGCACGGGGGTGCCTGGTCGGCCCATGTAGGTTCTTTCTTCTGAGCTCTGGGATACGTCATCTGCCATATGTCATGATCTGGGAGATCGCTGATATAGAGCATCATCGTTAGCCCCCCACTCTCGTCCCGACCAGTTGACGGGTCGGGTCGAGAGTGGATTGCCGGGCCACCCGGGATGAGCTCCCTTCGAAGATATCGTCGGGACGTGTCCCCGGGCAATCGGTTGTCTTTTCTGCCAGAGAATCAGGGGCGAGATCTCTGCATTTAAGGAAAGTGCGCCGGATCAAGCGTTCTGTCACTGAAGCGACGGTCCACGTGTCAAGCATCGGTTGGCCGACACGACGTGTGCAGACCTGCGGCGTCTGATGGGATACGGCTCAATGCTGGAGCGATAGGTGGAGCAATCGGGGTCGTCGAACGCGAGGAGGCGTTTTGGCGGGAAACGAAGGTCGCCGTTGGATGAGGGCGATGGCAGCAATAAATAGGGATGGGGTCCACTCCAGGGCCCATATCTCTTCATATTTTTCTCGCTTTAAGTCTTGATTGCTCGGCGCTCTTCTTCCTTCTTCTGCTTTTGTCTCCCGAGGATCCCCCTTTGCCAGGCTAGATATCTTCCTTTGTAGTGTCTGTAGATGTGGTAGGAGTAGGTTTTAGGGGCCCTTTAGTTGAGCCTGAGTCTTTCCGGGGAGCAGGGGTCAGATCCTCTTCCCGGGATCGTGCAGCGGGGGCAGCCCACAGGGAGCCGGCGTGCCGTGTTGGGTGAGGCACGAGGATGAGCTCGCCAACACTCGGGCTCGCTTTCATATCCCTTCTGGCTATACGCTTCGTTTGGCCGAGAAAGGAAAGAGGGCAGACCAAATACGGGATAAGGAGATCGCCCTGTACCTGGAAGCTTTTTGGGGCGGAATGCGCCTGCCTTTCTCTCCCGAGGTCATCGGAGCGCTGAACTTCTTTGGGCTAGCCCCGGGCCAACTGGTGCCGAACTCATGGAGGATCCTCCTCGGGTTCTTGGTCCGCCTGAAACTAGAGACAGTCCCCTTCAGTCTATCCATCCTTGATTCCTCTCTTCTTTATAAAAATCACTTTGGAGGTCGCGCGGGCGACCCGATGTGAGTTTATCTCTCCTTTAGGAAGCGACAGGGGGGCGCCGCCGGATCAGGAGTTGTAGTCCTGCCTTCTTCCATCCACGACTGGAAGAAGAAGTTCTTCTTTGTCGCACCGCCCGAGGGTGAGGACTGACCCATGCCCACCAAGTGGTCAAGGGAAAAATGCTTGCCGGGAAATCAGTCCAATAACCCCACCGCGGTGAGAGTGGCGTCGTGGGAGCCCATTCCCCGACCTGACGTGCTGCTATCTGAGAGGGTCTTGAGTTGGGCTGGGCTCAGCCCCGTCGAGTTCGTCGGTAAGTTAGGCTTGCGTTTTTCTTTTATTTTGTATGTGTCGCTGACCCCACTGTATCTTATCTTGTGCAGAACCCATGTATATGAACGTACTCCGAGCCTCCATGCGCCAGCCGAAGAAGGTCACGAAGGCTGGAGGCGCCAGCTCTTCCTGCTCGAAACCTGTCCCGGTTCCTCCGGCCCCCATCCCGGTGCCTTCGGTGGCCGTACCTTTTCAACACCCGGGGACGGGCCTCGCCCCGGAGCCTAGCAAAGCGCCGAGCCAGAAGCTGGCTCGAGTACAGGAGGACCCGGCCTGGGAGACGGAGACCGGCTCTCCATCGGCACCTCTCAAGAGGGGCCCCCGAAAGGTTCCTCGGGACCCGGCCTCCCCGATCATTGTGGAGGAGGACGGCTTCCGGTTTGCAGTGCCCTCGGGGCTCTCCATTGCCAGCAGCCTGCTGTTTGACATCGAGAAGTCGGCAGGGGGTAGGGTCCTTGGTGGGACCCTCAGAGGCTAGATGACATCCATCGCCCAGAAGGTCGTGCAGGTAAGTGCTCGGTTGTTCGTGAGATTTGGTGCCTCCTTTGTCGTTCTGACCTATCTGACTATTTCAGGTCCTCCAACACGTCGCCCTCGTCGTCCGCATGGAGGACGAGGTGATATCCTCGGCGATGAAGGCCGCGGGCCAGCTTACCTTGCTGGAGGAGAGCTCCAAGTGGGAGCTGGAGACGGTGATGGCGAGGGTCGTCGCCCTGGAGGGCGAGGTGGCTGCTGGGAAGCAGGAGGCTGCCCAGCACCGCGAGGCCACCCTGGCCGCCGAGGTCAAGCTTGAGGACGCCAAGGTGCTCGTCGGTACCATGAAGAAGACGGTGAAGACCCTCCGAAATGAGTTGGAGGCGGTCGCCAAGGGGATGGAGCGAGCCAACCTCGGGGCGGCGAAGGCGGTGGAGAACTATAAGAAGTCGAAAGACTACTACTCCGACCTAGCCGTGGCCACTACCAACATCTGGCACGAGGCCCTCGACGCCGTCAAGGCTCGGATGCCTGGGTTTGCTGATGAAGAGCTCCGGGCCGAATACCCCCTCGCGGGTGCCGACGAGCAGGGGACGACCTCGAGGATGCGGCCGGGGAAGAGATTCCTGACGAGGAGTTGGCCGAGGACCCTGCTCGACTCGTGGTAGATATTGAGGCTCCCGAGGTCGCGCCTGGCCCTGAGGCCAAAAGCCCCTCGTCTTCCTGCTTCTTTTTTTGTAAGCCTCCGGGCATTTTGTAAGGCTGGGGAGCCCCCAATACCCTTGTAAAGATCTTGATTTAGGTAATAAAACTTTGTTGTTTCATTGCTTGCATATTGTCCTTTGTTTATGAAGAATATTCATAGAATATCCGTACTTGCACTGTTGAGCTTCTATGTCATGTCAGTTCTTCGTCTGACGATCGCGCGTCGAGTTGATTTCGATCACTTGCTAAGTATGCAAAAGTCACTGGGAAGAAGGTATCCCCATGGCCCCGAAGTCGAGGAGGGATCGCTCAGACTTATATAGACCTGGCGTTTCTTGGGGAGTGCTTCAGATCCGCCGCATTTGATGAGCAGTAAGCTGCCCACTGCAGATGCACCGATCAGAAGGAAGCTCGGTGGCCTCACTTTGAGGGCTTCAAATCCTCAGCATCTGGTGGGCAGGAGGATGCCTGCTGGGGATGCACCGAGCAGGGTAGCTGCTTGGCTGCCTCTTGGCGAAAGCTTTGAATCATGGCGTCTTAGGTAGAGAGCTACCAGACGGGGATGACCGAGCAGGGAAGCCGTTCGGTTGCCTCTTGGCGAGGGCTTTGATCCCTGGCGCCCTGGGTAGGGAGCTACCACACGGGGATGACCGAGCAGGGAAGCCGCTCGGTTGCCTCTTGGCGAGGGCTTTGATCATTGGCGTCTTGGGTAGGGGGCTACCAGCCGGGGATGACCGAGCAGGGTAGCCGCTCAGTTGCCTCTTGGCGAGGGCTTTGATCCCTGTCTTACGGGTAGGCAACTACCAGCCGGGGATGACGGAGCGGGGAAGCCGCTCGGTTGCCTCTTGGCGAAGGCTTTGATCCCTGGCGTCGTGGGTAGGAAGCTACCAGCCGGGGATGACCGAGCAGGGTAGCTGCTCGGCTGCCTCTTGGCGAGGGCTTTGATTCCTAGAATCCTGGGCAGGCAACTACCAGCCGAGGATGACCGAGCGGGGAAGCCACTCGGATGCCTCTTGGCGAGGGCTTTGATCCCTGGCGTCGTGGTAGGAAGCTACCAGTCGGGGATGACCGAACAAAGGCGGGTCCGGTTGTCTCTTGGCGAGGGCTTTGATCCTTCAGGACGGGGGCCGAGTAGGGTTACTGCCCGGTGCCTCTTGGCGAGGGCTTTGATCTCTGTCGGTTGTGGCAGGAAGCTACCAGCCGGCGATAGCTGAGCAAGGGTCGGGCTCGACTGCCTCTAAGGAGGACTTGATCCTTAGTGCGGGAAGGGCTGTAAGAAGCCTACTAAGGACGGGGGCCGAGCAGGGTTACTGCCCGGTGCCTCTTGGCGAGGGCTTTGATCCCTGTCGGTCGTGGTAGGAAGCTACCAGCCGGGGATAGCCGAGCAAGGGTCGGGCTCGACTGCCTCTAAGGAAGACTTCGATCCTTAGCGCTGGAGGGGTCGTAGGAGGCCTGCTAAGGATAACCGGGCAGTGAAGCTGCGCGGTTGCCTCTTGGCGAGGGCTTTGATCCCTGGCATTGCGTATAGGGAAGCTACCGGCCAGGGATAGCCGAGCGGGGTAGCCGCTCGGCTGCCTCTAGGCGAGGGATTTGAACCTTAGCGTTGGAGGGGCTGTAAGAGGCCTGCTAAGGATAACCGGGCAGTGGACCTGTGCGGTGGCCTCTTGGCAAGGGCTTTGACCCCTTGCGTTGCGTGCAGGGAAGCTACCGGTCAGGGATAGCCGAGCAAGGTAGCCGCTCGGCTGCCTCTACGCGAGGACTTTGATCCCTGGCGTTGCGTGCAGGGAAGCTACCGGCCAGGGATAGCCGCTCGGCTGCCTCTAGGCGAGGGCTTTGATCCTTAGTGTCAGAGAGGCCGTTGGAGGCCTGCTAAGGATAACCGGGCAGTGAAGCTATGCGGTTGCATCTTGGTGAGGGTTTTGATTCCTGGCGTTGCGTGTAAGGAAGCTACCGGCCAGGGATAACTGAGCAGGGTAGCCGCTCGGCTGCCTCTAGGCGAGGGTTTTGATCCCTGGCGTTGTGTGTAGAGAAGCTACCGGCCAGGCTATCCTTAGCAGTATAACGGTTTTAGCCGTGAACATATTGCTTTTTTGGTCACAGTTAAACCCGTTACCAAATCCCTTCCCAATAGCAGTGACCATAGAATTTTCATACTATTCATGTGATAAATTAATAAATATAATAAATAAAAAGATTTGTCAATTCTTTTAAATATCTATCCCTATTTTTATCTCTCGATCCCTCTACTATTACAACCACAACTCATAGGGTACCAGTTTTGATTTCAATTTGATGGTCTACTACAGCCTCTGATAGAGGCATATCAACAAAAAAAGAAATAAATGTAGATTTTTCTCTAAGAAATTAATACAATCATGAAATTTATTGTTTATAACTATATATAATCATCTAATTTAGTAAGATATAAAAGAAAAATAGATCATATTTCTTTGTTCTTTAGTTTAGATCAATTTAAAATTTTGTTTCAGAAATATGTTAAATAATTTTAGTTAAGATAATAAAAAAAATTAAAAGATATTTAAACTGGCTAACTTATTAAAAAAAATTTAAAAAAAAGTCCGACCAAAAACAATTAAAACCTGTATTATTTTAGGTTAATATCTCTAAGAACAAAATGACCATGAGTATGTTCTGAAAGCCATTTACCTCGGAACAAGAGAGATGTGTGGGGTTACCATAGAACAAGAGAAGCGGGTGTGTGGAGACCATCCATCGGGTGGGGATCCATTCACCCCTACCCTCCACACCTCTCTCTTATTTTCTCAGGAAAATGGCTCTGAGAACACTCTGCCATTTTCCTTGTGTTATTTTGGCTAATTGTTTTTTTTTTTAAATCCTTCTCAAATCTTTGTCCATTTCGCATGTCCAAAATACTAGTATGTTTAATCAAAATAAAAATAAAAATTAAAGGCTTCAAAAACTATTAATTTAGTTTCAACAAATTTAAAATGAGAAGAGTCATGTATTTGAGGTATACATAGTTAATTACCATACATTAGTATAAAGTATTATTTTGCATGGGATATACTCCAACAACAACAACAAACCAAAGAGCCTTTATACCAAGCATATGTGGTAGGCTATGTGAAACTAACATAAGAATCATGCCGGGTGGAGCACAAGGATTCTACACCTCCACTCATATCGAACAATATATTTTCATTAAGGCTTTCATAAAATTATAGATGGATCATAAACTATAGGTACATATGGATAATTAAAAAGAACAATCCAACTGAAGCATTTGACTCTGAGTGGAAAAATAAACAAAACAGCAAAAGAAATATTCATTGAAGGAATCTATACTTAACTAACTAGCATGTAATAGAAATTGATCCACTTTCTTCAAAGCAAATTTGGTGTGAGCCAAACTGGTGGTGGCCAATTTAATCTTGGAATATCTTGAGGATAACATGGTGCTATGGTACCATCTTCTAAGTTGCAAACACCGATATCACGATCTCTATCTTTAAAGTATGGAGTTTCTTCCCAATTGTCATCGACAAAGTAGATGCAATTTCTTTTCAAGTTAGAAAAGTTTTGAGTGGGCAAAGATATGCTGGAGCCATTCCCGATGAATAATGCGTTTTGATCCTCCGGAGATTGCATCCTCAGACAGCGAAACTTGTCGCCGTCATCGATTAACTGGTACATTTCAAAAGAAACTGTCCTAAACACATCCTCACCCTCGCCTTTATATCGCTCCCTTCGAACAAGCAAAATTCGAGATGAGGATACAACCAAGTATGAATATAAGAAACGATCATAATCGGGTTCCAGATCGAGTTGAATGGTACGAATAGCACATGGGCGTTGAGAAGTGTTGGTTTTGAGATCCCAGACTTTGACTTGTTCATAATTATCCAACGTGTAGAAAACGCCTTCATGAAAAAGAAGACCTCTATAGAATTTTCCAAACATCATCTTCACTTGTAGCATAAGCCAATCTTTGAAAAGGCATGAATAAGAGAATCACAAGCCATAAATTTTGCGACCATGAAACCACAGATCTACCATGAGTAGAGAAAAGATAGCGTTTAGTCTCTTCCATGCTAAACTCAAACGCCTCATCCTCTACAAAAGATTCGGAATCATAACAATAGAGGTATTTGATAAGGTGTCCTTCGGGGTCGCGCTTCGCTCCAATTGAAGGAAGGGAGAGGATGGAAGGGAGGGGGATTTGGACACGTGTGATTGGATTTAGGAGGTGCAAATCTGATTGCTCGTCGGCTGTGATCAACCATCCTTCTGATGATCCGATCCATACGCGCTTGCGGATATCAGGCTCAAGCAACTTATTCATATGATACATCTCATTCTCTGCTATATCGTAAAATTGGCAACCCTTGAAAGGATCGGAGAACATCAACCATGGTGATTCCAGAATAGGTGCATGATTATTTTGAGTTTCGGCAGCACGTCTCCAGTATCTACACACGCACCGGCAACGGATACGGTCGACCGTCGACAATCTATCAAAGATCTCGGAGAAAATCTCAGGTGGAAACCAGGACCATGAGAGGACCATTGATTTGTCTCTGCTATTTTAAGTGGAAAAGGAAGCGGTTTACTGATCGACAAAAGAAAGATATAGAAAACAATAAGAGAGAATGAAGAATACCAGATCAAATCTGCACCGATTGAGAGAACTCTATGATGCTCCAAGCCTCTTATTTTTGCTCCCCCCCCCCCCCCCCCCCCCCTCTCTCTCTCTCTCAATCTCCTAAGATAGCCGCAATACAAATTTAAGGATGGTTATGCCAAAACCTAATTTGATTCTTAATTCTGATAGCCTTTCTAATATAATATTACTAGCACATGCCATGCACGTATGAACAACTGAATTCTTAATAACCAATTGGTTAGATTTTTTTATTTTTAATATATTACTGTTAGTTTTAGAGATAAATGTAGTTGCCCAAAAAGATGGAGATAATTTTTATCATGGAAAATTTAGATATAAGGTATATTCTCATTTTTACCTTAACAATTGACCTGGTAGGTAAATATTTTGAAACATCTGCAAAATCTATATCGCATGAAATTGGATTTCAAGGCAAATTTAAAACGCTCTTCCTTAGGCATTATACGGGTAGAGATAAACACGAATTATGATCACATGTCTTTAAATAGTTAAAAAGCTTCCCCTTTTTAAACAAAAAACTGTGATCTGATGAATTAAACCAGTTTTAAAATTGCACTCTGATTTCTTTTCTTAAAACAGCTTTCAATCTTAGTATTTCTATTTATTTATTTATTTTTGCAGCGATAGTATTTCTGTTTATTACTCTAAAATCCAAACATTTCTTCAAATATCATCTCAAATATAAAAATTTATATATTTTACCTTTAATTCTCGTTGAATTTACAAAAACACAATTAAATCTCTACTACACCAAACTTTCCTTTTAAGTAAGAGCATTTTACTAAAAATCACATTCATAATTCTTTAATTACTAAAAAGTCTCATATACTTCATATTACTTAAAGGTTTTTTTTACTAAAAACCCCTCATAATTCGTTAATTACTAAAAAACCTCCTCTATACTCGCATACAGCTAAATTGCTCTAAAAAATCCCTAACAGCCCAAAAGGATAATCTTTTTAACATCTTTTATTATTCCATTAGGTGGCTAACAGTGAATATCGGGTTAGGCTTCTAAAACCTTCACAACCCCTCTTCTTTTTCCAAAATTCCTAAATTTTCCATCAATTAGCTTTAGGATTAGGGTTTCAATCAATGATCTCTCAAATTATTTATGGAAACCGGCTCATCTTTCTCAACCTTCTCCAACAATGATATTGTCGTGTATCGTTCTCCTTTCAATTACAAGTTTCGAGTTCATGAACAACCTTATTTGAATGAAAAATGATTCTTTAGTTGCACTAAACTTAAATCTTCAAGTGAGTGAGAACGTGGGTTCTTTTAACGTAAGATCTGCTTAAATACCTAGAAAGTAAGAGAACGTCTCAAATACAAGTTCCAGCTCCATCTGAACGGGACGCTGGCTTTTGATGGAAACTAACGAGAGGGATTTTTAATACAATTTAAATGTATGGGGATCTTTTCAGTAAATACGAAATATGGAGGAGCTTTTTAGTAATTGATGAGGAATGAAGGGGTTGTTTAGTAAAAAGCTCTAACTTAAAAGACCCTTCACATACTTAAATTGCACTAAAAAACCCCTAATAAACCAAAAAAGGGAATCTTTTTGGTATCTTACTTTACTCCATTAGAGGGTTAACAATGAGTATCAGAATAGGGTCTCAAAACCCCCGGCCTCTTTTCTTCTCCCAAAATTCATAATCTTTCCCCTAAATTAGCTTTAGGTTGGATTTTCAATCAAAAATCTTTTAATTTGATAATGAAAGCCGGCTTGTCTTCTTCCATATTCTCCAACAACGAGATTGTCAACTGCCGTTGTCCCATTAATTTCAAGTTTCAAGTTAGTAGACAAACTCATTCGAAACGAGAGTAGTTCAAGTCACTACTACAAAGAAGGGTTGCCCCTACGGATTTATCCGTAGGGGCAACTCACTGCCCCTACGGTTATATACGTAGGGGCGAAAAAATACCCCGTAGGTGCAAAGGCCGCAGGTGCAAGTCGAGGCCCTGAACTTATCCCTACGGTTAAATTCTTGCCCCTACGGATATATATGTAGGTCCAGTTGTCCCTACGGATTACGCCGTAGGGTATAAGAATTTATATTATTTACAGTTTATTTTAATAAATTACTTGGACCTACGGCTATATCCGTAGGGGCATGTACTACCCCCTACGGATATATTCGTAGGTACTTTTCAGTAGGGGCACAAATTCAGGATTTCTGATATGTGCCCCTACGGATAACCCCGTAGGGGAATGTCAGTGGCCCCTACGGATATATCCGTAGGGGGATTCCCAAACACCTGGCACTGACATCTGGGGGAAATATCAGTTACTGCTGATATTTAGCCCCTACGGATATATCCGTAGGGGTAACGTGTAGGCCTACGGATTAATCCGTAGGTACATATTATCTGAAATTTTTTTTAAAAAATGTCCTGCTTGATTTTTTCCCGCCCTGTGCACAATAATGTATACATCAATCAAATCATATATTGCAGTATTCATAATCACATCTCACGCATATATATAATATACAAAAGAAACACAAAAACTGAATATGATATAAATACAAACCAATATGAATATCGTTTCAAAATTTAGTACAATGTGTATGATATAAATAAATACATGTTTCAAAAAAAAAGAACCAAAAATCTACCCTAGCTCGGTCCAGCTCGGTCCTGCTCCTCGGTCAATAAACTCTGCAATTCGTCGCGAGCGGGAGTCTGAGTGGGCGGTGGAGCTACAGGAGCTGTCTGCGGAACCGCAGCCGAAGGAGATGCGTGTGGAGGTCGGCCGATCTACCCTGTCGCGTCTGGATATAACTTGTGTAAGAAGCGTGTAAGAACTGTTTATTATTCGAATTCGTATCATTATTAAGTTATTTCGAAACCCTGTTTGGATATCTAGTTTGGAAAAGCGTTGTTTATTTCAATTACATATGTATGTATGATTAATAAAACATAAGTCTACAACCAAATAAGCTCAGGCTATGTACTGATATTGGATATGTTGATATCTATAATATGACATTATATTTTACTATTAAGTAGTATACATACCAGCATCCCATTCAACTCCTGAACGGTGGCCTTCAAGCTCTCCTGTTCCTGCTGGATACGTCGCTGACTGGAGACGGAGGAAGTAACCACCGGGGTGGAGTCCAACCTCATATGGGCCCTGCTAGAGCCCAGTCCTCGGCCTATCTCCAAACCTCCGTGGTGCCGTCCGTGTGCGGCGTCCAGGACTGGGGTCAGCAGCCTCGAATGTTGCCTTCCCCCTAGCAACTGTCAGAACATTATATTTAGCACATACTGGTCTATAAAATTGACAAGAAATACCAAAATCAACAAATTCAAAGCCTTACCTACAGAGATAGAAGATGTGCTCCTCTGGTATCTGCATGTATCAAAATTTGAATAATATTAATTAATTTCAGTACATACATACTAACAAGGTAAACTCGCATATAGCGCTGCTTACACATATGACAGGGAGTGAACAAGCTCTTGTAGATCATCAGGCGCAAATCTAATCTCATCAAGCAGCCCATGATAATGAGTTGGACGACTAAGAGCAAAAGAAATGTGTGTATATTTATGATATAGCATTCTAAATCAATATACATGCCCTATATAATATATAAACATACCTGGAGGAACGGGAGTGACCTCTGTCCCTGATATGGACGCATCACCAACAACTAGACAATCAAACATTGACAATATAAGTAATTTTGACATAAACATGCATGGATATCTATAATATTACATTCAAAATGGATATTAGAGAGCGCACCTGCAGTGAGAAGTGGTAAAAGTATCACCCAACTAGGGTGTAATTTACAGAATCAGTTGAGACTCTTAAAAGTCATAGAAGAACCCGACCTGCACAAATCTGATGTATGCTTTCCATTGGACACTAAGAAGTCTCTAAAGGGAAAAGCCTATGTGAAAGCCATCATTAGTTCATATCAGAAGATTGATGCTGAAACAGAAAACGAGAAATGTCATTTTTTTCTTCTTCCGCCACATTACTGTCTTCTCCTTCTGCCACATTACTGTCTTCTCCTTCTTATGATGTGCGCGTGCAAATTCAATGACTATATTGAGAATATTGATTAATAGTGGGTAGGAAAAGTATTTCTCGAATGGCATATGATCTAACTGCATCTATCAACTATAAGTGTGCAGAAAATTATGATAAGAAATCATAAGAAAGGGTCGTAGCCATGCATAACTTTGAATCTACATACCAAATCATGCACTTATTGTCACCTTGCCTTAGAATATAAAATATCTTGGAAGACTATAAGCGAGCATTTAAATCTCGATAGCTTTTGACTTCAACATATATTTTTCTCAAGTACCATGAAATATACTTGCTCCGTATAAACCGTTTTCAGGAAGATGGATTAATAATGACAAATTATCCATTGTGGCTCACTAGGTTAGCATTTTCTCTTCTATTGACCATCTTTCTAATCAGCTTGGTAAATTTATTCGGAACCGGCTGCGAATCATTAAAAGACGTGCATAAAAAAGAGAACTAAAATACAGATATATAGCATACCGATACATCGAAACTTCATATTTGCGATGGCAATCCAGAGATATTTATTTCTACACACGTGGTGCGCGTGCGAATGCGTCAGGCATCATGGACAAATATTTCAGAACATGGAAAGTATTATTCGTATAAAGTAATTAAACTTTTAAACACCTTGGGTAGATATTTTCTTAGGTGATGCAATCATATCATGAGGATTAAATTTAAGCTATTATACATATGCATATGTATTTTTCTAACCTAAAATATCACACACACACACAGAGAGAGAGAGAGAGAACACCTGGTAGGTAAAGAAATCAGGTAGCAGGATCCTGAAGAAATAGAGTCCATAGCATTGCTCATCATCATCATCCATGATCCCTTTGATAATATTTTTTCAAAGGGATCACGGATGATGATGATGAGCAATGCTATGGACTCCATTTCTTCAGGATCCTGCTACCTGATTTCTCTATCTACCTGGTGTTCTCCCCCTCTCTCTCTCTCTCTGTGTGTGTGATATATTAGATTAGAAAAATACATAAGCATATGTATAATAGCTTAAATTTAGTCCTCATGATATGATTGCATCAACTAAGAAAATATCTACCCAAGGTGTTTAAAAGTTTTAATTACTTTATACGAATAATACTTTCCATGTTCTGAAATATTTGTCCATGATGCCTGACGCATTCGCACGCGCACCATGTGTGTAGAAATAAATATCTCTGGATTGCCATCGCAACTATGAAGTTTCGATGTATCGGTATGCTATATATCTGTATTTTAGTTTTCTTTCTTATGCATGTCTTTTAATGATTCGCAGCCGGTTCCGAATAAATTTACCAAGCAGATTAGAAAGATGGTCAATAGAAGAGAAAATGCTAACCTAGTGAGCCACAATGGATAATTTGTCATTATTAATCCATCTTCCTGAAAACGGTTTATACGGAGCAAGTATATTTCATGGTACTTGAGAAAAATATATGTTGAAGTCAAAAGCTATCGAGATTTAAATGCTCGCTTATAGTCTTCCAAGATATTTTATATTCTAAGGCAAGGTGACAATAAGTGCATGATTTGGTATGTAGATTCAAAGTTATGCATGGCTACGACCCTTTCTTATGATTTCTTATCATAATTTTCTGCACACTTATAGTTGATAGATGCAGTTAGATCATATCTCTATAAGGGAAAACTTAAAATAACAACCTTTATACTAAAAAAATTATGTATGTCATTACTTAGTAGTTTATGGTTTTAAGACGCAAAAGCCATTTGAGAAATACTTTTCCTACCCACTATTAATCCATATTCTCAATATAGTCATTGAATTTGCACGCGAACATCATAAGAAGGAGAAGACAGTAATGTGGCAGAAGGAGAAGACAGTAATGTGGCGGAAGAAGAAAAAAATGACATTTCTCGTTCTCTGTTTCAGCATCAATCTTCTGATATGAACTAATGATGGCTTTCACATAGGCTTTTCCCATTAGAGACTTCTTAGTGTCCAATGGAAAGCATACATCAGATTTGTGCAGGTCGGGTTCTTCTATGAATTTTAAGAGTCTCAACTGATTCTTAAATTACACCCTAGTTGGGTGATACTTTTACCACTTCTCACTGCAGGTGCGCTCTAATATCCATTTTGAATATCGATACTTACATTCAAAATGGATATTAGAGAGCGCACCTGCAGTGAGAAGTGGTAAAAGTATCACCCAACTAGGGTGTAATTTACAGAATCAGTTGAGACTCTTAAAAGTCATAGAAGAACCCGACCTGCACAAATCTGATGTATGCTTTCCATTGGACACTAAGAAGTCTCTAATGGGAAAAGCCTATGTGAAAGCCATCATTAGTTCATATCAGAAGATTGATGCTGAAACAGAGAACGAGAAATGTCATTTTTTTCTTCTTCCGCCACATTACTGTCTTCTCCTTCTGCCACATTACTGTCTTCTCCTTCTTATGATGTTCGCGTGCAAATTCAATGACTATATTAAGAATATGGATTAATAGTGGGTAGGAAAAGTATTTCTCAAATGGCTTTTGCGTCTTAAAACCATAAACTACTAAGTAATGACATACATAATTTTTTTAGTATAAAAGTTGTTATTTTAAGTGCGCGTGCAAATTCAATGAAAGTTAGATTTGAGGATACCCATGTATGAGTTGTATTCTATATATGTGTGTTTCGATTTATGATTTCGCTTAAGTGTAGGGTTGTTTTTACTTAAAGAAGTATCACCATCTACTATATATAAAAAAAAATATAGCAAACTAGGATTGGTATTCAAATCCCAGTCCAGATTGGTATTCAAAATTTATTTAATTAGTTTGTGATCCACATCATTTGATTCGTTGTTTGAGGCATCAATGTAGGCACAAATATCGGCGACGAGGAACTCGACGAAGAAGAACGAGGGCGGTGGCGGGCTGAGAACGGAGGGCGCGCGGTGGCGACGAAGAGAAAATTGGAGACGCGGGAACGAGAGAAAATTTTGGGAACGAGAGGGAAAGATATCGAGGCGTATATTGGTATCGATGGGAATATGAAGGTTTCATATTATCATCGAGTATCATATATTGGTTTTAACCTGAATATCTTGAGTCGCTCTCTAATTATGCGTTTGTTGTGCATTCGTGTTGTATGTGTAACATGATTTTAAACCATTGAGATCAAGATTGATAGAACTGATCATCCTACATTGCAATAGCATTCATCGACCAAAAATAGATTACGGTCTGGATATGGCATATTGGCAGATGTTACCTATATGCATAAATCTTATGTCTAATGACCATAAGATTGTCGGAGACAGTTTTGATGTTTTGTGGGTTTGGTTTTATACTTGGGACAATCCAATGTTGACACACACACATAAATAACAAATTAAAGTAAACTAACTAAGAGGCATGTTTGAGTTTTATACTGGGATCACAAATAGCATGATGGCTGCAAACAGGTTGCTTGAATACTTGCAGACAATCCAATGTTGCCTCGCCATTTCTATAAATTTTAAACTCCCTGGAAAATTATCATCACTCAGGATTACTTTAGGGCCAGTTTGGCTGCTTCTTGCTTGTGATTCAACATTCAGCTTTTTGTTGATTTGGAACTCAGAGAGTGTTGCAAAACAAATCCAAAACTAAATAAACCTCAAACTAGCTACAGAGAAGGCAAACAGCAAACCCCATGAAGTTTGGCTTTCAAGGGTTTTCCCACTAAAATACACTTAGATGCAGCACTTTAAGGAAGCTTGCAGCAATATAAAAACTTTTAGGTAGTTTAGTCAAAAACTGCAGTGCTTCAAGATTGTTTAAGTTTTATGTGTGCTTAAGCTGTCATACAGAAATTATCGTTGCAAAAATGTTCGCAACCCTAGCTTTTCCAGCAACGATACTGGAATACGAGCCTCAGATATGCCAGCTTAGGAATCAAAATAAGAAAGAGATTTGGGGTTATCCTAAGTCCAAAGTCAAACGGGCTCGAGAAATATATAAACCCAAAAAAATGACTGCATAAAGATCTCATAAAGATGCAAAAGGATGTTATGCAAGCTCTGAACAAATCTTGAACGGAACTTTCACAAGAATTTACAATACCCGACCAGAATCCAATCCTGAGTTTGATGAAGCTTCAGGCCTTCAGCTTCCCCACAGAAAATAGTTAGGGCAAACCCTTTGCAAAACCATAGCTTTCATGCAGAGATGACGCTCAGAACATGCCAGCTTCCAAACACATTGAATAATACATAATCTCCCATACTCTCTCTCTCTCAATCAGACAGTTTATATTTGGATTTGAATTTAGGAAAAGAAATAAGAAGGCTACAAACCAGCTTGCCTCGCCAATCTCATAACTATAAAGCTCATAAAAGTGGAAGCTTGAGGGCAAGCCATCATCGCCTCCATTCAATTGAAGCCAAATCATCCACAAAAAATAGAAATAAATATAATAATTGATCGATAGGCAAAATTGCAAGAAACCTATTCAGATTTTTGCATGAAAAAATAAGAGATGTAAATTAAGTAAAAGATTACCAAATGAAATTATCCCATCACTTGAACCCCCTTTCAAGACATTTTAGCAAAAATTCCCCCAGTAATTTTCTTCGGTTTAACCGTTTTATATCATAGAAGAAAGATAAATTTCAAATGTATATACATGCATACACACACACACATCATATACACAGTTTTTGAATGTTGCCAGAATTTCAACGGTAATTCTAGATTTTTCCAAACTCTGAAGGCTTCACAAAAATTTTAAATACAGATAATAATATGATTGAAGAGATCAATCACCAATTTTTTAATGAGGATCAACTGAAACCCCAAACAGAGCAAGCAAATTACAAAGATCCCAAAACCCCGCCTGGCCCAGCCCCAGCCCCAGCCCCAGCCCCCAGCCCCAGCCCAACCCTAGCTAACCCCAGCGTGGCCAGCTAAACCCCAACACCAACCCTAAGGCAAACCCTAACCCCAGCCCCACCCCAGCAGCAGCCGAACCCCAACCCTAACCCTACCCTGACCCCGACCCCGACCGCGACCAGCTAAACCCCAACACCAACCCTAAGGCAAACCCTAACCCCAGCCCCACCCCAGCAGCAGCCGAACCCCAACCCTAACCCTACCCTGACCCCGACCCCGACCGCGACCGCGACCGCGACCCCTGCCCAACCCCAACTCGCGCGCAACCCCAGACCCAGCCATGAACCCTAAGCCCAAAATAATCCAAAAATTCTTTAATTTACCTCGAGATTTACTCACCTGAACGGCTGCTGCTGGGGCTGGGGCGACGACCTGAACCGCGGTGGCGACGAGGACTGCGGTGGCGACGAAACCGGCGGTGGCGACGAGGAGAACGACGGTGGCGACGACGGCGTGGCGATTTGGGGATTTTTCTCGCGCCAGATCGAGAGAGAGAGAAAGAGAAAGTGAGCGTAGACGATCGGTCTGGGATCTTAATAAACCGATATTTACTTGTCCCTACGGATATACCCGTAGGTCCTTTATTTGCGCCACCGTAGGGGCAAATACCAAATTAAGAATTAATTTTTTAATTCTTGAACGTCAGTGCCCGTAGGGGCAACCATTTAGCCCTACGGAGTAATCCGTAGGGCCAAGTAAAATTTGCCCCAACGGATAACTCCATCCGTAGGGGCAACCCCCTATTTTACTAGTGAGTTCAAGTTCAAGTTCAAGTTCAACCTACCTAAATACATAGCAGGTAAGAGAGCGGTTCAAGTTCAGGCTCCAACTCTATCTTTCTAACGGGATGTTAACTTTGAATGGAAAACCAGCAAGGGTTTTTTAGTGCAATTTGAAAGTATAGGCGGTCCTTTAAGTAAATATGCATTATGGAAAGATTTTTTTAGTAATTAGCGAAGTATGAGAAGGCTTTTTAGTAAAAAAAATCCCCTAATGTAAAAGGTCGGATATTAAATCAGATACGGATACGGAAGGGATATATGCATTACCATATCCATATCCGATTATCGTTGGCACTTACAAATACTGATATGGATAGTCACCAGTAAGGAAAATCAATAACCGTATTTGATAAATATCGGATACGGATACGAGTTCCATTCGGATTATCCATGTCAATTTACATCCATAATATTCAAACAGGGGCCTTGAGGTTTAATACGTCAATGGAGCTCTGCTCGCTGCTGTGCTTCATTTTTCATTTACCATCTTACCAAAAAAAAAAATACAATACTCTTATTGCTCATCATCACAGCTCAATGTTGAGATAGATGTTCAGTTACCAGTTGAAGTTAAAATCCTGGGTAAATAAATTGCATACTACTCATTAGGCAAGAAAGATCTGCCAGCAAAATAAAAACAATCATGATAAAATGCATATATAGAAACAATAACAGTAAATTCAATAAATCTCGGAGATAATGACCAAAAGTAACAATTTCATTTATAAGGTCAACTGGGCCAGCAATCAAAATACAACAACTATATATGTACAGCTTCCCAAACATTCTGAAGTAATATGAGGTAATATTTCATAAGTCTCAGTGATTCCTTTACAAAGTTCAGTTAGGGCCTGTTTGGTTGCTGGATTTGTTAGGATTTGGATTGTGGAATCATAAGATTCCATAATTTTGTGTTTAGTTGGAGGATTTGGATTTCTAGGATTCCTTTGTTTTTGTATGGGAGGCCACCACAAAACATGGATTTATGAATCCTAAATTTTTTTAAGGATTTTCAAGTATTTGGCACTATTCATTGTACTTTTAAATGGGATCCGTGTACTTTATTTATTTAATAATCCTCTCACTATCCATCTCTCTCTAAAATCCTAAAATCCAAATCCCACTTTATTTTTACCGACCAAACAAAAATTATAAGAATCTACAAATCCAATACTAGAAATCCAAAACCAACAAAACAAAAAATTACCAAATCCAGAAATTTTCAACCGTACTATTTTGAAATCCAAATTTCATAATCTTGCAACCATACAGGCGCTTATAAGACCAACTTCTTTATAATGCTCTTCTGAATATCCAAAGATAAAGAATAAATGAACCAATGCCAATTAATTGCTCTACTGCCTCTATCTATACCTGACATTTCCTTTCCTCTGTTTCATTACATGTGTCAGTAGTTTGAATATATTGGTTGCATTTGTAAGTGGGAAATAGTCCCACATCGGATGGAGAGGCAAACACCCAAGTCTTTATAATAGTTCCCAATATTTAAGTAATAAATAAAGTGAATAATGAGCCAGGTGGGTTTGATTTTTAGCAGGCTTAATAACATTTATTTTATTATCATCTTTGATGAGGCACTTGGGCACTTTTATTTATTATCATCTTTGATGAGGCACTTGGGCACTTGGATTGACTTGGTAACAGAGTTGATTTTTTGAACTTCAGATTCAAAGATTGTCTGAACAGAACTAACGGCTGTGTCTGTTCAACGCTTAATGGTCACAACCATTCAAACGGTTGTGGTCGTGTCTGTTCAACTTTTAATGGTCACAACCATTCAATTGGTTGTGTCTGATCAAGTCTATAAATTGTGTCCTGCTCTTCACATTTAAGGCATCTTCTTCTCATTATCTTCTAAGAGAGTTTTCAAGGGCTTTGTTGTATCTTGGGTGTAATTGCCTTCTACTGTACTCCCGTAGTGGGGGCAATATCACCTTTCGGAAAGTGTATCATACACGCCTCAAAGCTTTTAATTCTGTCTAAACCAAACAAAAAGTTAACAATCGAAAGGTGATATTATGGAGACGGAATTAAATTCAAGTATCAAGGTTCATTTCCAGAACCAAGATGTTATCAAACTGAATCGATTCGATGGGAGCAACTACACTAGATGGAAAGACAAGATGGTGTTCTTATTGACCGCCTTGAAGATATTTTACGTTCTCGATCCGAACTTGCCGCCAATTCCAGATTCAGTGTCAAGTTCGAATGATGCCGAAAGTGCAAGAACAGAGAAAAACAAGCATGAAGAAGACGAACTAGTTTGTCGCGGTTACATTCTCAATTCCCTCACCGATCGTCTGTACGATCTTTACAGAAATATGAAGACACCAAAGGAAATCTGGAGCGCCCTTGAAACAAAGTACAAAAATGAGAAGAAAGGTACGGATAAATTTCTAGCACTTAAATATTTTGAATTTAAAATGTCTGATGACATGCCAAACATGGATCAAGTGCATGAATTACAAATACTCGTCTCTAAACTGAGCGAACTCGAAATTAAAGTCCCTGATTCATTTCAAGTTGGAGCGATTCTATCTAAATTTCCTCCTACTTGGAATGAATACAGAAAGAAAATTCTGCACTCCCCTGAAAGTTTTACCATAGAGCAATTTCAGACTTATCTACAGATTGAGGTAGAGAACCGTACACGTGACATGATTTTTCTTAGTTCTAAAACTAACTCTAAGGTGAATCATGTCAGTGAAAATGGTCATAGAAAATTTCAGAACAATTTCAAAATCCAGAAGAAGGGAAATTTTAAGAAATCTAATTTTGCAAAGAACAAATGGCCTTGTTATAACTGTGGAAAGAAAGGCCACTATATTAAAGATTGCAAATTCAGAAATACCGGAAAGAAACTTGGTTTCGGATCAGAAAATAGCAATAAGGCAAATCTAATAGAAAATGAAGTCAAAGAACTTGTTGCTATGGTTTCTAACATGCAGATAGGCATGATTACGGAATTGCATATGGCTGCGGTAACTAAAACTGCAGATTGGTGGCTCGATTCTGGCGCAACCATCCATGTATGCAATAACAAAGCAATGTTCAAAACCTATACGAATCAGAAAGAATCTGAAGAGGTGTTGATGGGAAACCACGTTTCGGCCAAAGTGCTCGGTAAAGGAAGTGTTGAATTGAAGTTTACATCTGAACAGAAACTTACTCTGCTTAATTTGTCTCATGTTCCTGATTTGAGGAAAAATCTTGTATCTGCAAATCTGCTGTGCAAGAAGGGATTTAAAATTGTTCTAGAGTCTGACAAAATTGTAATATCGAAGAATGGTATATTTGTAGGAAAGGGATATTCCTGTGATGGCATATTCAAACTCAGTATTAATGAAATAAATTGCATGTTTGCTTATGTTGTTGAGTATTCTTTTTTCTTGTGGCATGCTAGACTATGTCATTTAAATTTTCGCTCTTTAAAATATATGTCTAAACATGGTTACATTGCATGTCAAAATGATCATAATGATAAATGTGAGATTTGCGTAGAAGCAAAAATGACTAGAAAATCTTTCCCTAAAATCGAAAGAGATACTAATTTATTAGAACTTGTACATTCTGATATTTGTGAATTAAATGGTCAATTAACTAGAGGAGGAAAAAGATATTTTATAATCTTTACTGATGATCATTCTCGTTTTACATATGTATATTTATTAAGAACGAAAGATGAAGCATTTGAGAAATTTAAGGAGTATAAATCAGTTGTAGAAAATCAGAAAGATAGAAGGATTAAAATCCTTAGAAGTGATAGAGGGGGAGAATATTTTTCTGATTCTTTTTCTCAATTCTGCGAAATGCATGGTATTATTCATCAAAGAACTGCACCTTATACGCCTCAACACAATGGATTAGCCGAAAGGAGAAATAGGACCTTAGTTGAAATGGTAAATGCTATACTTTTAAATGCTAAATTACCTTTTAATCTTTGGGGTGAGGCGCTTTTAACAGCATGTTATATTCATAATAGAATACCATCCAAGAAAACTCATATTTCACCATATGAAATTTGGAATGGTAGAAAACCCAATTTAAACTATATTAAAGTATAGGGGTGCATAGCATATTATAAAGTAACTGATCCATATAAATCTAAATTAGGGCCGAGAGGCATCAGAAGTATATTTGTTGGATATGCACAGAATTCTAAAGCATATCGACTTCTAGATTTAGAATCAAATGTCATAATTGAGTCGATACATGTTGAATTTTTTGAAAATAAATTTATGCATGACAATTTTGATTCTAATTTTTATAATGATGAAAATGCAGCAACTTCTAAGAAAATTACAAATGAGAAAAGAAGAGAAAGTAATGAAAATATTGAACCAAGAAAAAGTCAAAGAATCAGGAAAGAAAAATCTTTTGGTCCTGATTTTATTGATTCGTGTTCAATAGTCTTTCTCGTTGAAGGAGATAGAACCAAAGTGCTTAACAAAGTACCTGTTCTACTTAATATAGAAGATGATCCTAAAACATTTGGTGAAGCAATGTTATCAAGAGACACTGCATTTTGGAAAGAGGCTATTGATGACGAAATGGACTCAATAATGTCTAACAATACTTGGATATTGGTTGACTTGCCTCAAGGATCTAAACCTATAAAGTGTAAATGGGTATTTAGAACAAAACTAAATACAGATGGCTCTATACAAACTTTCAAGGCAAGATTAATGGCTAAAGATTCACACAAAAGGAGGGCATAGATTATTTTGATACTTATGCACCTGTGGCTAGAATAACATCCATTAGAATTCTTATAGCTTTGGTTTCAATATATAATTTATATGTGCATCAAATGGATGTAAAAACAGCTTTTCTTAAATGGTGAATTAAATGAGGAAGTATACATGGAACAACCCGAAGGTTTCATACTTCCTGGAAATGAGAACAAAGTTTGTAAATTAACTAAGTCGCTATATGGTTTAAAACAGGCCCCTAAACAATGGCATGAGAAATTTGATAAAGCAATCATATCAAATGGTTTTAAGCATAATAGTGCGGATAAATGTGTATATTCCAAATTCAATCAGAATTATGGAATAATCATATGTCTCTATGTAGACGACATGTTGATATTTGGTACAAACATGATTGGAATAAATGAAACAAAAATGTATTTAACTTCAGTATTCAAAATGAAAGATTTGAATGAAGTAGATACTATTTTAGGAATAAAAGTGAAAAAACATAGTGAAGGGTTTGTACTAAACCAATCTCATTATATAGAGAAATTATTAAATAAATTCCAACATCTTAATATTAAAGAAAGTGTTACTCCGTATGATCCGAGTATAAAATTAAATAAGAATTGTGACATTGTAATTGCACAATTAGAATATGCTAGTGCTATTGGAAGCCTTATGTATGCGATGCATTGTACAAGGCCTGATATAGCTTTTGCAGTATGCAAATTGTCACGATATACCAGTAAACCCAGTACTAATCATTGGAAGGCCATCAGCAGAGTTCTTGGGTATCTAAAAAGAACAAAAGAGTTTGGTCTATTTTATTCCAATTATCCTGCACTACTAGAAGGTTACTCGGATGTAAGTTGGATCACAAGTGCAAGTGATAATAAATCCACAACAGGTTGGGTATTTACAATTGGAGGCAGTGCCATTAGTTGGGCCTCTAAGAAACAAACTTGCATCACACATTCAACAATGGAATCTGAATTTGTCGCTTTGGCTGCTGCCGGTAAGGAAGCGGAATGGCTGAGAAATTTTTTATTGGATATAGAGTTGTGGCCACAACCAATGCCATCTATTTCCTTGAATTGCGATAGTGAGGAGACTATGTCTAGAGCTTATAATGATGTTTATAATGGTAAATCTAGACACATTAGCTTAAGTCATGAATATATTCGAGAATTAATAACTAATGGAATAATTACCATAGTTTATGTGAGATCTGCAAAGAATTTAGCAGATCCCTTTATCAAGGCATTATCTAGAGATTTGGTAAAGAATACGTCAATTGGAATGGGACTTAAACATTTACAATTTGGCACCAGTAATGGTAACCCAACTTTAATTAGTAAAAACTAATTTTAATAATTCAATGGGTAATAACAAGTTACTGTCATGTGCCTGTATTGCACTAGGCGTCTCATTCTTATATAAATAAGTATCTAGTGCTGTCTTTTACGATAAAGAGGATGAGCGAAAGCTCTCAATGGAGTTATTTAATTTTTAAATATCCACAGTAACAGGGATATAATAAATGAAACTCCACCTATATTAGCATAGAAGTGGTGCCGCTTCAATAAGAGATATGAAGTATTCTCTTGTAAATGCTTATGAAGTATAAGATTAGCACATGGCCATAATAGTGCTAAAGCAGTTATAAACCTCTTAGAAAATAAGATGAATATTGTGTGTGTTGTATTTCAAATTCTAATAATAAAAAGTTTTGGTTTAATCTGCGGACACCAATAATTTTGTTAGACTATTGATATATATACACTAAGGAAAGGTTTAAATCGAGAGATACCTTTCTTTATGCATAACATTTGTCACGAGAGAGAAGTGGTTGCAGCCAATATATACAAACTAGTGGGGGATTGTTAGTAGTTTGAATATATTTGTTGCATTTGTAAGTGGGAAATAGTCCCACATCGGATGGAGAGACAAACACCCAAGTCATTGTAATAGTTCCCAATATTTAAGTAATAAAGAAAATGAATAATGAGCCAAGTGGGCCTGATTTCTAGCAGGCTTATAACATTTATTTATTATTGTCTTTGATGAGGCACTTAGGCACTTAGGGCATCTTGGGTTGACTTAGTAACAGAGTTGATTTTTTGAACTTCAGATTCAAAAATTGTCTGAACAGAACTAACGACTGCGTCTGTTCAACGCTTAATGGTCACAACCATTCAAACGGTTGTGATCGTGTCTGTTCAACTTTTAATGGTCACAACCATTCAGATGGTTGTGTCTGATCAAGTCTATAAATTGTGTCCTGCTCTTCACATTTAAGACATCTTCTTCTCATTATCTTCTAAGAGAGTTTTCAAGGGCTTTGTTGTATCTTGGGGGTGATTGCCTTCTACTGTACTCCCGTAGTGGGGGCAATATCACCTTTCGGAAAGTGTATCATACACGCGTCAAAATTTTTAATTCTGTCTAAACCAAACAAAAAGTCAACAACATGTGTATCAAAATTTTGTACAGAAAATTTGACAGAAGTTAACCTAACACAGTGCTGAGTCGGGGTTGTATGGCTTTGTGATGGCCGCGAAGGTTCTGCCTGCATGGGATTGAAGAAGTCTTCTGGTACCAATGCCTGCATGGGATTGATGAAGATCACATAAACACATACCATTGAGTCTTATACATTACTTACTCCTGAATTACTTGGATAACCAATTTACAATGGACACATAAAGATAAACAAATTCTTTGGTTGCAAGGAACATCTAAAATGATAGCTGTTGCCAATATTCTTTTGTGAATAAAGAACGTCAATCAACAGGGACATGCCCTTCTCAAGGAGGGCTCATGCCCATTTCCCTGAAAAAGAGTAGACATGACAATCTAAACTATGCATTGATAAAATTGAGGTAGATGTTACTTGTTATTTACCATGGCATGCTACATTGCTTATAACTAGGTTCTTGCCGGAAAAGGAATCGTGCGTGTGTTTGACTGTGCGCAAGTGCAAGCGCACATGGGCGTACCAGCAGGCATGCATGAGAGAGAGAGAGAGAGAGAGAGAGAGAGAGTGTGTGTGTGTGTGTGAGAGAGAGAGAGAGAGAGAGAGGGAATCTTATCAGCCTCACAAACAATGGCATGCAATTTGTATCCAACGTTTTGTTAGTCCGTTGGTAATTGAAGCATTTATTGGATAGGCTGCACATGTCAGTAATTAAAATGATCAAAATCCATAAAGAGAAGCCTCCATAGATCCCCAAATGCATCCAACACAGAGATAAAGACAGGAAAAGAACATATACACATTGTCTCAAAACTTGGCTCTGCAGTTTTTTCGATATGCAAACAGGGCATACCTTCAAGGTTGAGAAAACCGGTCATACATGATCCCTGCTGCCAAGAGGATAACAATTTATAGGAGGCAGCATCTGTTGGAAAAACTGAAATAGCTCTTGAGGCACTGTGTAGGCCTGAAATCAGTAAAGAACATCAATGCAAGAAATTTTAGGGAGCTGCAGTCGCAGATTTCAACAGATGACAAACTAGATATGGGTCAATAACAGACCTTGTGCTTTAAAGTTTGGAGCAGCACTTGTGATTGGGAAAGAGTTGGTAGCTCCTCGTGTTCGCAAGAACTTTTGAGCGTTAAATCAAGAAAGGAAGTGCTTTCAGAATTATGAGATTCAGAGTTAACATCAGTTGAGCCTTCCTCAGGAAAAACACAGCTGCTACCAGCCAAAGTTACTCTAGATTGGTTCATGGGATGATGAGTATCGGCTACTTGATATTGCGCGCAGGTGAATAGTAGCCACATCAGAAGTATCAACTTGGGCACCAGGGTCCCCACCTGCAGCAACAGTTAACTTCAGAAATCATGGAAGACCCGCATAAAAAAACACACGGTGACCGTTCACGAAAAGGTAAATAGTTTGTTTTGAATCAGATAAAGTATCTGATAAATTTGTGCTCTCCATTACTATATGATTAACATGGTTGAAACTTTTTTGTGGAAGCAATACCTCAAGGCTTCACGTCTATAATAAGTTTTAGCGGCGTTCCATTGTTGAATAATAATGATATAATTATATCACTCTAAACAACGAGGTAGAAATTTCGTCACGGCATTTAACCAACATAAGGGTGACTAAGGAGACAAGACCAATCCTATCAATAAATATGAAAGGGTGCGGACCCCACATTACCTGCAATTTCAGAAAACCATGACTAGGATGATGTATTTTCACTCCCGACAATAGAAAATCCCAACGGAAATATACCGTTATTAGCATCAACACTTATAGCAATTAACATGCAGCCTCTGTACTTACCGTATAGATACGTACCATCAAAGCACAATACCGGCCGACAGTGTGTGAAACCAGCCGCACATGGACCAAAATACCAGAAAATTTTTTGAAACCTGACAGAGCCTTCGACGTCTGTTTCTGTGGTTTTTAACCGGTATACGGTCCCCGGATTTGATGCCTTCATGGCTTCCATAAAAGGGACTGATGAGTTGTACGAGCTTTCCCAATCCCCAAATATCTTACATAAAGCCTTTCTACGAGCATCCCATACCTTCACATACGAAATGTGAATTTTGTGCTCTCCGCTAACCAAGAGCCATATCTCTCGGGGAGTCATCGCCACATCTGTACGGATTAGTGGCATGATTAGCGAGCAAATGTAAGATGAAGTGCAATTCCGGTGATCTTGTAATATAATAGAATTGATGCAAGTATGTTCTTGGTTGTATTCCGTGACCTTCCAAGGTTTGGCTCTTTTGGAACAACATACATGCAATCTCCACTTACATTCAGGAGGTTTCGTACATACCACCGTATAGTACGTTTTATTTGACTCTTCGGTTTTAAATGTAACGTTTTGCTGAATAGACCACGACTTCAATATAAATATTTGAGGGCCGGTTCCTGAAACACGCCCTCATATAATTATTGAAGAGGGCGGGTTCTAATAACCCGCCATCTTCCTTATGCAAACACGACAAACCAAAAAAATTTGATGTGACAACACAATATAAAAAAAAACTGATGTGACACCGCAAACAAACGGAATATCATATAATTATTGAAGAGGGCTGGTTCTAATAACCCGCCCTCTTTATTTTAATAACACACGACAAACACCAGACAACACAATATAAAAAAATATTTAAAAAACTGATTTGACACCACAAATAAACGGAAATATAATTATTGAAGAGGGTGGGTTATTAGAACCCGCCCTCTTTACAACACAATATAAAAACACAATATAAAAAAAATGATGTGACACCACAAACAAATAATTATTGAAGAGGGGGGTTATTAGAACCCGCCCTCTTTGTTCTGCAAACTCGACAAATACAAAAAAACTGATGTGACAATACAATATAAAAAAAATTGATGTGACAACACTAATCGTTAAAGAGAGCGGGTTCCAGGAACCCGCCCTCCTTTCCCTATAAAACCCACCCTCCAGTGTGTCTTTCATCAAACTTTCATCAAATTAACTCTTTCGTCAAATTAACTCTCTCTCTTCTCATATCTAAAATCGTTTCAATGGAGAATCAACCATTCGATAAATCTCTGCTCATTCATCAAAACGAACACAGATCTTTTAACATATTACACGGTGAGTAAATATTCTAAACTTAGTAATTTTTTTTAATTACCCATTTCTTTTAATTCTAATAGTTGAAAATAATATTATTTAATTTTGCAGGATGGAGATAATCTCACCGTCGTCACCCATAGTTCTGACAAACAGATAGTTACCGACTAGCGAATAACCCAGCGGTTTCGACGGGCCGGATTTTATGAAGCTTCATTGCTTCGTCATATCCAAATCGACCACGCCCTCGTTACCTCTCTAGTTGAGCGCTGGAGAAAAGAGACCCACACTTTTCATCTAAGATGGGGTGAGACCACTATCACACTCCAGGATATTGGCCTCTTACTCGGTTTACGGGTCAATGGGTTTGGATTGATCGGAGGACAAATTGTTGGTCCAGATACCGACCATCCATACTGGGATACATATGCCGAGTCTGCTCTCGGACAGGTAAAAATTTTTATTTTGTTTCCCCTCTTTAGTGTACCTATTGCATGTTGTACATTATTTCTAGTTTTAATATTTCATAAAAAATGCTAATATCAGGCACCAAGAGGCTACAGTAAAGGGTATAAGATCAGTTTAAACTGGCTAAAAGATACATTTAGTAATATCCCTGATGAAACCACCGATGAAGTCTTGGATAGACATGCACGTGACAACATTCTGTACATGATCGGTTCTTGGTTGATGCCGGACCAATCGGCAACGTATGTCCATCCGTTATACCTTGGCTTCTTTACGGATTTTGATGCGTGTGGCCAATATGCTTGGGGAGCAGGGGTCCTGGCCTTTCTTTACAAGGAACTCGATAAGGCATGTGCTCCAACGAAGAATAAAATTTGTGGATGCATTACATTACTTTAGGTAAATTCCTTATTTTTCACAGCTAGAAATTTGCAAAATTATAATATTGGTTTTCTCTCTTATCATCTGAAATTTTATTTATAGATTTGGTCATGGGATCATATGTATATGGGAAGACCGGATCGAGTTAAAATAACTGGCTTGGATACCCCTGGAAAGCCACTCGGCTCTTGGTGGAATGGGAAGAAAGCGTATAAGGCTCCTCATCGAGTACTTAGGTACTATAGAGATGAGTTGGATCGTATGGAGGTGACTCAGGTAACCATAACTTAGGTTATTAAGTTTGTTTTAAAATTTTGAAATACCTTCATCACAATTTTTGTACTATATTATTTGCGCAGTTCATGTGGACGCCTTATACAGTAGATCGTCTGCAAAAATTACCCGGCATCTGTATCGAAGGAGAGCCGGTTTGACGGGCTCGATGCCCACTCCTCTGCATTAATGTCGTTGTCATGCACCTCCCGGACCGAGTGTTGCGACAGTTTAATAGATCGCAACATATTCCTGTCCCGCCGCCTTCATGTTAGTGTATATGCCCTAGAGGCCATTACTGTATCATACTAGTTTGTATATTACTTGATGGAAGCTTGAGATATTCACAGTTGTATATACAATCTTGCTCGAAATGGTAGTATGCTACTTGGTTTGTCTCTACTTTAATATGTGCATGTGTTTCTTTTAGTATATCGCTTATATACATATTAGTAGAGCCCTTAGGATCTTTGCTTGATTACCAGCGTTGTGATGGCGCTCACACTCATGGGGGCTGGGTAATCCATAAGCACATCCTTATACATGTCCCTAGTCGTTGGACTATCGAGACAGGGCATCGATACTCCGGAGTAGACTAGCGTATGCGCTTCTCATCCCAGCGTGGGAGATGGTCTGTCCCACAGCCGTCAGTACGTCGTACTTGAGATAGTATGCGGGTGCTCGTTAGGTTACGAATACACTGGACAGGACTCGTCGGGAACTGTTGGTTGGTATTATACCTATAGTTAGTTATCAGTTCCCAGGTGACATGAGTACAACTTAGTCCGCTGACTTGATACTGTCACTTCGCCTCGAGTATGTTCCCATTGCACTTTGATTACTACCCTACCACGGCTCAAAGGAGTCGTGCAAACAGGTAGTTTTTGGGTGCAGTCCCGAAGCACTTGGAGACAGTGACGGTTAGACAGGATTCGTCTCTCCCGGTATTGGGGGTTGACACCGCACTGTGTCCAGAAGAGCCATTACACAAGTAGTCCCTGGCCAGGGCAGGCGAGATATACTGGTAGGTTTCTAGTGTTATCTCAAGGTGTTCTGGGCTACACTCCGACACGACTTATACCGCTATTAGGGGACTGACGTTCATCGCCCCCCTAGGCCCGCCATGCGATGTATCAGACGAACAGACCGGACTGTACGGAGACTGTCACATACAGGCTCAGTAGGAGTTCAGATGGGGTCACCTCGTCAGTCTTCTTATCGGCATCTACCTGGGGACCGTTATGTACAGCAGTGCCGCTTGCGGTCTGTGGTTATACCCACTGCCAGCGTAGTGTCGATTCTTTAGAGTCCCACATAGAGAGCTATTCGCCTTTAGGCAAAATGAGTAGAAGTCGCATGGTTTTGCGACAGGGTTCGTTCACATCCGCGCACTTGTGTACGTTTGCTGTCCGGACAGCTTATACTAGCGGGCTTTGGTTTAAGCCGGATCCTAGTATATGATTTGGGATTGGTTTTATCTCATTGTGTTCGTGTTTCTCGGATCACGAATACGGGTGCGTATGCACAGTTGATTGAGACAGAGGGAGAGTACTTTGATTAGGGTTAATGACCATTGTCATTTTATTAATCCTAATGCTTATGTGTGTATTATGGTTAATTGATATTAGTTTAATATAATTGTGCATGGTTAGGGTTGTTGACCTTTTGACATTCTTGACTTGTTGACCTAGGTTGACACTTTGACCATCATCATTTCATTTGAAAGATGCTTTTTGATCCTTGCAATTTGCATTAAAAATGAAATGATAATGGTCATGTCTTGATTAAGCCATGACAATTATCTCACTAATTATCAATTTACAATAATTCACACATATATGTAAGAATGCTTCATTATTCTCTCATTCTATCATATACTTTCTCTCTCTTGCTCTTCCTCTTCCTCAATCTCTCCCCTCTCATGCGTTGAGAAACACTTGAGCTTAAGAAAAACCACTCCATAGTAATCTCTACTCTCATCTAAGGTTCTAGGATTAGCACTTCTAGCACTTTAGTTACTTCTAGTTTGAAGTTGAAGCCAAAGGTTGAGGCTCTCGAGTGGATCCTTCTTCGACGTGAGAAGACGACAAGGTGATCCCTTTCTACCACTCCAAGGAGCAAGGAGAGAAGGACATAAAGCCCAAGATATAACCTTTCTACCCTATAGCTAACTCTCTTTAGCTTTTAGCTAGTTTTGTTTAGAAAAGATCCCGACTTTGTCTAGTCCATGTTACCTAGAGTAGTAAAAATCTGATTTTTATTCCGTTTTCCGCCTCCCCGCAAGCACCGGGATGGACAACGTAGACTTACAGTGGTATCAGAGCCTAACTAAACATAAACTAGCTAGGTAGTAAAGTGTATGGAAGTTCAATCGGAAAAAATCACAAAACTAAAAACACAAAACCCTAAGTTTCTGTTGAAATTTTTTCTGCTCTAAAAATAAAAAATCATACTTCAAAAATCGGCTCAGGGTTTTGTGAAGAAGCACACCAAATACGGTCAAGTGAACAGTTCAAAGCGCGGCGGTTCCGCGGCAAAAGCATGCCTATTGCCGCGGAACCGCGGCCGTTTTGAGTCTGTTCTGGACCGGCTTTGGTGCAGTGTTCTTATGACATGGTTTTGGGATTTTTAAGATGGTTTATTTATGCCCAGGTTTTCCAGAAAAGAAATTTGTTTTTGGGGGCCTATAAATCCGTATTTTTGATCGAACTTCACTACACTTTGACTAATGGGTTATATCTGTGATATTTATATGTATTGAACGTCGGCTAATCGCTATATGTCGGTTAGTGGGGGTTATACATATCTGTGATCTGTGTTTGTTGATGGTATGTGTATACGAATGCGTTGGATTGTCACGGGTGAATAGCCGGGGTGGATGTGAGATGAGTGTTTCTTTTTCTTTCATTCATTGTAATATGTAAATTGATGTATTATTATTTGTTTGGCCGCACAACCGGGCCAGGGTTGTAGCCGTCATTGTATAATTCTTGTTACTGCTTTTGCTCCTAGGATAGACCCATGGAGGGGGTGTACAAACTACCGGGTATCTCGAAGTGCCGAGTGGCCTACTCACGGTGTTGAGGGAGGTTGCTTCGCTTCGGGTACTTGGCGGGTAGTTTGCCGCACCCGTAGGGGTCTTGGGTGGGGTATTGACTATTCACCGCGACCGTGTAATCCTCTTTTCGTTGCAGGCTCGAACAGATTGCGGATTCCTAGTATATCCAATGTATTCATCTGTGATCTGTAATGTCTATCATTGCTATATATTTATATATGATAACTATTTAGGCGTTGCTTATGTTTTATAGCCGCGCTAGCCCAGCCCCCGCTCTGTCGTTAGTTAAGTAACCTAACGGGTGATGACGGGGCCCCGTGGCGAATGCGAATGGCATAAGCGTACGTCATATTTTGGTTGTTTTCTGCAATGGTAGGATTAAATGATGTGACGCATTAAAAGAACTAATGCAAGAAAATAAACCAAATAAAAGTCGATTGGAACACTTTGAAAACCACTCGGTTCTTTTCAAAAATAAACTTTTAAACGCGGAGCTTGAACCACTCCGTTTAAAAGCTATCTCGTTCCATCGATTATATCAAGTTCACTACGTTCACGGTTTCGCCAAAACCATTCGTAGCCCTCCGTCATTCCACATGAATGGTCAAAAAGTATTCATGCTATGTATTTTGGCCAAAGTCAAGGCATAGTGATTGGTAGCTATTGGGTATTCATGTGCAGCATAGATAGATGCGTTGGTTTGGGACAGTCGTGCTGCCATTTTGGCCAAAGTCAAGGGTAGGTACGGGTGGGTCCAAATTAACCAGGAGAATGACGGGTAGAACTTGACATGTGACTTATGATATTTTGGCCAAAGTCAAGGTCATAAGAGCATGGGGCAAAAATCCACATTGGGAGTTTCATAAACACTGAAACTTGCTAGCGCTGCATACCATTTGGAGTGTGATAATTCTGGTAAGATTCCTTCGGTTTTATCACGCAATGATATTTGGATCCCGATCCTACTGTGAGTATATGCTACTCCTCGGGAAAGTTCTCACTTAACGATCAATGCTATAAACCTAGTAGGTGTCTAGAAAGGTGTTAGCGGGGCTACGCCCACAGGGAAAAGAGATTACTTAATTAAGGAACTTCACGAAAGCGTTGGAAAACCTCCCTCGAAGTACCGAAACTGGCCTGGCTGAACGGTTAAGCAAGTATTGTACGGTGAGATTGATCCCGACTAATCCTTTCTTTACGGTTTGAGAAGGGATTCGAGAGACAGTGGGAGCCATCCAGTTTAGACAAACTAAAAACCACTCTAAACTTGCAAAAGCATCATGCTAAAGTGTTTCTTTTCTCTCTCCTAATTGCAGCGACCATTCAACATGACCGGACTTAAGTTATTACTAGATAAAAACATACTAACAGGGCCAAACTACAAAGATTGGCTCAGGAATGTCAAGATGGCAATCACTTACGACAAGTTGGGATATATCCTTACCACCAAAGCTCCCCCTGTCCCAGGTCCCACCTCCAGCGTCGCGGATGTAGAAATCCGTAAGACATGGGAGATAGATTGCGCGAAGGCCAAATGCCTCGTACTTGCCTCGATGGACAACGAACATCAGAGGAGGCACGAGAATATGGACCTAAAGTCCATATTGCTCCATACAAAAGAACTGTATAGAGAGCAGTCTCGTATCGCCAGATACGAAGTGTCGAAGAAGCTATTTTCGGCAAAATTGGTCGTCGGATCATCGGTAGCGGAACACGTGCTTAAGATGATTGGCTACATAGAGGAGCTCGCGGACCTTGGGACCACGTTGGAGAATGAACTCTATACTGATTTGATTCTCCAGTCCCTTCCTTCCACTTACGCCCAGTTTATCCTTAACTTCAACATGCAAGGAAAGGAGGTTGAACTTTCCGAACTTCTGAATATGTTGAGGAGTGCTGAGGGCACCCTACAGAAGAGTAGGGAGACATCCACTTTGTTTGTAGGAGGATCTTCCTCTTCTAGATCCAGGGCGAAAGCCAAGGGTAAGAAGAAGAAAGCCCCCGCCAAACCAAGAGGCGGTGTCATTAAAGTGGATACGAAGGGAAAAGGAAAGGCAACAAAGATAGCGGGAAAGCTAGTGAGAAAGGAAGAATGCTTCTACTGTCACAAAAGTAGACACTGGAAACAGGATTGCAAGGCTTGGAAGGCCAGAACCCAGGATTTGAAGCGAGTTGCGGCTTCAGCTTCAGGTGTGTATGTTATTGAAAACTGTCTATCAATAAACTCTACATCCTGGGTATTAGATACCGGATCAGGATCTCATATCTGTAATTCTTTGCAGGTGTTGAGAAAGCGTAGAGTTTTGAAGGCAGGTGACATGACCCTCAGAGTTGCAAACGGCGCTAGCATGGATGCTGAGGCCGTGGGGGACTATCACCTGGGATTGTCGGATGGACACTTTTTGGTTTTGCGTAGTTGTTATTATGTACCAAATGCAACCTGTAATATCATTTCTGTATCTTTATTATCTAAAGAAGGTTATGAATTTGCATTTGTAAGTAATGTAGTGAAAATTCACCTTAATCAAGTTTTGATTGGGTCAGGTACATTGAACAACGGTATATACATATTAAACCAACCACAGATTTTCAATGTCCAGAATACACACAAAAGAAAGTCTCCAGAAATCAATAAAACTTTCTTATGGCATTGTAGACTGGGTCATATCAATGAGAGAAGGTTGACTAAGTTACATGCAGAAGGATATTTGGATCCGTTCGAATATCAATCGTATGCAACTTGTCAATCCTGTCTCAAAGGAAAGATGATAAAGACTCCGTTCACTGGACACGGAGTAAGAGCGAGCGAGCTCTTGGGACTCGTACACAGCGACGTATGCGGTCCAATGTCTACGCATACACGAAGCGGTTATTCTTACTTCATTACTTTTACGGATGACTTTTCAAGGTACGGTTATGTCTTCTTAATGAAACATAAATCCGAGGCTTTTGAAAAATTCCAGGAATATAAGAATGAAGTAGAAAAACAAACAAGCAAAAGTATCAAGGCACTGAGATCTGATCGAGGTGGTGAATACTTGAGTGCCGAGTTCCTGGGTTACTTAAAAGAGAATGGAATTCTCTCTCAGCTTACTCCTCCATACACTCCGCAACATAACGGTGTATCGGAGAGACGGAACCGAACCCTATTGGATATGGTACGGTCCATGATGAGTAATGCTGAGTTGCCACGATCGTTCTGGGGATATGCGCTAGAATCAGCTGCATACCTTTTGAACCGAGTTCCGACTAAGACTGTGCCTACTACACCATATCAGATGTGGTGTGGGAAGAGACCCTATCTTAATCATATTAAGACATGGGGATGTCCAGCTTTTGTCAAAAAGCAGCATGAGAACAAGCTCGAGGCACGCTCAGTACAGTGCAAGTTCGTGGGATATTCAAAGAACTCCAAGGGATATTTCTTCTATTGCGAAGAGGAACAAAAGGTTTTTGTTTCTCGCCATGCCCACTTTCTAGAACACCAGTTCATAGAAAAAGAATTAAGTGGGAGCGCAATAGAACTGGAAGAAATTCCAGAACCACGAGCTATTACTGAAAGCTTAGTAGAACCACAGGGTTCGAAAGATCAGGACATTCCCACGCCACTCCGCAGGAGTAGTAGGCAGTCTCATCCGCCCGAGAGATACTACGGTTTTCTCATTGACGGGGATAGAGAGGATTGCATCATAGATTGTGATGAGCCTACTAGCTTCCAGCAAGCCATTCAGAGCGTCGACTCGGTAAAATGGTTGGATGCAATGCGGACCAAAATGGAGTCTATGTACACCAACAAAGTATGGACATTGGACATTGCTCCAGATGGGGTAAAACCCGTAGGATGCAAGTGGATCTTCAAAAGAAAGATTGGTGTAGATGGACAGGCTGAGACCTATAAAGCTAGACTAGTTGCAAAGGGTTTTCGTCAGCGACCTGGTTTGGACTATGACGAAACCTTTTCTCCAGTAGCTATGCTGAAATCCATTCGGATCCTTCTTGCCATTGCCGCCTTCCACGATTATGAAATTTGGCAGATGGACGTAAAGACCGCTTTTCTAAATGGACATTTAGAGGAGTGTGTCTATATGGACCAGCCAGAGGGTTTCATTCAGAGTGGGAGCAGCGGAAAGGTGTGCAAGTTGCTTAAGTCCATTTATGGACTAAAGCAGGCATCGCGGAGTTGGAACATCTGTTTTGATGAGACGGTCAAGGAATTTGGCTTTATCAAAAATCCAGATGAACCATGCATCTATTGTAGATTTGTAGCGAGAACTGTAGTATTCCTCGTTTTATACGTGGATGACATTCTCTTAATAGGAAATGACATTCCTATGCTACAATCTGTCAATGGGTTCTTGTCACACAGGTTCTCCATGAAAGACCTGGGTGATGCCTCATACATTCTGGGTATCCGGATCTACCGTGACAGATCCAAGAGGATATTAGAACTTTCACGGTCCAGGTACATCGACACCATACTGAAGAGATTCAGTATGGAAGATTCCAAGCGCGGTAATCTACCGGCTTGTCACGGGATCACCCTCTCCAAAGAGATGTCTCCCAAGACTGATTTGGAGAGAAATCGCATGTCTATTATACCCTACGCTTCTGCGGTAGGCTTTATAATGTATGCGATGTTGTGTACCAGACCAGATGTGGCTTATGCACTGAGTGTGGTAAGCAGGTATCAGTCAAACCCTGGGGAGAAACATTGGATAGCGGTAAAGAACATTCTCAAGTACCTGATAAGGACTAAGGAGATGTTCTTGGTGTATGGCGGAAAAGACCTCCAGATTAAGGCCTTTGCTGACTCCAGCTTCCAGAGTGACAAGGATGATTCCAAGTCCATGTCGGGTTTTGTCTTTACCCTCAATGGAGGGGCGGTGTGTTGGAAGAGCTCCAAACAGGAAACCGTTGCTGACTCGACTATGGAAGCGGAATACATCGCTGCATCTGATGCCGCAAAAGAAGCTGTCTGGATGAGGAAGTTCTTGAAAGAACTTCAGGTGGTTCCGTCCATTGTTGACCCAATACCTCTGTATTGCGACAACAACGGGGCTATAGCTTTAGCGAAGGAACCCAGGTCCCATCAGAAATCCAGACACATCTTGAGGCGGTATCACCTGATCAGGGAGATCGTGGATCGCCAGGAGATCGAGGTTCGGAGGGTTGCTTCAGAAGATAACACTGCAGATCCATTCACGAAGGCCTTACCCCAGACTCAGTTCGAGCGGCTGATCGAGATGATAGGTCTTCGATACGCCAGTACATGGCCTTAGTGCAAGTGGGAGATTGTTAGTGTATATGCCCTAGAGGCTATTACTGTATCATACTAGTTTGTATATTACTTGATGGAAGCTTGGGATATTCACAGTTGTATATACAATCTTGCTCGAAATGGTAGTATGCTACTTGGTTTGTCTCTACTTTAATATGTGCATGTGTTTCTTTTAGCATATCGCTTATATACATATTAGTAGAGCCTTTAGGATCTTTGCTTGATTACCAGCGTTGTGATGGCGCTCACACTCGTGGGGGCTGGGTAATCCATAAGCACATCCTTATACAGGTCCCTAGTCGTTGGACTATCGAGACAGGGCATCGATACTCCGGAGTAGACTAGCGTATGCGCTTCTCATCCCAGTGTGGGAGATGGTCTGTCCCACAGCCGTCAGTACGTCGTACTTGAGATAGTATGCGGGTGCTCGTTAGGTTACGAGTACACCGGACAGGACTCGTTGGGAACTGTTGGTTGGTATTATACCTATCGTCAGTTATCAGTTCCCAGGTGACATGAGTACAACTTAGTCCGCTGACTTGACACTGTCACTTCGTCTCGAGTGTGTTCCCACTGCACTTTGATTACTACCCTACCACGGCTTAAAGGAGTCGTGCAAACAGGTAGTTTTTGGGTGCAGTCCCGAAGCACTTAGAGGCAGTGACGGTTAGACAGGATTCGTCTCTCCCGGTATTGGGGGTTGACATCACGCTGTGTCCAGGAGAGCCATTACACAAGTAGTCCCTGGCCAGGGCAAGCGAGATATACTGGTAGGTTTCCAGTGTTATCTCAGGGTGTTCTGGGCTACACTCCGACACGACTTGTACCGCTATTAGGGGACTGACGTTCACCGCCCCCCTAGGCCCGCCATGCGATGTATCAGACGAACAGACCGGACTGTACGGAGACTGTCACATACAGGCTCAGTAGGAGTTCAGATGGGGTCACCTCGTCAGTCTTCTTATCGGCATCTACCTGGGGACTGTTACGTACAGCTAGTGCCACTTGCGGTCTGTGGTTAAACCCACTGCCAGCGTAGTGTCGAGTCTTTAGAGTCCCACAGAGAGAGCTATTCGCCTTTAGGCAAAATGAGTAGAGGTCGCATGGTTTTGCGACAGGGTTCGTTCACATCCGCGCACTTGTACGCGTTTGCTGTCCGGACAGCTTATACTAGCGGGCTTTGGTTTAAGCCGGATTCTAGTATATGATTTGGGATTGGTTTTATCTTATTGTGTTCGTGTTCCTCGGATCACGAATACGAGTGTGTATGCACAGTTGATTGAGACAGAGGGAGGGGACTTTGATTAGGGTTAATGAACATTGTCATTTTATTAACCCTAATACTTATGTGTGTATTATGGTTAATTGATAATAGTTTAATATAATTGTGCATGGTTAAGGTTGTTGACCTTTTGACATTCTTGACTTGTTGACCTAGGTTGACACTTTGACCATCATCATTTCATTTGAAAGATACTCTTTGATCCTTGCAATTTGCATTAAAAATGAAATGATAATGGTCATGTCTTGATTAAGCCATGACAATTATCTCACTAATTATCAATTTACAATAATTCACACATATATGTGAGAATGCTTCATTATTCTCTCATTCTATCATATACTTTCTCTCTCTTGCTCTTCCTCTTCCTCAAGCTCTCCCCTTTCATGTGTTGAGAAACACTTGAGCTTGAGAAAAACCACTCCATAGTAATCTCTACTCTTATCTAAGGTTCTAGGATTAACACTTCTAGCACTTTAGTTACTTATAACTTGAAGTTGAAGCCAAAGGTTAAGGCTCTCGGGTGGATCCTTCTTCGACGTTAGAAGACGACAAGGTGATCCCTTTCTACCACTCCAAGGAGCAAGAAGAGAAGGACATAAAGCCCAAGGTATAACCTTTCTACCCTATAGCTAACTCTCTTTAGCTTTTAGCTAGTTTTGTTTAGAAAAGATCCCGACTTTGTCTAGTCCATGTTGCCTAGAGTAGTAAAAATCTGATTTTTATTCCGTTTTCCGCCTCCCTGCAAGTACCGGGGTGGGCAACGTGGACTTACACTTCGCCTATGACAATAGAGGGAGACATGCGAGGAGGAAAGGCGGAGCGTGATTGGAGGGAGTATCATCATCAATATTTGCTGAGATGGGAGGATAGGCAGCGTAATATTGTCTTACAGCAAATAGGTGACCAAACAGCCACCAACGCTACCGAAGTATATCTACAGTGGTATAAGCGTGTCACCATAAGATATCTTCTGCTCCCCCCAACAACTTCCCAAACATCTCGCGGTACAAACCTAGAGGCCACGTGGAACGAGATTTGGTAAGTTGAATTCTTTAGATTATATTATTTTTTAACATCCGGCGGTATGAGTCAATACTTATTTCTTATTTCTAATGTAACGACAGGCTCGTGGGTTGCACCTTATACAAACAATGGTGCATGAACCATACCCGACTGATGCTGGTCTGGAAACTCAGGCTCTATTTACAAGTGCAGACCAATTAATTGGTGGTGTATTCGGTTCATATAATATTCTTCAACATTTATCGCCGGCACCAGATCAGCAGTATGAGCCGACACCGGAGCCGCAGTATGAATCGGCACCAGAGCCGCAGCATGAGCCGGCACCAGAGCCGCAGCATCACGGAGATCCAACGCAGCAGGATCAGTGGTTTGGATCACCATACCGTCAGCAGCAACCCTGGCATACCGGACAAGCGCAACAACACCAGTCTTGGGGGTCAGGTTTTGCAGAACAGCCGTCTTGGGGGTCATGTTTTACGCAACAACAGCAATCTTGGGGGTCAGGATTTGCGCAGCCATGGGGCATAGGTTTTGTGCAACAGCAGCCACATGAAACCGGGACAGGTTCTTCGCTACAACTGCCCAGTTGGGACATGGATTTATCGTCCTACGTACAGTTGTTGGGAGGCAGCACATATCCGACACCTGTCCCACATTCAGGTTCAGGATTTGCGGAACAACAGTATGTCCAAGACGCTGCTGAAGATGAAGCCGAAGCAGAAGAGCAGACGCCGCCGCCGCCATCTACCCAAGAAACGGGTGGGCCAGTCATCCCAGGAGGCATAGGCTTATGTCAAGCCTCCTCGGATTTCATAAGGGAAAAGGAAAAGGAAAACGATAGTTATTTACATTTTACAATCATATAGGATTTTTTGGTATAATAAATTTGACGGATTCATTTTGTTATTATAAATTTGACCATCGAGATAGAATTTACATTTTACAAACAAATAGGATTTTTTTGTATTGTAAATTTTGACGGATTCATTCTGTACAAAACATTGATATAATAAAATTTTATTATTTTATTTAAATATTTTTTACGTTTATTTATTTTTAACAAATTTTAAAATAATTATAATTATAATTATAATTATAATTATATAGGGGGTGGGTTTCTAGAACCCGCCCTCTATATTATTATATAGGGGGCTGGTTTTAGGAACCCGTCCCCTATTCTGGTTTGGGTTGGGGTGGGGGATGGGGGGGCGAAACCGTCCTATTTCGCTAATTTTAAAAGAAACCATCCTATTTTAATAATTAATTATTTAATTCGTACTATTTCAAAAAAAAAACTATTCAAAAAGGACTAACATTTTAACTGCATCCAATAAGAATTCAATTTTATACAAGAGCTAGCACAACAATATTACCCATCCTGTAAGCAAAACCCCTTTCTCTAAAAGGGGTTGTATATCATCTATGTACCAAAAAAACCTACCTTTGATTTCAAGAATATGATTAAACAGCAACGGATTGCAAACACAAATTACTATTCTGATGAAAATCTTAACTCTTGATCCAAGAATGTGAAGTGAGCAGCAATGGTTAAGAAAAATTTCTTAAATCGCATAAAAAGAATCGAAGATATTTTTACCTGGATCAATGAAGAGGAGAGTTTGGGTTCTTGAAGGCTTCAGCTCTGCAATCGAAGATCTCAAGCGCGCGCGGTTATTCCCTGTGATTCATTCGGTTTTTATACTGAGAAAATGGTTTCGTGGTGATAACTGCTAATTTACGGGTCGGGTCGGGTCGGGTCGGGTCGCACTTGCAACATCAATGCAGAATCCGCTAGTGCAATCACAACTTTGTTACACCGTTGCTTATTCCTTAAAATTCAAACAAAGCAAAAATGGTTAGATTAAGTAAGCAGTTAAGCTACATAACCAACTATAAAATACCACAAACACTAGCCTCATGTCATGCCCCTTTTGCACAAAACCTCACCGTTGATTTTGATAAACAGAAATCCCTGACCTTTGATTTGGACAGCAGGAAATAGAAGGGACTCCAAATCCGATTGTTTGGGTCTTTTTTGTTTTGTGGGTTTTTGATAAGAGAAAACAAGTATTTAAAAGTTTTGAGCGGGATATTTGAAAATATAATAACTTTTTTGCTGTGGTAATTAAAAGGGAACCCTTTTAACGAAAAGTTTTGCTGATTTAAAAGAGTGTATATATGGACACCATATGTATTTTTCTTAAAATAAGCATTAAGTGTGACCGGTTATTTACAATATTGTTTTTGGCACGTGGGTTGTGCCTGGTGTATGGTATGGAAAATTACCGGAAATCCTTGCATTCTCAGGAATGGGATGACCGGGCATCTAATTCCAAGGAAGCTTGCATTAACGTGCTTGCTTTACTTTAATCATTCCCAGTAATATATGTGTGTGCAGCCGTCGACCGGCGGCGAGGCCGACGGTAAACGGTCAATAGACGGCGGGCCGGCAAGTAACCAGCAACTACCGGCGGCCGGCCGGCAATGGCCTGCAGGGCATGTCGGCTGACAACCAGCGATAGACTACGGCCGGCCTGCGGCGAATGTCCGACCGATGTCACGCCCCACTTCATGTTAAATGATTTTTAATGGACTCTCATGCCACGATATACATTCTTTACCAGACTACCCATTATCCCCGCGTATGTTAATTTATAGTTAAAATTACAAGTCTTAGTCGAATTCATGAATACAAAAGGTGATGTAAAAATGTGAAGTTTTCAAGTACAACTGATGGACGAATCACACAAATCCCTCAGAACCCTAGCTCTCAAAATACAAAGGGTTCTCTCAAATTCTATCTCAAAAGCTATCAGATCTTGGGTTACAAAATACTACCTTATATATAGTATAGAAAAGATAGATTTAAATAACCAATTTCCAAACGAAGAAATTATTCGGCCCAACACACGGCAGACGTCTAAAGAAGGAGTTGCCGAACGTCTGCCTTAGAAGTCTTCAAAATAACAGAGCATCCCAGACGTATGAAGAAGGAGCTTCAGACGTCTGGTCTTGAGGTCTTCTATATAACATAGCGCCCGCAGACGTATGCCCAAAGTATGCGAACGTACAGAGCGTCAACAGACGTCTGAAGATTTATAGCTCCAGACGTTTTTCCCCCTTGCTTGTAGATAAATTCGAATCTGGAACAACTCTGTTATAATACCGAATCAATAGGAAATCCAATAGGGATCGGAATGGGAGGCATACACAACGGTTATCACCAAGATAATTGAGTTGCGGTGTTTTTAGTTTTTGTTGCCCTATTTTATGTCGCTCCACCTCTAATTTTTGCTTCTGCTCTACCTCGAATTTATCAATTCAATCCTTATGCATTGGCTAATCCAATGTTGCTGCTTCTTCAGCAGACTTTTCTCAGTTAGTAAGAGTTAACTGAAAACATACCCAAGACTGAACCTAATTAGAAATAAGATTTCACTGGAAAAGAAATATAACCAAATCTCAAGTAAGCAGACAAACCTTTCTCATATCTAACTCGTTAAAGAATCTGTATCCATGAATATTTTTTGTAAATTCAGTTTATTGTTACTGTTGCTATTATTCACTCAATGATTTAAATCTGCTATATTTTGGTTTATGTAGATTTGTGCAGTTTGGTCCTATGGTTAAGTGTTCCTGTGGGGCATCAAAATGCCATGGATTTCTTGGTAGCAAACGAAAGGCATGCAGGTTAACCAGCTGGGGATGCAAACGGAAGAGATCTATTGCCATTAAAGCATAAAGTTATGCCTGCTGATTCACTTGATATGAGGGTTTGTCGATTTTTTTTTCTTTTCAATTATTCACATCAAGTTGGATAGAAGTTGACTCCGCATTCATTTATTTTGTTGTGAAGCAATCATACTCATTCATTGACTTTAGCAAGCTTTTGTATACCATCTCCCCTTGTTCAGCCGGTACTTCGGGAAAAAAGAAAATCGGCCACACAGTTTACAAGTCCATTCCTCTTTCTAGTCCCGCTTTCGACAGTTAGGCACTCGTGATAGTCAGGCTTAGGTTAGAGGTTCTTTCGGGCAAAGCCGGCTAAAACTTCTTTGTTCCATGCATAGTCAAAAAGAAGTGCATAAATGAAGCTCTTTCAATAAATAGAGAAAGAATAACCGAACCACTAAAAGTCATTCGATTCCTTTTTAAGTCAGATCTCTGGCCTGCGGGCACTCTTTTGATCACGTGGGGTTTTATCCCAGCACCGAGTCGAGTTTATAGACATTGTATTCAAAGAATATTTATGTTTAACCCACAATGTGAAATGTTAACATGCATCTTGTTTAGCATGATTATCACCCTAACACCTGGGAGCTAATTTGTTGTACAAGAATACTCACGTGCTGTTAAATGACTGCTCCTTGTTACAGAGAAGTAAAGAAATTTATGCATCTTATTCTATGCTTTTTAATCTATTATTATTTGTTGCTACAAAAAAAATCTCTTATTATTTGAACCTATTTGTTGATATGTTTAGTGCCATCTTTTCGCTGTTAGAACATACCAACCGAATAAGTGACATTATATTAAATAGAAGGGTATTCGCAAGATAGTGTGAATGTACATATATGCCAATAATGAAATATGTATTCATATAATAATCGTAGTAACATACAATTTTGATGTTGCAGAAGATGATGTCAAACACAAACTAAGAGAAAGATCAATACAAAGAATCACAACTTTCAGTAAATTAAAGTCACATTCAATGCACCACATTCCATAGCATCCTTTGAGAAAGAAGATCAATATAAATAAAGAGTCACAATGTCAGTAAATTTTAATCGTATCCGTCAACAACCGAATCCCATTGCAGCCGTTACAAATTCAAGCAAAGCGAAGTCTTTCAGAAGTTTTTCAGAATTACACGAAACATCTAATATTTGTATGACATCTTTGGGCTTAATGCCACTCTGTAAATGATGTAGTGTCAAGCTTAAATTTACGAGAGCGGAATTTCATATAAAGAAAAACCAGAACGGACTTAAATATTCACAACTCTTATAACGCAATAACTAATACTCATCTGAGAAAAGAAAAGCAAGACTAAAACCTCGACGACCATCAGGAATATGCCTAGTGGTTTAAAAAGCTGGCGCTTAAGTGGCCGAGCGGGTTTTTCCGTTCCGTTTTATTCCCTTTAAGCGAGTGAAATTGCATAACCTATTTTATTGATGTTTACATCTCATAAGTGTTATAAAGAGTATATAACTATTGTTATTGGAGTAAGAATACACAAATACCAATTAATACAATATTCCATATTTTCTTTTTTTTCTTTTTCCACGTTTCAATCTTTCATGCTCGACTCGATAAATCTCACGGTTGTCGAGCCAATTTTGAGACACTTCAAGATTTGGGTTTCAAAACTCCAAAATTTTAGGTTTATCAACTCTAAGAAGTCGAGATCTAAATCGATTTCGAGCAATCCTTGTGTTTTCTATTTCGATTTCGAATAGTTTTTGAATTTCGGTCATGAAATTCTAATTCGATTTTCACTATATCTGGTTTCGAGCTACAATTTTTTAGATATTTTTTTTTAATAATTTGGTAAGTGTTTTTAGTGATTTGAGTTATGATGCTTGATGTTGGGTATCGAAAACCTTATAAGCACTGTATAAACTAATAAATTCTAAGAAAATTTTAATTTTGCATTGAATTATTTTAGCATATTTTAGCAAATAATATATTGTCTAAACACATTGGTTAAATTTAGGCATTTGCTGTTACAAAAGTAACATAAAAATAGTTAGAATGTAATGATAATCATTATTTCTGATCCGCCTGAGCAGCCGCTTAAACGCTTAAGCGGCGTTTAAGCGTTTTGACTCCTTGACCGTTCCGTTTTTCTTTCCTGCTTTTAAAACACCGTGTACGCCTTTTATTCCAGTCATATGCTTGGAGTGGATTCCCAGAAATAACTTCACATACTCTAAACTGCAATAACATTCTCCTATGTTTTTTTTTAATGAAATTAGTCATGAGGAGCGAAACTACACTAGAGCAAACATATGATGCAGCCCCTAGCATAAATGGAGCCGCTGCCAAAATTTCCTTCCACTGCCTCATCGAAGCAAGAATTGCTAATGCAGCAGAGGCAATCGGCAGCAGCAGCAGCAACAAATTCTTCCACACTAGAAATCTTGTAACCACTTTCTTACATCCCTTGCAATGAACTATGTGTCGAAACTATCGATTCATTAAATTCGTAGCAAACTGAGTTCCAATCCCTCCTTTTGCCGGAAAAGAAGCGGAAACCCCAGCGGCGATCCCTGCTGGAGCCTGCTCAACAACCGCAGGGCCTTTCGGTAATTTCACCAAATCATGCCGACTTTAAACATCCACTTTCTATACTCAGCAACCCAAGTATCACAAGACTTCAAATTCATATACAACTCCTTCGTCGGTCCCTTCTCTTCCACCAACACTTCATCTTGCGATTCCAGAAACCCAATTTCTTGTTCAAGTACCTTACCGATGATGCTCATAAGTTGGAACTCCTCATATTGCGACACATGGCGAATGACGTGTTACCCGCGACAACCCGTTAGACTCCTGGCGGCTACCGAAGTAAAATCAGTGTGGAGCATTGGCCTCTTTTCTCGGATCATCCCCGATCTGACACTCCGCTTCTTGCCCACGAGCAATCTGGCAGCCGAACTTGCACCCCTTCTCTTTTGTTCGTCTCTGAGAGCTTCCTCGGCCTCCTGGCTTGTCTCTGAACCACCCGCCGAGCTAAGCCTCTCCAGCTCTCCCAATCAAATGTGAGCGCAGAGCCCTAGCGCTTCCGTAACGGCCCCGCGTATTTCGCTAAAGCGAGATATCCCGCATACTCTGCCAATATTCCTCGACACTAACTTGATCGTCGGAGGGTCCTACGGTGGCCACTCATCCCGGAACTTTCTTGCAGATAGCCCGGCTTCCACATCAAACACAACCCATTGAGATCCACACGATCGGCCAAATTATGGTTATTACCGCGGATCCTGCTCGGGAAACCGGCAGAAACCACCACCTCTTTCCTGTCGACGATGTAAGCATTCCACCCCAGAAAAAGGTGCAGGAAGGACGAGCCCATCATCTTCACCAACGAAGACCTCCATGGTATATCACTGCCTCACAACGACCTTCTCGTGAGAACGGCCCGGATCCAACGGTATGGGGTACAGAGGATATTGGTTGATTCAGGTAACTCAGCAGATATCCTTTTCTACAACTGTTTCCAGCATATGGGGTTAGGACAATCCGACCTACAGTCGACCTCCCATGTCCTCTCCGGATTCACCAACCACTTCATCCCGACCGAGAGAACAATCACCCTCCTCCTCAACATCGGGGAAGCAGGTCGTACGCACACCATGCCGGTGAACTTCCTTATCGCTAAAGTCCCTTCGTCTTACAGCATTCTCCTGTGACACCCTACATTGAATGCCCTCCAAGCTCAAATCTTGACTTATGATCTTGCGATCAAATTTCCATTGGATCAAGGCGAGATAGGTCGGGCCATGGGAATCAGCAGATCGCTTAGATTTGCCTTACTTCAACTTCTCCTGCCGGAGAGCAGGACGACGATTTGGAAGACACGCGGGATTTCCAGGGGTCCTTAGATACACGTGACGACCAAAGGGAAATCCGAGGAGCATCGGTAGAAGCATTGACGGAAGGCCCCCTCGTCGAAGGAGTTAATGGACGGACCGTTCAGATCGGTTCTCTTTTGACAGGAGACCGTCGTGAAGACTTGATCCGTTTCTTCCGAGAAAACTCAGACGTATTCGCCTGGACACCGGCAGACATGCCCGGGATCGACCCCAAAATTATCTCACACAAGCTCGGAGTCGACCTGAAGGCCAGATCCGTCCGACAGAAGAAACGAAGTTTTGCGCCAATCAAGCAAAAGGCGATTGAGGACGAGGTCGATCGATTGCTCGCAGCTAACTTCATTAGAAATCTTGACTACTCGGATTGGCTGGCGAACGTTGTCATGGTAAAAAAGGCGAACAGAAAATGGCGTATGTGCGTCGATTTCATGGATCTGAACAAGGCCTGCCCTAAAGACAACTATCCCCTCTCTCGGATAGACCAGCTAGTGAACAGCTCAGCCGACCATGAATTGCTTAGCTTTATGGACGCTTTCTCCGGTTACAATCAGATCCGGATGAACGCGGCAGATGAGCTTACTACGTTCACCACGGATCGGGGGTATATTGCTACAAAGTGATGCCCTTCGTTCTTTAGAACGCTGGGGCCATGTATTAATGCCTCGTCAACAAACTATTCAGGCCGCAGATCGGGAGGAACATGGAAGTCTACGTCGACGACATGCTCGTAAAATCAACATCATCGGACGGCACACCCGAGATCTCGGCGAGACATTTGACGTCCTGCGCAGGTATAAAATGAAGCTGAATCCAGCTAAGTGTGCTCGGAGTCACCAGTGGGAAGTTCCTCGGGTTCATGGTCACCAATCGAGGAATCGAAGCGAACCCAGAAAAGATCAGTGCCATTCTTAATATGGCCACACCGAAGAGCAATGTTGAAATAATGCGGCTCACAGGAAGAGTGGCCGCTCTGATTCTCTTTATGTCAAGATCCGGAAAGAAGTGTCTCCCGTTCTTTAAAGCCTTGAGAAAAAATTTTAAGTTCAAATGGTCGGAAGAGTGTCCGAACGCTTTCGAACAACTCAAGGCGCTCCTAGCAACTCCCCCACTACTCACTCGACCAGTCGAGGGCGACGAGCTATTATTATACCTTACGGTCTCCGACCAAGCTGCAGGCTCAGTGCTCGTCAGGGAATCCGAAGGTGTACAGAGGCCGGTTTACTACGTGAACCGCATTTTCAAGGACACGGAAACTAGATACCTAGCCATAGAAAAGATAGTCTTGGCACTTGTCGTCGCCTTAAGGAAACTACGACACTATTTCCAGGCGCACACGATCCTCGTCCTCACCGAGCGACCTATAGAAACTATTCTGGCTTCCCCTGAATCATCAGGTCTTCTGGAGAAATGGAGGTGGAAATTATCTCAATTCGACATCAAGTACCGTCCCAGGCAAGCCATCAAAGTGCAGGTCCTAGCAGACTTCATGGTCGAATGCACTATTCCCACCAAAGGAGCGGCAGCACGGGGCCCCGAACCACATCCCTCGGTCGAGGAAGTACCCAACTCCGTCCCCGACTAGGTGTTCTATGTGGACGGATCCTTTACCAAGGAAGGAAGCGGGGATGGCCTTATCATTCGAGGCCCGGACAAGGCATAGATGGAATACTCTTTGAAGCTCGGATTTAGAGCGTCGAACAATGCCGCGGAATACAAGGCTTTGTTAGCTTGATTGCGAATTGCCTCCGAGGTAGGGCTGAAGACGATCCGAATTCGCAGTGACTCCGCACTGGTCGTCAGCCAACTAACCGGGCATTTCGAGGCCTGAAAACCACTCATGATGAAGTATTTGGCCGAGGTAAAAAGACTTCGGAAAAATTTCAAAGAAGTCCAGGTAGAGCAGATTTTCCGGACCCTAAACACCCAAGCCGATGTCTTGAGCAAGCTCGCTTCTTCCTATACGACCCACCATAAAAGAAATATTCTCTTTGATGTCTTGCCACGGCCTAGCGTGGAAGACGGAAATGTAACATTCCAAGTATACATGACTAAGGAAGAAGGCCAAGATTGGAGGAAGTCTCTCGTAGAGTTCCTAAAAGATGGTATACTTCCGGAAAACCGAGGGGAGGCTTGCCGCCTTCTAGCAAAAGCCCAACATTTCATCTGGAGCAATGAAAACCTCTACAAGAAGTCGTACACTCTGCCCTTGCTCCGATGCGTCGGCCCTCACGAAGCCAACTAAGTTCTACGAGAGATACATGAAGGGGTCGGGAGAACGATCAAGGAAACTATGACACTATTTGCAGGCGCACACCATCTTCGTCCTCACCGAGCGACCTATAGAAACTATTCTAGATTCCCCTGAATCATTAGTTCGTCTGGAGAAATGGAGGTGGAAATTATCTCAATTCGACATCAAGTACTGTCCCAGGAAAGCCATCAAAGCGCAGGTCCTAGCAGACTTCATGGTCGAATGCACTATTTCCACCAAAGGAACGGCAGCACGGGGCCCCGAACCACATCCCTCGATCGAGGAAGTACCCAACTCCGTCCCCGATTAGGTGTTCTACGTGGACAGATCCTTTACCGAGGAAGGAAGCGGGGATGGCCTTATCATCCGAGGCCCGTACGAGGCAGAGATGGAATACTCTTTGAAGCTCGGATTTAGAGCGTCGAACAATGCCGCGGAATACAAGGCTTTGTTAGCTAGATTGCGAATTTCCTCCGAGGTAGGGCTGAAGACGATCCGAATTCGCAGTGACTCCGCACTGGTTGTTAGCCAAGTAACCGGGCATTTCGAGGCCCGAAAACCACTCATGATAAAGTATCTGGCCGAGATAAAAAGACTTCGGAAAAATTTCAAAGAAGTATAGGTAGAGCAGATTCCCCAGACCCTAAACACCCAAGCCGATGCCTTGAACAAGCTCGCTTCTTCCTATACGGCCCACCATAAAAGAAATATTCTCTTTGATGTCTTGCCATGTCCTAGCGTGGAAGACGCAAAGGTAACATTCCAAGTATACACGACCCAGGAAGAAGGTCAAGATTGGAGGAAGTCTCTCGTAGAGTTCCTAAAAGATGGTATACTTCCGGAAAACCGAGGGGAGGCTCGCCGCCTTTGAGCAAAAGCCCAACATTTCATCTGGAGCAATGAAAACCTCTACAAGAAGTCGTACACTCTGCCCTTGCTCCGATGCGTCGACCCTCACGAAGCCAACTAAGTTCTACGAGAGATACATGAAGGGGTCGGGAGAACGATCAATGGGCCCGCACCCTGTTCTAGAAGACACTGTGCAAAGGATATTACCGACCGTGGATACACCAGGATGCCGAGAAATTCATCAGAAGATGCAAGAATTGCCAACTCCACTGCAGCATACATCGTCTCCTCGCTACTGAACTAACGCCTCTCGGATCCCCTTGGCCGTTTGCACAATAGGGGATGGATATGGTGGGATAACTCCCCACCGGCACGAGCGGACACAAATACATCTTTAACGCGGTAGACTGCTTCACGAAGTGCATAGAGGCCGTGCCCATCAGAAAACCAGACACCTCTACTATAAAGTTCCTGAAAAACAACATAATCTCCCGATTTGGAATCCCGAGGTGCATCGTCACCGACCATGGGACCAACTTCGAAAACGACAAGGTCAAAGAATTTTGCAGCGACTATCACATACTGATGAAGTTTGTCGCGATCACACATCCGCAATGCAACGGACAGGCCGAGATAGCAAATCGAGGAATTATCCGTGGACTCAGAACTCACTTAGAAGAAAGATAGGGCGGCTGGGTCGAGGAATTGCCACGGGTGGTATGGGCATTACAAACCTCGAAGAAAACGCCTACGGGAGAAACCCTGTTTAGCATCTGCTACGGTACTGAAGAGATGGTCCCCGCGGAGACGGACTGCCTAGTTATCGAGTCAAACACTTCGACGATGAAGCTAACACCTCTGTTCTCCGAACCAACCTGGACATCTTATTGGAAAAGCATGACCGAACGCAAATGAGAGCGGTTGTTTATCAACAGCAAACCGCTTGCTATTACAACGCTCGAATCAAACATCGGGCCTTCAAGGCAGGGGATCTGGTCTTACGAAGGAACGAGTTCGTAGATCAAGTAAGACTGCATAAATTCTCCCCGAAGTGGGAATGACCATTCCTCCTAGCAGAAGTATTGCCCGGTGGAGCATACCGCTTGCAGGATGTCGGGAGGCGTAAGTTTCCCCAGTCTTACAACGTTGAAAAGCTCAAGTTGTATAAGTAAAAATGTATCCCTTTTTGAAATAATGTAATTCTTGTCAGCGTTTAATTAAGTCCGTAGAATGAACGAAGAAAGAAAAGGAGACAATACACTACTGCCAAAAAACATAATTCATTTATTAATTAAGGGGTATTATAGGCTCCCCAGCCTTACAATAATTACAACAGAGGGGGACGAGGATCAAGTAAGCACCGTTGAGGGTACTCCGAGGAAATCTCCTCCAGCCGGGCCCGAGCTTCCTCAGCCCGCTCTTTCCGACGGTGCCCGCAGACCCTAGATTCCACGGAAGCACCGGGGACCCCATCCACCGGACAAAAATCAACGATCAGTCTTTTCTGGAAAACACTCCAGAAGAAGATCCTCTGATCGTTCCCGCCTACTCTTCGAGATCAGACCGAGATGGTAGAGCGTATGCAACTTTTCAAACGCCTCATCCCTCAGCTGCAGAGATAGGGCATTGTGCAGACCCGAGGACATCCTCCAGATCGCGTAAATGAGCAGTTGGAGAAGAGGAGATCGCCGTGGAAGTAGGCGTCCAAAGTGGCCCTCCACGTGGTAAATCACCGCCTTATACGTCTGTTCGGAGCGATCGATACTATAAAGGTACACATTGTCATAAGAAATGATCTCCCTGGTGGTATAAATGCGCCCGGCTATATTCAGAAACATAAGGCTAGAAAGAAACCAACATGCCTTCGCTATTTATAGTCTTAACAAAAATCTTCCAACGGCCGAAATTTACTCGCGCAGCGACGCGAATCACGGGATATCTCAATTTCTCGATATAGAACTGCTACATGTCAGCCATGTCGGTCTTCACGAGCTCCTATACGAGACACGGAAGGTTGAACGACGTCCTTACTCCCGTCTATGTGAATCACGGAAGGTTGAACGGCGTCCCATAAAGACGCAATGGAGTCTAGAAAGCCCTCATCGCGAGGCCACCGAGCAGTTTCTTGTCCGGTCCATCCCTAGTAGGTAGCTTCCTACCCATCAACGCTAAAAATCTAAAGTCTTCATCATGAGGCCACCGAGCAGCTTTCTGCCCGGTCCATCCCTAGCAGGTAGCTTCCTACCCACTACGCTAAAGATCTAAAGCCCTCCTCTCGAGACCACCGAGCAGCTTTTTGCCCGGTCCACCCCTAATGGGTAGCCTCCTACTCATCAACGCTAAAGATCTAAAGCTTTCCTCACGAGGCCACCGAGCAGCTTACTGCCCGGTCCATCCCTAGCGGGTAGCTTTCTACCCATATATGCTAAGGATCTAAAGACCTCTTCTCGAGGCCACCGAGCAGCTTCTTGTCCGGTCCATCCCTAGCGGGTAGTCTCTTACCCATCAACGCTAAGGATCCTAAGCTCTCCTCATGAGACCACCGAGCAGTTTCCTGTCCGGTCCATCCCTAGCGAGTAGCTTCCTACCCTTCAACGCTAAGGATCTAAAGCTCTCATCAAGAGGCCACCGTGTAGTCAACTTCTCGGCCCATCCATGCGAGGTAGGTTCCTACCTTAAGAAAAGACGGATCCAACGTCCTCATCAAGGAAGAATCAGTCAACACCGACCTATTCATGCTTAGCTATTTTTTCGACTCAGGCAATGACATGTGGTCATCACCTCGACTGTGAGGAGTGGACTGATATCGACCTTTCCACACTTGAATATTTTTCGATTCATGCTAAGACGCACGGTCGTCACCTCGACTTCGGGGAACGGGAGGGTTCCGACCTTCCTACACTTGGCTAATATTTGACTAACTCTCGACGCACGATCGTCTCCTTAAAAGGCAGTGCACCGACCTACGACCTAACACTCGCGGGACGAGAAGACTGACAAGCTAAGTACACTTGTAGAATGAAAATTTAAACAATAAGAATACACGAGCTAAAAGGATACATTCGAGCAGAAAAGAAAGGGTCAACTTTATTTATGATCAAAAATAAATACAAGGTATTCTAAACTTCTCAGCCTTACAAAAAGTGTCTGAAAGCTTACAAAATTTTGAAAACAAAAACGCCCAAGGGAAGAAAGCTCAGGCCGCAGGCTCCGCCGGGATCTCGCCCTGCTCGACGCCGCCCTCAGGAGCCGGAGCTTCGGTCTCTAGGACAGTTTCTCCCCCGGCGACCACCTCGGCGCTAGCCTCCTGCGGAGCATTCTCAGAGAGCGGTACTTGGCACAGAGCTCACCGTCGGTAAACTCCAACATTGACGTCTTGACGGCGTCGAGAGCCTCGTGCCAAACGATGGTCGAGAATCGGCAAGGTTGGCGTAGAATTGGTCGGACGCCTTATACCTCTCCACGGCCTTCGTTACCCGGATCTCGGTGAGATTCACCGCCTCGAGCAACACTCGGACGTCCTTTTTAAGGGCGTCCCTTAACTTCTTCACCGTGTTATAGAGGGTACTGGCCTTCTCGAACTTAGCCTGGATAGCCCGGTTGGATTCGCTCAGAAGTCGGTGAGACTCCTTATACTTGGAGTTCGTCAACTCCTCGGCAACCACTCGAGATTCGAGGATGGCCGCCCTCTCCTCGGACCGTTGCAGCTGAAGACGAAGCACTTCCTCTTGCGAGGATGCTTTGCTCGCCTTCTCCATGGCCGGGGCTACCTTCTTGGACTCCATGGCGACGAGGAGAGCGTAGTAGTGAAGGACCTGAGGAATCAACAAACGGGTTAAAAGCTCAAATCGAGAAATAAATACTAAGGGATTCAAAAAAAAGGGTTGGATACTGACCTGTACCGCCTCCTGAGCAATGGCGGCAACCTGCGCCTTCATGGTCCCTCGGGGAATCTTGCCTCCGGCCGCTTGCTTCATATCTGAAAGCAAGCAGTCGGCGATGGAAAGCCCCGAGGGCACCTCGATGCAAAAGTCCCCCTTCTTCATGGGAATCCCGGTAGAAGATACCCGGGAAATTGTCCTCTTGTGCCTTTTGAGGGGGACGTCGGCTGGCTCAGCCTCCTCCACCTCCCTTGTCCAGGGTGCCGGATCCCGCGCGTGCTTCTGCCCCTCCCCCCCCGGCATCCTTCCGGGGCTCGAGACACTGGGGATGAGTTTGCCGGTGGCTTGGCCTCAGGGCAGAGCTCGGGCCGGGTGGGGACGAGCTTCCGACCCGGTCTTCTTTTGGGCTTTCACGGCCATGGCAGCTAAGAACATGGATCGGTCTATTTGCTCGGTAGAGAGGAGAATACACAAAAGAGAGTTAGTGAAGCTGAGAAGGGCAAAGAAAATTTATCAAAGTCTAAATAGATCGTCTACGGCCTTAACTTACCCAGAAAGCGCGCAGGGCTGAGTCTAGCCCGTCTCAGAGCCTGCTCGGAAAGCAGGACATCGGCCCGCTGGATTGGCTCCCACAAAGACATAGCCTTTGCCTCGGATGAGGATGACGGTTTCGCCTTCGGACAGTCGGCCCTGTGCCACTATGTAGGCACAGGCTAATACTCTTTCTCGGGTGGCCCGACGTATACAAACTTCTCTTTCTATTTATGGATGGAAGAAGAGACGACTACCACACCCGACCCGGCCATTCCACCCTTACGTTTTTTGAAGGAAAAATATATCCAGCTCAGCTCATCCTTGCTGGTGCCAGGGTGATTCTTATAACAAAGAAAGAAAACAAGGAAGGTCAATCTGAAGGGGATGTTTTCAAGTTTCAGCCGGATTAGAAACCCGAGGAGGATTCTCCACGAGTTTGGCGCTAGCTGGCCCGGGATAAGATGGAAGCAATGAAGCACCCCACATAGCTCGGTTGAGAAAGGCAGACACATTCTTGTCTGGAATGCTTCCAAACACAGGGCAATCTCCTTACCCTGCACCTGGTCCGCCCGTTCGCCCTGTGTGACCACTGTAGGAATATTGGCATACTACGCGGGATATCTCATTTTGGCGAAATACGCAGGGCCGTTACGGAAGTGCTAGGGCTCTGCGCTCTCGTTTGATCGGAAGATCTATGGAGGCTTAGTTTGGCGGGTGGCTCAGAGAGGAGCCGGGAGGCCGAAGAAGCTCAGCTTTGCAATAGCTCAGAGACGGGAAAAAGAGGAGGGGTGCAAATTCGGCTTCCAGATTGCTTGTAGGAAAGAAGCGGAGTGTCAGCTCGGAGATGATCTGAGGAAAGTCACCAATGCTCCACACTGATTTTACTTCGGTAGCCCCCCAGGAGTCTAGCGGGTTGTCGCGAGTGACACGTCATTTGCCACGTGTCGCGATCTAAGAAATTACCACTTATGAGTATCATCAATAACACTGTATATGATGAGCTTGGTCGTTTTGAGATTGTATTTCAGGATATCTCATGGTACAAACTTGTAATGGAGGATGAAGGAAATCAAGCTTAAACGGAAAATCTATATGGAGGTTGGAGAATTCGGACGAGTGCTTCTCAAACTGCATATTCAAGCTTCGTGAAGTTAAGAAGCCAAGTCCAAGATTGAAGCGTCAAGCAAAAGTATGAAATTGAAGCCTCAATTGAAGATCAAAAGATTGACTTCAACACGCTTAAGAGTGGAGTGTTCCAAGGATCGACGATCGAGAGATCAAGATCAAAGAGTCAAAGATTCAAGAATTAGAGAATTGCTATATTGACTTAGGAATCTTTATAAGTATGCTTTAGATTATGGGTAATATCAATTAGAGCTCTTGAACACTTACACATGCATGTATAAATGTTTTACATTGCATATACATCGAGTTTTCGATTTCATTATAAAACACAAGTTCTGATTTTTTATACTTCAGACGTTTGAACCATGTGCTTCAGACGTCTGGATACTTTCTGTGTTTTAATGGAAAACCCAAACGTCAGAAATATCAGTTTTTATACATGTCAGATTTTTTTGTTCTTCAGACGTTTGTATATGACTCATCTGACGTTCGCTTCTCTCTGTTTCTTATTGCCAATTATAACAAAGAAGATCCAGACGTCTGAGGGTCAATGGACATAAATTTGTGAAGTTTTTAGAAAATGATTTTTTGTTCTTCAGACGTCTGAACATTACTCATCAGACGTCTGCTGACTCTCTGGTATTTTATTTGCATATCTTCAAAATGAGAGTCAGACGTCTGATGCTATTTGGGCAGACGTCTGAAGTTGAAAGGATTTCAAAAATGTTACCGTTATAGCCGTTAGGATTTTTATCGTATGAACTTCAGACGTCAACACTTCCTTCATCAAACGTCTGTCGATGTTTTTTATTCCGCTGTCCCCACCAATAAACTTTTACATGGTCTCACGTGATCATCTCATCTCTTGTGAGAGCAAATCTTCATTTTAATTATATTTTCATTCTCTTACACACAAAAGATTCAAGAGTTTTGTTTCCTGATTTAAAATCAGGAAGGCTCACGGAAAAGGCTTCAGAAAGCGTCACGTGCTCCCACGTGACCTGGGTCACGTGGGAGCACGTGACACCTAAAAGCATCATCAAGTCAGATTCAGCTTCCCGACTACATCAAAGATAAGGGCATCAGAGAAGGCATCACGTGCTAGCACGTGACCAGCAGTCGCGTGTTGGCACGTGACATTTAAAAGCGGCAGACTTGTTCTCCAGTTAAATCAAGGAAAGAGGCTCCAGACAAGGGTCACGTGCTCACACGTGACCAGTGGTCACGTGTTGGCACGTGATGACCAAGTAGCGGCAAAGGTATAGCACAAAGGAAAGAAGAGAGCTCATTCCAAAGAGGGTCACGTGCCCACACGTGACCATGGGTCACGTGGTCACAGGTGACCAGCTTTCAAAGCCCATTTTGCTAACAGAATTAAATTCTGAAAGAGATTCAAATCTTTCCAAAGGAAAGCGATTATCTGGAACCAATCGAATTAAAGATTTAAAGATGATTAAATATCATCTATCTATGGTAAAATCTCGAGTTTGGAAAGATTTCCCCTTTAAATCTAACCGAAATAACAAAGGAGAATCCCTGGACTTGAAATCCAATGGTGAATAAAATTCACCTAATAATCCAAAGGTCCAGAACGAATGATGGATGCAAATCAAATCTCTCAATGAAGATTCGTCAAAAACTAATTGACTCGGCTGCTTCTCCTATAAATAGGAGCCAAGATACAAAAAGAATATATACGCAGAGGGAAGAATAGGGAGAGAGCCTTGATACTTTGAGGAATTTGGATCTTCTGCAAAAGAAAACCCTAGGTAAGAAAGGGAAGGTTCCTTGAAAGAAAAGAGAATTTAATTCTCAACAGAGTTTAACTCTGATATATAAAACAGAAGAACATATCTCTTCTCTCTTTGATAGAGGATCTGCAAAGTGCACATCTCCCCTTGAAGTTGAGAATTTAATTCTCAATGGGTCGAGATCCTGCCATGCAGATCCAAAACATAGAGAGGGAACGGAAGCACGAGAATTTAATTCTCACAGAACTATAGGAATTTAATTCCTTTAAAATAAAATTAGGGCTTGACCCTGTGTCATGGGAATTTAATTCCTTCAGAACAAAACGAAACAGGGTTTAACCCTAATTAAGAATTTAGTTCTGTTGAAACAGCGGGAATTTAATTCCCTTAATCATAATTCTTTAACAGAAAATGGGAGTTTAATTCCTTAAAAGCTTTTATTAGGGTTTAACCCTATTCAGTTCTTCACATATATGAGGAATTTAATTCCTACAGAAAATTCAGAATCCAACTCTATTCCAGAATATAAATCTTCAAAAGGAAGTAGGAATTTAATTCCTCTGAAATTATTGTCAGGGTTTGACCCTACGAGGAATTTAATTCCTGGAAAAGATTAACAGATCCTTTAAACAACATACATAGAGGCAGGGTCACGTGTCACCACGTGACCCCCCCAAAGATCTACAGAAAGCCCCTTTGAGGCAGTGCTCCACGTGACCCACGTGACCCTTGACAGAAGCTTTAACACACAAGCATTTGAATGCCCGTCACGTGAGGGCACGTGATGCTCTGAAAGATGCGATAATCTCAGCAGAACAAATGAAGGGAGGGCGCTCTCACGTGTTGCCACGTGACCCCTCTTGTCTTAGTGTTTAACACTAAATTGAAACTCCCGAATCCAGTATTAAAACACTGTTGGGCCTTAGTGTTCAACACTAATCAAAGAACTTTATTCGCAGTATTCAACACTGATTACCTTAGTGTTTGACACTAATCTGAGATCTCCGTTGCCAGTGTTTAACATTGGTTGGTTTTAGTGTTTATGATAATTTGAAAGCCTTGTTGCTGGTGTTCAACACCAATTATCTTTTAGTGTTAAACACTAACTTGTCAATCTCGTTCCCAGTGTTCAACACTGATTGCTCTGTAGTGTTTAACACTAGGCATTGGCCCAATTGGCTAAATGACCAGAGACCAAGTCCCTCCTTCACTGGACCAACAGGAAGCCAATATTCCAGACACGATTGGACTTAGCCCAAGCTGGCCATAAGTCCCCAATTCGTAATTGAATGGACTAATGGGCTCATAACGTAATTAATTGGTCTTGATCCTAAATTGGGCCAAAGACTATTTAATCCACTCTGGTTCCAGGGTACATCTCTTCACTCCTTTGATACTTGGCGTTGTAATCCCTCAACGTCTTCAAAGAGGTGACGGGTCCCGGTGACCACTCATTAATACGGACTGTGGGGTCCTTAAACTCATGGACTAATGCGTCCTTAAATCAAGATACGGACTGTGGGGTCCTTAAACCCATGGACTATGAGGTCCTTAACCTTGACCGAGATGTCTTAAAACTAACAATGGACTGTGGGGTCCTTAAACCCATGGACTATGAGGTCCTTAACCTTGACCGAGATGTCTTAAAACTAACAATGGACTGTGGGGTCCTTAAACCCACGGACTACGATGTCCTTAACCTTGACCGAGATGTCTTAAAACTAACAATGGACCGCAATGTCCTTAAACTACCCATGGACCGCAATGTCCTTAAACTACCCATGGACCGCAATGTCCTTAAACTAGCGATGGACCACTATGTCCCTAAACTGGAACAATAGAACCAATCGCTCTTTTGTCGGATCTAAATGATCCCGTTTAAGTTGATCTTAGCCTCAAATATGGCTAACGTATCCTTAAACCTTCAAGCAGACTGGACTATGAATCCCTCCAATCAACTTTGGTTCAAGGGTACATCTCGGAACTCCTTTGACACCAGTCGTTGTAATCCTTCAACGTCGTCAGAGAGGTGACGGGTCCCGACGGCCATACATGCAATGGACCACTATGTCCCTAAACTGGAACAATGGAGCCCAAACGCTCCTTTGTTGGATCTAAACGATCCCGTTAAGTTGATCTTAGTCTCAAAGCTAGACTAACGTATCCTTAACAAATGTTTGAGTTGATCTTAGCCTAAGTATGGCTAACGTATCCTCAAACCAAACCCCCAAACCCAAATTGTAACACCCGAGCCCAATAATACTATTTATATTACTAGTTGAGGGTTATATATTGCTCATTCCAATTTTCCTGATTTTCTGGTGTTTATTGCTAAATTTTACCCGGTTAAGTCATTTTGGCACATAACAAATTTTAACTCCGAAAATGAAATTTAAGATGTCCATGTTAGCCTACTCGTCGCCACTAGTCGCGTGGTAGCGTCCGCGTGTCGAGATTCCGTTCCGTTTGGCTAAAACAGGCAAGTTTGGACGACTACGCGCGCGTGCAAGTGTCCGACTTGGGGGCATGCATTTTTATCATTAAACACCTCTTTTCAAAATTTGGAACCCGCTTAAAATCATATAATTTGAATTTGGAACATTTGGGCGCAACCCGGGCGCGATTTGGAAATATTTCATTTCGCGCCAAAAAGGGCCCGTTTCAATTTAATTTATAAAACTAATATATATTTATACGAATAATTCCCAACGGCCAAATCCATTCAAATCTTATTCCAAATAATTTCTCACCTCCCTTCAGCCAATCACGAGCTCACAATCGAGCTCGTGGGCCCCGCCTCCTTTTCCCTATCTCTCTCTCTCTCTTCCCTCAATCCCTCGCTCAAATCTCTCTCTTCAATCTTTTCTCTCTCCTCCCCTATACATACCCATGCATGCAGCCGCCTTCCTCGAGCATCCGTCGCGACCACGAGAAACCCTAACCCTAGCCCTCGCGATCCCATCGCCGACTTCCCCGCGACTTCGCCGTCGCCGCCACCATCCCGTCGACCTCACAGCACCTTCCTCCTCCCTCCTTCCTCCTCTCTCCTGCGCCTGCACCCATTCCCGACCTCACCTCCACCTTCGCAGACCTCGCCGTCGACGCCACCCATCGTCGTCGACGACTCCCGCAGCACCCTCTCACCCTACTCGACCCGACCTCGTCGTCGCTGTCCTCCTCCCCTCGCCGGAACACCCACACGAGCCCTAACCCCTCGCCTAACCTCCGCTGTTCGCCGGAGAAGCGCGCCGGCGACCTCGTCGACGCCACCTCCGACCACCTACTTCTTCCCCTCGACCACCAGAGCCGACCCCCTCTCCTCCAGCTCGCCGCAGCACCCTATCCCGCGCACCCCGAAGCCTTCAACCCTCGCTACAGCCGCTGCCGTCGCTTCGCCGGCGTTCCAGCGCCGTCGAGCACGCCGGGGTCACCTGGTATACCTCTCTGTAAGTGCCCCCTTTCCTTCCTTTGTGCAAATCATTCCCCTTGCTGGTTGTAGTCGCTTGTATCCTATCGTTTTGCTAACTTCGCTCCCTTTTGTCGTTGCCGGAACCCGACCGTGCCGTCTTGGCGAACCCGACGCTCCAGCGAAGCCCCCTGGTCCGTGTGATTCCGTTGACCTCTGTTGAGACTCGATCCGTGGCCCGTGCTTTCATATCGCAGTTTCTGCCGACATCACATCCGTGTTTCGGTTTGCGGAACAGCCGAGGCAAGTATCCGAATACTTGCTCTAACATGCTACAACTTAATCATCATATTATAACCACACAACTATTATAACATCGATACCTTTTATAACTTAGAATTGCTAGTCACAATTATCCGTAACTTTAAATCAATGAAATCATTGCTCGTATTAACCGGTCTGCTATTAATTCATACTTAACTAATCAAACCAAGTAGATCATCCCCACTTCATTTGTTAAAATCACTCATGAGACAATTATTATGCTTAGTTCAAATTCATGTAACTCCATTACGTATATTATCGATATTGTTTCGTATTGTGGCTATTGCACCTCAAAGGTGCGTGAACCGGATTAATAAGAGAATACGAAACATCACTGTGTTTACCTAGATTAATATTGTTATTTACTGTTTCCTGCTACTGTTCATTATTGATTGCATACCTGTTGCGAGCACACACCTGATTGCACTACATATTGACCGATCTTGATACACATGACACTTGTACTGATACACCGGACATGACACCCTGTGCATATCGACTCGACCTGTTGAAAGTAACCTGACCTGTTACCTGATTTCATGCCTAATGCCGACAAACCTGACCATTTCCCGCTGTCTATCCAGACAGACCTACTCTTACTGGATCTTGCGTTGGCATTAGTCCTTGACAACTGAATACCTGACCTGACATACATAGCTTGGGGGTATGGGGAAATCAAAGGTGAAACCGACTTGTAACTCAACAGTTCGATACTTGTTCTGATCAGTCTTACGGGCTTGGCCAGCTCCGGAGTGTTGATGCTGACATCACTCATCTATCCTACTACCTTTTACTGCTTAGCGGCACGTCTCAGATTCAGCCCCGAGGATCATGACCGTGGTCCCGGGCATGCACGGGATACTATTGAGTTACATCGACAATTCATCAATTGGTTTCAAAGACTATAGAGTAGAAAACCTGATAGGACAGTTTAGTCACCATTACATATTACCCTGCTTGTTATCTCTTATTGTTGCTTATTCATGTTCATACTTGCATTGTTTATTACCATGTTTATGCTATATACTTGATATCATGACGCGCTGACGTCTGGGTTTTGCATGGCCCAGATTCCGTACCTTTGTCGTCGACCGAGCAGGAGTACTTCAGCCAGCAGGCTGAACAGTGAGTCCTTAGGATTTATTTATTGCTTTTCATTTCCAGATGTGAGCCCGCATTATGGGACGTACTGTTTATTCATTGTATTGGATCATTAGCTTCCGCACTTATTGTTTATTGATTCTTGTTATTATGGATTTGGACATGTATTAGTTTAGTTTATTTTACTGTTCTTGATATCTATACAACCGTAATGTGACTGTGGACGGATGTGTCCTACCCACAGGTAGCATGGTTGGCTATGTCACGTGCCCAATTTTGCGTACTCTGGGAAGCGGGGCGTGACACAAATCTAAGATAACACGGATTTGGACTAGTCCACGCCCTACGGGCGACGACATAACTCAGTCTCCGTATACAATCCACGGGCAACCAAAAACAAAACATAAAATAGATACACACGACACGAAGTGACCATCTGGAGAAGGAGAAAGTTGTTACCGCGATGCGGTAGCGTAATTAACTGCAGGGGCTTGCGCCTGCAGGGAAGAGCGTCCCCACAATCAAAAACCCCTCAAACGAGGGGGAATCTGACGAAGTCTGCTACATCGGCCGCATCCGTTTAAACCTTCGATACATGGTGCCATAGATCAACTTGGCATCTTCGGAGAGGTAGACGGATAGCACCAATTAGCATCTGCCCCGAATCTCAGGCGAGACCCCGCGTCTCGGCCGCCGTTCGGAGGGGAACAAGTTTCATTTGATTATATCCATACTTCAAGAGTATTAGAGAGAGTTTTGAGAGAAACTTTATTGAGAATATTTGTGCTTGTATTTCTTCTCTTCTTTTTTAATGTGAGGGCTCTTAAGTGCAAGAGTTGCTTTGTAAGGAAGTAGAGTGAATTGTAAGGTTCAACTCTGACCGGAAGTGGAGAGTGTGGGTTGTTCGTAGTGGCGAGCAACATGTATTCTCGAAGAAGACGTGTTGAGAAGACCAAGTGGAACGGGCTTGCGGGCCTTAAAAAAGTGGATTAGGGACTAAGACATTATCGGTAGCCGAACCACTATAAATCTTTTTGTTTGTGTTTGCAATTTTTCTAACCCTTGCTTTATATTCATAGCTTAAAAATTGCATGCTTATGACCTATATGCTCATTGCTCTTGCTTGTTATTTACTCTTGCTATATGTTCATATTTCACAATTGTAGTTTTGCTTAGAATCATAACATCTTGATTTATCTTGTATCTAAGCTTTACAATTGTGGTTTTGATTTGCAAGTGCAGTATAATTTTTAATTTGGGCTTTTTGGTTGCATAGTCCTATTTATCGCTTTCTCTCAGACTATTTTCAACTTTAACAGCTACTTCCTTTCGCTCTTTTGATATTGCATATATCGAGAGTATCCATTCGTTGAACCGGTGCTTTCATAGGCCCGCGTCGTACATGACCAAACCATCTTAGCCGGTTTTCGCTCATGTTCTCCACAGGTGTTACACCAACTTTTGCACGAATATTCTCATTTTGCACCTTAACTTTTCTAGTGTTACCACACATCCAACGAAGCATGCGCATCTCCGCTACGTGCATCTTCTGTGTATGATGTTTCTTAGAGCCCAGCATTATGCACCATATAACAAGACAGGTCGAATAGTGCTCCGATAAAACTTATCTTTCAACTTTAACGGAAAATTACGATCGCACAAAATACCTGTTGCACTCCTCCATTTCAACATACCAGTTTGGATACTTTGATTAACATCGCTATCGATCTCCCCATTCTTTTGGATGATGGAACCTAGATATCTAAATTGATCGCTCGGTGATATCTCTTGCCTTTCCAGTGTTATACCAATATGATCTCGACTTCACTATTTGTTAAATTTGCAATGCATATATGATGTCTTAGACATGCTCAATCTGAACCTCCGAGATTCCAACGTTTGCCTTCATAACTCCAATTTGGTATTAATCTCTACTTTCATCTCATTTAGTAGAACAATATCATCGGCGAATAGCATATACCAAGGTATCTTATTTTGGATAGTTCTAGTAAGCTCATCCATCATGATGGTAAACATGAATGGATTTAATGCAGATCATTAATGTAAACCAATTATAATCGGAAATCACTCGTTAGGCCGCCGCAAATTTTGATATTTGCCACTACTCTATCGTACATGTCCTTAATTATGTCAATATACTTGACGGGGACCCCCTTCTTCATCATTGTCCCCCACAATACCTCTCTAGGTACCTTGTCGTACGTTTTCTCTAAATCAATAAATATCATACGCAAATCTCTTCTTCTCTCTCGAAAACATTTAACAAGTTGACGAAGCAAATGAATAGTCTCTGTCGTCGATCGTCTAGGCATGAACCTAAACTGGTTTTCTGTTATCTTAATATCCTTGCTTAGCATGTGTTCAATCACTCTCTCCCAAATCTTTATGGTGTGATATATAAATTTTATTCCACGGTAATTTGAGCAATTTTGAATGTCATCCTTATTCTTGTAGATAGGTACAAAGGTACTTTTCTTTCATTCATTTGGTATTTTTTTGGTCCGCCAAATCTTATTAAACAGATCTATCAGCCTTTAACGCTTATTTCTCTTAAGTATCTCCAAATCTCGATAGGAATCCCGTCTAGACCAACCGTCTTTCTTGATCTCATTCTCTTCAAAGATTCTTTAATCTCAGGTATTCTTATTTTACGCATGAAATCATGGTTTATATTTTGAGATTGAATGACAAGTCCATTCAAATTCTTAGTAAAACTCTCATTGAAAAATTTGTCAGAATAAACTATCCACCTTTTCTCGATATTCTCATCTCAAACTAAAACCTTCTGAACTTTATTTTTGACACAATTCACCGCACATAAGTCTCTGGTTTTTCTTTCCCGCATCCGAGCAATCCGGTATATATCATTTTCAGCCCTCTTAGTGTCCAATTTCTCGTACAACTCCTTATAGACCTTAGTTTTAGCTTTCCGAACAGATTTCTTAACCTCCCTTTTAGCTATTTTATACTACTCAAATCTCTCCGCATCTTTGCTTTTCTTCAAATGTTTATAAGAATCCTTCTTGATTTTAATAACAGCTTTTCATCGCTTCCTCTTAAACCGAGGGCCCCACCTCCTTTCTCTCTCTCCCCCGTATTCTCTCTCTCTCTCTCCCTCTCCCTCTCCCGTATCTCTCTCTCTCCTCATATCTCTCTCTCTCCCCCGTCTCTCTCTCTCTCTCTCTTCTATATATATTTCCCATCTCCCTTCATCCTTTTCTTTCGTTGAACCTACCATCGCAAACTCCAACCGCCGTGCCCCTCGCCGCTGCAACACCAATGCCGGCACCACCCTCGCCGGCCTCGTCGTCTCCTCGCCCTCAACCGAACCTCCCTCTCCTCGCCACCTCCTCCTTCTTCCTCCGTTTTATCCGAGCCCATGCCTGCAACCCCAGCAAACCCTAGCCACCGTGCCTCTCTCCGCCGCAGCCCTAACGCCGACGACGCCGTCACCAGCATCCTCGCCTCCTCAACCTTGTCTCACCCACATCCTCCTTCATCGCCCCTGTGCACCCTGCACCTTCACCGTGGCCACCTGCACACCCCCTGCGTGCGTTGCACCGCCGGATTTGTCGCCGCCGAAGGCCTCGCCTCCGTGCCCCGGCCTTCTTACGACCCCTGTAAGCCTTACCTACCCGTCTTCTTCCTCCTTCCTTCTTTTCTATAATCATTTTTTTGGTGATCTGCAGTTTCGCGGTCGCTGTTAGCCGACCGCCGGAGTTCGTCGACGAACGTCGACCGTCACCACCCGTCCCACCGACCATTGTAAGCCTTCCCTTTCCATCCTCCTTCCCTTTCTTCGTTATTTTTCTGTTCTTTTCTTTGTGCAACTTTTGACATTCACTGTTCATTCCTTGGCCGGAATCCGATGATGCCGACGACGTGGCACGACGATCCAGCAAGGTACCCCGACCCGTGTGGTTCCATTGTTCGTCGTTTGGGTTCATTCCGTGAACTGTGCGCCCGTCGCGAGTTTCCCCGCCGACGTTTTACCTTCCGTTTTTCCCGGTTCGCGACCCGTCGAGGCAAGTACCCCTTGCTACATGCTAAATAATATTTACTTATAATTAATGACACCCTAAACCGATAAATTTAACTTTGGTACGATCATTTCTCATTTTCATGTACAATATTGTTATATATCATTTTATCTTTAAACTTGGAACCTGCAGTTTGCAATTGAACCTAATAACCACATTTACCTGTTTAATCACATTTTTAATTTGGACGTAGCTTATGGCATTTATCTCTATAGTTTTGTTCATTTCGGATACTCGTTTGCATTTTAAGCTGTAATAGCTGTATTGAACCTTTATATGAATCATTGCACCTCTAAAGTGCTTAAACTTGTTAACATGATTAAAAGGCCATAATTGTCATACTGCATTTGCATAACATTGAAATCATCTCTGTGACACAACTGACAACTGTACTGCTAATTCAGTGAATCTGCTTATCGCTTAGTTCATTTCTTATCTCATGTTGTTGATACCCATGCTTGATTATATAACTGATTGTGAGCACACCTATGATATCGCTTGCTTCTTGACCTGTCTTGCTATCTACACATTGATTGACCCGACATGGTACCGTATACTGCTTGACTTGACATGATGTACCATGACCTGATCCGTTACCTGATCTTATGTCTAATGCCAACAAACCTGACATGTAGTTCTCATGGACCGTTCCTGTTGTCTATCCAGACAAACCTGTTTACCTGATCCTGTGTTGGCATTAGTTTCTTGATTTCGGGATACCTGACTTGACATACACACATAACTTGGGGGTATGGGGAAATCAAAGGTGAAACCTGACTTGTAACTCAACAGTTCACTACCTGTCCTGAGTGTACACATTCCTGCTTTGTGCCTAGCGGCATGTCTCGGTTTCAGCCGAGAATATTGTGGCCGTGGTCCCGGGTATGTATGGGATACTATCGAGTGTACACATTCCTGTTTTGTGCCTAGCGGCATGTCTCGGCTGCAGCCGAGAATATTGTGGCCGTGGTCCCGGGTATGTACGGGATACTATTGAGTTACATCGATGATTCATCAATTTGGTTTCGAAGACTTTAGAACAGAAAACCTGATAGAACAGTTTAGTTTACCCACTGCACATTACCCTGCACTACTCTGACTTATATTATTGTTTCTCTTGCTTTATTCACATTTATATTCGCATTTCCTGTTTATTATGTTATTACTTGATGACTTGACGTGCTGACGTCTGGGTTTTGCATGGCCCAGATTCCTCTACCCTGTTGCAGACTGATTAGGAGTTTTGCCGCTGTTAGACGAGCCGTGAGGTTCCTGTCGGTATGTAGTTTCACTCCAGGTGTTTCATTTATTGTATCTTTGGCTTCCGCATATTGTTATCTCTTGACTCTTTTACTCTGGCTTATGGACATGTACTAGATAGTTAGTTTACTTTTCTGTTCTTGATATCTCCACAGCCGTAATGTGACTGTGGAAGGATTTTTCCTATCCACAGGTGGCATGGTTGGCTATGTCACGTGCCCACTTTAGCGTACTTTGGGAAGCGGGGCGTGACACGTACTCATCATTGCATACATTAAACTCCCCACCGCAGAAGCATAAGGCACTCTTGCCATCTCGTCTTTCTGCTCTTGAGTTGTCGGGCAAAACTCCTTCATGAGTTTGAAATGTTTTTCTAAAGGCGTACTCACCGGTTTTGACTTGTCCATGTTGAACCGCTTCAAAACCTTCTCGATATAGTCGCTTTGCAATAACCACAGCTTCCGCTGCTTCCTATCTCGAACGATCTTTATGCCCAAAATTTGTTTGGCCGCTCCCAAATCTTTCATGGAAAACTTTTCAGCCATCATCTTCTTCAGAATTTGAATTTTCTCGAAGTTCGGACCCGCTTCCAACATATCATCTACATAGAGTGATAGAATAATATAGTCCCCATCCTCAAAAGTCTGAATATAGACACAGTGATCTGACTCACTACGCAAAAATCCCGTCTCTAGCATGAACTGATCGAATTTAAGATACCACTGTGTTGGAGCTTGCTTAAGGCCGTACAAACTCTTTCGCAGTCTACACGCCATAGTTTCTTTTCCCTTCACCTCGTATACCGGTGGCTGCATCATATAGATCTTCTCCACCAAATCTCCTTGAAGGAACGCGGTCTTCACATCAAGCTGCTCCAAGTGCAGATCCTCCACCGCCACAATACTAAGGATCACCCGAATTGATGTCATTTTCACCACAGGGGAAAATATCTCTTGATAGTCAATTCCTTGCTTTTGTGCATATCCCTTGACTACCAAGCGAGCCTTGTACAGCTTCACACCATCGGCCTCATCTTTTATCCTGTACACCCATCTATTCAGCAACACTTTTCGACCCTTGGATAGCTTCACTAGGTCCCACGTGCGGTTCTTCTTCAAAGAATCCATCTCCTCGTCCATAGCTCTCTCCTACTGCTTACTAGCACCGTCTTGCGTCGTCTCTTCAAGGGATTCAGACTCTCCCGAATCCGTGTACAAAATGAAATCGGTCACAAGTCTTTCAGGTAGCCTTCTTTCTCTCGTAGATCTCCTCAGAACTGGCACATCTGGTTGCTGAACATGGTCGCCATCATGTTCTTGAACCTGATCCTGCACTACAGCTTCCTCCATGTTTTGATCCCCACTTGTGGACACCTGATTGTTCTCTTGAGTTCCGTCTAACTCCACGAACTCAGATACAACACTATTTTGGCTTGCTTTTCTTCTCTATATAAGCGCTGCTCATCAAAGACAACGTCCCGGCTTCGTATTACTTTCTTACTTGTGTAATCCCACAGCCGATATCCGAACTCGTCTCCACCATACCCGATAAAAGCACACTTCTTAGATTTGGAGTCAAGCTTACTCCTTTCTGCCTTATCAATCAAAGAATATGCAATACAGCCAAATACTTTAAGATGCGAATAGTTGACCGGTTTACCCGACCAAATTTCTTCTGGAATGCCTCCATCAAGCGCACTTGCCGGGTTTCTGTTGATCAGATACACAGCAGTATCGACCGCTGCTGCCCATAAGAATTTTGGTAGATTCGCATCCAAGGTCATGCTTCGCACTCGCTCTAGGATCGTTCTGTTCATCCTTTCAGCGATACCATTTTACTGTGGCGTCCCAGGAACCGTCTTCAACCAACGAATACCCTTTTGCGAGCAAAACTCCTCGAACTCTTGGGTGCAGTATTCCCCGCCATTATCGGACTTTAGGTGTTTAACCTTCATCCCCGTTTGGTTCTCCACTTGCGCAATCCAGTGTTTGAAGATGCCAAACACATCGGACTTTTTCTTCATCGCATATACCCATGTCTTTCGATTTGTATAATCGATGAACGTCACGAAGTACCGATTTCTTCTATAAGACTCCGCCGAGGCCGGACCCCACACGTCCGTATGCACCATCTCCAGTTTCTTGGTATTTTTCGCTATGCCTCAAATTTGAAATCTGAGCGCGCTTTACTTCCCACAAACGCAGCTCTCGCAAAACCCCAACTCCACATTTTTCAGCCCCGGAAGAACCCCCTTAGCTTGAAGAATTTTCATGTTCTTCTCGCTGTGGTGTCCCAATCTTTTATGCCACAACGAAGTCTCCAAATCTTTCTCCGAACCTGCCGTCAATGCAACCGAGCATTCGCTGCTCCCATTGAATGAGTACAACGAACCGCTCAACTTGTCCCTTATGACCACCAACGACCCCTTAGAAATCTTCCATTGAGAATTCCCAGACATTGTAGTAAACCCTTTGTTGTCTAGCTGACTTGTGGAAATCAAGCTTTTCTTCAAATCCGGAATGTGACGAGCATTCTTCAATTTTATTTAACCACCTCCTGACGGTTGCAAGATGATCGTTCCCTTTCCAACGATCTTACACGATTGACCATTTCCCACCGTCACATGTCCAAGATCGCCATGAACATACTCGCTAAAGTGATGTCTGCTTGATGTGCAATGAAAAGAAGCCCCTGAATCTAGGAACCAAGTATCCACCTTTGTGTTCTCGCTCGCCGATAGATAAAGACCTTGTTCCCCTTGTTCTTGTATAGACACCACATTCACTTCCTTTTCATCCGTCTTCTCATCTGAGGCTTTCTTCGGAAGCCTGCATTCACTTTTTCTGTGGCCCTTCTTTCCGCAATTCCAACAGACGCCCTGGATTTTTTCTTGAGATTTACCCTGGCTTTTAGACTTGCCCTTTTTCCCCTTTCCCCTTTCCATTGTTCTGCCACGATTCTCCACCGAAAATGCAGAAGTTCCAGAACTCCCACTCACGGACTTTCTCCGCATCTCATCATTTAATATGCAGCTTACCGCATCATTAAACGTGAGAATCCCCGAGATAGAGTTGCTAACCGCCATCACTAGGTTCTCCCAACTATCTGGTAACGAACATAGGAAAAGTAGGGCTCAAATCTCGTCTTCAAAGATGATTGAAACGGACTCAAGTTGGCTGTCACGCTGTTGAACTCGTTCAGGTGCTGTATCACCGAACCATTCTCTGTCGTCTTCATGTTGAAAAGTTTCTTCATCAAAAATATTTTATTTGATGTCGATGGCTTCTCATACAACTTCGCTAACATCGTCATTAACGCCTTAGTTGTTTTCTCCTTTGAGATATTAAAGTCCACCTGCGGAGTTAACGACAATCTGATCATCACCAAGGTTTTCCTATCCAAAAGGTTCCACTCTTCATCGGTCATCTTCTCGGGCTTTTCTCCTAGCAACGGAAGATATAGATCCTTTTGGTATAGACAGTCTTCTAACTGCATGCGCTACCAACCAAAATTGTGACCATTGAATTTCTCGATTCTTATCTTATCCTCTGCCATCTTTCGTCTGTATCGCAGCAAATCCGACTTCCTCCTAGATCTGAACCAACGCCTTCAAAACTACAATCTAAGAAAATGGGGAAGAGGACACAAGCGTCGTTACCCACCGTTACCTAGATTATAGAATCGAAGAACCCTAGGTTCTCTTAACCTTGCTCTGATACCAGTTGTTGGGAGGAAGAGTCGATCCACGGAATAGTGCTCGCGGCAAAACCCAAATCACGCAAAAATACAATCACGCAATTAAACGACGAAAGATAATATAAATTAAAAATGCAGGAATAAGAAAGTAATCAATCACAAACAAGATAGATTTGTTAACGAGGTTCACCCACCGTATTGCTAGTCCCCGGCAGAGCGGAATCTGTGAACGTCTACTATACTTGAATCAAGTTTGCAAACAAGAACAAACCTAGGAGATTTCTCTCAAATCTCTCTATACAAATCTCTCTTGGGCTTTGCCTCTTGTGATGATGCTTGTAATGGATACGAAATGCCTCACTCGTAAGATGTGCTTTTATAACACTTAGGATAATGTCACTATCTAACAAAGTCACCATCTTTCATTGTCACCACCTAACAATGTCGTGCATGTCAAAAGTAGCACCTAACAAATTCGCCACTTTTCATTGTCACCACCTAACAATATAATGCACGTCAAAAATAGCACCTTACAAAGTCACCACCTATCATTGTCACCACCTAACAATATCATGCATGTCAAAGTAGCACCTAACAAAGTTATCACCTAACATTATTACCACATAATAATGTCATGCATGTCAAAAGGTGGCACATAACCCTAAACTTTAATTTGCATCAATTTTCAACAGTTCATTTGTCACTACAAACTTTAAAGGCAGTTTAGTGAAAATAGTGATACTTGAGGATAATTTAGTGTAATTTATAACCCGTATATCAAAACTTATAACCCCAAGGCTCTATGACTCTACCCTTTTCACCTATCCAGTTAGTTTCTTGCAAACACATAATACCAACACTCCTTCTGATCATCACCTCCACTAATTTTGTTAGTCTATCTGTAAGGGAATCTATATTCCAAGAAGCTAGACGGGTCTTATAAAACCCTTGCTTGTTTGTCATTACAAACATTAAAGGTAGTTTAGTGAAAAATAGTGGTAGTTGAGGATAATTTAGTGTAATTTACCCTATATATGGGATATTAGCATGATGATTAAGTACTGGAAAATTGCTGTAGCTTTACATTTATACCTGTGGGGGCACCGATCCTCATAACAACAAACGACGCCTTGACCATCGCGACAGAGCACAAGCTACATGTCAAATACATTGAGTCCAAGAGCCGTGTCATCGAGCAGTTCAGAAGTGAGATAGAGAGGGTACCATTGTTCTCTCCAATCATACTCTTCTTCTGATTCTTCGGTTTCATTATCCTCTTCTTTTTTTCTGGTGGGAGCAGAATCTCTCTATCAATGCCATCTCTTCTACCGCAGCTTTGTATGCTACCAGTCCTCTTATATTGCTCTTCTTCAAGCTTGTATGACTCAATTTGTGAATTTTTTTTTATGTGCTTTAGTGTTGGAAGCGGAATTGAGAGCTGTGGAAGGAGAGAAGAGGGAGAAGGATGAGAGATTTGTGAATGGTGATTTCTTGAATAATAGAGTGAAGGAATCTGCAGGTTTATATCTCTGTTTGATTCCCTTTTTTTAGGCTTTCTTTAGGCCACAAAAATGTACATTAATGTAGGACACCTGATCATCAAAACATACCTGAAGTTGTATAATATATAATTTTCAACATAATGGCTGTACAGGGATGTGATGGCTCGGTGTTGGTACAAGGGAACCGGACCGAGAGGAGCGATCCCGCCAATAGATAGCTCGGTGGGTTTGAGGCGGTCGAATCGGCGAAGCGGGTGCTTGAACTTGTGTGTCCGGGGACAGTTTCTTGCGCTGATGTTTTGGTTCTTGCTGCCAGGGATTCTGTGGAGATTGTAAGCAGTGTAGTTTGTAATTTTTGTTCATCGTCATTATCCTGATTTGATAGGAAAATAGCTTAGGTGATCTTTTTGTTTTTGAACTGACACATCCATGCACACATCACACATGCACCCAGGGAACCCACGAATCTACCCCGAAAGCCTTAAATTGTGACCACTTCCCCTCTTGGGAATCGAACCCCGCGTTCTCTCCAGGAGAGTAAGCGTCATACCAATTGGGTTATTGCTCATTGGTAGGTGATCTTGTTCTGTATCTTCTCACTGTAATGATTGAAGAGAACATTAACCAGTTGGCAAGTTAATGCACTTGCCGAAGGGACTGTTGATTGCTAATTAAACTGATTTATTTGGTGTAGGTAATCTGGATTCTAATTCGATGAACCTGGAACATTTCTCTGAATTATAATTCACTGTAGGGGCCTGTCGGCTTATGATTTGTGTTCAATTTGTTGCATTCATGCATGTAGAGTGGAGGACCATCAGTTGAGGTTCCTCTGGGAAGAAGAGACGGACGAGTCTCGTTGGAATCGAATGTCAAACCAAACATGGTTGACACCGGCTTCTCCCTCGACGAGATGGCTCAGCTCTTCTCCACTAAGGGCTTGTCCGTCGATGATTTGGTCATCCTTTCAGGTAACATAATATCGATTGTTCGGTTTAATTTAATTAAACACCCATCATCTATATCAACTTTACTCTCTAAATCTGGCTACATAGTCTTGGTCTGGACTAAAATAGAACTTATAACTCTCATCTATAGCACTACTCCCAAAAGATATCATATGCTAATAAGTCGGTTGAGGGGGTATAGCGTTTGAGGATATAGAAATCTCTTAATTAACACCAAGCACACAAGAACGAAAACGTGATGCGACTTTTGCGGTTCATCGGAAGCAACATACTCTCTGAGAAACAATATCATGAGAAATTTCACTGCTATGAAAAATTACTGGAGCAATTTTTAAATCCTCGATTATATCTTTGCAAAAATCTTAATGGTTATGAGATTACCTCCGGTCCTCACTTTGAATTAAATGATTTTAGGAGCTCACACGACCGGCTCAGCTCACTGCAGTGCATTCAGCGAGCGATTCCAACAAAACACCAACGGAAACCTCGAACCTATCGATCCTGATATGGAGAGGAAATGAGCTCATAAAGCAATGCCCAGCAAATGCAAATGCCAATGTTACAGTTAGCAACGACCCCCCGTAACTGCTTCTTTGTTCGATAACCAATTCTATATGAATCTTTTGAAGGGCATGGGACTGTTCAGATCAGATTCGGTTCTTTTTAGTGATGAGAGAACTAAGGGGAAAGTTGAGAGGCTTTGGACGAACCAGGACGAGTTCTTTGCGAAGTGGTCGGAATCGTTTGTGAAGCTTACCAGCATTGGTGTGAAGACTGGGACTGATAGCGAGATTCCGACAGTCTTGCATGAAATTAATTAAATGAATAGAAAAACTAGCGATGTGTGTTTAATATATGATCTCAATTTAAAACTTAAGGAAGTAGCTTGAATTAGATAAATGAGATTGTTTCTCCCGGTCAGTCAGGTAATTCCAAGGCCTACCCACACCGCCGCGCACCGCACCGCACCGCACCTCTCTCTCTCTCGCGTTTTATTGTACCATCATAACATGGTTTGGCATGCTAGACTAGCAAAGGCCCGAGAGTTAAAAAAAATCATATTAATTTAAAATGTTATTATTTCATGTTTTATAAGTTATAATATCTCATATTTCTGAACTTCATATATGTAAAATATAAGAATGATTAGCTTATAAATACTTCGGTATTTTTTTTTTCTTTTCGGTTTTTCAATATTTTTCTTTCTACAGCATGCCAAGATTGCAAATTTTTATAATAATCTTTAAAAAATCGGTTTTTTAATATTTCGCTTGTTATAAGACATGAGAATCACGAAAAGCACGATAATCCCTAAAAAGAATTCTGTAAATTTTCAACATTTTACATGCTATATATAGCATAGGAATATAGCGAAATTTTAATATTTTTCGGTTTGTTAATATTTTATTCGCCACAAGAAAATCATAAAATTATCAAAAATAAAATATTTTTTGTTTTCAATGGTTTTTCAATATTTTTCATGATATATCATATGAAAAGCGTGAAATTTACAAATATCCCAAAATTATTTTGTTACCTTTAAATTTACAATTTTTTGCATGTTATCAACGCATCGCGTAAAAAAACCCGATTTTTTTTTTCTGTTTTAATCAATTTTTCAACATTTTGCTTGCTATATAGCACATAAAAATCGCAAAATTTTTTAATATCCGAATTTTCTGTTTTGTTCAAAGTTTCAATATATGGTAACACGAGAAAATCGCAAAATATTTAAATTTTTGTTTTCTTCAAATTTTCAATATTTTAATTGCTATGAAAATCGTGAAATTTTCAAAAAACTCATTTTTTTGTTTGTTTATTTTGATTGCTACAGTAAAACCTCTATACAGTAATATCCTTGGGACCGGGGAAAAATATTACTATAGGGGGGTTATTCTTAAGTAGAGTTTTATATATAAAAGAAATCATGGCGGCAATAAGGCAAGAAGCGCAAGGTGATAATCCGGAAGACGATAGTGTGGAAATAGAAAAGGTGTCATGTCGAGAAGCTTCAAACATGTTGGATAAGTTAGAAATGTTTTGGATTCAACAAGAAGGTGATTGTGGTGACGAGTTACTACGAACTCGCAAGTTAAAGGATATGGTAGTAACTCAAAAAATTAAGTCATTGTCCCAAACAACTTTGAATAAGTACTTTATGTCATCTTAAGTTCAATTGTGTAGTTAAGTAATTTATGTCATCTTAAGTTCAATTGTAATAGCCAAGTAATTTTATGTATTTTTTATATATATAAAAAATTATTTAAAATTTAATGCCAATTTATTACTATATAGAGGTAAATTAGTACAGGCGGGACTTGGAAAAAGTATGGAATATCACACTGTGGAGGTTATTCTTATTTATAACTGGTCCCGAGTCGGGACCGGGACTTTTTATCACTATAGGGAGGTTATTCCTATATAGAGTATTCCTATACGGAGGTTTTACTGTATATAATGAATGAAAATTGCAAAATTTTAAAAAATTCTAATATTCTCCGCTTTCTTCGATTTTTCACATTTTACTTGTTAGAACAAACGAAAACCGAAAATCTCAATAAAATTATTTTTCATTATTTTGCATGTTATATAGTATACAAAAATCGTGAAATTTTAAAAATCTCAGAATTTCCTTGTTTCCTTCGGATTTTAATATTTTGCATGCAATATAGCACATGACAAATGAAAAATTATATATATCTCAGAATTATATGTTTTTTTAAATTTGCAATATTTTGTATGATACCACATGAAATTCACCTAATTTTAAAAAATCCCAAAATTTTTTGTTTTCTTCGATTTTCTTTATATTGCTTGCTTAAAAGTCACGAAATTTTCAAAAATCTTAAAATTTTCTATACACTTTTTCAACATTTTGCTTATTATATAGCCCATAAAAATTATGACATCTTTAAAAATCCAAAATTTTCTTTTTCGTTGAAAGTTTAACATGTTAGATGCTATATATAGCACACAAAAATCACAAATTTTTGAAATTTAAAAAAAAATCAGTTTTTTTTTCAAATCTTCAATATTTTGCATATAATGAAAATCGCTAAATTTTCAAAAATCTCAATTTTTTTTTTGTTTTTTTATCTTTTATTATTTTGATTGCTATATAAATCTGAAAATTGCAAAATTTTCAAAATTCCTTATATCTTCTGCTTTCTTCGGTTTTTCACATTTTGCTTGTTATAACAAACGAAAATCGAAAATCTTAATAAAATTCTTTTTTCCTTCTTGTCAATATTTTGCATGCTATATAATATACAAAAATAATGAAATCTTAAAAATCTCAGAAATTTTAAAATATCAAAATTTTCTATTTTCTTCGATTTTTAATATTTCGTATGTTATATACCATATGAGACGCGTAAAATTTATATATACCTCAAAATTATTTGTTTTCATTAAATTTGCCATATTTTTTATGTTATCAAACGAAATTAACATAATGTTTAAAAATCCCAAAAAATTTTGTTTTCTTCGATTTTCAATACTTTGTTCGCACATAAATATTGCGAAATTTTCAAAAATCTTAAAACTTTCTATACTCTACGATTTCTCAATAATTTGCTTATTATACCCCACAAAATTCGTGATAGTTTCAAAAAACCAAAATTTTCGGTTTCGTTCAATAATTTGTTTGCTATAACACACAAAAATCACAAATTCTTTGTAAAATTTTTAAAATTTCTTGTTCTTCAAATTTTCAATATTTTGAATGCCTATGGAAAATAACGAAAATTTTAAAAAAAAACTAATTTTTTTAGGTTTTTATTATTTTGATTGCTATATAGAGCATGCAAATTGTGGCATTTTCAAATATCGTAATATTTTCCGCTTTCTTCGGTTTTTAAATATTTTTCTCGTTATAACAAACGAAAATAAAAAATCTCAATAAAATTGTTATTTTTTCCTTTTTCATTATTTTGCATGCTATTTGGCACATGAAAAGTTTGAAACCTACAAATATTCCAATTTTTTTAATTTATAATATTTTGCATGTTATCACACAAAAATCGCGTAATTTCTGAAATCCCAAATTTTTCTATTTTTTTGATTTTTTAATATTTTGCTTGCTTAGCAAATAAAAATTACGAAATTTATAAAAAAATTAAGATTTTCTATGGTCTTCGGTGTTTCAATATTTTGCTTGTATATAACACATGAAAATCGAGTTTTTTTTTGAAAATTCCAAAATTTCCTAGTTTCGTTCAACGTTAAATATATTGCATTCTATAACACACGAAAATCGTAAATATTTTATATATTTTTTGTTCCTTCAAATTTTATGTTGTTTGCATGCCATGGAAAATAGTGAAACTTGTAAAAATCTTTGTATTTTTTGTTTTTTCCAATTTTTATTATTTTGATTGCTATATAGAACATGAAATTGCAATATTTTCAAAAATCCTAATATTTTTGATTTGTTCGTTTTTTTTTTTACATTTTGCTTGTTATAATGAACAAAAATTGAAAATCTTAATAAAATTCTATTTATTTTCATTTTTCATTAGTTTTCATTCTATATAACATACAAAAACTGTGAAATTTTAAAAATCTCAGAATTTTCAATTTTCTTCGGTTTTCGAAAAATTTTACGAGCTCACATATTTGAAAAACTTATGGGTATCGGCGGGACAAAAAGCTATATAGATAGTTGGTTGGTACCAAGAACCTAATCGAATAAAAACCTCCATTTGCTGGGGATTTGCAGGGGGTTTCCCAGCGCCCGTTAGTTCTTATATATGTTACTAGCAAGGGCCCACACGCAATGTGCGAATTTGAAGTTCAAAGTCAAGAAAAACAATATTAATTATTGTAATTTGATTTGTAAGTTGTAATATCTCATATTTAAGGACCATATATGTGAAATATATCGATAATTGACTTGCAAATGCTTGAGTATTTTTCTTCTGCCTTTTGCTTTTCATAAGAGACGAAAATAGTGAAATTTTTAAAAATTCCCAAAAATGGGCTTTCGTTGGTTTTTCAAATTTTTGTTTGTTACAACACAACACCGAGAACATAAAATTTATAATAATCCCAAAGTTGTTTTCTTCAAATTTACAATATTTTGCACGTTGCCAGTAAATCTTAAAAATCTCAAACTTTTATATTTTCTTTAGTTTTCAATATTTTATTTTCTATATATGACACACAAAAATCACGAATTATTAAAAAAATTCAGTTTTCTTCAAATTTTGTATGCTACACGAAAATCGCGATATTTTTTGCAATATTTTGCTTGCCACAAAAAAACCATGATATTTTCAAAAATCCGAAAATTTTCTGTTTCCTTGAAATATTCGAAATTTTGCATGCTGCAAGAATATTGCGATTTTTTTACAAAATCAATATTTTTCTGTTTTCTTCAAATTTTCAATATTTTGCATTTTAATAAATGAAAACGCGAAATTTATAAAAAAAAACTCAATATTTTCAATATTGTGCATATAAAGATCGTGGGATTTTCAAAAATATCAAAATTTTCTGTATTTTTTCTTTTTTCAATATTTTGCTTCTTAAAAGCACACGAAAATCATGGAATTATTAGAATATCTTTAATCTTTTTTGTTTTCTTCATTTTTTGTATGCAAGCGCATAAAGATCGTGCAATTTTCAAAAATATCAATTTGTTCTTTTTTTCGATTTTTCATTATTTTGCTTGCTGTAGAGAGCATCAAAATAGCTATATTTTCAAAATTCCCAAAATTTTCTGTTTTTAACATTTTGCTTGTTATAACAATTGAAAATTGTTAAGTTTTCTATTTTCTTCGGTCTTTTTCAATAGTTTATATGACATAGTACATTAAATCGCAAAATTTCAGAAACATCGAAAAAAAATTATTTTCTTCTTTTCTTTATTATTTTGCATGCTATATATAGCATAACAATATCATGAAATTTCAAAACTATTAATTTTTTTGTTATCTTCGGTTTTCGAATATTTTACTTACCGATACTTTTGAAGAATTTCCGGTATCAAAGAGATATAACCTAACAGAACAAATAATTCCGGTCTAACTAACCGGGAATCCCTGAAATCACACGAAAATCAGGAAATTTTAAAATTTTAAATTTTGTTTTCTTTAAATTTTTAATATTTTGCATGCCACATGAAATTATTGAAATTTCAAAAATTTTATGTTTTTTTTGGTTTATTAACATTTTGCTTGTTATACAAAAATCTCAAGAATTTCTTGTTTTCATCAAGTTTTCAATATTTTTTGTTTGTTATACCACATGAAAATTGCGAAATTTTCAAAACTCGGCGGGCCCATATGCAAGTGAGTAACTAGACAATGAACTACTTGCAGGGGCGGACCCACTTGAGGGCCAGAGAGGGCACTTGTCACCGGGAAAAGCAATAATCATTATTAATTTTGATTTTATTTAGTATTTTTGTGACAACGAAAATTTAATCTCAGATTAAAGAGCGGTACAAGTTATGAAGTTTAGATATATAATAATGTAAAAATTATTATTCTCATGTTAATTTAACATTGAATTAATTATCAAATTGTGATGATGTAAATGTACAACGTAATTGAGCATTTTTATAAAAAAAAATGGCATTTCTCAACAAAATTTTATTATGGATGGCTGTCATGTGCTCCCTCTGACCAAAATTTCTAGGTCCGCTATTGACTACTTGCTATTTTATTGGTAGAAAAACGTTGTATCATGTTTGATGTTAAGCACTGAGGTTTAGTTTCATGTAAGAAATCAGCAAAGTGAGCTCTCTCCTTGTGATGAATTCTGATGATGGAAAGGTGTTGGATTTGTGATGCATACACCGTGGATGCGGGATCGAAAAAAAATTTGTACGTCCAGTGGTCGATGAAATGTTTGAGATTTCTTTAACTTTTAAATCTTTTGATGCCAAAATTTTTCATATTTACTTTGTTTTGGTAATAATTTTGCTTGTTACAGTATTGAACAGGAGAATTGCAGGGCTGTAGGCAATCCCCACATCTAATGTGAATTCATGGTATACATTTGAACCTCAGGCATCTTGCTGAACTACATAAAGGCTTTACCCATAGGCTATAGTGGCATTCGTATTGCATCCAGATTGTTGCATTTAGACTGGATGCATCTAGAGATTTAACCGAATTTTTAACATATCAACTATTGTTGTAGTCGATCTCAACCACATATCTCTCTTCAACATATTAGGCATAAAAAGAGAGGGCAATGAAATGAATGAGTATAAAAGAAACACGGAGCATGCATGATATGCCATATTCCAGTAACCTAGGATCAACTTCATATATGCATCAACTATACAAGCTTATCGAATCAGAATCATTTGACATTAATTGGAGTGTTGTTATTTGATATATTGCATACCAACGTGGGAGGTAGATCCGTTTTATTTTATGTTAGCCCTGCAAAATGTGATAATTCTATATCAGTCCTTGCAGTCATTTTTTGATACATGGTATTAGTTAGATTATATACGCCGCCAATATTTAAGACTTGTTTGTTGTCGATCAATTGTTGCATAATTTCCGTAGAAATTTGAATATATTTATCATCTAGATTCACTTTTTTTTCCCTCTAAGAAAAGTACAAGGGGCTGCTGCAATACAAACTTGTTTCCTGTAATTTAAATGACTCGAGTGGTTGCTAACAACAGGGAAAATAAAACCAATTTGGCATAGCTCATGCGGCAAGAAAGTGAGAGGTCGCCAAATTGATTCCGAAGTTTTCCCATCCGAAAAAGAGAAAGAGAAAGAAAATGAATAACAAAAATAATAACAAAGCAATTGGTGTGTTCTAACATCGATCATCGATTCTTTCATGCTCTAATTCTCAAACCATGACCAGATTCAATGTATCCCACCTCTAAAAATAATTAGACTTTCTAGTCTAGTCTAGCATATTATAATGATACCCTCACAATTGCAAAAGATTTCTTGATAAAGATAAGTAATGGAGGTTGAGTATCTAAGCATTAATTAAAAATGAGATGGCAAGCATATTTATTTTGCTTCAAATGTCAATTGGATTAGGCTTTGGCTGTGCAAGGAGCATCAGATGCTAATGTGACATGGCAACCAAATTTATTACATTATGGAAATTTTGTTTATTTAATTGCTTCACTTTTTGCATGCATGGGTTTATGTGATTTGTGCTTTTGATATGATCATATTGATGCGGTATAATGCATTACTTTTTCATGAGAAAGTATGGAAAACTTTGCTGGTTTCTTTTGTATATTAATATAAGGGTAAATTTTACTAAACCCCATCCAACTTTTCGGGTTTTTGAGACAATCCCATTAAACTTTATAAATGCTATAAATCCCCCACCAAACTATCAATATTGTATGAAATTGTTAGTTTGATTAACTTGTGCAAGCCACGATTAAACTAAATAACCCCAAAACATCTTACGGATAGATTGAATAGACTCAAAATGAACGGAATATGATTATTTTTTGATACAAATGCCTTTCAATTGTTTACAAAAATGATCCTTCAATGGGGTTTTATAGTAATTTTAAAGCTCGATGGGGTTATTTCAAAAATCTCAAAAGTTGGATGGGGTTTAGTAAAATTTATCCTTGATATAATTAATGTGAAAAATCAGAACATATATACAAAAGGAATTATTACATGTGTGTTTTGAATAATAGGGTTACTTGTTATCATTTGAATGACCATTATTTTTTTTTTTCAATTATCTATTCTCTTAAAGTTTATTTAAAAATAAAAATTGCAATGCTCTTTAAATTTGTTCAAAGTTAAAGGAAACAAAAGAATATGGGCTACAAAGCCCAAAAAACGGAGAGAGAGAAAAGAAGGGATTTTTTAACAAAAGAAAAATGCTATGCCTCACATTTTTCTCATTTCGAAGCATCGGTTAATATGCAGTTGAAATAACAATATTTTGAGCTGAATGAATGGTACTACTCGAAAAAATAGGATAAGTAATGAGAATGTTCGTGACAAGCAAGTGGTCATTTCTATATAGAGAATAATGTAAGGAGAAACCAATTGACATGGTCTATATATGTGAAATTAGCAACGATCACATACATAATGGTCCGGTTAAACGATAAAATTATAGTTGATGTTGCAACCAGGACCAAAGGCAGTACATCTAAACTAACATATATATAGATAGAATCAGTTAGAATTGATATGTTAGTGATCGATTTAACGGTGGAGATCGGTGGCACTTGACGGAACAAAATGGACGACCTCTAAAACTGGTATCTAAAAATGGTATAAATGCTTCTTGTTGTTTTTGGCTCCAATAAAAGTAGTATCTATATACCACCTCAAATTTGGCTGGCATGCTTAACATCTATGTAGGAATAAGTATCATGCAGCCGAAAAGATGTATAATATGCTTTCTTTTTAAGTAAGTATAGGAGAAAAATATGTAATATGCTTTGAATAAATAGATATTCTAATTGTTGGTCCAATAAATATATATTCTTTTCTAACTACCAACATGCACCTTGGTTTGATTGACACCTCTCATTGTATCCTGCGATGTAAACATAACTACGATTCATGTCTCACTTTGAGCATATATGCGGGTCCCACTCCCATTTTAGAACCAAACCGCACGTTTTCTGATGCTCAATATTGGCGATTTCCAAGATCAGGACACGTGGCAGATGACGTGTCCCAGAACTCAGAAGAAAGGCCCCACAGGGACCAACCAGGCTACCTCTGTACCCGACCTGCAAGTACAAGCTAGCCCTCCTCAGAGCCCCCTGCAAATTGGCCTCCTCGGACTCCCAGATCGTCCCGAGCTGCCACAGGACCAAGATGCCTCGGCCCTCCCGCTCGTCCCCGAGCTCTCCCGCCCGTCCCCGAGCTCTCCCGCCGAGCCTATCTTCCTCGGTCCCTCCGATCGACCAACTCCACCACTCACAAGCGTAACCGTCGCTCCGCAAATCTCGCGATGCGCGGATTCTCCGCCGGCAACATCCCGTGTTCCACGCCATCACGATCCCCATTAACGGACGATCCGCTTATTACGCAGGCGTGACGTCGGGGGCACAACTGCCGGCGAGATCCTAGCGCCTGCTACTGCGTGCTGCCGCCACTATATAAACCCCCATCACAGAAAGGTCAAGTAAGCTTTTTTCACCCCACTTAGTCGTTACTCTGCTCGGATCTTGTGCTAACTTGATCGTCGGAGGGTCCTCGGTGGTACCAAACCACCCCGGGACTTCCTTGCAGGTACTCGGCGCAAACTCCTCAAATCACCAATCTCCTCAAAACCCATTGAGACCCACACGCAACGGGAGATCACCTCCAAAATCCATCCGGAGATCGACGGAAGACAATATCTGACGGAGACCCGAAAATGACCTCCATCAGTTGGCGCCGTCTGTGGGAAACTAAACTCCACAAAAAACAATGTTGGCCTTCCGATCTCCATCCATATGGCAAGCGATCACCCTGAAGATCCAGGTACCAGCCGCCGCCTCCCCCTCACTGGAGGCGCGGATGAACCTCCTCCAGCGACCGTCATCAACGCCCTCGCCGGCCGAATAGATCGGCTACAGTCCCTCGTGGAGGCGCTCGTCCGTGTCCAAACGGCCGGGGCAGGGCCCCAGATCACCGCTCCTCCGCCTCCAGAAGGCTCTGCCCTCGTCGGCACGGCTACGACCCATGGCCACAGATCCCACGGGCCGATACTCCCTGAGGCCCGCTGGGCGCCCCACAGCTCCACACCAAGATCCGCCGCCAGAGCGCCTCGCCTCGAGCCTCCTCACGACCCTTACCCCCCTGAGGAGATGTCGGTCACCTCGCCTGTCCTCAGGCATGATCGACACCCCCTCCCTCGACGGGGTGGCACAGAAGGGGCTCGCCACGACGGCTCGAGGGCCACCTCACCCGGGGATCTGAGGAACCTCATCGAGAGGAACCGGGGCCGCTCCCAGACGCAGATCTCCCATAGCAGAGGCCAGGGATCACAAGGCGCCGAATCCTCGGGGTACCACGGACGACTCGACGCCCTCAAAAAGAAGATCGAGGGCATGCACCGGGAAAGTCACCTCTCGGGCGACGGGGCTAAGTACGCCGCCGACTCGCTCACCAAGCCGTTTACCGAGGGACTGCTCGTTGTCCATGTCTCCTCGTGCAACAATCCTCCGAAGGTCTCTCTGTTCGACGGGAAAACCGACCCGAAAGACCATTTGGATGCTTTCACCGCTGGGATGGGCTTCCAGGACCATTCCGACACCGCCCAATGCAGGGCCTTCCCAGCCACGCTCATCCGCTCTGATCGGGACTGGTTCCGAGGACTCGAGCCTCACTCAATCTCGACCTTTGACGAGCTGGCTACTCAGTTCCTCGTCCACTTCGTCGGGAGCCGTCGGCAAAAGCGCACGGTCAACTACCTCTTCACAATTAAGAGCGGGGATAAGGAGACGTTCAAAGTTTACGTCACCCGCTTCTACAACGCCCTCCTCGAGGTCCCCGAGCACCGGGACGAGACCGTCATCACGGCGCTCAGATCTGGTCTTAGGCACAAGGAGTGGTTGCGCTCCTTTGCGTTGGCGCAGCCTAAGACTATGGCCGAGGTCAAGGCGTGGACCGAGCGCGAGATCCAGCTCGAGTCCAAGGTGAACGCGAACCTCCCTCGAGCAGAACGGTCCGACCAGAAGAAGAGGGCTCGAGAAGAGAAGCCAGAGCGTCAGCAGCCCTATCACCCGAAGTTCCAGGAGTACACCCCGCTCAACGTCTCTCTCGCAGTGTTACTAGAGGAGGCCCAGGGCGAGGGGTTCTTCAAGATCCCTCCAATTCCGCGTCAGGCCTCGAAGCGAACCTAGGGCCCTTACCGCGCCTTCCACCGGACGCTGGGCCACGCCACGGAGGATTGTAAACAACTCCGGGACTACATCGAGGAGCTCATCCGATCGGACCTCGCCGTCTACTTGAGGGATAAGCGGCAGGGCAACCGCGAGCAAGAGCAGCGTCCCCCTCCCGCCGAGCTGACCATTGGTTAGATCATGCTCATTTCGGCAGATGACCAGTCCGGAGCCCAGGGAGCCCCGCACCCGGTGCCGAGCACGGAGACCAACAAGCCTCCGGGGAGCTCGAGCCATGCTAATGTGGTCATCTATTAGCATGTACTTTTTTTAAGGGCAATGTAAACTCTTCCTAGAGTCTGTTGTTAATCTAATAAAGATCAATGGAACATTGCGAAAAAAAAAGGAAAGGTTTCATTTATTCAAAAAGATATTATATGTTCCTCAGCCATACATATAAAAAGAAAAAGCAAGTTACAGCAGCGGGGGAAGGGGGTGCAGAGTGCACTTCTTATGGTACTCAGTAAAGATCTCCGCCAGCCGAGGCCTCGCGAGATCCATCCTCTGACCTCGATTCCCCCCGCACGCGTTGACCTCGAGCCTCAGTTCGTAGCACTCACGGACAAGTGCCACCGAGTGAGCCAGCCGACTCGCGGAGATCAGGCCGAAGCGCCTCAGGGACCGCAGCTTGCCCACGGCCTCGTCGTAAAGCTGCTCGGACAAGGGGTTGTAAAGCCCCGGTGACGCCCTCCAGATGGAGTACATCAGCAGCTGCAGCAGGGGGAGCACCGGGGGAGCAGCCGGCCGAAATGGTCTTTGATGCTCACATAGATCAACTGCACCGTGTCCTCGGTGCAGTTCTGGTCGTAGAGGTATACATCTTCGAAGTGGATGATGTCGGGGACGGTAAAGGGGAAGTCTTCCATTCTCAACGATCTGTTTGTGAAGAAAAGAAGTACCAGCACTCCCTCGGCTTTATATAGCCCACTGCTCCCCAACGGAACTCAACAGTCGCCCGTTTTTGCCCAAAATGTCGCTGCCACACGGCGATCATTGAGCCTTCTCTAGCGGAAATGAAACGACGCAACTCCGGCCTTCACCTCCCCACACATTCAATGCGCATGCTATGCGCACGTTCGCCGCAACCGTTCATGTTCCCCATACCTGCAACTAGATGGTTGGGCGAAACCTCATGAAGAATCGGCCAAGCATCTACCATGCTCGGCTATCACTTGCCGGTAGCTTCCTTACACGCAACGCCGGGGATCAAAGCCCTCGCCAAGAGGCAACCGCGCAGCTTCACTGTCCGGTTATCCTTAACAGGCCTCCTACGGCCTCTCCAACTCTAAGGATCAAAGTCCTCCTTTGAGGCGGTTACCCTACTCGGCTATCCCTGGCCGGTAGCTTCCCTACTCGCAACGCTATGGGTCAAAGCCCTCGCCAAGAGGCAACCGCACAGCTTCACTGTCCGGTTATCCTTAGCATGCCTCCTACGGCCTCTCCAATGCTAAGAATCAAAGTCCTCCTTAGAGGCAGCTCAGCAGCTACCCTGCTCGGCTATCCCTGGCCGGTAGCTTCCCTACCCGCAACGCCAGGGGTCAAAGCCTTTGCAAAGAGGCAACCGCGCAGCTTCACTGCCCGGTTATCCTTAGCAGGCCTCCTACGGCCTCTCCAACGCTAAGGATCAAAGTCCTTCTTAGAGGCAGCTCAGCAGCTACCCTGCTCGGCTATCCCTGGCCGGTAGCTTCCCTAATCGCAATGCCAGGGGTCAAAGCCCTTGCCAAGAGGCAACCGCGCAGTTTCACTGCCCGGTTATCCTTAGTAGGCCTCCTACGACCTCTGCAACGCTAAGGATCAAAGTCCTCCTTAGAGGCAGCTCAGCAGCTACCCTGCTCGGCTATCCCCGGCTGGTAGCTTCCTACCACAACCGACAGGGATCAAAAGCCCTCCCAGAGGCAGTCGAGCCCGACCCTCGCTCGGCTATCCTTCAGGACAAAAGCCCTCGCCAAAAGGCACCGGACAGTAACCCTGCTCGGCCAAGGGTCCTTGGTAGGCTTCTTACAGCCCCTCCCGTGCTAAGGACCAAAGTCCTCCTTTGAGGCGGTCGAGCCCGACTCTTGCTCGGCTATCCCCGGCTGGTAGCTTCCTACCACAACCGACAGGGATCAAAGTCCTCGCCAAGAGGCACTGGGCAGTAACCCTGCTTGGTCCCCGTCCTGAAGGATCAAAAGCCCTCGCAAGAGGCAACCGAGCCCGACCCTTGCTCGGTCATCTCCGGCTGGTAGCTCCCTACCCTTGACGCCAGAGATCAAAGCCCTCGCAAGAGGCATCTGAGCGGCTACCCTTCTCGGTGATCCCAGGCTGGTAGTTTCCTACCCATGACGCCAAAGATCAAAGCCCTCACCAAGAGGCCACCTACGGCCCGTCAAACGCTAAGGATCAAAGTCCTCCTTAGAGGCAGCTCAGCAGCTACCCTGCTCGGCTATCCCTGGCCGGTAGCTTCCCTACTCGCAATGCCAGGGATCAAAAAGTCCTCCCAGAAGCAGACGAGCCCAACCCTCGCTCGGCTATCCTCGACTGGTGGTTGCCTGCTCGCAACGCCAGAAATCAAAGCCCTCGCCAAGAGGCAACCGAGCAGCTTCCCTGCTCGATCATACCCGGCGGACATCCCTCTGCCCATCACGTGCAGCGGATTGAAGGCCCCAACAAGGGACATCAGGTCTATCCAAGTCTGAGCGATCCCCCATCGACTTCGGGGCCACGGAGATGCCTCTTTCTCAGCAGCGCTTGGCACACTTAGCAAGTGATCGAAATCAACTCGACGAACGATCGCTAGACAGATAGCCGACCTGACATGGAAGCCCAACAGTGCAAGCAAGGATATTTTACGAGCATTCTTCACAAACAGAAGATAAAGTGCAAGCTGATGAAACAAAAAGTTTTACTATCAAAAGCGAAGTCTTTACAAAGGGTATTTTGGGCTCCCCATCCTTACAGACTGCCCGGAGGCTTACAAAAATTCCAGAAGCGGCAAAATAAAAAGAGGAGGAAGACGGGGGCTTTAGGCCTCGGGGCCAGGCGCGACCTCGGGATCCTCGATATCTACCATGAGTCGAGCAGGGTCCTCGGCCACCTCCTCATCAGGAATCTCTTCCCCTTACTCATCGGTGTCTGCGAGGGGGTATTCGGCCCGGAGCTCTTCATCGGCGAACTCCGGCATCCGAGCCTTAACTGCGTCGAGGGCCTCGTGCCAGATGCAGGTGGTGACCACGGCTAGGTCATTGTATAAGTCCTTCGACTTCTTGTAGCCCTCCACCGTCTTCGCCGCCGAGAAGTCGGCCAACTTCGCCGTCTCGACCGCCGCCCCCAGCTCCTTCCGAAGGGTCCTCACCGTCTTCTTCATGTTGTCGGCGAGCGCCTGAGCGTCCTCAAGCTTGACCTCGGCAGCCACGGCGGCCTCGCAGTACCGGGTAACCTCCCGTTTCCCGGCCTCCACCTCGCCCTCCAGGGCGGCAACCCTCGCCATCACCGCCTCCAGCTCCTGCTTGGAGCTCTCTTCCAGCGAGGCAAGCTGGTCTGCAGCCTTCATCGCCGGGGCTATCACCTCGGCCTCCATGCGTAAGGTAAGAGCGACGTTCTGGAGAACCTGAAAAATAGGAAAGAGGTCAGGAAGACGAAGGAGGCACCGAATTTCACAAACAATCGAGTACTTACCTGCATTGACTCCTGGGCGATGGACGCCATCTGGGCCCTGAAGGTCCCCCCGGGGATCCTACCCCCTGCCGACTTCTCTATTTCGTGCAGCAAGCTATCCGCGACGGATAGCCCCAAGAGCACCGCGAACTGGAGGGCCCCCTCCTCCACCATGATCGGCGAGGGCGGGCCCCGGGAAGACCTCCGGGAACCCCTTGAGTGGCTCCGATAGAGAGCCGATCTCCTCCTCCAAGACCGGATCCTCCAGAATTCGAGCCCGCTTCCGGCCCGGTGCTCTGCTAGGCCTCGGGGCAGGATCCGCCCCCGAACGCTCATGGGACGCGGCCACCGGAGGAAAAGGAGCTGGGGCAGGCTTCGAACGGGAAGAGCTGGCGCCTCCAGCCTTCGTGACCTTTCTCGGCTGGCGCATAGAGGCTCGGAGCTTGTTCATGTCCATGGGTCCTGCACAAAACCAAATGCAAAGAAATCAGCGACACATGCAATACAAAAGCTAAAAAAACAAGCCTAACTTACCGACAAACTCAACGGGGCTGAGCCCGGCCCAACTCAGGACTCTCTCAGACAGCAGCATGTCGAATCGGGGGACAGGCTCCCACGACGCCACTCTCACCGCGGCGGGGTCATTGGACTGGTTCCCCGGCAAGCATTTTTCCCTCGACCACTTGGTGGGCACGGGCCAGTCCTCGCCCTTGGGCGGCGTGACAAAGGAAAACTTCTTCTTCCAGTCGTGAATGAAAGAAGGCAGGACTACAACCCCTGTCTCGGTGGCGCCCCCCTGTCGCTTTCTAAAAGGAAGGTAGACCCAACTCGGGTCGCCCGCTCGACCCCCAGGATGATTTTTTAAAACGAGAGAAGAATCAAGGTTGGAGAGGCTGAAAGGAACCGCATGTAACTTCAGGTGGATCAGGAACCCGAGGAGAATCCTCTATGAGTTCGGAACTAACTGGCCAGGGGCTAGCCTGAAAAAGTTCAGCGCTTCGACGACCTCGGGAGAGAAGGACGGGCGCATTCCACCCCAAAAAGCTTCCAAGTACAGGGCGATCTTCCTACCCTGTACTTGGTCTGCCCTCTCTCCCTCCTTGGCCATACAAAGAGTATAACGTGGGGGGTGTGAAAGCGAGCCCAAGCATTGGCAAGCTCTTTCTCATGCCTCATCCAACACGAAGCACCGGGGGCAACGTCTACCGCCTCCGCCCTGGGGGCTGCCCCCGCCGCACGATCCCGGGAAGAGGATCTGATCCCTGCTCCCCGGGAAGACTCAGGCTCAACTAAAAGGTCCCTAGAACCTACTCCTACGACACCTACAGATTCTACGATAAAAGACATCTAACCTGGAGAAGAGAGATCCTCGGGAAACGAAAGCAGAAGAAAGAAGACGAGCGCCGAGCAACCAGGACTTATAGCGAGGAAATATGAAGGTGCAGAGGCCTTGGAGTGGGCCCCACCCCTATTTATCACTGCAATCGCTCTCATCCAAGGGCGCCCTTCATCTCCCGCCAAAGCGCCTCCTCGCGTCCAACGGCTCCGATCGCTCCACTTGTCGTTCCCATATTGAGCCGCACCCCATCAGACGCCTCAGGTCTGCACACATCGCGTCGGCCAACCGACGCTTGACACGTGGACCGTCACTTCAGTGACAGGATGCACGAACCGGCGCACCTTTCTTAAATGCAGAGATCTCGCCATGATTCGCTGGCAGAAAAGACAGCCGACAGCCCGGGGACACGTCCCGACGAAACCTTTGGAGGGAGCTCATCCCAGACGGCCCGGCAGTCCACTCTTGACCCAACCCGTCAGCTGGTTGGGACAAGAGTGGGGGGTTAATGATGATGCTCTATATTGGCGACCTCCCAGATCAGGACACGTGGCAGATAACGTGTCCCAGAACTCAGAAGAAAGGGCCCACAGGGGCCGACCATGCTACCTATATACCCGACCTGCAAGCACAAGCTAGCTCTCCTCAGAGCCCCCTGTAAATTGGCCTCCTCGGACTCCCCGCTCGCCCCGAGCTGCCACAGGACCAAGAAGCCTCGGCCCTCCCGCTCGTCCCCGAGCTCTCCCGCCGAGTCCATCTTCCTCGGTCCCTCCGACCGACCAACTCCACCACTCACAAGCGTAACCGTCGCTCCGCAAATCTCGTCATACGCGGATTCTCCGCCGACAACATCCCGCGTTCCACGCCATCACGATCCCCATTAACGGGCGATCCGCTTATTAGCAGGCGTGACGTCGGGTGCGCAACTGCCGGCGAGATCCTCGTGCCTGCTACTGCGTGCTGCCGCCACTATATAAACCCCCATCACAGAGGGGTCAAGTAAGCTTTTTTTCCACCCACTTAACCATTACTCTGCTCGGATCTTGTGCTAACTTAATCGTTGGAGGGTCCTCGGTGGTACCAAACCATCCCGGGACTTCCTTACAGGTACTTGGCGCAAACTCCTCAAACCATCTATCTCCTCAAAACCCATTGAGACCCACACGCAACGGGAGATCACCTCCAAAATCCACCGGAAGATCGACGAAAGACAACATTTGACGGAGACCCGAAAAGGATCTCCATCATTTTCCCAATATTAATTTTTGTCACATACAAAGATGATGTCTATGTAAATTTCACAAACCCAAATTTTGGAAAAAATATTATCATATATCATATATGCATGGTAGGGTTGATTCAAATATATATATATATATACACACACACACGTGTGTGTGTGTGAGAGAGAGAGAGTGAGAGAGAGAGAGAGAGAAGCCCGTTGTTGGCTATTAAATTTTACATATTTAAAATTTTGGATCTAAATCAGTTGATTCCATGCATAATTATGAGGAGGATATACCTAAAAAAATATAGAACCTATTGACAAATTCTAAATGAAAAAATACATGCATGCTCAATCAATATGGTAGCATGTAAATCCAAGAAGTGCAATATTACAACATATGCAAATGTGTTAGTTTCATTCAAAATAAAGGCTAAACTGTTTTTTTCTTAAAAACAAGAAAAAAGGAAAAAAAAATAATTAATCGACTTCTGCAATATATTGGAAAGCCATAATAACTTTCAAAACCTCTTTTAATATATATTTTGCGTAGGGGTAAATTAAATTTTTTTTTTAACTTTCAAAAACTAGCATTAATTTTATCTCGGCTAACAAGATTTAGGATAAGGGGTTAGGGATGATCTAATGGAGTTTAACCGAGCTGCGAAGGCGTGTTATTAATGGGTCCATGTAGAGCATATTTAATTGGTCGATGTAAGTAGCAACCCGTCGATGACAACGGGTTATATTGTTAATAAAACCATATAAAAATCCTCTGATATCGAGAGAATTACTAATGGGGATTGACATGGATGGAATTACTAGCAAATGTTAAAGTTTAGGAAAAAGCGCAAAATATTCTTTTATAAAATCAGCATGATTATTATGAAAACGATTCATTTCCTTAGTCCCTTAATCCACTAGAATTTGATTCCTTATATATGAACCAAGACACAAAATACTTCTCAAGGTGCAAAATATTGCAACAAGCCAACTTGCAATTTTCTCTTGTCTAATTTGCTCCCTATAAATGGGCACAACTATCAATTGCTCTCTTCATCGTCATCATCTCCAACTCAATTCAATCTCAATCATCTCCTCTAGCCAACAATCAAATATGAAGCTAGAAGAAGAGAATACGAAGAAATTCGCGCTTCTCCTCGCGGCGAAGGACTCGGAGTATGTGAAGAAAATGTATGGAGGATACTTCAATGTGTTTGTTCAAGCATTTGGAGATGAAGGAGAGAGTTGGGATCTCTTTAGGGTTGTAGATGGAGAATTCCCAGAGATTGAAGATTTGGAGAAATATGATGGCTTTGTGGTTAGTGGAAGCCCTCATGATGCTTATGGTGATGATTTATGGATCCTTAAGCTTTGCTTTTTGTTGCAAACTATGGATGCAATGCAAAAGAAAGTACTTGGGGTTTGCTTTGGCCATCAGGTACCCAAGTGTTTTTTAAGGATCAATCAATTACTTTTAATTAGATTTTTGGAATATTTATTTTTTTCTATATTTCCCTTTTATAAATAAATCCTACTAACTCATTTGATTATTCTTATTACATATAGGTCGTTTTTTTTTTATTTTTCCTTTTAGTAAATATTTAACTTCCATGAGAGCATAATATACTATACAAATTTCCATCAAATGGTATTCTTCTCACCAAAATAAATTAGCATTTCTAAGGTGAATTTAATTTCATATAAATGGCTTCAATTTTTATTTTTGAAAAATGAGGGATTTATTTAGTTTATTAAACAAGCGCATTTAAGACTTATTATTGATATTTACCATGTATGCCAATTTTTTGTTGATATATTTTCAATGCATGCAAGCAAATATTGTGCTAAGAATAGCGTTTCTTCAATTTCAAAAGCAAAATTATAAAATATTACCATTTTTAGATATTCATCAATACTACCTCAAATATGTTGCCATTTTAATGGTATGAACTATATATATATTCAATAATTTTAATTCTATTTTATTTGAATATATTGAATGTAGGTTATATGCCGGGCTTTAGGAGGCCGAGTAGAAAAAGCTAATAGCGGCTGGGATCTTGGAATTAGGAAAGTAACCATAATGAATAATTTCAAGCATATCAACTCTAAACTTCTCCAAGATATTCCTTCATGCCTTTCCATCATAGAGTGCCATCAAGACGAGGTAAATAATTGAAATCTTACTCTATTTTAAACATATCTTATACTAATTATTCTCTCTTTTTCATTATACTCACTAATTATATATATACATATAACTTGTTAAACTAGGTTTGGGAGGCACCGATAGGAGCCGAGGTGATTGCATGTTCGGAGAAGACGCCCGTGGAGGCATTCATCATCGGTGACCATATCTTGGGCATTCAAGGCCATCCCGAGTATACAAAAGATATATTATGCAGCATCATCGATCGACTTGCTAACAACAATACCATCGATGTAAGCTCTCTTTTCACAATAATCTCTTCTAAACATCTTGATTAGAATGGATTGAGAGGAAAAAAAAAGATTTTGTATGAGGGGAAAAATAGCATATACATAATGCACATGAATTTTTTTAAGAAAAATTATCGATTTAATATTTAATGTTAGAAAATGTTTTTGCTAGATCAGTTGAAGAAAAAATGCAGTTACAAAGTATTTTTGAGGGAACAAACCATTGAATTTAGATTCAGTGTAAGCAACCTTTTGGTCTCAAATTAAATGAGAAGACTGACATATAATAAAACTTAATTATCTATTTAACAGAAAGATTTTGCTGAAGAGGCCAAGGCAAAAACAGAGGAAGCTGAACCTGATAGGATGTTTTGGGAGAAGATGTGCAAGAGGTTCCTCAAGGGGCAACCAAAAGGCCCTAATGATCATCATCAATACTTGGATCTTTGAAGATATATATATATATATATATATATATATATATATATATATATATATATATAGATTCCAATGCCATTGCAAAATGGTTGGAGAACATCAATCAGCTTGTCCTTATGAATACTTAGGGATGTAATTACCTTCACATCAATGGTAAAATGGATCAGTGTGTTTCATTTGCAAAAGAAAAAAGTTCACTTTTTTGATGAATTGGGGACCTAGATGCTAAAAAGAGGAGTTCTTATTTATCAATTAATTTAGAGTTCAATCTCGTCCTTCTTCTTCTTCTTTTTTTTTGGATCAACTTATAAGCCGCATCCAAGCACACACCAAGAGAATTATGTCGACAAAAAATATATATTTAATATTCATGTACCAAATCAACTTATCTTTAAAAAGTTATATTAAAAAAAGGGAGGGAAAGTACAGGTGTTTGCCCCAAAAAATACATTTCTCTCCTTCACAATATTCATGTTTGGAAGACATGCGTGTGGCTTTAAATATAAGGTTAGCAACAATCTCATTTGTTTCGATGAAGAGGGGGACGACGGCTTTTTTGTTCTAGAAACTTTTTATTGTTAAAATGAGTAATCCCCGTTGATATTAGATAAGATTATGGAACCATTGCTTTAAATACATTTCAATATTTCTTCACTCCTATTTTATTGTTAAAAATAGAAATCCTAATTTATTGTTAAAAAGAGAAATCTAACAGCCAAATGTTAAATTTGGATAGAATTTTTAATCTCAATGAGCTAACAATATTCAAAACAATACTACTGTGTGTGCTTGGTAGCAGGTAATAAAAACGGTAATCCAAAATTCCCATAAAAATTATCATGTTTGTTTTGATGTAAAAAATATTCCGGAGATTATAGGATTATTTATGGTAATAAGATTAGCACAATTCATGAGAATTCTATTCCCAGTGTCTATTCCATATAACAAGGTAACATTACATCTAAAATCCTAGGCTTCAACTTTATTGGGCGTGCTATAAGCAAGACTAGTCAAGAATTGTGTTTTGCATTAGATTTTTTTTGAAAGTGACTTGTTATATGAAGAGGAGCAGCCCATTAAATCCAAGTGTTCGTAGCAGAAGACAAATTTGACATATATAGGTTTATTTTAAAAAATGAAGCAATAAGATCCAAAAGGACATAGATTTGTTAATCATGTGACTCGTGTAGGTGTCCCTATACTTAATTAATATTTTTTTTCTTTCAAAAAGAGCCTGACAAGGGAAATTATGTTGCTCACCCATAAATTTCCCCATTAATTTTTAGAGAAAAGTGGGCATAGGGTAGCGTCGGAGCCTTGTCTCTCTCATGTCGGGCAATAAGTCTGCCATATATTTTTCTGACAATCGCTACCGTCTATCTTAATCTTTATGGGTTAAGTTTATGTTTATCGATGTGATTTTGATAATAATTTGACTATTGATTCGGCAATTGGAAAGATTCTATTATTGGTAACAGCTAATGATGGAGGTCCTTTTCAGATCTCCTTCAGATGTTGTCTTCCGTCGATCTCCCGGTGGATTCTGGAGGGGATCCCCCGTTGTCTGTGGATCGCAATGAGTGTAGAGGAAGTTTGGTGATTGGAGGAAGTTCGCCGAGTACCTGCAAAGAAGTCCCGGAGTGGTTGGATACTACCGAGGACCCTCCGACGATCAAGTTAGTACTAGATCTGAGCAGCGTAACGGCTAAGTGGAGTGAAAAATGGCTTACTTGACCCCTCTGTGATGGGGGTTTATATAGCGGCGATGGTACGCAACAGCAGGCGCGAGAATCTCGCCGGCAGTTACGCTCCCGACGTCATGCCCGCGTGGAGAGCGGATCGCCCATTAATGGGGATCGCGGAGGCGTGGAACGTGGGATGTTGCTGGCGGAGAATCCGCGCATAGCAAGATTCGCGGAGCGGCGGTTACGCCTGTAAGCGGTGGAACTGGTCGGAGGGCCGAGGAAGACCGCCTCGGCAAAGAGGCTCGGGGACGAGCGAGAAGACCGAGGAGACTTGGTCTGGCGGCAGCCCGGAGCGAGCTGAGGGGCCGAGGAGGCCAGTGAGCGGGGACCCCCGAGGAGGGCTCGCTTGCGCTGGCCGAACGGGTACAGGGGTGGCATGGCCTGCCTCTGTGGGCTCTTTCTTCAGAGTTCTGGGACGTGTCGTTCGCCACATGTCCTGATCTTGAGGGTCGCCAATATTGAGCATTATCATTAGCCCCCCACTCTTGTCCTGACCAGCTATCGGGTCGGGTCAGGAGTGGATTGCCGGGCCGCTCGGGGTAAGCTCCCTCCTAAGGTTTCGTCGAGACGCGTCCCCGGGCCGTGAGCTGTCTTTTCCGCTAGCCAGTGAGGGCGAGATCTTTGCATTTAAGTAGGGTACGCCGGTTCGTGTATCTTGTCTCTGAAGTGGCGGTCTACGTGTCGAGCGTCGGTTGGTTGACGTGACGTGCGCAGACCTGCGACGCTTGAAAGGGCGCAGTCCAATGTGGGAACGATGGGTGGAGCAATCTGAGCCGTTTGGACGCGAGGAGGCGTTTCGGCGGGAGACGAAGGACGCTGTTGGATGAGGTTGCTCGTGGCGATAAATAGGGGTGGGGCCTGCTTCCATGGCCCCTAAACCTTCATCTCACCTTCATTCTAAGTTTTGGCTGCTCAGCGCTCTTCCTTTTTAGGGATACATAGTTCGTTCTCACTCTTTGGGTCGCTCATCCCAGAGGGAGGCCCGTGACGCGGGCGTTGTTCCCCTCCGAAAGACGGCGCACAGGACCGCTGGGTCCTTGCACTGAGATTCGGGGCAGATGCTATTTGGTTTTATCTGTCTACCTCTCCGAAGATGCCAAGTTGATTTATGGCACCGTGTATCGAAGGTTTAGACGGATGCGGCCGATATAGCAGATTTTGTCAGATTCCCGCTCGCTTGAGGGGTTTTTGATTGTGGGGACGCTCTTCCCTGCAGGCGCAAGCCCCTGCAGTTAATTACGCTACCGCACCGCGGTAGCCACTTTCTCCTTCTCCAGAATTTCACTTCGTGTCGTGTGTGTTTGTTTTGTTTATGGTTGCCCGTGGATTGTATACGGAGACTGAGTAATGCCGTCGCCCGTAGGACGTGGATTAGTCCAAATCCGTATTTAATTAGATTTAGGTTTGGTGTTTTTAGTTTAAGGATGCATTAGTCGCGTTGCGGCTAAGATCAACTTAAACGTTCGTTAAGGATACGTTAGTCCTGTTTGGGACTAAGATCAACTTAACCGGGATGATCCATTTAATATATGGCCGTCAGGACTCGTCGCCTCTCTGACGTCGTTGAAGGATTACAACGACAGATGTCAGAGGAGTTCGGAGATGTACCCTTGAACCAAGGTCGATTTGGAATTTTATCGTTTATTTGAGTGTTTAAGGATACGTTAGCCGTATTCGGGGCTAAGATCAACTTAAACGGGACCGTTTAGATACGGCAAAAGAGCATTAGGAGGCTCTATTGTTCCAGCTTAGGGACGTGGTGGTCCATATTCCAGTTTAGGGACGTTTCGGTCTAATATTAGTTTAGGGACGTTTCGGTCCAATATTAGTTTAAGGACCCCGCAGTCCATATTCATGTGTGGTCGTTGGGACCCGTCACCTCTCTGACGTCGTTGAGGAATTACAACGATAGGTGTCAGAGGAGTTCGGAGATGTACCCTCGAACCGGATGTAAATTGATTTAGGGAGCAGTCGTGCCCAGTCAATTTAATTTAAGGACTTATGGCCAAAATTGGGCTAAGTCCAGTTTCAATATATTTTTTTTTGTCTTTGGCCTGTTCTAGGGCTTTACCCCTTTTTAGTAATGCACTGCATTATTCTTGTTTTGGTTGGGCTCTGCCCTTTATAAATGATGCAGAGCATCTATTTTGTTTGAGCTCTGCCCTTTTTAAAATGCATAGCATGTTTGATTAAGCCTGTTAGGCCTTTTAATTGGGCTCTGTCCCTTTTCTTTAATAATGCAGGGCATTAAGTACCCTAACAGTGCCCCACGTGGCTTGTCAGGCGCTTTGCGCCAAGTAATGAGCGCAAGCTCATATGGTGGTGACACGTGTCACGCTCTGGTGAGCGCAAGCGCAACAGCGCAGTGCGCTGCGCTAATGCGCTGCGCTGTTGCGCTGCTGACACGTGGCGCGCTCTGGTGAGTTGCGCCAATTCCAGAGAGCAAAGCTCTATTTCAAGAGCGCGTAGCGCAAGTTGTTTTGTAGCTGACACGTGGCGCTCTCTCAAGAGCGCAACAGCGCAGTTTGGAAGTGCAAAGCACTAAGAATGTTTTAGATTCAAGAATAAGAGTGCAGAGCACTATTTGATTTCTTGATCTAATTTAGATCAAAGAAAATAATTTTTTTTTGTTTCAAGAACCACAGATTCATAAAAAAGTGCAAAGCACTATTATTACTTATTTTTTTTTATTTTAAAATTATTGATCTTGTTCTTAGATCAATAACCTGTCCATAAGAGAATTTTCTCTTTTTCCTAAAGGTTTTTACCTTCTGTTGTTCTTGAGGAGTTCTCAAGAGTTCTCTTCTCTCTTTTTTTTTAGAAAGATGTTGATGTTCTTGAATTAAGGTCTGGGGTCCTTTTTATAGTGCTCATAAATTAGTTAAATTTGTTAAAGAGATCTTTCTCTGAGTGATTTGGGGAATTTCCCCACCGTTGGATCTTTGATCCAAGGGCTTCTGCTTTGCAGAAGAAAATCTTCTTGTTTTAACAAGAACAGAAAAGATTTCTTGGAAATTTAATTCTGTTTGGCGCAGATGCCCCAGCGCGTGACACGTGTCGCGCAGCGCAGAGCGCAGCGCATCTGCGCTGACACGTATCGCGCAGCGCAGAGCGCAGCGCAACTGCGCTAGCGCATCAGCGCAGTGCTTGCGCAGCTGAAGCGTTGCTTCATAAAAATAGAGCTTTGCTCTAATTGGGCGCGCCTTCTTGGACGCTGCGCTGACATATCAGCGCCTGACATGTGGCGCGTTGCGCCCGAGATTTGAAGCGTTGCTTCAAAATTTTGAATTTTGAATTTTAACAGAGCTTTGCTCTGATTGGGCGAAACAAATGCCCCCCCACCGTTGCGCTCACGTGGCGCACACGTGAGTGCAGCGGTGGCAAACTCTTGATCGTTGGATCAAGGGGTGAGCTCAAGGGGCGCAAGTGCCTTATAAATAGGACCTCTGGCCCTTAGAAAAATCTTACCGTTTTAATATTTTTATTCTCCAGAGTTTTGCTCTCACTCAAGAACTTTAAAGCTTTGCTCATTTCTAAAGTCAGAAACTTTAGATAAAAATTAATTTAAATCAAATTAATTTAACTTAATCTTAACCAAAGAGCTTTGCTCTCACAGATCTTTCGATCCAAAGGGATCCCCATTGGGGTTTCATAAACAGAGCTTTGCTCTCAAAACTTATAGATCTACAGGGATTTTATTCATGGGTTTTAACCCATGAACAGAGCTTTGCTCATAGATCAAGTGTGGATCTTTTAGATCTGCCAAGTGAAGAACTTACCATAAGTTTTCATGGGTTTTTCAAGGTCCCAAAAATTTTTAAAAGAAAAATTTTAAGTATTAAGATCTTCTGATGGATCTTTTCCATTATTATCACAGAGCTATGCTCTTTTTAAGGAATTTTATTCCTTTGAGACCAGAATTTGACAAGTGTCATTCTGTGACAGAGCTTTGCTCTGAAAGAGGAGATTTTCTCCTTGTCTCTAGGGATTCTTCCCCCCCCCCACCTTTTTTTAAAAATGGGCATGTTTTCCTGGGGCCAACTGACAATCTCATCCAATGATGAGATTGTCTTATTAACTGACGTATTGTCATTTAGATTTTATGGGTCCCTCTTTGGTCTCCTACTCACTGCACTGTGGTGCGGTGTAATTAATTAATTTTAATTTGATTAATGCATTTTCTTTTTTTTTAGACGCCAAACGTTGGAATTACAATACTAACGGCTAAATTGTTCTTTTTGCAGCGATCATGTCTCTAGACACTTCATTCCCGTTCGTCCGCTCGGAGGGGGATTTCCTGAGGCACCCTTGGACCGTGAAGTCCTGACCATGATTAGAGAATATGACCCGGAGTACAAGAAACTCCACCTTTGGGGGTCTTGGTATAACCAGATTATTATGGGTCGACGCAGCTTCACATGCGCAGTGCCGTCTGAGCCCATCACGGCGATTCACTATGCTACCCCACCCTCGGTGCAGTATGCCGTGGAGTTGGTGGATTGGACATCGAAGGGTTTTCTGCATCCCGCTATAGATGCGATACCGGTTCAGCGTCCTATGGTTTTGGACATCCTAGGGCGCCGTATCTGTCAGGGTGAAGCACGACCTTGGGGGCAATCTTATAACCTTGGTCTGATCCCTCGCCACCCGATTGGCTATCTGCCGTGGGCCCGGTACATCCTGTCGACGAAGAAGTCGCAGTTGATAAGATTAGGACTGTACACCGCGGTCTACGTCTCTCTTTTCCAGTATCCCACGCTCCCCACCTGGTGGTTCAAAGCTTTCTTGGAGCAATGGAATATTCCTACCCACACTTTCCTTGCCATGGATCGGGAAGTGTCAATCTCCTTGGAGGAGTTTGCGGAGGTATCTGGCTTACCAGTGATGGGGGAACATTATGAGGAGCTGCTCCCAACAGATGTGTACGTCTTTGGTGCTAGGCCGATGGTAAGGGGGGTCACACCAGAGAATGCCGTTCAACATCAATTCCCAAGCTTGATTAAAGTGTTGAACATATATGAGTCCCTCTTCGTCGAACATGGGGGTCGGGGAGTTAACTTTGAGGACTTCATTGCTCGTTTCCTTCGTCCAAGCGTCATTTCATCGGAGGCTGCCAAGTTCACCACCCTGGATGACCCCTTCGGTCTAGGTGTGGACAACCTACCGGAGAAGGATATAGATCAAAAGGGTTTTTTTCTTCCGGACTTGCCTACTATGTCATTTGCAGAAATTGCGGCCCCTGGAATGGATGAGGAGGCCTTTTTCTTGGGATTTCTTGGATTGTGGCTGAGCTGGTTTGCAATCCCAATGCACTCTCATCGGATGCGACCCTCTGTCTTTTACCCAGCTCACCGGATGGTCATCGGGGTAAAGGTAGCTGTTGGGATTGCTGGCTTGGCGCACTTATACCATGGCCTCAATCGAGCAGCGGATGCTAATGAGCCCGGGGTACTGCATGTGGTTTTCCCGATGCATTACTTTGCATCGTGGCTCGAGCTACACACAGCGGGTGTCTTTGGCATGCACAAAAGGCCCTCGTTCTTTGACAAGTGTGGTTTTCCCCGCATTATACAGCTGATCGGCGCATCAATTGTAACCCCATCACCGCGGAACGCCAGGGGCTTACTCCTTCGCCCTCCGGAGCCGGTATGTCCTTTGTCGATAAGGTATTGACCATTGGAAAGGTGTCTACGACTGTGACGCGGCCATTACAAGATGTCTTTAAAGATGGAGCCTCAGTTTTGACGGCTCGGGAGACCCTTCACTTATATTCCATTAGACCGGGTTTCTTAGTCTTTAGGCAGAATGGTGTGGCAATTTTTATGAGGTATAACCCGCATCGTTTTGCCCAACAACTGGGCTACGATCAAGGGGTCCTCTTGGAAGCCTTCTTGCTGGAACCCACTGCCACTGAAGAAGGGACAGAGAACGCACTGCACCATTTCATGCGCCTGAATACGAGCTCTCATTTTTTTATCAATGCGCCGGCTTATGCTCCGAGACTCCTCAATGTGTACAAAGACTGGTACAATCATGCAACAGGAGCAGTTATAAAGGAGGAAAGGCGACTGTTGGTCGATCGTAAGGGTGTGCCTCCAGGTACCGATCGCAACGCTCCTTTGGTCCCAAGGACCCCAGTAGTTGCCCCTTTAAAAGAGGTCAGAACCGGACCGTCGCGTGCGTGAAGCCCTCCGCGTGACTTGTCGCTTCCTGATGTCGCAGATGCACCTGCAGCGCCCCGTGCTCTGGCGGAGACAGTGGTTGTACCCTCGCCGAAGTCTGGCGTGGGTGCGGACATCGGGACCCGTCGTCCCAAAGTAGCTGCTAAACGGAAGTCGATCCCTCGTGAGCCTAGGGTTGGAGGGCAAAAGAAAAAGAAGTCGCTCTTCGCTGCGGACATCGTGTTCGGTCAGGAACCCCATGCTCCCTATGCCGAGGGCCTGATCGAATACGGGACGAACGAAGGATTAGTGATGCCGCCGCAGGACGATACAGACTTGGAAGCCGCCCTCGAAACTTCGGCGTGGTTGGCAAAGCGTGACGCGTGGCTGGCCAAGCTTGCGCAATCAGGTAACTATTAGTCGCCTTTTCTTTATTGCAACATATCCTCTTCATTGCCTTTGACTAACGCTTTTCTTCTTTCCTTTCGACAGGCATCACTGATGAAGAAGCCATCGCCGCTTCTTTGAAGACTTTCCAGGAGGAGGAACGTCTTAGAGCGTCTATGGGCCTTAGTAAGTTTTAATCCATCAAGTCTCCATCCCGCTCGTGTTATGGTCGATCTAACCTTTCTCTTTTTATTGCAGAAACCTCAATGCCGTTCCCACCAAGCGACGCAGATGTTTTACCAGCTGCCGATGTTCCCGCTTCCTCTGGGCCACCGCAGGAGGTTCGTCTTGAAGAGCCGATGAAGGATGCCTTAAAGGCTCTGGAGGCATCCCTGAACGAGGATGACGACGCCTTGAAGGAGGCGTCACTAAGATCCATCGAGACAGCCCGGGAGGAAAGGAAGCGGCAAAGGCGTGAGTCGAAGGCGCGCCGGGCTGCCTTAGCTGCGGGAGCGGGCCCCAGCACCGCCCCTCGTGCTGATACTCCATCTGAAGAGGCCCCTGTTGCCTTATCCACTGCCCGCAGAGAGGTGGCGCGCGCAGTTCGGAGCGCAAACGGTAAATCCGCTTCAGGTAATATTTCTCTCAGAGTTTTTGTTATAAGGGTTTTTAATGTCATTGGTCCTTATATCCCTTATCTTGCAGGGCCGAGTCCGATCAAAGGGGAGGCGGAAACCGTTGATCCCAAAGAAGCAGAGGAGGCTGTACCTGCCGAACTCGAGCCGACGGTGGGCAATGTCGCTGTGGCTTTGGAGCCTGAAGTGGAGGTCGAGGGGCCTACCGCCGAGAAGGTCATTGATGCCGAACCTGAAGTGGTGGCAGATGATATGATCATTATAACTGAACCTAGGCTGGTGGTGGACGAGGCGCTTGAGGCCGGCGACCTCGTGGTGACAGTGGATGAGCCGATGGAGACGGCGGAGCTCGAAGAAGTTGCGGGCGAGATGGGTACGACTCTTGGGGAAGAGTCAGCCGCTTCCTTCCAAGAATCCGGCAACGCTCCAATTATTGCCCTCCCTGCTTACGATCTCCTTCCGTCTCCTGGTCGCGCTAGCACGACGACGGTCCCCATCGAGTCGGGTGATGAGGCTACGGGTGGTGGCCTTATGTCGATAGAGGAGGGAGTCGCTTCTGTTTCGGCCGGGAGCTCCTCAGGTAAACCTTAGGTTACCGTCTTTCTTATTTTATAATCCTTTCTGACAAGTTCATTTTTCTTGTAACGCAGGTGCAGCCAGCGCCGATGCCCTACTGCTTGAAGGAGCGCCTTCAACGACTGCCTTGGCGGTGGTTACCTCCCAACCCTCTCTCATACCGTCTAAGATGTTGGAAGGTATGGGTTTGCAACTTATTAGTCTTATCTTTCAGATGTATAGTGTATGTACTAAAGTCGTGCTTGTTCCCCTCCGAACGGCGGCCCGGACTTCGCGTCCGTTGCCTGAGGTTCGGGGCAGATGCTATTTGGTTTTATCCGTCTACCTCTCCGAAGATACCAAGTTGATTTATGGCACCATGTATCGGAGGTTTAGACGGATGCGGCCGATGTAGCAGACTTCGTCAGATTCCCCCTCAGGGTGAGGGGTTTTTGATTGTGGGGACGCTCTTCCCTGCAGGCGCAAGCCCCTGCAGTTAATTACGCTACCGCATCGCGGTAACAACTTTCTCCTTCTCCAGAATTTCACTTCGTGTCGTGTGTGTTTGTTTTGTTTGTGATTGCCCGTGGATTGTATACGGAGACTGAGTAATGCCGTCGCCCGTAGGACGTGGGTTAGTCCAAATCCGTATTTACTTAGATTTGGGTTTGGTGTTTTTTAGTTTAAGGATACGTTAGTCGCGTTGCGGCTAAGATCAACTTAAACGTTCGTTAAGGATACGTTAGTCATGTTTGAGACTAAGATCAACTTAACGTGATCGTTTAGATCCGACAAAAGAGCGTTTGAGCCCTATTGTTCCAGTTTGGGAGATTCATAGTCCAATTTGGGACTAAAGTCTGTTTGGAGGATACGTTAGCCATTTTTGAGGTTAAGATCGACTCAAACGGGACCGTTTAGGTCCGACAAAAGAGCATTTGGGCTCTATTGTGCCAGTTTAGGGACGTGGTGGTCTATCGCCAGTTTAAGGACGTGGAGGTCCATCGCCAGTTTAGGGACGTAGTGGTCTACGTTTAGTTTAGGGACGTTTCGGTCCAATATTAGTTTTGGGACGTTTCGGTCCACGAGTTTAGGGACCCCGCAGTCCATATGGGTGTGTGGTCGTTGGGACCCGTCACCTCTTTGACGTCGTTGAGGAATTACAACGACGGATGTCAAAGGAGTTCGGAGATGTACCCTCGAACCGGATGTAAATTGATTTAGAAGAGCAATTTTGCTCAGTCAATTTAATTTAAGGACTTATGGCCAAAATTGGGCTAAGTCCAGTTGAAATGTCCAATATTTTATTTGCTTTTGCATTACATTTCTCTTCTTTTTTTTTATATTTGGGCCTTACCCAGAAAGGATGCAGAGCATCAATTTGTTTGGGGCTCTGCCCTTTTAGGAATGATGCAAGGCATCAATTTTATTTGGGCTCTGCCCTTGTATAAAGGATGCAAAGCGTCAATTTATTTGGGCTCTGCCCATTTATTGCCTTGCAATTTAATTAGGCCTACTAGGTCTTTTTGGTTTGGGCCTGGCCCTTTAGAAAATGCATTGCATTTGTCAAGCGCTTTGCGCCAATCAGAGAGCACAACAGTGCAGATTTGTAAGTGCAAAGCACTATTAATTTTAGAATCTTTTAGATTCAAGAACCAATGGTCCATAAAAGAAGTGCAAAGCACTATTTGATTTCTTGATCTAATTTGGATCAAAGAAAAACAACTTTGTTTATTTCAAGAACCAAAGGTTCATAAAAGTGCAAAGCACTATATTTCTGTTTTTTTTTTGTTTTAGAGAACCAGTGGTTCATAAGAAGTGCAAAGCACTATTAATTTAAGAACCTTTTAGGTTCAAGAACCGATGGTTCATACAACAAGTGCAAGGCACTATTTGATTTATTTCTAAAAAAAACAAGTTTTTCTTGTTTTTCTTATCTCAGAGAACCAAAGGTTCATAAAAGTGCAAAGCACTATTTTATTTTATTTTATTTTTATTAAAGATCATTGATCTTGTTTTTTTAGATCTATGATCTGTTCATAAGAGAAATTTCTCTTCTTTTAAAGGTTTTTACCTTTTTTTTATTCTTCAAGAGTTCTCAAGAGTTCTCTTCTCTCTTTTTTTTTTAGCAAGATGTTCATCCCCTTTTAATTGAGGTCTGGGGTCCTTTTTATAGTGCCCATAAATTAGTTAAAGAAATCTTTCTCTGAGTGATTTGTGGAATTTTCCCCACCGCTGGATCTTTGATCCAAGGGCTTCTGCTTTGCAGAAGAAAATCTTCTTGTTTTAACAAGAACAGAAAAGATTTCTTAAATCTTTTAATTCTGTTTGGCGCAGTGCCCCAGCGCGTGACACGTGTCACGCTGTGCTGACACGTGTCGCGCAGTTAGTTTTTTTTTTTTTTTTTTTTTTTTCCCGCACTGCGCAGCGCACAGTTGCGCTGCGCTGACACGTGTCGCGCAGCGCGCAGTTGCGCTGCGCTGACACGTGTCGCGCAGCGCGCAACTACGCTGCGCGCGCAAATTTTTTTTTTTTTTTTTTTTTTTTTTTTTTTTTTTTTGCCCTGCGCAGCGCGCAGTTGCGCTGCGCTGACACGTGTCGCGCAGCGCGCAGTTGCGCTGCGCTGACACGTGTCGCGCAGCGCCCAACTGCGCTTTTTTTTTTTTTTTTTTTTTTTTTTTTACGCGCTGCGCAGCGCTCAGTTGCGCTGCGCTGACACGTGTCGCGCAGCGCGCAGTTGCGCTGCGCTGACACGTGTCGCGCAGCGCGCGCAGTTTTTTTTTTTTTTTTTATTTTTTTTTAAGTTTTGCTCTGATTGGAGAAAGAACAGAAGTATTGCTTCTTTTTCCACCTTGGAATTTGAACAGAGCTTTGCTTTGATTGGGGTAAACAAATGCCCCCCCACCGTTGCGCTTACGTGGCCTCCTAACGTGAGCGCAGCGGTGGCAGACTCCGAACCGTCGCGCCATCCCTTGGAAGCTGAAAGGGCACTTGATGCCTATAAATAGGACCTTGGTCCCTGAAAAATTCTTTACCACTTCAAGAATTTTGACTCAGAGCCTTACTCTTAGTTAAGAATTTTCAGAGCCTTGCTCTTGATTTTTTTTTTTTTTTTTTTTTATTATTATTATTTTTTTTTTTTTTTTTTTTTTATTTTTATTAAGAACTCCAGAGTTTATAACCATCATAGGTAAAAATAAAATTAAATTAAATTAAAGCTGATTAATAGAGCCTTGCTCTCCATAGATCCATGATCTAAAGAAAACCCATTTAGGGTTTCATTTAGCAGAGCTTTGCTCTAAAGAGGTCCAAAGAGAACTCAGGAGAATCCTGTTAGGGTTCCATTAATAGAGCTTTGCTCTATAAAAGATTTCTCTTATATCTTCTTAATTAATGGAGCTTTGCTCCTCCCAAATTATATGGCACTTGATTTTTTTTTATTATTTTTTTTTATTTTTTTATTTTTTTTTATTTTTATTTTTATTTTTTTTTATTTTTTATTTTTTATTTTTTTTGAGCGGGGCTCTCAATATTCTCAGGGAATTTTCCTCAAATTCTCCTCATAACTGATTTTGACTGGTGTCGCTCCTGTCTGCAGAGCATTGCTCTCGAGGAGTTTAACTTTTAACTTTCTGTATTTTCTTGTTTGTTAATATCCCTGTATTGTTTTCTTCAGGTATTATGGCGGTGCGTCTATACAGCTTGCACGAGCTCATCACTTATGAAGATATCCGTGTACAGGACCGTCAACAGAACCAGGAGTTTACGGACGCTCAATGTGCAGAGGTCATGGGTCGCCTGAATGCCAGCGGTGGCTGGCTGCTACCTCGTCGTTTGGCCCTTTTGAAAGACGTGCTGGGGGCAATATGGAGAGCACTCCCAGGTCTTCACGAGGCCTTACCGCTCAATGCGCTGGATGATGCCGAAGACAAGGTGCGTTCAGTGTACCTGACGGGGCTGATTTCGAAGAAACGGCGAAACAACCTCGTTGACATCCTACATCAAATCTTTCAGCAGACGACGATCGTTGCTGCTTATCGAAGGCCGGCGGGGCTTGCCGATGATATCGACACCGAGGAGCGCGAGAGGCTGCGCATAAGAATAATTAGAAAGGCCAGAAGAAGTTTGGACGGCCTTACTTTTGAACTCCTCAATCCCTGCCCCGGATCTGAAGTTATTCCATTGTAATAAAGTTTTCCTTTTACTGCTTTTCAAAATTGTAAGAATTTTTGCCAATATGAATGGAAACTTTTTATTTCAGTTTCTCTTATTTCTCGTCCTGAGTTTTCTGTCCATACATAAATGAATGCGTCACGCATGCCAGATCAAACGTAAACCGGATATTCTTTCTGTCATCTTCTTTCTTTTAATGTCAGCAGGCTGTCTTAATAACCATGGTTGATGGATGTTTAAAACGAGTATTCTGACTTCCTCAGGAAATAGCGATGGCTTAGGCCGTAGGTTCAGGTCTACTGCCTAAGACTTTTCAATTCTATGAGCCGTGAGGGTCTCATAGAGGCTTTTCTCCCTACGGATCGAGAGGATCTCATAGGTGGATTTTCTCCTTAGGAATCGTGAGAATTCCTAAGTGTGGTTTTCTCTTATAAGTCGTAAGGATCTTATAAGAGAATTTTCCCTCTTACGAGTCGAGAGGATTCGTAAGTGGTTGTTTCCCTCCTCGTCGAAATTCGACTTCGGAGAGTGAGACCCGTGAATAGTATGCAAGAGACCAGTTTGGATTGACTTGCAGGGCCCCATTGCTCAAAAAGCAAGCTTTTCAATCCTTGCTGTCTAAGACTTTATCTCACGAGTCGAGCCGCCTCGACAATTTTTCACAAGTCGAGACGAATCGAACGTTTCTTGCAAGAACATCTTAACGTCGCATTTAACCTCTGCTCTTTACGACAGAAGCCCGTTAAGGTCGGTGGTACTTAGGGTTTTGGCCATCGTACCGTCGCATAAGCTGATATAGTCCTCGATAGTCAATTGTGCTGTTCGAGTAGCCCCGCGACTGCCGTGTCTCTGATCCCTTCGGGGGCTGGACAAGACGTCTTCAAGCAATCCTCCTTGGCAGTTTGACCGTCGGAAGAGCAAGCGCTAGGAATTTGCCATGCCGCTTTTTACTTGAGGTTAGGCTCATTTTGGAGAGCCCCGATGAGTCATAACCACTCCGCGCTGGTGTGGGGATGATCTCCGATAGTCTTTCGGGCTTTATATGAGTTGCCGTTAAGACCCTGAAGCTAGGAATTTGGCCTTTGCTTCGTTTGCTGGCATTGCGTCTGCTGTATCGAGACGAATGTTGCGGTGGGAACTAGGGATTTTGCCGTGGCTCCGTTTGTTTGATGACGTTACGTCTGCTGTGTCGAGACGAACGTTGGGGTGACATCTCGTCTGCTGTATCGAGACGGACGTCGAAGTGGTGACCACTCCACACTGGTGCGAGATGATCTCCGATTGTCTTTCCGGCTTTATATGACTTGCCGTTAAGACCCTGAAGCTAGGAATTTAGCCTTCGCTTCGTTTGCTGGCATTGCGTCCTCTGTATCGAGACGAATGTCGTAGTTGTCTATAGGTTACTGGTGAACCGCCGAGGTTTGGAACTAGGGATTTTGCCGTTGCTCCGTTTGTTTGATGACGTTACGTCTGCTGTGTCGAGACGAACGTTGGGGTGACATCTCGTCTGCTGTATCGAGACGGACGTCGAAGTGGTGACCACTCCACACTGGTGCGAGATGATCTCCGATTGTCTTTCCGGTTTTATATGACTTGCCGTTAAGACCCTGAAGCTAGAGATTTAGCCTTCGCTTCGTTTGCTTTGGTGTGTCCAAATCCTGTTGGAGGAAGAACGCCGGGGTTGACATTTCGTCTGCTGTATCGAGACGAACGTCAAGGTGGTGACCACTCTGTGCTGGTGCCAGATGATCTCCGATTGTCTTTCCGGTTTTATGTGAGTTACCGTAAAGACGTTGAAGCTAGGAATGTGGCCTTCGCTTCGTTTGCTTTGTCACGTCCGAATCCCTGTTGGAGGAAGAACGCTGGGGTTGACATTTTGTCTGCTGTATCGAGACGAACGTCAAGGTGGTGACCACTCTGTGCTGGTGCGAGATGATCTCCGATTGTCTTTCCGGTTTTATGTGAGTTACCGTAAAGACGTTGAAGCTAGGAATGTGGCCTTCGCTTCGTTTGCTTTGTCACGTCTGAATCCCTGCTGGAGGAAGAATGCTGGGGTTGACATTTCGTCTGCTGTATCGAGACGAACGTCAAGGTGGTGACCACTCTGTGCTGGTGCGAGATGATCTCCGATTGTCTTTCCGGTTTTATGTGAGTTACCGTAAAGACGTTGAAGCTAGGAATGTGGCTTTCGCTTCGTTTGCTTTGTCACGTCCGAATCCCTGCTGGAGGAAGAACGCTGGGGTGACAACTCGTCTGCTGTATCGAAACGAACGTCGAGGAGGTGACCACTCCATGTGAGATGATCTCCGGTGGTCTTTCAGGCCTTATATGACTTGCCGTTAAGACCTTGAAGCTAGGAATTTGGCCTTCGCTTCATTTGCTCACACTGCGTCTGGTGTATTGAGACGAATGCTGAGGTGGAGCTGGGATTTTGCCGTCACTCCGCTTTATTTCGACCGTGAGGTCTTTTGTTGACGTTGCATCTGCCTCCAGCTGGACTGCGGAGGAACGCTGTTGTTGACATTGCGTCTGCTGTATCGAGACGAATGCTGAGGTGAAGCTGGGATTTTGCCATCGCTCCGCTTGTTTCGACCGTGAGGTCTTTTGTTAACTTTGCATGTACACCCTGCTGGATTGTGAAGGAACGCCGTTGGTGATCTCTAAGTTGTCGATGTTGACGTCGAGACCCTGAAGTTCGGAATCTTCGTTTGCTTCATTTGTTGACATCGTGTCTGTAATATTGCGACAAATGTCGAGATGGTCTCTAGGTTGTCTATGAACCGTCGAGATTTGGCTTCGCTTTCTGATGGAGCCTGTTGGGAAGGTATGGTTTCCTCCTTATCTGTGCCCCTGGATTGTATACAGGGATCGATGTGATTTTACCTGTAGGGCAAAAGTTTCATTCTTTTTTATATATATATATATATATATTTTTTTTTTATTCTTTCCGCGATGCTCTATCATTTCAGCTTTTTATATCGCGAGAATCGCGATTGCCCAATCATTTCGGCTATTTTTCGCGGTGCCCAATAATTTCGGCTATTTTTTCTTTTTACTCGCTGCTTTTTATTGCGAGTTGCCTAATCATTTTGGCTATTTATTTTATTTTTACTCGCTGTTTTTTTATTGCGAGTTGCCCAATCATTTCGGCTATTTTGCATGCATACATTTTTACTTGCTGATTTTGTTTGCAAGTTGCCCCATCATTTCGGCTATTTCGTATGCATATATATATATATATGTATATATTTAATTATTTATTTTTTTTTTGGCTCGCTGATTTTTTTTTTTTTTTTTTTTTTTTTTTTTTTTTTTGCGAGTAAGGGATTTGGGATCTGATACCAATCTTGGCATCAGCATCGCTGCGACTGGGATATTGCCAGGAGCGAATCATCATCTGCCGTGAAAGGACTTGGAATTTGATACCGGTCTAGGCATCAGCATCGCTGCAACTGGGATATTGCCAGGAGCGAATCATCATCTGCCGTGAAAGGACTTGGAATTTGATACCGATTTAGGCATCAGCATCGCTCCAACTGGAATATTGCTAGGAGCGAATCATCATCTGCCTCTGTCGATCCCGAACAAAGGTGGCTTAGTAAACAGGATTAAGGGTCCTGTCGGCTAAGGCTTTTGACTTCATGAGCCGTAAGGGTCTCACAAAGGTATTTCTCCCTACAAGTCGTGAGGATCTTGTAGGTGTATTTTTTCCTTAGGAGTCGTAAGGATTCCTAAGTGTATGTTCCTCTTATAAGTCGTAAGGATCTTACAAGAGTGTTATCACCTTATGAGTCGAGAGGACTCACAAGGGTTGTTCACCGTGTGGACATATCCCCAGTCACGGATGGGACTTGGTTAGGGAAATGTTTATTCGCGCCCGTGGATTGTATACAAGGGCCAATATCGGACCACTTGTAGGGCAAAGTCGAAAGTTGTGGGGGTTGCTTAAGTACAGATTTAGGCCTCTATAACTTAAGACTTTCAAATCTTATGAGCCGTAAGGGTCCCACAAGAGAGTTCTCCTTACGAGTCGTGAGGATCTCGCAAGTGTATTTTCTCCTTAGGAATCGTAGGGATCCCCAAGTGTGTTGCTCCTTTGTGAGTCGTAAGGATCTCACGCAGGTGGTTTCTCCTTACAGGGTCGAGAGGATCCTATAAGTGTTTCTTTAACGAGGTTGCGCCCTTTCGGGTTTTCACAAACACTCGCCGGTAGCCCTGCTGTTTTTACTCACGGAGCCCCTTCGGGTTTTCATCCGTGCCCTTTTTGCTTATGGACATACCTTTATTTTTTTTCTTTTTTTTTTTTACGAGGTCGCGCCCTTTCGGGTTTTCACGAACACTCGCCGGTAGCCCTGCTGTTTTTACTCACGGAGCCCTTTCGGGTTTTCATCCGTGCCCATTTTGCTTGTGGACGTACCGTTTTTTTTTATCTTTTATTTTATTCTTTTTTTTTTAACGAGGTCGTGCCCTTTCGGGTTTTCACGAACACTCGCCGGTAGCCCTGCTGTTTTTACTCACGGAGCCCTTTCGGGTTTTCATCCGTGCCCATTTTGCTTGTGGACGTACCGTTTTTTTTTATTTTTTATTTTTTTTTACTAACACGTCAGCCTGAAGATGCTGCGGGTTGGGAGTAGTTTAACGACGTTTCGGTCATTTGCAAGTTTTAGGACATTGCGGTCCGTCGTTAGTTTAAGGACATCTCGGTCCGTTGTTAGTTTAAGGACGTTTCGGTCCGTCGTCGCCGTATTTGAGGCGAACATTTAGTTTATTGACCTTTCGGTCTATGAGTCCTTCTCCATGAATGAACATGATGCCCCCGGCGTATCCATCTTCTTCGGAGCGTGCGGTTGTGGCGGACTCACCTTCCAATTCTCAGACAGCGCAAACTTGCCCTGTTGGTATTGGTCTTCAACCCAGTTTTTGAATACATAGCAGTCCTCGATCAAGTGACCTACTGTTTGGTGGTAAGGGCAATAATTAGGATTATTAACATCGCCTGGCCGCAACGGACGTTTTGGACCCGGCAGATTGATGAGTCTGTCGCACACTGCCAGCTCGAACAGTCCCCTTGTTTTATCTTGCGGAAACGAGTAAGGACGTTTCAACTTTTCCTGGAGGGATTGCCGCTTGTTGCTTTGGCAAGCAACCGGTCTAGGGTCACCTGATTGCTGGTGAGTGCTGGCGACGAGGGCCTTTTTTCCTTTTCTTTTATCCTTTTTGTTCGATCCTTTGTTTACGGGGCCGAGATTTTTTCCGAGTAGCATGCGATTGCACGGCTGAACGTTCTCGCAGCTTCTCAATTCCTTTATCTTTGAAATAGATTCCCCGAGGGAAGAGTTGGGGGTAGCTTCTTCGTCAGAGTCGCTTCCAAAGGTGATAATTTGTGATCCCTTGAAGTCGGCTATATGACAGTCGGCGGTGGCTCTTTTGCGCTCATCTATCGCATTTTTCCGATGTTCACAAGCTTCACACTTTGTTCTGTCGGAGTGTCGCTTTTGAGCGACATACCCTTGCCACCAACAGTTAAAGGATTCGCAGTCTTCGGTAGGATGTATGATCTTCTGATGATATAAACAGAAGTTAGGGTGCATCTCTACCTCAGAGAAAGAATTTTCTTCAGAGGGCGGTAGCTTCATTCCTACTGATAGAGCTTTGGCGAACCGTTTCCTCGTCTTGAATTTGTTTTTACCCGCAGTGTGTGGCTTTTGATTTGACGGGAATACCTTGGTTCTTTCCAGTATGGCCATTTCATGCTCTTGATTGGCTTTTGCTTTCAGACGAATTTCATTTAGGAAGGCATCGATCAACTTGTCTGACGGCCGCGGAATTTCTGTTTCAGGGTCCGCCATTGATTTCTTAGCGCAAGGAGCCTCCTCATCATCCGTCAGTGAATGAGAAATCACATGACAAGTCGCTACGTAGTCTTCGGATTCATCCGATAAGTTTTTTCCATCGTTTTCATCCTCGACGAAAGAACAAGTTGCCCCCGGCGTGTCCGTCTTCTTTGGAGAGTGCGGCTGTGGGGGGTTTACCTTCCAGCTTTCGGACAGCGTGAACTTGCCTTGCAGGTATTGATCCTCGATCCATCCCTTAAAAACGAAACAATCCTCAATCGGGTGACTTACCGTTTGGTGGTAAGGGCAATAATTGGGATTATTAAGATCGCCTGGCTGCAACGGACGTTTTGGATTCGGCAGATTAATGAGTCTGTTGCGCACTGCCAGCTCGAACAGTCTTCTCGTTTTATTCTGAGGAAACGAGTAATGACGTCCTAGCCTTTCTTCGAGGGATGGACGTGGACGCACGTTGTTTTGGCGAGCGACCGGCTTTGAGTTGCTCGACTGTTGCTGAGCGTTGGCGACGATGATCGCTTTTCCTTTCTCATTTCAGGGATCGAGTCTTGGAGGAGACGGTCTATGGCCCATCTGGTCCATTTGGGCTAATTTGTCGATCAAGACCTGGAAGGTGGTCGGCCTGAAGAACATCATGAATTGCGAGATGGTCGCTTGCGGATCGAGAGTGCCCACAAACATGCCTACCGCAGGTGCCTCTTCTATGCGTTGTTCGCATTTCGACCATAGGTTCCGCCATCGTGTTGCGTATTGGACCCACGTTTCGCTCGGCCTTATCCTGGCATTTATCAGTGCTGTTATCGGAGTGTGTTCACTAGCACTCGCGAATCTTTGTGTAAACAGCAGCTCCATCTCTGCAAATGTTTTGATAGAGTCGTTAGGCAGCTCCGAATACCATTCAAAGGCTGTTTCTGCTAAGCTGCCGACGAATTGACGTAGCAACAATTTGTCATCGCCTCCAGTATTGCCGCATAAGGCCCTGAATTGAGCGACATGCTGATGCGGATTCCATGTCCCTTTATATACGTGGAATTTAGGGATCGTATATCCTGGCGGGTAATTAATTTGGTCATACCAGCTCGGATACGGTCGTCCGGTTCTAAAAGTTTGCCCGGCCGCTTCATTCGCCTGATGAACCCGGATCTGCTGAGCTATATATTCGTCTAGGTCGACTTTGGAGATTGCCTCCTCCTTGGCTGTTGATAGAGCCGGCGGAGGATTTGACGTTTCTCCTCTGTCGTCTTCAAGGACGATCGGAGGATCTTCAGCAGGAGGGTCCGGCTGTAACATCATCCCTACCATATCTTGGAAGAGAAGCGCCATCTGTTTTATGTTAGCCGCTTGCTCTGCAGCTTCTTTGTCCCTCTTTTCGAGGACTCTACGTAAAAAGTCAGCGTCGGTTTCTTGTTCTTGACGCTCATCCGAAGACGTTTCAGAGCTTTCTTTTGGCTCAGTGAGTGCAGCCATTGTAGTCATCATTTCCTGAAGCTTTTGTTGTTGCTCCTGGGCTTTCGTCACGGATCGGGTGAGCGGTCGGTGGCCCGTAGAAGTGCGGCTTTCCTCCTTTCTAGAAGCCATATAAACAGTGTGCACCACCATGCCCCCAGACTTGGGACGTTTGTATTCGGCGCTTTTATACTTCGCCATGTTCACAGGGGCTTTTTGTGGCCTCCTTTTTTGAGTGATTGGAGTTAAGGGAGCCGTTGTAGTGGGCACCCAAATAGCTTTTTCTTTTTGTGGTTTAACAGAGTAATCCTTCCCCTGCCGAACCTTCATCTTTTTCTGTCGTCGGAGGCAGTCTTGATCGATCACCGACTCTTGGACCTGTCGCCAGACTTTGTAAATTTTAGAGGACAGCCGTTGAGGGGGCTGCTCTAACTTCTTCTCTGGAGTATTCTCCACAGGTGAAGGAGTTCGTTTCAACATCGCAGTAGGAGAATTTCTGCGCACCCTGTTGAGCAGTTCAAAGCTGTTCTTGGTTGGAACAGCAGTATCGATTCTCACCATCGGAGCTGACGGAGTTATCCCAGAGGGGGAGTTGCCCCCAGCCTTCCTTACCCGACGCCAGTGGCGACGTCGAGCGTGTCGTGCTGATGGAGTTATTTCAGCTATAGGGGTAACCTCCTCATGCCCCCTGTGTTGGTCAGAATATACCGGTACCAGCTTTTTAAAGATCGACGTCCGTTGAACGGGGACGACCAACTTGTCAGAAGCGGACTTCTGAACATGGGAAACAACCTTGGTGATTTTGCCAGGAACGGGAGTTGGGATCGCTATCCGCTTCGGGATAACGCCTTCTGGTATGGCAGGCTTCTTCATGGGCCCGATGGAGCTCTGGCCTAATCCATTAAAACCTGAAGCAGTGGAGTTGGGCGACCTGTTGAGAGGGGTCGCGGCAGTGGTGAGTCGATCGAAGACCGACTTCTTTGGAGCTTCTTGCAATGTCATTGGGGCGTTGAAGCTCATTGATGGGAGCATGGTCCCAAAAAATAGTCCAGTGGTGGCTTGAGCCACCTGCTCCACCGGCATTTTGAAAAGGGAGGCCGCTTGGGGCCCATAAGTCACTCCTCCAGCAATGGCGGAGCGAGAGTTATCGCTGCGGACGATGCAGTTCGAAGCCATTGATCTTCTGTTTTCTGCACGGAGCAAGACACCAAATCTTAGTACCTTGAATCCACATGCAATCACAGCAAACCGCGATTTGTTCGCGAACACGACACACGAAGTGTGGAGTGGAAAGAGGAAGAGGTCCCACCGGGCGTGCCAGAATCTGTTCCCCTCCGAACGGCGGCCCGGACTTCGCGTCCGTTGCCTGAGGTTCGGGGCAGATGCTATTTGGTTTTATCCGTCTACCTCTCCGAAGATGCCAAGTTGATTTATGGCACCATGTATCGGAGGTTTAGACGGATGCGGCCGATGTAGCAGACTTCGTCAGATTCCCCCTCAGGGTGAGGGGTTTTTGATTGTGGGGACGCTCTTCCCTGCAGGCGCAAGCCCCTGCAGTTAATTACGCTACCGCATCGCGGTAACAACTTTCTCCTTCTCCAGAATTTCACTTCGTGTCGTGTGTGTTTGTTTTGTTTGTGATTGCCCGTGGATTGTATACGGAGACTGAGTAATGCCGTCGCCCGTAGGACGTGGGTTAGTCCAAATCCGTATTTACTTAGATTTGGGTTTGGTGTTTTTTAGTTTAAGGATACGTTAGTCGCGTTGCGGCTAAGATCAACTTAAACGTTCGTTAAGGATACGTTAGTCATGTTTGAGACTAAGATCAACTTAACGTGATCGTTTAGATCCGACAAAAGAGCGTTTGAGCCCTATTGTTCCAGTTTGGGAGATTCATAGTCCAATTTGGGACTAAAGTCTGTTTGGAGGATACGTTAGCCATTTTTGAGGCTAAGATCGACTCAAACGGGACCGTTTAGGTCCGACAAAAGAGCATTTGGGCTCTATTGTGCCAGTTTAGGGACGTGGTGGTCTATCGCCAGTTTAAGGACGTGGAGGTCCATCGCCAGTTTAGGGACGTAGTGGTCTACGTTTAGTTTAGGGACGTTTCGGTCCAATATTAGTTTTGGGACGTTTCGGTCCACGAGTTTAGGGACCCCGCAGTCCATATGGGTGTGTGGTCGTTGGGACCCGTCATCTCTTTGACGTCGTTGAGGAATTACAACGACGGATGTCAAAGGAGTTCGGAGATGTACCCTCGAACCGGATGTAAATTGATTTAGAAGAGCAATTTTGCTCAGTCAATTTAATTTAAGGACTTATGGCCAAAATTGGGCTAAGTCCAGTTGAAATGTCCAATATTTTATTTGCTTTTGCATTACATTTCTCTTTTTTTTTTTTATATTTGGGCCTTGCCCAGAAAGGATGCAGAGCATCAATTTGTTTGGGGCTCTGCCCTTTTAGGAATGATGCAAGGCATCAATTTTATTTGGGCTCTGCCCTTGTATAAAGGATGCAAAGCGTCAATTTATTTGGGCTCTGCCCATTTATTGCCTTGCAATTTAATTAGGCCTACTAGGTCTTTTTGGTTTGGGCCTGGCCCTTTAGAAAATGCATTGCATTTGTCAAGCGCTTTGCGCCAATCAGAGAGCACAACAGTGCAGATTTGTAAGTGCAAAGCACTATTAATTTTAGAATCTTTTAGATTCAAGAACCAATGGTCCATAAAAGAAGTGCAAAGCACTATTTGATTTCTTGATCTAATTTCGATCAAAGAAAAACAACTTTGTTTATTTCAAGAACCAAAGGTTCATAAAAGTGCAAAGCACTATATTTCTGTTTTTTTTTTGTTTTAGAGAACCAGTGGTTCATAAGAAGTGCAAAGCACTATTAATTTAAGAACCTTTTAGGTTCAAGAACCGATGGTTCATACAACAAGTGCAAGGCACTATTTGATTTATTTCTAAAAAAAACAAGTTTTTCTTGTTTTTCTTATCTCAGAGAACCAAAGGTTCATAAAAGTGCAAAGCACTATTTTATTTTATTTTATTTTTATTAAAGATCATTGATCTTGTTTTTTTAGATCTATGATCTGTTCATAAGAGAAATTTCTCTTCTTTTAAAGGTTTTTACCTTTTTTTTATTCTTCAAGAGTTCTCAAGAGTTCTCTTCTCTCTTTTTTTTTTAGCAAGATGTTCATCCCCTTTTAATTGAGGTCTGGGGTCCTTTTTATAGTGCCCATAAATTAGTTAAAGAAATCTTTCTCTGAGTGATTTGGGGAATTTTCCCCACCGCTGGATCTTTGATCCAAGGGCTTCTGCTTTGCAGAAGAAAATCTTCTTGTTTTAACAAGAACAGAAAAGATTTCTTAAATCTTTTAATTCTGTTTGGCGCAGTGCCCCAGCGCGTGACACGTGTCACGCTGTGCTGACACGTGTCGCGCAGTTATTTTTTTTTTTTTTTTTTTTTTTTTCCGCACTGCGCAGCGCGCAGTTGCGCTGCGCTGACACGTGTCGCGCAGCGCGCAACTACGCTGCGCGCGCAATTTTTTTTTTTTTTTTTTTTTTTTTTTTTTTTACGCGCTGCGCAGCGCTCAGTTGCGCTGCGCTGACACGTGTCGCGCAGCGCGCAGTTGCGCTGCGCTGACACGTGTCGCGCAGCGCGCGCAGTTTTTTTTTTTTTTTTTTTTTTTTAAGTTTTGCTCTGATTGGAGAAAGAACAGAAGTATTGCTTCTTTTTCCACCTTGGAATTTGAACAGAGCTTTGCTTTGATTGGGGTAAACAGTGCTGTTGTGTCTTTTCAGGAGTACTTTTTGATCATGTATATCAGATGTTGCTCCCACACTTTTCTTTCCCATCCGAGCTTGCTTCTTCCTCTGGTGGCGTTGGTGTGTATGATTTCCGTTGACATCCTTCCTCTTTTTTTTATTGATGGAATTACCTCTAACCTCTTTTTCTCATCTCAACTGCAGTGCTACAGATTGAAGGAGGGGATAAGAGATCAGCTGCGCCACCAGCCCTCCCGACCTTGCCACCTGTCTCAACTGGTATAGGAACTATCACATTGATAAAGTCTTCCTTCTTTATTTTCAGAACTGTTATCTGATCACCTCTTGTTTCTTTTCAGCTGTCGTTCTGATCTCGGCGCCCTTCGAATCTCGCATCATAATGCCGGCGGGTCCTTATCTGAGGAGTCTGTCTTCAAAAGGCGCCGCGAATAGTCTGCGCATGTTGAGTGACTACGTCGAGGAACTCGACGTTGAAACTCCTACATCTGCCGCAGACTTCGCTATGATGGTTAACCCGATGCTAGCAATACTCGTGAACTTTCATGATGAGGGCATCGCCACATCTTGGGTTAACCATTGCAGGGAGATCGAGGCCCGCCTGCATCGGTTGGAGTCGCTGCGTCCCGCTCCCGAGGCCTTGGCTGCCAGTAATCAAAGAACAGCGTGGATTGAGCAGAGTGCTCCTTACTTCCATCACCTCGAACAAGAAGTCATTTCAAGACGTAAGGAGCGAAGTGAGACTTCGAGCAAGTCTGCCCAACTGCATGCTCGGGTGGAGGCCAACGCCGCACGGCTGAAGGTTGTCTGTGAGGGCCTTCTGCAATGTCTTTCTGAAGGGTTATCATTGAGGCAACACCTTGATGTTGTCGAGCGAGCTGCACCCAGCCAGGAAGCAGCCCAGAAGGCGGCGGAGGAGCAACTTTCATCTTTCTTGCAGCAGCGAGCCCGGGTGGAAGCGGAGGTGGCCGCGACAGCCGCTCAGGAGGAGGCGCTGAAGGAAGTGCGAGAGCAACTTGTGGATTTACTAAAGACACTTCCTCCTCAGTAGCTATCCCCCTTTGTATCGTTTGTAATTGTAGATAAAAGAATGTATATATATACTTTTTCATTCTTTGACATAATGTATCCTGTACCCAATCAAGTTTATGAATAAAAGATACACCCCCTTTTTTTTTTAATGTGTCATTTTCTCCGTCTTTTCTTTCTTTCATTACCAGCATGCCACCTTAGTAATCATGGTTGACGGATGATCAGAACGAGTATCCTGACTCTCTTAGGAAATAGTGATGGCTTAGGTCGCAGGTTCAGATCTGCTGCCTAAGGCTTTTCAACTCTATAAGCCGTGAGGGTCTCATAGAGACTTTTCTCCCTACGGATCGAGAGGATCTCGTAGGTGGGTTTTCTCCCTAGGAATCGTGGGGATTCCTAAGTGTGGTTTTCTCTTATAAGTCGTAAGGATCCTATAAGAGAATTTTCCCTCTTACGAGTCGAGAGGATTCGTAAGCGGTTGTTTCCCTCCTTGTCGAAAATCGACTTTGGAGAGTGAGACCCGTGAATAGTATGCAAGAGACCATTTTGGATTGACTTGCAGGGCCCCATTGTTCAGGGAGTAAGCTTTTCAATCCTTGCTGCCTGAGACTTCATCTTGCAAGTTGAGACGAACCGAGAATTCTCCCGCAAAGACAGTGGTGGCTCTGCGTGGGTCAAGAGGCTCTCGTCACGGAGTGTTTGTATCCGTGAGTCGAGGAGTTTGCTAGGGATTATTTGTTTCCCAAGCGCCAAGGATTATTTGTTTCCTTGGGGTTTGAAACGAGTCGAGGATTCCCACGGAGACGCTGGTGGCTCTGCGAGTCGACGCGGATCAGGAGGCTCTCGTCAAGGAGTGTTTGTATTTGTGAGTCGAGGAGTTTGCTTGGGATTATTTGTTTCCCAAGCGCCAAGGATTATTTGTTTCCTTGGGGTTTGAAACGAGTCGAGGATTCCCACGGGGGCACTGGTGGCTCTGCGAGTCGACGCGAATCAGGAGGCTCTCGTCAAGGAGTGTTTGTATCCGTGAGTCGAGGAGTTTGCTAGGGATTATTTGTTTCCCAAGCGCCAAAGATTATTTGTTTCCTTGGGGTTTGAAACGAGTCGAGGATTCCCACGGAGGCACTGGTGGCTCTGCGAGTCGACGCGAATCAGGAGGCTCTCGTCAAGGAGTGTTTGTATCCGTGAGTCGAGGAGTTTGCTAGGGATTATTTGTTTCCCGAGCGCCAAGGATTATTTGTTTCCTTGGGGTTTGAAACGAGTCGAGGATTCCCACGGAGGCACTGGTGGCTCTGCGAGTCGACGCGAATCAGAAGGCTCTCGTCAAGGAGTGTTTGTATCCGTGAGTCGAGGAGTTTGCTAGGGATTATTTGTTTCCCGAGCGCCAAGGATTATTTGTTTCCTTGGGGTTTGAAACGAGTCGAGGATTCCCACGGAGGCACTGGTGGCTCTGCGAGTCGACGCGAATCAGAAGGCTCTCGTCAAGGAGTGTTTGTATCCGTGAGTCGAGGAGTTTGTTGAACACACTGGCTTCTTCGGTTGAAACGAACCGTCGAGGTTTGGCTTCGTCGTCTGACGGAGTCTGTTGGGAAAGTATGGTTCCCTCTTTGTTTACGCCCTTGGATTGTATACAGGGATCGGTGTGATCTTAACTGTAGGGCCAAAGTTTTATCGTCATTTTTTGTTTTATTTCCGCGATGCTCTATCATTTCAGCTTTTATATCGCGAAGGTCGCGATTGCCCGATCATTTCGGCTATTTTTCGCGGTGCCCAATCATTTCGGCTATTTATTTTATCTTTACTCGCTGCTTTTTTATTGCGAGTTGCCCCATCATTTCGGCTATTTCGCATGCATACATTTTACTTGCTGCTTTTTTTTTATTGCAAGTTGCCCCATCATTTCGGCTATTTCGTATGCATGTGCGGCCTAACGGCTTTTTGCCGTAAACCTAAAATTGGACACCGATTTCGGCATCAGCACCGCTACAACTGGGATATCGCCAGGAGCGAATCATCATTTGCCTCTGTCATTGTCGAACAAAGGAGGCTTAGCGACCAGGGTTAGGGTCCTGTCGATTAAGGCTTTTGACTTTATGAGCCGTAAGGGTCTCACAAAGCTATTTCTCCCTACAAGTCGTGAGGATCTTATAGGTGTATTTTCTCCCTAGGAATCGTGAGGGTTCCTAAGTGTTTTGTTCCTCTGTAAGTCTTAAGGGTCCTACAGGAGGGTTTTCTCTTTGTAAATCGAGAGGATTTACAAGGGTTATTCATCATGCGAACATATCCCCAGTCTCGGATGAGACTTGATTAGGGAAATGCTTATTTGCGTCCGTGGATTGTATACAAGGGTCAATATTGAACCACTTGTAGGGCAATATCGGAACTTGTGGGGATTGCTTAAGCACAGGTTTAGGTCTCTGTAACTTAAGACTTTCAAATCTTATGAGCCGTGAGGGTCCCATAAGAGAGTTCTCCTTACGAGTCGTGAGGATCTCGCAAGTGTATTTTCTCCTTAGGAATCGTGGGGATCCCTAAGCGTGTCGCTCCCTTGTGAGTCGTAAGGATCTCATGCGGGTGGTTTCTCCTTACAAGGTCGAGAGGACCCTATAAGTGTCCTTTAACGAGGTTGTGCCCTTTCAGGTTTTCACAAACACTCGCCGGTAGCCCTGCTGTTTTTACTCACGGAGCCCTTTCGGGTTTTCATCCGTGCCCATTTTGCTTATGGACGTACCGCTTTTATTTTTTATTTTTTTATATATTTTTTTACGAGGTCGCGTCCTTTCGGGTTTTCACGAACACTCGCCGGTAGCCCTGCTGTTTTTACTCACGGAGCCCTTTCGGGTTTTCATCCGTGCCTTTTTGCTTATGGACATACCGTTTTTTTTATTTTATTTTTATATGTTTTTTTTTTATATCTCGTCAGCTTAAAAGATGCTGCGGTAGTAGTTTAAAGACGTTTGGGTCTGCTATTAATTTAAGGACATTTCGGTCCGACTTTGAGAAGGTTGGCTACTGCTGATAGAGTTTGAGCTTAGGAAGATAGCGAGCGGACATAGTCGTTGTCATCTATCATTGACCTAGGCTGTGGCTCATTAAGCGTAGTATTTCTTCAGGAAGCGACCGTTTATCGCCCTGAAAGGCCTTTCACCGTGCATGTCCATGAGTAGATAGGCCCCGCCCTGGTAGACCTTATCTATGACGTACGGGCCTTCATAGTTTGGCTCGAATTTTCCCCGCTTGGCGCGATTGGGGATCATAGGCCTTTTAACCACCAGCACAAGTTCGCCTTGGAGGAATGTCCTCGGTCGGGTTAATCTTTCATATGAGCGCGTCATCTTTGCTTTATAAGCTTCCAGATTTTGTTGCGCTATGAGCCGGGTTTCATCAAGGGCGTCAAGCTCCTCAAGCCGAAGGTGAGCATTTTCTTCATCCGTTAGCTCGTAGTGAACTGCTACTCGCAGAGAGGGTATTCTATCTCGAGGGGGAGTACTGCTTCCGTACCGAACACCAACGCGTATGGCGTTGTGTTTGTGGCTGTCTTGAACGTGGTTCGATACGCCCAAAGAGCTTCTTGCAGTCTCTCATGCCAGTCTTTCTTATTTCGGGACACTGTTTTCTTTATAATTTTCGTCAAGGTCTTGTTGAAGGCCTCGGCGAGACCGTTAGCTCGTGGATTATAGACTGAGGAATATCTCCAGTCTATGTTATGCTGCTGTGCGAAGCGGCTGATTTTATGACTTCGGTAGGCTGGCCCGTTATCGGAAATGATCCGCCTCGGAGTTCCAAACCGATATATGACGTGCGTTTTGAAGAAATTGAGGATATTCTCCGTCTTTATTTCTCTCAACGGTACTGCTTCTGCCCATTTGGAGAAGTAGTCAGTCGTCGCCAGGATGAAACGATGTCCCCTAGACGATGCTGGTTCGATGAGGCCGACTATGTCAGTTCCCCACATTTCGAACGGCCAGCTAGCCACTGTTGGATGTAGTGGATTGGGATGCTGATGGATGAAGTCCCCATGAATTTGGCATGAGTGACATTGCTTCGCATATTCGAGGCAGTCCTGAACCATCGTGGGCCAGTAGTAGCCCATCCGTTTGATCTTTAACTTCATCTTTGGGCCTGCTTGGTGAGAACCGCAGATTCCGTCATGAACCTCTTGAACGACTCTTTCCGCTTCGTCCGGTCCTAAACACCTCAGCCACAGAGAATCGAATGACCTCTTGTATAGAGTATCATTAACGAAGGCGAAAGACAGAGCTCGTTTCATGAGTTGATGTCTTGCGGACGCATCTTCGGGCATTTGGTGGGACTTGAAGTAGTCTATAAAGACTTCCCTCCAATCCTCAACCTTCTCATGGTCCTTTATTTGTAAGGTCGCTTGTTCAGTCACTCCCATCTCCTTGGGTGATCCCGGAGGTATTTCTGCGGGGGCGAGCACTCGACGACTTTGTACCATGATTCTAACATCATCGAGGTTATCGTCAGCCATTTCTTTAGCAAGTTTGGCCAACGCGTCCGCTTTGCTGTTTTCCGCGCGCGGTATGTTCTCCAAAGTGTAGGAGAGAATTTGGGTTAGCAGTTGTTGCACCTTTTCACTGTATTTTACCAATTCCGGTTTGCATGTTTGGTAATCGCCGTTCACTTGACTAACGACTAGCTGGGAGTCCCCATATATGAGGAGGCTTTCAATTCCCATGTCAATGGCGATTTCAAGACCTGCTATCAAAGCTTCATATTCAGCTTCATTATTCGTTCTCGGCTCTGTTAAGGAGAAAGCGAAGCGCATTATTCCTCCTTGTGGGGTCACGAAGATAAGGCCTACTCCCGATTTGATCATTGACGTACTTTGTTTGTGCTTTTTCATGGAAGATGCTCCATCGAAATAAAGCTCCCAACGGGTATCACCACTGTCGATTGCGTAGAACGCATGTTTGTCTGGCAAATCGCACTTTAGGTGAGAATCGGAAGGTATCGGGTGCTCAGCAAGGAAGTCGGCGATGGCCTGGCCTTTCACTGCCTTGAGAGGTCGGTACGTTATCGAAAACTCCATTAAGAGCAGGGCCCATTTAGCGAGTCGTCCCGTCAATATGGCCTTTGACATTAGGTATTTGAGAGGGTCCACCTTTGAAATGAGATGGACTTCATGTGCTAATGCGTAATGTCTAAGCTTTGTTATTGCGAAGATCAACGCCAAGCAGTGTTTTTCAATGGGGGAGTAGTTGCTTTCTGCCCCCAGCAGAACTCGACTTAAGTAGTAGAGTGCTCTTTCTTTTCCCTGGTCATTCTCCTGCGCCCATAACGCACCTAAAGAACCTTCGAGAGCAGTTGTATAAAGAATGAGAGGCTTTCCCTTAACCGGAGCAGCCAACACTGGCGGGTTCTGCAGGTATTGCTTGATCTCGTCTAGCGCGCTTTGGCATCTTTGATCCCAGACGAATGGGGTTCCCTTCTTCATCAGGTGGCTATAGGGACGGCACTTGCCTGAAAGATTGGCTATAAATCGCCGTATGTATGCGAGCTTCCCTTGGAGAGACCGCAACTGTCTGAGAGTCCTCGGCGGAGGCATTTCCATGATTGCCTTGATCTTGGACGGATCTATCTCGATACCTCGGTGTCGAACGATGAATCGCAGGAATTTGCCCGAGGAAACCCCGAATGCATACTTCAGAGGGTTCATCTTCAAATTGTATTGTCGAAGACGTTGAAATACGGTCTTCAGATGCTCGAGATGTTCCTCATATGATTTGCTTTTAACAACGAGGTCGTCGATATAGCATTCGACGATTTCGTGTATAAGGTCATCGAAGATCTTCGTCATAGCCCTTTGGTAGGTGGCACCGGCGTTCTTTAAACCGAAGGGCATCACCTTGTAACAGAATATTCCCAAAGGAGTCCGGAAAGCCGTATGTTTCTGGTCTTCAGGATGCATTTTTATTTGATTATATCCTGATGAGCCGTCCATGAATGAGAAAATCTTATGCGTGGACGTATTGTCTATCATCAGTTCGGTGACTGGTACTGGAAAATCATCCTTCGGGCAGGCTTTGTTGAGATCCCGAAAGTCCACGCGTATGCGCACCGTCCCATTTTTCTTCATCACTGGGACGATATTAGCAATCCATTCAGGGTATTGAACCTCCTGGATAAAGCCGGAGTCTATCAGCTTTTTGACTTCAGCGTTGATGCTCATCTCGAGCTCGAGCCGCATTCTTCTCGGCGCTTGTTTGACTGGCTTGACACCCGAGGATATCGCCAGTCTATGTACAGCCACTTCTGGATCTAGTCCCGGCATCTCGGAATAGTTCCATGTGAAGCAATCTTTATGCTGTACAAGGACGTCTTTTAACGCAGCCACCCTCTCTTCAGACAGCAGCTCGCTGACGAATGTCGGTCGCGGATCGTTTATCGTCCCCAACTCAATCTTCTTAAGGTTATCTGCAGTGATATGGATTCCATCCTCCAGCTCTTTTGGCGCTGGTGAGAATTCTGAGATCACCTCATCATTGCTGTTTTCGAGGCACCAGGAAAGGCTGTCCATGTTCTCGGATTCTTCTTGTAGTATTGTTATCATGTGACAGGTACGAATTCGCTTCCAATCCCAATGTGGAACTGGTTTTTCTTTCGTTGCCTTAGGCTCGTGCTTTTGTGGTGGTGCTACCCTCCAGTTGTTGGACAGAGCGAATTTACCAAGCTGATATTGATCTTCGACCCAATTCTTGAAGGTGAAGTAATCTTCAAGAGGATGACCTACTACTCGATGGTAAGAGCAATAGTCCGGGTGTGAGGCGTCGCCTGCTTGTTCAGGGTGTTTGGACTCTGGCAGTGTAAGTATTTGATGTTTTAGAGCAAGATCAAGTATCTTCTTCTTCTTGCTCCGAGGAAATGAATATGCTCGACCCATTTTCTTCATGAGGGCTAGGTCCATAACGCTCGACTCTCGTATGCGTGGTTTCTTAGCTCTGCTTTGTGGTTGTTGAGCGCCTTTCTGGCCTTTCGACTTATTTCTGCTTTTGAGCTGAGCCTTCTTTATAACGGGTTGACAAGGAGCGGCATTTTCATCCTTTACGGTCTGTTGGAGAAGGCGTTGCGTCTTGGCTTTCTCATAGATGGACGTCTCACGGTTGTGATCATCTCAGACTTTTTGACCAGCTTTCTTTATAAGTCTGTCCATTTGAACCTCGAACGACGGACTGGGCTCTTTTGCATCTGGAACTTTCACTGGCTTAGGATTAGCGTCCTCCCATTGAGCATCCGCGTCTTCATCAAAGTCATATACGACGTAGCAGCCGGGTAGTAACTCTCGTTTCTTTGAACGGATGTATCCAAGCCCTCTTATTTCCATTCTCCCGTTAGGCAGTTTGCGTTGGATCCCGGGAATGTTCCAGACCCTGTCATAGAATTTGGCCTCTCTAACGGTCTGTTTGAAGGATATCCCCTGGCGTTTCAGCAGCTTCTTCAAACCTTCTGTATAATATCTGGGAAGACGGATAGGCTGAAGCCTGTCGAGCGTGGGATCCGCGCCATGCCAGACTTCTTTTTCCACCTTGTTTTCTTCAGAACGGTAGAATAGGATTGCCTTCTCGTTTTCTCGTCTGGGAGGGATATAGAATGTCCGCAGCTCTTCTACACTGTAGATATTAAGTGCGTTCAGTTCTTTATGATGTTTAGGCGGCACCATGGCGACTTGCAGACTTTGCTCTTCATCAGCGGAAGCTTGTATTGAAGGTCGAGCAGAGAATACGACATGGACCTCATCCTCCGAATCGCTACCAAAGACCAATGTAAGAGTGGATGGTCCTGGCTTGTTATGTTGGGGCGGACCCGAATAAACGATCTCCTCTTCCTCCTCGGTATCACTGCCGAAGACAGGGATGGTGGTGTTAGTTTTATTCTCCGGCTTGTGACACTTCTCCGTGTCTTCGAAATCCGGCAAGAAGTATTTGGCATCTTCGTATTTGCGGACCTCGTTCATAGAGAACGGGTTCAGTTCTCCTGTCACGGTATACTCGAAACCATCCTTAAAATACTTCATACACTGATGTTGTGTAGAAGGGATGATGTTGTACTCGTGTAACCATGGTCGGCCGAGCAAAGCGTTGTAGCATGTCTTGGCGTCTATGACGTGGAACTTAATGTCCGTGACGAGTAGCCCTAAGCGTAGCATCAGTATCACAGATCCAAGAGTCTTTGACGATTGGGAGTCGAACCCGGAGATGGTGATCTTGTCCCGAGCAAGGTGCTGGACGCTCATGCAGATTTCCTTCAACACCCGCACGTTGAGTAGGTTAACAGACGACCCGTTATCGATCAGAATTTTGCCTATCCTTATATCATGGCAGTATCCCGAGACATAGAGAGGGCGATTGTGTTCGCACCTCCCAAGTAGAAGGTCTTCATCGCCAAAAGTAACATCAGCCGTGTGCACTTCCTCTAATTCATCCTTCATCTTTTCCTCGGCCAGGCATGCTTGGAATTGTTCCGGGTCTTGGAGCGCCTTAATCAACGAATCTCTCGCCTCTTTTGATAGCAGAAGGGCGTCAAGAATGCTGAGCTGTGAGGGCAGCTTCCTCAGATGCGCCAAAACGTTGTAATCTACCTTATTTCTCTTCGGCGGGTTCTTGGCGTTTAACTCTTCCGCCACTTGGTCATCTAAGATGATATCTTCAGAGACCTTTTCTTTCCCTTTATCTTTTCTGTTCAAGGGTCCGAGGTTCTTTTCAGGCAGCGTCCGATTCCGCAGCCGGATATTTTCGCAGACCTTCGGTTCTTCTTCTTTTCCTGAAGCGGACTCTTTAAAGAGAGGGGTAAGTTCTAGCTCTTCATCAAAATCACTCCCGAATGTAGGCACTTGTGATCCACCGGTGTTAACCATGCAACAATCGCCAGCAGTTCTTTTAAGCCTTTCGGTCGTATTTCTTTGCTCCCGACGAGTTTTACGTTTTTCCCGCTTAAAACGTTGTCGATGAGCAACGTATCCTTGCCACCATCTATCGAAAGCTTTGCACTCTTGAGTGGGGTGCGAAATCCTCCGATGATATAAGCAATACGAGGGGTGCGTTTCCACTTCACCGGCGATATTTCCTTCAGAGGATGGTAGCTTCATGCCCATTGATATGGCTTTAGCGAACTTTTTCCTCATCTTGAATTGGCTTTTGTCGGTAGCAGAGGTGTTTTGCTCCAGCGGGATTGTCTCAGCTCCTTCATCAAGTCGCTGGCGCTTGGCCCTTTCAAATATAGCCGCCTCGCACTCCCGATCAGCTTTACTTCTCAACCGAGCTTCATTGAGGAAAGCGTCGATTATTTCCTCTGGTGGCCCTAAAACTTTTGGTTCGGGATCTGCCCCCAGCTTTTCGGTGCAAGGAGTCTCCTCATCGTTCGTGATCGAATGGGAAATCATATGACAGCTCGCCACATATTCCTCGGATTCATCTGATGAACTTTCTCCTTCATCTTCTTCTTGAAAGACATGATTGAGGAACTCTTGGAATATAATGGGAGTCCGCGTCTTTTGGTTGTATTCTTCCAACGCGTCAATTTGCTTTTGTAAGTCCGTACGTTTGCCGCCAGGCTTCACGGGCTTCGTAGATTTCTTCTTTTTCTTTTTCGAAGATTTTAACGACTGGTTGCGAGTGCTTGAGCCACCACCATCGGTATTTGGAGTTGGACGCGGTTTCAACATCCCTTCAATGACCTGCGGTTCCAACGGGTTCTTCCACTCGATCGCTGGACATGTCTGAAGATCGTTTAGCATCCTCTTTGTCTTGGCTGATAATACAACCTCCCAAGGAGCTTCTTCAATGACGGAGCATGTTGCCCCCGGCGTATTCGTCCCCTTAGAGGTGTGTGGCTGTGGGGGATTCACCTTTCATTTGTCAGATAACGCGAACTTGCCCTGTCGGTACTGGTTTTCAAGCCAATTCTTGAAGACGTAGCAATCTTCGATTGGATGGCCTAGTACTCGATGATAAGGACAGTAGTTGGGCTCGTTGACGTCACTTGGTTGCAACGGACGTTTTGGATCTGGCAGGTTTATGAGTCTGTTGCGTAACGCCAGCTCGAATAATCTCTTCGTTTTATCACGGGGAAAGGAGTAAGGACGCCCTAGTCTTTCCTCAAGGTCTACGTACGGACGCGTATTACCTTGACGCACAACCGGCTTCGCATTATTCGGCTGTTGTTGGGTATTAGCGACAACGATCGCTTTTCCCTTCCCTTTATCATTTCGGGTGTCTGGCCTTGGAAGAGGGGGTTTATGGCCCATCTGGTCCATCTGCGCTAGTTTGTCAATCAAAGCCTGGAAGGTTGTCGGCTTGAAGAACATCATAAATTGCGAGATGGTTGCTTGTGGATCGAGGGTTCCCACAAACATACCCATCGCGGGAGCTTCTTCAATGCGCTGCTCACACTTTGACCATAAGTTCCGCCATCGTATAGCGTACTGAACCCACGTCTCACCGGGTTTTACCCTGGCGTTAATCAGTGCTGTCATCAGGGTACGTTCACTAGCACTTGCAAAACGCTGAGTAAACAACAGCTCCATCTCTGCGAAGGTTTTAATAGAGTCGTTCGGGAGCTCAGAGTACCATTCGAACGCCGTATTCGATAAGCTTCTAACAAACTGGCGAAGTGAAAGCTTGTCATCTCCACCGGTATTGCCGCAGAGTGCCCTGAACTGGGCAACATGCTGGTGAGGATTGCCCGTCCCCTTGTAGACATGGAACTTGGGAATCGTATAACCTGGCGGGTATTTGATTTGATCGTACCAACTCGGATATGGTCTCCCCGTTTTCACGACCTGGCCGGCTGTTTCGGTTGCATGATGAACCCTTATTTGCTGGGCGATGTACTCATCCAAATCAGCTTTGGAGATTGTATCCTCTTTAGCAGTGGACAGAGCTGGTGGAGGATTCGACGTTTCTCCCCTATCGTCTTCAAGGATGATCGGGGGATCTTCAGCAGGTGGATCTTGTTGAATCATCATACCCACCATATCTTGGAACATGAGGGCCATTTTATTTATGTTGGCTGCCTGCTCCGCAGCTTCTTTATCCTTCTTCTCCAGTACGCGACGAAGGAATTCTGCGTCCGTTTCTTGTTCTTGACGCTCGTCCGAGGATGTTTCAGGGGTTTCTTTTGGCCCTGTAAGTGCGGCCATAGCGTTCATCATCTCTTGGAGCTTCTGCTGCTGCTCCTGAGCCTTGGTCACTGACCTCGTGTGCGGTCTATGACCTGTTGATATGCGGCTATCTTCTTTTCCCGATGCCATATAAACCGTATGAACTGTTATGCCCCCTGACTTGGGGCGTTTAGGTTCACCATTTTTAACTTTTGCCGCTGACGCGGGAGTTTTCTCTGGCCTCCTTCTTTTGTGGGCCGTTGAGGTTGAAGGAACCGTTGAAGTGGGCATCCCAGCGGCTGCTGTCCCCCGTTGTTTAATGGGACGGTCCTTGTCTCTTTCCACCTTCGCCTTTTTCTGGTGACGAGAGTGACCTGGGTCAATCACGGAGTCTTGAACCCTCCTCCAAACTTTATATATTTTTGAGGACAGCCGTTGAGGGGGCTTTTCTTGCTTCGTTTCTGAAACTCTCTCCGCAGGTGGAGGAGATCTCTTCAGTGTAGCGGTTGGAGAGTTCTTCCGTACCCTCCTCAGCAATTCAAAGATGTTCCCGGTTGGGATAGCAGCGTTGACTTCCACCACTGGAGCCGGTGGAGTTAGCCCTGAGGGAGAGTTGCCCCCTGCCTTCCTCACTCGTTGCCAATGGCGACGTCGGGCACGGCGAGCCGTTGGGATTGGCTCAGAGATTGAGATAGTTTCTTTTTGCCCCCTGTCTGAATGAGGCGCCGCCGGTGTTAATCTCTTAAAGACTGAGGTTGTCTTCTGAGGGGTGATATTCAACCTGCCGGAGACGGATCCCTGAGCAGATGCAGGAGCAGGAATCGTCAGTCTTGAAAAGACTGGCTCTTTGATAGGGGAAACCGCCTTGACGACTCCTGGGGCAGCAGTTATTGCCTTCCTTTGGACAGCCATTTTAGAGTTCAGATTTAGCCTGGTGAAAACAGAGGCTGTCGGTTTGGTAGCGGGCTATCCGTCGACAGGGGCCGCAGTAATTGAAAGTCGATCGAAGACCGACTTCTTAGGAGCTTCTTGTCCGGGCATAGGAGTGCTAAAGCTCATTGGCGGGAGCATGGTCCCGAAGAAGAGCCCAGTGGTGGCTTGAGTTACCTGTTCCACTGGCATGGTGAACAAAGAAGCCGCTTGGGGCCCGTAGGTTATGCCCCCAGTTGAGGCCGGACGCGAGCTGCAACCGCAGTTGGAGCACTTTGAACAGGTTGAGGCCATCGATGCTTATTTTCTTTTCTGCACCAAATGAGAGACCAAATCTTAGTAAACTTGGAATCCACAGGCAACCATTTTTAACGAACCGCGATTGGTTCACGAAGACGACACACGAAGTGTGGAGTGGAAAGAGGAAAAGGTCCCACCGGGCGTGCCAGAATCTGTTCCCCTCCGAAAGACGGCGCACAGGACCGCTGGGTCCTTGCACTGAGATTCGGGACAGATGCTATTTGGTTTTATCTGTCTACCTCTCCGAAGATGCCAAGTTGATTTATGGCACCGTGTATCGAAAGTTTAGACAGATGCGGCTGATGTAGCAGACTTTTTCAGATTCCCCCTCGCTTGAGGGGTTTTTGATTGTGGGGACGCTCTTCCCTGCAGGCGCAAGCCCCTGCAGTTAATTACGCTACCGCACCGCGGTAGCCACTTTCTCCTTCTCCGGAATTTCACTTCGTGTCGTGTGTGTTTGTTTTGTTTATGGTTGCCCGTGGATTGTATACGGAGACTGAGTAATGCCGTCGCCCGTAGGACGTGGATTAGTCCAAATCCGTATTTAATTAGATTTGGGTTTGGTGTTTTTAGTTTAAGGATGCATTAGTCGCGTTGCGGCTAAGATCAACTTAAACGTTCGTTAAGCATACGTTAGTCCTGTTTGGGACTAAGATCAACTTAACCGGGGTGATCCATTTAATATATGGCCGTCGGGACTCGTCGCCTCTCTGACGTCGTTGAAGGATTACAACGACAGATGTCAGAGGAGTTCGGAGATGTACCCTTGAACCAAGGTCGATTTGGAATTTTATCGTTTATTTGAGTGTTTAAGGATACGTTAGCCGTATTCGGGGCTAAGATCAACTTAAACGGGACCGTTTAGATCCGGCAAAAGAGCATTAGGAGGCTCTATTGTTCCAGCTTAGGGACGTGGTAGTCCATATTCCAGTTTAGGGACGTTTCGGTCCAATATTAGTATAAGGACCCCGCAGTCCATATTCATGTGTGGTCGTTGGGACCCGTCACCTCTCTGACGTCGTTGAGGAATTACAACGATAGGTGTCAGAGGAGTTCGGAGATGTACCCTCGAACCGGATATAAATTGATTTAGGGAGCATTCGTGCCCAGTCAATTTAATTTAAGGACTTATGGCCAAAATTGGGCTAAGTCCAGTTTCAATATATTTTTTTTTGTCTTTGGCCTGTTCTAGGGCTTTACCCCTTTTTAGTAATGCACTGCATTATTCTTGTTTTGGTTGGGCTCTGCCCTTTATAAATGATGCAGAGCATTTATTTTGTTTGAGCTCTGCCCTTTTTAAAATGCATAGCATGTTTGATTAAGCCTGTTAGGCCTTTTAATTGGGTTCTGTCCCTTTTCTTTAATAATGCAGGGCATTAAGTACCCTGACAGTGCCCCACGTGGCTTGTCAGGCGCTTTGCGCCAAGTAATGAGCGCAAGCTCAAATGGTGGTGACACGTGTCACGCTCTGGTGAGCGCAAGCGCAATAGCGCAGTGCGCTGCGCTAATGCGCTGCGCTGTTGCGCTGCTGACACGTGGCGCGCTCTGGTGAGTTGCGCCAATTCCAGAGAGCAAAGCTCTATTTCAAGAACGCGTAGCGCAAGTTGTTTTGTAGCTGACACGTGGCGCTCTCTCAAGAGCGCAACAGCGCAGTTTGGAAGTGCAAAGCACTAAGAATCTTTTAGATTCAAGAACAGGAGTGCAGAGCACTATTTGATTTCTTGATCTAATTTAGATCAAAGAAAATAAATTTTTTTTGTTTCAAGAACCAAAGGTTCATAAAAAAGTGCAAAGCACTATTATTACTTATTTTTTTTTTATTTTAAAATTATTGATCTTGTTCTTAGATCAATAACCTGTCCATAAGAGAATTTTCTCTTTTTCCTAAAGGTTTTTACCTTCTGTTGTTCTTGAGGAATTCTCAAGAGTTCTCTTCTCTCTTTTTTTTTTAGAAAGATGTTGATGTTCTTGAATTAAGGTCTGGGGTCCTTTTTATAGTGCTCATAAATTAGTTAAATTTGTTAAAGAGATTTTTCTCTGAGTGATTTGGGGAATTTTCCCCACCGTTGGATCTTTGATCCAAGGGCTTCTGCTTTGCAGAAGAAAATCTTCTTGTTTTAACAAGAACAGAAAAGATTTCTTGGAAATTTAATTCTGTTTGGCGCAGATGCCCCAGCGCGTGACACGTGTCGCGCAGCGCAGAGCGCAGCGCAACTGCGCTAGCGCAACTGCGCTGACACGTGTCGCGCAGCGCAGAGCGCAGCGCAACTGCGCTAGCGCATCTGCGCTGACACGTGTCGCGCAGCGCAGTGCTTGCGCAGCTGAAGCGTTGCTTCATAAAAATAGAGCTTTGCTCTGATTGGGCGCTGCACTGACATATCAGCGCCTGACATGTGGCGCGTTGCGCCCGAGATTTGAAGCGTTGCTTCAAAATTTTGAATTTTGAATTTTAACAGAGGTTTGCTCTGATTGGGCGAAACAGGCGTGCCCCCGACTGGCCGAGGTTCTGCTACGAATGTTCTGCCGGCGGCAGGGTCTTCCGCTCCGTTGGTGGCTCCTGGGGTTTTTTACGGTGGTGGTCAGAGGCGCCTAAGGTCACCCGAGCCCCAGACGGGAGATGGAGGGGGGCGAGGACGGGGTCTCCCTTAAAAGGAAAAGGACAATCTCTCGTGCATCGCCGTTAATGGTCCCTGAAGGGATCCCCGTGCAGGAGGGAGAGGCCGTCTCCATGGTTCCGTCCGGGCTATCTGTCGCTGCCGGCTTGCTCGCCGTGATGGAAGAGTCGGCAGGAGGGAGACTTCCGTACGATACCCTGAGGGCCCAAATGGAGGCCATAGCCCAAGGGGCCGTCCAGGTACGAACCCTTTCACGCGTCGTCTTTGGCCTTCCTTCTTTGGCCCGAGTGACTTCTGGTTTCTCACCCGCTTCCTGTCAGGTCCTTCAACATTGCGCCATCGCCGCTCGTATGGAAGCCGGGGGGCGTTCCACACGCCGAGCCCAGTAGAGGCATTCCCTTCGGAGGTCGAGGCCCTGCGGCGTGACCTGCGCCTGGAGAGGGCCAGGGCCGATGTTCTGGCAGCCCGTGCGGAGTCTGCGGAGCTTGCCAATTCAGCGAATCAGGGCGTCCGCCGTCGCCTGAGTGCATCTCTCCGGGTTGCCGAGAGGAAGCTGGCGGATCTGGCTGACCGCTTCGCGGCCATGGAGAAGGAGAGAGATGCCAGCCGGAGGGATGCCGAGGCGGCGCTTCTGTCGGCCCAGACTGCTGAGGCCCGAGCCAGGAAAGCCGTGGCCGATTACAAGACGTCAGAGCAGATTTACGTCGAGCTCGGTGAGCATTTTGCCGTCGCGTAGAATAAGACTCTGGATGCCGTGAAGGAGCAGCTTCCCGATTTCGCTGATGGCGAGCTCCGTGCTCGGGTCCCGCTCCCGGTGGCAAGGCCTCCGGCCGACAACGATGGGGGGAATGAGGCGTGCCCCTGGTGGCGAAACCTCCGGTGGTGAAGCCCCCAGCGACGAGGGAAGCGAGGCGCAGGGGGGAGGGGGTTTGCGACTTGAGCCTTTTTGATATTTCTTTGCCTCCCTTTTGTAAGCCTCCGGGCAGTTTGTTAGGCTGGGGAGCCAAGAATACCCTCTGTAAAGACCGCCTTTTAGTAATAAAACTTTTTCTTTCTTTGGTTTCCTTGATTTGCACTTTTTTCTTTTGTTCGTGATGAACACTTGTAAAAAAATTCTTCTTGCGCTGTTGAGCCTCCATGTCAGGTCGGCTATCTACCTAGCGATCGTCCGTCGAGTTGATTCATGCGCTGCTGAGGAGAAGGCGTCCCCATGCGTCTCCATGGCCCTGAATTCGAGGGGAGATCGTCCGGAACTTGGATAAACCTGATGCCCCCGGTTGGCAGCTCGGGCCGTCCGCGCGTGGTGGGCGGAGGGCTGTCCGCCTTATTTGGACCGAGCAGGGTAGCTGCCCGGTTGCTTCTTGCGAGGGCTTTTGATCTTCGGCGTTGAGGTAGGGAGGCTACCAGCTTGGGAGTGCCTCTTGCGAGGGATTCGATCCCTGGTGTCACGGGTAAGGAGCTACGAGCCGGGGATAGCCGAGCAAGGGCTCGGCTGCCTCTGGGAGGACTTTCTGATCCTGGGCGTTGCGGTAGGGAAGCTACCCGCCGGGACCGACTGTGCAGGAACGACCGGGCAGTGGGGTCGTGCGGTTGCCTCTTACGAGGGCTTTGATCCTTCAGGATGGGAACCGAGCAGGGTTACTGCTCAGTGCCTCTTGGCGAGGGCTTTGATCCCTGTCGGTCTTGGTAGGATGCTACCAGCCGGGGATAGCCGAGTAAGGACTCGACTGCCTCTAGGAGGACTTTGGTCCTTGGCGCGGGAGGGTCTGTAGAAACCTACCAAGGACCTTGGCCGGGCAGGGTTACCTCCCGGTACCTCTTGGCGAGAGCTTTTGTCCTGAAGGATAGCCGAGCGAGGGATCCTAGGGCTCGACTGTCTCTGGGAGGGCTTTCTGATCCCCGGCGTTGCGGCAGGGAAGCTGCCCGCTGGGGATAGCCGAGCGACGGCCGGGCTCGACTGCCTCTGGGAAGGCTTTCCAATCCTTGACGTTGCGGTAGGGAAGCTACCCACCAGGGATGACCGAGCAGGATAGCTGCTGGACTGCATCTAAAGAGGACTTTTTGGTCCTTAGTGTCAGGGGACTGTAGGAAGCCTACTAAGGATAACCGGGCAGTGGGCTACGCGGCCGTCTCTTGGCGAGGGCTTTGGATTGTAAAGACGGAACTCTACTAGAGATGATTCGACGTTTCTTTATTCGTATGGACAGGATTTTTAGAGAACGTTTTACATCATCTTTGTGAAACGGAAAAAGAGGGGGGCTACACACTCGCTGGCCTTGACCTCACCGGTATAGCTTGTGCTTCTCGGCGTTATAAGGCCGCGGAAGCTTTCGTCCGTCTGCATCTTGTAGGCGGTAGGCTCCGCCGGGGAGCGCCTCAGAGACGAGGAAGGGACCATCCCACTTTGGGGAGAACTTGTGAAGCCTGCATTGGTCGATGAACTCGTTTCGCCGTAGGACCAGATCCCCGGTATTGAAGGAGCGGTGTTTGACCCGAGCGTTGTAGTATCGGGCCATTTGTTGTTGATAAGCGGCAGCTCTGATCTGAGCCCGGTCTCTCTTCTCCAACAAGGTGTCCAGGTTGGTCCGTAGCGCGGAGGTGTTTGTGTCATCGTCGAAGTGCTCGACCCGGTGACTGGGTAGCCCGATCTCCGCTGGGACCATCGCTTCGGTCCCGTAGCAGAGGCTGAAGGGGGTCTCCCCGGTGGGGTTTTTTTTTGACGTGCGCAGGTCCCATAAGACCCGGGGTAGTTCTTCGACCCAACTGCCTTGTCGCCCTTCTAGACGGGTCCGGAGACCTCGGAGGACGTCCCGGTTAGCGACCTCGGCCTGCCCGTTGCATTGGGGATGCGCGACCGCGGCGAACTTCATGAGGATATGGTATTCTTTGCAGAAGTCCTTCACTTTTTCGTTCTCGAAGTTCGTCCCGTGGTCGGTGATGATACACCTCGGGATGCCAAACCGGAGTATCATGTTGTTTTGTAGGAACTTGATGGTTGCGGCGGCGTCCGGTTTCCTGATGGGGACGACCTCGATCCACTTGGTGAAGTAGTCCACCGCGACGAGAACGTATTTGTGCTCGCCTGTTCGGGTAGGGAGCTGGCCGATCATATCCAATCCCCACTGGGCGAACTGTAATACCCAGTCCCTTTTTATACCAATATCTGTATTTTGTTACTCTTGAATTTTATTTATTTTTTTTTTATAATTTTATTTCTTCTAAACCCCGAACCCTAATCCCAATTCCTTTATATTTTTCTCAGCCCAAGCTCTTTTCCCACCTCAGCACAAAGAATATATATAAATTAAAACTTCAATTCTTTCCCTGGCCCAACTCCTTCAGCCCGGCTCATTTCTTTTTAACCCAAAACCCCTATTCTTTTATCCCTTCAGCCATTGTTTTAAATTTATTTTCTTTCCAGCCCAGCCTGTTCACTCCTCGGCCCACAAGAATTAAAGGATTTATTATATTAATTAATTTTTTCCCTCAGCCCAGCCCAGCAGCCCGTCAAGAGCCCGGCCCCAAGCTTCTTCTTTTCCTTCCTTCTTTTCAAATCTCCTCATATTATTCCCTCTTAAATCACCGTTAATTCTAAATTAATTTCCATTAACACCTCTTAAATTCCCCCGTAAATTTCATTAATTTCTTTTTAATTCACCTCCCTCTCTCTCTCTCTATCTCTCCCATTCTTTTCTCTCTCGCTCCCTCTCTCGAGCCCACGCCCACGCCTACGCTCGCCGTCGCCACCACCGCCGACGCCCTCCCCGAGCGCACTTCCACCTCACTTCCCTCTCCCTCCTCTACGCTGCCGACCTCGCAATGAACCCGAGAACTTGCACTCCCTCATCACCATCGCCCCGCCTCCTCTGTCGCCATCACCCCACGCCGCCGGCCACCTCGTCGGTCCCCCTCATCACCGCCCCCATCTCCTCACCTCACCTCTCCTCAACACCCTCGTCCCCGATGACCCAACCCCGACTGCACCAACCCAGAACCCAACCGACGCCCGCACTATTACCTCATCGCCTTCCCCTTCACCTCCTCGCCTCCATTCACCAAGATCCGACCACCAACCTCCATTGCCGCCCCCTCTCTTCACCACCACCCGAGCTCCCCTCCACGGCCGCCTGCCACCATCACCGTCGACGACCCCATCACCTTCATTACCTTCTTCACCAAAACTCTCCCCATCCACCGAGCTCCGACCACGACCACCCCATAGCCGCCACCCTCACCACTGGCGTTCACCAACAGTCCCCTCGCCTCCGCGACCTCCACCTTCATCAAAACAACACCCGAATCCCGAGCCTTGCACTGGCTCACCCCCCTCATCTGAGTTCGAGCCCCTCAATCCGCCGCCGAGCTCCTTCGCGTCATCTCGGCCACCACCTGCGCGCACCTCATCGACGAGCTCCCCCTCAGCGCCTCTCCCCTACTCCGGCCAACCAACGCCGCTCTGCGCTGCCCCCGGAACAGACCCGAGCTCACCCTGAGCCGCTGCCGTCTACGTTTCCGTGCCACGCGCGTGTCGTTGCCGTGCCACGCGTGTGTCGTTGCCGCTGCCGTGTGCCCCAAAACGTCTCCAGGCAAGTTCCCTACTTGCTACATGCTACTTTATGTTAGTTACAAATTACAATCGTATAGATTCCATATTTACTATTTCCGTTAAACTATATGGCGTAACCGTTTGATGCATGATCTCTATGGAAATCCTCATCTGATTTGACGGAACCCAATTGCATGGTCTGGCCCGTAAGGTAGTGAACCTAGTGTGTAAATCTCATTGGAAAATACGACTGTTAACGACTAAAATGTATACCCCCAAATATACCCGTAAAACTGGAACTTTCCCGTATCTGAAAACCGTTAAAATCACTATAAATTATGTACATACTTGAATGATGCGTTCGAGGGCTTAAATCGAAGAAGACTCGACAAACTATAACCCTATGCAATCTTCTAATGGTTTCTGTACTGAAATTGTGACAATATTTGGTTCGGAGTGCGACTCTGGACTGCAGTCCAGAGTGACTCTGATTATTGCTTACTGTCCCGTAATGGGTACCACCTTGTTTCCTTAACTCGTATGTTGCGGAACTCTGCTGTTTATTAAAGGTAAATATGTTATCTAGATAACACAAGTGGTTTCATTCTGTTTCGTTATCTTTTGCTAGTTAATATGTAATTTAAAAGATCGGGACGTATAACAGTCCCAACAGAATCATAATTGACATACTAGTATTGAACAGTGTATAACTCCTGACGTACAGATGCGATTGAGAATCCATCTATTGCGTTGAAAACCTTATTGAAAAAATTAGATATCATTCAACTGTAGTGTCGCTAAATTTTGATCCCTACTGGGGTTAAAATGCGTTGCGAAACGGACTTCCGATTCTGAAACCGGATTTCCAGCCGCGAACGCTTAAAATGAAATGGCCATAACTAGTGATCCTGAAACCCGATTGACGTGAAACCAAACTCGCTGGATAGATATTCAAACATACTATTTAATCCTCGTTCATCGTTTCACTGAACTGTACACGTATGATTTATGATAAATTATGCAAGTGGTAGAATACTGATTTATGACATCCTAATCATGCTTCACATACTGTTTACTCATCATATCATACATATGTTACTGCATTGATAACCTAGTGATCATGTGCATTATCCAGTGTTAGGTATTAGTGATGATTGTGGCAAGTACGTTAGTGTTCGTGCATGAGTGAATAAGTGAAAGTAACACGTACTTGTACACAATCAGTGAACCCTATTATTCTATTGCATTGTCGACGTCTGTGGGACGCGTGTAAGTGTGACTATAAGTGGTATGGGACACTTATGGAAGCTCTTGCATGGGTTTCACAGATAAGGCACCAGACACTGCCATTTATCTTGGGTATTAGTCGGGACGTGCTTGATGGAGATCCTGTCTCCAGTTCTCGCGCAGACTTGTCACAGACCGATTGGTATTTGAGGTTATGGTTAGCGTTTGATGTAGACCACGGGTGTGGGATAGTTTGAGTGTGAGTTCAACAGAATCTCGGGAGTCCCATGCCGGCTTATATATATGGAGATATATGGAGATTTACAGGGTACATGATTATTACCGTGAGTTACATTTTGGGCCTGTGGTCCCTTGCCCTAGGGTCCTACCCTTGGGTGGAGGACACTCGCGAGTGGTTGACTCTCACACTTGGACTGACGATAGGCTCAGTGACCTGTACAGTGAGACTTAGAGACTGATAGGGATAATGGCATTGATATACATTACTTACTGTTTTGACATACCTGGCATACCATTTTACTGCTTTACCGTTCACCTGATCTATTGGACACTTTATTGGTTACTGCATGTTCATACCTATATCGTCTTGATTTACTGTTATATACATCTATTATCACTGTTCGAGTTGCCACTTGCATCTATATATTTATATTGCTATTGTGTCGCTCTAACGACCTGAGTATGCATGCTCAGTGTGAGGAGTGGATCTAGCCGGGACCAGGATCAGACGTACATCACGGACATCTTGATTAGCTATCCAGAGTTATATCCTTTTGTTTTCCATCAGGTCAGTTCTTTGTATTGTTTTGTTTCAGTTACTGCATTTCTCATTACCTGTGCATTATTTATTGATTGCCACGTAAAGCTAGAAGCCGAAGTGTGACTACGACAGGATATTTCCTTGACCGTAGGAGCATGGCTGGCCTTGTCAACCCCTCGTATTCCGTATTTTGGGAAGCGGGGCGTGACACGAACGGCCATGGAGATGTTAGGGCAGTCAGCTCGGTAGCCGGGAGGCGGGGAATGCTGCCGTGGAGCTGGCAGCTCTTGCACCTCCTGACTAGCTTCAGGGTGTCCTCGTGCATAGTGGGCCAGTAGTACCCTTGGAGCAACGCCTTTTGGATCAAGGTTTGAGCCCCCTGGTGTGCACCGCCCACCCCTTCATGGATTTTCCGAAGGACGTAGTCGGCTTCGTGGGGGTCGATGCACCGGAGCAGGGGCCGAGTGAAGGCCTTCTTGTAGAGATTTCCGTTGCTCCAGACGAAATGGCGGGCTTTGGCCTGGAGACGGCGGGCGGCTGCCCGGTCCTCTGGGAGCGTGTCGTCCTTCAGGAACTCCACGAGGGGCTTCCTCCAATCCTGGTCGCTCTCCTGCGCCGCGTACACGTGGAGTGTCGTCGCTCCGTCCCCCACGCTGGGTTGAGGCAAGGTTTCGAAGAGGATAGACTGCTTATTGGTGGCCGAGTATGACGAAGCCAGCTTGCTCAGGGCGTCTGCTTGGGCATTCAGCTGCCTGGGTATTTGTTCTACCTGGACTTCGTCAAAGTTTCTTTGGAGTTTCCTCCCTTCGTCTAAGTACATCATCAAAGGCTCCCGAGATTCGAAGCGGCCGGTCACTTGACCGACAACAAGGGCAGAGTCGCTGCGGATTCGAATTATCTTCAGTCACAGCCCGGCAGCTATGCGCAGTCTGTCCAGGAGGGCCTCGTACTCTGCCGCGTTGTTCGAGACTTTGAAACCGAGCCTCAAAGAATACTCCATCTCTGCTTCGTTCGGGCCTCGGATAATGAGGCCGACACTGCAGCCCTCCTCGGTAGAAGACCCGTCGACGTAGATGGCCCACTCCGGAACCAAGCCAGGGCCTTCCGTGACGGGACACTGGGTTGCGAGGGGCGGCGTGGGCTCCGGCTTCTTGCTAGGGATGGTGCATTCAACGATGAAATCGGCCAGGGCCTGCGCCTTGATGGCTTGCCTCGGGCGATACCTTATGTCAAACTGAGATAGCTCCCACCTCCATTTTTCTAAGCGGCCTGAGGATTCTGGTGATGCTAGGATAGCTCCCAACGGGCGCTCGGTGAGGATGATGATGGTGTGTGCTTGGAAGTAGTGTCGTAGCTTCCGCGAGGCTACCACGATGGCTAAGACAATCTTCTCTATGGCGGGGTACCTCGTTTCCGCGTCCTTAAACACGTGGCTCACATAGTACACCGGATTCTGCGCTCCCTCGGCCTCCCGGACGAGCACCGAGCCTGCTGCTTGGTCGGATACTGCCAGATACAGCGACAGCTCGTCTCCTTCCACTGGCCGGGTGAGCAGTGGCGGCGTTGCGATGTGCTTCTTCAATTGGTCGAAGGCGGCCTGGCACTCCTCCGACCACTCAAACCTCGGGATTTTCCTCAGCGTCTTAAAGAACAGGAGGCACTTCTCCCCCGACCTGGACATGAAACGGCTCAGAGCGGCGACCCGCCCTGTGAGCCGCATGATCTCGACGTTGGTCTTGGGTGCGACCATGTTCAGGATAGCGTCGATCTTCTCTGGGTTAGCTTCAATTCCGCGGTGAGTGACCATGAACCCGAGGAACTTTCCCCCGGTGACTCCGAATGTGCACTTGGCAGGGTTTAGCTTCATGTTGAACTTGCGGAGCACTTCGAAAGCCTCACCCAGGTCCTTGGCATGGTCGGCCGACGAGACGGATTTGACGAGCATGTCGTTGACGTAGACTTCCATATTCTTGCCGATCTGTAGCTTGAACATGCGGTTGACCAACTTTTGGTCCGTGGCCCCGGCGTTCTTGAGGCCGAAGGGCATCACCTTGTAGCAGTACACTCCCCGGTCCGTTATGAATGCGGTCAGATTTTCATCTTCAGGATTCATACGGATTTGGTTGTAGCCGGAGAAAGCATCCATGAAGCTCAACAGCTCGTGGTCGGCCGAGCTGTCGACGAGCTGGTCTATGCGGGGTAGCGGAAAGTTGTCCTTGGGGCAGGCCTTATTGAGTTCGGTGAAGTCGACGCACATACGACCAATCCCGCTTGACTTCTTGACCAGAACTACGTTCGCCAGCCACTCCGAGTAGGATACACTTCTGATGAAGTTGCCGGCGAGGAGCCGATCAACCTCCTCTTCAATAGCCTTCTGTTTGACCGGGGCGAAGCTTCTTTTCTTCTGCCTAACGGGTCGGGCCACAGGATCAACCCCGAGCTTGTGGGAGATGATTTTGGGATCGATCCCAGGCATGTCAGCAGGCGCCCAAGCGAAGACGTCGGAGTTGCTTCTGAGGAATCTGATCAGGTTATCTCGCTGAGTCCCCTTCAGGAGCGATCCGACCTGGACGGTTTTTCCCTGGTCTCCTTCTGTTAGGGATACTTCGGTCAGAGGTTCGACCGGTGCCCCACGGACCTCCTTCCGCTCGTCTCGGGTGTCCAGAGAACCTTTGATGTCGTCACATGCCTCGGCGTCGTCGGCAGGCTGCTCGGGCGAAGACGTTTCGGTAAGGCCTATCTTCGCGACCCGCTGGCTCCCGTATGCCCGACCTATCCCGTCCCGATCGAGAGGGAACTTTATCGCCAGGTGGTAGGTCGATATCTGGGCCTGGAGGGAGTTCAGCGTCAGGCGGCCGAGGAGGACGTTGTAGGCCGATGGGACTTTCGCTACGATGAAGTCCACAGGCAACGTGTGCGTGCGGCCAGGCTCCCTGATCGTGAACTGCATGGTGACCACCCCTTGCGCCGGGACGGAGTGGTTGGTGAACCCCAAGAGGACGTGAGAGGTCGGTTTCAGGTCTGCTGGGGCGAGCCCCATACGCAGGAAGCAGTCATGGAAGAGGATGTCTGCCGAGCTGCCCGAATCGACGAGTATCCGGTGGACCTCGTACCGGTGGATTTGGGCCGTGATCACTAGTGGGTCGTTGTGAGGCACGGATATACCGTGGAGATCCTCGTCGCCAAAGGTGATGGACTCGTGGCCTCTAGCCCTTTTGCTCGGGCGGCCGTCCGCGTCTTCGTTGAGGGGAAAGCGGTGGCTGGGACCTGGATTTTCGGGGCGATTATTTGCCATGTGGATGGAGATCGGAAGGCCAACTTTGTTTTTGGAGAGTTTTTGTTTCCCACAGACGCGCGCCAACTGATGGAAGACCTTTTCAGATCTCTTTCAGATGTTGTCTTCCGTCGATCTCCCGATGGATTCTGGAGGGGATCCCCCGTTGTGTGTGGATCTCAATGGGTGTAGAGGAAGTTTGGTGATTGGAGGAAGTTGACGCTGAGTACCTGCAAAGAAGTCTCAGGGTGATTGGATACCACCGAGGACCCTCCGACGATGAAGTTAGTACTAGATCCGAGCAGCGTAACGGCTAAGTGTAGTGAAAAATGGCTTACTTGACCCCTTCTGTGATGGGGTTTTACATAGCGGTGATGGTACAAAGCAGCAGGTGCGAGAATCTCGCCGGCAGTTACGCTCCCGACGTCATGCCCGAGTGGAGAGCGGATCGCCCATTAATGGGGATCGCGGAGGCGTGGAACGTGAGAAGTTGCTGGTGGAGAATCCGCGCATGGCGAGATTCGCGGAGCGGCGGTTACGCCTGTGAGCGGTGGAACTGGTCGGAGGGCCGAGGAAGACCGCCTCGGCAAAAGGGCTCGGGGACGAGCGAGAAGGCCGAGGAGACTTGGTCTGGCGGCAGCCCGGGACGAGCTGAGGGGCCGAGGAGGCCAGTGAGCGGGGACCCCCGAGGAGGGCTAGCTTGCGCTGGCCGAACGGGTACAGAGGTGGCATGGCCTGCCTCTGTGGGCCCTTTCTTCAGAGTTCTGGGACGTGCCGTTCGCCACGTGTCCTGATCTTGAGTGTCGCCAATATTGAGCATTATCAGCTAACTTTGTGGGTAATGATCATGTAGAATTCCAAATCGACGTTTTAAGGTAGAAACAGGTTATCCATCTTTCATTCTGTTCTAAATTTGCAACCATTCTATTGAATAACAAGATGTATCCGGAAACATGTATTATTTTAGCACATGTATTCCTTACGATATATGGATCATATGGATCAAGAGGAACAACGTTTTTTTAATTTTTTAAATCTTCCCCTTACAAAGATAGAACTTGCAATTTCCCATATTGAATAAGAAATTGGTACAAAGTGAGCCAAGCCTAGTTGGTAAAAATGAACAATGTTGATAACAGAGGGAAAAAATTTTGGTACCATCTGAGCCAGATCTTTATCATTTTTTCCAAACAACGTTCGATAATTAAAAAAAATGATGAAAGAGAAAATTTTTGATCGATATAAGATGAACGGGTGGGACTTGTTAGATTAAGCCTATGCAAGACCCGGACCCCTTGTTTCGCTTCCGTTCATCTAAAACTAGATTTTATGCACGTACGATGCACGCGTAAGATTACAGAGAATATAACCATGAAAATAGATATCTATAATTTATAAATATGCGGAGGGTTATGTATACATTTTCATTTTCAAATCCCTCCAAGGTGCATGAATTTTTGGGGGGAGAGATTGAGATTGATGATGATGTGTACACTCCTGGAATTTGAAAAAATTTATAGAAATTTTAACATCTTTTTAAGATATTCAAAAAATATAACAAAATGGCACACGGTCTTTCTTGAGTTCTAGTTATAATAACTAGCATCTTTGCACGTGCGTTGCGTGTGTTAATTAAAAATTGATTTTTTGGAAGAATAGAAAAATATGGAGGTTTCTAGATTATGTGAATGTTTATATGATGGTAATTAAAAAATTAATTTTTTTGGAAGAAGAGAGAGAGAGAGATATAGATGTTTCTAGATTATATGGAGATCTCTTTGATGATGTAGATGCTTGAGAATGTAGGATTTTTTTCCTTTTTTCTTTTTTTTTATGGAAAAAAGGAGGGGGTTGACATCTAACCAAAGTATTTGAATTATATACAGAAGATAAAGATATTTTAGCTAATACCTAAAATGAAAGGGTCCTATCTAGAAAAGAAACGCCACCCACAGAAAATATACATACATATATATATATAGAGAGAGAGAGAGAGAGAGAGCGGAGAGAGAGAGATCTTTTCTCAATCTCCCGAGTCTCACACAAGAGCCGTCACATTACAGCACTGACCCCCACCACCCAAACCCATTCACACCCCCAATATTATTTATAATTATAAAAAGGCCCCTCGTTTCTCGAGAAACACAACCCGCTCCAACAAAAACCCCAGCTATCAAAGAGATCAATTACCCCTCTTCTTCTTCTTCTGCTCATCTCTTCAACCCTCAAGCTGCTGCATTGCTCTCAAATCAGGGTCTGTTCCGCAAAAAAGGCACCACCACCACCACCACCACCCTTTTCCTTCTCAACTCTCTTCCTGGCTTCTCCTATTTACATTGCAAAACCATGAATGCTTTGATTTTTGAGCGGTATATAAGAAGTGTAAACCAATATATATATATATATATATATATATATATATATATAAAAGCTCTCACAAATCATGAGCTTAAGCTACTTTGATTAACGCAATTAGTTAATGAATTGTTGGTGTGCTTTAGTGCATAAATCATCAGACCTTCCATGTCTGGTTCCTGTTGGTGGTCTCGAAGCTCCATTTTTTCTGAAGAATGAAAAGGAGGCGTCGAATGTATCGAGGGGCATTTTGGGCATTCCAGGAATGCCCGTGATAGGGGTATTTTGGGAACTTCAAGTGTGGTCCTTAGATGAAGAACGAGCGAGGTGCGGGGGTGGGTTGGGGGAGGGGGGCGTGGGTGGAGGCAGAGGCAGAGGCAAAGCACATGGGAGCAGCCGCTGCATTCAACACTTGCCCGAATCCTAAATGTGTTTTTTTTTTGCATCTAAGCCCTTGGAATTTTGACTTTGCACATTTACTCCTCCTAGGAAAATGCAGATACAAAATTTTAAACAGTGCTACTCCTACATTGCATCTTAGTTTAATAATAAATAAATAAATAAAACTGTTCGATTTATATCACATGGTTTTTTATCCGAATTATTTTGCATTAGGCCAATTTGAAATCTAAGCCACTTCACCCCCGCACCGAAGGTGTGATAAGGATCAAGGAGGTACCTTATTAAGTGTGTGGGCCCCCTACACGAAGTGTTTTAAGGATGTTGCGTAATTTGCTGTGCGGTAAAATTGTACAGCAAGTCTTGTTCTTTAGTTAAAACATCACAACGTTATTCTAATATAAAAATGTTTTTTTTAAAGAAATTTCCTCTTAATTGGTTTTTTGGGAGGAGCGATTCTAAAACTAAGACCTAAGTGCTATTTCACTACCATAGAAAGGGACAAATGAGAGGGACACCTTAGAAAGTGAGAGGCCCAATTATATCCTCTAATTTTCAGTTTAGCTTTACATTTTATAATCTCATGCGATTAGAATGCCAAGTTCAAACCCAATTTCTCATGGGCCAATTGGTTGTGGCATGGACGTGCGGTGTGGAAGTTCTCATTTTCGAGGCCCCCACACGCGAAGGATATTTTCCTCTTCCTTCTTTATTTCTTTAATTAAATGCGCACGTCGAGATTCTATCCTGAACGCCCGTGGATGTGTGTATCATGAAACCCCTTTCCTACCAAAGGTGCTCGGATGTTAAAAAAGCAAAGAATGCCAATTTCAAAAAACATTCACAGACAATTTCTTGATCAGAGAGAGAGAGAATTGGGGTTGTTTTATTTTTGAACCACACACACACTTGCATAAATTTCGGGGGAGTACAATTTCTTGTTCTTAGAGTTTCCAAAATGCCCCCATGAACACCCCCAGTAACCCTCACCATGAGAGGGCATTCCAGTCATTTCCACTCAAACTGTTCTCTCTCTAAAGATCCAGGCATTTCAACTGAGAGAAAGCAAATGAGATGTAGAGAGAGAGAGAGAGAGAGAGAAGAGGGAGGGGGGGGGGGGGGGGGGGGGGAGAAGTTTGGTGGAAGGAGAGAAAACTCATTTACTAATCACTTATTATATATGTGCAGCTCACAGTGCATTGGTACATTCAATATGAGGAGGCAGAGATTAAAGTGAGAGTGAGTAGAAATGTTTTTATTATATATTTTTCTTATCTTATTCTTGTTTTCTTCAGTAAATAAAAGGCGGTGAAGAAACAGAGCAAGAGATAGCAAGAGCTCTCAAGATGAAGAAGAAGAAGAAGAAGAAACAGATGGGATTTTGATGGGTGTTTTTTCTTGAGTTGTCGAAGTTCGATATTGGCGCAATAGGCTCAATCACTAGTTTCATTCTCTTTCTCCTTTCACATTGTAAAATTACAAAATTTTTTTTGTGTTGTGGTGCTGCTTCTTTTGTTTTTGTTCTTTGTTTTGCTAGCTAGCTTAGTTTTTAGTCTATCCCTTTTGATTGTAATGCATCAACAAGTGAATGGAATGAGAATGGGTTTTTTTTCTTGTACAAGAACATTTGTGATTGTGATGGTTGTGTATCGGATTTTTTTTTTTTAATTTTGTTTTCTTCTTTAGGATTTTGTGTATCTACTTCTCTAGCCTATGCTTTTTTGTCTCTTGGCTCCTTCTGTTTGGCTCTACATCTCTTGTTCCTTTTCCACTTCTTTGCTTGGTTTCTTTCGCCACCCACTTGAAAATTTACCAATCCCATGTCTATTTCTCAAAGCAAAAAATACGGAGAAGTCGAAAGTTTTATGAAGATGGGTTTTTACTAGAAGAAGGGTTGGGAGAGTTGAAAGGTGATTTGTGTGATGAGTTCTAAAAGGAGGTGGGGGTTTATGATAGGAGTAGATCAAATCAAAATTGATTGGGGCTGTGTAATGTGGTTGTAATAGTGTGTAGCTGTGGAGCTAGCTAGAGTTGTTTGTTTCCATAGTAATTAATTTTGACCATTGGCTGCTGTTGTTGTTGCTGTTGCCATTGCTATTGCTAGCTGCAGTAGTATTCAGTGTTTTTTAAAACAGAGAGCCCCCTCAGATGATGACTCTTGAAACATCTTGTCAAGGATTGGTAGAGTCTAGGACTATTCGACTCCTCATCCTTTTTGGTGCCATTAAACTATGAGCTATACTTTTACTGTTTTTGGGATGGAATAAATATAGCCTACATGAGTTCCAATTGGATGCAAGTATATGGGTAGTCGGTAACATGACTCATCTAGTATCCAATGAGAATTTATGTAGCCTATATGGATTTCACTGTACCGGTAGGAAAATTATTACTATAAATGAAAATGAAATATGCTTAAACTATCAGGCCGGTAGTTTTTTTCTTTTTCCCTACCAGTCTTTTTATAGGATGTATGTCATTTTCGATGATGTGAAAATTGTACGTTTATTTTCTCATGGAGAAACTTTACATTTATCTCTCTTTCTCTCTCTCTCTCTCTTTTAAAGAAAAATAAGCTCAAAGTAGTCTTCCAAGTTGCTTGCACAAAATTAAGGTTTTGCTGAATATAGAAGTTGGTAAAGGAAAAAAAGGTATTGCTTTAATCATAAAACAGGGCCCGTTAGATGTGAATTAGCTGTGAAAGCGCTTATTCAAGCGATACTTTTCTTACCCGCACTTTGTCTACCCAAGAGACAAAATGACATGACCCAAACACCTAGGTAAAAGTGTCAAACAAATGGGCCCATGGTGCTTGTCTCTTTGGTAAACTTTTGGTTAAACAAATTGTGATAGAATATGTATTTTTGCACTCATAACCCCTGTGAGGCCCACTGCAACTTAAACATGGCGATCCAGAGTCGGCTAATGGCATTCACAAACCCGTTGAGCTCTTATTTCAATATGCAGCAGCAAATAATTTTAAGTAGTTCGCTGATGCAACAAGGGTGATATGTTGATGGATCATGCAACAGTAGCATGCTAGCTTATTAGATTGGGGCTGTGGAGAAAGTCACTAAAAGGGTCTCATGCCATGAACTTCAAAGGCCACCAAACCTCAAGTAGGAGCTTCGAAGCATCATGATGTTCTTATTGATGAGCCTTTTTACTGCATGTTTCCAGGACTTGTATTTTCAGGAAAAAGTGATATCTCTGGATTCAAATCTGGGCATACGCCAATCTATACTTATTTGAACTAGTTACCATATGTGACACCCACATAATAAGAAAGAGTCTAGAAGGTTATTAGCTACCTATTTATAAGTTGCATAAATATATTTGAGCCCTAAAGCTATATGACGAAAATGGTTGGCATTAATTATGTCCAGAACAAGAGCATAGGGTTATTATAAAGACGAAAATATTATCACTATTGCTAGTGGTTTGCTATTCTTAAGATGAATGATCCACAAAAAATACGAGCTAACAGGATTGGAAAGGTGAGATCAGCTTCACATGTAAATTGCTAAAAGAGTTAACTGTAGCCGTGATCGACGCAAGAAAGTAGCGCCCGACAGACGCCAGGGCTGGATCTGCCGACCAAAGCAAGTCCCATTAAAATCTTATCATAATATTTTTAGTCTTTATCTGTATAAGATGCAGAAAAGTAAATCATACCGGCAGGGCTCGCTAAAATTTTGAAAGAACGATAAAATATACAAGGAAAACAATACAAACAAAGCTGAACTGAAAATTAAAAGCAGAAGCCTTGACAGAAAAATAAGTCCAAACTAAGAAATCATATCAGGAGAGGTAAATAATTGCTCCATGATTTTATCACAAAAACTGACAAGAAGTTCTATATAAAATTTTGGAACAAAACAGTTCACACAAAACCGAGCAGAGATTTCTGTATATTTAACAAAGAATTTTTGTTAACCATAAAATCCAAAAGACATCAGAAGATATAAACAGCTGTATTTTGTTTGGTAACAGACGTAACTAGCGAGCATGAAAGATGATAATAGATCACGGCAAATATTTCAAACAGCCTAGCAAGAGAGCACAACTCAAATCAACTAACAAAACAAAATTTAACCAAATAAAGATCATAATCCAAAGTCATGGGACTTCAAAATCTACCAACACACAAGAAAAAAAAAACACATCTTCAAACCTCAAAACAACTCTCTGCTCTCAGTGACAGACATAAGCATGCTGCCACAATGAGCTTATTCACTCGCATAAAGAGTCTAAAAAACACAGAAAGAAATTGCAAATAACTGGGCTTGGCTGCTTCAATCACATAGCCAAATGCAAACACCACCAACCAAACACCGCCAGCAAGTGACCATGATAAGAAAACTCACCATCCATCCTACTAATCCTAAACACCTTTTAATTTGCATTCTTCATCCTCCACCACCTCTCGATCCCAGCAATGAAGTATAGACCTCGGCGAGCCTGCCCTTTCCATTGAAGAAGCAAACGAGAAGCTCTGATACACGAGCAATCCACCACCAGAAAGATCCTGCTCCACAAAATCCATGCACGTGTACCCGTGCATGCCAACCTTTTCACCCCAAGAACAAGCTTTGCTATGCCCACCAAAGATCGTGACCGCCAAAGAAAACTCTGCAGGACCAAAGCAACTCAAGACCCTTTCAACCAAATCGCCAAAAGCCAATTTCTCAGGATCAAAGCCCATGGCCTCATAGCTCGCGTAGCTAAATCCCTCTTCGGGTGTGACATGAATAGTCGAATGAGCTGAGCCGTGGATGCCATTCATCGAGTAGCCACACGGGTCAAAATCAAAGTCGCAAATATCCATCTCCGGGATGATATCAGATATACCGGAGATCTTAGTCATCTCTTTTGCAGGACGGGTGTTTCCGTCTTTTGAGTTCTTGAAGAAGAAAGATGCATTATATGGGTTTAAGCCTGTCATGCACATTTCAAGTGTCACCATAGGGAGCTCGGGCTTTTGGGTAGCATAGTAAATATGCCAGTTACGATTAGGTGAAGCTTGATCGCCGATAACATAAGCATTTCCACCTGAGGCGAGGCCACCAAAGAACTTGTTGAGAATTGTAACCTCTTCTGAGAAATTCCGATGAGGAGAAGGTTGTTCTCCTGGGAAAATAAAGGTTCCCCTCGAGTACTTTGCCGATAGGATTGAGAGTGAGAGTTTCGAGGCAAGTTCGAGAACTCTGGGGATTGACAATAAGAGCCTTGTTGTTCCACAGGTTTTGATGATGATCTTGTAAGGATAGATGAAGAGGCTTGATTCAGAAAGGACGTAGGAATCGAAGTCCTTGTTTGATAGTTGAGACACGATTGTGCATCGGGCAGGCTCAAGAATGGAGTCAATTTGAGCTCGAGAGAGGGCACGAAGGCCTCGTCCTTGTGGGTCGAGGAAAAGTGGGGGCTCGTAGAAAGTGATCTCAAGCCTTTTCTCATAGCCCTCGAACCCAATTGGTGAAGTGTTAACAGCCATAGGTGAAGGGTTTGACAGTGAAGGGTTTGACAAAGGAAGAAAACTAGGGGAGGGGTTGAGAAGCACTTAGTAATCAGAAAGCAGCTAGCCAGAGAGATTTGGGTTTGAAGAAGACCGAAATTGTAAATAAAAGGAAATCCTACACTACTACTGGATTCGGATGTAAGGCCTATCAGGATGGTTTCCTCACGCACTGCAAGAGAATAGCATTTAAAAGCATTATATAGACCGAAGATGGAATATAAAGAAAGTAAAGGATTTTATGAAATTGATTTTACTTACGTTGGAGTAAGCAGCAGATCGAAACTTCTCAATTCCACCGTTAGGTCGAACGTCTTCAATGCAGTAGCCGAGGGGAACTTCGTATTGTAAAGAACTACTACTGGACTTCTTTTTCCCACCTTTTGACTCCATTAAAACATTCACACTTGCTGCCTCACGAGAAGATAATCAGCTTCATTAGCATTTCCAGATAAATGTAGAAAGAAAACAGAACAAGGGAATATAGATCATAACAGGACTAGCTTAGAGCAGAGAAATCATACTAATAGAAGCTAGTGACTCAAACATTCATGCAACATGCCTTAATTGTGATTAAACTTAAAAACTTCAGCACAGAAATAGATACAGAAGCACAAGGCATGCGGGATAAGTACTCCATGTCATGTTTTGTACAATTATTTATACCAGGTATAATTACTACATGAAAAATTTAACAAAAGGATTAAATGCAGAGAGCGAACTACTATGCTTTGATAAATTGATGTCACTAAAAATACATTAGAACAGAAATCAATAATAGAATGTACAGTGTAAACAATTAATCATATTAAGATTTGGTCGTTCTATCATTTAATATGATAACCGATGATTTTGTGAAAAATAACAATTGAATGATGTATGCAAAATACTTAAATCACATAATGTGCAAAATATAGACAATTCGAGCTAGATGAAAAATAAAATAAAGTAATATACTGTGCATCGCCAATAAAATTGGGAGCGAAAGATTTGCGTCAAGGTCATGCGTTGAGCAGATTAGACAAGAGGTTGATCATAGTCTCACTAGTTTTGATGATAATCTTGCAAGCATAGATAAACAAGCTTGCTTCAGAAAGGATGTAAGAATCAAAGTCCCTGTTCCATGATTGAAAAACGATTGTGCAAGAAGGTTCGATAATGGAGCCAATTTTGTTCTCATATATAATCGCTTTCCGCAAAAGAAGGGCTTTTTCTTTTACAACAGTGGTCAAAGGATAGCCTAACTTAATTAGCACCCTTAATTATATACCTTAATAAAGGTTGAATGCATGTAGTACTCTTTTGCTATACCCCATTCAACACTTGCCCATACACTAGCTTTTTAAACAAATGAGGCCCATGAGGTTAGTTTCAAACAATGCTAGAATAAAAATAATGGCCTGATTGTTCACTAGTTCAAGAGTGTGGGGTGCACATAAACCACTTAAGGATTACAAGTACTCAACAAGATTAGATAAATGCTTTATATTTAACTCTACTTCTAGTTTACATATAAACTATCCAAAACAAGGTGTAAATCAATTTTGTAGTTGCTTGTATATAAGTTTTTTTTTATATACTTTGAGATTATATATATACATTATCTCAATTACTTTATGGTGTCCCCCTGCCCCAACAAAAATAAATGGGGATCTCTGCTATTATTATTTTTCTTCCATATCATCCATGCTATTATTAGATCCTGTCAACACATCGCAGATCAAAAAACACAAACCCATGAGCCCCTCTAGTTTAGAGACTTGCTATTGGATCTAATAGTTCCTAATATCAAATGGGTAATAATAGCAAGCACTCCAAACTCCAGAATCCCCCCCCCCCAAAAAAAAATAACAAACAGGTAGCAAACCAAGTGTCCTAGATAGTTTCTTATAATCTTTTCTGATGGAAAAGATCCACTGAGTTGAGATTTTTTTCCTTTTGATTTCTAAATCATTGTCAATCTAGCTCCAACAACAATAGCATCTTCCGTAAAAATTTGGTACCTTGTCACATTCTTTGTTAAACTAGATATAATATTTATAATCTTTTAAAAAAATGAACATGATATCCTTCTATCTATCAAGCCACCTCTATAACCATGAATCTTTAAACACAAATAAATAGACCCATAAACAACAATTCATCCACAACAAATATCGAATCTATAGCATCAAAAAAATAAAAAAGATGTCTTTTTCCCCATTATTTCTTCGTTTTTTTTTTGTGCAATGACCCATATAAAAAAATACAAAGATCCTTCATTTATCATCTACAAAGAACCAAAACCACAAAGATTTGCAAACAGATCTAAGAAGATCAATCACATTAACATAAAAGAGAGAAGGAAGAAAGCTTACATTGCAAACGCTATGATCCTTTGTTCAAATCGAGATGAAAACCCTAATTTCTCTCCCAAGATTGGAAAAATGATATGATAAGAGGAATTGGGGCTCGCGAAGGAGGCGTTTCTTTTGTGCGGAGCTTTGAGAGCTAACCCTAAACTATTTATAGCCTCCTTCCATGGGCCCCTTAAGCCCTGGGCTTTTGGGAAAACGAAAATTAGTGGCTCACAGTTTTTTGGATTTAATTGGGAAAATTAATGCTAGGTTAATTGATGGGATTAGATAAAGGAAAATCTTTGCCTATCTTATCTTTAATAAATGTTATATTAAATATTATATGGTTTTAATAAATGTTTTGTCTAAAATTTAAAAGAGTCAATCTTTTTGACAGATCAAATTACCACAATTTTTTCTTTAAGATTTTTAATGTTTTGAAGTAAACGCTCCATAATATCTTGCATATGTACATGTGCTTAGCACATACTCATATTGTGATGTTTTTAATTCAAAAATAAATTGAATTGCACAATGAATTCAATTTAACATCATATTATCATGCATGTATATTGCAATTCAATTATGAAATTTAAGTTACTTCACACGAGCATTAAATTGCGATGACGTTCTCTCTCTCAAAACTCAACTCGCTGCGTTCGGTCCTGCGGGGCTGTAATACTTTTCATGGTTTACGGGATCCAAAATATGTAATAGATTCATTTACAAACTTCAATTCTAAAAAAGAACATATCTTCTACCACGTTTCCTTGCGTATATACATTTTGTTTATTAAAAAGGGGAAAAAAATAAATCGTTCGAGACACGGTATTACGTTATGATCTATTTCATTATTTTGCAATTAGGTACCTTTGAAAATAAAATAATAAATTTGCAGGGAAGAAAATTTTAATCATGCATTCAAAAGGTGCGTCTGTTGGTAAAAGAAAAACGTGTGGGATATGTCCCAAAAAGACAAAAAAACAAACAAACTAAATACCATTAATCAATTAATTAGCAAATGGAAAACGCAGAGTCCCAATGAATATTACGGCACTGTTACCGAATGAATAATCGACACCTGTCCAATTTTAGCCCAACGTGTGTTCTGCTGCTCCTCGAGTCCACTTGCGTTATCGTGAAACAATCGAGCCCCACGCAATCTTCAGAACGTCACCTGGGGCCACGTGTTCAGAAAAGAGGAGACATGCAGAGATCCGAGGGGATAACTTAGAGCCTGTTTCGATGAAAATTAAACTTAAAATTTATTTCGAATATTTGTTTATAATGTTTTTTGAAAAAGAAAGTAAATAATGAAGTAAATTCTGATGTTTTTTTATTAAGAAAAACAAAAAGGAAAATTATTTTTTAATAATAAGAAATTATTATATTTTGGATTTATTAAAGAGAAGCCGTAAACAATTAATACTTCTTCTTGTTCCTTATGCTCGATGACTTCTTCTAATCCAAAATGAGGGGAAGAAGATTTTGGAAGTAAGCATGTCATGCAGTATCCATCACATCAATTGAAAGTAACTTCTAATTTTTTCTTCCATCAAATAAACATTTGAAGTACCGAATTAGGTTTACTTCTGGTACTTCCATACTACTTCGTATCAAACAAGCATGCCCTTATCCTCGGAGGAGAGCAGATGACACATCTGGATCCGTCCACCCATTTGAATCGCTGACCTTATGAAAGTGAGTTATGAGAGGCTCGGGCGTTTCAATAAATGGAGAGGACAGCGGTAAACTCACTGGAGGTGAGTTAAGATTGTCACGTGCTGCGCTCCGTGCGATTACGTGAGCGCATCGGCCGTGTCACCTCAAGCGTAGGTGAGGGCATCGGATTCTCCGCTGACATCGATCTCGCCAAATAATTGTTTTAACATTTTTATTTGTTTTTTATTTATTACCTGCTAAATTTTCATTCCAATTCAATAAAAATAAAAATTTCTCCATGAAGAAAATGTTGTGACCTTGATCTTATGACTAATTAATGTTCTTCTATTTTTCGGTTGATGGAAACAAAATTTCTGTACAACCAAACCAATAATGTTACTTGCACAGTGAGACTTGATAAGATCTGCCCTCGAGACAACAGATAAAAAGATGCTATTAAAGTATCCGCGGTTATGGTTATTAAAATAGCTCAAATCGGCTCGATAAAATCTTGTTTGATAACCAAACGTGCTGAGTTTGAACAAAAATCTAAGCTCCGGAAAATAAACGATCAGACATGAACATGACAGACTCGAGCTTAAGCTCAGCTTATTTAAGGCTGTGTAAGGCCGGATAAATTTTTTTAATCTTATTTGGTGTACATATTAAATATTCACTGGCTGTTAAAGTTAAATCATAATTATTAACTTGATAATGTTAACTCCAGGCCCAAACCGTAATATATATTGAATTAAATACTGTAATGCCGAGGCCTTAAAAATGTTTTGAACTCTTTAATTCAGCAATAACAACTTTATTTTCCGCTGATCAATTCGTTCGATATAATATTAAACATCTATACGGTTTGTTTCATATGCCTTTGCAATTCTTTTATTGATGGTTTTCTAGATGTTGAATGGGCTCGGAAAAGCTCGAGTCTTAGCTCATGCTCAGTAAGAGCTCGGCTCGGGACAGTTTGACAAATAAACGACCAAAGGTTTGAACAAAAATTTAACCTCTTTTAAATAATTGCACAAATACGAACAACCTAGAACTTGGTTCATTCTAGCTCATTCGGCACATGTACACAGAGGTGAAAGCCTTTTTGTTGGCTTGTGTAGTGATATTGCTTTCCTGCTGCATGCATGATGTTTCCAAATGTGACGTGCTTGATGTCTTCATCCAACTATACATTAAGGTACTGTTTGGATACAGAGTTGAAGTTTTCTGAACTAGAGATTTAGTAAATTTGGTGAAACTTAATTCTAAAATGCTAGCTTTGTCTTGTTTATCATTCATTTTAGAGTTGATATAATTACAGTTATCTCACCTCTCTCCAATCTGATCTAAGTTATCTAAACTCCATTTTTGTTCCTAAATATGTCTCTTATAACTATAGTTTATCTTGAAAATTGAGTTTGGGGCTTGCAAACCGTAATTAATTTGCATCCCCTCCGTCTTCACCTAAAAATAAACTCCAACTAATTAACTTAACTCCATATCCAAACGGGGCCTACATTCTTATATCCCTTTATCGAAAAGTGTTTAAAATTATACCTCGAAAAAGCATGAGGGATAGAAATATGATATGCTTTGATTACCTTTAATTTAAACTGACCAATTTGTTGTGTCTCATTGCATTTTAGGAAGATCTAATGAGAACCGAGTTATGTTTCATTCTTAACTATATATAAGTTTTTTTGTTAGATCTTCAAATGGTCTGTTGAGCTTCATTCAAGGTGTATTATGATAATCGATTCTTCCCACTCAATCTCTATTATTTTGCATGTTGAAACTCTTTGGTTTCGGAGTAAAAGACTTGAGGTATTAGGATATCGATGGAAATTTTGTCTTCTTTTTGTTATAAATATATAAAAAAGAATATATAGACCGAACCCCACATTCTAAAAGAACAAAATCCTACAAAATCAAAAACAAATATGAAGCTGAAAAGAGTCTATGTTCACTAAAGAACATAAGAAGTTGATCTCATAATGCATTGCACCCACTTTAAACTTTAAAGTTGTTCTTCATCTTCCCTTTGATTCACAATAGTTCACATCTTCTAATGTGAAATGATATCAATATCAAGCAATAAAAACACAAAATGGACAAAATTGTTGCACTAAATTTAATAGTACATGGCACTAATTTTATCAAGGGCCTACATGCATGTGTGGTTGCTCATATAGAAAAGAGAAGGGCACAATCAAAACAAAAATAATATTAAAGAGAAGATGATATGCTGTCTTCCATTTGCTTAAGATGAAAAATAAAATAAATAAATCATTCAAACTATTCCCTTATATCAAATTATATAATGTTTCTTTATAAATAGAATAACATGTGATCGAATTAAGACCTGTAGGCTTTAGATTGGAGAGATCTATAGAGGTCGAGGTGGATCCCTTTCACTCAAACAAAAGGAACCTTCTTCTCATGCAAATCTAATATTTTTCTATTAACTAAATCTAGGCCAACTATTGATATCTCCATTTTATATTATATCTATGCATTATTTGTGCTTCTATGTTTGATAATGGATTTATTGGAGGACAATGGAGCTTGCGTCTTTACTTTTATTTTGTTTCTGTTCTGTCTTTTTGTTCTATGCTTTGTCTACTTGAAATATATTTATATACATGCATGTGTGTGTGTGTATTGTTAACAAATTAAAATCATATGGTTTTTTTCTAAGACTAGTGCTACGCTGCTGTAAATGTTAATTAATAGCATAAGGTTTTAAAATTAATGGGCTTAGAAAGAAATGGCCCAAAACTAATTTACAGGTTGCCTTAAGCGTTAACCATCTCATTAAAAGTTCGATAAATTGCTGAAAAACCCTTGGCCCGGCGCAGAAAAGGTTTAAGGTCCTCCGTATTTTCGAAATAGAAAGAAGGGGCCGATTTTATGAAATCTTGTCAAAACATCTCTCGGCCCATTACTTTAAATGCCCGGTGTGAAATGGAGGAGATCGATGGTGATGTTAATTAAAGGATCCAAGCTGGTTGGTTGAAATGGAGGAGTGCAACAGGGATTTTGTCTGATCGTAACTTTCCGTTAAAATTGAAAGGGAAGTTTTATCGGAGCACTATTCGGCCTGTCTTATTATATAGTACAAAATGCTGGGCTCCTAAGAAGCATCATACACAGAAGATGCACGTAGCGGAGATGCGCATGCTTTGTTGGATGTGCGGTAACACTAGAAAAGATAAGGTGCGAAATGAGGATATTCGTGCAAAAGTTGGTGTAGCACCCGTGGAGGAGAAGATGCAGGAAAACCGACTCAGATGGTTGGTCACGTGCGACACAGACTTATGAAAGCACCGGTTCGACGAATAGATACTCTCGATATGGGCAATGGTAAAAGGGCAAAAGGGAGACAAAAGAAAACATGGATGGAGGTGATACGAAACGATATGGTTGCCAAAGGGCCCAATGAAAGTATATTGTTCAATAGGAGTGAGTGGATGTGGAGGATTCATGTGCTGGAGCCAGCGTGATTCTCATGTTGGTTCATGTAGCCTACCCAATATGCTTGGGATAAAAGGCTCAGTTGTTGTTGTTGGCTGGTGTCATATATTTTGTGGACTAATCTAAATACCCACTTCAAATCTCCCCAGTTCAAAATTTCTCTCTCTCTCTCTGAAATCGCCATTGCCGCCGTCGTCGGATTTCATCGCCTCCTCGACAGTGCAATCTTGCCTCTCCAAAAAAAAAATTCCTCATTCAGAGATAAAAATGATGTCTTTGGCTCCGCATCAGCTCCATGTCCTGTGATGCCTGTGTATTGTACATACATATGCATAATGCCAGTGTATTGTACATATGTATATGCGGGGCTTGTATGTATTTGTTTCTATTTATGTAATTTTGCAAATGTGAACGGATGGTTAAAGTGAAATTTAGTGATGAGGCAAGTTTCTTGTTCTCTTTTTTATTGTATTGTGATTCTGTGTTACAACCGTCTGATGATCGAGTATGGGAAGTGGGAACTACGCGTTCACCATTTTAGGACAGTGATGGCTGTAGACGATTTTTATTATTAGCATGTGAACGCAACATAGAATAACAAGCACATCCAAAAGTTTTTAAGAACCGTATAACAACCGCAAATTCCACGTACCTTTCTTTTAATTTCCCTTACTTTAATAAAGAACTTTTCTTTGAATTACCTGAATATTACTTTATTTCTTTTCTAAATCTATATATGGTCTACTGTTGTATCTTTTGGTTAACTTCTTGCTTTGCGATCCTATAAGCTCAAGTTCAAACCCAAACTTCTACAAATTATTTATATTTATATTTTAATTATTTTTCATTATAAAATCTTGAAGGGTTTGTAAAGAATCCATTAGATTTTGTTGTTTGTTTTTGAAAGAAAATAAATAAATTGTTTTAAATAGAATTATGATATTTAAGATTTGATTTGAAAAGGATATTATTTATTTTTGAAAGAATAGAACTGATATATTAAAGATTTTATTACATTTTAGAAAAATAACAATTTTTTTATTAGAAAATAAATGCTTATTTATTTGGTTGTCGTTTTAAATTGTTCGTATGCTTGTTTATTTAAATACTTTATTTATTTGTTTTGATATGTGTGAATTAATTTTGAGGGATTTTGATACGAAGAATTTTTTTTGAAATAAAACTATAGAATTGTTTGACGCGAAAAATTCACCAACTGAATATGAAGTATTTACTCCGTTTGTTGGCTTCTATAAAAATACCCGGCAGATCCACTTTAACTGTCTTTTTGAGTGGGCCCACTTTGGATGAGACCGGTTCTTTTTTAGATGACGCTTGTATCCGCTCACCAAACTTGCAGTTTGAAAAGAGTATACTCATTTGATGAAACTACCGAAGTCATCAAGCAGAATTCAAAAACCAATAAAAAAAGGTCAAACAAGGGCTTCCGCCACTATCAAAGCATGCACAAGGTCCTTCGCCGTGCCAAGGCCTCTGCCACCATCAAAGCATGCACAAGGTCCTTCGCCGTGCCAAGGCCTCCGCCGCCATCAAAGCATGCACAAGCCAATGAACCATGCGTAAGAGCCTCCGCCACTGCAAAGGCATGCGCCAAGGGTCTCCGCCGCTATCAAACCTTGCACAAGGGTCTCTGCCGTGCCAAAAGCCTTCGCCACCAAGGAACCATGCACAAGGGCCCCCTCCATTGCTAAGACATACGCCAAGGGTCATCGCCGCTGTCAAAGCTTGCGCAAGGGCCTCTACCGTGCTAACGATATGCGCAAAGGGTCTCCACCACCAAGGAACCATGTGCAAGGGCCTCCTCCATTGCAAAGGCATGCGCAAGGGTCTCCGCTGCGCTAAGGACATGTGCCAGGGGTCTCCGTTGCGCTATCTTGAAATAAAGATACTCGCCGTTCATGAAAAGGGTCCCCGCTGTGGAATATACCTACGAAGTGAGAGCTGGGAACTTCATGCTTCACGTTCCAAAACGTGACCCACGTCCATGGCCACGTTCACAAGTCTCTATGAGACTATAAAAATCCCTCTTAGTACACAGAAAAAAGGTTAAGCACTCAAAAATCATTCTCATTTATAAAAGAAAAATCGTTCAAGAACTACTCTGCTCAATTACTCAAAAGGAAGGAACAACACTCAAGAAATTCAAATTCTAGAATGGAACGAAGAAAAGAGCAAAACATAAGTATGGAGCAGCAGAGCTCTTCTTCTCTGCGATTTTCTGTTCTCCCGTGATGAATATTGTGTTTGCTATGATGAAAACAAATAACTTATGAGATACTCAATAAAGAGTTATCCCCGAAATACATAATTGATGCCTCCGTTCTTGATATGCCCAACGAATTGAAAATTATATAATAAGCCTTGTGACGGCTCTAAAATTAAATTATGCGATACTTGCAAAAGTTATCTATTTACGGATACACTTCGGAGTTATCCCCATATATATATGTATACTTATTCGAGTTATCCACCTATGAGATCGTCCTAATAATGGACTCCGTGGACGTAAACAAGGACGAAAAGTGAACAGATACTCTTTCGTATAGAACATGAAATCATGCAATGAAAACTTAAAAAATCAAGACCCGGCAGAGACCCCCTAGCACAAAACCTATGGCGGACACCCCCTTAAAGGTCTCCGTGCTTTGCCAACACGTGGCGGCACCCTTCGATGGGTCCCATGTCAACCAAGTCTTTGGCGGAGACCCCCAGAGGCCTCCGCACTCGTCCAAACACGTAGCGGCCCCCTCCGATGGGTCCCACATCACCAGAGTCTTTGGCGGAGACCCCTAGAGGCCTTCGCACTCCTCCAAACACACGGCAGCACCCTCCCACGAGTCCTACATCAACTAAGTCTTTGGCAGAGATCCCCAGAGGCTTCCGTACTCCAAACACATGGCGGCACCCTCCAATGGGTCCCACGTCAACAAAGACTTTGGTGGAGACCCCCAGAGGCCTCCGCACTCCTCCAAACACATGGCGGCACCCTCCGATGAGTCCCACGTCAACAAAGCCTCTAGCGGAGACCCTAGAGGCCTCCGCACTCCTCCAAACACCCAGGCGGCAGCTTCCGATGGGTCTTACGTTAACAAAGTCTCTAGCGGAGACCCCAGAGGCCTCCCCACTCCTTCAAACACCCTGGCGGCACCCTAATGAGCCCCACATCCTCCAAATCGCTGGCGGAGACCCCCCAATGGGCCCTACATTCTCTAAAGCCTTGGCGGAGACCCCTTGAAAGCCTCCGCACTCTCCCAAAACACCCCGGCGGCACCCTAATGAGCCCTACATCCTCCAAATCGTTGATGGAGACCCACCAATGGGCCCCGTATCTTCTAAAGCCTTGGTGGAGACCCCTGGAAGCTTCCGCACTCTCCCAAAACACCCTGGCGAGCTCCCTATGGGTTTCATATCCTTTAAAGCCTTGGCGGAGACCTCTTGGAAGCCCCCGCACCCTTCAAAGAAAAAAACCTATCATGGTCCGAGATGACCTTAAATTATTGCCTGGTCCGAGATGATCCTAAACTAAAATGGACCCCCAAGTTCCTAAACTGGATTCATGGACCACCATGTCCCTAACTTGGAGTTTTGCCCTATGGCGAGCAAAATAAATTTCCATATACTATCCACGGGCTACCATCATGATATAGAAGTCATTAAAACCACCACCAACTTGCCCTACGGCGGGCTACTATATATCAGTGTTCACACCAGAATATTGTATTTAATATCACTCATTCTTATGCACATTTGTATATATGTAGGTGCTTTTGATCCGTGTTTGCTACATGATTACAGGTCACGGGTTCTCAGTCCAAAACAAAGCAAATCACGCACAATCTCTACAATTATGACAAAATCCAGAACAACCGCCAAAAACAGATAAAATCCAGGTTCCGGTCATCCACACCAGTCAGGTTCCGCATACCAGTACAAGAAACAAGATCAAGCGATAGTCATGCATGTCTAGGACAAGCACAGAGCACGAGAGAGGAAGCACAAGGATCAAGGTGGTAATGCAGATCTCGAGGGAGATCATGGCCAAAAGACAAAAGAGTTGCTATTTTATACTGTTGTAAATTTGAGAATATTTTGAAACTATTTTGCAAATTTGAATCTGCCAAACAAAATAAAAATGCGACACAAGAAATCACAAGAAAAATGACGCGCCAATTCATCAAGTCAACGGTGCTTCCGCGAAATTTGGGCCTTATTGGAGGGGGATCCGCAGCCATCTCATTGTGTCTCGCGATGAATTTTCAGGGGTGTTTTTGTAATTGTATATCGGCTCAGAATACGGCCCTAAGGTTTCACTTCTCTGCCTATATATACTCCAGATGTGTACCAGACCAACCATGCTTTACTTTCTTTAGGATTAGTGTTAGATTAGTTAGTTTTCTTCTTCTTTATATATTCTCCATGAAAATGTAGTGAAAACTTTTGAGTGGACAATTAATGAAGATCAGAGTTTTTGTTATCTTGTATCTTTATTTTCTTGTATTGTATTTTAATTTTTAGTATATCTTTTATTATTTGTTTGTTAATGTTCTTTGCCGAAAGACGGACCGGGACGTTGGAACGTCTGGCCTGAATTTTGGGGACAGATGCTATTTGAACTTATCTGTCCACCTCTCCGAAAATACCAAGTTGATTTATGACACCATATATCAGAGCTTTGGACAGACGCGACCGTTGTAGCAGACTTCATCAGATTCCCCTTCATTTTATGAGTGGTTTTTTTTATTGTGGGGACGCTCTTCTCTGCAGGCGCAAGACCTTGCAGTTAATTACGTTACCGCATTGCGATAACCACTTTCTCCTGCTCCGATAGTTCACTTCGTGTCGTGTGTGTGTTTTTATCTGTTTAGGTTGCCCATACATTATATACGGAGATTAGTTTCTGTCGTCGCCCGTAGGGCACGGATCAGTCCAAATTCATATATTTTAGATTTAGGTTTGGTTTATTTAAGGACCGTTAATCTGGTTTGAGATTAAGATTGACTTAAACATATGAGCATTTGGGGCTCAGTTATTTTAGTTTAAGGACATCGCGTCCATTACCGCCGTATTTAGGGCAGATATTAGTTTAAGGACATTTCGGTCCAACATTCAATTTTGAGGACGAATATTAGCTTAGGAACATCTCGATCCATTATCGCCGTTTTTTAGGCGACTGTTAGTTTAGGGACATTTCGGTCCTTTATTCATCTTACGCGCCCGTGTATTTGTTACGTGACGAAGTGAACAATGGTGATATGGAATGTGCCCAATTTGGGACACGATCTGATTTGAGGCATGCACATCAATTTGGAAGTGCATCGATGTATGACGAGAGGAGTTGTTGGTTGTCGGGACCTGCCACCTCTCTCAAGACGTTGAGGAATTACAACGGCGTATATCAGAGGTGTGTAAAGATGTACCCTCGAACCAAATCCCGTATTTGAGGGAAAAGAGGTTGTGGTGGACCTAAGAATCGTTAGTCATATTTGAAACTAAGATTACCTTAGAAGATATGAGATGAATATCATTTTGGATATCATCAATGAGAGATCATTAATCATGTTTGAGACTAAGATCGGCTTAATAATATTTTTAAGGATCATTTTTACTTAAGATATATCAAAAGAGCATTTGGGCTCAGCTGCAAGAAATTTCAGAGGCTTAGCCAATTTGGACTTAGTCTGCTTACTCTTTTCTATTTTTATTCAAAAAGTGCTAAGCACTCATTTGGGCTCTATCTGTTCAGCCCTTTTCTTTTTATGAAAAAGTGTTAAACACTTATTTGACGCTCTGACACTCACATGGGTGTCATGTGAAGCATTTGATTATGAGCACCGCCCAACGAGCGCTGAGCACTCTGCCACTTTGGTTGTTTATGGAGTGCTGGGCACTTTTCTCTTTTCTTTTCTTTTTTGATGGCGCCCACGTGAGGAGCACGTGAGGTGCCAGGGCGCTGCTCAATCAGTGCTAAGCACTCAGCCGTTTTGGCTGTATGTGAAATGCTAAGCACTTTTTATGTGGCACCCGTGTGAGGAATGTTTTCTCCAATCAGAGTAAAGATCTGTTCAAATTTTGAAATTTGAAATAAAGCAGCGCTTCATAAAAGCGTTAGCGCTAAATGCGCCAGCGCTAAAAGTCAAAGACTCTAATGCAGCACTCACGTGCAAAGCACGAGAGCGCTAGCGCTAGCAGCACCAGCGCTAGCAGCACCAGCGCTAAGAGTCAATGACTCTGATGCAGCGCTCACGTGCCAAGCACGAGAGCGCTAGCGCTAAGTGCGCTAGCACCCAGAGTCAAAGACTCTGATGCAGCGCTCACGTGCAAAGCACGAGAGCGCAGCGCTGGAACAAAATGTTCTCCACCTTTGGATCAAAGATCCAACAAAGATGACTAAAAATCATCAAATTATCTCTGAAAATTAGAGCACCGTTGGATCAAAGATCCATAGGTGATTAAAGATCACCAAGATACAGAATAAGTTCTGTATGGGAAAAGATTTCCCAATCTAGTTAAAAATAAGAAAATTGCCTTCTGTTAAACTGAAGCCCTAGGATCAAAGATCCAACGGTGGAAAATATCCCCAAATCAATTAGAGAAAAGATCTCTTCAACTGATTCAATAAATCAGCCTCTACTATATAAAGGACCCAAGACTTCAAGTCTCACAGAGAGGAACCCCCATAAACTTTAAGAAATTTCAAAGAGAAGAGCAAGCTCTCGGAAGAAGGAGAATTTCTTCAAGGTAAATAAAAACAGAGAGATCAAAGTATCTCATCAAAAGAAGAAGAAACTAATTCTTTTTCAAGATCATAGATCTATAAGACAGATGCATTTCATAAAAAGAGATCCTAGCATCTCATCATAAAAAGGGGAGGAGAGAAGAACTTAATTTTTTCTTGGATCACAGATCCACAAAGACAAGGTCTTTCATAAAAACAGAAGAGATCGTAAAATCTTCTATTAAAATAAGGACTTAAGTTCTTAGATCTATGAGACAAAGTCTCAAATGAACGAGAGTTTAATTCTCTGAGTGCAGAACTGATCGAAGTTTGCCTAATAAGAGCCTTAAGCGCTCCAATTTAAAGAAGTGCCTCAGCGCTCCTAATCTGGTGCTCCAAGCGCTATTTTAAAAGAAGCGCCTCAGCGCTCCAAATATAGCGCTCCTAGCGCTCCAATTTAAAGAAGCGCCTTAGCGCTCCAAAACTGGCGCACAGCGCCGCAGCGCTCCTAGCGCTCCATTTTAAAAGAAGCGCCCCAGCGCTTCAAGGCTGGCTCTTAGTGCCAAGCACACCACGTGCACCTCACGTGTGCGCTATCTCACAGAAAGCGCTCTGCGTTCAAGGCTGGCGCTCAGCGCCAAGCGCACCACGTGTTCCTCACGTGTGCGCTATCTCACAGAGAGCGCTCTGCACTCACTGACTGGCGCTCAGCACCAAACGCGCCACGTGCTCCTCACGTGCGCGCTCTCTCACAGGAAGCGCCTTACCGCTCTAAATCTGGTGCTCAGTGCCAAGCGCACCACGTGCTCCTCACGTGTGCGTTGAGGGAATATAAACTATTCTTTAAATAAAGCCCCGGAGATATAATGAGCGCTCAACACTCAATAAAAGACAAAAGATTGTCAGAACCCAAACCAATGCTCAGTATTGTTAAATGTCCAACATTTTTATTGAGTGGGTCGTGCCCAAGTTGGCTACAGACCCCTCATTTAGATTAATTGAGCTCACATGCTTATAAATCTTTTTAAATGATCTTAGCCCCAAACTTGACTACAGATCTCCCAACCAACATTGGTTCAAGGGTATATCTCTTCATTCCTCTGATATGTGTCGTTGTAATTCTTCAACGTCTTCAGAGAGGTGACGGGTCCCGACAACCAGACATTCCATGGACTACGATGTCCTTAAACTTATGGATCGCAACGTCCCTAAATTAAAACCTACAGACTATGATATCTCTAAACTAGACTATGATGTCTCTAAACTATGGACTATGATGTCCTTAAACTCCATGGACTATGATGTCCTTAAACTTATGGACCGCAACGTCCCTAAACTAAAACAATAGAGCCCAAATGCTCTTTTGTTAGATCTAAATGATCCTGTTGAGTAGATCTTAGTCTAAAATTGGACTAACGTATCCTCAACAACATTTAAGTTGATCTTAGTCTCAAATAAAATTAACGATCCTTAAAACCAACCCAAACCCAAATCTAAGAAAATACGGATTTGGACTAATCCACGCCTTACGGGCGACAACATAAATTAGTCTTCGTATACAATCCACAGACAACCAAAAACAAAACAAACACACATGACACGAAGTGACCATCTGAAGAAGGAGAAAGTTGTTACCGCGATGCGGTAGCGTAATTAACTGCAGGGGCTTACGCCTGCATGGAAGAGCGTCCCCACAATCAAAAAACCCTCAAACGAGGGGGAATCTAACGAAGTTTGCTACAACATCCGCATCCGTCTAAACCTCCGATACACGGTGCCATAAATCAACTTAGCATTTTCGGAGAGGTGGACGGATAAAACCAAATAGCATCTACCCCCAAATTCAGGCAAAACGAACCTACACGGTTCTGTCTCCATTTTCGGCCGCGAACAGATTCTGGCATGCCCGGTGGGACCTTTTCCTCTTTCCACTCTACATTTCGTGTGTCGTGTTTCGCGAACGAATCGCGGTTTGCTATGGTTGCCCCTGGATTCAAGGTACTAAGATTTGGTGTCTTGCTCCGTGTAGAAAATAAAAGATCAATGGCTTTCAACTGCACTAGCTACAAAAACAACTCCCACCCCGTCCTCGCCGGAGGAGTGACTTATGGGCCCCAAGCGGCCTCCATTTTCGCCATGCCAGTGGAACATGTGACGCAAGCCACCACTGGGCTGTTCTTTGGGACCATGCTCCCACCCATGAACTTCAATGCCCCAATGCCGTTGCAAGAAGCACCGAAGAAGTCGGTCTTTGATCAGCTTATGACTACCACGGCCCCTCTCAACGGGTTGTCCAAGTCCAGCACTTCAGTCTTTGATAGGCTAATCCAAAACTCCAATGGGCCCGTGAAGAAGCCCGTGATACCTGAAGGGGTTATCCCAAAATGGATAGCCATCCCTGCTCCAGTGAAAGAAGTCATCAAAGCGACTTCTCCTGCTAAAAGATCAGTCTTTGCAAGACTGGCTACTCCAACTCCCGTTCCGGGCGAAGTCACCAAGGCTGCTACCCCTGTCCGAAAGTCTACCTTCGACAGGTTGGCCATCCCCTCTCAGCGAACGTCGGTTTTCGACAGGCTAACGACGACAATAGCCCCTTATCAGAGCAAGGGGCATGAAGAAGCCACCCCCATAGCTGAGCCAGTACCGTCTGCTCGACATGCTCGACGTCGCCATTGGCGCCGAATGAGGAAAGCTGAGGGCAATTCCCCATCTGGACTTACCCCGCCGGCTCCAACGGTGGAAGTCGATGCTGTTGTTCCAACTGGTAACAACTTTGAACCACTCAGGAGGGTGCGCAAGAACTCTCCGACGGCCGTGCTAAAAAGATCTCCTTCACCTACTGAGAACGTTATAAAGGTGAAGCCAGAGCAGCTCCCTCAGCGGCTGTCCTCCAAAATTCACAGGATCTGGCGAAAGGTCCAAGACTCGGTGATCAACCAAGACTACTCCCTCCAACCGAAGAAGATGAAAGTTCGGCAAGAGAAGGACCATCCTGTTGTACCACAGAAGGTGTCGTCTACTTGGGTGCCCGCTGCAACGGCTCCCTCAACTTCGACCGCTCACAAAAGGGGAAGGCCGGAGAAAATTCCCGTGTCTGCGACGAATCTAAAGGGCACTGAACCTAAACGCCCCAAGTCTGGGGGCATGGTGGTGCACACTGTTTTTATGGCATCCAGGAAAGAGGATAGCCGTATTTCCATGGGCCATCGACCTCTCACCAGATCAGTGACAAAGGCTCAGGAGCAACAACAGCAAAAACTCCAGGAGATGCTAACACAGATGGCTGCACTCACTGGGCCAAAAGAAAGCCCGGAGACGTCGTCAGAGCGGCATCAAGAACAGGAAACCGATGCTGAGTTCCTCCGCAGAATCCTCGAGAAAAGAGACAGAGAGGCCGCGGAACAAGCGGCCAATATAAAACGAATGGCGCTTTTATTCCAAGATATGGTCGGGATGATGATACAGCCGGATCCTCCAGCTGAAGACCCCCAATTATCCTTGAAGACGACAGAGGGGAGACATCGAATCCTCTTCCGGCTCTTTCAGTAGCCAAAGAGGAGACGATCTCCAAAGCCGCCCTGGATGACTATATCGCTCAACAGATATGAGCCCATCAGGCGAGCAAAGCGGCCAGCCAAATTGTTAAGACTGCACGACCCTATCCGGGTTGGTATGACCAAATAAAGTACCCGCCGAGATATACGATCCCTAAATTTCATGTATATAAGGGGACGGGGAATCCACACCAGCACGTTGCTCAATTCAGGGCCTTGTGCGGTAATACTGGGGATGACGACAAACTGATGCTTCGCCAGTTTGTTGGCAGCTTGTCGGAGACGGCATTTGAATGGTACTCTAAACTCCCGTACGACTCAGTTAAGATATTTGCAGAAATGGAGCTGCCGTTTACACAGAGATTCGCAAGCACCGGCGAACGCACCCCGATCACCGCACTAATTAACGCCAGGGTGAAGCCAGGTGAAACATGGATTCAGTACGTGATACGGTGGCGAAATCTATGGTCAAAGTGCGAACAACGCATAGAAGAAGCTCCTGCAGTGGGCATGTTTATGGGAACTCTTGATCCGCAGGCGGCCATATCCCAGTTCATGATGTTTTTCAAGCCGACTACCTTCCAGGCCTTGATTGACAAGCTGTCCCAAATGGATCGGATGGGTCATAGACCGTCTTCTTCGAAGATGGAGCCTCGAAACGAAAAGGGAAAAGGGAAAGCGACCTTCGTCGCCAATGCTCAGCAGCAACCCAGTGGTCCAAAACCAACTAATCGCCAAGACGATAAACATCGATTCTTTAACGAGAAGCTGAAGCACCCTTATTCGTTTCCCCGGGATAAAACGAGGAGACTGTTCGAGCCGGTGGTGCGCAACAGACTCATCACCTTATCGGATCCAAAACGCCCACTGCAGCCCGGTGATGTCAACAGTCTCAACTATTGCCCTACCATTGAATAAAGGACCATCCAATCAAAAATTTCTTCGTCTTCAAAAACTGGATTGAGGACCAGTACCGGCAAGGCAAATTCGCGTTGTCTGAAAACTGGAGGGTAAACCCGCCCCAGCCGTACGCTCTTAAGAAGGTGGACACGCCGGGGGCATCGTGCTTTTTTATAGAAGAAGCTCCATGGGAGGTCGCTCTTTCAGCTAAAACAAAAAGAATGCTAAAGGATCTCCGAACATGCCCGGCGATCAGGTGGAAAAGTCCGCTGGAACCCGAGGTCATTGAGGGAATGCTGAAGCCGTGTCCGACGCCAAGAATTGGTAGTGATAGTCAAAACGCCCATGCCCGTTCGTCAAAGTCTTCGAAAAAGAATAAGAAGACCAAAAAGCCCATGAAGCCTGATGACAAGCGCACGGACTTGCAAAGACACATTGACGCGCTTGAAGAATACAACCAAAAGGTGCGAACCCCAGTCACACTCCAAGAATTTCTCAACAATATCCTTGAGAGCGGAGATAACGACAATAACGACGGAGATGACTCGTCAGAAGAATCTGAGGATTATGTGGCAAGTTGCCACATGATCTCTCATTCGGCGTTAACTAACGAAGAAGCTCGCTCAGCGTCAGAAGACAGCATAAAGAAGCTGGGGCAAGGTCGAAGCCAAAACCCTTGGAACTGTCCAACGAGATGATCGACCTGCTGCTGAACGAAGCCTGTCAAAAGAGCAAAGCTGATTGAGAACGCGAAATGGCCATATTTGAAAAAGCCAAACGTCGGCGGCTGGAAAAAAGGATTGAAACACTCCAACCAGACCGAGGCATGCCTACGGCAGATAAAAGCAGGCTTAAGGCAAGGAAACGGTTCGTTAAAGCCATGTCAATGGGAATGAAGCTGCCACCTCTCAAAGAAGACACTTTAGAAAATACGTTCCCCGACCAACTTGATGCACATCCGAACTACTGTTTATATCATCGGAGGATCGCACACCCTACCGAGGGATGCGTAGCCTTTAAAAACTGGTGGCAAGGATATGTTGCTCACCGGCAGCATTTCAAGTGGATGAAGCGCAAAACGCGTCGAGAGCAGAAGAGCACGACAGATGAGCGCAAAAGAACTGCCGGCAACTGTCACATGGTTGATAGCAAGGGATCGTAAGTTCTTACCTTCGGGAATGATTCTGATGAAGAAATAGCCCTTGGCCCTCTCTTCAAGGAATCCATCTCTGAAACAGAAGAGACGAAGACCTGCGAGAACATTCAGCTACGTAATCGCACGTTACCCGAAAATAATCTCGGACCCACAAACTAGGGGGCGAACAAAAAAGATAAGGGGAAAGAAAAAGTCCCTGAAGATATCGCCCTTGTTCCCCGCCGAAACACGGAGACGCAACCGCGCGGGTCCGTCTTGCCTGAATTTCGGGGCAGATGCTAATAGGTGCTATCTGTCCACCTCTCCGAAGATACCAAGTTGATTTATGACACCATGTATTGAAGGTTTAAACGGATGCGGCCGACGTAGCATACTTCGTCAGATTCCCCCTCATTGAAGGGTTTTTGATTGTAGGGACGCTCTTCCCTGCAGGCGCAAGTCCCTGCAGTTAATTACGCTACCGCGTCGCGGTAGCCACTTTCTCCTTCTCCAGATGGTCACTTTGTGTCGTGTGTGTTTGTTTTGTTTTTGTTTTCCCGTGTATTGTATACGGAGACTAATTTATGTTGTCGCCCGTAGGGCGTAAATTAGTCCAAATCTGTATCTTCTTAGATTTGGATTTGGGGGTTGGTGTTAAGGATACGTTAGTCTCATTTAAGACTAAGATCAACTTAAACGTATGTTAAGGATACGTTAGTCTAGTTTTTTGACTAAGATCAACTTAACGGGATCGTTTAGATCCAACAAAAGAGCATTCGAGCTTTATTGTTTAGTTTAGGGACATTGCGGTCGATTAGTTTAAGGACATTACGGTCCAACGTTAGTTTAAGGACATTACGGTCCATTGTTAGTTTAAGGACATCTCGGTCCAGGTTAAGGACATCATAGTCCATGGGTTTTAAAGGACCCCACAGTCTGAGGTTAAGGACATCGTAGTCCGTGGGCTTAAGGATCCCACAGTCCGAGGTTAAGGTTATCATAGTCCATGGGTTTAAGGACCCCACAGTCCAATGTTAAGGACATCATAGTCCATGGATTTAAGGACCCCATATTCCGGTTTAAAGACGTTATAGTCTATGAAGTGTATGGTTGTCGAGACTCGTCACCTCTCTGAACACGTTGAAGGATTACAATGACATATATCAGAGGGGTTCAGAGATGTACCCTTAAACTGATGTGAGTTGGTTGGAAGATCTGTAGTCGAATTTGGGACTAAGATCTGTTGAAATATTTATGAGCAGGTGGGCTCAATTAATATAAGTTGAGAACTTATGGCCAATATTGGGCTAAGTCCAATAAATGTTTAACATTTTTATTCTGTCTATTGAGCCTTTATTTGGGCTTGGCCCTTTTAATAATGCTGAGCATTATACCATGGCAAAATCTTCTCTTTTGTCTTATATTGAATACAGAGCATTTATCAGAGCTCTGGCTCATTAAAGAACAATTTATGTTCTGTCAGCGCAACATGTGATGCGCCAGGCGCTTTGCGCCAGTCAAAGAGTGTAGTGCGCTTCTGCCACGTGGCGCACATGTAAGGGACACGTGTCGCGCTCCGCGCTAGGCGCCAGATGATGAGCGCAGATGCCAGTTTATCAGCGCTGAGCGCTAGTCTATGAGCGCATTGTGCTTTCAATTTAGGGATGCACCCGTGAGTGACACGTGGTGCTGAGCGCCAGCCTATGAGCGCAGTGCGCTATTTCAGAAGCGCAAAGCGCAAGTTGTTAATTGGCGCATACGTGGTTGACACGTGGCGCATTTGGCGCTTAGCGCCGGTCCAGAGAGCGCAGAAGCGCTGTTCAAGAGCGCAAGGCGCATTTCATGAGCGCAAGGTGCATTTTGATCAATTTTATGATCTGAAAAACAAGTTTATGATCTTATTTTGCCGGAGAGATTTTCAATCTTTTATTTTGATGAAAGGCTTTGCCTTTATAGATCCATGATCCTTAAGAAAATTTAATAATTCTCTCCCCCTTTATAATGAGATGTTCATGATCTCGAAAAGACAATTTGTCTTATAGATCTATGATCTGTGGAAGAAGTAAGTACTTCTTTGTTTTTATGATGAGATCTTTTGATCTTTTTATAAAAGACCTTGTTCTTTGTAGATCTATGATCTTTTAAGAAGATAATTCTTCTTTTTAATTATGAGATGATTTCATCTCTTTGTTCATCACCATTCCTTTTACTTGAAAAAAAATCTTCTTTTGCTGAGAGTTATGCTTCTCTTCCTTTGAATTTTTCAAAGTTTAGGGGGGGGGGGTTTCTCTATCTCAGACTTGAAGTCTTGGGGCTTTTATATAGGGCAAACTGATTTGTTGAATCAGTCAAAGAGATCTTTCTCTGATTGATTTGGGGAATTTCCCCACCGTCAGATCTTTGATCCAAGGGCTTCTGGTTTACAGAAGATAATCTTCTTGTTTTAACAAGATTGAGAAATCTTTCCCCTTTACAGAATTTGTTCTGTATTTTAGTGATTTTCAATCACCATTGGATCATTGATCCAACGGTGTTCCAAATCCAGGGCACAATCTTTTCTGTTTGGAAAGATTCAACGAAATTTTATTCTTATTAATTGATGATTTAATCATATCCATTAGATATTTGATCCAACGGTGAGGAACATTTAGTTCCAGCGCTAGCGCTTATGCGCTCTGCTTATGGTGCGCTACTTGGAGCGCAGTGCTCTTAGCGCTAGCGCACACGTGCTTTGCACGTGGTGCGCTACTTGGAGTGCAGCGCATCTAGCGCTAGCGCCTATGCGCTTTGCACGGGGTGCGCTAGTTGTAGCGCAGCGCTTTTATAAAAGCGCAGCTTTAATTCAAAGTTTGAATTCTGAATAGAGCTTTGCTCTAATTGGGGAAACAAATGCCCCTCCCACCGTTGCGCTCATGGGGCCTACACGTGGGTGCAGCGGTACTCTTGGATCAATCGAGGAATTGAAACGGCGCTTAGTGCCTATAAATAGGACCCTTGGCCCTTGAGATGACTCCTGTTCATCTTCACTCCATCTTGAGAAATTATTTTCTTCTTCAGAGCGCAGCTCTTCTTCTTAAGAATTTTTAAGGACAGAACTCTGTCAGATTAGGTAAAAGATTAAATCTTTTTGAAATATCTTTTATGGTTTCACCCACTAACAGAGCTTTGCTCTTCATAAATCTTTGATCTAAAGAAAATCCTTTTTAGGGTTTTATTAAAAGAGCTTTGCTCTCTAAAAGGATCTTGCTTATGATTTCTTAATCCATTAATGGAGCTTTGCTCCTTTCAGATCATATAGAAGAACTCTTAAGAGTTTGTTCATGGATCTTGAAGATCAAAAAATGAAATTTTATTTTTAATGGATTATTCCATCATCTTCTCAGAGCAAGGCTCTTCTTGAGGAATTTTACTCCTTCATCATGAGGCTTTGACAGATGTCTGTCTAGTGAAGAGCGTTGCTCTCAATGGGAGTTTTACTCCTCTGCCCGAGGGATTTCTCATTTAATGAGAATCTCTTGAGGATTTCCTCATTTAATGACAGCCTCGTCAAATGATGAGGTTGTTTTTATAAATGATGAACTGTCATCTATATTTTGTGGGTCCCCTTTGGTCCCTTTTGACTGCATTGCAGTGCGGTACAGATTTTAAAGTATCAAGTGTCAGAATTTTAAATTATAGTACTGGCGGCTGACAATTTGTTCTTTTCCTATGCAGGTACTATGTCTTTTGACACCTCCTTCCCATTCATTCGCTCAGAAAGAGGATTCCCTGAAGCGCCCGTAGACCGAGAGGTTTTCGCGCTGATCAAAGACCATGACCCAGAGCATAAGAGTCTTCATCTATGGGGTAAATGGTACGATCAAATTATCATGGGCCGACGGAGCTTTTCCTGTATGACACCTTCAGAACCTATTTCGGCGATTGCTTATGCAGATGCACCTCCAATAAATTACACTATGGAGGAGGTCAACTGGACTTCAGAAGGTCTCCTTCAGCCTTCTATTGCCGCAGTACCCATGCAGCCGCCGGTGGCTTTGGACATCCTAGGGCGGCGCATATGTCAGGGTGAGTCGCACCCTTGGGGACAGCCATACAATGTAGGACTAACTCCCTGTCACCCAGCCGGGTATTTGCAGTGGGCTCAGTATATTTTATCGGTGAAGAAATCACAGTTGATGAAGCTCGGATTGTATCCCGCCGTCTATGCTTCTTTGTTTCAATATTCCACACCTCCTACATGGTGGGTCAGGGCATTTCTGGAGCAGTGGAACATTCCGACCCACACCTTCCTCCTATCAGATCGAGAAGTCTCTATTTCTTTGGAGGAATTTGCAGAGGTCTCGGGTTTACTCGTTAAGGGAGAACATTATGAGAAGTTGCTTCCCCCGGATGAGTATATTTTCGCCACCAAATCAGTGGTAATGGATCTTACTCCCGAGAACGCTATTCAACACCGATTTCCGAGTTTGATAAAAGTGTTGAATATCTATGAGAACCTCTTTCTTGCATCCGAAGGTCGTGGAGTTAATTTTACGGCTTTTATCGCCGATTTTCTTCGCCCAGAAGTATTGAAGGAAGAAGTCGAGAAATTCGCCAGTCTTGACGACCCCTTCGGCTTAGATTTGGGCAACCTGCTGGCGGCGAAGGCGGATCAGAAGAGCTTCTTTCTACCCGATACCCCGGTCATCCCTTTTGCAGAGCTGGCGGCTCCTAGGATTGACGAAGAAATATTCTTTTTAGGATTTCTTGGGTTATGGCTGAGTTGGTTTGTGCTTCCCATGCACCCTCGCCGTATGAGGCCATCCATCTTCTATCCTGCTCATCGGATGGTTGCTGGGATACAAGTGGCTGTAGGGATCGCTGGGTTAGCCCATGTGTATCACGGCCTTAGCTTGGCAGCGGATACCACTGAGCCAGGGGTGCAGTCGGTAAATTTCCCTATGCATTATTTCACGTCATGGCTCGAGTTGCATGTGCTAGGCGTCTTCGGCATCCACAAGAGGCCGAGTTTTTATGACAGGTGCAGGTTCCCTCGGATCATGCGACTGGTCGGCGCCTCTATTGTGACTCCAACGCAACGGGAAGCTAGAGGCTTGCTTCTTCGCCCGCGCACGGTTGGAGCTGGCATGTCCTTTACTGATAAAATCTTGACCGTCGGCCAGGAATCGGGGAAGACGGTGCTGCCCTTGCAGGACATATTTAAGGATGGGGTCTCCGTCTTGAAAGCTCGGGAGATTCTTCAGCTGTACTCTATCCGGCCGGGCTTTCTCGTATTCAAGATGAATGACTCGACTTTATTTATGAGGTATAACCCGCATCGCTTCGCCCAGCAGTTAAGCTATAATCAGGACGTCCCACTCGAAGCTTTCTTGGCAGAACCGGCTGCCACTGAAGAGGGTACTCGGAGCGCACTACATCATTTTATGCGCTTGAACACAGGGTCTAACTTCTTCATCAGCGAACCGAGTTGTGTTCCGCAGGCCCTGAATGTGTATGTGGCGTAGTACCAGCATTCGGTGGGTGCCGTCATTAGGGAGGAAAAGTGATTGCTGCTTGATCGCAAGGGCGCAGTGGCGGCTGGTGATCGAAATGTTCCCTTGAAGCAACGGAATATTGTTCATCCTCCCTTGAGAGAGGTTACTGCAGTTGAGCCCCCACACGTGCTAAGCCCTACGCACGGCTTGCCCCCATCCAGCGTGCCCGAAACAGAGGTGGGTGCCGCGTCCCCCAAGTTGGATGTAGGAAAAGAAATTGGGACCCGTCGTCCAAAGGTGCCTACTAAACGCAAACTAGTGTTATCGGCCACCGGCGCTCGTCCTCAGAAGAAAAAGAAATAAGTACTTTCTTTGGACACCGTATTAGGCTCGACGCCCCTTGCTCCGTCTAGCGAAGGCTTTAGCGAGTATGGGACCAATGAGGGTTTATTCGGGACGCTTGATGATACCGATTTGGAGGCTGCCATCGAAGCTTCCAAACAGTCAGCTATTCTCGAAAAAGGACTGGCCGACCTTGCGCAGTCAGGTATACTTTACCCTTATCTTTCCGCTGTTCAATTTTTATCATGCTTTGACTAACGCCTGCTATTTTAACAGGTGCCTCTGCAGAAGAAGCCATTGCTGCTTCGCTTAAAACCTTCGTAGAGGAGGAAAGGTTTCGCGCCTCATTGCCAACAGAGGCTTCACTTAAACGATCGATGATGGATACCGTAACAGTTCCGGAGGTAAAACCTAGCTCGGATGATAATATCCCCTTGGCGGAGGTCTTGAAGAAGTCTTCCCTTTCTGACAAAACTGAGAAGCAGCTTAGAAAGCTGGCGGCGAGGGGAAAGAAGTGAGCTTCTACAATCACTGGCTCTGGGCCAAAGCGGGGGAAGAAGACTGCTACTAATCCGCTGGAAGACAGTCTTCTTTTTCCTGGTTCATTTGCCGAGGAAGCCGCACAATTGGCTGAGGCTATAAGACGTTCACAAGATGAATCCGAGAACGTAAGGATCCCGAAGAGGCCTTATCCTATCGTCATTTTTTACGGAGACCCTCCATCGATACGGCGGCTATTCATAGGCCCTTTGGAAGAATGGGGTTAGAGGGCCCTTAAGCAGGCTGTTTCAGCTGACGCTGAAGATGCACTCTCGTTGTGGACCGGTGGCCACGAGTCTACCCTCGAACCCGGTGAGCATACCTCCTCAGGAAGGAGCGTCGGCTTGAACAAGCCATACGAGAAGCTCCTTTATGCATTAGTATACTTATATAGTTTTTTATAGTATTTTGCACTGCTTATATATATACATATCCTTATCCTCATGCAAACTTTGCAGGGACTTTGCTGATGGCAGAGGATTCGAGTCTAAGTCATGCCCTGACTATGGACTCTGCAAATATCCCCGATGAGGCACTAATCAGTGCGGATGGGGTCGATGCAATTGTCGTTCCTGCAATGGAGCTTCCCTCGTTGATTCCTGCTCCCCGGGTGCTTGCTCCTCCAGAAGAGGCATCTTCATCAGCCGTGCATTCAATGGATCTTTCTGGGGTCAGCCCGGAGACTGCGGGACAGGTAGTCGAGGCCACCGTCCCTTCATTGGAGCCTGTAGCGATGATCACTGCTCCTCCACTGGAAGTTATGATACCGGCCCACATTCCTGATGACGTGTTTGGGGGCACAGAGGAGGCCGCCGAAGCTGCCATCCCTCCAACCCAGAGTGGGAGGAGCATCGAAGGTATTATTATTTATTTTACTTCAACGATCTCTTCATTATCTGAACTTTCCTGTCTTTTCAGAGCTACGGGGATTGGTGGCGTCCATTGCTGGCCTGTCTCCCTGGAAGTCTTTCCAGCGTCTGCTGGAACTGGCTGCTCCACAGGCGATATCCCCTCAGCGCATCATTCTATCTTCCGGACAAGGTCAGCATTGTTCGCTCCTTCCTCGATATTGTTACTTCTTCATATAACAATGTTCATGTTTTCTGTAGTTCTGGAAGCCGATGATGAGGTTGAGGTCCTCGATGGGCCTGGGGGTCTTCCAGACTCTTCTTGTATAAACGTGGGTAAGTAAAGTTTCGACGCCTTGGCATCTGTCCTCTGTTTGCAACTTTCACTGATCATTTATCAATCTTTAACAGCTCTGCCTACTTTTACCCCATTGGAGACTCACATTCTCATGTCGTCTGGCCCTTATGCGCTGCGTGCATCCGAACGTATGGCCAAGTCAAGCCTTCGCTCTTTGTTGGCATTGATCGAAGACCTTCGTGTTAGTAGCCTGCTTACAGCCGAAGAATTTGCTGCTGAGGCCAACAGTTCTCTCCCCTTTCTTGCCACTTATCACAGTGAAGCATTTGTGCAAGTCTGGTTTGAATTTTGTCGTCGAGTGGAGGCTTGCTTGTATAATCTGCGCGCGCCTTCCTTCGGAGGTGGTGGCTGTGAAGATAAGCTTGCAGGGGCTGATTAAACGGCACGCCTAATACGCTTTCCTGTGAAAAGAGGCTCCGCCGAAAGTTCACAGAGAGGAAGATGGCTTCAACCGCGCTCGGGGAGCTTCAAGCTGAATTTACAGCTAAGACTACCCACGCATATGAACTTTGGCAGGAGCTTCAAGCCGCAATCAAGGACGTAGTGGCTGTTGATAAAGCTCTTATCTTTACCCGGACGATGGTTGATGCTCATAGAGCTACTGAGCGGGAGCTTGAAGGCCGGCTTGTCTCGCATCAGGCCCAACGGTTGGAAGCGGAGGCCCGTCTCGCAGCCATAGTCAATTTTGAAGCAGAGACCCAAGAAAGGAAGGATGGACTGATGAACCTTTTGAATCATCCGCCAGCTTGAAGAATTGTATATATATATTTTTTCTTTTGTACATACTCCTGAATGAGAGTATTTTTGATTCTTTCATAAATTGTACTTTGTATTCATTTTGATTCATGAATAAAAGACATATTTTTGCTTCATGATGGTGTGTCCCTTTTTAGTAAATGAATTTTGTGGATAATCTATTTTGATCTCCTTGTAGGACAGTGATGGCTTAGGAGTCAGGTTAAGATCTGCCTCCTAAGGCTTTTCAACTTTATGAGCCGTGAGGGTCTCATAAAGATATTTCTCCCTACGGGTTGAGAGGATCCCGTAGGTATAATTCCTTCTTAAGAATCGTAAGAATTTCTAAGTGTGTTTTCTCTTGAGAGTCGTAAGGATCTCACAAAAGAGTTTTCTCCCTTACGAGTCGTGAGGGCCCGTAAGTGGTTGTTTCGCTCCTTGTCGAGATTCAACTTCAGAGAGTGTGGCCCGTGAATAGTATGCAAGAGTCCATCTTGGATTGACCTGCAGGGCCCAGTGCTTAGGAAACAGGTCCTGATCCCCATTGCCTAAGGCTTTTCCCTACGAGTCGAGACAAGTCGAGAAGTTCTCGCTGGAACATTATTTTTCCCACGAGTCGAGACGAATCGAGAAGTTCTCGCAAGGATTTCCTAACGTCACAGCTAACTCCTTCTAATAGAAGTTCGTTAGGGCCTGTGGTACTAGGGTTTTTACCCGTCGCACCGTCGCGTTGGCTGGTGTATTCCTTGACGCATAATCTTGCTGTTCAAGTAGCCCCTCGACTGTCGTGTCTCTGATCCCTTCCGGGGCTGGACAAGACATCTTCAAGCAATCTTCCAGGTGATATTACCGTCGAAAGAGCAAGCGTTAGGGATATTCCATATCGCTTTTTACTTGAGGTTAGGCTCAGTTTGGGAGCCCCGAAGAGTCATAACCGCTCCGCGCTGGTGTGGGATGATCTCTGATAGTCTTTCAGGTTTTATATGAGTTGCCATTAAGACCCTGAAGCTAGGAATATTGCCTTCGCTTCGTTTGCTGGCATTGCGTCTGCTGTATCGAGACGAATGTTGCGGTTTGTCTCTAGGTTGTTGGTGAACCGTCGGGACCTGGAACTAGGGACTTTGCCATGGCTCCGTTTTGCCGACGTCGTATATTCCTGCAGAGACACTGATTTCTCTGCGGGTCAACGCGAATTGAGATGCTCTCGTCAAGGACGCTGATTTCCCTGAATCGAGGTTTTGCCAAGGACACTGATTTCCCCGGAGTTGAGACGAATCGAGAGATTCCTGCAAAGACACTGATTTCTCTGCGGGTCGACGCGAATCGAGAAGTTCTCGCCAAGGACGCTAATTTCCCTGAATCGAGAGGTCTTGCCAAGGACACTGATTTCCCTGGGGTTGAGACGAATCGAGAGATTCCTGCAAAGACACTGATTTCCTTGCGGGTCGATGCGAATCGAAAGGTTCTCGCCAAGGACGCTGTTTTCCCTGAATCGAGAGGTTTTGCTAAGGACACTGATTTCTCTGGGGTTGGTTGACTTGTTTTCGAGACGGAGCGTTGATCCGGCGGGGAAGTCATAGGTTGACTCTAGGTCATCTGTGGACCTTAGAGTTTTGGAACTAGGACTTTGCCGTGGCTCCGCTTTGTTGATGTCGCGTCCGAATCCTGTTGGGAGGAGAACGCTGGGGTGACATTGCGTCTGCTGTATCGAGACGAACGTCGAGGTGGTCTCTAGGTTGTTGGTGAACCGTCGGGACCTGGAACTAGGGACTTCACCATGGCTCCATTGTTGGATTGTCGCGTCTGAATCCTGCTGGAGGAAGAACGCTGTGGTGACATCTCGTCTGCTGTATCGAGACGAATGCTGAGGTGGAGCTGGGATTTTGCAGTCACTCCCCGTTGTTTCGACCATTGGGTCTTTTTGTTGACGTCACGTATGCATCCTACTGGAGTAAGGAGAAACGCCGTTGTTGATATCTAAGTTGTCGATGTTGACGTCGAGACCCTGAAGCTAGGGATTTTCCTTCGCTTCGTTTGTTGACATTGTGTATGCAATATTACGACGAATGTCGAGATTGTCTCTAGGTTGTCTATGAACCGTCGAGATTTGGCTTCTCTTCGACGAAGCCTGGTGGGACGATATGATTCCCTTCTTGTTTGTGCCCATGAATTGTATACAGGGGTCAATGTGGCCTCACCTGCAAGGCAAAAAGTTTTATTCTTTCATATATATATTTTTTAAAATTCTTTCCGCGATGCTCTATCATTTCAGCTTTTATATCGTGAAGGTCGTGATTGCCCAATCATTTCGGCTATTTTTCGCGGTGCCCAATCATTTCGGCTATTTGTTTTATTTTTACTCGCTGCTTTTTATTGCGAGTTGCCTAATCATTTCGGCTATTTTGCATGCATACATTTTTACTTGCAGATTTTGTTGCAAGTTGCCCCATCATTTCGGCTATTTCGTATGCATTTTTGGCTCGCTGATTTTTTATCGCGAGTGTGAAACTTGGAATCTGGTGCCAATCTTAGCATCAGCATCGCTGCGACTGGAATATTGCCAGGAGCGAATCATCATTTGCCATGAAAGGACTTGGAACTCGATACCGATTTAGGCATCAGTATCGCTACAACCGGGATATTGCCAGGAGCGAATCATTATTTGCCTCTGTCTATGTCGAACAAAGGTGGCTTAGCAAACAGGGTTAAGATCCTGTCGACTAAGGCTTTTGACTTCATGAGCCGTATGGGTCTCATAAAGGTGTTTCTCCCTACGAGTCGTGAGGATCTCGTAGGTGCGTTTTCTCCTTAGGAATCATGAGAATTCCTAAGTGTGTGGTCTCTTATAAGTCGTAAAGATCTTACAAGAGTGCTTTCTCTGTTAGTTATATATATGCCCTAGAGGCCATTGTTGTACATATGATGTATATTATAGTGGATGCTTGGATATATATAGAGAGGACTTTCTTGCTCGTCATGATAGTATGCTATTTGGTCTCACTTTATCTTAACATGTTGACTTGTATTAGTTTACTGTCTTGTTCTCACATGTTGATAAAGCTCTTAGGATATGTACTCGGCTACTGGGACTATGATGAGATCATACTAGTGGGGCCAGGGTAGTCAACGAGTACATCCTATAACAGTTCTTAGTCGAGGGTGTATCGAGACAGGGCATCGATCCACCAGAGTAGACTAGCGTATACGTATCTTGACCCAAATGATGGGCGATGGATGATCCCATATCCATCGGTGTTTGACATCAAAGATAGTGTACGGGTGCTCAGTGGAGACTGGGTATATTGAACAGACTCGCCGAGAACTCCCAGATGGTATTATACCTCACGTCAGATGGCAGTTCTCTGGTGACACTGGTACAGGTTAGTCTGTAGACCCGAGATCGTCATAGAGTCTTGTGTGATTCCCACTGTGCTTTGATTTTCACCTTACCACGTCCAAGAGGGCGTGCAAAACGGTGGCTTTGGGTACAGTCCCGAATCACATGGAGGCAATGAGCGATAGGAGGGGATTCGTCTCTCCCGGTATAGGGAGTTAATGTTGTGCTGTGTTCGATTGGCTATAACTGGAAGTCCCTGGCCAGGGCTGATATAGAGTACTACTGGTAAGTGTTATCAGTAGGTTCTCGACCTGTTATGAGCCTCACATCGACACGACTTATCGGTTACTGGGGTCTGACGTATACCACCCTTAGACTAAATATGCAACATATCAGACGAAGAGACCGGACTGTACGGGAGTATTACTGATTGGATTTACAGGAGAATGTACAGGCTTGATTGTTGATTTTCTGATCGCTCAATACCTGGGTGGCTGTTACGTTTAGCTGACCGCTTGCAGTTTGTGGGTGTTTGATATGATCATCACCTACTGCCGGCGTATTGACGATTCTTTAGAGTCCTACACAGAGGTTTCTTGACTCAGGCAAAACGGAGTAGGAGCACACATGTGATATATGCGGGATCGAGGATATTACGATATAAGATACCGTATTCTATTCTCGTGATATTTGATATCAGCCGGGTCATCGGATCAAGTGTTGATTCGATGAATCGGTACATGTTATATTAGTCGGTTATATGCGATATAACCGGATTGTTGGATCAAGTGTTGATTCGATAATTTAATGTATAATTATATATGTGATATATTACATTACATTATCTAATATTGGCTCGCTTTATTGATTCATTTTCTCACCGGGTAATACATTGATATATATGCGATATATGTTAATTGTATTATTTTCTTTTGTTACAAATATATATTATATATGTGATATTTAATATTGTAACAAGTTATGTTTATAAATACAACATGATTAGTGGAGATTAAATATGGTTAGGGTTTGATTTAGGTTAGACTTTTCTTAAAGCTTCTAGAAGCTTTGGTTTTGTTTTGAGCAAAGATATTATGTGTTGATATTTTGAAGATATTATTTAACCCAACCCAAACCCTTAACCCTAGTAAACTCTCTACATGAGTTAATGATTCATATTATTAACCAAAGGTTCATTTGTAAGCATAGTAACTTTTCATTATTCATCACAAAAGAAATCATCTTCTTCTTCCTCCTTGATAAGCTCACTAGCTTTTGATTTTGTGATGAATTAGTGTGGGATCTTGAAAATAAAAGAGAGCATAATTCCTACTTCATCATCCTCATCTAATCTAGCCAATTAGATTAGGGTGTTCACTTCATTAATACTTGATTAGTGAGTGAGAGCTTGAGTTAAAGAAATTTCAAGGTAGATCATCTTAGAAAAGGAAGACTTCAAGCAAGTATGGATCATTCGGGTTGTGGAGCCTCTCTTGAGTCCGGGAGATCATGGATCACGGCGAAGGGACTACTACTCGGAGCTTATGAAGCGAAGGAGCGGACTACAAAGCTTGTAATCCCTCTCTCTTAGTTGTAAAGATATTTACTTGTATGTTTAACCCTAATTATCTAGCAAAGATCCTCGCTTTAGGTTGTTCGGCACGTCTAAATTTTAAATCGGGCATGGTTGATGTCTTATAGACCCTTGTGACAGTGCTTAGTAACCCTACATTCTCCTTATAAGTCGGGAGGACTTATAAGGGCTATTCACTGTGCAAACATATCCCTAGTCACGGATGGGACTCTGTTATGAAAATGTTTATTCGCGCACGTGGATTGTATACAAGGGTCGGCATTGAGCCACTTGTAGGGTAATATTGGAGGTTGTGATGGCCGCTTAAGAATAGGTTCAGATCTCTGTAGTTTAAGACTTTTGAATCTTATGAGCCGTGAGGGTCCCATAAAAGGGTTCTCCTTACGAGTCGTGAGGATCTCGCAAGTGTAATTTCTCCTTAGGAGTCGTGGGGATCCCTAAGTGTGTTGCTTCCTTATGAGTCGTAAGGATCTCACGCAGGTGGTTTCTTCTCACAAGGTCGAGAGGACCTTGCAAGTGTCTTTTAACGAGATTGCGCCTTTTCGGGTTTTCACAAAACTCGCCGGTAGCCCTGCTGTTTTTACTCACGGAGCCTTCTCGGGTTTTCATCCGTACCCTTTTCGGTTATGGACATACCGTTTTTCTTCTTCTTCTTCTTTTTTTATTCTTTTCTCTTTTTTTGTGTCAGCCTTGGGATGCTGCAGTCTACAGTAGTTTATCGACGTCTCGGTCAACAGCTAGTTTTAGGACATAGTGGTCCATCATTAGTTTTAGGACATTTCGGTCCGTTGTTAGTTTTAGGACATTTCAGTCCGTTGTTAGTTTAAGGACATCTCGGTCCATCGTTAGTTTAACGACGTTTCGGTCAATTGTTCATAGGTCGGACATGTTTGAAGATCTTCCAGCATTCTTTTAGTTTTTGCCAAAAGAACAATTTCTCATGGAGCTTCCCTTATAAAAGAGCATGATGCCCCCGGCGTGTCCATCTTTTTCTGAGCATGTGGTTGTGGCGGGTTCACCTTCCAGTTGTCAGACAACGTGAATTTGCCCTGTTGGTATTCATCCTCAATCCAGCCTTTGAAGACGTAGCAATCTTTGAGTGGGTGACCCATTACTCTGTGGTAGGGACAATAGTTAGGATGGTTAATGTCACCCGGTTGCGACAGATGTTTTGGATCTGGCAGAGTGATGAGCTCGTTACGCACTGCCGGTTCAAACAGTCTCCTTGTTTTATCCCTGAGAAATGAGTAAGGACATTGCAACTTCTCATCGAGGGATCGCTGCTTGTTGCTTTGACGAACAGACGGTCTTGGGTTACTCGGCTGTCGTTGAGCGTTGGCGACAAAGGTCGCTTTCCCCGTTGCCTTTTTCATTCTGAAAACCCACTTTTGAAGGGAAAGGCCTATGGCCCATCTGGTCTATTTGGGGCAGCTTGTCGATCAAGGCCTAAAAGGTGGTCGGCTTGAAGAACAACATGAATTAGGAGATTGTCGACTGAGGGTCAAGGGTCCACATGAACATGCCCATGGAAGGAGTTTCTTCTATGCGTTGTTCGCATCTCGACCATAGGTTCCGCCACCGGATTGCATACTGCACCCATGTCTCTCCCAGATTTACTCTGGCGTTGATCAATGCCGTGATCGGGGTGCGTTCGCTGGCGCTTGCGAACCACTGAGTGAATAGCAATTCCATTTCTGTAAACGTTTTGACAGAGTCATCGGGAAGCTCCGAGTACCATTCAAAAGCTGTCTCTGCTAAGCTACCGACGAACTGACGAAGTAGAAGTTTATCATCACTTCCAGTATTGCCGCAAAGAGCCCTGAACTGAGCGACATGCTGATGTGGATTACCTGTACCCTTATATACGTGGAATTTGGGGATCGTATATCCCGGAGGGTACTTTATTTAGTCATACCAGCCTGGATACGGTCGCCCAGTTTTAACGATCTGTCCAGCCGCTTCGTTTGCCTGGTGAGCTCGTATTTCCTGAGCAATGTAATCATCCAGAACGGCCTTGGAGATAGTTTCCTCTTTGGCTGCTGAAAGAGCCGGAGGAGGGTTCGATGTCTCCCCTCTGTCGTCTTCAATGATGATAGGGGGTCTTCAGCTAGAGGTTCTGGCTGTAATCATCATCTCAGCAATGTCTTGGAACAAGAGAGCCATTTGTTTTATATCGACTGCCTGTTCCGCGGCCTCTTTTTCTTTCCTCTTGAGCATTCTTCGGAGGAACTCGGTGTCAGTTTCTTGTTCCCGACGCTGCTCCGAGGTCTCTGGATTTTCTTTTGGCCCGGTGAGTGCAGCCATTGCAGTCAGCATCTCCTGAAGCTTCTGCTGTTGCTATTCCTGAGCCCTTGTTATTAACCGGGTAAGCGGTCGATGTCCCGTAGAAGCACGGCTTTCCTCTTTTCCGGAAGCCATATAAACGGTATGTACCATCATGCCCCCAAACTTAGGGCGTTTGGGCTCAGCGTCTTTGCGGTTTGCCGCAGTCACAGGGGCATTCTCCGGCCTCCTTCTCTTTTGAGCGGTTGAAGTCGAGGGGGCCGTTGCAGCGGGCACCCAGGTAGCTGTCGTCTTTTGTGGCTTGACTGGATGGTCCTTTTCTTGCCGAACTTTGAGCTTTTTTGGTCGGCAAGAGTAGTCCTGGTCAATCACCGATTCCTGGACCTGTCGCCAGACTTTGTAAATTTTAGAAGAAAGCTGCTGAGGAGGCTGCTCTGGCTTTTTCTCTGTAGCATTCTCCTTGGGTGGAGGAGATCTCTTCAGCACTGCAGTAGGAGAGTTCCTGAGCACCTTGTTAAGCAATTCAAAACTGTTCCCGGTTGGAACAGCAACATCGATCTCCACCGTAGGAGCTGGCGGAGTAAATCCAGACGGAGAGCTGCTCCCAGCCTTCCTTACTCGGCACCAGTGATGACGGCGAGCATGTCGCGCAGATGGTATTGGTTCAGCTATGGGGATGTCTTTGTCATGCCCCCTGTTCTGGTGAGGCGCTTCTGGTACCAGCCTCTTGAAGACCGACGTCCGTTGAGTAGCAGTATCTAATCTGTCAAAGACGAACCTTTGAGCAGGAACGGGAGCCGGAGTGGCCAGCTTCATAAAGACTAATACTTTGATGGGAGAAGCTTCTTTAGTGACCTCGAGAGTAGGAATGTCTATCCGTTTTGGGATGGCTGCTTCAGGTATCGTGGGCTTCTTGACGGGCCCATTGGAGTTCAGGCTCAGCCTATCGAAGACTGATATTGTTGGCTTGACATTGGATGACCCATTGAGAGGGGCCGTGGTGGTAGTGAGCCGATCAAAGACCGACTTCTTTTGCGTTTCTTGCGGCAGCGGGATGTTAACGCTTACTGGTGGGAGCATGGTCCCGAAAAACAACCCGGTGGTAGCCTGCGTTACCTGCTCTACCGGCATTGTGAACAGGGAGGCTGCCTGGGGCCCGTAAGCTACACCTCCAGATGAGGTGGGACGGAAGTTGCAGTTGCAGCTGGAACATTTCGTGCAAGTAGATGCCATTGATCTTTTGTTTTCTGCACGGAGCAAGACACCAAATCTTAGTACCTCGAACCCAAGGGCAACCATATCAAACAGCGATTCGTTTGCGAACACGACACACAAAGTGTGGAGAGGAAAGAGGAAAAGGTCCCACCGGGCGTGCCGGAATCTATTCCCGCCGAAACACGGAGACGCGACCGCGCGGGTCCGTCTTGCCTGAATTTCGGGACAGATGCTAATAGGTGCTATCCGTCCACCTCTTCGAAGATGCCAAGTTGATTTATAATACCATGTATCGAAGATTTAAACGGATGCGGCCGATATAGCAGACTTCATCAGATTCCCCCTTATTGAGGGGGTTTTTATTGTGGGGACGCTCTTCCCTGCAGGCGCAAGCCCCTGCAGTTAATTACGCTACCGCGTCGCGGTAACCACTTTCTCCTTCTCCAGATGGTCACTTCGTGTCGTGTGTGTTTGTTTTGTTTTTGGTTGCCCGTGGATTGTATACGGAAACTAATTTATGTTGTCGCCCGTAGGGCGTGGATTAGTCTAAATCCGTATCTTCTTAGATTTGGGTTTGGGGTTGGTTTTAAGGATACGTTAGTCTCATTTAAGACTAAAATCAACTTAAACGTATGTTAAGGATACGTTAGTCTAGGTTTTAGACTAAGATCAACTTAACGGGATCATGTAGATCTAACAAAAGAGCATTCGAGCTTTATTGTTTAGTTTAGGGACATTGCGGTCGATTAGTTTAAGGACATTACGGTCCAACGTTAGTTTAAGGACATTACGGTCCAATGTTAGTTTAAGGACATTACGGCCCATTGTTAGTTTAAGGACATCTTGGTCCAGGTTAAGGACATCATAGTCCATGGGTTTTAAAGGACCCCATAGTCCGAGGTTAAGGACATCGTAGTCCGTGGGCTTAAGGACCCTACAGTCCGAGGTTAAGGACATCATAGTCCATGGGATTAAGAACCCTATAGTCTGGTTTAAAGACGTCATAGTCTATGAAGTGTATGGTTGTCGGGACCCATCACCTCTCTGAAAACGTTGAAGGATTACAACGACATATATCAGAGGGGTTCAGAGATGTACCCTTAAACTGATGTGAGTTGGTTGGAAGATCTGTAGTCGAATTTGGGACTAAGATCTGTTGAAATATTTATGAGCAGGTGGGCTCAATTAATATAAGTTAAGGACTTATGGTCATTATTGGGCTAAGTCCAATAAATATTTAACATTTTTATTCTGGCTATTGAGCCTTTATTTGGGCTTGGCCCTTTTAACAATGCTGAGTATTATATCTTGGCAAAATCTTCTCTTTTGTTTTATATTGAATGCAGAGCATTCATCAGAGCCCTGGCTTATTAAAAAACAATTTATGTTCTGTCAGCGCAACATGTGATGCGCCAGGCGCTTTGCGCCAGTCAAAGAGTGCAATGCGCTTCTGCCACGTGGCGCACATGTAAGGGACACGTGTCGCGCTCTGCGCTACCCGCCAGATGATGAGCGCAGATGCCAGTTTATGAGTGTTGAGCGCTAGTCCATGAGCGCATTGCGCTTTCAATTTAGGGACATACCCGTGAGTGACATGTGGTGCGCTTGGCTCTGAGTGCCAGCCCATGAGCGTAGTGCGCTATTTCAGAAGCGCAAAGCGCAAGTTGTTAATTGGTGCATACGTGGTTGACACGTGGCGCATTTGGCGCTTAGCGCCGGTCCAGAGAGCGCAGAAGCGCTGTTCAAGAGCGCAAGGCGCATTTCATGAGCGCAAGGCACATTTGATCAATTTTATGATCTAAAAAACAAGTTTATGATCTTATTTAGCAGGAGAGATTTTCAATCTTTTATTTTGATGAAAGCCTTTGCCTTTATAGATCCATGATCCTTAAGAAAATTTAATAATTCTCTCCCCCTTTATAATGAGATGTTCATGATCTCGAAAAGACAATTTGTCTTATAGATCTATGATCTGTGAAAGAAGTAGGTACTTCTTTGTTTTTATGATGAGGTCTTTTGATCTTTTTATAAAAGACCTTGGTCTTTGTAGATCTATGATCTTTTAAGAAGATAATTCTTCTTTTTAATTATGAGATGATTTCATCTCTTTGTTCATCACCATTTCTTTTACCTTGAAAAAAAATCTTCTTTTGCTGAGAGCTATGCTTCTCTTCCTTTGAATTTTTCAAAGTTTATGGGGGGGTTTCTCTATCTCAGACTTGAAGTCTTGGGGCCTTTATATAGGGCAAGTTGATTTGTTGAATCAGTTAAAGAGATCTTTCTCTGATTGATTTGGGGAATTTCCCCACTGTCAGATCTTTGATCCAAGGGCTTCTGGTTTACAGAAGATAATCTTCTTGTTTTAACAAGATTGAGAAATCTTTCCCCTTTACAGAATTTGTTCTGTATTTTAGTGATTTTCAATCACCATTGGATCATTGATCCAACGGTGTTCCAAATCCAGGGCACAATTTTTTCTGTTTAGAAAGATTCAACGAAATTTTATTTTTGTTAATTGATGATTTAATCATACCCATTAGATATTTGATCCAACGGTGAGGAACATTTAGTTCCAGCGCTAGCGCTTATGCGCTCTGCTTATGGTGCGCTACTTGGAGCGCAGTGCTCTTAGCGCTAGCGCACACGTGCTTTGCACGTGGTGTGCTACTTGGAACGCAGCGCATCTAGCGCTAGCGCCTATGCGCTTTGCACGGGGTGCGCTAGTTGCAGCGCAGCGCTTTTATAAAAGCGCAGATTTAATTCAAAGTTTGTATTCTGAACAGAGATTTGCTCTAATTTGGGAAACAGCCCTCAATGACCGAGTCGTCGAAGAGCTGGCAGCTAAGAACCCGCCAAAGAAAAATAAGGTAGATTACAACGTTCTGGAACACCTGAGAAAGATACCCTCGCAGCTAAGCATTCTCGATGCCCTTCTGCTATCTAAAGAGGCGAGAGATTTTTCGATCAAGGTACTATAAGAGCCCGAGTAGTTCCAAACTTTCCTTGCTGAAGAAAAGATGAAGGACGAGCTGGAAGAAGTGCACACTGCTGACATCACTTTCGGCGACGAAGATCTCCTCCTCGGAAGATGCGAGCACAACCGTCCCTTGTACGTCACCGGTTACTGCCATGACATCAAGATAGGGAAGATCCTAGTTGATAACGGGTCCTCTGTCAACCTCCTAAATGTGAGGGTGTTAAAAGAAATCTGCATGAGCATTCAACATCTCGCTCGGGATAAAATCACCATCTCCGAGTTCGACTCCCAATCATCACGGATGCTCGGGTCTGTAATTCTAACGTTACGCTTTGGGCTGCTCGTCACTGACATCAAGTTCCACGTCACTGATGCCAAGACTTGCTACAACGCCTTGCTCGGTAGGCCTTGGTTGCACGAGTACAATATCATCCCTTCTACACAACATCAGTGTATGAAATATTTCAAGGATGGTCTTGAGTACACCGTAACGGGGGAGCTAAACCCATTTTTCGTGAATGAAGTCCGCAAATACGAGGATGCAAAGTATTTCCTGCCAGACTTTAAAGACATGGAAAGATGCCATAAACCAGAGAATAAGCAAAAAGCTATCACCACTATTCCGGTCTTCGGGAGCGATACCGAGGAGGAAGAAGAGATAGTCTATTCAGGACCGCCTCAATGCAACAAGCCTGGATCGTCTACCCCTAGGTTGGTCTTCGGCAGCGACTCTGAGGATGAGGTCAATGTAGTATTTTCTGTTCGGCCATCAATACGAGCCTTCACTGGCGATGAACGGAGTTTACAAATCGCTATAGTTCCGCGGCAGCACTATAAAGAGTTCGATGCACTTGATACCTATAGTGTGCAAGAACTGCAGACGTTCTACGTCCCTCCCAGGCGAAGAGATGAAAAGGCGATTCTCTTTTATCGATCCATGGAAACCAAAGTGGAGAAAGAAATCTGGCATGGTGTCGATTCTACGCATGACAGGCTCCAGCCCATCCGTTTGCCCAGATACTACACAGAAGGATTAAAAAGACTGTTGAGGCGCCAAGGCGTACCTTTGAAGCAGACCGCGCGACAGACCCAGTTCTACAACAGGATCTGAAACGTCCCTGGAACTCAGCGAAAATTGCCCAACGGGAGAATGGAAACGATCGGACTTGGATATGTTCAATCCAAGAAACGGGAACGATTCCATGGCAGCTACGTTATACATGAATTTGATGAAGAAGGAGATGCTCTGTTAGAAGACGCTAACCCTGAACCAAAACGAGGTCCCGCCATGAAATTGCTAAGTCCAACGTTCGAAGAACAGATGGACAAGCTAATAAGGGAAGCGGGTCAAAAGGTCCAGGATGACCATAGCCGTGAAATGACCATCTATAAGAAAGCCAGAACGCAGCGCCTCCTTCAGCTGGCTATGGAGAATGACGATGCCCTTCGTCGCCAGCCCGTCATACGGAAGACCCGACGCGGAGGCAAAAACAAACTGAATAAACGGAAAAAACGTTCGACAGCGGCAAAGCGGGTCCAAGAAGCCACACGATCGAAAATTGAGCAGCCATGATCCATCTCTTATAAAGAAGATGGGTCGAGCATATTCTTTTCCCCAAGACAAGACAAGGAAGATATTCGATCTTGTCATGAAATATCAAATGATTACGCTCCCAGAGTCCAAACACCCCGAACAAGAAGACGAAGTCTCTCACCCGGATTATTGCTCTTATCACCGAGCGATAGGACATCCTCTCGAAAACTGCTTCACATTCAAAGACTGGGTAGAAGACCAGTATCAGCAAGGCAGGTTCGCTTTATCCAGCAGTTGGAGGGTAACCCCGCCACAGAAGCATGAACCGAAAGCAACGTATATGGTGAGAGTAGAACTAGAACAACATCGGTCTTGGAAACGATCTCGTACCTGTCACGCGATAACGCTGTCAGGAGAAAGTGTACGCGAGGATATGGCTGACCTCCCCTGGTGCTTCGAAAACGATGATGACGAAGTGATCTCAGAGTTTCCACTGGCGCCAAAAGAGCTGGAAGATGGGATACATACTACTGCAGATAACCTCAGAAAAATCGACTTGGGGATGGAAAACGACCCACGGCCGACGTTCGTTCATCAGTGAGCAGTTGTCTGAAGAAAAGGTGGCTACGCACAAAGACGTGCTCATGCAGTATAAAGACTGCTTCGCATGGAACTACTCCGAGATGCCGGGACTAAATCCAGAAATCGGCGTGCACAAATTGGCGATATCTCCGGACGTCAAGCCGATCAAACAAGCGCCGAGAAGAATGCGGCTCAAACTTGAAATGAGCATCAACGCCGAGGTCAAGAAGTTAATCGACTCCGGCTTCATCCAAGAGGTTCAGTACCCTGACCGGATTGCCAACATCATCCTAGTGATGGAGAAAAATGGGACAGTGCACATCTGTGTGGACTTTCAAGACCTCAACAAAGCTTGCCCAAAGGATGATTTTCCTGTACAGGTTACCGAGCTGATGATAGACAACACGGCCACTCATGAAGTCTTCTCCTTCATGGACGGCTCATCAGGGGACAATCAAATAAAGATGCATCCTGAAGAACAGAAGCATACCGCTTTCCGGACACCTCTGGGCATATTCTGCTACAAAGTGATGCCCTTCGGTCTAAAGAACGCCGGAGCTACTTATCAGAGGGCAATGACGAAGATTTTCGATGACCTCATACACTGTAAATCCCCGTTTTCTTCAATAAAAAACCTTTCTATATTTTTCCCAAGTCCCCGATTGCTTCCCCATTTGTCCTCGTGATTTTTGTAGGTTTTTGGTTGCTCAAGTTTTACTAATTGTTTTTCCAAAACCAATTAAAATCAAAACAAAACAAATTAATTTCCCTTTAAAATAAACTCAGCCCAACTGAAAATTTAAAACAAAATATTTTTTTCAATTCCCCGGCCCAACATCCCCTCAGCCCAAAGAAAATTAAATTAAATTAAAACATTTAATTAAGTCCCTCGGCCCAAAGCCCAGCTTCCCACCAAAACCCCTAACCCAACATCCTAATCGCGCCCGCAGCACCCCAGACCCGACCCGCTCCTTAAACTACTTCTCCCCCATGAGAAACTTTCCCGCTCGATTTTTTGTTCGTTCTTCCCACGTCCCCGAGCTTCCCACCTTGCGCCCACGTCGCCCTGGATCACGCCCTACGTCCGCGCACCCCTCGAACTCCTCATCTCCAACTCCTCTCTCCCTCTCACTCTCCAACTCCTTCTCAAATCTCTCTCTTGAAAACTCCAGAAAACCCATTGCCTCGCGCTCTCTCACCCCGCTCCCCTCGACGACGACTACGACGACTACAACCCCTCAAACTTCCTCCCTCGCTCTCTTCTCTCCAGAACTCACCCCCTCACTGAACCCCCTGCATCTTCAACCGCCACCGCAGAACCCCTGCACACCCAACCCACTCGCACTCGACCACGGCCACCGCCTGCACCCGACACCGACGAGCCCCCACTGCATCTGAAACACCTCGTCGACCCCCTACATCCTCAGCATCATCATCATCACTCCAACGCCGACCCTACTATCCCTCTCTCTCTCTCTCCAAAACCCACATCTCCACCCCCACTGTGCACATCACCGGAGCGACCACCGCCGACATCGTCGACCCCAGCACATCCCAGGAGATCCACAGAGCATCCCCCTCCGCTTCCAGCGAATACGAGCCACCCCGGACAACTCCGACGACGAACCCGAAACGCGAGCCGAGGCCGCGAACCCTAGCCGCGTCGTTCGTCGCGCGTTCGTGCCGTTGCCGCTGAGTGCATCCCCAAAACATCCCTAGGCAAGTACCCTACTTGCTACATTCTTGTTTATTTCCATTACAAACTAAAGTCATATTAATTCCATGTTTACAATTCACGATAACTTATATGACATAACTGTTCGATGCAAGATCCCAATGAAAACCTTCATTTAATTTGACGGAACTCAATTGCATATTCTGGCCCGTCTGGCAATGAACTTTGTGTAGAAATTTCACTGAAAAATATGACTGTTAACGACTTAAACGATCACCCCCAATTACACCCGTAAAAACTGGGAATTTCCCGCACCTGAAAATTGTTAAAATCACCATTAATAGTGTACATATTAAAATGAGGTGTTCAAGGGCTCAAATCAAAGATGACTCGACGAACTATAACCCTATGCAAGTTCTTAATTGTTTATGTACTGAAATTATGATGAGAATTGGTTCGGAGAGCGGCTCTGGACTGCAGTCCAGAGCAACTCTGGTTATTGTTTTCTGTCCCGTAATGTTTACTACCTTGCTTCCTGAACTCGTATATTGCGGAACCCTACACCTTATTGAAGATGAATCTGTTAGCTAAATAACTCAAGTGATTTCACCCCATTTTATCGTCTTTTACTATTTAAACTGCAATTTAAAATAACAGGACGTATGACAGTCCCAAACAGAAACAGAATTGACATACCAGTGTTGAACAGTGCATAACTTCTGACGTACAGACGCGATTGAGAATTCTTATATTGCATTAAAAACCCTATTGAAAAACCTATATTTCATTCAACTGTAGCATTGCTAAATTCTGATCCCAACTGGGTGAAAATCATGTCGCGAAACGGACGTTCAGTTCAGAAACTGAATTTCCTGCAGCGAGCACTTAAATTGAAACGGCTGTAACTTGAATAACAGAAACCCGATTGTACTGAAAAAAATTTTGATGAACTTCTGACAGAGTGTACGTATGAACGTATTTGTAACGTTTCACTGAATTCTGAACATATGAATTACTGCAATTTTTGTAAGCTCATGACGTGCATATTGGTTCATATTACACATGACTTGTTAACGGCATAAATACACATACCTTACCCAATTGCCATATACATAGTGTTAGTGCGCGTTAGTATTCAGTGGACATTGCATTATCGTGCGTGAATGATATTGGTTTAGGAGTGTCAAGTACACCAATGGAAAGTGAATGATTCGTGACAGTGATTAATACAGTGAACAGTGACAAAACCGTGTTATTGGTGCATACTTGTACACGACTAAATCATAATCATCAATAGTGTAAACTTGGGGAAAAAGGGGAAATCGAAGTGGAAAGATCATCGTATTTAGCGGGACCGTGTTTTAGAGGATGATCATTCGAACAGTGATTTATATATATTAGGTAGGATCTAGCGATCCGGCTGACAGGGTTATGTACCGGGCGTGTGGGCCGTTGTCTCGGGTATGTACGAGACTCCTGTTAAACATGATCCTCCTTTCTACTATACGATTTCAAACATGACTTAGAGACCGATAGGGACACAGACCATACTTTGCATCATTTAGTGACATAGTGATTACCCGCATTTTACTTTCACTGTTATTACCTTATTTACCTGTTTCACATCATTATTATAATCTTGCTATTACGTTGCTCTGACGACCTGAGTGTGCATGCTCAGACCTCGAGGAAGAACCAGCGCAGGAATCAGATTTACCTTTCGAGCTGACGGAGATTTAGTCTGGAGTACCTTTTTCTTCGTTTCTGTTTTCCCTAGAGATCTTGTATTCGAACTCGGTTAGTAGTCCTTCCTGTTTATTTATGAATTGTGAACAATGAAAATTTGATGTAATAATTTAGTGATGTATTTCCTTTACTGCTGTGCTTTGTTTACTGATTACCATGTAATGCTAGAAGCCGAAGTGTGACTACGGCGGGATTATTTCTTGACCGTAGGAGCATGGCTGGCCTAGTCATCCCTCGTTTTCCGTATTTTGGGAAGCGGGGCGTGACATGGTTTTGTTGGTATCAGAGCCAGGTTTAGTAACAAGGGATAACATTAACTACACTATATTACATTATTCTCGCTTCACTATTCCTGATTTTCATCCTTGAATCTAATCATATCCTTTTGAATTTTTCAGCGATATGACGTCCCTGAACGACCACTCCTCGGACTTAAGTTCTCAGGATCGCACGGAAAGAATACTTAGTGCACTGACCACTCTCGCGGAAGCCCAGGAGAGAAAGATGGACCTGCTCGCCGAGGGACTCAGGGCTATTACCGCTACAGGAGGATCCTCCGCACTCATTACCGCCCCCGAGGGCACTACTCCACCAGCTTACTCTGCCAGGGCTGGCACCGTGTCAGATATCTGAAGGTTGCATCCAGCTACATTTACAGGGCTAGCCGAACCATTAGAGGCCGAGCAATGGCTAGTGAACATGGAGAACTTACTGACGGCCGCCAGAGTACCAGATGAAGATAGGGTGAACATGATAAAGATTCAGTTGGAAGATGAGGCCCGTACTTGGTGGACAGTGGAAGAAAGCAGACTAGAGAGGCCGATCGAATGGAGTAAATTCAAGGAGTGCTTCCTGGACCATTATTTCCTTTCCACCGCCAATGCAGAGATGGAGGAAAGATTCATTCTATTGAAGCAGAATGGCCGCCCCGTGGACGTATATGCGACAGAGTTCAACCGTCTGAGCCGTTTTGCTCCATACATGGTCGCTTCAGAGGCTACCAGGGCCAGACGCTTCTTGCAGGGACTTGATTTCGAGCTGCAGCAGTTGATCGCGTCACTGGAGTTGCAGACTTTTGCACATGTACTTAACGCGGCGAGAATTCAGGAGCAATTGATCAACAAGTTCAGGAAACCCCCAGTCATTCCAGCACGTACCCATGCACCTTCTCGAGGAACCATACCAGTTCACAGGCCTGGAACGACTCAGATGAAGCGCCCATTTGTGCCACAGCATCGCCCCCAGAGAAAGAACGTAGTTTGCGGCTACTGCAATAGAGATGGGCATACCCAGAAGGACTGTCGCCGCGCCAAGGGACAGTGCTTAATTTATGGATCTAGTCAGCACAGGATTAGTGGTTGTCCCGAGTGAGCAGAGATACATGGAGGTTCTAGACCGCAGCAGCAGAGACCACAGGAGCAGAGGCAACCCTATACAGGTCGCGGTCAGGGACGGTCTTTCACCTTGACCGCCGAGCAGGCAGAGGCTTCAGGAGAAGTTGTCACAGGTACTCCACTCATACATTCCTTGCCAGCTAGAGTACTATTTGATTCGGGAGCATCGCACTGTTTCATATCTGAGCATTTCATTGATACACACTCCAAACCACATGAACCACTAACCAAGGGCTGGGAGATACATACGGGTAATGGCATTATAATGTCTAGTCGAGAATGTAAATCATGTCCGATTGTAGTGTGTGGCAGGGAATTCTATGCGAATTTCCTCTTTATCGGGACGGGCAGTTATGACGCAATTCTCGGGATGGATTGGATGAGTACCTTCCATGCAGTTATTGATTGCCGAGCAAGGAACGTGATCTTCCGCATTCCCAACCACCCGGAGTTTATTTTCAAAGGCAGAAGCGAATCTTTGGAGCCAGCTAAGTATAGAGCCAAGCCAAAGGAGCTGACCGCTATGGAGATTGATGAGAGCGTAGCCCTAGAGATTGTTCGAGACTTTCTGGACGTGTTTCCTGAAGATCTACCAGGTCTACCACCTCCACGCGTCTTGGAGTTCTCGATCGATTTGACTCCAGGTACAGCACCAGTTTCCAAGGCCCCGTACAGAATGGCACCGGTTGAACTGGCAGAATTGAAGAAGCAAATTGAAGAACTATTGGAGAAGGGATTTATTCGGCCAAGCGTTTCACCGTGGGGTGCACCAGTTCTGTTAGTGAAGAAGAAGGATGGATCGCTGCGGATGTGTATAGATTATCGGGAGCTGAACAAAGTCACAATAAAGAACAAGTACCCAATCCCGCACATCGATGACTTATTCGATCAGCTAAGTGGGGCCAAGGTATTTTCGAAGTTAGATCTCCGTTCTGGATATCATCAAATCAGAGTAGCTGCCGAGGATGTATGCAAGACAGCTTTCAGGACCCGATATGGACATTATGAGTTCCTTGTGATGCCGTTCGGTGTTACCAATGCTCCAGCAATATTCATGGACTTGATGAATAGGGTATTTGCAAAGTACTTGGACTCGTTTGTCGTTGTATTTATCGACGACATATTTGTCTACTCGAAGACCTGGGAGGAGCATGTTGAGCATTTGCGCATGGTTCTACAAACTCTTCGGGAAGAGAAGCTATATGCGAAATTAAGCAAGTGCGAATTCTGGCTCGACAAGGTTCAGTTCTTGGGACACATCGTTTCGGGCGAAGGCATCTCAGTGGACCCGGCAAAGATAGAATCTGTCAGAGATTGGCCAACACCGAAGTCAGTGGCCGAGATCAGAAGCTTTCTGGGATTGGCAGGTTACTATCGGAGGTTCGTCCAAGACTTTTCAAGAATCGCTGAAGCATTGACGAAGCAGACACAGAAGGATGTACCGTTTGCGTGGACAGAGGAGTGTACTCAGGCATTTGACCCACTGAAGCAGAAGTTAACCACGGCGCCTATTCTTACAGTACCAGATGATTCCGGTGGTTTGGTGATACACAGTGATGCCTCAGGGAAAGGATTAGGCTGTGTTCTGATGCAGCATGGCCGAGTGGTTGCTTACGCCTCTCGACAATTGAGAAATCACGAGAAGAGCTATCCTACGCACGACTTGGAGTTAGCTGCAGTAGTCTTTGCATTGAAAATTTGAAGGCACTATCTATTGGGCGAGAAAGTGGAGGTGTACACGGATCATAAAAGTCTGAAGTACGTCTTCACTCAGAAGGAACTAAACATGAGGCAGCGCCGATGGCTAAAGCTGATGGCGGATTACGACTTGGACCTTCAGTATCACCCGGGGAAAGTAAATGTTGTATCAGATGCTCTCAGTCGCAAGCCAGCGGTCATGATGTTGACCAGTCAGAGGAGCATTATTGAGGACTTTCAGAGACTCGAGCTTGAAGTCGTTAAACCGAGCGCACTTAGTCAATTCTGGCAACTACAGGTGCAGTCTTCCCTTGTGGATCACATCAAGACTGCACAAGCGGATGATCCTCGATTGCAAAAGTTCAGAGCGCAAGTAGAAGCCGGGCTGAGATCGGACTTAATCATATATGAAGATGGCTCTTTGAGATTCGGTAGCAGACTCTGCGTACCCAAAAGAGATGTTCGAGAAGAGGTACTGGCTGAAGCGCATAGTTCAGCTTATTCTGTGCATCCGGGAGGTACAAAGATGTATCGGAATCTAAAGCAACATTTTTGGTGAAATGGGATGAAGCGGGAAATTGCGCGGTTTGTATCCAGATGCTTGGTATGCCAGCAGGTGAAGGCGGAACATCAGAGGACAGCAGGATTGTTGCAACCGCTTCCGATACCAGAATGGAAGTGGGAGCACATTACCATGGATTTCGTGACGGCCTTACCACGGAGTCCTAAGGGAAATAACGCCATTTGGGTTATCGTCGATCGCCTCACGAAAGCTGCACACTTCCTACCATTCCGAGTGGGACAGTTGACAGAGTCACTGGCAGAGAGATACATGCAGGAGATAGTGCGACTTCACGGTGTTCCAGTCAGCATTGTGTCAGATCGAGACACCAGATTCGTGTCGCACTTTTGGAGGAGCTTACATGAGAGTTTGGGTACCCGCCTCAAATTCAGCACAGCTTATCACCCGCAGACGGATGGACAGTCTGAGCGTACGATCCAGACGCTCGAGGATATGTTGAGAGCCTGCATGTTAGACTTTCAGGGTTCATGGGAAGACCATCTGCATCTAGTCAAGTTTTCTTATAACAACAGTTATCAGGCTAGCATTCAGATGGCTCCTTTCGAAGCACTTTACGGGCGGAAGTGTCGATCCTCGGTGTGTTGGGATGATGTGGGAGAACGAAGACTACTGGGTCCCGAGCTCATCGTTCAGACAGTTGACAAGGTCCAAATGATCAGGTAGCGTATTAAGACGGCTCAGGATTGACAGAAGAGTTGGGCAGATACCAACAGGAGGGCACTAGAATTTGAAGTCGGAGATCACGTGTTCCTGAAGATTTCCCCTACCCGTGGAGTCATCAGGTTCGGAGGTCGGGGAAATCTCAGTCCCCGTTTCATCGGACCTTATGAGGTGCTAGAGCGAGGAGGAGAGGTGGTCTACCGACTTGCCTTGCCTCCATCGCTAGCTGGTGTGCACAATACCTTCCACGTGTCACAGTTGCGGCGTTATGTTCGGGATGAGAGCCACGTTCTGGACTATTCGGAGTTAGTTTTGGGTACCGATCTATCATACGAGGAGCAACCCACCACCATCCTCGACCGCAGAGAGAAAGTGCTGAAGAACAAGGTCATTCCGTTAGTCCGAGTGTCTTGGGGCGGTCGTTCCTCAGGAGAATCTACCTGGGAGCGGGAGGAAGATATCCGTGCACGTTTTCCACATCTCTTTGTTTAGTACATTGTTTCATTGTATCCTTGTTAAATTTCGAGGACGAAATTTTTTGTAAGGGGGGTATGATGTAAATCCCCGTTTCCTTCAATAAAAAACCTTTCTATATTTTTCCCAAGTCCCCGATTGCTTCCCTATTTGTCCTCGTGATTTTTGTAGCTTTTTGGTTGCTCAAGTTTTACTAATTGTTTTTCCAAAACCAATTAAAATCAAAACAAACAAATTAATTTCCCTTTAAAATAAACCCATCCCAACTGAAAATTTAAAACAAAATATTTTTTTCAATTCCCCGGCCCAACATCCCCTCAGCCCAAAGAAAATTAAATTAAATTAAAACATTTAATTAAGTCCCCCGGCCCAAAGCCCAGCTTTCCACCAAAACCCCTAACCCAACATCCTAACCGTGCCCGCAGCACCCCAGACCCGACCCGCTCCTTAAACTTCTTCTCTCCCACGAGAAATTTTCCCGCTCGATTTTTTGTTCGTTCTTCCCACATCCCCGAGCTTCCCACCTCGCGCCCATGTCGCCCTCGATCGCGCCCCACGTCCGCGCACCCTTCGAACTCCTCGTCTCCAACTCCTCTCTCCTTCTCACTTTCCAACTCCTTCTCAAATCTCTCTCTCTCGAAAACTCCAGAAAACCCACTGCCTTACGCTCCCTCACCCCGCTCCCCTCGACGACGACTACGACGACTACAACCCCTCAAACTTCCTCCCTCACTCTCTTCTCTCCAGAACTCACCCCCTCACTGAGCCCCCTGCATCTTCAACCGCCACCGCAGAACCCCTGCACACCCAACCTACTCGCACCCGACTATGGCCACCGCCTGCACCCGACGCCGACGAGCCCCTACTGCATCTGAAACACCTCGTCGACCCTCTACATCCTCAGCATCATCATCATCACTCCAAACCCGAGCCCCACTATCCCTCTCTCTCTCTCCAAAACCCACATCTCCACCCCCACTGTGCACATCGCCGGAGCGACCACCGCTGACATCGTTGACCCCAGCACATCCCAGGAGATCCACAGAGCATCCCCCTCCGCTTCCAGCGAATACGAGCCACCCCCGGACAACTCCGATGACGAACCTGAAACGCGAGCCGAGGCCGCGAACCCTAGCCGCGCCGTTCATCGCGCGTTTGTGTCGTTGCCGCTGCGTGCATCCCCAAAACGTCCCCAGGTAAGTACCCTACTTGCTACATGCTAGTTTATTTCCGTTACAAACTAAAGTCGTATTAATTCCATGTTTACAATTCACGATAACTTATATGACATAACTGTTCGATGCAAGATCCCAATGAAAACCTTCATTTAATTTGACGGAACTCGATTGCATATTCTGGCCCGTCTGACAATGAACCTTGTGTAGAAATTTCACTGAAAAATATGACTGTTAACGACTTAAACGATCACCCCCAATTACACCCATAAATACTGGGAATTTCCCGCACCTGAAAATTGTTAAAATCACCATTAATTGTGTACATATTTAAATGAGGCGTTAGAGGGCTCAAATCGAATCCGACTCGACAACCTGTAACCCTATGCAAGTTCTTAATTGTTTCTGTACTGAAATTATGACGAGAATTGGTTCGGAGAGCGGCTCTGGACTCCAGTCCAGAGCAACTCTGGTTATTGTTTTCTGTCCCGTAATGTTTACTACCTTGCTTCCTGAACTCGTATGTTGCGGAACCCTACACCTTATTGAATATGAATCTGTTAGATAAATAACTCAAGTGATTTCACCCCATTTTATCGTCTTTTACTATTTAAACTGTAATTTAAAAGAACAGGACGTATGACAGTCCCAAACAGAAACAGAATTGACATACTAGTGTTGAACAGTGCATAACTTCTGACGTACAGACGCTATTGAGAATCCGTCTATTGATTTGAAAACCCTATTGAAAAACCTATATTTCATTCAACTGTAGTGTCGCTAAATTCTAATCCCAACTGGGTGAAAATCATGTCGCGAAATGGACGTTCAGTTCAGAAACTGAATTTCCTGCAGCGAGCACTTAAATTGAAACGGCTGTAACTTGAATACCAGAAACCCGATTGTACTGAAACAAATTTTGATGAACTTCTGACAGAGTGTACGTGTGAACGTATTTGTAACGTTTCACTGAATTCTGAACATATGAATTACTGCAATTTTTGTAAGCTCATGACGTGCATATTGGTTCATATTACACAGGACTTGTTAACGGCATAAATACACATACCTTACCCAATTGCCATATACATAGTGTTAGTGCGCGTTAGTATTCAGTGGACATTGCATTATCGTGCGTGAATGATATTGGTTTAGGAGTGTCAAGTACACCAATGGAAAGTGAATGATTCGTGACAGCGATTAATACAGTGAACAGTGACAAAACCGTGTTATTGGTGCATACTTGTACACGACTAAATCATAATCATCAATAGTGTAAACCTGGGGGAAAAGAGAAAATCGAAGTGGAAAGAGCATCGTATTTAGCAGGACCGTGTTTTAGAAGATGATCATTCGAATAGTGATTTATATATATTAGGTAGGATCTAGCGATCCGGCTGACAGGGTTATGTCCCGGGCGTGTGGGCCGTTGTCTCAGGTATGTACGAGACTCCTGTTAAACATGATCCTCCTTTTCACCATACGATTTCGAACATGATTTAGAGACCGATAGGGACACATATCATACTTTGCATCATTTAGTGACATAGTGATTACCCGCATTTTACTTTCACTGTTATTATCTTATTTACCTGTTTCACATCATTATTATAATCTTGCTATTACGTCGCTCTGACGACCTGAGTGTGCATGCTCAGACCTCGAGGAAGAACCAGCGCAGGAGTCGGATTTACCTTTCGAGCTGACGGAGATTTAGTCTGGAGTACCTTTTTCTTCGTTTCTGTTTTCCCTAGAGATCTTGTATTCGAACTCGGTTAGTAGTCCTTCCTGTTTATTTGTGAATTGTGAACAATGAAAATTTGATGTAATAATTTAGTGATGTATTTCCTTTACCGCTGTGCTTTGTTTACTGATTACCATGTAATGCTAGAAGCCGAAGTGTGACTACGGCGGGATTATTCCTTGACCGTAGGAGCATGGCTGGCTTAGTCATCCCTCGTTTTTCCGTATTTTGGGAAGTGGGGCGTGACATACACGAAATCGTCGAGTGCTATATTGATGACCTTGTGGTAAAAAGCAAATCGCACGAGGAGCATTGGGAGCATCTGAAGATAGTATTCCAACGTCTTCGGAAATACAACCTGAAGATGAACTCTGTCAAATGCGCGTTCGGAGTTTCCTCGGGAAAATTTCTAGGGTTCATCATATGACATCGAGGCATCGAAATAGATCTATCGAAGATCAAGGCGATTATGGAAATACCTTCGCCAAGAACTCTCAAGCAACTGTGATCTCTTCAAGAAAAGCTCGCATATATCCGACGATTCATAGCCAATCTCTATGGCAAGTGCCGTCCCTACAGTCATCTAATGAAGAAGGGGACCCCGTTCGTCTGGAATCGCAATGTCAAACCGCACTGGACGAAATCAAGCAATACCTGCAGAATCCGCCGGTAATGACCGCTCCAGTCAAGGGAAAACCCCTCATCTTGTACACAACAGCCCTTGAAGGTTCTTTAGGCGCGCTATGGGCACAGGAGAACGACCAAGGGAACGAGAGAGCCATCTACTACTTGAGTCGAGTTCTACTAGGGGCAGAAAACAACTACTCCCCTATCGAAAAGCACTGTCTGGCGCTAATCTTCGCGATAACGAAGGTTCGGCATTATGCTTTGGCGCATGAGATCCACCTAATATCAAAAGTGGATCCTCTCAAATATTTGATGTCAAGAGCCATACTAACAGGACGGCTAGCTAAATGGGCCCTACTCTTAATGGAGTTCTCAATAGCATACCGACCCCTCAAGGCAGTGAAAGGCCAGGTCATCGCCGACTTCCTCGCTGAGCATCCGATACCTGCCGATTCATCCCTAAATTACGAATTGCCAGACGAAAATGCGTTTGACACGATCGACGGGGAAAGAGGAGGGAGTGATACCCGATGGGAACTCTATTTTGACGGAGCATCTTCCATGAAGAAGTGAAAGCACAACTCCCCTATGATCAAATCGGGGGTAGGCCTCGTCTTCGTGACTCCACAAGGAAGGATAATGCGCTTTTCCTTCTCCTTAACAGAGCCGAAGACGAACAATGAAGCTGAATATGAATCTTTGATAGCAGGTCTTGAGATCGCTGCCGACATGGGAATCGAAAACCTCTTCATATACGGAGACTCCCAACTGGTCGTTAGTCAAGTAAATGGCGACTATCAAATGTGCAAATCAGAGTTGGTAAAGTACGGTGAGAGAGTGCAACAATTGCTGACTCAAATCCCTTCCTATGCCCTAGAAAGCATACCGAGAGGGAGAATAGCAAAGCAGACGCGTTAACCAAACTCGCTGAAAAACCAGCTGACGAAACCTAGATGACGTAAGGATCGTGGTACAAAGCCGTCGGGTTCTTGCACCGGCAGAAATATCTCCGGAATCGTTCGAAGAAAAAGGAGCGACCAAGCAAACGACCCTACAAATAAAAGATCAGGGAAAGGCTAAAGATTGGAGGGAAGTCTTTATAGACTACTTCAAATCCTGTCGAACACCTGAAGATGCATCCTCGAGACATCAGCTCATGAAACGAGCTCTATCTTTCGCCTTCGTCAATGATACTCTGTACAAGAGATCGTTCGACTCTCTGTGGTTAAGATGCCTGGGGCTGGAAGAAGCAAGGAGAGTCGTCCAAGAAACTCACGATGGACTCTGCGGTTCTCATCAAGCCGGGCCAAAGATGAAGTTGAAGATCAAAAGGATGGGCTACTATTGGCCCACGATGATTCAGGACCGTCTCGAATATGCGAAGCAGTGCTACTCGTGCCAAATTCATGAGGACTTCATCCACCAGCATCCGAATCCGCTACACCCAACAGTGGCTAGCTGGCCGTTCGAAATGTGGGGAACTGACATAATCAGGCCCATCGAACCAGCATCATCTGGAGGACATCGGTTCATATTGGCAACAACCGATTACTTCTCTAAGTGGGCAGAAGCAGTACCGCTGAGAGAAGTGAAGAAGGAGAACATCCTCCATTTCTTCAAGACACACGTCATCTATCAGTTCGGCACTCCGCGGAGAATTATCTCCGATAACGGGCCGGCCTACAGAAGTCACAAGATCAGCCGCTTCGTACAGCAACATAACATAGACTGGAGAGACTCTTCGGTTTATAATCCCCTAGCTAACGGTCTGGCTGAGGCTTTCAACAAGACCTTGACGAAGATCATAAAGAAGACGGTGCCCAGAAATAGAAGAGATTGGCACGAGAGATTGTATGAAGCTCTCTGGGCGTATCGAACTACGTTCAAAAGGGCCACAAATACAATGCCGTATGAATTGGTATTCGGCGCTGAAGCAGTACTCCCCTTGGAGATAGAACTACCCTTTTTACAAGTGGCAGTTCATTATGAGCTAACGGATGAAGAGAATGCTCATCTTTGGCTGGAGGAGCTCGACGCCCTCGATGAAACTCGTCTCATGGCGCAGCAAAACCTGGAGACTTACAAAGCAAAGATGACGTGCTCGTACGAAAGATTGACTTGGCCGAGAACATTCCGCCAAGGCAAATTCGTGCTAGTCGTAAAAAAGACCTATGATCCCTAATAGTGCCAAACGGGGGAAATACGAGCCAAACTATGAGGGCCCGTATATCATAGACAAGGTCTACCAAGGTGGGGCTTACTTGCTCATGAATATGCATGGCGAAAAACCCTTTAGGCCAATAAACGACCGGTTCTTGAAAAAATACTACGCCTGACCGAAAGTCTTTACACTACTACAAACCCGCAGCATCCGTGGGCTGACGCGTAAAAAAAAACAAAAAAAACGGTACGTCCATAACTAAGATGGGCAGGGATGAAAACCCGAAAGGGCTCCGTGAGTAAAAACAGCAGGGCTACCGGCGGGTTTGTGAAAACCCGAAAGGGCGCAATCTCGTTAAAAGACACTTGTAAGGTCCTCTCGACCTTGTAAGGAGAAAACTACCTGCGTGAGATCCTTACGACTCACAAAGAAGCGACACACTTAGGGATCCCCACAATTCCTAAGAAGAAATTACACTTACGAGATCCTCACGGCTTATAGGATTCAAAAGTCTTACGTTACAGGGATCTGAACCTATTCTTAAGCTATCACAATCCACAGACTGCCCTACAAGCGGTTTAATACTAGCCCTTATATACAATCCACGGGCACAAATAAACGTCTCTCCCACCAAGTTCCCGCCAATGGCGCGAAATTTCCCCGCTTGGTGAACAACACTTGTATGTCCTCTCGACTTATAAGGAGAAAACACTCTTGTAAGATCCTTACGACTTATAAGAGAAAACGCACTTAGGAGTCCTCACGACCCCTAAGGAGAAAACACACCTACATGATCATCACAACTTGTGGGGAGAAATACCTTTATGAGACCCTTACGGCTTATGAAATCAAAAGCCTTAGTCAACAGGATCTTAACCCCGTTTGCTAAGCCACCTTTGTTCCAACCGACAAAGGCAAATGATGATTCGCTCCTGGCAATATCCCAATTGTAACGATGCTGATGCCTAAAAGCAGTCTCAGATCCCAAGTCCCTTACTCGCGGCAAAAAGTCAGCGAGCCATAAATACATATGAAATAGCCGAAATGATAGGGCAACTTGCAACAAAATCGGCAAGTAAAATATATGCATACAAAATAGCCGAAATGATTAGGCAACTCGCAATAAAAAGCAGCGAGTAAAAAGAAAAATAGCCGAAATGATTGGGCAATCGCGACTTTCGCGATACAAAAAGCTGAAATGATAGAGTATCGCGGAAAGAAAACAAAAAATACATATGAAATGAAACTTTTGCCCTGCAGGTAAGTCCATACTGACCCCTGTATACAATCCATGAGCATAAACGAAAAGGGAACCACATGTCCTAACAGACTCTGTCAAAGGAAGACTCAAGTTTCAACCGCAATATATGCATCCCAGAAGACCCGCAACGGCGTTCCTCCTCATGCCAGCAGAACACGAACACGACACCACCAATCGGAGCCATGGCAAAGTCCCTAGTTCCAAGACTCCACGGTTCACAGACAACCTGAAGTCAACCCCCGACACCGTAGAAAACGGAGAAAGTCGATTCTCGACACTGGAGAAAATGGAGAAAGTCAAACCCTGACACCGTAGAAAACGGAAAAAGTCGATCCTCGACACCGGAGAAAACGGAGAAAGTCAAACCCTGACACCGTAGAAAACGGAGAAAGTCAAACCCTGACACCGTAGAAAACGGAGAAAGTCGATTCTCGACACCGGAGAAAACGGAGAAAGTCAACCCTGACACCGTAGAAAACGAAGAAAGTAGATCCTCGACACCGGAGAAAACAGAGAAAGTCAAACCCTGACACCGTAAGAAATGGAGAAAGTTGATCCTCGACACCGGAGAAAACGGAGAAAGTCAACCCTGACACTGTAGAAAACGGAGAAAGTCGATCCTCGACACCGGAGAAAACGGAGAAAGTCAAACCCTGACACCGTAGAAAACGGAGAAAGTCGATCCTGGACACCGGAGAAAACGGAGAAAGTCAACCCTGACACCGTAAAAAACAGAGAAAGTCGATCCTCGACAGCGGAGAAAACGGAGAAAGTCAACCCTGACACCATAGAAAACGGAGAAAGTCGATCCTCGGCACCGGAGAAAATGGAGAAAGTCAAACCCTGACACCGTAGAAAACGGAGAAAGTCGATCCTCGACACTGTAGAAACGGAGAAAGTCAACCCCGATACCGTAAAAAACGGAGAAAGTCGATCCTCGACACCATAGAAAACAGAGAAAGTCAACCCCCGACACCGTAGAAAATGGAGAAAGTCGATCCCGGCACCGTAGAAAACGGAGAAAGTCAATTCTCAACCTCCCCGTCGAAGCAACGCTTTGACTCGGAAATAAGTTAACTCATCAACCACTTACAAGTCCTCTCGACTTGTAAGGCAGAAAATTCTCTTGTGAGATTCTTACGACTCTCAAGAGAAAACGCACTTAGGAGTCCTCACGACTCCTAAGGAGAAAATACACCTACGAGATCCTCACGACTCGTAAGGAGAAAAATCTTTATGAGATCCTCATGGCTCATAAAATTGAGAAGTCTTAGGCGGCAGATCTGAACCTGTTTTCTAAGCCATCACTACCCTACGAAGAGTTCAAGATGAACTATTATCTATCATCTACAGGCCAAATCTGTTAAAATCACATGACAACAAAGCAAAGCAAAGAAGGCGATAACGCAAGATAGAAAAGAAATGTGTCCTTTATTCATGAATTCAATTGGAACAGGCTACATCATATGAAAATGAATGGAATAAAAAAAATGAAATGAATACATGTTATTCATAAGTTACAAATGTACAATCAATACAAAGGCAGCTACTGAGAAGGGGGCATTTTCAATAAATCAGCCAGTTGCTCGCGCACTCCTTTCAGCTCCTTTTCGCGATCAGCCGCCGCGGCCAACTCCGCTTAGATTCGAGCCCATTGCTGCAAGCAAGACGAAAGTTTCTCATCGATTTCCCGTTGAGAAACTTCGCGATTCTGCGTAACCCGCTCTAAGAAGTCGAGTTTCTGCCTTAGCGCTAGCCCGTCCGAAATGCATCGTTGCAAATTGTCGAAGACGGCTCTCAGTTGCGCAGCATTTGCTTCAACCTGGGCGCGCAGCCGGGTGGATTCACCTGAAGCCTCCTCGCGTTCCTTCCGCCTTAAGGTCGCTTCTTGTTCAAAATGGCGGAGGAAAGGAGCGCTCTGCTCAACCCATGCAGCCCGCTGGGAGTTCAGAGCCAGAACCTCGGGAGCAGGACGCTTGAGCTCAAGCTCATGCAGGCAGGCCTCAATCTTCCTGCAGTGATTAACCCAAGACTCAATGACGCTTCGCTATGGAAGTTCACGAGCATCGCCAGCATAGGATTAACCTCGGCAGCAAAATCTGCAGCAAATGCAGGGACCTCCGCGTCAATCTCCTCGATGTACTCACTCAACATGCACAGGCTGGTCACAGCGCCCTTGGAAGACGGACGTCTGGAAAAGGGCCCTGCCGGCATTAAGATGCGAGACTCGAAGGGAGCTGGAGTTGGCGCAATTGCTGCAAAAAGAATCATAGTCAGATATCGGCTCAAGAGATAGAGAAGACGCAAGAGAAATGAAGGCTATTATATCGGCTATGAAAGGTGGCAAAGTTGGGAGTACTGGTGGCGCGACGATTCTCTCGTCTCCTCCTTCAATTTATAATGCTGCAATCAATTTAAAATTAACAACGGCAGGGTCGCCCATCAAGGAAAGGAAAAGACGTCGGTGAAAAACTATACTCACCGGCACCAGTAGGCAAAGTGACTTCCGACTGGAAGGAGAAATGTGGGCTCGACACTTGATACAGATGATCAAAGAGAACTCCTATAAGGTTGCGATGGTATATGGTCAGTACAAATAAGTCGATGGTCATAGTTCAATTAAATGGATCGAAAATCTATACCTTCAAGCATCTTGGAGGACATAGGAGAAGGTGAGGGAGCAACCGTCATGGCAGCGACCGTAAGTGTTTCAGATGACACAATCCCAGTGTTCGCTACACATACAAATAAAATACCATCAGAAAAAGCTGAAAAGGATTGTGAAATAGAAAATAAACAGTGACCCGAAACCCACCTGATGGGTCATCAACCAAAATTGTAACGGAAGCATCACTCGGCATTGCGGTTTTTTCGCTCTCCTTCAGTGGAATAGTTTCAGCGCCAGTGGCTTCATCCTCTAATTCTACAGGAGCCTCGTAACACTCGCAATGTCGGGCGATGGCGGGGAACCGCAGAGAGAATGAGCGGCGGTTTCGACGGTCCCGGACTCCCTAGAAAGAGTAGCCACTTCAGGATCGGTGGTTGCCGTCATCTCACCTACCGCCTCATCACCAGAACTTGGCCCCGCAGGATATAGTATATAAGAATTTGAAGATCAAATTCTAAGAAAAGACTCAGCGTTATGTTACCTTGGAGCGTCTTTTCGGCTTCTTCCCGAACCGCCCACACCATTTGTCTATGGATGGTAGACAAGGTAGCTGGGGCATCTTCGGAAGAAATAGTGACGGATGGGATGTCGCTTGAACCCGCACCCACGGACAAGCTGGAATCACGTTCCCTTGCTGCACGCTTTCTGCGCTTCTTGTCAGCCTTGGCAGTGAGAAAGGACCTCCTCAAGACCTTCGTCAAAATGACGTCATCATCCAAGCCGGGAGCTACCTCTGGAGTCGTTACGGTGTCCGTCATCGGCTGTTTGAGCGAAGCTTCTTTCAGCAATACTGGGGGAGCTGGGACTTCGGCGGACGGCCTTAGGAGCGTCGCCGTGTCACCATGCTAGATTGGCACCACACTCGGGATAACCTGAGTCGAAATAGTCCCTGTAATAAAAAAAGGGGGGGGTCAGACTATCTATAAAGAAAAAAGGAATGAAGACATAATGAACCGAAAGATACCGAGGCCCAAAGAAGCGCGAAGCCTCTCTTCCGCCTCAAAAGTTCGAAGGGAAGCTGCTAGAGCCTCTTCAGCGGTGATGCCTGACAAAGAAGGATGTATTAATAAATGAATAATAAGAGAGAAGGAAACAACTCAAAACGACTTGACTAGAGCATACCAGTTTCCGCAAGTGATAGCAACGCCGCCTCTGCGCGAGCCTGTCGCTCGGAAGCCACAAGGGCGGCTTGAAGATCGGTATCATCCGCAGGCTCAATAAATAGACCCTCATTGGTCCCGTACTCACTCAAACCCTCGCTATAGGGAGCATGGGGCTCCTGGCCGAGTACGACGTCGAGAGAAAAAGTCGACTTCTTCTTCTTCTGCGAACGAGCCCCGGCAGCCGACGATAGGAGCCTACGCTTCACGGGCATTTTGGGGCGACGAGTCCCAATCTCAATACCCACGCCAGACTCGGAAGACGCCCTAGCTACCGCTTCTACAGGCACGCGAGGTAGGGGCAGCTCAGGCATAACATGTGGCACCACAGCCGCAACAGCTTCCCTCAAGGGAGGACGGACGATGGTCCGTCGCTTCAAGGGAACGGCTGGATTACCAGCCGGGGCGGTGCCCTTGCGATCAAGCAGTAATCGCTTTTCTTCCCTAATAACGGTGCCCATCGAATGTTGATACCACGCCACATATGCGTTCAAGATTCGCGGAACGCAACTCGGCTCGCTGATAAAGAAATTGGAGCCGGTGTTCAACCGCATAAAATGGTGCAATGCATTCCGAATACCTTCTTCTGTGGCAGCTGGATCAACTAGGAAGGCTTCGAGCAGGACACCCTGATTATAACTTGATTGCTGGACGAAACGGTGTGGGTTGTACCGCATGAACAACACCGAATCGTTCTTCCTAAACACGAGAAAGCCTGTCCTAATTGAATATAGATGAAGAATCTACCGAGATTTCAAAGTGGAGACCCCGTTTTTAAAAGTGTCCCGCAGTGGTTGCACTGTTTTTACGAATTCTTTGCCAATAGTTAAAACCTTATCGACAAAGGTCATGCCATCTCTAACCATACGCGGACGAAGTAGCACGCCCCTAGCCTCCTGCTGTATCGGATTTACAACGGATGTGTCAACTAGGTGCATAATCCGAGGGAAGTTGTAACTGTCGTAGAATCGAGGTCGTTTATGGACACCAAAAGTGCCAAGTAAGTGCAGCTCGATCTATGACATAAAATAATGCAGTTAGAAAGTGACGGGCTGTACCCCTGGCTGAGTGGTGTCCGCCGCTAAGCTGAGACCATTGTACAAATGTGCTATCCCGGCAATTCCAATAGCCACTTGCATTCCCGAAACCATACGACGGGCTGGGTAAAAGACTGATGGCCTCATATAACGAGGGTGCATCGGAAGCACGAACTAGTTCAGCCATAAGCCAATGAACCCTAGCACGAATGTTTCTTGATCAACGTCTGGGGCAGCAATCTCCGTGAAGGGAACAACAGGAGCAGCCGGAATAAAGAAACTTTTTAAATCCGCCTCCGCCGTTGATTGGTTATCCAAAACAAAACCAAACGAATCGTCAAGCTTGGCGAACAACGCAGCTTGCTTCGATAAAACATCCGAATGAAGAAAGCGAGCGATGAAGTCTTCGTAGCTGACTTCGTGCCCTCCGGACTCTAGAAATAGACTTTCGTAGATATTCAACACCTTGATCAAGCTCGGGAATCAGTGTTGAATGGCGTTCTCCGGGATAAGGCCCATTACCACTGATTTGGTGGCAAAGATGTATTCGTCCGGAGGAAGCAGCTCCTCGTAATGTTTTCCCCTAACGGGTAATCCAGAGATCTCTGCAAACTCTTCCAAAGATATTGAGACTTCTTGATCCGACAGAAGGAAGGTGTGGGTCGGAATATTCCATTACTCCAGAAAAGCCTTGACCCACCATGCAGGAGGGGCGGAATATTGAAAGAGAGAAGCGTAAATCGCGGGATACAACCCGAGCTTCAACATCTGCGACTTCTTGGCCGACAAGATGTAGCGGGCCCACTGCAAATACCCGGCTGGATGGCGAGGAGTTAGGCCTATCATGTACGGCTGTCCCTATAGGCGCATCTCGCCCTGACATATACGCTGCCCCGAGGTATCCAAAGCCGTCGGCGGCTGTAAGGGTATTGCAACCATAAAAGGCTGAAGGAGACCCTCTGAGGTCCAGTTGACCTCCTCCACGGCATAGTTCACCGGAGGTGCGTCAGCATAAGGGATCGCCGAAATAGGCTCCGAAGGTGCCGCACAAGAAAAGCTCCGTCGGCCCCTGATAATTTGACTGTACTATCTGCCCCATAAATGGAGATTCTTTTGCTTCGGGTCGTGATCTTTGATCAATGCAAAGACTTCCCTGTCCACAGGCGCTTCAGGGAATCCACTTTCCGAATGGACGAACGGGAAAGAAATGTCGAAAGACATAGTACCTGCGCGAAAAAGAACAAAAAAAAATTAGCCGTCAAATGCTACAGTTTAAGTTCTGTCACTTGGTACTTTAAATTCGTACCGCACTGCAATGCAGTGGAAAGGGACCAAAGGGGACCCACACAATCTAGATGATAGTTCATCAATAATAAAACAATCTCATCATTTGATGAGACAGTCATTAATCTAAAAGGATTCTCATTTAAGGAGCGCCCGTTGGGCCAAGGAGTAAATCTTCCTTGAGAGCAGTGCTATGCAACAGATATGACATCTGTCATAATTAATCATGAAGGGAATAAAAATTCCCCAAAGAAAGAATTCTGAAGAGCCATTGCTCTGTGAAGACGATGGAATTATCCATCAAAACCCTAAAAGCAAAGCTTTACCGAGTTAAAATTCTGAGATCTTTAAGATCTGCAAGATGAACTCTAAGAGTTCTTCTCTTATGGGTTAAGAAACCCTAAGAAAGATCTCTTTAGATCTATGATTTCAAGAGAGAAAAGCTCTGTTAAGAAAACCATAAAAGTTTCTTTAGATCTATGATCTGAAAAAGAGCAAAGCTCTGTTAATAGGTGAAACCCTAGATTATAAAATAATCTCTTCAAAGATTTGATCTTTACCTAGATTTTTGACAGAGTTCTGACTCTAAGAGAGTTCTTAAAACAGAGAGCTTGGCTCTGAAAGAGAATTAATTCTCAGAAAAACAAATAAGAAGATGAACAGAGGTCATCTCAAGGGCCAAAGGCCCTATTTATAGGCACTGAGAGCCGTTTCAACTTCTAAGTTGATCTAATGGCGCAGATGCTGCCATCGCTGCACTCACGTGTAAGCCACAAAAGCGCAACGGTGGAGGGTATTTGTTTTCCCCAATCAGAGCAAAGCTCTGTTCAAATTTTGAAATTTGAAATGAAGCAGCGCTTCATAAAAGACTCTGATGCAACGTTCACGTGCAAAATACGAGAGCGCTAGCGCTAGCAGCACCAGCGCTAAGAGTCAATGACTCTGATGCAGCGCTCACGTGCAAAGCACGAGAGCGCTAGCGCTAAGTGCGCTAGCACCCAGAGTCAAAGACTCTGATGCAGCGCTCACATGCAAAGCATGAGAGCGCTAGCGCTGGAACAAAATTTTCCCCACCTTTGGATCAAAGATCCAACAAAGATGACTAAAAATCATCTAACTATCTCTGAAAATTAGAGCACCATTGGATCAAAGATCCAATGGTGATTAAAGATCACCAAGATACAGAATAAATTCTGTATGGGAAAAGATTTCCTAATTTTGTTAAAAATAAGAAGACTGCCTTCTGTAAAACAGAAGCCCTAGGATCAAAGATCCAACGGTAGGAAACATCCCCAAATCAATTAGAGAAAAAATCTCTTCAACTGATTCTACAAATCAGCCTCTACTATATAAAGGACCCAAGACTTCAAGTCTCACAGAGAGAAACCCCCCCATAAACTTTGAGAAATTTCAAAGAGAAAAGCAAGCTCTCGGAAGAAGGAGAATTTCTTCAAGGTAAATAAAAACAGAGAGATCAAAACATCTCATCAAAAGAAGAAGAAACTAATTTTTCTTCAAGATCATAGATCTATAAGACAGATGACTTTCATAAAAAGAGATCCCGGTATCTCATCATAAAAAGGGGAGGAGAGAAGAACTTAATTTTTCCTTGGATTACAGATCCACAAAGACAAGGTCTTTCATAAAAACAGAAGAGATTGTAAAATCTTCTTTAAAATAAGGATTTAAGTTCTTAGATCTATGAGACAAAGTCTCTTATGAACGAGAGTTTAATTCTCAGAGGGCAGAACTAATCAAAGTTTGCCTAATAAAAGCCTCAAGTGCTCCAATTTAAAGAAGCGCCTCAGCGCTCCTAATCTGGCGCTCAGCGCCCAGTGCTCCAAGCGCTATTTTAAAAGAAGCGCCTCAGTGCTCCAAATCTGACGCACAGCGCCGCAGCACTCCTAGCGCTCTAAATTAAAGAAGCGCCTTAGCGCTCTAAAACTGGAGCACAGCGCCGCAGCGCTCCTAGCGCTCCATTTTAAAAGAAGCTCCTCAGCGCTTCAAGGCCGGCGCTCAGCGCCAAGCGCACCATGTGCTCCTCATGTGTGCGCTATCTCACAGAAAGCGCTCTGCGTTCAAGGATGGCACTCAGCACCAAGTGCACCACGTGCTCCTCACATATGCGCTATCTCACAGAGAGCGCTCTGCACTCATTGACTGGCGCTCTGTAAGTCTACGGTAGCGCCCCGGCCGTCTGTCCGAGGCCAAAATGCGGAAACGAAAACTTTTTCTAAACTTGAAACCGGCGCTCTCGCAGACTCAAATCCCGGATCGAACCATTAACAGAAACTAGCAAACTAGATAAGGGTTAGAAAAGGTATACCAATCGATCCGTGTCCTTCGGTCTTTGGCCACCTTCCCAAGCTCCTCGCGGCATCTCCGATCTCCGGTCTTCTCGTCGGAAGGGCACCACATCAATGCATTTTTTACGGGCTCCCGCTCTGAACCGAGGCAACTCGGACACGAAGTTTGCCAGCCGACGTGTCCAAGGTGAAGTAGAGAATGTGTGTGACAACGTTGTCTCAAGTATCCATTGATTCTCAACACATGAGTGTGTATGGATGAGGTTGAAGATGATGCCATTAATGGAGATAGTGAGCTCAAGAAAGAAAGAGGAAGAAGAAGAGCTTTCTTTTGTTTCTTGTTGCAATGATAAAATGAGAGAGTGAGATGAAAAATACAAGAGCTAGCTCTCATATGGCTGCCCTTCTCTCTCTCCTTATCATTTCAACTTACAAATCAATCAAATAATGTGACACATGCACAAAGAAAGAGACCATGAGTCATCACTTATGCATGTGTCATAATTAATGCTCCTAATCATGACTTTGAGCTCATTATTTCCATTTGTAAACATTAACCAAAATGTTTACAACAATAAAAAGATACGGCAACATCTAAAATAAACTCGTGACGGATCACAAGGATACCCCTCACCTGTATATACATATCTGCATCCACATTCCGATTGAATGCGAATGCGATGAAACTAAAGTAATCCAACAAATCTAATACTAGGATCCGGCTTAAACCAAAGCCCACTAGTATGATCTGCCCGATCATGATCCGTACACTACTGCACGTATATGATCGAACCCTGCCATATATCATACGGCCTCTACAACGTTTCGCCCGAAACTTGAGAAACTGTCTGTGGGGGACTCTAAAGACTCGTCAATACTTTGGCTGTGGATTTAACCACTAGCACGTCAGTGGTACTAGCTGTACGTAACGGGCTACCAGGTATTGACCAAAAGGGAGGTCGATGAGCGAACTCATCCTGACACCCTACTGAGCCTGTCAGTGACAATATCCGTACAGTCCTGTCCGTTCGTCTATGAGCATCGCATGTCGGGCCTAGGGGGTTGGTAAAAGTTAGACCCCTAAATGCGGTACAAGTCGTGTCAGAGTATAGCCCAGAACACTCTGAGATACTACTGGAATACCTACCAGTAAATCTCCTGCCTTGGCCAAGAACTTCGTGTAATGGCTCTCCTAGACACAGCGCGATCTCACCCCCAATACCGGGAGAGACGAAACTCCTGCCGATCCGCTCACTGCCTCCACGTGGCTCGGGATTGTACCCAACTAAAACCTGTTTGCACGACTCCTTTGAGCCGTGGTAGGGTAGTAATCAAAGCACAGTAGGAACTCACACGAGACAAATGACGATCTCAGGTCGATGAACTAACCTGTACACATGTCACCACGGAACTTCTATCTGACGTCAGGTATAATACCAACTAGCATGTTCCCGGCGAGTCCTGTCCGGTGTACTCATAACCCAATGAGCACCTGTATACATCTTAGGTGATCCAATTGACACCAATGGCTTGTGAGACCGGCCACCGCCCCTCGTCGGGGTCTCGACTGTGTACACTAGTCTACTAATGGAGTATCGATGCCCAGTCTCGAAACTCCCACGACTAGGGACCACTTTAAGGATGTGCTTATAGACCCCAGCTCCCACGTATATGATCGCCATCATACTGCTGGCCGTCAAGCAAGAATCCTATGGGCTCTATCAACGTGCAATAGTGACCTGTAATGTCACCTAAAGCATGTACACGATGATAAAGATAAATCAGATAACATACTATCATTTCGAGTAAGACTGTCCTACCGGCATAGGTCCTCCCTCAATCATTGCAATCACGTGCCTGTGATCCAATAATTGACTCTGAGGGCACTATATCCAACAATCTCCCACTTGCACTCAAGGCTAATTATTGCTATGTCGCATACTCACAGCCCGTGTGATACCGAACACCCAACTCCTCTACTGATCAGTCTCACAAAGCCCGTTTGCGAAACTATTGCGTTTGAGGAATAGCCTCAGTGAGTGGATCCGCCTGATGTTTCTTTTTATGTCTCTCTTTATCTCAAGTTCGCAGAGAAAGCTATCTTCCGAAATGAGCAATACCTGTCTTAGAATATGTTTGGATATCTGATGAGACCTAGGTCATAAATGAACTCCAAATCCAAACTTTTTAGACTGTATCGTCAACTGAATTTAATTAGTATCTTGCATCATGCCTCCCTCAGTGTCTGCTTGGATCACCTGTCCAAACCACTGCCCCTCGTCAGAGGGAAAACTACAACTCTGACAGTCACTCTGTCATCCATGTCACCTTGGAAACCTGGAATGATAACTGTCTCCTAAAAGAGGCTGTTGTTATCATATCCCTAGAACATCCACTTATGTTCTAAAATTGCTTCCGAACGTTTCTCCAGGATAGGATTAATATCAACTTATTGCATCTAGTGCAAAAAACAACATCTGGTATGGTACTTGACATCTCATGATTGACTCAATTGCCTAAGCAAGTGATCTGCCAATCATGCACATCCCTCTCCCCTTTAGTCTGTAAGACAGCTTTAGAGAGGGTGACTCCATCACCTGCAGGTACACTACCGTGCCAGGAGTCGTCCATTCTAAAACACCTTTAGAATGCTGTCTAAGTACCCAGATTGGGAAACTACCCAAATCTAGATCTAAAACTATAGATCTAGTAACCAGAATATCTGATATAATATCCATATCCTATATGGAGAAACCACTGTGTGACAACCAAAGTATAACCGATCGTAGTATAGGAATATCACTTCCAACTCTGTGTATGTCATCCAAATACCAGGACATCACACCCTACTACCTTCTTAACAGATCCATCCCCTATTCTGATGAAGTCAAACCTATGACTGTCACATCAGAAATAGATGATCTATCTCCGCTATATCTGCTTTAGTCTATAAATAGACATAAGCTACTTGTCCACTATGCTTCCGCTGCTCCCACTGACTACGACAACCCTCTGGCAGAGTTATATACACGTATACTTCTAAAGCTAGTTTAGAATGACGCTATACTCATTCTCCTGCCGAGTCTCACAGTCTGGAACAACAGCAATGGCAAGTCTGGGTAAATAAGAACCTCCCTGTCACCGTCTTTGAGGCTACCGGAGTACCTTTCGGGTGCCTGAGGTTACCCACCATATCTGCGAAGTGCCCAATGGAATGTCAAACCAGATTGAATCTTTTTTGCTGTTCTGGAATCACTTCCAGTTCTACCATACTCCCACGACTGTTTTCTGAAAAAATCCATTTTACTAAAACTGTGGCGAGTCAAGAACAATATCACTATTGATCTTCCAGATGGTAGAAAATCAACCCTCGTCATAGCCCGGGTCAACCCACAAACAGCAATTACAGAAACGTGCCTTGAGTTAACCAGAGTCTGGTTTTAAGCATAAGCCGGACAACTCCCCGTACCTTAACATTGTTAAGATATGAACTATTCTATATCCAATATAGAAACAGAGACACTGATTTAATTGGAATCAGATTCAAATCATGCAGCTGTCTCCATTGTATGTCAACTAAATAGAGAAAGGTCGATCACCATTACTCAACTTAGGAGTGCTTCCAATTATGAGTAACCTGAAAGAGAAGCAAGTTCTCTTAATCATTACTATTAACTGAATACCATACACAAGTATCTATATCTTTGATCACCTTGAAGAATCCTGATACTTGTAACGCCCGGTTCTCTACTTTATTCTTATACCTCTAACTTCTCAAAACTTAGACCTTGTATTTGTACGAAACACATGTCTAAGAACTAGAGAAGTCACAAGTAAACAGAATATAGTACGAGTACCAACCCCTCTGTCCTCATGGACACTGGACAACATACAATACTCTGTATAAGTCCCCTGAGTCTAATAACTCATTCCCTGTGTGTCGTAGGTTGAAAACTGTACTTATGGCTAAGAAGAATTACACCGCTGTTTAATACTCCTTACCTAACCATCCACTGATATAGGTAAATGTCATAGACATAATTTCAAAAGGTTATATCTCATTTTATAAAAATAAACGTACAGATATATCAATTTGAAATTGGTGCATAACAACGGATATTCAAAACCAAATATTTGCCGTCCGGCAAACAACCCAGATGATTTCTTCAAATATCACCAATTACAACGAATTCCGATATAATGAGGATGATTACCCAATTCCCAATAACTTACTCCCACTCATCATCTGTAAAACCATACAGATGTGAGAATCAAACCTGGTAAATACATATCCTGGAGCAAGGACTAATTGGGAAATCAGTTTTCTTTTAACAATACACAGTGAAACTGAAACATGTAAATATTTCGAAGGGGTATCCGGGTATTCCTAGTAATGCCTTTTTTATTATCAGATTCACAACTGTAACCGTATATTTTTTTGCCATCTCTCCAAATCCCTTTATATGTCTTTAGTCATTACCTTCTGTACACCCCTTTAGGCTAAATGGTTTTCTTCCTTCCCTACCGTTCGGCACCAGCCTATGATTTGGAAGAAGACTATCCAATAAGCGTAATAGATGTACTGTCCTAATCCTAGGAGCACTCGCAACCCGAGAGAAGGTAAAGATAAAAGACAACTGAATAAAACCTTATTCCTATTTCTCCTGAACCAGAATCCATCCCCAAAATGGAACAAGTTCCTTCGAGTTCGTATATAACCATACGATGGAGTATCCAAGTAACTGTGGATCTTCATAGTGATACGAGGTGTTCCGGAGAAATACAAAGGTGAAGTAGGAGTGGCGATGAAATACTTGGTTTGGTCGTGAATAGCAGCCGCAGTTTACTTTGCCCTCTTTCTAATCCCTTTATTTGTCTTAACTTATTACCTTCTGTACACCATCGTTGGGCTAATTGGTTTTCTTCATTCCCTACCGTTCGGCACCAGCCTATGGTTTGGATGAAGATTATCCAATTAGCGTAACAGGTGTACCGTCATAATCCAAGGAGCACTCGCAACCTGAGAGAAAGTAAAAGGAAAAGACAACTGAATAGTCCTATTCATTTTCTCCAGAACCAGAAACCATCCTCGAATCTGGAACAAGTTCCTTCGAGTTTGTTCCCCTCCGAAAGACGGCGCACAGGACTGCGAAGTCCTGACACTGAGATTCGGGGCAGATGCTATTTGGTTTTATCCGTCTACCTCTCCGAAGATGCCAAGTTGATTTATGGCACCGTGTATTGGAGGTTTAGACGGATGCGGCCGATGTAGCAGACTTCGTCAGATTCCCCCTCGCTTAAGGGGTTTTTTGATTGTGGGGACGCTCTTCCCTGCAAGTGCAAGCCCCTGCAGTTAATTACGCTACCGCATCGCGGTAACAACTTTCTCCTTCTCCAGAATTTCACTTCGTGTCGTGTGTGTTTGCTTTGTTTGTGATTGCCCGTAGATTGTATACGGAGATTAAGTGATGCCGTCGCCCGTAGGACGTGGATTAGTCAAAATCCGTATTTACTTAGATTTGGGTTTGGTGTTTTAGTTTAAGGATACGTTAGCCGTATTGAGGCTAAGATCAACTTAAACGTTCGTTAAGGATACGTTAGTCCTGTTTGAGACTAAGATCAACTTAACGTGGTGATCCATTTAATATATGGCCGTCGGGACCCGTCACCTCTCTGACGTCGTTGAAGGATTACAACGATAGGTGTCAGAGGAGTTCAGAGATGTACCCTCGAACCAAAGTTGATTAGGGGATATGTAATCTGATTGAATGTTTAAGGATGCGTTAGCCAGATTTGAGGCTAAGATCGACTTAAACGGGACCGTTTAGATCCAGCAAAAGAGCATTTGAAGGCTCTACTGTTCTAGTTTATGAACGTAGTGGTCCATAGGTAGTTTAGGGACATTGCGGTCCATTGCCAGTTTAGGGACGTGGTGGTCCATAGGTAGTTTAAGGACGCATAAGTCCGTGGGTTTAAGGACCCCACAGTCCGTATCTTGGTTTAAGAACGTATTAGTCCACGAGTTTAAGGACCCCGCAGTTGATGTGTGGTTGTCGGGACCCGTCACCTTTCTGACGTCGTTGAAGGATTACAACGATAAGTGTCAGAGGAGTTCGGAGATGTACCCTCGAACCGGATGTAAATTGATTTAAGAGACCAGTTGTGCTCAGTCAATTTAATTTGAGGACTTACGGCCATGATTGGGCTAAGTCCAGTTGAAAAATGTTCAATGCTTTTATTTGTTTTTGGCCTATTAGGCCTGTGCTAGGGCTTGGCCCCTTTTTAATAATGCATAGCATTAATCTTGGTCTCTGTTGGACCTTTATTTGGGCTCTGCCCCTTTTAAAATAATGCATTGCATTATTTATTATTTTGTTTGGGCTCTGCCCATTTATAAATGATGCAGAGCATCAATTTTGTTTGGGCTCTGTCCTTTTTATTGCATTGCAATTTAATTTGACCTACTAGGCCTTTCTGGTTTGGGCCTGGCCCTTTAGTAAAAGAAATGCTTTTGCATTTGTCAGGCGCTTTGCGCCAATCACTGAGCGTAAGTGCTTGTGGTGACGACACGTTTCACTCAAGTGCAGTGCGCTGCACCAGCGCGCTGCGCTTGCGCTGCTGATACGTGGCGCGCTCTGGTGAGTTGCACCAATTTCAGAGAGCGAGACTCTATTTCAAAAGCGCATAGCGCAAGTGGTTCAGATGCAGACACGTGGCGCTCTTTGGTGGCTTGCGCCGACCCAAGAGCGCAACAGTGCATTTTTGCAAGTGCAAGGCACTATTAACTTGAGAATCTTTTAGATTCCAGAACCAATGGTTTATAAAAAAGTGCAAAGCACTGTCTGATTTCTTGATCTAATTTAGATTAAAAAAAACAAGTTTTTCTTGTTTTTCTTGTTTCAGAGAACCAGTGGTTTATAAAAAAGTGCAAAGCACTGTTTATTATATGAAGATCATTGATCTTTTTCTTAGATCAATGATCTATTAGAAGAAATTCTTCTATTTTATGAAGGTTTTTACCTTTTTCTTGAAATTTCTTCAGAGTTCTCTCTATTTTGAGATTTTCAATCTCTCACAATGTTGATGATCCTTTGAATTGGGGTCTAGGGGTCTTTATATAGTGCCCATATGTTTGTTAAATTTGTTATAGAGATTATTCTCTGAGGGATTTGAGGAATTTTCCCCACCGTTGGATCTTTGATCCAAGGGCTTCTGTTTTACAGAAGGCAATCTTCTTGTTTTAACAAGAACAGAAAGATCTTATTAAAATTTTAATTCTGTTTGGCGCAGATGCACCAGCGCTTGACACGTGTCAAGCAGCGCACGACGCAGCGCATCTGCGCTGACACGTGTCGCGCAGCGCACGGCGCAGCATCTGCGCTTGCGCATCTGCGCTGATACGTGTCGCGCAGCGCAGCGCTTGCGCAACTGAAGCGTTGCTTCCTTTAATTTTGTTTTAAATAGAGTTTTGCTCTGATTGGGCGCGCTGCCTTGGGCGCTGCGCCGGCGTATCAGCTTTCGACACGTGGCGCGTTGCGCTCAGTGCAAAGAATTTGAAGCGTTGCTTCGAATTTTGAATTTTGAAATTCAAACAGAGCTTTGCACTGATTGGGGGAAACAAATGCCCCCCCACCGTTGCGCTCACGTGGCGCGCACGTGAGTGCAGTATTGGCAAGATCCCGGCCGTTGGATCAACGGGTGAGCTGAAGGGGCGCAAGCGCCTTATAAATAGGACTCCTGGCCCTTAGAAATCTTCACCATTTTCTAGATTTTGATTTTCAGAGTTTTGCTCTTGCTTAAGAACTTCAGAGCTTTGCTCTCATTTCCAAAGTTAGAAAAACTTTTAGGTAAAATTAATCTTAAATTAATTTTAATTAATCTTAACCAACAGAGCTTTGCTCTCACAGATCTTCTGATCTAAAGAAAACCCCTTCGGGGTTTCACCAACAGAGCTTTGCTCTCAAGAATCCATAAATCTGAAGAGATCTTGTTCATGGGTTCTAACCTATGAACAGAGCCTTGCTCATGGATCAAAATCTGAAAAATGAAGAATTCCCAAGAGTTTTCATGGATCTTTTAGGATCCCAATTTTTTTTTTAATCTTTTAGGAGTTTAAAGAAAACTTTTCTTTTTAGATTTTCTCATCATCATCACAGAGCTAGGCTCTTTTAAAGAATCTTATTTCACTGAGACCAGAGTTTGACAAGTGTCACTCTGTGACAGAGCTTTGCTCTGAAAGAGGAGATTTTCTCCTTGTCTCTAGGGATTTTTTATTATTAATGAGAATGTTCTCTTGGGGTTTAACTGACAATCTCATCCAATGATGGGGTTGTCTTATTAACTGATGCATTGTCATACAGATTTTGTGGGTCCCCCTTTGGTCTCCTACCCACTGCATTGCAGTGTGGTGTAAAATTTTAAAATGTCGAGCGTTTGAATTACAGCAGTGACGGTTAATTTTTGTCCCTCTGCAGGAAACATGTCTTTCGATACTTCATTCCCGTTCGCTCGTTCGGAGGAGGGGTTTCCTGAAGCGCCCTTGGACCGCGAAGTGTTAGCTATGATTAGGAACCACGACCCGGAATATAAGAGTCTCCACCTTTGGAGGTCGTGGTACAATCAGATTGTCATGGGTCGACGGAGCTTCACATGCGCAGTACCATCAGAACCCATCACGGCGATTCATTATGCCAGCCCACCCCCGGTGCAGTATGCCGTGGAGATGGTTGATTGGACTTCGAAGGGCTTTCTTCATCCTGCCGTAGATGCGATTCCGGTTTAGCGTCCTATGGTTTTGGATATCCTGGGACGCCGTATCTGTCAAGGCGAGGCGCGACCTTGGGGGCAATCATATAACATAGGTCTGATCCCCCGCCACCCGATCGGCTATCTGCCGTGGGCTCGGTATATCCTGTCAATGAAGAAGTCGCAGTTGATAAGGTTAGGGTTGTACACCGCGGTCTACGTCTCCCTCTTCCAGTATCCCACGCTTCCCACCTGGTGGTTCAAGGCTTTCTTGGAGCAGTGGAACATTCCTACTCACACTTTCCTCGCAATGGACCGGGAAGTGTCAATTTCTCTGGAGGAATTCACAGAGGTCTCCGGTTTACCGGTTATAGGGGAGCACTATGAGGAGTTGCTTCCGACAGACGAGTATGTCTTCGGTACTAAGCCGGCAGTAAGGGGCTTCACCCCAGAGAATGCTGTTCAACACCAATTCCCAAGTTTGATCAAAGTGTTGAACATCTATGAGGCCCTTTACATCGAACGTGGGAGTCGCGGAGTTAGCTTTGAGGATTTCATCGCTCGGTTCCTTCACCCAAGCGTCCTCTCAGCAGAAGCTGCCAAGTTTGCCACCCTTGAGGACCCTTTCGGTCTAGGTTTGGATAACCTACCGGCGAAGGAAATAGACCAAAAGGGTTTTTTCCTTCCTAACTCCCCGACCATGTCTTTTGCGGAAGTTGCAGCCCCCGGGATGGACGAGGAGGCCTTCTTTTTAGGATTTCTTGGGCTATGGCTGAGTTGGTTTGCGCTCCCAATGCATTCTCGCCATATGCGGCCCTCTGTCTTTTACCCAGCTCACCGGATGACCATCGGGGTAAAAGTGGCTGTTGGGATCGCCGGCCTGGCACACTTGTATCACGGCCTCAGTCGAGCGGCGGATGCTAATGAGCCTGGGATGCTGCACGTGATCTTCCCGATGCACTACTTCGTATCATGGCTCGAGCTACACACATCGGGTGTCTTCGGCATGCACAAAAGGCCCTCATTCTACGACAGGTGCAGCTTCCCTCGCATCATACAGTTGATTGGCGTATCAATTGTGACTCCATCGCCACGAAATGCCAGGGGTTTACTCCTTCGCCCCCACACCGTTGGAGACGGGGTGTCTTTCATCAACAAGGTGTTGACTATTGGAAAGGCATCTACCACTGCAGTACGACCACTGCAAGACACTTTCAAAGATGGAGCCTCAGTTTTGACGGTCCGGGAGACCCTCCACTTATATTCTATCAGACCCGGCTTCCTGGTGTTTAGGCAGAACGGTGCGGCGATTTTCATGAGATACAATCCGCACCGTTTCGCTCAGCAACTGAGACACGATCAAGGGGTGCCGTTGGAGGCTTTCCTGCTGGAACCCGTCGCTACTAAGGTAGGGATGCGGAGCGCGCTTCACCACTTTATGCGTCTGAATACGGGTTCCCACTTTTTTATCAGTGAGCCGGCTTGCGCCCCACGAGGGTATATACAGAATGGTACAGTCATTCGACGGGAGCCGTCATAAAGGAGGAAAAGCGATTGCTGGTTGACCGTAAGGGTGTGCCTCCAGGTAGCGACCGCAACACTTCTTTAGTGCCAAGGACCCCGGTAGTTCCCCTTCTGAAAGATGCTAGGGCCGGACCATTGCGTGCGTAGAGTCCTCCACGTGGATCGCCGCTTCCCGATATCGCGGATGCACCACCAGCGCCCTGTGCTCCAGTGGAGACAGTGGTTGTAGCCTCGCCGGAGTCTGGTGTGGGTGCGGACATCGGGACCCGCCGCCCCAAGGTATCTGCCAAGCGCAAGTCGATCCCGGGTGCACCTAGGGTTGATGGGCAGAAGAAGAAAAAGAAGTCGCTCTTCGCCGCTGACGTCGCGTTCGGTCAGGAACCCCACGCTCCCTATGGTGAGGGCCTGAGTGAATATTTGACTAACGAGGGATTAGTCATGCCACCGGATGACACGGACTTAGAGGCCGCCCTCGAAGCTTCGGAGCGGTTGGCGAGGCGCGACGCGTGGCTGGCTAAGCTTGCGGAATCAGGTAATCACTAGTCGCATTTTCTATTGCATCATATCTTTATTATTGCCTTTGACTAACATTTTTCCTTCTTTTCTTCCAACAGGCATCACCACTGAAGAAGCCATTGCCGCTTCCCTCAAGACTTTCCAAGAGGAGGAACACCTTAGAGCGTCTTTAGGCCTTAGTAAGTTTCGATTCATCAAGTTTTCATTTTCCTTGTGTTATGGTCGATCTAACCTTTCCCTTTTTATCGCAGGAACCTCAATGCCGATCCCTCCAGGTGATGCGGAGACTCTTCTCGGGCCAGTCGCCAATGTTTCTACCTCCTCGGGGCTACTACGAGAGGCCCATCTTGAAGAGCCGATGATAGATGCCTTAAAGGCTCTGGAGCCATCTCTGAACGAGGACGACGATGTCTTGATGAAGGAAGCGTCGAAGAGGTCCATCGCGACAGCCCGGGAAGAGAGGAAGCGGTTGAGGCGCGAAGCGAAGGCACGCAGGGCTGCCTTGGCCATTGGAACAGGCCCAAGCACCGTCCCTCGTGCCGATACTCCGTCAGAAGAGCCTCCGGTCGCCTTGTCTACAGCTCATAGACAGGCGGTGCGCGCTAACAGGGAGGCTAACGATAAGTCCACCTCAGGTAGTATTTCTTTCAGAATTTTGTTGTAAGAATTATGAAGCCGTCGGTTCTTATATGTTCTGTCCTGCAGGGCCAAGTCCAACGGAGGAGGAGGCGAAGACCGTCAAACCTGAGGGGCTAGAGGGAGAGGTATTGGTCGAAGCCGAGCTGATGGCGGATGACACAACCGGGATTGCTGGGCCCGAGCCAGTGGCTGACGAAATGGTCACGTCCACTATGCCTGAGCAAGTGGTTGATGCCGAGCCCAAGATAGAAGCGGACAGAGCGCCTGAGACCGACGACCTCGTGACGACGGTGGACAAAACAACCGTGACTGCTGAGCCCGAGGGAGTAGCGGGTGAGGTGGACATGATTCCTGAGGATGAGCCAACCGCTCTTTCTCAGGCGTCTGGCAATGCTCTGGTTATAGCTCTCCCTGTCTATGGCCCTCCGCCGTCTCCTGTCCTCGCGAGCACGACGACGGCCCCCGTGGAGTCTGGGGATAAGGCCACGGGTGGTGGACTTATGTCAATGGAGGAGGGAGACGCCTCCGTCCCGGCTGGAGGCTCATCAGGTAAATTTCGGATTACCGTCCCCCCTTTTTATCTTGCAATCTTTCCTGACAGGTTTACCCTTGTTTTTTAACACAGGTGCGGCCAGCGCTGATGCTCCACTGCTCGAGGGAGCACCGTCAACTACTGCTTTGGCGGTGGTCACTTCTCAGCCCTCTCTTATACCATCGAAGATGTTGGAAGGTATGGATTTGCAACCTATTAGTTTCGTCTTTCAGCCGCATAATTTATGTACTAAAGTCGTACTGTTGTGTCATTTCAGGAGTGCTTTTTGATCATCTTTATCAAGTGTTGCTCCCACACTTTTCCTTCCCATCTGAATTCGCTTCTCCCTCTGGTGGCGCTGGTGAGTATGGTTTCCAATTGACATCTTTCTTTTTCAGTGATGGAATTATTTCTAACTTTTCCTCGTCCCGACTGCAGTGCTACAAATTGAAGGAGGGGATGAAAGATTGGCCGCGCCACCGGCCCTTCCGGCCTTGCCACCTGCCTCAGCTGGTACAGCAACTATCACATTGATAACTCCCTTTTTTTATTTCTTGAACTGTTATCTGATCATATCTTGTTTTTTTTAGCTGTCGTTCCAGTCTCGGCGCCCTTCGAGCCTCGTGTCATAATGCCGGCATGCCCTTTCTTGAGACGTCCATCCTCGAAAGGCGCCGCGAATAGTCTGCGCATGTTGAGCGACTACATCGAGGAACTCGACGTCGAGACTCCTACATCTGCTGCAGACTTCGCTACGGCGGTTAACCCGATGCTGGTGATACTCGTAAATTTCCATGACGAGGGCATCGTTGCGTCTTGGGTTAACCACTGCAGAGAGATCGAGGCTCGCCTGCATCAGCTGGAGTCGATGCGTCCTGCCCCTGAGGTTTTGGCTGTGAGCACTCAACGGGCAGCATGGCTCGAGCAAAGCACTTCTCATTTCCGCTGTTTAGAATAAGAAGCAGCTCTAAGGCTGAAGGAGTGTCAGGAGTCCTCAAGTGAAACTGCTCGCCTACGTGCCGAAGTTGAGGCGAACGCTGCCGAGTTGAAGGCTGTCTTCGAGGGCCTTCTGGAGCGTATCTCAAATGGGCTGAACTTGAAGCAGAAACTTGACGCTGCCGAGCGTAATGCCCAAGGCCGCGAAGTAACTCAGCAGGCCGTTGGGGAGCAGCTTGCATCTCTCTTGCAGCAAAGGGCTCAGGTGGAGGCAGAACTGGCAGTGGTGGCCGTTCAGGAAAAGGCGTGGAAGGAGGTGTGCGAACAACTGATGGAGTTATTTAAGACGCTTCCTTTGCAGTAGCTGCCTTTGTATCAATGTATTTATAACATTTTTCTTTTTCACATAATATGCATCCATTCTTTATTCTTTTGTACGCTTCACCTTTGTACTTGATTAAATTAATAAATAAAGATACACATTTTTCTTTGCAATGTCTTGTACTATTTCTTTGCTTTCTCCCTTCTCTTATTATCAGCATGCTGTCTTGATAAACACAATTGACAGATAATAGAGTAAGCATCTAGATTTCTCCAAAAGATAGTGATGGCTTAGGCCGCAGTTTTAGATCTGCTACCTAAGACTTTTCAACTCTATGAGCCATGAGGGTCTTATAGAGACTTTTCTCCCTACGGATTGAGAGGATCTCGTAGGTGGATTTTCTCCTTAGGAATCGTGAGGATTCCTAAGTGTGTTTTCTCTTATAAGTCGTAAGGATCTTATAAGAGAATTTTCTCCCTTACAAGTCGAGAGGACTCGTAAGTGGTTGGTGAGTTGACTTGTTTCCGGGACGGAGCATTGCTCCGACGGGGAGGTCGTTGGCTGACTTGTTTCCGAGACGGAGGTCATTGGCTGACTTGTTTCCGAGACGGAGGTCGTTGGCTGACTTGTTTCCAAGATAGATGTCGTTGATTGACTTATTTCCGAGACGGAGGTCATTGGCTGACTTGTTTTCGAGACGGAGATCGTAGGCTGACTTGTTTCCACGACGGAGGTCGTTGGTTGACTTGTTTCCGAGACAGATGTCGTTGGTTGACTTGCTTCCGCGACGGAGGTCATTTGTTGACTTGTTTCCGCGACGGAGGTTGTTGGTTGACTTGTTTCTGAGACGGATGTCGTTGATTGACTTGCTTCCGCGACGGAGGTCGTTGGTTGACTTGTTTCCGCGACGGAGGTCGTTGGTTGACTTGTTTCCGAGACGGATGTCGTTGATTGACTTGCTTCCGCGACGGAGGTCGTTGGTTGACTTGTTTCCGCGACGGAGGTCGTTGGTTGATTTGTTTCCGAGACGGAGGTCATTTGCTGACTTGTTTCCGCGACGGAGGTCGTTGGTTGACTTGTTTCCGAGACGGAGGTCATTGATTGACTTGCTTCCATGACGGAGGTCATTTGCTGACTTGTTTCCGCGACGGAGGTCGTTGGTTGACTTATTTCCGAGACGGATGTCGTTGATTGACTTGCTTCCGCGACGGAGGTCATTTGCTGACTTGTTTCCGCGACGGAGGTCGTTGCTGACTCTAGGTTGTCTGTGAACCGTAGAGTCTTGGAATTGGGGACTTTGCCGTAGCTCCGATTGGTGATGTCACGTCCATGTCCTGCTGGAATGAGGAGGAACGCCGCTGTTGGTATCCAGGCTGTAGATATGGTCGTCGAGATCTGACTTCTCTTTGACGCAGCCAGTTGGGGAAATGTAGTCCCCTTTCCTTCTTTTTTTTTATGCCCATGAATTGTATACAGGGGTCACTATGGACTTACCTGCAGGGCAAAAGTTTCATTCATTTTTATTGTTTTATTTCCGCGATGCTCTATCATTTCAGCTTTTGATCGCAAAAGTCACGACTGTCCAATCATTTCGGCTATTTTTCACGGTGCCCAATCATTTCGGCTATTTATTTTATTTTTACTCGCTGCTTTTTATTGCGAGTTGCCCAATCATTTCGGCTGTTTTGTATGCATACGTTTTTACTTGCTGTTTTTTTATTGCAAGTTGCCTTATCATTTCGGCTATTTCGTATGCATGTGCAGCCTACCGGCTTCTCACCGTAAACCTGAAATTAGACACCGATTTCGGCATCAGCACCGCTACAACTGGGATATTGCCAGGAGCGAATCATCATTTGCTTCTATCGATGTCGAACAAAGGTGGCTTAGCGAACAGGGTTAAGGTCCTGTCGACTAAGGCTTTTAACTTCATGAGCCATAAGGGTCTCACAAAGGTATTTCTCCCTACAAGTCGTGAGGATCTTGTAGGTGTATTTTCTCCTTAGGAATCGTGAGGATTCCTAAGTGTATGTTCCTCTGTAAGTCGTAAGGATCCTACAAGAGGGTTTTCTCCTTGTAAGTCGAGAGGACTTATAAGGGTTGTTCATCATGCGCACATATCCCCAATCATGGATGAAACTTGGTTAGGGAAATATTTATTCGCGCCCGTAGATTGTATACAAGAGTCAGTATTGAGCCACTTGTAGGGCAATATTCAAAGGTTGTGGGGGGTTTGCTTAAGCACAGGTTTAGGTCTCTGTAACTTAAGACTTTCAAATCTCATGAGCCGTGAGGGTCCCATAAGAGAGTTCTCCTTACGAGTCGTGAGGATCTCGCAAGTGTATTTTCTCCTCAGGAATCGTGGGGATTCCTAAGTGTGTTGCTCCCTTGTGAGTCGTAAGGATCTCACGCGGGTGGTTTCTCCTTACAAGGTCGAGAGGACCCTGCAAGTGTCTTTTAACGAGGTTGCACCCTTTCGGGTTTTCACAAACACTCGCCGGTAGTCCTGCTGTTTTTACTCATGGAGCCCTTTCGGGTTTTCATCCGTGCCCATTTTGCTTATGGACATACCGTTTTTTTATTCTTTTTATTCTTTTTTTACGAGGTTGCGCCCTTTCGGGTTTTCACGAACACTCGCCGGCAGCCTTGCTGTTTTTACTCACGGAGCCCTTTCGGGTTTTCATCCGTGCCCATTTCGCTTATGGACGTACCATTTTTATTATTATTATTATTATTATTATTATTTTATATATATATATATATATATATATTTTTATTCATTGCGTCAGCCTAAAGATGCTGCGGTAGTAAGGACGTTTCGGTCCGCCATTAGTTTAAGGACGTTTCGGTCCGCCATTAGTTTAAGGACGTTCTGGTCCGTCAAGGAGAAGGCTGGCTACTGCTAATAAGGTTTGATCTTAGGAAGATAGCGAGCGGACATAGTCGTCGCCATCTATCATTGACCTAGGCAGTAACTCGCTAAGCGTAGTATTTCTTTAGGAATCGACCATTTATTGGCCTGTAAGGCCTTTCACCGTGCATATCGATAAGTAGATAGGCTCCACCCTGATAAACCTTGTCTATGATATACGGGCCTTCATAATTTGGCTCAAATTTTCCCCGCTTGGCGCGATTGGGGATCATAGGCCTTTTGACCACTAGCACGAGTTCGCCTTGGCGGAATGTCCTCGGCCGGGTCAATCTTTCATATGAGCGCGTCATCTTTGCTTTATAGGCCTCCAGATTTTGTTGCGCTATGAGCCGGGTTTCATCAAGGGCATCAAGCTCCTCAAGCCGAAGGTGAGCATTTTCCTTGTCTGTCAGCTCATAATGGATTGCCACTCGTAGAGAGGGTAACTCTATCTCGAGGGGGAGTACTGCTTCTGTACTGAATACCAACGCATATGGCGTTGTGTTCGTGGCCGTTTTGAACGTAGTTCGATACGCCCAGAGAGCCTCTTGCAGTCTCTCGTGCCAGTCCTTCTTATTTCGGGACACCGATTTCTTCATGATCTTTGTCAAGGTCTTGTTGAAGGCTTCAGCTAGACCGTTAGCTCGCGGATTATAAACTGAGGAATATCTCCAGTCTATATTGTGTTGTTGCATGAAGCGACTAATCTTGTGGCTTCTATAAGCTGGCCCGTTATCGGAGATGATCCGTCGCGGAGTTCCAAACCGATATATGACGTGCGTCTTGAAGAAATGGAGGATATTCTCCGTCTTTACTTCCCTCAGCGGTACTGCCTCTGCCCATTTGGAGAAGTAGTCAGTCGTCGCTAGGATGAAACGATGTCCTCTGGACGATGCTGGTTCGATGGGGCCGACTATGTCAGTTCCCCACATTTCGAATAGCCAACTGGCCACTGTCGGGTGTAGCGGATTTGGATGCTGGTGGATGAAGTCCCCATGAATTTGGCATGAGTGGCATTGCTTCGCATATTCGAGGCAGTCCTGAATTATCGCGGGCCAGTAGTAGCCCATCCGTTTGATCTTCGATTTCATCTTCGGGCCTGCTTGGTGAGAACCGCAGAGTCCGTCGTGAACTTCCTGAATGACTCTTTTCGCTTCGTCGGGTCCTAGACATCTCAACCACAGAGAATCAAACGACCTCTTGTACAAAGTATCATTAACGAAGGCGAAAGACATAGCTCGTTTCATAAGCTGATGTCTTGAGGACGCATCTTCGGGCATTCGATGGGACTTAAAGTAGTCTATGAAGACTTCCCTCCAGTCCTCAGCCTTTTCTTGTTCTTTTATTTGCAAGGTCGTCTGTTCAGTCGCTCCCTTTTCTTCGGATGATTCTGGAGATATTTCCGCTGGGGCAAGTACCCGACGGCTTTGTACTACGATTCTTACGTCATCGAGGTTCTCATCAGCCAGTTCTTTAGCGAGTTTGGCCAACGCGTCCGCTTTGCTGTTTTCCGCGCGGTATGTTTTCCAAAGTATAGGAAGGGATTTGGGTCAACAGTTGCTGCACCTTCTCGCCGTACTTCACCGGCTCTGGCTTGCATGTTTGGTAGTCGTCGTTTACTTGACTAACGACCAGTTGGGAGTCTCCGTATATGAGGAGGTTTTCAATTCCCATATCGATGGCGATCTCGAGGCCTGCTATCAAAGCTTCGTATTCGGCTTCATTGTTCATCCTCGGTTCTGTTAAGGAGAAAGCGAAGCGCATTATCCCTCCTTGTGGAGTTACAAAGATGAGTCCCACCCCCGATTTGATTATAGGGGTACTTTGTTTGCGCTTCTTCATGGAAGATGCTCCATCGAAATAAAGCTCCCAACGGGTATCACCATCGTCGATCGCATCAAACGTGTGTTCGTCTGGAAGATCACAATTTAAAGGAGAATCGGCGGGTATCGGATGCTCGGCGAGGAAATCGGCGATGGCCTAGCCTTTCACTGCCTTGAGAGGTAGATACGTTATCGAGAACTCCATTAAGAGCAGGGCCCATTTAGCGAGTCGCCCCGTCAATATGGCCTTTGACATCAAATATTTAAGGCGGTCCACCTTCGAAATGAGACGGACTTCATGTGCCAACGCATAGTGCCTGAGCTTTGTTATCGCAAAGATTAACGCCAGGCAATGTTTTTCGATGGGGGAGTAGTTGCTTTCTGCCCCCAGGAGAACTCGACTTAAGTAATAAAGAGCTTTTTCTTTCCCTTGGTCGTTCTCTTGTGCCCATAATGCGCCTAAGGAACCTTCGAGGGCGGTTGTATATAGAATGAGAGGCTTTCCCTTGACCGGAGCAGCCAACACTGGCGGATTCTGCAGGTACTGCTTGATTTCGTCCAGCGCGCTCTGACATTTATGATCCCAAACGAAAGGGGTTCCCTTCTTCATCAGGTGACTGTAAGGGCGGCATTTTCCTGAAAGGTTGGCTATAAATCGCCGGATGTACGCGAGCTTCCCTTGGAGAGACCGCAATTGTTTGAGAGTTCTTGGCGGTGGCATTTCCATGATCGCCTTGATCTTCGACGGATCTATCTCAATGCCCCGGTGCCGGACAATGAACCCTAGGAACTTGCCTGAGGATACTCCGAACGCGCACTTGAGCGGATTCATCTTCAAGTTATATCGTCGAAGGCGTTGAAATACGATCTTGAGATGCTCGAGATGTTCCTCGTACGATTTGCTTTTCACCACAAGGTCGTCAATATAGCATTCGATGATTTCATGTATAATGTCATCGAAGATCTTCGTCATGGCCCTCTGATAGGTAGCACCAGCGTTCTTTAGACCGAAGGGCATCACCTTGTAGCAGAATATACCCAAAGGGGTCTTGAAGGCGGTGTGCTTCTGGTCTTCGGGATGCATCTTTATCTGATTATACCCTGACGAGCCATCCATGAAGGAGAAAACCTCATGAGTGGACGTATTGAGAAAACCTCATGAGTGGACGTATTGTCTATCATCAGTTCGGTGACTGGCACTGGGAAATCGTCCTTCGGGCAAGCTTTATTGAGATCCCGGAAGTCTACGCATATGCGCACCGTCCCATTTTTCTTCATCACCGGGACGATGTCGGCGATCCACTCAGGATACTGAACCTCCTGAATGAAGCCAGAGTCGGTCAGCTTCTTGACTTCAGAATTGATACTCATTTCAAGCTCGAGTCGCATTCTTCTTGGCGCTTGTTTGACTGGCTTGACGTCCGGTGATATCGCCAATTTATGCACAGCAATTCCTGGGTGTAGTCCCGGCATTTCGGAATAGTTCCATGCGAAGCAATCTTTATGCTGCACAAGCAAGTCTTTTAACGCAGCCACCTTTTCTTCAGATAGCAGCTCGCTGACGAATGTCGGTCGCGGGTCGTTCGCCTTTCCCAACTCAATTTTCTTGAGGTTATCCGCAGTGGTATGTATTCTATCTTCCAGCTCCTTTGGCACTGGTGAAAATTCTGAGATTACCTCATCGTTGCTGTTTTTGAAGCACCAGGGAAGGTCATCGATATTCTCGGGCTCTTCTTTTGATATTGTTATCATGTGACAAGTACGAATTCGCTTCCAATCCCAATGTGGAACTGGTTCTTCTTTCGAAGTCTTGGGTTCGTGCTTCTGTGGCGGCGTTACCCTCCAGTTGTCAGACAGAGCGAACTTGCCAAGCTGATACTGATCTTCAACCCAATTCTTGAAGGTAAAGCAGTCCTCGAGAGGATGCCCTATTACTCGGTGATAAGAGCAATAGTTTGGGTTAGAGACTTCGCCTGCTTGTTTGGGGTGTTTAGACTCCGGCAGCGTAAACATCTGGTGTTTTAGAGCGAGATCAAGTATTCTCTTCGTCTTGTCCCGAGGAAAAGAGTATGCTCGACCCATTTTCTTTATGAGGGATAGATTGGAACAGCTTGATTCCCGCTTGCGTGGCTTCTTAGTCCCGCTTGGTTGCTATTGAGCATCTTTTTCGCGTTTCGACTTGTTTCTGCCTCTGCGTCGAGCCTTCTTTATAACAGGTCGACAGGGAATGGCACTTTCATCTTTCACGGCCTGTTGGAGGAGGCGTGGCGTTTTGGCTTTCTCATAGATGGCCATTTCGCGGTTATGATCGTCTCGAAATTTTTGACCGGCTTCCCTTATTAGTTTGTCCATTTGTTCTTCGAACGACGGACTGGGCACTTTTTCATCAGAAACTTTTACTGGTTCAGGATTAGCGTCCTCCCACTGAGCGTCCGCTTCTTCATCGAAGTCATATATGACGTAGCAACCGTGGAGTAGCTCTCGTTTCTTGGACCGAATGTATCCAAGCCTGATCGTTTCCATTCTCCCATTAGGTAACTTGTGCTGAGTCCCGGGAATGTTCCAGACCCCGTCGTAGAATTTGGCTTTCCGAGCGGTCTATTTGAAGGATATCCCCTGACGCTTCAGCAGCCTGTTCAAGCCTTCTGTATAATATCTGGGGAGACGAATGGACTGAAGCCTGTCAAGCGTAGGATCCGCGCCGTGCCAGATTTCTTTCTCCGCTCTGGTTTCTTCAGAGCGGTAGAATAGAATTGTTTTTTCGCCTTCTCGCCTGGGAGGGACATAGAACGTCCGCAGCTCTTCTACACTGTAGATATTAAGTGCATCCAGTTCTTTACGGTGTTTAAGCGGCACCATGGCGACTTGTAGACTTTGCTCTTCGTCAGCGGACGTTCGTATTGAAGGCCGAGCAGAGAATATAACATGGACCTCATCTTCCGAGTCACTACCAAAGATCAACGTAGGAGCAGATGGTCCTGGCTTGTTGTATTGGGGCGGACCCGAATAAACTATCTCCTCTTCCTCCTCGGTATCACTCCCGAAAACAGGGATGGTAGCGTTAGCTTTGTTCTCCGGCTTGTGACACCTTTCCGTGTCTTTGAAATCCGGTAAGAAGTATTTAGCATCTTCATATTTGCGGACTTCGTTCACGGAAAACAGATTCAGTTCTCCCGCCACGGTATACTCGAGACCATCCTTAGAATACTGCATACACTGATGTTGCGTAGAAAGGATGATGTTGTACTCGTGTAACCGCAGTCGGCCGAGCAGAGCATTGTAGCATGTCTTGGCGTCTATGACGTGGAACTTAATGTCCGTGACGAGTAGCCCAAAGCGTAGCGTCGGTATCACAGACCCAAGAGTTCTTGATGATTGGGAGTCGAACCCGGAGATGGTGATCTTGTCTCGAGCAAGGTGTTGGACGCTCATGCAGATTTCTTTTAACACCCGCACATTGAGGAGATTAACGGAGGATCCATTGTCGATCAGGATCTTGCCTATCTTTATATCGTGGCAGTATCCTGAGACATAGAGGGGGCGATTGTGTTCGCACGTCCCAAGGAGAAGGTCCTCGTCGCCGAAAGCGACATCGGCCATGTGCTCTTCCTCCAATTCATCCTTCATCTTTTCCTCGGCCAGGAAAGCTTGGAATTGCTCCGGATCCTGTAGCGCCTTGATTAACGAATCTCTCGCCTCCTTTGATAGCAAAAGGGCGTCAAGAATGCTGAGCTGCGAGGGTAGTTTCCTCAGACGCGCTAAGACGTTGTAATCCACCTTATTTCTCTTCAGCAGGTCCTTGGCACTTATCTCCTCTACAACTTGGTTATCTAAGACGATATCTTCAGAGACTTTTTCTTTCCCTTTATCTTTTTTATTTGAAGGCCCGAGATTCTTTTCAGGTAGCGTGCGATTACGCAGCCGGATATTTTCACAGACCTTCTGCCCTTCTTCTTTTCCCGGAGTGGACTCTTTAAAGAGAGGGCCAAGCTCTAGCTCTTCATCAGAATCACTCCCGAATGTAAGCACTTGTGACCCGCCAGTGTTAACCGTGCGACAATCGCCGGTAGTTCTTTTAAGCCCTTCGGTCGTATTTTTCCGCTCCCGACGAGTTTTGCGTTTCTCCCGCTTAAAATGTTATCGATGAGCAACATATCCTTGCCACCATCTATCGAAAGCTTTGCACTCTTCAGTGGGGTGCGAAATCTTCTGATGATATAAGCAATAGGAGGGGTGCATTTCCACTTCGCCAATAATGTTTCCTTCGGAGGATGGTAGCTTCATGCCCATTGATATGGCCTTAGCAAACCTTTTCCTCATCTTGAATTTGCTTTTGTCAGTAGTGGAGGTATTTTGCTCCAACGGGAGCGTCTCAGCTCTTTCATCAAGTCGCTGGCGCTTGGCCCTTTCAAATATAGCCGTCTCGCATTCCCGATCAGCTTTACTCTTCAGCAGAGCTTTGTTGAGGAATGCGTCAATTACCTCATCTGATGGCCCCATAATTTTTAGTTCAGGATCTGCCCCCAGCTTTCCAGTGCAAGGAGTCTCTTCATTGTCCGTCAACGCATGGGAGATCATATAGCAGCTCGCCACGTATTCATCAGACTCATCCGACGAACTTTCCTCTTCATCTTACTTTTGAAAGACGTGGTTAAGAAACTCTTGGAGCGTAATGGGAGTCCGTGCTTTCTGGTTATATTCTTCCAGCACGTCAATTTGTTTTTGTAAATCCTTGCGCTTGTCACCAGGCTTCACAGGCTTCTTAGATTTCTTCTTCTTCTTCTTCGAAGATTTTGACGGCCGGTTGCGAGTGCTTGGGCCACCACCATCGGTCTTTGGAGTTGGACGTAGCTTCAACATCCCCTCAATGACCTGCGGTTCCAACGGGTTCTTCCACTTGATCGCTGGGCATGCCTGAAGATCGTTCAGCATCCTCTTGGTCTTAGCTGACAGCATAACTTCCCATGGGGCTTCTTCGACGAGAGAACACGTTGCCCCCGGCATATTCGTCCTCTTAGAGGTGTAAGGTTGCGGCGGATTCACCTTCCATCTATCGGATAATGCGAATTTGCCCTGTTGGTACTGGTCTTCAAGCCAATTTTTTAAGACGTAGCAATCTTCGATCGGATGACCCAGTACTCGGTGATAGGGACAGTAATTGGGCTCATTGACATCATTTGGTTGCGACGGGCATTTTGGCTCCGGCAGATTTATGAGTCGGTTGCGCAACGCCATCTCGAATAATCTTCTCGTCTTATCTCGGGAAAACGAGTAAGGACGTCCTAGTCTCTCCTCAAGGGGTACCTGCGGACGCATATTATTTTGACGAACAACCGGCTTCGAGTTGCTCGGCTGTTGTTGAGCATTAGCGACAACGATCGCTTTTCCCTTCCCCTTATCATTTCGGGAGTCTGGCTTTGGAAGAGGAGGTCTATGGCCCATCTGGTCCATTTGCGCTAACTTGTCGATCAGGGCCTGGAAGGTAGTCGGCTTGAAGAACATCATAAATTGCGAGATCGTTGCTTGTGGATCAAGGGTTCCCACAAACATACCCACTGCAGGAGCTTCTTCAATGCGTTGCTCGCATTTCGACCATAAGTTCCGCCACCGTATAGCATATTGGACCCATGTCTCGCCTGGTTTTACCCTGGCGTTAATCAGTGCCATCATCGGGGTGCGTTCACTGGCGCTTGCAAAACGCTGGGTAAACAACAGCTTCGTCTCCGCGAAGGTCTTGATAGAGTTGTTCGGGAGCTCAGAGTACCACTCGAACGCTATATCTGATAAGCTTCCAACGAACTGGCGGAGCAACAATTTGTCATCACCGCCGGTGTTGCCGCAGAGTGGCCTGAACTGGGCAACATGCTGGTGGGGATTGCCCATCCCCTTATAGACATGGAACTTCGGTATGGTATAGACCGGCGGATACTTGATTTGATCATACCAGCTCGGATATGGTCGTCCTATTTTTACGACCTGGCTGGCTGCTTCAGTCGCATGATGAACCCGTATTTGTTGGGCTATGTACTCGTCCAAGTCAGCTTTGGAGATTGTGTCCTCCTTAGCTGTTGACAGAGCTGGCGGAGGATTCGACGTTTCTCCCCTATCGTCTTCAAGGACGATCGGGGGATCTTCGGCCGGAGGATCTTGTTGGATCATCATCCCTACCATGTCTTGGAACAGGAGGGCCATACGCTTTATGTTGGCTGCTTGTTCAGCAGCCTCTTTATCTTTCTTCTCCAATATCCGACGAAGGAATTCGGCGTCAGTTTCTTGCTCCCGGCGTTCGTCCGAGGACGCTTCAGGACTTTCTTTTGGTCCAGTGAGCACGGCCATCGCGTTCATCATCTCCTGGAGCTTTTGCTGTTGCTCCTGAGCTTTGGTCACTGACCGTGTAAGCAGTCTATGACCCGTAGATGCACGGCTGTCTTCCTTCCCCGATGCCATGTACACTGTATGAACTATTATGCCCTTAGACTTTGGGCGTTTAGGTTCACCCCCTCTGGTGTTTGCCGCGGGCGCGGGGATTTTCTCCGGCCTTCTTCTTTTATGGGCCGTTGAAGTTGAAGGGGCTGTTGTAGTGGACACCCTGGCGGTTGTTGTCCTTTGCTGTTTAATAGGACGGTCCTTTTCTTCTTGCACCTTCGCCTTTTTCTGTTGACGAGAATGATCTGGGTCAATTACGGAGTCTTGAACCCTTCGCCAAACTTTGTATATTTTTTAGGACAGCCATTGAGGGGGCTGCCCCCGCTTCATTTCCGGAACTCTCTCCGCAGGTGGAGGAGATCTTTTCAGTGTAGCATTTGGAGAGTTCTTTCGTACCTTCCGAAGTGGCTCAACGCTGTTCCCAGTTGGAACAGCAGCATTAACTTCCACCGTTGGAGCTGGTGGAGTTATCCCAGAGGGGGAGTTGCCCCCAGTCTTCCTTATCCGGCGCCAGTGGCGTCGTCGGGCGCGACGAGTCGTCGGTATCGGTTCAGAGACAGAGACAGCTTCTTCTTGCCCCATGTTCAGGTGAGGGACTGTTGCCGGTGTCAGCCTCTTGAAGACTGACGTCCGTTAAGGAGTTGTGTCTAAACGGTCAAAAGCAGATTTCTGAGCGGGAGTGGGAATAGTCAGCCTTGCAAAGACTGTCTCTTTGACAGGGGAAGCCGCCTTGGCGACTTCGGGAGCAGCCGTCTTCTTTGGGATGACCGCCTCAGGTGTTATGGGCTTCTTGATAGGCCCTTTGGTGCTCGAGCTCAGCCTGGTGAAGACTGAAGAATTGGACGACCCGTTGAGAGGGGCCGTAGGAGTAGCAAGTCGATCGAAGACCGACTTTCCTGAAGCTTCCGGTGCGGGCACAGGGAAGGTGAAGCTTGCTGGTAGGATCATGGTCCCAAAGAACAGGCCGGTAGTGGCTTGAGTCACTTTCTCCACAGGCATAGTAAGGATGGAGGCCGCTTGAGGCCCATATGCTACGCTTCCAGGTGAGGTGGAGAGTCGGTTGCATTGGCACTTCGAGCAGTTCGAGCAGGTTGAGGCCATTGATGCTTGATTTCTGCGCCAGGCAAAAGACCAAATCTTAGTAACTTGCAACCCAAAGGCAACCATTAACAAACCGCGATTCGTTCGCGAAGACGACACACGAAGTGTGGGGTGGAAAGAGGAAAAGGTCCCACCGGGTGTGCCAGAATCTGTTCCCCTCCGAAAGACGGTTCACAGGACTGCGAAGTCCTGACACTGAGATACGGGGCAGATGCTATTTAGTTTTATCTGTCTACCTCTCCGAAGATACCAAGTTGATTTATGGCACCGTGTATCAGAGGTTTAGACGGATGCGGCCGATGTAGCAGACTTCATCAGATTCCCCCTCGCTTGAGGGGTTTTTTGATTGTGGGGACGCTCTTCCCTGCAGGCGCAAGCCCCTGCAGTTAATTACACTACCGCATCGCGGTAACAACTTTCTCCTTCTTCAGAATTTCACTTCGTGTCGTGTGTGTTTGCTTTGTTTGTGGTTGCCCGTGGATTGTATACGGAGACTAAATGATGCCGTCGCCCGTAGGACATGGATTAGTCCAAATCTGTATTTACTTAGATTTGGGTTTGGTGTTTTAGTTTAAGGATACGTCGGCCGTATTGAGGCTAAGATCAACTTAAACGTTCGTTAAGGATACGTTAATCCTGTTTGAGACTAAGATCAACTTAACGTGGTGATCCATTTAATATATGGCCGTCGGGACCCATCACCTCTCTGACGTCGTTGAAGGATTACAACAATAGGTGTCAGAGGAGTTCAGAGATGTACCCTCGAACTAAAGTTGATTAGGGGATATGTAATCTGATTGAATGTTTAAGGATGCGTTAGCCAGATTTGAGGCTAAGATCGACTTAAACGGGACCGTTTAGATCCAGCAAAAGAGCATTTGAAGGCTCTACTGTTCTAGTTTATGGACGTAGTGGTCCATAGGTAGTTTAGGGACATTGCGGTCCATTGCCAGTTTAGGGACGTGGTGGTCCATAGGTAGTTTAAGGACGCATAAGTCCGTGGGTTTAAGGACCCACAGTCCGTATCTTGGTTTAAGGACGTATTAGTCCACGAGTTTAAGGACCCCACAGTCCATGTTGATGTGTGGTTGTCGGGACCCGTCACCTCTCTGACGTCGTTGAAGGATTACAACGATAAGTGTCAGAGGAGTTCGGAGATGTACCCTCGAACCGGATGTAAATTGATTTAAGAGAGCAGTTGTGCTCAGTCAATTTAATTTGAGGACTTACGGCCATGATTGGGCTAAGTCCAGTTGAAAAATGTTTAATGCTTTTATTTGTTTTTGGCCTATTAGGCCTGTGCTAGGGCTTGGCCCCTTTTTAATAATGCATAGCATTAATCTTGGTCTCTGTTGGACCTTTATTTGGGCTCTGCCCCTTTTAAAATAATGCATTGCATTATTTATTACTTTGTTTGGGCTCTGCCCATTTATAAATGATGCACAGCATCAATTTGTTTGGGCTCTGCCCTTTTTATTGCATTGCAATTTAATTTGACCTACTAGGCCTTTCTGGTTTGGGCCTGGCCCTTTAGTAAAAGAAATGCTTTTGCATTTGTCAGGCGCTTTGCGCCAATCACTGAGCGCAAGTGCTTGTGGTGACGACACGTGTCACGCAAGTGCAGCGCGCTGCGCTTGCGCTGCTGACACGTGGCGCACTCTGGTGAGTTGCACCAATTTCAGAAAGCGAGGCTCTATTTCAAAAGTGCATAGCGTAAGTGGTTCAGATGCAGACACGTAGCGCTCTTTGGTGGCTTGCGCCGACCCAAGAGCGCAACAGTGCATTTTTGCAAGTGCAAGGCACTATTAACTTGAGAATCTTTTAGATTCCAGAACCAATGGTTCATAAAAAAGTGCAAAGCACTGTTTGATTTCTTGATCTAATTTAGATCAAAGAAAACAAGTTTTTCTTGTTTTTCTTGTTTCAGAGAACCAGTGGTTTATAAAAAAGTGCAAAGCACTGTTTATTATATGAAGATCATTGATCTTGTTCTTCGATCAATGATCTATTAGAAGAAATTCTTCTATTTTATGAAGGTTTTTACCTTTTTCTTGAAATTTCTTCAGAGTTCTATCTGTTTTGAGGTTTTCAATCTCTCACAATGTTGATGATCCTTTGAATTGGGGTCTAGGGGTCTTTATATAGTGCCCATAGATTTGTTAAGTTTGTTATAGAGATCATTCTCTGAGGGATTTGAGGAATTTTTCCCACCGTTGGATTTTTGATCCAAGGGCTTCTGTTTTACAGAAAGCAATCTTCTTGTTTTAACAAGAACAGAAAGATCTTATTAAAATTTTAATTCTGTTTGGCGCAGATGCACCAGCGCTTGACACGTGTCAAGCAGCGCACGGCGCAGCGCAACTGCGCTGACACGTGTCGCGCAGCGCATCTGCGCTGACACGTGTCGCGCAGCGCACGTCGCAGCACATCTGCGCTGACACGTGTCGCGCAGCGCAGCGCTTGCGCAACTGAAGCGTTGCTTCCTTTAATTTTGTTTTAAATAGAGCTTTGCTCTGATTGGGCGCGCTGTCTTGGGCGCTGCGCTGGCGTATCAGCTTTCGACACGCTCAGCGCAAAGAATTTGAAGCGTTGCTTCGAATTTTGAATTTTGAAGTTCAAACAGAGCTTTGCTCTGATTGGGGGAAATAGAGTTTGTATATAACCATACGATGGTTTTATCCAATGGAAGTGGATGTTCGTAGTAATACGGGGTGTTCTGGAGAAAAGGGTAAAAGCAGGAGTGGCAATGAGGTATGCAATTCAGACAATCCAAAAGCCAGTGTTTTAAGAAAGTTCGGTTAACTTGGTCACTGAGTTATAGTCTAGGGTCGGGTCATGGTCGCTGCCAAAGAGAGAGAGAAAAGAAACACTCTGCGTGCACTCTAACCTAGATCAGAATGGTTATCAATTTATCCAATCAGGAAACCTCCCACTGTAACCTCAAATTCTCCTCTAAACCTGAAAGAAGAATTAATCGGAATCATCCGAGGAGTAAAACAACTCATCAGTGGGAATCGGGATCCAACTATCATCGCATGATAACGTGATGGAATCCACTCATATTATCACACTCCAGAAGGTATGCGCATATCTGGCAAGTTTCAGTTTCTTTAGAAACCCCCGATGTGATTTTTACCCCATGCTCTTATGACCTTGACGAAGGCCAACAAATCATAAGTCACATGTCAAGTTCTACCCGTCATTGTCCAGGTTAATTTGAACCCACCCGTACAAGCCCTTGACTAGGGCCAACAAAGCTGTACGACTGTCCCAAATCAACGCATCTATCTATGCAACAGAAAATTAACAAATAGCTACCATACACTATGCCATGACGAAGGCCAACAAACATAGCATGAATACTAAGTGCTACCCGTCTGAAATGACGGAGGGCTACGAATGGTTTTTGGCGAAAAACCTTTAACGTAATGAACTTGATATCGTTGAAGGAACCGGATAGTTTTTATAAAAATATAGTGGCGAAAACCTTTGCTAAAGAGGTCACTCCCGGTGAAGGGATCTTGGCTCTTTCCCCGTAGAATGAGGTGCATGATATTCCAGCTGAATACCACGATGCAAAGCAAAAAGGCAATCGACTACAGTGAAGTTATTACCCTGACGCAAACTTCTGTCCAAGGGGTCACTCCCGGTGAAGGGATCTCGACCCTTGCCTCGTCGACTGAGTTGCCGGATATTCATAACCGAATACCACTGTGCAAAACAAAAGAGAACGTCCTTACAATAACAGCTTTTTGAAAAATGTTCCAACAACATCAGAATAGGTTTGTTTAGCTTGCATTGATCCGAATCAACGCAATCACATCAATTAATCACACCACAAAAGAACGAAAATATGATGTACGTATATGACATCCGCATTCGCCACTGGGTCCCGTCATCACCCGTTAGGTTACTTAACTAACGACAAAGCGGGGACTGGACTAGCGCGGGTGTAAAACATATACAACATCTACTAGTGTATATATCAATATATAATATTCGCTATGGCATGATAAAATGCAACATCACGGAAATGTAATAAGCAGCACAGAACAATACAGATAATCTGGGATCCCCGGGTTTCATAGAGCCGCTACTGAAACCCGACGTTCCCCTGGTTATGTGGATAGCCCGTGCAATGAAATCCTAGAACCCTACGGGTGCGGCAAGTTACCCGTCAAAACCTAAAGTGAGGCAGCCCCCTTCAACAAAGTGAATGGACTACCCAGCACTTCACGGAATCCGGTAACTTGAGCATCCCTCCTTGGGTCAACCTATACCCCCTACGAGTGCGGCGAATAGCCCGCCAATTCTAGAGTAAAGCCCCCTCCGTCTCAAAGCCATGAGATGCGGGCTCGTTGCCTTCTAGAACCTGGCTATCCGTGCACCCCACCGAGGGGTAATCCTAGTACAGAAAGTAAAATATATACAACGGGTACATCAACCTCAGCCCGGTCGTGCCCCAAAAGAATAATATACAAACAGACAGTGACAGAAGTCCACATGTCGGACGCTCGCCCAGCAATATCAAATGTACAAATAATACCAAACTGTACTACCATTGCATCTAGGCTATCCACCACGACAAATCCGCAACATCACAACACAACACAGAACATCAACGTGAATATCACGTTCGCAAATCCGTCTAAAAGGGTTATAGCAATTAGACAAGATTTACCGATTAAATGACATTCACGGTCACATATATAAAGTAAGCACTGTGAACTAACATATTTAAAATTTTCGATCGACAAAATTTCCCGAAGTGGTCCCCAAGCACAAATCCAGCACTCAAAATAATCTGGGCCAAAACTAAAAATACCAGAAACCCCAATTCCAAGTCAGAGACCGCTGTGGAAAATTTGGTGCAGTGAAGCTACAGTACTGCGGCGGAACCGCGGCCAAAATGTGGGTACGGCCGCGGTTCCGCGGTGCTACAGTGAGATCACTCTACAAAATTTCTGCAGTGGTCTTAGAAAAGCCTGCCTGATTTTCTGACACATTCAAAATAATTTTTCGACGACAAAAAAATTTCGACAGAAACTTCATGAATTGGAATCGCGGTTTCGGAAATTTCATTCGATCGATATTTTAAATACGTTAGAACAAGCTAGTAAAGATTAATGGCGTGGCTCTGATACCATGTAAGTCTACGGTAGCGTCCCGACCGTCTGTCCGAGGCCAAAATGCGGAAACGAAAAATTTTTCTAAACTTGAAACCGGCACTATCGCAGACTCAAATCCCGGATCGAACCATTAACAGAAACTAGCAAACTAGAGAAGGGTTAGAAAATTTATACCAATCGATCTGTGTCCTTCGGTCTTTGGCCACCTTCTTAAGCTCCTCACGGCATCTCCGATCTCCGGTCTTCTCGTCGGAAGCGCACCACATCAATGAATCTTTTTACGGGCTCCCACCTCTGAACCGAGGCAACTCGGACACGAAGTTTGCCAGCCGACGTGTCCAAGGTGAAGTAGAGAATGTGTGTGACAAGTTTGTCTCAAGCATCCATTGATTCTCAACACATGAGAGTGTATGGATGAGGTTGAAGATGATGCCATTAATGGAGATAGTGAGCTCACGAAAGAAGGAGGAAGAAGAAGTGCTTTCTTTTGTTTCTTGTTGCAATGATAAAATGAGAGAGTGAGATGAAAAATACAAGAGCTAGCTCTCATATGGCTGCCCTTCTCTCTCTCCTTATCATTTCAACTCACAAATCAATCAAATAATGTGACACATGCATAAAGAAAGAAACCATGAGTCATCACTTGTGCATGTGTCATAATTAATGCTCCTAATCATGTCTTTGAGCTCATTATTTCCATTTGTAAACATTAACCCAAATGTTTACAACAATAAAAAGATACGGCAACATCTAAAGTAAACTCGTGACGGATCACAAAGATACCCCTCACCTGTATATACATACCTACATCCGCATTCCGACTGAATGCGAATGCGATGAGACTAAAGTAATCTAACAAATCTAATATTAAGATCCGACTTAAACCAAAGCCCACTAGTATGATCCGCCCGATCATGATCCGTGCACCACTGCACGTATATGATCGAACCCTACTATATATCATACGTCCTCTACAACATTTCGACCGAAACTTGAGAAACTGTCTGTGGGGGACTCTAAAGACTCGTCAATACTTTGGCTGTGGATTTAACCACTAGCACGTCAGTGGTACTAGCTATACGTAACAGGCTACCAGGTATTGACCAAAGGGAGGTCGATGAGCGAACTCATCCTGACACCCTACTGAGCCTGTCAGTGGCCATATCTGTACAGTCCGGTCCGTTCGTCTATGAGCATCGCATGTCGGGCCTAGGGGGTTGGTAAAAGTCAGACCCCCAAAAGCGGTACAAGTCGTGTCGGAGTATAGCCCAGAACACCCTAAGATACTACTGGAATACCTACCAGTAAATCTCCTGCCTTGGCCAAGGACTTCGTGTAATAGCTCTCCTAGACACAGCGCGATCTCACCCCCAATACCGGGAGAGACGAAACCCCTGCCGATCCGCTCACTGCCTCCATGTGGCTCGGGACTGTATCCAACTAAAACCTATTTGCACGACTCGTTTGAGCCTTGGTAGGGTAGTAATCAAAGCACAGTGGGAACTCACACGAGACAAATGACGATCTCAGGTCGATGAACTAACCTATACACATGTCACCAGGGAACTTCTATCTGACGTCAGGTATAATACCAACTAGCATGTTCCCGGCGAGTCCAGCCCGGTGTACTCATAACCCAATGAGCACCTGTATATATCTTAGGTGATCCAACTGACACCAATGGCTTGTGAGACCGGCCACCGCCCCTCGTCGGGGTCTCGACTGTATACACTAGTCTACTAATGGAGTATCGATGCCCAGTCTCGAAACTCCCACGACTAGGGACCATTTAAGGAAGTGCTTATAGACCCCAGCTCCCACGTATATGATCGCCATCATACTGCTGGCCGTCAAGCAAGAATCCTATGGGCTCTATCAACGTGCAATAGTGACCTGTAATGTCACCTAAAGTATGTACACGATGATAAAGATAAACCAGATAGCATACTATCATTTCGAGTAAGACTGTCCTACCGGCATAGGTCTTTCCTCAAGCATTTCAATCACGTTCATGTGATCCAATAATTGACTCTTAGGGCACTGTATCCAACACGCTCAGCGCCAAACGCGCCACGTGCTCCTCACATGTGCGCTATCTCAATGGAAGCACCTTAGCACTCTAAATCTGGCGCTCAGCGCCAAGCGAACCACGTGCTCCTCACGTGTGCGCTGAGAGAACATAAATTGTTCTTTAAATAAAGCCCCAGAGCTATTGTAATACCCGGGTTCCTTTTATACGCCAATGTCCGTATTTATTTAAATTATCACTTACAAGTTTGTTAGTTGAATTTAAAATTCTTTAAGTTAGTTTAAAAACCCTGTTACCTATCCATTTTACATCTTTCCCAGATTCTTTGATATGTTATCTCCAGACCGGCCCCCTTTCCCTAAATTTTTCCTTATCCTTATTTATTCCCAATCCCATAATCTTTCCATTTGATTGTTTATTCTGCAGCCCATCAGCCCACACTTTTCCCACCATTTTCTTTTTCAATTCACTGAGCCCAACAGCCGGCCCGCTCTAAATCCACATTTCCCTTAAAATGTTTTCCATTTCTCTAGCCCACCCATTTCTGGCCCACTCCCTTAAATCCTCTAATTAAATTCCTTTTTCTTTCTTTGAAATTTTCTTAGCCCGGGCCCTTTTCTTATATATTTTCTAGTTAATACTTGGCCCGGCCCTCTTCCTTAATTCCCCTCAACTAATTCTTTTCCCTCATTTTTGGCCCGAGCCCAGCCCTATTCTCTATGATTTCTCCCCTCAATTTCCTCTGGCCCGGCCCCTTCATTTTCTCCTCTATTAATTAAACTTTTGAGGGCCGGCCCCACTCTCCAATCCCGCCTCACTCAGCCGCGACCCCAACTCGACCCGACCCGGCCCACTAACCCATCTTCTTCCTCTAACGGCTCTATTCCTACAATCCCGCGCGCGCTCGACCCAACTCCGTTGCCTCCGCCCACGTTCGCGCCACGTCGCTTGCGTGCGTTACCGCCCTCGACGCACGACCTCGTCTCCATTCCTCTCTCCCCAACTCCCATCGCCTTTCCCTCAACCCTCATCTCGCAACTTCTCCCGCTCTTTTCTCTTTCACCCACGTTCCCGAGTTTCCCCACGTCGGCCACGTCTCCGTGCCCGTCGCCACGACCGCGCGCCTCGCGAGCTCCACAAGCGCAACCTCGCCTCGCCTCTCTACCCCCTCCCTGCTCCCTTCCAGTTCACTCCCTCGCCAACGAGCTCCGCCACCACTGCGTACGCCCTCACTTCCTTCTCATCAGAACCCGACACCAACACCGTCGAGCCCTTCCTTCCCTCCTCCTCTTCCTCCACTGCCCCCGAGCGCCTTCGCCTGCACCCACTCACCTGCACACCGAGTCCCCTGCCCCGACGCCGGTGATCTTCTCGTCGTCGTCATCGTCATCTCTTTCTCACTCTGCAATCTCCCTCTCTCTTTCTCACTCTCTGTTCCTCTCCCTCTTCCTCTGTCTCACACACTCTCTCTCTCACTCTAACTCCCTCGTCTCTCTTTCTCAGCTCTCTCTCCCTCTTCCTCTGTGTCCCCTCTCTCCCTCTGTCTCTCTCTCTCTCTAAACTCTCTCTCTCGCTGCAGTCTCTCTCTCTCTACCTGCACTCTTCCTTCCTTTGTTTCTCTCTCATATCTCTCTCTCTCACTCTACAACTCTCTCTCTCTCTGCGCCTCTGCCTACACACCCTCCATCTCTCTCTCTTTCTCTCTCTCACTCTCTATTTCTCTGTTCTTTCTCATCTTGATCCTGCACCTCTCCGCAACTCCGGCCATCAACTGGGATCGTTGCTGTCGTCCGAAGCTGCCCCGTCTCCATCTCCGAGCCGAGCTCCACCGAGTCGAGCCCCACGACACAAGCCTAAGCCTAGCTAAACCTCGTCGTGGTCTTGTTGCGTCCCGCCGTTGCCGTAGCTATTAGTCACCACCGTGCCGCGTCGCTGCCGTACTATCGTCGATACGTGTCCAGGCAAGTCCCCACTTGCTACATGCTACTTATTATTAATTACAAAATTATAATCGTTTATATATTTCATGCTTTACTTTCCGTCAAATTATCTGATTCAACCGTTCGATGTATGTTCTCTATGAGAGTTCTCGCTTAAATTGACGGTACTCACTTGTATAGTTTGGCCCGTAAGCATATGATTCTAGTGTGTGAATTTTGTTAGAAAATACGATTGTTAAAGATCAAAACAACTACCCCCAAGTTTGCCTGTAAAACTGGATGTTCTCTGTACCTGAAAACCACAAAAATCACCATAAATTATATACATGCTGGATTGTCGTGCTCGAGGGCTCAAATCGAAGCCAACTCGACAAACTTTAATCCTATACTGGTTTCCGGACATTCCTGTACTTAAATTGTGGTGATATTTGGATCGGAGTGCGACTCTGGACTGCAGTCCAGAGCGACTCCAGTCTTTACTTACTGTCCCGTATTGGGTACCACAGGATTTCCTTAACTTGTAAGTTGCGGAACTCTGCTGTTTATTATAGATAAATCTGTTATCTAGACAACACAATTGATTTCATTCTGTTTCGTTACCGTTTGATATTTAATCTGTAATTTAGAAGAACGGGACGCATAACAGTCCCAACAGAATCAGGATTGACATATTATTAATAAACAGTGTATAACTCCTGACGTGCAGATGCGATTGAAGGTCCGTCTGCTGCGTTGAAAACCTTACTGAAAACCCTAGAATTCATCCAACTATAGAGTCGCTAAATTCTGATCCCAACTGGGGTTAAAACGCGTTGCGAAATGGATTTCTGATTCTGAAACCGGATTTCCAGCCGCGAGCGCTTAAAATGAAATGGTTATAATTAATGATCCTGGAACTCGATTGGCTTGAAACCAAATTAGATGAATAGCTAACTGAACATACTAAATACCACCTGTTTATCGTTTCGCTAAATTATATACGTACGTTTCATGATAAATCGTGCAAGTGATAGAATACTGTTTCATAACATCTTGATCATGTTCATATACTGTTCACGCATCATATCATGCCCATAACATTGTAGTGATAACCTAATGATATCGTGCATTTACCCAGTGTTAGTTTCTAGCGATGATTGTGGCAAGTACGTCAGTGTTCGTGTATTCGTGATTAAGTGAAAGTGATACGTACTTGTACACAATCAGTGACCCTATTATTCTATTGCATTGTCGACGTCTGTGGGATGCGTGTACGTGTGACTATAAGTGGTATGGGACACTTATGGAAGCGCTTGCACGGGTGTCACAGATAAGGCATCCGACACTGCCATTTATCTTAGGTATTAGTCGGGACGTGCTTGATGGAGGTCCTGCCTCCAGTTCTCGCGCAGACTTGTCACGGATCGATTAGTATTTAGGGTTATGGTTAGCGTTTGATGTAGACCACGGGGTGTGGGGTAGTTTAAGTGTGAGTTCAACAGAATCTCGGGAGTCCCATGCCGGCTTATATAATTAGGGAGTTATATGGAGATTTACAGGGTATGTGATATATACACCGTAATATTCTTGTTACATGTTGGGCCCGTGGTCCCTTGCCCTTGGGTTCTACCCTTGGGTGGAGGACACTCGCGAGTGGTTGACTCTCAGACTTGGACTGACGATAGGCTTAGTGACCTGTACAGTGAGACTTAGAGACTGATAGGGATACTGGCATTTATATTCCTTATATACTGTGTTGGCATACGTGACATATCGTTATACTGCTTTACTGTTCCGCTGCATTGATTACTGCACATTCATATTCATGCTGTCGTTGATTTACTGTTAATCATATCCATTACCACTGTTAGAACTGTCACTTGATTTTATATATATTATATTACTATTGTGTCGCTCTGACGACCTGAGTATGCATGCTCAGTGTGAGGAGAAGATTTAGCCTGGATCAGAACTAAACGTGCATCATAGACTTCTTGACTTGGTATTCCGGGTTACATTCGTTTGTTCCACTTCAGATCAGTTTATATTATTGTATCTTTCAGTTACTGCATTTCTCATTACCTGCGCATCATTTACTGTTTACCATGATAAACTAGAAGCCGAAGTGTGACTACGGCAGGATATTTCATTGACCGTAGGAGCATGGCTGGCCTTGTCTACCCCTCGTATTCCGTATTTTGGGAAGCGGGGCGTGACAGCTATAATGAGCACTCAACACTCAATAAAAGACAAAAGATTGTCAAAACCCAAACCAATGCTCAGCATTGTTAAATGTCCAACAGTTTTATTGAGTGGGCCGAGCCCAAGTTGGCTACAGACCTCTCATTTAGATTAATTGAGCCCACATGCTCATAAATCTTTTTAAATGATCTTAGTCCCAAACTTGACTACAGATCTCCCAACCAACGTTGGTTCAAGGGTACATCTCTTCATTTCTCTGATATGTGTCGTTGTAATTCTTCAACGTCTTCAGAGAGGTGACGGGTCCTGACAACCAGACATTCCATGGACTATGATGTCCTTAAACTTATGGACCGCAATGACCATAAACTAAACTCTACAGACTATGATGTCTCTAAACTAGACTATGATGTCTCTAAACTATGGACTATGATGTCCTTAAACTCCATGGACCATGATGTCCTTAAACTTATGGACCACAACGTTCCTAAACTAAAACAATAGAGCCTAAATGCTCTTTTGTTGAATCTAAATGATCCTGTTGAGTAGATCTTAGTCTAAAATTGGACTAACGTATCCTCAACAACGTTTAAGTTGATCTTAGTCTCAAATGAGATTAACGATCCTTAAACCCAATCCAAACCCAAATCTAAGAAAATACTGATTTGGACTAATTCACGCCCTACGGGCGACAACATAAATTGGTCTCCGTATACAATCCATGGGCAACCAAAAACAAAACAAACACACACGACACGAAATGACCATCTGGAGAAGGAGAAAGTTGTTACCGCGATGCGGTAACGTAATTAACTGCAGGGGCTTGCGCCTGCAGGGAAGAGCGTCCTCACAATCATAAACCCCTCAAACGAGGGGGGAATCTGACAAAGTTTGCTACAACGGCCGCATCCGTCTAAACCTCCGATACACGGTGCCATAAATCAACTTGGCATTTTCGGAGAGATGGACGGATAAAACCAAATAGCATCTGCCCCCAAATTCAGGCAATACGAACCTACGCGGTTCCGTCTCCGTTTTCGGTGGCGAACAAGGAACACGTGAGGCACTGCCCAATCAATGCTAAGCGTTTAGCCGTTTTGGCTGTATGTGAAGTGCAAAGCATTTTTTATGCGGCGCCCGCGTGAGGAGCACGTGAGGCGCTAGACGCTGTTAAAGAAGGGCGCCCACGTGGGAAGTACGTGAGACGCTGGTTTCTTTTATATAGAGATTTGATCTCTGTTGATGTTTTTTTAGAGAACTTAAATCTCTGTTAATAGTATTTTGATCACCAAGATCACTATTTTGAGGATCCGCGATCTTGTTTTTTTAAGAACTAAGTTCTTAATTCGAAGGAACTAAGCTCCTGGAGTATTATGGACTCCATATTCTTTTTCTTCTAAATCTGTTTTTCCCTAAATTTTTGATTCTCAAGAATAAGATCTTCCCAATGAGAATTAAATTATCAACTTGTGGGAGACTTGCCTTGTGGATCACCGGTCCAGGGAAAGAACTAAGTTCTTTTTGAAGGTCTCAACCCTTAGATATGTTAGGTAAAGAAGATGTTTTGATCTCGATATTTTATTTACCTAGGGTTTCAAAATGGAGCTCTTCATTTTTTAGAATTGAATTCTCTGTTCTTTCTGTTTTCCTCTCTCCGTCTCTCTGTGTTTTGGCTATATGAGACTTGAAGTATCAGGTCCTTTATATAGTGAAGGCAAATTATTAATTGGTTTTGAGAAAATCTCTCATTGAAATATTCCAATTGATTTAATTGGTCTCAAAATTGATTTGGGGAATTTTACCCACCATTGGATCTCTGATCCAAGGACTTCTGTTTTTACATAATATGATTTTTGGGTTTTTAACGAGATTGGGGAAATATTTTGATAATTTATCATCTCTGTTGGATTTTTGATCCAACGGCCCTATTTAACATAGAGTATTGTAGAATTTTAATTCCATCTGAACGCCGGCGTCCACGTGTTATGCATGTGGGCGCTATTTAAGAATTTATCTCTTATAATGGGTATTTATGTGCTTTGCATATTGGCGTCCGCGTGAGGAGCACGTGCGGCGTCATCTAAGAGTTTAACTCTTATATAATGAACCCTTCTGTGCTTTGCACATTGGCGTCCGTGTGAAGAGCACGTGCGGTGCCATCTAAGAGTTTAACTCTTATGAACTCTTCTGTGCTTTGCACATTAGTGCCCGCGTGAGGAGCATGTAAGGCGCCACTATAGGACTTAATCCTATAAAATTGGCTCTAGCGTTGGTGCCCTCTTGGAGAGCACGTGAGGCGCTGCCTCATTGAATTCAACAGAGCTTTGCTCTTTTATTAGGTTAAATATATTGGAGAAACAAATGCCCCCCACCGTTGCTCTGACATGGCTTATACGTGGGTGCAACGGTGTCACCTTTTCCACCGTTCGACCTCCTGTGAAGTTGAACCGTCCTTTCATATCCTATAAATAGGACCTTTGGCCCTTGAGATGACTGCTGTTCTATCATCCTCTTGAGTCTTCTTCTTCCTTGAGAATTTAATTCTCTTTTCAGAACTTAGATCTCTATTTCCAAAACTTTCTCAGAGTCAAACTCTGTCAAAATTTGGTAAGAATTATGACCACGATTTAACTCCTAAAGAAACTCTTAAAAGAACCTCTTCTTGTTTTAGGTTTTTAACCCATTAACAGAGTTTTGCTCTTCTCTTAGAACGATCTCTTAAAGATCTAAATCTTTGGGTAGAGCATGGATCTTGGAGATCTTAGGGTTTTACCCTGTTAGTGACTTTGGTTTTTGAAGGTTGTTTGGAATTTAATTCCATTTCCCAAGCGGATTTCTGGGATTTTATCCCATTATTAAAGAAATTTAATTCCGGGTTGTTCTACAGAGCTTAACTCTGAGAATTTATTTTAAGATATTCTTTTGGGAATTTTATTCCCTTTCTTATTTTCTTTTTTGGGGTTCTTTTTTTGATGATTTGAAATCTATTGTAGAACACATTTTTATAAAAAAAAGTAAAGTACGGCCGCCGGGTTCTGATGATTTGGCCAGCAGCTTCATTAGCTTGATGAGCTCGTATTTGTTGAGCAATATATTCATCAAGAGCAGCCTTGGAGATCGTTTCCTCCTTGGCCATGGATAAGGACGGAAGAGGGTTTGATGTTTCCCCTCTGTCATCCTCAATAATTATCGGTGGATCTTCAGCCGAGGGTTCTGGTTGGATCATCATTCCAACCATATCCTGGAACAAGAGAGCCATCTGCATTATGTTAGCAGCCTGCTCAGCAGTTTCCTTGTCCTTCCTTTCAAGCACCCTTCGCAGAAACTCTGTATTGGTCTCCTGCTCCTGCCGCTGTTCGGCTGTTATGTCTGGGCTTTCTTTCTGCCCGGTAAGTGCTGCCATTTTGGTCAGCATTTCTAGGAGCTTTTGTTGTTGCTCCTGAGATTTTGTCAGCGACCGAGTTTGCGGTCGGTGACCTATGGAAGAACGGCTTTATTCCTTTCCGGAATCCATATAAACCTATGCACGATCGTTCCCCCAGACTTGGGGTGTTTGGGTCCATCACCTTTGGTATTTGCCGAAGCCGGCGGGATTTTCTCTGGCCTTATCCTTTTGTAGGAGGTCGAAGTTGAAGGAACCGTTGTAACAGGCACCTGTATAGAAGAAGCCCCTCGCTGTATGATGAAGGGATGGACTTTCTCTTGCTGAGCCTTTGATTTTTCGGCCGAGGAGAATAATCTTTATTGATCACAGAGTCCTGGACTTTTCGCTAGACCCTGTGAATTTGCGAGGAGAGCCGTTGATGGGGGCGCTCCGTCTTTGCCTGCACTGTGGCTTCTGCAGGCGGGGGCGATTTCTTTAGCACTGTCGTTGGAGAGTTCTTTCGTACCCTCCTGAGTAGATCAAAACTGTTCCTAGTTGGAACAACAGCGTAAACTTCCATCATTAGAGCTGATGGGGTGAGTCCAGAGGGGAAGTTGCCCCCAGCTTTTCTCACTTGGCGCCAGTGATGACGTCGAGCGTGTCTTGCAGACAGCACCGCCTCAGTTTTGGAAGCGGCTTTTTCATGCTCCCGGCTTTGCTGAGGGGCCGTTGTTGGTGCCAGCCTGTTGAAGACTGACGTCCTTGGCAGAGTTTGAGGAGGATCGGCCAATCTTTCGAAGACTGACTTTCTGGTAGGGGAAACACCTTTAACGACTTCACCTGCAGGAAGAGTTGGGAGGGCTATCCGTTTTGGGGCAGCCCCTTCAGATATCACGAGCCTTTTTATAGTCCCATTTTGGTTCTTGCTCAGTTTGTTGAAGACTGAGACATCTGAGCTTCGGCTCAGCCTGTCGAAGACTGAGACATCGGATTTGGATGACCCGTTGAGAAGGGCCGTTGTGGTTGCCAGTCAATCGAAGACCGACCTCTTAGGAGCTTCTTCCTGCAGCGCTGAGGCACCAACACCCACTGGTGGGAACATGGACCCAAAAAACAATCCTGTAGTGGCTTGCGTAACTTGCCCCACCGGCATTGAAAAGATAGAGGCTGCATTGGGCCCGTAAGTCACTCCTCCAGTTGGGACGGAGCGGGAGTTGTTGTTGCAAGTTGTGCAGTAGGAAGTTGTTCACCACCGAAAGACGTGACCGAGACGTTAGGACGTCTGGCCTGAATTTTGGGGGCAGATGCTATTTGGATTTATCTGTCCACCTCTCTGAAGATACTAAGTTGATTTATGGCACTGTATATCGGAGGTTTGGACGGATGCGGCCGTTGTAGCAGACTTCGTCAGATTCTCCCTCGTTTGCAAGGGTTTTTTGAATGAGGGGACGCTCTTCCCTGCAAGCGCAAGCGCAAGCTCCTGCAGTTAATTATGTTACCGCATCGCGATAACCACTTTCTCTTGCTCCGGAAGTTCACTTCGTGTCGTGTGTGTTTTTTTATTTGTTTAGGTTGCCTGTGGATTATATACGAAGTCTAATTTATGTTGTCGCCCGTAGGGCGTGGATTAGTCCAAATCCGTATTTCTTAGATTTGGGATTTTGGTTGATTTAAGGATCGTTGATCTGTTTTGAGATCAAGATCGACTTAAATGTATACGATCAGTTGGGGGCTCGGTTGGTTTTTTGTTAAGGATACGTTAGTCCAATTTGAGACTAAGATCTACTTAACATGGTGTTAGGATCATTTTTTGTTTCAGATCCATCAAGAGAGCATTTGGGCTCTGTTGTTTTAGTTTAAGAACGTTTCGGTCCGTTATCTCCATTTTGGAGGCGAAGTTTTAGTTTGAGGACATCTCGGTCTGTTGATCATCATTTTTGAGGCGAGGTTTTAGTTTAAGGACGTTACGGTCCGTTGTCGCCATTTTGGAGGCAACGTTTAGTTTAAAGACATTTCGGTCCGTTTTAGTTTAAGGACATTTCGGTCCATTGATCATCTTGCGCGCACGTGTATTTGTTACATGACGGGATGAGCAACGATGATATGGGATGCACCCAGTTTGGGGTGTGGTTTGATTTAGGGTGTGCACGTCAGTTTGGGAAGTGCATCAAAAAGCAGTTGGTTGTCGGGACCCGCCATCTCTCTGAAGATGTTGAGGAATTACAACGACATGTATTAGAGGTGTAAAGAGATGTACCCTTGAATCAATTCCCGTATTTGAGGGAAAAAGGAATCGGTGGTAAACCCAGAAATCATTAGTCGTAATTTGAGACTAAGACTTCCTCAGGGAAATGTAGGACGAATATCGTTTTGGGATATCATCAGTTAGAAGATCGATAGCCGTATTTGGGACTAAGATCAGTTTGGGAAGTAGTGAACCCATGAGCTCGGTTGATCTAAGTTAGGGACTTAGCCAACTTGAGCTTGGTCCACTCAGTTATCTTTTTATTTGAAAAAGAGTGCTAAGCACTTGTTTGGGCTCAGTCCCCTTTTTTGTGCAAAAAGTGCTGAGCACTTATGTAAGTTCTGATGCTCACATATAATCATGTGGGGTTTTCATTCATGGGAATTGCCTAATAAGTGTTAAACACTTTACCCCTTTTTGTCTTTATATGGAGTGCTAAGCACTCTTTTTATGGCGCCCATGTGCGAAGCATGAGAGGAGTTAGGCGCTGTCTAGCGAGTGCCAAGCACTTTTATGTTTTTTGGCGTCCATGTATGGGACACGTGAGGCGCTGGGCGCCGTTCACTGAGTGCTAAGCACTTCTTTATTTTGTAGCGTCCACGTGAGAAGCACGTGGGGCGCTGAGCGCCAGTCATTGAGTGCTAAACACTCCTTTATTTTATAGCGCCCATGTGAGAGGCACGTGAGATGCTGGCGCTCACTGAGTGATAGGCACTCCTTATTGAGCGGCGCCCACGTGAGGGGCACATGAGGCGCTGGGCGGTGATTTTTCCTTGTATATTTTGTTCCGAGGAGTTCAATTTCCTTGTTCTTTTCTGAATCTTTGATCTCCAAGAGCAAGTTCTTCCCGATGAGAGGTTATTGGGTTTGGGCCAAGGAAAAGATAAGGAAAAGTGTTTGGTTAGAGATTAAAAATATTAGGGTATAGGAAGATAGTTAATAGGAAAAAAATAGGATATGAAAAAATAATAGAAATTGAATTGGGGGAAAAATATTATTAAAATACGGATAATATGTATATATGGAAACCGGTTATTACATTTAGGGAGATAGAAAAATCACCAATATATTCATCCAACAATATAAAGGTCCTCGAACTAAATCCCAAGGAAATACCTCTCGAGAAACCAATTGAAGGAACACATCTCCACTCATCTACCGTGAAGAATGTGCCTCCTCTAAACCATTGATTAAGAGGATCGCAAATTTTGGTTTTGAAGAGACCAATGGTACTGTTGGGGTCAAAAATTACATCTCGGTTGACCAATTCAAAGTCAGTTAACCCTTAGCTAAGCGGGCCGAAGCTCAAGCGAAGCGGGCTCAAGCCCAAGTCAAGACCAAGAATGGAAGGGGCCAACTCTATGCCAAGAATGAAGCAATGAATTAGTTCAATGCAATTTTTTAGAAATAAATGTATGAAAAATGGGCAGAAAGCCAAAAAATTTTAAACCCCATGGCTGTTTCCCCCAATAAGAGTAAAACTCTGTTTTAAAATTCAAAATTTAAAAGTTGAAGCAACGCTTCAAATCCAGCGCTGGGTGCGTTGCGCGCCACGTGTCAAACACGGATGCGCTAGCACCAGGTGCGCTGCGTCCGAGGCAGCGTACCCCCAATCAGAGCAAACCTCTATTTTAAAAATTCAAAATTTAAAAGTTGAAGCAACGCTTCAAATCCAGCGCTAGGCAAGGGTGCGCTAGCGCAGGCTGCGCTGCGCTCTGCGCCGCGCGCCACGTATCAAACGCAAAGTGCGCTAGCGCTGGAATTATGACATTCCCCACCGCTAGATCAAAAAATCTAATAATAATGATAAGTCATTAATTAATCAGAATTAAAATTCTGTTATGGAAAGATCTTTCCAATCTTGTTAAAAACAAGAAGATTGCCTTCTGTAAAACAGAAGCCCTACGATCAAAGATCCAACGGTGGGGAAACATTCCCAAATCAATCAGAGAAAGATCTCTTCAACTAATTTAACAAATCAATTTGCCCTATATAAAGGCCCCAAGACTTCAAGTCTGATATAGAGAAACCCCCTACAAACTTTGAGAAAACTCAAAGAAAGAAAAGCAAGCTTTTAGCAAAAGAAGATCATTTCTTCAAGGTAAAGAACATGATTCTTGAACATAGAGATGAAATCATCTCATGAAAAGAAGAATCATCTTCTTAAAAGATCATAGATCTGCAAAATACCAAGGTCTCTTATAAAAAAATCAAAAGATCTAATCATAAAAACAAAAAGAAGTATTTACTTCATTCATAGATCATTGATCTACAAAGGCAAAGCCTTTGTTATAAAAAAGAACTTTTGTTCTTCAATCTTGAGGCAAAGCCTCCATTTTAAAAGAACATAAACTTGTTTCTGATCATAAATTTGATCAAATGCGTTTTGCGCTACTGGAAAGAGCCTTGCACTCATGAACTGCGCTTTTGCGCTCCTTGGACCGGCGCTCAGCGCCAAAATATGCCGCGTGTCAACCGCAGACACAACTTGCGATTTGCGCTTCTGAAACAGAGCACTGCGCTCATGGGCTGGCGCTCAGCGCCAAGTGCGCCACGTGTCACTCACTGGTGCACCATTAAACTAGCGCAAAGCGCTCATAAATTGAAAGCGCAATGCGCTAATAAACTGGCGCTTAGTGCTAAGCGCAACACGTGTCATTTTCGTGTGTGCTACTTAGCAGAAGCACAATGCGCTCTTTAATTGGCGCAAAGCGCCTGGCGCACCACATGGCACACTGTCAGAACACACATTATTCTGATGAATGCTATACATTCAATACAAGACAAAGAATGTCAAGGGGCCAAGCCCAAGTGAAGGCTCAACAGCCCAGAACAACAAAATGTTAAACGTTTTAATCTTATTGGACTTAGCCCAATTCTGGCTATAAGTTCTCAACTTATATTGAACTGAGCCCATCTGCTCATGAATATTCAACAGATCTCAGTCCCAAACTGGACTACGGATCTTTCAACCAACTCACACCGGTTCAAGGGTACATCTCTTTACTCCTCTGATATCTGTCGTTGTAATCCTTCAACATCTTCAGAGAGGTGAAAGGTCCCAACAACCACACATTTCTATGGACTGTGGGGTCCTTAAACTCATGGACTACGATGTCCTTAACCTGGACTGTGGGGTCTTTAAATCCATAGACTACGAAGTCCTTAACCCGGACCGAAATGTCCTTAAACTAACAATGGACCACCGTGTCCTTAAACTGGCAATTGACCGCAAAGTCCCTAAACTAGAACAATAGAGCCCAAATGCTCTTTTGTTGGATCTAAATGATCTCGTTAAGTTGATCTTAGTCTAAAAAAAATTAGACTAACGTGTCCTTAACATACGTTTAAGTTGATCTTAGTCTCAAATGAGGCTAACGTATCCTTAAACCCAAACCCCAAATCCAAATCTAAGAAGATACGGATTTGGACTAATTCACGCCCTACGGGCGACAACATAAATTAGTCTCCATATACAATCCACGGGCAACCAAAAACAAAACAAACACACACGACACGAAGTGACCATCTGGAGAAGGAGAAAGTTGTTACCGCGATGCGGTAACGTAATTAACTGCAGGGGCTTGCGCCTGCAGGGAAGAGCGTCCCCACAATCAAAAACCCCTCAAACGAGGGGGAATCTGACGAAGTCTGCTACATCGGCCGCATCCGTTTAAACCTTCGATACATGGTGCCATAAATCATCTTAGCATCTTCGGAGAGGTGGACAGATAGCACCAATTAGCATCTGCCCCGAATTTCAGGCAAGACGAACCTACGCGGTCGCATCTCTGTGTTCGGTGGGGAACAGATTCTGTCACGCCCGATGGGACCTTTTCCTCTTTCCACTCCACACTTCGTGTCGTGTTCGCGAACGAATCGCAGTTTGCTACGGTTGCCTGTGGATTTGAAATACTTAGATTTGGTGTCTTGCTCCGTGCAGAAAACAGAAGATTAAGGGCTTCAAACTGCACTAACTGCAACTGCAACTCTCTCTCCGTCCCATCCGGAGGAGTGACTTACGGGCCCCAAGCGGCCTCCATCTTCGCTATGCCGATGGAACAGGTGACTTAGGCCACCACTGGATTATTCTTTGGGACTATGATCCTACCCGTGAGTTTCAATGCCCTGATGTTGTCGCAAGAAGCCCCAAAGAAGTCGGTCTTTGATCAACTTACCCCTACTGCGACCCCTCTCAACGGGTCACCCAAGTCTAATACCTCAGTCCTTGATAGGCTGAGCTGAAGCTCAAATGGGCCCGTCATGAAGTCTGCAGTTCCAGAAAAAGTTATTCCGAAGAGGATAGCCATCCCTGCTCCCGAAGTCGTCAAGACGGCTTCTCCTGCCAAAGGGTCGGTCTTCACAAGACTGACAGTTCCTGCTCCCACTCCGGCTCCTGTTCCTGCTCAAAAGTCTATATTTGACAGGTTAGACACTGCTGCTAGACGGACATCAGTCTTCAAAAGGCTGGTACCAGCAACGCCTCACCAGAACAGGGAGCATGACAAAGCCATCCCCATCACCAAACCAACACCATCGGCTCGACGCACTCAACGTCGCCACTGGCACCGAGTAAGGAAGACTGGGGGCAACTCCCCCTCTGGGCTAACTCCGCCAGCCCCAACGGTGGAAGTCAATGCTGCTGTTCCAACCGGGAACAGTCTTGAATTGCTGAACAAAGTGCGCAGGAACTCTCCTACCGCCGTACTGAAAAGATCTCCTCCACCGGTGGAGAATGTTACAGAAATAAAGCCGGATCAGCCCCCTCAACGGCTGTCCTCCAAAGTTTACAAAGTCTGGCGATGGGTCCAGGAGTCAGTGATTGATCAAGACTATCCCCGCCGACAGAAGAAGCTGAAGGTTCAGTAGGAAGAGAACCGTCTTGGCAAGACACAAAGGACGACAACCACCTGGGTGCCCGCTGCAACGGCCCCCTCAACGTCAACCACTCAAAAGAGAAGGAGGCCAGAAAAATCCCCTGTGACTGCGGCAAACCGCAAAGATGCTGAGCCCAAACGCCCCAAGTCTGGGGGCATAAAGGTGCATACTGTTTACATGGCTTCCGAAAAAGAGGAAAACCGCACTTCGACGGGTCACCGACCGCTCACCCGATCCGTGACCAAAGCCCAGGAGCAACAACAGAAGCTTCGGGAAATGCTGACGCAAATGGACGCACTCACCGGGCCAAAAGAAAGCCCTGAGGTGTCATCGGAGCGGCGTCATGAACAGGAAACCGATGCTGACTTCCTACGCAGAGTCCTCGAAAAGAAGGACAGAGAAGCAGTAGAACAAGCTGTCAACATAAAACGAATGGCGCTTCTCTTCCAAGACATGGTCGGGATGATGTTACAGCCGGAACCTCCAGCTAAAGACCCTTCAATCATCATTGAAGACGACAGAGGGGAGACATCGAACCCTCCTCCGACTCTTTCAACAGCCAAAGAAGAAACCATCTCTAAAACCACGCTCGATGATTATATAGCTCAACAAATATGAGCTCACCAGGCGAATGAAGCGGCCGGCCAAGTCGTTAAAACTGGGCAACCGTACCCGGGCTGGTATGACCAAATAAGTTACCCGCCAGGATATACGATCCTTAAGTTCCATGTATATAAAGGGACGGGGAATCTACATCAGCATGTCGCTCAATTCAGGGCCTTATGCGGCAACACTGGAGGCGATGACAAACTATTGCTTCGCCAATTCGTCGGTAGCTTAGCGGAAACGGCCTTCGAATAGTATTCGGAGCTGCCTAACGACTCTGTCAAAACATTTACAGAGATGGAGATGCTGTTTACACAAAGATTTGCAAGCGCCAGCGAGTGCACCCCGATCACCGCATTGATCAACGCCAGGGTAAGGCCAGGTGAAACGTGGGTCCAATATGCAATACGATGGCGAAATTTGTGGTCGAAATGCGAGCAGCGCATCGAGGAAGCGCCGGCGGTAGGTATGTTTATAGGTACCCTCGACCCTCAAGCGACCATCTCCCAGTTCATGATGTTCTTCAAGCCAACTACTTTCCAGGCCTTGATTGACAAGTTGTCCCAAATGGATCAGATGGGTCATAGACCGTCTCCTCCAAAGACGGATCCTCGGAATGAAAAGGGGAAAGGAAAAGCGACTTTCGTCGCCAATACTCAACAACAGCCGAGCAACTTAAAGCCGGTTGTTCGCCAAAACAATACGCGTCCACGCCCATCCTTTGAGGAGAGACTAGGACGTCCTTACTCGTTTCCCTAAGATAAAACGAGGAGACTATTCGAGCTGGCAGTGCGCAACAGACTCATCAATCTACCAGATCCAAAACGTCCATTGCAGCCAAACGACGTCAACGATCCCAATTACTGCCCCTACCACCGAATATTGGGCCATCCGATCGAAAACCGCTACGTCTTCAAAAACTGGGTTGAAGACCAATACCAGCAAGGCAAGTTCGCATTATCGGAAAACTGGAAGGTGAAACCGCCACAAACTCATGCCCCTAAAAAGGTGGACATGCCGGGGTTATCATGCTCATTCATAGGGAAAGCCCCATGGACCGAAAAGTCAATAAACTAGAAATTCGCCTCAAATACGGCAATGATTGGACCACTATGTCCTAAAACTGGCATCAGACCGGAACGTCCTTAAACTAACGATGGACCACTATATCCTAAAACCGGCTGATGACCGAAACGTCGTAAAACTACTACCAACCCGCGGCATCCTCAGGCTGACGTGGTAAAAAAAAGAGAAAAAAATGAAAACGGTATGTCCATAAGCAAAAAGGGCACGGATGAAAACCCGAAAGGGCTCCGTGAGTAAAAACGGCAAGGCTATCGGCGAGTTTTGTGAAAACCCGAAAGGGCTCAATCTCGTTAAAAGACACTTGCAAGGTCCTCTCGACTTTGTAAGGAGAAACCATCTGCGTGAGATCCTTCCGACTCATAAGGGAACAACATACTTAGGGATCCCCACGATTCCTAAGGAGAAATTACACTTGCGATATCCTCACGACTCGTAAGGAGAACCCTCTTATGGGACCCTCACGGCTCATAAGATTCAAAAGTCTTAAGCTACAGGGATCTGAACTGTTCTTAAGCGGCCACCACAACCTCCAATTCTGCCCTACAAGTGGCTCAATGCTGACCCTTGTATACAATCCACGGGCGCGAATAAACATTTCCCTAACAAAGTCCTATCCGTGACTAGGGATATGTCTACACGGTGAACAACCCTTGTAAGTCCTCTCGACTTATAAGGAGAAAACACTCTTGTAAGATCCTTACGACTTATAAGAGACCATGCACTTAGGAGTCCTCACGATTCCTAAGGAGAAAACACACCTACGGGATCCTCACGACTCGCAGGGAGAAATACCTTTATGAGACCCTTACGGCTCATGAAGTCAAAAGCCTTAGTCCACAGGACCTTAACCCTGTTGACTAAGCCACCTTTGTTCGACGTCGACAGAGGCAAATGATGATTCGCTCCTGATAATATCTCAGTTGTAGCAATGCTGATACCTAAATCGGTATCAAATCCTAAGTCCTTTCACGGCAAATGATGATTCGCTCCTGGCAATATCCCAGTTGTAGCGATGTTGATGCCTAAATCGGTATCAGGTCCTAAATCCCATACTCGCAATAAAAATCAGCGAGCCAAAAATGCATACGAAATAGCCGAAATGATGGGGCAACTTGCAACAAAATCAGCAAGTAAAAATATATGCACGCAAAATAGCCGAAATGATTGGGCAACTCGCAATAAAAAGCAGCGAGTAAAAATAAAATAAATAGCCGAAATGATTGGGCACCGCGAAAAATAGCCGAAATGATTGGGCAATCGCGACTTTCGCGATATAAAAGCTGAAATGATAGAGCATCGCGGAAAGAAATTAAAAAAATGAAATTTATGCCCTACAGGTGATATCACATCAATCCCTGTATATAATCCAGAGGCGGAAACAAAGAAGGAATCACACTTTCCCTCCCCCTCACCAGGCTTCATCAGAAAACGAAGCCAAATATCGACGGTTCAAGGATAGCCTAGAGATCATCAACAGCGTTCCTCACCATTCCAGCAGGATTCAGACGCTGTAATCAACCCTGGAGCCACGGCAAAATCCCTAGTTATAAATCTCGACGGCCACATCTACAGCCTGAAGACCAACAACGGCGTTCCTTCGCAGTCCAGCAGGATGCAGATGCAACGTCAACAAAAGGACCTCATGGTCGAAACAAAGCGGAGTGATGGCAAAATCCCTAGTTCCAAATCTCGACGGTTCACTAGCAACCTAGAGATAACCTCGACGTTCGCCTCGATACAGCAGACGATATGTCACTACAGCGTCCTTCCTCCAACAGGATTCGGACACGCTAAAGCAAACGAAGCGAAGGCCAAATTCCTAGCTTTAGGGTCTTGACGGCAACTCATATAAAACCTGAAAGACTATCGGAGATCATCCCACACCAGCGTGGAGTGGTCACCACCTCGACGTTCGCCTCGATATAGCAGACGATATGTCACTACTGCGTCCTTCCTCCAACAGGATTCGAACACGCCAAAGCAAACGAAGCAAATGCCAAATTCCTAGCTTCAGGGTCTTGACGGCAACTCATATAAGACCTGAAGGACTATCGGAGATCATCTCGCACCAGCGTGGAGTGGTCACCACCTCGACGTTCGCCTCGATATAGCAGACGATATGTCACTACAGCGTCCTTCCTCCAACAGGATTCGGACACGCCAAAGCAAACGAAGCGAAGGCCAAATTCCTAGATTCACGGTATTGACGGCAACTCATATAAAACCTGAAAGACCATCGGAGATCATCTCATACCAGCGTGGAGTGGTCACCACCACGACGTTCGTCTCGATACAGCAGATGAGACGTCACCACAGCATTCTTCCTCCAGCAGGATTCAGACGCGACAATCAAACAACGGAGCCACGGCAAAATCCCTAGTTCCAAACCTCGACGGTTCACTAACAACCTAGAGACAACTGCGATATTCGTCTCGATACAACAGACGTAATGACAGCAAACGAAGCGAAGGCCAAATTCCTAGCTTCAGGGTCTTGACGTCAACTCATATAAAACCTGAAAGACTATCGGAGATCATCCCACACCAGCGCGGAGTGGTTGTGACTCATCGGGGCTCTCCAAAATAGGCCTAACCTCAAGTAAAAAGTGGCATAGCAAAATTCATAACGCTTGCTCTTCCGACGGTCAAACTGCCTAGGAGGATTGCTTGAAGACATCTTGTCCAGCCCCCGAAGGGATCAGAGACACGACAATCGCAAGGCTACTCGAACAGCAAGATTGCCTATCAAGGAATACATCAGCCAACGCGACGGTACGACGGACAAAACCGAGTACTACAGACCCTAACGGACCTCTGTCATAAAAAGCAGAGGTTAACTATGACGTTAGGATATTCTTGCGAGAACTACCCGATTCGTCTCGACTCGTGAGAAAATTAGTGTATTTGCGATAACTTCTCGATTCGCCTCGACTCGTAGGGAAAAGCCTTAGGCAATAAGGATAAGAACCAGTTTCCTAAGCACTGGGGCCATGCAAGTCGGTCCAAAATGGGCTATTGTATACTATTCACAGGCCACACTCTCCAAAGTCGAATCTTGACAAGGAGGGAAACAACCGCTTATGGGTCCTCTCGACTTGTAGGAGGGAACATTCTCTTATAAGATCCTTACGACTTATAAGGGAAAACGCACTTAGGAATCCTCACGATTCCTAAGGAGAAAATACACCTACGAGATCCTCTCGACTCGTAGGGAGAAAAGTCTTCATGAGACCCTCACGGCTCATGAAGTTGAAAAATCTTAGGTAGCATATCTGAACCTGCTTCCTAAGCCATCACTACCTCTCGAAGAAGCCAAAACAAGATACTTACTCTATCATCTGCCGGCTATGCTTACTAAAGCGACATGCTGATAACAAAAGAAAGAAGAAAGTAGAGAGATGACACAAGACATTGCGAAAGAAATATATCTTTTATTCATGAATTTAATTGGGTACAAAATACATCATATGAAAGAATAAAAGAATGAATACACTTTATTCAAAATTACAAATGGTACAAAAAAATTATTGAGAAGGAAGCGTTTTCAACAAGTCCGCTAGCTGCTCTCGCACTTCTTTCAGTGCCTTCTCATGATCAGTCGCCGCGGCCAGTTCCGCTTCGATTCGAGTCCTTTGCTGCAAGCATGATGAAATCTTCTCATCGATTTCCCGTTGAATAGCTTCGCGACTCTGCACAATCCGCTCGATAGAGTCGAGCTTCTGTCTCAATACAAGCCTGTCCGAAATACACTGCTGCAAGGTGTCAAAGACGGCTCTCAGTTGCTCGGCGTTCACTTCAACCTGGGCACGCAATTGAACAGACTCAGCGGAAGCCTCCTCGTGTTCCTTCCGCCTCAAGGTCGCTTCTTGTTAAAAAGGGCGGAGGAAGGACACACTCTGCTCAACCCATGCAGCCCGCTGGGAGTTCAAAACCTGAATCTCAGGAGCAGGACGCATAAGCTCGAGCTCATGCAGGCAGGCCTCAATCTTCCGGCAGTGGTTAACCCAAGACTCGAAGACGCCTTCGTTATGGAAGTTTACAAGTGTCGCCAGCATTAGGTTAACCTCTGCGGCAAAATCCACGGCAGATGTAGGAGTCTCCACGTCGAGCTCCTCAATATAGTCGCTCACCATGCGCAGACTATTCGCGGCGCCTTTCGAGGATAGACGTCAGGAAAAGGGTCCGGCCGGCATTATGACGCGAGACTCGAACGGGGCTGGAGTCAATGTGACCGCTGCAGAACAAATCCCAATCAGATGATGGCTCAAGAAATAAAGAAAATACACGAAAAATAGAGTCTACTATACCGGCTGCAACAGGTGGCGAGGCCGGGAGTACCAGTGGCGTAACTGTTCTCTCGTCTCCTCCTTCAATCTGTAGCACTGCAATCAAACCAAAGAAGAATCAGAAATGATTTGACTGCCGGTAAAAGAAGGAACATTAACTGAAGGCTGTACTCACCAACGCCACTAGATGAAGCAATCTCCGACGGGAAAGAGAAGTGCGGGTTCAGCACCTGATACAAATGATCAAGAAGAACTCCTGCGAGATCACGATGTTACATGGTCAGTACACGAAAGATGCTGTCCCTGATTTAAATTTATCACAAACCCATACCTTCTAGCATTTGAGAAGATATAAGAGAAGATGGAGGGGCGGTCACCATCAAAGCGGTAACTGGTAGCGCTTTCTCGGGTGGCACAACCTCAACGCCCACCGCAGCTGCATGCAAAACAAAGTACTGTCAGAAAAGGTAGAAAAGGGATTGCAGAACAGAATAGAAAGCAATAACCTGAAATTTACCTGGTAAGTCACCGGTCGAGACCACGACAAGGGCATCACTGGATGCAGCGACTGCCTCACCCTCCTCCGTGTTCCCGAGCACATCATCAGGGATGTCGACTAGTATAATAACGTCTGGTGGAGAAGCAGTGACCATCGCTACACGCTCCAATGAAACAACAGTGGCTTCGACCACCTGTCCCACAGTCGCCGGGCCGTCCCCAGAAAGGTCCATTGGATCCGCAGCCAATGAAGATGCCTCTTCCGGAGGAGCAATCACCTGGAGAGCAGGAATCACCAAGGGAAGCTCCATCGCAGGAACAACAATAGCGTCAACCCCCTCCACACTGATTAGTGCTTCATTGGGGTTATCTGCGAAGTCCATAGTCAGGGCGCGACTTGGACTCAGCTTCTCTGCCATCGCCGAAGTCCCTGCAAAGTTTGTATGAGGATAAGGATGTATATATATATGTATGTATGTATACAACCAATACAAAATATTACCAAAAGATACGTGAACATACCGATGCACAAGGGAGCTTCTAGTATGGCTTGTTCAAGCTGACGCTCCTTCCTGAGGAGGTACGCTCATGGAGGTTCGAGAGTAGACTCATGGCCACCGGTCCACAATGAAAGTGCATCCTCGGCGTCGGCTGAGACGGCCTGCTTAAGAGCCCTTTCGCCCCATTCTTCCAGAGGGCCTATGAATAGGCCGTATCCACGGAGGGTCTTCATAAAAGATGACGGCAGGGTAAGGCCTTTTCGGGATCCTCACATTCTCGGATTCGTCTTGTGATCGTCTTATAGCCTCAGCCAATTGTGCGGCTTTCTCGGCAGATGAACCAGGAAAAAGAAGACCGTCTTCCGGTGGATTAGTAACGGTCTTCTTCCCCCGCTTTGATCTAGAGCTAGTGATTGCAGAAGATCGCTTCTTTCCCCTGGCCGTATGGTTTTTGGGCTGCTTCTCGATTTTGACAGGGAGAGGAGGCTTCTTCAGGACCTTCGCCAAGGAGATATTATCACTAGGGCTAGGTTTTTTCTCCGGAACCGTTACGGTATCCATCATCGGTCGTTCAAGCGAAGCCTCTGTTGGCAATGAGGCGCGAAGCCTTTCCTCCTCTTCAAAGGTTTTAAGCAAAGCAGCAATGGCTTCTTCTGTAGAGGCACCTGTTAAAACAGAAGGCGTCAGTCAAAGTATGATAAAAAAAAAGAGTGAAATAAACAGTGGAGAGATAAGGATAAAGTATACCTGACTGCTCAAGGGTGGCCAATTCCTTTTCGAGGGCGGCCGATTGTTTGGAAGCTTCATTGGCAACCTCCAAATCGGTATCATCAAGCATCCCGAATAAACCTTCATTGGTCCCATATTCGCTCAAACCTTCGCTAAACGAAGCAGGGGGCGTCGAGCCTAATATGGTGTCCAAAGTAAGTACTTGCTTCTTCTTCTTCTGAGGATAGGCGCCAGGAGCCGATGACACGAGTTTGCGTTTGGTAGACGCCTTTGGACGACGAGTCCCAATTTCTTTTCCTACGTCCGACTCGGGGGACACGGCAGCCACTTCTTTTTCAGGAACGCTGGATTGGGGCAATCCGCGCGTAGGTCTTAGCACATATGGAGGCTCAACTACAGTGACCTCTCTCAAGGGAGGATGAACAATGTTCCGTCGCTTCAGAGGAACATTTCGATCACCAGCCGACACTGCACCCTTGCGATCGAGCAACAATCGTTTCTCCTCCCTGATGACGGCGCCCATTGAATGTTGATACCACGCCGCGTATGCATTAAGGGTCGTTGGGACGCAGCTCGGCTCGCTGATAAAGAAGTTGGACCCTGTGTTCAAGTGCATGAAATGATGCAGTGCGCTCCGCATTCCCTCTTCGGAAGCAGTAGGTTCGACCAAAAAAGTCTCAAGTGGGACGCCCTGATTGTAACCTAATTGCTGGCTGAAGCGATGCAGGTTATACCTCATGAATAAAGCCGAGTCATTCATCTTGAATACAAGAAAGCCCGGCCGGATGGAGTACAGATGAAGAATCTCCCGAGCCTTCAAGATAGAGACCCCATCTTTAAATATGTCCTGCAAGGACAACACCGTCTTCCCCGACTCCTGGCCGACAGTCAAAACTTTATCAGTAAAAGACATGCCAGCCCCGACCGTGGGTGGGCGAAGAAGCAAGCCTCTAGCTTCCCGTTGCGTCGGAGTCACGATAGAAGCACCAACCAGTATTTTGGGTGTCCTTCTCTACTGTCAAAATATGGAACCCTAAGAGTGTACATCATGAGAGGTGGTAGCCCCATCCCTATTAATAGGGCCTTGGCAAACCACTTCTCGGTTTTAGCCCTACTCTTATTTGTTGCAGGTATGTTTTAGTTTGGTAGGAGAGATTTATGACTCATCCTCGCCGCAGCTTCTTTATTTAAACGCTGTCGTTTGGCCTTTTTATATATGGCTGTTTCGTGTTCCCGATTATCTTTGCTCTTTTGAAAAGCTTCATTTAGTAGCCTTTCAATCGGGTCTTCTTTCGGCAGTTTCGGAGAGTTTAGCGCCAATTCTGCCCCCAGTTCATCCACATCGCTTTCTGATGCGGGCGGAGCTTCTTCATCATATACATAGTAATGGGAGACCATATGGCAGCTTTCCACACGTTCTTCCGCTTCCTCCGATGAGTTATTTTCTTCATCATCATCACTGTCCCCGTCCTCAAGAATATACTTGAGGAATTCTTCGAGTGTGACCTATGTTCGCGCTTTCTGATTGTACTCTTCCAGCGCGTCTATATATCTTTGGATGTTCGTGCGCTTGTTGACATATTCAGCAGACTGCATAGGCTTCTTAATCTTCTTCTTTTTCTAAGAAGACTTCAAAGGCTTGACTTGGGGACTTCCCCCTTGTTGGCGGTTTTCGGCACGGGACGTGATTCAACATCTTTTCTATAATTTCGGGCTCAAGTGGGCTTTTCCATTTGATCGCCGGACATGCTTCTAGATCTTTCAACATTCTTTTAGTTTTTGCTGAAAGAAATACTTCCTATGGAGTTTCTTCCACGATCGAGCAGGATGCCCCCAGCACATCCACTTTTTTAGGAGCGTGCTTTTGGAGCGAATCTATCCTCCAATTATCAGACAGTGCGAATTTTCCCTGTTGATACTGGTCCTCGACCCAGTTTTTGAAGACGTAGCATCGCTATTCAACATAAGCTAACCTCTAACTGAATACTCAACTCCGTCTCAACGAGATGGATGCTCTAGACGAGACTCGAATGATGGCGGAACAGGATATGGAAGTCTATAAAGTGCTGATGTCATGAGCCTATGCTAAAATGACACGATAACGTTCATTCCGAAAGAATGAGCTAGTGCTTATCTTACGCCGACCCATTATCCCAAACCGTGCAAAACGGGGGAAATTCGAGCCCAATTATGAAGACTCATATGTTATTGAAAAAGTCTTCCAAGGTGAAGCATACCAACTGATTGACATGAATGGAGAAAGGCCAATGCCTCCCATCAACGGTTGATTTCTGAAGAAATATTATGCTTGATGAACTAATACTGTGGTCCAATACGACTTTAAACTACTGTGGTCCAAAATGACCCTAAACTAATGCCTGGTCCAAGATGACCTTAAACTAAAACTGCCCTACGGAGAGTAAAATAACTTGTCGTACACTATCCACGGGCAACCTTCATGACATAGAAGTCAATCAAACCGCTAAACTCCGTATGGTCCGAGACGATCTTAAACTACTACTTGGTTCGAGATGACCTTAAACTACTGCTCGGTCCGAGACGGCCTTAAACTACTGCGGTTCGAGACGACCTTAAACTACTGCGGTTCGAGACGACCCTAAACTACTGCCTAGTCCGAAATGACCCTAAACTACTGCCTAGTCCGAGATGACCTTAAACTAAAACTGTCCTACGGCGAGTAAAATAACTTGTCGCACACTATTCATGGGTAACCTTCATGGCATAGAAGTCAACCATTCTTCCTACTGCCCTATACCGAGTAAACTAGCTGGTCATAAACTATCCACGGTCAACCATGGACCATCAAGTCCCTAAAATGAATCCAATGGACCGTTGTCTAAAATGACTTTAAACTAACATTTAACGCCGGCCTAACAGTCCTCCAAGTCCCTAAATTGGCCAAGGAAATTTGAACAACCTCACTTGGTTGTTACGACGAAAAGCGTGTCGTCTTTATTATGCTAATACGCACATTTCGGAATGGTCGAAGCCGAGAAGTTGTTGATCCTTCTATAATAATGCTTTCTTTAAATGGGAAAGACAATAACAAAATGAAATGAAAATCATGATGGATTTAGATGGACGTATCCAGATTAGTGATACACTTATCCCTAATTCTGTAACCGGAGGTTCAATCCCTAATATTGAAATACCCGGATCTGTTAGTCAAGCTGATGAGGAATATAAACCTAGTCGACTTATCTCATCTACTACCTCCAACAAATATGAAGCTTCTATATGATCTTGCGATCATAATTGGCTTTGAAGAGTCGATTCTTTCAAGGCAATTCTATAGTTGCTCTAAAGCACGGACGCATCAGGCGCGTCCAAGATAATCAAAATGGCCACAAAATCCCACCGCATATGCAAAAGAGTGTCTTCGACCTCTTCATGTTAAAAGTCCCACTAAGGCGTGCAAAAGAGCGTTTTTTATGCCATCAGAATGGTCGAGCCGAATACAACAAAGTCCCACCTGGCAGTGCCTCCAAGCGCAAAGGACCCGCCAAATGAAAAGAGGGAATCCCACCGTGGCGCACAAAAGGATGTTCTTGACGGTCAAAGCAAGTTGAGACAAAAGTCCCACTGAGGTGCACAAAAGAACGTTCTTGATATCGTCAGAACAAATCAAGCAAGTCAAATTAAAAGATCCACCTGGTAGTGCCTCTAAGCTCATCAAAGGTTCCGCCAAACAAATTTGGGATCAAAACCAAATAAGACAATGAAGTCTCATTGAAGATTCTCCTACTGTGACCTGGAATTCAACATCCTGCGAGACCCTATCGACTCGTTAGGAAAAATCACACAATAAGGTCCTTACGACTCATTGAGAAAAACTTTTAACCCTCGTGAAATCCTCTCAATTCACAAAAAATAAAAACAACCTATAAAAGTCCCACCGGACACCATCTCTACAACGTGACAATGACGTCAAATATGTTTGCCCTACGGGTCTAACGCTTCAAGCGCGCCATATACAATCCACCGGTACAAATAATATCAATACTGCACTCTGTCTGCGAACATGCCTATCACACCGCGTTCCAGTGTTAGAGAAATCAATCTGAAATCTAAAAGCCACAAAGGCCGGATCCATCTGTGAATTCGTCTGTCGTGTTGCGTTCCAACATCGAAGACCCAAGCTCATGATTCACTAAGTCAAGAAGACCGAATCAGATATATCAACTCATCAAGCTGGGTTCCAGTATCAATGATATGAAGCAAATGGTTCAACAAGCCACAAAGTCCGAATCAAAAATGTGCTTGTCATATTGTGCTCCAATTTTGGCAAGTATTCTACTACTACAAGATTTCGAAAACCTAAGGATAAGGCGATTAACTCGTAAGCGTCCATGAAGGCAGAGTCGATTCCTATAGCCCAACAAATCACAAAAAGACCGGACTGTAGATTCGAGGGATGAAGTATTTGTCTCGTTACATGTTAAAGTAGGGAAACTGAGAGTAAAGTGATCAACTCATAAGCGTCCAAAAAGGCAGAGTTGGTTCCCATAAATCCAAATAAGTCACCAGGTCCTTACCAGTGATCAGCTCTGTTGGGGTAAAAATTTGCACCCCGGTTGACCGAGTCAAAGTCAAGATCAACCCCCAAGCTAGGTGGGCTCAAGCTCAGGTCAAGCGGGCCCATACCCAAGTCGAGCCCGCGGCCAGCCTCCCCATGCCAACAACAAAATCATGTAATAAATAATTTTTCTGTAATTTTTTACACATGAATGTATGCAAAATGGGCATAAAACCAATATTTTGTAAGCCCATGGCTTATGTGCAAAAATGAAATGGCACATGAGCCATGGGATGGCTAAAATGCCATTTTTGTAAAGCCCAAGGGGCTATATATAAATATGTAAGCCTATATAAGGCAACATGATGATGAATAAAAAAAATATATACTTTTTCATTCTCTCAAAAACCTAGGGTTTGTACCTCTTTCCTCTTTCTGAAGGTCTCAAACCTTCTTCTTTCTTTTAAATTAAATCAAGAGTTTTACTCTTCCTTTTCAAAAACAAGATAGTTTTTCACCACCAAACCCACAAAGGGGAACTTGGATATGTCTTTAGATCCCAAAAAGGAGAGATTTTGAGATCTCACATCCCTTGATCTTCAAGATCCAGCCAACAGAGGAGGAAGAAGAAGAACCCCTTCCATTAACCCCAAAAACACACTTAGGAGTCCAACTCCACTCTGATTTCTCTTCCGAGAATCTTTTTAGGCTAAAAGCCTCTTTTTCTCGCCAGCGCTCAAACGCAGAGCGCCCACGTGCGGACACGTGGCGTGCTTGCGCTCAAGCACTCAACGCTCAAGTGCAAACCGCCCACGTGCCGACACGTGGCGTGCTTGCACAACAGCTCCCTGCGCTCGAGCGCAAAGCGCCCACGTGCCGACACGTGGCGCGCTTGCGCTCAAGCGCAAGTGCTCGAGCGCAAGTTGCCCCAGTGCCGACACGTGGCGCACTTGCGCTCCAGCGCAAGCGCAAGTCGCCCCAGTGCCGACACATGGCGCACTTGCGCTCAAGCGCACAGCGCTCTGGCGCAAGTCGCCCCCATGCCGACACGTGGCGTACTTGCGCTCAAGCGCCCAGCACTGAAGCGCAAGTCGCCCCTGTGCCGACACGTGGCGCATTTTCGCTCGAGCGTTAGGCGCTGAAGCGCAAAATGCCCACGTGCCGACACGTGGCGCGCTTGCGCTACAGCGCCCTGAGCTCAAGCGCAGAGAGCCCACGTGCCAACACGTGGCATGCTAGCGTCTGAGCGCACAGCACCTGGGCGCACAACGCCCAAGGCGCTGTCCCCATGCATCCTTTGGATGCCGTTTCCCCCTCTTTCTTTTATATATATATATACATATATACATATATATATACATATGTATACATATGTACGCACACACATACACCACGACACTGTCCCTGTTAGAAAAAAATTTCTAATGGGGCGCTGCCCCGCACCCCGCAAGGGGGCTGCTAGCCCCCTTGACCCCAGCCCGCTATCCGGGTAGCGGGACCCCCGTCTGCGGGGCCCCCGATATATCCAAAACCCCTTCAAAACACAACACTGCACATTGAGTTCGCATGACCAGTTTAACCCGTCAATCGGAGGTTCCCTCGCTCCAAAGGCGAGGGGTAATTAACGGCAGCTTAGTCCGTGGCTGCCGGAGATTCGGATCCCCACAATCATTAAACCCCAGCCTACCTTAGGTAGGGGGAATCTATAATGCGCCTGACAAGCGCGCGTGTATTCCTATCTCAATAGGGTGACGAAAAACACCCTACAGATTCTGGCACGCCCGGTGGGACCAATCTCTCCTCCCATATTTCGGGTTAAGCGTTCATGCGAACTCAATCTATATACATGTCTATATTTATACTAAAATAATGCTTTTTCATGCAGGTTTTCAAGCAATCACTTTCCAACAATGTCTCCGATGATGAACTCAGCTCTCAGCACAACTCCTGTCTCCTACACGATGAAGATAGACTCCAGGACGGTCCTTTCGGCCAGTCTCGGGCGACAATGGGAAGAGCCGCCGCTACCATTTAGCACTATTCTGTTCGTGTCAGCTAACGCCATCCCAGCTCCTCAAGCCCCGGTGACAGACAAACCGGTCTCGAAAGGCAAGAGGCCAAATGTGGTAGTCTCAAAGACGCCCCAACTCAAACGCAAGTCGGTGTTTGAACGACTCTCCTTGTCCCCAGCTGGGGGCAAGGCCATCAACACTAGCAAAGAAACAAGGCATCTCGGGCAAGCTCCAGCGACGCCTCTGACAACTGCTCGATTGGGTGTCTTCTCAAGCCTCCCCATCACTCAGCCTATGGCGGCTTCCCGAAGAGCAGAAGCCTGCCAGACGCTCAAGGCAGAGAAGCTGAGGCAGAAGCGGCTCAGATACAGAGCCAACAAAAGGGCTAGGGCTCTGGCCATGTTGAAATTTATGAATTTCCAAAGCCCGGACCGCTCCGCGAAATCAGCTGCCAAGTGTAAAGAGATGGCTGGGTATGTGGTCCACACTGTCTACATGGTGGGCACGCACTGCAAGAGCAAGGACAGGACCACCACGTCGTTAAACTGGGAACACCCGCTGACCACCACGTCGTTAAACTAGGATTGACAGACCACCAAGTCTTTAAACTGGGAATAATTGATCTCTAAGTCGTTAAACTGGGATTGTAAAATATATATATATATGTAAATAGACAAAAAAAATGTGTAAATAAAAGAAAAATAAAGAAAAGCCGAAATGATGGGGCAACTCGCAAAAAAAATCAGCGAGTAAAATAAAGATGAAAATAAAGCCGAAATGATGGGGCAGCCGCGAATAAATAGCCGAAATGATAGGGCAATCGCGACCTTTGCGATAAGAAAAGCTGAAATGATAGAGCAATCGCGGTAAAACAAAAACAAAAAAACAAACAAAACAACGGCGAATGATGAGTCGCTCCTGGTACAATATTCTAGTGTAGCGATGCAGACGCCAACCAAAATCCAATTTCTCAAAATTCTTAAGGCCCTACGGCCAGTCCCCAAATTGACTGCCGCATACAATCCACGGGCTCAAATAATTCTCATCATACCCATGCCCCACCATAATCACCAGTTACGCGGTTGGTCTCCGCCTTTGGAGTTATGCTCCATGGAGAAGACCCATTCATGTGTCCTCACGATACATGAGGAGAATAAATCTTTGTGGGATCCTTGCGACTCACAAAGGAAAAACACGCTTAGGAGTCCTCACGACTCCTAAGGAGAAAATACACCTGCTGGATCCTCACGACTCGCAGGGAGAAAATGCTTTCATGGGATCCTCGCGGCCCATAAAATTGAAAAGCCTTAGGCGATAGGGACCTAAACCCGTCTCCTAAGCCATCGCTCCGCCAACAAGAGTAGGCAAGTGATGAATTGCTCCCGGCACCTCTGCTTCAGTGTTAGCAACGCTGATGCCGACCCCTACCCCAAAATTCCAAGCTCGCCATTGATAGACCCCTAAGTCTTTAAATTGGAAACAGATGACCTCTAAGTCGTTAAACTCGAAACAGATGACCGCTAATTCGTTAAACTGGAAACAGATGACCACCACGTCGTTAAACTGGAAACAGATGACCACCAAGTCGTTAAACTGGAAACAGATAGACCCCTAAGTCTTTAAACTGAAAACATATGACCTCTAGGTCGTTAAACTGGAAACAGATGACCACCAAGTCGTTAAACTGGAAACAGACGACTACCAAGTCATTAAACTGGAAACAGATGACCTCTAAGTCGTTAAACTGGTAACAGTAGACCTCTAAGTCTCTAAACTGGAAACAGATAACCTCTACGTCTTTAAACAGGAAACAGCAGACCTCTAAGTCTTTAAAACTAGAAACAGATGACCTCTAAGTCGTTAAACTGGAAACAGCAGACCTCTAAGTCATTAAACTGGAAACAGCTGACCTCTAAGTCGTTAAACTGGAAACAGCAGACCTCTAAGTCTTTAAACTGGAAACAGATGACCACTATGTCGTTAAACTGGAAACAGATGACCTCTAAGTCTTTAAACTAGAAACAGCAGACCTCTAAGTCTTTAAACTAAAAACAGATGACCGCTAAGTCGTTAAACTGGAAACAGATGACCTCTAAGTCGTTAAACTGGAAACAGCAGACCTCTAAGTCTTTAAACTGGAAACAGATGACCTCTAAGTCGTTAAACTGGAAACAGCAGACCTCTAAGTCTTTAAACTGGAAACAGCTGACCTCTAAGTCGTTAAACTGGAAACAGCAGACCTCTAAGTCTTTAAACTGGAAACAGATGACCACTATGTCGTTAAACTGGAAACAGATGACCTCTAAGTCTTTAAACTGGAAACAGATGACCTCTAAGTCTTTAAACTGGAAACAGCTGACCTCTAAGTCGTTAAACTGGAAACAGCAGACCTCTAAGTCTTTAAACTGGAAACAGATGACCACTATGTCGTTAAACTGGAAACAAATGATCTCTAAGTCTTTAAACTGGAAATAGCAGACCTCTAAGTCGTTAAACTGGAAACGGCAGACCTCTAAGTCTTTAAACTGAAAACAGATGACCGCTAAGTCGTTAAACTGGAAACAGCAGACCTCTAAGTCTTTAAACTGGAAATAGATGACCTCTAAGTCTTTAAACTGGAAACAGTCGACCTCTAAGTCATTAAACTGGGAATGAGAGAAATCCACTCATATGTCCTCACGATACATGAGGAGAACAAACCTTCGTGGGATCCTTACGACTCACGAAGGAAAAACACACTTGGGAGTCCTCACGACTCCTAAGGAGAACATACACCTGCGAGATCCTTACGACTCGTAGGGAGAAAATACTTTTATGGGACCCTCACGGCCCATAAAATTGAAAAGTCTTAGGTGACAGGGATCTAAACCTGTCTCCTAAACCATCGCTCCCCAACCCCCAAGTGGCGAATGATGGGTCGCTCCTGGTACCATATTCTAGTGCAGCGATGCAGACGCCAACCAAATTCCAAATCCCATACCCCAATGGCGAATGATGAGTTGCTCCTGGTGCCATATTCCAGTGCAGCGATGTAGACGCCAATAAGGTCCTGAAATTTTTCCGGCCCTACAGTCTGGATCATACATCCTGCTAAACCGTATACAATCCACGGGCGTAAAATAATCCCGATCTCTCCAAAAAAAAGAACGGTATGTCCACAAGCAAAATGGGCACGGATGAAAACCCGAAAGGGCTCCGTGAGTAAAAACAGCAGGACTGCCGGCGAGTTTGTGAAAACCCGAAAGGGCGCAAACTCGTAAAAAAAAAGAAAAGAAATGAAATGCACTCGCAAAGTCCTCTCGACTTTGTGTGGAGAAAATTCCCGCGTGAGATCCCTATGACTCACAAAGGAGCAACACACTTAGGAGTCCCCATGACTCCTAAGGAGAAAATACACCTACGGGATCCTTACGACGGCTCACAAAATGGAAAAGCCTTAGGTGACAGGGATCTAAACCTGTCTTCTAAGCCACCAATTCCCAAATCCTCTCGGGGCAAATGATGAGTTGCTCCTGGCATTATTCCAGTGCAGCAATGCAGATGCCAAACAAAAACCAATTCCCAAATCCTTCCGGGGCACATGATGAGTTGCTCCTGGCATTATTCCAGTGCAGCAATGCAGATGCCAAACAAAAAACCAAATCCAAATCCTCCCGGGGCACATGATGAGTTGCTCCTGGCATTATTCCAGTGCAGCAATGCAGATGCCGACAGAAAACCAATTCCCAAATCCTCTCAAGACAGATGATGATTCACTCCTGGTACCATATTCCAGTGTAGCGATGCTGATGTCAACCCAAATCAAATCAAACCAACAACCTCTATGGCGGAATCATGCTCCGTCCCAGAATTTACCCCGTGTCGAAATCATGCTTCGCCTCGGGATATCTACCTTCCCTGCCGGAATTATGCTCCGCCTCGGAATCAAGTCAACCCGACACTCTGCGCCGGGGAAAAGTCGATCAGCGACACACCGCGCCGGGGAAAAGTCAACCCGACACTCCGCGCCGGGGAAAAGTCGATCAGCGACACTCCGTGCCGGGGAAAAGTCAACCCGACACTCCGCGCCGGGGAAAAGTCGATCAGCGACACTCCGTGCCGGGGAAAAGTCAACCCGACACTCCGCGCCGGGAAAAAGTCGATCAGCGACACTCCGCACCGGGGAAAAGTCAACCCGACACTCCGCGCCGGGGAAAGTCGATCAGCGACACTCCGCGCCGGGGAAAAGTCAACCCGACACTCCGCGCCGGGGAAAAGTCGATCAGCGACACTCCGTGCCGGAGACAAGTCAACCCGCGACACTCCGCACCGGGGAAAAGTCGATCAGCGACACTCCATGCCGAGGAAAAGTCAACCAGCGACACTCCGCGCCGGGGAAAAGTCCATCAACGACACTCCGTGCCGGGGAAAAGTCAACCCGACACTCCGCGCCGGGGAAAAGTCGATCAGCGACACTTCGTGCCGGGGAAAAGTCAACCCGCGACACTCCGCGCCGGGGAAAAGTCGATCAGCGGCATTCCGTGCCGGGGAAAAGTCAACCCGACACTCCGTGCCGGGGAAAAGTCGATCAGCGACACTCCGTGCCGGGGACACGTCAACCAGCGACACTCTGCATCGGGGAAACGTCCAACACAGACACTCCGCATCAGGGAAACGTCCAACAACGACACTCCGTGTCGAGGAAACGTCAAGCAGACACTCCGTGCCGGGGACACGTCAGCAAGCGACACTCTGCATCGGGGAAACGTCCAACACAGACACTCCGCATCAGGGAAACGTCCAACAACGACACTCCGCCTCGGGGAAACGTCCAACAACGACACTCTGCCTCGGGGATACGTCTACCAAATCGCTCCGGATCAGAGCGTCGACCGTCCATGTCGCAAAAATGGCAGTGCAGGCTTCCTATAAAGCAGGAACCAGATCGCTCCGGGCCAGGGAAACGTCTACCACGGACACTCCGTCTCGGAGACGCGTCAAGCGTCGACCGTCCATGTCGCAAAAAGGGCAGTGCAGGCTTCCTACAAATCGGGAACCAAATCACTCCGGGTCAGGGAAACGTCTACCACGGACACTCTGTCTCAGAGACGCGTCAAGCGTCGACCGTCCACGTCGTAAAAAGGGCAGTGCATCCCAAAAAGTGGGAACCAAAGCAAGTCGCCTCCACGCAAAAGAAGATCCATCAATTTCATGCACACGACCCACATATGCGGTGTGCATTTATTGATGGGGGGTAATTTGTTGGGGTAAAAATTTACACCCCGGTTGACCGAGTCAAAGTCAAGGTCAACCCCCAAGCTAGGTAGGCCCAAGCCCAGGTCAAGCGGGCCTATGCCCAAGCCGAGCCCGCGGCCAGCCTCCCCATGCCAACAACGAAATCATGTCATAAATAATTTTTTTATGTAACTTTTTATGCGTGAATGTAAACAAAATGGGCATAAAGCCAAATTCTTGTAAGCCCATGGCTTATGTGCAAAAAGAAATGGCACATGAGCTATGGGATGGGCAAAACGCCATTTTGCAAAGCCCAAGGGGCTATATGTAAATATGTAAGCCTATATAAGGCAAAATGATGATGAATAAAAATAATAATTTTCATTCTCTCCAAAAAAATTAGATCTGAGATCCTTTCTCCTTCCTCAAGGTTCCAAAACCTTCTTCTTTCTCTTGAATTAAATCAAGAGTTTTACTCTTCCTTTTCAAAAACAAAATAGTTTTTCACCACCAAAAACCCATAAAGGGGAACTTGGATCTGTCTTTAGATCCCAAAAAGGAGAGCTTTTGAGATCTCACATCTCTTGATCTTCAAGATCCAGCTAACAGAGGAGGAAGAAGAAGAACCCCTTCCATTAACCCCAAAAACACATTTAGGAGTCCAACTCCACTCTAATTTCTCTTCCGAGAATCTTTTTTGGCTAAAAGCCTCTTTTCCTCGCCGGCGCTCAAGCGCAGAGCGCCCACGTGCCGACACGTGGCGCGCTTGCGCTCAAGCGTTCAGCGCTCAAGCGCAAAGCGCCCACGTACCGACACGTGGCGCGCTTGCACAACAGCGCCCTGCGCTCGAGCGCAAAGCACCCATATGCCGACATGTGGCGCGCTTGCGCTCAAGCGCAAGCGCTCGAGCGCAAGTCGCCCCAGTGCCGACACGTGGCGCGCTTGCGCTCAAGCGCCCAGCGCTCAAGCTCGAGTCGCCCCCGTGCCGACACGTGGCGCACTTGCGCTCGAGCGTCAGGCGCTGAAGCGCAAAGTGCCGACAAGTGGCGCGCTTGTGCTACAGCGCCCTGCGCTTAAGCGCAGAGCGCCCACGTGCCGACAAGTGGCGCTCTTGTGCTACAGCGCCCTGCGCTTAAGCGCAGAGCGCCCACGTGCCGACACGTGGCGCTCTAGCACCTGAGCGCACAGCACCTGGGCGCACAGCGCCCAAGGCGCTGGCCCCACGCATCCTTTGGATGCCTTTCCCCCCTCTTTTTATGTACATACATATACATATACATATGTATACATATTTGCACACACACGTGCTCCACGACACTGTCCCTGTTAGAAAAAAATTTCTAACGGGGCGCTGCCCCGCACCCCGTAAGGGGGCTGCTAGCCCCCTTGACCCCCAGCCCGCTATCCAGGTAGCGGGACCCCCGTAAAATCTCTGCGTGGCTCCCGATATATTTAAACCCCCTCTCCAAAACAGAACACACGTACACTGCACATTGAGTTCGCATGACCAGTTTAACCCGTCAATCGGAGGTTCCCTCGCCCCAAAGGCGAGGGGTAATTAACGGCAGCTTAGTCCGCGGCTGCCGGAGATTCGGATCCCCACAATCAATAAACCCCGTCCTACCCTAGGCAGGGGGAATCTATAGTATACGCCTGACAAGCGCGCGCGTATTTCCATCTCAATGGGGTGACGAAAAACACCCTACAAGCTCATAAGCGTCCAAAAACCTTATGATATACCCCATCCTCACCAGGTCCTACTGGACACGCTGCCCCACCATCACCGTATTTCAAACATCTGTCGCGACATAGAAATCAACAAATACACTATACCTTCACATACTGCCTACATAACACTATTACGTCCGAAATAACTCCAAACTACTGCCAAGTCTGGAACAACCCTAAACCACTACCATGTCCGGGATGACTTTAAACTACTGCATATGTGAAACCTGTGTGGCATAGAAGCCGATAAACCGTGACATTGAAGTCAAACAGCTGAAAAATCGGTATCTACCGGAGCCAATTAAAACGACTCTCGTCGATACTTCCTTTAAATCCCACCCGACGTAGCCAATCCTCCACACAACTCTATAAACCAACAAAATCTGCCCTACGGATACATAATATTATCTATCGTATACAATCCACGAGCAATCATTCGTGACGCAGAAGTCAATCATTCCACCAAGCCTACATCCAGCAACATGTTCCATGATTAAATCGCCTGCCGTGACACGGAAGTTAACCGCCCTGAGCATATCGAAACTGCCCTACGGTCTGGATCATACATTCTATAATACTGTATATAATCCAGGGGTATAAAACAACAGCAAGAATGCATGTCTATTCAACGGTGAAAGCGTACACAACATGAGATGCAATTTTGTAGTGCACATAAACAATGCGACCGAATATGTATGAAATAAGCTGTATCTCTACTTGCAACTGTTAATATGAAATATTTATTGTGATTGTTGCTCATGCTTTATATTTTGTGTTGTTATTGCCATTTAATGCTTGTTAGAAATAAACCACTCGTAAAAAGTTCTCTCCATTTAATACGGATGGGTAATTAACTACTGGGGTTTACGCCTGTAGGAAATCTAGTCTCCACAATAAAAAAAACTCTTTCCGAAGGGTGAATCTGAGAAGTCACGCTATATCGGTCGCATCTGTCTGGCCCTTCAGCCACACACCACAGACACACCCTGCGTCGCGGTAATGCGTCATGTTTCTGAGAAGACAGATGGATCTGCATCGATTTGACCCCGTAAACCTGCCCGAGAGTTCGTAAGATTCTCGGGGCCCCTTTCAGAGGCGAACAAGAAGTTGTTAGAAAAATATTTAATTGGAATTTTTCTAAAATTTTTCATATTTTTTTATGATTAAAAGTATTTTAAAATAATTTTAGAAATTAAAAACTTGTTTAAAAATTAATTTCCGATTTTTTTTTTAAAAAGAAAAAAATATTTATCTAAAGTCTTTCTAAAATTTATTTATATTTTTCCAACATTTAATACTATTTTTAAATATATTTTTTAGTCGTTAGATCTACTATTGTTTTAATCCTAGTCCTTTATCAAAAAGCCATAATCTCTACTCTTATAAATAAACTCTAATCCTTTCATCTCATTTCTACTCTTTTTTCTTCCTCTCTCTTTATTTTTTATTTCCTACCTTCAAAACTCCGGCCTAAAAACTCAAGTAAGATGGCAAGAAAACTCCTAGAGAATAAGACTATAGATCCTCCTTGTTGTAAATTCTTCCCTCTCTTACTTTTTAAACAAAAGAAAACCCTAGGTTTTAAGAAAAAAGAACTTTTTTTGAAAACCCTAATTTTGATAGAAAAAAGAGTTTCCTTTATAAAAAAATATGATGTTAAATAATTGTGTCTGTATATGTATACAGATTGCTTGAGATACTTAAATTATAAATTAACATTGTTCATGATACGTTTCATATTATTATTTATGCTACATATAGATTATACCATATATTATGTTTTGGAATATGAATATTAATCAGAATATATATTAGGGATATATGTGTTCTGTGCATATATATGTATCAAAATAATTAGTTTTCTGTTAGTATTATTTTGAGATAAATTCATGCAGTAACTATATAATTAGTTATTTTCATTTTAATACACCCTTTATCTGTTTATCACCTTTGTGCATGTATATGATACATACCTACTTTGTCTGCGCAAGTTATTAATATTTCAAAACATTACATTGTATGGTGAGTTTTAAGCAGTTATTTTAGAATACTTTAACTACTAAAATAATAATATAGATTTATTCTGGTTCATGTTTTATTGTAAACATGGATATGATTTTTTGTATATTTTATGTGATGCACCTCATGTCACGAGTGCATCACTGTTTTGTTAAGTATCTCATGGTGCATCTCATGTCACACATGCACCTTATTGATTGATTTAACTGTTATATGTATATGTATATGTGTGTGTAGTATTCCACTAGAATCCAATCGGAATGATTTTGAATCAAATACTTCCCACATTTTCATTATTAGATTGACTTTGAGATGTGTGCAAACAATTGTAAATAAAATCTTTCATTTATTATCAAACATAACATAATTGATTGCATAAATCTCAAAGTTAATCTAATGGTGAAAAGGTGGAAATTATTTGTTTCCAAATCCTTCCAATAGAATCCTAACCGGACTCTCTCTCTCTCTCTCTCTCTATATATATATATATATATATATATATATATATATATTCTATTTTTGCTACCCTATATTATGAGTATCCTTATATTTCTATATAGGGAGACTTGGCCTGAAATTATATTTCGTAATAATCCAGCAATCGCTTATCATAGTAAACTAATCTACGGTGTATAACGTCTCCCCGTGGTCGAAATTCAGAGTTTAGGTTAAGTTTGGTGTTGTATTGTTTTTCTTTTATGAATGAAATCTGTTTTTCTTGTAATGTTGAACCTGATTTACACCTGACTTAGAATAAATATAACTCCTAGTTCTGCTATCCAAATTGAGCAAACTCAAGTTTTAGGAATATCTACAGAGAAATAGCTACAATTTTCTCCTAAGTTAATTTTCCTGAAAACCGACGGAAACTACAGTAAAACACCTTTTAACAACATTGGTCGAGTCTAAACAGCAACAAGAATTATCTGCGTAGCTGTCATAAAACAACCATAACTCCCTCTCTAGTAATCGAGACCTGGAGATTGTTATGGGTAATCGTTCACAACTCATAGGCTCTCATTTCTTGTTTAATTTTGGAAACCATAAATTGAACATAAATCTTTCGAAAATGTAAAATATCACTAGTGCATGCATTCTGAAATCTGCACTAGCAACTCTGCGTAGCGTTACAAAAATACTCGTAACTCTCTCACCAGAAACCCGGTCAAGGCAAACTCAGTCTTGTAATTTTCACGACACACTTAACTATAACTTACTCCTTGTGTAATATTCCAAATTCCAAACCAAAACTATTATTTTCTACATACGAACTTATGATTGATTTCTGTTCTGAAACTTGACTATGCTACGTGTATATCTCGATACTTGGTATTATATCTCAAACTTGACATGACTCCCTGCATACATGTATTCATGAACCTGCATTAATGTATAAATAGTTTGACTCCTTGAATACCCGACTCCATGACTAGTTGTACCCATGAACCACCATTAATGTTTATAAGTAGCTTTGGCTAATACTTGCCGGGGGTGTTGGGGATAGTTAAGGATGAGTAGTTCAGCTGTTTCGGAGTCTCCTACCTGTATTCCTATACTCTTATATTCCTTAATAAAATGTCATGAAGTGGTTGAACACCATACTTTAATTTACGTTAGAATTGGCCATGACTGATATTTGTTGGGGGGTTGGGTAGTTGAAGATGCATCGTTCAATTGCTTCGAAGTCCCCCGTATTCTTATATTTCGCCATACTGTATAAAATCTCATAAAATGGTTGGATGCCATATCTTAACTTGCGTTAGAATAGAAAACCTACACTTTAATGATACTACCATCTTTCACTACTAGAAACTGTGTATTAAGACGGGGTATTAGCGACCGTATAATTATATACGGTCACGAATAAAGTATTAGTGACCGTCGCTAATACAAGGTCGCCAATACTAGGCTCATATTGCCAACCGTGCTATAAGTATTAGCGGCCGTATCGCTTCCGATTGGTCCAAACATGTTTTCGCGAATCACCCCCTCCTCCAGATCCAAACATGTTTTCGCGGATCACCCCCTCCTCCAGATCCAAACGTCCATTCTTCCACGATCCAACGGTCACAGACCCCCATCTTTCCCTCTCCCTCTCCCTCTCCTTTATATAAACTCCCAATCCTTTTCATTTTCCCCTCATCAAAACCCAACTCAAAATTCAAAAGAAGGTCTCAGATATCAATCAATGGAGTCTCCGAAGACCAAAAAGGACGTGGGCGGTTGTAAGGGCGCGGCCCCAAGAAGAAGTCGGTGGCCCGCTCCATCCGCCAAGGTGCAATGCATGTAATATGGTCAATCTAAAGAGAGATGCCTGTAAAAAACAATATTTCAAAGATAAAATGAGAAAAGTTATTGTAAATTTCAATATATACAAATAACATGTTTATGAGTAAAATAAAAATTTGTTTGATTCTTTTGGTCTATTGGGACTTGTATGTAATTAGATGGCTATTTGAAATAGTTATTTATGCATTCCTTAATTTTGTAGGATAATAATATCTTCCAATTGTTTTGTTAGATTAGAAATCATAAGTAAACTAATTTAAAGAATTTTGACAGAAACTCCATGTTTTTCCTCTGTGCTTTTGCCGAAGAAGATGAAGTAGAGCAGCAGCAACGCCGATCCCAAGTCCACGTGTACGTATCAGCAACCATGTGAGACGGTCGCTGATACGTATCAGCGACCGATCGTATTAGTGACCATTTAATTATACGGTCGCTAATACCCTTATCAGCGACTGACGTTTCAGCGACTGGGGTATTAACGACCGTATATAATTTAAACGGTCGCTAATACCTAATAGCAACCATCCACAATGTATTAGAGACCGTTTCGTACGGTCTCTAATACGTACATTATCAAGTAGTGTTTATTTATCCCAGGCATGTTCACCTCATACTTGTATATGAATTTCCGGGTCTCTATTATCATTATTTACATGTACCATCACATGAGTGATCGCCATGCCTTATTATTTATTTATGATCTGTTTTCTTTTCCATGATAAAATATTAAATCCCTAACTTGTACCATCACGTCTGTGCTAATATTTTATTCTTCATTGCCACACGTTCCTAATAATATGTTTTGTTTTTATGTTCTTTCCTTTTGTATAAATTGCGCACTTTTATGGTTTTTTATTATTAAACTTATGTGTTGATGGTTTTCATATAAATTGTTACCGTGTCTTAAATATTTTACATTTTACTTTTTCAAATATAAATGTTGTTAATGAGAGGCTTACCGGTCACAAGTTCGCTGACATACATTCCTTTTTCTTGTTTTTTTTCTTCTTGGGGATGTCTGTCAGGAGGTACAGATGATGAGGCTCAATACATGACCGAGCCGGATGAGTAAGAGTTCGTTCAACTAACTTCATAAGCAAATCTTTATTTTTTTTCAGTATGCTTCGTTCCACGGTCTTGACAGTTTTTGTGTCATCTCTTTATCTTTGAACACTCGTATCTGATTGGACTAACTTTGTAATATTTATTGTTGAATTTATTTTTTCAATATTCCATTTTGTTATGTTTTAAATTCTTGTATTATTTTCTTATTACTGCTTGTACATACACCCAACATATTCATATCGGGAAAATAGTGCTTCTCGGTATGAATACGTTACGGACTTGTCAACTCTCGCTCCTCTTATTTTATGAAGCGGGGCGTGACATCTATTATGAATAATATTTGTCGAAGACATATATCGGATGTCGACCGACATTTATTTCACTTTATAAGTGTTCCTTACCCGATACAAAAGAATTCGTACGCAATATTTCCTTTATTTAAACTTCGAACTTCTATTTTTAGAGCCTTATTTTATCTCTTGTATGCTAGGAGTTTAACTATACGCATTTTTTAACCGTGTTGTTTAACAGTATGGATTGCAGAGTGTTTGTGTACTTATTCATGAAATCCTTGATTGAGGGTCCGGAGATAGCGGATGCCCTGGAGGGAAAAGGTTCACTGCAGTGGCGGCCGATAATTTCGGCATAAATTCTATTGTCGAACAAGCAAGAAGCTTTTTGATAGTGTTTAATTTTAGTTTAAACTATTTGTTATTCTTACATATATTGATCAAATTTTATTTAGCTGATATTGTTAATTGTTTTATGAATGACGGCAAACTGATGATGTTACTGTTTTATTTCGCCGATATTGGCCGATACTGTGTATTGTCTAATGAATGACATAAATTACTGATGTATTTACTTTAGTATCTCCGATGTTGGTTTATACTGTCGATTATGTTATGAATGATTACTTTTGTTCATGTATACTTTTATTTCGTCGATATTGGCCGATACAATTACTGTGGATTGTATTATGCATTATTTTTGTTCATGCACACTTAGTTGTTGCAGGGAACTGTTTAGATATTACAGGAAAGTGGTTAGATATTACATGCAACTTTTTTAGATATTACAGGCAAGTGCTTAGATGTTACAGGAAACTTTTATAGATGTTACAAGCAACTCCTTAGATCTTACAGGCAACTTTTATAGAAGTTAAAGGCAACTGCTTGAAAGTTACAGGCAAGTGCTTAGATATTACAGGCAACTGCAAATGATTTTCATAAAATTGCTTCTAAATTTCATTCAGATGTATACTTAACAAAGAGAAATTTTTACAGCAAAATTATAACAAATATCGTAATGTTTTAGTACAAAAGATCTACGAAACTTGACGGTGGATACATAAATATAAAAAAAATTACCAAATAACCAACATGTGGCTATTTTAAACTTAATCAATAGAAGAAGTGCAAGGCAATGCATGCAATCTCCATAGGCATCAGTTATCCCTTTGGAAACAAACCACTGTTACTCTCAAGTCATCGTTCTTAATGCAGTCGAAGTTGAATTGTTTCACAATGGTAAATTGGTAAAGAGCTATCCTAACTTCATAAGCACCATTGAATATTTGAGACGTGCCCTCATGCCATGCAACCGGGATATTGTTCAGCATTAATTGATCATCTTGCCTCACCGGTGGTAAGCTTGACTTCAATTCATGGCCTCAGTCATACGCAATTGCTGGAGCAGACGATGATGCGTGTTGACCGTCACATAGAAAACTTTTTTGTCAACATATTATTACTCCCATCTTTGTATATATTACAAATAGATATTACATGCAACTCATCTTAGATATTAGGGTGTGCAACAGTTTAGATGTTACATATAAACATCCATGGATTTTTTTCATAAGTTTTAAAAGGGCCGGAGGGTTTTCAACAATTTACCCTTAAAGGTTTGACATGGACCACTGAGCAATAGCTTAGTTGGTATGACACTTTCACTTCTGGGAAGAGTGCATGGGTCGAATCTCAGGAGGGAAGTGACCACAAATTAACGCTTTTGGGACAAATTCGTGAGTTCTCTGGATGCGTGTGCGTATGTTGTGCGCTTGTGCATATTGTGTGTTGTTTGAGTGAGGCTTACGGGCCAGTTAGACCAAACAGTGTGAAGGCATGGAAACTTTTAACAGTGACTTGTTAGCCCTCTGCAACCTTTCAGTTCTTATAAATAGAGATCCATTCTTCTTGTTTTGACATGACAAATATTATTCTCATGTTCTTCTCTCCCTTAAACAATTTGTTATCAAACTCCTCCATATTTTAGCATAGTTATTTTCCCATTATTAAGCAAGACTTGCAAAGCTTTTGAGATTTTTTTTTGGGGGGGCCGTAATCAAGATTGATATATCCGGCTTCATAGGCTTCATTGTATCATGCAAGTGTATCCCTAATAACCCATTAACAAACTCAACCGAGTGGTAGCACAATAAGCAGTTTAAAAATATTTGTATACCACACGTCTTGAAACCTACAAGTTTTGTTTTTTCAAATTATTTTATTCGACTATTTTCCGTCTCCATCTATCCAAACATTCCAACAATTTGTAGCAGCCTTTTATAATAATAATCATTACGGTAGATGTTACATATTTTCCGGTATACACTCTAGATTCATTTTTAAAGAGAAGTTCAGAGTATGATTGATGAGAGAATTATTGATTCAACATTTCTCCAAAATATAAAGAAAAAGGAAGCAGTCAATTAACATGACATCTATTGTGGGTGATGATTATGAAATTTCATCATCAAACCTGAAGAATTTACTTTGACCAACTACTCTATAATCTATTGAATCGGTTTTCCTGCTTGCTCATTTTTCATATCTTCAATAAGTCAACATTCATTATCTGACTCATGAAACCTGGGGGGGGGGGGGGGGGGGGGGGGGGGGGGTTGTATAAGGGGGTTCTTTTTAACACCTTTCGAAAATTTGCTCAAACTAAAAATAAAAATGATAGCAATATTCCTAGCCCTTTACAGGTTTCGTGCCTTGAAGGCTACCAAGTCTCGTTACTTTGTATCATGTAGAACAGCCGATATAAATACAATCATCTGTATATTTGTTTTATCGATTGAAATATTGATGTAAGATTATCCCAGCTCCACAAATATAAAATCATCAAATAAAATGATTTAAGTAAAATACAATGATTTATTGGATGAAAAGCTTACATACTGAAATTAAATATATAAAAAGGATACAATATATTAAGAGTAAAAAAATCACATTAAAAACATAAAATTTACATAATATACATAAACCCCTAAAAACATTAAAGCTACATGTTTGCTCCTCCGCTTCGCCCTGTGTTTGCTGTTCCGCTCAATCACCTAGCCTCGCTTGTCCGATGCTTGCTCCTCCGCTTTGTCCCCTACGCCTCGCTTGTCCGGTGCTTGCTTCTCCGCTCTGTCCCTAAGACTTGGTTGTTCGGTGCTCGAACCTCTTTTTCCACACAAAGTTCTCACTTGGTCGTATGTGTGCACATGCGTGTTATGATAATGGGTGAGACTAAGCAGCTAAATCACATAGAACAAAGTTCCGACGGATTAGCTCAGCGCTCAGCTAGATGGGAATCAAATTTATTCATATTTTAGAAAGAAGGTCTCGTCAAAATACAATTCTTAAATACCGTATTTATTACCCCCAAAATGTTCTCCAACTGTTTGCCCATTATCTACATCGTGCAATAGAAATCATTAGCTGCTCATGTCTCAATTCTGTAGCTTTTGCTGCCTTCTTGCGGGTCTTCTCATACTCTACACTCTTTTTACAATATTTTATCAATTAATTCTCAACAGTGAAAAAAAACACTGGCAGGCGAAACAGTGGACCAAAAGAATTGACAAATATTTTTCATCAAAAAGAAAAAGAACTGAAAAACATTCCCATACTCAAACAGTTATACCTGTCATTCATGCTATCTTATACTTGCGAGGGGCATCTTTGTTCAACATTTTTCTATCAAAAATATAGTTTTAATTGTTGCAACTTAGTATCATTTATTTTTGCAACCTGTCTTAATCAACACTTAACTTTACAGGCCCCACCAAGTCCTTCAAATGGACTCGAACCTTTAACCCCACCTCATATTGTGTTTTCTCGATGCACAGCCAGATCTTACTGTGAGGTTTGTAAGTTATGTCGCGACACCGTTGAAATGTAGACATTTGCACAAACATGTAAAGAAACACTTTAAAAATTTTGAGAACAGTGAAGCTCTGGTTTTGGACCAAATAAATGATGTGGTTAGCAAGCGAAAGAAGGAAGCTATGAGGCAAGATTTGGCGACAAAGAAGAGAAATTATTGAAGGAGCGGCGGCGCCAGAAGAGGCCCTACACAAAAAAGAGGTTATTCAAAAAACAAAGGAAAACCCTTAACTGGTATAAAATCTACAGTATTTGAGTTGGATCAGCAAAAAGACTAAACTAACAAAAGCTAAAGGTTTTGTTGGATTTGGAACACGTCAAAAAGGGAGAATAAGATAGGTGATGCACTTCTCAAATCTAGGCAAAAATTAACCTGAATTTGGTTACATTTGATTGCTATTGCTATTGCTATGTGAGATCTCTAGCAATAGTCCAAGAATCCCATATAATCGTATTGTTCAAACATTATGTGCTTCACTAAAAGATTTGTACTTATAATGTGAGAACATCTTATCCATTAAAAAATTATTAGATGAAAGAATAGCGAAGGCAACCCAACTATCAATTTTGGCTCCTCTGAAGCTTTTAAAGATCCTTCTCCAAGTTCTCTGAATTCAACAATAAATACTGCCACTCTCAGCACTTATGATTCATTGCTTATCTTTTCTCTTTTTAAAACATTCCCTGCTTGAAGAAATGGAACATCAAATCTCATTCCTTGGCTAACAAATACATAATTCTTTTTAGGTTAAGTGATAACTTTGAAGGCACATATTCTCATTAGACTCAGTCATAAACTCTTCCAATTCCTTAACAAATTAGCTCCCCCCACCCCCACCCCCACCCCCAACACACATATCTTCTAGGCCCGGGCCTAAACTAAGAAATTCACGCACAATCTCAATATTAAAATTTTTTGAACTTGCGGTTCCGAAATCGTTTGCATGTTGATCTAATTGTTTCAAAATCAAAGGTTTGTAGAACATCGATAAACCGTGAATTTTCGTATATCCTTATACCAGCATGCAAACAATCCCGAAACCGCATGAAATTTGGCGTCCCCGTGTCAAATACGCCATTTAGATCAAGATGAAAGGTTCGGATCTTCGAAAAAATTCAAAATAAATTTCAGTTTGAATTTCTTAGTTTAGGCCTGGGTCTAGATGATCCTCTCTCTCTCTCTCTCTCTCTCTCCCCCCCCCCCTTCCTCCACACACACACACACACGGGGAGGGAGGGGGAGGGGGAGGGGGAGTTATATTGCATAAATTTTTGGTAGTTATTTTGTTGGTAGTGTCTGTATATTACAAGTCCATCCCTGTTAAATACCACCGGCAGGAATTCAACTTGAGAAGTGCCAAGTTGAAACATATTGAATGGGATTATAGTTTATTGTCATTTATTTATTAGGATATGTTATAATTAGCTCTATTATGCTTGTCAAGGTTCTAAATGACGAATATCATGTTCATGCGGAGTAGCAGATGTTGAGTTATGAAATAAACAGCAGGTAAGAAATTGCGTAAAAGAATGCATCTCTGTACATAAATGCATGTATTAATGTCACCTAAATAATAATAAAAAGTATAACATTTATATGAAGACTTTAAAGAATAGGGAAAAAAATGGTAACGAAACATACTATACATCAAGGATCTGCACATAACTTATTATTTTATAAGAAATAAGCATAAAAGAAAAAAATTGAAAATTGAATGAACTATAATAAAAATACATAGCATAATTTATGTGCAAGATGTCATGCCCAGGGATATGTTGGCTCAAGCCCAACATGTTGATGTTGTTACAAGTGTTGTGAGAATAAATTAAGTGCCTAATTTATCCTTTCCATTTGAAAGTTTATCTACCTAATTGCACTATTAATTAATTATTAAGACCAATTTATAGCATCTGAGTTGGATTAGCCTAAAAAATAAACTAACAAATTAAAGCTAAAGTTTTCTGTTGGATTTGGAACATGTCAAAAGAATTCAGGCCGACACAAGAAAGCTACATAGGTAACCCCCAAGCTCATGTACTTTAAGCCTTAATTCACATTTCATAAGAAATCACATACTGAATATTTTTCAATTCATAATCATTATTTGGTTTTTTAATAATTGCAGAATAACTTTAAAAATTCACGCTTTATCTTGAAATTACTCTCATACAACAGCCGTAATAAAATGTATCCATAAAATGTAAAGATAAAGCAAGAGAAGGTAGAAATCGACATGTATAAGCTATTTATGCATTTACCAGTATAAGAGCGGTAGACATCATTGTAATCGCCTATTCCATTGGGAACAGACCTTTCATTTGATACTATTAATTTCCAAAACCTCCCATTTCGTAAGAAACCATGCATCTGGAAAGAGAGAAAAAGTTGGTGTTAGCTTTCAAAGAGAGATTTAAAACGCAAGATTTAGTTGCCACCAATTAATAATAAAAGAATTGAAGTCTAAAACACTAGAGCTACGACCTCAAAACTCATATACCTGCATGGAGATGGTACAAATGGGCCCACCGCCGCACCACCGCTCATTGCTGTGGTTCAATCGCCGGAGATGATGGTTGCAGGCCTGGCCCAAGGGAAGAGAGCTCTACACGAAACTTACAAATGTTAACCATTGTTACCAAACCTATCATAAAGAAACAATATTAAGGGCTCGGATGATTCAATCAGAACAGAATCATGGTTAAAACGGGTGTAAGAAGAGAAATTTTTCTAGATACAACCTTTTCGGGAATTGAACCAACAGCCTCTCACTTGGGAGAGGAAATTCTTACCAGTTGAGCTATAGCCAATCGGTTTGTGAGCAAAGAAATCACGGTAGGCAGTAAAAAATGCGGACATAGATAGTAATTAGAACTTCATAATTTTAATGACATCCAAACATACACAACTTCAAAGGGTTTATAATCTCTCTTACGATATAGAAATGCTTTATAGTGTAAAGTCTTTAACATATCAAGAAGTTCCATAAAATGTCATAAGCTCTTGAAGATACAGAATTGCTTTATTGTGTAAAATATTTAATATCGATATATTAACATAATGCGATATAAGGGATTACACAATGTTTCATAGAACTTTAAAAGGTATTTTTCATGAAAGAAGGATTTTTCATGAAAATGCTTTCAATTTTACAATTAAATCTATGAACAGTTCTCAGAAGAAATCCTAAGGAGAATTATTTATGAGGCTGAATCATTTTAATAAATCGCTTTGAGAACTACATTATGTTGCATTTGAAAATCATAGAAAATCACATATTTAAGGTTGAAAATAGTCAAAAACCTTTTTTAGGAAAAAGCCAGTTAAAATGGGTTGCAGCATATCCATGAGGAGGGGATGGTGATAAGAACTTAAGCTATAAAGAAGAGTCGGTTGTGCGCAGGGTAAATTTGACAAAAAAAACGTAATCATGATTTTGACCAATGGAAGGAGCGAATCGGTTGACTTGTTCAGATAAAGGCCGGTTATGGATAACTTGTGATGAAAGGCCTACTAACAAATAGTGACAAATATAGACTGATTGAAACATTAAGTTATATTGAAATTATGGTTAAAGACGGCTACAGTAGGTAAGTAGAGTTGCGGACATCTACTGTAGGATATTATGACGCAACTACGGATTTTTGATAACCAATCCTATACTATGGCAATGGATTTGAATCTCTGAAACTCTTCCATACATAAATGAAATGCTTTACAGAGCAAATTCTGCAAACAATTAAAAAATTTACTTGTAAATATTATTTATGATTAAAAAGCGCTCTAAAAATTTCTAAAAGGTCATGATAGGTAGGTTTTTCATGTCAAAATACTTCTAAAATCTTTCAAACTATAACTTATCAGTATTTTAGATAATAAGATATGTAAAATCATTTATGGCATGAAGCAATCTGCCAACCCATTTTGAGAAGTACTATATGTTTGTATTTGAAGGTTATTAACATTACAAAGTCACGGGTTTTAAAATTTTGAATATAAAAAAATAGTTTCAAATACGAAAAAATAGTTTCAAATACTGTAAGGAAGAGAGACGAAAAATGGGTTATCCATAAGGGCGGATGATAGGAAAGACTTACAACATCAAGATCGTTTAAAGGAAATTTGATAAAACCATGAATCATGATTACGCCAAATCAAAATTTCACAAGAGGTGACATTCTCAGATCTACATGGTTAGACATAGAACTTAAAATGAAAGGCTTATGAAAAACAATCGAAGCACAACGGAAAGATAAGAAACGAAAGAAGGTGATTAAGAAAAATCCATGGTTACAACAATTATAGGAAGAGAATCAATGTTGGGGTAATAAAGATGTGAGCATACGGCAGAGGACATTTTGACACAACTTCCTAATTTTGATTACTCCCATCCTACACGATTTTGAAGGGCTTGAAAATCCTTTGAGAAACCTGAGATGAAATAATTTTTTTTTATAATTTATCATAAATAAAAAATTTGTAGATATGATTTATGGTGTAAAGCCTTAAAAGTTCGTTATGATTCCAAAAAACCTTTTAAATATAGCAATTTTGCTAAAATGTTGGTTATGATTCAAAAATGTTTCATCGCTTTGTGAAACGGCTTCTGTCCAAGATAGTTTTTTCATAGAAACACTTCAAAATACTATTGAACTTCTCTTAAAATAGAGCCTTTCGATTCTCAAAAAAATGCAATCATTCGTGAGGCTAAAATTTGTGAGGCTAAAATATTTTCGATAAAAAGGCTAAATAATAAGAAAATTACCGCGTTATAAAGTGCACCTCATCCAACGGCGTTGGCAACATGCGTCATGGCGTGTCTCATAAAATGTAGAAAGTCCTTGTTGATTCCATAGCTCCAATCTAAGTCGGTGTAGATCTGATTAATACCATGACTCTCATTCAGAACTTGTCACGCGAACCTTTCATTTATCCGTTCTTTAAATTTCTTATTTAAAGCTTTGGAAACATTATGCCATAGATCATCTCTATCCATCACGTTGTAGGTCGCATGAAAGTTTTCGATGAAGATATGCCTCTTGTATGTGTCCCACAAGGCCGGATGGTTAAGAAACTCTTTCTTTGAATGTATCGTCTGATTCGCAAGCTTCTTTTTGAGATCATGTAGCTCATAACATTTTGCTCGATCGTCGTAACTTTTCACATAGTGCATCAAGTCCGACAAATGGATCCAGTCATTCTTTTGGGAAGCGGCTAACACGGCATCGGACATGGGCATGACAGGAGACTTCACAGATCCTATTTTCAAATGGGGCACACCGTCGGCTAAGACCTCAACAAGCAGCCAATCTCAATTCCCGTCCCGAACCAATCCCTTTGCATGCAACTCCGCTACGGTCTCAACAAGATGATTATTTAATCAAATGCAGACATCATCATCATTTATGAAAATCATAAAAAGTAAAGTACAATAAAAGATAAAGGTTTATGATGTATTATACCTCATGAATTTCCTAAATAGAGAGCCGGCATCTCATTTCACAGCTTTCAGCATACTTGAGCGCTCAAACATCTGTTTGGAATATCTCAAGACATATTCGCAAGCCGTCATGTCGAACTTGTAGACGACAACAAGCTGATTCTCACCAAACCGAAATACTCCTTCATGCAAGACTTCTGTCGGTCGTATTTCTCATCAGAATCTTCAGAGAGAATCTCAATTCTTTAATTTCCTTCTGAAAGGGGAAAAGGATATAAAAATAAAAAATAAAAAAGGTCAGAACAAACAAAAGAAATTAACATAATCTCAATCACAGTATAAAAAGAAATACAAAAGGTAAAAAATAGTAAAACATATTAAACAATCACCTCAAAATCAAAATTCATTTTACAAAATGGATAAGAAATATGATCAATACACACTTGCACGGAAAGATTTGAAGGATCGGATCCATTGTTGTAGCTCCCAACGCCGCCTACTTCGTTTTCCTTGTCTCCTAACCTTTCTACTTCTACTTTTTTTTATCTTGTATTGATGATCAGTGATATCCCTAACATACGGACACTTGTTCTAGGGCGGCGATTGGGCCTGACCAATCATGGGCCACTAGAGTCCACCAAAGTGGGCCCGCGTTTACTACATAATAACAGAGGGGCTGATAGTAATGATGATTAATACTAGTAATTGAAAATATAAAAAAGTTTATTATCATAATAGTAATAACAACAATAATAATAAGTACAATTGGGATTTTCGCAATTTTCGTATGCTGTGACGAGCAGGAATGTTGAACAACCGAAGGGAAAAAATATTAGTAACTATATTTGGAGACAAGAGAAAAATTATTGAAGGAGCGGCGGCGCCAGAAGAGGCCTTGCACAAAAAAGAGGTTATTCAATAAACAAAAGAAAAACCTTAACTGCTATAAAATCTACAGTATTTGAGTTGGATCAGCAAAAAGAATAAACTAACAAAATGCTAAAGGTTTTGTTGGATTTGGAACAAGTCAAAAAGGGAGAATAAGATAGGTGATGCACTTTTCAAATCTAGGCAAAAATTAACCTGAATTTGGTTACATTTGATTGCTATTGCTATGTGATATCTCTAGCAATAGTCCAAGAATCCCATATATTCAAATTGTTCAAACATTATGTGCTTCACTACAAGATTTGTACTTATAATGTGAAAACATCTTATCCATTAAAAAATTATTAGAAGAAAGAATATCGAAGGTAACCCAACTATCAACTCAATTATCAATTTTGGCTCCTCTGAAGCTTTTAAAGATCCTTATCCAAGTTCTCTGAATTCAACAATAAATATTGCTACTCTCAGCACTTACGATTCATTGCTTATCTTTTCTCTGTTTAAAACATTCCCTGCTTGAAGAAATGGAACATCAAATCTCATTCCTTGGCTAACAAAGTAATAACTCTACATAATTCTTTTTAGGTTAAGTGATAACTTTGAAGGCACATATTCTCATTAGACTCGGTTATAAACTCTTCCGATTCCTTGACAAATTAGCACTCTCTCTCTCTCCACACACACACCCAGAGCCCGGGCCTATACTAAGAAATTCACGCACCATCTCAAAATTGAAATTTTTTGAACATGCGGTTCCGAAATCGTTTGCATGCTGGTCTAATTGTTTCAAAATCAACTGTTTGTAGAACATCGATAAACCGTGAATTTTAGTATATCCTTATATCAACATGCAAACAATTCCGAAACCGCGTGAAATTTGGCGTCCCCATGTCAAATACACCATTTAGATCAGGTTGAATGGTTCAGATCTTTGAAAAAATTCAAAATAAATTTCAATTTTGACATGCTACATGAATTTCTTAGTTTAGGCATGGGTCTAGATGATCCTCTCCCCCCCCCCACACACACAGAGAGAGAGAGAGAGAGTTTGAACAAATTATGGTTGTATATCGCATAAATTTATGGTAGTTATTTTGTTGGCAGCGTCTGTATATTACAAGTCCATCCATGATAAATACCACCCACAGGAATTCAACTTGAAAAGTGCCAAGTTGAAACATATTGAATGGGATTATAATTTATTTATTAGTATATGTTATAATTTAGCTCTATTATGCTTGTCAAGGTTCTAAATGACGAATATCATGTTCATTCGGAGTAGCAGATGTTGAGTTATGAAATAAATAGCAGGGAAGAAATTGCATAAAAGAATGCATCTCTGTACATAAATGCATGTATTAATGTCACCAAAATAATAAAAAAAAAGTATAACATTTATATGAAGACTTCAAAGAATAGGGGGAAAATTTTGTAATGAAACATACTATACATCAAGGATATGCACATAACTTGCTATTTTATAAGAAATAAGCATAAAGAAAAAAATAGACAATTGAATGAACTATAATCAAAATACATAGCATAATTTATGTGCAAGATGCCACGACGAGGGATATGTTGGCTCAAGCCTAACATGTTGACGTTGTTACAAGTGTTGTGAGAATAAATTAAGTGCCTACTTTATCCTTTCCATTTGAAAGTTCATCTACCTAATTGCACTATTAATTTATTATTAAGACCAATCTACAGCATCTGAGTTGGATTTGCATAAAAAATAAACTAACAAATCAATGCTGAAGTTTTCTGTTGGATTTGGAACATGTCAAAAGAATTCAGGCGGACACAACACATAAAGCTACATAGGTAACCCCCAAGTCATGTACTTTTAAGCCTTAATTCACATTTCATACGAAATCACATACCTAATATTTTTCAATTCATGATCATTATTTGGTTTTTTAAAAATTGCAGAATAACTTTAAGAATTCGCGCTTTATCTTGAAATTACTCTCATACAACAACCATAATAAAATGTATCCATAAAATGTAAAAATAAAGCAAGAGATGGTAGAAATCGACATGTATAAGCTATTTATGCATTTACCAGTATAAGAGCGGTATATACGCCTATTCCGTTGGGAATAGAGCTTTCATTTGATACTACTAATTTCCAAAACCTCCCATTTCGTAAGAAACCATGCATCTGGAAAGAGAGAAAAAGTTGGTGTTAGCTTTCAAAGAGAGATTTAAAACCCTAGATTTAGTTACCACCAATTAATAATAAAAGAATTGAAGTCTAAAACCCTAGAGCTATGACCCCAAAACTCATATACCTGCATGGAGATGGTACAAATGGGCCCAAGACCCCAACTACGCTCGCCAGCGTCATTGGAATTTACTGCGTTCGCTGCGTAGGCCCTTCACATTTTCTGAGTTCACCGCGTTCGCCACCTAGGCTTGCCGGATTCTCTGAGTTCACTGCTTTCGCCGCCACATCTAATCAGCCTTTTTGAGTTCGTCGTTTTCACCTCATTAGCTCGCCATCCAAGCTCGCTGCTTTTGCTGCCTTGGTTCGCTGGCGAAGTCCGCCGCCTAATCTCATGACGTTTTCCCAGGTAATCTTTAGAGATGAGGAGAAAGACAATTGGCTCCTTCTTTCTCTTTCTACACTTATCATCCCCTATCATCCATCCAACTCCAAGCTGACGACCTCTATGATTCTCCAAACCGTGGCATCGATGAGGAAAACGATAAGTTTTCATCAAAAGGGTGTTTAGCAAAATAAATCGATCTTAAGCTGAGATCAGAGATCACAAATTAACTGCAGACTCCGTAAAAAACGAAGGTCATAATGATGAGGAGGGATCTCATGCTAAAACTCCAAAAAAGAAATATTTGTCAATTTTTTAATTTTCGTGATCATTTACAAGTTATTAATTTATATGATTACAATTTGAGATTTGCTTCAAAATTCTAAATTTATCTTAACTTTACAAAGAAGAAGAAGAAGAGGATGTCTGTGTGTGTGTGAGAGAGAAAGAGGAGAAATTAAGATGAAGATGATGAAGAGGAAGAAGAAATGGATGTTACCTTTTTTCCCTTTATTAGAAAATAAAAACAGGATGCCAGCTAAAAATTGGAGAGATTAGTTTTTAACCGACACTTGGCATAAATCTATTGGTCTAACCGGAATCTCCCCACCCTATGAATCCCGAGAAAAAAGTGGGAAGCACCAAAGTAAAATCCATAAAGTTGATGTAAAATTAACTTTTACTTTATGGTGATTGTTGCTGGACTGCAGGAGTCAGTACTCACAAGGTGTTTTGAATGCGAAGTTAATTGGTTAGGTTTCTTGGTGCCAGTAGTTTACACGTGCATTGCACGTGTATGAAAACAAAAAGATTTTGCCATAATACAACGAGGAAAGTGGCACCGAGAACTTCTCCGGACCTGAGAATGTGAGAAAGGAGGCATGGATGAAGGACTACCCACCAGTCCTCTCTCACATTCTCAACCAAAATGGCCGCAAGTTCTCAGAGGCATTTCGCTCTAATACAATTTGGATAGAGCAAAACTTTCAATCCTAACGCGCAAGAAAAATTCATTCATTTTTATACCAGAAAAACAAAGAACAAATTTGTTCACACCATATTTAGGTTTATTAAGAAAACTTTGATTTACTGTAAATCTGGATTTTATTTTCTGGATCATTCTTCTTCTTCGGTACGTTCATATCATATCCTATTTTAATCTAAAGTATGTATTTAATTTTCTTGAAAAAAAGAAGATAATGACCACTCATACCTATTGAATTTGAGTAATAGGATTTATTAACGCCTGCCCAGTCCACCCTCTAGTGTTGCTATACGGCTACCCCAAAAATAAATAAATAAATGTGGGGTACATGAAAGCTCATGCTCTTTATCTTGTGTTGAAGTACACAATTGGGGGATGATTATAATATCAACATCTAGTTTTAATATATATATATATATATATATATATATATAGGAGTAGCCGTTGAAATATTATTGGCATGGAGACTAAGGTGAGAGCCTTGCGTCACCTAGTGCAGTGTCACGGCGTCGCCATGGCGATGACATGGCGTCGCGGCGGTTCACGACGGCCGTGATTCGATACTGTTGTGGTTCACTACCGCCGTAATTCATCTTTCTTATTTTAAGCTTCGCATTGTCTGCATATAAACGAGACCAACTGAAAATCGAGTTTGAAATTTGATATATATCATATAAGTATTTATTCTTTCCCCTAAAAACTCTTTCATTACATTCCATCCAAATACCTCAAGTGATTCTCATCGTAATAAACTAATAATATCCCAATTCGATAAAATGTTTTATATTTGATAGTTAAATGATGATATAGTTGTGTGTTTGATGATATTCTATAGTTTTTGTAATTATATATTGAGTATAGAACTATAGAAATATATAATTAATGTAGCGCATTGTGAATGATTTGTCACCGTACGGACGCCATGGCGGGCGCCGTGTCGTCATGGCGTCCTGACGGTTCACTGCCGCCGTGATTTGCCGTGGCGTCGTAACAACCATGAGTGACATTGCTTGCCTGCTGCATGATGTTTCAATCGTTCTCATAATAAAAAAAAATTGGGAACTGGCCCCGCAGGCCTCATCCAAACACGCTCCACATCCATGCGCACAACACACACAAGCGTGCGAACACGCATCCACGGATCTATGAATTTGGCCCTAAAGCATTAATTTATGATCACTTACTCTCATGGGGTTCGAACATCGTACTCTCCCTTGGAGGGAAAGCGCCATACCAACTAAGCTATTGCTTATTTTACTCGTAGAATTTAAGAGACGATACATATGCTGTCTTCCATTTGCATAAGATAAAATAAAAAGTAACAACAACAACAACAATAATTCTATGTGTTCCCTAATCTCCACTCTCTGTTGGCAAATTGTATAATAGTTCTTTATAAATAGAATAACATGTTAAATCAGACCTCTAGGCTTTAGATTGGAGAGATCTATGGAAAAAGACGTGGATCCCTCACCCAAACAAAAGGGATTTTTTTTATATAATGCAATTCTAATCTTCTTCTTTTTAATGCAAATCTAATCTTTCTCTAACCCAAATGCTCCTTATTCTATATTAGTCAAGCAAACTGAAAGAGATAAAAAAAAAAAGATTACTACTTTTATAAGAATCCTACAACTTCAAGGGGAAAATGCATATATAAGAAGATCTCATTGACAAATTTCTCTTCATAACATGGGAAGACTTCTGGAGATTTGGAATAAAAATCAATTCTTTAGAGAATTCCTCATCCGATCAAAGAGAAATAACAGTTTTTTGGTTAGAAAAGCTAGTACCTTTGGCCTATTCCTTGGTTAAAAAAGGCAGCAACTTTCGATTACTTCACTTAAATCGACGTTTGGTTTCTCTTTGGCAAGCTGCTGAGGAAGAAGAAGACCCAATTCTTACTAAGAGAACGAGAGCTCAGATCTATTTTCTTTGGAGAAGGGAGGACTTTGAAGAGAGAGACTCACAGATATTTTGATTGTTTTGTCGCCTACTTATTTTTTTTAGGGCCAACCGCCTTTCCGTTGTCAAAAGCCCCTTGTCCAGATATCATAAGAAACGGTTTAGAAATTACACACAACTATTCGGGTATCGCTGACTACTCCTTAAATGTCGTAGTGATGATGCTCAATAACGGTAATTCCTTAGATCATGACACGCGGCGGATGGCATGTCACATGCGTAAGCCAGTTAGGCCCCCGAAGGCCACGGAGGGAGAACCAGTATACTACAGTGGGGGCTTCCCTCAAATCCTGTCTCCGAGGATGCACCTCACTCCTTTCCCCCGAGTATCTCAACAGCCAAGCCAACTGTCCCTTTGCTCTACTCCGAGCTATCACAGGCCCGAGCCTCCTCGGCTCTCTCAGCTCGCCTCCGGGCTCGAGCAGAATCAAGATACCTCGGCTCTCCTGCTCGTCTGCGAGCTCTCCCGCCGAGGTCATCTTCCTCGGTCTCATCGACCGACCAACGGCACCGCTTGCAGGCGTAACCGCCATCCCGCGAATCTCGCAATGCGCGAGATCTCCGCCGGCCACATCCCACGCCACCACGATCCCCCATTAACGAGCATGTCTCGCCATTAATGGGAGGTCTCGCTCATCACGCGGGCGTGACGTCGGGAACGTAACGGCCGGCGTGAGAAGCGTGATTCTCGCGCCTACCCCGTCTGCTGCCACCGCTATATAAACCCCTTCTTATGACGGTTCAAATAAGTCATTTTTACTCCACTAAGCCGTTTCTCTGCTCGGATCTCTAGTCTAACTTGACCGTCGGAGGGTCCTCGGTGGTACAACCATCCCGGGACTTCCTTGCAGATAGCTCGGCAACCACAACCTCAAATCCATCGAGATCCACACGCTTCAGGAGCGACAGCCTCCAGATCCAATTTCAGCCACCCATCGCCGCCATCAGCAGATTAACGGAAGGTAACATCTTGGCGCGATCCAGGTCGCGTCACGTAGGAAACTGGATATTGTAGGAAACCACTGGATATCATGGGTAAGGGGTTTTTGACAACTAAAAACCCTTTTAGAAGGGTTTTGACTACAGCTCCGAGCTAGGGGTTTTAACAACGGAAAAAAGTGTTTGGTTTTTTCTTCTAACAATTTACCCTCGCTTTTATATTTTTAACAAAGGCAGAAACTTTGCCCTGCATTTCATTAAAAGATGAGTTTTCTTTGGAAGTTCTACTCCTACTTCAAATGTACAATATAGATGCTGGGTCTAATAGAATTTCTAGCTAAAAAATAAATAATACTAATCTTTTCTATTAACTAAATCTAACCTGATCTGACCCAATCCGATTTTTCCAGGTTTTCTAGACATATTCCATCCGAACCCGGTTGGACGGGTTGAACATTAGATAAACTATTTCGGGTTAGATATGGATATAGCATTAAATCCGTCTACTCGAACCGTAATCCGACCCGAATCAAATCCGTTTTTATATTCGATCTAAATCGATATATTATGTAAATATTTAATTCTAAATATTATAAAGTATCTATTGTGATTTATTGTATGATATCCAGGCAGTGCCGTTTTTTAAGTGTGATACATATAATTTATATAGTTTTATCAAATTATAAATTATATTACTGCTTATAAGAGTAATATAAAAGAAAGAAAGAAAACCCACAGAGACCATATTAATGCTTGAAAGTAGAAAAAGAAAAAGAAAAAAACGTGGGAGCGGAGACACTACATGATCGATCCAGAGTGCCTGCTATATTTTTTCCATGCTATTGCAAACTATTAACATCCAACGGTCCATATTAGAGTAAAACAGAGAGCCCACGGGTTTTGATTGAGATGTGTGGTCAAGATTTAACATAGCATGGAAAATAGCAGAGGGTGATAGCAGGTTCCAGTTACCTATATGATCCCCACATAGCCAATCATACAGCCAAATTTGCACCTCCAAGAAGTAAACCAAGCCAACAATGATGCCTTTTATAAACTCATAGGAAGCAGAGGAAACAATATCCCATTACACTTTAAGAGTTTTATTCCTATCTTATGTAATGCTAAATGATAAAAGTAAGATGCTAATATATATGCTTAAAAGGCCTTGAGGGTCTAATTCAGAAGATGCAGAGGGTTTTAGCCTTTTACGGGTTTCTTCCAACCCCATAGTTGCACTTCTTCGGATCGTGCTTGCAATTGGGTCCTCCGGGATCGTAGTCCGTCGTAAACTCCACCATCACTTTCCTCGAGCCTGCCTGAATTTATCAACAAGGTTCATGCTTTAAGTCAAATTTATTTCTTTTGAGGGATATATATAGTATTTGCTGTGTTAGAGCTATTTTATTCTTTCTGTAAAAAACCTGAATCAAGTATTCAATCAGCAATTTATGTTTTCAGGACTTGAACCGGTAACTAGTTTGATCTTGATGCAAATAATTTTGGGAAAGCTTTGAGTGGATAACCACGGCATGCAAACTTCTTATAACAAATATCATAGCACAGGTCATAAACACAAATAAGGAGAAGTTTTGAATAGCACTTTGTAATTTTAAATAATGCTTGTTTGGTATAATAAATAAGTATTAATACTACCCAAAAAATGCATTTTGCAACCTCATTTACAATTGTTGATATTGCTAACAAAACACGGCAATGGATTTTTTCTTTTTCTATCTATTCTATCTATCTTCCTTTTTTATTCTTTTTTAATGTTTTGTGAGTGCGTGTGCACACAACAAATGCTGCATGCGCCTCAATTTTGTAACAAGTAAAGAACAATTTGTGTATAACTATGCACATTACCTCGTTAAAGGGATGTGTAGGTTCGACTCCGTTCTCCATGCTTCCAACCTGGCCTGAGAATAGTGAGATATTAATATCGGTTAATCTTCAAAATTTTACAGAAAATATAATACCAAACTAATAGCTATACTAAAAAAACATACCGAATGACATTTCAGATTGAAGGATTAGGAGGATGAAGAAGAAGAAATGCATGAACCTTGGCATTGTTGGTTTTATTTATTTTGTTTATCGGAGGACTATGAGTGGCTTGATAAGGGTTTTGAAATGTATTTATAATGGATATATAAGCTAGAAAGCCAATTAAAGGTTTTCGGCGTGGTCCATATAATGATCATAGACATCACATCTTTGTAGAAAAACAGGGCACCCCATTAATTTACCTTCACCATGTCAACTCCACTAATTTAAAGAAAAAATTAAAAGTTCTCAGGAGCATATGCATTTTAGAGTGGAAAAAGTTAGCGCACTGCATTTTTGAGGGGAAAAAGTAAAAACCAAGTGCACCGAATGACGCAATTATACATGATAGTAAATTCCGATCCATACGATGCATTATCTAGTTTTCAAACAAGCAGAAGCTAAAAGTCTGCATAGCAGGACCAAGCTCAACCAAACAAAGTGGATTGTGAGCATGTTTTAGGAAAAAGCAATGAAATTGACAGGCGGCATTGCATTGCAACGAAGGCATAGCCTTACTAGTTGATCCTCTGGTGTCTTACACTGTTTAAAAATTTCTTCTTCAACCAAAGGAACAGAATTGACAAAAGTATCCAATAGCGCGCAAGCATGCGATCAAGAAGATTATCCTTTTATTTGTCCGTTCGCGAATATCTCGGCACATTTGTAAGAGCGCATGGATTATTCAAATCACTAAGGCCACCACTACCTCATCTAGTTGACTACCTGTACATATCTGTAGCTTTAGTGCCTTGCTAATGCATCAGTATGATATGATTTTTTTTTTTGCCAAGCATTAGGTATCTGCCTCCACAAATAAAATCGGAAACTCGAGGCTAGCTAATGGCTCGATAGTTTTCATCCACTCACCTATGCTAAAGACTAATGGCCAAACTTGACCTGTGATAAAACACAGGGATACTGAAAAATTCAGTGTGATTGTAGTCGCACTATGAAATCCATCACAATATCCATCATGAGATTATATGACCACCTTCTGCTTTCTCATCATCCCCCAACCTATTTCACCTCCAAATTGACAGTCGCAAAAATGCAACCTATTGTTATAGGTCAGACATAGCGAGACAACGGAGAGAATAGGAAGCATGTGTGAGATTATGGACATGTTTCTCATATGATCATATTTTGATTAGAGGATGGGATGCAAGTTCGTGATTTATGTCGCATCATTGAGTTCACCAACTGAGACAAAGAACCTGGGAGGGTCATCACAACAAACCTGACCATACCATAAGCTCTAGCATCTGCCAAAAAGTCGGCACAAGCATTTCCTTTACGAAAAATGTGAGAGGCTCGAAAGCTATCAAGCAATCCAATCCAATCAAATTTCATATATCATCAAGCATCAACATGACCTCGCTCGTCGTAAAACAATACATCTGCTCTTGCTATAGACAGAGCAATCAAAGTTGGCCTTATGTTTTGTAACTACTGAAAAACAATTGACCTTCACTCCTACGAACAAGCCAATTTCTAAATCAAATAACAATCTCATTTGTATGTCGGTCACAAGCATTAGACCAAACACTTGATATGTACCAAATAGGCCCCTCTACAAATACAAAGCATTCTCTTCATCTGAAAATGATGATGCTCAATATTGGCGATGCGAGATCAGGACACGTGGCGGATGACATGTCCCAAGACCCGAGAGGAAGGGCCCACAGAGGCCGACCAGGCCACCCTTGTACCCGACCTGCAAGCACAAGCTGGCCCTCCTCGGGCCCCCCTGCAAATTTGCCTCCTCGGCCCCTCAGCTCGCCCCGAGCTGCCACAGGACCAAGACTCCTCAGCCCTCTTGTTCAGTTCCGAGCTCCCCAGCTGAGGCCGTCTTCCTCGGTCCCTCCGACCGATCGACTCCACCACTCGCAGGCGTAACCGCCGCTCCGCAAATCTCACCACGCGCAGATTCTCCACCAGCAACATCCCATGTTCCACGCCATCACGACCACATTAATGGGCGATCCGCTCTTCACGCGGGCGCGACGTCGGGAGCGTAACGGCCGGCGAGATTCTCACGCCTACTGCTGCGTGCTGCCGCCGCTATATAGACCCCCATCGCAGAGGGGTCAAGTAAGCCATTTTTAATTCCACTTAGTCGTTACTCTGCTCGGATCTGGCACTAACTTGATCGTCGGAGGGTCCTCGGTGGTACCAAACCATCCCGGGACTTCTTTGCAAGTACTCGACGCTAAACCCCTCAAATCACCAATCTCATCAAAACCCATTGAGATCCACACGCAACAGAAGATCACCACCAAAATCTACCGGGAGATCAACGGAAGACAACATCTGACGGAGACTCAAAAAGGACCTCCATCAGTTGGCGCCGTCTGTGGGAAACTAACTCCACAAAACACAAAGTTGGCCTTCCGATCTCTGCCCACATGGCAACCGATCCCCCTGAAGATCCAAACACCCGTTGTCGCCTCCCTCTCAACGGAGGCGCGGGCGAGCCCTCACCGAATGTCATCGGCTCCCCCGCTGGCTGCCGTTTCACGGGCTCCGGTGACCGCCCGAGCAAAAGGGCTAGAGGCCGAGAGCCCATCACCTTTGGCGATGAGGATCTCCACGGCATATCCATGCCCCAAAACGATCCGCTGGTGATCACAGCCCAAATCCACCGGTACGAGGTCCACCGGATACTCGTCGATTCGGGCAGTTCGGAAGACATCCTCTTCCACGACTGCTTCCTGCGTATGGGGCTCGCCCCAGCAGACCTGAAACCGACCTCTCACGTCCTCTCGGGGTTCACCAACCACTCCATCCCAGTGCAAAGGATGGTCACCCTGCAGTTCACGATCGGGGAGCCCGGCCACACGCGCACACTGCCTGTGGACTTCATCGTAGCGAAAGTCCCGTCGGCCTACAACGTCTTCCTCGGCCGCCCGACGCCGAACTCCCTCCAGGCCCAGATCTCGACCTACCACCTGGCGATAAAGTTCCCTCTCGACCGGGGCGGGATAGGTCGGGCATACGGAAGCCAGCGGGTCGCGAAGATGGGCCTTACCGAAACGTCTTCGCCCGAGCAGCCTGCCGACGACGCCGAGGCGTGTGACGACATCAAAGGTTCCCTAGACACCCGAGACGAGCGGAAGGAGGTCCGTGGAGCACCGGTCGAACCTCTGACCGAGGTGCCCTTAATAGGAGGAGACCAGGGAAAAACCGTCTAGGTCGGATCGCTCCTGACGGGGACTCAGCGGGATGACCTGATCAGATTCCTCAGAAGCAACTCCGACGTCTTCGCCTGGGCGCCTGCTGACATGCCTGGGATCGACCCCAAAATCATCTCCCACAAGCTCGGGGTTGATCCTGCTGCCCGGCCCGTCAGACAGAAGAAAAGAAGCTTCGCCTCGGTCAAACAGAAGGCTATCGAGGAGGAGGTTGATTGGCTCCTCGCCGCCAACTTCATCAGAAATGTGCCCTACTCGGAGTGGCTGGCAAACGTAGTTCTGGTCAAGAAGTCAAGCGGGAAATGGCGTATGTGCGTCGACTTCACCGACCTCAATAAGGCCTGCCCCAAGGACAACTTTCCGCTCCCCCGCATAGACCAGCTCGTCGACAGCTCGACAGGCCACGAGCTGTTGAGCTTCATGGACGCTTTCTCCGGTTACAACCAAATCCGTATGAATCCTGAAGATGAAGATCTGACCGCATTCACAACGGACCGGGGAGTGTACTGCTACAAGGTGATGCCCTTCGGCCTCAAGAACGCCGGGGCCACGTACCAAAGGCTGGTCAACCGCATGTTCAAGCCACAGATCGGCAGGAATATGGAAGTCTACGTTGACGACATGCTCGTCAAGTCCATCTTGTCGGCCGACCATGCCAAGGACCTGGGCGAGGCTTTCGAAGTGCTCCGCAAGTTCAACATGAAGCTAAACCCCACCAAGTGCGCATTCGGAGTCACTGGGGGAAAGTTCCTCGGGTTCATGGTCACTCACCGCGGAATTGAGGCTAACCCAGAGAAGATCGATGCTATCCTGAACATGGTCGCGCCCAAGACCAACGTCGAGATCATGCGGCTCACGGGGCGGGTCGCCGCTCTGAGCCGTTTCATGTCCAGGTCGGGGGAGAAGTGCCTTCCGTTCTTTAAGGCGCTGAGGAAAATTCTGAGGTTCGAGTAGTCGGAGGAATGCCAAGCCACCTTCGACCAATTGAAGAAGCACCTCGCAGCGCCGCCACTGCTCACCCGGCCAGTGGAAGGGGACGAGCTGTCGCTGTAACTGGCAGTGTCCGACCAAGCAGCAGGCTCGGTGCTCGTCCAGGAGGCCGAGGGGGCGTAAAAGCCGGTGTACTATATGAGCCACGTGTTTAAGGACACGGAAACAAGGTGCCCCGCCATGGAGAAGATTGTCTTAGCCCTCGTGGTAACCTCGCGAACACTGAGGCACTATTTCCAAGCACACACCATCATCGTCCTCACCGAGCGCCCGTTGGGAGCTATCCTAGCATCACCAGAATCCTCAGGCCGCCTAGAAAAATGGAGGTGAGAGCTATCTCAGTTCGATATAAGGTATCGCCCGAGACAAGCCATCAAGACGCAGGCTCTGGCCGATTTCGTCGTTGAATGCACCATCCCTAGCAAGAAACCAGAGTCCGTGCTGCCCCTCGCAACCCAATGTCCCGTCACGGAAGGCCCTGGCTCGGTTCCGGAGTGGGTCATCTACGTCGACGGGTCTTCTACCGAGGAAGGCTGCGGTGCCAGCCTCATTATCCGGGGCCCAAACGATGCAGAGATGGAGTATTCTTTGAGCCTCAGTTTCAAAGCATCGAACAACGCGGCAGAGTACGAGGCCCTCCTAGCCGGATTGCGTATGGCCGTCGGGCTGGGGCCGAAGAAAATTCTAATCCGCGGCGATTCGGCCCTTGTTGTCGGTCAAGTGATCGGCCGTTTCGAAGCTCGAGAGCCTCTGATGATGAAGTACCTAGACGAAGTGAGGAAACTCCGAAGAAACTTCGACGAAGTCCAGGTAGAAAAAATACCCAGGCAGCTGAATGCCCAAGCAGACGCCCTGAGCAAGCTGGTTTCGTCATACTCGGCCAACAATAAGCGGTCTATTCTCTTCGAAACCTTGCCTCGACCCAGCGTGGGGGACGGAGCAACGACACTCCACGTGTACGCGGCGCAGGAGAGCGACCAGGATTTGAGGAAGCCCCTCGTGGAGTTCCTGAAAGACGGCGCGCTCCCGGAGGATCGGACAGCCGCCCGCCGTCTCCGGGCCAAAGCCTGCCACTTCGTCTGGAGCAACAGGAACCTCTACAAGAAGGCCTTCACTCAGCCCCTGCTCCGGTGCGTTGACCCCCACGAAGCCGACTACGTCCTTCGGGAAATCCATGAAAGGGTGGGCGGTGCACACCAGGGGGCTCGAACCTTGATCCAAAAAGCGTTACTGTCACGCCCGGCTTCCCAAAATATGGAAAACGAGGGATGACTAGGCCAGCCATGCTCCTACGGTCAAGGAATAATCCCGCCGTAGTCACACTTCGGCTTCTAGCATTATATGGTAATCGGTAAACAAAGCACAGAAGTAAAGGAAATACATCACTAAATTATTACATCAACTTTCATTGTTCACAATTTTACAATGAAACAAGAAAAGAACTACTAACCGAGTTCGAATACAAGATCTCTTTAGGGAAAGCAAAAAAGATGAAAGAGGTACTCCTGACTAAATCTCCGCTAGCTCGAAGGGTAAGTCCGACTCCTGCGCTGGTTCTTCCTCGAGGTCTGAGCATGCATACTCAGGTCGTCAGAGCGACGTAATAGCAATATTATAATAGTGACATGAAACAGACAAATAAGGTAATAACAGTGGAAGTAAAATGCAGATAATCACCATGTCACTAAATGATGCAAAGTATGATCTCTGTCCCTATCAGTCTCTAAGTCATGTTTGAAATCGAGTTATGTAAAGGAGGATCATATTTAACGAGGGTCTCGTACATATCCGAGACTACGGCCCGCAACGCCCGGGATATAACCCTATCAGCCGGACCGTTAGGCCCTACCTAATATATATAAGAGTCGCTGTTCGAATGATCATCCTCTAGATCACTGTCCTCGCTAAATATGATGCTCTTTCCACTTCGATTTCCTCTTTTCCCCCAGGTTTACACTATTTATGAGTATGGTCTAGTCGTGTACAAGTATGCACCAATAACACGGTTTTGTCACTGTTCACTGTATTATTCACTGTCACGAATCATTCACTTTCCATTGGCGTACTTGACACTCCTAAACCAATACCGTTCACGCACGATAATGCATTGTATACTGAACAATAACGCGCACTATCACTAGGTGTATGGCAATCAGGTAAGATATGCGCATTTATGCAGTAAACAAGTCATGTGTAATACGAAGTATTATGCATCTTATGAACTTATAAAAATTGCAGTAAATCATACGTTCAGAATTCAGTGAAATGATACAAAGAAGATAACAAGTAGACTCAGTCGTCAGTTCAGCAAAAATTATTTCAGTGCAATCGGATTTTGGGTTTGCAAGTTACAGCCGTTTCATTTTAAGTGCTCACTGCAGGAAATTCAGTTTCTGAACTGAACGTCCGTTTCGCGACATAATTTTCACCCTGTTGGGATCAGAATTTAGTGACGCTATAGTTGAATGAAATTTAGGTTTTTCAATAGGATTTCCAACGCACTAGACGGATTCTCAATCGCACCTCTACGTCAGAAGTTATCCACTGTTTAACACTAGGGTATCAGTTCTGTTTCCGTTTGGGACTGTTATATATCCTGTTCTTTTAAATTGCAGTTTAAATAGTAAACGACGGTAAAAAGGGGTGAAACCACTTTCATTATTTTTCTAACTGGTTCATATTCACTAAAGTGTAGGGTTCCGCAATACAAAAGTTCAGGCAGCAAAGAGGTAAGCATTACAAGACAGAAAACAACAACCAGAGCTGCTCTGGACTGCAGTCCAGAGCCGCTCTCCAAATCAGTTTCCGTCGTATTTTCAGTATAGAAACAGTTTAAAACTTTTATGTGGTTCCAGATCGTCGAGTCGGATTCGATTTGAGCCCTCGAACGCATCATTCCAATTTGTAAACAATTAATTATGATTTTTACAAGTTTCAGACGCGGGAAATTTTCAGTTTTATCGGGTGTAATTGGGGATGATCGTTCAAGTCAGTAACGATTATATTTTCCAGTCAAATTTTAACACAATGTTCATTGCCACACGGGCCAGCTTATATGATCGAGTTCCATTAGTTTAATAGAAGGTTTTTGTTCAGGTTCTATGTCAAACACATACACTATTTTAAGTCGCACTAAGTGTTTATGTGGAATTTAACGGTATTTCAAATTTTAATAAAACAAATAGCATGAAGCAAGTAGGTAACTTGCCTGGAGACGCATTGGCGATGCATGGCAGCGGCAACGGCACGAACGTGCAAAGAACGGCATGGTTTGGGTTCACGGCCTCGGCTCGAGTTCGGGTTCATCGTCGGTGTTGCCCGGGGGATGGCTCGTGATCACTGGAGGCGGAGTGGGGTTCTGTGGATCTCCTGTGAGTGTGCTGGGGTCGGAGATGGTCGGCGGTGGTCGCTCCGGCGATGGTGCAGCAGGGGGTGAGGTTGCAGGGTTCGAAGCTTGGAGTTTGGTGTGGGTTGCAGCGAGGGAGTGAGGTAGTGGGGGCTCGGGTTTTGGAGGTGATGGTGATGCAGAGGATGTAGAGGTCGACGGGGCAGTAGGGAGCTCGTCGGCGAGGAGGGTGCAGGGGAGTTCGAGCTCGGCGGTGGGGTTCGGTCGAGGGGAGGTGAAGCAGTGTAGGGGCTCGGGATAGTGGGTGAAGAGGAGAGAGATGTGAGGGAGGAAGGACGAGATGATTGTCGTGGTCGTCCTCGTCGTCGTCGGCGGCGGTGGAGTGTAGGGAAGAAGCTGGGAGTTGGGAGAGAGGAGAGGAGGAGTTTGAGAGAGATCGAGAGTGTGAGGGGGAGAGGGTTAGAGGGACGAGGAGAGGGTTGAAACGCGCGCGCGATCGTGGTCGGGGTCATGGGTTCGTGGTCGCGAGCGGGGCGTCGGCGAGGCGACGTGGGGAGCGCAGCAACCAGAGAAAAGGAGCGGGAAATAAAAAAAAACAACGTGGGGAGAAGAAGGGTTTGGTCGGGTCGGGCGCGTGGGTATTGGGTTAGGGCACGGGCTTTGGGCCGGTGGGTTTAGTTTAAATATTTATTTGTTTTTTCTTTGTTTTGGGCTGGGTTTTTGGGTATATATATATATGTTTAATTAATTTTGGTGAAGGAAAAAAAATGGGAGTGGGCTGACTTAGTGATTTACATATATTTAGCTTTGCTTTCTGTTGGGCTTGGTTTTAGGGAATTTGTTTTAAGCTTTGATTTTAAATGTTTAGAAAAATTTAAATACTAAATCTTAAGCAACCGATTTTCACGTAAAATTACGAGGAAAGAGAAAACGTTCGGGGACTTGGGAAATATAGAAAAAAAATTCATTGATGGAAACGGGAATTTACAGTTACTCTAAGGATACTACTAGCTCACCATGCACGAGGACGCCCTGAAGCTGGTCAGGAGGCGCAAGAGCTGCCAGCTCTACAGCAGCATTTTCCGCCTCCCGGCTACCGAGCTGACTGCCCTGACATCCCCATGGCCATTCGCCCAGTGGGGGTTGGATATGATCGGCCAGTTCCCTACCGGGACAGGCGGGCACAAATACGTCCTCGTCGCGGTGTACTACTTCACCAAGTGGATCGAGGCCGTCCCCATCAGGAAACCGGACGCCGCCACAACCATCAAGTTCCTGCAAAACAACCTGATACTCCGGTTTGGCATCCCGAGGTGCATCATCACCGACCACGGGATGAACTTCGAGAACGTGAAAGTGAAGGACTTCTGCAAAGAGTACCATATCCTCATGAAGTTCGCCTTGGTCGCGCATCCCCAATGCAACGGGCAGGCCGAGGTCGCTAACTAAGACGTCCTCCGAGGTCTCCGGACCCTCCTAGAAGGGCGACAAGGCAGTTGGGTCGAAGAACTGCCCCGGGTCTTATGGGCTTTGCGCACGTCAAAAAAGACTCTCACCGGGGAGACCCTTTTCAGCCTCTGCTGCGGGACCGAAGCGATGGTCCCAGCGGAGATCGGGCTGCCCAGTCACCGGGTCGAGCACTTCGACGATGACGCAAACACCTCGGCGCTACGGACCAACCTCGACATCTTGTTGGAAAAGAGGGATCGGGCTCAGATCAGAGCTGCCGCCTATCAACAACAAATGGCCCGATACTACAACGCTCGGGTCAAACACCGCTCCTTCAAGACCCGGGACCTGGTCCTGCGGCGGAACGATTTCACCAACCAAGGCAGGCTTCACAAGTTCTCCCCAAAGTGGGAGGGTCCCTTCCTCGTCTCTGAGGCGCTCCCCAGCGGAGCCTACCGCCTACAAGACGGGAACGGACGAAAGCTTTCCCGGCCTTACAACGCTGAGAAGCTCAAGCAATACCAGTAAGGTCAAAGCCAGCGAGTGTATGCCACCCCCTCTTTTTCCCTTTCACAAAGATGGTGTAAAGCGTTCTCTAAAATTCCTGTCCATACGAATAAAGAAACATCGAATCATCCCGAGTATAGTTCCGTCTTTATAATTCAAGGCCATCGCCAAGAGGCGGACGCGCAATCCACTGCCCGACTATCCTTAGTAGGCTTCATGTAGCCCCCTGACACTAAGGACCAAAAAGCCCTCCCAGAGGCAGTCGAGCCCGAGGATCCCTCGCTCGGCTATCCCCAGCGGGCAGCTTCCCTGCTGCAACGCCGGGGATCAAAAAGCCCTCCCAGAGGCAGTCGAGCCCGAGGATCCCTCGCTCGGCTATCCTTCAGGACAAAAGCCCTTGCCAAGAGGCACCGGGCAGTAACCCTGCCCGGCCAAGGGTCCTCGGTAGGCTTCTACAGCCCCTCCCGCGCTAAGGACCAAAGTCCTCCCAGAGGCAGTCGAGTCCTTGCTCGGCTATTCCCGGCTGGTAGCTTCCTACCACAACCGACAGGGATCAAAGTCCTCGCCAAGAGGCACTGGGCAGTAACCCTGCTCGGTCCCCATCCTGAAGGATTAAAGCCCTCATAAGAGGCAACCGAGCAGCTACCCTGCTCGGTCATCTCCTGCTGGTAGCTCCCTACCCATGACGCCAGAGATCAAAGCCCTCGCAAGAGGCATCCGAGCGGCTGCCCCGCTCGGTCATCCCAGGCTGGTAGTTGCCTACCCGCGACGCCAGAGATCAAAGCCCTCGCCAAGAGGCAACCGCGCAGCTTCACTGCCCGGTCATCCTTAGTGGGCTTCCTACAGCCCCTCCAACACTAAGGATCGAAGCCCTCACAAGAGGCGACCAAGCAGCTACCCTGCTCGGTCATCTCCGGCCGGTAGCTCCCTACCCATGACGCCAGGGATCGAAGTCCTCGCAAGAGGCATCCGAGCGGCTGCCCCACTCGGTGATCCCAGGCTGGTAGTTGCCTACCCGTGATGCCAGAGATCAAAGCCCTCGCAAAGAAGAGACCGCGCAGCTTCACCACCCGGTTATCCTTGGCGGGCTTCTTACAGCCCCACCAACGCAGAGGATTTGAGGCCCCAAAAAGGGGCAACAAGTCCATCGAAGTCTAAGCGATCCTCCCTCGACTCCGGGGCCATGGAGATGCCTCCTCGGCAGCGCTTGGCAAGTGATGGAGATACGAGGTCGGCAACGCTCGGCAAGTGATCGAAATCAACCCGACGAACGATCGCTAGACAGATAGCTGACCCAACTGTGCAAGCAGAGATTTTTTACAAACATTCTTCACACACAGAAGATGGAATGCAAACCGATGAAACAAGAATTTTCTTTTATTACCAAAGGCAAAGTTTTTACAAAGGGTATTCTGGGGCTCCCCAGCCCTACAAACTGCCCAGAGGCTTACTTCGATCCCCTCATCGCTGGCATCATGGCCTGCCGGGGGCTTTACCACCAGGGGCGCGCCCCCGCTCCCCTTACGGTCGAAACAAAGCGGAGTGATGGAAAAATCCCAACTCCACCTCAGCATTCATATCGTTACACTAGATGCAATGTCAACAACGGCGTTCCTCAGCAGTCCAGCAGGATGTGGACGCAACGTCAACAAAAGACCTCACGGTCGAAACAAAACGAAGCGAAGGCCAAATTCCTAGCTTCAGGGTCTTGACGGTAACTCATATAAAACCTGAAAGACTACCTAAGGTCATCCCATATGGAGTGATCACCTCCTCGACGTTCGTCTCAATACAACAGATGAGATGTCACTACAGCATCCCTCCTCCAACAGGATTCGGACACACCAAAGCAAATGAAGCAAAGGCCAAATTCCTAGTTTCAGGGTCTTGACGGTAACTCATATGAAACCTGAAAGACTATCGAAGATCATCCTACATGGAGTGGTCACCTCCTCGACGTTCGTCTCGATACAGTAGACGCGATGTCACCCCAGCGTTCTTCCCCCAGCAGGATTCGGACGCGCCAAAGTAAATGAAACAAAGGCCAAATTTCTAGCTTCAGGGTCTTGACGGTAACTCATATAAAACCTAAAAGACTACCGAAGATCATCCCATATGGAGTGGTCACCTCCTCGACGTTCGTCTCGATACAGCAGACGAAATGTCACCCCAGCGTTCTTCCCCCAGCAGGATTCGGACGCGCCAAAGCAAATGAAGCAAAGGCCAAATTCCTAGCTTCAGGGTCTTGACGGCAACTCATATAAAACCTGAAAGACCATCGGAGATCATCTCACACCAGTGCGGAGTGGTCACCACCTCGACGTTCGTCTCGATACAACAGACTAGATGTCACCACAGCGTTTTTCCTCCAGCAGGATTCAGACGCGACAATCAAACAACGGAGCCACGGCAAAATCCCTAGTTCCAAACCTCGACGGTTCACCAACAACCTAGAGACAACTGCGACATTCGTCTCGATACAGCAGACGCAATGCCAACAAACGAAGTGAAGGCCAAATTCCTAGCTTCAGGGTCTTGACGGCAACTCATATAAAGCCTGAAAGACTATCGGAGATCATCCCACACCAGCGCGGAGTGGTTATGACTCATCGGGTCTCTCCAAAATGAGCCTAACCTCAAGTAAAAAGCGGCATGGAAAAATTCCTAACGCTTGCTCTTCCGACGGTCAAACTGTCTAGGAAGATTGCTTCAAGACGTCTTGTCCAGCCCTCGAAGGGATCAGAGACACGACAGTCGCAAGGCTACTCGAACAGCAAGATTGCCTATCGAGGAATACATCAGCCAACGCGATGGTACGACGGACAAAATCCTTGTACCACGGACCCTAACGGACCTTTGTCGTAAAGAGCAGAGGTTAACTGTGACGTTAGGACATTCTTGCGAGAAATGCTCGATTCGTCTCGACTCGTGAGGAAAAGCCTTAGGCAGCGGGGATTAAAAAAACCTGTTTCCTAAGCACTGGGGCCCTACAAGTCGGTCCAAAACGGACTCTTGCATACTATTCACGGACCACACTCTCCAAAGTCGAATCTCGACAAGGAGGGAAACAACCACTTACGAGTCCTCTCGACTTGTAAAAGGGAAAATTCTCTAGTGAGATCCTTACGACTCTCAAGAGAAAACACACTTAGGAGTCTTCACGACCCCTAAGGAGAAAATACACCTACGAGATCCTCTCGACTCGTAGGGAGAAAAGTCTTTATGAGACCCTCACGGACCATAAAGTTGAAAAGCCTTAGGTAGCAGATCTGAACCTGCTTCCTAAGCCATCACTACTCCCCAAAGTATTCAAGACAGAATGTGCTATATCACCTACAGGCTATGCTTACTTAAGGAATATGCCAATAACAAAGCAGAAAATAAAAGGAAGGAGGCAAAAGATTTGTCATTCATACTTGGAAAATTCTTACATCAATAAAGACAATAAACAAAAACAACATTGTTGAAATGCTTTTACAATGGCAAAACCTCAAATCCAGGACATGGATTGAGGAACTCGAAAGTGACCTTGTCCAGGACTTTCCAAGCGTGGCGAACCATCCTAGTGTGTTTTCTTTCGTGAGCACGAGCGTCGGGATCCCCACTGATGTCCTCCACCCTCCGATAAGCAGCAAGTATGGCGGACTGTTGAAAGGCCTGGTGCAGGAGATCAACAAAATTGTCTCGCCGTCTCTTCGAGATTAGGTTCATCAGGTACACCGAATGCACCTTATCCTCAGCGGCATCTAACACCCTGAGCGGCACGCCGGTAAAGAATAGGGGAAGCGCTTCCCAAATTGCCCCCACAATAAGCTTCAGGAGAGGGGAGCGTCGAGGAAGCAGTTGACCGTTATATGCGTCGAAGCGACTCATAATTTCGGCACACTCGGCGTTGGTGAACTCTCGATTCTGAGAACGGCCGAGTTGGCGGATGTCCCCGTAAGAGATGATCTCATCAAGGTCATACATGTGGGCGTCCATTACTTCTGCAAAAGAAAATCAACAAAATTAGCAGACAGACTGATTAAGCAAGATGATCAAAAAATAAAATGCCATCTTTAACCTTCAAGATCCATGAAAAAACTCTTAAGAGTTCTTCTATATGATTTGGAAAGAGCAAAGCTCCATTAATGAATTAAGAAAACATAAGAAAAATCCTTTTAGAGAGCAGAGCTCTATTAATGGAACCCTAATAGGGTTCTCTTTAGTCCCCTTTAGATCCCTTTAGACTTATAGAGCAAAGCTCTGCTAGTGAAACCCTAAATGAGTTTTCTTTAGATCGGGGATCTATTAAGAGCAAGGCTCTTAAAATTAATTTAATTTAATCTAATTTAATTCTTACCTAAAAATTCTCTAAAGTTCTAACTCTTAAATGTTCTTGAAAACGAGAGCAAGGCTCTGGATAAAATTCTCAAGGAGGAGATGAAAATCATCTAAGGGACCAAAGGTCCTATTTATAGGAATTGAGAGACGTTTCAACTTCCAAAAGTTGGCGCAACGGTTGAAATTCTGCCACCGCTGCGCTCACGTTTGGGGCCACGTAAGCACAACGGTGGGGGGCATTTGTTTCCCCCAATCAGAGCAAAGCTCTGTTCAAATTCCAAGGCGGGAAATGAAGCAACGCTTCTGTTTCCCCCAATCAGAGCAAGGCTCTGTTTTAAAAAAAAATTCAAATTAAAAAGGAAGCAACACTTCAGATAACTTACGCTCTGCGCTGCGTGACACGTGTCAGCACAGGTGCGCTAGCGCAGTTGCGCTGCGCTCTGTGGTGCGCGACACGTGTCAGCGCAGTTGCGCTGCGCTCTGCGCCAACTCTGCACTTGCGCCAACTGTGCCAGCACTAAAACTTAAATAATGAATTATTTAATTAATCAGAATTAAAATTCTAGAAAGATCTTTTTAATCTTATTAAAACAAGAAGATTATCTTCTGTAAAACAGAGGCCTTAGGATCAAGGATCCAACGGTTGGGAAATATCCCCAGATCAATCAGAGAAAGATCTTTGTAACTAACCTAACAAACTAATTAGCCCTATATAAAGGCCCCTAGACTCCAAGTCTGAGAGATACAGAGATACAGAGAGAGAAAATACAAAGCTCCTCCAAAAACTTTGAGAAAAAACTCAAAGATAAAAAAAGGTAAATCTTTGAAAAAAGAAGAATTTCTTCTAAAAAGATCAATGATCTAAGAACAAGATCAAGATCTTCAATAAAAAGAAAAAGATTAAAAAAAAAGAGATCCAATCATAAAAGATAAAAGAAGTAATTTACTTCATTATTAGATCTTTTGATCTATATAAAGGCATAGCCTTTTGATGAACCATTGGTTCTTGAATCTCGAGGTAGAACCTCTTCTGAACAAGAAAAAACTTGTTTCCTTGATCTAAATTGGATCAAGATGCGCTCTGCGCTACTGAATAGTGCCTTGCACTCTTGATTTGCGCTGTTGCGCTCCTTGGACTGGCGCAAGTCACCAGAGAGCGCCACGTGTGAATCTGCACCTTGCGCTCCTAAAAACAGAGCACTGCGCTCTTGGATTGGCGCACTGCACCAGAGCGCGCCACGTGTCAGCAGCGCACTAGCGCAGCGCACTGCACTAACAGACTTGCGCTCACCAGAGCGTGACACGTGTCACCTCGACATGTGCTGGCGCCTTGCGCTCTTTAATTGGCGCAGAGCTCCTGACAGGCCATGCGGCGCATTGTCAGACCATTAAATGCTCTGCATTATTAAAAAGGGGCAGAGCCCAATTAAAAGGCCTAACAGGCCAAATATAAATGCTGTGCATTTAATTAAAAGAGCCCAATGCCATGCATTATAAAAGGGCTGACCCCAAATAAAGGCTCAAACAGCCAGAACAACAAAATGTTCAACTCATATCAACCGAGCCTATATGCTCACAAACCTTCAAACTGACTTTAGTCCCAAATTGGACTATAGATCTCCCAACCAACATTGGTTCAAGGGTATATCTCTGAACTCCTCTGATATTTGTCGTTGTAATCCTTCAACGTCTTCAGAGAGGTGACGGGTCCCGACGGCCATACATTCCATGGACCACCATGTCCCTAAACTGGCAATGGACCACTATGTCCCTAAACTAGAACAATAGAGTCCAAATGCTCCCTTGTTGGATCTAAACGATCCCGTTAAGTTGATCTTAGTCTGGAAATTCGACTAACGTATACTTAACAAATGTTTAAGTTGATCTTAGCCTCAAATATGGCTAACGTATCCTTAAACCAAAACCCCAAACCCAAATCTAAGAAAATACGGATTTGGACTAATCCACGTCCTACGGGCGACGATATAAATTAGTCTCCGTATACAATCTACGGGCAACCACAAACAAAACAAACACCCACGACACGAAGTGACTATCTGGAGAAGGAGAAAGTTGTTATCGCGATGCGGTAGCGTAATTAACTGCATGGGCTTGCGCCTGCAGGGAAGAGCGTCCCCACAATCAAAAACCCCTCGACGAGGGGGAATCTGACGAAGTCTGCTACATCGGCCGCATCCGTCTAAACCTCCGCTACATGGTGCCATAAATCAACTTGGCATCTTTGGAGAGGTGGACGGATAGCACCAATTAGCATCTGCCCCGAATTTCAGGCGAGACGCCCGCCACGTCTCCGCTGCGTCTTTCGGAGGAGAACAGTAGACTCCGTCATTAATGACCTTTCTATATTTCTTGAACCGTCATTTGATCGCGTTTTGTTTTGTAGCTGTCGTTCCGATTCCGTCCCCTTTCGAGTCTCGCATCATGATGCCGGCAGGCCCATTTTCCAGACGCCCATCCTCAAAGGGTGCTGCGATGAGTTTGAGCATGCTGAGCGGATGCGTCGAGGAGCTTGACGCAGAAGCTCCCACATCTGCCGCAGATTTTGCTGCCGAGGTTAATCCGATGCTGGCGACGCTTGTAAATTTCCATAATGAAGGCGTCGTCGAGTCTTGGGTTAACCACTGCAGGGAGATCGAGGCCCGTCTGCATCAGCTGGAGCTTATGCACCCTGCCCCCGAGGTTTTGGCTACGAGTACTCAACGGGCGGCATGGATCGAGCAGAGCGCTTCTTACTTTCAACATCTGGAACAAGAAGCGGCTTTAAGGCAGAGGGAATGCCAAGAGACCTCAAGCGAGTCTGCTCGACTGCGTGCCGAGGTCGACGCGAACGCTGCCCGGGTGAAGGCTATCTTCGAGGGCCTTCTGCAAAGTATTTCTGATGGGCTAACATTGAAGCAGAAGCTCGATGCCGTTGAGCGTGATGCCCAAGGTCGCGAAGCAGCTCAGCGAGCCGTCGAAGAACAACTTTCATCTTACATGCAGCAGCGGGCCCAGGTGGAAGCAGAGTTGGCCGCGACAGCCGATCAGGAGAAGGCGCTGAAGGGAGTGCGAGAGCAATTGATGGGCTTACTTAAGACACTTCCTTCTCAGTAGCTGCCTTTGTATCAATTATATACTTGTAATCTTTGAATAATATGTATCCATTCTTTATTCTTTTATACGATTCGCCTTGTACTTAATTGAATTGATGAATAAAGATACACACATTTTTTTTGCAATGTCTTGTGTCATCTCTGCGCTTTCCCCCTTCTTTTATTATCAGCATGTTATCTTAGTAAACATGGTCGACTGATGATAGAGCGAGCATCCTGTATTGGCTCCTTCAAGAGGTAGTGATGGCTCAGGAGGCAGGTTCAGATCTGTTGCCTAAGGCTTTTCAACTTTATGAGCCGTGAGGGTCTCACAAAGACTTTTCTCCCTACGGATCGAGAGGATCTCGTAGGTGTATTTTCTCCTTAGGAATCGTGAGGATTCCTAAGTGCGTTTTCTCTTATAAGTCGTAAGGATCTTATAAGAGAATTTTCCCTCTTACGAGTCGAGAGGACCCGTAAGCGGTTGTTTCCCTCCTTGTCGAGATTCGACTTTGGAGAGTGTGGCCCGTGAATAGTATGCAAGAGTCCATTTTGGATCGACTCGCAGGGTCCCAGTGCTTAGGAAACAGGTTTTTTAATCCCCGCTGCCTAAGGCTTTACCTCACGAGTCGAGACGAATCGAGAAGTTCTCGCAAAGACACTAGTTTCCTCACGAGTCGAGACGAATCGAGCATTTCTCGTAAGAATATCCTAACGTCACAGTTAACCTCTGCTCTTTACGACAGAGGTCCGTTAGGGTCTGTGGTACTAGGGTTTTATCCATCGTACCATCGCGTCAGCTGATGTATTTCTCGATAGGTAACCTTGCTGTTCGAGTAGCCTTGCGACTGTCGTGTCTCTGATCCCTACGGGGGCTGGACAAGACATCTTCGAGCAATCCTCCTAGGCAGTTTGACCGTCGGAAGAGCAAGCGTTAGGAATTTTGCCATGCCGCTTTTTACTCGAGGTTAGGCTCATTTTGGAGAGCCCCGATGAGTTATAACCACTCTGCGCTGGTGTGGGATGATCTCCGATAGTCTTTCAGGTTTTATATGAGTTGCCGTCAAGACCCTGAAGCTAGGAATTTGGCCTTCGCTTCGTTTGCTGGCATTGCGTCCGCTATATCGAGACAAATGTCGTGGTTGTCTCTAGGTTGTTGGTGAACCGTCGAGGTTTGGAACTAGGGATTTTGCCGTGGCTCCGTTGTTTGATTATCGCGTCTGAATCCTTCTAGAGAAAGAACGCTGGGGTGACATCTTGTCTGCTGTATCGAGACAAACGTCGAGGTGGTGACCACTCCGCGCTGGTGTGAGATGGTCTCCGATGGTCTTTCAGGTTTTATATGAGTTACCGTCAAGACCCTGAAGCTAGGAATTTGGCCTTCGCTTCGTTTGCTTTGTCACGTCCGAATCCTGTTGGGGGAAGAACGCTGTGGTGACATCTCGTCTGCTGTATCGAGACGAACGTCTAGTGACCACTCCGCGCTGGTGTGGGATGATCTCCGATAGTCTTTCAGGTTTTATATGAGTTGCCGTCAAGACTCTGAAGCTAGGAATTTGGTCTTCGCTTCGTTTGCTTTATCACGTCCGAATCCTGTTGGAAGAAGAACGCTGTCGTGACATCTCATCTGCTGTATTGAGACGAACGTCGAGGTGGTGACCACTCCGCGCTGGTGCGGGATGATCTCCGATTGTCTCTCAGGTTTTATATGAGTTGCCGTCAAGACTTGGCTCCATTTTCTGATGGAGCAATGGGAGGGAAGATGTGTTTCTTTCTTTGTTTGTGCCCCTGGATTGTATACAGGGATTGTTGTGATATCGCCTGTAGGGCATAAATTTCATTATATATATTTTTCATTTTATTTCTTTCCGCGATGCTCTATCATTTCAGCTTTTATATCGCGAAGGTCGCGATTGCCCAATCATTTCGGCTGTTTTTTCGTGGTGCCCCATCATTTCGGCTATTTTGCATGCATACATTCTTACTTGCTAATTTTGTTGCAAGTTGCCCCATCATTTCGGCTATTTCGTATGCATGTATGGCTTGCTGGCCTTTCGCCGCAAGCTTGGGATTAGACACCGATTTCGGCATCAGCACCGCTATAACTGGGATGTTGGCAGGAGCGAATCATCATTTGCCTCTGTCGATATTGAACAAAGGCGGCTTAGTAAACAGGGTTAGGATCCTGTCGACTAAGGCTTTTGACTTCATAAGTCGTAAGGGTCTTACAAAGGTATTTCTCCCTATAAGTCGTGAGGATCTCGTAGGTGTGTTTTCTCCTTAGGAATCGTGAGGATTCCTAAGTGCATGTTCCCCTGTAAGTCGTAAGGATCTTACAAAAGGGTTTTCTCCTTATAAGTCGAGAGGACTTACAAGGATTGTTCACCATACGAACATATCCCTAGTCACGGGTGGGACTTGGTTAGGGAAATGTTTAATCGCGCCCGTGGATTGTATACAAGGGTCAGTATTGAGCCACTTGTAGGGCAATATCGAAGGTTGTGGGGGTTGCTTAAGAACAGGCTCAGGTCTCTGTAACTTAAGACCTTCAAATCTTATGAGCCGTGAGGGTCCCATAAGAGAGTTCTCCTTACGAGTCGTGAGGATCTCGCAAGTGTAATTTCTCCTTAGGAATCGTGAGGATCCCTAAGTGTATTGTTCCCTTGTGAGTCGTAAGGATCTCACGCGGGTGGTTTCTCCTTACAAGGTCGAGAGGACCCTATAAGTGTTTTTTAACGAGGTTGTGCCCTTTCGGGTTTTCACAAATACTCGCCGGTAGCCCTGCTGTTTTTACTCACGGAGCCCTTTCGGGTTTTCATCCGTGCCCATTTTGCTTATGGACATACCTTTTTTTTATTCTCTTTTTTTTATTCTTTTTATATAACGAGATCGCGTCCTTTCGGGTTTTCACAAGTGTAGGGTGTTTTTCGTCACCCCATTGAGATGGGAATACGCGCGCGCTTGTCAGGCGTATACTACAGATTCCCCCTGCCTAGGGTAGGCTGGGGGTTTATTGATTGTGGGGATCCAAATCTCCGGCAGCCGCGGACTAAGCTGCCGTTAATTACCCCTCGCCTTTGGGGCGAGGGAACCTCCGATTAACGGGTTAAAATGGTCATGCGAACTCAATGTGCAGTGTACGTGTGTTGTGTTTTGAAAGGGGGGTTTGGATATATCGGGAGCCACGCAGAGTTTTTACGGGGGTCCCGCTACCCGGATAGCGGGCTGGGGGTCAAGGGGGCTAGCAGCCCCCTTGCGGGGTGCGGGGCAGCGCCCCGTTAGAAATTTTTTTTAACAGGGACAGTGTCGCGGAGTATGTGTGTGTGTAAATATGTATACATATGTGTATATATATATGTATATATGTGTATATATATATATAAAAGAAAGAGGGGGAAAAGGCATCCAAAGGATGCGCGGGCCAGCGCCTTGAGCGCTGTGCGCTTAGGTGCTGTGCACTCAGGCGCAAGCGCGCCACGTGGGCGTTTTGCGCTTGAGCGCAGTGCGCTTGAGCGCAAGCGCGCCACGTGTCGGCACGTGGGCGCTTTGCGCTCGAGCGTAGTGCGCCTGAGCGCAAGCGCGCCACGTGTCGGCATGTGGGCGCTTTGCGCTCGAGCGTAGTGCGCCTGAGCGTAGCATGCCACGTGTCGGCATGTGGGCGCTTTGCGCTCGAGCGTAGTGCGCCTGAGCACAAGTGCGCCACGTGTCGGTACGTGGGTGCTTAAGCGCGCCACGTGTCGGTACGTGGGCGCTTTGCGCTCGAGCGCAGTGCGCCTGAGCACAAGCGCGCCACGTGTCGGCCCGTGGGCGCATTGCGCTCGAGCGCAGTGCGCCTGAGCGCAAGCGCGCCACGTGTCGGCCCGTGGGCGCATTGCGCTCGAGCGCAGTGCGCCTGAGCGCAAGCGCGCCACGTGTCGGCACGTGGGCGCATTGCGCTCGAGCGCAGTGCGCCTGAGCACAAGCGCGCCACGTGTCGGCACGTGGGCGCTTTGCGCTCGAGCGCAGTGCGCCTGAGCGCAAGCGCGCCACGTGTCGGCACGTGGGCGCATTGCGCTCGAGCGCAGTGCGCCTAAGCGCAAGCACGCCACGTGTCGGCACGTGGGCGTTTTGCGCTCGAGCGCTGGGCGCTGGCGAGACAAAGGGACTTTTAGTCCCAGAACCAGAAGCTATGCTTCAGAAAGGAAATATTTATTATATATATATATATATCTATGTAAATATATGGAGTTAAACTCCTAAAATGTTTTGGTTGATGAAAGGGATTCTTCCTCTTCCTCCTCTGTTGACTGGATCTTGATGATCAAGAGATGTGAGATCTAAAAATCTCTCATTTCTGAGATCTAATGGTAGATCCAAGTTCCCCTTTATGGGTTTTGTGGTGGAAGACTTCTTAGTTTTTGAAAAGAAAGAGTAAAACTCTTGATTTAATTCAAAAGAAATGAGAAGGTTTAGAACCTTGGAGAAGGAGCAGGAAGCACAAAAGATCTCAGATCTAAAATTTTTGTGGAGAGAATGAAAAGTCTATATTTTATTCATCATCATGTTGCCTTATATAGGCTTATACATTTACATATAGCCTCTTGGGCTTTACAAAATGGCATTTTGCCCATCCCATGGTTCATGTGCCATTTCTTTTTACACATAAGCCACGGGCTTACAAAAATTTGGCTTTATACCCATTTTGTTTACATTCATGCATAAAAAATTACATAAAAATTATTTATTACATGATTTCATTTTGGCATGGGGAGGGTCGGCCGCTTCATGTTTCGGACTCGACCTGGGCATGGGCCCACTTGACCTAGGCTTGGGTCCACCTGGCTTGGGATTGACCTTGACTTTGACTCGGTCAACCGGGGTGTAAATTTTTACCCCAACAACAAGCACTCGCCGGTAGCCCTGCTGTTTTTACTCACAGTGCCCTTTCGGGTTTTCATCCGTGCCCTTTTTGCTTATGGGCATACCGTTTTTATCTTATTTTTTATTTTATTTTATTTTAGTATCAGCTTTGGGATGCTGCAATCCACCATAGTTTATCGACATCTCGGTCAACAGCTAGTTTTAGGACGTAATGGTCCGTGATTAGTTTAAGGACGATTCGGTCCGTTGTTGAAGAAGGCCGGCTACCACTTATAGAGTTTGGGCTTAGGAAGATAGAGAGCGGACATAGTTGTCGTCATCTATCATTGACCTAGGCTGGGACTCATTAAGCGTAGTATTTCTTTAGGAAGCGACCGTTTATTGGCCTGAAAGGCCTTTCACCGTGCATATCCATGAGTAGATAAGCTCCACCTTGGTAGACCTTGTCTATGATGTACGGGCCTTCATAGTTCGGCTCGAATTTTCCCCGCTTGGCGCGATTGGGGATCATAGGTCTTTTGACCACTAGCACGAGTTCGCCTTGGCGGAATGTCTTCGGCCTGGTCAATCTTTCTTATGAGCGCGTCATCTTTGCTTTATAAACCTCCAGATTTTGTTGCGCTATGAGCCGGGTTTCATCAAGGGCATCAAGCTCCTCAAGCCGAAGGTGAGCATTTTCTTCGTCCGTCAGCTCGTAGTGGACTGCCACTCGTAGAGAGGGTAATTCTATTTTGAGGGGGAGTACCGCTTCTGTACCGAATACCAACGCGTACGGCGTTGTGTTCGTGGCCGTCTTGAACGTAGTTCGATACGCCCAGAGAGCTTCTTGCAATCTCTCGTGCCAGTCCTTCTTATTTCGGGACACCGTCTTCTTCACGATCTTCGTCAAGGTCTTGTTGAAAGCCTCAGCTAGACCGTTAGATCGGGGATTATAAACTGAGGAATATCTCCAGTCTATGTTGTGTTGTTGCATGAAGCGGCTGATCTTGTGGCTTCTGTAGGCTGGCCCGTTATCGGAGATGATCCGTCGCGGAGTTCCAAACCGATAAATGACGTGCGTCTTGAAGAAATGGAGGATATTCTCCGTCTTTACTTCCCTCAGCGGTACTGCTTCTGCCCATTTGGAGAAGTAGTCAGTCGTCGCCAAAATGAAACGATGTCCTCTGGACGATGCTGGTTCGATGGGGCCGATTATGTCAGTTCCCCACATTTCAAACGGCCAGCTAACCACTGTTGGATGTAGAGGATTTGGGTGCTGATGGATAAAGTCCCCATGAATCTGGCATGAGTGGCATTGCTTCGCATATTCGAGGCAATCCTGAATCATCGTGGGCCAATAGTAGCCCATCCGTTTAATCTTCAACTTCATCTTCGGGCCTGCTTGGTGAGAACCGCAGAGTCCGTCGTGAACTTCCTGAACGACTCTTTTCGCCTCTTCAGGTCCCAGACATCTCAACCACAGAGAATCAAACGACCTCTTGTACAGAGTATCATTGATGAAGGTGAAAGACAGAGCTCGGTTCATAAGCTGATGTCTTGAGGATGCATCTTCAGGTGTTCGACGGGATTTGAAGTAGTCTATAAAGGTTTCTCTCCAATCCTCAGCCTTTTCCTGGTCTTTTATTTGCATAGCCATTTGCTCAGTCGCTCCCTTTTCTTCGAATGATTCCGGAGATATTTCTGCTGGGGCAAGCACCCGACGACTTTGTACCACGATTCTTACATCATCGAGGTTCTCGTCGGCCAGTTCTTTAGCGAGCTTAGCTAGTGCATCTGCTTTGCTATTTTCCGCGCGCGGTATGCTTTCCAGCATGTAGGAGGGGATTTGAGTCAGCAATTGCTGTACTCTCTCACCATACTTTACCAGTTCGGGTTTGCACGTTTAGTAGTCGCCATTTACTTGACTGACGACCAGTTGAGAATCTCCATATATGAGGAGGTTTTCAATTCCTATGTCGATGGCGATCTCGAGGCCTGCTATCAAAGCTTCGTATTCGGCTTCATTGTTCGTCCTCGGCTCTGTTAAGGAGAAAGCAAAACGCATTATCCCTCCTTGTGGAGTTACGAAGATGAGGCCTACCCCCGATTTGATTATAGGGGTGCTTTGTTTGCGTTTCTTCATGGAAGACGCTCCATCAAAATAGAGTTCCCATCGGGTATTACTACCGTCGCTCGCATCAAACGCATGTTCGTCTGGCAGCTCACAATTCAGAGGGGAATCGGCCGGTATCGGATGCTCAGCGAGGAAGTCGGCGATGGCCTAGCCTTTCACTGCCTTAAGAGGTTGATAAGTTATCGAGAACTCCATCAGAAGCAAGGCCCATTTAGCAAGTCGCCCTGTCAATATGGCCTTCGACATTAGATATTTAAGGGGGTCCACCTTCGAAATGAGACGAACTTCATGCGCCAACGCATAGTGCCTGAGCTTTGTTATCGCGAAGATCAACGCCAGGCAGTGTTTTTCGATGGGGGGGTAGTTGCTTTCTCCCCCCGGGAGAACTCAACTTAAGTAATAGAGAGCTCTTTCTTTCCCTTGGTCATTCTCTTGTGCCCATAATGCGCCTAAGGAATCTTCGAGGGCGGTTGTATAAAGAATGAGAGGCTTTCCCTTGACCGGAGCAGCCAACACTGGCGGATTCTGCAGGTATTGCTTGATTTCGTCCAGCGCGTCTTGGCATTTGTGATCCCAAACGAACGGGGTTCCCTTCTTCATCAGATGACTATAATGACGGCACTTGCCCGAAAGATTGGCTATAAATCGCTGGATATACGCGAGCTTCCCTTGGAAAGATCGCAATTGCTTAAGAGTCTTTGGCGGAGGCATTTCCATGATCGCCTTGATCTTTGACGGATCTATCTCGATACCTCGGTGTCGAACGATGAATCCTAGGAATTTGCCCGAGGAAACTCCTAATGCGCACTTGAGAGGGTTCATCTTCAGGTTGTATTGTCGAAGGCGTCGAAATACGGTCTTCAGATGCTCTAACTGCTCCTCGTATGATTTGCTCTTAACCACAAGGTCGTCGATATAGCATTCGACGATTTCATGTATAAGGTCATCGAAGATCTTTGTCATGGCCCTTTGATAGGTGGAACCGGTGTTCGTTAAACCGAAGGGCATCACCTTGTAGCAGAATATACCCAAAGGGGTCCGGAAATCGGTGCGCTTCTGGTCTTCGGGATGCATCTTTATCTGATTATATCCTAATGAGCCGTCCATGAAGGAGAAAACCTCATGAGTGGACGTGTTATCTATCATCAGCTCGGTGACCGGTACTGGGAAATCGTCCTTCGGGTAGGCTTTATTGAGATCCCGGAAGTCGACGCATATGCGCACCGTCCCATTCTTCTTCATCACCGGAACGATGTTAGCGATCCAATCAGGGTGCTGAACCTCCTGAATAAACCCAGAGTCGATCAGCTTCTTGACCTCGGCGTTAATACTCATCTCAAGCTCGAGCCGCATTCTTCTCGGTGCTTGTTTGATTGGTTTGATGTCCGGGGATATCGTTAGTTTGTGGACCGCGATCTCTGGATCTAATCCTGGCATTTCGGAATAGCTCCATGCAAAGCAATCTCTATGCTGCATAAGCACGTCTTTTAACACAGCCACCCTTTCTTCAGACAACAGCTCACTAACGAATGTCGGTCGCGGGTCGTTCTCCATCCCCAACTCAATTTTCTTGAGGTTATCTGCAGTGGTGTGTATTCCATCTTCCAGCTCTTTCGGCGCTGGTAGAAATTCTGAGATCACCTCGTCATCGCTATTTTCGAAGCACCAGGGAAGATCATCCATACCCTCAGGGTCTTCTTTTGATATTGTTATCATATGACAAGTACGAGCCCGCTTCCAAGACCGATGTGGATCTGGTTCTGCTCTCGTGGCTTTGGGCTCATGCTTCTGTGGCGGCGTTACCCTCCAGCTGTCAGATAGAGTGAACTTGCCGAGCTGATACTGATCTTCGACCCAGTTCTTGAAGGTGAAGCGGTCTTCGAGAGGATGCCCTATTACTTGGTGATAAGAGCAATAGTTTGGGTGAGAGACTTCGCCTGCTTGCTCGGGGTATTTAGACTCCGGAAGTGTAATCATTTGGTGTTTTATAGCTAGGTCAAGTATCTTCTTTGTCTTGTCTTGAGGAAAAGAGTATGCTCGACTCATCTTCTTCATAAAGGATAAATCCAGACCGCTCGATTCCCGTTCGCGTGAATTGGTCCCGCTTTGTTGCTGCTGAATGCCTTTTCCGCTTTTTGACTTGTTTCTGCCTCTGCGTCGGGCCTTTTTTACAACAGGTTGACAGGGAAGGGCATTTTCATCTTTTACAGCCTGTTGAAGAAAGCGTTGCGTCCTAGCTTTCTTATAGATAGCCATTTCGCGATTGTGGTCGTCTCGGACTTTTTGACCAGCTTCCCTTATAAGCTTGTCCATTTGTTCTTCGAACGATGGACTGGGCATTTTTACGTCGGGGACTTTTTCTGGTTCAGGATTAGCACTCTCCCATTGAGCATCTCCTTCTTCGTCAAAGTCATGTACGGCATAGCATTCGCGGAGTAGCTCCCGTTTCTTGGACCGAACATATCCAAGCCCGATTGCCTCTATTCTCCCATTGGGCAACTTGCGCCGAGTTCTGGGAACGTTCCAGATCCTGTCGTAGAACTTAGCTTTTTGAGCGGTATGCTTGAAGGGTATCCCTTGGCGCTTCAACAGCCTTTTCAAGCCTTCTGTATAATATCTAGGCAGACGGATGGGCTGAAGCCTGTCAAGTGTAGGATCTGCGCCGTGCCAGATTTCTTTCTCTACTTTAGTTTCCCCGGAGCGGTAGAATAGGATCGCCTTTTCGCCTTCTCGCTTGAGAGGGACATAGAACGTCTGCAGCTCTTCCACACTGTAGGTATCAAGCGCGTCCAGTTCTTTATGATGTTTGGGCGGAACCATGGCAACTTGCAAACTTTATTCTTCACCAGCGAATGTTCGTATTGAAGGCCGAGCGGAGAATATAGCACGGACCTCATCTTCCAAGTCGCTGCCAAAGATCAACATAGGAGTGGACGATCCCGGCTTGTTGTGCCGAGGTGGACCTGAATAAACTATCGCTTCCTCTTCTTCAGTATCACTCCCGAAGACTGGAATGGTGGCGATAGCTTTGTTCTCCGGTTTGTGACATCTCTCCGTGTCTTCAAAATCCGGCAGGAAATATTTTGCATCTTCGTACTTACGGACTTCGTTCACGGAGAATGGGTTCAGCTCTCCCGTTACGGTATACTCGAGACCATCCTTAAAGTATTTCATACACTGATGTTGTGTAGAAGGGATGATGTTGTACTCGTGTAACCAAGGCCGGCCGAGCAAAGCGTTATAGCATGTCTTGGCTTCAATGACATGAAATTTAATGTCTGTGACAAGCAGCCCGAAGCGTAGCGTTAGTATCACAGATCCGAAAGTCCGCGACGACTGGGAATTAAAACCAGAGATGGTGATTTTATCACGAGTGAGATGCTGGACGCTCATGCAGATTTCCTTCAACACTCGTACGTTGAGAAGATTGACGGAAGACCCATTGTCGACCAGGATTTTGCCTATCTTTATATCGTGGTAGTATCCTGAGGCATATAGGGGACGGTTGTGCTCGCACGTCCCAAGGAGGAGGTTTTCGTCGCCGAAGGTAATATCGGCTGTGTACTTCCTCCAGCTCGTCCTTCATCTTTTCTTCGGCCACGAAGGCTTGGAATTGCTCTGGTTCTTGTAGCGCCTTGATCAATGAATCTCTCACTTCTTTGGATAGTAGAAGGGCGTCGAGAATACTGAGCTGCGAGGGTAACTTCCTCAAGTGCGCCAGAACATTATATTCCACCTTACTCTTCTTTGGCGGGTCCTTGGCGGTCAGTTCTTTCATGACTTGGTCATCCAGGGCGATATCCTCGGAGACCTTTTCTTTTCCCTTATCATTTTTATTTGAGGGTCCGAGATTCTTTTCAGGTAGCGTACGATTACGCAGCCGGATATTTTCGCAGGCCTTCGGCTCTTCCTCTTTTCCCGAGGTGGACTCTTTAAAGAGAGGGCTAAGAGCCATTTCCTCGTCAGAGTCGCTCCCGAATGTGAGAATTTGCGCTTCCCCGACATTAACCATGTGACAATCGCCGGTAGTTCCTTTGAGCTCCTCGGTCGTACTTTTCCGCTCCCGACGAGTTTTGCGCTTCTCCCGCTTAAAGTGTTGCCGATGAACAACATACCCCTGCCACCATCTATTGAAACCTTTGCACTCTTCGGTGGGGTGCGAAATCTTTCAATGATATAAGCAGTAGGAAGGGTGCATTTCTGCTTTGCCGGCAATGTTTCCTTCAGAGGGTGGTAGCTTCATCCCCATTGATATGGCTTTAGCAAACCTTTTCCTCGTCTTGAACTTGCTTCTATTTGCGGTGGATGTACTTTGATCCAGCGGGAGTGTCTCAACTCTTTTGTCTAGTCGCCGACGTTCAGTTTTTTCAAATATGGCCATCTCACGCTCCCGATTGGCTTTACTTTTAAGATGAATCTCATTCAGGAAGGCGTCGATCATTTCGTCTGACGGCCATAGAGGTTCCGGCTCGGGACCTGCCCCCGGTCTCTCTGTGCTAGGAGCTTCTTCATTGTTTAGCGATGAATGAGAGATCACATGGCAGCTTGCTACGTAATCCTCATATCCATCCGACGAGCTTTCTTCATCATCTTCATCCTCAAGGACGTGGCTGAGAAACTCTTGGAGCGTGATTGGGGTTCGCGCTTTCTGGTTTTACTATTCCAGCGCGTCAATCTGTTTCTGTAGGTCCGTGCGCTTGTCGCCAGGCTTCACGGGCTTTTTGGATTTCTTCTTCTTTTTCGAAGATTTTGACGGCTGGATGTGAACACTTTGGCTATCCCCACCAATCTTTAGAGTTGGGCGCGGTTTCAGCATCCCTTCGATGATCTGGGGTTCCAGCGGGTTTTTCCACCTGATCGCCGGGCATGTTTGGAGATCATTCAGCATCCTTTTGGTTTTGGCTGAAAGAACGACCTCCCATGGGGTTTCTTTAACAAGGGAGCACATTGCCCCCGGCATATTCGCCTTTTTAGGGGTATGAGGTTGCGGCGGGTTCACCTTCCATCTTTCGGATAACGCGAACTTGCCTTGTTGGTACTGGTCTTTAATCCAGTTTTTGAAGATGTAGCAATCTTCGATCGGATGACCCAATACTCGGTGGTAGGGGCAGTAATTAGGATCATTGACGTCATTTGGCTGCAACGGACGTTTTGAATCTGGCAGATTGATGAGTCTGTTGCGTACTGCCAGCTCGAACAGTCTTCTCGTTTTATCTTGAGGAAACGAGTAAGGACGTCCTAGCCTCTCCTCGAGGGATAGGCGTGGACGCATATTGTTTTGACGGACAACCGGCTTCAAGTTGCTCGGCTGTTGTTGAGCATTGGCGACGACGATCGCTTTTTCTTTCCCCTTCTCATTTCGAGAGTCCGGCTTTGGAGGAGACGGTCTATGGCCTATGGCCCATCTGGTCCATTTGGGCTAATTTGTCAATCAAGGCCTGGAACGTGGTTGGTTTAAAGAACATCATGAACTGTGAAATAGTTGCATGAGGATCTAGGGTGCCCACGAACATGCCCACCGCTGGCGCTTCTTCGATGCGTTGTTCGTATTTTGACCACAAGTTCCGCCATCGGATTGCATATTGAACCCAAGTTTCGCCCGGCTTTACTCTTGCATTGATCAAAGCTGTTATTGGAGTACGCTCGCTGGCGCTTGCAAAACGCTGGGTAAACAACAACTCCATTTCAGCGAAAGTTTTGACGGAGTCGTTCGGAAGCTCGGAGTACCATTCAAACGCCGTCTCCGATAAACTGCCGACGATTTGGCGAAGCAGGAGCTTATCATCGCCACCGGTGTTTCCACAAAGAGCTCTGAACTGGGCAACATGTTGATGGGGATTGCCTGTCCCCTTGTAGACATGGAATTTTGGGATCGTGTAGCCCGAAGGGTATTTGATCTGATCATACCAGCTCGGATATGGTCGCCCCGTTTTGACAACTTGACCGGCTGCCTCAGTTGCCTGGTGAACTCGTATTTGTTGAGCAATATAGTCATCCAGGGCAGCTTTGGAAATTGTCTCCTCTTTGGCTGTTGAAAGAGCCGGCGGTGGATTTGACGTTTCTCCTCTGTCATCTTCAAGGATAATCGGAGGATCTTCGACTGGGGGATCTGGCTGGATCATCATCCCGACCATGTCTTGAAATAGGAGAGCCATCTGCTTTATATTGGCCGCTTGCTCTGCAGCCTCCTTGTCCTTCTTTTCAAGCATTCTACGAAGGAATTCAGTATCGGTTTCGTGTTCGCGACGCTGCTCCGATGACGCCTCCGGGCTTTCTTTTGGTCCGGTGAGCGTGGCCATTGCAGTCAGCATCCCCTGGAGCTTCTGCTGTTGCTGCTCCTGGGCTCTTGTGATGGATCGGGTGAGCGGTCGGTGGCCCGTCGAAGCGCGGCTATCTTCCTTCCCAGATGCCATGTAAATGGTATGGACGACCATGCCCCCAGACTTAGGGCGTTTGGGTTCAGTATTTTTGGCTTTTGTTGCCGGCACAGGGATCTCCTCCGGCCTTCTTTTCTCAGGAGCGGTCGAAGTTGAGGGAGCCGTCGAGGTGGGCACCTAGATAGCTTTTCGTGGCTTAGCAGGATGGCTGACTTCTTGTTAGACCTTCAGCTTCTTGTGCTGGCGGGAGAAATTTGGATCGATCACCAAGTCTCGGGTCTGCCGCCAGACTTTATAGATTTTGGAGGACAGCCGTTGAGGGGATTGAGGTTGTTCTGGCTTTGCTTCTATAGCCTTTTCCAGCGGAGGGGGAGACCTCTTCAGTACAGCGGTAGGGGAATTCCTACGCACTTTATTTAGCAGTTCAAACCTGTACCCGGTTGGAACAGCAGCATTAACTTCCATCGTCGGGGCTGGTGGAGTTAACCCAGAAAGGGAACTACCTCCGGACTTCCTCACTCGGCGCCAGTGGCGACGTCGAGCATGTCGAGTTGTGGGAATTGGCTCGGTTACGGGGACGGCCTTGTCCTTCCCCCTGTTCAGGTGAGGGGCTGTAGCCGGTGTCAGCCTAGTAAAGACTGATGCCTTTTGAGTAGCCAGAGCGGGAGTAGGAGTTGGGACGGTCAGTCTTGTGAAGACCGACCTCTTAGCGGCAGATGCCGCCCTAACGACTTTAAGAGCAGGTTTGGCTACTCTCTTTTGAATAACCTTCTTTGGGACCGCAAGCTTCATCGTGGGCCCGCAGGAGTTTTGGCCTAGTCTGGAGAAGACCGAGGCATTGGTGTTGGGCGACCCGTTGAGAGGGGCCACAGCAGCTGTAAGTCGATCGAAGACCGACCTATTGGGAGCTTCCGGTACGGGCACTGGGGCCGTGAAGCTCATTGGCGGGAGCATGGTCCCAAAAAATAGTCCAGTAGTAGCCTGGGTGATTTGTTCTACCGGCATCATGAACAGTGATGCCGCCTGAGGTCCATAGGCTACACCTCCAGGTGAGGCGGAGCGTCGGTTGCAGTTGCAGTTGGAGCAGTTCGAGCAGTTGAACGCCATTGCTGTTTGCCTTCTGCGCCAAGCAAGAGACCAAATCTTAGTAACTTGAAACCCAAGGGCAACCATTAACAAACAGCGATTCGTTCGCGAGTACGACACACGAAGTGTGGAGTGGAAAGAGGAAAAGGTCCCACCGGGCGTGCAAAAATCTGTTTACCGCCGGAAACCGGGAAGACTTGACGTCTAGCCTGAATCTGGGGGCAGATGTTATTTTGTGCTATCCGTCCACCTCTCCGAAGATGCCAAGTTGATTTATGGCACCATGTATCGAAGGTTTAAACGGATGCGGCCGATGTAGCAGACTTCTTCAGATTCCCCCTCGTTCGAGGGGTTTTTGATTATGGGGACGCTCTTCCCTGCAGGCGCAAGCCCCTGCAGTTAATTACGCTACCGCATCGCGGTAACAACTTTCTCCTTCTCCAGATGGTCACTTCATGTAGTGGGTGTTTGTTTTATTTGTGGTTGCCGTGGATTGTATACGGAGACTAATTTTTGTTGTCGCCCGTAGGACGTGGATTAGTCCAAATCCGTACTTTCTTAGATTTGGGTTTGGGGTTTGGGTTTAAGGATACGTTAGTCTTATTTTGGACTAAGATCAACCTAAACGTTTGTGAAGGATACGTTAGTCTGATTTCCGGACTAAGATCAACTTAACAGGATCGTTTAGATCCAACAAGAGAGCATTTGGGGCTCTATTGTTTAGTTTAGAGACATTTCGGTCGATCGCCAGTTTAGGGACATGATGGTCCAACATTCCCATTTTGGGGACGAATATTAGTTTAAGGATATTTCGGTCCAACATTCCCATTTTGGGGACGAATATTAGTTTAAGGACATTTCGGTCCATGAGTTTAAGGACCCCACAGTCCGTAGCAATGTATGGTTGTCGGGACCCGTCACCTCTCTGACGACGTTGAAGGATTACAACGACAAATATCAGAGGAGTTCAGAGATGTACCCTTGAACCGGGTGTAAATTGATTTGGGAGAGCAGTTGTGCTCAGTTCAAATTTAAATTGAGGACTTATGGCCAGAATTGTGCTAAGTCCATTGAAAAATGTTCAACATTTTATTTATATTTGGCCTGTTAGGCCTTTGTTTGGGCTCTGTCCTTTTTAAACAATGCATAGCATTGGGCTTTTTATTTAAATGTATGGCATTTATGTTAGGCCTTTTAGGCTTCTTAATTGGGTTCTGCCCCTTCTTTTTTTTATAATGCGTAGCATTTGTTTTGGTCTGTTAGACCTTTTAATTGGGCTCTGCCCTTTCTTAATAATGCACAACATTTAGTGGTCTGACAATGTGCCACGTGGCCTGTTAGGTGCTCTGCGCCAATTAAAGAGCGCAAGGCGCCAGCGCATGTGGAGGTGACACGTGTCACACTCTGCTGAGCGCAAGTCTGTTAGCACAGTGCGCTGCTGACACGTGGCGCGCTCTGGTGCAGTGCGCCAATTCAAGAGCGCAGCGCTCTGTTTTTAGGAGCGCAAGGCGCAGATTGACACGTGGCGCTCTCTGGTGACTTGCGCCAGTCCAAGGAGCGCAACGGCGCAAATCAAGAGTGCAAGGCACTGTTCAGATCAGAGAACAAGTTCTTCTTGTTCCAAAGAGGTTCTACCTCAAGATTCAAGAACCAATGGTTCATCAAAAGGCTGTGCCTTTATATAGATCAAAAGATCTAATAATGAAGTAAATTACTTCTTTTATCTTTTATGATTGGATCTTTTTCTTTTTATTGAAGATCTTGATCTTGTTCTTAGATCATTGATTTTTTTAGAAGAAATTCTTCTTTTTTTCAAAGGTTTACCTTTTTTTCTCTTTGAGTTTTTTCTCTCAAAGTTTTTAGAGGAGCTCTGTATATTCTCTCTCTGTATCTCTGTATCTCTCAGACTTGGAGTCTAGGGGCCTTTATATAGGGCCAATTAGTTTGTTGAGTTAGTTACAGAGATCTTTCTCTGATTGATCTGCGGATATTTCCCCACCGTTGGATCTTTAATCCTTAGGCCTCTGTTTTACAGAAGATAATCTTCTTATTTTAATAAGATTAAAAAGATCTTTCTAGAATTTTAATTCTGATTAATTAAATAATTTATTTTTTAAATTTTACCTGCGCTGACACGTGTCGCGCAGCGCAGAGCGCAAGTTATCTGAAGCGCTGCTTCCTTTATTTTTAAAGTTTAAATTTTAAAACAGAGCCTTGCTCTGATTGGGGTGCGCTGCCTTGGGCGCAGCGCCCCTTGCGCTGGCGTGTCTGCTTTTGACACGTGGCACTCTGCGCGCAGCGCAAGGGATCTGAAGCGTTGCTTCACCTTTTGAATTTGAAATTTAAACAGAGCTTTGCTCTGATTGGGGGAAACAATGCCTTCTTACCAGAAATGCTGTCGTAGATCACGGTACATCTTCGTGCCTCCTGGATGTACGGAATATGCGGAACTGTGCGCCTTCTTCATCACTTCTTCATGAATGTCTCCTTTTGGCACACACAAACGGCTACCATATCGCAACGAACCATCTTCATGGATTAACAAGTCCGTTCGAAGTCCAGCTTCAACCTGTTCTCGAAACTTCTGCAATCTTGGGTCCTATGACTGCGCTGCTTTAATATTATCGATCAACGACGACTGTACTTGCAGCTGCATCAACTGTCCCGAAGAATGCGGTAGCACGATCTCCAACTCGAATCTCCGAAAGTCTTCGATAAGCTCCTTCTGTGCAGTCAACATCCGTATTGCTGGCAACCGACTAAGCGCATCCGGCACAACATTAACTTTCCCCGGATGGTACTTAAGATCAAGATCGTAGTCAGCCATCAGCTCCAACCATCTATGCTGCCTCATGTTAAGCTCTTTCTGTGTGAACACGTACTTCTGGCTTTTGTGATCGGTGAATACTTCAACCCTTTCGCCCAATAAGTAGTGTCTCCAAATCTTTGTTCCCCTCCGAACAACAACAACAGTAGCAAAATGATAAAATCCCAGAGAAATGGCTTTCATATTTCAAGAGGTTCATACAAAATATAGAGGACACATTTACAATGGTAAAACTTCAGATGCGGGGCATGGGTTGAGAAACTCAAAATTAACTTTATTCAAGATCTTCCAAGCATTTCGAACCTCCCGAGTATGCTTCCTCTCACGATCACAAGCGTCGAGGTCCCCAATAATCAAAAAGCTTTATTTGCAGTGTTCAACACTGATTTGTTTTAGTGTTTGTTAGTTATATGTATGCCCTAGAGGCCATTACTATACATAGGATGTATATTGTAGTGGATGCTGGGACATATATAGGGAGGACTTTCTTGCTCGACATGATAGTATGCTATCTGGTTGATCTTTACCTTAACGTGTATGCTGATTGTCTCTCTGTTACATGTTGGTAAAGCCCTTAGGATCTGTACTTGACTACCTGGACTATGATGCGGATCATACTAGTGGGGACATGGTAGTCTATAAGTACATCCTTCAAAGTCCCTAGTCGTGGGTGTATCGAGACGGGGCATCGATATACCAGAGTAGACTAGCGTGTACCTTCTCGACCCATACAGATGGGCGATGGATGATCCCATATCCATCGGTGTTTGACATCAGAGATGATATACGGGTGCTCAGTAGAGACTGGGTACACTGGACGGACTCGCCGAGAACTCCCAGATGGTATTATACCTCACGTTAGATGGCAGTTCTCTGGTGACACTGGTACAGAGTAGTCTGTTGACCCGAGATCGTCATAGAGTCTTGTGTGGTTCCCACTGTGCTTTGATTTCCATCTTACCACGTCCAAGAGGGCGTGCAAAACGGTGGTTTTTGGGTACAGTCCCGAGTCACATGGAGGCGATGAGCGATAGGAGGGGATTCGTCTCTCCCGGTATATGGGGGTTGATGTTGCGCTGTGTTCGATTGGCTATAACAGGAAATCCCTGGCCAGGATTGCTGAGATTTACTGGTAAGTGTTACCAGTAGTTTCTCGAACAGTTATAGACCTCATATCGACACGACTTATTGAGCTATTGGGGTCTGACGTCTACCACCCCTAGGCGAGATATGCGACATATCAGACGATCAGACCGGACTGTACGGTAGTGTTACTGGTCGGATTCACTGGAGTGTGAGCGGGCTTGCTCGTCGATCTTCAGATCGCTCAATACCCGGGTGGCCGTTACGTTTAGCAGACCGCTTGCGGCTTGTGGATGTTTGATATGATCATCATCTGCTGCCGGCGTATTGACGAGTCTTTAGAGTCCTACACAGAGGTTTCCTGGCTCAAGCGAAACGAAATAGGAGCGCATATGAGATATGTGCAGGACCGAGAATAATGCGTGTATGTGATACCGTATTCTATTCTCGCGATAAATGTATCGAATGGTTGTATGCGATATAACCTAGTTATCGATTCAAGCGTTGATTCGATAAGCCGATACATTGTATACTAGTCGGTTGTGTGCGACATGACCGGATCATTGAATCAAGTGTTGATTTAATGATTTAATGCATAATTATATATTTGATATATTACTTTGCACTAACTAGTATTGGTTCACTTTAAACGGATTTAATCACTTGGATTGTGCACAAAGTATATGTGATATACTTTAGTACACATCTTTGTATCATGTTTGATGATGCTTGCTCTTGAGGTTAAGTGTGAAGAATTAAACAATGGTTAAGAGATGATTAGGGTTTGCTTTATCATTTCATTTATTCATTTATTTATTTAAATGAAAAAGGTTATGAGTTATGATAAGAATGGAGGCTATTTTTGTTTCTTATTGGATGCTTCTTGAACATTTGACTATATGCCACCATTCTTGTCATTTTGCTTAACCCTAACCCACTCTAATCACCATGGTTAATTCTCTACACCTAACCCTAGTTAGTTATGATAAGTATTGGATTTTCTTTTTGATTAAAAAAAAATATACTTATCATAATTCTATGCTCATCTTCTTCTTCTTGAAGTGAGCAACCTTGATGCCATTCATGGCAACTTGTGTTCTAGTGAGCAAAATCCAAATCTAAAGTGAACCCACCTCCTATTTCTTCATCCTCTACCTCTTGCCAAGTAGTAGAGTGTGTTTCCTTCACAACTTTTCACGGTTTGGTGAAGGTGGAGCTTGATTCATCGATGCTTCGACGTAGATCATCTTCGGCATGGACATCGACGACCTAGCTTGCCCATTCTCCGACGAAGCCGACTCTAGAGCCCGGATTTGATTTGGACAGCGGAGACGACATCGTTGCGGAGCTATGGAGGTGGAGCACCGGATCTACAAAGGTTGTATTTCCGTATTTCATATAGTTAACTGTTAACTAGTTCTTGTTCGCCTAGAAATCTAGCAAACGATCCGTACTTTAGGGTTTGTAGGCACCATAATTTTGAAATTGCCATGGTTGATGGCTTGGGAGACCTCACTAGCGTGCCTAGGAACCCTGCAGTGGTATCAGAGCCTAGCTAGAGCCTTAGGCGAAGTCCAGACGGAAATTGAAGTCCGAACGAACCCGGAATTCCAAATCAAATATGCTCTCTGTACTTTTTTCAAAACAGTGCATTTTTCCACATTAAAAATATTCAGAAAAACATGCAGGAAAATCTAAGAGTAACTGTACAACCCGTAGCCCTAATTCCCTTAAAGCGCCGCGCTTCCGCGGCACGAGCATGCCTCGTGCGGCGAAAGCGCGGCCGTTTTGTCGTTTTATATGGGGTCGTTTGCACAGTAACTCCTATTTAACTGTGCTGAGTTCTCTGGATATTTTTAAAATTTTATTCAAGTGTTGAATAATCTGAGTTGATTTGGGGATTCGGTGTTTCGATCGGGGTATCAAATTTTGTCTGTGTGGCTTTCCGGATAAATTTTAGAATATGTTAAAAAGTTCGACAGGATATAAATACCCAATTTTTCCCTTATCGGGAAATTTCCAAGTGTTGGATTTTTCCGTAGTTTAACGACGTTCTAAGTATTGCAAGTAACACGATGGTCCCTCTAGAAGACAACAAACCTTAACTCGATTATGTGACCGTCTTGAACTACCCTTTGAACCTTCGGGTTTGGGGCAGTACGGCGTGCCACATGTGAGGCGTTGGCTTGACCCTTCTACGGCTGGATCGTTGGTACTGAGGCACGAACGGAATGTTGTTAGACTTGTTTCATGTGTTGATCAGTTTCGGGAAAACTTGGGTGCTCGATTGTTCGATCGAAAAGTTTAACATTTTCTGTTTATCCGGAATGGGATACAATAATTGGAATTCACAATAGTTATGAGATAACTGAATGAATGTTATAAACGTAGCACTTTAGTCTCTTTTGATCGGTTGCCACGGAATTTTGATGTGATCAAAAGTCCGTCGCAATCACGTAGCGTACGCGGATACTCGCCGGATAAACTTAATAGACAGCTTCACTCCATAGCCCCGACCAAGTGACTGTAGGAGAACCCCGTTGCCGAAAGCATCCGTTCGGGTGCTCGCGGTAGCGGTGTTCCGCCTTGGTGCACTTCGTCGACGGCGTGAGGGGTGCGGCCGTCTATTGAAGTTTGCGACGAGTATTCGATCAGGATGTCGGGAATCTTGTTGAATTGCCCGACTTGATATTGAAAAGAGTTTTCGATTTTGAGACTAAAATGCGGGGTTTATAATTGTTAGGCATGCGATGTCTAAGGAATTCATTTGGTCAGGCATGCGATGTCTGAGTTGGTTGCGGATTCCAACTGTTGTAGTTTTACACTTTCTTTTCTGTGACCGTAAGTGTAATATGTGATATCGCCGGTTTCGTTGCTATATGTCAACGACAATTGGGATGGACATATTTACTTACGTTGATGACATGTGATGTTATGTGTTGCTGGATATGTTATATTGGATCGTCGTGTTTGAATAGCCGGGGGTTTTTATGTGAGATGAGTGTTTTTCATTTTCATTCATGTAAAAACTTGTATGTAATATTCTTTTATTGGGGCGCTTCCAGGTTGCGGGAGTTGTCACCTGTTGTATATTATTTACTTTTCCGCACTAGGATAGACCCAAGGAGGAGGGCACAAGTAACCGGGTTCTGGAGTCCAGTGGGAGACCAACTCGAGGAGTCGAGTCCGGGTCTCCTAACTCCAGAATTGGTAGGGTCGCTTGCCGCTCTCGTAGGGGTCTAGGGGTGTGGGTTTGGCTATTCATCACGACCGTGGAATCCGTGTTTTATACTGGCTCGTATTGAAAACACGGACGTCCTAGTATATCCAATATTTCATATATTTCTTCTGCTGCGATATCTGTGATGAGATCATGTGATGTTTCTGTGATGGATATAGTATATAGTATATATGATATATTATATAGACGTTACTTATGTTTTACACCCGCGCTAGCCCTGCCCCGCTCTGCCGTTAGTTACCTAACCTAACGGTGCACGAGGGGATATCGAGGCGAATGCGGATGGCATAAGTGTACGTCATATCTATCTGTGATGTTTAGGTACTTAAATGATGGGACTTCATTAATGTGATTAATGAAATAAAAGAAACCTAAGATGTTGTAGAATCGAATTTCAAAATAAAACAGGTAGCTACAGTTCTTGCTTTGCACAGCGGTATATGTGATATATCCTGCACCTCATTCGACGAGGAAAGGACCGAGATCCCTTCACCGGGAGTGACTCCTTTAGCAATAACTGGTCGATGCTACGCCCTCGGTTTGTCTTTTGATTGCTTTTAAGAGTTCTGCTTTGCACAGTGATATATACGATATATCCCGCACCTCATTCGACGAGGAAAGGACCGACGATCCCTTCACCGGGAGTGACTCCTTTAGCAAAACTAGAAAAGCCTAAAAAACACACCATTTTAAAATCATTCGATCCTACAACGATATCAAGTTCATTACGCAATAGGTTTTCAGAAAAACCTGTCGTAGCCCTCCGTCATTTCAGATAAGTAGTAGTTAGTATTCGTGCTACGTTTGTTGGCCTGCGTCAAGGCGTAGTGTGCGGTAGCTAACTGGTGCTTATCTGCATAAGCATATGATGTGATTGGATTAGGGTAGTCGTGCGACTTTGTTGGCCTGCGTCAAGGGTCGTGCGGGTGGGTTTAATTCAATCAGGAAATGACGGGTTGAACTTGACTAGCGGACTATGGTTTGTTGGCCTGCGTCAAGGTCATAGGACGCTAGGGGCAAAATATTATCGGGAATTTCAAGTGTTGAGATTTGCAATGAGATTGCATACCTTCTATGAGATAGTTGGATCCCGATACCCGCTGCAAGTAAGAGTTACTCCTGGGAGAGTTTTATACATTACAATTAGCCGATCAAGTAGGTGTCTAGAAAGGTGCCAACGGGGTTACGCCTCTGGGAAAACGAGATTTACATTAATTAGGTTCGTGCGAAAGCACGGGGGACCTCCCTCAAAGTACCGACACTGGCCTGGCTGAAAGATTGGCGAACTTGTAGTGTGTAATTAATCCCGGCTAGTCTTTCCTTTTAGGGTTTGAAGGAAGATTTGATAAAAAGCAGTGGGAGCCATCCTGATTAGATAAAATAATAACCAATCTATTCTTGACAGAGCGCACGCTGAGTGTTTTCTTCTCTCTCTCTCCTGGTAGCGACCATATCATGCCTTAATCAAGATAATAATACGGAATATTGACCGAACCCGCTTGTTATACTGAGCTGGGGAACGTTGGTCCCGCTCCAACTTATAATTGTTATAAGACAGAGCAGGAAATTGGGGAATACCAGATTTCCCGTGCCACCCAAACGAAGAGAGTGCATGCTGATGCATCATCTTCGGGTGTGTTCGTTACAAAGAACTGTTTCTCAGTATCCTTTACGTCCTGGGTATATGATACCGGATCAGGATCCCAGATATGTAATCTGTTACATAGGGCTACAGAAAGGTAGAGAACTGAGAACGGGTGATAAGTTTCATGAGGCAGAAAACGGGGCAAGTGTTGCAGCCAAGTCTGTCGGTCACTGTCACCCTGTATTACAATACATTGATTCTGAACGAATGTTGTTAGATACCGAACCTGATATACAAAATCATATCAGTTTCTTTATTATTAAAGAAAGGATATAATTTTGTATTGTTGGATAATGTTTTGAATATTTCCTATATCAAAAGTTGATCGGTTCAGGCACGTTATCTAAAAGCATTAATGTTCTAAATCAAACTACAGTTCTTCGTATACTGAACACATACAAGAGGAAGAGTTCAGAAATGAACGAATTCTTCTTGAGGCATTGTAGACTAGGTCAGATCAATGTGACCCGACTAGCTAGAGTTACATATAGATGCATATTTAAAGAAGTTTGAATTTACATCTTGTGAAACTCGCCAGTCATGTCACAAAGATAAGATGACCACAGCTCCGTTTATTGGAAACAGAGAAAGAGTTAGTAAACTCTTGGGATGATACATGTTGATGTATGTAAGGTCCCCAGTCTACAAATGCCAGGACTGATTCTTTATACTTCATTATATTCTCTGATAATCTCTCAAGATTCAGACATATGTTCCTGTTGAAACACAAGTCCGAACCTTTTGAGATATTCACGGAATATAAGTTAGAAGTAGAGAACCAAAATACGGGTATAAGTATTATGTCCTTTGATGTGATCAAGGAGAAGAATACTTGAGCACGGAAATCCTGGACTATTTTAAAGGAGAATGAGATTCTCTCTCAGCATTACTCCTCTGTATACACCATAGCACGATGGTATATCAGGGCGGAGCAATCACACCCTATTTGATATGGTGTGCTCTATGATGAGTACTACTGAGTTACCTAATTCTTTTTGGGAAATATGCGCTTGAGAAGCTGCATACCTATTGAATAGGGTTCGAATCAAATCAGTTGCCTACCACTTCATATGTGATATGGAATGGGAAGAACCCATGTCTTAAGTCAGTTAAGATTTGGGGTTGTCCGGCCTATGTTTAAAAGCAGAATCCGGACAAGCTCGAGGCAAAGTCTGTTATGTAGAACTGGAAATGTTCCAGCTATACAAACTACAGCAGATGATTTGATAGAACCAAGGGATTCAGTAGATACCAACGAACCTCAGCCTCTCCGCCGATCTAGTAGGGTTCCTCACCCACCTGAGAGATACTTCGGTTTCTCTATGACAGTGGGAGCGAGGATTGCATCATGAGATGATGACCCAACTAGCTTCGAGCTGGCCATCGAGAGTAAGACTCTGTAAGAATGGCTGGATGCTTAGTGATCTGAGATGGAATCTTTATACACCAACAAAGTATGGACTTTGGTTGCAATATCTGAAGGGTTAAATCCCCATCAGGAGCAAGTATATCTTGAGAAGATTACTTGGTGTACATGGAAAGGTTCAGACTTTCGAAGCTAGACTTGTTAAAGCTTTTCGTCATCGACCAGGCGTGGATCATGATGAAACCTTTTCAAGTGACTATGCTTAAGTCCATCCAGATCCTACTTACCACGACTACATACCATGACTACGATATCTGGTGGTTGGGTGTCTTGACTGCTTTTCTAAATGATGATTTAGAAGAGAGCGTCTATAAGTACACAGCCAGAGGGCTTCATAGACAGTGGGAGCAGCGGAAACGTGTGCAAGATGTTTTATCTGATAAAGCAGGCATCGCGGAGTTGGAACATCTGTTTTGATGAAGCAGTCAAAGAGTTTGACATCATCAAAATGGTAGATAAACCTTGTATGAACAAAAAGGTAGTAGGGAGTATGTTGGTGATCCTCGTAGAGTACGTGGATGACATACTCTTGATAGGGAAGGAGTTTCTTATGCTACGCTCGATCAATCTCCGCTTATCACAAGGATTCTCCATATAGGAACAATGAGATACCTACTAAATCCTGGATTTTGGATCTATGAGATAGATTTAAATGGATGTTAGGATTCTCACTAGTTGTAGTGAGATGGTATCAATCGATCCTGGGGAGAATCACTGGAAGGGTTCCAGGGTGATAAAGACGACTGAATGTCAGTCGCAGGCATTGTCTTTACCCTCAGTAAAGGGACGGTATGTTGGAAGAGTTCCAAGCTAGATACCGTGACATACTAGACGATAAAGGCAGGATACATCGCTACTTAAGATGCTACCAAAGAGGCTGTTTGGATGTATAATGGTTCATGAGATGAACTATGTTCCTCCCATTGTGTGACAATGGAGTTGTGGCTTATGCCAAGGAACGCCGGTCCCATCAGTGATCCAGACATATTCTAAGGCAGCATCGCCTGATCATGGAGATGATTGATCTCCAGGGTGATCGAGGTTTGGAGAATAGACTCAGAGGACAACACAGCGGATCCACTCACAAAGGCCTGTTCCCAGAGAGAGACACTTTTATGGGATGGTTGAGTATGAGATACTTCAAACCACTGCTACAGATGGCCCTAGTGCAAATGGGAGATTGTTAGTTATATGTATGCCCTAGAGGCCATTACTATACATAGGATGTATATTGTAGTGGATGCTGGGACATATATAGGGAGGACTTTCTTGCTCGACATGATAGTATGCTATCTGGTTGATCTTTACCTTAACGTGTATGCTGATTGTCTCTCTGTTACATGTTGGTAAAGCCCTTAGGATCTGTACTTGACTACCTGGACTATGATGCGGATCATACTAGTGGGGACATGGTAGTCTATAAGTACATCCTTCAAAGTCCCTAGTCGTGGGTGTATCGAGACGGGGCATCGATATACCAGAGTAGACTAGCGTGTACCTTCTCGACCCATACAGATGGGCGATGGATGATCCCATATCCATCGGTGTTTGACATCAGAGATGATATACGGGTGCTCAGTAGAGACTGGGTACACTGGACGGACTCGCCGAGAACTCCCAGATGGTATTATACCTCACGTCAGATGGCAGTTCTCTGGTGACACTGGTACAGAGTAGTCTGTTGACCCGAGATCGTCATAGAGTCTTGTGTGGTTCCCACTGTGCTTTGATTTCCATCTTACCACGTCCAAGAGGGCGTGCAAAACGGTGGTTTTTGGGTACAGTCCCGAGTCACATGGAGGCGATGAGCGATAGGAGGGGATTCGTCTCTCCCGGTATATGGGGGTTGATGTTGCGCTGTGTTCGATTGGCTATAACAGGAAATCCCTGGCCAGGGTTGCTGAGATTTACTGGTAAGTGTTACCAGTAGTTTCTCGAACAGTTATAGACCTCATATCGACACGACTTATTGAGCTATTGGGGTCTGACGTCTACCACCCCTAGGCGAGATATGCGACATATCAGACGATCAGACCGGACTGTACGGTAGTGTTACTGGTCGGATTCACTGGAGTGTGAGCGGGCTTGCTCGTCGATCTTCAGATCGCTCAATACCCGGGTGGCCGTTACGTTTAGCAGACCGCTTGCGGCTTGTGGATGTTTGATATGATCATCATCTGCTGCCGGCGTATTGACGAGTCTTTAGAGTCCTACACAGAGGTTTCCTGGCTCAAGCGAAACGAAATAGGAGCGCATATGAGATATGTGCAGGACCGAGAATAATGCGTGTATGTGATACCGTATTCTATTCTCGCGATAAATGTATCGAATGGTTGTATGCGATATAACCTAGTTATCGATTCAAGCGTTGATTCGATAAGCCGATACATTGTATACTAGTCGGTTGTGTGCGACATGACCGGATCATTGAATCAAGTGTTGATTTAATGATTTAATGCATAATTATATATTTGATATATTACTTTGCACTAACTAGTATTGGTTCACTTTAAACGGATTTAATCACTTGGATTGTGCACAAAGTATATGTGATATACTTTAGTACACATCTTTGTATCATGTTTGATGATGCTTGCTCTTGAGGTTAAGTGTGAAGAATTAAACAATGGTTAAGAGATGATTAGGGTTTGCTTTATCATTTCATTTATTCATTTATTTATTTAAATGAAAAAGGTTATGAGTTATGATAAGAATGGAGGCTATTTTTGTTTCTTATTGGATGCTTCTTGAACATTTGACTATATGCCACCATTCTTGTCATTTTGCTTAACCCTAACCCACTCTAATCACCATGGTTAATTCTCTACACCTAACCCTAGTTAGTTATGATAAGTATTGGATTTTCTTTTTGATTAAAAAAAATATACTTATCATAATTCTATGCTCATCTTCTTCTTCTTGAAGTGAGCAACCTTGATGCCATTCATGGCAACTTGTGTTCTAGTGAGCAAAATCCAAATCTAAAGTGAACCCACCTCCTATTTCTTCATCCTCTACCTCTTGCCAAGTAGTAGAGTGTGTTTCCTTCACAACTTTTCACGGTTTGGTGAAGGTGGAGCTTGATTCATCGATGCTTCGACGTAGATCATCTTCGGCATGGACATCGACGACCTAGCTTGCCCATTCTCCGACGAAGCCGACTTTAGAGCCCGGATTTGATTTGGACAGCGGAGACGACATCGTTGCGGAGCTATGGAGGTGGAGCACCGGATCTACAAAGGTTGTATTTCCGTATTTCATATAGTTAACTGTTAACTAGTTCTTGTTCGCCTAGAAATCTAGCAAACGATCCGTACTTTAGGGTTTGTAGGCACCATAATTTTGAAATTGCCATGGTTGATGGCTTGGGAGACCTCACTAGCGTGCCTAGGAACCCTGCAGTGTTTAACACTAATTTGAAAAGCCTTGTTGCTGGTGTTTAACACCGATTATCTTTTAGTGTTAAACACTAACTTGTCAACCTCCTTCCCAGTGAATTTAATTCCCTTTTCTCAATAAGGAATTTTAATTCCAATGAAGGACTTGATTTCTTCATACAGAGGCTTCCTGGGGTCTCTTGGCTCGAGGTTGTTCTTCTGCAATTAATGAAATGGTGGTTTTCTAATGATTCTCATGACCTTTATTTCAGGTATCATGGCTACCCATCTGTATAGTCTTGACGAGATCATTTCCTACGGGAATATTCGTGCACTGGGCCGCAGTCAGAACCAGGAGTTCACCGATGCTCAATGTGCCGAGATCATGAGCCGCTTTGACGAGTACAACCATCGGCTACTCCCCCGTCGCTCTTCTCTTCTGAGGCTGATCGTGCTGGCGATCAGGGAGGCCCTCCCTTTATTCTGTGCTGGTGTGCCGCTTGGGGCATTGGACGCCGCCGAGGATAAAGTACACTCGGTGTATCTGATGCACTTGATCTCAAAGAGAAAGCGGGATAATCTCATCGATCTCCTGCATCAGATTTTTCAGCAATCAGCCATACTTGCCGCCTACCGGAGGGTAGAGGACATCCGCGGGGACCCCGACGCTTGTGATCGTGAGAGGAAGCATACTCTGGGATTTTATCATTTTGCTACTGTTGTTGTGTCGCCCAATAATCAAAAAGCTTTATTTGCAGTGTTCAACACTGATTTGTTTTAGTGTTTAACACTAATTTGAAAAGCCTTGTTGCTGGTGTTTAACACCGATTATCTTTTAGTGTTAAACATTAACTTGTCAACCTCCTTCCCAGTGTTCAACACTGATTGCTCTGTAGTGTTTAACACTAGGCTTTGGCCCAATTGGCTAAATGGATGGAGGCAAAGCCTCTCCTGATTGGACTTAGCCCAAGATGGCCATAAGTCTTCAATTTGTGATTAACTGGGCCAATGGGCTCATAACATAATTAATCGGTCTTGATCCCAAATTGGGTCGAAGACTATTTAAGCCATTCCGGTTCTAGGGTACATCTCTTCACTCCTTTGATACTTGGCATTGTAATCCCTCAATGTCTTCAAAGAGGTGACGGGTCCCGACGACCACACATTGATATGGACTGCGGGGTCCTTAAACCCGTGTTTAATGCAAAATTCCTGGTTACGTGGAACGCGGATAATGTCACACTTTGATCCCGTGGAAAACGTCCAGAGCGGAGTCTGGTCCTCGCAGAGCACGGCAGTGAACCCGTGTGAAGCATCCAGAGCACATACCGGACTGTGGGGTCCTTAAACCCATGGACTACGACGTCCTTAACCTTGACCGAGATGTCTTAAAACTAACAATGGACTGTGGGGTCCTTAAACCCATGGACTACGACGTCCTTAACCTTGACCGAGATGTCTTAAAACTAACAATGGACCGCAACGTCCTTAAACTACCCATGGACCGCAATGTCCTTAAACTAGAACAATGGAGCCCCGTATGCTTTTTTGTCGGATCTAAACGGTCCCGTTTAAGTTGATCTTAGCCTCAAAGATGGCTAACGTATCCTTAAACCTTCAAACAGACTGGACTATGAATCCCTCCAATTAACTCTGGCTCGAGGGTACATCTCTGAACTCCTCTGACATCCGTCGTTGTAATCCTTCAACGTCGTCAGAGAGGTGACGGGTCCCGACGGCCATACATGTGATGGACCACTATGTCCCTAAACTGGAACATTAGAGCCCAAATGCTCTTTTGTCGGATCTAAACGATCCCGTTAAGTTGATCTTAGTCTCAAACTAGACTAACGTATCCTTAACAAACGTTTGAGTTGATCTTGGCCTCAAATATGGCTAACGTATCCTCAAACCAAACCCCCAAACCCAAATCTAAGATAATACGGATTTGGACTAGTCCACGCCCTACGGGCGACGACATAACTCGGTCTCTGTAAACAATCCACGGGCAACAAAACACAAAACAAACACCCACGACACGAAGTGACCATCTGGAGAAGGAGAAAGTTGTTACCGCAATGCGGTAGCATAATTAACTGCAGGGGCTTGCGCCTGCAGGGAAGAGCGTCCCCACAATCAAAAACCCCTCAAACGAGGGGGAATCTGACGAAGTCTGCTACATCGGACGCATCCGTCTAAACCTTCGATACACGGTGCCATAAATCAACTTGGTATCTTCGGAGAGGTGGACGGATAGCACCAATTAGCATCTGCCCCGAATCTCAGGCAAGACGTTATGTCGCACCGTCGTTCGGAGGGGAACAGATTCTGGCACGCCCGGTGGGACCCTTTTCCTCTTTCCACTCCACACTTCGTGTGTCGTGACTCGCGAACCAATCGCGGTTCGCTAATCGTTGCCCTTGGGTTTCAAGATACTAAGAATTGGCGTCTCGCTTATTGCAGAAAGCAAAGGATCGATGGCTTCTACTTCCGTGAAATTCTCCAACTGCTCAGACTGCAATTGCAACCAACGCTCTGCCTCGCCAGGAGGTATAGCCTACGGACCCCAAGCTGCTTCGCTATTCACAATGCCCGTGGAACAGGTCACTCGCGCCACCACAGGATTGTTCTTTTGGACCATGCTCCCGCCGACAAACTTCACCGCTCCAGTGCTGACAACGGAAGCTCTCAAGAAGTCGGTCTTTGATCGTCTTACCCCTGTCGCGGCTCCTCTCAACGAGTCGCCCAACGTCAACGCCTCGGTCTTCTCTAGATTGGGCCAGAAATCCTGCAAACTCATCATGGGGCCTACAATCTCAGAGAAGGCTGCTTCTAAGAAGGTGGCCGCTCCTGCCCCCGAAGTCGTCAAGGCAGCTTCTCCGGCCAAAAGGTCGGTCTTTACAAGATTGACGGCTTCAGCTCCCGCTCCTGCTGCCCAAAGGACATCGGTTTTTGACAGGCTAATACCAACAGCGACCCCCCACCCAGACAGGGGGCAAGACGAAACCATTCTTACCGCCGACCCTACGCCGTCCGCTCGACACGCTCGACGTCTCCATTGGCGCCGAGTAAGGAAGGCTGGGGGCAACTCCCCCTCCGGGTTGACTCCATCGGCCCCGGTGGCAGAAGTTAATGCTGTTGTTCCAACTGGGAACAGCTTCGAAATGCTAAATAAGGTGCGAAGGAATTCTGCTACTGCAATGCTGAAGAGGTCTCCTCCCCCATTAAAAAAGGTTGTAGAAATAAAACCCGAACAGCCCCGATCTCCTCAACGGTTGTCTTCCAAAATCTATAAAGTTTGGCAGCAGGCTCGAGACTCAATCATCGATCCAAACTTCTCCCGCCAGCACAAGAAGCTGAAAATCCAACCGGAAGCTGGTCACCAGGCTAAACCCCAAAAGGCTGTTGATCAACTGGCTCATAAAAGGAGGAGGCCAGAGAAGACCCCCCAGCATGCAACGACGGCTAAAAGCACTGAGCCCAGACGCCCTAAGTCTGGGGGCATGGTGGCGCACACTGTTTACATGGCCTCTGGAAAAGAGGAAAGCCGCACTTCTACGAGCCACCGACCGCTAACCCGATCCGTGACGAAAGCCCAGGAGCAGCAACAAAAGCTTCAGGAAATGATGAATGCTATGGCCGCACTTACCGGGCCAAAAGAAAACCCAGAAACGTCCTCAGATGCGCGCCAGGAGGAAGAAACCGACACTGAATTCCTTCGCCGGATACTGGAGAAAAAGGACAAAGAGGCTGCTGAACAGGCGGCCAACATACAACGTATGGGCCTTCTCTTCCAAGATATGATAGGAATGATGATCCAGCAGGACTTACCCGCCGAGGATCCCCCAATCGTTCTTGAAGACGACTGAGGAGAAACGTCAAATCCACCACCAGCCCTCTCAACGGCCAAGGAGGAGGCAATCTCTAAGGCTGACTTGGTTGACTACATAGCCCAGCAAATCCGGGTTCATCACGCGACTGAGGCAGCTGGTCAAGTCGTGAAAACGGGGCGGCCGTATCCGAGCTGGTACGACCAGATCAAATACTCGCCAGGCTATACGATACCAAAATTCCACGTGTACAAGGGGACCGGCAACCCCCATCAACATGTCGCCCAGTTCCGGGCCCTCTGCGGTAACACCGGCGGTGATGATAAACTGTTGCTCCGCCAGTTCGTGGGCAGCCTATCAGAAACTGCGTTCGAATGGTATTCAGAACTCCCGAACGATTCTATCAAAACGTTCGCTGAAATGGAGTTGTTGTTCACTCAGCGATTCGCAAGTGCCAGCGAACGCACTCCAATAACTGCACTGATTAACGCCAGGGTAAAACCAGGCGAAACCTGGGTCCAGTATGCTATACGCTGGCGGAACTTGTGGTCGAGATGTGAACAACGCATTGAGGAGGCACCCGCAGTGGGCATGTTCGTAGGAACCTTAGACCCTCACGCAACTATCTCCCAGTTTATGATGTTCTTTAAGCCAACCACATTCCAGGCTTTAATCGACAAGTTGGCTCAGATGGACCAGATGGGTCATAGACCACCTCCCCCGAAGTCGGAACCTCGGAATGACAAGGGTAAAGGAAAGGCAACCTTTGTCGCAAATGCCCAACAGCAACCTAACGCCCCGAAACCGGCAGATCAACTGGAAGAAAGACGCCGGTATTATAATGAAAAGATGAAACGTCCTTACTCGTTCCCACGAGACAAGACAAAACGGTTATTCGAGCTGGCAATACGCAACAGACTTATAAACCTACCAAATCCAAGGCGACCGCCGCAACCCACGGAGGTGAATAACCCTAATTATTGCCCTTACCATCAAACGGTAAGTGATCCGATCGAAGATTGCTTCGTCTTCAAAGGATGGATTGAAGATCAGTACCTCCAGGGGAAGTTTGTACTGTCCGAAAAGTGGAAGGTGAACCCACCACAGCCGCATACTCCTAGGAAAGCGGATACACCGGGGGCAACCTGTTCTTTTATTGAAGAAGCTCCATGGGAGGTCGTGCTATCAACTAAAACCAAAAGAATGCTGAGAGACCTTCATGCGTGCCCTGCGATCCAATGGAAGGACCCTCTTGAACCTCAAATTATCGAAGGGATGCTAAGGCGCCGCCCAACTACAAAGACTCGCGATAAGAGCCCAAATACTCACGCCCAATCGTCAAAATCTTCGAAGAAAAAGAAGAAGAAATCCAAGAAGCCCGTGAAGCTTGGAAACGAGCACACGAACTTGCAGAAGCAAATCGACGCGCTGGAAGAATACAATCAAAAGGCGCGAACTCCTGTCACACTGCAAGAGTTCCTCAACCACATCTTTCAAGAGGAAGATGATGGAGAGAGCTCGTCGGATGAATCCGAAGGATATGTGGCGAGTTGTAACGTAATCTCCCACTCGTCTATCGATGATGGGAAAACTCCTGGCACTAAGAAGCTGGAGGCAGAGCCTGTACCAGAGCGTGCATGGCCAACAGACGAAATGATCGACGCTTTTCTAGACGAGATTCGTCTAAAATGTAAAGCGGACCAGGAGCGTGAGATGGCCACATCGGAAGGAGCCAAATGCGGGCAACTGAACGAAAGAGTTGAACCTCCGCCAGAGCGAAAGGCATCCGAAGTAGACAAGAAGATATTCAAGACGAGAAAAAGGTTTGCCAAAGCCATGTCAATGGGGATGAAGCTACCACCCTCGGAAGGAAACACACACGATGGGGTGGAAAGGCACCCTGATTATTGCGCATATCACCGGAAAATATCACACCCCACGGAGGAGTGCGACGCCTTTAAGATATGGTGGCAAGGATATGTTGCTCGTCGGCAACATGTTAAGCGCATGAAACGCAAGAGCCGTCGGGAGCGAAGAAGTACCGTCGACGGGCACAACAGAACTATTGGCAACTGTTACATGGTTAACGCCAGGGGGTCACAAGTTCTCACCTTTGGGAGCGACTCTGATGAAGAAATGGCTCTGGGCCCTCTCTTTAAAGAATCCGTTTTAGGGAAAGAGGAGAAATCGGAGATCTGCGAGAACATTCAGCTGCGCAATCGCACACTCCCAGAAAAGAATCTCGGGCCCGTAAGTAGAAAGGATAAGGGAAAGGAAAAGGTCACTGAAGATATCACTTTAGATGACCAAGTCATGAGAGAGCTGGCTGCCAAAGACCCTCCTAGGAAGGGTAAGGTGGACTATAACATCCTCGCGCACCTAAGGAAGCTACCTTCTCAGCTTAGCATTCTCGATGCCCTCCTATTATCAAAAGAAGCGCGAGACTCACTAATTAAGGCGTTACAAGAACCTGAGCAATTCCAAGCCTTCCTCGCCACTGAAAAGATGAAGGATGAACTGGAGGAAGTGCATACGGCCGACATCACTTTCGGTGATGAAGACCTCCTTCTCGGGACGTGCGACCACAACCGTCCCCTATATATCTCCGGATACTGCCATGATATCAAGATAGGAAAAATTCTGGTGGATAATGGATCCTCCGTCAATCTCCTTAATGTTCGGGTGTTGAAGGAAATCTGCATGAGCGTGCAACACCTCGCTCGTGACAAGATTACTATCTCCGGTTTCGATTCACAATCGTCACGGACTCTCGGATCTGTGATACTAACATTACGCTTTGGACTTCTCGTCACAGACATCAAATTCCATGTCATTGACGCCAAGACCTGCTACAACGCCTTGCTCGGTCGTCCTTGGTTACACGAATACAACATCATCCCTTCTACACAACATCAGTGTATGAAGTACTTTAAGGATGGTTTCAAGTATACCGTAACAGGTGAGTTAAACCCATTTTCCGTGAACGAAGTCCGCAAATACGAAGATGCGAAGTACTTTTTGCCAGATTTCGAGGATACAGAAAGATGTCGCAATCCGGAGAACAAAACCGCCGCCACCATCCCTGTTTTCGGGAGCGATACCGAAGAAGAGGAAGAGATAGTTTATGCAGGGCCATCTCAGCGCAACAACCTGGGGACGCCCGCCCCCATGTTGGTCTTTGAAAGTGATTCAGAAGATGAAGTTAATGCCGTGTTCTCCAATCGGCTGTCAATACAAACACTCCCTGGCGATGACCATAGTTTGCAAATCACCATGGTACCGCGAGAACACTACAAGGATCTCGACACGCTGCAAGCTAATAATGTGCAGGACCTGCGAACATTTTACGTCCCTCCCAGGCAAAGGGGCGAGAAGGTGATCCTATTCTACCGATCCTCAGAGTCGAAAATAGAGAAAGAGATCTGGCATGGCGTGGATGCTACACCTGACAGGCTCCAACCCATCCGTCTGCCCAGATACTATACGAATGGATTAAAAAAGCTATTAAAGCGCCAAGGAGTACCCTTAGAACAGACCGTTCGGCAGGCTCGGTTCTACAACAGGATTTGGGACGTCCCCGGGACTCAACGCAAATTACCCAACGGGAAGATGGAAACACTCGGGCTTGGATACGCAAGAGCCGGAAAATGGGAACGGGCTCACAGCAGCTACGCTATATATAACTTTGATGAAGAGGAGGACGCCCTGTCAGGAGATGCCAACCCCCCATCAAAACTAGACCCCGCGATTAAAACGCCGAGTCCGTCGTTTGAGGAGCGAATGGGCAAGCCTATCAGGAAAGTGGGTCAGAAAGCTTGGGAAGACCACAACCGCAAAATGGCCATCTACGAGAAGGCCAGGACGCAACGTCTATTTCAACGTGCTGCAAAAGACAAAGACGCTTATCCTCGTCAATCCGCTGTACGAAGGGCCCGACGCAGAGACGGAAATAAATCAAGAAGCGGCTCGGGTTTGTCCCTCGTGAAGAAGATGAGTCGAGCGTACTCCTTCCCCCGAGACAAGACGGAGAGGTTACTTAACCTCGCTATAAAACATCAAATGATCACGCTTCCAGAGTCTAGACATCCTGAGCAACCTAACAAGGCTTCTCATCTGAGTTATTGCTCTTATCACCAAGCCATAGGACATCCTACCGAAGACTGCGTCACCTTCAAGAACTGGGTCGAGGACCAGTACCAACGGGGCATATTCGCTTTATCCGACGGCTGGAAGGTAACGCCGCCGCAAAAGCATGAGCCCAAGGCCGCAAGAGCAGAATCGGGTCCACCTCAGTCCGGGGAGCGGGTTCGCACTTGCTATACGATTACGATATTAGGAGAAGAGCCCGAGAACGTAGATGACCTTCCCCGGTGCTTTGAGAACAGCGATGATGAGGTGATCTCGGAATTTCCGCCCGCTCCGAAAGAACTGGAAGATGGTATATATACTACTGCAGATAACCTCAAGAAGATTGAGTTGGGATCGGCAGACGACCCGCGACCGACATTTGTCAGCGAGCTGTTATCCGAAGAGAGGGTGGCTGCGTTAAAGAACGTGCTTCTACGGCATAAAGACTGCTTCGCGTGGAACTACTCCGAGATGCCGGGATTAGATCCGGAGATTGCTGTGCATAGATTAGCAATATCCCCAGATATCAAGCCAGTCAAGCAGGCGCCAAGGAGGATGCGACTCGAGCTTGAGATGAGCATCAACGCCGAAGTCAAGAAGCTGATCGATTCTGGATTTATCCAAGAAGTCCAATATCCCGACTGGATCGCCAATATCGTCCCGGTAATGAAGAAGAATGGGACGGTACGCATATGCGTGGATTTCAGGGATCTCAATAAAGCCTGTCCAAAGGATGATTTCCCAGTACCAGTAACCGAGCTAATGATAGATAACACGTCCACTCACGAGGTTTTCTCCTTTATGGATGGTTCGTCAGGATACAATCAGATAAAGATGCATCCCGAAGACCAGAAGCACACCGCTTTCCGCACCCCTTTGGGTATATTTTGCTACAGGGTTATGCCCTTTGGTCTAAAGAACGCTGGCGCTACCTATCAAAGGGCCATGACAAAGATCTTTGATGACCTCATACACGACGTCGTCGAGTGCTATATCGATGACCTCGTAGTAAAGAGAATGTCATACGAAGATCATTTAAAGCATCTGGAGACTGTATTTCGACGCCTTCGGCAATATAATTTGAAAATGAATCCCCTCAAATGCGCGTTTGGAGTCTCCTCGGGCAAATTTCTGGGATTCATCGTTCGACACCGAGGTATTGAAATAGATCCGTCAAAGATTAAGGCGATCATGGAAATGCCTCCACCAAGAACCCTCAAGCAGTTGCGGTCTCTCCAAGGGAAGCTCGCATACATCCGGCGGTTTATCGCTAATCTTTCGGGCAAATGCCGTCCTTACAGCCACCTGATGAAAAAGGGAACTCCATTCGCTTGGGATCACAAATGTCAAGGTGCACTAGACGAGATCAAGCAGTACCTGCAGAACCCTCCGGTGTTGGCCGCGCCGGTCAAGGGAAAACCCCTCATTCTTTATACGACCGCCCTCGATGGTTCCTTGGGCGCGTTATGGGCACAAGAGAACGATCAGGAGAGAGAGAGAGGGCACTCTATTACTTAAGTCGAGTTCTACTGGGGGCAGAAAGCAACTACTCTCCCATTGAAAAACACTGCTTGGCGTTAATCTTCGCGATAACACTGCTTGGCGTGATGAACCCGGATTTGCTGGGCTATGTAGTCAACCAAGTCAGCCTTAGAGATTGCCTCCTCCTTGGCCGTTGAGAGGGCTGGTGGTGGATTTGACGTTTCTCCTCGGTCGTCTTCAAGAACGATTGGGGGATCCTCGGCAGGTAAGTCCTGCTGGATCATCATTCCTATCATATCTTGGAAGAGAAGGCCCATACGTTGTATGTTGGCCGCCTGTTCAGCAGCCTCTTTGTCCTTTTTCTCCAGTATCCGGCGAAGGAATTCAGTGTCGGTTTCTTCCTCCTGGCGCGCATCTGAGGACGTTTCTGGGTTTTCTTTTGGCCCGGTAAGTGCGGCCATAGCATTCATCATTTCCTGAAGCTTTTGTTGCTGCTCCTGGGCTTTCGTCACGGATCGGGTTAGCGGTCGGTGGCCCGTAGAAGTGCGGCTTTCCTCTTTTCCAGAGGCCATGTAAACAGTGTGCGCCACCATGCCTCCAGACTTAGGGCGTCTGGGCTCAGTGCTTTTAGCCGTCGTTGCATGCTGGGGGGTCTTCTCTGGCCTCCTCCTTTTATGAGCCAGTTGATCAACAGCCTTTTGGGGTTTAGCCTGGTGACCAGCTTCCGGTTGGATTTTCAACTTCTTGTGCTGGCGGGAGAAGTTTGGATCGATGATCGAGTCTCGAGCCTGCTGCCAAACTTTATAGATTTTGGAAGACAACCGTTGAGGAGATCGGGGCTGTTCGGGTTTTATTTCTACAACCTTTTTTAATGGGGGAGGAGACCTCTTCAGCATTGCAGTAGCAGAATTCCTTCGCACCTTATTTAGCATTTCGAAGCTGTTCCCAGTTGGAACAACAGCATTAACTTCTGCCACCGGGGCCGATGGAGTCAACCTGGAGGGGGAGTTGCCCCCAGCCTTCCTTACTCGGCGCCAATGGCGACGTCGAGCGTGTCGAGCGGACGGCGTAGGGTCGGCGGTAAGAATGGTTTCGTCTTGCCCCCTGTCTGGGTGGGGGGTCGCTGTTGGTATTAGCCTGTCAAAAACCGATGTCCTTTGAGCAGCAGGAGCGGGAGCTGAAGCCGTCAATCTTGTAAAGACCGACCTTTTGGCCGGAGAAGCTGCCTTGACGACTTCGGGGGCAGGAGCGGCCACCTTCTTAGAAGCAGCCTTCTCTGAGATTGTAGGCCCCATGATGAGTTTGCAGGATTTCTGGCCCAATCTAGAGAAGACCGAGGCGTTGACGTTGGGCGACTCGTTGAGAGGAGCCGCGACAGGGGTAAGACGATCAAAGACCGACTTCTTGAGAGCTTCCGTTGTCAGCACTGGAGCGGTGAAGTTTGTCGGCGGGAGCATGGTCCGAAAGAACAATCCTGTGGTGGCGCGAGTGACCTGTTCCACGGGTATTGTGAATAGCGAAGCAGCTTGGGGTCCATAGGCTATACCTCTTGGCGAGGCAGAGCGTTGGTTGCAATTGCAGTCTGAGCAGTTGGAGAATTTCACGGAAGTAGAAGCCATCGATCCTTTGCTTTCTGCAATAAGCGAGACGCCAATTCTTAGTATCTTGAAACCCAAGGGCAACCATTAGCGAACCGCGATTGGTTCGCGAGTCACGACACACGAAGTGTGGAGTGGAAAGAGGAAAAGGGTCCCACCGGGCGTGCCAGAATCTGTTCCCCTCCGAACGACGGCGCGACATGACGTCTTGCCTGAGATTCGGGGCAGATGCTAATTGGTGCTATCCGTCCACCTCTCCGAAGATACCAAGTTGATTTATGGCACCGTGTATCGAAGGTTTAGACGGATGCGTCCGATGTAGCAGACTTCGTCAGATTCCCCCTCGTTTGAGGGGTTTTTGATTGTGGGGACGCTCTTCCCTACAGGCGCAAGCCCCTGCAGTTAATTACGCTACCGCATTGCGGTAACAACTTTCTCCTTCTCCAGATAGTCACTTCGTATCGTGGGTGTTTGTTTTGTGTTTTGTTGCCCGTGGATTGTTTACGGAGACCGAGTTATGCCGTCGCCCGTAGGGCGTGGACTAGTCCAAATCCGTATTATCTTAGATTTGGGTTTGGGGGTTTGGTTTGAGGATACGTCAGCCATACTTGAGGCTAAGATCAACTCAAACGTTTGTTAAGGATACGTTAGTCTATCTTTGAGACTAAGATCAACTTAACGGGATCGTTTAGATCCGACAAAAGAGCATTTGGGCTCTAATGTTCCAGTTTAGGGACATAGTGGTCCATCATATGTATGACCGTCGGGACCCATCACCTCTCTGACGACGTTGAAGGATTACAACGACGGATGTCAGAGGAGTTCAGAGATGTACCCTCGAGCCAGAGTTAATTGGGGGGATTCATAGTCCAGTCTGTTTGAAGATTTAAGGATACGTTAGCCATCTTTGAGGCTAAGATCAACTTAAACGGGGCCGTTTAGATCCGACAAAAGAGCATACGGGGCTCTATTGTTCTAGTTTAAGGACATTGCGGTCCATGGGTAGTTTAAGGACGTTGCGGTCCATGGGTAGTTTAAGGACATTGCGGTCCATTGTTAGTTTTAAGACATCTCGGTCAAGGTTAAGGACGTCGTAGTCCATGGGTTTAAGGACCCCACAGTCCATTGTTAGTTTTAAGACATCTCGGTCAAGGTTAAGGACGTCGTAGTCCATGGGTTTAAGGACCCCACAGTCCGGTATGTGCTCTGGATGCTTCACACGGGTTCACTGCCGTGCTCTGCGAGGACCAGGCTCCGCTCTGGACGTTTTCCACGGGGTCAAAGAGTGACATTATCCGCGTTCCACGTAACCAGGAATTTTGCATTAAACACGGGTTTAAGGACCCCGCAGTCCATATCAATGTGTGGTCGTCGGGACCCGTCACCTCTTTGAAGACATTGAGGGATTACAATGCCAAGTATCAAAGGAGTGAAGAGATGTACCCTAGAACCGGAATGGCTTAAATAGTCTTCGACCCAATTTGGGATCAAGACCGATTAATTATGTTATGAGCCCATTGGCCCAGTTAATCACAAATTGAAGACTTATGGCCATCTTGGGCTAAGTCCAATCAGGAGAGGCTTTGCCTCCATCCATTTAGCCAATTGGGCCAAAGCCTAGTGTTAAACACTACAGAGCAATCAGTGTTGAACACTGGGAAGGAGGTTGACAAGTTAGTGTTTAACACTAAAAGATAATCGGTGTTAAACACCAGCAACAAGGCTTTTCAAATTAGTGTTAAACACTAAAACAGATCAGTGTTGAACACTGCAAATAAAGCTTTTTGATTAGTGCTGAACACTAAGGCCCAACAGTGTTTTAACACTGGGTTCGAGAGTTTCAATTTAGTGTTAAACACTAAGGCAAGAGGGGTCACGTGGCAGCACGTGAGAGCGCCCTCCCTTCATTTATTCTGCTGAGATTATTGCGTCTTTCAGAGCATCACGTGCCATCACGTGATGGGCATTCAAATGCCTGTGTATTAAAGCTTCTGTCAAGGGTCACGTGGGTCACGTGGGGTGCTGCCTCAAAGGGGTTTTCTGTAGATCTCCTGGGGGGGTCACGTGGTGACACGTGACCCTGCCTCTATATATATTGTTTAGAGGATCTGTTAATCTTTTCCAGGAATTAAATTCCTCGTAGGGTTAAACCCTGACAGTAATTTCAGAGGAATTAAATTCCTACTTCCTCTTAAAGGTTTATATTCTGAATAGAGTTGAACTCTGAATTTTCTGTAGGAATTAAATTCCTCATACATGTGAAGAACCAAATAGGGTTAAACCCTAATCAAAGCTTTTAAGGAATTAAATTCCCACTCTCTTGTTAAATTATGATCAAGGGAATTAAATCCCCGCTGTTCCAACAGAACTAGGTTCTTAATTAGAGTTAAACCCTGTTTCTTTTGCTCTGAAGGAATTAAATTCCCATAACACAGGGTCAAGCCCTAGTTTTATTTCAAAGGAATTAAATTCCTATAGTTCTGTGAGAATTAAATTCTCGTGCTTCCATTCCCTCTCTATGTTTTGGATCTGCATGGCAGGATCTCGACCCATTGAGAATTAAATTCTCAACCTCAAGGGGAGATGTGCACTTTGCAGATCCTCTATCAAAGAGAGAAGAAATATGTTCTTCCGTTTTATATATCAGAGTTAAACTCTGTTGAGAATTAAATTCTCCTTTCTTTCAAGGAGCCTTCCCTTTCTTACCTAGGGTTTTCTTTTGCAGAAGATCCAAGTTCCTCGAAGTATCAAGGCTCTCTCTCCCTTTCTTCCCTCTGCGTGTCTATCTCTCTTTTTTTGTGTCTCTTGGCTCCTATTTATAGGAGAAGCAGCCGAGTCAATTAGTTTTTTTACGAATCTTCATTGAGAGATTTGATTTGCATCCATCATTCGTTCTGGACCTTTGGATTATTAGGTGAATTTTATTCACCATTGGATTTCAAGTCCCGGGATTCTCCTTTGTTGTTTCGGTTAGATTTAAAGGGGAAATTTTTCCAAACCTGAGATTTTCCCATAGATAGATGATATTTCATCACCTCTGAATCTTTAATTCGATTGGTTCCAGGTAGTCGCTTTCCTTTGGAAAGATTTGAATCTCTTTCAGAATTTAATTCTGTTGATAAAATGGGCTTTGAAAGCCGGTCACGTGTGACCACGTGACCCATGGTCACGTGTGGGCACGTGACCCCCTTTGGAATGAGCCTTCTTCTTTCTTTTTGCGCTGTCTTCTGGTTGTTGCTTAACCGTCACGTGCCATCACGTGACCCCTGGTCACGTGTGAGCACGTGACCCTGGTCTGGACTCTTTTTCCTTGACTTGATCAGGGAACCGATGTGCCTTTGAATCCGCTTTAAAATGTCACGTGCCAACACGTGACTCTGGTCACGTGGGAGCACGTGACCCTTTCTTAAGCCCTTTTTCTTTGATGTAGTCAGGAAGCTGAACTTGCTTTGCCGGTACTTTTGGGTGTCACGTGCCAACACGTGACTGCTGGTCACGTGTAAGCACGTGACCCTCTTCTCAAGCTTTTTCCATAAGCTTTCCTGATTTTAAATCAGGAAACAATCTTCAAAGCGAAAATCACAGCTGCTAACTCCAAATCATGAGTTGGGTAATTCTTCTCATGGATCTTCAACTGTCTCGATACGTAAGCTATAACCTTCCCATGCTGCATCAAAACACATCCCAAACCTTTTCCAGATGCGTCACTGTGAATCACCAATCCTCCGGAACTGTCTGGTACGGTCAAAATAGGAGCGGTTATCAACCTTTGCTTCAACGCCTCAAAATCTGACGCACACCTATCCGTCCATACGAACGGTACTTCCTTCCGTGTAAGCTTGGTCAAAGGCTCAGCCAAACGAGCAAAATTTTCCATGAACCTTATGTAATACCCAGCAAGTCCAAGAAAACTTCTGATCTCTGCTACGTTCTTCGGAATCGGCCAATCTTGAACTGCGGTGATTCCATCTCTGGATACGACATGCCCCAAAAACTTCACTTCTTCAAGCCAAAACTCATACTTGCTCATCTTCGCAAATAACCTTCTTGTCTCAATGTCTGCAGTGCGATCTTCAAGTGTTCTTCATGCTCTTCAAGGCTCCTCGAATAGACCAGAATATCATCGATGAACACCACAATAAACTGGTCCAAGAACGGTAAAAAGATTCGGTCCATCAAGTCCATAAATATCGCCGGTGCATTTGTGACTCCGAATGACATCACTAAATACTCGTAATATCCATACCGAGTTCGGAACACAGTCTTGTAAATATCCTCTGATTTAACTCGGACCTGATGATATCCGGATCGCAAATCCAGCTTCGAGAATACCCTCGCGCCACTAAGCTGCTCGAACAATTCGCCAATGCGAGGGATCAGATACTTGTTCTTAATAGTCACCCGGTTTAATTCTCGATAATCGATGCACATTCTCCTTGTGCCATCTTTCTTCTTGACTAGAAGAACTGGAGCTCCCCAAGGTGAATTACTGCTGCGAATCCAACCCTTCTCAAGTAATTCGGTAATCTGCTTCTTGACTTCTTCCAACTCCACTAGTGCCATTGGATAGTACGCCTTTGAGATTGGCTCTGCACCAGGAACAAGATCGATCGTGAACTCCACATCTCGTTTTTGCGGTAAACCCGAGATGTCCTCGAACACGTCCATGAACTCTCGAACCACAGCTGACGCTTCCTCCTTATCAACTTCCATTGTCGAAAGAACCTGTTTGTCGGCCTAGCTCTAAACTTGGCTGGCCCGACAGAACTGCTACTTCCAGCAAAACAAACTCCGGATGTCCGGGAATCTGGAAAATCACTTTCTTTGCCCTACAATCAATGTGAGCGTGGAAAGTGCCGAGAAAATCCATTCCCAAGACAACAACAAACAAAGGGATGCACCAGAATTGAATAATTCTAATGCGGGGAAAACATGAACAAGTAGGATACCTGAAACGACTTCACCTGAAGCCAAACACTGAAGAAGATAAGCACGGTAAACAGGATTCAAGCTTGCGATAAAATATGAACTGGAAAGCAAGAGAAGCAAGGCAATATAACGACCATGAACAAGGAAGTGAATCAAGACTAGGACTCCAAGTTACTTAAATAGAGTACCGCATTGTAACCATACTGCAGTTCATGGGTGCAATCACATAACTCCGTTCAAGTCGCCCAAATCCTAGTATCAGAATTAAAGGAACAGAGAGAAACAATAGGGAACCAAAAGGTTTCAAGCCGAGATGCAAAGTTGTTTGCAGATCGTCAAGACAAGAGTCAATAGCAAAATATGATTCAAGAATCACGATAACAATGTGGCAGGACATGTTCCTAATTACGGATTTTCTGATTCATGTATTGGGTCCAATACCCAACTACAAAAGAATCAAACCCGATAACCTAAATCTTATGTCTCTGATACCAAACAAACCCTGTCACGCCTAGCTTCCCAGAGTGCGCAGATCGGCACGTGACAGAGCCAACCATGCTACCTGTGGCTAGGAAACATCTCTCCACAGTCACATTACGGCTGTCTAGAGATATCAAGAACAGTAGAAATAAAATAAACTATCTATTACATGTCCATGAGCCAGAATAAACGAGTCAAGAAATAATATGCGGAAGCAATAAATCCAAATAACAATAACAATCTGGAAGGTACGGAAATAACTAAACTAACTGGATACTAACAGGATCCTCACTGCTCGGCTTGACGGCGGAAATACCCCTGATCAGCCTGCAACAAGGGTAGAGGATCTGGGCCATGCAAAACCCAGACGTCAGTGCGTCATAATATCAATAATTCTAAGCAAGCAGGATGTGATGAAATATGCAGGCATGAAGTATGAACAGTAACAAGTCATCAGTAGCAAGTAAACCGTAACATGAATATAGATCAGTGAACAGAATATAAACAGGTGAAGTGCAGTGAGTAATCTAAACTGTGCTATAGGGTTATCTACTCTAAAGTTATTCGAAATCAATTAATGTAATTCTCATCGTAACCCATCGGTCTATGCCCCGTTCAACCCCACGGGACCACGGTAACAAGATATGATAGACTGTGAGTCTATGTCCCGCTCAACCCCACGGGACCACGGTAACATAATGTAATAGCCCTTTGAGTTATGTTCGGCTATATTCTTGATTTCCCCATACCCCCAAGTTATGTGTGTAAGTCAGGTATTGAATAATCTGGAGCTAATGCCAACACAGGATCAAGCAGGAACAGGTTTGTCTATAAAGACAGCAGGATATGTCCATCGGGACAACATGTCAGGATTGTCGGCATTAGAAACATGATCGGGTAACATGTTGAGTAGTGATATATCAGGTTGTGTCAGGTAGTGAACATGTATCAAGTCAGGTCAAGTAGTAGTGTATCAGGTCATGCCAAGTAGTGCACAGGTATCAAGCGGGTGCTCATAATCGAACTGCATTGAATCAAGGTGAAAATACGGATATACAATAAAAGCATGGATGCACAAATATCGATCAGGGGTCACATCATGACTAAGTAGGATGCACAATTATCAAGCATGGTGCACTAATACAACACTAACATGAAATAATATGGTCTCGGCGTGCAACTAGATATGTAATAAACCGTACGGATACAGACGGATATTATAAAACTGTAAATCGGTAAAATTTGCTGAATATTAAAACACAAGCACTATTATTTATTAAATAAATATTGATATAATAATATTAACATGGATAACATATTCAAACCGATTAATAACTATAAAAGTGGTATTGATTAACCATGCACAAGAAAGTTCCGTTTAGAAATTCAGCGTCACTGATTTGTAAAATAGCTTAAAAATAACAAACATTCTCCAAAAAGGATGCGTCTTATACCAAAACAAATATAATTCAATAAGGTTTTCATTTTTATAAGTAGAAGTATCTCAGGTTGTTCCTACAAAAAGTTATGAACATTCGAAATTGAAAGTTTGCTGCTGGAATTTCCCTGGACAGTAGTTTAGAGATATTTTCATTTGCACTTTACATTATTTAAAATTTTTATTTTGCAAGTAAATATTTTATAGGGTTATATTATTCTGAGTTAGCTTCGTAACGAACTAAAGAACGTATCCTAATAATTTTTCTATGATTTATAATGAATTTTATAAGGTAAGGTGTACAGTAAATTTCAGATTTGTCGTATCCGCTTTGCAACGACGTTTCATGTGTAAACTATAATATTTTCAAACTATATTTTGTATAATATTATAAAATGCAGATTATAAACTAATTAAAGATAATAATAAGAAATATTACGACGATATATATTTTAAATGATATGGATGCAAACGGGTATCCGAAAACGGTAAAATTTTAATATGGATGTACAGTGCAATCAACATGTGATATTTTTATTCATATGGATGCAAAATAAGATACATAGCATTTAGCAAGATGAATTAGCATGCGACTAGATATGTAAATAGTGATATGGATGCATACGGATGTCTGAAGACAGTAAAACTGTAAAATGGTAATGTGGGATACATAACTAAACATTATGTGATGTTATTATTCAAATGGGTGCAATATATTGTAGTCTAGCATATAACAAGATAAATTTGCATGCACTAGATACGAAATAAATTATACGGATGCAAACGGACGTCGTAAAACAATAAAATGATAACAGGGGATGTACAATACACTAAACATGAAATATTATTATTAATATGGATGTAGTATATATCATAGCATGTAGCAAGATAAACTTGCCTCGATCGAATCACGCGACGGATACGCACGGCACGTTCGACGTCGGTAAATCGTCGCAATGCACACGCGGCACGCGGGACGGGTTCAAACAAGGCAAGAGGGTGATCACACAGGCAAGGTACGTTCACTGGATCACTCGGATCGTCAGCGACGAGCACGGCTCCGGCGGTGATCACCGGAATCAAGAAACAAGATCAAGAAAAAGAAAGAAGAAGAAGAAGTAAGAAGAATAGGCTGTGTATTAAATAAGAAAGGAAAAAATAAATAAATAATATATATATATATATATATATATATATATATATATATATATATATATATAGAGAGAGAGAGAGAGAGGAGAAAGAGAGAGAAAGGGGTTATTAGCTTGTTAGGAAATTAGTTTAGATTTAAATTTTAAAAAATCTTTTATTAGTTAACTAAATTTTAATTTGTATCAGTTTATAAAATTAATATTATATAAATAAAATTTGATATTCTGGTAAATACAAACATAGTCCAAAACATGCCCGGGTCGGGTCTAAAATTCAGTTTTAAAATACGAAAAATATACAAGTCGACCAAAATTAAAGTTGGATATCCGGGTAACGAAAAAAATGCATACCCCAAGAACGGATGTACGCACGTGCACGTAGTCATCCAAACAAGTCCGTTTTACTGAACGGGATGAGAACAAGATACGCGGATGCTACCACAGGGTTACGGGTATCATGCAGGCCATGCAATATATTTTTAAAATATTTTATGTGATTTTAAATGTTATATTAAAAATGCCGATGCCAGATAAATGCCAGTATGCAGTATATGAAAAAAATGAAAGTGCACGGATCCACATAACAAGACGGGATAAATCATAAACAGGAATCAAAACGGGTTTCCAGCAAGCGGGTCAGATCGGATGCAAATACAGATGTCAAATACACTATTCGCACCCAAAACGCAGTAAATCAGGAAAATACCATAAATAAAGAAATACTTGGAATAGAACTGGTATAAATGAACTAGGATGTTACAGCTTCCCTACCGCAACGTCAGGGATCAGAAAGCCCTCCCAGAGGCAGTCGAGCCCAACCGTCGCTCGGCTATCCCCAGCGGGCAGCTTCCATATCGCAACGCCGGGGATCAGAAAGCCCTCTCAGAGGCAGTCGAGCCCGAGGATCCCTCGCTCGGCTATCCTTCAGGACAAAAGGCCTCGCCAAGAGGCACCGGGCAGTGACCCTGCCCGGCCAAGGGTCCTTGGTAGGCTTCTACAGCCCCTCCCGCGCCAAGGACCGAAGTTCTCCCAGAGGCAGTCGAGTCCTTGCTCGGCTATCCTCGGCTGGCAGCATCCTACCACGACCGACAGGGATCAAAGTCCTCGCCAAGAGGCACTGGGCAGTAACCCTGCTCGGTCCCCGTCCTGAACGATCAGAGCCCTCGTAAGAGGCAGCCGTGCGGCTTCACTGCCTGGTCATTTCTGCCCGGTTATCCCCTGCGGGTAACTTCCCTGCCGCAACGCCTGGGATCAGAAAGTCCTCCTAGAGGCAGTCGAGCCCTTGCTCGGCTATTTCCGGCTGGTAGCTCCCTACCCGTGACACCAGGGATCGAATCCCCCGCAAGAGGCGCCCGAGCAGCAACCTAGCTCGGTCATCCCAGGATGGTAGTTGCCTACCCACAACGCCAGGAATCAGAAGCCCACGCCTAAGGGCAACGGGGCAGCTTTGGTCCATCCTCGGCAACGCTTGGAAAGTGGTCGAAGTCAACTCGACGAACGATCGCTGAACAAATGGCCGACCTGACGTGAAATCCCAGCAGCGCAAGGAGAAAATAAAGTGCGGACCGATGAAACTAAAGAAGAAGTTTTATTATCAAACACACAGTCTTTACAAAGGGTACTTCGGGCTCCCCAGCCTTACAAACTGCCCGGAGGCTTACAAAAGGGGGACGGGAAAATATCAAAAAGACCTAAGTCGCGACCCCCCACGCCTCGTTTCCCTCATCGCTGGGGGATTCACCACCGGAGATTTTGCCACCAGGGGCGCGCCTCATTTCCCCCATCATTGTCAGCCGGAGGCCTTGCCACCGGGAGCGGGACCCGAGCACGGAGCTCGCCATCGGCGAAATCGGGAAGCTGCTCCTTCACGGCATCCAGAGCCTTATTCCACGCAACGGCAGAATACTCACCGAGCTCGACATAAAACTGCTCTGACACCTTGTAATCGGTCACGGCTTTCCTGGCCCGGACCTCAGCAGCCTGAGCCGACAGAAGCGCCGCCTCGGCATCCCTCCGGCTGGCATCTCTCTCCTTCTCCATGGCTACGAAGCGATCAGCCAAGTCCGCCAGTTTCCTCTCAGCAACCCGGAGAGATGCACTCAGGCGACGGCGGACGCCCTGATTCGCTGAACTAGCAAGCTCCGCAGACTCCGCACGGGCTGCCAGGACATCGGCTCTGGCCCTCTCCAGACGCAGGTCACGCCGCAGGACCTCGACCTCCGAAGGGAATACTTCTACTGGGCTCGGTGCGTGGAACGCTCCCTCGGCTTCCATACGAGCGGCGATGGCGCGGTGTTGAAGGACTGACAGGAAGCGGATGAGAAACCGGGAGTCGCTCGGGCCAAAGAAAGGAAGGCCAAAAAGAACGCGCAAAGGGGTTCGTACCTGGACCGCCCCCTGGGCTATGGCCTCCATTTGGGCCCTCAGGGTGCCGCACGGAAGTCTTCTTCCTACCGACTCTTCCATCCCGGCGAGAAAGCCGGCAGCGACGGAAAGCCCGGACGGAACCATGAAGACGGCCTCTCCCTCCTGCACGGGGGTCCCTTCAGGGACCATTGACAGCGGAGCATGAGAGATTGTCCTTTCCCTCTTAAGAGGGACCTCGTCCTTGCCCTCCCTCCGTCTCCCGTCTGGGGCTCGGATGACCGCGGGCGCTTCTGACCGCCGCCGGAAAAATCCCCAGGAGCCGCCAACGAGGAGGACGACCCTGTCGCCGGCAGAACATTCGACGCAGAATCTGGACCAGCCAGGGGCACGGCTGCGTCGCGGGCCTCCCTCTGGAACGAGCGACCCGCAGAATGGGAACAAACCATATATCCCCAAGAAAAGGAGCGCCGATCAGCCAAAACTTAGAAGAAAGGTAAGATGAAAGGTTAGGGGCCATGGAACAGGCTCCACCCCTATTTATCACCACGAGCAACCTCATCCAACGGTGCCCTTCGTCTCCCGCCAAAACGCCTCCTCGCGTCTAAACGGCTCAGATTGCTCCACCTGTCGTTCCCACACTGGACCGCATCCTTTCGGGCATCGCAGGTCTACGCACGTTGCGTCAGCCAACCGACGCTTGACACGTGGACCGTCACTCCAAAGGCAAGATACACGTACCGGTGCACCCTCCTTAAATGCAGAGACCTCGCCCTGATTCGCTAACAGAAAAGACAGCTCACGGCCCGGGGACGCGTCCCGACGAAATCTTAGGAGGGAGCTCGCCCCGGGCGGCCCGGCAGTCCACTCCTGACCCGACCCGCTAGATGGTCGGGACAAGACTGATGGGCTAATGATAATGCTCGAAATTGGCAATCCCCACGATTAGGACACGTGGCGGATGGCACGTCCCAGAACTCAGAAGAAAGGGCCCACAAAGGCCGACCAGGCCACCCCTGTACCCGACCTGCCAGCATAAGCTAGCCTTCCTCGGGGCTCCCCGCAGATTGGCCTCCTCAGTCCCTCAGCTCGCCCTGAGCCGCCACAAGACCAAGTCTCCTCGGCCTCCTCGCTCGCCCCCGAGCCCCTTGGCCGAGGCCGTCTTCCTCGGTCCTCCGACCAGCTCCACCGCCCACGGGCGTAACCGCCGCTCCGCGAATCTCGCCATGTGCGGATTCTCCACCCGCAACATCCCACATTCCACGCCTTCATGATCCCCATTTATGGGCGATCCGCTCTCTACGCGGGCGTGACGTCGGGAGCGTAACTGTCTGCGAGATTCTCACGCCTGCTGCTGCGTGCCTCCACCACTATATGAACCCCCATCACGGAGGGGTCAAGTAAGCCATTTTGACTCCACTTAGCCGTTACGCTGCTCGGATCGAGTACTAACTTGATCGTCGAAGGGTCCTCGGTGGTATCAAACCACCCCGGGACTTCTTTGCAGGTACTTGGCGTCAAACTCCTCCAATCACCAAATCTCCTCAAAACCCATTGAGACCCACACACAACAGGGGATCCCCTGCAGAATCCACTGAGAGATCGACGGAAGACAACATCTGAAGGAGATCTGAAAAGGACCTCCATCAATCTCTTTATAACTCCATCCTACTCTAAATTGTAGCACGAATTTAGTAACAAACAATATCTATAAAGTCAGAAAATAAAAAGGCAAAAAGAAGACGCATGCAAGGCAAATGAAATGCGAATTAGAAGAGCCCTTTCAAATAAAACCCTGCACACAAAATCAAAATAAAAAAAAACCAATGTGCAAATAAAAAAATATCATTCAAAAATTAATATTGCAAGGACAGACCCTAGTGAATAGATGGGAGTTTAACAGCCCCAATTGCAAATGCAAATTTTGTAATGAAGTTTTAGATCATGTTTTACTGGGTTTTTTTTTTGTTGTTGTTGTTTTTGGGAGGAAGGGAGGGGAGTGAGAAGAGGGGGGGGGGGGGGGTCTAACATCCATACCAATATTTTTTTGAGGTAAAAAAAAACAGATATAGCTCAATTTCTCAAACCTGAAAAGGATAAAAAGGATACTTGCTTTACCATTACATCCTTCAGGTAACACTGACACTCACTACCATCGCTCCGATCATGTATGCCGCATATCCAGGCCCAGGCCCTAAGGAAGCAAACAGCTGGGCGTAAGCATCCCATGTTAATGTTCAAAATTCAAATATGTTACATGTAGAAAAGATTGAGTATGCACCATTGTCATATACCCATCAAAATCATCGATTGAAACCATACTAGTTTCTTCCTGGCCTCCATGTTTAAGACCGCAGAGTGTCGCAAGATACTTGAGGTTACATTGGTAATGATCTCGGAAAACCCAAAGATGTGGAACAAGTTATTAATCATGAATATATACCCATCTCTTTATAACTCACAAGCAGAAAAATGATGGAAAATAAAAGGCAATAATTCCATAATCAATATCTATAATCTCAAAAATAAAAATGTCAAAACAAGCCAATAATTCGATAATATCAATATCTGTAATCTCAAAAAGAAAAATATCAAAACCGCCATATCCTATAGCAATAAAGCACAACCAAAATTAACAAACCGTAATGGCATAGCACAACAGCCCATGCAAGCATTCAATTTTCCGAAATTTTATTGAGGTACACACATATCAAGCTTCGAGTTCCACAGAGCAAACAAACATTAAAAAGTGAGGGAAAAAAAAAACTTATCATGTTAATTACATCTATTTCTACTCTTTCATGAGCTTATGAACATCGTTCAATAGCTACTGGAGACCAAATCACCATGAGACAAAATCAACAACCATTTGCAGAGGATCGGAATGATGAAGACACAACCCCTCATTCACTAATTCCATGCTTTAGGTTAGGAACACTGGTTATTATTATAAAAGTGCACCCAAACTAGTTCATTAGAACACCAGAGCCATGGAATTAAAATTTAAAGCGAATTTGCAAAATACCATCTAATCTCATACAGGAATTATTGCAGGTGAGGTAACCTATGTAAACAGCGAGAATTAATTTGATTCAGGCGTAAAAATATCGAATAGGAGCAGTTTATCCTTATTGAAATCTAATGGCCATAACAATTAATTCTCTCATTGTCAAAGCTAAGTACCCTCAAAGGTAGCTAGCGTAATGTGAAAAATGAAACCTGAAGAATAGGTAAACTGGTTCCGCTTGAAGACAAAAAAAAAAAACCTGTGCTCTCTCTCCTCTTCTCCGAAGCTCCAACTTAATTAATTTTGACATGTTATGTAAAAACGAAGGGGCGTCGAGGGAAAATAGATACAATTTCCAATAGTTCTTTTTTTGCTTAAATCCATGTGTAAAAAACTTGCTATAAACTCCGTAATATCCAAATCACATGTAAATGGATCGGAAATATGTATTACCATATTCATATTCGGTTTTTTATTTTCGTATACGGATTCGGATAGTTGTCGGAAACAAAAACTATTATCCATTTCCGCTAAAAACCGGATATTTATATGGATCGGATATTGTAAAAACATTGCCCGCTGAAATCGAATACGGAAATTATTTGGATAGATATAAAGAAAAGGTCATGATTTATAATTGTAACTAATAAAAAATTAATTATATAAACCAATATATTTTTTACTAGTTTTTTGCATGTGCCATGCACATGGAATATTGATAATGTTTTTACTATCTATAAACAATATTAATAATTTCATGTGTATAATAATTAAAATTTTAAAACGGTCTATATCTTTGGAGAACATAACTTATTTAAATATACGTACATGTATGGTCCTTAGGATGCGGCGTTTGTTTTGATAATACTTGTTTTTTGTTTAAAGAAAAATAATTGTGATGAACAATTTCAACTCAAAATGAAAATTTAGCATATATATTTATCAAAAAAAAATGATTAAAGTTTGAAGGGTTCAAGCAATTAATTTTAAACATTCAAATAAGCTTAAAATTAATTACAACAAATTTAAAATAAAAAATAATTAAGGTATATAAAGTCAGTTATCAAAGATCATCATAAATAATTTTATTAAACAATTTTTTTATGATAAACTCAAAATTATAGATAATATAAATTATAAAATTATAAATATAAATATAAATATTGATTGATTATAGATTAGAGTATATTTAAAATGAGATTAAAAGTGAGATGAAAAAATAATGAATTTCCTTTCGGGGCATGTTTGCCAATTGAGACTGTAACGATCCTAAGATTTGAGTATCATTGTATTGTTCATTGTTAATAAAATACTATTTTCCTTTCGAATACTGAGCTATATTCTTTTCTTATTGACTAAGTGCAAGAATAGCCTTATAGTTCATTGGTTAAGTACTTATACTGATGTCCTATAGTTCATGTGTTTGAAACCTAGCAACCCTTTTCTTTTTGTTTAGTTTTTTTTTATCGTTTTCAAGCCCTGGAAGTTCACATGCGATGTACACGAGACCCTGAAACCATATATACAAAGCAATGTATGTTTTTGAAATATAAGAGATGACACGAGCCGGGGGGTCGAAGATCGAGCCCAACGCTCGAGCTTCTGCCACCCCAGACGGCAAACCCACCACCCCAGACAGCAGTGTGGGGCCCACGCGTGCTCAGTATTTTAGCACGAGTTCGTTTCGATGTGGGGTTTTCTTTTCCTATTCTAAATTGACCAATTCAATTCAGAAAATCCAGCCTTTTAATCCCACCTTTAAACACCCATCAATTCGCTTTATTCTTCTTTATTCTCTTATTTGTTTCTTCCTCCTTTTTCTTCCACTAAAAATCCAGAGAAAAGTCCTCAGCCAAACTACTCATCTCCACCCTAAGAGCTCTAGGTATTACAGTATTTTTGTGGCACAAATTGTCCATTAAAATTCAAGGCAAATCGATCAATTGTTCCTTCCACATCTTCGTGTCTTTCTCTTGTTTTGTTTTATTTCCTTAAATTTTTTGTAGAGACTAAACTTTATCTCGTCTTGATTGTTCAAGTGTAGGTCGCCGATACTTGCCTTTTACCATTAAGGCCAAATCGGCGAGTAAATCCCCTTCCCTTGTTTCATCCAATCGATCTTTCCCTCCTATCTCTTGAAAACTCATTTTGTCCTAAACTAAGCCATACCAAATCTCGCAATGTCGGTTAAACCGTATTAAATACTCACCTCTTATATGTGACAAATGTTAGCATAGAAACATGTATGCCAAATTATGTTTTTTTTTGTCTACACATTAATAACATATAAACTCTCTTTATGGTTTCATTACATGAGCTTGTGGTGTGTTTAATAAAAAAAAATGGGTTTGATAAAAGGAATCAGAAATGATACTCGTCCAATCAAAGAAAATGAGTGTATAGCAATGTAGTTCTAGTTTTTAAAATCATGAATTGTTCAAAAGTTTACTGTACACATGTTTGCAATATATTTTATTAGTCATAAGTAAGAGGAATCACATTTTCTTATCTTTTTTCAAAAGTTAACAGATATGCTTTTTTTTAGAATCCGAAACTTTAGAAAAAACAACGTTATAAAAACCAAGACACCTCCGAGGTAGAGTTATAATTAATTTTCTCGTGATCTGGAATGCTAATAAAATTAGGTATAGCGATAGATAGATTTTTATATGCACCCTAAACAAATTTTTTAGAATTAAACGGTACCTAGTTTAGGTTTTACATGACTTTTGCCACTGTTTTTAAAACCAGAAAACTGTGTTTTATAGGCCATCTTCGGAGACCCATAACTCTTTCTTCCGAAATCCGATTTGAGCAAAATCAAGTGTTTTCGACAACTAGATCGAAAGATCTAGATTGTATTGGTTTTGATGTCTTCCGAAAACCGACGGAATTTATAGTATTCTGTCCTTTTAATTTATGTGACGAATCTGGACAGATTCTGTCCTAAATTGGACATTGTTTTTAAAGATTGCATAACTCAAGGTATAGAACTTGGTTTTTGACAAAATTTAGATGTATGGATGCCTAATTGGTAGACCTATAACTTTCCAATATATTTGGTGACTCAAAAGCGTATATAACGACCAGATATATGCCAGGCAAAACACCCAATAGTTGTTGTCCAGATATTATAAATTATGTTTTAAATCTTGATATTAACCTGACCATAACTGGAGCTTTATGAATCCAAATCGTGCAGAACATAGTCGTTTGGATAAGTTGACCGAAAGACCTACAAGTTTCTAATAATTTTTTAGACCTGAAAACCTACGGAAAGTATCGCAGACTGTATTTTAAAAACATATATCGGGGCTGAACAGATTCTGATATGTTCTGCGCAGCGATACGAAAACGCATATATCTCCCAAACCAGTAGTCGGATTTAGGCGAGAATTGAAATCACGTTTACATAACATTTAGGATTATCCTTCTTGTTTATTTTCTAGTTTCAATTGACTTGAGTAGTTCACAGCACTTCTTTACAGTACTTTTAATTTTGTTATTAGTTGGATGTTGCACTCGTCTCATTTCATGATATGTGACTCCTCATTTTGTTGTACTTATATGACTCATATGGATAACCTACTGCATGCTTAACACGATTTGACTCGAGCCATGAATACGTAAGATATTATCTTGACCTGAACTCGACATAAATTTGAGATGAACTCTACTCGAACTTGACTTGGAATTGCAAGCCTAATGTATTTATGGATTCGTGTTAAGATAGTGTCATACTCTATAATTTAATATACGCAGGGAAAAAGAGGTAGTTTGGTAATGAATGTATGCCGTGGCACGAGAGTCCACTAAAAATCACCTAACTTGAATCTCGTGTGCCATTATTTCGTTAGTTTGACGAAGTTTAACTCAGCATATTGTTGGTCCGTGGGTTTGACGAACTAATTTCGTATACACGTATGCCTTCACTATCGCACTACACCAAACACGTAACCATAGAACTACCATAGTTATATAGAACTGACATGCTTATATAATTGCCATGTTTAATTTCCATATCATACCTGTTCACTGCTTCATGATTTTCCTTTCTACTTATATTTCTTGTCATTATACACTTTAATCTTATAATCCCATCTTATTGGGGACTTACCGAGCTCAAGATTGCTGACGGACATTTCGTTGTTTTTCTTCTTCTTCTTCTTTTTTGGGAATGTTCGTTAGATGGTTTAGGGACTGGGGAGATCGAGCCATGATTGATCGTGAAAAAGTGTTTGTAGAATAACCGCAATCAATAACGGTGTCACGTGTAGCTAGCCGAGATGGGTACGGGTCGTCCTCAGGGATCTGTGGAATCTTTTAATCTTATTTTAGAAGAGTTGATTGAAAAGAGGGAGAATAGTTTTAAGATTTATTTTAAATACGGATATAGATTTTATAAGGAAAATGCTTGTAGGGTTCATATGATTTAGTAGTTGATGGATGACTAATAAAGATGACTCTTTTTATCTTTTGATGGATTTAAAACTAAATTGATAGTGATGAATGAGGATTAGGGTTCTTGGAAGAAACTAGGGTTCCCCACTATTGACCCTTGTCCCTTCATTGATCTCTATTCATGTTTAGCCCTTAACAAAACAATTGTTAATCTGATCTCAAATCGTGGTCGAGACTAGCAATAAATTGGTAGCGCGCCCGATTAGGATGTTAACGATTCTTTTGCTAAACTTTATAAACTTTATAAAACTTAAAAGAAGTTAAAATATTTTCTTATCCATTGTTCTACCATAATCCTAGCAAGCTAAGAATTACCCACGTATGTTGTGAGAAGAAGAAGAAAGGATGGAGAATGAGATCATAATTAAAATGCAGAAAGTAAAAATACAGAAAATAAATAATTAAACAAAATGGTCTATCTTTATTAATCAACTTCACAAGTACAAATCCTACGAAATTAGATTACAAGAGGAAGAAGTTGCTCTCGATCTCTGCCTCATAGGAAGTAGATACTCCGTCGATTTTCACGTCGCTCTATCATGTCGAATCGTGGACCTGTCGTGGATCTCTTGTTCTTTGACGGTGATTTGCTTAGTGTAAAAGGTGATGAGTTTTAACTCTAGCCCTCGGTCCTTTATATAGCCCTCAAATCAGAAATCCAGACTTTCCATGAAGATCCACTTTCCAAGTTTTCAGATCCTACGATTTTATTGGCAGATTTTTGATCCTGACATCTTAAATATCTTGATCTCTTGACCTGAGCTAAATCTGCACAAAATCTCCATGAATAATATTAGTAATATTTATTAAATTAGAGAGAGTATCTTAATTACTTTATATGGTAATAAATCTTTAAGAAACTTGATTAAGAATATTTTGTAAGATATGCATCTATTAATTACTAAAATATTATGCATATATTTTGAAATATTATTCTAACCATTTGTATAATATTATATCTTTTAAGAATCTTGATTAGAATATTTGATATGATATGCATATTTTAATTACCAAAATATTATATAAATATTATATGTATATATTTTCCTTCATAATGTTAATTATAATATATAAATACATGGTAAATAGTATTTTGCAGATAAACCCAAATATGTTCTATATTTATAATAAAAACCTTTAAATATATAAGGAAAGTAAGGAAAATGTTATATCAAAAGTGCAATATTTTCGACTGTACAAGCCGACAGAGAAGGATTACTCTCAGCTGTCATCTTAGGCAGATCATTAGTCATCCGTCAGTCCTATTTTCTTTTCAATGTGCCTATTGTTCAGGTTTTGCTTAGTTTTACTTTTCGTTATATTTGAATTCTAGACTCATTGTTTGTTTTGAATATTGTAGCTTGGAGATGTATCAGAGTAGTTGGATTTCTATTCTCATTACTTTATTCTTGTTATATTATATTTCTTATGATACGCTTAACGTATTTATCTCGGGAAGGACCCCTACTGGGTATAAATACGTTACGGACTTGTCGCGTGCTTACTAACTCCTTTTGGGAAGCGGGGCATGATAGAGACTTTTCGATAATAATAAAACTTTTGAAACTAGAATATTTTCGTAAGGATTTAATAGAACTAGGACTTTTTTTTATAGAATTAAAGAACTAAACTAGAACTGAAAATTGAAACTATAAGTCTAAATTATACATATAACCTCAATTAGAAAATATTTAATCGTTTCTAAATGGTTTGTAACATAAAAAATTAATTTACTGTTTTAATTATAAAAAATGAGATTTCTGTATACTGATAAAATATAATTAAAACCTATCTTTCTTTTAGTTTGATCAAATTAGGGTTACATAAATGTTTAATAATTTTAATATTTTCTGATTAATTTTAGATGTCTTTAAATTAGATAGATTTAAAAGAGATCGAAATTTTTTGTGTTGAATTAATAGGATTTGGTCGATAAAACAGAGGGACAAAAAAAGTTTGTAAGCTTACAGAAAGAAAATGGAGGAAGACAAGGCGGTGGAGGGGGAGGGAGAGAGAAAGAGGAAGAGATGGGAGAAAATTTTGAATCTCAATTAAAGATTTTCAATATCATTTTCTACAGAAAATTTAATAAATGGATCCCAGTATTACTTAAACAGGTTGTGTTCGCATATCAATTTTTAGAGAACCCCTTTAAATTATTAATAATGGATATTAAGTGATGGATACCGGGTCTAGTATGAATTTATTCAGATATCCGAATCCGAATCCAGATCCAGGGTTTCTAAAATATTGCTAACCGAATCCGTTCGGATATTGGTTTTAGTTATCCATATCCGGTATTTTTCGGATTCAGAAATGGAACCAGATCAGATTATCCGGCTCCGATTACATCCCTGCAAATCACAAGTCTTGAAGTCCATTTTTCAAAGGGACTTGGGCAAGATCGAGGTGTATGGTTCTATTATTGTAATTACATAGACGAAGACCATAAACCAGTAGTTTTCTTTTGAGGACAAAAACAGGGCGATGGGCCCTACTCACAAAAAATGCATAACATAAACTTGTAGTTGATTGTAGATTTTTTAAAAATAAATCCGATTGGACTACCGAGCAGAGAACTCAGAATTTCACCCTAATTAGACGCTGCAGTATTGTAACAAGTGAATTATACTCCCTCCATCCCCTTTTACTTATCATTTTGGAGAGAGAAAAATATCCTATTTTACTTGACGTTTTTGGAATAACGAGAAAATCGTTAATGATAAAGATATTAATAAATGATACAATGCCAAAAATAGCCTAAAAATTAATTACTGATATTAAAAAAGTGATGATACTTTACTTAATAGTTGAGGGCAAAAATTGTATGATTTTTTTAGTGGTGATGTGGCAGTAGATTAATTACTGATATTAAGAAAGTGATAATGCTTTCCTTAATCGGTGTGCATTTCTTTAAAATGACAAGTAAAAAACGGATGGAGGGAATATTTGTAATTTATGTTTCCCATTATTCTCCTTGATTCCTCCTAATCATACAATAGTTGACTACTAGAAACGATCGCATTGGTTAGTTCTGATGACTTATGGATTTTCATAATTCTACTATTTAGTTTTGATGATATTATACAATATTAATAGATCTGTACATGTGTTTCATATTGCATATTTTATAACACTGTATATGAGCTTGGTCGTGTTTGAGAAACATTTCATGATATCAACTGACACAAGCCTATGATGGAGGATGGAGGAAATTGAGCTAAAACGGCAAATCTATTGGAGGTTAATGGACTAAAGTTTCTCAATGATCACATTCAAGCTTCATGAAGCTAAGGAGCCAAAGTCCAAGTTTAAAAAATTCAAGAATCGAAGAAATTGAAAAAATCAAGAGTTCGAGCTACAAGTGTATTCTCTAGAAAATCGATGTAAATAATTCATGGTTTATGAGAATAGCATGAAAAAACTCAAACACATACACTATTGCATGCATGAAATCTTTAGGCAAAACTTGACAAATTTTTTCATTCTAAACGTTTTTCAACTTCAAGTTCAAAATTTTATGTGCATTCTTTCTTTAGACGTCTGTCAAAGTCTTATTCAGATGACTGCGCACTATTGTAAAACATGCACAAGTTTTGAAATATCAGTTTTTTATTCAGAACAAACGTCTGAAGCATGCCATAACAAATGTATGGTTGTTCTCTGGATTTTCATTGTTTAAAACTTTTAACAGAACAAAGGTCTGTCGATACTTCTTCATACGTCTATTTGTTGCTTCTTCATACGTTTGTTTGTTTTCTGGATTTTTATTTGCTTAAACCTTTTTAAAAACAAACGTCTGTCAAATCTTCTTCACACGTCTAGTTGTTATCTGTATTTTCATGTCATTAAAACTTTTTGTGGGAACAAACGTCTGAACCTCATTGGCACAAACGTCTAAAGGTTAAAAACTTTGAAAAAATTTTCTTCTTCAGACTTGTGTCACTTGTTCTTCAAACGTCTGATTGTTTTCTGTACTTTCATTAGCTATATTTTGAAAACCACGGCAAACGTCTGAAGCTCATAATGAAAGACGTCTGAAGCTATTTTTGTTTGAAAAATATTACCGTTACGTGCATTTAATGCTATAACGCCTAGTTTTATTTTGCCATCAGATATTTTGTCCTCTTGGTCTTCAGACGTTTGTTCTTCTGCCTAAGGCATAATAAATGCATGTACCCGTTTGGTTTTTGTGTGGGGTTTAAAAGGGATTCTTGTGTAGTTATTGAAAAACAAGTATTCTAAAAAATTGCTTTCATTCTTTGAGTTCATCCTTACTGTCACGCCCCGCTTCCCAAAATCCGGAATGCGGAGAGCGACGAAGGCCAGCCGTATTACCTACGGTAAGGAAAAATCCTTCCATAGTCACATAAGGTGTCTAGATTAACCTGTCAAAGATAAAATCCAATACCAAAAGGAATAATACTGATAATCATGCTGCAATGAAACCACAAGAAATCCTAAAAAATGGGTCCACTAGATAATTGATGCAATTAAAGATCTGATACAATAGGTTCGGAAATAAAATAAGATCCAAAAGAGATACGTAAGTCCTAATGTCCCATAAAGACGCACATACTAAATACTAGCAGAAAAGGAAAATAAACCTACGAGTTACTGATCTTCGGCAAAGTTTTGATAGTCGCTGCGATCCTGCTCGGTCTGAAAATCTGTCTCTAAACCTGAGATGGCAAATCTCAGGGATGTCAGAACACCCCAGCAAGTACTCAACGTATAAGGTGTGTGTATGGTATGATAACATGAATAAGTGAATGTAGTAAAGCCCATGTGCACAAGTAAAAACAGATATATATAAATAGATACATTACTACTATGAGCAAACAGGTAAAGAGGTTAAGTCGTAACCTAACTGGTCACTAAAAGGTAAACTACTCTATCGTAAGCTTGACTGTGTGCATCAACCTCTGCAGGAGTATTCCTAACCCAAGAGTGGTGCCCTAAGGGTTAGGAAACACAGGCCCAACTATGGAATGAACAAGAGACCGATATAGCCCGGTACGAGCTGTAAACATGAGACCGATATAGCCCGGTACGAGCTGTAAACATGAGACCGATATAGCCCGGTACGAGCTGCCGGCATGGGACTCCTGAGATCCTGTTGTGCGAACGCACACTCAAACTACCCCAACACCCGCGTATTTATAGCTACTATGGTAATGACTAAAGCACTAATTAAGAATGCTGAAAAGACTAGAACTTTGGTATGGTAATTATATAGAGATGAAACTGGTAAATAGTAGTGTGTCATGTCATGTAGTTCAGCATCCTTATCAGCGATCTTGTTCATAGAGACTGGAGTAGTAAATAGTCAGGACTTGTCAGTGGTAATAGTTATCAGGTAATAGTAACTGCATAAAGGTGGTGTACAAGCTGGTATGAGTCACAATTGTTATCTTTACCGTTAACCTTAATATGGGTATATTAATCACAAACTGACTAGAAATATATAAATGTGAGATAGGTTAACAACTTTCGAACTTTATTTGTAGTTAAAATAAATCTCATTTTAAAACCACACTTGCTAATTATTCTCACTTGCTACATAAAAGTCTGTCTATATATATTTTTGTATGATATAACGAAGAATGGATACCAACACATTTCCCATTTGTTCTTAACAGTGCAGGAAATATATATATATATATATATATATATATATATATATATATATATATATAACCACAAAGGAATGCCGATGTACATCGACCAAAAGTAAAGCAATAGTACTTGCCTGAGGATAACGATCACGGAAAACGATGCACGAAGATGCGAGGCACGATCTCAGCTAAAGTGCGACTTGGGATCTGAGTTATATGCTCCGCCTAGATAAATTTATCATCGGTTAACCATAAATATTCTCATAAATATCGTCACACAACTAAACACAATCGTATCAATTTAGGGTTTTAATACCAATTTTCCCCTTTCGATGTTCGCTGGTTTCATATCATTTCATTTTATTTATTTATTTATTTTTGAACAGGGATCAAGGAAACTTACAGAGGATGGTGATGGAATCAAGATAGGGTTTGGATGGGTCCTGGTCGAGTCGAGGAAGCGTCGAAGGTTCGGATCTGGCGATGGAAGGGCTGTGATGTTGCTGCAGGGGAGCCATGGAGATCTGGGTGATGGGAGCAGCGGCGAGGCGAAGACGAGGGCTGCGGCGACGTTGAGGGTTCTGTGCAGGTCGCTGGAGGTTGTGGTGGAGTCGGAGATGGTGGTGCGAAGGGGCGAAGGCGATGGTGATGGGATGAGATGAGGGGATCGGGGTTTGTGGCCGCAACGAGGGATGGAGGCGGCGGCGGCGGGATGATGACGAGGGCGAGGGAGAAGGCAAAAGCGAAAGGGGAAGGAGAGGGAGGCGAGGGTCGACGAATGAGGAGTGGGAGTCGAGGGTTGCGGCGGCGGTGATGGTGGCGAGAGGAGGGGGTCGGGGTCTGTGGCGGTGATGGGGAAATTTGAGGAGCAGACGGGGGAGAGAGAGAGATATGAGTATGAGAGATACTTTGATTTGTATATAATTTTTTTTTATAAATATATGTATATAGATGCATATCTTTAATTGGTTGTACTTAGAGATTCTGCACAGATTTTTCTTATGCTCAAATTAACAACAAACAGAAATTAGCCAAGGTAATATATGTATGCAACCAAATATTAATAGGTCAAATTAGGAATTTTAAGATATGCAAAATATTGTTTTGTTGCAACTAAGGAAATTCTATATATCATATAAAAACTGAAGATCTTTCTCATATCAAAATTATTTACGGTAAAATTCAAAATAAAATATATTAGCGGCCAACTAAAAGTTCAAAAATTTATGGAAAAAGAATCTTGATAAATCTTGAACTGCATCTAAATAGGGCTGTTACATCCTACCCACCTTATAGAAAATTTCGTCCTCGAAATTGGAGAGCGACGAAGGCCCCGCTTCCCAAAATCCGGAATAGGGCTGTCATGCCCCGCTTCCCAAAATCCGGAATGCGGAGAGCGACGAAAGCCAGCCGTATTACCTACGGAAAGAAAAAATCCTTCCATAGTCACATAAGACTGTCTAGATTAACCTGTCAAAGATAAAATCCAATACCAAAAGGAATAATACTGATAATCATGCTGCAATGAAACCACAAGAAATCCTAAAAAATGGGTCCACTAGATAATTGATGCAATTAAAGATCTGATACAATAGGTTCGGAAATAAAATAAGATCCAAAAGAGATACGTAAGTCCTAATGTCCCATAAAGACGCACATACTATATACCAGCAGAAAAGGAAAATAAACCTACGAGTTACTGATCTTCGGCAAAGTTTTGATAGTCGCTGCGATCCTGCTCGGCCTGAAAATCTGTCTCTAAACCTGAGATGGCAAATCTCAGGGATGTCAGAACACCCCAGCAAGTACTCAACGTATAAGATGTGTGTATGGTATGATAACATGAATAAGTGAATGTAGTAAATCCCGTGTGCACAAGTAAAAACAAATATATATAAATAGATACATTACTACTATGAGCAAACAGGTAAAGAGGTTAAGTCATAACCTAACTGGTCACTAAAAGGTAAACTACTCTATCGTAAGCTTGAGTGTGTGCGTCAACCTCTGCAGGAGTATTCCTAACCCAAGAGTGGTGCCCTAGGGGCTAGGAAACACAGGCCCAACTGTGGAATGAACAAGAGACCCGGTACGAGCTGTAAACATGAGACCGATATAGCCAGGTACGAGCTGTAAACATGAGACCGATATAGCCCGGTACGAGCTGTAAACATGAGACCGATATAGCCCGATACGAGCTATAAAAATGAGATCGATATAGCTCGGTACGAGCTGTAAACATGAGACCGATATAGTCCAGTACGAGCTGCCGGCATGGGACTCCTGAGATCCTATTGTACGAACGCGCACTCAAACTACCCCAACACCCGCGTATTTATAGGTACTATGGTAATGACTAGAGCACTAATTAAGAATGCTGAAAAGACTGGAACTGTGGTATGGTAATTGTATAGAGATGAAACTGGTAAATAGTAGTGTGTCATGTCATGTCATGTCATGTAGTTCAGCATCCTTATCAGCGATCTCGTTCATAGAGACTAGAATAGTGAATAGTCAGGACTTGTCAGTGGTAATAGTTATCAGGTAATAATAACTGCATAAAGGTAGTGTACAAGCTGGTATGAGTCACAATTGTTATCTTTACCGTTAACCTTAATATGGGTATATTAATCACAAACTGACTAGAAATATATAAATGTAAGATAGGTTAACAACTTTCGAACTTTATTTGTAGTTAAAATAAATCTCATTTTAAAACCACACTTGCTAATTATTCTCACTTGTTACATAAAAGTCTGCATATATATATTTTTGTATGATATAACGAAAAATAGATACCTACACATTTCCCTTTTGTTCTTAATAGTGCAGGAAATATATATATATATATATATATATATATATAACCACAAAGGAATGCCGATGTACATCGACCAAAAGTAAAGCAATAGTACTTGCCTGAGGATAACGACCACGGAAAACGATGCACGAAGATGCGAGGCATGATCTCAGCTAAAGTGCGACTTGGGATCTGAGTTATATGCTCCACTTAGATAAATTTATCATCGGTTAACCATAAATATTCTCATAAATATCGTCACACAACTAAACACAATCGTATCAACTTAGGGTTTTAATACTAATTTTCCCCTTTCGATGTTCACTGGTTTCATATCATTTCATTTTATTTATTTATTTATTTTTGAACAGGGATCAAGGAAACTTACAGAGAATGGTGATGGTATCAAGCTAGGGTTTGGATGGGTCCTGGTCGAGTCGAGAAAGCGTCGAGGGTTCAGATCTGGCGATGGAAGGGCTGTGATGTTGCTGCAGGGGAACGATGGAGATCTGGGTGATGAGAGCAGCGGCGAGGCGAAGACGAGGGCTGCGGCGACGTTGAGGGTTCTGTGCAGGTCGCTAGAGGTTGTGGTGGAGTCGGAGATGGTGGTGCGAAGGGGCAAAGGCGATGGTGATGGGATGAGATGAGGAGATCGGGGTTTGTGGCCGTGATGAGGGATGGAGGTGGCGTCGGTGGGATGAGGACGGGGGCGAGGGCGAAGGCGAAGGCGAAGGGGAAGGAGAGGGAGGCGAGGGTCGGCGAGTGATGTCACGCCCCGCTTCCCAGTGTACGGTGAAGTGGACGCGACAAGGTCCACTACGTATGTACTCAGAAGTACATACGCTAAGCGTAGCTAAGCAATATAAAGTAATCACAAGAGACAAAAGATATAGAAATAACAGCAACTTTTATTAATAACATTCTTTGTACAATGCATGAAAAGAAATACAACTGATATGAAAAGCAATGCCTAAACAGTGGCATAACAGAAAATGGAAATACTGAAAAGAATAAGGTACAATATCTAGAGCTCTGGGTCTTCATGGAACTGCTCCAAATCTTCACCGGTGGGCTCGATCTCAGCTTGGTCCAACGCACCTGACGACATTCAAAGAAGAAAGAAATAGAATGTCGTCAGCGAACAGGTCGCTCGGTAAGTCCCAAAGATAAGGAAGAATTAGAATGACAATGTAAAAGTATTTTCTACAGTATTATATTGTTGAATATTATGGAATATTGAGTTAACGCTGTTGTTTGTAGCTTGGTACAGAAGGATGCCAGTGTATACGAGGGGGATCTCTATATGCTAGAGATCAGGGCAAAAGGAAAGTACAAGGAGCCGTTATGCCACGGTACAATAGCAATAGGATTCAGGTTAGGTGTCTTAATCTGACCACCTCGTGCCACCTTTAACACCTTCCGTACCAATCTACCCCTTAAACCCCGTAATGTTTAACAGTATTGTGGTATTGTAATATATAAGTTGGGTGACTGACCAAAACCATGATATCAGTACATGTTGTAACTGTATAATCAGGTAAATGGAATATCAGGATAATGGATGAATATCCATGGTTTGATTCAGTCAAAATGAATATATTGTTAACTGGATTCAGGGATTCATGTATTCAAATTGTGTTGGAATATAAAAGAATATAGATTGACTTGAATTATATTCAAGTCAGAAATAGTCAGACTCTAACCCGAGTCAGACTAAAAGAAAGGTAATTTGAAGTTCAATAATTGTATGGGCCTTATTGTAATTTATAAAACTTGAGGGGGTTTTATGTAAAAAGTACTTTTGTATAGTTTTCAAAATACAGCTCAAGTATTTATTATTCGTCTTTATAGTTATAATGAGTGTGAATTTTATTTGTGTTATTCTAGTGAATATATCCTAATAAAAGTATTAGTTGTTTTATTTGAAATTCATGTTATTTTAATGTAACTTTTAATCTTGTAATTTTAGGAAAAAGTGGAAACTTTATATTATAATAAAATAGGTGTTTTAATGATAATTATATATATATTAACACAAGAATAATTTTAAATAAATATTTTAATCTCCAAAATCTCATTTTTCTCAAATGTCGTATTTTAAACCTTTCGAGACCGAATGCTCCTTGCGGAGGTCTGAATCTCGCACTACTAGCCCGCGGGTGCACGATGAACCGTACTATCCCTAACGGGTTCCCCAAAAGTGGGTTGTAGCGGCACTTTGCTTAGGTTTTATAAATACTTTTCATTTAGGAAAAACGGTTTTATAAATAAAAGGTATTTATTTGTAAAAGAGTATAGTTTTCTGTATTTTAGTTTCTAGGGTTTCCTAAGCCAACTAACCTATTTTTAAGGGTCTAAACGACAAGTCATTAGAAGCCTCAAATCGCCTCTTCACCGCCAATTGTGGCCAAGTAAGTACAAGTGAGGAGGGAGGGATCCGCTCACGAATCGTGAGACGGGCCTTTTAAAGTTACCCAAGCTCACTTGCCTAGCCTAGACACCACAAAGTCAGCTTAGATAAACGATCGATGTCCATGACCAATCGTGCTTTCATTTTATAAAAGATTTTATTTAGAAATGTTTACAACTTAAAGCTTTCAATAAAGATTATAAAGATTATGGTATTTTAGTGAAAAGTCCTGTAATTTCGTATTCTATGTTTTGACATATATCAATTAGGGTTATAATTGAGTGCGTGTAGAGGTAGGTCATTACCTCGTGACTTATTTTAAGTTTTGGTGAAGTTTAGAGGTAAAACATGACATATTAAACTTAAAGGTATTAAAGCGCAAGAATACGGTATTCGAAAACGTTATCATTTCATGTGTGAAAATTCATTCAAATTGGTTTCTACAAGTTTAGTGATCAAGATAAACTTATTTAGGAGTGAGGAAATTAATTAAACTAAGAAAAATGAACTTCATGGTATTTTTATGAAAAGAATACGGTTTTGCAAAGAAGCTATCATTTCATGTGAGAAACTTTATTTAAATTGGTTTCTATGTGATTAATAGTCATCATGGATATGTTTAGGTATTGTGGATTAAGTGACAAGTGGAAATTTGTAGAAAAAACCGAATCGGAAACCGGTTTGTCCGATTTCCGTCGGGTTCCAAAAAGTCGTATTTTTACATTAAGGAAAAGAGAGATAGAAGAGATGGGACTTACGGGTTTGGACAAGCTAAGGGGGCTAAAGAAGGCGGTGATTGTCGATGCGTCGAAAACGTCGCGAAGGTTCTGATCCGGTCGCCGGAATCCGTCGTCGGTTTCGGCAGCGCTTCGCTTCTCGCTCTTTGCACCGAGTTCTCAAGAATTTGGGAGAGTGGACTTAGAGTGGTGAGATTAAATGGTAGAGGGTAGGGGTCTTTATATAGGGCTAGGCTAGGGTTAGGGTTAGGATTAAAAAATATTTTAAAAAATGTAAAATTCATTAAAAATTCATTAATTTTGGACTTAAAAGAGATTTAATGAAAATTGTGTAACAATACAGAGAAAATAGACTATACAGGGGGTTTGACCAGGTCAACACGAAAAAATTTCATGTTGACGACTCGGCCGACCGGCCGAGTCCGGCCGGCGGCGCCGGCCGATTCGGCCTAGTCGCCGGCCGATTCGGCCGAGTCAGGGCCGAGTCGGCCTAGTCGCCGAACGATTCGGCCGAGTCAGGGCCGAGTCGGGTGTCGAAGGGTAGGGTTTGGTCTGGGGAAGGTTTTAGTATACTTTATTTTTTATAATTTGCATTAATTTGTGAGTTATGGCTGTTTGACCGTTTGACTTCCCAAAAAAAATAAAACAAAATGATATAAAAATTATGTGGGGCATGGGATTCGAACTCTGGTGGCTTGATTCAGCAGTGCAAGGTATTACCAATGAGCCACAAGCTCCTTTTTGTAATTATTGTAAGGAATTAGATACTTAAATTGTTTCCAGCAACATCAATACTCCAAGTATACACTATATTTAAAGTAAATTTTTGGTATACAAAATTGGAGTTGTTACAAGTGAAGAGCGGGAGTCGAGGGTTGCTGCGGCGGTGATGGTGGCGAGAGGAGGGGGTCGGGGTCTGTGGCGGTGATGGGGAAATTTGAGGAGCAGACGGGGGAGAGAGAGAGATATGAGTTTGAGAGATACTTTGATTTGTATATATTTTTTTTTATATAAATATATGTATATAGATGCATATCTTTAATTGGTTGTACTCACAGATTTTTCTTGTGCTCAAATTAACAACAAACAGAAGTTAGCCAAGGTAATATATGTATGCAACCAAACATTAATATGTCAAATTAGGAATTTTAAGATATGCAAAATATTGTTTTGTTGCAACTAAGGAAATTCTATATATCATATAAAAACTGAAGATCTTTCTCATATCAAAATTATTTACGGTAAAATTCAAAATAAAATATATTAGCGGCCAACTAAAAATTCAAAAATTTATGGAAAAAGAATCTTGATAAATCTTGAACTACTGCATCCAAATAGGGCTGTTACACTCACCCACCAAAAGAAAAAGAAAAACACTTGAGCTTTAATTGCAAATCTATTACTCCATTGAAGTAATCTAAAGCTTGAATTGTAAACTCTTGAGGGGGTATCTTGGATTGTAATCTTCTTCTTCTTCTCTCTTTGTGTGGAATCTCGAGTACAGAAGATTTCTTATAAGTGAGGAGATGTGTTGTGAAGAGGATCACTCATGTGTCGAGTGACGTGTTATTGCGAGAGTGCAACGTGTTTGTCTTGGTGGAGACGTGATTAATTGGAACAAGCTCGCACGCCTAAAGAAAGAGGACCAGGGGATCTCCCGAAGCTCTCTAAATCTCTTGTGTTTGCATCTTGTTTCTCTCTTGCTATCTCTTAATTGCTATTTATTTTGTGCTGCAATTATGTTTCTTTTTATCTTGCAAGTATAATTTTTTATTTGTGGGTTTTGTCAGTATGATCCTATTCACCCCCTCTAGGATTATTTCAATTAGTATCAGAGCAAGGTGCTCTTATTTGTTAGGATTAAAACCATAGAGAGATCTTATGGCCTCATCTTTTTCACATAGTATGGGACACTTCCATTCCATCATCAAACCACCATATTTTGATGGAATTAATTTTACCATTTGGAAAGTTAAGATGGAGTCCTTCTTAGAATCATAAGGTAGAGATGTGTGGAGATACATCTTTTTGAAGGAGTATGAGTTACCCACCATCAATAAGGATAGCCGGAGCGTAGTTGATAAAAAGGCTTATGAAGCTAATCATAAAGCCAAGTTTGCTTTCTTTTCTTATCTCAATGAAAATGATTTGATTCGTGTTATCAAATGTAAAAGTGTTTTTGCCATATGGAAAATTTTATTAGTTGCTCATGAAGGGAGTTCCAATATTAAGAGGGTTAAAATCGATTTATTGAAAACGGAGTATGAAAATTTTCATATGTTGCCTGATGAAAACATTGATGATATGTTTAGTTGTTTTATTTGCTTCACTAATTCTCTTGACTCCTTGTTAGATGATCTCATAAAGAATGAGGAAAAGGTGAGGAAAATACTTCTATCACTCACCAAGAAATGGCAAATAAAGACGACTACTCTAAAGGAGATAGCCGACATTGAGGTCATGTCTTTTGAAGAACTTCCAGGAAATATCAAAACTTATGAGATTGAACTCAAAGCCTACGACATAGAAGATGAAAAAGTGGAGAAGAAAGACAAGCTTAAGAACATCGCTCTCAAGGCTACATCCAAAGCGTCATACAAATCCAAAGTTCCATCCAAATCGAGCGAAGATGACGAACTTAGTGGAGACGATGAAGATATCGCTCTTATGACAAGGCAATTCAAAAAATTCCTCAAGTTTCGAAGAAATTTCAAGAGAGGGACCTTTTAAAAAGATCGTCCCTACAACAACAACAAGGATACTGGATCTTAATTCAAGTGTAGGAAGCCCGATCATCTCGTTGCCGATTTCCCCCTCAATAACGAGAAGGAAGCTCCACATCGACAAAATCAAAGAGCCTTCAATGCAAGAATGTGAGATGAGTCGGAATGGAGCGATAATGAATATCGTCCATCCGATCAAGAAATAGCGAACATGTGCTTCATGGCACATGAGGATGAGGTAATTGATGATCTTGACTCATATAACTTTGAAGAACTATTTGAAACCTTTGGAACTTTACATGGTGCTTATTCCAAACTCCAATCTAAGTATTCCATTGCCAAAAAGAAAATTTCTTATCATGAAAATGAAAGTTCTTCTATTAAATCTCGTGGTTGTGAGAATTTAAAACTTAAGAACGAAAAACTTTTGTCTAAAATTGCTTCTTTAAATAGTTCTCTCGAAGATGTTAATTTCAAAATTGAGAGACTCGCTTCCACTTTTACTTCTCTCAAGTGCAAATATGTTTCATTGACTGTTACTCATAATGCTATGTTGCTTGATATTGATAAAATGAAGTTTAAGATTAATGATCTTGATGACACTCTTCACAAATTTGCCACTAGCAAAATTTCTCTTGATAACATGATAAGCAGTTTAAATGTTTCCAATAAGAAGAATGGAATTGGTTTCAACATGCATCGCTTTCTCATGCTAGTAGCTCCAAACCAACATATGATAAGGCTTCATTTAAGAGTACTTTTGTTAAGCTACTTCTTCGCATGCATCTACTTCTTATGATCACCATGCTCATCATGTACATGCTCCTATATCATATGATCGCAATACTATATTTGCTCATGCTCCAAGTTTTAGAAAATCATTTATTAGAACTACTCGTGTTAAGACTCCTACTTCACATCATCATCATTATACTGCCAAACACACACATGCACATACATCTAGAACTAGTAATGTTGTGTGTAACTATTGTGGCCATATTGGGCATATCTCTTACTATTGCAAGGCTAGATCTTCAAAGAATTTAATTTGGGTTCCAAATATTAACCCCGGTGGACCTACTAAGAGTTGGGTACCAAAAGTTACATTTATTGCATATTCTATAGGTACCCCGCAAGTCACGACGTGAAAATCAATGATACCTTGACAGTGGTTGCTCAAGGCATATGACCAGAAAATTTAAGTGTTTTGCAACCATATCAAGAGAGGAAGATGGCATGATCACCTTTGAAAATGATAGTAAAAGTAAAATTATCGGTAAAGGTAATATCAAGTTTAACGCTACAACTTTAGAAGATGTTCTTCTTGTTGATGGTTTAAAACATAATTTTCTAAGTATTAGTCAATTTTGTGATAAAGGCTTTAAAGTTGTTTTTGATGAAAAATTTGGAAAAGTTCTTAATTCAAAAGATGAGATGATACTGTTCCCCTCCGAACGGCGGCCAAGACATGGACGTCTAGCCTGTGATTCGGGGCAGATGCTATTTGGTTTTATCCGTCCGTCTCTCCGAAGATGCCAAGTTGATTTATGGCACTGTGTATCGGAGGTTTAGACGGATGCGGCCGATGTGGCAGACTTCGTCAGATTCCCCCTCGTCTGAGGGGTTTTTGATTGCGGGGACACTCTTCCCTGCAGGCGCAAGCCCCTGCAGTTAATTACGCTACCGCTTCGCGGTAACAACTTTCTCCTTCTCCAGAATTTCACTTCGTGTCGTGGGTTTTTGTTTTGTTTATGGTTGCCCGTGGATTGTATACGAAGACTAATTTATATTGTCGCCCGTAGGACGTGGATTAGTCCAAATCCGTATTTTCTTAGATTTGGGTTTGGGGTTTTAGTTTAAGGATACGTTAGCAATATTGAGGCTAAGATCAACTTAAACGTTTGTTAAGGATACGTTAGTCTAATTTCCAGACTAAGATCAACTTAACGAGATCGTTTAGATCCGACAAAAGAGCAATTGGCTCTATTGTTCCAGTTTAGGGACATAGTGGTCCATTTAATGTATGGCCATCGGGACCCGTCACCTCTCTGACGTCGTTGAAGGATTACAGTGATAGGTGTCAGAGGAGTTCAGAGATGTACCCTTGAACCAAAGTTGATTAGGGGATCTATAGTCCGATTTGGGACTAAAGTCTGTTTGATGATTTTGGTTTAAGGATACGTTAGCCATATTTGAGGCTAAGATCAACTTAAACGTTTGTTAAGGATACGTTAGTCTAATTTCCAGACTAAGATCAACTTAACGGGATCGTTTAGATCCGACAGGAGAGCAATTGGCTCTATTGTTCCAGTTTAGGAACATAGTGGTCCATGTTCCAGTTTAGGGACATGGGGGTCTATTGTTCCAGTTTAGGGACGTAGTGGTCCACTGAATGTATGGCCATCGGGACCCGTCAACTCTCTGACAACGTTGAAGGATTACAACGACAGATATCAGAGGAGTTCAGAGATGTACCCTTGAACCGGATGTAAATTGATTTAAGGGAGCAGCCATGCTCAGTCAATTTAATTTGAGGACTTATGGCCATGATTGGGTTAAGTCCAGTTGAAAATGTTTAACCTTTCATTTGCATTTGGCCTACTAGGTCTTTGTTTGGGCTCTGCCCCTTTTCTTTAATAATGCAGACCATTTGTTTTGGTCCATTGGACCTCTTAATTGGGCTTTGCCCTTTAATAATGCGCTACATTAAATGTTCTGACAGTGCCCCGCGTGGCTTGTCAGGCGCTTTGCGCCAATTGAGGAGCGCAAGACGCAAACTCATGTGGGGGTGATACGTGTCACGCTCTGGTGAGCGCAAGCGCAGTGCGCTGCGCCAGTGCGCTGCGTTGTTGCTGCTGACACGTGACGCGCTCTGGTGCAGTGCGCCAATTTAAGAGAGCAATGCTTTGTTTTGGAAGCGCATAGCGCAGGTTGTTCTGGAGCTGACAAGCGCTCTTGTGCAGTGCGCCAATTTAAGAGAGCAATGCTCTGTTTTGGAAGCGCATAGCGCAGTTTGTTCTGAGGCCGACACGTGGCGCTCTCTGGTGGCTTGCGCCAACCTAAGAGCTCAACGGTGCAGATTTACAAGTTCAGGACACTGTTAATTACCTTGATCCAATTTTGGATCAAAGAATAGAATCTTTTAAAATTCCAGAACCAATAGTTCATCAAAAGGCAATGCCTTTATAGATCGAATGATCTGTGAAGTAATACTTCTTTTTTTTTTTTTATCTTTTTTCCTTTTTAATTGAAGATCTTGATCTGTTCTTTGATTATTGATCTTTATAGAAGAAAATTCTTCTTTTTATTCAAAGGTTTTTACCTTTTTTGTTCTCTGAGTTCTTCTCAAAATTTTCTAGAGGAGTTCTGAATATCTCTCTGCTTTTTTTTTTAGACTTAGGGTCTAGGGGCCTTTATATAGTGCCAATTAGTTTGTTAAATCGGTTAAAGAGATCTTTCCCTGAGTGATTTAGGGATTTTTCCCCACCGTTGGATCTTTGATCCAAGGGCCTCTGTTTTACAGAAAAGAATCTTATTGTTTTAATAAGATTAGAAAGATCTTTCAGAATTTTAATTCTGTTTGGCGCAAGCGCACCTATGCTTGACACGTGTCGCGCAGCGCAGAGCGCGGTGCAACTGCGCTGCCACGTGTCGCGCAGCGCAACTGCGCTGTCACGTGTCGCGCAGCGCAGAGCGCAGCGTTCTGCGCTAGCGCAACTGCGCTGCTACGTGTCGCGCAGCGCACTGCGCTAGCGCAACTGCGCTGCTACGTGTCGCGCAGCGCAGAGCGCAAGTTAGCTGAAGCGTTGCTTCTTTATTTTAAGATTTGATTTTTATTATCTTTTAAAACAGAGCTTTGCTCTGATTGGGAGAAACAGAAGCATTGCTTCATTTCCCGCCTTGGGATTTGAACAGAGCTTTGCTCTGAAAGGGAGATTTTCTCCTTTATTATATTTATTTATTTATTTATTTATTGTTATTTTATTGTTATTATTTTATACGGAGCGGGTTTTGAGCCAAAATTTTGGCGGGAACAGATACTTTGTGGAAAAAAGTGGTAATGTTTATTCTATTGACGCTTGTGATATTTCTAATGAAAATTTTGAGTGTTTAAGTGTTGTATAGGATCGTAGTTGAGATTACGGGTAGAGATAAAAATCGTAATGTGGTAAGCATAATTATAGATAGACGGTTGCTTGAGGATGTAGTTGAGATTAGGAGAAAAGGTGATAGAATTTTACTGGTTAAGCTTATTCTAGATGGAAAGATCCTTAATATTATTAGTGCTTATGCACCACAGATAGGTCTTGATGACGCTAGTAAGCATCTATTCTGAGAGGATTTAGACGAGATGGTGCAAAATATACCTAGTGGGGAGAAGTTATTTATTGGTGGTGATCTTAATGGACATGTAGGTACTAGTCGTAGTGGGTTTGATACTATCCATGGAGGTTTTGGTTTTGGACAAAGGAATGAAGTAGGTGACTCGATTCTAGATTTTGCCTTATCTTATGACTTGATCTTAGCAAAGACCTGGTTTAGGAAAAGAGAGTCCCACCTTATCATTTTTAGGAGCGGATCAAGTGTTAGTCAAATAGACTTTTTTCTGACGAGAAGAATAGATAGAGGTTCTTGTATCGACTGTAAGGTAGTGCCAGGTGAGAGTGTAACCACTCAATATAGACTTTTAGTTCTAGATTTTTGATTTATAAGAGGACCTAGAAAGATTAGACGTAAGGTAGAGCCTAGAATTAAATGGTGGCGATTGAAAGAAGATAACCAAAAGGCTTTTATAGATCGTGTAGTCCAAGAAGCGGATTGGCAGTCGAAAGATGATTTAGACAGAACATGGAACAAAATAGCTAGTTGCATCAAGAAAGTAGCTAGAGATCTACTTGGTGAGTCGAGAGGTGGTGCTCCACCATCTAAGGACACATCATGGTGGAATGAAGAAGTAAAACCTGCTATTAAAATTAAAAAGGATTCTTATACAGATTTGAAGAAAAGTAGAGATGTTGAGAGATTTGAGAAGTATAAAATGGCTAAAAAGGAAGTTAAGAAAGCTGTTCGGGAAGCTAAATCTAAGGTCTACAAGGAGGTGTACGAGAAATTAGATACTAAAGAGGCTGAAAATGATATATACCGGATTGCTCGGATGCGGGAAAGGAAGACTAGAGACTTATGTGCAGTGAAGTGTGTCAAAAATGAAAACCAGAAGGTTTTAGTTCGAGATGAGGATATCAAGGAAAGATGGAGAGATTATTTTGACAAATTGTTCAATGAGAGCTTTACTAAGAATTTGGATGGACTTGTCATTCAATCTCAAGATATAAACCGTGATTTCATGCGTAAAATAAGACTACCTGAGGTTAAAGAAGCTTTGAACAGAATGGGTTTAAGAAAAGCGGTTGGTCCTGACGGGATTCCTATCGAGATTTGGAGATGCTTCGGAGAAATAGGCGTTAAATAGCTGACAGATCTGTTTAATAAGATTTGGCAGACAAAAAAGATGCCAAATGAATGGAGGAAAAGTATCCTTGTACCTATTTACAAGAACAAGGGTGACATTCAAAGTTGCTCAAACTACCGTGGAATAAAACTTATGTGTCACACCATAAAACTTTGGGAGAGAGTGATTGAACACATGCTAAAGAAGGATATTAAGTTAACAGAGAACTAGTTTGGGTTCATGCCTGGACGATCGACGACAGAGGCTATTCATTTGCTTCGTCAACTTGTCGAGCGTTTTTGAGATAGGAGAAGAGATTTGCATATGATATTTATTGATTTAGAAAAAGCGTACGACAAGGTACCTAGAGAGGTATTATGGGGGACAATGATGAAGAAGGGGGTCCCCGTCAAGTATATTGACATAATCAAAGATATGTACGATGGAGAAGTGGCAAATGTCAGAACTTGCGGCGGCTTAACAAGTGATTTTCCGATTACAATTGGTTTACATCAAGGATCTGCATTAAGTCCATTCCTGTTTACCATCGTGATGGATGAGCTTGCTAGAACTATCCAATATGAGTTACCTTGGTGTATGCTATTCGCTGATGATATTGTTCTAGTAAATGAGACGAAAGCAGGCGTTAATGCCAAATTGGAATTATGGATGCAAACATTGGAATCTCGGGGATTCATATTGAGCAGGTCCAAGACAGCATATATGCATTGCAAATTTAGTAACCAGAGAAGTCAAAACCATATTGGTATAACATTGGAAGGGCAAGAGATATCACCGAGCAACGAGTTTAGATATCTAGGTTCCATCATCCAAAAGAATGGGGAGATCGATAGTGATGTTAATCAAAGGATCCAAGCTGGTTGGTTGAAATGGAGGAGTGCAACAGGGATTTTGTGTGATCGTAACTTTCCGTTAAAATTGAAAGGGAAGTTTTATCGGAGCGCTATTCGGCTTGCCTTATTATATGGTACATAATGCTGGGCTCCTAAGAAGCATCATACACAGAAGATGCACGTAGCGGAGATGCGCATACTTCGTTGGATGTGCGGTAACATTAGAAAAGATAAGGTGCGAAATGAGGATATTCGTGCAAAAGTTGGTGTAGCACCTGTGGAGGAGAAGATGCGGGAAAACCGCTAAGATGGTTTGGTCATGTGCGATGCAGACCTATGGAAGCACTGGTTCGACAAATAGATACTCTCGATATGGGCAATGGCAAAAGGGCAAAAGGGAGAACGAAGAAAACATGGATGAAGGTGATACGAAACGATATAGTTGCCAAATGACTCAATGAAAGTATACTGTTCGATAGGAGTGAGTGGAGGCGGAGGATTCATGTGCTGGACCCGGCGTGATTCTCATGTTGGTTCATGTAGCCTGCCCCACATGCTTGGGATAAAAGGCTATGTTGTTGTTGTTGAAGTGTTGTATAGGATAATTGTAGGCTATGGCACCGAAGGTTTGGATATACTTCCATGGACCTACTCTCAAACATCAAAAATAAGGACTTGGTCATTGGAATACCAAAACTCAAATTTGCAAGAGACAAGCTACGTGATGCATGCCTAATGGGTAAGTAATTCAAGATCTCTTTCAAGCCGAAAGTTGTGGTATCAACTTCTAACCCTCTTGAGTTAATTCATATAGATTTATTTGGTTCTTCAAGGTCTTTGAGTTTTGGTGGTAAATCTTATGCATTTATGATTGTTGATAATTTTTCAAGATTTACTTGGGTTCTTTTTTTTTGCCAATAAAAGTGATGTCTTTATTGCTCTCAAAACTTTCTTTAACAAAGTGCAAAATGAAAAATAACTTTCGATTATTAAAATCCGTAGTGATCACGGAGATGAATTTCAAAATAATTTCTTTGAAGATTTTTATAATGATCACATGGTTAAACATGAATTTTCTTATATTAGAACTCCACTACAAAATGGAGTCGTTGAACAGAAGAATCGATTTTTTCAAGAAATGGTTAGGACAATGCTAAATGAACATAGTTTACCTCACTATTTTTGGGCTGAAGCGGTTAATACCGAATTTTATATTATAAATAGAGTTGTTATGCGTAAAGGACTTGAGAAAATTCCTTACGAATTGTATTATGGTAGAAAACCCAACATTTGTTAATTTAAAGTTTTCAGAAGTAAGTGTTATATTTTAAATACTAAAGATTCTCTTGGAAAATTTGATGTAAAAAGTGATTTGGGTATTTTTCTTGGCTACTCTTCCAGCAGTAAAGTTTATCGTATTTTCAATATAACTTCTGACGCTATGGAAAAGAGTTGCATGTCAAGTTTGATGAAATTAATTCTTTTGCTACGAATGTTGTAGTACTTGAGGAAGAAGAAGATGAAATGGTTCAAACTCGCTTGGAGGAATTTGACATTTCAAAGAAAAATTCTAAAGAAGAACCTCCTTTAAGTGTAGTAGTTGATGTGTATGATGAATCAGTTCCAACCTTACCAAAAGATTGGAGATATGCAAAGAATTATCCATCAACACAAATCATCAGTGATGTGACAAAGAGGGTAACCACACGTTTTCATAATCCAAATTTCTTTACTAACATAGCTTTCTTGTATCATATTGAACCTAAGAATACTAAAGAAGCTATCATGGATGAGAATTGAGTTTGTGCTATGCAAGAGTGGCTTGTACAATTTGAACGGAACAATGTGTGGATGCTGCTTCTTAGGCCTAGTGATAGACACATTATAAGCGCAAAATGGGTCTTCAAGAACAAGCTTGATGAATTTGGTGTGATCACTAGGAACAAGGCAAGACTCGTAGCATAAGGTTACAATTAAGAGGAATGTATTGATTTCGATAAAACTTTTGCTCCGGTAGCTAGATTAGAAACCACTCGCATTTTACTCTCATATGCATATTTTAAAGATTTCAAAGTATATCAAATGGATGTTAAAAGTGCCTTTTTGAATGGTGTTCTTGAGAAGGAAGTTTTTGTAGAACAACCGCCCGGTTTTTAAGATTTTAAAAATCATAATCATGTTTACAAGTTGCATAAGGTTTTGTATAGTTTGAAACAAGCTCTTAGAGCTTGGTATGCTATATTGTGCACATTTCACTACTACAAATAAGGGTTGCCCCTACGGATTTATCCATAGGGGCAACCCACTGCCCCTATGGATATCTGCGTAGGGGCGAAAAAATACCCCGTAGGTGCAAAGGCCGCAGGTGCAAGTTGAGGCCATGAACTTGCCCCTACGGGCAAATTCGTGCCCCTACGGATATATCTGTAGGTGTTATTGCCCCTACGGATTACTCCGTAGGGGTAATCAAATCATATATGTATTTTTTTTTTGAATATATTGTATGTACCTACGGATACAACCGTAGGTCCTTGTTCTACCCCTACGGATAACTCCGTAGGGGATAGGCATTAGCCCCTACGGAGATATCCGTAGGGGCACTCCCAACACCCTGCACTGAGATCAGGGGGGAAAATATCAGGAAACCTGATATTTTGCCCCTACGGATAAATCCGTAGGGGATAGACTGTGGCCCCTACGGACATATCCGTAGGGGCACTCCCAACACCCTTCACTGAGATCAGGTGGGAAAATATCAGGTTTCCTGATAGTTTGCCCCTACGGATAACTCCGTAGGGGCAACGTATATACCTACGGCTTAATCCGTAGGTACATATTGTCTGTATTTTTTTTTTAAAAATGGGCTGCTAGATTTTTTCCCGCCCTGTGCACAATACTATATACATCAATCAAATCATATATTGCAGTATTCATAATCACATCTCACGCATATATATAATATACAAAAGAAACCCAAAAACTGAATATGATATAAATACAAACCAATATCAATATCGTTTCAAAATGTAGTACAATGTGATATAAATAAATACATGTTTCAAAAAATAAGAACCAAAAAGCTAACCTAGTTCGATCCAGCTCCACCTCTGAATAACGTTAGAATAACGCGCGCCTGCTCCTCGGTCAATACACTCTGCAATGCTACAAATAAGGGAGTCTGAGCGGCATGTGGAGCTGGCGATGTGGTCTGCGCAGCTGCCGTCGAGGTAGTCGCTTGCGGAGCCGCGGCTGCGGGAGTCTGAGTGGGCGGTGGAGCTACAGGAGCTGTCTGCGGAACCGCAGCCGATGTAGTGGCTTGCGGAGCCACAGCCGAAGGAGATGCATGTGGAGGCTCGGCCGATCTACCCTGTCACGTCTGGACATAACGTGTGTAAGAAGCGTGTAAGAACTGTGTATTATTCGAATTCGTTTCATTATTAAGTTATTTCGAAACCCTGTTTAGATATCTAGTTTGGAAAAGCGTTGTTTATTTTAATTACATATGTATGTATGATTAATCAAACTTAAGTCTAAAACCAAATAAGCTCAAGCTACGTACTAATTATGGATATGTTGATATGTATATAATATGAAATGATATTTTACTATAAAGTAGTATACATACCAGCATCTCCTTCAACTCCTGAACGGTGGCCCTCAAGCTATCCAGTTCCTGATGGACATGCCGGTCACTGGAGACGGAGGAAGTAACCGCCGGGGTGGAGTCCAACCTCATATGGGCCCTGCTAGGGCCTAATCCCCGGCCTCTCTCCCAACCTCCGTGGTGCCCTCCGTGTGAGGCGTCCAGAACTGGGGTCAGCAGCCTCGGATCGTTCTGTCCGGTAAAATCGATCCCCGAGTCCTGGGCCTGCTCAACCACCCGCTCCTACACCCACATTAAGCAGTAAAGTATAAGTATAAAATTTAAACTTGAACCTTCCAAAACTAAAATTTCAAATTTGGATAGAAAAAATATTAACACTTACGCAGTACTCCTGGGTAGCGACGTCGGGATATCGAAGCTCGCCCGTGGCGGGATCTGTCGAGGTGCCGTGGACGGCAAGATATGCGGACAGCACGCTCGGTGTACCACCTGACGCCACGGTCCGAGATGTCTGCAATATTAGAGAGTAACTCTTAATATTAGAAATATTAGAGAATAACTCTTAATATTGCAGAATATTAGAGAATAACTCTTAATTTACCGATAACTCCATGGCTCGAGTAATGTTCCTCGAGCCACCTGTGTAAGTGGGGCGACCCCTCTTCGCCGACTTCCTGTTCTCCGTATTCTGAGCGGCCTGTTTCTGCAGAACGCATTAACATTTAGTTTTCTAATTAAGAAACACAAAGAAATAAATTATATCATAAATAATGAATTAAATTTAAAATACATACTTGTTTGCGTTCGGAGTCGAAATAAGCGCACAATAGAGGCCATGTCTCTACGTCGACTCTCGCAAACGCCGGAGTAGATAGGAGGGCCGCTCTCTCTGCCTCGGGGGTCGCTATCCACAGGGAGTAGCAGTCGGCCTTCAGCTCATTCCTGTTGTATCGGACCTTGGCCTGCATGTTCTTCATCAGGCCATTGTACAGAGCATGAAGGTCGAGCACCCTCCCCGGGTGATCAGGGTCGGCTACAGGCTGAAAATCGTAATCCAACTGAAAATACAAAAAAAAACATTGTTATTAGATTGCAAGTGTTAATAATAAATATATTGGATAGATCAAATGAAAATATATATTAATACATACCCGAGCCTGATCAAAGAAGAGGGCGAATGAGCGCTGGTGCCGCTCGCCCCACTCAACGTGAAGTGGATAGTTCTTCACGATCCGGCTCTCGTCCCCCAAATACCGGCCGAACCTCTCGGCATGAGGACCGGTATAGCGATAGTCAAGTGTAAAAAATAGGGGGAATGCTGCCTCCCCGTAGCTCTATCAGGCCTCAGCCTATGGGACTGATTCGGGCCTCGAGTCCCCCTCTGGGGATGGAGAGGCCCTGCGTCTGCACGAAATATCAAGACAATCAATAATAAGACAAAGTTGTATTAAGAAATAAAGGTTAAACAAAAATTCAAGTGTGATATATACCTCCGGTGACTAGCGCACGAGCCTGGGCCCGAGCAGCAGCACGAGCGGGACGATAGTTCCTCCGGTGAGGAACAACCGGGGTCCCGGACCCGGACGCATCCCCTCCAACTATAAAATAAACATCGACGCTAAATTTCCATAAAGTTCATATTTATTCTATAGAGCATATGTAAAATGAATAAATATTTTAAATTTATTCATACAAACCTGCAGACGATGCGGAGGGTATGGAAGCGGCAGGAGTGGCCTCTGTGGAAGGTGTGGACGCACCACCTATAATTAGACAATTAAAAATAGATTATATAAATAATTGCAAAAAGAATGTGTAGATCAATAATATAACGTTCTAAATCAATATGCATGCACTATAGGATATATAAACATACCCGCAGGTGCGGTGGTGTCACCACCTACAGCTAGACAATAATAAAAATTGCTAAGTAAGAGCAAAAGGAATGTGTGTATTTATGATATAGCATTCTAAATCAATATACATATACTATATGATATATAAACATACCTGGAGGAGCGGGGGTGGCCTCTGTCCCAGATATGGACGCATCACCAACAACTAGACAATCAAACATTGACAATATAAGTAATTTTGACATAAACATGCATGAATATCTGTAATATTACATTCAAAATGGATATGCGTGCAATATACCTGGAGGTGTGGCCAAATCAACACGGAAGGAGGCATCCGAAGGGGTCTCCGATCTGGGTGCAAGACCGGCCCTCTGAAGCTCCCTACGGAGCTCTCCGGGCGGCAGAACCGCTCTGCCTCTGCCTCTGCCGCGGCTGGAGCTCCTGCCGCCCCTCGCTGCTCCCGACATCGTCATCAAATCTAGATAAACGGTTCGTGGACGCATTAGACAATCATTAAAAGTATTGACTATATATGATCTAGAGCGTAAAATGTGAAGTAATAATATAACATTACTGATAACCTTTTTCGTTTCGTGGGCGCATCATACATATCTACTTGGATTTCATCGTCGATGTCATTTCTAACCCACGTAACTTCATGATCGGTCGAAGACAACCCGTCCTTCGAAACAGACGGTCGGAGCACTTTAAGCCTTCTCTCTTCTTCGTCCTCATCGCTGTCCTCGTATTCTGGGACATCGTAGACATCTCTAGGTTTCCATCGGCATACAACACTCCACCCCGGATGCTTCAAACACTGTGAGTAGTATACTTGGAACGCTTGGTTCGGAAAGATAAACGGATCGTCCTGGCCGTAAAATCGAAGTGTGTTCACACTGGTCAATCCATATTCATCTTTCCAAGTCCCAAGACTGCTTCTCCACCTGTCTGTATCGGTTCGCGGATCGTACCAAGTATAGTGGAATATATAAAAGGGTTCTGATCGTCCGGGATAGTGGATGCCGAGTATACAATTTAAGTACCCATAGTAAATCACACCGTCCGATCCTACCGTCGCAATCCCACTATTCTAGGTGGTTCTAGATGTTTCTATGTCCTTAACTTCGAATTTGTATCCAAGGACACCAAATCCTTTGTAAGATGCAACCTCCATACTAGGAAATTGAGCTAAACATCTTGAATCACTCTCAAATGATGCAGACAAGTTCGGATCGTGGATCTAACAAAACAAATTTTACGATAAATACATAACGATACAAGTTTAGATTAAAACTGATAGCAATAAAATGTAATTCGAATAACTTACATGCTCTGTGACCCAATCACAAAAATTATCCTGATGGTATTTTTCCAAACGCTCTTCGTTCCAATCAGGATGCCCCTCACGTACCTCGTTAAAATGAGTTCTGTTTTCGACAAATAATTGTGACATTAATATTATGTCATTTCATACACACACAAACACAGATATAATAATTAATCCAAAAGAACTTACTCTCTAATTTGTTCAAGACATGCGCAATTAAGCAAGATAAACCGGTATATCTTGTTGATAAACATAGTGTCTACCCTCTTATACTCGGCTTTACCATATGGCCCGTCTTGAATTCTTCATGGTCGGTTAAGCCTTGTCTCAATGTTCTCGTCCAGATAGCGGGAACAAAATGTGGTTGCTTCATCAAGAAGATAACCTTGCATGATAGAACCCTCTGGTCGATTTTTATTGCGTATATACTTCTTAAGAGTGTAAAGGTACCTAATGAGAATATGTTGAATAAATAAACACGGGCATACAGGACAACAATAAATTTATAAATTGCGCGAAACGAAAAATTACACGTACCTCTCGACGGGATACATCCATCGATATTGTACCGGTCCGGCTAACTTCGCCTCAGTTGCAAGATGAACCGTCAAGTGTATTATGATATCGAAGAATAACGGTGGGAAAATACGCTCAAACTTGCAAAGTATCAACGCAATAGAATTTTCTAGTTTATCCAGCGTCGCAACCTCCAGTGTTTTAGCACACAACTCCCTGAAAAAACAACATAGGTCGTTGATTACTAGACCAACCGAGTCGGGGAGAGAAGTCCTGAGGGCTAATGGAAGAAGGTGCTCCACGATAACATGGTGATCATGACTTTTCAGCCCATCGATCTTGCCCTTCACAATTTTTATTTTCTTGCTGAATGATCCTGAGAAACCTGTGGGGACTTTCAAATCATGCAACACCTGCAGGAATCTTTTCTTCTCCGGTTGTGACATATGATAAGCGGCATTGGGAAGTACAAACTTGCCCGGTTTACCCGCTACCGGTTTAGGATGCAGTTCACTTCTTATTCCCCACTCTTGTAGATCCATCCGGGCATTCATGTTGTCTTTCGATTTCCCATCTTTACACAGAAGCAAATTAAGTATGTGCTCTGATACTCCCTTCTCTATATGCATGACGTCCAGACAATGACGCACTGAATTTGTAGACCAGTACGGAAGCTCGAAGAAAATGCTTAACTTGTTCCAATATTGTGGTTTGACCTGTCTCGTCGGATCCATCCCGAAGGTCACGTTATTGTAACCATCCCATTTAGCAGTCACGTCCTCTCCGGACAATGGGGATGGAGGCCCAAGAAGCTCCTGATGACCATCAAAATGAACCGTGTCTAACCTATAGGGGTGGTCTGGAGGCAGAAAACGTCGATGGCCGCAATAACAAACCTTCCTGCTAAAATTCAAAAATTTTGATGTTGTGTGTTCATGGCAATGAGGACATGCTTTGTGACCATGTACGGACCAACCTGATAGCATTCCATACGCAGGAAAGTCATTAATTGTCCACATTAAAGCCGCACGCAGTATGAAGGTTGTATTTGTGTTTGAATCATATGTCTCTACACCATCAATGAACAAAGTTTTCAGCTCCTCGATCAGAGGTCGGAGATAGACGTCGATATTGTTCCCCGGTGAGTTTGGTCCGTCGATAAGAAGAGGCATCATAAAGTATGATTGGTCCATAGCCAACCAAGGCGACAGATTATAAATTATCATTACAACGGGCCATGTACTGTGACTTCCAGCCATATAGTTGAATGGGCAGAAGCCATCGGCAGCCAGTCCGAGCCGGACATTGCGAGGATCGCTACTGAATATTGCGTGCCTCCTATCGAAATCCTTCCATGCCGGTGAATCTCTTGGATGGCTCATTTTTCCATTTTCGCTTGGAGGAGCACTGTGATGCCAAATCATTGCCTCGGCTGTTTTCTTGCACCTGAATAGCCTCTGTAGCCTCTGTGTTATGGGAAAATATCGTGCTATCTTCACAGGTATATCAGGCTTCTTATCAGAATCTTTCGGCTTATACCTGGCCTCTCCGCATGTTGGACACTCTTTCAAATCTGAATTCTCTTTCCGGTACAACACGCAATTTTTAGGACATGCTTGAATCTTCTCGCACTTTAGACCCAAATCAGACATCATTTTCTGGGCTTCGTACCAGCTTTCGGGCACATTATTTCCCGGAGGCATAGAATCTTTCAAGAACGAAAGAAGCATTGTGAATGACTTGTTGCTCCATCCATTTAGGCACTTAATTTGGAAAAGTTGGACGAACCATGAGATGGTAGAATACTTCGCATTCTCATAAATTGGTTTCCTAGCATCATTCATGAAATTTTCATATTTATCCGCACGCGGTCCTTGACCGGAAGGAATGTCATCTTCGGTACGAATAGATTCACCTAGGGCAGCCTCTACCATATCCTCCATTTCTTCTGATGGAAATAAATTTCTGTATCCTGCCGTATTACCGAATTCTTCTTCTTCTCCTGCCGCATTATCGTGTTCTCCTTCTTCTTCTACCGCAGTACTGCATTCTTCTCCTTCCACGTGATATTTCCAAGTTGAATAAAGTCTAGTAAACCCATGTTTTACAATATGAAGCTCTGCCAATTCTACCTTCTGCCAGTACTTATTGCCACATCTATCGCACGGACAGAGAATCTTCTCTATTATGATCTTATTATGTGCTCGTGCAAATTCAAGAAAAGCAGCAACTCCTGCGACAAACTTAGGTTGCATACGTTGTTTCCAATCCACATACATCCAGTCCTTAACTCTGACGTACTCATGGGCCATGTTAGACTGAATAACATATAAATTGTAGGTTATGCTGACTATATTGAGAAATATAAGAACGGGATAGTTACTGACAAAGGAGAAAATCCGTGTATATGCTTTGTGTGTGCGTTTGTCGTTGAAAAGAATAAATTATCGCACGTTATGTTAATCGATAGGCGGGGACTAAGTGGCGCTTTTAGTTTCATATATGGGTATCGATGGGAATATGAAGGTTTCATATTATCATATATTGGTTTTAACCCGAACATCTCGAATCGCTCTCTAATTATGCGTTTGTATGTATGTGTTCCGGCTGTCGGGGGTAGGCTTCTATCCCATTAAGAATGTATAGAGCGAACGCCCATCACTTGTGCTTTCAACCGTTTCGAGTAAATTTAGGCAGCACCTCCCCGCTGTTCTCCGAGTACACTGTAATAGAATAGATAATCATTTCAAAGCTGTGAAACAACGTTGAAATGAACATCTAATCTATCTTTGTACACGGAGAACCAGCGGAAAGATACCGACGAAATATCTCGAAACGGATGAAAACACAAGTGAATGAAGGCGTTTGCTTTATACATTCTTAACTTGTCCACACGGGACAAATCTATGGGTTACCATACGATTGAATTTTCTCGTCGCGTAGACTATACGACGGTTGTTAGTATCGAGCTATACTGTCCGATATTTAACAACCTTCGTATAGTTCTAGGTCACGACGAGCATCGCACGTATGTTAACCGATAGACGGGGACTAAGTGGCGCTTTTAGTTTCATATATAGGTATCGATGGGAATATGAAGGTTTCATATTATCATATATTGGTTTTAACCCGAACATCTCGAATCGCTCTCTAATTATGCGTTTGTATGTATGTGTTCCGGCTGTCGGGGGTAGGCTTCTATCCCATTAAGAATGTATAGAGCGAATGCCCATCACTTGTGCTTTCAACCGTTTCGAGTAAATTTATGCAGCACCTCCCCGCTGTTCTCCGAGTACACTGTAATAGAATAGATAATCATTTCAAAGCTGTGAAACAACGTTGAAATGAACATCTAATCTATCTTTGTACACGGAAAACCAGCGGAAAGTTACCGACGAAATATCTCGAAACGGATGAAAACACAAGTGAATGAAGGCGTTTGCTTTATACATTCTTAACTTGTCCACACGGGACAAATCTATGGGTTACCATACGATTGAATTTTCTCGTCGCGTAGACTATACGACGGTTGTTAGTATCGAGCTATACTGTCCGATATTTAACAACCTTCGTATAATTCTAGGTCACGACGAGTATCGCACGTATGTTAACCGATAGACGGGGACTAAGTGGCGCTTTTAGTTTCATATATGGGTATCGATGGGAATATGAAGGTTTCATATTATCATCGAGTATCATATATTGGTTTTAACCTGAATATCTCGAGTCGCTCTCTAATTATGCGTTTGTTGTGCATTCGTGTTGTATGTGTAACATGATTTTAAACCATTGAGATCAAGATTGATAGAACTGATCATCCTACATTGCAATAGCATTCATCAACCAAAAACTATTATTGCAATGGTATACATCTATAACAATCAACAATTAAAACTACAAATATAGGATACTGATATCATAAAGCGTTATGAGACACGTCATCTGCCACGTGTCGTGATCATGGAAATCGCTAATATTGAGCATCATCAAGATTAGATTATGGTTTTGAAGCAAGTTATTGAGCATCTTGGATTGATTGTCAAGTGTTGATTTTTATTTCAACACTTGACAGAATGAAAATCATAAATACAGTTGCAAAATGTGTTCCTCACCCCCATAAAGTGGATCTTAACAATCCAGACAAGACCATCATTGTTCAAATTGCCAAGGTAGACATAATCTCAGTAGTTATTTACGGTTGCTAGCTTGTATTGCTTGTTGCTATTCTTTTTTTTCCTTGCCTTTTCTTTCTTTCTTTTTTTTTGGGGGTGGGGGGTTGTGTTTGAAAAGTTTTAACCAACTCACTGCTATTTCTAGGCAATGCAGGAATATAACTAGTTTTATCCCCCAAAAGAAAGAGCTTCAGGCTTCATGCGTCAAGCGATGTGTATAATTATAGGATTTTCTTGCTAGCGGTTCATTTACAACTATTCTTTAGTCTATATACCTAGCATCTGCTACTAGATATTACATCTTGCATCAACACCCCGCATGTTAAAATCAAAATCGATTATTTTTTTCTTGATCTTTTTCTGATTTTCTACCATCTGTGTCGAGTAAATTATGATTAACATTGTATTTGTCAACTAATCAGAAGAGCCATTCAACCAGCCCCACCGTAACCCTAACCCCAGCCCCACCGTAACCCTAACCCCAGCCCCACCCCAGCAGTAGCCGAACCCCAACCCTAACCCTACCCCGTCCCCGACCCCGACCACCACCGCGACCCCTGCCCAACCCCAACTCTCGCGCGCGCAACCCAGACCCAGCCATGAACCCTAAGTCCAAAATAATCCAAAAATGCTTTAATTTACCTCGAGATTTATACCTGAACGGCTGCTGGTGGGCTGGAGCGACGACGGTGGCGATTTGGCGACGAAACCAGCGGTGGCGACGACGGTGGCGACGAAACCGGGGGTGGCGAAGACGGTGGCGACGAAACCGGTGGTGGCGACGACGGTGGCGACGGTGGCAACGACGGCGTGGCGATTTGGGGTTTTTTCTCACGCGCGATTGAGAGAGAGAGAGAAAGTGAGCGTAGGTGATCGATCTGGCTTTATTTTAAAACGATATTTACTTGCCCCTACGGACATAACCGTAGGTCTTTTGTTTACGGCTCCGTAGGGGCAAACACCAAATTAAGAATTAATATTTTTATTCTTGGACGTCTGTGCCCGTAGGGGCAACCTTTTAGCCCTACGGATTAATCCGTAGGGCCAAGCTAAATCTGCCCCGACGGATATTTCCATCCGTAGGGGCAACCCCCTATTTTACTAGTGTTTCTACTTTAAAAAGGTTTTCAAAGGATAAGATTGACATCACACTTTTATCAAAAAGAAAAATGATGATATTTTTCTTGTGCAAATTTACGTAGATGATATTATTTTTGGATCCACTAATGAATCTCTATGCAAGGAATTTACCCATAGTATGCAAAAAGAGTTTGAAATGAACATGATGGGTGAACTCAACTATTTTCTTGGACTTCAAATTAAGCAACTCAAGGATGATATCTTCATAAATCAAGCCAAGTATACAAAGGAGCTCATCAAGAAGTTTGACCTTGAAGATGTGAAGCCAAGCAATACTCATATGTCCACTACAATAAAACTTTCAAAAGATGAATCCGGTAAGGATGTGGACATCACTAAATATCATGATATGATTGGTAGTTTACTCTATTTAACCGCTAGTAGACCCGATATAATGTTTAGTGTTTGCTTATGTGCACGTTTCCAATCATGTCCCAAGGAATCACATCTAAGTGCGATAAAAAGAATCTTTAGGTATCTTAAGAGAACGATTGGTTTAGATTTGTGGTATCCAAAAAATAAAATTTTCGATTTTAAATCTTATTTGGATGCGGACTATATGGGGAGCCAAATAGACCGTAAGAGCACGGGTGGAATTGTCAATTTCTTAGAAATTGTCTAGTCTTTTGGTCATCCAAGAAACAAAACTCGATTGCTCTTTTCACGGCCGAAACGAAATATATTGCCGCGGGTTCTTGTTGTGCTCAAATATTATTGATGAAGCATGCCCTAGAAGATTTTGATGTGCCTGTAGATCATATTCCCATTCTTTGTAAACATGAGTATGGTGCACATGACTAAAAATGCAAATCAATATAGCTTCACCAAACAAATTGATGTCCTCTACCATTTTCTTCGTGATCTTTATGAAAAATGGGACATTATTATAGAGCACATACCTACATAACACCAATTGGCCGATATCTTTACCAAACCCCTCAATACTATACGTTTTACTTATATTAGGGAAGAGCTTAATATGTGTTCAATTGAGTGATATTGTGCTTAAGTATCATCTTGCCAAAATGGCCCCCGTAACCCTCGTCAGGTGAACCCAATTGTGGATTTGTTATTTATAACACATCTTAGGATCTAGTGGAGTGTGTTTAGGGCCTTCATGGGCTTGCCGACACTAAAGATGAGAAAATCATACTTTGCTATATCTTTATCTCATCTTTTCCACCATATGATATTATAACTTGCTTATATATTGCATATGGTTATCTTGCATGTATCGCTTACTTTTGCTTATCATTTATACATGCTTGTTGATATGAGTCCAATACTTGTTCTTCAAAGTTATTCAAACGTTTAACTTTAATTCTTACTCATATCAAATCCTATTAATCTCCTATGCATACATTTAGGGGGAGTTATTCAAACATTTAATTTACCTTTTGTGTACGCATGTGTCTAGGGGGAGTAATTCAAACGTTTTAATTTTTAGGACACCCTTCTTAATTATGTCAAAAAGGGAAAGAGTAATGGGTTCGCATCAATATATTGAAGTTATTCAAACGTTTAATTTTAGTATATTAATCTTTTTATTGATAATTGAAGATTATTCAAATGTTTGATTTTCAATATATCGATATCTTCTATTAATATTTTGACATCATCAAAAAGGGAGATATTAATGGCTTATGAATTTCATAATACTACTATTTGGTTTTGATGATATTATACAATATTAATAGATCTATACATGTATTTCATATTGCATATTTTATAACACTGTATATGAGCTTGGTCGTGTTTGAGAAAGATTTCATGATATCAACCGACACAAGCCTACGATGGAGGATGGAGAAAATTGAGCTAAAACGACAAATCTATTGAAAGTTGGAGGTTAATGTACTAGAGCTCCTCCATGATCACATTCAAGCATCATGAAGCCAAGGAACCAAAGTCCAAGTTTAAAGAATTAAAGAATCGAAGAAATCAAGAGTTCGAGCTACAAGTGTATTCTCTAGAAAATCGATGTAAGTATTTATGGTTTTTGAGATTAGCATGAAAAAGCTCAAACACATACATTATTACATGCATGAAATCTTTGGGCAAAACTTGGTAAAGTTTTTCATTCAAAGCGTTTCTCAATTTTAAGTTCAAAATTTTCTATGCATTCCTTATTCAGACGTTTGTCCAAGTCTTATTCAGACGTCTGCGCACTATTATAAAACATGCACAAGTTTTGAAATATCAGTTTCTTTTTCAGAACAAACGTCCGAAGCATGCCAGAATAAACGTTTGGTTGTTCTCGGGATTTTCATTGTTTAAAACTTTTGACAGAACAAATGTCTGTCGATATTTCTTCATACGTCTGTTTGTACTCTGGATTTTCATTTGCTTAAAACTTTTTAAGAATAAACGTCTGTCAAACCTTCTTCCGACGTCTAGTTGTTCTCTGTGTTTTCATGATATTAAATTTTTTTTTTGGAATAAACGTCTGAATCTTATTGGCACAAACGTTTGAAGGTTAAAAATTTTGAAAATCTTTTTTCCTTCCGACGTGCGTCATTTGTTCTTCAAACGTCTGTTTTTTTTTCTATACTTTCATTGGCCATGTTTTGAAAACCACGACAAACGTCTAAAGCTCATGACAACAGATGTCTGAAGCTATTTTTGTTTGAAAAATATTATCTTTACATATATTTAATGCTATAACAGCTAGTTTTATTTTGTCTTCAGACGTCTGTCCTCTTGGCCTTCATACGTCTGTTCTTCTGCTTGAGGTGTAATAAACGCATGTACTTGTTTGATTTTTGTGTGGAGTTTAAAAAGGATTCTTTTGCAGTTATTGCACAACAACTATTCTGAAAAATTGCATCCATTCTTTGAGTTCATCCTCACCCACCAAAAGAAAAAGAAAAACACTTGAGTTTTAATTGAAAATCTAATACTCCTTTGAAGTATTTTAGAGCTTGAATTGTAAACTATTGAGTGAGTATCTTGGATTGTAATCTTCTTCTTCTCTCTTTGTGTGGAATATCTTGAGTGCAGAAGACTTCTTGTAAGTGAGGAGAAGTGTTGTGAAGAGAGCCACTCGTGTGTCGAGTGAAAGCAACGTGTTTGTCTCAGTAGAGACGTGATTAAGCGGAATTGGCTCGTCGCCTAAAAAAAGAGAACTAGGGGATCTCCAGAACCTCTCTAAATCGTTTGTGTTTGCGTTTTGTTTCTCTCTTGCCATCGATTACTTGCATATTATTTTGTGCTATATTTATGTTTATTTTTATCTTGCAAATAGAATTTTTAATTTGTGGGTTTTGTTGGTATAATCCTATTCACCTCTCCTCTAGGATTATTTCAAGTTCACCATTACATGCGTGATAGAGCCGTTGCTTGTAGAAAATATCTCCAAATTGATTCTTTGACCGTCATATATTATTATCCATGCATGCAGTTAAATGCATGAGTTTACTTATTGGTTTTTCATTTCTTTGGTACTATGTAACTATCCAGTTTCAGGCTATATATATTCGTATGATATCTTTTAAGTTCTATGTTTCAAAAACCAATTCACAAACCATGAAAAAAGTTTAGTTGTGCAGGGTCTTGAAGACTTGCTGTTGTTATTAGGAAAGATTTCCGTAACTGATGCAGATTTTTGTAATTACAAATCTTTCCATGACTTTTCTGATTTTATTTATTAGGAAAGATTTTATTCTTTTAAGGAAAGATTTTATTTTATTTTTTCATCATGTAAAGTGTATATATACACTTTTGAGATTCAATACAAATCAATTAAGTTCAAATCCTAAATTGCATCTTCTTCAAGATCTTCTAGTTGTATGCCACCATTTTAGACCCCAAGAAGCCATTTTAGGAAGGACATTGTAGACCGCCGTTTAGTACCAAAGGTTATAGTAAGAATCGTATTATTTGGTGACGAACAAAGATGTTATGAACAACAATTGAGGGAAGGGAGAGAAAAAGATAGATGAAAGATGAGTAGAGTAATTAATCCTTTAACTTAACTGCAATTAATTGAACTAACCTAATAAACTAATCCATGATCGACTAGATGACTAAAGTAATTAATCATTTAATTCAACAATCAATTTGCTAATTTAAGGAGATGCACCCAAATAGGAAAAAAAGAAGAAGAAAAAAGAATTGGATGTCTCTTCTAGAATATGAAGATTTAGATGTTTGTCTTAGATATGCAAAATATTTAGGGGTCCAAAATCAGAAAATATAGAAGCGTAGTTGCATAATATTGTTTAATCAACATACCTTGATATGTTTTGCATTCAGCTAAATACCGCATGGTATTATTCTGCCATAAGAACCCTAACCCGAACCCCCCTTTTGGGGGGAGGTGACCCTCCCTCTACGGGGGAGCCGAATCCTCGGGTGCCCCCCCGGGTGCCTTCCTAGGCACCCAGGCTTCTTCATAAATAAAACAAATAAAAATGATAAAATATAAATAAACCAAGAAATGAATGAACAAACATGCATCCTTTCTTTTCTAGCATAGACATTTCACATTGAGTTCGTATAATCGCAAGATCTGTTAATCGGAGGTTCTCTCGCTTCAAACCGAAGGGTAATTCACTACAGCTTTGTCCGTGGCTGCCGGAGTTAGAATCCCCACAATCAATAAACCCCATCAACCATCAGATGGGAGAATCTATACAACGTCTGATAAGCGAGATTCATCCCAATGGGTGACGAAAAACACTCTATAGCTGGTACGATTCAATTCAACATTTTGTTCATTCGGGTAGGCTCTCCGGCCCGGGAGGCAAAGGGAATTGCTATCGTCACCCTTTCTCAACCTAGTCTTAACTAAAAGTATTTAAGGTATTTCTTTAATTTTTTTCTATGATGTTAACAAATACCTACATGCATCGCATGTGCCATAAGAAGTCAACACATAATTATTGTTTAGATGGCGGCAAATTAAAGAATTGTTTTTTCACGTGTTTCTTACATCTTTATTTTGGAAATAAAATGGTGTGTATATATAAAAGATAAGATAAAGATATTTCTGTATTTTATATATCTATCAATGTAATCTTATGCTCACACATGCCAAAATGCGAGTTATACAAACTACTAGAGTTTTGCACGTACGATGCACGTTATTCTTATTGATAGATAGAGAGAGAGATTTGTAGAGTTAGTTATTGGAAGAGATGTGTAGGGTTAGTTGTGGTTACAATTTGAGTTTTGATTTTTATATTTTTTAAATTAATTTCTATTGCAAATTAGATAGCCAAAATTTCAAATCAATTTCAAAATTGGAGAGCCCCTTCCTTTTGCATCCTAATCCACGTTGTTTCCGATTACTTTAGCATCAACTCTAAAAGTGGCACAAACGGAAGAATATGAAAATTTCTAACTTGACTATCTAATCCAAACTCCTAGTAAGCTCTCTTAGACATAATACATATCACATAGAATATAACAAACATCTTTAAACATTTTGACATAACTCGTCTAAAATAAGAACGAAAAAACATACTAACTCCCTGAGGACGACCCTTACTCATCGTGGCTAATTACAAGTGACACCATCCTGATTGCGGTAAGTAGAAATTCATAGAACACACGATTATAGACCAATCACCACTTCACCGAGTCTCTACTCGTGATGGCTTCATCATCGATAATGCAATCATCTCGATCATCGTCCAAGAGAAAACCGCGGTATCTCTTAGGCGATTGAAAATGCCTACTAGATCCGCGGAGTAGCGAAGGTACGTCGGGCTCCATTGAAACCTTAGGTTCTACTAAGTCTTCAGTAGTCGTTTGTGGTTCTGAAATTTCTTCCAGTTCTATCGCGCTCCTACTAATTTCTTTTCAAATTGAGTTTTCATAAAGCGGGCATGTTGAGAAACAAAAACCTTTTGTTCCTCAGCGTGATAGAAAAGATACTCCTTGAATTCTTTGGGTATCCACAAACTTACACAATACTAAGCGTGCCTCGAGCTTGTCCGAATGATGATTTTTGACAAAAACAGGAAACCCCGATATCTTAAGATATTTTAGACAGGGTTTTTCCCACTCCACATTTTATATGGATTGGTAGGCACTGACTTAGTTGGAACTTTATTCAATATGTATACAACTGATTCAAGTACAAAACCCCAGAAGGATAGTGGCAGCTCAGCACTACTCATTATGGAACGCACCATATCTAACAGGGTATGATTCCATCTTTCTGATACACCGTTGTGTTATGGCGTGTATGGAGGAGTAACCTGAGAGAGAATTCCATTCTCTTTTAAACATTCAAGAAACTCGGAACTTAAGTATTCTCCACCCCGATCAGATCGAAGTGTCTTAATACTTTTACCTGTTTGTTTTTCCACTTCATTTTTATACTCCTTGAATTTCTCAAAAACCTCGGAATTATATTTCATCAAGAATACATGTCCATACCCTGAGAAATTATCAGTAAAAGTAATGAAGTATGAATAACCACTTCTTGCATGTGTAGAAATCAGACTACACACGTCGCTGTGTATGAGTCCCAGGAGCTCAGTGGCTCTTTCTCCGTGTCTAATGAATGGAGTTTTGATCATTTTTCGTTTGATACATAATTGACATGTTCCATAAGATAGATATTCAAACAGATCTAAATATCTATATTTATGTAACTTAGTTAATCTTGTTTCATTGATATGACCAAGTCTATAATACCATAAGAAAACTTGATTTAATTATGGAGTCTTTCTTTTTAGTGTGTTTTGGACGTTGAAAATTTGATATTGATTGTAAACGTATATTCCGTTATTTAGTGTACCCGGCCCAATCATTTCATGATTCAGGTGAATATTTATAACATTGCTTTCAAGTGCAAAATTATATCTTTCATTAAATAACAAAGATATAGATATAATATTACACATCATACTAGATACACAAAAGTAGTTATCCAAAACCAAAATATGCCTACTGAACAACCCGAGGTGATAATCTCCAATACGATAGCATCTACACTTGCTCCGTTGCCAAAGTTGAGGGTCATATCACATTTCCTCAAAACCCTACGGCTTCTCAGTGCCTGCAAAGAATTACATATGCGAGATCCTGATCCGGTATATAATACCCAGAAAATAGATTTAAAAGAGAAACAGTTTTCAATCACGAACACACCTGAAACCGAAACCACAACTTGCTTCGTGTCCTGATTCTTGGCTTTCAAAGCCCGGCATTTCTTCTTCCAATTTCCCTTTTTATGACAATAAAAACATTCCTCCTTTGTTGTTGTTGCTCCCCAAGTCTTTGCCTTTCCTTCCCCTGCACCTTTTGCACACATTTTTTCGGTTTGGTGGGAGCCTTCTTCTTCTTCTTCCCTTAAGCCTTAACCTTGGATTTAGAGGAAAAATGATCCCCAATAACTAGAACGGGTATTTTCTTGGATTTCTTCGATGTGCCCTCTGCAACCCTCAACATGTTGAGAAGCTCAGAAAGTGTAACTTTCGTCATTTGCATATTGAAGTTCAATATGAATTGGGCATATGTGGAGGGAAGTGACTGCAGAATCAATTCGGTATACAACTCATTCTCCAACGTAGTTCCAACGTGCGCGATCTCTTCAATAAGAGTAATCATTTTCAGGATGTGGTCCCCTACAGATGATCTGATAGCCAATCTCTTCTGAAATAACTTCTTCAAGGTCTCGTATCTTGCGATACGAGATTTCTATCCATATAAATCTTTGGTATGGAGGAAGATGGATGCAAGGTCCATCTTCTCTTTCCGCCTCTGATGTTCATTATCCATGGAGGCTAGCACGAGACACTTGGTTTTTGCGCAATCAAGATCCCAAGCCTTATGGATCTCAATGTCCGCAACTGAGGAATCTGGCCCTGGGACAGGGGGCTTTTACTATGAGGACATATGAAACCTTATCATAAGTAAGGGCCATATGGACATTTCTCAGCCAGTCTTTATAATTTGGCCCAGTCAGTTTGTTTTTATCTAGTATTAGCTTAACTCCCTTCATGGTCGCTGCAGTTAGGAGAGAAAAAAGAAACACTCAGTATATGCTCTTGCAAGTTTAAATTGATTATTAGTTTATCTAAATATGATTGCTCCCACTATTTCCTTGAATTTTCCTTCAAATCTTAAAAAAAGAATTAGTCGGGATTAATCGCACCTTACAAGTTCGCTTATCTTTCAAGCATGCCAGTGTTGGTACTTCGGAGGGAGGTCCCCCATGCTTTCGTACAGAACTAATTAAATAAACCCGCTTTCCCAGAGGCATAACCCCGTTAACACCTTTCTAAATCTCCTTTCTCTTGTTCTCCTTTGTTTTGTTCTTGTTTTCTTTTCTTTCTTTTAAATTTTTTTTCAGAGTTTAAATTAGCTACTGAACTGAAATAAGTTATATATATGAGAGAAGGAAGAGATAAGGTGAAGGAGGAGATGTCAAAGGCTAAGGGTGCCATCTTCATGTAAGGAGGAGGTGTTGGTGTGTGTGTATGCATGCATGCAAGGAAGAGGTGTTCTTGCATTATCTCCTAATTTTTGTTTTAATTTGCAATAAAATTCTGAGTTAAATTGTTTTCTACCCCTTTTTCATTTACACCCTTAACAAATTTCCATTTGCACAAAAACCTAAACTTTACCTAGAAACCCTTCACAACTTATGTTATTATAAAACACCCTTTTTATTAAAATGAAACTAAAATTCTCACATAAACCCTTATAATTTATTTATGTTGCATACTAAAATTTTAAATTAAATTATTTTACATACATCTTATGAAATTGTTTTATTTGGTTTTAATAACTTTTTAAATTGGCACTTTATTATTTAATTAATTAATTTTATTTATTTCTAAATTTTCTAAATGTTACAAGGCCGCTACGTATTTACTATGAAGTAAATACTCTAAGCGTATCTAAACAATATAAAAATAAATGCACAAGAGATAAGATATAATTGAACAACAACTTTATTTATTCACATTCTTTTTACAATACATGGAAAAGTAAATACAACTGAATGAAAGCAATGCCTAAACAATGGCATAACAAAAAAGGAAAAGTACTGAAATAAAAGTGTACAATGAATTAAAGCTCTGGGTCTTCAATGAAGTGGTCCAAGTCTTCTCTAGTGGGCTCGATCTCCGGAGTGTCCAGATCACTTGACGACATTCAAAGAAGGAAGAAAGAGAATGTCGTCAGCGAACAAATCGCTCGGTAAGTCCCAAAGATAAGAGAGAAGTAGAATAGATAGAGAGTAAGAGAGAGGGAGAGTAGCTTTTAATGTTTTATTATATTGTTATAATGTTGTATTTAGTGTTAACGCTGTTGTTTGTAGCTTGGTATAGAAAGATGCCAGTGTATACGAGATGAGTCTCTATATGCCAGAAACTAGAGGCAAATGGAAGTACAAGGCTCCGTCGATAATACCACGGAACAACGGTATGTATGTAATTACGTCTTAATCTTGCAGTCCCGTGCCACTTTTAACACCTTCCGTACCAATCTACCCCTTAAATCCCGAGATATCTTGTTTGTATTGTTTGTATTGCAACTTATATTGTCTTGTATATAGTTTGTATAATTGGATGACTTGCCGAAACTATGATATCAGTAAATGGATGTAACTGGAGAATCATGGATGTAACTGGAGATTCATGTAAATGGAAGTATATCCATGGTCCGGTTCAGTCAATACAGTTTGAATAGATTGAATATATGGATTCATTGATTCATATTGAATTGTAGTATTGTAGATTGTACTTGAATCATATTCAAGTCAGGTTAATTATAATGAGACTCAGTCTGAGTCAGAACAATTAGAAAAGAGATTGAAGTCCTGAATTAGGTTTTGATGTTATCGGTAACTGCTGCAAATGGGCGACAGGATTTGTGTCTTTTTCAAAGACGATTACCGTATTTTTAACACCGTTGTTAAGTTGTCTACCTTAGATAGGCAAGCACCCACTTCTCCGGCTCCCTGAGGCTCAAGAGATTGGTCCCACTTAAACCTATGTTTATTAGGGTCCTTAGGGTAATTTATAGAACTTGAGGGGGGTTTATGTAAAAATACTTTTATATACTTTTCAAAATACTCCCCAAGTATTTAGTTATCGTATTTAGAGTTATCATGAATGTAGATTTTATAATTGTGATATTTCTAGTGAAAATATCCTAAATTCATAATAAAGGGTATTTATTTGTAATATTGACTTGTATGGAATTCATGATATATTAATGTAAAGTGATTCTTGTGATTTTTGAAAAGAGTTGGAATATTTATATTATTTCAAAATAAATATTTTTAATGTTACATATATACATAATTATATAAAAATAATTTTAATATATATTTTATATTTCTAAAAATCTCATTTTCTTAAGATGTCATATTTTAAATCTCTCGAGACCGAATGCTCCTTGCGGAGGTCTGCATCTCGCACTACTAAGTCCAGGAATGTGCGATAATCTGCACCATCCCAGTCAGTTTCCCCAAAATGGTTTGTAGCGGCGCTTTGCAAAGATTTGTGTAAAATACTAATCTTTTAGAAAATGGTTTTAATAGTAATGGTATTTATTTGAAATGTTTTGTTTTCCCGTATTCTATATTCCCGAAAGGTATTGTGCTATATTGTATATGAGTGTTGTGAGGAGGTAGGTCATTACCTTGTGATCTACTTAAAGGTATAGCAAGTTTGTGATGTTTAAATGTCGAAAATGAAACTATATGGTATTTTAATGAAAAAGTACGGTAAAATGGAAATAGCAATTTCTTTTGATGTGGAACTTGTTCAATATGATTAGTTAGTGTTTAATGGTTTAACAAGATTGTATTAAAGGAAAAGTGAGATTTTTGGAAGAACCGAATCGGAAATCGGATTTTCTTCGATTCCGTCGGGTTTTAGAATTTCGTATTTTCAGAAAGAGTAGAGAAGGGGGAAGGTGGGACTTACGGGTTTAGCTTAAAGAGGAGAGGGAGAGGGAGTGGACGTAGTTTCCGGTGCGCCATTTCATCACCGGGAACTCCTAGGGTTGTCGCTGGAAAATTCGCCGGAGCTTCGCCTGTTTGCTCACTTCAAATGCACACTAGGGTTCTAGGAAATTTCTTGAGAGTTTGCTCAGAATTTTAGGGTGAGGGGGTAGTGTTTAGGGGTTGTATTTATAGGGTTAGGCTAGGATTAGGGTAGATGAAAGCTTTAATTGAAAAAAATGTAATAAAATATATTAAAATATATTAAAAGTGGAGTAATTTAGGTTTTATGAATGCTATGTTACTGGTCTAAGTAATTAGAGTGTGCAGGTGTACAGGGGAGGCTAAGAGGCACAGCTTCTATGTTGGGGACTCGGTCGAATCGGCAATTCCGGCCGGCGGCGGCGGCCCGAGTCGGCCGGTCCACCGGCCGAAATCCGTGCCGTCGGTTGGTGATCCCTCTTACTTGGTTACTTTTTCTAGTGTAGTGGGGTTTTTGTGAGATATGCACATGTAAACTGTTGGTATTCTAAAAATCCAAAATAAAACAGTAATAAAAATAATGTGGGGTATGGGAATTGAACTCTGGTGGCTTGGTTCAGCAGTGCAAAGTATTATCAATGAGCTATAAGCTCTTTCTTGCTATTAAAAAGTAAAACAAACTTATAACTTGTACTCAGCCAAAAGTACCCCTTTCTGAAAGTTTGAAAAAAAATTGTATAGAAAGTTGTACAGAAAGTTTGGGGTTGTTACAAAAGGACATTCTTCTGTTAAATGTGATGGGTCAAAACAGCAACCACACATTATTTTGGAGAGCGTAACTTGGTTTATGAAGGCTAAAGAGAATTTGTTGTCCATAGCTTCGAGTTTCTTTTGTATCGCAGCCATTTCGGCTTTCACTGCGATGGAAACGCCGAGCTGATGGATACCTGACCTAGATGAAGACGATGTTGGTCTAGTGCTCTCCCACTGTAATATTTGTTCGGCGAGATCTTCCAGAAATTGCCATGCTTCGCCATCGTCTTTCTACATGAAATGACATTGACAAATGGTTTCTAGCATTTGTTTTGTGGATGGATTAACACCCTCATATACAATACGGAAAAGTTGTCATCTATCGATTCCATGATGAGAGCATTGGACAAGAAGATCTTTAAACCGTTCAAAACATTTCCAAAAGGGTTCATTGGGAAGTTGGGCAAACAGGTTAATCTCGCTCCGAATATGGACGGTCTTGTAATGAGGATAGAATTTCTTAAAGAATGCTATAACGAATTCACCCTATTACCGATAGAATGTGCGGCGGTGTTATAAATCCACTTTTCTGCGAGATCGCACAAGGTAAAAGGGAGAAGACGTAATTGCAGAGCATCCTCTGAAAGTTCGGTTGTGCTCATCATCGCACATACGTTTTCGAATTTAGTTATAAAAACGTATGCATCTTCGAACTCAAGCCCATGAAACTTGGGCAACAAGTTGATGAAGTGGGATTTAATTTAGAAATTATCCCTATTGGCTGGTGGAAGAGACAGACAAGTAGGAAGAGGCCCGCGTAAGGGGTAGCATCTTTCTTAAGAGAGATGTGTGGTGGATTTTGCGCACCTACGGGTGGTGGCAAGGTGGTATCGTTAAATCCTGATGGAGATCCATCCATCTCAGGAGATGTGGTAGATTGAGGAGAAATAGAAGATGAAGAAGTATCGACTTCGGAGTCGACAGCAAAAACGCGGACTAGACGAGCACTAGAATCCCGTGTCCAGCCGATCATGCACTAAGCGGGTTTAGTGCACGCGACAGCGTGTGTGAGAACTATTTAAATAGAGTTTATTTTGAAAAAACGTCGGACGTGAGGCTTAACTCAACAAATCATAAAATGCACAATCAAACCTTAGATCTAGGGTCACCTAGGTCAAGTCACTAGACCGCTCCTAAACTTCCAAAGGACAAGTCGTAGGATCAATCCTCTACTACCTCCTTATCAATCTTATGGCCAGGTAAGTGTCAGTTAAGTGGGAGGTATTCGCTATACGAATCACCGAAATAGCGGGTCTAATTAAGTAACCACTTTCCTTAGTCACACTTACCTAAACACCACAAGAGAAATGCGGATAAGCAATAGATTACCCACGACCCTCCTCTGTCCTAATTGAGTGTGACAGTCCTTATAGACTTGGTCTAGATATTTTTTAATTAATGTAGGGTGATAGTATACTCGTTTGTGATTTGTGGGGCCTAGGAAGGGTGATGAAATTCCCACCTAATCTGGATTTGAATTTATTGCCTCTTAAAGTCTGGTTTAGATATGCAAAAACAAACCGAAATCAAAACACGCAAAAAGATTTTTTTTTGCAGCGCTGTTTGAAAAGAATCCTGCAGGCAAAATTAGATTATTGGAGGTCTGGAGGAGAGAGAAAGATATTAGGAAAATACCAGAGAATTTTGGGGTCTCAAATCCCCCAATGAGCTACGGTTCCGCCGCCAATCTCACCAATGTGCCGCGGTTCCGCCGCAAGGTGAAATGTTCTTTTGCTAAATTTTCTTCAGGGCCCTCATATACTCCTCTGGTCCAAGTTAAAATATCTAAATCTCTGTTTCCTTGCTCCAGTTACTCCAGATTCCTTTGCAAATCTCGCACGATAATCGTTAAAAGCACAAGATGCGGTTTTGGTTCTCGTTTATTTTATGTTTGCTGGATTTTATAAGAAATCAACCCGAATAACAAGGAAAAAATTACGACCGTTTCTCCAACAACGGCGCCATTTGATTGATCGTGCGAAAAGAGTGTTTTGTAAATAAACGCAATCAAGACGTTGTCGCTAGTAGCTAGCCGCGATGAGTACGGTCGTCCGCAGGGAAACGTGAACTCTTTTCTTGCATTAGACGAGTTGATAAGAGATAGGGTGTTTGTTGTCGTTCTATTTTAATACGGATATAAAATTTATAATAAAAAGCCTTGTAGGGTTCTTATAACTTAGTAGTTAATGGATGAATATTTAAAAATAACACTTTTATCTTTTAATAGTTTAAAACTAGAGCGATAGTGATGAATGTGGAATAGGGTTTTTGGAGGGAATTAAGGTTCCCCATTACTGACCCTTGTTCGTCCATTGATCTCTATTCATGTCAAGCCCTTAACATAACAAGTGTTTAACCAAACTCAAATCGTGGTCGTGACTATCAATAAATTGATAGAGCGTCCGATAAGAATGTTAACATTTATTTTCCTAAAGTTTATAAACTTTAAAATGTAAAAAAAAAAGAAGTTAAAATATTTTTCATCCATTGTTTTACCCTATCCTACAAACCCTAGCAAGTAAGGAATTACTCGCTCATGGCTAATAGTGATTTAGAAGAGTTGAAGAAGAATGAAAATATAATTAAGATGCAGAAAAGTATTGCGTAAAAGTAAGTACAGAAAAGTAATGCGTAAAGTAAATGCGGAAAAGTAAATGCAAAAAGAATTAAAATAAAAACTACATTTATTAATCAACTATTGCATTTACAATTTTTCTGCTTAGAAAGTAGATTACAAGAACCCTAGTTTGCTCTAGATCTCTCTCTTTATGGAGGTAGATGAATAGATGATTATGTAATCACTTGGATACTTGGATCTCTTAGATCTCTTGATCTCTTCGATGATGATTTTGAATGCACGGCTCTCGGTCCTTTATATAGTCTCTGAAACTAGAAACCCTAGATTCCATATGTGAGTAGATACTGTTAAGATTAGATCCACAAAATCCCACATCGAACGGCTATCAGGGAGCCGTGGAACCACCGCATCTAGCCATGTTTGGCCGCGGTTCAGCCGCATCATAGTGGAACTAGGTTTTGAAATTTCTTCTGGCTTTTTGTGTCGATATTTGGAGATCCTTTTGATGTATAGATTCTGAAAATATTGCTCTGAGTCTCTGATGTTGCTAGATTCCTTGATTTGCTTCTAAAATTTGGCAGATTCGGTTCCGATATCCCGATTTGACTTAGATCTCTTACTTGGATTCCAGACCTGAGCTAATACCTGCTCAATATCTCAAATCAAAGTGTTAGTAGCATTTGACATTTTTGAGATATTATTCCAACCATTTATATGATATTATATCTTAAGAATATTGATTAGGAATATCTTGCATGATTTGCATATTTTAATTACTAATATTTCATTTAAATATTATATGCATATATTTTCCTTAATTATATTAATTAAAAATGTAGAAACATATGATAATAATCTTTTTATAAATAAACCCACATATGTTCTATATTTACAATAAACACCTTTTAGTACTTAACAATGGCCGGGAAAATATTCATACAAATGTGCAATATTTTAGATTAATCAGCATGCGCCTAGCTTCGAGTCTTGATAGCAAGCCTAAAGATCATTGGATGTCATCCCACCCTAGAAGGGTGCGGTTATAACTCATCGGGGCTTCAAATCAAGCTTAACCTCAAGTACAGCGCCACGACAATACCAAATGCTTGATCTTCTTACGGTAATGTGGACATTCCAACCTAAGAAGATTACTTGAAAACGTCTTGTCTAGCCTTCAAAGGGATCAGAGACACGACAGACGCATTGCTACCGAGCCGCAACTCAAGAGATTGCATATCGAGAATACATCAGCCAACACAACGGTACGATAGACTTAACCCGGTACCATAAACCTAACGGACCTCTATCAAAAAAGGAGGGTTATCTATATTAACATTAGGGTGAGTTTGCCTATAAACTTAAGGGAAATGTAAACTAAACACTCCGGAATGAATAAATAAACTAAGGTAAGCCACTTTGGTACAAAAAGAAAAGAAAAGTGTAGATGTGAAAGGGAAAGAGGATTTTCATTCATACTTCAGAAAAAAGAATTACACACTTACGCTGAGGATGACCACAAAGGAAATAAAAAAAGAAACAAAATTAAAAAACAAACGCTACCGCATCATCTAGGATCTATAGTGGAAAGACGCTAAATTCCGTACATGGATTCTCAAACTTAAAAGCAAGTTTAAGCAAAGCACCTTCAGCTTCATCGACTATCTTCTTGTGCATCTTCTCTCGGATGCAACCGTCACGGTCACCGCTGATATCCTCTATCCTCTGGTACGATGATACTATTGCTTTTTGTTGGAAGATACGGTGTAAGATAGTGACGAGATCAACTCTCCGTTTCTTCGAGATCAGGCCCATCAAATATAGTGAACGCGCCTTGTCTTCAGCGTCATCGAATGCCTGGAGCGTCATAGCCTCAAGACGCCCAGGTAAAACTCTCCCGATTGGCCCAACGACGATCTTCAAAAGGGCAGAGCGACGGGGGAGCAATCGGCCGTTGTGATCATGGAAGCGACGCATCATATTATCGCATTGAGCCGCACTATACTCCTGGCCTTGAAGATGACCTTGAATGCGAATCTCTTCGTAAGAAACAATCTTCTCAATGTCATACAAGTAAGCAACCATGGTACCTGAAAAGAAACCAGGTGGAAGATTAGCAAGAAATGCTAGAATCACTAAATCCAAAAGCCGGCGGACCCCATGAAATCAAAGTGGCGGCTCACTAATGATGGAACATGTACCAACTATGAGAATCAAAAAGAATTCTCATTAAATAAGTAGATGGAGTTAAACTCCTAATATCCCGAAAAGTGGGTCCCTTTTTAGAAAATTTCTTAAATCCAGAGACAGGAATTAAAACCTTGAAAACCCTAAAAAATAAAACACATATGTTCAAGAACAGTGAGAGAAAGTTAGTAGAATAAAATCCAAATGAAGGAAGCCTTCAAAATATAAAATCAGAGCTAAGCTCTGCAAATAAGAAAATAATTATGGAATGCCCACATCGGAGAACTCATGAATTGAACAATGGAATTAAATTCCAAAAATCCCCAAAATGTCAAGATTGACAACATGGTAAATCCCTGAGAAAAATCAACGACAAACTCAAGACACTACTACAAATAAGGGTTGCCCCTACGGATAAATCCATAGGCACAAACCTCTGCCCTTACGGCTATGTTCGTAGGGGCACAAAAATACGCCGTAGGTGCACACGCCGCAGGTGCAAGTCTTAGCTTTAAACATGCCCTTACGGCGAAATATTTGCCCGGTTTAATGCGTATGTCTATTGGTCCCTACGGATTTCACCGTAGGGACAAAATATTTATTTAATTTATCGGTTTATAAAATAAAATAGTTGCCCCTCCGGATAAATCCGTAGGGACAAATATATGCCCTTACGGCTTAAGGCGTAGGTACAGATGTGTAGGGGAAAAATATCAGTATCCTGATATTTTGTCCCTACGGGTAAATTTGTAAGGGTAAAGCTAAGCCCCTATAGATAACTCCGTAGGGACAAGCCTAACCCCTGTTACTGAGTTCATAGGGTCAAAATATCAGGTATCCTGATATATTGTCCCTACGGAGAAATGTGTAGGGGCAAAGTTGGACCCTACGGATTAAACGGTAGGTTCAACATTTGTACCTACGGATTAATCCATAGGGACATATTATCAAGTTTTTTTTTAAAAAAAGAGCTGCCTATTTTTTCCTCGCCCTGTGCACAATAATATATACATCATATATGAAAGTAATCAACAAGCTGAATATATACAGCAGTATTCATAATCAACATCTCACGCATAATATATAAAAGAAATCAACAAGCAGAATACGATATCAATCTAAATCAATATGAACACCACCAATATCGACCAAAATATATAAAATATGTATCATATAAGTAAATACATGTTTAAAATATAAAAATCAAAAAGCTACCCTAGCTCGGTCCAGCTCCACCTCTGATAATCGACGTAATCTGGCGCATCTGCTCCTCGGATAAACCCTGAGTCAACAACTCGAGCAATGCGTACGGTGCGGGAGTCTGAGCGGGCTGTGGAGCTGTGGAGCTGGTCTGCACAACCGCAGCCGACGTAGTGGCTTGCGGAGCCGCAGTTGTGGGAGTCTGAGCGGGCTGTGGAGCTGTAGGAGCCGAAGGAGATGCATGTGGAGCCTCAGCCGAAGTACCCTGTCGCGTCTGTTCAGTTTTGCGTGTAATAAACGAGTAAGAACTGTGTATTAGTCGAATTCGTATCATTATCAGGTTATTGCGAAACCCAAATCTATGAATACTTAGGGACTTAGGCCTTGTTTGGATATCTAGTTTGGAAAACCGTAGTTTATTTTAATTAGACAGTTCTATGTATGTATGATTAATCAAAGCTAAGTCTACAACCAAATAAGCTCAGGCTACGTACTAATATTGGATATGTTGCTATCTATAATATGACATAATATTTTACTATAAGGTAGTATACATACCATCATCTCCTTCAACTCCTGGACGGTGGCCTTCAAGGTGTCAAGTTCTTACTCTAGACGTCGCTTAAGGGAGATAGAGGAAGTAACCGCCGGAGTGGAGTCCAACCTCATATAGGCCCTGCTAGGACCCAGTCCCCGGCCTCTCTCCCAACCTTCATGGTGCCCTCCGTGTGCGGCGTTTAGGACTGGGGTCAGCAGCATCGGATCGTTCTGTCCAGTAAAATCGATCCCCGATGCCTCAGCCTGCTCAACCACCCGCTCCTACACCCACATTAACCAGTAAAATATAAGTATATCATTTAAATTTGAAATTTTCAAAACAAAAATTTCAAATAGGGGTTGAATAAATATTAACACTTACGCAATACTCCTGGGTAGCGGCGTCGAGATATCGAAGCTCGCCCGTGGCGGGATCTGTCGAGGTGCCGTGAACGGCAAGATACGCGGACAGCACGCTCTGTGTACCACCCTGCGCCAGGGTCTGAGCTCTCAGCAATTCGCCAAAAAATTATATTTATTATAAAATAACTCTTAAGTTTACATTATATTAAAATAGATCTATTGTAATTTACCGATGCCTCCATGGCACGAGTAATATTCCTCGAGCCACCTGTATAAGTAGGGCGATCCCTCTTCACCGACTTTCTATTCTCTTTATTTTGATCCGTCTGTTTCTGCACAACACATTCAGATTTAGTTTTCTAATTAAGCAACACAAAAAAATAAATTATGTACTAAACAATGAATTACATTTAAAATACATACATGTTTGCGCTGAGAGTCAAAATATTGGCACAATAGAGGCCATGTATCTACGCCGACTCTCGCAAAGGCCGGAGTATGTAGGAAGGCCGCTCTTTGCCTCGGGGGTCGCCATCCACAGAGAATAGCAATTGATCTTCAGCTCGTTCCTATTGTATCGGACCTTCAATTGCATATTCTTCATCAGGCCATGGTACAGAGCGTGAAGATCGAGCAACCTCCCAGGGTGATCAGGGTCGGGTACAGGCTGAAAATCGTAATCCAACTGCAAATACAAAAAAAACAATGTTATTAAATTGCAAGTATTAATAATAAATATATTGGATAAATCAAATGAAAATATATATTAATACTCGAGCCTGATCCCAGAAGAGGACGAATGAGCGCCGGTGCTGGTCGCCCCACTCAACGTGAAGTGGATACCTCTTCACGAGGCGGCTCTCATCCCTATATACCGTCTGAACCTCTCGGCATAATCACCGGTATAGCGATAATAAGGGGTAAAGAAGAGGGGGAATGCTGCCTCTCTCTAGCTCTGTCGGGCCTCAGCCTGTGGGACTGATTCGGGCCTCGAGTCCCCCTCTCGGGATAGGGATGCCCTGCGTCTACAAGAAATATCAATACAATCAATATTAAAACAAAGTGGTATTAAGAAATCAAGGTTTAACGAAAATTGAAGTGTGATATATACCTCCGGCGACAGAAGCACGAGCCTGGGCCCGGGCAGCAGCACGAGCCTGGGCCCGGGCAGCAGCACGAGCGGGGCGAAAGTTCCTCCGGTGAGGAACAGCCAGTGACCCGGACGTGGACGCATCCCCTCCAACTAGAAAATAAATATCGATAAAATTACATGAATATTTAAAGCATATGTAAAATGAATAAATATTTTATATTTATTTATACAAATCTGCAGACTGAGCGGAGGGTATGGAAGTGATGGGAGTGGCCCCTGCACCGGGAGTGCCCCCTGCACCAGACGTGGATGCACCACCTATAATTAGACAATCAAACATTGACTATATAAGTAATTGCAAAAAGAATGTGTATATCAATAATATAACATTCTAAATCAACATGTATACACTATAGGATATATAAACATACCCGCAGGTGCGGTGGTAGGCTCTGCCCCTGATATAAGTACGTAAGAGTAAAAATAATTTATGTATATTTATGATATAGCATTCTAAATCAATATACATGCACTATATGATATATAAACATACCTGGAGGTGCGGGAGTAGCCTCTGTCCCTGATGTGGATGCACCAACAACTAGACAATCAAACATTGACTATGTAAGTAATTTTGACATGAATATGCATGTATATCTATAATAGATATTACATTCAAAATGAATATGCGTGCTATATACCTGGAGGTATGGCAAAATCCACACAGAAGGAGGCATCCGAAGGGGTCTCCAATCGGGGTGCAAGACCGGTCCTCTGAAGCTCTCTACGCAGCTCTCCTGGCGGCAGAACCACTCTGCGTCTGCGTCTGCCTCTGCCTCTGCCGCGGCTGGAGCTCCTGCGGCCCCTCGCTGCTCCCGTCGTCTTCATCAAATATAGATAAAACGGTTCGTGGACGCATTAGACAATCATTATATATGCATGCTATATATGTATAAATCGTAAAATATGAAGCAATAATATAACATTACTGATAACCTTTTTCGTTTCGTGGACGCTTTAGACATATTTACTTGGATTTCATCATCCATATCATTTCTAACCCACGTAACTTCATGATCAGTCGAAAACAACCCGTCTTTCGAAACTGACGGTCGGAGCACTCTAAGTCTTCTCTTTTCTTCATCCTCATCGCTGTCCTCGAATTCTGGGATATCGAAAACATCCCTGGGTTTCCAACGGCATACGACACTCCATCCCAGATACTTCAAACACTGTGAGTAGTATACTTGGAACGCTTGGTTCGGAAAGATAAACAGATCTTCCTGACCGTAAAATCGAAGCATGTTCACACTGGTCAATCCATATTCATCTTTCCAAGTCCCGAGATTACTTCTCCACTTATCCGTATCGGTTCGTGTATCGTACCATGTACACTGAAATATATAAAAGGATTCTGATTATCCGGGATATTGGATGCCGAGTATACAATTTAAGTATTCATAATAAATTACACCATCCGATTCTACCATCGCAATCCCACTATTCTGAGTGGTTCTAGATGTTTCTATGTCCTTAACTTTGAATTTGTATCCAAGGATACCGAATCCTTTATAATATGCAACTCCATACTAGGAAACTGAGCTAAACATCTTGAATCACTCTCTAATGATGCAGACAAGTTCGGATCGTGGATCTAACAAAACAAATTTTACGACAAATACATAACGATATAAGTTTAGATTAAAACTGATAGTAATAACATGTTATTCGAATTACTTACATGATCTGCAACTCAATCGCAAAAATTATCCTGATGATATTTTTCCAATTGTTCATCGTTCCAATCAGGATGCCCCTCACGTACCTCGTTAAAATGAATTTTGTTCTCGACAATAAATTATGAAATTAATATTATATCATTTCATACACACACAAACATAAATATAATAATTAATCCAAAAAAACTTACTCTCTAATTTTTTCAATACATGCGCTATTGAGGAGAATAAATCGGTATATTTTGTTAATAAACATAATGTCTACTACCCTCTTATAATCGGCTTTACCATATGGCCCGTCTTGAATTCTTCGAGGCCGGTTAAGTCTCGTCTCAATGTTCTCGTCCAGATAGCGGGAACAAAATGTGGTTGCTTCATCTAGAAGATAACCTTGCATGATAGAACCCTCTGGTCGATTTCTATTGCGTATATACTTTTTAAGAGTGTAGACATACCTAAAGAAAATATGTTAAATAAATAAATACGGGCATACAGGACAATAATAATTTTACAAATTGCGCGAAACGAAAAATTCCACGTACCTCTCGACGGGATACATCCATCGATATTGTACCGGTCCGGCTAATTTAACCTCAGTTGCAAGATGAACCGTCAAGTGTATTATGATATCGAAGAATGACGGTGGGAAAATACGCTCAAACTTGCAAAGTATCAACGCAATAGAATTTTCTAGTTTATCCAGCGTCACAAGATCCAGTATTTTAGCGCATAATTCTCTGAAAAAACAACATAGGTCATTGATTACTAGACCAACTGATTCAGGGAGGGAAGTCCTGAGGGCTAATGGGAGAAGGTGCTCCATAATAACATGGTGATCATGACTTTTCAGCCCATCGATCTTGCCTTTCACAATTTTTATCTTCTTGCTAAATGATCCTGAGAAACCTGTGGGAACTTTCAAATCATGCAACACCTGCAGGAATCTTTTCTTCTCCGGTTGTGACATATGATAAGCGGCATTGGGAAGTACAAACTTGCCTGGTTTACCCGCTACCGGTTTAGGATGCAATTCACTTCTAATTCCCCAGTCCTGTAGATCCATCCGAGTATTGAGGTCGTCTTTCGATTTCCCATCTTTACAAAGAAGCAAGTTGAGTACGTGCTCGGATACTCTCTTCTCTATGTGCATGACGTCCAGACAATGACGCACTAAATTTGTTGACCAGTACGGAAGCTCGAAGAAAATACTTAACTTGTTCCAGAATGGTGGTTTGACCTGTTTTGTCAGATCCATCCCAAAGGTCACATTATTGTAACCATCCCACTGAGCAGTCACGTCCTCTCCGGAAAATGGGGCTGGAGGTCCACGAAACTCCTGATGACCATCAAAGTGAACATCGTCTAACCTGTAAGGGTGGTCTAAAGGCGGGAAACGTCGATGGCCGCAATAACAAACCTTCCTGCTAAAATTCAAGAATTTCGATATTGTATGTTGATGGCAATGAGGACATGCTTTGTGACCATGTACGGACCAACCTGATAGCATTCCATATGCAGGAAAGTCATTAATTATCCACATTAAAGCCGCACGCAGTATGAAGGTTGTATTTGTGTTTGCATCGTAAGTCTCTACACCATCAATGAACAAAGATTTTAACTCCTCAATCAGAGGTCGGAGATAGATGTCGATATTGTTTCCCGGGTGAGTTTGGTCCGTCGATAAGAAGATACATCATAAAGTATGATCGGTCCATAGCCAACCAAGGCGAAAGATTATAAACTATCATTACAACGGGCCATGTGCTATGGCTTCCAGCCATATAGTTGAATGGGCAGAAGCCATCACTAGCCAGTCCGAGCCTGACATTGTGAGGATCACTACTGAATATTGCGGGCCTCGTATCGAAATCCTTCCATGCCGGTGAATCTCTTGGATGACTCATTTTTCCATCTTCACTTGGAGGAGCACGGTGATGCCAAATTATTACCTCGACTGTTTTCTTGCACCTGAATAGTCTCTGCAGTCTCTGTGTTATGGGAAAGTATCATGCTATCTTGACAGGTATATCGGGTTTCTTATCAGAATCTTTCGGCTTATATCTGGCATCTCCGCATGTTGGATACTCTTTCAAATCTGAATTCTTTTTCCGGTACAACACGCAATTTTTAGAACATGCTTGAATCTTCTCACACTTCAGACCCAAATCAGACATCATCTTCTGGGCTTCGTACCAGCTGTCGGGCACGTTATTTCCCGGGGGCATAGAATCTTTCAAGAACGAAAGAAGCATTGTGAATGACTTGTTGCTCCATCCATTTAGGCACTTAATCTGGAAAAGTTGGGCGAACCATGAGAGGGTGGAACACTTTGCATTCTCATAAATTGATTTTCTAGCATCATTCATGAAATTTTCATATTTATCCGCACGCGGTCCTTGACTGGAAGGAATGTCATCTTCGGTACGAATAGATTCACCTAGGACGACCTCTACCATATCCTCCATTTCTTCAGATGGAAAGAAATTACCGTCTTCTTCTCCTGCCGCATTATCGTCTTTTCCTGCCGCATTATCGTCTTCTCCTTCTTCTTCTGTCACATTACTGTGTTCTTCTCCTTTCCCGTGATATAACCAAGTTGTATAATGTCTAGTAAAACTATGTTTTACGATATGAAGCTCTGCCAATTCTACCTCTGCCAGTACTTATTCCCACATCTATCGCACGGGCAGAGAATCTTCTCTATCATGATTTTATTATGTGCGCGTGCAAATTCAATAAAAGCAGCAACTCCTGCGACAAACTTAGGTTGCATACGTTGTTGCTAATCCATATACATCCAGTCCTTAACTCTGATATACTCATGGGCCATGTTAGACTGTATAACATATAAATTGTAGGTTATGATCACTATATTGAGAAATCTAAGAACGGGATGGTTACTGACAAAGGAGAAAATCCGTGTATATGCTTTGTGTGTGCGTTTGTCGTTGAAAAGAATAAATTATCGATAATCAAAATTAGATTTGAGAATACCCACGTATGAGTTGTATTCTATATATGTGTGTTTCAATTTATGATTTCGCTTAAGTGTAGGGTTGTTAGTGTGTGTGTGCTGTGTGTGCGTTTGTTGTGTATTCGTGTTGTATGTGTGTGTTTCGGCTGTCGGGGGTAAGGCTTCTATCCCATTAAGAATGTATAGAGCGGACACCCATTCGCTTGTACTTTCAACCATTTCGAATAAATTTCGGCAGTACCTCCCTGCTGTTCTCCGAGTACACTGTAATAGAATAGATAATCATTTCAAAACTATGAAATAACGTTGAAATGAACATCTAATCTATCTTTGTACACGGAGAACCAACGGAAAAGTACCGACGATATCTCGAAATGGATGAAAACACAAGTGAATGCAGGTGTTTGCTTTATACATTCCTAACTTGTTCACACGGGACAAATCTATCGGTTATCATACGATTGAATTTTCTCGTCACATAGACTACACGACGGTTGTTAGTACCGAGCTATACCGTCCGATATTTAACAACCTTCGCATAGTTCTATGTCAGGACGAACATCGAACGTATGTTAACCGATAGACGGGGACTAAGTGGCGCTTTGAGTTTCATATATGAGTATCGATGAGAATATGAAAGTTTCATATTATCATCGAGTATCATATATTGGTTTTAACTTGAACATCTTGAATCACTCTCTAATGATGCGTTTAATGTGTATTCGTATTGTATGTGTGTGTTTCGGCTGTCGGAGGTAAGGTTTCTATCCTATTAAGAATGTATAGAGCGGACACCCATTCACTTATGCTTTCAACCGTTTCGAGTAAATTTCGGCAGCACCTCCCCGCTGTTCTCTGGGTACACTGTAATAGAATAGATAATCATTTTAAAGCCATGAAACAACGTTGAAATGAACATCTAATCTATCTTTTTACACGGAGAACCATCGGAAAAGTACCGACGAAATATCTCGAAACGGATGAAAACACAAGTGAATACAGGTATTTGTTTTATACATTCCTAACTTGTCCACACGGGACAAATCTATCGGTTATCATACGATTGAATCTTCTTGTCACATAGACTACACGACGATTGTTAGTACCGAGCTATACCGTCCGATATTTAACAACCTTCGTATAGTTCTATGTCACGACGAATATCGAACGTATGTTAACCGATAGACGGGGACTAAGTGGCGCTTTGAGTTTCATATATGAGTATTGATGAGAATATGAAAGTTTCATATTATCATCGAGTATCTTATATTGGTTTTAACTTGAACATTTAACATGAATAGGTTTTACGTTTACGTTTCGTTATTAAGGGTTCGAAATTTCAAGTTTAGGGTAAATTTTTCTAATGTTTACGGTAAAATTGTATGTCTATGTTATCATCGAGTATCCTACTGCAATGAACTAGTGCACCTTCAACCCTAACCCTAAATAACCCAAATTAACCTAATTTACCACAATTAACCATAATCGTTACCCTAAAACAAATTATCCCTAATTAACCTAATTTACCCAAATTAACCTAATTAACCCTAATCAACACCCTAACCCTTTCAAATTATCACTAATTACCCCAAATTAACCCTACTCTCTAATTAACCCAAATTAATCCTAGCTTCTAACCCTAAACCTGAACCAAACCGTAACCCTAACCCTAAGCCCAACTAATTAACCCTAACCCAAACCCCAACCCCAAACCCAACCAAACCCTAACCCCAACCCCAACCCCAACCCCAACCGAACCCTAACCCTAACCCCAACCGATACCCTAACCCTAACCCTAACCCCAATCGATACCCTAACCCTAACCCCAACCTTAACCCTTACCCTATCCGAACCCTAACCCTAACCCCAACCCCAACCCCAACCGAACCCTAACCCTACCCTAAACTGAACCCGATGCCTAACCCTAACCCTCACCCCTACCCGAACCGTGAACCCTGAACTCTAGCCCTAACATCAACAAAATTATAAATAATTTGAGATTTACTAACCTGTAGCCGGCGGTGGAGGAGACGACGAAGGAGACCGGTGGTCGACGACGCAATCGGCGACGAGTCGCAGGCGGTGGCGATGAGGAAGTCGATGAGAAACTTTTAGGAACGATCGAGGAAGGTGGTGGGCCGCGGGCGGAGGGCGGTGGCGATGAGGCGTGGGAACGATCGAGAGAGGCGTGGGAACGATCGAGAGAGAGAGAGAATTTTTGGGAACGACGAGGGCTTTTCTGTGTCTTTTTTTATTAAATACCCATATTTGCCCTTACGGACTTAACCGTAGGGTATTTGTTTGCGGCTCCGTAGGGCCAAACAACAAATTCCGATTTAATATTTTTAGATTAAAACGTAGGGCGCCGTAAGGACAACCATGGGGACATACGGATTAATCCGTAGGGGAAATAAAAAGTTGCCCCTACGGATTCCTGTAGCCGTAGGGACAGCGTCATCGAATGCCTGGAGCGGCATAGCCTCAAGACGTCTAGGTAAAACTCTCCATATCGACCCAATGACGACCTTCAAAAGGGCAGAGCGACGGGGGAGTAATCGGCCGTTGTGATCATGGAAGCGACGCATCACATTATCGCATTGAGCCGCACTATACTCCTAGCCTTGAAGACGACCATGAATGCGGATCTCTTCGTAAGAAACAATCTTCTCACTCATAGTCAAAAGTCAAAACCTGTTGCTGACAGCTCAAGATTCAGAGACTTAGAGGACGGGCAACAGAACCTGCAGTTTATCTGTTGTATGTCATACAAGTGAGCAACCATGGTACCTGGAAAGAAACCAGGTGGAAGATTAGCAAGAAATGCTAGAATCACTAAATCCAAAAGCCGGTGGACCCCACGAAATCAAAGTGGCGGCTCACTAATGATGGAACATGTGCCCATTATGAGAATCAAAAAGGATTCTCATTAAATAAGTAGATGGTGTTAAACTCCTAATATCCCGAAAAGTGGGTCCCTTTTTAGAAAATTTCTTAAATCCGGAGATAGGGATTAAAACCTTGAAAACCCTAAAAAATAAAACACATATGTTCAAGATATAAAATCAGAGCTAAGCTCTGCAAACAAGAAAATAATTGTGGAATGCCTACATCGGAGAACTCGTGAATTGAACAATGGAATTAAATTCCAAAAATCCCTAAAATATCAAGATTGACAACATAGTAAATCTCTGAGAAAAATCAACGACAAACTCAAGAATGTCCATCGTGTTGAACCCTTGATCAGGACATCAAGATCCATGATCTTTATAAAAAAAACTCTTTTTTTAAGATCTCCAAGAAATCGGTTCAAAGAAAAGAGCCAAGCTCTATCAAATATGTTCATGGATTTAAAATCTGGAAATGCCCAAAATATGTTAAGAGCTAAGCTCTGTTCGTGATGCCCACCAAAAATTTTGGCAGAGCCGACTTTGTTCAAAGGAATTTATAAGAGTAGAGAACTAAGCTCTGATTGAGAATTAAATTCTTAAGGGAAAAAACACAATGTGGAAGAAGAAGAAGAAACAGTAGTCATTTCAGAGCCAAAGGCTCTATTTATAGGGCATGATGGGATCGATTCGACTCCCCTATTCCCCTAGGTGATCCAACAACTGTACGGGTGACACCGTTGCACTTACGTGCAAGGCACGTGAGAACAACGCTGGAGGGAATTTGTTCCCTTATAAAAAAAAAGAACGAGAAAAAGAAGTGAAACCCTTCCATGTGTAAAGCATGTGACCGCCAGCATCAAGGAGGATTAAATCCTATAGTATCTCATGTGGAAAGCACGTGAGGGCTTATATGCAAAGCATGCTACCTCAGGCTTCAGTAAGGTACCCTGGGATATAAGTCTCTTGTGTTGAACACGTGAGCGCTCACATGCAAAGCATGTGAGCGCTGAATACAAATGAATCATAACCTAAACAGGGCCCCACGTGTTAAGCACGTGAGCGCTCAGGTGCAAAGCACGTGAGCGCTGCTATCGTTTATATATAATAGCCCTCACGTGAAACCTACATGAGCGCATCTATTTGAAGCGCCAACTTCAGATAGAATTAAATTCTATATAGAATTTGGGAAATACCTTCCCCTGATCCTTCTAAAACTAGAAAGATTTTCTCTGTTAAACAAAGGACCTTTGGATTTAAAATCCAACGGTGATTACAATATCACCGATCAAATCAAAAGAGCCCTTTATTAGGAAAACATTTTCCTAATCATATTAAAACTAACATAAAATATATTCTATTAAACAGAAAGTCATGGGATTAAAGATCCAACGGTGGACAAAATTCCCCGAATAATTTTTGAGATCAATTAAATCAATTGATATCTCTCAATGAGAGATTTTCTCAAACTAATCAACAATTTTTCCTCACATATATAAAGGACCCGGGACTTCAAGTCTCAGGAGGAGAACCAACCCCATAAGGTAATAGAAAAAAGCTACAACTGAGAATTTAATTCTCTGGCTGAAGAAAAAGCTCATTCTTGCTCTCTTCAAACCCTAGGTAAAAAAAAAAGAGATCAAAATATCTCCTTTACCTATCATACATAAATATAAGGGTTTAATCCTTTATAAAGAACTTAGTTCTTTCTCTGGATCTGAGATTCGCAAGACAAATTTTCTGTAAGTTAAGAATTTAATTCTCATCGGGAAGATCTTGCTTTTCAGACTCAAGATCTAAGAGAAAACTAAACGTGAGAAAAGAAAAATGAAAGAAAGAAATGGAATTTACATTCCAGGAATTTAATTCCTCTAAAAACAGGATTTAACCCTTCAGAGAACTTAATTCTCACCAAAAAAGAACAGAAGAACTTAGTTCTCAAAAATCCGATCCCAGATCTTCAAAATGGTGATCTTAGTGATCGTTAATGGTCAAAATATAATTAACAGAAGTTTAACTTCTCTAAAAAAAGCAGAGAGTTAATCTCTAAAGACACAGCGTCTCACGTGATATCTACGTGAGCCTCACAAGATTTTATGAAGATAGCGCCTCACGTGAGAGCACAGAAGATCCATGAAGACCACGCCTCATGCGCCACCCACATGAGCACCCATAAACAAGGACCCAACGCATCACGTAATATACTTGTGAGCGTTTAAAAATGCCAAGCTTAAGCGCCTCACGTGATACCCACGTGAGCGCTGTGTAAAGAAAGTGCTTATCACTGATATAGTAACACCCAAATCTGAGTTCCTCACGTGATACTCACGTGGGTGCCATAGCAAAATTTGGATATTATATCCATAGTGCTTAACACTGTTAGATGATGAAAAGTCCAAGACTGAGCCCAAAATTGGCTAAGTCTCTGTAATTTTCTTAAACCCATGTTGTTCATTGCAGCCGAGCCCATACTCTTTGTTGATGGATCTTAACAAAATTTAATGATCATAAACTATATTTCTCAGTTGATATTAGTTTTATATGAGACTAACGTATCCTTAGTTAAAATAAATTGAGCTCATATGCTCGTATATTTAAGTTAATTTTAATCTAAAATCAGATTAACGGTCATTGAATAAAACAAAATATCCCCTGAACTGGTAGAACATACAACCTAGGTTCAAACCCAAATATATATGTACGGATTTGGATTAATCCGCGCCCTACGGGCGACAAAATAAATTAGTCTCCGTATACAATCCACGGGCAACCCCAAAATAAACCAAATATAACACAACACGAATTGATTTTCCTGGAGCAGAAGAAAGTTGTTATCACAACGAGATAACCTAATTGACTACAGGGGCTTGCGCCTGCAGGGAAGAACGTCCTCACAATCAGAATCCCCTCAAAGAGGGGGAATCTGATAAAAGTCATGCTACAATGGTCGTATCTGTCCAAAATGTTGGATATATGTATGCCCTAGAGGCCATTGTATGTATAGTGGATACTTGGACATGTATATATATACTGATGACTTTCTTGCTCGACATGATAGTATGCTATCTGGTTGTACTTTATCTTAACATGTTTACTTGATTGTATTATACTGTTCATTTCATACATGTTGATAAAGCCCCCAGGATATTTGCTTGACTTCTATGACTATGATTGAGATCATACTAGTGGGGCATGTGTAGTTTATAAGCATATCCTAGAATGTTCCTAGTCGGGGGTATATTGAGACAGGGCAAAGATATTCCAGAGTAGACTAGCGTATAAGTTTCTTGACCCATATGATGGGCAATGGATGATCCCATATCCATTGGTGTTATGACATCAAAGATTGTATACGGGTGCTCAGTGGAGACTGGGTACACTGAACGAACTCGCCGAGAACTCCTATATGGTATTATATCTATCGTCAGATAGCAGTTCTCAGGTGACACTAGTACATGTTAGTCTGTAGACCCAAGATCGTCATAGAGTCTTGTGTGTTCTCCCACTGTGCTTTGATTTCCACCCTACCACGGCTCTACTGAGTCGTGCAAACAGGTGGCTTTTGGGTACAGTCCCGAGACACATGAAGGCAATGAGCGATAGGAGGGGTTTCATCTCTCCCGGTATTGGGAGTTGATGTTGTGTTATGCACGATTGGCTTTGACTCAAAGTCCCTGGCCAGGGCTGATGAGATTTACTGATAAGTGTTATCAGTGGTTTCTCGACCGGTCGTAGTCCATTTCGGCATGACTTATTAAGTTATTAGGGCTTGACGATTCCATCCCTATACTTGATATGCAATATATCAGACGAAGAGACCGGACTGTGCGGTAAGTGTTACCAATGGCTCTGCGGGAGTTTTGACAAGTTTGCTTGTTGTTCTTCTGTTCGTACAATACCTTGGAGCCGTTACGTGCAGCTAGTACCGCTGACGGTTTGTGGATATCTGATATGATCACTACCTACTGCTAGCGTATTGACGAGTCTTAGAGTCCCACAAAGGGGTTTTCCGATCTCAGGCGAAACGAAGTGGGAGCGCATATGCGGATATGTGCGGGGGCTTGATTAAATGCGAGTATATGATACCGAATTTAATCTAGCGGAAAAATTAGTCGGGTTATATGTGATATGACCGGATTATTAAATCAATTGTTAATTTTATAAAATGACTAATTTCTTTTTGTAAAATCCTTTCTTTAGTAATTATATTTACATAGAAATATATATATGTATGTGTGTGTATATATATTGATATATATATATATATATATATATTATTTATATATGAACATGTATTTATAATTAGTGTCATGGTTGATGATACATGCAACATGGGTGTGCAAGACTCACATGGAGATTAATTTGGATTTTTAGTTATATGAAAATGAGTCATAACTTCTACAATATTCTCAAAATATCTTCACTCATGACTCACCATTCCACTCATAATTATTTAGCTAAATATCTAAAATATCTCATGGCTAATTATGTGATATTTTTACTTGAGTTAAACATAACCGTAGTTGCTTCTTCTTCCTCACTCATTTCACTCACTAGGTTTTGAGAAAAAGAAAAAGAAAGGTTTTTCCAAGAGATAAAAATCCCCACTTTACCAATCTATACTACTCTAGCCCATTAGTATAAGTTGTTATGCTTCATTCATCCCAGTTTTGTGAAGCAAAGAGCTTGCGCTAAGAAACTCCAAGTAGATCATTGTAGACGACGAAAGACCTTGAGTGGAGTTGATCCAATCATCGAGTGGAGCCATTGGAGTCCCAAGAGAGTGAAGGAGTTGACTACAAAGGTTGTAGTTTATTTTCACTTAGGTTTAGACTTCTTTTATTATACTTTACCCTAATCTCTAGTTTGATTCGGAGTTTGTTTGTATTAGTCCTCTAAAATTTTGAAAAACTCATTACTTTATGTTGTTTAAACCTAACTAGAGGAGCTACTACACACCAACATAGTATCAGAAACTAGTTAGAGCTTTAGGGTAACCCAGACGGCGTTTAAAAACTTAATCGGACATGAAAAATGTGATTTTTACATGCTCACCGGAAATTTTTTCAAATGTTGGAATTTTGTGGTTTAAAAATATCCAGAAAATAGTGCAAGGTTTTCTGTGGATCCCCAAGAAGAACGAGCGTCTAACTCGACACAACGACCGCGGAACCGCGGCCAAATCATGGCATTTGCGGCGGTTCCGCGACGCCGTTCGTGAGGCTTGGACCGTGCCTTCTTGTGCTGATCCATGGGTACATGCTATGCTCTCTGGGAATTTTTAAAAATAGGTTCAAGTGTTGAGATCTATGGATTCAGTAGGTATGTTGATGTGTTGATTGATATATTTAACGTCATTTAATCTTTTTGAATATTATACAATATTTGGAATCTACGCTAATTAGTTTTGAGAAAATTAATTGGTTATTTGTAAATCTAACATTTCGGTCTCGTTGGATATCGGGAATCTTGTTGAATTACCTGATCTCTTTTGAAAAAGTGTTTTCATTTTTAAGACCTAAATGTAAGATCTACAGTGTTAGCATGAAATTCAGGGTATGTGATATTCCAAGTTTGCGATGTCTAAAGAAATGTGCGGATTCCAAATGTTGTAGTTTTACATTTCTTTTCTGCGACCGTAAGTGTAATATGTGGTGTATTGCCGGTTTCGTTGCTATACGTCAACGACAATTGGGATACGCATATTTACTTACGTTGATGACATGTGATGTTATGTGTTGCTGTGATATGATGTATAGGATCGTCGTGATTGAATGGCCGGGGGTTTTATGTGAGACGAGAGTTTTTCTTTTCATTCATGTAAAATTCTTTGTATGTAATATTTTTTTATTGGGGCACTTCCGGGTTGAGGACGATGTTACCATTGATGTATATTATTTACTTTTCCATATTAGGATAGACCCAAGGAGGGGAGTACGAGTGATCGGGTTCTGGAGTTCACTGGGAGGCCGTCTCGAGGAGTCGAGACCGGGTCTCCTAACTCCAGAATTGGTAGGGTCACTTGCCGCTCTCGTAGGGGTTTAGGGGTGTGGGTTTGGCTATTCATCACGACCGTGGAATCCGTATTTTCTATTGTAGGTTAAATATAAAATACGGACTTGCTAGTATATCCTATATTTTCATATATCTGTTACTGCTGCTGATTATTCTGTAATGAGATTACTTAATATCTGAGATGAATGGAATATTATTATATATATGATATATAATAAACGTTACTTATGTTTTTCATCCGCGCTAGTCCCGCCCCGCTATGCCGTTAGTTAAGTAACCTAACGGTGCATAACGGGACACTGTGGCGAATGCGGATGGTATAAGTGTACGTTCTATTTTCGTTTCTTTTCTGTGATGGCTTAGGAACTTAAATGACGGGACTACATTAATAAGATTAATGTAAAGAAAAAGAAACCTAAAGATGTTGTAGAATCGGATTTGAAACCCACTCGGCCTTTTTATGAAAAAACAATTCAAAAGATGCGGAGCTTAAGCCACTCCTTTTCTAAATTATTTAGATTCTACAACGAGATCAAGTTCAAACCGTTAAAAGTTTTCATAAAAACCATCCGCAACCCTCCGTTATTTTAGGAAGCAGAGTACTCAGTATTTGTGCTACGTATGTTGATCATAGTCAAGGCGTAGTGTACGGTAGCCAAGTGATGTCTTCCTACAAAGCATATGATGCGATTGTTAGGACATTCATGTGATTATGTTGATCATAGTCAAGGGTCATATGGGTGGGTCTAGTTAATCACGAAATGACGGGTAGAACTTAACTAGTGCTTATGATATGTTGACCATAGCCAAGGCCATAAGTAGTTAGGGGTAAAAACCATATCGGGAGGGGGGGTTCAATAGTTGAAATTTGCAATGAGATTGGATACCTTTTATATGATAGTTGGATCCCGATCCCACTGTGAGTAAGATTTACTCTCAGAAGAGTTTTGCACTTTACAATTAGCTAATCCAGCAGGTGTCTAGAAAGGTGTCAACGGGGTTATACCTCTGGGAAAACGAGGTTTATTTTAATTAGGTCCATGCGAAAGCATGGGGAACCTCCCTCAAAGTACTGAGATTGGCCTGGCTGACCGGTTAGCGAAACTGTAGAATGTAATTAATCCTGGCTAGTTTTCTTTTTGAGGTTTTAGAAAGAAAATTTGATAAAAGCAGTGTGAGACATCGATTAGATAAGATAATAACCAATCTAAATCTTTGCAAGAGCATTTCGCTGAGTGTTTTCTTTTCTCTCTCCTAATGGCAGATATCGATGACGGGACTTAAGCTTCTGTTAGAGAAGAAAACTGACAGGACCGAATTATAAAGACTGGTTGAGGAACCTGAACCTTGCACTCACATATGATAAGGTATCATATGTCCTCACTGCCAAAGCCCCATCCGTCCCAGGTCCTGAATCATCTGTTTCGGATAAGGAGATCTGAAAAACATGGGATATTGATTGTGACACGGCCAAGTGCCTTGCGCTTGCTTCAATGGACAATGTACATCAGAAGCAGTATGAGAAGATGGATGTTCAATCCATCTTTCTTCATACAAAGGAGTTGTATGGAGAGCAATCTCGGGCTTTACGCTACGAGGCATCTCGAAAGCTGTTTCAGATGCGGATGGTTTCTGGTACATCAGTAGGTGAACATGTCTTGAAGATGATTGGTCTTATAGAAGAACTTAAGGATCTAGGATGGACCATGGATAACGAGCAATATACTGATATTGTTCTACAGTCTCCCCCTGCTTTTGTTCCATTCATTGTGAACTTCAATATGAACAATTTAGAAAAATCACTGCCTGAACTTCTTAATATGTTGAGAAGTGCAGAGAGCACGCTTAAGACAGCGAAAACTCCCGCTCTGCTTGCTGGGCCATCTTCCTTCTCCGTCCCAAAAGCCAAGGCCAAGGGAAAGAAGAAGAAGAAACCCACCAAACTGAGAGGTGGAGTTGAAAAGGCGAAGGGGAAAGACAAATCCGGGGCCGTAGGAAGTGGAAAAGGAGAATGTTTTTTCTGCCATAAGTCGGGATACTGGAAACGCAATTGCGCTCTGTATCTTGCTGATATCAAGAAGAAGAAGCATACTGATGCTTCCGCTTCAGGTGTGTTTGTAACTGAAAACTGTTTTTCTATAAACTCTGCATCTTGGGTATTAGATATCGGTTCTGGTTCTCACATCTGCAATTGTATGCGGTGATTGAGAAACAGTAGAGTTTTGAAGACTGGTGACCATACTCTTCGAGTTGGAAATGATTCCAATGTACATGTTGTATCTGTAGGAGAGTATCATCTGGGGTTGCCTTCGGGACGTATTTTTGTTTTGAACCCTTGTTATTATGTACCTAGTATGCTATGTAATATAATATCCATTTCTTTGTTAGATAATGAAGGATATCATTTTGCGTTGCAAAATAATGTTATGAATATTAACTTAAATCAACAGTTGATTGGGTATGGTACACTAAATAATGGTATTTACGTCCTAAACCAACACACAGTTTTCAACATACAACATACAAATAAAAAAAATTAGATATAAATGAAGCTTTTTTTTGGCATTGTAGACTTGGTCATATTAATGAAACGAGACTAAACAAGCTACATAAAGATGGATATTTAAATTCTTTTGAATATAAATCTTATGCGACTTGTCAGTCATGTATCAAAGGTAAAATGACCAAAACTCCGTTTACTGGACACGGAGAAAAAGCTATAGAACTCTTAGGCCTCATACATTGTGATATATGTGGACCAATGTCTACACATGCTAGAGGCGCCTTTTCATACTTCATCACTTTTACTGATGATTTCTCAAGATTCGAACACGTGTTTTTATTAAAGCATAAATCCGAAACTTTTGAGAAATTCAAGGAGTACAAACTTGAAGTAGAAAAACAACTAGGCATGAGCATCAAGAAACTTCGATCGGATCGAGGTGGAGAGTATTTGAGTACAGAGTTTTCAGACTTCTTAAAAGAAAATGGGATTCTCTCTCAGCTCACTCCCCCTTACACACCACAGCACAACGGTGTGTCAGAACGGAGGAATCGTACCCTATTAGATATGGTACGGTCCATGATGAGTGATGCTGAGTTATCGCTTTCCTTTTAGGGACATTCATTGGAGACGGCCATGTATCTGTTAAACAGGGTTCCAACCAAGACCGTGACTACCACTCCATATGAGATATGGTGTGGAAAGAGACCATCTCTTAAAAGAGTTAGGATATGGGGTTGTCCGGCTTTTGTCAAAAAGCAGAATCCAGATAAACTCGAGACACGATCGGTCATGTGTAAATTTGTGGGATATCCAAAACATTCATATGGATATCTATTCTACCACAAGGAGGAACAAAGAGTGTTTGTTTCTCAACATGCCACATTTTTAGAAAATAAAATTTTTACAAATAGTACTGATGGCAATGCGGTAGAACTAGAAGAGGTTCTAGAGACACAAATTACTCATGACGAATTGGTTGAAACTAATGTTGCAGTAAAACTTCAAGAACCTCAGCCGCTCCGGAGATCTAGTAGAACTTCTCGCCCACCAGAGAGATATTATGGGTTTCTTATTGATGGTGACAGAGAAGATTACATCATGGATGATAATGACCCTACTAGTTTTCAGCAAGCTATCACGAGTGGTGACTCAGTGAAGTGGCTGGATACCATGAGATCCGAAATGGAGTCCATGTACACCAACAAGTATGGACTTTGGATGTTGCACCTCCTGAGATAAAACCCGTAGGTTGCAAATGGATCTTTAAGAGAAAGATTGGTGTAGATGGACATGTGGAGACCTATAAAGCAAGGCTTGTAGCGAAAGGTTTTCATTAAAGACCAGGATTGGACTATGATGAAACTTTCTCTCCAGTAGCAATGCTTAAATCCATTCGGATCCTACTTGCTATTTCTGCTCACTACGATTATGAAATTTGGCAGATGGACGTTAAAACTACATTTCTAAATGGTAATTTAGAAGAATGCGTTTTTATGGATTAGCCAGAGGGCTTCATTGACAGTGAGAGCAGCGAAAAGGCATGTAGGTTGTTTAAATCCATTTATGGATTAAAGTAGGCATCACGAAGCTGTAACATCTGCTTTGATGATACAATCAAAGAGTTTGATTTTGTCAAAAATATATATGAACCATGCATTTATAAGAAGATTGTAGGGAGTACTGTCACATTCCTCGTATTGTACGTAGATGACATTCTCTTGATAGAAAATGATATTCTTATGCTACAATCGGTCAAACTATTCTTATCACAAAGGTTCTCCATGAAGGACCTGGGTGATGCCTCGTGCATTTTGGGCATAAGGATCTATAGAGATAGATCTAAGAGGTTATTGGGATTATCCCAATCAAAGTACATTGACACCATCCTAAAAAGGTTTAGTATGGAAGATTCCAATCGTGGTGCCTTACCCGCTTGCCATGGAATCACTCTCTCCAAGAACTTTTGTCCGAAGACTGATGAAGAGAGAGCTCGCATGAGCATTATACCCTACGCTTCAGCCGTAGGATCTATAATGTATGCGATGTTATGCACTCGTTCTGATCTAGCTTATGCACTAGCTGTAGTAAGTAGCTATCAATCCAACCCAGGGGAGAAACATTGGATAGCAGTGAAGAATATTCTTAAGTACTTGCGAAGGACTAAAGAATTGTTCTTGGTGTATGGTAATGAGGATCTCCAAATGGAGGCCTTTACCAATTCCAGTTTCCAAAGTGATAAGGATGACAACAAATCTATCTCGGGGTTTGTATTTACCCTCAATGGAGGGGCGGTTAGTTGGAAAAGTTTCAAACAGGATACCGTTGAAAACTCCACGATAGAAGCTGAGTATATTACTGCAAACGATGCTACCAAGGAAGCCGTCTGGATGAAAAAGTTCGTCGCGGAACTAGGAGTAGTTCCAACCATTATTGATCCAATACCATTGTATTGTGATAATAATAGGGTTATGGCGTTGGCCAAAGAACTCAGGTCCCATCAGAAGTCCAGACACATCCTGAGGCGATATCATTTGATCCGGTTGATAGTAGATCGCTACGAGATCGAGATTCGGAGAGTAGATACAAAGAATAACACCGTGGATCCACTCACCAAGGTCCTTCCACAGCCGCAACATAAGCGACTTTTTGAAATGTTGGGTATGAGATACGCCAATAATTGGCCTTAGTGCAAGTGGGAGATTGTTGGATATATATATGCCCCAGAGGCCATTATATGTATAGTGGATGCTTGGACACACACACACACACACATATACTGATGACTTTCTTGCTCGACATGATAGTATGCTATCTGGTTGTACTTTATCTTATCATGTTTATTTGATTGTATTAAACTGTTCATTTCATACATGTTGATAAAGCCCTCAGGATATTTGCTTGACTTCCATGACTATGATGGAGATCATACTGGTGGGGCATGCGTAGTTTATAAGTATATCCTAGAATGTTCCTAGTCGAGGGTATATCGAGACAGGGCATCGATATTCCAGAGTAGACTAGTGTATATATTTCTTGACCCATATGATGGGCAATGGATGGTCCCATATCCATTGGTGTTATGACATCAAAGATTGTATACGGGTGCTCAGTGGAGACCGGGTACACTGAACGGACTCGCCGAGAACTCCTATATGGTATTATATCTATCGTCAGATAGCAGCTCTCAGGTGACACTGGTACAGGTTAATCTGTAGACCCAAGATCGTCATAAAGTCTTGTGTGTTCTCCCACTGTGCTTTGATTTCCACCCTACCACGGCTCTACTGAGTCGTGCAAACAGGTGGCTTTTGGGTACAGTCCCGAGACACATGGAGGCAATGAGCGATAGGAGGGGTTTCGTCTCTCCCGGTATTGGGAGTTGATGTTGTGCTATGCGTGATTGGCTTTGACTCGAAGTCCCTGGCCAGTGCTGATGAGATTTACTGATAAGTGTTATCAGTAGTTTCTCGACCGGTCATAGTCCATATCGGCATGACTTATTAAGTTATCAGGGCTTGACGATTCCATCTCTATACTTGATATGCAACATATTAGACGAAGAGACCGGATTATGCGGTAAGTGTTACTAATGGCTCTGCGGGAGTTTTGACAAGTTTGCTTATTGTTCTTCTGTTCGCACAATACCTAGGAGCCGTTACGTGCAGCTAGTACCGCTGACGGTTTGTGGGTATCTGATATGATCACCACCTACTGCTAGCATATTGACGAGTCTTAGAGTCCCATAAAGGGGTTTTCCGAACTCAGGCGAATATATGGGGATATGTGCGGGGGCTTGATTAAATGCGAGTATATGACACCGCATTTAATCTAGTGGAAAAATTTGTCGGGTTATATGTGATATGACCCGGTTATTAAATCAATTGTTGATTTTATAAAATGACTAATTTCTTTTTGTAAAATCCTTTCTTTGGTAATTATATTTACATAGAAATATATATATATGTATATATATGTATATGTATATGTGTGTGTGTGTGAGAGAGAGAGAGAGAGCATGTATTTATAATTAGTGTCATGGTTGATGATACATGCAATATGGGTGTGCAAGACTCACATGGAGATTAATTTGGATTTTTAGTTAAATAAAAATGAGTCATAGCTTCTACAATATTCTCAAAATATCTTCACTCATACTCACCATTCCACTCATAATTATTTAGCTAAATATCTAAAATATCTCCATGGCTAATTATGTGATATTTTTACTTGAGTTAAACATAACCCTAGTTGCTTCTTCTTCCTCACTCATTTCACTCACTGGGTTTTGAGAAAGAGAAAAAGAAAGTTTTTTCCAAGAGATAAAAATCCCCATTTCACTAATCTATACTACTCTATCCCATCAGTGTAGGTTGTTATGCTTCATTCATCCTAGTTTTGTGAAGTAAAGAGCTTGAGCTAAGAAACTCCGGGTGGATCATCGTAGACGACGAAGGACCTCGAGCGGAGTTGATCTAATCTTCGAGTGGAGCCATTGGAGTCCCAAAAGAGTGAAGGAGTTGACTACAAAGGTTGTAGTTTATTTTCACTTAGGTTTAGACTTCTTTTATTATGCTTTACCCTAATCTCTAGTTCGATTTGAAGTTTGTTTGTATTAGCCCTCTAAAATTTTGAAAAACTCATTACTTTATGTTGTTTAAACCTAACTAGAGGAGCCATTACACACCAACACAAACCTCCGATATACGGTACCATAAATCAACTTGGTATCTTTGGAGAGGTGGACGGATATGTTCCAAATAGTATCTGCCCCCGTATTCAGGCTAGACGTGTCTCAACGTCTAAGTCCAATCTTCGGCGGTAAACAACTAGGAGTTTGGATTAGGCAGTCAAGTTAGGAATTCTTGTATTCTTCCGTGTATACCACTTTCAGAGTTGCTAGAGTAATCAAAAACAACGTGGATTAGGGTGCTTTAAAAGGGTACTTGCAAGTTGTCACCTATTGTTAAGCCCTTTCTAATTGACCATTGTCTTTCCGTTCTTTAATCTTATCTCCAACCTTAGACCAAATAAATCACAACAAGTCTCTGATTAGGTAGCAACTATATATCATGAATAGTGCGCCTAGCAGTGAGAGATGAGTTTATTTGGTCTAAGTTCGATCTAAATATGTAGGCAAAGGGAAGATCAAATTTTTACATCCATCGAACTACCCTCTCCTTACCCCTAACAAGTGAGAAATTACTCGCTCATTGTTAAAATGATAAATCAAAAAAGAAAGGGGAAATAGAAAAGAAGATCAATAAGAATTTAGAAAGCTAACTACAAGGGTTCTCATAAGAATAAGAAACATATATCGAGTATCATCGCTTAATAATCAAGATTAAGGAAAATAGATAAATTAAAATCAAGAAAATAAAAACAACTACTTTAACAAATCAAGAACAAGTTATCTAAGGAATTAAAAGAGCATGAATTAAAGTTGCAAAAATATAAAAGAGTAAGAACAAAGCTTTATTTATAATTCAAATTTTTACAAGATTTGAATCCAATAGCCTTAATCTAATCTTGCAAGTTCACTAAAGAAGTCTCAAGATGATAGAAAAACCAAGAACTCAATCAAACTTTAAGTTATGGCAATATTTTAATGGCTAAACTAAAATGATACAAACTAATTTAGCAAAGTTTATGCTAAGAATGGAATGCCTTTCAAGTGCTCTGATTTAGGCTTTATATAGGCTCTGGAAAACTAGTTCATGGGTGTTTTCTGAAGCAATGTACAATGGCCAAAACACCCAAGAAAAATCGTCACGAATGATGAAGTTGGGACCGCTGATCCGCCGCCATTTCCTCTTGCTCCACTGCTAATCTGCCGCCAAATTTTGGAATTAGTGCATAATATTTCTTCTGTGTTCTTCTGGTGTTCCACTCTTTACATTTTAATCATAAGATTTGCAAAAATTCACATATTTTATTTTAGATTTACAGCAGTCAAATGTTACAGTTTTTTTCGTCTTCTTATGACATCAATTTCCTTTGCAATTTTCAAAGCCCATTTAATGCGCTTCTCTCGTGTTCTGCGTTTGTCTGAGACACGAATGACTGATGTTCTCATCTTGTCTCTTAAACCGGTAGACAGCACCTCATGGATTTGATGTGGCTAAAATCTGTATTTTATGTGTCTGCTATATGATTTTTGCAGAGAATGTGTATGATTTGCGCTGTCTTGGACTGAATACTCCTGAGAACCTGTAGTCTAAAATCATGTAGCAGACACGGATCAAAAGAACATGTCTACATGTAAATGTGTATAAGAATGAGCGATATTAAATGCAATATTCTGATTTTAACAAGTGGCTTGATGCTATGCAGTCTGAGATGGAATCTATGTGCACCAACAAAATATGGATTTTGGATGTTGCTCCTTCTGGGGTAAAACCCATTGGATGCAAATGGATCTTCAAAAAGAAGATTGGTTTAGATGGAAACCTATAAAGCTAGACTTGTTGCAAAAGGTTTACATCAAAGACCAGGATTGAATTATGACGAAACTTTTCACCAGTGGCTATGCTTAAATCCATTCGGATCCTACTTGCCATTGCTGCCTTCCATGACTATAAGATCTGGCAGATGGACGTTAAAATCGCTTTTCTAAATGGAAGTTTAGAATAGTGTGTTTATATGGATCAGTCAGAGGGTTTCATAAACAGTGGAAGCAACGGGAAGGTGTGAAAATTGCTTAAATCCATTTATAAATTAAAGCAGGTATCGCGGAGTTGGAACATCTTCTTTGATGAGACGGTCAAGGAATTTGACTTTATCAAAAATGTAGATTAATTATGTATTTATAAGAAGATTGTAGAGAGAACTGTGGTATTCCTCGTTTTATACGTAGATGACATTCTTCTGATAGGAAATGATATTCATATGCTACAATCGGCCAAGCTCTTTTTATCACAGAAGTTCTCCATGAATGACCTGGGTGATACCTTCTATATTCTGGGAATTAAGATTTATCATGACAGTTCTAAAAGAATGTTAGGACTTTCATAGTCCTGATACATAGACACCATACTGAAGAGGTTTAGTAAGGAAGATTCCAAGCACGGTAATTTACCCGCTGGTCACGGAATCACCCTCTTAAAAGAGATGTCTCCTAAGACTGATGAGGGGAGGACTCGCATGGGCATTATACCCTATGTTTAGGTTGTAGGGTCTATAATGTATGCGATGTTATGTACCAGACCAGATATAACTTACGCATTTAGCGTCGTAAGCAGGTATCAGTCCAACCCAGGGGAGAATCATTGTATAGCGGTGAAAAACATTCTTAAGTACTTGAGAAGGACTACGGAGATGTTATCAGTATACAGTAATGGAGACATCCAGATCGAGGCTTTTACCGATACTACTTTCTAAAGTGACAAGGATGGCTCCAAATCCGTCTCAGGTTATGTATTTACCTTCAACGGAGAAACAGTCTATTGGAAGAGTTCCAAACATGACACTGTAGCAAACTCGATGATGGAGGCTGAGTACATCGCTGCTAACGATGCCACAAAAGAGGCGGTCTGGATGAGGAAGTTCATTTCTGAACTTCAGATGGTTCCATCCATTGCTAATCCAATACCTTTTTATTGCAATAACAACGGAGCCATGAAATTGGCAAAGGAATCACGGTCCCATCAAAAATCCAGACATATCTTGAGGCGATATCACCTGATCAGGGAGATCATAGTTCGCCGGGAGATCGAGGTGCGGAGAGTAGATACGAAGGACAACACGACAAATACCAAGGCCATCCCTCAAGTACAGTTCGAGAGACTATTCGAAATGTTGGGTATATGATACGCCAACAACTGGCCCTACTGCAGACGTTGGGTACTCGATACGCCAATATCAGGCCTTAGTGCAAGTGGAAGATTATTGGATATGTATGCTCTAGAGGCCTTTATTGTATTTGATGCTTGGGATATGTATGTACAGGACAATCTTCCTCGATATGATGGTATGCTATTTAATTTGAGTTTATCTTAACATGTGTATATGTTTTACTAGTTATTTCATATCGCTAATACATGTTGATAAAACCCGTAGGATCCTTACTTGACTACCAGCGTTGTGATGACAATTATACTTTTGGGAGCTGGGTAGTCGATAAGTACATCCTTAAATATCCCTAATTATGGGAGTATCAAGACTGGGCATCGATATTCCTGAGCAGACTAGTGTATACGTTTCTAGTCCCTGACGAGGGGCGGTGGTTGGTCCCACAGCCATTAGTGTGTTTTACCTAAAATTGTATACAGGTGCTCACTGGGTGTGAGTAAACTGGACGAACTCGCCGAAAACTGGTTAGATGGTATTATACCTGTCGTCGGATAGCAGTTCTCTAGTGATATGAGTACAGATAGTCTGTAGACCTGAGATCGTTATTTTTCTCATGTGAGTTCCCACTGTGTTTTGATTACTACCCTACCACGACTTTACCAAGTCGTGCAAACATGTTTTAGTTGGATACAGTCCCGAGCCACATGGAGGCAATGAGCGATTGTTAGGGATTCATCTCTCCCGGTATAGGGATTCGATATCGCGCTGTGTTCAGTTAGCCAACACCATAAGTCCCTGACCAAGGTAGATGAGATTTACTGATAGTTAGATCGGTAGTTTCTCGGATGGTCTTGAGCCATATCGGCACGACTTGACCGGTTATTAAAGGTATGACGTTTTCCATCCCTTAGACCCAGCATGTGATACTCTCAGACGAATAGGCCGGACTATACAGAGATTGTCACGGATAGGCTCGGTAGGGATTTGGATGAGTTTGCTCGTCGACCTTTTTTTCGACAGGTACCTGGGTAGCCGTTACGTACAACCAGTGCCATTTATGTTCTTGTGGTTATAGATTTATCCAATAACTCACTACCAGCGTACTGTCGAGTCTTTAGAGTCACACACAGAGGGTTCCTTAGTTTAGGAGAAACGATATAGAGGTCGTATATTGATACGTGCAGGATCCCGATTAAATACATGTATTAGATATACAGAATTTAATCGGACGGTTTGATAATACTAGCCGGCTTAGGATTAAGCCGGATTATTAAATCATTTATTGATTTAATAATTTACACACACACACATATTCTAGTATTATGTTTGTTATATTATCTATCTCTTTTGGTGTTCGTATTTTAATACGAATACGGGTATGTATATATGATTTTATATATTCTTGTATTTGTAAAAGAATACTTCTAGAAGAGAACACCTCATTATATAATTTTCTATTTATTAGAAAATGGAAATGAGGTGGAGTGGTGAGGTAACTTAGAGAATGGTGAGAGGCATGGCTTAATTAATTTTTTATCTATTTATATTTACTATAGAAGTATGACTACCATATAATATAGTAAATGTTTTTTTGGAAAAAGAAATAATATAGCTAACTCAACCTTTATCCATTCTCATTCTAACCTCAACACTCTCTCCTCTTTTGATCTCCCTCTTCTTCGTCATTCCTAACCCTCTCATAAGTTAAGAATCCTAGGAATTAAAAGATAGACTAATACTACAGACACTTCCTACATCACTAAGCACCATAGTTTGGCAAGTTAGGGTCTTTAGTTACTTCATTTTGTTGAAGCTGAAGCTTGAACCATATCTCTCGGGTGGATCATTTATGACCAAAGAAGATCGGCCCCAAACTCGATTAAAGACATCGAGGAGCTTAAGAAGGGGATATAAAGACCCGAAGGACACGACTACGAAGGTTGTATATGCTAAACCGAGTAGTTAAAAGTCCTCTTTTTGTTTACTAGTTTAGTGCTCGGTTAATTTCCTAAGGTTTAGTTTCTACCGTATTCAAAATTAAAGTTTTTAAATTCCACAAGGGTCGCGGTGGTAGCGGCAAGGGTACTAGACACTTACAGTTGTAAAGGTCTCGTTCCCGAACGTGGGGGTTTAGGGGCGGTAGCTCCTGAGCTGAATTTTTTTAGTAATAGCACGTATATAGTATTTCCATGTGACACGTAAAAAGGCTTTATATATATATATATATATATATCTATATATATATCTATATATCTATATATATAGTTAGAGAGAGAGTGGGGGAGGGGGGACACGATAAATTTGTAAAAATAGAACAGGATAAACTACTATATTATCTATCTATATTTTTTATGAAGTTAAAATAAGAGGACATGGTAAGAAAAAGTTATATTGTGATGGAGTTTTGAATAGTGTGAGAAAAATTTAATTCCAAAAAAATTATGTCTCAAGTGGGAGTTAAACCCACACCCTTCTCAAAGACCAAAGCTTAATACTAACGTCTAAGACCACTAGATCATCCCCATCTTTATATTTTTATTTATATCTATATAATGATATATATATATATGAGAATAATGGAGAAAAGATGCCATAGGAGGGAATTTCCACCTATGGCGTCGAAAAAATACCCTCTCCCTAGTTTTTTTCCGACGATCGGCACCCACCATCTTCATCGTCATCATCTAAGATGTGGATACACCAAATTTCATGTGATTCTACAACTTTTTCACCGTTGATTTAGCAATGTAAAAAGTTCTATTGTCGGTAAACCGTTAATTTTGAACCCACTAAATCAACGGTGAAAAAGTTGTAGAATCACATGAAATTTGGTATACCCACATCTTAGATGATGACGATGAAGTTGGTGGGTGCCGATCGTCGGAAAAAACCAGGGAGGGGGTGTTTTTTCGACGCCATAGAAGGAAATTCCCTCCTATGGCCTCTTTCCTCCATTAATCTCTCTCTCTCTCTCTCTCTCTATATATATATATATATATATATATATATATAGGATGTTTATTTTTCAAAATAGGGTGAGGCCATGACCCCACCTGCCCTCAAGTGGGTCCACCCCGCTCAAAACCCCTCATCCTTTCCAAATTCTCTTCTTTTTAAAAGAATAATGCTTCCTTCACTTCACTTGTCTTTTTATCCATGAGAACAAATTCAACATCTATAATGATGGTGAGCATTGTTCTACGAAAATTTTGCCCAAATTCACAATATCCATCTTGTTTAAGTTTCTATATTTGGTTGTTTGAGACCAAGGGTTGAGGCATTTTCATGAGAAGCATGATCACCTAGTTCACAGCCTAAGTGCCTAATACACAAGGGTACTAATAAGCGGGTATGATAACAATTCGGATCCGCTATGAATCAAGCCTGATCCGACAAGGTTCTTGGTCAAAGATATGGATGTGGTCTCAACATGACCTCATCATGGATGTTAATCATTTTAATTTAGGGTTGTCCCCAAAAAAAACCTAGCAAAGTTTTCCACATGTCAGAAAACCCCTGGTCCAAAAATTCTCACACAAACCCCCTTAAAGTTTTCCTTTGTTACTAAAAAAAACCATCCATGCAATATTTGTATAGTTGTTTGCAAAATCTAGCACGTGCAATATATATGCAGGTAACTAACATATCTGTATAGTTTTCTGCAATATGTATGCGCTAACTAGATATTGCGTGAACCATACAGATATTGCATGCGGTGGGTTTTTGACAGTGGAAAATTTTTCCAGATGGTTTTTGATAAGATTTTTTTGGGTCAGGAGCTTTTATACAGCGGGAAACTTTGCCAAGGGGGTTTTCCCGATAATTTACCTTTTGATTTATATAAGATCATATTATATACTTGATGACAAGGTTTGGTTTTACAATCTTTTAAAAAAATAACAATAAAATAAAATAAAACATGTAAATAAATGATTAAAAAACCAATCTGTCCGTGTTGACCTAATACATTTTGGGTAGTTTTATACAAAATAAAATCACATCGTAGAATGCAAAAATCTTGATGTATGTTCGACACACATGGTACTTCTGAATCTGATGTCTTGGTAATAGCATGTTTACGATAATAAGGTGAAGCTACATGCCTACTCAACTTTCTAATGTGATATGGTTGTAAAAATCTTATAAATATGGGGCAAGTGTCTTTCCACACATGGGCACAACCAAAAATTCTTCTATGTTGCGGAATTATGCATCTGGTCATGAGAAGAAAAAAAAAGGTGTGGACCTCACAAACCTGTCCTAAGGGTGTCCAAAATACTACATATATTTCTTTAATACGTCCAGATGCATCGTATTCGGTATACCAAATAATTTCTCTAGCACTACGTTGAAATGATACTTGCAATAATTGGATGATGGGTACATATTATAAACCACTTTCCATTATCGAAAATTGTAAACTTACCGGAAAAAAATCATATGGGAAGCTATCTATAAAACTTTTTATAGGGAGGATGATCTACCGTACACGTGGCAGATTGGGTATGGATTTACCATACACACGGCAGATTGGGTGTGAATCTCAAAAATAAAGAAGCGCGCTATTGTTTTGTACTGTAGATCCACACCCAATCTGCCACGTGTACGGTAGATCCTCCCTATAAAAAGTTTTATAGATAGCTCGCATATGATTTTTTTTCCAAACTTACCAACTATCAAACGGCTTTCATATTCTTCAAAATGGATTTAGAAATGAATAATAATCTATTAGAATTACAACACCCCAGTTAACTAGCAAAAACCATGAAAACCATCATATCTTTTCTTAGAGCTTTAATCAAAGAGAACAGCATGGAAAAACTATCATCGAACAACTTTTAGAGTATTTTTTTTTTTGACAACCTATAAAAATAACCATTTATCAAAATACAACACCTAATTAAAGCATATGGAAGGAGTTGAACATAAATCAAGAACTTCTGCTGGTACTAAATGTTGTTTAACCTGCTAATATTACAACTCGGTCACAAATCAAGGATTTTAAAAAAAAAACACAAACCTCTAAGTCCCACTATATATACAACCCTCACATGCACCATTGAAATCTTTTAGTGTCGTTACAATAGCTGAGAGCAAATAATAATAATGACTCCGAATCCTCTAAACATAAATCTTAAAATTTCTGAGAAATAAATATGCATATAATTAAGAGTAAAACTTTATCTACTAGGCTTGGAAACATTCCACAACCCATCTCACAGATAAAATGGTGGGACTCACGACACCTAAATACCACACCACTATAAATAGAGGATGTCCCTAAGATGGAAAAATCCGTCAGGCCAATTTATGTACGCGGTAGAGGAAACAATGTTTATAAATAAAAAGTAAATAAAACTTAAAATTGATAATTGCGAATGCGGTGCTGCAAAAGAAACTCCTGCAGTTGGGGCTGCAAGGGCAACGGTGGTGGATTAAATTAAAATAAAAAGGCAGAGATAATATTTCTCACGCCAAAATCCATTTTCCCCCGGTAAAGTTCCCTCTCGTCGCCACTGCGATTCTTCTCGCAGCCACCTCCTTCCTCGTCTTCCGATCGCCACCGCGCGCCCCCGACATCCTCCGGTCCTCCTCCGACGAAGCTCGCTCGCCGTAGCCCTAGCCGTCGAAGCACTAGCGCCATCGAAGCTCCTCGCAGCCTTAGCGCCGTCAAAGCTCCTCGCAGCCTTAGCGCCGTCGAAGCTCCTCGATCGCAGCCCTAGCCCTCCGGTCCTCCTCCCCGCCGCCTCTGCTCCATGGTCGATCGACAAGAGGTAAGTATAAATAATTGGTTTAATTTATTTTTTTTGTTTAATTTTAAATTTTATGCTCCGGCCACAAATTGTGTTGCTGCTGCTGCTGCTGCTTTGCTGCTGTTGCTGATGATGATGTTGGTGTTGTTGATGATGTTGGTGTTGTTGATGGGTTAGGGAGGGTTTAGGTTGGGGGTTAGGGCCGGGTTAGGATTAAGGTAAATACATAGGTTATAGATCCATCTAACTTCAAGGATAATTTGAATGAAAGCAATACAATTAATTGTTGGTGTGATGTCTGATTTCAGCTCTCAGCTCTGGTGAATGGTTTTGTTAGATTGAGTTCTGGAGAGCCCCCGATGTCAATCATAGTGAGTTTTTTTTTTTTTTTTTGAAAATTTTTGAAATTAGGTTAGGGTTAGGATTGATTAGGTTTAAGGGGAGAAGAACAATAAAGACGATGAATCCAATGTCAAATTCATGGATGTTTATCCCTAAATCTTGAAGGTATCATCTTTTGATTTTGATGTAATGCTGCTAAAGATTCTATCTTTTATCTAAATATTGGGTGTGATCATTGAAGGTTTAGCTTTATTGGCGTTTTGCGCGGGGGTGGAGGATGTTCCTCATGGCGCATTCGGGGATTGGGACTCGAGCGACGAGGATCCATTCAGATGGTCGGGCGTTCATTGTGTTGATGGCAAAGTGGAGTCTTTGTAAGTTTCTTATCATCTCATACCTCATCTCATACCGACGCGGTTTACAACAATGTAGGTGATGATCATTGTTGCATCTAATTTGAGGCCATGTGCTTCATGCTTAGACTTGTGTTTAAACGTAACACGGGATAACAAACGATGTTAGCTTTTGAATTTCAATTTTGAGCAAAAATGAAACTTGTTATCTATTGTAATCATTTTTATATGGAAGTTGGCCGATCTTCTCTGATTCAAGGGTTTCAAGAACAATTGTGCTAGTGTAACAAGGAGAACGGTTTATCATATCCAACTGAATTCAACCTTATGCTAATTTGTCATCGTTTGGGCTTTAGGTTATATGGCCGCAATTAAGATTGTGAATTACAAGATTTAAAGTTTAGCATGTGAATATATGCCATCTTTATTGTAGCTAGAATAAATTCGTTGTTGGGATCAAAATTTGCAACCCGGTTGACCGAGTCAAAGTCAAGATCAACCTCAAGCTAGGTGGGCCCAAGCCCAGGTCAGACGGGCCCATGCCCAAGTTGAGCCCGCGGCCAGCCTCCTCCATGCCAAAATTTAGATCATGTAATAAATAATTTTTATGTAATTTTTTATGCATGAATGCATGCAAAATGGGCATAAAGCCAAAATTTTGTAAAGCCCATGGCTTATATGCAAAAAGAAATGGCGTATGAGCCATGGGATGAGCAAAATACTATTTTGTAAAGCCCAAGGGGCTATATGTAAATATGTAAGCCTATATAAGGCAACATGATGAAAACATCTAAGATACTTTTTCATTCCCCAAAAAACTAGGGTTCTTTGTGCCTCCTGCTCCTTCATCAAGGTTCTAAACCTTCTTCCCCTTTTCAATTAAATCAAGAGTTTTACTCGTCCTTTTCCAAAACTAAATAGTTTTTTACCACAAAACCCACAAATGGGAACTTAGATCTTCCATCAGATCTTAAAAATAAGAGATTTTTAAAATCTCATACTTGTTTTTCAAGACCTAGCCAACAGAGGAGGAAGGAGGAGATCTATCTCCAAAAATCCCATCTTGGGAAGATTCAGAGCCAAAGGGAGAAACAAAGCAGCCCCTTCCGATCATTTCTAAACTTTTTTAGGAGTTTAACTCCACAAATCGGGAGCACAGCTCCCAGTGCAGGGACCAAAGTCCCCTTTCTGTTTGACGTCCAGCGCCCAGAGCGCTAGCGCCCACGTGCCGAGCACGTGGTGCGCCCCGCGCCCACGTGCCGAGCAGCACGTGGTGCGCCCCGTGCGCTAGCGCCCACGTGCCGAGGACGCGCCCAGAGCGCTAGCGCCCACGTGCCGAGCACGTGGTGCGCCCAGCGCCCAGAGCGCTCGTGCCCAGCGCCTGTGTGCCATGCACGCGAGGCGTTGGTCCCCATGCATTCTTTGGATGCCCTTTCCCTTTATATATATATATACGTACATATATACATACACACACACACACATACTCCACGACACTGTCCCTGTTAGAAAAAATTCTAACGGGGCGCTGCTCCGCACCCCGCAAGGGGGTTGCTAGCTCTCTTGATTCCCAGCCCGCTATCCGGGTAGCGGGACCCCCCGTAAAAACTCCGCGGGCCCCCCGATATATCCAAATCCCCTTCAAAACACAACACTGCACATTGAGTTCGCATGACCAATTTAACCCGTTAATCGGAGGTTCCCTCGCCCCAAAGGTGAGGGGTAATTAACGGCAGCTTAGTCCGCGGCTGCCGGAGATTCGGATCCCCACAATCAATAAACCCCTGCCTACCCTAGGCAGGGGGAATCTGTAGTACGCCTGACCAGCGCGCGCGTATTCCCATCTCAATGGGATGACGAAAAACACCCTACAGATTCTAGCACGCCAGGTGCGACGGTTCTCTCCTCCCATATTTCGGGTTAAACGTTCATGCAAACTCAATCAATATACATATCGACCGTCTGTACTGAAATCATGCTTCTTTGTGCAGCTTAACAAATTTCAAATTGCAATCTCCGGTCGCAGCAAAAATGTCTCTAAGGACAAGCTCAGCTCTCAACACAGCTCTCATCTCCTACACGATGAAGATAGACGCCAGGACGGTCCTTCCGGCCAGTCTCGGGCGACAATGGGAAGAGCCGCCGCTACCATTCGGCTCTATCCTGTTCGTGTTAGCTAACGTCATCCCAGCTCCTTAAGTCCCGGTGACAGACAAACCGATCTCGAAAGGCAAGAGGCCAAATGTGGTGGTCTCGAAGGCGCCCCAACCCAAACGCAAGTCGGTGTTTGAACGACTCTCCTTGGCCCCAGCTGGGGGCAAGACCATTAACACCAACAAAGCAACAAGGCTTCTCGAGCGAGCTCCGGCGGTGCCCCTGACAACTGTTCGATCGGGTGTCTTTTCTAAGCTTCCCACTAATCGACTCACGGTGGCTTCCCAGAAAACGGATGCCCGCCAAGCTCTCAAAATCGAGAAGCCAAGACAGAAAAGGCTCAGGTACAGAGCCAACAAAAGGGCTAGGCTCCTGCTAGGCTGAACCTTATGAGGTTCGAGGAACATGGTTACCCCGCCAAAGATGAGGAAATGGCTGGATATGTGGTCCACACTGTCTACATGGTGGGCACGCGCAGCAAGAGCAAGAATGGAGCCACCACATCTCAAATCCAATCTGGCTTGAATATGGTTGCCGCTTCCCAAGAACAGCCGCCTCCTCTGGATGATGAAAACCCTCTCGATGAGGATGATAGGCAGAGAGAGCCCTCAGTTCATGAGGAGTCGGGCTCAGAAAGTGAAGATGAGCCAACTTTCCACCCTAAGACCGCAGAGCAGCAACTTCTCCAAGAGCTCCGAAAAAAGCTTAGAAGCAAAAACAAGGAGATGGCCAAGCTCTACTTAAAAGATCGACGACTTGACAAATGTCGTCTTACGGCTCAACTTGCTTCTCAGCCGCCCAATCAAGCGCAGGGCTCTGCTCATGAACCGGGAAACGGTGTCCTGAGACAGCCGACGCCTATTCCTCTAAATCCAAAAGTGGGCGGACCGCATGAAAGCCAGTCGCATCCTATCTCAGGAAATGTCTTGGCTACCGATGACAGTAGCCCGCTAACTCAAGATCAAATCATGGATTTGGTTTCCAACAGAGTCAAAACATTGGTAGCTGAAGCCGAAGCGCAAAAAGATATCAGCAGCAGTGGGAGACCATATCCTGCTCAGTATGATCAGGTAGAATTTCCTAGCGGCTATGTCATCCCTAAATTCGGAAGATTTGATGGGACGAGAAATGCGAATCAGCACATCGCCCACTTTAAAGCCTCATGCGGGAATACTGGGGGCAATGATGCGCTTCTCCTCCGCCAGTTCGTTAATAGCTTGGCGGACGTTGTTTTCGACTGGTACGCGAGCATACCGGATGGCTCCGTCACAACTTTCGTCCAAATGGATTTTTTGTTTCGGCAGAGGTTCATGAGCGTCAGCGATAAGATCACCATCGCCTACCTCGTAAGGACCAAACCAAAGAACAACGAAAGCAGCACGGATTTTATAACCCGATGGCGCAATCTCTCCGTCAAATGTGAACCGCCGATAGAGCAGGACCAATCTGCCAGTCTCCTCGTCGGAAATCTCAACAATTGGATGGCCCTATTTCTATGCATCGCGGGTCTCAAAACATTCCAAAAGCTGACCAGAAAAGTCCAGATGTTGGAGCGCTCAAAGCAGGAGTCCTTCTCGGATTCCTAAAATAACAATAGGTCCTGCAGAAACCGAAAGGACGATAATCGCAAAGGCGGAAATTCCGACGATTCTGAATCTTTTAACACTTCGGCTAACCGAAACAAGCAAGGGATGAGTGGGCCTAGTGCCGACCAGCCTCGGAAGCCAGTGTTCGGAGAGGGAGGAGAATCTCTACTCAAAGAGAAGCTAGATAAGGTCTATTCCTTCAGAAGGGACAAAATCCGTAAAATATTCAAAGACGCCCTGAAGAACGGTCTACAACTGCCAGAGTCAAAAAGACCGCAGGAAGCGAATATGAACGAAGACCCCAAATACTGCCCCTATCACAGAGTGATTGGTCATGCCATCGAGGACTGCTTCGCCTTCAAAGATTGGGTCGAAAAGCAATACAAGGCAGGAGAGATAGAACTGTCCAAAAGCGTGTTAACAAACAGTCAAGCCGCGACCGCCAATTTCATACAAATGGAGACCGAAGTTCTTCGTGAAACTGATTCTCTCAGACATCTGCCTTTCTCTGAAAACAATCGACCTCTAAGTCGTTAAACTGGGGATGTAAAAATGTATAAATAAAACAAAAAATAGAAAAATAAATAAATAAATAATAGAAAAAGCCGAAATGATGGGGCAACTCGCAATAAAAATCAGCGAGTAAAAATAAAAATGAAAATAAAGCCGAAATGATGGGGCAACCGCGAATAAAAAGCCGAAATGATAGGACAATCACAACCTTCGCGATAAGAAAAGCTGAAATGATAGAGTAATCGCGGTAAAAAAAAACGGCGAATGATGAGTCGCTCCTGGTACCATATTCCAGTGCAGCGATGCAGACGCCATCCAAAACTCAAATCCCCAATGGCGAATGATGAGTCGCTCCTGATACTATATTCCAGTGCAGCGATGCAGACGCCGTCCAAAACTCAAATCCCCAATGGCGAATGACGAGTCGCTCCTGGTACCATATTCCAGTGTAGCGATGCAGACGCCAACCAAATCCTAAATCCCTAAATTCCCAACGGCGAATGATGAGTTGCTCCTGGTACCATATTCCAGTGTAGCGATGCAGACGTCAACCAAAATTCACATTCCCAACGGTGAATGATGAGTCGCTCCTTGTACCATATTCCAGTGCAGCGATGCAGACGCCAACTAAAATCCAATTTCCCAAAATTCTTCCGGCCCTATGGCCAGTCCCCAAATTGACTACCGTATACAATTCACGGGCTCAAATAATTCTCATCATATCCATGCCCCACCGAAGTCACCCGTCCAGCGGCCGGTCTCCGCCCTTGGAATTATGCTCCATTTGGGAAGACTCACTCACGTGTCTTCACGGATCCTCACGATACGTGAGGAGAAAATCCCCGCGTGAGATTCTTACGACTCACAAAGGAAAGACACTTGGGGGTCCTCATGACTCCTAAGGAGAAAATGCACCTACGAGATCCTTACGACTCGTAGGGAGAAAATGCTTTTATGGAACCCTTACGGCCTATAAAATTGAAAAGCCTTAGGTGATAGGGATCTAAACCTGTCTCGTAAGCTATCACTTCCCAATAGGCAATGGCGAATGATGAGTCGCTCCTGATACCATATTCCAGTGCAGCGATGCAGACGCCGGCCAAAATCCAAACCCCCAAGTAGCGAATGATGAGTCGCTCCTGCTACCATATTCTAGTGCAGCGATACAGACGCCTGCCAAATTCCAAATCCTCTCATGGCGAATGATGAGTCGCTCCTGGTACCATATTCCAGTGCAGCGATGCAGACGCCAACCAAATTCCAAATCCCAATGGCGAATGACGAGTCGCTCCTGGTACCATATTCCAGTGCAGCGATGCAGACGCCAACAAAGTCCCGAAATTTTTCTGGCCCTACGGTCTGGATCATACATTCTGCAAAACCGTATACAATCCACGGGCGTAAAACGATCCCAATCTTTCCCAAGTCCTACCGGCGAGACCACATTCAAAGTCCCACCGGCGATGAAGCAAAAAAAAAAAGGGTATGTCCACAAGCAAAATGGGCACGGATGAAAACCCGAAAGGGCTCCGTGAGTAAAAACAGCAGGACTGTCGACGAGTTTGTGAAAACCCGAAAGGGCGCAAACTCATGAAAAAGAGATGAAATGCACTCGCAAAGTCCTCTCGACTTTGTGAGGAGAAAATTCCTGTGTGAGATTCTTACGACTCACAAAGGAGCAACACACTTGGGAGTCCCCACGACTCCTAAGGAGAAAATACACTTACGGGTTCCTTACGACCCGTAGGGAGAAAATGCTTTGTGAGACCCTTACGGCTCATAAAATTGAAAAGCCTTAGGTGATAGGGATCTAAACATGTCTCTTAAGCCATCGCTTTCCAAGTCCTCCGGAGGCAGATGATGAGTTGCTCCTGGCATTACTCCAGTGCAGCAATGCAGATGCCAAACAAAAACCAATCTCCAAATCCTCTAATGAAAGATGATGATTCGCTCCTGGTACCATATTCCAGTGTAGCGATGCTGATGTCAACACAAATCAAATCAAACCAACAACCTCTGCGGCGGAATCATACTTCGTCCCAGAATTTACCCCGTGTCGAAATTATGCTTAGCCTCGGCGTATCTGCCTTCCCTGTCGAAATTATGCTTCGGCTCGGAATCAGCCAGTGACCTCCCCGTCGAAATTATGCTACGCCTCGGAATCAAGTCAACCAACATGCTCTGCGTCGGAATCATACTTCGTCTCAGAGTGTACCTCGTGTCGAAATCATGCTTCGCCTCGGCGTATCTGCTTTCCCTGTCGAAATTATGGTTCGCCTCGGAATCAAATCAATCAACCAGCTCTATATCGGAATCATACTTTGTCTCAGAGTGTACCCCGTGTCGAAATCAAGCTTCGCCTCGGTGTATTTGCCTTCCCTGTCGGAATTATGCTTCGGCTCGGAATCAACCAACGACCTCCCCGTCGGAATTAAGGTCCGCCTCGGAATCAAGTCAGCCAACAAGCTCTGCGTCGGAATCATGTTTCGTCTCAGAGTATTCCTCGTGTCGAAATCATGCCTCACCTCGGTGTATCTGCCTTCCCTGTCGGGATTATGCTCCGCCTCGGAATCAAGTCAACCAACAGGCTCTGCGTCGGAATCATGCTGTCTCAGAATGTGCACCCCGTGTCGAAATTATGCTTCGTCTCGGAATCAAGTCAGCCAACAGGCTCTGCGCCGGAATCATGCTCCATTTCAGAATGTACCCCGTGTCGAAATTATACTTCGTCTCGGAATCAAGTCAGCCAACAAGCTCTGCACCGGAATCATGCTCCGTCTCAAAATGTACCCCGTGTCGAAATCATGTTTCGCCTCGGAGTATTTGCCTTCTCTGTCGGAATTATGCTTCGCTTGAGAATCAACCTCTGCATCGAAATTATGCTTCGGTCAGAATGTCTGCCGCTCGTCGGAATTATGCTTCGACCCCCCTTGGAAACATGCTCCGCTCTTCGGAATGATGCTCTGATCCCCGGAATCATGCTTCGCTCTTCGGAATGATGCTCCGATACCCGAAGTGAAGTTATGCTCATCGGAATCATGCTCCGCCCTTAGGAATGATGCTCCGATCCCTGGAATCATACTCCGCTCTTCGGAATGATGCTTCGATCTCTGGAATCATGCTCCGCCCTTCGGAATGATGCTCCGATCCCCGGAATTATGCTCCGCAAATTGGAATTATGCTCCGACTCTTCGAAATGATATCCCGCCCCCGGAATTATGCTCCGATCTCCGGAATTATGCTCCTGGGATGATGCTCCGCCCCCGGACTGATGTTCCACCTCGAAGTCCAGCTTCAAGATCCATCAATTTAATGCACACAACTCAAATGTGCGGTGTGCATTTATTGATGGGGGACACTTTGTTGGGGTCAAAATTTGCACCCCGGTTGACCGAGTCAAAATCAAAGTCAACCCCAACCCAGGTGGGCCCAAGCCCACGTCAGGCGGGCCCATGCCCAAGTCGAGCCCGCGGCCAGCTTCCTCCATGCCAAAATATAGATTATGTAATAAATAATTTTTATGTAATTTTTTATGCATGAATGTATGCAAAATGGGCATAAAGCCAAAATTTTGTAAAGCCCATGGCTTATATGCAAAAAGAAATGGCACATGAGCCATGAGATGGGCAAAATGCCATTTTGTAAAGCCCAAGGGGCTATATGTAAATATGTAAGCCTATATAAGGCAACACGATGAAAATATCTAAGATACTTTTTCATTCCCCCAAAAAACTAGGGTTCTTTGTGCCTCCTGCTCCTTCATCAAGGTTCTAAACCTTCTTCCCATTTTTCAATTAAATCAAAAGTTTTACTCGTCCTTTTCCAAAACTAAATAGTTTTTTTATCACAAAACCCACAAAGGGGAACTTAGATCTTCCGTCAGATCTTAAAAATAAGAGATTTTTAAAATCTCATACTTCTTGTTCTTCAAGATCCGGCCAACAGAGGAGGAAGGAGGAGACCCATCTCCAAAAATCCCATCTTGGGAAGATCCAGAGCCAAAGAGAGAAACAAAGCAGCCCCTCTGATCATTTCTAAACTTTTATAGGAGTTTAACTCCACAAATCGGGAGCACAGCTCCCAGTGCAGGGACCAAAGTCCCCTTTCTGTTTGACGTCCAACGCTCAGAGTGCTAGCGCCTACGTGCTGAGCAGGTGGTGCGAGCGGAACGAGTTAAGATGACATTCGGTGCCCAGAGCGCTAGCGCCCACGTGCCGAACACGTGGTGCGCCCAGAGCTCTTGCGTCCACGTGCCGAGCACGTGGTGCTCCCAGAGCGCTCGCGCCCACGTGCCGAGCACGTGGTGTGCTCAGCGTCCAGAGCGCTAGCGCCCAGTGCCTGCGTGCCATGCACACGAGGCGTTGGCCCCCACGCATCCTTTGGATGCCCTTTCCCTTTATACACACACACACATACTCCACAACACTGTCCCTGTTAGAAAAAAGTTTCTAACAGGGCGCTGCCCCGCACCCCGCAAGGGGGCTACTAGCCCCCTTGACCCCCAGTTCGCTATCCGGGTAGCGGGACCCCCGTAAAAACTCTGCGGGGCCCCTGATATATCCAAAACCCCTCCAAAACACAACACTGCACATTGAGTTCGCATGACCAATTTAACCCGTTAATCGGAGGTCCCCTCGCCTCGTCCCAAATGCGAGGGGTAATTAACGGCAGCTTAGCCCGCGGCTGTCGGAGATTCGTATCTCCACAATCAATAAACCCCCGCCTACTCTAGGCAGGCGGAATCTGTAGTACGTCTGACCAGCGCGTGTATTCCCATCTCAACGGGGTGACAAAAAACACCCTACATTCGTATATTATCATCAATGACTAATAATTAGCATCATGTAGGTGGTCACATGAAATGCGTTTTTTTTTTTGTTTTCATATCATAACAAAGCAGTACTTATAGGTATCTCAGATGAGCTTTCTCTGCGGGGAGTCTTGGCACCAGAGAAAATTCACTCATTCTAATAAGGCGGAGATGATAAATGATGGGATGCAGGAGTTTTATGTTGATTTCCATGGCCCTAATGATAGTAATTTCATCGTTAAATCCATCTCTCACTCTCTCTCCTTTTGCTTTAATATCTTGGTTTCTTCAGAAATCATGAAGTTAGAATCATTAAAGATGAGATTTTTATTTTGTTTAAGAACTAGTGTTGGTTTATCCCCTTATAGTTCCAAACTTGATGTGATTTGGGATTTTACTTGTGATGTTGTTGTTTGCTTCACCGTGGCAAAGGCAAAAGCTTTTGCAACATTATCATTCATTAATATGACAATTCTTAAGATATTAGTTTTACTTCACTGATTTATATTTGGTTTTTTCTTTTTTCTCTTTGTATATAGTTTGATGCAGGTCTTTACCAAGGAGTGTGGAGGGTGAGAGCAGAATTGCCCGACGCTCATCTCTACAAATCTCCGTCGATTGGCTTCATCAACAAGATTTATCATCCAAATGTTGGTGAAATGTGAGTATTCGAAAGCTAATGTCATTGTTAATTAGTCATTTGAAAGCTGATGTTTGTTTGGATGTCATTAAGGGCCAGTTTGGTTGCAAGATTATGAAATTTGGATTTCCAAATAGTACGGTTGCAATTTCTGGATTTGGTAATTTGTTGTTTGGTTGGTTTTGGATTCCTAGTATTGGATTTGTAGATTCTTATAATCTTTGTTTGGTCGGTGAAAATAAAGTGTGGTTTGGATTTGAGGATTTTAGAGAGAGATAGATAAAGAGGGGATTATTAAATAGATAAGTATACGGGTCCCATCTAAAAGTCTAATGAATAGTGCCAAATTCTTGAAAAAAAATTAGGATTCAAGAATCTTTGTTTTGCGGTGGGTTTCCTTATAGAAAATAAAGAAATCCTAGAAATCCAAATTCATCGAGCAAACACAAAATCATGGAATTTTAGGATTCCACAATCCAAATCCATACTAATCCTGACATGCCCTAACAGAGTTGGAGCCCAATGTTTGGTAAAGGAGCTTGTTACTTCAATATTTTCTGAGATTGGTTTGTTGTAGTAAATTTTGAATTGATGAGTTTGGAACTAGAATTGGCTTGAAGAATCTTGATTAGGATCGATTGGATCATTTTGGATGGGGTTTTATGTTTGATTAATGATTTGTTGGCTAATTTGAAGGATTTTGTGGAGTCGTTTGGGTATTAGGTTGATTGTGTTGACTTTTTGCGTGGATTACGTAGTAGTACATTGCCGAGAGCGGCCTCATCCTAATCGTGAGCTTCTTTATTTAAGACCCTCTACTATTGTAACGATCCTGAAATCCTTATACAATTGTATCACATTCAATGTTTATAAAGGTGTATTTCCGCTTGGTCATGAGTTATAAATTAAGTTTGTTAAATAAAAGGAAGAAACAGGTTGTAGCTCACTGGTTAAGACATTTTATTGCTGTTTTTAGCTAGCGTGTTCAAATCACATCAGCCCCAATTATTTTAGTATTTAATCTTTTTTACTTTTTGGAAGCCTAAGAGTTTGCACAGGCATTACATGGAGTAACGAAAAGTTGCAATAAAATCAAACCGGATAAATGAGGTTTTAAAGCCAATTAAAACCTAGGGCTCAAACCTTGAAGCATTTGCTTTTAATATGGCTGCCTAAAATGCACTTGGGGTCGCAACAAGCGATCAAGATGTGCCCTTTTTACTCCATGCTTTCTCCGTGCGATCTTTGGACTCACTACCCTTTTTTACACTTTGAATTCTCTGAATTAAACCAGAGAACTGCCAGTCCCTTCATCTGTCACGTCCCGCTTCCCGGTGTATGGCGAAGGGGACGGGACTGGTCCGCTACGTATTTACTGTGAAGTAAATACGCTTAAGCGTATCTAAGCAATATAAAAGTAAAAGCACAAGAGACAAGATATAAACTGAACATCAACTTTATTTTTTAACATTCTTTTGTACAATGCATGAAAAGTAAATACAACTGAATAAAAAGCAATGCCTAAACAATGACATAACAGAAATGAAAATACTGAATGGAAAGTGTACAATGACTAGAGCTCGGGGTTTTCACTAAACTGGTCCAAGTCTTCTGCAGTGGGCTCGATCTCAGGAATGTCCAGATCATCTGACGATATTCAAAGAAGAAAGAAGAGAATGTCGTCAGCAAACAGGTCGCTCGGTAAGTCCCAAAGATAGGGGAGAAATAGAATAGAAAGAATAATAAGGTGGCTTTTAAAGTTGTATTATGTTATAATGTTGTATTTAATATTAACGCTGTTGTTTGTAGCTTGGTACAGAAGAATGCCAGTGTATACGAGAGGAGTCTCTATATGCCAGAGACTAGGGCAAATAGAAGTATAAGGCTCCGTTATACAACCCGAAACAACGGCAATTGGATTCATGTTAGGTGTCTTAATCTTGCAGTCTCGTGCCACTTCTAACACCTTCCGTACTAATATACTCCTTAAACCCCGAGATGTCTTGTTTGTATTGTTTGTTTTGTAAATTGTATTGATTGTATAATTGGATGACTGATCGAGACCATGATATCAGTAAACAGATGTAACTGGAGAATCATGTAAACTGGATGATCATGTAAATGGAATGTATATCCATGGTTCGGTTCAGTCAAGTTGTATAGATTGATAGATGGAATATATGGAATATTGGATTCATGGACTCGTGTTGAATTGTAATTTTATAGATTGTAAATTGTAAATTGTACTTGAATCATATTCAAGTCAGATTATAGAGAGACTCAATCTGAGTCGGACAATTAGAAAAGTAAATTGAAGTCCTGATTGTTTTGATGTTATCGGTAACCGCTGCACATGGACGGTAGGATTTGTGTCTTTTTCAAAGACGATTACCGTGTTGATAACACCGTTTGTTAATTGTCTACCTTAGATAGGCAAGCACCTACTTCTCCGGTTCCCTGAGGCTCAAGAGATTGGTTCCGCTTAAACCTATGTTTACTAGGGTCCTTAGGGTAATTTATAGAACTTGAGGGGGTTTTATGTAAAAATACTCTTGTATAGTTTTCAAAATACACCCCAAATATTTATTAATCGTTTTTAGAGTTGTAATGAATGTATATTTTATATTGTGATATTTCTAGTGAAAATATCCTATTTTCATAATAAGTGGTATTTATTTGTAATATTGGTTTTGTATGGAATTCATGGTATTTTAGTGTAAAATTGATTCTTGTGATTTTTAGAAAAAGTGGAATATTTATATCATAACAAAATAGGTATTTTAATGATAAATATACATATATTTATACAAAAGTAATTTTAATATATATTTTATATTCTAAAAATCTCATTTTCTTAAGATATCGTATTTTAAATCTTTCGAGACCGAATGCTTCTTACGGAGGTCCGCATCTCGCACTACTAAGCCCGAGGATGTGCGATAATCCGCACCATCCCAAACGGGTTCCCCAAATGGGTTGTAGCGGCGTTTTGCAAAGATTTGTATAAATACTAATCATTAAGGAAAAACAGTTTTATTAATTATGGTATTTATTTGTAAAGATGTCGATTTCCCGTATTCTATGTTCTAGGGTCTCCTAAGTCAACAAGACTGCTCCTAACTGGTGCAAAGCGACAAGTTGTGAGATATCCCTCAAATCGCCTCTTCACCGCCAATTGTGGCCAGGTAAGTATAAGTGAAGAAAGGAGGGATCCGTCACGAATGATTGTGAGATGGGCCTTTTAAAGTTACCTTTCTCACTTGTCTAGCCTAGGTACCACAGAGTCAGGTTTAGATAAACGACCGAATGCCCACAACCTTCCTCTGTCCTAATGAGCGCGACAGTCCTTAATTGGCTGAGTCCAGATATTTTTATTATTAGCTCAAAGGTTATTTATTTATAAAGATTTCGATTTTCCGTATTCTATATTCTCGAGGGTATCGTGCTATGTTGCATATGAGTGTGGGAGGAGGTAGGTCGTTACCTCGCGATCTACTTAAAGGTATAACAAGTTTAATGGTTTAAATGTATAATTGAAATAATGTGGTATTTAAATGAAAAATACGATAACGTGAAATAGCCATCATTTTATGAAATGAAACTTGATCAATTTGGTTGATTAGTATTTAATAGTCAATATGAGAGAGTTTAAGTATAATTGTATTAACGAGAAGTGAAGTTTTATAAAAAAACCGAATCGGAAATCGGTTTTGTTCCGATTCCGTCAGGTTTGTATATCCGTATTTTTAGAAAAGAAAAGAGGTAGAATTTGGGGACTTACGGGTTTCGATCAAAGATAAGAGGAAGGTGGATCGGGAGGAGTCGCCGGTGCGTCGTTTCGTCTCCGGAAGTTTCTATGGTCGTTGCCAGAAATTCCGCCGAAGAATTCGCCGGAGCTTCGCCTTTCGCTCAATTCGATTGCATACAAGAGTTCTTGAGAATTTTAAAGAGTTGGCTCAGAGTTTGGGGTGAGAGGGTAGAGGGTAGGGGTGCTATTTATAGGGTTAGGCTAGGGTTAGGGTAGATGAAGGGTTTCAATTTAGAAAAATGTAAAAATATAGGAAAATGTATTAAAAATGGAATAAATGAGTGTTAATGGGGTCTCTGGAATTGATCTCAGAATTTAAAATATGCAGGGGAGTTGGGCAGCCCAAGAAGCATCTTTCCCCAGTTGACGACTTGGCCGTCCGGCCGAGTCCGGCCTAGTCGAAGGCTGAGGATGTGGGGGGGCGCCTGAGGTAGTCACTGGTACTTTCAGTTTTAAATGGGTAGTGGGAAATTTTGGAGTTATCTCGTGTGGACTGTTGGGCTTCTATAAAATTTAAAACAAAATAAATATTAAAAATAATGTGGGGCGTGGGATTTGAACTCTGGTTGTTTGGTTCAGCAATGCAAGGTATTACCAATGAGCTACAAGCTCCTTTTTGTAATTAAATTGCTAATTAATTACTAAAGTCTTGTGCTCAGGTAATAAATACCCCTTTATGGATTTTTGAATTTTTTTTATAAAAACTTGTATAGGAAATTTAGGGTGGTTACATCATCTATCCTATTAACATCATTTTTAATTCATTTTTTAATTCACATATTCTTATTTCCTCCCCATAGATACCTAGCCATCCTATCCTACTTCTCATTTCTGAAAATTTCACAAAATTCCTCTTTAAAGTTCTCAAGTCTAAGTAAAAAGGAGTCAAGCCTATTCGCAAGTTCCTCCACTCGTTAACCACTAAAGTGCGTCTCTCTGAGCGTCGTTAACGCGACCTTCTTGCCTCGCTAGTCTCGGTTACTCAATCGAGGCTTTTTCTCTCTTTCAAACATGCAACCTGTAAGTCCCCCTCCCCCTCTCTTTTTTTAATCTTAGCACATCCTTAAATAATATAACGTAAAAGTGGAGTTAAACCTAGTTCCTCTTTTAAAATATATAATTCTCGCAACTGCCATGTTAATTTAACACATAACGAGTTAACAACATGTATTAACATTGAAAATTTAATCGTAGGAAGTTTTATTTAGAATTTTCATGTAAAATAAAACTTATATCGAACTTTACACTAAAATACATTTAACTATCTTTTAAAATGTAAGTTCTTTTTTCTTCTAGGCTAAAACGATAATTACATGTTAATAACATATATTAGAAAAAATCTTCAAGTTGTATAAAATTTCTTAATATGGAAAACTTCATGTTAACATAATTTAGAATGGTATTATAGAAAAATACCATAAACTTTACATGTATCTTTTGATCGTTATCGTGACATATACCTCTAGAAAACTCACGGGGTAACGACCTACACCATTCGTATACACTATGGTTTCATAGCACGATACTATAGTTACATGTTTTATTCTAAAAAAACATATTTTATTAAAATATGCACTCATTCTAAAATACGGTTATTAAATCGTTATTTTAAATTCTTTGCAAATACGTCTCTACAGCCCTCATTAGAGGACCCATTTGTGGATAGTACGGATTATCGCACATCTTTAGGATAGTAGAGTGAGATGCAGAACTCCTCACGGAGAATTCGGTCTTGAAAAGATAAAATACGGTTTTAAAGAAATACGACTTTTAAACCAAGTTAAATAATTGGAAAATTATTTAAATCATATATCCGTATTTCCAAATAAAACAACTTGTGAAAACTAGATTTTTAAAAGAAAAGATTAAAGTTTTTAAGAAAATACCCTCAAGTTTCCAAAGGATAGATTTTTCATAAAAATACCATAAACTTTTAAAAGCTAAGTTTTATTACTAAAATACCACCAAATATATAATACATTTTTATGAAAAATCTTGATATTTTAATTAACATATTTTTTTATCAAAAATATCTTCGAGGCTTTAGGACGAATTTAAAACTCTCGAGAATTTTTAAATGACATTTTTATATAAATACCTTTGAAATCAAAAGAGTAGTCTAGATTATGTATTTAAGTTGCAGATTGGTTTGAGTTGCATCTTCTCTCGTCAGTGCTTCGGGGTTGCCGGAAACAATGATGCACCACCTATCTTTCCTTAAATATAGATCGTAATCATATGGTGGAATTATCAACAGCAATCGTTTTTGAAAAAGACATAAATCATGTCGAACATGTGCAGCGGTTGTCGATTATTCCCAAACTTAAGAATTTCAAAAGTTAAATCTTTTCATAAGATATGTTTAAAATCTAAACTCAAATCCGAACTTGAATTGAACTCGAACTCAAACCCTAACTCGAAAATCCAACTTGAATTTAAACATTTGAACTTGAACTTGACTTAACTTGAACCATGAATATAACTTGATATGAACTTGACATGAATACTTGAACACAACTTTAACATGAACTTGTACTCTTTATATTCATGGATTCGATCAAGACCTGTAAACTTGCTCTATACAATAAAATACGCGGGGATAAGGAGTATATTGATAAAGAATATATGACGTGGCACGAGAGTTTACTAAAAGACACCTAACTTGAATATCCTATGTTGTTGTTCCGTGGGTTTGACGGGACCTTGTATTCCTGTACCTTTGATCCGCGGGATACGTCGGACTACTCTTGTATATACGCATATCTTCCTCATCAACTACAGACAACCACGTTAGAATAGTTAATCTTATACACATAAATATCATGCTTAAAATACCTTTACATACAACCTTACATGTTCATTACTACTTGGTCTTCTGTTCATTTTACATATCTTCAGTCATTAGTGCTTTTCTTTTAGGGAATTACCGAGCGCTAGTTTGCTGATGATATTGCTTTCCGTTTTTTTTCTTGGGATGTTCATCAGGTGGACAAGATACTGAGGAGATAGAGCCAAGCCAGAAGGATTTGGACCAGTTCACCATCCAGCCCGATCACTAGTTTCCTTTCTGCAGTTATTTTTCTGTATGCCATTGTTTAGGCATCTTTTCAGTTATTTTATCCTTTATTTCAGACATATGTATTTTAAAGTTTTATTGTAAATAAAGTTGCTGTTAAATTTTAGTTACTCTTTTTAATTCTTGCATGCTGTTATATTGCTTTCATACGCTTAACGTATTTATTTAAGAAAATGAGCTTTTTATGGTAATTACGTTGCGGGATTTATCATGCGCCGTCATCATCTTCTGGGAAGCGGGTCGTGACAGGTTTTATTGGTGGCCCATGCAGGTTAGTTCTGCATGAAGTCTTAAGCCACATATCATAAGAATTATAAAATTCGATAACTTTACATTCCTTGTAGTACCTCTTGAATCTATTCTAATCTTTTTTTTTCTATCAAGTGATGGATACTCCTAACAACACCAGCACCAACGTTAATGGAAACACACCACCGCTTACCTTACCACTTTCACTTACCGTTACAGTTTCCATCAATAAACAGACGGTGCTTCTGGAAGCAATTAAGAATCTACTGGAAGGCCAGCAGCAGCAGACTGCCATCCTTCTAGCCTGTCCCGAAGCGGAAGCACCAGGCGTGAAAAAATTTCAGGCGTGAAAAAATTTCAGGCGTTACACCTAAAGAACTTTTTTGGGAAAGATAGCCTTCTGGAGGCTGAAGAGCGGGCTCAAGGCATCGAGGACGATCTTGCAGCAGCTCAAGTGCCAGAAATAGTTTGAGCTTGTGTTACAAAACTCCAATTCACAGACAACGCAAGAGTTTGGTGGAAGGCCGAGAAGAGCCGTCTTGCACATCCGATAATGTGGAAGACGTTCCTTGATCTTTTCGATGCAAAGTATTTCCCAGAGACTGCTCGATTTGATATGGAACAACAATTCATCGACCTACAGTAAGGATCTATGTGGGTAAAATCGGTAGATAAGTATGATGCCAAATTTATTATGCTTAACAGGCAAAGAATTCATTTCAAAGTTTTGTTCCTTAAAGCACGTAATTGTTCTGACATCAACATCATATCAAATTCGCGACACGCTTGATTTCTACTTATGAGATTCGGACTAAACGATTCCAGCAGGGCTTAGACCCATAAATTCAAGCGACATAGCAACATGAGATTATCTGCCCCATGAACTCGCTCTGAAGGCAGCCCACCGCTTTGAAGCTGTGGTCAAGAAGAAGGGTAATCCGCAACCGGCCAGAATTAAACGCCCTGCTATCCAGATCACCGGAGGAGCCTCTTCAAGACCAGCTTTCACACCAAGAGATCAGGAGGATCATTTAACACATGCAGTCCAGGTTACTGCCATTACTGCAAAAGGGCCGGACATATGGCGTAGGAATGCAGGCGTGCAAATGGCATGTGTTTGGTTTGTGGAGCACCTGCTCACTCTATATGAGCGTACCCATAACGAAGTAACACTGTAACAACTCCAATTTCAATGTACAGAAAATTTATTTAAAGTTAATGTACAGATGGGGTATTTGCAATCCTGTGTACACTATAAGTATTTGAATTGCTTTTGAACAGCAAGAAAACACTTGTAGCTCATTGGTAAAGCCTTGCACTGCTGTGACATATCCCCTGTGATCGAATCACCCTAGCCACATTATCTTTTTATTAATTTTTCTTTAAATCTTTTAGAAGCCTAAGGGTTTACACGTGCACTACACGTGAAATGAAGGGTTACAGAATAAACAAACATGTGCACTGGGGTATATGAGGCGACAGAGACACATGGCACAAATCCCATGCCCCCTCATCGGTATTGGACCGGCGAGATAATCTTGGAGACTGGCACCGCCGGGCCGTCCGTAGAGGATGGTCCCCATTTCTTTTGCCTAGCACCTCTTCGCCTACCCCACTAACCCCATATTATTTGTTTACTCTGCATTCATCCAGAGAATATTAAATCATCTTTTAATCCAATTTTTAATGCATATTTTTAATGCATTCTTTAACTCTCAAAACCCTAATTTTCCCTATAAATACCACACTCTATTTCACCTCTCCTCACTCAAAATTTCATTACAAAATCTCTCAAAAAATTTCAAGTCTCAAGTTGTGCAAGTGGAGTCAGCAAGAGACGAAGTTCCGGCGACATTCCAAGAAGATTCCGGCGACGAAACGACGCCCCGACGCTTTTTAAGCTCCCCCCTTCTCCCCTCTATCTTAATAGCTAGTAAGTCCCCTCTCCCCTCCTCTTCTACTATTCTAAAACTTTCATTTTTCAAAACCCGTCGGAAGCGGAGTTAATCCGACTTCCGATTCGTTTTTCTTTTTAAAAAAATCCATTTTTCCTAAACAATAAAATACCATATTCTCATATAATGTTTAATAAATATAAATAAACATATTAGAACAAGTTTCATCTCAAAATAATTCATGTTGCAATTTCTATTTCACTTTTACAGTAAAATACTATCATGTTACATACAACTTGTAAAAATTCAAATTAATCATATTACCTTTAGAAAACTCACGAGGTAATGACCTATCTCATCACAACACACATCTTTGACATAGCACGATAAATTTGGGAATTCTAGATTATGGGAAAATACGTTTTTACAAATAAATAGCCTAAACTTACAAAACCGTTTTATTTTAAAAGAGTGTTAATTAATTCCTTGCAATTGTGCCTCTACAACCCATTTTGAGGAACCCTGATAAGGATGGTGCGGGTTATCGCACATCTTCGGGCCTAATAGAGCGAGATGTAGACCTCCGCAAGGAGCATTCGACCTCGATGGAATTTCTAATGCAATTTTTAAGAAAATAAGATTTATACAAAATAAATAAAATTTATTTTCATTAAATTTATATATATATCAAAAGATCTATTTTAAATATATTATATAAATATTCCATATTTTCTAAATCAAAGGAATCACAATTACATGAAAGTACCATTTCAATACAATACAATTCTAATATTTCGTTAAAATACCATATACAATGAAAACTAGGTTCTACTTACTAGAAAATTTTACTTTTATAAAATATACATCTATGAAAATCCTAAATACGATAATTAAATACTTGAGCTGTATTTTGAAAATATATCAAACTATTTTTACATAAACCCCCCTCAAGTTATACTAATTTACAATAAGGACCCTGGTAAATATAGGTTTAAGCGGGACTAGTTCTCTTGAGTCTCAAGGAGCCGGAGAATATGGGTGCTTGCCTATCTAAGGTAGACAATCTAACAACGGTGTTATCAAACACGGTAATTGTCTTCGAAAAAGACACAAATCCTGTCATCCATGTGCAACAGTTACCGATAACATCAAAACTAATTCAGGACTTCAATTTCTTTTCAAAGTGTCTGACTCGGACTGGGTCTCAATCTAATCAATCTGACTTGAATATGATTCAAGTATAAACTACAATTCAACATGAATCCGTCTATTCAATCTATATCAATCTATATTGACCGAACTGAACCATAGATATACTCCGTTTACATGACTATCCATTTATATTCATTCCATTTACTGATATCATGGTTTCGGCAAGTTATCCGTCTATATAACCAAATTATACAATCAATACAAAAGACATTGCGGGGTATAAAGGGGTAGATTGGTACGGAATGTGTTAGAAGTGACACGAGACTGTAACCATAATACACCTAACCTCAATATCCATTGTCGTTATACCATGGCTGAACGGTTCCTTGTGCTTCGTATACCTTAGTCTCCAGAATAGTGGGACTCCTCTTGTATACACTGGCATATTCTGTACCAAACTACAAACAACTGCGTTAGCATTATAATCAAACATTACTAGTTATACTCTCTCTGTCTATTCTATCTCTACTCATCTTTGGACTTACCGAGCGATTGTTCGCTGACGACATTTCTTTTCTTTTTTCTTTGGAATGTTGTCAGGTGGATCGGATTCACTGGAGATCGAGCCCCGTACCGAAGACTTGGAGCAGTTAGCATTTGACCCCGAGCTTTAGATACTTGTACATACTTTTCATTTCAGTTCATGCCATTGTTTAGGCATTGTTTTCCATTCATGTATTAACATTCCAGTTGTACTTGTAAAGAATTATTAATAAATAAAAGTTGTTGTTCAATTACATCTATTGTCTTTTTTCTTGTGTACATTTACCTTATATTGCTTAGATACGCTTAGCGTGTTTACTTCAGAGTAAATACGTAGCGGACCTCGCCGCGTCCATTTCCCGTACACCGGGAAGCGGGGCGTGACAGGTTTTATTGGCGGCCCATGCAGTTTAGTTCTTCATGGACATGCGGGTGAATGCTGGATGAAGTCCTAAGCAATATAACACAAGAATCAGCAACTAAAAACATTCTTTACATTTCATATTCTTTGAATCTTATAATTTCATATACTTGAATCTATCCTAACCTTATTTTTCTTTCAAGGTTATGGATTCTCCAAATAACACCAGTACCAACTTCAACAACACTCCACCACCTCTACCGCTTACGCCTACCATCGCTTCTCCGATCAATGAGTAGACGGTACTGCTTGAGGCAATCCGTAGTCTCCTGGAGGGACAGCAGCAGCAGACTGCTATTTTAATGAACCGTCCAGAAGCGGAAGCGCCCGGAGTGAAGCAATTCCGGGTATTGCACCCAAAACAATTTTTAGGAAAAGAGAGCTCCCTGAAAGCTGAAGAATGGGCTCAAAGTATTGAGGATGACCTGGCAGTGGCACAAGTGCCAGAGAACGCTTGGGTTCGAGTTGCGAAGCTGCAACTCACTGACAACGCCCGAGTCTGGTGGAAGTCGGAAGAAAGCCGTCTTTCCCAACTTATCGAATGGAGGACTTTTCGAGACATGTTCGACGCGAAATACTTCCCAGAAACTGCCCGATTTGACATGGAGCAGCAATTTATTCATCCACAACAGGGTTCGATGTAGACCAAGTCCGTGGATGAGTATGATACTGAGTTTACCATGCTCGGTAGGTAAGATATGTCTCAATGTTCGATTTTCAAATATCACATATTACACAGCTTACACAAGACCTTAACAGGTTCGCGGCACATTTAATACCAACTGCTGAGATCAGATCCAGAAGATTTCAGCAAGGGTTGGATCAGGAAATCCAAGCTGCCTTAGCTATAGGGGATATCCCAACCCCCGAGCTGGCCCTGAAAGCTGCCCGCCGATATGAAGCAGTGGTGAAGATGAAGGGCAGACCCCACTCTGCCGGGATGAAGCGCCCTGCCACTCAGATGGCAGGAGGTGCCTCTTCAAGGCCACAATTTGTGCCTAGGAGACCGGGAGTATCGAACAACCGGCCCAACCCAGCCTTTTGCACTTACTGCAGGAGAGATGGACATTTGGCGAAATACTGTCGGCGTGCAAATCGCCTTTGCTTAGTCTGCAGCTCAGCCACTCATGACATTGGGTCTTGTCCTCGTAGACATAATCCAAATGCTGCACCAAGACCAGCAATTACTTATCAGCAACGCCCAGCTATCCAGGCACCTGCTCTACGATTCGCTCTCCCTGCTCCACCTCCTCGTGGACCGACTGCACCTCCTCCTCGTCAGTTCCATCAAGCTCAAAGGAACGTACCTCAAGTACAATGGAACGGACAGAGGAATGCTCCTCCAGTAAGGATGAATGTACGGAGGCGACAGGCTTTCACAATGACTGTGGAAGAAGCTGAAGCCACCGGCCAAGTCGTCACTGGTAACAATTTCCTTCCAAACTTTCTTTCAATCTATATACATACCTATATATCTTTTCCTTATACCTAAAACCTATCCCACATAACTTAGGTACAATCTTAGTAGCCTCACTTTCTGCACTAGCACTCTTCGATACTGGAGTATCTCATTGCTTTATGTCGCAACGGTTCGTCCGAACTCATGCGATTCCAGTCAAACCGCTCGTATCTAGCTGGAATGTTAGTTCAGGGAACGACGTTCTAAAAGCAATAATGGGATACGACCTATGTCCAGTGGTCGTATGCAGCAGAGAATTCTATGCCGACTTCAAGGTGCTGGACATACCGAATTTCGATATCGTTTTGGGTATGGATTGGCTCGGAACTTTTTACGCTACCATCGACTGTCGTCAAAGGAGGGTGGTGTTCAAGATTCCAGACCATCCGGTCTTTTATTTCAAAAGTGGAGACGTACCCTGAAGCCAATCACATACAAGGCAAAACCGAAGAAGGCAGTGATTGTAGCACTTCAAGCAGAGGAAGGATCAAAGCCAGAGGTAGTTCGAGAGTTCGATGATGTGTTTCCAGAAGACATATCAGGTTTGCCTCCCGATCGAGCTCTTGAATTCAGCATTGATTTAATACCTGGAGCACAACCGGTGATCAAAGCACCGTATCGGTTAAGCCCTGAAGGTTTGAAGGAGGTTCGTACTCAGTTGGACGAATTATTGACGAAAGGATGGATTCGTCCCAGCACTTCAAGTTGGGGATCGCCGGTTCTACTTGTAAAGAAGAAGGAAGGTTCATATCAAATGTGCATTTATTATAGAGCTCTGAACGAAGTAACTATAAAGTATTCACTCCCGCGCATCGACGATCTGTTCGATCGGCTAAGTGGGTCTTGCATTTTCTCCAAGTCAGATCTTCGTTCGGGTTATCATCAGGTGAAGGTCAAAGAATCTGATATCCATAAAACGGCATTCAGAACTCGCTATGGACATTACGAATTTCTTGTGATGCCATTTGGAGTGACAAACGCACTAGCTATATTCATGAACCTAATGAATCAAGTTTTCCGAGAGTACCTAGACAGGTCCGTTGTCATCTTCATCGACGACATCCTGATGTATTCTAAGAGTCGAAAAGAACACGCCGAACACCTACGAATTGTCCTAAAAACTTTACGAAAGCATCAACTCTATGCCAAGTACAGCAAGTGCGAGTTTTGGCTAGATCAAGTTGGTTTTCTCGGACATATTGTATCAGGCGATGGAATCTCTGTAGATCCAGCTAAAGTATCAGCAGTAAGCGAATGGTCAACACCGAAGTCAGTAAAGGACATTCGAAGTTTCTTAGGTTTAGCAGGATATTACAGAAGGTTCATTGAAGGATTTTCGAAGATTGCAACACCTCTGACCAAACTCACGCGTAAAGATGAAGAATTCGAGTGGTTAGAAGCATGCGAACAAGTTTTCGTAGAACTCAAGTCAAGATTGACATCAGCGCCTATTCTTTTCATACCGGACCAATCTGGAGGTTTTGTAGTGCATTGCAATGCATCCTGTAAGGGATTAGGATGTGTTCTACATCAGCACGGTAATGTTGTAGCTTATGCTTCAAGACAGCTAAAGATTCATGAGCGTAATTATCCGACGCATGATTTGGAGTTGGCAGCCATTATCTTCGCACTCAAGATTTAGCGCCATTATCTTCTTGGTGAACGAGTGGACATATACACAGATCACAAGAGTCTGAAATATGTGTTTACTCAGAGAGAGTTGAATATGCGGCAGAGAAGATGGTTAGAACTCATAGCAGACTTCGACATCAACCTACAATATCATCCAGGGAAGGTGAATGTAGTACCTGATCCACTTGGTCGCCAACCATTAGCAATGAATCTCACCACACAGTGGAAGCTCCAACAAGATTTGCATCAGCTGGAGATTAAAGTAGTCATGCCAGGTAAAACTTCAAGTTTCATGAACTTACAAGTTCAATCTACCATTGTCAATAAGATCAAAGCAGCTCAAGTAAGTGATGCTAAGATGCAAAAAATCAGAGAACAAGTAGAAAATGGAGTTCGAACAGACTTCATCATTCATGAAGACGGATTATTGAGATACAGCAGTAGATTGTGTGTACCAAAAGATTTTGTGCGAGAAGAGTTGATGAAAGGAGCTCACAGCTCTCCTTATTCAGTACACCCTGGAGGTACAAAGATGTACAAAGATCTGCGTCAAAATTACTGGTGGCATGGAATGAAGCGTGAAGTAGCCAGAAGTGTCGCTAAATGCTTGGTGTGTCAGCAAGTAAAGGCTGAACATCACAGGACTGTTGGATTACTTCACCCGTTACCTATCCCAGAATAGAAGTGGCAACACATCACAATGGATTTTGTGACTGCTCTTCCTCGCAGCACGAAAGGTAACGATGTGGTATGGGTTATTGTGTATTGACTCACAAAGTCGGTTCACTTTATTCCATTTCGAGTTGGCCAATCTACTGAGACACTAGCAAAGAAGTACATGGAGGTAAGAATCTAAGTAAGATTTAAACTCTTCAATATGTACCATCTCTGATACCCATGAACTCATGCAAGAAATTGTGAGATTACATGGGGTACCGGTTTTCATTGTCTCCGACTGTGATACCAGATTCCGATCGCAATTTTGGTAAAGTCTGCATACTAGCTTGGAAATAAGTCTGAACTTCAGCACAACTTATCATCCACAAATAGATAGTCGGTCTGGGCGAACTATTCAGATCTTAGAAGATATGCTAAGAGCGTGTGTGCTAGACTTCAGAGGATCGTGGGAAGATCACCTACATCTTGTGGAGTTTTCATACAATAACAGCTACCAAGCAAGTATCGAAATGACACCATTTGCAGCTTTATATGGAAGGAAGTTTCGATCGCCATTAAGTTAGGACGACATCGGGGATAGAGAATTCTTTGGACCTGAGATGATAGTAGCAACTATAGATGTGGTTCGCACTATCAGGAAAAGAATGCGCATAGTCTAAGATCGACAGAAGCACTGGGCTGATGCAAAACGCCGTCACTTAGAGTTCCAACCAGAAGAACATATATTTTTGAAGATATCTCCGAATCGTGGAGTGATTCGATTTGGAAGACGGGGTAAGCTCAGTCCGAGGTATATTGGACTGTTCGACATACTCGAACGAGTCGGTGAAGTGGCTTATAGCTTGGCACTTCCACCTTCATTGGAAGGAGTGCACAATATGTTCCACATATCCCAACTCAGAAGGTATGTGAGTGACCCCAGCCATATTCTTGATCACTCTGAGCTCACTGTATAGCCAGATTTATCCTGTAAGCAACAACCTGTTGAGATCTTGGATAGAATGGTGAAGTCACTTCAGAACAAGGAAGTCAATTTGGTTCGAGTGATGTGGAAAAAAGATTCACCAGGAGAATCAACATGGGAACGTGAGGACGGCACGCGTGCAAGATATCCTCAATTGTTTGTAAATTAGTCCTTAAAATAATTGTAAATTTCGAGGACAAAATTTTTGTAAGGAGGGTACAATATAACAACTCCAATTTCAATGTACAGAAAATTTATTTAAAGTTAATGTACAAATGGAGTATTTGCAATCCTGTGTTCACTATAAATATTTGAATTGCTTTAGAACAGCAAGAAAACACTTGTAGCTCATTGGTAAAGCCTTGCATTGCTGTGATATAGCCCCTGCGATCGAATCCCCCCAGCCACATTATCTTTTTATTAATTTTTCTTTAAATCTTTTAGAAGCCCAAGGGTTTACACGTGCACTACACGTAAAATGAAGGGTTATAGAATAAACAAACATGTGCATTGGGGTATATGAGGCGGCAGAGACACATGGCACAAATCCTAAGCCGCCTCACCGGTATTGGACCGACGAGATGATCTTAGAGACCGGCACTGCCGGGTCGTCCGTAGAGGATGGTCCCAATTTCTTTTGCCTAGCACCTTTTCGCCTACCCCACTAACCCTATATTATTTGTTTACTCTGCATTCATCTAGAGAATATTAAATCACCCTTTAATCCAATTTTGAATGCATTCTTTAACCCTCAAAACCCTAATTTTCCCTATAAATACCATACTCCATTTCACTCCTCCTCACTCAGAATTTCATTACAAAAACTCTCAAAAATTTCCAAGTCCCAAGGTGTGCAAGTGGAGTTAGCAAGAGGGGAAGTTCTGATGACATTCCAAGGAGATTCCGGTGACGAAACAACGCTCTGACACTTTTCTAAGCTTCCCCCTTCTCCCCTCTATCTTAATAGCTAGTAGGTCCCCTCTTCCCTCCTCTTCTACTATTCTAAAACTTACATTTTTCAAAACCCGTCGGAAGCGGAGTTAATCCGACTTCCGATTCATTTTTCTTTAAAAAAATTCCATTTTTCCTAAATAATAAAATACCATATTCTCATATAATGTTTAACAAACATAAATAAATATATTAGAACAAGTTTCATCTCAAAATAATTCATGTTGCAATTTCTATTTCACTTTTACAGTAAAATACTATCATATTACATACAACTTGTAAAAATTCAAATTAATCATATTACCTTTAGAAAACTCACGAGGTAATGACCTATCTCATCACAACACGCGTCTTTGACATAGCACGATGAATTTGGGAATTCTAGATTATGGGAAAATACGCTTTTACGAATAAATACCCTAAACTTACAAAACCGTTTTCTTTAAAAAGAGTGTAAATTAATTCCTTGCGATTGTGCCTCTACAACCCATTTTAGGGAATTCCGATCGGGATAGTGCGAGTTATCGCACATCCTCGGCCCTAATAGAGCGAGATGCAGACCCCCGCAAGGAGCATTCGATCTCGATGGAATTTCAAATGCAATTTCAAGAAAATGAGATTTATACAAAATAAATAAAATTTATTTTCATTAAATTTATATATATATATATGATTATCAAAAGATATATTTTAAATATATTATATAAATATTCCATGTTTTCTAAATCAAAGGAATCACAATTATATGAAAGTACCATTTCAATACAATACAATTCTAATATTTCATTAAAATACCATATACAATGAAAACTAGGTTCTACTCACTAGAAAATTTCACTTTTATAAAATATACATCTATGAAAACCCTAAAAACGATAATTAAATACTTGAGGTGTATTTTGAAAATATATCAAACTATTTTTAGATAAAACCTTTTTAAGTTATACTAATTTACAATAAGGACCCTGGTAAATATAGGTTTAAGCGGGACAAGTTCTCTTGAGCCTCAGGGAGCCGGAGAATATGGGTGCTTGCCTATCTAAGATAGACAATCTAACAACGGTGTTATCAAACACGGTAATTGTCTTGGAAAAAGACACAAATCCTACCGTCCATGTGCAGCAGTTACCGATAACATCAAAACTAATTCAGGACTTCAATTTCTTTTCAAAATGTCTGACTCGGACTGAGTCTCAATCTAATGAATCTGACTTGAATATGATTCAAGTATAAACTACAATTCAACATGAATCCATCTATTCAATCTATATTGACCGAACCGAACCATGGATTTACTCCGTTTACATGACTATCCATTTATATTCATTCCATTTACTGATATCATGGTTTCGGCAAGTCATCCATCTATATAACCAAACTATACAATCAATACAAAAGACATTGCGGGGTATAAAGGGGTAGATTGGTACAGAATGTGTTAGAAGTGGCACGAGACTGTAACCATAATACACCTAACCTTAATATCCATTGCCGTTGTACCGTGGCTGAACGGTTCCTTTTGCTCCCTATACCTTAGTCTCCGGAATAGTGGGACTCCTCTCGTATATACTAGCATATTCTGTACCAAACTACAAACAACTGCGTTAACATTATAATCAAACATTACTAGTTATACTCTCTCTCTCCGTCTATTCTATCTCTACTCATCTTTGGGACTTACCGAGCGATTGTTCGCTTACGACATTCCTTTTCTTCTTTCTTTAGAATATTTTCAGGTGGATCGGACTCACTGGAGATCGACCCCAGTACCGAAGATTTGGAGCAGTTATCATTTGACCCCAAGCTTTAAATACTTGTACATACTTTCCATTTCAGTTCATGCCATTGTTTAGGCATTGCTTTCCATTCATACATTTACATTCCAGTTGTACTTGTAAAGAATTGTTAATAAATAAAAGTTGTTGTTCAATTACATCTATTGTCTTTTTTCTTGTGTACATTTACCTTATATTGCTTAGATACTCTTAGCGTGTTTACTTCAGAGTAAATATATAGCGGACCTCGTCGCGTCCCCTTCCAATACACCGGGAAGCGGGGCATGACAAACACAATTATTGCATAGAGACTTACTATAAAAGCACCACAAAGGCTAGCTATTCAGGCACCTGTACCCCGTCTAGCCCTTCCTGCACCAGCTCATCGTGGACCGCCAGCACAACCCCAGCGACAGTACCTTCAGGCATAGAGAAACGTGCCACAAGGACAGAGGAATGTGCCTCAGGCAATGAGGAATGTGCCGAGACGTCAGGCTTTTATAATGTCGGTCGAAAAGGCCGAAACCACAGGACAAGTCATCATCGGTAATTTCTTCCCATCTTTTCAGTATTTCAATACTAGTACATCATTGTCTTTTCCTATACCTAAAAATAATATCACACAACTTAAGTACTATACTAGTAGCCACCCTTCTTGCACTCGCACTTTTCGACACCGGAGCTTCATATTGTTTCATGTCACAACGGTTCGTAAGAACGCATGCGATCCCTGTTATGCCACTCGTTTTAAGCTGAAACGTTAGTTTAGGGAATATAGTTTTGAAGGAAACTATGGGATATGATCAGTGCCCATTTGTAGTTTGCGGCCGAGAATTCTACGCAAATTTCAAAGTGCTGGACATACCCAATTTCAACGTTGTGTTGGGAATATATTGGCTGGGAGTATTTTATGTTATCATTAACTGTCATCAGAGGAGGGTAGTTTTTCAGATACCAGATCATCTGGTTTTCTATTTCAAAAGTGGAGACAGAACCTTAAAGCCAGGAAGCTACCGGGCCAGACCGAAAACCACAGAAGTGTCCTCTCTACAAGTTGAAGGAGAAAAGCCCGAAACAGTTCGAGAGTTTGAGGATGTTTTCCCTAAAGATATATCAGGTTTGCCTCCCGATCGAGTTTTTGAATTTAGTATTGATTTACAACCAGGTACACAACCAGTAATAATAGCTCCATATCGATTAAGTCCGAAAGGATTGAAAGAACTCCATATCCAGTTAGACGAACTTCTAAAGAAAAGTTAACTCAGACCCAGTACCTCAACTTGGGGATCCCCGGTGTTGCCAGTAAAGAAGAAAGAAGGTACGTACTGGATGTGCATTGACTATCAGGCGCTGAACAAGGTTACTATTAAGAACAAGTATCCGCTACCTCGCATCGATGACCTTTTCGATCAGCTAAGGAGATCTTGTGTCTTCTCCAAGTTAGATCTTCGTTCAGGCTATCATCAAATCAAAGTCAAGGAGTCTGACATTCCGAAGACGTCGTTCAGGACCCGATATGGAAATTATGAATATCTTGTGATGTCATTCGAAGTAACCAATGCACCAGCTATTTTTATGAGTCTGATGAACCAAATCTTTCGCGAATACCTAAACAAGTTTGTTGTCATCTTCATAGACGATATCTTAGTCTATTCGAAGACATGGGAAGAACATGTCAATCACTTACGTATAGTTCTAGAGACACTGCGACAGTATCAACTCTACGCCAAGTATAGTAGATGCGAGTTTTGGCTAGACAAAGTCGGTTTTCTAGGGCATATCATATCAGGAGAAGGTATTTCAGTAGACCCTGCTAAGATGTCAGCTGTCAACTAATGGCTGACACTAAAGTCAGTCAAGAACATCAGAAGCTTCTTAGGCCTAGCTGAATACTACCGATGCTTCATTGAAAGATTCTCGAAAATTGCAGCGCCTTCAACCAAGCTTACTCGTAAGGATGAAGCCTTCGTGTGGTCAAAAACATGTGAAAAAACTTTTGTGGAGAAAGACAAGACCAACTTCTGCACCTGTTCTTACTATACCAGACAGATCTGGAGGTTTTGAAGTTCACTGTGATGTCTCAGGGAAAGGATTGGGATGTGTGCTACATCAATGTGGCAAAGTTTTAGCTGTTGCATCAAGGCAGCTAAAGACGCACGAGCGCAATTATCCCACCCATGATCTAGAATTGGTAGCGGTTATCTTCGCTCTCAAGATCTGGTGACATTATTTGTTGGGTAAGCGAGTTAATATCTATACCGACCATAAGAGTCTGAAATATATATTTACTCAGAATGAACTTAACATGCGGCAAAGAAGATGGCTAGAACTCATGGCAGACTTCGATATCAACCTTCAGAACCATCCAGGGAAGGTAAATGTAGTTCCAGATACCTTGAGTCGCCATCCCTCCGCGATGAATCTCACCTCACAGTGGAAATTACAGCAGGAGCTTCATGAATTGGGGATTGAAGTATTTGTGCCAGATATTATATCATCCTTGATGAAACTACAGATTCATTCCACGCTTGTAAATCAAATAAAAGAAGCTCAAACAGGCGATGCCAAGTTGCAGAAGATCAGAGAAAAAGTAGAGAGCGGACTTCGTACCGATTTCACTATTCACGAGGATAGATCCTTGTGGTATGAGAGCCGTTTATGTGTGTCAGCCAACCCTTTTTGAGAAGAGATGATGAAAGAAGCCTACAGCTCTCCTTATTCTATACACTCTGGCGGCACGAAGATATACAAGGATCTTCGACAATATTACCGGTGGCACGACATGAAAAGAGAAGTAACTCGGAGCGTGGCTAAGTGCTTAGTCTGTCAGCAAGTGAAGGCTAAGTATCACAGAACAGCTGGTCTACTTCAACTGTTACCTATTCCTGAATGGAAATAGCATCACATTGCCATGAACTTCGTGACTGGCCTACCCTGCAACACGAAGGGTAATGATGCAATTTGGATTATTGTGGATCGACTCACTAAGTCGGCTCATTTTATTCCATTCAGAGTTGTCTAGTGAACAAAAGTTTTGGCAAGGAAGAACATGGAGGTAATCAAATCTAAAGTAAGATTTAATCCTTCAGATTGTACCCACTTGTTTTGATACTCATGAATCATGCAAAAGATCGTGAAACTTCATAGAGTACCCGTTTGCATCGTCTTCGACCGGGACATCAGATTTCAATCCCAGTTTTGACAGAGTCTTCAAGTGTAACGACTCTGAAATCTCTATACATAATTAACTTGTTTAATGTATAGAAAGGGTATTTCAGCCTGATTAGGAGTTATAAGTTAATTTTGTTTAATAAAAGCAAGAAATAACGTGTAGCTCATTGGTTAATACTCTCTACTGCTATGACATAGCATATGTGTTCGATTCCCATCGGTCCCAATTATTTTTATAATTTTTCTTTTTAACTTTTCGGAAGCCCAAGAGTTGCATGTGCAAAACACGGAGAATCGAAAAGTTTTAGAAAAATCAAACGGGATAAATGAGGAGTTAATACAGAATATAGCACGTGGCACGAATTTCGAGGCAGATGGAGCAAATCCGACCGTCCATTTTCTTGATCTGGCCGCTACTGTAAAGACTCTGAATTTACTGTACAAAATTTTTCAGTTTAATATACAGAAAGGAGTTTACAAGCCTGAGTACAATTTATAGGTTAATTTTGTTTAAGAACAGTAAGAAACAAATTTTAGCTCACCGGTAAATACTTGCACTGCTGTGATGTAGCTTCTGTGTTTGAATCCCATCAGACACATTATATTTTTTCTGATTTTTCTTTTAAACTTTTTGAAAACCCAAAAGTTTACACATGCAATGCACATAAAATGAAAAGTCTGAAGAAATAAATATGTGCAAAAGAGTATTATTACAGAGAGGAACACGTAGCATCAATCCGACGCCCCCCCTCCACAAATCGACCGGCCAAATTGGCTTTATAGCCGGCACCGACAGTCACCTCGTAGCCAAATGTTTCCGGGTTTTGCACAATCGACTCTTGGCCTACCCCTAACTCCCCTGCACTGTTTGATTACTCTGCAATCAAATAGAGACCCCTCAATTCTCCATTTATCATCTTTTTAATGCATTTTAATTCATCTTTTTAATTCCAAAACCTTAATCCCACACTATAAATACTACCCCATTCCCTAGCCCTTTCTCATTCTGAAAATTATAGCCAAAATTCTCAAAGTTTTCTAAGTACAAGAGGAGTAGAATAGGAGTTAGTAAGTAATCAAGTTCCAGCGAGGATCAAAGTAAGTTCCGGCGACCCCGCGAAGTCACGACGACAACCCCCTCTTCCTATACCTTCCTTTAATCCACTTCACTAGTAAGTCCCTTCCAAACCCTCTCCTTCTTCTATGAAAGTCTCTTTTTATAAAAAAAATGTCGGAAGTGAAGTTAACACCGACATCTTCTTTTAAACCTCTAAAATTCCACTTTATCTTACATATTTTTCATGCATATTCCTACACCATGCTTGTTAACATAAAACCAATGTTTAGAACCAACTTTTAATCAAGAATATCATGCAAAATAGTTTTAACTTAACTTTTACACTAAAATACCATGAACTTTATATATCACCTTTTAGTATGTTGTTTACCTTTAGAAAACCTCATGGGGTAATGACCTACCCTTCACAAATACACATGGTTCCATTGCACGATAACTCTTTCATGTAGATTTGTGTTTCGAGAAAATATTTTATTAAAATACTATCTACTATAAAACGGTTTTTTTTGGAATTGTATTTTAAAATTCCTTTGTAAATAAGCCTCTACAAACCTTTTTAGGGGACCCGCTATTGGATGGTGCGGATTATCGCACATCCTTGGGCTAGTAGAGCAAGATGTAGACCTCCTCATGGAGCATTCAGTCTCGAAAGGTTTTAATACGATTTTTAAGAAAAACGTAATTTTTTCTACTTAAAATAAAATTAATTTTTATAAAAATATAAATATTACAAATCCATATATTTTCAAAATATAATAAACTTATATTTTTCAAAAGAAAGAACTACAAGTTTTATCAAAATACCATCAAGATATCAACAAAAGTCAAGCTTTACAGTAAAATATCAAGAACTATCCAAGCTAAGCTATTACCACTAAAATACCTCAAATCCTTAAAATTCACATCCATGGAAACCTAAATAATATAAATAACTTCTCGAAGTTATTTTGAAACTATATTAAAAATATTTTTCATGAAACCCCCTCGAGTTATATAAAATTACATTTAAGGACTTTAGTAAATATAGGTTTAAGCGGGATCAATTCTCTTGAGCTCCAGGGAGTCGGAGAAAGTGAGTGCTTGCCTATTTAAGGTAGAAAACTTAACAGTGTTATCAATGGTAATTGTCTTGGAAAAAGACACAAATCGTGCCGTTCATGTGCAGCAGTTACCGAAAACTCCTGAACCTAATTCAGGATCTAAATCAATTATAAGTGTCTGACTCAAGTTTGAGTCTAAATAAAACTTGAATCCAAACTCAAATCAGAATTCAATTCAGACATGAATCCAAACTCTAACATGTATACTTGAACATGAACCTGAATATCAACCTGAATACAAGACTTGACCTGACCGAAGCATGGCTAAAACTTCACATGACTACAAGCTTACATTCTGAACCTGACTACTTGAACAACTTGTATCCATGGTTTTGACAAGACTTGTAATATAATCTATACAATACATTACGGGGTTAACGGGGTAGATTGGTATGGAATGTATTAAAAGTGGCACGAGATGTTCACTTAAAAGACATCTACATGAACTCTCGTGCCGTTGTCCCGTGGGTTTTGACGGGGCCTTGTACTACATGTTACCATAGTCCACGGGACAAGTTGGACTCCTCTCGTATACACTGATATCTTCTGTACCAAGCTACAAATAACTACGTTAAGATAACAAGTATATACCTATATAACTTACCAGTTCCTTTTCCACATTACCTGTTCCTTTCTTTCTTTTGGAACTTACCGAGCGCTAGTTCGCTGACGACATTCCTGTCTATTTCTTTCTTTGGAATGTTCGTTAGGAGGACAGGACTCTCTCGAGATAGAACCTAGCCAGGAAGACGTGGACCATCTCACTTCCCAGCAGGACTTCCAGCTTCTTGTACTTACTTTCAGTTCATATGCCACTGTTTAGGCATTACTTATATCATTGTATCTTTTCTTTTAAAAGCAGTTGTATTGTAAAGATGAATGTCAATAAAAGTTGCTGTTCATTTTATATCACTTGTCATTATTGTACATTTTTACATATATTTCTTATTTACGCTTAATGTATTTATTTCTTAGTAAATACGTTGCAGCCTGCCACGTCACCGTCTTCGTACACTGGGAAGCGGGGCGTGACAGCTACCGGCGGTCCACCTAGCCCCAAACCCCTCCATTCTTTGCCCGTTCGTATCTTTAACTCCCCTCTACTCCTCCGTAATGTTTGATTTCTCTGAATTAAAACAGAGACCCTTCATTTCTCTCATTAATCCTATTTTAATTCTTTTTAATTCAAATTATTTTACTCACACACTCTCACTTCTACACTATAAATAAATCCCAACCCCTAGCTCTCCCCATTCTGAAAATCTCTGTTAAAAATTCTCTCAAAATTCTTTAAGTTCAAAAAGAGTTAAGGCTAGTCAAGTGGAGTTAACGATCGACTTCCTTCCGTTGAAGACCGGAGCTACTCCCGACAATACCACGACGCCACGAAGACACTCTTTTTTCCTTACTCTATTCTCAACGCTATACAACCCGTAAGTCTCTATTCTTCCCTTTCATTTCGACTCACATCGCATTTTAAAATCATATCGACAAAATGGAGTTAAGCTTAAAATCTTGTCTTTTAAACACTTTTATCAATCTGAATTGGTCAAATAAATTATACCGATCCTCTAACATCACTTCAAAAAATTGTTCACATTATTTACTTTTTATGTAGTTAAAATTTCATGCGAATTAAATACAAATCGAACAATTTCAGAAAAATACCATGAACTTTAAGATAACCCTTTATTCGAGATAACCCTTTATTCGATAACTAGCATATACACCTCTAGAAAATTCACGGGGTAACGACTTATCCCATCACATACACTATGGTTTTATAGCACGATATTTTAGATGTATGGTTAATTTAAAGAATACGTTTTACAATAAAATAACATTGCTTTTTACAAAAGGTTTTTATTGATATTCTTACACTTTTTGCAATTACGCCTCTATAACCCACTTTAGGGGACCCACTTGTGGATGGTGCGGATTATCACACGTTCTTGGAATAGTGGAGTGAGATGCAGAGCTCCTCATGGAGAATTCGGTACGATTTAAAAGAAATACGACTTTTTAAAACAAATTAAACTTCGGAAAATTATATAAAATTATGAAATCGTATTTTCAATAAAAAAACAAATTGTAAAAAAATATATTTTTAAATGAAAGATTAAATTTTTAATAAAATACCACCAAGTTTACAAAAGAAGTGGTTTTCATTAAAATACTATAAACTTTTAAAAGTTAGATTTTATCACCAAAATACCATTAAAATTAAAATGCATGTTCATAAAAACTCTAAATATTATAAATCACCCTTGAGACTTATTTTAAATAATATTAAAATATTTTTCATAAAACCCCCTCAAGAAATGCAAGCAATATAAATACAATGTAAATAACAATAATACATATTTAAGGACTCTATATTAATATAGGTTTAAGTGGTATCATTTCTCTTGAGCCCCAGAGAGCCGGAGAAAGTGAGTGCTTGCCTATTCAGATTATACAACACTGTAAATTAACGGAGTTATCAATGACAATTGTCTTGAAAAAATACACAAATTCTGCCGTTCATATGCAGCAGTTGTCCGATTACTCCTAAACTTTAGAGTTTATAAGATTAAAAATATTCAAAAGTTAAATCAATTCATGTGAAAATGACTATAACTCGAAAAAAAACTTGAACTTAAACTTGAACGTGAACTCAAAATCAATCTAATCGACTAACTTGACTTGACCCAGGATTGCAATTGACATGACTCGCATTCTATCCGACTCACTCGACTTCATTTTTTAACTTTTGCAATATATGGTTTCGATCAAGATATGTTATAATCAACCAATCAAATTAACTAAAGATTTCTTACAGTTATAATATATATTATACTCGGGGTGTTTGGGATAGTTTCATGTGCGAATCCAACAGAACTTTAGGAGTCCCGTATTAACCTATTTTTTCTATTTACTCGAATCTCAGTCGGGTCGACTTCTCCATAGTTTGGAGTCCCGATACTAACACATAAAATGGGCCCGTGTTTTCTTGCTCCTAGGGTCCCACTCTTGAGCTCGTGAATACTTCTATGGTTGCGTTGACATTCACACTTGGAACTTAACGTTAACATAATGACCATATAGAGACCTATAGTACATATACCATGTTCATTTACATATACTTTTACTCGTCATATACATTATTTCATAATTATTCTATACTTGTCACTTTCCACCTTTACTTTTAGGACTTACCGAGTGCTAGTTCACTGACGGGCATTCCACCCACCTTTGTTTTCTTAGAATGTTCGTCAGATACCGATAAAGTGGACGCTGCAGAGGAAGAGTACGACCAGATCGCGGCTCGGCTTTAGACTAGCTAACTTTTTCTTCAGATTATATATGCCACATGTTTAGGTATTTCTTTATTGTATTTACTTTTTTCAGTTGAACTCATGTATCTGCAAATATTTCAAATTTGAATGTAAATAAAGATATTTGTTGAAAATTGTACAGTCTCCATTTATTCTTACATTGTGTATTATTGTTTCAATACGCTCAGTATATTTATTTAAGGAATGACCTTCTCTAAAAAATATGCCGCGGGCTTGCCACGTCATCGTTTTCGTCTACTGGGAAGTGGGGCGTGACATGTTTTATTGGTGGCCCATGCAGGTCAGTTCTGCATGAAGTCGTAAACAATATACCACAAGAATTAAGGAATTCAACAAACATTTACATTCCTTACATTTCAAAATTTCTTGAAACTATCCTAATCTGTTTTTTATATCAAGGTGATGGATTCTTCGAACAATACCAGCACCAACATCAACGGCAATACTCCACCTCCTACACTACCATCACCACCTATCGTCGCATTGTCTATCAATGAGCAAACGGTACTTCTTGAGGCTATAAAGAGCCTATTGGATAGACCGAGAGAGAAGACATCCCTCATACACCATGGACTGGCTCGCCCTATGGTGGAGGCATCCGGAGTTAAACAGTTTCGGGCACTGCACCCAAAGAACTTCTCGGGTAAAGAGAGCCCGCTTGATGCGGAGGAATGGGCTCTATCGATTGAGGATGATCTGACTGCAGTTCAAGTGCCAGATATACCTTGGGTAAGAGTTGCTAAGTTGCAACTGATTGATAATGCCAGGATATGGTGGAAGGAAGAGGAGAGTCGTCTCGCGCAACCAATAGAGTGGAAGAAATTTCGAGACCTCTTCGATACTATGTACTTTTCGGAGACTGCCCGCTTGGACATGGAGCAGCAATTCATCCATCTACAGTAAGGCTCGATGTGGGTCAAATTTGTGGATAAATATGATGCTGAGTTTACCATGCTCGGCAAGTAAGCTATTGTCTCAAGTTGAATTTTCCTATCTCACATACAACACCGCTAACACAAGATCGTAACAGGTTCACTGCGTACCTTATTCCAACTGCTGAGATCCGGGAACGACGATTCCAGCAGGGGTTGGACCCTGAAATCCAAGCTGCACTCGCTACAGGGGATTACCTAACCCACGACCTTGCTTTGAAGGCTGCCCGACGCTATGAGGCAGTTATGAAGAAGAAGGGAAAGCCGCGGTCGGCCGATGTGAAACGCCATTTGCACCAGATCGCGGGAAGGGCCTCTTCCTGACCAGCTTTCAACAGACCATCTTAGAGGCCAGGAGGTTCGTTCGCCAACAACAGGCTATACTTTTGCAGTTACTGCAAATGAACATGGCATCTAGTGAAGAACTGTCATAGGGCGAACAACTTGTGCTTGATCTGTGGGTCTTCTATTCACACTATCGGAGCATGCCCCTGGAACCGAGGGACAAATAACCCTCCCGCTAAATCGGCGATCCAAGCTCCTTCTACCCTGTTAGCTCTACCGGCTCCAGCTCCCCGCACCCAGACCGCTCAATCTCAACGCCGAGTGTTTAACCAGGCACAGAGGAACATGCCACGACGCCAGGCATTCACTATGTCGATCAAAGTGGCCGAAGCTACGGGCCAAGTTATCACTGGTAAATCTCTTCTTTTTTCCTTTCAAGTTTTTTAAATTCATAACCATCTATATTTATACCTAAGCCTATCCTATGCGACTTAGATACAATCTTACCTGCACTCACGCTCTTCGACACTGGGGCATCACATTGCTTTATGTCGCAACGATTTGTAAGAACTTATGCGATCCCAGTTAAGCCGCTCATATCCAGCTGGAATGTCAGTTCAGTGAACAGCGTTCTAAAAGCAACCCTGGGATACGATCTGTGTCCAGTGGTCGTCTGCAGTCGAGAATTATATGCGGATTTCAAAGTGCTGGACATACCAAATTTCGACGTAGTCGTGGGAATGGACTGGATGGGAACTTTCTTTGCTACCATCGACTGTCGCCAAAGGAGAGTAGTGTTTGAAATACCAGATCACCCAATGTTCTATTTCAAAAGTGGAGACCGGATCTTGGAGCCTAGCATCTACCGAGCAAAGCCAAAGAAGGCAGAGATTGCAGCGTTATAAGCAGAAGGATCGAGACCAGAGGTTGTTAGAGAGTTCGAAGATGTATTCCCTGAAGACATAATCGGTTTGCATCCCGATCGAGCTCTAGAGTTTGGCATTGATTTACAACCCGGTGTACAACCTATAATAAAAGATCTATATCGATTAAGTCCGGAAGGATTGAAGGAGATTTGTATTCAGTTGGACGGACTCCTGAAGAAAAGTTGGATTAGACCCAGTACCTCAAGTTGGAGATCTCCGGTGCTGCTGGTAAAGAAGAAGGAAGGTACCTATAAGATGTGTGTGGATTATCGAGCTTTAAACGAAGTAACGATGAAGAACAAGTATCCACTATCTCTCACTGATGACCTTTTTGATCAGTTAAGTGGATCTTGTGTCTTTCAAAGTTAGATATTCGTTTGGGTTATCATCAAGTGAAGGTCAAGGAGTCCGACATTCCGAAAACGGCGTTTAGGACTTGTTATAGTCATTATGAATATCTCGTAATGCCATTTTGAGTGACCAATGCACCAGCCATTTTTATGAACCTGATGAACCAAGTTTTCTGAGAGTATTTAAACAGGTTTTTTGTTATCTTCATCGACCACATACCGGTGTATTCAAAGAATCGGAAAGAGCACGCCGAGCACTTACGCATTGTCATGGAGACATTACAACAACACCAGCTTTACGCCAAGTACAGCAAGTGTGAATTTTGGTTAGATCAAGTCAGATTTCTCGAACATATCGTTTCAGGCAAAGAAATCTCTGTGGATCCAACTAAGATGTCAGCTGTCAGCGAGTGGTCGACACCAAAGATGGTGAAGGATAAAATAAGCTTCTTGGGCTTAGCAGGATATTACAGATGATTCATCGAAGGATTTTCAAAGATCGCGGCACCCCTGACCAAGCTGACATGTAAAGATGAAGAATTCATGTGGTCGGAAGCATGTGAGAAGTCTTTTATAGAACTCAAGTCGAGATTAACCTCTGCACCTATTTTTGTAATACGGGGTCGATCTGGCGGATTCGATGTACATTGTGATGCGTTCGGTAAAGGATTAGGATGTGTTCTACACCAGCATAGAAGGGTTGTCGCTTTTGCATCAAGACAGCTAAAGGTCTATGAGCGCAACTATCCAATACATGATCTGGAACTGACAGCTGTGGTCTTCACTCAAGATTTGGCGTCACTACCTTTTGGGAGAACCGGTGGATATATATGTTCAGTTAATAAAACCGCACTTTTAATATGACATTTTCCTTACTATTTATATATAATAAAAGGTGTTTATTATAAATATAACACATATAAGGGTTTATCCGTAAAAATACTATTTTCATGTGTTTATATATTATAATTAACATTATGAAGTAAAAATATAAGCATATAATATTCATATAATACTTGGACTATTTTAATATGATTACTTTATTAAATATTTTTGACCAATTCTCTTAAAACTAAAATATCATGACAAATGGTTAAGATAATATCTCAATAAAAACAAATTCTACTAATATCATTATTTATTGAGTTATTGTGCAGAATTTATATCAGGACTGAAATCAAGAAAAATCCGAGTTGGCAAGAACAAACCTGCCTAAATAGGAAAGTAAACTGAAGAAATCAATTCTGGCAGAGACGTAGAAAAGATTTCAGTTTCTAGATATTCAAAAGATCACCAAGTGATACAGAGATGAAGCCCCAGAAATTGGAGCCCAAGATCCCACCAACAAGCGGCGGATCCGCGACCTGTTAGGAAAGTTGGGATGTGAGATTTTTATGTTGAGATCCTAACAGCTAGTTGCCTTATTAGGAAACTAAAGATTCTGGGTATGCGACTATAAATAAGGACCGAGAGCCTCTTGGAAAAATCATCAAACCGACGCGATCATGAAGTCCACGACGGCTCAAGAATCCTGGTTGATCATCGACGGTTCATCTACCTCCTTAGAAGAGATCGAGAAGCAAACTAGGGTTTTGTAATCATTTTCTAAAGGAACAAAGTGTACTTGATCTTGTTGATTAATAAAGATAGTTGTTTTCTTATATCATTTTATTTTTCTGCATTTTACATTATGTTTTCTCTCTATATCTTTTCTTTTCCCAACATGCGTGAGTAACTCTCCGCTTGTTAGGTTCATAGGATTATGGTAGATAAATGGAAGATGAAGATCCTTAAACTCTTTTTAAATCGTATAAAGTTTATAAACTTTATCAAAAGAATAGTTAATATCCTACCAGGACGCGCTATCAATTCATTGATGGTCACAACCATGATTAGAGATTAGATTAACAATTGTTTTGGTAAAGGCTAGACATGAACGGAGATCCATGGCAAGATAGGGGTTAAGAGTGGGAACCCTATTCCCTCCAGAAACCCTAATCTACATGCATCACCGTCGATCTAGTTTTAAATCTATTAAAGGATTAAAAAGAGTAATCTTTAATTAATCATCCATGACTACTAAATCTTAATGAACCCTACAAGTCCCCCTTCTACTATAAAACTTACATTCGCAGTTAATCTAGATCTATATTCTGCATCCGTGTTTGACGTAGATCTAGAACCAACAACCATTCTTTATTCTTTCTCCTTTCTTTCTCAACACGCCTAAAGTAAAATTAAAAGATTCAACGTTTCCCTGAGGACGACCCGTAATCATCTCGGTCTAGCTACACGCGACACCGTTATTGATTGCAGTTAACTACTACACATAAAAAAACAGATCAATCAATATACAACGACCACAAAAGTCTGATTTGTGTATTTACTCAGAAGAAACTCAACATGCGAAAAAAAAGATGGCTAGAATTCATGGCTGTAGGGTGTTTTTTGTCACCCCGTTGAGATAGGAATACGCGCGCGCTTGTCGGGCGTACTACAGATTTCCCCTGCCTAGGGTAGGTTGGGAATAATAGATTGTGGGGGTCCGAATCTCTGGCAGCAGTGGACTAAGCTGCCGTTAATTACCCCTCGCCTTTGGAGCGAGAGAACTTCCGATTGATGGGTCAAACAGGTCATGTGAACTCAATGTGCAGTATTGTGTTTTGAAGGGGTTTTGGATATATCGGGGGCCCCGCAGAGTTTTTACGGGGGTCCCGCTACTCGGAAGCGGGCTGGGGGTCAAGGAAGCTAGCAGCCCTTTTGTGGGGTGCGGGGCAGCGCCCCGTTAGAAATTTTTTCTAATAGGGACAGTGTCGTGGAGTGTGTGTGTGTCTACACACACACACACACACATACATAAAAAGGGGAAAAAGCATCATACACACACACACACACATACATACATACATATACATAAAAAGGGGAAAAAGCATCCAAAGGACGCGTGGGGGCCAGCGCCTCACGTGCGTGGCACGTAGGCGCTGGGCGCTGGCGTCTCATGTGCTTGGCATGTAGGCGCTGGCGTGCTAGGCGCTGGCCGCCAGCAGGAAAAGGGACTTTGTCTCTACACTGGGAGCTGTGCTCCCGATTTGACTTCTGGAGTTGAACTCCTAAAAAAAGATTAATTTATGGAGTTGAACTCCAACAGATCGTGAATGGAGTTAAACTCCTAGAAATCTTTAAAAATGATCAAAGGTAGCCCCTTTGTTTCTCTCCCTTTTGGCCCTGGATCTTCCCAAGATGGGATTTTTGAAGATGGGTCTCCTTCCTCCTCTTCTTCCGGCCGGATCTTGGAGAACAAAAGGGGGTGAGATTTAAAAATCTCCCCGTTTTGAGATCTAATGGAAGATCCGAGCTCCCTTTGGTGGATTTTGTGGTGGAAAACTATTTCTTTTTGGAAAAAGGAAGAGTAAAACTCTTGATTTAATTGAAAATGGGAAGAAGGTTTAGAATCTTGAGGAAGGAGAAAGAGGCACAAAAAAATCCTAGAGTTTGAGAGAATGGAAAAGTGTATTTTATTTCATTATCATGTTGCCTTATATAGGCTTACACATTTATATATAGCCCCTTGGGCTTTACAAAATGGCATTTTGCCCATCCCATGTCTCATATGCTCACTCTTTTGCACATAAGCCGTGGGCTTTACAGAAATTTGGCTTTATGCCCATTTTCTTACATTCATGCATAAAAAATTACATCAAAATTATTTATTATATGATTTTTTATTTCAGCATGGGGGAGGCCGGCCGCGGGGCTCGACCTGGGCATGGGCCCACTTGCTTGGGCTTGGGCCCGCTTGCTTGGGGTTGACCTTGACTTTGACTTGGTCAACTTGGGTGCAAATTTTGACCCCGACAAAGTGCCCCCCATCAATAATTGCACACCGCATATGTAGGTCGTGTGCATGAAATTGATGGATCTTCTTTCATGTGGAGGCGACTTGATTTGGTTCTCGCGTTTTGGGAAGCTGGCACTGCCCTTTTTACGACATGGACGGTCGATGCTTGACGTGTCTCCAAGATGGAGTGTCGGTGTATGACGTATCCTTGACGCGGAGTGTCTGTTTGATGTTTCCCTGAAACGGAGTGTCGCCGGTGGACATGTCCCCGGTACGGAGTGTCACTGGTTGACTTGTCCCTGGTACGGAGTGTCTACTTGACGTTTCCACGTTACGGAGTGTCTGCTTGACGTTTCCCTGGCATGGAGTGTCGCTGGTTGACGTGTCCCCGGTACGGAGTGTCTGCTTGACGTTTCCACGTTACGGGGTGTCTGCTTATTGACGTGTCCCCGGTACAGAGTGTCTGTGTTGGATGTTTCTCCGTTACGGAGTGTCTGCTTGTTGATGTGGCCCCGGTAAGGAGTGTCTGCTTGACGTTTCCCTAGCACGGAGTGTCGCTGGTTGACATGTCCCCGGTACGAAGTGTCTGCTTGACGTTTCCCCATTACGGAATGTCTTCTTGTTGACGTGTCCCCGGTACGGAGTGTCTGTGTTGGACGTTTCCCCGAGACAGAGTGTTTATATGTAACGTTTCCCCGGCACGGAGTGTCACTGGTCGACTTGTCCCCGAGGCGGAGTGTCGCTGGTCGACGTTTCCCCGGCATGGAGTGTCTGCTTGTTAACATGTCCCCGGTACGGAGTGTCTGTGTTGGACGTTTCCCCGAGACGGAGTGATTTGGTTCCCGCTTTGTGGGAAGCTGGCACTGCCCTTTTTACGACATGGACGGTCGACACTGGATTTGACTTGCTGATTTGAGGTTATTTTGGTTGACATCAGCATCGCTACACTGGAATATGGTACCGGAAGCGAATCATCATTTGCCATGAGTGGATTTGGGGATTTTGGTTTTAGTTTAGCATCAGCATCGCTTCACTAGAATATGGTACCAGGAGCGAATCATCATTTGCCATGAGGAGATTTCCCTCGTTCCCAGTTTAACGACTTAGGGGTCATCTGTTACCAGTTTAACGACTTAGAGGTCATATGTTTCCAGTTTAAAGACTTAGGGGTCTATTATGCCCAGTTTAACGACTTAGAGGTCATCTATTTCCAGTTTAACGACTTAGAGGTTATATGTTCCCAGTTTAAAGACTTAGGGTCTATTGGATTGGAGTTTGGAATTTTGGGGTTACGGTAGGCATCAGCATTGCTAACACTGAAGCGCAGGTGCCAGGAGCAATTCATCTTTTGCCTTTGCCTGTTGGGGAGCGATGGCTTAGGAGACAGGTTTAGGTCCCTATCACCTAAGGCTTTTCAATTTTATGGGCCGTAAGGATCCCATAAAAGCATTTTCTCCCTACGAGTCGTAAGGATCCCGTAGGTGCATTTTCTCCTTAGGAGTCGTGAGGACCCCCAAGTGTGTTTTTCCTTTGTGAGTCGTAAGGATCCCACGAAGGCGTTTTCTTACGATTCGTAAGGATCTCGCAAGTTTCGTTCTCCTCATGCATCGTGAGGACACACGAGTGGGTCTTTCCAGATGGAGCATAATTCCAAGGGCGGAGACCATCCGTTGGACTGGTGATTGCAGTGGGATATGGGCATGATGAGAATTATTTGAGCCCGTAGATTGTATACGGTAGTCAACTTGGGGACCAACTGTAGGGCTGGAAGAATTTTGGGAAATTGGATTTTGGTTGGCGTCTGCATCGCTGCACTGGAATATGGTACCAGGAGTGACTCATCATTCGCCGTTGGGACATCCAGAGATTTGAAAATTTGAATTTGGTTGGTGTCTGCATCGCTGCACTGGAATATGGTGCCAGGAGCGACTCATCATTCGCCACTTGGGGATTTGGATTCTGGTCGGCGTCTGCATCGCTGCACTGGAATATGGTACCAGGAGCGACTCATCATTCGTCTTTTTTTTTACTTTTTCTAATTTTTTTATTTTTATTTTTTTACCGCAATTGCTCTATCATTTCAGCTTTTCTTATCACTAAGGTCGCGATTGCCCTATCATTTTGGCTTAATTTATTCGCGGTTTCCCCATCATTTCGGCTTTATTTTCCATGTTTATTTTTACTCGCTGATTTTTATTGCGAGTTGCCCCATCTTTTCAGCTTTTTCTTTGTTTTTATTCATATTTTTTTATTTACATTCTAAGTTTAACGACTTAGAGGTCGATTATTCCCAGTTTAATGACATGGTGGTCAGTAGTTTGCTTATCCCAGCTCCTCGAACTTTGATCTTGGCGGGGTTGTGTTAATGACTGTAGCCCTGTGGCTTGTCGGTACATCTGACGACTGTGGGGCTTTCCTAAGTTTGTATTGGTTCTCCATCCAATCTTTAAAAATATAGCAGTCTTCAATGGTATGACTCACCATTCTATAATATGGGCAGTATATGGGGTTGCCGGTCATGTTCATCTCATGTGGCCTCTTTGGAATAGGCAGTTGAAGACCGTTGTTCAAGGCGTCCTTGAATATTTTGCGGACTTCAACCCCCTGAAGGAGTATACTTTCTTCTTTCTCTCCATTAGAGTATGTGCCCTTACTGATGCTGGACCCTGAGGACGATCGGTCTTTGGTTCGTCTACTGTCCTCTTACCACGTTCAGTGTACGTATCAGAGGGACTGGAGGCTGACCGCGGCCGTTTTTGGCAAAGGTGTTCCGCTCTTGGGCCGAAGGGAGTATCGGTTGGCTGCTTTCGGATATCAATCCCTAGCTCACGAACCAAAATTTGATTTTGCTGTAATTGCAATCGGGCGACTTGGGTCGTGAGATCTGCCACGACGTTTGCCAGCTCGTCGACTTTTGAATGGACCTTGGCCATCTTCTTGTCCATGTCCTTAAGCTGCTTTTGAAGCTATTGGAATAATGCTTGTTCTATAGTCCCGGATACGACAACGGGATCATCCTTACCTCCTGAGCTTGATTCAACAAGAACCACGGGTTCCTTTGGCTCAATGGCCTGAGTGGGCTCTTCATCATTTGGATCGAGCCGGTGTTGGATGGCAGCAGCCAAGTCATTGTCATGGCTATAAGGCGTAGGAGGACTTGCTCCTCTGAGCTCCATCATGTAGACCGTATGGGTTGTGTACCCGTCTATTGCTTCTTCATTAGCAATGTTGCTCTCCTGGCTCTTAGCTTGTTGCCTTGGTCTGCTCTTTTTAGAGAAAGACAGATGTCTGAGAGAATCAGGTTCCCGAAGGACTTCGGTCTCCGTTTGTATGAAATTGGCGGTCGCAGCTTGACTGTTTGTTAACACGCCAGGGGGCAATGATATTTCTCCTGCCATGTATTGTTTCTTGACCCAATCCTTGAAGATGCAACAGTCTTCAATAGTGTGTCCCAGCACTCGGTGGTATGGGCAAAAGTTGGGATGATCAGTCCTGTTCGCTTCGCTTAGCCTTTTTGGTTCTGGTAGCCGCAGGCCATTCTTCAGAGCATCTTTGAATATTTTGTTGACCTTGTCTCTTCTGAAAGAGTAGACCTTATTTCTTCTTTCCTCCAAAGTTGGCTCCTGAGATTTGTTAGTTTTCGCTCCCCCCGCTCTCTGCTTATTTAGAGAATCGGTGATGTTGGAACTTTCGCTTTTCCGGTTGTCGTCCCTCCGATGTCTCGGTCCGTTTGTGAATTGGAGATTCTGAGTGGACTCGAGCTTTGAGCGTTCCAACATTTGAACTTTCTTGGTCAGCTCTTGGAATGTTCTGAGACCTGCGGTGCACAGGAAAGGTTTCATCCAGTCGTTCAGATTTTCTATAAGAAGACTGACGGATTGGTCTTGCTCCAACGGCGGTTCACATTTGACAGAGAGATTGCGCCATCGGACTATAAAATCCATGCTGCTTTCGTTGTTCTTTGGCTCGGTCCTTACGAGGTCGGCAATAGTGATTTTATTGCTGACATTCATGAACGTTTGCTTGAACATGGATTCTATTTGAGCGAACGTCATGATCGAGTCATCCGGTATGCTTGCATACCAATTGAAAGAAACATCGGTCAAGCTATTGATAAACTGGCAGAGAAGGAGCGCATCATTGCCCCCAGTATTCACGCATGATGCTTTAAATTGGGCAATGTGCCGGTTCGCATTTCCCGTCCCATCGAACCTTTCAAATTTGGGGACGACATAGCCAGTGGGAAACTCTACAAGATCGTACCGAGCAGGATATGGTCTCCCGCTATTGCTAATATCTTTTAGCTCTCCGGCTTCGGCTGCCAACGTTTTGACTTTGTTGGCAACCAAATCCATGATTTGATCTTGATTTAGCGGGTTGCTGTCATCGGTAGTCAATACATTTCCCGAGATAGGATGCGGTCGATTTTCATGTAGCTCACCCACCTTTGGATTCGAGGGAATAGGCGTCGGTTTCCTTGGGACACCGTTTTCCGGTTCATGAGTCGAACCTTGCGCTTGATTGGACGGCTGAGAAGCAGCTTGGGCCGTGAGCCGTAAGACAACGTTTGTCAAGTCGTCAATTTTTTAGTAGAGCTTGGTCATCTCCTTGTCTCTACTTCTGAGCTGCTTTTGAAGCTCCTAGAGAAGTTGTTGCTCTGCGGTCTTAGGATGGAAAGTTGGTTCATCTTCGCTTTCGAGCCCGACTCCTCATGAACTGAGGGCACTCCCTTCTTATCAGCCTCACTGGAAGGGTCTTCATTACCTTCAAGAGGAGGCTGGTCTTGGAATGTGGCAGCCATATTCACACCAGATTGGATTTGAGATGTAGTGGCCCCTCCTTGCTCTTACTGTGTGTACCCACCATGTAGACTGTGTGGACCACATATCCAGCCGTCTCTTTATCATTGGAGGGATAACCCTGTTCTCGGAACTTCATGAAGTTCAACCTAGCATGAGCCCTAACCCTTTTATTGGCTCTGTATCTGAGCCTTTTCTGTCTTAGCTTCTCGATTTTAAGGGCTTGGCGGGCATCCGTTATCCAGGAAGCCATTATGAGTCGATCGGAAGGGAGCTTAGAGAATATACCCAATTGAGCGGTTGTCAGGGGCGTCGCTGAAGCTTGCCTGAGATGCCATGTTGCTTTGTTGGTGTTGACGGCCTTACCCCCAGCTGGGGCCAAGGAAGGTCGTTCAAACACCGACTTGCGTTTGGGTAGTGGTGCCCTCGAGATCACCACATTTGGCCTCTTGCCTTTCGAGGCCGGTTTGTTTGTTACCTGAGCTTGAGGAGCTGGAATGACGTTAGCTGACACGAACAAAATAGAGCTGAATGGTAGCAGCGGATCTTCCCATTGTCGCCCGAGACTGGCCGGGAGGACCGTCCAGGAGTCCATTTTCATCGAATAGGAGATTGGAGCGGTGTTGAGAGCTGAGCAGATCTCTAGAGACATTTTGTTGCGTCCGGAGATTTCAATTTGAAATTTGTTAATCTGCACAAAGAAGCATGATTTCAATACAGGCAATCGACATGTACATTGATTGAGCTCGCATAAACGTTTAACCCGAAATATAGGAGGAGAGATTGGTTCTACCGGGCGTGCCAGAATCTGTAGCGTGTTTTCCGTCACCCCATTGAGATGGGAATGCGTGCGTGCTTGTTGGGCGTACTACAGATTCCCCCTACCTAGGATAGGCCGTGGTTTATAGATTGTGCGGGTCCGAATCTCCGGCAACCGCGGACTAAGCTGCCGTTAATTACCCCCCGCCTTTGGAGCGAGAGAACCTCCAATTGACGGGTCAAACGGGTCATGCAAACTCAATGTACAGTGTTGTGTTTTGAAGGGGTTTTGGATATATCGGGGGCTCCGCAGAGTTTTTACGGGGATCCCGCTACCCGGATAGCGGGCTGGGGGTCAAGAAGACTAGCATCCCCTTTGCGGGGTGCGGGGCAGCGCCCCGTTAGAAATTTTTTCTAATAGGGACAGTGTCGTGGAGTGTGTGTGTATATATATATATATACACACATATACATAAAAAGGGGAAAAAGTATCCAAAGGACGCGTGGGCGCCAGCGCCCCACGTGCTTGGCACGCGGGCGCTAGTCGTCAGCAGAAAAAGGGACTTTGTCCCTACAGTGGGAGCTGTGCTCCCGATTTGACTTCTGGAGTTAAACTCTTAAAAAGAGATTAATTTATGGAGTTGAACTCGAACAGATCTTGAATGGAGTTAAACTCTTAGAAATCTTTAGAAATGATCAAAGGGAGCCCTTTTGTTTCTCTCCCTTTTGGTCCTGGATCTTCCCAAAATGGGATTTTTGGAGATTGGTCTCCTTCCTCCTCTTCTGTCGGCCGGATCTTAGAGAACAAAAGGGGGTGAGATTTAAAAATCTCCCATTTTTGAGATCTAATGGAAGATCCGAGCTCCCTTTGGTGGGTTTTGTGGTGGAAAACTATTTATTTTTGGAAAAGAAAGAGTAAAATTCTTGATTTAATTGAAAATGGGAAAAAGGTTTAGAACCTTGAGGAAGGAGAAAGAGGAACAAAAAACCCCTAGAGTTTGAGAGAATGAAAAAGTGTATTTTATTTCATTATTATGTTTCCTTATATAGGCTTACACATTTATATATAGCCCCTTGGGCTTTACAAAATGACATTTTGCCCATCCCATGTCTCATGTGCTCACTCTTTTGCATATAAGCCATAGGCTTTACAGAAATTTGGCTTTATGCTCATTTTCTTACATTCATACATAAAAAATTACATCAAAATTATTTATTACATGATTTTTTTATTTCGGCATGGGAGAGACCGGCCGCGGGACTCGACCTAGGCATGGGCCCACTCGCTTGGGCTTGGGCCCGCTTACTTGGGATTGACCTTGACTTTGACTTGGTCAACTGGGTTGCAAATTTTTACCTCAACAATGGCAGACTTTGATATCAACCTACAGTATCATCTTGGAAAGATTAACGTAGTTCTTGATGCACTTAGTCGCCAATCTTTAGCAATGAATCTCATCGCTCAGTGGAAACTACAGCAAGAACTACATGGATTGGAGATTGAAGTGGTTATGCCAGGTAACGCTTCATCATTGATGAACTTACAAGTCCAGTCCACTCTTGTCAATTAGATCAAGGCAGCTCAAGCAAATAATGACAAGCAACAAAAGATCCGAGAATAAGTAGAAAGTGGTCTTCGAACTGACTTCATCATCCACGAAGATAGATCCTTACGGTATGGGAGCCATTTATGCATGTCGATCGGCCCTCTTTGAGAAGAGTTGATGAAAGAAGCTCACAACTCCCCTTATTCTTTACACCCCGGCGGTATAAAGATGTACAAGAATCTACGGCAACACTGCTGGTGGTACTGAATGAAACGTGAAGTAGCAAGGAGCGTAGTAAAATGTTTAGTATGTCAGCAAGTGAAGGCTGAACATCACAGAACTGCTGGTCTACTTCAGCCGTTACCAATCCCAGAATGGAAATGCCAGCACATTACTATGGACTTCATGACTGTTCTCCCTCGCAGTACGAAGGGTAACGATGCAATCTGGGTTATTATGGATCGACTCACCAAGTCGTCTCACTTATTCCATTCAGAGTGGCCAGTTAACTGATACGTTGGCAAAGAAGTACACGAAGGAGATCGCGAGATTACATAGGGTACCTGTTTGCATCATCTCTGACCGTGATACTAGATTCCAATCCTAATTTTGGCAGAGTTTTCAAACTAGCCTGGGAACGAGTCTGAATTTCAACATGGCGTATCATCAACAAATAGACGGACAGTCCGAGCGAACTATTCAGATCCTTGAAGATATGCTGAGAGCCTGTATGCTAAACTTCGGAAGTTCATGGGAAGATCATCTACACCTTATGGAGTTTTCATATAACAACAGCTACCAAGCAAGCATTAGGATGGCACCATTCGCAACACTGTACAGACGAAAGTGTCATTCCCCACGAAGTTAGGATGACATTGGAGATCATGAACTCCCTAGGCCAGAGATGATCGTGGCAACCGTAGATGTGGTTCGCATGATTTGGGGAAAAATGCACATAGTTCAGGACCGACAGAAATATTGGGCAGATGCAAAGCGTCGACACTTAGAGTTCCAACCCTGAGAGCATGTGTTTTTGAAGATCTCACCGAACAGAGGAGTGATACGTTTTGGCAAGAGAGGTAAACTCGGTCCAAGCTACATCAGACTGTTCGATAAACTCGAACGAGTTAGAGAAGTGGCATACCGTTTGGCACTACCCCTCATTGGAAGGAGTGTAAAACATGTTCCATATATCCCGGCTACAGCGATATGTGAGCGACCCCATCCATATACTTGATCACTCAGAGCTCACAATACATATCGATCTAACTTGCGAGCAGCAACCAGTTGAGATCTTGGATCGAAAGGTGAAGACATTACAGAACAATGAGGTGAACTTAGCCCGAGTGATGTGGAGAAAGAATTCGCCAGGAGAATAAACATGGGAATGAGAATACGATATGCGTGCACGATATGCTCACCTTTTTGAAAATTAGTCTCTATGTAAACTTCGAGGACGAAATTTTTATATAGAGGGTAGAATGTAACGACTCTGAAATCTCTGTACAAAATTAACTTGTTTAATGTATAGAAAGGGTATTTCAGCCTGACTACAAGTTATAAGTTAATTTTGTTTAATAAAAGCAAGAAACAACTCGTAGCTCACTGGTTAATACTCTCTACTGCTGTGACATAGTCTGTGTGTTCGATTCCCATCAATCATAATTATTTTTATAATTTTTTCTTTTTAACATTTCGGAAGCCCAAGAGTTGCATGTGCAATACATGGAAAATCGAAAAGTTTTAGAAAAATCAAACGGGATAAATGAGGAGTTAACACAAAATATAGCATGTGGCACGAATCTCGAGACAGATAGAGCAAATCCGACCGCTCGTTTTCTTGATCAGGCCGCTACCGACGGTCCACCTAACCCCAAACCTTTCCATTCTTTGCCCGTGCACCTCATCAACTCCCTTCTACTCCTCTGTAATGTTTGATTTCTCTGAATTAAAATAGAGACTTTCATTACCCTCATTAATCCTATTTTAATTCTTTTTAATTCAAATTCTTTTACTCACATACCCTCACTTCTACACTATAAATACACCTAATTCTCTAGCTCTCTCCATTTTGAAAATCTCTAACAAAAAATCTCTCAAAATTCTCTAAGTTCAAGAAGAATCACTACTAAAAATTATGTATATTGGGGACGGTCTATTAGAGATCGTTAAAATATATACGGTCTCTAATAAAGTATTAGAGACTATATATATTATACGGTCTCTAATAAACGGTCGCCAAAACATTGGCGACCGTTCAGAAAGTACTAGAGACCGTATGAGACGGTCCCTAATGCCCTTTGTAATATCTAGTCGCGAAGTCACTTCTCTCTCCCCATTCTCTTAAAAAATTTCCCTGCGAATACTCCAAATAATTTCCCAAATCCATCGCCCCTGCAGTCAAAATCATCGCTGACCCCACCCATGCCGCCACCATCAAGCATGATCCTGCCCCTTCCACCGAGCGTGACCGCCTGCCCTCGAGAGCGATCGCGCCCCAGGCCCCGAGCGCGACCCCCCTGCCAATTGAATGCCCTTTGGCCCCACCATAACCCTAACCCCGACCTCGCCCCTGCCGCCGAGCGCGTCCCCTCCCCTACCGACGAGCACGACCCCGCCCCTGGCCCTAAGCGCTACCCCCTTCCCCCTCTCTGCCATTCTCACGTCTGTTCTTCCCCAAGGTGCGAAAATTTTGCCCCAAATCTATTCCAATTTTTTTGTTTTTCCTTCTAATTTTTTCTGAATTTTTTTTTTCTGTTTATTGGTGTTTGTTGTTCCAGCTACTGCTGCCACATCTTCTCACTCAACAAGGTTAGTGTTTTTCCTCCTAAGATTATTACTTATTTTTAATAAAATCATGGAATTATGAAATTAGGTTATGAAATTTATTATGATTTCGGGGTTGATGGGTTTTAGAATTGAAATGTAATTGAAGAAAATTGTTTTAGATGGGTTAGATTTGAAAATAGATGAAAAATTGAAATAGAAATTTAATATTTAGGATTAGAGTTGGATTATAGATAATTGATGGTCAATTGTTAGATGAATTTTGAAAAGAGTTTCTATTGAAATTTCGCAAGAAATTTGAAAATTTCTATGAATGGATAACATTCATAGAGTTTCAAACGTCAAGTTTGAGACATTATAATATATTGATGATATACAATATTGTAAAATACATATTCATTCTCTATAATGTTGATCATTGCATATATAGCGTATAGACAAATTATACATTGCATAACCAGGTTACATGTTATTACAAAAAAATGATTTATATATATATAATATAAAAAGTCCCCCAAGAAAAAGATAGAACAAAATATGTCGATGGGAAAAAGAAAGAAAGAAAATTTAGCATTTATAAAGTGGATAATTAATTATTTTTTTGTTTTTCCTTTTTTTGTTTTTTTGTTTGTTTGTTTACTTGCCAAAAGATATTAAGTTTGTACTTCAAAGTTTGGGTATCAAGTATTCAAGTGGGTTATGTGCATCGTCGTCCACATTTTTTGAATAAGGTCAATTATGTCATCATCTAGCCTTTTAATACTGTTCAATGCAGTTGGTAGCCGTGAACATCTAGCCGCTGGTTAATGGCCTTTTAAACCTTGTTTTAAAATACTGGTGATCTATTGGTTACCATTTTTCACTGTTGGAGTTGTCAAACAAGATACAGTGACAAATAATGACGTGAAATTTTAATGGCAACTATACCTAAAATGTCTCAAGAAAGTGATTATGGCAACATTGATGGGTATGTTCATGACAGAAGTAGCAACAACGACCGTGAAAACGATGCCAGTGGAGATGGAAAAGCCAGATCGCCGCGGTGATGGTTGGATCAAAGGAATCAATGATGGATAACGACGACAATAGTAAAGGCAACAAAGCGAAAGGGAGTATCATAGAAAGCATTAACAAAAACACAATGAATCACCATACTTTGTTACATGAACGGAACAAGAAAAACAGAACGTAGCACATCAAATTGTTGCACTCAGCGTTTTGATACATGGTTTCAAAAACCATAAAGACATCAAACACAACTGAAATGCAATTACAAGCTTAAATTATAAATGAATAGATAAAAGAACTCCAACATAACAAGATTAAGAAGCTCGGTAATTGAACTTCAATGATAACTACTTCAATTTCAGATATGAATTTTATCAAGTCTAGCATGAATATAACACACTTAACCGAATAAAGAATAAAAGGAAAGGAAGTCTTATACAAAAGTTTTTGGAACCATAGGGATTTGGTAATATCCAGTTGAAAACAAATATGACAAACAAGAAAAAATAACAAACCAAAACTAAAAGTTCATTCGCAAAAATTGAAATTGGGCAGTAATCCAACATTCTCAATTATATTCTAGATTACTAATAACAACCGATTTCCCCGACTCTGATTGTTTCGTTGGTGTATCCAGTGAACAAGGTGCTTCTATCAAAGCTTTAGCCCAAGCTTGTGCAATAAAGCATTTTCTGCAATGAAAATAAATACATGATTAAAACTTTGATCAAAAGAAATACTAAAGAGGGAACACCAAAAAAGAGAATAGCCAATACTCAAATTCTTTTAATTTTAAATTCGAAGATCATGATTTGAGTTCATGTATTTATTTATTTGTTTGGATTTGCAAGGTTCCGATGCTCGATGACATAAAATCTTAAGTCTGCTTCTATTAACTTCACAAAAGAATTTTTAAAGTCACCAACAACACTCGTCGAGCCATACTTTCACCTCAATTTTAATTTGGGAAATGCTTGCAGATGCAGCGCTGACCGGTAAGAAGACAAGAACCGTCATGACTGGGAGTGAAGTGAACTGGCCGATACTTCTCACTCTCACAGTAAAACTTTGAATTACAGGTTCTGTAGAATCTTCTGACCCACTTCAGTAATTTCAACTTGAATTTACTGAAGTGGACCAGAAGTTTCTGCAGACCTTGTAGTTCAAACTTTTACTGAGAGAACGAGGAGTATCTACGGGTTCACTTCACTAATCCTAATCGCGACGGTTCTTATCTTGTTACCGGCTAGCTTTATATCAGTAAGCATTTCCCAAATTGGAATTGACGTAAAAGTATCTCTCGGTGAGAGCTGTTGGTGTACTCTAAAGATACTTTTGCGAAGTTAACTGAAGCAGACTTAAGATTTTTTACGATGGGAGCTGTGGAAGTTAGTGAGGCACGCATATACATATTTTAGTAGTAGCTAGCGCGATGTTTAATTTGAAGATTATGATTTAAGTTCGTGTATTTATTTATTTGTTTAGATTTGCAGGGGCGCATAAGTTGAGTGATATAGGATTGTGTGCAATTTGGAGACCTTTTTCGTATTGTTGGACATATAGTGTATGTACTTTATTGGTTTGTAACCAAAACACTATTGTTTTATGTGTTTGAGTTATATTGTGTTTATATGTTAATTTGGTTTGTTCGTTTGAGTTGATATTGTTGGATATATTGTGCGTAGCGTGTTTATATGTTACTTGGGTTGTTTTTAGTTGATATTATTAGATATATCATGCGTATCGTGATTATATGTTGGTTTGTATGCGAAACGCGATTATTGCGTAATATATTAATTGTAATTTTTGTTTATTATAGTATGGAATATTGATTTTTCTGTAATTTTTTTTTCAATTTAAAAGAGTATTAGCGACCGTTAATGCTGCAGGAACGGTCTCTAATACCCTCATTAGCGACCATTCACTGATATGTGAAACGGTTAAGAATTCTGTGCATGTTCATATGGCGTTTCTTTAGAAATCGTGACAAACGGTCGCTAATATATTATTAGCGACCGTATTTATTTGCAACCGTCCAAAAACGGTCGCTCATACTCGTATTAGCGACCAACCCTTCTGTGGCTGTGTATTAGCGACCGTTAACCTGAGATTAGCGACCGTATTAAATGGTCTCTAATCTGTACAATATGTAGTGGTGAGTTAAGGCTAGTCCAGTGGAATTAGCGATCGACTTCGTTCCGTTGAAGACCAAAACCACTCCCGATGTACCACGACGCCACGAAGACACTCTCTTTTCCTTACTCTATTCTCAACGCTACACAACACGTAAGTCCATATTCTTCCTTTTCATTTCGACTCATATCGCATTCTAAAATCATATCAACAAAGTGGATTTAAACTTAAAATCTTGTCTTTTAAATACTTTTATCAATTTGAATAGATCAAATAAATTATACCAATCCTCTAAAATCACTTCAAAATATTGTTCATATATTTACTTTGTATGTAGGTAAAATTTCATGCGAATTAAATACAAATCGAACAATTTCAAAAAAATACCATGAACTTTAAGATAACCTTTTATTCGATAACTAGCATATATACCTCTAGGAAATTAACGGGGTAACGAGCCATCCCATCACATACACTATGGCTTCAAAGCACTATATTTTAGATGTATGGTTAATTTAAAGAATAAATTTTACAATAAAATACCATTGCTTTTTGCAAAAGGTTTTTTTATCGATATTGTTACACCTTTTGCAATCACGCTTTTACAACCCTCTTTAGGGGACCCGCTTGTGGATGGTGTAAATTATCGCACATTCGTGGGACAGTAGAGCAAGATGCAGAGCTGCTCATGGAGAATTCGGTCTCGAAAGGAATGAAAATACGATTTAAAAAAAATACGACTTTTTAAAACAAATTAAATTTTGGAAAATTATATAAAATAATGAAACCGTATTTTCAACGAAAACAAATTGTAAAAAATATATATTTTTAAATAAAAGATTAAATTTTTAATAAAATACCACCAAGTTTACAAAAGAAGTGATTTTCATTAAAATACTATAAACTTTTAAAAGCCAGGTTTTATCACCAAAATACCATTGAAATTAAAATACATGTTTATAAAAACTCTAAATATTATAAATCACCCTCAAGATTTATTTTTAAATAATATTAAAATATTTTTCGTAAAACCATATCGAGAAATGCAAACAATATAAATACAATGTAAACAACACTAATACATATTTAAGGATTCTAGATTAATATAGGTTTAAGCGGTATCATTTCTCTTGAGCCCTAGGGAACCGGAGAAAGTGAGTGCTTGCCTATTCAGGTTAGACAACACTGCAAATTAACGGAATTATCGATGACAATTGTCTTGGAAAAAGACACAAATCCTGCCGTCTATGTGCAGCAGCTGTCCGATTACTTATAAACTTAAGAGTTTACAAGATTAAAAATATTCAAAAGTTAAATCCATTCATATGAAAATGACTATAACTCGAATACACACTCAAACCTAAACTTGAACGTGAACTCGAAATCAATCTACTCGACTAACTTGACTCGACCCAGGATTGCGATTGACATGACTCCCATTCTACTCGACTCACTCGACTTCATTCTTCAACTTTTGCAATTTATGATTTAGATCAATACATGTTATAATCAACCAATCAAATTAACTAAGAATATTTTACAATTATAATTATACTCGGGGTGTTTGGGATAGTTTCTTGTGTGAATCCAATGGAGGTTCAGGAGTCCCGTATTAACCTATTTTTTCTATTTACTCGAATCTCGGTCAGGTCGACTCCTCCACAGCTTGGAGTCCCAATACTAACACATGAAATAGGCCCGTGTTTCCTTACTCTTGGGGCCCCACTCTTAAGCTCGTGAATACTTCTACGGTTACGTTGACATTCACATCTGGAACTTAACATTAACATAATGATCATATAGAGACCTATAGTACATATACCATGTTCATTTACATATACATTTACTCGTCATATACATTATTTCATGATTATTCTATACTTGTCACTTTCCACCTTTACCTTTGGGACTTACCGAGCGCTAGTTCGTTGACGGGCGTTTCACTCACCTTTGTTTTCTTAGAATGTTCGTCAGATACCGAGGAGGTGGACGCTACAGAGGAAGAGTACGACCAGATCACTGCTCAGGCTTTAAACTAGCTATCTTTTTCTTCAGCTTATGTATGCCACCTATTTAGGCATTTCTTTTATTGTATCTACTTTTCTCATTAGAACTCATATATCTGTAAATATTTCAAGTTTGAATGTAAATAAAGATATTTGTTGAAAATTGTACAGTCTCCATTTATTCTTGTATTATCTATTATTGTTTCAATACGCTTATTATATTTATTTAGAGAATGACATTCTCTGAATAAATATGACGCGGGCTTGCCATGTCATCGTTTCCGTCTGCTGAAAAGCGGGGCGTGACATCAAGTCAGCCTGGGTACGAGCCTAAGTTTTAGCACTGCATACCATCCCCAAACCGACGGACAGTCCGAGCAGACAATTCAAATCCTAGAAGACATGCTCATGGCCTGTATGCTTGACTTTAGAGGATCGTGGGAACATCACCTGCACCTCGTAGATTTTGCATATAACAACAGTTACCAAACCAGCATTAGGATGGCACTTTTTGCAGCACTCTACGGTTGAAAGTATCGTTCTCCAATGAGTTAGGATGATATTGGAGATCGAGAACTCCTTGGAACAGAGATGATCGTGACAACAATTGATGTAATTTTTACAATCAGGGAAAATATGTGCATAGCCCAGGACCGACAGAAACATTGGGCAGATGCAAAGTGCTGACACTTGGAGTTTCTGTCACGCCCCGCTTCCTAAAGTACGGAAACGATGACGTGGTGGGACGCAAGTATTTACTAAGAAATAAATACGTTAAGCGTAATTTAAGAAATATATATAAAATGCACAAGAATGACAAGAGAATATAAAATAAACAGTAACTTTTATTAACATTTATCTTTACAATACAACTGCTTTGAAAAGAAAAGATACAATGATATAAAGCAATGTCTAAACAGTGGCATACAAACTGAAAGTAAGTACAAGAGAGCTAGAAGTCTTGCTACGCGGTGAGCTGGTCCACGTCCTCCTGGCTAGGCTCGATCTCCTGAAAGTCCGGTCCTTCTGACGAACGTTCCAAAGAAAGAAAATAGATAGGAATGTTGTCAGCAAACTAGCGCTCGGTAAGTCCCAAAAGAAAGAATGGAACATAACAAGTAATGAGAAGTGAAACTGGTAAGTTGTACAGATATTTGCTTATTAATCTAACGTAGTTGTTTTTAGCTTGGTACAGAAGGTATTTGTGTATACGACAGCAGTCCATCTTACCCCGTGGACTATGGTAACATGTAGTAAAGGCTCCGTCAAAACCCACAGGACAACGGTATGAGAGTTCATGTAGGTGTCTTTTAAGTGACCATTTCGTGCCACGTTAATACGTTCTGTACCAATCTACCCTGTTATCCCCGCGTAATGTGTTGTATAGATTATATTACAAGGCTTGCCCAGACCATGGATACAGGTTGTTCAAGTAGTCAAGCTCAGGATGCAATCTTGCAGTCATGTCAAGTTATATTCATGGTTCGGTCAAGTCAAGTCATGCATTCAGGTTTGATATTAATGTTTGAATTCAGGTATTCAGGTTCATGTTCAAGTATACATGTTATACTTTGAATTCATGTTTGAATTGGATTCTGATTTGAGTTTGGATTCAAGTTTGATTTAGACTCAGACTGAGTCAGACCCTTGTAACTGATTTAGATCCTGAATTAGCTTCGGGAGTTATCGGTAACTGCTGCACAAGGACGACATGATTTGTGTCTTTTTCCAAGACAATTACTATTGATAACTCCGTTATGTTTTCTACCTTAAATAGGCAAGCATTCACTTTCTCCGACTATCTGGGGCTCAAGAGAATTGATCCCGCTTAAACCTATATTTACTAAAGTTCTTAAATATTGTTTTATATAACTCGAGGGGGTTTTATGAAAAATATTTTTAATATAGTTTCAAAATAATCGCGAAAAGTTGTTTATATTATTTAGGGTTTTCATGGATATGAATTTAATGGATTTAAAGTATTTTAGTGATAATAGCTTAGTTTGGAAAGTTCGTGGTATTTTATTGTAAAACTTGTCTTCTGTTGATATCTTGATAGTATTTTGGTGAAACTTGCAATTCTTTCATTTTAAATAAATATAAGTTTATTATATTTTGAAAATATATGGATTTGTAATATTTATGTAATTATTAAAAATTAAATTTATTTAAGTAGAAAAATGCGTTTTCTTAAAAACCGTATTTAAAACCTTTCGAGGCCGAATACTCCGTGAGGAGGTCTGCATCTCGCTCTACTAACCCAAGGATGTGTGATAATCCATACCATCCAATAGTGGGTCCCCTAGAGAGGATTGTAGAGGCATATTTGCAAAGCAATTTAAAATACAATTTAAAAGAAATCCGGTTTTATAGTAAATGGTATTTTCTTGTAATATTATATTCATAACAAAAATTCATACAAGGATATATCGTGCTATGGAACCATGTGTTTATGTGAGGGGTAGATCATTACCCTATGAAGTTTTCTAAAGGTATGTTTTAACAAAATACGAAAAGAGGTATTATCTAAAGTTCATGGTATTTTAATGAAAAAGTTAAATTGTGATTGTTTTACAAAAGATTTTTGGATAAAATTTATTCTAGACATGAGTTTTAAGCTTATAAGTGAAGTGGTACAATTTGTTTGATCAAAAGGTAAAGGAAAACGGAGTTATATGCTTTAGAAAAATGAATATCGGTAATAACTCTACTTTTTACCGATTTTGATTAAAAAGAAATTTAAGGAATAAAAAGGAAGATTGGAAGGGAATTACAAGCTAGTTAGCCTATGAAATGGTAGGAGAGGGAGGGTTGAACTTCGTGGCGTCGTGGGATCGTCAGAAAATGTTCGATTCTTCGCCGGAAGTTGACCGCTTGCTAACTCCTCTTTTACTCTACTTGTACTTAGAAAAATTTTGAGAGTTTTGGCTAGGAATATTAGAATGATGAAGGGCTAGGGCATGGGGTAGTATTTATACTGGAGAATTAGGGTTTTGAAATTAAAATGGTGAATTAAAATGCATTAAAATTTGGTTTAATGGTGAAATGAAGGGTCTCTGTTTGATTGCAGAGCAATCAAACAATGCATGGGTGTTAGGGGTAGGGGAAAGGGCAAGTGTGCAAAGCACGGGCATCATTTGCCACAGTGGGAACGTCGGTGCCGGCCTTGAGAAGGTTTTGGCCCGTCGATTTAGGGGGTGGGGCCGTTGAATTGGTGCCACGTGTACAAGTCAGTATTTAAACCCTTTAACATATATTTGATTTTTCTGACTTTTCATATTTGTGTGTATTGCATTGTTAACTTTTGAGCTTCTAAAAAGTTTTAAAAATAAATCAGAAAAAATTAATGTGTCTGATAGGGATCGAACACATGGGTTACGTCATAGCAGTGCAAAGGCTTTACCAGTAAGCTACAAATTGCTTCTTGTTGTTCTTAAACAAAATTAACTTATAACTCATACTCAGGCTGTATAACTCATTATCTGTACATTAAACTGGAAAACCTCATACAGTAAATTCAGAGTCGTTACAGTTTCAACTTGGAGATCACGTATTCTACAAGATCTCTCCGAACAGATGAGTTATTCACATTGGACGACGAGGAAAGCTTAGCCCAAGATATATCGGTCCATTCGATATATTGGAACGGGTAGAAGAAGTGGAGTATCGTTTGGCACTACCATCATCATTAGAAGGAATACACAACGTATTCCATATATCTTAGCTACACCATTATGTGTGTGACCCCAGCCACATAGTTGATCGCTCGGAGCTCACTGTGCAGACCAATTTGACTTGCGAGCATCAGCCAGTCGAGATACTAGATCGAAACGAGAAGACATTGCGGAACAAGGTTGTCAAGCTAGTTCGAGTGATGTGGAGAAAGGATTCACCAGGAGAATCAACTTGGGAATGAGAAGATGATATGCGTACATGATGCCCTCATTTGTTTAAAGTTTGGTCCTTGTGTAAATTTCCAGGACGAAATTTTTATAAGGAGGGTAAGATGTAATGAACTTGAAATCCCTGTACAATTATATCATATTCAATATTTATAAATGTGTATTTCCGGTCTAACCATGAGTTAAAAGTTAAGTTTTTTAAATAAAAGCAAGAAACATCTTGTAGCTCACTGGTTAAGATTCTCCATTGTTGTTTTTTAGCCTGCGTGTCCGAATTCCATCAGCCTCAATTATTTTAATATTTTTTCTTTTTTACTTTTTGGAAGTCCAAGAGTTTGCACAGGCATTATACGGAGAAACAAAAAGTTGCAAAAAAAATAAAACTGGATAAATGAGGTGTTAAAGCCAATTAAAACCCAGGGCTCGAACCCCGAAGCATTTGCTTCTAATCTAGCCGCCCAAAATGCCCTTAGGGCCACTACTAGTGGCCAGGATGTTCCCATTTTCCTCCATGCCTCCCTCCTGCGATCTTTGAACTCCATACTACTCCTTTTTACACTTTGAATTCTCTGAATTAAACCAGAGAGCTTCTAGTCCCTTCATATACCCTATTAACACCATTTTTAATTCTTTTTAATTCATTTTTTAATTCGCATACTCCCATTTTCTCCTTATAAATACAAAGCCATCCTACCCAACCCCTCATTTCTAAAAATTTCACAAAATACCTCTCTAAAGTTCTCAAGTCCAAGCAAAAGGAGTCAAGCCTATTCGCAAGTTCCTCCACTCGTCAACCATTCAAGTTCGTCCCTCTAATCATCGTCAATGCAACCTTCTCACCATGCTAGTCTCGGTTCCTCAACCAAGACTTTTTTCTCTTTCAAACGTGCAACCTGTAAATCCCCCCTCTCTTTCTTTCATCTAAACGTATTCTTAAACAATATAATGTAAAAGTGGAGTTAACCTTAGTTCCTCTTTTAAAATAAATAATTCTCACCACTGCCATATTAATTTAACACATAACAAGTTAACAACATGTATTAACATTGAAGTTTTAATCGTAAGAAGTTTTGTTTAGAATTTTCATGTAAAACAAAACATATATCGAACTTTACACTAAAATACATTTAACTAACTTTTAAAATGTAAACTCTTTTTTCTTCTAGGCTAAAATGATACTTACATGTTAATAATATATATTAGAAAAGATTTTCAAGTTGTATAAAATTTCTGAATACGGAAAACTTCATGTTAACATAGTTTAGAATGTTATTACACAAAAATACCATAAACTTTACATGTACCTTTTGATCGTTATCGTGACATATAGCTCTAGAAAACTCACAGGGTAACGACCTACACCATTCACATACACTATGGTTTCATAGCACAATACTATAATTACATGTTTTATTCTAAAGAAACATATTTCATTAAAATACCCACTCATTCTAAAATACAGTTTTTAAATCGTTATTTTAAATCCTTTGCAAACATGCCTCTTGTTCATCACGAAAAATTGCATTTCAATACCGCTCATTCATTATCATTTTTGTGATATATCGGTACTATTAATCCGTGTTTGCTCAATAAATTCAGATTACAGGTATTCATGTCAAAACGCTGGAAACACACTCAAAATGCATGGATACGACATTTGTAAGCCGACACTGCAACCGAAACAGGAAACCGATCAATATTCAAGAGTTTGCAAAAACAAATCAATATGTACACATCTTTATTCAAGAATGGTCCAACATGATAGAACAAGATACAAAATGTGAACACAAATCTTTTGATGCATGAACCATGGTGGGGATAGCCTAGTACAAATAGGTAAACAAGAATTATAACTTGTGCAAGTGGATAAGCAAGTGGGTGTGTGATGAATGAAGCAAAAAGGTGTGATGTGATTTAAAGTCATATTTTCCCTCCAAATCTACAGATTGTAAACCAAGCTTATATTAAAAAATCAAACAATACTAAAGAGATCATGGAGAGACTATAAAATCATCACAAGAAGACGGGCCCCAACACTGGAGAAAAAACCGGCGGTTTCCCCAAAATACCTGCTACCACCGGCCCATATAGCTCAAAAGTACTTCATTTTTCTTTTGATCAATCCACATTGTCACATCATCCTTGTTTTATTGTTTGTTTATGCTATGGAGATGCCTATAAATATACACCAGAAGAGAGGCTTACAGGTCCATGTTTTTAGTTTAGAACAAGTTTTTCATTTTGTAGATGTTCACTTGTATTTTCTTTTGTACTCTTGAGTTCTTACCCTTTATCTTGACCTTATAACTTCTTCACTGAACTTACAAGCTTAAGATTTAGGTTCTTGAATCCAAATTAGTTTGTATCTTCTTTACCGATCAATAAAAAGTTCTCTTCTGCTCGTTTCATGTCATGTGCTTGCTACAATTGTGATCTAATGAAATCATTTGCTTTACTTTGATTTTGCAACCTCTTAAGTGAGCTTTCAAGTTTAAAATTTGGTATTTTGACTTCATATTGAGATTTGGATTTAAAGACACTTGAACAGTTGCATATCGGATATATCGGTTCTTAGTTCTTAACCTTTGCTTTACTTTTTTTTTTTGCAATTTTTACTATGCGCCTTTCTCTTTTTATGTTTTATTTGGTTTTTGTAAATATGCGTAAGTAATTGTTTAACTTGTTAAGGGTAGAATATGGTTAGTTTTTGTTAAGAGAAGTGTTTGTTGGAGATAGTGCCCTCAGAGTCAATTATTGGATCGCAGGTACGTGATTGCAATGATTGCGGAGGACCTATACCGGTAGGACAGTCTTACTCGAGATGATAGTATGCTATCTGGTTTGCCTTTATCAGTCGTGTACATGTTCAGGTGACTGATTACATGTTACACTTTGATAGAGCCCTTAGGATCTTGCTTTACTACCAACAGTATGATGGCGATCATATACGTGAGAGTTGGGTAGTTTATATGCATATCCTTAATTGTGGTCTCTAGTCGTGGGAGTTTCGAGACAGGGCATCGATACTCCGGAGTAGACTAGTGTATACAGTCGAGACCCCGACGAGGGGCGGTGGCCGGTCTCACAAGCCACTGGTGTCAGTTGGATCACCTAAGATGTATACAGGTGCTCATTGGGTTATGAGTACACCGGACAGGACTCGCCGGGAATCTGCTAGTTGGTATTATACATATCGTCAGATAGCAGTTCCCTGGTGACATGTGTATAGGTTAGTTCATCGACCTGAGGTCGTCATTTGTCTCGTGTGAGTTCCCACTGTGCTTTGATTTCTACCCTATCACGGCTCAAAGGAGTCGTGCAAACAGGTAGCTTTTGGGTACAGTCCCGAGCCATATGGAGGCACGTGAGCGGATCGGCAGGGGATTCGTCTCTCCCGGTATTGGGGGTGAGATCGCGCTGTGACTAGGAGAACCATTACACAAAGCCCACGGCCGTGGCAGGAGATTTACTGGTAGGTACTCCAGTAGTATCTCAGGGTGTTATTGGGCTACACTCCGACACGACTTATACTGCTATTGGGGGTCTGACGTTACTAGCCCCCTAGGCAGATATGCGATACTCATAGACGAACGGACCGGATTGTATATACATAGTCACTGTTAGGCTCAGTAGGGTTTCCGGATGAGTTCGCTCATCGGCTTCTCTTGAGGTCAGTCCATGGGTAGCCGTTACGCATAGCTAGTGCCGCTGACGGTTTGTGGTTAAACCCACTGCCAGGGTGCTGACGAGTCATTAGAGTCCCCCACAGAAAGTTTCCCAAGTTCGGGCGAAACGTTGTAGAGGACGTATGGTTTTATGGCAGGGTTCGGAAAATGCACGTGCGTTTACGCACGTGTCAGATTTCGGGCAGATGATACTGGTCGGCTTTGGTTTAAGCCGGATCCGAGTATTGTATTGAGTAGATATAATATCTTTGTCTCAGTTGCATTTGTATTCGGTCGTAATACAAATGCGGGTATATTTATACAGTTACGGGGTTATCCTGAAATTCGTTTCGGGATCACTTTTGGAAGTTGCCAGTTTCCAGTTTTCTATCAGCCGTCTTTTAACATTCGGTTAAAAACGGATTTATCTTTTCTTGAGATGAGTGTAGATGCTTCTAGAAGTTTCTAGAAGAGGTGACTAGGATGGTGACAAGGTTCATGAACATTTGTTTGCATTAAATGAATGGATGACTAGGTTTAGTGAGTCATTCATTGCATTAATGTGGTTTTGTTCTTGCTTAGATATTTCTTCATGATCTTTTCTTGTGGTCATCCTCTCCCTCCTCCTACACTCACCCCCCCCCCCCACTCCTATATAGTGGCCGGCCCCTTCCCTTTCTCTCACTTACTTGATTGATTCATTTGTTTAAAAGATATGATAGTTTTGGTGTGTATGGAAATTTCATATATCATTTCATTCCATCACCCGATTCGAGTGGCAACTTCATTAACCGATCGTCCACGGCTTTGGACGAAGTGAGACAAAGTCTTTTACTCATTCTCTACATCATTCTTGGTCGTCTCTTTTAGCAAACTTGACGACCGAGTTGCCTCGAGTCAGAGGCGGGAGCCCGTTTAAAGAATCGTTGACGTGGTGCCACCTGGACGAGCAGATCGGAGATCGACGAGATCGGAGAAGCCGCAATGGAGCGTGGGATGATGGTTAAAGAACGAAGGACTCGGATCGTTCGGTATAACCTTTCTACTCTCTTTACAGTTTGTTAGTTTAGCAATAATGGCAGATCCGGGTGAAAGTATACGATAGCGCCAGTTAAAAAGTTTTTGTTCCGCATTTGGCGTCTGTAGACGGTCGGGGCGCTACCGTAGACTTACAGTGGTATCAGAGCCTCACCATTTTACTTTACTAACTTGTGCTAACGCGTTTAAAACTTCGATCGGACCGGATATCGAAAACCGCAAAAATTCAAGTTCACAGTTTCTGTTGATTTTTAAAGGGTTCCAAAAATTATTCTACATATCACAGAAATATGTGCAGGGTTTTCTAAGAACACTGTACAAATTTAGGCACATGATTCGACAAGAATGCCGCGGAATCGCGGTCAAACCTATGGTTTGACCGCGCATCCGCGGCCATTCTGTGTGATCATGCCCCCAAATTTGCACAGTGTCTTCTTCTCTAGAAATTGGGGGTTTTTGGTATATATCTTTTGGGCCCATATTTTGTTACTATACAATAGATGTTCGTGGGGCCCACTTCATGATATTTAGTCGATCGAAATTTAAACATGTTAGTTTACAGTACTTACATTATATCTCCGACCGTGAATGTCATTTGATCGGTAAACCGCGTCTGATTGCTATAGTTCTTTTAGACGGGTTTGCGAACGTGACATTCGTGTTGATGTTCTGTGTTGTGCTGTGATGTTGCGGATTTGTCGTGGTGGATAGCAGTGTGCAATGATAGTGCAGTTTGGATTTATTTGTACATTTGATATTGCGGGGCGAGCGTCCAACATGTGGACTGCCGTCACTGCCTGTTGTATAATATTTTTTTGGGGCACGACCAGGTTGCGGTCGATGTACCTGTTGTACTATTATTTATTTCTGTACTAGGTTTACCCCGCGACGGAGTGCACGGATAGCCGGGTTCGGGAGGGCAACGAGTCCGCATCTCATGGCTTTGAGAGGTAGAGGGGCCTCACTCTAGAATTGGCAGACTATTCGCCGCACTCGTAGGGGGTTCAGGTTGACCCAAGGAGGGGTGCTCATTTTACCGGATTCCATGAAGTGCCGGGTGTTCCATTCACTATACTGTAGGGGACTTTCTCGCTTCAAGTTTTGGCGGGTAACTTGCCGCACCCGTAGGGGTCTAGGTTTCATTGCACTGGCTATCCACACGACCAGGAGAACGTCAGGTTTCAGCAGCGGCTCTGTGAAACCCGGGGATCCCAGATTATCTGTATTGTTCTGTGATACTTATTACTTTTCTGTAATATTGCATATTATCACGCCTGGAGCGATTATTGTATATTGGTATATATACTATTAGATGTTGTATATGTTTTACACCCGCGCTAGTTCAGTCCCCGCTCTGTCGTTAGTTAAGTAACCTAACGGGTGATGACGGGACCCAGTGACGAATGCGGATGGCATATACGTACATTTTATTTTCGTTCTTTTCTGGTGTGATTAATGATGGGACTGCGTTGATTCTGATCAATGCAAAGTAAAACAAACCTGTTTGCAGTTGTTGGAACAAATTTAAAAAGTGTTATTACAAAGACGATTCCTTTTGTTTTGCATAGCGGTATTCAGTGGAATATCCTGCACCTCATTCGACGAGGCAAGGACCGATATCCCTTCACCGGGAATGACCCCTTGGGCAGAAGTTTGCGTCAGGGTAATAAATTCACTATAGTCGATTACAAGTTGCTTTGCATCGCGGTATTCAGTGGAATATCCTGCACCTCATTCCACGAGGAAAGAGCCGAGATCCCTTCACCGGGAGTGACCTCTTTAGCAAAAGTTTTCGCCACTATATTTTAAAAAGCTATCAGGTTCCTTCAGCGATATCAAGTTCGTTACGTTAAAGGTTTTTTGCCAAAAACCAGTCGTAGCCCTCCGTCATTTCTTTTGGGTATTCAGTAGTATTTAAGCTATGCATTTTAGCCAAAGTTAAGGCATAGTGTTTGGTAGCTGCTGGGTATTCATTTGTTGCATAGATAGATGAGTTGGTTTGGGACAGTCGCTCTGCCGATTAGGCAAAGTCAGGGGCATGTGCTGGTGGGTTCAAATTGACAAGATAGTGACGGGTAGAACTTGGCATGTGACTTATGACATTTTGACCAAAGCCAAGGTTATAAGAACATGGGGCAAAAATCATATCGGGAGTTTCTAAAGAAACTGAAACTTGCCAAGTATGCGCATACCTTCTGGAGTATGAGTAACGTGGATGCATTCCATCACGTTATCATGCGATGAGAGTTGGATCCCGATTCCCACTGATGAGTTGGTTTACTCTTCGGGTGATCCCGAATGATTCTTCTTTTAGGTTTGGAGGAGAATTTGACATGACAGTAGGAGGTTTCCGGATTAGATAAAGTGATAACCATTCTGATCTAGGTTAGAGTGCACGCAGAGTGTTTCTTTTCTCTCTCTCTTTGGCAGCGACCTTTGACCGACCCTAGACTATGACTCAGTGACCAAGTTGACCGAACCTTCTTAAAATACTGGCTTTTGGATTGTCTGAGTTGCATAAGTCATTGCCACTCTTTCTTTTACCCTTTGGATTTCTCAGAACACCCCGTATTACTACGGACATCCACTTCCATTGGATAGATCCATCGTATGGTTATATACGAACTCGAAGGGACTTCTTCGAGGATGGATCAAGGTTCAGGAGAAATAGAATTAATTTATTCGGTTGTCTTTTATTATCACCTTCTCTCAGGTTGCGAGGGCTCCTTGGTTTAGGAGAGTACACCTATTACGCTTATTGGATAGTCTTATTCCAAACCATAGGCAGGTGCCGAAAGGTAGGGAATGAAGAAAACCAATTAGCCTAAGTAGGGTGTACAGAAGGAAATAACTAAAGACAAAATAAAGGGATTAGAAAGAAGGCAAAGTAAATTGCGACTGATATCATTCACGACCAAACCGCGTACTTCATCGCCACTCCTATTTCACCTTTAAAGGAATAAGGTATTATTCAGTTGTCTTTTATCTTCACCTTCTCTCAAGATGCGAGTACTCCTTGGTTTAGGAGGATACACCTATTATGCTTACTGGATAGTCTTCTTCCAAACCATAGGCTGGTGCCGAACGGTAGGGAAGGAAGAAAACCATTTAGCCTAACGATGGTGTACAGAAGGCAATGACTAAAGACAAATAAAGGGATTTGGAGAGAAGACAAAGAAATATACGGTTAAAGTCATGAATTGGATTATGGAAGAGGCATTACTAGGAATACCAGGATACCCCTACGAAACATTTTCATGTTTCAGTGCATTGTTAAAAGAAAACTGTTTTCCCGATTAGATACTTACTCCAAAGGGTATGTATTTACCAGGTTTCATATCTGTATGGTTTTACAGATGATGAGTGGGAGTAAGTTATTGGGAATAAGGTGATCATCCTCATTATATCGGAATTCGTTGTAATTGGTGATATTTAAGGAAATCGCCAGGGTACAGTTTCCAACCTACGACGCAAAGGTTTTGAGTTGTTCGACTCAGTGGACTTATACAGAGTATTGTATGTTGTCCAAGTGTCCATCAGGACAAAGGGGTAGGTCCTCGTACTATGTTCTATTTACTTATGACTTCTCTAGTTTTTAGACAAGTGTTTCGTAGAAATACAAGGTCTAAGTTTTAAGAAGTTGTGGGTATAAGAATAAAGTAGAGAACCAGGTATCACAAGTATCGGGATTCTTCAAAGAGATCGAAAATGTAGATTCTTATGATTGGTATTCAGATGATAGTAATGGTTTTGAAAAACTTGTTTCTCTTTCAGGTTACTCATAATTGGATGGATTCCTAAGTTGAGTAATGCTGATTAGCCTCTTTTCCATTTAGTTGATATGCACTGGAGACAGTTACATGATTTGAATCTAGTTCCAATTAAATAAGTGCCAAAGTTTCTATATTGAATATAGAATGGTTCATACCTTAAAAGATGTTAAGGTACGGGGAGTTGTCCAACTTATGCTTAAAACCAGACTCTGGATAACTCAGGGCACGTTCCTGTAATGGCTGTTTGTGGGTTGACCATGGCTATGACAAGGGTTGATATTCTACCGTTTCGAAGATCAATAGTGATATTGTTCTTGACTCGCCACAGTTTTAGTAAAATGGATTTTTTCAGAAAACAGTAGTGGGAGTATGGTAGAACTGGAAGTGATTCCAGAACCGCGAACGATTACGGAAAATTTAATAGTTCCTATATATTCAATCGGGTTTGACATTCCATTAGCAACTCCGCAGATATGGTGGGTAACCTCAGACACCCGAGAGGTACTTCGGTAGCCTCAAGGACGGTGACAGGGAGGTTCTTATCTACCCAGACTTGACACTACTGTTATTCCAGGCTATGAGACCCGATAGGAGGGTTGTCGTAGTCAGTGGGAGCAGCGGAAGTATAGTGGGCAAGTAGCTTATGTCTATTTATAGACTTGAGCAGTTATAGCGGAGATAGATCATCTAATTTTGATGTGACAGTCATGAGTTTGACTTCATCAGAATAGGGGATGGATCTGTTAAGAAGGTAGTAGGGTGTGATGTCATGGTATCTGGATGACATACACAAAGTAGGAAGTAAAATTCCTATACTACGATCGGTTGTACGTTGGTCGTCACACAGTTGTTTCTCCAGACAGGATATGGATATAATATCAGACATTCTGGTTTCTAGATCTATGGTTTTAGATTTGGATTTGAGTAGTTTCCCAATGTGGGTACTTTGACAGTATTCTAATGGTTTTTAGAATAGATGACTCTTGGCATGGTGGTGTACCTGCAGGTGATGGAGTCACCCTCTCTAAAGGTGTCTTACAAATTAAAGGGGAGAGGGATGTGCATGATTGGCAGATCACTTGCTTAGGCAATTGAGTCAATCATGAGATGTTAAGTACCACACCAGATATTGTTTTTGCACTAGATGCAATAAGTTTGTATTAATCCAATCCTGGAGAAACATAAGGAAGCAGTTTTAGAACATAAGTACATGTTCTACGGATTTGATGACGGCGGCCTCCTTCGGGAGACGGTTATCATTCCAGGCTTCAAAGGTGACATGGTTGACAGAGTGATTGTCAGAGTTATAGTTTTCCTTTTGACGAGGAACAGTATTATGGACAGGTGGTCCAAGAGGATACTGTGGGAGGCTTGGTGCAGGATACTGATTAGGTTCAGTGATCGATACAGTCTAGGAAGTTTGGATTTGGAGTTCATTTATGAACTGGGTCCCATCAGATATCTAGACATATTCTAAGACAGGTATTACTCAATTCGGGAGATGGCTTTCTCCGCGAACTTGAGATTAAGAGAGACATAGAAAGAAACATCTAGGCGGATCCACTCACTGAGGCTATTTCTCGAACACAATAGTTTTACAAACGGGCTTTGTGAAACTGATTAGTAGAGGAGTTGGATGTTCGGTTTCACACGGGCTGTGAGTAGTCGACATCGCAATAATTAGCCTTAAGTGCAAGTGGGAGATTGTTGGAGATAGTGCCCTCAGAGTCAATTATTGGATCGCAGGTACGTGATTGCAATGATTGCGGAAGACCTATACCGGTAGGACAGTCTTACTCGAGATGATAGTATGCTATCTGGTTTGCCTTTATCAGTCGTGTACATGTTCAATTACATGTTACACTTTGATAGAGCCCTTAGGATCTTGCTTTACTACCAACAGTATGATGGCGATCATATACGTGAGAGTTGGGTAGTTTATATGCATATCCTTAATTGTGGTCCCTAGTCGTGGGAGTTTCGAGACAGGGCATCGATACTTCGGAGTAGACTAGTGTATACAGTCGAGACCCTGACGAGGGGCGGTGGCCGGTCTCACAAGCCACTGGTGTCAGTTGGATCACCTAAGATGTATACAGGTGCTCATTGGGTTATGAGTACACCGGACATGACTCGCCGGGAATCTGCTAGTTGGTATTATACATATGGTCAGATAGCAGTTCCCTGGTGACATGTGTACAGGTTAGTTCATCGACCTAAGGTCGTCATTTGTCTCGTGTGAGTTCCCACTATGCTTTGATTTCTACCCTACCACGGCTCAAAGGAGTCGTGCAAACAGGTAGCTTTTGGGTACAGTCCCGAGCCATATGGAGGCACGTGAGCGGATTGGCAGGGGATTCGTCTCTCCCGGTATTGGGGGTGAGATCGCGCTGTGACTAGGAGAGCCATTACACAAAGCCCACGGCCGTGGCAGGAGATTTACTGGTAGGTACTCCAGTAGTATCTCAGGGTGTTATTGGGCTACACTCCGACACGACTTATACTGCTATTGGGGGTCTGACGTTACTAGCCCCCTAGGCAGATATGCGATACTCATAGACGAACGGACCGGACTGTATATACATAGTCACTGTTAGGCTCAGTAGGGTTTCCGGATGAGTTCGCTCATCGGCCTCCCTTGAGGTCAGTCCATGGGCAGCCGTTACGCATAGCTAGTGCCGCTGACGGCTTGTGGTTAAACCCACTGCCAGGGTGCTGACGAGTCATTAGAGTCCCCCACAGATAGTTTCCCAAGTTCGAGCGAAACGTTGTAGAGGCCGTATGGTTTTATGGCAGGGTTCGGAAAATACACGTGCGTTTACGCACGTGTCAGATTTCGGGCAGATGATACTGGTCGGCTTTGGTTTAAGCCGGATCCGAGTATTGTATTGAATAGATATAATATCTTTGTCTCGGTTGCATTTGTATTCGGTCGTAATACAAATGCGGGTATATTTATACAGTTACAGGGTTATCCTGAAATTCGTTTCGGGATCACTTTTGGAAGTTGCCAGTTTCCAGTTTTCTATCAGCCGTCTTTTAACTTCGGTTAAAGACGGATTTATCTTTTCTTGAGATGAGTGTAGATGCTTCTAGAAGTTTCTAGAAGAGGTGACTAGGATGGTGACAAGGTTCATGAACCTTTGTTTGCATTAAATGAATGGATGACTAGGTTTAGTGAGTCATTCATTGCATTAATGTGGTTTTGTTCTTGCTTAGATATTTCTTCATGATCTTTTCTTGTGGTCACCCTCTCCCTCCTCCTACACTCCCCCCACTCCTATATAGTGGCTGGCCCCTCTCCTCTCTCTCACTTACTTGATTGATTCATTTGTTTAAAAGATATTATAGTTTTGGGGTGTATGGAAATTTCATATATCATTTCATTCCATCACCCGATTCGAGTGGCAACTTCATTAACCGATCGTCCACGGCTTTGGACGAAGTGAGACAAAGTCTTCTACTCATTCTCTACATCATTCTTGGTCGTCTCTTTTAGCAAACTTGACGACCGAGTTGCCTCGAGTCAGAGGCGAGAGCCCGTTTAAAGAATCGTTGACGTGGTGCCACCTGGACGAGCAGATCGGAGATCGACGAGATCGGAGCAGCCGCAACGGAGCGTGGGATGATGGTTAAAGAACGAAGGACTCGGATCGTTCGGTATAACCTTTCTACTCTCTTTACAGTTTGTTAGTTTAGCAATAATGGCAGATCCGGGTGAAAGTATACGATAGCGCCAGTTAAAAAGTTTTTGTTCCGCATTTGGCGTCTGTAGACGGCCGGGGCGCTACCGTAGACTTACAGTGTTTGCTAAAATCCTTAAAAACCTTTAATTTGTAATTGAAATTCCGACCAAACGATTCGCAATCCGCTTTGTTAGGCACCCTATCCTACCACGATAGCGGTGACTCTTAATCGTGACCGGTTGCAAGTGGTTTGCCGGAGGCTAAGGCTAAGAGACAAGAACGAAAGGACAATGGACAAGAAATACGGATTTAGTGCACAATCGCAAATACCGTACTTCAAGTTCCCTAATCCACGTTGTCGCCCATTACCTTAGCATCAATATCAAGTTAAGTCTATAAGAAAACGGCAAACATTATTCTAACTCAAGCTAACCTAAAATTGCCCCTAACAAGTCTTTTTCTTAAAGATATCATATTTTCGACACTTAGAATAAAAACAACTCAAGTTACGGACTTAACTCGTTAAAACAAGCATAAAAACATACCATCTCCCTGCGGACGACCCGTACTTATCTCGGCTCGCTACACGCGACACCGTTTTGATTGCGGTTATTTCAAACTTTAAAATGACACGCAAAATACGTGCTAATAACCTCTACAACTCTTGTTAGGGGATCCATTTGTGGATAATGTGGATTATTGCATATCTTTGGAATAGTAGAGTGAGATGCAAAACTTCTCACGGAGAATTCGGTCTCGAAAGGAATAAAATGCGGTTTTAAAGAAAATACGGCTTTTTAAAACAAGTTAAATAATTGAAAAATTATTTAAATCATATATCTGTATTTCCAAATAAAACAATTTATGAAAAATAGATTTTTAAAAGAAAAGATTAAAGATTTTAAGAAAATAATCTCAAGTTTCCAAAAGATAGATTTTTCATAAAAATACCATAAATATTTAAAAGCTAAGTTTTATCACTAAAATACCACCAAATATAAAATATATTTTTATGAAAAATCTTAACATTTTAATTAACATATTTTTTTATCAAAAATATCTTCAAGGTTTTAGGACGAATTAAAAACTCTCGAGAAATTTTAAATGACATTTTTAGAAATCAAAAGACCAGTATATGTTACGTGTTTAGATTATAGATTGGTTTGAGTGGTATCTTCTCTTGTCAGTGCCTCGGAGTTGCCGGAGATAATTCTGCACCATTTGCCTCTCCTTAAATATAGATCGTAATTTTAGAGTGGAATTATCCATGGCAGTCGTTTTTGAAAAAGACACAAATCCTGCCGACCATGTGCAGCGGTTGTTGATTATTCCCAAACTTAAGAATTTCAAAAATTAAATATTTTAATAAGATATGTCTAGAGCCTGAACTCAAATCCGAACTTGACTGGAACTCGAACTCAAATCCAAATTTAAATCTAATTTGAATTTGAATATTTGAACTTGAACTTGATTTGACCCGAACCATGAATATGACTTGACATGAACTTGACATAAATACTTGAACACGACTTGCATCTGAACTTATACTCTTTATATTCATGAATTCTGTCAAGACCCGTAAACTTTCTCTATACAATAAAATACACGGGGATAAGGGGTATATTGATAAAGAATGTATGACGTGGCACGAGAGTTCACTAAAAGCCACTTTACCTGAATATCATGTGCTGTTGTCCCGTGGGTTTGACGGGGACTTGTATTCCTGTACCTTTGGTCCGCGGGGTATTTCAGACTACTCTCATATACACGCATACCTTTCTCATCAAACTACAAACATCCACGTTAGAATAGTTAATCTTATACATATAAATGTCATGCTTAAGATACCTTTACGTACAACCTTACATGTTTATTACTAATTGGTTTTCTATTCATTTTACATACTTTCATTCACCAGTACTTTTCCTTTGAGGGCCTACTGAGCGCTAATTCGCTGAAGACATTCCTTTCCGTTTCTTTTTCTTGGGATGTTCATCAAGTGGATAAAATACTGAGGAGATAAAGCCAAGCCAGGAATATTTGGACCAGTTTACCGCCCAGCCCGATTACTAGTTTCCTTTCTGCCGTTATTTTTCTGTATGCCATTATTTAAGCATCTTTTCAGTTATTGTATCCTTTATTTCAGACATCTGTATTTTAAATTTTGAATGTAAATAAAGTTGCTGTTAAATTTTCATTACTCTTATTAATTCTTGCATGTTGTTATATTATTTTCATACGCTTAACGTATTTATCAAGGGAAATGACATTCTCATAGTAAATACGTTGCGAGCCTCGTTACGTACCATCACCATCTTCTGAAAAGCGGGACATGACAACCATTCATTGTTGCTAATGAAATGAAGCATTATATATGAAATCAAATAAGTTTAAATTAAACTTTAAGAGATACAAATCAAAACTTGCTAATTTTGAGCCTCCTCTTTGGTGCTAATTTTTATACATTTGTGCTTGTTCCGTCTTAGTGGATCAAGGTATTGTTAATGGCTTAATCAAGCTATTTTATTTTTGTTTTTGCACTAGGTGTTTTAATTCATTGTTGATAGTTTATTTGCGCTCATGATGTTCATGCAAGTCATATTTTGTGCTCATGTTTGCAAACATTCAATGATGAATAATGATGCGAGATGCGAGATGTATCAAGAAGTTCTGGGGATGACTTATTGCTTCGATTAAGGTTGGTACTCTTAATATTTTTTTCCTTCAATATTGTTGTCAACACACTATACTTTTTAACTTTTCTGATGTTATCTACATAAGAGTTATTTGAACCCTATGCTGAATACTTATTTATTGAGATGTTAGGTGTAGATTTCTATGTGTGTTGATGACCGGATGCACAGGCATTTGTGTTCGTCAACCGAAAGGAGGAAAATGAGGACGAAGACAATCTGGGGATGAGTAAATATTGAGAGTTAACCAAAAAAATAAACTTCAAATTGTAATAGTAAGGTTATATTCCATTGCAGTCGTATTTGTTATATCTTTGTATATAAACCAATGTGACTAATTGTATAAATATTTAGATAATGTTTGTTATTTATTATATTTCTGTATTCTGTTATATATTATGTGTGGGATGTCATTGATATATATATTTTTGTAATTAGGTATATAATATAGTGTGTGATATATTATTGTATACACGGCGAACAAAAAATAGAGGTTAGATTTTTTTTTTGATTTTTTTAAAATGGTTGCCCCTACGATTCCAACCGTAGGGACATAAATTTGCCTCTACGGTGATGACAGTACGGACAAGTTATTTTGATTTTTTTTTAAATTAAAAAACTGATAATTTAATACTTGGCATTCAGGTATCTACTGCAAAAGAAACTTCTCTAAAACTACCTATAGACGGAAGGGGTCGGTGGGAACGGTACGAGCATATATGTGCCCCTACGGTTTCCACCGTAGGGACAATTATTTTTTAAATTAAAAAAATAATTGCCCCTACAGCGGGAACCGTAGGGGCAAATTTACATCCGTAGGGGCATCTATTTGCCCCCACGGCTATTATACCTACTGGGCAATTTTTTGCCCCTGTAGGGGCAAAGGTTTTGTCCATACGGTTCCAACCGTAGAGGCAAGCCTTGTTTGTAGTAATGCTAATGCCAAATAAGTGGTGTCATGGTGTTTGTTTTTTGGTTGAAATGTGGTAGATTTCAAGCCCGGTAGGTTAAGCATTTTTCTATAATTAATCCAAAAGGTTCTACCTAAAACGAAGGACCCGTTCTTCATTTCCACTTTAGATAAAGAAAGATAAAAGTAAAACAAGAAAAAGAGGAAAAAAGAAAGAAAAAGAAAAAAGAAAAAGAAAAAAGAAAGAACGCCTCGCTCCTTTCCTTCTCTCTTTTGTTTTTTCTTCTTCACCCTCTCTCTCTCTCTCATCCCTTTCTTGTTCTCCAAGAGCATGGAATGAGAGTGATTAGGTGCACGCTGCAAGGGTGACTCCCCTTTTCCCCACTTTCTCTCTCCTCACCCCTCTCTTTCTCTCTCCTCTCAATCAATTCTCTCTCTCTCTCTCTCTCTCTCTGACAGCAGAACCAGCTCCCTGATTTTGAATTCCTACTGTGTCCTCTCTCATCATCATCATCATCTCAGATTTCATCTCAACCCTCCATTTACATCATAAACATACATGATCATGATGATGATGGTGCATGTATCATCATGCATTGCATGGGGACACCATCATCATCATCATAAGTTTCTCTCCCTCTTGCACACTCTCTTTTCCTTTCTCTTATACATTATAACAAAGCAAAAACAATTGATTATAACACCACAACTTCAAGCTATCATTCCTCTGTTATCAATGGCTTCCTCATTCTCTCTCCTCCTCCTCCTCATCTTCTCCTTCCTCGGTTTCTTCTTCACCCTCTCCTCCTCCTTTGAGCCCCTCAACAAGGAAGGTTTGCCTCTCTCTATCTCAAAAACCTTCAACTTTAATGTATCTAAGCTATTATATTTCATTTAGTGGGTTTTGTATTTTATTGTTGATTAGTTGAGGCTTTGATAGCTATAAGGCAAGTTTTGAATGACCCCCATGGTGTTCTAAGGAATTGGGATGAAGACTCTGTTGACCCTTGCAGCTGGGCTATGATCACTTGCTCTTCTCAAAATCTTGTCATTGAATTGTAAATTCTCCCTCCCTTCTCATTTTCATGATTTAATTGCATTCAAAATAGTATTTTTAAAAATATATAAATGATTTTCAGGGGAGCACCCAGCCAAGGGCTTACAGGAAATCTCTCTGCAGTGATTCGGAACCTCACCAATCTTCAACAAGTGTATGTCTTTCATCAAAATTCTTGATAAAATCACTAAAATAACATATGGGTATTCTTCAATTTACCATAAAAGTTCACTAAATTATAATTTTGCATTTTGGGTTCTCAGTTCATTGCAGGACAACAATATAACAGGGGAAATCCCAACAGAGATTGGTCTGCTCCCAAAGCTTCAGACACTTGACCTCTCAAACAATCGATTCTCTGGGAAAATTCCTGACTCATTGGCTCGCTTAACAAGCCTTAAATATCTGTGAGTATTTCTTAAAAGAATAAAAGCTTTGATTTTTGACATGTTTTTTAATGCATGTAATGATATCTCTCTGTTGTTTATTATTATTATTATTATTATTATTATTATAGGAGATTGAACAACAACAGCTTGAGTGGAGCTATTCCTGTTTCTCTATCAAAAGTTCCCCAGCTCTCATTACTGTAATTTACTCTTAATCCTTAATTTACTAAATTTATTAGTTAACAAATTCCAAACATTTTGTAAATTTTATGACATTTTAGGGACTTATCCTACAATAATCTAAGTGGGCCACTTCCTAATTTCCCTGCAAGAACATTCAAGTAAGCAATTTTATCACATTTCTATAGCAAGCTTCAAATTTTATGATTTTTGATTATTTCTTCAATATTATTCTAGTGTTGTTGGGAATCCATTAATATGTGGAAACAAAACAACTGAAGAGTGTTCAAAGACTCCATTGCAACCAAATATTGTACCAAACTTGGATACAGCCCACAGTAATTTTCTTCTCATTGTTCTCATCAATTATTTCTTTTAGCTATAAAACCCATGATTTTAGGTTTTTTGTAATTTTTATCTATGAACTGTAAAAATGTAGGGGACGCAAAGGGTCAAAAACTAGCCGTTGCATTGGGCAGCAGCCTTGGCGCCAGCTTTCTTCTACTGCTCTCAATTGGCCTCTTCTTTTGGTGGAGAAAGAAGCAGAAGCATCAATCTATTCTTGGACTCTTAGGTTTGTTTTCTCACTAATTTTTATGATTTTCATCAAAATAATTATCAGTTTTATGTGAAGAATTTCCACCAATCTGAACCATTTAGGCTTTGTAATTTTGATAATTCTTTTCTTTTCCTGGAGAAATTGGATAGGATCAATACGACCATAGGATTTTTCGGTTTTTTTTTTTTTTTTAAGTTTTTGCTTTGTGCATGATGTTTGTTAGAGTTGAATTAAAAATAAATCAATGTTCAAGGATAAAACATATCGTAAAGTACTCTGATAGTTAACATCATTCTGGTTTTGGGGGGAAAATGATATACTTCTCGCAGCGAACGACGAAGAGGATTCATCAGTATCCATTAATCTCGGAAACCTCTGTCAGTTCTCGCTCCGAGAACTCCTAACTGCCACGGAGAATTTCAGCCCAAAGTACATTTTGGGAAAGGGAGGATTCGGAAACGTATACAAAGGGAAATTAACGGATGGCACTATCGTGGCGGTGAAGCGGCTGAAAGACGCGGGGTCTGCAGGCGAGGCACAGTTTAAGACAGAGGTGGAGATGATTAGCCTGGCGGTGCACCGCCACCTCCTCCGCCTCATCGGTTATTGTGTCACCCCAACAGAACGAATTCTCGTGTATCCTTTTCTGGCTAACGGCAGCGTCGCTTCCCGTTTGAGAGGTATGTAATTTTTTGAATAACGCCTTTAAGTTTTCTGGAGATATACATGAGTTGTTATGCATAACAAAACAATTTAGTTAAGTTCAATGAAAAAATCTAGTTGAAATTTTAACATAAATTTTGTTCAAAATGTTCTAAATTTCCATACATGTATTTTTAACTTTGTAAATCTCCCCCTCGATTTTGGTAATTGTTCTCACTGCAGGTAAGCCACCCCTTGACTGGAGCACAAGGAAGCGAATTGCCCTCGGCACAACACGCGGTCTGCTGTACCTGCATGAGCAATGCGACCCTAAAATAATCCACCGCGACATCAAAGCAGCCAACGTTCTGTTAGACGAGTCGTATGAGGCTGTCGTCGGCGACTTTGGGCTCGCAAAGTTACTGGATCACGACGATTCTCACGTGACCACCGCTGTTAGGGGCACCGTAGGGCACATTGCACCAGAGTATCTGTCGACGGGCCAGTCATCTGATAAGACGGATGTGTTCGGATTCGGGATTCTGCTACTTGAGCTTATCACTGGCCAGAGAGCCTTGCAATTTGGTAAGGGACACAAGGGAGGAGGCACCATTTTAGACTGGGTGAGTCGGTGAATGCCTACTTGTCTTTTAGATATAGAAAATTAATGTGTTGAAATTATACTTACAAAACCCATTGTTGCCGGTCCAAGTCCGGATGAGAAAGAATAAGCGTTGTGGTAGGCTTGTGACAGCCAGCATAAAATTTTGTCGCATTTTCTGACATGAACCATAAACATTGGGACGTCCCCTACTCAGTGACGCGCCACATCGGATTCTGGATATAGTGTTAAGTATGAAAGGATTTCTAAGTCGTCGTCCGGAAGAAGTGCGCTACATCGGACCCCGGGTATACTGAAAAATAAGTAAAGGTTTTATAGAATCCGTCTTGCTTCTTGGAAAATAGATTCTCTTACGAATAGACTAACAGAATTAGTGGAGATGATGATTAAGAATCGAGTTAGTATTATGTATTTGCAAAAAGCTAAGTGGTAGGTGAAAAAGATAGAGTCATGGAGCTTTGTGGTTATAAGGTTTGCTATACGGATAAAGATAAAAATCGTAATGGGATAGGCGTAATCATAGATAGACGATTATTTGAGGATGTAGTTGAGATTAGGAGAAAATGTGATAGAATTTTACTGGTTAAACTTATTCTAGCTGGGGAGATCCTTAATATATTATTAGTGCTTATGCACCATATATAGGTCTTGATGACGTTAATAAACGTCTATTTTGGAAGGATTTAGACGGGATGGTGCAAATTAAGAATATCTAGTGGAGAGAAGTTGTTTATTAGTGGTCATTTCAATAGACCTGTAGGTACTAGTCATAGTGAGTTTGATACTATCCATAGAGCTTTTAGTTTTGAATAGAGAAATGAAACAGACGGCTCGATTCTATATTTTGCTTTGTCTTATGACCTGACACTTGGTTTAGAAAAAGAGGGTCTCGTCTTATCATTTTTAAGAGTGGATCGAGTGTAAGTCAAATAGATTTTTTTCTGACTAGGAGGATAGATAGAGATTGTCGTATCAATTGTAAGGTAGTACCAGGTAAGAATGTAACCACTCAACATAGATTTTTAGTTTTAGATGTTCGATTTAGAAGAGGTCCTACGAAAATTAGACGTAAAATAGAACCTAGAATTAAATGGTGGTGACTGAAAAAAGATAACTAAAAGCCTTTATAGATCGTGTAGTTCAAGAAACGGATTGACTGTTTGAAGATGATTCAGACACAACATAAAACAAAATGGTTAGTTGTATCAAGAGGGTAGCTAGAGATCTACTTGATGAGTCGGGAGGTGATACTTCACCATCTAAGAACATGTCATAATGGAATGAAAATATAAAGCCTGCTATTAAAATCAAGAGGGATTCTTATAGAGATTTGAAGAAAAGCAGAGACGCAGCGAGATTTGAGAAGTATAAAATAGCTAAAAAGAAAGTTAAGAAAGCTGTTCGGGAAGCTAAAACTAAGGTCTATAATGAGATGTACGAGAAGTTGGATACTATGAAGGCTGAAAATGATATATATATGATTGCTCGGATGTGGTAAAAGAAAACCAGAGATTTGTGTGCGGTGAAGTGTGTCAAAAAATAAAGATCGGAAGGTTTTTGTTCGAGATGAGGATATCAAAGGAAGGTGGAAAGAATATTTTGATAAATTGTTTAATGAGAGCTTTACGAAAAATTTGGATGGAGTTGTTATTCAATTTCAATATATAAACCGTAATTTCATGCGTGGAATAAGAATATCTAAGCTTAAAGAGGCCTTGAAGAGAATGAAATCAAGAAAAACGGTTGGTCCAGATCGGATTCATATCGAGATTTGGAGATATTTAGGACAGATAGGCGTTAGATGACTGATAGATCTGTTTAATAAGATTTGGTAGACCAAAAAGATACTAAATGAGTGGAAGAAAAGTTCCTTTGTACCTATCAATAAAAACATGGGTGACATTTAAAGCTGCACAAACTACCGTGGAATAAAACTTATGTGTCACACCATGAAGATTTGGAAGAGAGTGATTGAACACAAACTAAAGAATGATATTAAGATAATAGAGAACCATTTTGGGTTCATGCCTAGACGATCGACGATAGAGGCTATTCATTTGCTTCGTTAACTTGTCGAGCGTTTTCGAGAGAGAAGAGATTTGCATATAATATTTATTGACTTAGAGAAAACGTATAGTAAGGTACTTATGAAGGACAATAATGAAGAAGGGAGTCACAGTCAACTACATTGACATAATTAAAGACATGTACGATAGAGTAGTAGCAAATGTCGGAACCTACGGCGGCCTAACGAGTGATTTTCCTATTACAATTGGTTTGCATCAAGAATTAGTATTAAGTCCATTCCTATTTACCATCGTGATGGATGAGTTTACTAGAACTATCCAGGATGATGTACCTTAGTGTATGTTATTCGTTGATGATATTGTTTTGGTAAATGAGACGAAAGCAGAGGTTAATGCTAAATTGGAGTTATGGAGGTAAACGTTAGAATCTCGGAGGTTCAGATTGAGCAGGTCCAAGACAGCATATATGTAATGCAAATTTAGTAAACAGAGAAGTCAAGACCACTGTGGTATAATACTGGATGGACAAGAGATATACCAAACGATCGGTTTAGATATCTACGTTTCATCATTTTAAAGAATGGAGAGATTAATAGCGATGTCAACTAAAGGATCCAGGCTGGTTGGTTGAAATAGAGGAGTGCGACGGAGATTTTGTGCAATCGTAATTTTCCGTTAATATTGAAAGGGAAGTTTTATCGGAATACTATTTGGCATGTCTTATTATATGGTACGAAATGCTGGGCTCTTAAAAAGCATCATACACAGAAAAATATAGGTAGCAGAGATGCGCATACTTCATTGGATGTGTGGTAACACTAAAAAAGATAAGTTGTGAAATAATAATATTCGTGCAAAAGTTGGTTTAGCACTTGTGGAAGAGAAGATACGGGAAAACCGGCTAAAAATGGTTTGGTCCTATGCGACGCCGGCCTATGAAAACACCGGTTCGACAAATGGATACTCTCTATATAGGCAATATCAAAAAAGCGAAAGGAAGACCGAAGAAAACGTGGATGGAGATGGTATGAAAAGATATGGTTGCCAAAGGCCTCAATGAAAGTATATTGTTTGATATGGGTGAGTGAAGACGGAGGATTTATGTGTTGGACCTGACGTGAGTCTCATGTTGGTTCATGTAGTCTACCCCATGTTTTGGGGATAAAAGGCCCAGCAGTTGTTGTTGTTGTTGTTTGAAATTAAACTTTCATAATAAATCATAATGTTGCTTAAGATGATGTTATGCAAAGGAATAATTTGGACGGATAAGTTTAATATTCATTGCATTTATTTCACTCAAAATAAGGAATTTGATGTCAAAAGAAATAGCTTTCATTCAATTATTCCAATAGAATCTCCATGCGCAGTTACTGCAAATAAATACACTAAAGCATGAGGGTATGTTTCTTTAATAAAATTGATCAAGACTAGAGGGAATCCGTTAAAACTTTCATGATTGTATAAGAATACCTTTTACTTTTAATCTTTGAATAAACTTTGATGGAATATGACTATCGTCGTCTAAACATTTTGCTATCCAAATAAAATTGGCTATGTTTTTTTTTCCTTTTTCTTTGGGATATTTCTAATGTTCTTGAATTGAAGCAGGTGAAGAAAGTGCACCAGGAGAAGAAGCTAGACCTGATAGTGGACCGCGACCTGGGGACCAACTATGACCGAATTGAGGTCGGAGAGATGATCCAAGTTGCCCTACTCTGCACCCAACACCTCCCTGCTCACCGACCGAAAATGTCTGAGGTAGTCCGAATGCTGGAAGGCGACGGATTAGCCGACAAGTGGGAGGCATCCAACAAAATCCAATCCCACTACGATCTGAATGCATCCTATCATGACAGAGAATTAAGCATATTCTTTGGAATGAACGGCGACATCGACATCGACATCGGAGACGATAAACTTGAAGAGATGGAGCTTTCAGGACCAAGATGAATGAAAAAAGAGATTAACAGCTTAGCCCACTAACACAAATTCCTTCAGCATGTACATTGTTTTAAATTTTAAATTAGGTTGTTTTTTTTCCCTTTTTTTAAAATTACTGTAAGAAAAAAATATTCGCCCCCCACCCCGCAGCCCCCCACCCCCTCCCCTTTCTTTATCGGAGTAGGGTTATTTTGGGAATAGAATTTTATAGATGCAAGAGAAAGCTGTTACCGTTCCGTTATTTTCACAACCTTTCTCTTTCCACAATCCCATGCGGGGCCCACGTACGACAAGTTGCCAGCGTGGCAGACGAGGGCATGGGCCCCACTACTGGCGTGTCCCAGGAGCGGTTTTCTTCTTTGACTAGAATCTTCGAAAGACGGAACTACCCCTTCTTAGATTTGTCGTGATGCGACTCTGCAAATGGTCAAGTTCTAAATATGTATAAAAGTGAGGGACAAGGATGGGAGGCGTGGTCTGAGAGGAGAAGAGGTTTGTTTGGAGAGGGACGGGTGTCGGTATGCTAGTGGATGGATGCCGAGGGTGGGGCTGTTTGGTGTACTGGGACTGACAGCAGATCGTGAGGACTGCTTGTAATAGAAGTCTGGGCCGAACCAGGGACTGGCTTGGGCTCGTCCAGGGTGAGTTTGGAGCCCAAATTTGGTAAAAATGTACTTAATTACTGAACCGTACATGACTCTGAGTTTGATGTACCCAAAATAAGAGAACATTGTTTTATCCCATTGTGGCGCATTTAAATGCAAATTTCAAGCTCCTGCTGTTTAGTTTGATCTAGTAATAAAGTGCAATATCTGATGCATGACCAATTAAGTATTATATTCATTTGTTTTTACTTCGACCCTTTCCCGTTTGGTGCCTTTGAAAGAGCTGGGTAAGTGGATGTCAACATATACTGATGCGGCCAATCGTGGAGCGTCACATACCGTAAGCCAATTGTACGCTGAGCAGATTCCACGTGCGCATGGATGTGAGGTGTAATGACTCCCGGCATTCTTTGAACAACCTTTTACTTGTTTTGCACCGTCATATCATATCAATGGGCATCACACAGGTAATGAAAAAGTTGTTGGGAAGGAGGGATAAATGGATAGATTGTTGTATTACGATAAGAGAATTCACATTTCAAATGTATACATCATTACAAGACAATAACAGAAAGTATTGATGGGCTATTATCCGCTAGCAGTAAATACCAGAAAGTCCGGATGGATATAGAATTTACCACTCAACCGACGATCAAGCCCTATAGGTCCTTTTCTTCTTTGCATGTGCCGAGAGTATTGATACTCGGAAAATAGGCAGACAATAGTTAGAAGGTCTATTATCAATTCCCCTTTATAAAACGAGTTCAAGATGTCTCAAACTCGGAAAATTAGTGGAGATATCTCTATACATAATCTCATCATCCATTTATGAATGGATGGTAAGATGAATTTTGTATCTCACCATATATTCATAAATGGATGGTTGGATTAGCTAGAGTGATGTCTCCACCAGTTAAAAGATGAGGCTAAAGGAAGACTTTGCATTGTGTTTAATATGATACTGGATGTTTGCACTTGTTCTGTGCGTGTATATGCATTAAAAAGTTGAGCAAAAGTTTTAGATGCAAATTTAGATTACCAAGAAAAGGTGGAGATAGAGAGTACTTTTATAACTTAGCAGGCAACTTAATGTATCATGTGCGTATAAACCAATAGAGAGACAATTAATGCAAAAGCAAACATAATATGTGCCATATCCAATTCAAGTCCTTCATATATTTATTAGTTGATAACAAGTTTAATACATGCAGCCAACGAATTCGCGAAGAAAACCACAAGTTCAAGAGATGTAGCCAACGAGATGAGGATGGAGATAAGTCCAATCATATAAAATCCAAAATTTAAAATAACTAAGAAATTGCACTAATATTCATTTAGATTGAGGGCATGGAAATGTGAGAGGGAAAAAAGGAACTCTGAGAAATTTTTCTTAATATTTGAAAGAATTCAGTGAAAGAAAACACCAAAAAACCAAGAATTATAATAAGAAATCTTCAGGGAATTCATCAAAGCGGGTTTCGATCTCCTGCCTGGTGAAATTCTTCTATCTCAACCTCCAAGATTCTGTATTGATTTTGAACTGCTGTTAGCTGTGGATTTCTTGAAGGCTTTTCCTCTTCTGTGATTGATTTTGGGTCTCTCTCTTTCATTCTTGATCTGGGAATTTGATTCCGAATCTTGCTGCTGGTTATTGATGCAAATTATATGTTTCTTGATTCGAGAATCTGAAGCTGAGATTAAGTTCTTTGCTGTTCTTTGATATTGAAGGAATCAGATTTTTTCAGTAGATTCTTTTCTTGTTGGTGAATTTTCTTGAAGCAGTAGTTAACATGGAAATTGCTTAAGGATCTTATGCTAATGCTCTTCGAAAAAATTTATGTCTCCCATCACTGCAAATTGAAGAAAAAGAGATGACTGCGAATGAAAACGAAGAGGAGCTAGATAAGTCCCTTGCTCCTTTCAAATTTGCTCTTATTGCTAAATGTTCATATGACAGGCCTACTTTTGTTGATATCAAAAAATTTCTCAATCGGTACCTAGGAGTTGTGGATGAGGTGGTAATTAGTAATCTTGATAAAAGGCATTTACTGCTTCGTTTTCAAAATAATGATGACTTCACCAAAGTTTGGCTGAAAGAATTTTGTTATATCAATGATTACCTTTTTAAATTCTTCAAATGGACTCCACAATTTGCTGCATCTAAAGAACCTACTATAATTCCAGCATGGATCATTCTTCCTGGTCTTCCTCCAAATTTTTTTCATGAAGCTATGTTAAGATCCATTGTAAAGTCTATTGGTAGATTGATTGCTATTGATAATGCTACCAAATCATGTTCTCGTACTGAGAGGCCAGGGTTTGTATATATAGAGCTGGACTTAAGCAAAAATTTACCTAGAAAAATATGGATTGGAACTGCTTTCTCTTCATGTTTTCCTCAAAATTTACAAGTTTGAAAGGAAATTCTTATATTGCTCCATTTGTTCAAAGCATGGCCATCAATCTGAAAAGTGTAAAAAAGATTTGGGCAGCAGGGATCATGCAGATTAATTTGAAACTACTACCGCTAGCAGAAATGAAAATTATGTTCCTTCATATGAGCAAAACAGGTTGAGCAATCATATTGAAGTGTGGAGGCCAAAGCAGACTGTATCTATAGTGGATATCTCTGTGAAAGCAACTTTACCTGATACTGTGCCTTTACCTGAGTCCATGCAGGCTTCAGGAAAAACTTTGATTAAGAATGTTAATGGCCTTTTAGAGAATCTCAGTGTCACAAAAGAGATTCTGTACATTGAAGATGTTGATTCTCAATCTAATCTAAATGCTGACAGTATTGTTGATAATATTGCAGGATCAGAAAAAACACTTATCAGTGATGAAGTTCAGAATATTGGACAATTGATTCAAACATGGGAGAAGCTTAGAAATATACTGATTAAGAACCCCAGTTTAAATACCTTGGGCAGCTATTTCTAAATTATCTCCAAAGCCTATGAGTAAAGTTATAGAAAGGACTATTCCTTCATTCTCTCTGATGTTGACTGCTTTTGATTAAAAAACAATTCGTTAAAGAGAGCAAGCAAGTTATTCTGCAAGTAGAAATTTTTTTGCAGAGTAAGAATAATATAAAAGACAATTTCTTCAGTGAGCACAGATATCATATGCCTTCTCAAGAACATCAGAATAAAGATAATATCTTTCATAAAAGAGTTGGACTAAAGGCCAAAAAGCCCTCAAAAAGATTTTATGACTCAAATTAAGTATAGACATCTGCCTATTGGAATGCAGGAGGGATAGCTAACCCACAAACTCAAAGAAGAATAAAGATTATCACAAAGGAGTATAAACTGAAAGTGTTTTGTATATTGGAACCATTACTTGCAGAGGATAAAGCTTCATTTATAGCCTCTCAGCTTGGTTTTACTCAATATTTCACTAATATAAATAGCAAGATTTGGGTATTGATCAAAGCTAGCGTTCAAGCTACCATATTCAATATTTCTGAGCAAAGCCTATGTCAAAATTTCAATCAGCTCAGCCACTGATTTTGTTTTAACCGCAATTTATGGTAAGAATGATTATATAGAGAGAAGGCACATATGGGAAGAACACTTAGCTTTGAGCAGCTCAATTTGCTGTCTATGAATGAATGATATGTGGTGACTAAAATGTTATTTCATTCTTGCAAGAAAGAAAAGACAGAGGTAGAGTTAATTTAGCAAGTATTGATGATTTTAATGAAATGATTGATAATTGTGGGCTAATTGATTGTGGATATGCTGGTACTCCTTTCACATAATGTAATGCACAAGAAGAAAGAATAAGAGCATAGTCCAGAATTGATAGATGTCTTATTAATAAAAAATGGTTGGCTCGGTATTCTGATTTTCAGGTGCCTGCTCTGATCATTTACCTCTTGTTTACACTCTGAAGACTTTCTCAAGTGGGCCTAAATCTTTTAAATTTCAGAATATGTGGATTACACATCACTCTTTATAGTAGCAGTAAAGAGTTGCTGGAATTCTCCTATTGATGCTCAAGTTTGTCCTATTTTCAAAATTTATCTCAAGCTCAAAAGACTTAAAAAATTTCTCAGATCCTGGAACAAAGATTTTTTTGGAAATGTGCAAAATAAAGTTAAAGCATGTGGAGATAATCTGAAGGCAACACAATATGTTTATGATGCAAATCCTACAGATGAAAATTTCCAGAGTTTATGGCAGGTTAAAGGTAACATGGAAGAAGTTTTGAAGCAGGATGAGTAATTCTGAAAACAAAAGTCCAGAATTAAGTGGCTAGGTGCTGGTGACAGAAATACAAAATATATTCATAATACCATAAAAATAAGAAATTGTACTAATAAGATTGTACAGTTGCAGTGTGCAGAGGGAGAATGGATAGAAGGGCAAGAGAAACTACTTAAAATTGCAGCTGATCACTTTGAGAAGGCTTTTAGTTCTCAGGAGAGAAATACTAGTTTCAATGTAAATGATTATCATACCTTCTATTCTCACTGATGAAGATAATGCTTACTTGTTAGCTGAACCAACAAAAGATGAATTGAAGAGCTGTGTATTCTCCATGGATTCAGCGAGTGCACCTGAACCAGCTGGTTCTTCAAGCAAATTCTATAGAACTGTAACGATCCTATTTTTCCTATAATACTTTTTAATAAATATATATATATATATATATATATATATATATATATATATTTGTTTCGAAATGACACGTTTTATAAAAAGAAAAGGTTTTGAAAGTTTTTATAAAAAGAAAAGGTTTTGAAAGTTTTTTTAAAAAGATTTAGTTTGGTCTCTTTAATATAAAGAATTTATTCTATTTTGTGTTGAAAGGAAAATTTTGGAAAGAGAATTTGTTTTGTTTGAAAGGGGAAATTTTTTTGTTTCGTTTAATATTTTAAATTATTCTCTTTTGAAGCTCTGCATATATTTATTTCTATTTAATTCTATGTAATATTAGCCTTGTGGCCCATTGGTTAAGTCATTGTATTGTTATTCCATTGGCCATACGTTCGAATCTTGGGTCTTGCAATTATTTTTATCTATTTGTTTAAAACTCTCTCATAACCTACAAATGAGACCTTTCATTTTTTTTAACTTCCAAATGAATGGATACCCTTTCAATTTCTTTTTAACTCCTATTATGAATTCATATTAATTTGAATTAATATGACATAATTCTTTTATATACCCATCTTACCTTTTTAATTTTCTATCTTAAAAAATTAGAAAGAAGAACAACTCCTCTCCTTCCTTTCTTCCTCACAAAATATTATTCAATTTCCTTTACCCTCTTCTTGTAGAGTTCTAGAATAAGAACACGGAGAAGTTTTCAAGAAAGCCTTGTTAGTAATGTGAGGCTATCGACGGATAGACAAGCCCGGTGACAATACCGGCTTGTGTTTGTAAGTCCCCTCTTTTTCTTCTTCTTCTCACTCTCTTTATCTTGTTTCCTTTCTTCGTCTAGACTTGCATGATTATTGATAACCTTTTTTTATTTTTAGTAAAAGAGATGGTTATGAAAAATATGTGAATGAATAATTGTCTATATATTTTACATGTAATGCTTTGATACTTGTAGTATTTATGCACAGTCTATAGTAATTGTCCCATGCTAATATCATTCCTTTAAATAAAAGTAATGTTTTAAGTAGTATCTCATTGGAATTAAAAAATAATATATGTGAAAGGTTTTATGTAGTTTCATGAAAAACCGTATGTATTTCTTTTATAACCCGATTGTGTGACTGAAATATCGATGATATCCTACAATTTATGTCACGCCCCGCTTCCCAAAATACGTAAATACGGAACGTGATGGAGCTAATCATGCTACCTACGGTAAGGAAATATCCTTCCATAGTCATATTAAGCCTGTCAATCAGTAATTAAGAACAATAATATAAATAACTATCTCTAAACATGTCCAATAGCCACAAGAACGATAACAGGAAACAGTAACGGAAACAATAAATATCCAAGGAAAAAATACCTAACCATCAATAAGGGCTATATCGGTGAAATGATTCTCACTGATCAGCAATCCTATCGAATTACTCATAATTCTCACGTGTTAAAGTCAGGTATCTTGGCCATGCAAAACCAAGACGTCAGTGCGTCATAAATATCATCGTCATAATAATAAACTGAACAGTGTGTTATATACGATATCACGTGCAAGAGTGGGATATCATGAGTATAAATAAAATCAAACACAAGTGTCATAACAGCAGGCTATGGGTAGTCAAACATATCATGTGTATTCTAAAGTCTGTGTTTCTAGATTAACTATCCTGCATGTATTTGAAACCAATGAATGTACTCCTCCATGTAATTCAAAAGTATATATCCTGTTACCTCCCGGAACCACGAACCAAGATATATCTCGTTACCCCTCGGGATCACGGATCAAGATGTATGAATCAAGAATGATTCTGTTCTGTTACCCTTCGGATGTAATATCCTTTTAAATTACACTTCAGTTACGCTTGATTTCTCCAGGTTTCATTTTCCAAGTCAGGTATGAATAATATCTACCTAATGTCAACACAGGGACAGGCAGGTACAGATTATGTTTATCTAGACAACATGTTACGTCAATCAAGACAAGTCAGGATTGTTGGCATCTGTAAATATTAATCAATAGATACTAGCATGATAACGGTAATAGTAACAGGATGGCAGGGTACAAGTCATGAATTTATGTGCATGCATGTCATGAATGATGTAATCAGTCAGGTAAGGTATCTACGTCACAATCACATATTCCAATCAAATCATGGTATACAGCCGGCAATACAGTTATAACCGAATATCGATAAACACTAACGGATATAGCTTAACAAGCAGATCATGTTTAAGGTTAATTGGTTATAGGATCAAATCGACTATTATTTGTTCGTGATATTAATCTGACTGGAATAAGAATAGTATTTTGTTTTACCAAGAATGATTTATATAAGTATTTTATACTCGATGTTTAAACTTATGACAAAGAGATGGCTATTAAACTAGTAAAATACAAACGTAACCATCAATATATTTGAACTGTTATTTTATATTTAACTTATATATTTTGTATTTAAACTTCTATCTCATAATGTTAACTTATCAATCGGAAATAATACTACGACAAGTATCGAATACTTGCTCATTATTTATCCTGTAGTTATATAATTATAATGAGCGTTCATTTACCGCATGTTATTCTACTAGTTACGATGTATCATTAAATAATACTAATTAAATATTTTATAAATTAATATACACTAAACTTGTTATAACTTAAGATTATTATTGAGGGTTATTTGTTAAATTAGTTAACCGACATGAGATGATAAAACAACAATGACATAAAATGATAGAATATATATAATATCATGATAATATATACATATATTATTTAACTATAGCATGTAGCAAGTTAACAACTTGCCTCGAATGCGATCACGGAGACGAACACCCGCACGGAGAAGACCACAAGGCAAGACAGAAACTTGAAAGCTCGTCTAAGGTTTCCAAGTTTGCTCAAAGTGCTATTGCGACGATGGGGCTACGATATTGTTGTCGCAAACGTTGAAGGCACAGCTGGATGAAGACAAAGGCTCTGTTGTGTGCTCGGCTTGGATCTCAGGCGAGAGAACAAGAAGACGATGAATGGTTGCCGCGATGGGTTCCAAGCTCGGGTCGGGAAGATGTAGCCGATAAAGGTTGCTACAGGTCTTGAAGGCGGCGACGAGTGCTGTCGAATAGGGTGCTCTGGCGACGACGCGGGGATGGCTGATCGAAGTAGGGAAGACGATGTTGGTGGTGCTCGATGGCAAAGGTGATGGCGCGGTAGCACGTTACGGCGAAGGAGGTAGGCGACAAGGGTGTTAAAAGAAGGGTCGACAAGATGACGATGATAGGGGCTGTGGGTATTGGTTGGTGGTGGCGAGGGTGAGAAGTCGAGGGAGATGAAGAAAGAAAGAGAGAACGGGAGGGGGAGAGAGAGAGGAAGAGAGAAAGAGAGTTTTTATTTAGAGGAAAAAATATTTATTTATTTGTATAGTATATTTATATATTATATATATAGTTTAGTTTATAACTAATAACTAATAATATTATAAAAGCTATTTCACACCACAATCCGCCTCCACTAAATCTCAAAATACGCTAGAAATTATCTACACATATGTAGCCTATTTAACCCATAAATCTAATGGTTTAGAACAAATATATTCTAATCTATCATATCACACACAATATCTTAGAACATTGGGATTTAGGTATAAAAGATAATAGTCAATAAAATAACATGAGATGTTTAAATAAGATAAAACATACTGGTAATTAATATATAAAAATATTTCTAACGTATGGCTACCAGAGAATATATATATATATATATATATATATATATAAATTAAATATTATATATATATGTTATTTAAGATTCATATACATTTAGTCTATGGATAAATATTAATAAAAAATACTCTAACACCATAAAGGATTTCACGCATGCGGATCGGGTCCGATAAACACACATATACTATTCAAACCAATCACAACAATAATAATTAAAGAAATTTAAATACTGATTAATATCGTTAAATAATGAACGATCATGCTAGGACGTTACAATTTATGATATGAGTTTTATAGAATCATTGGTGTATTTTCTCATGTGTGTTCTCAATTAGAATATTAGCAAGGATAAAGAAAACAAAGTTGAGGATTAATACCATGGTTTTATCGTTTTTAAATACGATCCAAATTACCTTTATCCTTAAAATAATTTTTAGAAATTAAATCCCATCTCTGGAGATCCTAGGAAAATTAGGGTAGATACTAGATAGAATTTCAGATGTACAGTAAAATTTTTATATCAAACCGAACAACAGTTTGGGGCTTATGATACTTTTAGTCACTGTTTTTCTGAAATCTAAAAACTGCTTTTATTGATCAACTTTGAGGACACATAACTTGATCTACCGATATCCAAATTGAGAAAATTCAGGTGTTTTGGATATCTAAATCGAAAGATATAGATTTTCTTAGTTTTAAGTTTTTACTGAAAACCGACATAAAATATAGAAAACTGCGTTACAATATTTAGTAACGAATCTGGACAAAATCTGTCCTGATTCGCACACTGTTTTTAAATTAGACATAATTCGAACACCCGATGTCTGTTCGTAACAAACATTAGATGTGTAGATTCATAATTGATATAACTATGATTTCCTGTATACTAGATTACTTAGAAATGCATGAAACAACACTATATAGGCTTTACAATACAATATATAGGTGCTGTCTAGAAATCAGAATTTTTGTTTTAAACGTTGATATTAAAATGATCGTAACTAGAGCTTCAAGAGTTCAAATCGCATGAACCTTAGTTGTTTAGATATGTGCACCGAAAGATCTACAAATTTCTAATAATTTTCGTAACCTGAAACCTGATGGAAATTGACCCATACTATATTTTAAAAATATGTGTCGGTAGATTCTGATCTGTTTTACACGACGATATGAAAACGGGTATATCTCCCAAACCGGTAGTCTTTTTATGCACGACTGGAACTCACGCGTGCACAACACTTAGATCTATATTTCTGTTTGTATTCTATATTCTATTAACTTGAGAAATTAGTTGTACATAACATTTATTTACAGCATTTTTTTATGGAATTACTTGAACATTATACTTGTATCATCTCATACTATGTACAGCTTGCTTAATATATCTACTTGATTTACATAAATAAAACCATTGCATGCTTGGCTCGATTTGACCCAAACCATAAATATATAATGACTTGATATGAACACTTGACATGAATATATGAACACTTAACTCGAATACTTGAACTTGACATGAATACTTGAACTCGACTTGACTGTTGAACTTGTACTCTTCTTATGTATTCATGGATCCGGACAAGACTTGTAACTTTATAATATAGACTGTGCGGGGGTGTTGAGATAGTTTGAGTATAAATCCAACGGAATCTCAGAAGTCTCATTACTCAAATAACATCGTTATGGTACCGGGCTGAAACATTACAAATAACATCGATGTGGTACCGAACCAAAACGGTACAATTAACGTTACTGTGGTACCGGACTGAAACGATATATCACGAATTCATGAATAAGAGCTCGTGTTTCCAAGCTTCCGGGCCCCTACTTTTGGATTTGCAATATTTCAACGACGGTTGGAGTCCCGTTACTTTTGGGCCGACATTTCCTTGCTCCTAGGATTCTACCCTTGAGTTTGAGAATACTTTTGAAATTGGTTGGCATTCACACTTGAACTCACGTTAGTTAGCTTACCTTTTAGTAAGCTCTTTAGGACACATTGTCAGTATACTTCAGTTCACTATACCTACATTACACGATCATGTTATACTTGTTTGTTATGCTCATGTTATATTGTCATGCTTACATAGTTATCTTTAACATTGTCATATTATAACATTGTCATATTATACTTGTTCATATTTCATTTCTATTCATACCATATTACATGTCACCTAGCATTTTATTTATATACATTCATATCCTACCTTTCTTGAGAACTTACCGAGCGCAAGTTCCCTGACGGGAATCCTACCCATCTTTTATTTCTTTGGAATGTTCGTCAGATGATCTAGAAACTGAAAAGCTGGAACCTACTGTTGAGAATTACGACCGGTTTGCATCACAAGCCGATTTTTAGTTTCTTTCGGCTTTTACTTTCAGTATGCCATCTGTTTAGGCACTTCCATTTTATATTTCTTGTTCAGACATCATGTATCAGTTTCAATTCTATAAAGTTTGGAATATAAATATATAAAGTTGAATTTCATTCTTTTGTTTATTCTTATTACTTTATGTTGCTTAAAGACGCTTAGCATATTTATTGCGAGAAATGACCTTCTCGGAATAAATACGTCACGGGCCTCGTCACATGTTGTTACCGTTCCTTTGGGATGCGGGACGTGACAACATGGGAGATTATTAAAAATGATTTGCTTCAGGCTGTAAAGTTCTTTTTCCAAACTGGCAAAGTTCCCAGAGCAGTGAACTCTAATCTGATCTGCTTTATTCCAAAGAAAAAGGATTGCATTACAATTACTGATTTTAGACCTATGAATTTGTGCAGTGTTTTATACAAAATCTGCACAAAACTAATGAATGATAGACTTGCATGTTTCTTACCAAATTAATCTCTATGCAGCACGGGGCTTTTGTTAAAGGCAGAGATATTTCAGATAACATAGCTTTAACACAGGAACTCATGCAAAACTTAAGCAAGAAAGTAAGAGAGCATAACATCATATTCAAGCTTGACATGGAAAAAGATTTTGACAAGCTTGAACGAGATTTTATTTTTCAAGTATTGGATGCTTTTGGATTCTCTGCTCATTTCATAAAGCTTGTGGAGGGTTGCCTGCAAAATCAACATTTTTCGATTCCTATGAATGGTCAACCAGGAGGTTGTTTTAGAGGAACAAGGGGATTAGACAAGGAGATCCCTCATCTCCATCTCTCTTCATTTTGGCCTCAGAGTTTTTAAGCAAAGGAATTACACAGCTTATGGAAACAGGTAAAATTACTCCATATAAAAGTAAAAAGGTGCCATAATGTTTCTCATCTTTTATTTACAGATGATACTGTCATTTTTGCTAATGGGGGGAGCAAGAGTCTTAAAAATCTCTTTGATTTCATAAAGTTAAATGAAAATTGCTCAGGGCAAAGGGTGAATGAAAATAAGAGTGCTTTCTACACTTCCAGATTTTGCTCTGATGATTCTTGTAGCCAAATTGCTAGCTTAACTGGAATTTCTAGAGGACAATGGACTTTTATTTACCTGGGAGCTCCAATTATATACAGGAAGAAACAACGCAATATACTATGAGGAAATCATTGAAAAAATTAGAAACAAACTAAATGCTGGAAGGCCTATACTCATTAAGCATGTACTGCTTTCAATGCCTTTTCATATAATGGCAGCATGCAACCCTCCCAAGTTTGTGCTCAATAAAATTAATGCTTTATCGGGCAGGATTCTTTTGGAATGATCAGATTTCTGAAAAGCATTATCATTGGGCTTCCTGGAAGAAGATCCGCAGACCCATTTCAGAAGGGGATTAAATGTTAGAAGTTTGGAGGAAGTATCATTGGCATATACTTTGAAAAAACATGGAAATTTGAAAATGGTAATTCATTATTGGCAGAATTTATGCAAAAGAAGTACACAAAGAAAAATTCTCTTACTGCTCCACAAGCTTCATCTGCTATTTGGAGACAAATTTATAAAGTGCTGCAAATCAGTCAAAGAAATTCAAAATGGCAAGTAGATTGTGGGATATTGATTTTTGGACTAGCATAGGGCATGATGATATTCCTCTAAAATTCTATGCATCAGGCCCAGTTCAGCCATTAAAAATAAAGGAGATTCTCACAAATGGTGAATGAAAATTTTCAGATATTCAGCATATTATCCCTCAAAGTTTGATTGAAGATATTAAATCTAGAAATTATGATACCGATTTCTCATCAGACACTCTTATTTGGAAGCCGCAGTCACAAGGAAACTTCACTCTTAAATGAGCTTGGAACATGTCCAGAACTACTAATTCAGTATCTATGAAATCAAAGTTTATGTCTAATGCTCAAATTCTAAATAAAATACTCTTGTTTACCTGGAGGCTCCTCACTAGCACACTGCCTTTGGACTCTGCAATACAGAGGTTAGGCTATTCACTTCCCAGTAAATGCATTTGTTGTGCTTCCCCTTCACAAGAAAAGTTGCAACATTTGTTTTTTGATAGTGATTTGGCTAAAGCATCATGGTCCAAGATTTCAATAGCATTTCAACTAAGTGCTGACAAGTGTGCTTGGAACACGGCTGTTGAGTGTTTTAATTTTTGATATGATAGCGCTATTCTCAGTGTTATATCAAAATTGATTCGTCACTTGCTGCTTTGGAATATTTGGAAGCAAAGGTGTACAGGAAAAAATCAAGAGAATTCAGCTTCAACTGAAGCAGTTCGGCATAAATTTCTTTCTAATTTGAGGAGCCTGACAGTTATATACAAAAATCATGCTTTTCTACTTCTAATACTGTTATCCTATAAGCTTTATCTATAAATGATATTATGACACCAGCTCACAGAACAAAGGAAGTTATCACAGCCAAATGGCTGCTACCCCTCTCAAGAAAATACATGTTAAATACTGATGGTGCTCAGTTAGTTGAAACTAAAAATGCCGCTGGAGGAGCTGTGCTCAGGGATTCTAAGGGAGGAATTGTTTTTATAACAAAATTTTTCTATGGTCGATGTGATATACTAGAAGCTAAAGCTATATTAGATGGGCTCTTGCAATGCTTTTACAAGCATATAATATATAAGTGGAAATTGACTCAAAGCTCCTAGCAGACTTCATCAATGGTAATAACAAGGTTTCTTGGAAGATTAATTATATTGTTAGAGCTATTATTTACATGCTTGAAAAGTTGAAAGCGGATGTTAAGCATACGTATAGAGAAAATAGCAGAATGCAGATTATGCAGCTAAGGATGGTTTGGTATCACGGTGCTCGAGTTCTTATTGTACTATTCAGCTTTCAAATTCTTTGAAAAATCTAACCAAATTGGATTTGGCTGCTATGCCAAATCTCAGAGTTATAAAAGCAAAAGCAAGAGAATAAAAAGGAAGACATAAATGCAGACTGGATAAATTTTAGACTTTGAAATCAAAGATGGTACGTGGAGGTGTTTAAGGCTGTTGGCTGATAATTGGGACTGCTGAAGGAATTAGTCATGAAGATGGGGGAGATTGAGTTTGAGTAAGTGGATTTTTGCTTCTGCAAAGATTTTGCTATAAACAAATTCATAATCTGATTCGTGGTGGTAAAGAGAAGTCATAAAATTCAGTAAAAAGGAAATTTTTACCTGAAGCTTACCTGCGCAGTTCATAAAGAGAAGTGCATAGAACATGAAAGAAAAGCTTTGTTTCTTAAAGTTTAAAAGTGGAGATCATCAATTTCATGGAGATTATGTCACGCCCCGCTTCCCAAAATACGGAATACGGAGAGCAACGAAGGTCGACCATACTACTTGTGGTAAGGAAAGATCCTTCTATAGTCACATAAAGACTGTCTAGCTAACCGGTAAAAAATAATATCCAACAACATGAGAGATAACACTGATAATCATACTGCAACGAAACCACAAGGAATACTAAAAATATGCCCACTAGATAATCGATACAAATAAAGATCTAATACAATTGGTTCGAAATAAAAACAAAATCCGAAATGAGATGCATAAGTCCTAATGTCCCACAAAGGCGCATATACTAAATACTAACAGAAAAGAAATAAACCTACGGCTTACAGATCTTCGGCAAAGTCCTGATAGCCGCTCCGATCCTGCTCGGCCTGCAAATTTGCCTCTAAACCTGAGATGGCAAATCTCAGATGTTAGAACATCCTAGCAAGTACTCGACGTATAAGGTGTGTGTGCGGTATGATAACATGAATATGTGAGTGTAGTGAAACCCGTGTGCGCAAGTGGAAATAGATGTATACATATTTATATTAAAAATATAAAATAAACATGTAAACAGGTCAAGTCATAACCTAACTGGTCACTAAAAGGTAATTTATCATATCGTGAGTTCGAGTGTGTGCGTCAACCTCTGCAGGAGTATTCCTAACCCAAGGGTAGTGCCACAGGGGATAGAAAACACAGGCCCAACTGTGGGATGAACATGCGACCGATATAATCCGGTACGAGCTGTAATAACAAGCGACCAATATAGCCCGGTATGAGCTGTAATAACATGCGACCGATATAGCCTGATACGAGCTCCCGGCATGGGACTCCTGAGATCCTGTTACACGAACGCACACTCAAACTATCCCAACACCCCTCGTATCTATAACTAACATGGTAGTGAACTCAACCACTAATCAAAATACTGACAGGACTGGAACTTGTAATATCATGTTAATTGTATGAAAATGAAACTGATAAACAAGAAAGGTTGTATCATGGCATGTAATTCGGCATTCCAATTAGTGATTTCGTTTTAATGTACGGAAAAAGTAATCATGAATAGACGTGTCAAGTTCAGTCGAAATAATGTGATAGTGTCAATAATGCAAACAAGAATCTAGATGAATTTGCAAGCATCTTTATTTAACATCCGGATTTATCGATGAATCGAATGCAATTTGAAACACGGTTTAAAGAGTTAATTTGATTAATAGTGCTCTAGATCCTAGGGTTTTCATCCTGTATATAAGTATTATAGGGTATATTAATGAAGCGGCATAATATTCCAATTTTATTCAAACATTATAAGTTAATAATATTTTTATGGTATGGTTTGTGTTTAATAGTGTTACAAATTTGCGAGTTTACATGTCATGTAGGACGCGGTATTATAGATATAGTTAAAGTCATCTGTGTACACCGACTTTGTTCTTTTATTGTAATTATCCTCACATATTACATCAGAAACTAACTGTGCATAAGCAAAACTTTGAACATTATCATATGCTAGTACTTATCAAATTTTTATATATAAATTTGATAAACTTGTTTATAGGAATAATTATTTATTACCAGATATATGTATTAAAACCATTACTTTATTGTCATATAAGAATAAGTAATTGTAAAAGCCTACATTACTTATTCATGCTACTTCCTAATTTGATATAATAAAAGAATAATTGCTTAGCCAAGTAATTATCATGGAGGGAATCCAGCATATAAAAAGAATAGGCATGGATCTGCAAGGGGTTTAGTAGAGTGCTTTCAACGCAATGGCACATTATTTTCAAAATTAGGATGCTAAAATTTGAGCCATAAAAATATAATTAAAGAATATATAGAAGGATTAGCCGATGTTGCGTCGGCTAAAGAGACGAGCAAGAATACTTGCCTTGAGGATAAAGATCGCGGAAAAACAATGTACGAAGATGCGAACACGATCTCAACTAAAGTTCGACTTGGAATCTAAGTTATACGTTCCACCTAGATTGATTTAGCCATAAGCCAACAGTATACCACACTTTGCATTTAATTGTATATAACCAAACATGCACATTATATTTCAACTGTTATATTAATTTACTCATGCTTCACAAATACAGAGAAAAGAAACAAGAATGAAACTTACACTGAGAGGAGAAAAAGACGGCTACATCGTAGCTGAGTTCGAGTTTTGATCTGGTGCAGCAGCAGCGATAGGGGATGACGCAGGTGATGGGTGCAAGCAAGGGGATGCGTAAGGTCTGAAATCAAGTCGAGGGGGCGCCGAGGTGTGCTCGGATCTGGAGATGGGAGGCTGTGGTGGTGATGTGGCGGCTGCGGCGAGAGGGAAATGGTCGGTGAAGAGGGTTGGAGCTGTGATGGCGAAGGGTGGCGTTGATGATGGCGCGGTGGTGAGGGCGCAGACGATGGTCGCCGGCGGAGGAAAGAGAGGGAAGCGGTGGTCACGGGGGTGAGTTGATGGGTTCGGTCGCGAGGGCTGGCGCAGGTGGCCGGGGGCGATGATCGTCGCTCGGGGTTGTGGTGGTGATGGGGATCGTGATGCGAAGAAGGAAGCGAGGACGATGGTGGTTGGGCGATAGGGTCGTCGAGGAGAAAAGGTTTTCCATGAGAGGAGATGGGAGTCGGGGGTTCGACGGTGAGGGCTTGAGTGGGGTGGGGGGGGAAGGTGACTACGAGGGTGGAGAAGAGGGCTGCGGCGATGGTGGCTACGAGGTTGAAGGCGGCGTCGTAAGGAAATTTGAGGACCAGAAGCGAGAGAGAGAGAGAGGCGTGAGTATAAGGGAGAGAGGATATATATTAATTTATATATAAATTTTAAGAGAGATATTATTGTATGTAAAATATGAGACACAGGAGGGAATTTCATACCCTGGGGTCGAAAAAACATATTCTACATCGTGTTTCCGACGATTGGAATGCATCATCTTCATCGTTGAGATGATGCATTCCGATCGTCGGAAAACACGATGGAGAGAATGGTTTTTCGACGCCATATGAGGAGCCTCTTTCCTCCATTATTCTCATAATATATATATACACACACACACACACACATATTTTTATATGAGTGTATTTTAAGATTTGGCATGGATTTTTCTTGTTCTTATATTAACAGCAAAAAGGAGTTGGCCAAAGGAATATATGTATTCAAACCAAATATTAGTAGGTTAGTTTAGGGATTTTAAGATATGCAAAATATTGTTTTGCTGCCACTAAAGAATTATTATATATTATATAAAAACTGAAGATTTTTCATATCAAAATGATATACGGAGAGTCAAAATAATTATACTGGCAACCAACCATAAAGTAAAATTTTAAAATTATAGTAAAAGTTTTTATAAAAAAAAATATCTCGATAACTCTAGAAACATCGCATCCAAATTAGGGTGTTGCATACTACCCATCTTACAGAAAATTTCGTCCTCGAAATTGGAAGGACGACTACAAGATTAAGAAAACATGTGTGGGTATTTTTGACGAATCTCGCCCTCATCCTCCCAAGTGGATTCCCCACGTGAACGTCCACCCCAAGATACAAGAATTAAAGGGATGGTCTTATTCCTTAACACATCTCTACGATCGACAATGGCTGTAGGTTGCTTTTCATATGAGAGATCAGTGCTCAAGGTTTAATTCAAAGTAATCGAGAACATGACTGTCATTGCGAACGTACCGACGTAACTGTGATACATGAAATACATCGTGCACACCAGCCAAAGAGGGTGGTAAAGCCAATATGTATGCCACTACTCTAACGCGTTCCACAATCTCGAATGGTCCGATAAATCGGGGACGGGGTTTCCCACGACTACCGAATCTAATCGCTTCTCGATTCGGCGAAATCTTAAGAAAGGCATGATCCCCTATGCCAAACTCAAGAGGTCTTCGATTAGTATCCGCCCAACTCTTCTGACAATCTTGTGCTGCCTTGATACGGTTTCTGATCGACTGGAATTTCTCAACGGTTTGGGTTATAAGCTCCGGTCTTAGTAATTTTCGCTCACCCACATCATCCCAGCAAAGTGGGGAACGTCACTTGCGCCCGTAAAGTGCCTCGAACGGGACTATCTGAATACTCGCCTGGCAGCTGTTATTATATGAGAATCCTACCAAGTGTAGGTGATCCTCCCATGATCCCTTGAAATCTAGCATACAGACCCTCAACATGTCTTCTAATATCTGTATCGTACGTTCAGACCGTTCGTCCGTCTAAGAATGGTAAGCCGTACTATAATTGAGACGAGTGCCCAAGCTCTCTTGCAAGCTTCTCGAAAAATGTGAGAGGAATCTTGTGTCCCTGTTTGACACTATGCTGATAGGCATCCCATGTAACCTTATGATCTCTTGCATATATTTCTCTGCCAACGTCTCCGTCGATTGTCCCACTCGAAAGGGTAGAAAATGGGCCGCTTTAGCGAAACGGTCGATGATGACCCAAATACCATTATTTCCCTTAGGACTTCACGGTAAAGCCGTCACGAAGTCCATAGTGACGTGTTCCCACTTCCACTGGGGAATGGGAAGTGGTTGCAAAAGACTGGCCACTCGCTGATGTTCGGCTTCACCTGCTGGCACACTAAGCATTTCGACACATAGCGGGCAATCTCCCTCTTCATGTCATTCCACCAAAATTGTTGTTTAACATCCTTATACGTCTTGGTGCCACCCGGCACTGAATAAGCTGAACTGTGTGCTTCTTTCAATACTTCTTCTCGCACCTCGCCCTTTGGCATGCATAGTCATCTGCCGAATCTTAAGGAGCCATCTTCGTGTATCAATAGATCTGTTCTCAATCCGGCCTCTACTAACCCGCGGAACATCTGCAATTGCGGGTCCCCAGCCTGTGCAGCTTTAATACGATCTACTAACGAAGACTGCACTTATAGTTGCCAATACCGTCCGTGTGTCCCCTATTCTACTACTTCTAAATTGAGTCTCCGAAACTCATCAAGGAGTTCCTTTTGGCTAGTCAACCACATCGCTGTTGATCTCCGACTGAGAGCAACCGGTACCACATTTACCATCTCAGGGTGATATTGCAAATCAATATTATAATCAGCCATGAACTCCAACCACCTGCGTTGTCTCATATTTAGCTCTTTTTGCGTGAACACATACTTTAGGCTCTTGTGGTCCGTATAGACTTCCACACGTTCTCCCAAAAGATAATGTCTCCAAATATTCAGAGCAAAGATCACCGCGGACAACTCTAAATCGTGGGTTGGCTAATTTTTCTCGTGTGTCCTCAATTGACGCGATGCATAAGCGACAACACTCCCACGCTGCATCAAGACATAGCCTAGCCCTTTACCGGAGCGTCACTATGAATCACCAGTCCTCCTGTCCCATATGGTACGATCAATATGGGCGCAGTTGTGAGTTTCTCCTTCAATAACTCGAACGCTCGGTCGCATTCATCTGACCATACGAACGGTACCCCCTTCCGAGTAAGTCTTATTAATAGCACAGCATCTCGTGCAAAATCTTTAACAAATCTCCGGTAGTAGCCTGCGAGTCCCAAGAAACTTCTAATCTCTGCTACAGTCTTTGGTGCTAGCCAATCTTTCACTGCTTCAATCTTCGCCGGGACTACTGGGATACCAGAAACGATGTGGCCCAAAAATTGAACTTTTTCAAGCCAAAATTCGCATTTACTAAGTTTGGCGTATAATTTCTCCTGTCTTGGTATCTGTAACACGATCCTCAGATGCTCAGCATGCTCCTCTTTGCTTTTGGAGTACACAAGAATGTCGTCGATGAAAACTACAACAAACTGATCAAGGTACTGCGAGAAAACTCAGTTCATTAAATCCATGAATACGGCTGGGTTATTAGTAACACCGAACGGCATCACTAAAAACTCATAATGACCATATCGAGTTCTGAAAGCTGTCTTGCATATATCCTCCGCTTTAACCCGAACTTGATGGTACCCCGACCGAAGATCCAACTTAGAGAACACTCGAGCACCACATAACTGATCGGAAAAGTCATTAATCCGAGGTATAGGATACTTGTTTTTAATCGTAATCCGGTTCAACTCTCGGTAGTCAATGCACATGCATAACGAGTCGTCATTCTTCTTTACTAGTAAAACTGGAGCGCCCCATGGAGAAGTACTTAGGCGAATGAAACCCTTGCCGAGGAAGTCTTCTATCTGCTTTTTCAATTCTACTAACTCAACTGGTGCCATCCTGTAGGGTGCCTTAGAAATCGGTGCCGATCTGGTAATAAATCTATCGAAACCCCAAGGCACGAGGCGGGGGTAGGCCGGGTAACTCCTCGGGAAAGACATCTAAGAATTCCCGAACTACGACCGGTGCCGGACTCTTATTAATCTCCATTGACGCTAGTATGTTGCTCGTCGGCTTTGCTCAAAACTTTACGGGTCTTAGGGATTTGCTCCCCCAGTAAACACGAACTCTGGGTGGTTAGGAATGCGAAAAATTACGGTTTTGGCCCGACAATCAATATTTGCATGAAAGGTGCCCAACCAATCCATTCCTAAGACGACTTCATACCTACCGGTCCCAATCAGCAAGAAATCTGCGAAAAGCTCCTTACAGCAAATCACTACCGGACAAAGCTTGCACTCTAGGTTGGTGGCAACTACTCCATTTCCAGTGTGAATGTCCCAACCTCGAATCAGTGTTTCGTGTGCAATAGAATGTGTTGTGGCAAAAGCCAAAGAAATAAAACAATGCGAAGCCCCGGAATCGAAAAGTGCTCTAGCAGAAACAGAATGGTACCTGAAACAACTTCCTCTGATGCCTCTGCCTGCTCAGCCGTCAGGCTAAAGGCTCTCCCCTGTCCACGACCTGTGTTGCCTCGCCTCTGATCAAAAAGTTGTTTCTGAGGGATAAGTCATTTCTGAGGCTGGTTGCGCTCTATCCTCCTAGGACAACTCCCAATCTGGTGGTCACTAGCACCACAAATCAGACATAGACCCTTGGCACAGTGGAAATTTCTATCAATGTGCCCCGTTATCTGAGAATATCCACAAACCGGATATTCTCGTTGTGGTGGGGTTGTGGTACGCTTCATCTGAACTCCTCCATGCCGTCTAACTGGAATCCTTCCTGAAATTTGATTCACCGGCCGTTTGAATCCTCCACCTTGAAGTTTCTTTCTCTTATTCATAATTGTCTCAATTCTGTGGGTTGCATTTAATACCTAAGAATAAGTCCCCAGATCGCGTGAAGCTGGTTTCTCCTGTATTTCCAGAGTAAGGCACTATAGAAATCTCCTGGCCTTGTCCTCTTCCTGAGCTACTATCGAAGGAGCGAAACGACTGAGTCGGATAAACTCAGTCGCTACTTCATCCACTGTGCGATCTCTCTGACGAAGACTGATAAACTGTTACTCCATTTCGATCCTGGCTGACTTGGGAAAGAATTTCTCAAGAAAAGCCGTAGAGAAATCATCCCATGCAAGCGGTTTCTTCAACCTATTCTTTTCTGCGAGCCACAAAATTCTAGCTACATCTTGCAGCTGAATCTTGACTATATCTACTATGTCCTCTTCAGGAACTCGGGAGGCTGACAGTAAATTCTCCATGTCGACAATCCACTGCTCGGCATCAAGTGGACTGCCCGAGCCAGTGAAAAATGCCGGTTGTAATTTCCTGAAATCAGCGACACTTCCCGGACGTCTATCCTCACGAACCTCAGCCATCTTATTCAAGGCTGCAGTAGCGGTCCGCTGAGAAGCAAGTAGGCCTTCCTGCAGTAATTCAGTCTGCTATTGTTGGCTTTCTAACATACCACGTTTAACTCCAAGTAGTGCAGCATTGTTGTCACGCCTTCTATATACCCCAAATTTTCTTCCGCCATGATTCTGAAGTCAAAACGAGCAACGAGGTTTAGCAGCAAAATAAGATTCAAATTCAGAGTATCAAAACAATTAAGCGAAAAAATAGATAATCAAATCAATGGATATGAATTAAGAGTAGAACTTTAAGTTACTCATACAGAATACCGTATTGTATCCATGCCGCGGTACATGGGCACAATATCGTAACTCTATGTAAGTCATCTGAATCTTACAATCAAAGTCAAAGGAATATGCAGCACGACATACTGAGGGAAACCTAAACATGTGATTCTAACCCTAAAGGTTAGTAGAACCCAAACCAACTTCGGCGTCAGCCTGACTCTGATACCAACAAAACTCTGTCACGCCCCGCTTCCCAAAATACGGAATACGGAGAGCAACGAAGACCAGTCGTGGAACCTACAGTAAGGAAAGATCCTTCCATAGTCACATAAAGGCTGTCTAGCTAACCGGTCAAAAATAATATCCAACAACAGGAGAGATAACACTGATAATCATGCTGCAACGAAACCACAAGAAATAATAAAAATAGGTCCACTAGATAATCGACGCAAATAAAGATCCGATACAATAGGTTCAAAATAAAAACAAGATCCGAAAAGAGGTACATAAATCCTAATGTCCCACAAGGACGCACATGCTAAATACTAACAAAAAAGAAATAAACCTACGGGTTACAGATCTTCGGCAAAGTCCTGACAGCTGCTCCGATCCTGCTCAGCCTGAAAATCTGCTTCTAAACCTGAGATGGAAAATCTAAGGAATGTTAGAACATCCTAGCAAGTACTCGACGTATAAGGTGTGTGGTATGATAACATGAATATGTGAGTCTAGTGAAGCCCGTGTGCGCAAGTGGAAATAGATGTATATATATTTATATTAAAAATATAAAACAGGCATGTAACAGGTCAAGTCATAACCCAACTAATCACTAAAAGGTAATCTATCCTATCGTGAGTTCGAGTGTGTATGTCAACCTCTGCAGGAGTATTCCTAACCCAAGGGTAGTGCCCCAGGGGCTAGGAAACACAGGCCCAACTGTGGGATGAACATGCGACCGATATAGCCCAGTACGAGCCGTAATAACATGCGACCGATATAGCCCGGTACGAGCGGTAATAACATGCGACCGGTATAGCCCGGTACGAGCTGTAATAACATGCGACCGATATACACATGCGACCGATATAGCCCGGTACGAGCTGTAATAACATGCGACCGATATAGCCCGGTACGAGCTGCCGGCATGGGACTCCTGAGAACCTATTGCACGAACGCACACTCAAACTACCCCCAACACCCCTCGTATCTATAACTAACATGGTAGTAAACTCAACCACTAGTCAAAATGCTGACTGGACTGGAACTTGTAATATCATGTTAATTGTGTGGAAATAAAACTGATAAAAAGGAAAGGTTGTATCATGGAGTGTAATTCGGCATTCCAATTAGTGATTTCATTTTAATATAAGGAAACAGTAATCATTAACAAGCGTGTCAAGTTCAGTCGATATAATATGATAGTGTCAATAATGCAAACAAGAATATAGACGAATTTGCAAGCATCTTTATTTAACATCTGAATTTATCGATGAATCGAATGTAATCTGAAACATGGTTTAAAGAGTTAATTTGATTAATGGTGCTCTAGATCCTAGGGTTTTCATCCTGTATATAAGTATTATAGGGTATATTAATGAAGCGGCATAATATTCCAGTTTTATCAAACATTGTAAGTTAATAATATTTTTATGGTATGGTTTGTGTTTAATATTGTTACAAGTTGTGAGTTTACATTTCATGTAGGATGCGATATTATAGATATAGTTAAAGCCATTTGTGTGCATAGACTTTGTTCTTTTATTGTTATTATCCTCACATATTACGTCAGAAACTACCTGTGCATAAGCAAAACTTTGAACATTATCATATGCTAGTACTTATCAAATTTTTATATATAAATTTGATAAACTTGTTTATAGTAATAATTATTTATTACCAGATATATGTATTAAAACCATTACTTTATTGTCATAAAAGAATAAGTAATTGTAAAAGTCTACATTATTTATTCATGCCACTTCCTAATTTGATATGATTTAAGAATAATTGCTTAGCCAAGTAATTATCATGGAGGGAATCCAGCATAAAAGAACGAATAGGCATGGATCTGGAAGGGGTTTAGTAAAGTGCTTTCAACGCAATGTCACATTATTTTCAAAATTAGGATGCTAAAATTTGAGCTATAAAAATATAATTAAAGAATATATAGAAGGATTAGCCGATGTTGCATCGGCTAAAGAGACGAGCAAGAATACTTGCCTTGAAGATAAGGATCATGGGAAAACGATGTACGAAGATGCGAGGCACGATCTCAGCTAAAGTTCGACTTGGGATCTGAGTTATACGCTCCACCTAGATTGATTTAGCCATAAGCCAACAGTATACCGCACTTAGCATATAATTGTAGATAACCAAACATGCACATTATATTTCAACTGTTATATTAATTTACTCATGCTTCACAAATACAGAAAAAACAAGAATGAAACTTACACTGAAAGGAGAAAGAGACGATGGGTTCGAGTCTTGATCTGGTGCGGCAGCAGCGATAGGGGATGATGCTGGTGATAGGTGCAAGCAAGGGGGTGGGTAAGGTTTGAAATCAAGTCGAGGGGGTGCCGAGGTGTTCTCGGATCTAGAGATGGGAGGCTGTAGTGGTGATGTGGCGGCTGTAGCGAAAGGGAAATGGTCGGTGAATAGGGTTGGAGCTGTGATGGTGAAGGGTGGCGTTGATGATGGCGCGGTGGTGAAGGTGCAGACGATGGTCGCCGGCGGAGGAGAGAGGAAAGCGGTGGTCATGGGGGTGAATTGATAGGTTCGGTCGCGAGGGCTGGCACAGGTGGCCGAGGCGATGATCGTCGCTCGGGGTTGTGGTGGTGATGGGGATCGTGGTGCGAAGAAGGAAGCAAGGACGATGGTGGTTGGGCGACGGGTCGTCGAGTAGAAAAGGTTTTCCATGAGGAGAGATGGGAGTCGGGGGTTCGACGGTGAGGGGTTGAGTGTGGGGGGGGGGTAAGGTGACTACAAGGGTGGAGAAGAGGGTTGCGGCGATGGTGATGGGGTGCGCGGCGATGATGGCGACAAGGTTGAAGGCGGCGGCATGAGGAAATTTGAGGAGCAGAAAGGGGGAGAGAGAGAGAATATATATTAATTTATATATAAATTTTGATAGAGATATTGTTGTGTGTGTGTGTGTGCGCGCGCGTGCATATGTGTGTATGAGTGTATTTTCAGATTTGACACGGATTTTTCTTGTTATCATATTAACAGCAAAAAGAAGTTAGCCAAAGAAAATATATGTATGCAAACCAAATTTTAATAGGTCAGTTTAAGGATTTTAAGATATGCATAATATTGTTTTGCTGCCATTAAGGAATTATTATATATTATATAAAAACTGAAGATTTTTCATATCAAAATGATATACAGAGAGTCAAAATAATTATACCGGCAATCAACCATAAAGTAAATTTTTAAAATTGTAGTAAAAGTTTTTATAAAAAAAATATCTCGATAACTCTAGAAACTTTTAGTGATATGTATGCCCTAGAGACCATTACTGTACATATGATGTATATTGTAGTGGATGCTTGGACATATATAGTGAGGACTTTCTTACTCGACATGATAGTATGCTATCTGGTTGCTCTTTATCTTAACATGTACTCTGAATGTCTCTATGATACATGTTGATAAAGCCCTTAAGATGAGTACTTGACTACCAGGACTATGATGCAGATCATACTAGTGGGGACAGTGTAGTCGCTAAGTACATTCTTCAAATGTTCCTAGTTGTAGGTGTATCGAGACAGGGCATCGATATACCAGAGTAGACTAGCGTATGCTTCTCGACCCATGTAGATGGGCGATGGATGATCCCATATCCATTGGTGTTTGAGATCAGAGATAGTATACGGATGCTCAGTGGAGACTGGGTACACTGGACGGACTCGCCGAGAACTCCCAGATGGTATTATACCTCACGTCAGATGGCAGTTCTCTGGTGACACTGGTACAGGTTAGTCTGTAGACCCGAGATCGTCATAGAGTCTTGTGTGATTTCCACTATGCTTTGATTTCCACCTTACCACGTTCAAGAGAACGTGCAAAACGGTGGCTTTTGGGTACAGTCCCGAATCACATGGAGGCAATGAGCGATAGGAGGGGTTTCGTCTCTCCCGGTATTGGGAGCTGATGTTGCGCTGTGTTCGATTGGCTATAACTTGAAATCTTTGGCCAGGGTTGCTGAGATTTACTGGTAAGTGTTATCAGTAGTTTCTCGAACTGTTATGGACCTCATATCGACATGACTTATCGGTTACTGGGGTCTGACGTTTACCACCCCTAGACTGGATATGCGACATATCAGACGAAGAGACCGGACTGTACGGGAGTGTTACTGATTGGATTCACAGGAGAATGTACAGGCTTACTTGTTGATCTTCTGATCGCTCAATACCTGGGTGGCTGTTACGTTTAGCTGACCGCTTGCAGCTTGTGGGTATTTGATATGATCATCACCTATTGCCGGCGTATTGATGATTCTTTAGAGTCCTACACATAGGTTTCCTGGCTTAGGCAAAACGGAGTAGGAGCACATATGTCATATGTGCGGGACCGAGAATAATACGATATGAGATACCGTATACTATTCTCACGATATATGATATCGGCCGGATATATGTGATATAGCCGGGTCATCGGATCAAGTGTTGATTCGATGAAAAGTTACATTTTATATTAGTCGGTTATTTGTGAAATAGCCGGATTATCGGATCAAGTATTGATCCGATAATTTAATGTATAATTATATATTTGATATATTACATTACATTAACTAATATAAGCTCACTTAAAGATTCTTTTTCTCACTTGATAATACATTGATATATATGTGATATATGTTAATTGTATTATTTTCTTTTGTTACAAAATATTGTATATGTGATATATAATACTGTAACATGTGAGGGTTACAAATGCAACTAGGGTTTAGAGTTTAAACCATGCTAGGGTTTTAGATTAGGGTTAACATTGTATTAAGGATAATTCATTTTCTTTTGGATGAGTTTTGAGGAAGCTTCTTGTTCCTTTGACTTTATCCACCCTTTTTGTTTTATCATTGATATTTGTTAACCCAAGTTTAACCCTAGCCTATGGTTAATTCTCTACATGAGTTAGCCATGACACATATTAAACTATGGTTGCATTTCTAACCTCAATAATAATTCATTCATCACTTTTCTTCTTCATCTTCTTCAAGCTCACAAAAGCTTGCTTGATTTTTATTTTGTGATGATTTAAAGTGAGAAATTGAAAACAAAAGAGAGCAAAATTCCTACTTCATCATCCTCATCTATTCTAGCCACTTAGATTAGGGTGTTTGCTTTGCTAATACTTGATTAGTGAAGCAAGAGCTTGGGTTTGAGATTCTTCAAGGTAGATCATCTTAGTAGTTGAAGATTGGAAGCAAGCTTGCATCTTTCTCTTCATGGAGCCTCTCTAGAGTCTGGATACTTGATGATTGCAGCGAAGGGACCTCAACACGGAGCTTATGAAGCGAAGGAATAGACTACAAAGGTTGTAATACTTAACTCTTAGATGTTAAAGTGTTAACATGCTAGCTTTTGTTTGATTCTCTAGTTAAAGTTTCTATGTTTAGGGTTATCTTCAATGGCAAATTTTTAACTTGGTATAGATGATGCCTCCCGAAACCTTGTTGCCGTTGTAGGTAACCCGACAAAAACACCACATCCAAACTAGGGTGTTACATCCTACCCACATTACAGAAAATTTCATCCTCGAAATTGGAAAGACGACTATAAGATTAAGAAAACAGGTATGAGTACTTTTGACGAATCTCGTCCTCACGCTCCCAAGTGGATTCCTCGCGTAAACGTCCATCCCAAGATACAGGAATTAAAAGGATGATCTTGTTCCTTAACACCTTCTCTCTATGATCGACAATGGCTGTAGGTTGCTCTTCATACGAGAGATTAGTGCTCAAGGTTAATTCAGAGTGATCGAGAACATGACTGTCATCGCGAACGTACCGACGTAACTGCGATACATGGAATACATCGTGCACGCTAGCCAAAGAAGGTGGTAAAGTCAATCTGTATGCCACTACTCCAACATGTTCCACAATCTCGAATGGTCCGATAAAGCGAGGACTGAGTTTTCCAGGACTACCGAATCTAATCACTCCTTGAGTCGGCGAAATCTTAAGGAAGGCATGATCCCCTACGCCAAACTCAAGAGGTCTTCGACTAGTATCCGCCCAACTCTTCTGATGATCTTGTGTTGCCTTGATACGGTTTCTGATCGACTGAACTTTCTCAACGGTTTAGGTTATAAGCTTCGGTCTTAGTAATCTTCGCTCACCCACATCATCGCAGCAAAGTGGGGAATGACACTTGCGCCCGTAAAGTTCCTCGAACGGGCCATCTAAATACTCGCATGGTAGCTATTATTATACGAGAATTCCACTAAGTGTAGGTGATCCTCCTATGATCCCTTGAAATCTAGCATACAGGCCCTCAACATGTCTTCTAATATCTGTATCGTACGTTCAGACTGTCCGTCTGCCTGAGGATGGTAAGCCGTATTGTAATTGAAATGAGTGTCCAAGCTCTCTTGCAAGCTTCTCTGAAGATGTGAGAAGAATCTTGTGTCCCTGTCTGACACTATGCTGATAGGCACCCCATATAACCTTACGATCTCTTGCATATATTTCTCTGCCAACGTCTCCGTCGATTGTCCCACTCGAAAGGGTAGAAAATGAGCTGCTTTAGTGAGACGGTTGATCCTGACCCAAATATCGTTATTTCCCTTAGGACTCCGCGGTAAAACCGTCACGAAGTCCATAGTGACGTGTTCCCACTTCCACTAGGGAATGGGAAGTGGTTGCAAAAGACCGGCCACTCGCTGATGTTCGGCCTTCACCTGTTGGCACACTAAGCATTTTGACACATAGCGGGCAATCTCTCTCATCATGGCATTCCACCAAAAGTGTTGTTTAACATCCCTATACATCTTAGTGCCACCCGGATGCACTGAATAGGCTGAACTGTGTGCTTCTTTCAATACTTCTTCTCAAACCTCGCCCTTTGGCACACATAGTCGACTGCCAAATCTTAAGGAGCCATCTTCGTGTATCAATAGATATGTTCTCAATCCGGCCTCTACTAACCCGCGGAACTTCTGCAGTTGCGGGTCCCCAGCCTGTGCAGCTTTAATACGATCTACTAACGAAGACTGCACTTGTAGTTGCCAATACTGTCCGTGTGTCCCATGTTCTACCACTTCTAAATTGAGTCTCCGAAACTCATCAAGGAGTTCCTTCTGGCTAGTTAACCACATCGTTGTTGGTCTCCGACTGAGAGCATCCGGTACCACATTTATCTTCCCGGGGTGATATTGCAAATCAATATTATAATTAGCCATGAACTCCAACCACCAGCGCTGTCTTATATTTAGCTCCTTTTGCGTGAATACATACTTCAGGCTCTTGTGGTCCGTATAGACTTCCACTCATTCTCCCAAAAGATATTTTCTCCAAATTTTCAGAGCAAAAATCACCGCGGCCAACTCTTAATCATGGGTTGGGTATTTTTTCTCGTGCGTCCTCAATTGATGTGAGGCATAAGCAACAACACTCCCACGCTGCATCAAGACACAGCCTAGCCCTTTACCGGAAGCGTCCCTATGAATCACCAGTCCTCCTGTCCCATCCGGTACGGTCAATATGGGTGCAGTTGTGAGTTTCTTCTTCAATAACTCGAACGCTCGGTTGCATTCATCTGACCATACGAACGGTACCCCCTTCCGAGTAAGTCTTGTTAACGACTCAGCCGCTCGTGCATAATCTTTAACAAATCTTCGGTAGTATCCTGCGAGTCCTAAGAAACTTCTAATCTCTGCTAATGACTTTGGTGCTGGCCAATCTTTCACTGCTTCAATCTTCGCCGGGTCTACTTATAGGGTGTTTTTCGTCACCCCATTGAGATGGGAATACGTGTCGCTTTTCAAGCATACTACAGATTTCCCCTGCCTAGGGTAGGCGGGGGTTTATTGACTGTGGAGATCCGAATCTCCAGCAGCCGCAGACTAAACTGCCGTTAATTATCCCTCGCTTTTGGAGCGAAAGAACCTCCGATTGACGGGTTAAACTGATCATGTGAACTCAATGTGTAGTGTGCGTGTGTTGTGTTTTGAGGGGTCTTGGGTATATCATGAGCCTAACAGAGTTTATGAGGGTCCAGCTACCCGGATAGCAGGCTGGGGGTCAAGGGGACTAGCATCCCCCTTGCGGGGTACGGGGCAGCTCCCCGTTAGAAATTTTTTCTAACATGGAAAGTGTTGTGGAGTGTATAAAGAAAAAAAAGGTGAATAACGTTCAAAGGATGCGTGGGCGCCAGCGCCTCACGTGCCCAGCATGGAGGGTCCCAACAACCAACAGCTCTTTTGGTACACTCTCGCACCTATCAGCATACCCTATAGACCGTAATGTCCTTAAACTAGCTGTGGACCGTAACGTCCTTAAACTAAAACGATAGAGCCCAAATGCTCTTTCGTTGGATCAAAAATGATCCCGAACCCACGTTAAGTGATCGTAGTCCAACATCGGATTAACGTATCCTTAACAAATATTTAAGTCGATATTAATCTCAAACAACGTTAACAATCCTTAAATCAAACCAAACCCAAATCTAAGAAAATACGGATTTGGACTAATCCACGCCCTACGGGCGACAACATAAATTAGTCTCCGTATACAATCCATGGGCAACCAAAAATAAAACAAACACACATGACATGAAGTGACCTTCTGGAGCAGGAGAAAGTGGTTATCGCTACGCGGTAACGTAATTAACTGCAGGGGCTTGCGCCTGCAGGAAGAGCATCCCCACAATCAAAAAACCCCTCACAACGAGGGGTAATCTGACGAAGTCTGCTACAACAGCCGCATCTATCCAAACCTTCGATATACGGTGCTATAAATCAGCTTGGCATCTTCAGAAAGGTGGATGGATAAAACCAAATAGCATCTGCCCCCAAATTCAAGCAAGACGACCTACGCGGTTTCGTCTCTATTTTCGGCGGTAAACAGATTCTGGCACGCCCGGTGAGACCTTTTCCTCTTTCCACTCCACACTTCGTGTGTCATGTTCACGAACGAATCGCGGTTTAATATGGTTGCCCTCGGATTCGAGGTACTAAGATTTGGTGTCTTGCTCCGTGCAGAAGAGAAGATGACATCAATAGCTTCAAACCGCACCAATTGCAACAGCAACTCCTACTCCGTCCCTGCTGGAGGAGTGACTTATAGGCCCCAAGCGGCCTCCATCTTCGCAATGCCAGTGGAACAAGTGACTCAGGCCACCACTGGACTATTCTTCGGAACCATGCTCCTGCCAATGAGCTTCAATGCTTCAATGCCATCACAAGAAGCCCTAAAGAAGTCGTTCTTTGATCGGCTCGCAACTACCATGTCCCCTCTCAACGGGTCATCCAAGTCTGCCGCCTCAGTCTTCGATAGGCTGAGCCAAAACTCCACTGGGCCCGTAAAGAGACCCGCAATACCTGAAGGGGTTATCTCGAAACGGATAGCCATTCCATCCCCGGTAAACGAAGTCATCAAAGGGGCTTCTCCTTCTAAGGGATCGGTCTTCGCAAGATTGGTCGTTCCAACTCCTGCTGCGGGTGAGATCGTTACAAGTGCTTCCCCTATTCGAAAGTCAGTCTTCGACAGGCTAGACGTTCCCTCTCAACGGACGTCAGACTTCGACAGGTTGGCACCAAAAGCAGCCTCTCATCAAAGCAAGGGGCATGACAAGGTCGCTTCTACAACTGAGGTGATCCATCTGCACGACATGCTCGACATTGCCACTGGCTCCAAGTGAGGAAAGCTGGGGGAAGTTCCCACTCTGGACTTATCCCACCAGCTCCAATGGTGGAAATTGACGCTGTTGTTCCAACTGGGAACAGCTTCGAGCTACTCAGGAGAGTATGTAAGAACTCTCCAACTGCCATATTGAAGAAGTATCCTCCGCCTACTGAAAGCATGACACGGGTGAAGCCGGAATAGCCTCCTTAGCGGTTATCCTCCAAGATCCAAAGAGTTTGGTGGAAATTCCAAGACTCTGTAATTGACAAAGATTACTCTCGCCGGCTGAAGAAGACGAAAGCTCGACAAGAGGAGGACCATCCCTCCGTCATACCACGGAAGGTATCATCTGCATGGGTGTCTGCTGCAACGGCCCCCTCAACTTCGACCTCCCATAAGAGGAGAAGGCCGGAGAAGATCCTCATGCCTGCGGTAAATTTCAAAGGTAGTGGACCCAAACGCCCCAAGTCTAGGGGCATGGTTGTGTATACCGTCTACATGGCATCCGGAAAAGAGGATAGTCATGCTTCCGTGAGTCATCGACTACTCATACGGTCTGTGACGAAAGCTCAAGAGCAACAACAAAAGCTCCAGGAGATGTTGACAAGAATGTCCTCACTTACTGAGCAGAAAGAAAGCCCGGAAGCATCGTCGGAACAATGCTAGGAGCAGGAGACCGACACCGAATTCCTACGGAGGGTGCTCAAAAAGAAAGATAAAGAGGCCGCGGAACAAGCAGCTAATATAAAACAGATGGCGCTTCTCTTCCAAGACATGGTGGGGATGATGATCCAACTGGATCCTCTGGCCGAAGACCCTCCAATAATCATTGAAGACGACAAAGGGGAGACATCAAACCCTCCTCCGGCTTTATCAATAGCCAGGGAGGAGACGATATCCAAAGCTACCCTTGATGCCTACATAGCTCAACAAATACGAGTTCATCAAGCGAACGAAGTGGCAGGCCAAGTCGTTAGAACTGGGCAACCTTATCCAAGTAGGTACAACCAAATTAAGGACCCTCCAGGATATACGATCCCCAAATTTCATGTGTATAAGGGGACGAGCAATCCGCATCAGCACGTTGCTTAATTCAGAGCTTTGTGCGGTAATACTGGGAGCGATATCGAAGAAGATGAAGAGATGGTCTACTCGGGACAACCCCAAGGCAATAGGCCAGGACTATCTACTCCTATGCTGGTCTTTGGAAGTGACTCTGAGGACGAGGCCAACGCAGTGTTCTCCGTCCATCCGTCAATACAGACCTTTGCTGGAGCTGACTAGAGATTACAGATTACCCTGGTCCCGCAACGGCATTACAAAGAACTTGATGCACTTGGTACGTACAGCGTGAAAGAGCTACAGACTTTCTACGTCCCTCCTGAGCAAAGAGGTGAGAAGGCAATCCTTTTGTACCAATCTGCGGAGACTAAAGTGGAGAAAGAAATATGGAACGGTGCCGAACCTGCGCTCGACAGGCTTCAACCAATCCGTCTGTCCAAATACTATGTAGAGGGACTGAAAAGGCTATTGAGACACCAAGGCGTACCCTTCAAACAGACTGCTCGACAAACCTAGTTCTATAACAAGATTTGGAACGTTCCTGGGACTCAGCGGAAGATTCCCAACGAGAGAATAAAGACGACCGGCCTTGGATACGTTGGGTCCAAGAAACGGGAGCGAGTCCATGGTTGCTATATTATAAATGGTTCCGGTAGAAAAGAGAATGCCCTTCCGGATAGCGCTGATATTGAAGCAAAGCGAAATCCTGCTGTACGAATATCAAGTCTGCCATTTGAAGAGCAGATTGACAAGCTAATAAGAGAAGAAGGTCAAAGGGTTCGGGATGACCACAGCCGTGAAATGGCCATTTACGAAGAAGCCCGGATGCAACGTATTATTCAGCAGGCTACGGAGGATGACGATCCCTTTCACCCCCAACCCACTGTGCGCTCTCGTGGCAAAAAGAAAGCCCGACGTAGAAACAACAGCAAAGTCAAGAATGGGGACGGCGTTCAAAGACAGTGAAGCGGATCCAAGAAGCCACGCGAGCGAGGAAAAGTCAGCTGGAACCTGTCTTTTATGAAGAAGATGGGTCGGGAGTACTCTTTCCCTCAAGACAAGACAAGAAAAATATTCAACCTTGTCATGAAGCGTCAAATGATGACGCTCCCAGAGTCCCAATACTCCAAACAGATGAATGAGGTCCATCACCCAGATTATTGCTCCTACCACCGAATAATGAGACATCCTCTTGAAGATTGCTTCACCTTCAAAGGCTTGGTTGAGGATCAGTATCAGCAAGGCAGGTTTACTCTATCCGACAGTTGGAGGGTAGTCCTGCCACGAAAGCATGAGCCGAGAGCAACCTACACTGTGAGGGAAAGTCTAGATCAGCATCGAGCTTGGAAACAAGCCCGTACCTGCCATATGATAACATTCTCAAAGGAAGGTGAGCATGAGAATACGAACGACCTCTTCCAGTGCTTCGCAAATGAGGATGAGAATGAGATGATCTCAGAATTTCCACCAGCGCCAAAAGAGTTGGAAGATGGGATACACACCATATCAGACAACTTGAGAAAAATCGACTTGGGGACAGCAAATGACCCAAGGCCAACGTTCGTCAGTGAGCTGCTGTTTGAGAAACAGGTAGTCACATTAAAGAACGTGCTTATGCAGTATAAAGATTGTTTCGCATGGAACTATTCCGAGATGCTGGGATTAGATCCAGAGATAGCTGTGCATAAACTGGCGATATAGCCGGACGTCAAGCCAGTCAAACAGGCACCAAGAAAAATGCGGCTCGAGCTTGAGATGAGTATCAATGCTGAAGTCAAGAAGCTAATCGATTCCGACTTCATCTAAGAAGTTCAATACCCTGACTGGATTGCCAATATCGTTCTGGTAATGAAGAAAAATTGGACAGTACGCATCTGCATAGATTTTCGAGATCTCAACAAAGCTTGTCCGAAAGATGACTTCCCGGTGCCTGTTACCGAGTTGATGATCGATAACACATCAACCCATGAAGTGTTCTCCTTCATGGACGGATCCTCAGGGTACAACCAAATCAAGATGCATCCTGAAGACCCAAAGCACACTGCTTTACGGACCCTGCTAGGCTTATTCTGCTACAAAGTGATGCCCTTCGGTCTGAAGAACGCTGGCGCCACTTACCAGAGGGCCATGACAAAGATCTATGATTACCTCATACACGAGATTGTCGAATGTTATATTGACGATCTCGTGGTGAAAAGCAAATCGTACGAAGAGCACTGGGAGTATCTGAAGATAGTGTTCCAGCGCCTTCGGAAGTACAACCTGAAGATGAACCCTCTGAAATGCATATTTGGAGTTTCCTCGGGCAAATTCCTGGGATTCATCATACGACACCGGGGCATCAAAATAGACCCATCAAAGATCAAGGCGATTATGAAAATGCCCGCGCCAAGAACTCTCAAACAACTGCGGTCTCTTCAAGAAAAGCTCGCGTATATCCGGCGGTTCATAGCTAACCTCTCCAGAAAATGCCGCCCCTACAGTCATCTAATGGAGAAAGGGACCCCGTTCGTTTGGGATCGCAAATGCCAAAGCGCACTGGACGAAATCAAGCAATATCTGCAGAACCCGCCGGCACTGACCGCTCCGGTCAAGGGAAAGCCCCTCATCCTGTACACAACATCCCTTGAAGGTTCTTTAGGCGCGTTATCGGCACAGGAGAACGACCAGGGGAAGGAGAGAGCTCTCTACTATTTGAGTCGAGTTCTCCTGGGGAAGAAAACAAATACTCCCCAATCGAAAAGCATTGCCTGGCATTGATCTTCGTAGTAATGAAGCTCCGACATTATGCCTTGGCACATGAGGTTCATTTCATATCAAAGGTGTATCCTCTCAAATATTTGATGTCTAGAGCCATATTAACAGGAAGGCTTGCTAAATGGGCTCTCCTCTTGATGGAGTTCTCGATAGTATATCGACCCCTCAAGGCAATAGAAGGCCAGACCATCACCGACTTTCTCGCTGAGCATCTGATACCTGTCGACTCTCCCTTGAACTGCGAGTTGCTGGACAAACACGCGTTTGACGCAATTGATAGGGAGAAAGAAGGGAATGATACCCGATGGGAACTCTACTTCGATAAAGCGTCCTCCATGAAGAAGAGAAAGCAAAACACCCCCATGATTAAATTCGGGGTGGGCCTTATCTTCGTGACTCCACAAGGTGGGATTATGCGTTTTTTCCTTTCCTTAACGGAGCCAAGAACAAACAATAAAGCTGAGTATGAAGCTTTGATGGCAGGTCTCGAGATTGCTGTCAACATGGGGATCGAAAACCTCCTCATATATGGAGACTCCCAGCTGGTCGTTAGCCAGGTAAATGGCGACTACCAGACGTGCAAGCCAGAACTGATCAGGTATGGTGAAAGAATGCAGCAATTGCTGACACAAATCCCTTCCTACACCCTGGAAAGCATACCGCGTGCGGAAAATAGCAAGGCGAATGCGTTAGCCAAGCTCACTAAAGAACTGGCCGATGAAAACCTCGATGACGTAAAAGTCATTGTGCAAAGTCGCCGGATTCTCGCACCAGCAGAAATATCTCCGAAGACGTCTAAAGGAGAGGAAGCAACCGAACAAGAGGCCTTCCAATTGGAGGATGAAGAAAGGGCAAAGGATTAGAGAGAAATCTTCATAGACTACTTCAAATCCCATTGAACGCCCGAAGACACGTCGTCAAGACATCAGCTTATGAAGCGAGCCCTGTCTTTCGCCTTCGTCAATAGTACTCTTTATAAGAGATCGTTCGATTGTCTATGGCTGAGATGTCTGGGACCAGAAGAAGCAAGAAGGGTCATTCAAGAAGCTCATGACGGACTCTGCGGTTCCCATCAAGCTGGGCCAAAGACGAAGCTGAAGATCAAAAGAATGGGTTACTATTGGCCCATGATGATTCGGAACTGCCTTGAATATGCGAAGCAGTGTCACTCGTGCCAAATTTATGGGGACTTCATCCACCAGCATCCGAGTCCTCTACACCCAACATTGGCTAACTGGCCATTCAAAATGTGGGGAACCGATATAATCGGGCCCATCGAGCCAACATCATCCAAAGGACATCGGTTCATACTAGCAACAACCAATTACTTCTCTAGATGGGCAGAAGCAATACCGTTAAGGGAAGTGAAGATGGAAAACATCCTCCATTTCTTCAGGACACATGTCATCTACCGGTTCGGCACTCCACGACGGATCGTCTCGGATAACGGGCCAGCCTACAGAAGCCATAAGATCAGCCGCTTCGTACAGCAGTATAAAATAGATTGGAGATATTCTTCAGTTTATAATCCCTGAGCTAACGATTTAACTGAGGCTTTCAACAAGACCTTGACAAAGATCATAATGAAAACGGTGTCCGGAAATAAAAAGGACTGGCACGAGAGATTGCATGAAGCTCTCTGGGCCTATCGGACTACGTTCAAGACGGCCATGAACACAACGCCATTTGCGTTAGTATTCGGCACGGAAGCGGTACTTCCCTTTGAGATAGAGCCATCCTCTCTACGAGTGGCGATTCGGTACGAACTGACGGATGAAGAAAATACCCATCTTCAGCTCGAGGAACTTCATGCCCTCGATGAAACTCGTCTCATGGCGCAGCAAAACCTAGAAGCTTACAAAGCGAGGATGGCACGCTCATACGAAAGCCTGATAAGGACGAGAACATTCCGCAGGCGAACTCATGCTAGTCATAAAAAGACCTATGATCTCCAACCGTGCCAAACGGGGGAAATTCGAGCCGAACTATGAGGGCCCGTACATCATAGACAAGGTCTACCAAGGTGGGGCCTACTTGCTCATGGATATGCATGGCGAAAGACCCTTCCGGCCAATAAACGGCCAGTTCCTTAAGAAATACTACGCTTGACAAGTCACGGCTCAGGTTAATGATGGATGACGACGCTCGTGTCCGCTCACTATCTCCCTAAGTCAAAACTCTATAAGTACTATCCAGCGAAACCTCGCCTCCAAAAAAAATGGACCGTAATGTCCTTAAACTAACAACGGACCGCAATGTCCTTAAACTAGCTGTGGACCGAGATATCCTTAAACTAACATTGGACCGAGATGTCTTTAAACTAACAACGGACCGAGAAGTCCCTAAACTAACAACGTTACCTCAAACACGGCGATAGTGGAGTGCAAGTCTACAAGTCCCAGCGGTGAGGACTGCGACTCAAATCCCACCGGCGAACAAATAGGCCACATGCGACGAAACTATTCTCGAGAGTTTCCTCGCCAAAAAAAGGAAAGAAAAAAAAAGAAGGTACGTCCACAAGCGAAATGGGCACGGATGAAAACCCGAAAGGGCGCCGTGAGTAAAAATAGCAGGACTACCAGTGAGTTTGTGAAAACCCAAAAGGGCGCAATCTCGTTAAAATAAAGACACCTGCAAGGTCCTCTCGACCTTGTGAGGAGAAAATACCCGCGTGAGATCCTTACGACTCACAAGGGAGCAACACACTTAGGGATCCCCACGATTCCTAAGGAGAAATTACACTTACGAGATCCTCACGACTCGTAAGGAGAATCACCCTATAAGACTCTCACGGCGCATAGGATTCAAAAGCCTTAAGCTACAGGGATCTGGACCTGTTCTTAAGCCATTACACTCCCCAAGTTGCCCTACAAACAGTTCAATATCGGCCTTTGTATACAATCCACGGGCACAAACAAACATTTCCCCCACCGAGTTCCACCAATAGCGTGCAATTTCCCCATTTGGCGAACGACACTTGTAAGTCCTCTCGACTTATAAGGAGAAAACACTCTTGTAAGATTCTTATGACTTATAAGAGAACACACACTTAAGAATTCTCACGATTCCTAATGAGAAAACGCACCTACGAGATCATTACGGCTCGTAGGAAGAAACACCTTTATGAGACCCCTACGGCTCATGAAGTCAAAAGCCTTAGTCGACATGATCCTAATCCTATTTGCTAAGCCACCTTTGCTCGAATCGACAAAGGCAAATGATGATTCGCTCCTGGCAATGTCCCAGTGGTAGCGATGCTGATGCCTAAATCAGTATCAAATTCCAAGTTCTTTCACGGCAAATGATGATTCGCTCCTGGCTATATTCCAGTCGCAGCGATGCTGATGCTAAGATTGGTATCAGATCTCAAGTTCCATACTTGCAGCAAAAATCAGAGCCAAAAATGCATATGAAATAGCCGAAATGATAGGGCAACTTGCAATAAAAAGCAACGAGTAAAGAAAAAGAAAAATAGCCGAAATGATTGGGTAACTCGCAATAAAAAAATAGTGAGTAAAGAAAAAGAAAAATAGCTGAAATGATTGGGCAATCGCGACTTTCGCGATATAAAAAGCTGAAATGATAGAGCGTCGTGGAAAGAAATAAAATAAAATGAAAATTTTGCCCTGCAGGTGAGATCACATTGACCCATGTATACAATCCATGGGCACAAACAGAAAGGAAATCATATCGTCCTACCAGGCTTCGTCAAAGAGAAGCCAAATCTCGATGGCTACACATACATCCTAGAAATCAATAACGACGTTCCTTCTCGTTCCAACCAGAAGCAGATACGACGTCAGCAAAACGGAGCCACGGCGAAGTCCCCTAGTTCCAAATCTCGACGGTTCACAGACAACCTAGAGACTACCTCGGAGCCACGGCAAAGTCCCCTAGTTCCAAATCTCGAAGGTTCACAGACAACCTAGAGACTTCCTTGAAGCCATGGCAAAGTCCCTAGTTCCAAGTCTCGACGGCAGTATCCACAGCCTAGAGATCAACGACAGCGTTCTTCCTCCCTCCAGCAGGATACAGGCGCGATCAACAAACGGAGCCATGGAAAAGTCCCCTAGTTCCAAATCTCGGCGGTTCACAGATAACCCAGAGAAAACCTCGACATTCGTCGTAATATTGCAGATACAATGTCAACCAACGAAGCAAAGGAAGATCCCTAACTTCAGGGTCTTGACGGCAACTCAAATGAGACTTGAAAGACCATCGAAAACCATCCCATTCCAGCGCGGAACGGTCATGACTCATCGGGGCTCTCAAACTGAGCCTAACCTCAAGTAAAAAGCGACATGGAATATCCCTAACGCTTGCTCTTCCGACGGTAATATTACCTGGAAGATTACTTGAAGACGTCTTGTCCAGCCCCCGAAGGGATCAGAGACACGACAGTCGCGGGGCTATCCGAACAGCAAGATTGCATATCGGGGAATATATCGGCCAACGCGATGGTGTGACGGGTAAAAACCCTAGTACCACAAACCTAATGGACTTCTATTAGCAAGAGTTAACTGTGACGTTAGGAAACCCTCGTGAGAACTTCTCGATTCGTCTCGACTCGTGAGGAAATTAATGTCCTTGCGAGAACTTCTTGATTCGTCTCGACTCGTAGGGAAAAGCTTTAGGCAATGGGGATAAGGACTTGTTTCCTAAGCACTGGGGCCCTGCAAGTCAGTCCAAGATAGAATATTGCATACTATTCACGGGCCACACTCTCCAAAGTCGAGTATCGACAAGGAGGGAAACAACCACTTACGAGTCCTCTCGACTTGTAAGGGGGAAAAATTCTCTTGTGAGATCCTTACGACTCTCAAGAGAAAACACACACTTATGAGTCCTCACGACTCCTAAGGAGAAAATACACCTACGGGATCCTCTCGACTCGTAGGGAGAAAAGTCTTTACGAGACCCTCATGGCTCATAAAGTTGAAAAGTCCTGGGCAGCAGATCTGAACCTGTCTGCTAAGCCATCGCTGCCCTACAAGGAGATCAAGATAGACTATCTACAAGACGCATTTGCTAAAAGGAAACGCCAGTATAAAAAAAATCCGAGTGAGATCCTGGCGACTCAAGGAGGCGATAGACTCTTGGAAATCCTTACGATTTCTTGGGAGGATGTGCTCTCCCGACGGTAACATGACCTGGGAGATTATTCGAGGGTGCTTTGTCCAGCCCTAAAGGGAGCAGAAACATGACAGCAGGACCGCGTATCAGGAATGCCTTAATACCACACACCCTAATAGACCTCTGTCGTAAAGAGCAAGGGTTAACTATGACGTTAGGACAGGTTTTCCTCTAAGCCAAAGGGAGGCAAACTAAATAAACTCCGAGATAAGTATATAAATTACTTCACATTCAGTCAAAACAGAAAAGCGCAACCCACGAGCACCAACCTTGTACTTGCAAGGCAATAAGAAGAGTCTTTGGTTCACGCCCCATTAAGCATGCATTCACGACTGCGTGCCTGCTTAAATGAAGATGGTGTCCAAAATATGCTGATCTACACACGAAACTACAACGGCGCTTGCACTTAGCAAAAATTTCTAAGGGTAAAGTATAAAGCTCATGTACAGAAGCAATATACACGTACGAATATATGATGAACAGAAAACATTCAACAGAAAACATTCAGCAGTCAATAACAAGATAAATACATCAATATAAATAAACTACTCTACAGGGAAAAGATCACCAAATAGGAGATCAGAGATACAAGGGTTAACAAAACAAAATACAAAGTTCTCCAATTACCTCTCTGCTCTCTCCACCATGTTGAAGCGACGGTCTTCGCGAGGATTTGCTCCCCACCGATTAGCACCGTGCTCATCAGCGAAAGCAAACATGATGGCCCGCCGAGCTCTTATCTGACTCAGTAAATGAACCGAACGATCCTTCAGAGTCTGAGTAATTAAGTGTGCTTCGTGGAAACACTCAATTTTGTCCTCCGCCGCATCAAGAATCGCCGGATTCATCTCCGCCGGATGAGGGGGGATATCAGCAAGCACGGACAAGAAAATCATCCTGAGCCAAATGGAACCCATAGGAAGAGAAGAGTCCTTATGGGTCAAGAGTTCGTACAATGCCGCGTCACATTGGTCATCAGTGAAAAGAGGATCCGCTAACCACGCGGCAAAACGAGGAATAATCTCCTTGATAGGCACCTCCCAGGGTTACCGACGAGCGTGGGGACGGTTGCAAGCTATAACCTTTGGTTTGTTTTTTCAAAATGATTACCGGGTCTAAATGGTTCTCTCTCTATGAAGAAAGAGGAAGATGTAGCTTCGGGTTATAAAGAGATGCATTCAAAGCTATGCACAGAAAATGTCGTGCATGGTAGAGCTATTCCCAAGGCCAAAAAGGGTGGCATGGGAAAAGAAAGGGGTGACTCATTGGAATTAGAGTAGAGAGGCGAAACAGTCTCATCAACGGAGCCTCACGTGCGTGGCACGTGAACACTCGCGTTGATCCTTTTGAATACTAAAACGGCATCGCACGTGTATAACACGTGAACGCCGGCACTAGCTCAGGATTAAACTCCCCAACGACGCCTCATGCGCAAAACACGTGAATACCAACAACAGTATAACAACATCTCATGCAGAATACATGTCAGCATAAAAAAGGGGGGAAATAGGAAGTTTTGTCATTCATGCTTCAGGAACTTATACATGCTATAAAAACAAAAGAAAATGTTTACAATGGTAAAACACTTAATCCTGGACATGGATTGAGGAATTCAGAAGTAAGACCGAGTAAAATACTTTTTGATTCTCTGACCATTTTCGTGTGCATCTTCTCACGAATGCATCTTCTCGCTGATATCATCCGTCCTCTGATAGGCAGAGATTATCATCGTCTGTTGGAAAACTTGATGCAAGATATCAACAAGATCATCCCGCCGCCTCCTCGAGATCAAGCCCATCAAATATACTGAGTGCACCTTGTTTTCGGCATCATCAAGTGCCTCAAGCGGCATGGCTTCGTTAAATTCAGGAAGTGCTTCCCAAATCTCCCCCACGATGATCTTCAATAGAGCGGAACGACGGGGGAGTAATTGACCGTTGTATTCATCGAAGCGACGCATAATCTCAGCGCATTAGGCATTCGTAAACTCTTGGTTTTGACAGCGGCCTTGGACGCGAATGTCTTCATAGGAGATAATTTCGTCAAGATCATACAAATAAACGGCCATAGTATCTGAAAAGAAAAATCAAAAAAAGTTTAGCGATTGAGATGATCAAGAAAATGCTTATTATGAGAATCTAAAAAGATTCTCATTAAACGAACACGAAAGTTTAAACAACTCTTGACATTCTCATAAAGAAAGCAAGTTCTGTTAAAATACCTAACAAATTTGAATTTTTGCAAGTAAGGAAAACCCCTATGAAAATGTTCTCAAGACCACCAGGGAATGAAATTCCTGAAGGACCCTTTTAATCTTTCAGAGCTAAGCTCTTCGGTAAGGAATTAAATTTCTTTTATGCGATGGAATTAAATTCCAAAAACCCCCATGATAAGGAAATAAAAATTGAAATTCTATGAATCCTCAAAGGTCAGAGGAGGAATGCCCAAGGCATTGAGGGTTACTGCTAAAAAATCACGTCTTTGGATCTTTGAGAGATGGGTTTCAGAAGAGAGCAAAGCTCTCATGGTGGATTTAAAATCCAAAAGTTTTCTTTAAGAAAAGGGTTTCTCTGATGTTCAAGATCTTTACCTAAAAAAGATTTCTTTTTCTGACAGAGTTTAACTATGGAATTGCAATGGACAGAGAACTAAGCTTTGAAGAGGAGAATTAAATTCTCGAAGAAGACAAGGAAGGAAGAAGATGAAAGAACAATGGCTTTCCAAAGGCCAAACCCTTGCATTTATAAGACATGACAAGGGCGGTTCACCTCCCCGTTCCCCTAGGCAATCCAACGACTGTAAAGGTGATAGCGTTGCACTCACGTGCAAGCCACGTGAGAACAACGCTGTGGGGGCATTTGTTCCCTTATAAAAAAATAAAAAATAAAAAGCGATGGAAAAATTCCCCAAATGGAGCATCACGTGCCCGCACGTGATGCGCCTTGGAGCAAAAATTATAGGCATTACGCTTAACAAATAAGGCTGAAATTGAGCCTCACGTGCAGGCACGTGAGCATCTATATACAAAGTATATATGCGCCTTCCTAAAATAAATAACGGGCCAGAAAAGCTCGCGTGCCAACACGTGATGCTTTTCTCTGGGACTGCTGCATATAAGCAAACCGGTCTAATGCTATGGGTTATGTGCTACACGTGATGGTTCCTAATATCTTGTGAGTCGATAGAATTAAATTCTAAATAAGAGGGATCAAAAACCTATTTGGAAAATATTTTCTTGAATCTTTCTAAACAAGAAAGATTACGCTCTGTAAAGCAGAGCACCGTTGGATTGAAGATCCAATGGTGATAAAAATCACCAAGCTACAGAAAAAGCTCTGTATGGGAAAATATTTCCCCAATCTTTCTAAACAAGAAAAATTGTGCTCTGTAAAAAAGAGCACCGTTGGATTTCCAATGGTGATTAAAAATCACCAAGATACAGAATAAGCTCTGTATGGGAAAATATTTTCCTAATCTTGTTAAAAACAAGAAAAATATCTTCTGTAAAACAGAAGTCCCAGGATCAAAGATCCAACGGTGGATAAAATCCCTGAATCAATCAAAAAATCTCTCAATGAGAGATTTCCTTAACTAAATCAACAAACTTGCCTCTACTATATAAAAGACTCGAGACTGAAGAGAGAAAAGGAGGAGACCCTCAATAAGATTTGTGAAAACCAAAAAGAAGAGGAGTTCTCTTTGAAGAAAAAGAAACCCTGAGTAAAAAAGAGAGACCTAGAGAGCATATTTATCTCCTCTTACAAGAGTTTAACTCTTCCAAAAAAAAGAACTTAGTTCTTTCTCTGGTTGAGGTCTGCAGAAGCAGATCTCCCCACAAGTTGAGAATTTAATTCCCATCGGGGAGATTTTGTTATGCAGTCCCAAAACTTATAGGAAAGAACTAGGTTTGAAGAATTTAATTCTTCCAAAAACATAAGAATTTAATTTCTCTGATAAAACTAGGGTTTAACCCTGCATAAGAATTTAATTCTTATAAAATAAAGGACTTGAAATTCTCAAGACTTAGATCAAGAGCTCCATGCATATTAGCGTTTAACGCTATAACGACAGATCACGTGTTCCCGCGTGAGCACCTCTGAGGAACAAAAAGGAAAAACTGAGATCGAGTCACGTGATCCCATGTGACCTCCAATAGTGCTTAGCACTTAGAAAAGAATAGGAAGATAAATCCAAAGGAGGCAGTGCCCAACTTGGGGGTGCCTCATATGTCCACACGTGATGGCTACAAGATTTAAGTGTTTAACACTTATATGTATAGAACAAGAGAATACGCCCAAAGAAACAGTGCCCAATATTCAGGTGCCTCACGTATCACACGCGAGCGCTCCAAATTTCAGTGTTTAACACTGCTTAAAAGCCTCAGGTGGGAGCACGTGAGCGCCAAACAATTAGCAGTGTTTAACATTGTGAGGGGCCAACCCTAGCCCAAATTAGCCAAGTCTCCTGAGGCCAAAAACCTTTTGACCATCAATCAACCGAGCCCTCCTATACTCAGGTCTCCCCAAATCGATCTTAGTTCCAAAGATGACAAATGATCTCCTGACACATGGCATCTAAAATGATATTCGTTCCTCCATGGTCTCTCCCTTCAATCTGGAGTTCGGTTCAAGGGTACCTGAGGTATGGAGAGATGTACCCTTGAACCGAACTCCAAATTGAAGGGAAAGACCATGGTGGAACGAACATCATTTTAGATGCCATGGTCAGGAGATCATTAGTTATCTTTGGAACTAAGACCGATTTGGGAAGATTTGAGTATAAGAGGGCTTGGTTGATTGATGGTCAAAAGGATTTTGGTCTCAGGAGACATGGCTAATTTGGGTTAGGGTTGGCCCCTCACAGTGTTAAACACTGCTAATTGTTTGGCGCTCACATGCTCCCACGTAAGGCTCTTAAGCAGTGTTAAATACTGAAATTTGGAGTGCTCGCGTATGGCACGTGACTCACCTGAATATTGGGCACTGTTTCTTTGGGCTTATTCCCTTGTTCTATACATATAAGTGTTAAACACTTAAATATTGTAACCATCACGTGTAGACACGTGAGGCGCCCCCAAGTTGGGCATCCTTTGGATTTATCTTCCTATTCTTTTCTAAGTGCTAAGCACTATTGGTGGACACGTGGGATCACGTGACTCGATCTTAGTTGTTCCTTTTTGCTCCTCAGAGGTGCTCACATGGGAACACGTGATCTGTCGTTATAGCGTTAAATACTAAAATGCATGGAGCTCTTGATCTAAGTCTTGAGAATTTCAAGTCCTTTGTTTTATAAGAATTAAATTCTTATACAGAATTAAACCCTAGTTTTATCAGAGGAATTAAATTCTTATGTCTTTGGAAGAATTAATTGTTGGATATATATGCCCTAGAGGCCTTCATTGTATAGGATACTAGGGATACGTATATACATGACAATCTTGCTTAATATGATAGTATGCTATTTGGTTTGTCTTTATCTTAACGTGTGATATATTTTACTTAGTATTTATAAACATGTTGATAAAGCCCATAGGGTGTTTGCCTGACTACCAGCATTGTGATGACAGTCATACTTGTGGGAGCTGGATAGTCAATAGGCACATCCTTAGATGTCCCTGGTCGCAGGAGTATCGAGACTGGGCATCGATACTCCGGAGTAGACTAGTGTATACATATCTAGACCCTGAGTAGGGGCGATGGATTGGTCCCGCAGCCATTGGTGGTGTGCACCTAAGATTGTATACAGATGCTCACTGGGTGTGAGTACACCGGACAGGACTCGCCTAGAACTGACTGGATGGTATTTATACCTAACGTCAGATAGCAGTTCTCAGGTGACATGTGTGCAGACAGTCCGTTGACTTAAGTTCATCATTTGTCTCGTGTGAGTTCCCACTGTGCTTTGATTACTACCCTACCACGGTTCAAAGGAGTCGTGTAAACAGGTTTTAGTTGGGCACAGTCCCGAGCCACGTGGAGGCAGTGAGTGACTGTTAGGGATTCATCTCTCTCGGTATAGGGAGTTGATATCGCACTATGATCGGTTGATCATTACCACAAGTCCCTGGCCAGGGCTGATTGAGAATTACTGATAGACTGATCGGTAGATTCTCGGATGGTAATTGAGCCATGCCGACACGACTTGTACGGTTGTTAGGGGTCTGACGTTCACCACCTCCCTAGACCATACATGCGACACTCTTAGACGAACAGACCGGACTGCATGGATATTGTCACGGACAGGCTCAGTAGGAGTTCGGATGGGTTTCCTCATCGGCCTTCTTATCGACATCTACCTGGGGACTGTTACGTACAGCTAGTGCCGCTTGCGGTCTGTGGTTAAACCTACTGCCAGCGTAGTAGTCGAGTCTTTAGAGTCCCATACAGAGTTTTCCCAACTCCAGGCGAAACTATATAGAGGTCGTACGGTTTTACGACAAGGGTTCGGACGAATACGTGTTTAAACGCACGTATGACATTCGGACAGTTTTTACTAGACGGCTTTGGTTTAAGCCAGATTCTAGTATCAGGTTATTGGATTTATACAGTCTAAAGTTTTTCCGTGTTTTCACGGATGGGAGGGGCGTTCTCGTAATTTCCGGGAAGCTTCTAGAAGCATGGTGACTTGAGGGGTTTAGGTGGCATTGTCATTAATGATATTGTGACTCATAATGTGTGATTCACTATGTCAATAATGCATTATTAAATACTTAATGACTCACATAGTGAATCACTCATGATACATTTATGAAGCATGATGAATAATATCTTATTATTCATTTATTGATTTATTCATTATGCTTGATATATTAAGTGAGAAACAATTTCATTTCATTATTCTAGTTCACCTTCTCTCTCTTCAAGCTCACTCTTTCTTCAAGCTCTAATCCTACCACTCATGAGTTGAGAATAAGAATTAGAAAAGACTAAACTTTCCATAACCTAACTCTATATGATCTAAGTTCCTTTGATTAGCAACTAAAGAAACTTAGTTACCTCAAGTTTTGAGGTGAAGCTTGGATTAGGGTTCTCGGGTGGATCATCTATCACTTGGAGGAGGCCGAGGAGGACGAAGAGATCGTAAAGACGAAGGACATGTATCATTAGGTATAATCTCTTTACATAGTAGTTTAGAACTTCTATGGTAGTTGTTAATTATCGTTTAGTAAAGATCTTCGGTTAGTCGATGTATGCTTCAAGAACAAGATCGTTTTTCATATTTCCGCCTCCCCGCAACTCGTGGGGTGTTGCACATCGACTTACAGTGGTATTAGAGCCTCACTAAATAATAATTAACTCACTTGCAAAGTCGTATGAATTTCGAACGCAAAACGAACCGAAAAATACCCCGATATCACATAGTTTCTGTCGTTTTTAAAATGAGGTCCAAAAATTTTTCAGGTTCCTCCAGAACACCTTACAAGGAATTATAAGAACACAGGAAAAAAATGGGTTCCTGAATCGTCCATACAGCCGTGGAACCGCGGCCGATCCCACCGATCCGCCGCGGATCCACGGCCGAGTTGAGGCCAATTCAACCCAATTTTTCCCTGTGTATCTTCTGTGATATTTTGTATTTTCTGGAATGATATTTTTTCTGCTCAAGTCTCAGGTTTACAGAGAAGTTTTGGAGTAGAATCTTATGTGTTTGATCGATCGAAATTATACGATATTTGCTTATTTGATTATATCTGTGAACTGTATTATGTGTTCGTAAACCTTCCCTAACTGCTAGTATGTCGGTTGGCAGGGGGTTGCACATATCTGTGATGTTTTCAACTGTTTGTGATTATGAACTCTATTTGACCGTTGTGATGATTAGCCGGGGTTTTGTGATGGGTTATTGTATTAATTCATTCGATGTAATTGTAATAAGTTGTAATATTATTTTGCGGGGCACATCCAGGTTGCGGTTGTAGCCACCGTTGTATTATTTCTTTTTACTGTTTTTGCTCCTAAGATAGACCCAAGGTGGGGTGCACAAACTACCGGGTATTTCGAAGTGCTTAGTAGCCTACTCACGTTGTTGAGGGAGACCGCTTCACTTCGGGTACTTGGCGGGTAGTTTTCCGTACCCGTAGGGGTCTAGGGTGGGGTAATGGCTATTCATCACAACTGTGTAAATCCGTCTTTTATTGCAGGCTCAATAGAAATGCGGATTGCTTGCATATCCAATAAAGTTTATCTGTGATCTGGAATGCCTATTATTGCGTCTGACGAATGTACAATATCTATATATGATAGCTATTTATACGTCACTTATGTTTTACACCCACGCTAGCCCAGCCCCCGCTCTGCCGTTAGTTAAGTAACCTAACGGGTGATGACGGGACCCCGTGGCGAATGCGGATGGCATAAGAGGACGTTGTATTTTCGTTGTTATCTATAATAATAGGTTAATGATGGGACGCATTATTTTTCAATGCAAAGAAAAATAAAACCTAAATTGAATCGTTGGAACAATTTCTAAAACCACTCGGTTTTCTTCAAAAAGAAAATTTTAAATACGGAGCTTAAACCACTCCTTTTAATAAAGGCTATCATGATTCCTTCGATCATATCAAGTTCACTACGTTAACGGTTTTTTCCAAAAAAACCAGCCGTAACCCTCCGTCGTTTCAAATAGACTGCACATCGTATTCATGCTATGCTTGTTGGCCTACGTCAAGGCATAGTGGATGGTAGCAGTGTGGTTTGCTTATTTGTTGCATAGATAGATGCATTAGTATAGGACAGACGTACAGCCTTGTTGGCCTATGTCAAGGGCATGTACGATGTACCTGAATTAATCAGGACAACGACGGGTAGAACTTGACTTGCGTCTTATGACTTGTTGGCCTACGTCAAGATCAATAAGAGCTTGGGGTAAAAATCACATCGGGAGTTTCAAACATAAAAGGAAACTTGCAGATTTAGCATACCTTCTGGAATGTGGTGAATAGAGTGGCTTCCATCTAGTACATCATGCAATGATAGTTGGATCCCGATCCCACTGATGAGTAGGATTACTCTCGGGAATTTTTCTCACTTAACAATCAATGCTATAAACCAAGTAGGTGTCTAGAAAGGTGTTAGAGGGGCTACGCCTCTAGGGAAAAGAGGTTATTTAATTAAGGAACTTCGCGAAAGCGTTGGAAAACCTCTCTCGAAGTACCAACACTAGCCTGGTTGAAAAGTTAAGCAAGAATTGTGACGTGTGATTAAATCCTGACTAGTTCTTCTTTTAGGTTTTGAAGAAGGATTTGAGAAAACGGTGGGAGCCATCCTGTTTAGATAAATTGATAACCAATCTAAACTTGCAAGAAGCATATGCTGAGTGTTTTCTTTTCTCTCTCTCTAGCAGCTACCATGACAGGACTAAAACTATTACTTGAAAAAAATATACTAACCGGGCAGAACTATAAAGATTGGCTAAGGAACGTCAACATTGCACTGACTTATGACAAAGTAGCATATGTTACCACCGCTGTTCCTCCCCTTATCCCAGGACAAGATTCCTCAGTTGTGGACAAGGAAGTTCGCAAAACTTGGGATCTAGACTGTGAGCGAGCTAAGTGTATCGTGCTGGCGTCCATGAACAATGAACTCCAGAAACAGCACGAAAGTATGGATATTGTATCCATCTTTCTCCATTGCAAGGAATTGTATGGGGAACACTCCCGTATCGCGAGGTACGAGACCTCAAGGAAACTCTTCCATATGATGTTAGCTCCAGGATCACCTGTTGGAGAACACGTCCTGAAAATGATCATCCTCATAGAGGAACTCGTAAACCTGGGATGCGTGCTAGAGAATGATTTGTACATCGACTTGATTTTGCAGTCCCTTCTCCACACCTTCTCTCAGTTCGTGCTGAACTTCAATATGCATGAGATGGAAGCTGATCTTCCAAAGCTCCTCAACATGTTGAGGGTGGTAGAGAGCTCCTTGAAAAAGGAGAAGACCCCCGTTCTGTATGTTGGCCAATCATCCTCTTCTAAATCTAAAGCGAAAGCTAAAGGGAAGAAGAAGATAAAAGCCACCAAACCGAAGGGTGGGGTCAAGAAGGTGCAGGGAACGAACAAGGCAGGAAGGATGAAGGCGGATAAGAACGAATGCTATTATTGTCACAAGTAAGGGCACTGGAAGAAGGACTGTATGGCCTTCAAGGCAAAGGACACGAAGTAAGCTGTTGCTTCTGCTTCAGGTGTGTTCGTAATCGAAAATTGTCTTTCAGTAAACTCTACATCATGGGTACTTGATACCGGTTCTGGTTCTCACATCTGTAATTCATTGCAGGATCTGAGAAATAGTAGAGTACTGGGGACAGGTGATATGACTCTCCGGATGGGCAATGGAATGCATGTAGATGCTATTGCAATAGGGGAATATCACCTAGGGTTGACTAGTGGGCACATTTTGGTGTTGTACAGCTGTTTTTGTATTCCCAGTATGTTGTGTAATATTATATCAGTATCTTTGTTGTCTAATGAAGGATATAATTTTGCACTTGAAAGAAATGTCATGAACATTCTCCTAAATCAAGAACTGATTGGGTATGGCACACTGGAAAACGGCATATACATACTTAATCAACCTCGAATTTTCAATATTCAAAACACACTTAAAAGAAAGGCTCCAGATTCAAATCAAGCCTTCCGATGGCATTGTAGACTTGGTCATATAAATGAAACAAGGTTGATTAAGTTACATAAAGATGGATATCTAGATCCGTTTGAATATTCATCATATGCAACTTGTCAATCATGTATCAAAGGAAAAATGACCAAATCTCCGTTCACCGGACACGGAGAAAGAGCCACAGAACTCTTGGGACTTGTACACAATGATGTATGTGGTCCAATGTCTACGCATGCGAGAAGCGGTCACTCCTACTTCATCACTTTTACTGATGACTTCTCTAGATATGGACATGTGTTCTTAATGAAACATAAATCCGAGGCCTTTGAGAAGTTTAAGGACTATAAAAATGAAGTAGAGAAACAAACTGGTAAAAGCATCAAGACACTTCGATCTGATCGAGGTGGAGAATACTTAAGTACCAGTTTCCTTGAATGCTTAAAAGAGAATGGAATTCTCTCTCAGCTTACTCCGCCTTATACACCTCAGCATAATGGTGTATCAGAAAGGAGGAACCGCACACTATTAGATATGGTGCGTTCAATGATGAGTAGTGCTGAGTTGCCACTTTCCTTCTGGGGTTTTGCTCTAGAATCAGCAGCATACTTATTGAATAGAGTTCCAACTAAGTTTGTGCCTACCGCTCCATATGAAATGTGGAGCGGGAAGAGACCATATCTCAAGTATATCAAGATATGGGGGTGTCCGGCATATGTTAAAAAGCATAGTCCGGACAAGCTCGAGGCACGATCGGTTTTGTGCAAGTTTGTAGGATACCCCAAACATTCAAGGGGGTACATGGTCTACCACACTGAAGAACAAAAGGTGTTTGTCGCTCGCCACATTGTCTTCTTAGAAAGCGAATTTCTTGCAAAAGAAATTAGTGGGAATGCGGTAGAGCTGGAAGAAATTCCAGAACCTCAAACTGCTATCGAGGACTTAGAAGAACCTCAGATTTCAATAGAACATGATGAACTAATGCCACTCCGCAGATCTAGTAGGCTTTCTCATCCTCCTGAGAGATACTATGGTTTTCTTATAGATGGGGATCGAGAGGATTGCATCATCGATGATGATGAGCCTACTAGTTTTCAGCAGGCTATCACGAGTGTTGACTCGATGAAGTGGCTGGATGCTATGAGATCCGAAATGGAATCCATGTACACCAATAAAGTATGGACTTTAGAAGTTGCTCCTCCTGGGGTGAAACCAGTTGGATGCAAATGGATCTTCAAAAAAAAGATTGGTGCACTTGGACAAGTGGAAACCTACAAAGCTAGACTCGTTGCAAAAGGTTTTCGTCAAAGACCAGGATTGGACTATGATGAAACCTTTTCACCTGTAGCTATGCTTAAATCCATTCGGATCCTGCTTGCCATTGCTGCCTTCCATGACTATGAAATCTGGCAGATGGATGTAAAAACAGCTTTTCTAAATGGACATTTAGAAGAGAGTGTTTACATGGATCAACCAGAAGGTTTCTTAGACAGTGGGAGCAGCGGAAGAGTGTGCAGGTTGCTTAAATCCATCTATGGATTAAAGCAAGTATCGCGAAGTTGGAACATCTGCTTTGATGAGACAGTCAAAGAATTTGACTTTATCAAAAATGTAGATGAACCATGTATTTATAGGAAGATTGTAGAAGGAGCAGTAGTCTTCCTCGTTTTATACATCGACGACATACTACTGATAGGGAATGATGTCCCTATGCTACAATCAGTAAAGCTCTTCTTGTCACAGAAATTCTCCATGAAAGATTTGGGTGATGCAACTTACATTTTGGGCATTAAGATCTATCGTGATAGAGCTAGTAGAATGTTGGGACTTTCACAGTCCAGGTATATTGACACTATACTAAAGAGATTTAGTATGGAAGATTCCAAGCGTGGTAATATACCCGCTTGTCACGGGATCACCCTCTCAAAAGAGATGTCTCCTAAGACTGATGAAGAGAGGGCTCGCATGGGCATTATACCCTACGCTTCGGCAGTAGGATCTATAATGTATGCGATGTTATGTACAAGACCAGATGTAGCTTACGCACTTGGTGTGGTAAGCAGGTATCAATCTGACCCAGGTGAGAAACATTGGATAGCGGTAAAGAACATTCTCAAGTACCTGAGAAGGACTAAGGAGATGTTCTTAGTTTACGGTAATGGGGACCTCCAGGTAGAGGCTTTTACCGACTCCGGCTTCCAAAGTGACAAAGATGATTCTAAATCCATTTCGGGTTTTGTGTTTGCCCTCAATGGAGGGGCGGTATGTTGGAGGAGTTCCAAACAGGATACCATCGCAGACTCAACTATGGAGGCTGAGTATATAGCTGCTAGTAGCCGCAAAAGAGGCTGTCTGGATGAGGAAGTTCATCTTTGAACTTTAGGTGGTTCCGTCCATTGCCAATCCAATACCTTTGTATTGTGATAACACGGGGGCTGTAGCATTAGCGAAGGAACTGAGGTCCCATCAGAAATCCAGGCATATCTTAAGGCGGTTTCACCTGATCAGGGAGATCGTTGATCATCGGGAGATCGAGGTACGGAGAGTGGACACAAAAGACAACACGTTAGATCCATTCACCAAGGCCATCCCTCAAGTCCAGTTCGAGAGACTGTTTGAGATGTTGAGCATGCGGTACTCCAGTAACTGGATCTAGTGAAGACAGTGGGTACTCATTGCGCCAATTATTGGCCTTAGTGCAAGTGGGAGATTGTTGGATATATATGCCCTAGAGGCCTTCATTGTATAGGATACTAGGGATACATATATACATGACAATCTTGCTTGATATGATAGTATGCTATTTGGTTTGTCTTTATCTTAACGTGTGATATATTTTACTTAGTATTTATAAACATGTTGATAAAGCCCATAGGGTGTTTGCCTGACTACCAGCGTTGTGATGGCAGTCATACTTGTGGGAGCTGGATAGTCAATAGGCACATCCTTAGATGTCCCTGGTCGCAGGAGTATCGAGACTGGGCATCGATACTCCGGAGTAGACTAGTGTATACATATCTAGACCCTGAGTAGGGGCGATGGATTGGTCCCGCAGCCATTGGTGGTATGCACCTAAGATTGTATACAGATGCTCACTGGGTGTGAGTACACCGGACAGGACTCGCCGAGAACTGACTGGATGGTATTTATACCTAACGTCAGATAGCAGTTCTCAGGCGACATGTGTGCAGAAAGTCCGTTGACTTAAGGTCATCATTTGTCTCGTGTGAGTTCCCACTGTGCTTTGATTACTACCCTACCACGGTTCAAAGGAGTCGTGCAAACAGGTTTTAGTTGGGCACAGTCCCGAGCTACGTGGAGGCAGTGAGTGACTGTTAGGGATTCATCTCTCCCGGTATAGGGAGTTGATTGTTACGAAAGAGTGTGTTTGTAGTTAACCGCAATCAATAACGGTGTCGCTTGTAGCTAGACCGAGATGAGTACGGGTCGTCCTCTGGGAAACGTGGAACCTTTTACTTTTACTTTAGATGTGTTGAGAAAGAGAGGAGGGATAAAGAATTTTATAAAATGGTTTCTAGATCTACGTTAAACAAGAATGTAAAATATAGATCTAGATTATTTTAAAGATGTAGTAAATATAATAAGAAGGCTTGTAGGGTTCGTTAGGATTTAGTAGTTATGGACGATTAATTAAAAGTTACCCTTTTTATCCATTAATAGATTTAGAACTAGAACGACGGTGATGCGTGTAGATTAGGGTTTCTGAGGGAAAAGGAATCCCACTCTTAACCCTTACCTCGACACGGAACTCCGTTCATATCTAGCCTTTATCAAAACAATCATTAATCTAATCTCTAATCGCGGTCGGAACTAGCAAAGAATTGCTAGCGCGCCCGATTAGGATGTTAATGATTCTTTTGATAAAGTTCCTAAACTTTATAGGACTTAAAAAGGGTTTAGTTATTTTCATCATCCATTAGCCTACCCTAATCCTACGAACCCTAACAAGCGGAGAATTACTCGCGCATGTTGGAAGAAGAAGATGAAAAGATAGAGAGGGAAAACATAATGTAAAATGCAAAAGAATTAAATAAAACAACTACCTTTATTAATCAACTTGAACAATCTACACTTTGATTCCTTAGAAAATGATTACAAAGACTAGTTTGCTTCTCGATCTCTTCCAAGGAGGTAGATGAACCGTTGATGATCAGCCTGGATGCGTGAGCGTCGGGAGCTTCGTGATCTCTTCGGCTTGATAACTTTTCCAAGAGGCTCTCGGTGCCTTTTTATAGTGCAAAGCCAGAATCTTATTGTTGAAAACTTGGTAAAATTCAGCAGAGAATAATGCCCCAAAATCTTGCACTCCAATTCCATAAGATTGCGGCGGATCCGCGGCCCAAGGGTGGGTTTGGCCGCGGATCCGCGCTCAAGGGTGGGGATCATTTGATGCTTTTTCTTGTGCTTTCATCTGGTGACATTTGGCAATCCTAGGCATCTTCAGAATCTGAAAATCTTTTCTCGGTTGCTTCCAGACTTGGTCTCCAAGTTTTGCTTCTTAATTTGGCAAGATTTCCTCAACAAATTGATTTGTTTGATAAATTCTGCATAACAACTTGGAAAATTTTGCACCATAATCTCAAATAATATTTAGTAGACTTAGTTCTACTAGGATTTGGTCAATAGATTTATTTGCATACATTTTCCTACCAAAATGATGCTTAAATATATTAACACATGGAAAATAATGTTTTTACACATAAACCCTCATATGTATAATATATTATAATAAAGTCCTTTTTTAATATAAAAATGGTAGGAAAAATGTACTACAAATATGCAGTTTTATCAACTGAACAAATACCCCCAAACTTATCTTTGATCGTCCCGAGAAAACTAGTTTATTCAAGAGAAGAAGAAAAAAGAAAGGAGAAAACTAAGCACACTTTCGTAGGCAGACACGATTGCACTGAGCACGTGCAACAAGCCGTTAAACCTCTAGGTGTCCCTAGTAGGAGGAGTGTTGTCTCCTGAGGGTTTTCAGCGGATTACACCCACAAAATCCTATAACAAAAGAAAGATGGTGAAATTTACATATAAAGATAAGAATCATAAAAGAAAGACTTTGAAAATAAGAGTTTCCAACTATACTAGCTTTTCAGTTGTCATGAGCCCTATCTTAATAGTCATGAAAAAATGTTAGAAATCACATCATCCCTCAATAAAACATCGTCTTTATTCTTCATTCCTACCTTTCATCCAAACATAGATCATATAACCCCACGTGTGTGTAAAGAACATCCCTACACTCGGAGAATTCAATTCAAGCTATCATACTCTTGTCCATCTGCCTCGGTACTTTTTAATTTAATGAATATTAAGATTTGCTCACACATTTTCATGCGACCGTTAATACTTCTTGATGTACTAACCAATCGATTACTCATGTGCTTGCTAATTAGGTGATAATATTTTCCTCGTCTTGCACCACCTAAGGCTTAGCAGTGACTTCCAGACCAGTTGGCCTTAGGGCACTAGGTGAAGAGGCACCCTCGCTATATTTTTTTATTGCTGCCTTGGTGATACAAAACCAGTGTTCATTTTTTTTCTTTTCACCAATTTATATTTTCTTCAATTTTTTTTTCATACTTTGGCTTTTAGACAAGAGCATTTTAAGGTATCCTCTACTATCCCGAGTTTCAAGACATGTGTAAGTGCATATAGTAGGGTATCAACATTCAAATGTTTGGCTTCCAGAATAGAAACTATTTTTCAGACTTATTTTTATCCTTAGATTAGTGACTTCCTTCATCTTACTAACCCTTGGGACAACAGCTCATAACTACTTATTACTAGTTCGTGTAAGAAAACTTCTAATTTTCTTGGTTTTCTTAAACTATTCCTATCTTTTGGATGTAATTTTTCACTTTCTACTCGTTTGTTATAATTTTTTTTTTAATTTTTGAAAATGTTGTGCTTATGCAAAATATGATGCAAATTGATGTGTACATAAGCACAAACCTCCCCCAAACCTGTTTACAGCAGTGTCCTCACTGATGCCATCCGTTAAGCTCAAAAAACCTGTAGACTTGGGAGGAAATTATTAATGGGGGCAAGAATATATGAAAGTGAAAATCCTCCCCCAAACTTATTTTAGGCTCAAAATTTTTGTAAAAATCATTTTCTTTCAAGAGCCAAAATATACCACCCCTCCCCCAAACTTGAGTTAAACAATTTTAATCTTTTAAAATCACATGAGGGGGTCAAGGTTATTGGTCAATGCCAAGCTTTGCAAAGACCAAAAGTTAACACCAACCATTCAAAAATTTTATCGATGAAGCACCAAGGTTGGTGGAAGAACATGTCACCTTTTGACGTGAAGAAGTGGGGAGGTGACAAGAGGTGTAATGGAAAAAGATTGCGTCTCAATTTGGAGAGACGACACAGTGATAGTGATGATGGATTACTCGCATTATCATGATTGTCCAAAAGAAGGGGTGGAGGTCCAATTTCTTCATCTTGGAGTTGATTCATCTCAACACCCGTGTCTTGTAAAAATGCGAGCTCATCAGCGAAAATTTCCTCAAAGCTTTCGTCGATACCCCGAAGAATAATGTCATCAGAAAAAATGGGGTGATCGTCCGACTCTATAAAAGGTTCCTCATTAGATGTTGACCCGGACAACTCGGTGGAAGAGTACATGGTTGGGTCAAACAACAACATATGAAAAGAGTCAGTATCATGAGGTTGATCAAATTCGCTGCTGTCGACATCCATTAATTCGACAGAACACACATGAGCATAGGGTTCGGAGGGTTCACTTCCCAACTTGTAAATGTTAAGCTCAATTGACTTCTTTCCAAAGGATAGGGTCATAGAGCCGTTTCTACAATTGATTACTGCGTTGGAAGTGGCCAAAAAGGGTCGACCGAGTATCACCGGGATTTGATTGCGTGGGTTTGCTACAGGTTGTGTATCAATAACGATAAAGTCCACAGGGAATATGAATTCCCCGACTTTGATTAACACATCCTCTAGCTCACCCCTAGGTTGGGTGATAGATCGATCGGCCATCTGAAGAGTGCAATACGCAGGTTTTAACTCTCCGATTCCTAATTGCTCATAAACCGAATACGGAAGCAAGTTAACACTAGCACCTAGATCGAGTAGAGCACGATTAATATTTTTACCCCCAATAGAAATTGAAATTGTAGGACTTCCGGGGTCCTTTCGTTTCTTGGGAAGTTGTTGTGTAAAAGCAGTGCTCACATTACTCGCAAGGAAAACTTTTTTAGGTACTTGAACTTTTCTCTTCCTAGTGCACAAGTCCTTTAAGATTTTTGCATATGACGGAACTTGTTGAATAGCATCTAGGAGAGGAATGTTTATGTTAACTTGCTTAAAAATTTCCACAATCTTCTCCATTTATGGACTAGGTCTGTTGCCTCTTAACCTGTTTGGATAAGGTGCTTGATCAATAAGTTTTGGGTCCAACGTTGGAGAGGATTGTGGGGATGGATTCGATCCCAAAACTGGAGTGGGAATCGACTTAGATAGATTTGGTGAAATGTTTGAGCCTTGGGGAAAACGGAGAATAGGCTCGGACGAAGGTGGAAGACTAGACGAGTTAGGGGAAGAAGAAGAAGAAGGGGTATCAAATGTGTCACTATCATCAACTTGCTCACCCACTTGGTTGTTCAGCACTCTCCCCGATCTCAACGTAGTGACAGCACTCACATTATAACTTTGTGAGTGGCCAGGATTAGGTATGGGTTGAGATGGGAGTTTCCCTTTCTCTCTTGCACTCATTGCGGCGTTTAACCGTGAGATTTGGTTTTCTATTGATTTAATACTCTCACCATGGGAGGCGGAGTTTTTCGTCAGGGCATCAATAGAAGACCTCATCTCAGCCGAATTTTGCATGGATTGTTTCATGAACATATCCAAAGTTTGTGCAAGTGAGTTGTCAATACCGGCCACTTGTGGAGTAGAAATGTTGGCCGGATTTTGGAAATTCTGTGACTGAAAGGGGGGCTGATTCTGTGGTTGTGGTTGCTGTGGTGGAGGTCTTTGATAATTGCTTTGTTGGTTTTGATTCCAAGCAAAGTTAGGATGATTCCTCCATCCTTGATTGTACGTGGAAGAATAAGGGTCGTTTCTAGGTCGCTGCTGAAAAGCAGCATTAGCTTGAAACGATGTATTCATAGGACATTCTTCCGTTAAGTGTGAAGGATCCGAACAGTAACCACAGACGGTCTTAGGAAGCGTGACCTGATTTAAGGAGAATGATGAGAACTTGTTTTCAATAGCGTCGAGTTTCTTTTGTATCGCTGCCATTTCGGCTTTCACTGCGATGGAAACGTCGAGCTGGTGAATACCTCCCTTAGTTGAAAGTGGTCTTACGCTTTCCCACTGCAAAGTGCTTTCTGCGAGATCTTCCAGATATTTCCAAGCTTCACCATCATCTTTAGACATGAAATTGCATTGACACATTGTTTCAAGCATCTGCTTTGTCGCTGGATTAATGCCCTCATATATAATCCGACATAAATCCCATCTTTGTATTCCGTGATGGGGGCATTGGACAAGCAGATCTTTGAAACGTTTAAAGCACTTCCAAAATGGTTCATTGGGAAGCTGGGTGAACTGGTTAATCTCGCTCCTAACATGTGCAGTCTTATGATTTGGGTAAAACTTCTTAAGAAATGCTACGACGAATTCATCCCAATTAGTGATAGAGTGTGCGGCAGTATTGTAAAGCCATTTTTCTGCCAAGTCGCACAATGTGAATGGGAGAAGACGTAAGCGCATAGCATCTAAAGTCAATTGCGAAGTACCCATCATTGCGCATACATTTTCGAATTTGGTGATGAAAACGTACGCGTCTTCCGACTCAAGCCCGTAAAATTTGGGCAGCAGATTGATGTAGTGGGGTTTAATTTCGAAATTATCCCCGTTAGGTGGTGGAAGAGATAAACAAGTAGGAAGGGGACCACGAATAGGATAGCATCTCTCTTGGAGAGAGATGCGCGGTGGATTCTGCGCACCTGCGGACGGTGGCAGCGTGGTGTTATACTCTGATGGAGTGCCGTCCATCTCGGTTGATGTGGTGTGTGGTGGGGGAAAAGAAGATGAAGAAGTACCGACTTCGGTGTCGATAGAAGGAACGCGGACAAGACGGGCACTAGGATCCCGTGTCCAGCCGAGCATGCACTAAGCGGGTTTAGTGCAAGTGACAGCGTGTGTGTGATTTAAAATTGGCTTGTTTTGAAAAAGTGGGACTCAACACAAATCACCCTATGATGCACAAGCAACCCTAGAACTAAGGTCGCCTAGGTGTGCTAGACAGCTCCTAACTAAGGCTAGAAATAGGACCTCAAACCGCCTCTTCACGGACAAGTACGGCCAGGTAAGTGGGAAGGAACCACCACTACAGTGGGCCTAATTAAAAACCACTAGCCTAGACACCGCAATGTCAGTTAGGATAAACGGCCGATGCCTATACTAGTCTTTTTCCTATTGAGCTCGACAGTCCTTAGAGTCTGGTCTAGATATTTTTTAAATTAATGAAGGGTTGATCTATATGCTCGGTTTATGATTTGTGGGGCTTAGGAAGGGTGATGAAATCCCCACCTAATCTTGATTTGGTCTTTGCCCCTTAAAGTCCGTATTAAATATGCAAAACAAAACCAATCACAAAACTTTTGCAAAAAGATTTTTGAGCGGCGCTATTTTACAAAGAATCCTGCAGAAAATAGATTTTACTGGATTTGAGAGGAGAGAGAAAGAGTTAAGAAAGATACCAGAGAAGTTCGGAACCCTAGATCTCCTGTTTCCTCAAGTCCGTGACTCCAGATTCCCTCGCAAAATTCACACACAAATCGTTAAATATGCAATTTGCAGTTTTGTGTTAATAATGATATGACTCGTCTAAGAAATCAACACAAATAGTAAAAATAAAAAATTACGCACGTATCCCCGGCAACGGCGCCATTTGATTGTTACGAAAGAGTGTGTTTGTAGTTAACCGCAATCAATAACGGTGTCGCTTGTAGCTAGACCGAGATGAGTACGGGTCGTCCTCTGGGAAACGTGGAACCTTTTACTTTTACTTTAGATGTGTTGAGAAAGAGAGGAGGGATAAAGAATTTTATAAAATGGTTTCTAGATCTACGTTAAACAAGAATGTAAAATATAGATCTAGATTATTTTAAAGATGTAGTAAATATAATAAGAAGGCTTGTAGGGTTCGTTAGGATTTAGTAGTTATGGACGATTAATTAAAAGTTACCCTTTTTATCCATTAATAGATTTAGAACTAGAACGACGGTGATGCGTGTAGATTAGGGTTTCTGGAGGGAAAAGGAATCCCACTCTTAACCCTTATCTCGACACGGAACTCCGTTCATATCTAGCCTTTATCAAAACAATCATTAATCTAATCTCTAATCGCGGTCGGAACTAGCAAAGAATTGCTAGCGCGCCCGATTAGGATGTTAATGATTCTTTTGATAAAGTTCCTAAACTTTATAGGACTTAAAAAGGGTTTAGTTATTTTCATCATCCATTAGCCTACCCTAATCCTACGAACCCTAACAAGCGGAGAATTACTCGCGCATGTTGGGAGAAGAAGATGAAAAGATAGAGAGGGAAAACATAATGTAAAATACAAAAGAATTAAATAAAACAACTACCTTTATTAATCAACTTGAACAATCTACACTTTGATTTCTTAGAAAATGATTACAAAGACTAGTTTGCTTCTCGATCTCTTCCAAGGAGGTAGATGAACCGTTGATGATCAGCCTGGATGCGTGAGCGTCAGGAGCTTCGTGATCTCTTCGGCTTGATAACTTTTCCAAGAGGCTCTCGGTGTCTTTTTATAGTGCAAAGCCAGAATCTTATTGTTGAAAACTTGGTAAAATTCAGCAGAGAATAATGCCCCAAAATCTTGCACTCCAATTCCATAAGATTGCGGCGGATCCGCGGCCCAAGGGTGGGTTTGGCCGCGGATCCGCGCTCAAGGGTGGGGATCATTTGATGCTTTTTCTTGTGCTTTCATCTGGTGACATTTGGCAATCCTAGGCATCTTCAGAATCTGAAAATATTTTCTCGGTTGCTTCCAGACTTGGTCTCCAAGTTTTGCTTCTTAATTTGGCAAGATTTCCTCAACAAATTGATTTGTTTGATAAATTCTGCATAACAACTTGAAAAATTCTGCACCATAATCTCAAATAATATTTAGTAGACTTAGTTCTACTAGGATTTGGTCAATAGATTTATTTGCATACATTTTCCTACCAAAATGATGCTTAAATATATTAACACATGGAAAATAATGTTTTTACACATAAACCCTCATATGTATAATATATTATAATAAAGTCCTTTTTTAATATAAAAATGGTACGAAAAATGTACTACAAATGTGCAGTTTTATCAACTGAATAGGAGTTGATATCGCACTGTGATCAGTTGGTCATTACCATAAGTCCCTGGCCAGGGCTGATTGAGAATTACTGATAGGCTGATCAGTAGATTCTCGGATGGTAATTGAGCCATGCCGACACGACTTGTACGGTTGTTAGGGGTCTGACGTTCACCACCTCCCTAGACCATACATGCGATACTCTTAGACGAACAGACCTGACTGCACGGATATTGTCATGGACAGGCTCAGTAGGAGTTCGGACGAGTTTCCTCATCGGCCTTCTTATCGACATCTACCTGGGGACCGTTACGTACAGCTAGTGCTGCTTGCGGTCTGTGGTTAAATCCACTGCCAGCGTAGTAGTCGAGTCTTTAGAGTCCCACACAGAGTTTTCCCAACTCCGGGCGAAACTATATAGAGGTCGTACCGTTTTATGACAAGGGTTTGGACGAATACGTGTTTAAACGCACGTACGACATTCGGACGGACAGTTTTTACTAGACGGCTTTGGTTTAAGCCAGATTCTAGTATTAGGTTATTGGATTTATACAGTCTAAATTTTTTCCGTGTTTTCATGGATGGGAGGGGCGTTCTCGTAATTTCCGGGAAGCTTCTAGAAGCATGGTGACTTGAGGGGTTTAGGTGGCATTGTCATTAATGATATTGTGACTCATAATGTGTGATTCACTATGTCATTAATGCATTATTAAATGCTTAATGACTCACATAGTGAATCACTCATGATACATTTATGAAGCATGATGAATAATCTCTTATTATTCATTTATTGATTTATTCATTATGCTTGATATATTAAGTGAGAAACAATTTCATTTCATTATTCTAGTTCACCTTCTCTCTCCTCAAGCTCACTCTTTCTTCAAGCTCTAATCCTACCACTCATGAGTTGAGAACAAGGATTAGAAAAGACTAAACATTCCATAACCTAACTCTATATGATCTAAGTTCCTTTGATTAGCAACTAAAGAAACTTAGTTACCTCAAGTTTTGAGGTGAAGCTTGGATTAGGGTTCTCGGGTGGATCATCTATCACTTGGAGGAGGCCGAGGAGGACGAAGAGATCGTAAAGACGAAGGACACGTATCATTAGGTATAATCTTTTTACATAGTAGTTTAGAACTTCTATGGTAGTTGTTAATTATCGTTTAGTAAAGATCTTCGGTTAGTCGATGTATGCTTCAAGAACAAGATCGTTTTTCATATTTCCGCCTCCCCGCAACTTGTGGGGTGTTGCACATCGACTTACAGTAAATTCTTCAAATCTAGTTCTTTCCTCTAAGTTTTGGGACTGCATAACAGAATCTCCCCGATGAGAATTAAATTCTCAACTTGTGGGGAGATCTACTTCTGCAGACCTCAACCAGAGGAAGAACTAAGTTCTTTTTTTGGAAGAGTTAAACTCTTATAAGAGGAGATAAATATACTCTCTAGGTCTCTTTTTTTACCTAGCGTTTCTTTTTCTTCAAAGAGAACTCCTATTCTTTTTTGTTTTCTCAAATCTTATGGGGGGTCTCCTCCTTTTCTCTCTTCAGTCTCGAGTCCTTTATATAGTACAGGCAAGTTTGTTGATTTAGTTAAGGAAATCTCTCATTAAGAGATTTTTTGATTGATTTGGGGATTTTATCCACCGTTGGATCTTTGATCCAGGGACTTCTGTTTTACAGAAGACATTTTTCTTATTTTTAACAAGATTGGAAAAATATTTTCCCATACAGATTCTGTATCTTGGTGATTTTTAATCACCATTAGATCTTTAATCCAATGGTGCTCTTTTTTACAGAGCACAATCTTTCTTGTTTAGAAAGATTGGGGAAATATTTTCCCATACAGAGCTTATTCTGTAGCTTGGTGATTTTTAATCACCATTGGATCTTCAATCCAACGGTGCTCTGCTTTATAGAGCGTAATCTTTCTTGTTTATAAAGATTCAAGAAAATATTTTTCAAATAGGGTTTTGATCCCTCTTATTTAAAATTTAATTCTATCGACTCAGAAGATATTAGGAACCCTCACATGTAGCACATCACCCATAGCATTAGACCGGTTTGCTTATATGCAGCAGTCCCAGAGAAAAGCATCACATGTTGGCACGCGAGCTTTTCTGGCCTGTTATTTGTTTTAAGAAGGCGCCTATATACTTTGTATATAGACGCCCACGTGCCTGAACATGAGGCTTAATTTTAGCCTTATTTGTTAAGTGTAATACCTATAATTTTTGCTCTAAGGCACATCACGTGCGGGCACGTGATGCTCCATTTGGGGAATTTTTCCCTTGCTTTTTATTTATTATTTTTTGAATAAGGGAACGGGGACATTTAAGGATGTACTTATAGACCACCCAGCTCCCACGTATATGATCGCCATCATAATACTCGTAGTCAAGCAAGAATTCTATGGGCTCTATCAACATGTATTAGTGATCTGTAATACTACATAAAGTATGTACATGATGGTAAAGACAAATCAGATAGCATACTATCATTTTGAGTAAGACTGTTCTATCCGTATAGGTCATCCCTCAATCATCGCAATCGCGTGCCTGTGATTCAATAATTGATTTGAGGGCACTATAGCCAACAATCTCCCACTTGCACTTAAGGCTAATTATTGCGGTGTCACATACTCACAGCTCGTGTGATATCAAACACCCAACTTCTCTATTAATCAGTTTCGCAAAGCTCGTTTGTGAAATTATTGTGTTCGAGAAATATCCTCAATAAGTGGATCCGCTTCAATGTTTCTTTCTATATCTCTCTATATCTCAACTTTGCGGAGAAAGACTATCTCCCAAAATGAGCAATACCTGTCTTAGAATTTGTCTGGATATCTGATGGGAATCAGTTCATAAATGAACTCCAAATCCAACAAACTTCTTAGACTGTATCATCCACTGAATTTAATCAGTATCCTGCGCCATGCCTTCCACAGTATCCGCTTAGACCACCTGTCCAACATACTATCCCTCAAAAGAGGGAAAACTATAACTCAGACAACCACTCTGTCATCTAGGTCACCTTGAAAGCCTGAAATGATAACCATCTTCCGAAGGAGGCTGTCGTTACCATATACTAAGAGTATCCACTTATGTTCATAACTGCTTTCAAATGTTTCTCTAGAATTGGATTAATATATACATTTATTGCAGCCAGTGCAAAAGTAATATCTGGTGTTGTACTTGATATCTCATGATTGACTCAATTGCCTAAGCAAGTGATATGCCAATCATGCAAATCTCTCTCCTTATTAGTCAGATGATGCTCAATATTGGCGATCTCCAAGATCAGGACACGTGGCAGATGACGTGTCCCAGAACTCGGAAGAAAGGGCCACAGGGGCTGACCAGGCCACCCCTGTACCCGACCCGCAAGCACAAGCCGGCTCACCTCAGAGCCCCCTGAAAATTGGCCTCCTCGGCCTCTCAGGTCACCCCGAGCTGCCACATGACCAAGACTCCTCGGCCCTCTCGCTCGTCCCCGAGCTCCCCAGCCGAGGCCATCTTCCTCGGTCCTCCGACCGACCAACTCCACCGCTCACAGGCGAAACCGCCGCGCAAATCTCGCCATGCGCAGATTCTCCGCCAGCAACATCCCACGTTCCACGCCACCACGATCCCCATTAATGGGCGATCCGCTCTTTACGCAGGCGTGACGTCGGGAGCGTAACTGCCGGCGAGATTCTCGCGCCTATTGCTGCGTGCTGCCGCCACTATATAAACCCCCATCACAGAGGGGTCAAGTAAGCCATTTTGACTCCACTTAGCCATTACTCTGCTCGGATCTTGTGCTAACTTGATCGTCGGAGGGTCTTCGATGGTACCAAACCACCCCGGGACTTCTTTGCAGGTATTCGGCGCTAAACTCCGCAAAATCACCAATCTCCTCAAAACCCATTGAGACCCACACGCAACAGGAGATCACCTCCAAAATCCACCAGGAGATCGACGGAAGACAACATCTGACGGAGACCGGAAAAGGACCTCCATCAGTTGGCGCCGCCTGTGGGAACTAAACTCCACAAAAAACAAAGTTGGCTTTCCGATCTCCATCCACATGGGAAGCGACCACCCTGAAGATCCACCGAATATCGTCGACTCCTCCGCCGGCCACCGCCTCACGGACTCCGGCGATCGCAGGCCCCTCGATCCTTCCCATTCAACCTCGAAGTTCCACGTCGGAGAGCCTTGCCTCGAGCCTTGTCGTCCCCCTGTCCCTGCCGAGGCGGTGGCGGTCAGCTCACCTGCTTCCAGGCATGACTGGCATCCCCTCCCTCGCCGGGGTCGTGCCCACGAAGCCCGCTAAGGCAGCTCGAGGACCACCCTACCGTGGGGCCCAAGGGACCTCACCGGAAGGAACCGGGGCTCATCAATAACTATGGTCATGACGACAGGGGGCCAATCGAGCTCCTGCGAGACTCGGCACCCCACGCCGGCAACAAACGCCAACGGCCGCCCAAGAAAAAAGGCCAGGGGACACGTGCCTATCACCTTTTGCGACAGGGACCTCCACGGCATATCCATGCCCTACAACGACCCTCTAGTGATCACGGCCCGAATCCACCGGTACGAGGTCCACCGGATACTTGTCGACTCGGGCAGCTCGGCAGACATCCTCTTCCACGACTGCTTTTTGCGCATGGGGCTCACCTCAGCAGACTTGAAACCGACCTCCCACGTCCTTTCAGGGTTCACCAACCACTCCATCCCAGTGCAAGGGGTGGTCACCCTGCAGTTCAATATCGGGGAGCCCGAACGCACCCGTACGTTGCCTGTGGACTTCATCGTAGCAAAGGACCCATCGGCCTACAACGTCCTCCTCGGCCGCCCGACACTGAACTCCCTCCAGGCCCAGATATCGACTTACCACCTGGCGATGAAGTTCCCTCTCGATCAGGGCGGGATAGGTCGGGTCTACGGGAACCAGCGGATCGCGAAGGTATGTGTCACACCCCATTTCCCAGAGTACGCTAAGATAGCACGTGACATAGCCAACCATGCTACCTGTGGATAGAAAAAATCCTTCCACAGTCACATTACGGCTGTAGAGATATCAAGCAAAGGAAACTAAACTAAACTATCTAGTACATGTCCATAAGCCAGAGTAAATGAGTCAAGAAATAATATAATATGCGGAAGCAATAGATCCAATAAACAAACACCTGAAATAGTAAATCAGGATACCAACAGGGTCCTCACCGCTCGGTCTAACAGCGGCAGTACTCCTGATCAGTCTGCAACAAAGGTAGAGGATCCGGGCCATGCAAAACCCAGACGTCAGTGCGTCATAATATCAAGCAATACTATAAACAGGGGTAGCAAGACATACAGGTATGTGCATGAACATTAAAACAGGTATAACAGTAATATAAATGAGGACAGTGAGGGTAATGTGTAGTGAGTAATCTAAACTGGTCTATTGGGTTAACTACTATCAAGTCCTTGAAATCAATTTGATGAATCATCGATGTAACTCAATAGTATCCCGTGCATGCCCGGGATCACGGTCTATGACTCTCGGGCTGAATCCGAGACGTGCCGCAAGGCAGTAAAGGGTAGTAGGTAATGACGAGTGATGTCAGCAGTATCACCCCGGGACTGGCCTAGCCCGTAAGACTGATCAGAAAAGGTATCGAACTGTCGAGTTACAAGTCAGGTTTCATCATTGATTTCCCCATACCCCCAAGTTATATGTTCAAGTCAGGTATTAATAAATCTGGAGTTAATGCCAACACAGGATCAAGCAGGTACAGGTTTGTCTGGATAGACAACAGGAAATGTCCATAGGGACAACATGTCAAGGTTGTTGGCATTAGTAACAAGATCAGGTAACAGGTCAAGCTATGGTACATCAGGTCAAGTCAGGTAGTATACATATATCAAGTCATGTCAAGTAGTGGTGTATCAGGTATCAAGTCAAGCAGTGGTATGTCAGGTCATAACAGGTAGTGTACATGTGTCAAGCGGATGCTCATACTAAAACTGTAGCAAGTACGGATGCACGGTAAAGCATGGATGCACAAATATTTATCAGGGATTACATCATGACTATGTAGGATGCACAAGATCAAGTATGGGATACTAATGTAACAGTAAAATGAAATAATATGGTCTCGGCGTGCAACTAGATATGTAATAAACCGTACGGATACAGACGGATACTATAAAACTGTAAATCGGTAAAATTTGCTGAATATTAAAACACAAGCACTATTATTTATTAAAATATATTAATATAATAATATTAACATGGATAACATATTCAAACCGATTAATAACTATAAAAGTGGTATTGATTAACCACGCACAAGAAAATTCCGTTCAGAAATTCAGCGTCACCCTGATTTGTAAAATAGCTTAAAAATAACAAACATTCTCCAAAAGGGACGTGTCTTATACCAAAACAAAGATAATTCAATAAGGTTTTCATTTTTATAAGTATAAGCATTTCAGGTTGTCCCTAAAAAAAGTTATGAACATTCGAACTTGAAAGTTTGCTGCTATAATTTCCCTGGACAGCAGTTTAGAGATATTTTCATTTGCATTTTACGTTATTTAAACAATTTATTTTGCAAGTAAATATTTAATAGAGTTATATTATTCTGAGTTAGCTTCATAACGAACTAAAGAACGTATACTAATGATTTTTCTATGATTTATAATGAATTTTATAAGGTAAGGTGTACAGTAAATTTCAGATTTGTCGTATCCGCTTTTCAACGACGTTTCATGTGTAAACTATAATATTTTCAAATGTATAATATTATAAAATGCAGATTATACACTAATTAAAGATAATAATAAGAAATATTACGACGATATATATTTTAAATGATATGAATTTTAACGGGTATCACATAATCGTAAAATGATAAACTAACAAGTGCGGAACATATAACTAAGCAATATGAAATATAACTATTCAATTTGATGCAGTATATGATAGTATAGTACGTAACAAGATAAGTTTTCATGACATAGATCTGAAATGATATGAATGGATGCAAACGGAACATCAAAAAGTTATAAAACTAAACATGGGGTGCATGATTTTAAATACATGTATCCATTTATTAAAATAGATGCGTCTAAAGTAATGTAGCATGTAATTAAGATTGATTTGCATGCCCTAGATCTGAAATGCACTATATAAATGTAAACGGAACGTCGAAAGGCTGTAATATGAAACATGAGATGCTTGATTTAAAATACAGGTGTGATATTTATTTAAATAGGTATATAATGAATTATATAGCATGTAGCAAGATTAACTTGCCTAGACGGAATAAGAACGGATGTGTACGGAATGTCCTTCGTCGGTGAAATGTCGCGACGCGCGCACGGTACACGGAACGGTTCCAAACAACGCACGAGGGTGATCACGCAAGTCAGGTACGTTCACTGAATCACTCGGATCGTCAGCGACGAGCACGGCTCTGGCGGTGATCACCGGAATTAAGAAACAAGATCAAGAAAAAGAAAGAAGAAAGAAGAAAGAAGAAGAAGAAGTAAGAAGAAGAGGTTGTGTATTAAATAAGGAAAGAAAAATAAATAAATATATATAAATATATATATGCAGAAGAGAGACAAAGAGAGAAAGGGGTTGTCAGTTTGTTACGAAATTGGATTTAAAATTTTAAAAGATTTTTAGATTTAAAATTTTAGATAAGAGGTTTCAGTTTGTTAAAGAAATCGTATGAAAATATTTATACTAAATTTTAAAATTAAATAAATTGCATTTTGACGGGATACAAAAATATTTCAAAACGCGCCCGGGTCAGGTCTAAAAATTCAGATTTAAAATATGAAAAATATGTGCGACTTTCAAAATTCAAAATGAATGCTCAGATAACGAAAATGCTTACCCCCAAGAACGGATGCACGTACATGCGCGTAGCTATCCAAACACGTCCGTTTCACTGAACGGGACGAGAACAAGATGCGCGGATGCTACCACGGGGTTAGGGGTATCATGCAGGCTATGAAATGCAATTTTAAATTATTTTACATGACCTAAAATGTTATATGGTAAAAGATGCAATGCCAGGTAAAATGCCAGTATGCAGTATACATGAGATGCACGTGTCTATGTAACAAGTCAGGGTAATTTATAAATATGAATCAAACAGGTTCAAGCAAGCGGGTCGGGTCGAATGCAATGTAAAATGTAAAAATACCATTCGCACCCAAAACCCGTTAAATCAAGAAAATACCACAGATAAGTAAATATGGGAACTGGAATTGGTATAAATGAACTCGGTTGTTACATTATACCCAACTACAAAAAGAATTTCGTCATCGAAATTCCAAGAACAAGAAAGGATAAACAATCAAGAAACTACAAGAATAGATGTGGAAACTTCTGCTGGATTTCATCTTCTCGTTCCCAGGTTGATTCTCAATGCGAGCGATTTCCCCAAGAAACAAGTATAAGAGGGATAACCTTGTTCTTAAGAACATTTTCCCTTCGATCCACAATCGACATCGGTCGCTCCTCAAAAGTCAAATCTTCTCGTACAGTCAGCTCCGAATGATCCAGCACGTGTGTTTCATCTTGAACATATTTACGGAGTTGAGATACGTGAAACACGTCATGAACATTCGCCAAGGATTGCGGTAACGCCAATCGATATGCTAGTTCTCCAACATGCTCCAAAATCTCAAAAGGTCCAACGAATCGAGGACTAAACTTTCCTCGACTTCCGAAACGAATCACTCCTCTAGTCGGTGATATCTTCAAGAATACCAAATCACCAACGGCGAAATCTAGAGGTCTTCTCGATATATCTGCCCAACTCTTTTGTCGGTCTTGTGCTGCTTTCATATGATTCCGGATAGTGTTAACCTTCTCAACTGTTTGCACGATCAAATCCGATCCCAACAATCTTCGTTCTCTAACATAGTCCAGCAAACAGGTGAACGACACTTGCGACCGTATAAAGCTTCGAATGGAGCCATCTGAATAGTCGTCTGAAAACTGTTGTTGTAAGAAAACTTCACCAAATGTAGATGATCCTCCCATGAACCCTTGAAATCTAACATGCAAGCTCTCAACATGTCTTTAAGAGTTTGGATTGTTCTCTCAGACTGGCCATCTGTCTGGGTATGATAAGCTGTACTAAACTTCAATCGAGTCCCCACTTTCCTGTAAGCTCCTCCAAAAGTGTGATAAGTAACGAGTGTCACGGTCGGACACGATGCTCACCGGTACTCCATGCAATCTTACTATCTCCTGCATGTACCGCTCTGCCAAAGCTTCTGTTGATCGACCAACTCGAAATGGTATAAAATGAGCTGCCTTGGTCAATCGATCAACAATCACCCAAACTGCATTGTTGCCCTTTGGACTCCGCGGTAGAGCTGTCACGAAATCCATGGTTATATGTTCCCACTTCCATTGAGGGATCGGAAGTGGTTGCAATAAACCAGCAACCCGTTGATGTTCAGCCTTAACTTGCTGACACACCAAACACTTTGCCACAAAACGGCAATATCCCGTTTCATGCCTTCCCACCAGAAATGCTATCGTATTTCTCGGTACATCTTCGTGCCTCCTGGATGTATGGAATATGCTGAACTGTACACCTCCTTCATAAGTTCTTCACGAATGTCTCCTTTTGGCACACACAAACGGCTACCATATCGCAACGAACCATCTTCATGAATTAACAAGTCCGTTCGAAGTCCAGCTTCAACCTGTTCTCGAAACCTTTGCAATCTTGGGTTTTTTGACTGCGTTGCTTTAGTACTCTCGATCAATGACGACTGTACTTGCAGCGACATCAACTGTCCTGAAGAATGCAGTAGCACGATCTCCAACTCGAATCTCCGAAAGTCTTCAATAATTTCCTTTTTGTGCAGTCAACATCCGAATTGCTGGTAACCGACTAAGCACATCCGGCACAACATTAACTTCCCCGGATGGTACTTAAGATCAGGATCGTAGTCAGCCATAAGCTCCAACCATCTACGCTGCCTCATATTAAGCTCCTTCTGTGTGAACGAGTACTTTAGGCTTTTGTGATCGGTGAAAACTTCGCCCCTTTCGCCCAATAAGTAGTGTCTCTAAATCTTCAAAGCGAAAATCACCGCTGCTAGCTCCAAGCCATGAGTTGGGTAATTCTTCTCATGGGTCTTCAACTGTCTCGATGCGTAAGCTATAACCTTCCCATGCTGTATCAAAACACATCCCAATCCTTTCCCAGATGCGTCGCTGTGAATCACCAATCCTCCAGAACTGTCTAGCATGTTTAAAATAGGAGCGGTTATCAATCTCTGCTTCAATGCCTCAAAAGCTGACGCACACTTATCCGTCCATACAAACGGTACTTCCTTGCGCGTAAGCATGGTCAAGGCTTAGCTAAACGAGCAAAATTCTCCACGAACCTTCTGTAGTATCCTGCAAGTCTAAGAAAACTTCTGATCTCTACAACGTCCTTCGAAATCGGCCAGTCTTGAACTGCTGCAATCTTCCCTGGATAAACGGCGATTCCATCTCCAGCTATGATATACCCCAAAAAATTCACTTCTTCAAGCCAAAACTCGCACTTGCTCATCTTTGCATACAATCTTTCTTGCCTCAATGTCTGCAGTGCGATCTTCAAGTGTTCTGCATGCTCTTCAATACTCTTTTGAGTGGACCAAAATATCATCAATGAACACCACTATAAATTGGTCTAAGAATGGTGAAAAGATTCGGCTCATCAAGTCCATAAATATCGCCGGTGCATTCGTTACTCCGAAGGGCATCACTAATACTCGTAATGTCCATACCGAGTTCGGAACACAGTCTTGCAAATATCTTCTGGTTTAACTCGGACCTGATGATATCCGGACCGCAAATCCAGCTTCGAGAATACCCTCACGCCACTAAGCTGCTCGAACAATTCGCCAATGCGAGGGATCGGGTACTTGTTCTTAATAGTCACCCGGTTTAATTCTCGATAATCGATGCACATCCTCCTTGTGCCATCTTTCTTCTTTACTAGAAGAACTGGAGTTTCCCAAGACGAGTTACTGCTGCGAATCCAACCCTTCTCAAGTAATTCAGTAATCTGCTTCTTGACTTCTTCCAACTTCACTGGTGTCATCGGATAGTACGCCTTTGAGATTGGCGCTGCACCAGGAACAAGATCGATCGCAAACTCCACATCTCATTTTGGCGGTAAAACCGATATATCCTCGAACACGTCCATGAACTCTAAAACTACAGCTGGCGCTTCCTTCTTATCATCTTCCATTGACGAAAGAACATTGCTTGTCGGCCTAGCCCTAAACTCGACTAGCTCGACAGAACTGCTTCCTCCAGCAAAACAAACTCCGGATGTCCGGGAATCTGGAAAATCACTTTCCTTTCCTTACAATCAATATGAGCGTGGAAAGTGCCGAGAAAATCCATTCCCAAGAAAACAACAAACAAAGGGATGCACCAGATAAAATAATTCTAATACGGGGAAAACATGAACAAGTAAGATACCGAGATGACTTCATCCGAAGTCAAGATACTGAAGAGGATTAAGCACGGTAAACACGATTCAAGCTGGCGATAAAACAATAACTGGTAAGCAATGAAACCGAGAGAAGCAAGATAATATAACGATCATAAAACAAGGAAATGAATCAAAACTAGAATTTTAAGTTACTTAAATAGAGTACCGCATTGTAAGCATGCTGCAGTTCATAGTTACAATCACATAACTCCACTCAAGTCGTCCAAATCCTAGTATCAGAATCAAGAAACAGGGAGAAACAATAGAGAACCAAAATGTTTCAAATCAAGATGCAAAGTGGTTTGCATATCATCATGGCAAAGGATAAGAGAAAGATATGATTCAAGAATCACGATAACAAGCTGGCAGGACATGTACCTAATCACGAGTATTCTGATTCGTGTATTGGGTCCAATACCCAAGTACAAAAGAATCAAACTCGATTAACCTATATCCTATGGCTCTGATACCAAACAAACCATGTCACGCCCCGCTTCCCAGAGTACGCTAAGATAGGCACGTGACATAGCCAACCATGCTACCAGTGGATAGGAAAAATCCTTCCACAGTCACATTACGGCTGTAGAGATATCAAGAAAAGGAAAGTAAACTAAACTATCTAGTACATGTCCATAAGCCAGAGTAAATGAGTCAAGAAATAATATAATATGCGGAAGCAATAGATCCAATAAACAAACACCTGAAATAGTAAATCTGGATACCAACAGGGTCCTCACCGTTCGGTCTAACAGCGGCAGTACTCCTGATCAGTCTGCAACAAAGATAGAGGATCTGGGCCATGCAAAACACAGACGTCAGTGCGTCATAATATCAAGCAATACTATAAACAGGGGTAGCAAGACATACAGGTATGTGCATGAACATTAAAACAAGTATAACAGTAATATAAATGAGGACAGTGAGGGTAATGTGTAGTGAGTAATCTAAACTGGTCTATTGGGTTAACTACTATCAAGTCTTTGAAATCAATTTGATGAATTATCGATGTAACTCAATAGTATCCCGTGCATGCCCGGGATCACGGTCTATGACTCTCGGGCTGAATCCGAGACGTGCCGCAAGGCAGTAAAGGGTAGTAGGTAATGACGAGTGATGTCAGCAGCATTACCCCGGGACTGGCCTAGCCCGTAAGACTGATCAGAAAAGGTATCGAACTGTCGAGTTACAAGTCAGGTTTCATCATTGATTTCCCCATACCCCCAAATTATATGTTCAAGTCAGGTATTAATAAATCTGGAGTTAATGCCAACACAGGATCAAGCAGGTACAGGTTTGTCTGGATAGACAACAGGAAATGTCCGTAGGGACAACATGTCAAGGTTGTTGGCATTAGTAACAAGATCAGGTAACAGGTCAAGTTATGGTACATCAGGTCAAGTCAGGTAGTATACATATATCAAGTCATGTCAAGTAGTGGTGTATCAGGTATCAAGTCAAGCAGTGGTATGTCAGGTCATAACAGGTAGTGTACATGTGTCAAGCGGATGCTCATACTAAAACTGTAGCAAGTACGGATGCACGGTAAAGCATGGATGCACAAATATTTATCAGGGATTACATCATGACTATGTAGGATGCACAAGATCAAGTATGGGATACTAATGTAACAGTAAAATGAAATAATATGGTCTCGGCGTGCAACTAGATATGTAATAAACCGTACGGATACAGACGGATACTATAAAACTGTAAATCGGTAAAATTTGCTGAATATTAAAACACAAGCACTATTATTTATTAAAATATATTAATATAATAATATTAACATGGATAACATATTCAAACCGATTAATAACTATAAAAGTGGTATTGATTAATCATGCACAAGAAAATTCTGTTCAGAAATTCAGCGTCACCCTGATTTGTAAAATAGCTTAAAAATAACAAACATTCTCCAAAAGGGACGTGTCTTATACCAAAACAAAGATAATTCAATAAGGTTTTCATTTTTATAAGTATAAGCATTTCAGGTTTTCCCTAAAAAAAGTTATGAACATTCGAAGTTGAAAGTTTGCTGCTATAATTTCCCTGGACAGCAGTTTAGAGATATTTTCATTTGCATTTTACGTTATTTAAACAATTTATTTTGCAAGTAAATATTTAATAGAGTTATATTATTCTGAGTTAGCTTCATAACGAACTAAAGAACGTATACTAATGATTTTTCTATGATTTATAATGAATTTTATAAGGTAAGGTGTACAATAAATTTCAGATTTGTCGTATCCGTTTTTCAACGACGTTTCATGTGTAAACTATAATATTTTCAAATGTATAACATTATAAAATGCAGATTATACACTAATTAAAGATAATAATAAGAAATATTACGACGATATATATTTTAAATGATATGAATTTTAACGGGTATCACATAATCGTAAAATGATAAACTAACAAGTGCGGAACATATAACTAAGCAATATGAAATATAACTATTCAATTTGATGCAGTATATGATAGTATAGTATGTAACAAGATAAGTTTTCATGACATAGATCTGAAATGATATGAATGGATGCAAACGGAACATCAAAAAGTTATAAAACTAAACATGGGGTGCATGATTTTAAATACAGGTATCCATTTGTTAAAATAGATGCGTCTAAAGTAATGTAGCATATAATTAAGATTGATTTGCATGCCCTAGATCTGAAATGCACTATATAAATGTAAACGGAACGTCGAAAGGCTGTAATATGAAACATGGGATGCTTGATTTAAAATACAGGTGTGATATTTATTTAAATAGGTATATAATGAATTATATAGCATGTAGCAAGATTAACTTGCCTAGACGGAATAAGAACGGATGTGTACGGAATGTCCTTCGTCGGCGAAATGTCGCGACGCGCGCACGGTACACAGAACGGTTCCAAACAACGCACGAGGGTGATCACGCAAGTCAGGTACGTTCACTGAATCACTCGGATCGTCAGCGACGAGCACGGCTCCGGCGGTGATCACCGGAATCAAGAAACAAGATCAAGAAGAAGAAAGAAGAAAGAAGAAAGAAGAAGAAGATGTAAGAAGAAGAGGTTGTGTATTAAATAAGGAAAGAAAAATAAATAAAATATATATAAATATATATATGCAGAGGAGAGAGAAAGAGAGAAAGGGGTTGTTAGTTTGTTAGGAAATTGGATTTAAAATTTTAAAAGATTTTTAGATTTAAAATTTTAGATAAGAGGTTTCAGTTTGCTAAAGAAATCGTATGAAAATATTTAAACTAAATTTTAAAATTAAATAAATTGAATTTTGACGGGATATAAAAATATTTCAAAACGCGCCCGGGTCGGGTCTAAAAATTCAGATTTAAAATACGAAAAATATGTGCGACTTTCAAAATTCAAAATGGATGCTCAGATAACGAAAATGCATACCCCCAAGAACGGATGCACGTACATGCGCGTAGCCATCCCAACACGTCCGTTTCACTGAACGGAACGAGAACAAGATGCGCGGATGCTACCATGGGGTTAGGGGTATCATGCAGGCTATGAAATGCAATTTTAAATTATTTTACATGACCTAAAATGTTATATGGTAAAAGATGCAATGCCAGGTAAAATGCCAGTATGCAGTATACATGAGATGCACGTGTCTATGTAACAAGTCAGGGTAATTTATAAATATGAATCAAACAGGTTCAAGCAAACGGATCGGGTCGAATGCAATGTAAAATGTAAAAATACCATTCGCACCTAAAACCCGTTAAATCAAGAAAATACCACAGATAAGTAAATATGGGAACTGGAATTGGTATAAATGAACTCGGTTGTTACTGTATGCCTTACCGAAACATCTCTGTCCGAGCAGCCGGCCGACGACACTGAGGTAAATAACGACATCAAGGGTTCTCTGGACACCCGAGACGAGCGGAAGGAGGTCCGGGGGACACCGGTCGAACCACCGACCGAGGTGCCCCTGACAGAAGGGGACGAGGAAAAAACCGTCTAGGTCGGATCACTCCTGACAGGGACTTAGTGAGATGACCTGGTCAGATTCCTCAGAAATAACTCCGACATCTTCACCTGGGCGCCTGCTGACATGCCTGAGATTGACGCCGAAATCATCTCCCACAAGCTCGGGGTTGATCCTACTGCCCGACCCATCAGACAGAAAAAGCGAAGCTTCGCCCCGGTCAAACAGAAGGCTATCGAAGATGAGATTGATCGACTTCTCGCCGCCAACTTCATCAGGAATGTACCCTACTCGGAGTGGCTGGCGAACGTAGTTCTGGTAAAGAAGTCAAGCGGAAAGTGGTGCATGTGCGTCGACTTCACCGACCTCAACAAATCCTGCCACAAGGACAACTATCCACTCTCTCGAATAGATCAGCTCGTCGACAGCTCGGCCGACCATGAGCCGTTGAGCTTTATGGACGCTTTCTCTGGCTACAATCAGATCCGTATGAATCCGGAAAATGAAGATCTCACCGTATTCACAACGGACCGGGGGTATATTGCTACAAGGTGATGCCCTTCGGCCTCAAGAATGCCGGGGCCATATACCAACGGTTAGTCAACCGCATGTTCAAGCAACAGATCGGCAGGAATATAGAGGTCTACGTTGACGATATGCTCGTCAAATCCGTCTCGTCGGCCGACCATGCCAAGGATCTGGGCGAGCCCTTTGAAGTGCTCCGCAAGTTCAAGATGAAGCTAAACCCCGCCAAATGCGCATTCGGAGTCACCGGGGGAAGTTCCTCGGTTTCATGGTCACTCACCGTGGAATCGAAGCTAACCCAGAGAAAATCGACGCTATCCTCAACATGGCCGCGCCCAAGACCAACGTCGAGATCATGCGGCTCACGGGACGAGTCGCCGCTCTGAGCCGTTTCATGTCCAGGTCGGGGGAGAAATGCCTCCAGTTCTTTAAAGCTCTGAGGAAGATCTCGAGGTTCGAGTGGTCGGAGGAGTGCCAAGACGCCTTCGACCAATTGAAGAAGCACCTCGCGACGCCACCACTGCTCACCCGACCAGTTGAAGGAGACGAGCTGTCGTTGTATCTGGCGGTATCCGACCAAGCAGCGGGCTCGGTGCTCGTCCGGGAGGTCAGTGAAGGCAGAAGCCGGTGTACTATGTGAGCCACGTATCTAAGGACGCAGAAACGAGATACCCAGCTATAGAGAAGATCGTCTTAGCCCTCGTGGTGACCTCAAGGAAGCTGCGGCACTACTTCCAAGCACACACCATCATCGTCCTCACCGAGCGCCCGTTGGGGGCTATCCTTGCATCACCAGAATCCTCGGGCCGCTTGGAAAAGTGGAGGTGGGAACTATTTCAGTTTGACATAAGATACCGTCCGAGGCAGGCCATCAAAGCGCAGGCCCTGGCCGATTTCATCGTTGAATGCACCATCCCTAGCAAGAAACCGGAGTCCATGGCGCCCCTCGCAACTCAGTGTCCCTTCGCGGAGAGGCCTGGCTTGGTTCTTGAGTGGGTCATCTACATCGACGGGTCTTCAACCGAAGAAGGCGGTGGTGCCGGCTTCATTATCCGGGGCCCGAACGAAGCGGAAATGGAGTACACTCTGAAGCTCGGATTCAAAGCCTCAAACAACGCGGCAGAGTACGAGGCCCTCCTGACTGGACTGCGCATGGCCGCCGGGATGGGAGTAAAGATAATTCGAATCCGCGGCAACTCGGCCCTTGTCGTCAGTCAAGTGACCGGCCACTTTGAAGCTCGAGAGCCTCTGATGATGAAGTACCTGGACGAGGTAAGGAAACTCCGGAGGAACTTTGATGAAGTCCAAGTAGAACAAATACCCAGGCAGCTGAATACTCAAGCCGACGCCCTGAGCAAGCTGGCTTCGTCATACTCGGCCAACAATAAGCGGTCTATCCTCTTTGAAACCTTGCCTCAGCCCAGCGTGGAAGACGGAGCGACAACACTCCACGTATATGCAGCGCAGGAAGGCGACCAAGATTGGAGGAAGCCCTTCGTGGAATTCCTGAAGGACGGCACGCTCCCAGAAGATCGGGGAGCCGCCGCCGTTTCCGGGCCAAAGCCTGCCACTTCATCTGGAGCAATGGGAACCTCTACAAGAAGTCCTTCACTCAGCCCCTGCTCCGGTGCATTGACCCCCACGAAGCCGACTATGTCCTCCGGGAAATCCATGAGGGGGTTGGCGGTGCGCATCAAGAGGCCCGAACCTTGATCCAAAAGGCGTTGCTCTAGGGGTACTACTGGCCCACTATTCATGAGGACGCCCAGAAACTAGTCAGGAGATGCAAGAGTTGCCAGCTCCACGGCAGCATCCCTCGCCTCCCCGCTACCGAGCTGACCACCCTAACATCCCCATGGCCGTTCGCCCAGTGGGGATTGGACATGATCGGCCAGTTCCCTACAGGTACAGGCGGGCACAAATACGTCCTCGTCGCAGTAGACTACTTCACCAAGTGGATCGAGGCCGTCCCCATCAGGAAACCGGATGCCGCCACGACCATCAAGTTCCTGCAAAACAATCTGATACTCCGGTTCGGCATCCCGAGATGTATCATCACCGACCACGAGACGAACTTCGAGAATGAGAAAGTGAAGGACTTCTGCAAAGAATACCATATCCTCATGAAGTTCGCCGCGGTCGCCCATCCCCAATGAAACGGGCAGGCCGAAGTCGCTAACCGAGACATCCTCTGAAGTCTCCGGACCCACCTAGAAGAGCGACAAGGCAGTTGGGTCGAAGAACTGCCCCGGGTCTTATGGGTCCTGCGCACGTCAAAGAAGACCCCCACCGAGGAAACCCCCTTCAGCCTCTGCTATGGGACCGAGGCAATGGTCCCAGTGGAGATCAGGCTACCCAGTCATCGGGTCGAGCACTTCGATGATGATGCAAACACCTCGGCGCTACGGACCAACCTGGACATCTTGTTGGAGAAGAGAGACCGGGCTCAGATCAAGGCTGCCGCTTATCAACAACAAACGGCCCGATACTACAACGCTCAGGTCAAGCACCGCTCCTTCTAGACCGGGGATCTGGTCCTACGGCGAAATGAGTTCATTGATCAAGGCAGACTTCACAAGTTCTCCTCGAAGTGGGATGGTCCCTTCCTCGTCTTTGAAGCGCTCCCCGGCGGAGCCTATCGCCTACAAGACGCGGACGGACGCAAGCTCCCGCTGCCTTACAAAGCCGAGAAGCTCAAGCTATACCAATCAGGCCAAGGCCAACAAGTGTGTACCCCTCCTTTCGCAAAGACGATGTAAATGTTTTCTAAAAATCCTGTCCATTTGAATAAAGAAACGTTGGAACATTGCGAATAAAGTTCTGTCTTTGCGATCCAAAACCCTCCCCAAGAGGCGACAGCGCAGCTTCATTGCCCGGTTATCCTTTGCAGGCCTCCTACGGCCCCTCCAACGCTAAGGATCAAAGTTCTCCACAGAGGCGGCCGAGCGGCTACCCTGCTCGGCTATCCCTGGTCGGTAGCTTCCCTACTCGCAACGATAGGGGTCGAAGCCCTCGCCAAGAGGCAACCGCGCAGCTTCACTGCCCGGATATCCATAGCCGGTCTCATACGGCCACTCCAACGCTAAGGATCCAAGTCCTCATTAGAGGCAGCTCAGCAGCTACCCTGCTCGGCTATCCTCGACTGGTACCTTCCTACCACGACCGACAGGGATCAAAAGCCCTCTCAGAGGCAGTCGAGCCCGAGGGTCCCTCGCTCGGCTATCCTTCAGGACAAAAGCCCTCGCCAAGAGGCACCGGGCAGTAACCCTGCCCGGCCAAGGGTCCTTGGTAGGCTTCTTATAGCCCCTCCAGCGCTAAGGACCAAAATCCTCCCAGAGGCAGTCGAGCCCTTGCTCGGCTATCCCCGGCTAGTAGCATCCTACCACAACCGACAGGGATCAAAGTCCTCGCCAAGAAGCACTGGGCAGTAACCCTGCTTGGTCCCCGTCCTGAAGGATCAAACCCCTCGCAAGAGGCAACCGAGCAGCTACCCTACTCAGTCATCTCTGGCTGGAAGCTCACTACCCATGACCCCAGGGATCAAAGCCCTCGCAAGAGGCATCCGAGCGGCTACCCCGCTCGGTCATCCCAGGCTGGTAGTTACCTACCCACGACGCCAGAGATCAAAGCCCTAGCAAGAGGCAACCGAGCAGCTACCCTGCTCGGTCATCTCCGGTTAGTAGCTCCCTACCCATGATGCCAGGGATCAAAGTCCTCGTAAGAGGCATCTGAGCGGCTACCCTGCTCGGTCATCCCAGGCTGGTAGTTGCCTACCCATGACGTCAGAGATCAAAGCCCTCGCCAAGAGGCAACCGCGCAGCTTTACTCCCCGGTCATCCTTAGTGAGCTTCCTACAGCCCCTCCAACTCTAAGGATCAATGTCACGCCCTGCTTCCCAGAGTATGCAAGATTGGGCACGTGACATAGCCAACCATGCTACCTGTGGGTAGGAAGTATCCATCCACAGTCACATTACGGTTGTAGAGATATCAAGAACAAAATAAATAAACTATCTAACACATGTCCAAATCCATAATAACAAGAGTCAATGAAAAATAAGTGCGGAAGCAAATGATCCAATACAATAATAGAAAGGTACGTCCCATAATGCGGGATCACACCTGGAAATAAAATGCAATAAATGAACTAACCACTACGGAACTCACAAATCAGCCTGCTGGCTGAAGAACTCCTGCTCGGTCGGCGACAGTGGTAAAGAATCTGGGCCATGCAAAACCCAGACGTCAGCGCGTCATGTCAACCAATAATATAATAAGAACATGGTAATAAGCAATGCAGGGATAAACATGAATAAAGCAATAATATGAAACAACAGTGCAGGGTAATGTGCAGTGGGTAACTAAACTGTTCTATCAGGTTTTCTATTCTAAAGTCTTTGAAATCAATTGATGACTCGTCGATGTAACTCAATAGTATCCCGTGCGTGCCCGGGACCACGGTCAAGATTCTCGGGGCTGAATCCGAGACGTGCCGGTAGGCAGTAACAAGTAGCAGGATGGGCGAGTGATGTCAGCATCATCACTCCGGGGCTGGCCAAGCCCGTAAGACTGATCAGAACAGGTATCGAACTGTTGAGTTACACGTCGGTTTCACCTTTGATTTTCCCATACCCCCAAGTTATGTATGTCAGGTCAGGTATTCAGTAATCAAGAACTAATGCCAACACAGGATCAGGTAACAGCAGGTTTGTCTGGGTAGACAACAGGAATGGTCTATGAGGACCCCAAGTCAGGTTTGTTGGCATTAGGCATGAGATCAGGTAACAAGTCAGGTCATGGTACAACAGGTTGAGTCGGTTTATATATATATATCATGGGTAGCAAGGTCAGGTCAATATGTAATGCAATCGGATGTGTGCTCATGACAGGTATAGAAGCGAATAAGGAACAAAGCAGGAAATAAAGTAAATAACAGTAACAGTTCATTTAATCACAATGGTGCATTAATATGGTGCAGTTGTATTATCTTATTAACAGGTTCGAGCACCCTTGGGGTGCAATAATCACAAGGTAGAGCAATATCAATAACAGAAAGTAATGAAGCTATATGAAATTAAAACTAAAGCATAAATAATTGTCACATGGATGATCTAACCATTAAAAGCAAGGACGATCTAAATGATTTAGTTAGTTAAAATCATGGATTAATAGCAGACCAGATAATTACATGAATCTACTATAATGATTCAATGTTAATGATAATTGCAACCGTCAATTCTAAGTTATACTATAATATCGATATTACCATCAACTGTGTTGTTATATTAAATAATATGATAATTAAATGTATAGCAAGACTCGATCTTGTATATTAGCATGTTAGAGCAAGTATTCGGATACTTACCTCGACGGTTTCGCAAACCGGAAAACACGAACGTAGCGTCGGCGGAAAACACGCGACGGTTGCACGGGCCACGGATCGAGTCCAAACGACGAACAGCGGGACCACACTGACTGGAGTACTTCGCTGGAGAGTCGGGTCAAGTCATCGGCACGGCCGGAATCCGGCGAAATGTCAAAACAGCGGCAAGTTAGCAAAATACGATACATGGACAACGATCGACCAGCGAAGGGAAAAGGAAAGGGAAGAGGTCATGAGAAACTTACTGGGATATCAAGGATGGCAACCGCGATGGGTTCGACGGCAAAGGGCTCCGGCGGTGAACAGTGAACGCGGCAGAAGGCTGGAGGTTGCTGGATCGGGTAGTGCTGTGCGATGAGGGGAGGTAAAGGCCGGGTTCTGGTCGCAGGGGAAGAGGAGGTGGTCGGCGGTGGCGCGGGTGACGACGACGAGGGTCGACGGCGGCGTTTTCCGGCGAACCAGAGGAGGTGGTAGTGCTGCGGTTTGGGTTCTATTGCAGCGCCGGCGAGGGAATGAGGAGGAAGGTGGAGAGGTCGGGACGAGGGCGAAGGGGAGGTGCTGGCGTCGTCGGCGACGAGTGGAGGCGGCGGCGGCGAGCGGGGACGGTGCAGGTGGCAATGGCGCTGGCTGCAGGCGCTGGGAGAAAGGGGGAAAGGAGGAAGGAGGGTAGCGGCTGCGACGAGGGTGATGGTGGTGGTGTCGTCGGCGCGGGGGCTGCGGCGGCGACGTGCACGGTGGCGGCTAGGGTTGTGACGAGAGTCTCGTGGGTTCGGTGGGGTTCTTCTCGTGGGGTTTTTCTCGTGGGGGACGAAGGAACAGTAGTATATAGGGATAGAGGGAGAGAGAGATTATAGGGTGAGGGAGATAGAGAGAGATAGAGGAAGAGAGAGAGAGAGATACAGAATTTAGAGAGAGAGAGGGAGAGAGCAGCGGGCCCACGAGGGATTAAACCCCTCGTGATTGGCTGCGCAAGATTTTAGAGGGTAAATTTTTTTAAGGGATTTAATAACAGTAAGATTCGTGTATAATTAGGGTTTTTAAAATATATTATTAAATCAGGATTTTGGCGCTAAATGAAACATTTTCAAATCGCGCCCGGGTTGCGCCCAAATGTTTCAAATTCAAATAATAGGATTTTAAGCGGGTTCCAAATTTTAAAATGAGATGTCTTATGATTAAAATGCATGCCCCCAAGTCGGACACTTGCACGCGCGCGTAGCCGTCCAAACTTGCCCGTTTCACCAAACGGGATGAAATCTCGACGCGCGGACGCTACCACGCGACTAGTGGTGACGAGTAGGCCAAAGTGGATATTTTTAATTTCATTTTAGGTGTTAAAATTTGTTATAGTCAAAAATGACTTAGCCGGTTAAAATTTAGCAATAAGCACCAAACAAGCAAGATAATTGAAATGAGCAATGTCTAACACTCAACTAGTTACAGAAATAGTACTACTGGGCTCGGGTGTTACATCATACCCAACTACAAAAAGAATTTCGTCCTCGAAATTCCAAGAATACAAGATAGATAGCTACAGAAAAAGGTGAGGAAACTTCTGCCGGATCTCGTCTTCTCGCTCCCAAGTGGATTCCCCGTGCGATCGATTACCCCAAGAAACTAGCACAAGAGGGATAATCTTGTTCTTAAGGACCTTTTCTCTTCGATCCTTTATCTCAACCGGTCGCTCCTCAAAAGTTAGGTCCTCCCGTACAGTCAACTCCGAAAGATCCAAGACGTGAGTTTCATCTCGAACATACCTCCGTAGTTGAGATACATGGAACACATCGTGCACACCTACCAAGGACTGTGGTAACGCCAAACGGTATGCTACCTCTCCAACACGCTCCAATATCTCGAAGGGTCCAACGAATCGAGGACTAAGCTTTCCCCGACTCCCAAAGCGAATCACCCCTCTAGTCGGTGATATCTTCAGGAATACCAAATCGCCCACGGCGAACTCTAGAGGCCTTCTTGACGTGTCAGCCCAACTTTTCTGTCTGTCTTGAGCTGCCTTCATATGCTTCCTGATTGTATTCACCTTCTCGACTGTCTGTACTACCAAATCTGGTCCTAGTAACCTTCGTTCACCAACATCGTCCTAACAAACAGGTGAACGGCACCTACGACCGTACAGAGCTTCAAACGGAGCCATCTGAATAGTCGCTTGGAAGCTATTGTTGTAAGAAAACTCTACCAAGTGTAGGTGATCCTCCCAAGAACTTTGAAGTCCAACATGCATGCCCTCAACATATCTTCAAGAGTCTGGATCGTTCTCTCCGATTGTCCATCAGTTTGAGGATGATAAGCTGTGCTAAACTTCAATCGAGTCCCCAAACTTTCTTGTAAACTCCTCCAGAAGTGTGACAAGAACCGAGTGTCCCGATCGGACACGATGCTCACCGGTACTCCATGTAATCTTACAATCTCCTGCATGTACCGCTCTGCCAAACTCTCCGTCGATTGACCAACCCGAAAAGGAATAAAGTGAGCTGCCTTGGTCAACCGATCGACAATCACCCATACTGCATTGTTGCCCTTTGGACTCCGCGGTAAAGCTGTCACGAAATCCATGGTTATATGTTCCCACTTCCACTGAGGAATCGGAAGTGGTTGCAACAAACCAGCAACCCTTTGGTGTTCAGCCTTGACTTGCTGACACACCAAGCACTTAGCCACGAAGCAAGCAATCTCCCGTTTCATGCCTTCCCACCAGAAATGCTGTCGAATATCTCGGTACATCTTTGTACCTCCCGGATGTACAGAGTAAGCTGAAATGTGTGCCTCCTTCATAAGCTCTTCACGCACACACCCCTTTGGCACACACACACGGCTACCATATCTCAACGAACCGTCTTCGTGGACTAGTAAATCGGTTCGTAGTCCGGCTTCAACCTGCTCTCGAAACCTTTGCAGTCTAGGATCCTACGATTGTGCCGCTTTAATCTTCTCAACTAAGGATGACTGTACTTGCAACTGCATCAACTGTCCCGTAGCATGTGGTAGCACAACCTCCAAGTCAAATCTTCGAAAATCCGCAATGATCTCCCTCTGTGTAGTCAATACCTGAATCGCTGGTAACCGACTAAGCGCATCCGGCACGACGTTAACCTTTCCCGGATGGTACTTAAGATCAAGGTCGTAGTCGGCCATCAGCTCCAACCATCTGCGTTGCCTCATATTCAACTCCTTCTGAGTGAACACATACTTCAAACTCTTGTGATCTGTAAAAACTTCGACTCTCTCGCCCAAAAGGTAGTGTCTCCAAATTTTCAAGGCGAAGATCACGGCCGCAAGCTCCAAGTCATGAGTCGGGTAATTCTTCTCATGGGTCTTCAGTTGTCTCGATGCGTAAGCTACGACCTTCCCATTCTGCATCAAAACACATCCCAGTCCTTTTCCAGATGCGTCGCTGTGAATCACCAGTCCTCCTGAATTGTCGGGTACGGTCAGGATAGGGGCGGTTATCAACTTCTGCTTCAACGTCTCGAAGGTCAATGCACATCCATCCGTCCAAATAAAAGGTACTTCCTTGCGCGTAAGCTTGGTCAACGGTTCTGCCAAGCGAGCGAAGTTCTCCACAAATCTCCTGTAGTATCCGGCCAAACCAAGGAAACTTCTTATCTCAGCCACACTTCGTGGAATAGGCCAATCTCGAACTGCTGTAATCTTCTCGGGATCGACGGCGATTCCATCGCCCGACACAACATGCCCCAGAAACTTCACTTCTTCCAGCCAGCATTCGCACTTACTCATCTTCGCATACAATTTCTCCTGTCTCAACGTCTGCAGTGCGATCTTCAAATGCTCAGCAAGCTCCTCAAAACTCCTCGAGTAGACCAGAATGTCGTCCATGAATACCACAATAAACTGGTCCAAGAACGGTGAAAAGATTCGGTTCATCAAGTCCATGAATATTGCCGGCGCATTCGTTACTCCGAAGGACATCACTAGATACTTGTAATGTCCATACCAAGTTCGAAACGCCGTCTTGCAAATATCTTCTGCTTTTACTCAGACCTGATGATATCCGGATCGCAAATCCAGTTTCGAGAATACTCTCGCGCCACTAAGCTGCTCAAAAAGTTCTCCAATGCGAGGGATCGGGTACTTGTTCTTAATAGTCACCCGGTTCAAATCTCGGTAATCAATGCACATCCTTCTCGTGCCATCCTTCTTCTTTACTAAAAGAACTGGAGCTTCCCAAGGCGAGTTGCTGCTTCGAATCCAACCCTTCTCAAGTAATTCACTAACTTGCTTCTTAACTCCTTCCAATTCCTCTGGTGCCATCGGATAATAAGATTTTGACACTGGCACTGTACCAGGAATAAGGTCAATCGCGAACTCCACGTCTCTCCTCGGTGGTAGACTCAATATCTTTGCTTTGCCCATGAAATCGCGAACTACCACCGGTTCTTCACAACCATCAACTTCCATAGCTGCGAGAACACTGTTTGTCGGTCTAGCCCTAAACTCGACTGGCCCGACAGAACTGCTTCCTTACCGCAACTGCTGTCTACATCGTTAGCCGCGAAAGGTCCAGTGAGACTACTGAGTCTCGTCCATTCTGCTGCATGCACGTCCACGGTTGCTCCATTCTGCCTTAGTCCGATGAACTTCTCTTCCATTTCCTCCCGTGCAGTCCGCGGGAAGAACTTCTCCAGGAAACTCTTAGAGAAATCCGCCCAACTGGTTGGCTTGGGCAAGCGGGTCTCCTCCACAAGCCACCACTCTCGGGCGAAATCCACTAGCTGAAAGCGCACTACATCAACTCTCTTGTCCTCTGGGATCTGCGCCGCAATCAGCAAATTCTCCGTGTCACTAGCCACTGCTCGGCTGGTAACAGCTCCTTTAAACCAGTAAATATAGACAGACCCAAAAGTCTGAAATCTGCTACGGTCCCTACTCGGTCAACTGGTCTAGTTCCAACATCGTTCACAGACTGCTGAACAATCTGCAAACCTTCCTGAAACAAATCCGCTTGCTGCTGGATCGGCTCGGTCTGTTTCTTTGATTTCCAGCATTCCTCTTATCACTCCAAGCATGGTGGCTTCGTTCACACGCCTCTGGTACGTCTTCAACTTCTTACCTGTCATAATCCTGAACTCAAAACACCCAACATTAGCATGATGATAGATTCTGAATGTGGATCAAGGCTAGAACTTCAAGATACTTAAATAGAGTACCGCATTGTAACTATGCCGCGGTATCATAGCCACAATTACTTAACTCCACCCAAGTCGCCCAAGTCCTAGAGATAACAAGAAATCAGGTTTCCGAGTCGATATGCAAAGTAAGTTTGCACGTCGTAAAAGATATAATCTGGAAGAATGTGATTCAAGAATGGTAAAACGGTCAAGGTGGCAGGACATGTTTCCTAAACACGGGTATTCTGATTCGTGTATTAGGTACAATACCCAACTACAAAGAGTCAACCCAACTAACCTATGGCTCTGATACCAAAAGAACCATGTCACGCCCCGCTTCCCAGAGTATGCAAGATTGGGCACGTGACATAGCCAACCATGCTACCTGTGGGTAGGAAGTATCCATCCACAGTCACATTACGGTTGTAGAGATATCAAGAACAAGATAAATAAACTATCTAACACATGTCCAAATCCATAATAACAAGAGTCAATGAAAAATAAGTGCGGAAGCAAATGATCCAATACAATAATAGAAAGGTACGTCCCATAATGCGGGATCACACCTGGAAATAAAATGCAATAAATGAACTAACCACTACGGAACTCACAAATCAGCCTGCTGGCTGAAGAACTCCTGCTCGGTCGGCGACAGTGGTAAAGAATCTGGGCCATGCAAAACCCAGACGTCAGCGCGTCATGTCAACCAATAATATAATAAGAACATGGTAATAAGCAATGCAGGGATAAACATGAATAAAGCAATAATATGAAACAACAGTGCAGGGTAATGTGCAGTGGGTAACTAAACTGTTCTATCAGGTTTTCTATTCTAAAGTCTTTGAAATCAATTGATGACTCGTCGATGTAACTCAATAGTATCCCGTGCGTGCCCGGGACCACGGTCAAGATTCTCGGGGCTGAATCCGAGACGTGCCGGTAGGCAGTAACAAGTAGCAGGATGGGCGAGTGATGTCAGCATCATCACTCCGGGGCTGGCCAAGCCCGTAAGACTGATCAGAACAGGTATCGAACTGTTGAGTTACACGTCGGTTTCACCTTTGATTTCCCCATACCCCCAAGTTATGTATGTCAGGTCAGGTATTCAGTAATCAAGAACTAATGCCAACACAGGATCAGGTAACAGCAGGTTTGTCTGGGTAGACAACAGGAATGGTCCATGAGGACCCCAAGTCAGGTTTGTTGGCATTAGGCATGAGATCAGGTAACAAGTCAGGTCATGGTACAACAAGTTGAGTCGGTATATATATATATATCATGGGTAGCAAGGTCAGGTCAATATGTAATGCAATCGAATGTGTGCTCATGACAGGTATAGAAGCGAATAAGGAACAACAGCAGGAAATAAAGTAAATAACAGTAACAGTTCATTTAATCACAATGGTGCATTAATATGGTGCAGTTGTATTATCTTATTAACAGGTTCGAGCACCCTTGGGGTGCAATAATCACAAGGTAGAGCAATATCAATAACAGAAAGTAATGAAGCTATATGAAATTAAAACTAAAGCATAAATAATTGTCACATGGATGATCTAACCATTAAAAGCAAGGACGATCTAAATGATTTAGTTAGTTAAAAGCATGGATTAATAGCAGACCAGATAATTACATGAATCCACTATAATGATTCAATGTTAATGATAATTGCAACCGTCAATTCTAAGTTATACTATAATATCGATATTACCATCAACTGTGTTGTTATATTAAATAATATGATAATTAAATGTATAGCAAGACTCGATCTTGTATATTAGCATGTTAGAGCAAGTATTCGGATACTTGCCTCGACGGTTTCGCAAACCGGAAAACACGAACGTAGCGTCGGCGGAAAACACGCGACGGTTGCACGGGCCACGGATCGAGTCCAAACGACGAACAGCGGGACCACACTGACTGGAGTACTTCGCTGGAGAGTCGGGTCAAGTCATCGGCACGGCCGGAATCCGGCAAAATGTCAAAACAGCGGCAAGTTAGCAAAATACGATACATGGACAACGATCGACCAGCGAAGGGAAAAGGAAAGGGAAGAGGTCATGAGAAACTTACTGGGATATCAAGGATGGCAACCGCGATGGGTTCGACGGCAAAGGGCTCCGGCGGTGAACAGTGAACGCGGCAGAAGGCTGGAGGTTGCTGGATCGGGTGGTACTGTGCGATGAGGGGAGGTAAAGGCCGGGTTCTGGTCGCAGGGGAAGAGGAGGTGGTCGGCGGTGGCGCGGGTGACGACGATGAGGGTCGACGGCGGCGTTTTCCGGCGAACCAGAGGAGGTGGTAGTGCTGCGGCTTGGGTTCTGTTGCAGCGCCGGCGAGGGAATGAGGAGGAAGGTGGAGAGGTCGGGACGAGGGCGAAGGGGAGGTGCTGGCGTCGTCGGCGACGAGTGGCGGCGGCGACGGCGAGCGGCGACGGCGAGCGGGGACGGTGCAGGTGGCAATGGCGCTGGATGCAGGCGCTGGGAGAAAGGGGGAAAGGAGGAAGGAGGGTAGCGGCTGCGACGAGGGTGATGGTGGTGGTGTCGTCGGCGCGGGGGCTGCGGCGGCGACGTGCACGGTGGCGGCTAGGGTTGCGACGAGAGTCTCGTGGGTTCGGTGGGGTTCTTCTCGTGGGGTTTTTCTCGTGGGGGACGAAGGAACAGTAGTATATAGGGATAGAGGGAGAGAGAGATTATAGGGTGAGGGAGATAGAGAGAGATAGAGGAAGAGAGAGAGAGAGATACAGAATTTAGAGAGAGAGAGGGAGAGAGCAGCGGGCCCACGAGGGATTAAACCCCTCGTGATTGGCTGCGCAAGATTTTAGAGGGTAAAAAATTTTAAGGGATTTAATAACAGTAAGATTCGTGTATAATTAGGGTTTTTAAAATATATTATTAAATCGGGATTTTGGCGCTAAATGAAACATTTCCAAATCGCGCCCGGGTTGCGCCCAAATGTTTCAAATTCAAATAATAGGATTTTAAGCGGGTTCCAAATTTTAAAATGAGATGTCTTATGATTAAAATGCATGCCCCCAAGTTGGACACTTGCACACGCGCGTAACCGTCCAAACTTGCCCGTTTCACCAAACGGGATGAAATCTCGACGCGCGGACGCTACCACGCGACTAGTGGTGACGAGTAGGCCAAAGTGGATATTTTTAATTTCATTTTAGGTGTTAAAATTTATTATAGTCAAAAATGACTTAGCCGGTTAAAATTTAGCAATAAGCACCAAATAAACAAGATAATTGAAATGAGCAATGTCTAACACTCAACTAGTAACAGAAATAGTACTACTGGGCTCGGGTGTTACAATCAAAGTCCTCCGTAGAGGCAGCCGAGCGGCTTCCATGCTCGGGTTCCCGGTCTCCTTATGCTGTAACAAGTGTTGGAGCGAAGGCTATCCCTGGCCGGCAGCTTCCCTACTCGCAACGCCAGGGCTCAAAGCCCTCACCAAGAGGCAGCCACACAACTTCACTACCCGGATATCCTTAGCAGGCCTCCTATGACCCCTCCAACGCTAAGGATCCAAGTCCTCCTTAAAGGAAGCTCAGCAGCTACCCTGCACGGCTATCCTCTCCCGGTAGCTTCCTACCACAACCGACAGAAATCAAATGCCCTCGCCAAGGGGAAACCGAGCAGCTTCCCAGCTTGTTCATGCCTAACAGTGCAAGCAAAAATATTTTACGAGCATTCTTCACAAACAGAAGATAAAATGCAAACCGATGAAACCAAATAGAAAAGTTTTATTACCAAAGGCAAAGTCTTTACAAAGGGTATTTTGGGATCCCCAGCCTTACAAACTGCCCGGAGGCTTACTAAAAAGGGACGAGAAAATATCAAAAAGGCCTAAGTCGCAAACCCCCCTGCGCCTTGCTTCCCTCATCACCGTCATCGCGGCCTGCCGGAGGCTTCACCACCGGAGGTTTTTCCACCAGGGGTGCGCCTCGCTTCCCTTATCGTTGTTTGCCAGAGGCCTTGCCACCGGGAGTGGGACCCGAGCACGGAGCTCGCCATCGGTGAACTCGGGAAGCTGCTCCTTCACGGCATCCAGAGCCTTATTCCACGCGACGGCGGAATACTCGCCAAGCTCGACGTAAAACTACTCTGACACCTTGTAATCGGCCACAGCTTTCTTAGCCCGAACCTCGGCAGTCCTGGCTGCCAGAAGCACCGCCTCGGCATCCCCCTGCCGGCGTCTCTCTCCTTCTCCATAGCCGCGAAACGATCGGCTAGATCCGCCAGCTTCCTCTCGGCGACTCAGTGGGATGCACTTAGGCGATGATAGGCACCTCGATTCGCTGAATTGGAGAGCTCCGCAACCTTCGCACTGGCTGCCAGGACATCGGCCCTCGCCCTCTCCAGACGCAGGTCACGCCGCAGGACCTCGACCTCTGAAAGAAATGCTTCTACTGGCCTCGGTGCGTGGAACGCCCCCTCGGCCTCCATACGAGCAGCGAGGGCGCAATGTTGAAGGACCTGACGGGAAGCGGATGAGAAACTTGGAGGCGCTCGAGCCAAAGAAAGGAAGGTCAAAACAACGCGTAAAGGAGTTCATACCTGGACCGCCCCGTGGGCTATGGCTTCCATTTGGACCCTCAGGGTGCCATGCGGAAGCCTTCCCCCGACCGACTCTTCCATCCCGGCCAGCAGGCCGGCAGCGATGGAAAGCCCGGATGGAGCTATGAAGATGGCATCACCCCCCTGCACGGGAGTCCCCTCAGGAACAATCGACGGTGGTGCACGAGAGATTGTCCTTTTCCTATTAAGGGGGACCCCGTCCTCGCCCTCCCCTCTGTCCCTCATCTGGGGCTCGGATGACCGTGGACGTCTCTGGCCGCCGCCGGAACAATCACCAGGAGCCTTCAACGAAGCGGACGGCCCTATCGCCGGTGGAACATTCGGCGCAAGGCAAAAGCCAGCCAGGGGCACGGCCGCACCACTGGCCTCCCTCTGGAACGAGAAACCCAAAGAGTGTGAACGAACCATGTGTCCAAAAGAAGAAGAGCGCTGAGCAGCCAAGACTTAGAAGAAAGGAAATATGAAAGAGTAGGGACCCTGGAGTGGGCCCTACCTCTACTTATCACCGCAAACGACCTCATCCCACGGCGCCCTTCATCTCCCTCCAAAATGCCTCCTCGCGTCCAACGGCTCCGATTGCTCAACTTGTCGTTCCCGTACTAGACCGCACCCCATCAGGCGTCGCAGGTCTGCACACGTCGCGTCGGCCAACTGACGCTTGACACATGGACCGTCGCTTCAGTGACAGGATGCACGAACCAGCGCACCTTTCTTATATGCATAGATCTCGCCCTGATTCGCTGGCAGAAAAGACGGCTGACAGCCCGAGGACGCGTCCTGACGAAACCTTAGGAGGGAGCTCACCCCGGACGGCCCGGCAGTCCACTCCTGACCCGACCCGCTAGCTGGTCGGGACAAGAGTGGGGGGCTAATGATGATGCTCAATATTGGCGATCTCCAAGATCAGGACACGTGGCAGATGATGTGTCCCAGAACTCAGAAGAAAGGTTCATAGGGGCCGACCAGGCCACCCCTGTACCCGACCCGCAAGCACAAGCCGGCTCACCTCAGAGCCCTCTAAAAATTGGCCTCCTCGGCCTCTCAGCTCGCCCCGAGCTACCACAGGACCAAGACTCCTCGGCCCTCTCACTCATCCCCGAGCTCCCCAGCCGAGGCCATCTTCCTCGGTCTTCCGACCGTCCAACTCCACCACTCACAGGCGAAACCGCCGCTCCGCAAATCTCGCCATGCGCAGATTCTCCACCAGCAACATCCCATGTTCCACGCCACCACGATCCCCGTTAATGGGCGATCCGCTCTTTACGCGGGCATGACGTCGGGAGCGTAACTTCCGGCGAGATTCTCGCGCCTGCTGCTGCATGCTGCCGCCACTATATAAACCCCCATCACAGAGGAGTCAAGTAAGCCATTTTGACTCCACTTAGCCGTTACTCTGCTCGGATCTTATGCTAACTTGATCGTCGGAGGGTCTTCGGTGGTACCAAACCACCCCGGGACTTCTTTGCAGGTATTCGGTGCTAAACTCTTTAAAATCACCAATCAACTCAAAACCCATTGAGATCCACACGCAACATGAGATCACCTCCAAAATCCACCGGAAGATCGACGAAAGACAACATCTGACGGAGACCCGAAAAGGACCTCCATCACAGTCTAAAAGACATCTCTTTAGAGAGGATGACTCCATCACCTGCGGATACACCACCATGCCAGGAGTCGTCCATTCTAAAACACTTTTAGAATAATTTCAAAGTACCCGAATTGGGACACTTCTCAAATCTAGATCTAAAACCATAGATCTAGTCACCAGAATCCCTGATATTTTATCCATATCCTATGTGGAGAAACCACTTGTGACAACCACAATATAACCGATCGTAGTATAGGAAGATCTCTTCCTATTTAGTGCATGTCATCCAAATACCAGAACATCACTCCCTACTACCTTCTTACCAGATCCATCTCTTATTCTGATGAAGTCAAACTCTATGACTGTCACATCAAAAATAGATGATCTATCTCCGCTACACCTGCTTTAGTCTATAAATAGACATAAGCTACTTGCCCACTATGCTTTCGCTGCTCCCACTGACTACAACAACCCTCCGGCAGAGTCATATACACAAGCACTTCTAAAGCTAGTTTAGAATGACGTTATACTCATCCTCCTGCCAGACCTCATAGTCCAAAACAGTAGCAGTGGCAAGTTTGGGTAATCATAAACCTCCCTGTCATCGTCTTTGAGGATACCGAAGTACTTCCTAGGTGCCTGAGGTTACCCACCAAATCTGCGGAGTGGCTAATGGATCGTCAAAACCATTTGAATGCTTAAGTTCTATTAAATTTTCAATAATCATTTATAGTTCTAGAATTACTTCCAGTTCTACCCTACTCCCACTAATGTTTTCTGAAAAGAATCCATTTTATTAAAACCGGTGGCGAGTCAAGAACAATATAACTAGTGATTTCCTGATGGTAGAAAGTTAACCCTCGTCAAAGCCCGGGATAACCCACAAACTGCCATTACTGAAACGTGCCTAGTGTTTATCCGGATTCTGGTTTTAAGCATTAGCCGGACAACTCCATATACCTTAACATCGTTAAGATATGAATCCATTATATATATCCAATATAGAAACAAAGGCACTAATTTAATTGGAACCAGATTCAAAAATCATGCAGCTGTTTCCAGTACATATCAACCAAATGGAAGGAGGCCATACATCATTACTCATCCAGGAATACATCCTCGTATGAGTAACCTGAAAGAGAAGCAAGTTCTCAAAACTATTACTTACAACGGAACACCAAACACAAGTATCTACATCTTCGATCACCTTGAAGAATCCTGATACTTGCAACAAATGGTTTTTTACTTTATTCTTATACCTATAACTTCTCAAAACTTGGACCCTGTATTTCAACGAAATACTTGTCTAAAACTAGAGAAGTCAAAAGTAAAGAGAATATAGTACGAGTACCAACCCTTTTTCTTGCAACATATGGTTCTCTACTTTATTCTTATACCTATATCTTCTCAATATCTGGATCTTTTATTTCAACAAAATACTTGTCAAGAACTGAAGAAGTTATGAGTAAACAGAATATAGTCCGAGTACCAACCCCTTTGTCCTAACGGACATCGAACAACATACAATACTTTGTATAAGTCCACTGAGTTCAATAACTCAAACCTTGTGCGTTGTACGTTGAAAACTGTACTATGGTTAAGTAGAATTACACCGTTGTTGAATGCACCTTACCTAACTATCAACCGGTAGAGGTAAATGTCATAGACATAATTTCAAAAGGTTATATCTCACTTTATAAACGTACAGATATATCAGTTTGAAATTGGTGCATAACGATGGATATTCAAAACCAAATACTTGCCGTCAGGCGAAACCAAGGTGATTTCCTCAAATATCACTAATTACAAAAAATTTTGATATGTATTGAGGATCTTATCACCCAATTCCCAATATTTTACTCCCACTCATCATCCGTAATACCATACAGATGTGAGAATCAAATCTGGTATATATACTTTGGAGTTAGAATTTAACTGGGAAAACAGTTTTCAATTAACACTGCACAGTAAAATTGAAACATGAAAATGTTTCGAAGGATAACCGGGCATTCCAAGTAATGCCTCTTCCACTATCCTGATTCACGACAGTAACCGTATACTTCTTTGCCCTCACTCCAATCCCTTTATATGTCTTTACTTATTACCTTATATACACCATACTTAGGTTAATTGATTTTCTTCCTTCCCTACCCTACGGCACTAACCTAAGGTTTGGAAGAAGACCATCCAATAAGCACAATAGGTGCACTCTCTTAATACCAAGAGCCTTCGCAACCTGAGAGAAGGTAAAGGGAAAAGACAACTGAATAATCTTATTCTATTTCTCCTGAACCAGAATCATTCTCAAACTGGAACAAGTTCCTTCGAGTTCGTATGTAACTATACGATGGAATATCCAAGCTATATGGATTTTCAGAGTGATACGAAGTGTTCTGGAGAAATGCAAAGCTGTTGTAGGAGTGGCAATGATATATGCGACTAAATGACAATCCAAAAACCAAAGTGTTTTAAAAAGGTTCGGTTAACTTGGTTCATGAGTTTTAGTTTAGGGTCAGGCCATGGTCGCTGCCAAAGAAAGAGAGAGAAAAGAAACACTCAGCATGCACTCTAACCTAAATCAGAATGGTTAATCACTTTATCTAATCAGGATGGCTCCCACTGTTTTCTCGAATTCTCCTTCAAACCCTAAAAGGAGAATTAGTCGCGATCATCTAAAATCACCTGAGGAGTAACACCTACTCATCAGTGGCAATCGGGATCTAACTATCATCGCATGATAACTTGATGGAAGCCACTCAAGTCACCACACTTCAGAGGGTATGCGCATGCCGGCATGTTTCCTGTATGTTTGAAACTCTCGATGTGGTTTTTACCCCTAACGGTCTATGACCTTGAAAAAGGCCAACAAATCATAAGCCACTAGTAAAGTTCAACCCGTCATTATCCTGGATTAACCTAGATCCATCCGTACAAACCCTTGACAAAGGCCAACAAGGTTATATGACTGTCATAAATAATCGCATATCCATGCAACAGACAAGGAATATCTAACTACCGCACACTACGCCTTGATAAAGACCAACAAACGCAGCACGAATACTAGGTACTACTCATCCGAAATGACAGAGGGCTACGACTGGTTTTTTGCGAAAAACCTTTAACATAATGAACTTGATATCGTTGAAGGAACCCAGTGGTTTTACAAATATATAGTGGCGTAGACTTTTGCTAAAGAGGTCACTCCCTGTAAAGGAATCTCGGCTCTTTCCTGATCGAATGAGGGGCAGGATATTCTAAACTGAATACCACGATGCAAAGCAAAAGAATTGACTATAGTGAAGTTATTACACTAATGCAAACTTTTACTAAAGAGGTCACTCCCTGTGAAGGGATCCCGGCTGTTGCCTCGTCGAAAGAAGTGCTGGATATTCATAACCGAATACCACTGTGCAAAGCAAAAGGAAAAGTCTGTAATGTCAGTTTTTTTTAAAAACTTGATTCCAACAATATCATATAGGTTTGTTTTCCTTGCATTAATCAGAATTAATGCAGTCTCATCAATTAAAACATATCACATAAGAAAAGAACGAAAATATAATGTACATATATGCCATCTGCATTCACCACTGGGCCCCGTCATCACCCATTAGGTTACTTAACTAACGGCAGAGCGGGGGGCTGAACTACAACGGGTGCAAAACATATACAACATTTACTAGTATATATATAAACATATATAACATTCGTCCCAGGCATGATATAAAGCAACATCACAGAATCTCAGCCAACAACACAGAGTGGTGGATAATCTTGGAGCCTCGGGTTTTATTTGAGCCGCAAATGAGACTCGACATTCCCTGTCGTGTGGATAGCCTGTGCAATGAAAACCTGGACCCCTACGAGTGTGGCAAGTTACCCGCCAATCCCAGAAGTGAGGCAACCCCAATCAACAACGTGAATGGGCTACCCAGCACTTCAAAGAATCCGGAAACTTGGGCACCCCTCAATGGGTCAACCTATACCCCCTACGAGTGCGGCAAATAGCCCACCAATTCTAGAGTGAGGCCCCCTCCATCTCAACGCTATGAGATGCATGCTCGTTGCTTTATAGAATCCGGCTATTCGAGCACTCCACCTGATTTGTATGTCAAAAACTATCTATTTACCGCAATCAAGAACGGCGTCGCATGAAGCTAGCCGGTGAGTACGGGTCGGTCCACAGGGATGTTGTGAATCTCCTAATCGCGCTTACGAGTTAATTCCGAAGGGTGTTCAGATTAATTATTAAATCTAAAAACCTAATTATTCTATCTACGATTATCTAGATCTATTCTTGCTAGGGTTAGGCTTAGGGATGGTTTGGAAATGCAAGTAAATCTCAACGCTTTCTATACCCGAATGAGGATCTATGAGGAGTTATGGTAATTATCAATAAAGGGGATTAGATCCATTCGGGAAGGTGTTCCTTCCTCTAGATTCTTGTCCTTCCTTTAGAGATCCTTACCCTAACCTCCATGGAAAAAGCGCGCAACCGGGCCTTTACACTACGGTATCACCGCTACCTCGAGGGATAGGGTGCCGTAGGGCGCGGTGTGTGCGTGTATGCATGGAGTCCTATTGTAAATATATAATGGGTAAGAAAGGGATGAGAGATCTCATCTCTCAAAAGCCTTCCCCAAAGCTGACTCTAAACAATTTATCTACGGCAAGAAAATAAATCTACCTAGGGCAAAGAATTAAAATCTAAACTAGGGCAAGGAATTAAATCTACTTACAGATGCATTTCTCCAATCATCAACGCAGGGTTGTCAGATCTGAATTTCTAAATTGAAGAGAGGCACCGATGCTCTCCATAAAGAATTCTGAAATTTATTGTTAAAAGGAAGCATAAGAAATTACAATCTTTAGAGTTCCTATTTATAGAGGATAGGAAACCCTAGGTTACATTTTGATCCGCATGTCTACAATTACAAAAATAGCCCTAGGAAATCTTTCCAGAGCCGCATCGACGTTTTGGTAAAAAACAATTTTTATTTTGTCTTCTTCTGGCCGCGGAACCGCGGCAATGGCTGGCTTGGGCCGCGGTTCCGCGGCCCTTTGGCAGGCTTGGATGCTGAAAATTTATGGTTTTGTTTTGGGTCTTTTTGGGCTTCTGGTTCTTTGGTTCTTTTATCAATTGGGCTACTAAATTAGCTCCAGATCTTCAGTGAAAACTTGTAGTGATCTTTTAACCGTTTGCCTTGACATTTTGGACCTTGCTTTGCCTTATTGATTGTGAATTGTTCTTCGTCTAGGCTTGACTAAGATCCTCTTATTTGTTGGTCAAAATCCATATTTTCATCTTCTTTACATCGCTTTCACTGTTTTCTGTCCAAGAACCTGTAACCTGTAACATGTAGCAGACATGCGTCAAAAGTACCTGTTTATTTATAAAAAGAATAAGAATAGGGAATATAATAATACAATATTATGATGTGAACAAATACCCCCAAACTTATCTTTTGCTCGTCCTCGAGCAAACTTATTTTTTTATTCACTAAAATCCTAACCGCACTTTCGCAGGGAAACGCGATTGCACTGAGCACGTGCAACAAGCCGTTAAACCTCTAGGTGTCCCTAGTAGGAGGAGTGTTGTCTCCTGAGGGTTTTCAGCGGATACTACCCACAAAATCCTATCAATTTGGCTTTTCGACTTTAATTCTCCAATTAGGTTTTCCAACAAGGAATTCTATTATCGTCGACTCATAAATTATCCATCCATATTCTTCACACTTCCTCATCATCTAACTTAAGATTATATATGTTCTATAGACTTACTTAGCTTTCGGCATCTCTTAAGTTTTTCTTCTAGGGTTCCATCTCCACTTAGGAATTTTTATCAATTCTACTAAAGATACAAGTTCTATTCTTCACTCCTTTCTCTCATTTAAACTCCAATCACATACCCCTACGCGTGTGTATAGATCACCCCTACACCTGGAAATTCAAATCGAGCAATCATACCCTTGTCCGTTGTCCAAAGTACTTTATTAGTAGGTGAATTTTTAATTGAATTTTGCTTACACATCCTTCATGCGACCGTTAATACTTCTTGAGGTACCAACAACCGATTACAAGATATGTTTGCACTTTAAAGCATAATTCCTAGTTTTGTAATACCCAAGGCTTGCAGTGACTCCCAAACCAGTTGGTCTAAGGCACTAGGTGATGAAGCACCCTCACTAAATATTTTTCTATTTTTTCAGCCTTAAGTAATCACAAAAACCAGTGTCCATTTTTTTATTCTTTATTCACACTTATATATATATATATTTTTTTTCATTTTTATTGTACTAAGGACTTTAGACAAGAGCATTTCAAGGTCTCTTATACTATTCCAAGTTTCAAGGTGCGTGATTGTGCAAATTGTAGGGTATACATTTTCAGAATCTAGACTTAAGTTAGGAACTATTTTTCAAACTTATACTCTAATAAGAACATCAATACTCTTCCCTTATTTCGACTTAGCCCAAGAAGTGAACCCAAAATTTGCCTATTTCTAAATAAACTACAAGGCATATACTTTCTACCGTTAAACTTTAAGGAATGTTATTTTTAGGGCTTTTAATTCACTAAATCTAAGATCTAGTTGTTCCTAGCCAGTTAACCCATTCATCATACTCAAGTCAATTAGCCAAAATTGAATACATTAATTTTTATAATTTTTTGAAAATTTTCAATTTTTATGGGTTTTCAAATAAGTATGCAAATACAAAAATATGTACAAATGAATGCGAAGGAAGAAGACATACTGAGCATACCCCCAAACTTGAACTTGACAGTGTCCTCACTGTCATGCTAAACCAAAAGGGTTAAAATGCCGACACTCCCCTGTTTATTTATTTATAATTTTTTTTTATTTTTCTGAATTTTTTATTTTTTTTATAGAAAAAGAAAATAAAAATATATATACATATATACAACAAGGTTCCCCCCCAAACTTAAGCTTGGCCTTACACAAGCCAAAGGTTAACACCAACCATTCAAAAATCTTATCGTGGTAATGGTAGGGTTGGTGAAAGAACGGGGTGTAAAGGAAAGAAATGAGAAACACATGAGACCGAATGGGAAGAAGAGAATGTGGTCTCGGTGGGGGAGAAGAAGGGCGGGAAGGAGAAAGAAGGGTCGCGCGATCTTGAGGGTGTAAATCGAATGAATAAATTAGCGCAATATGTGATGACCGAAGTGTGAAAACTGATTGTGCTAATCTATCAACTCGTCGTGAAATTGGGTCAAATCCTTCAAGATTCGCAAGAAAACATGGATACGCCGAACTTGGTATAGGAGATGAAGGCGTAACGGTCTCTTGTACGGTCGGAACAATGGGAAAGACGAAAGGGAGTGAATCAGGGATAGTCTCATTCTCACCGTAGTAAACTGTCTCGAACTTAAAAGATTCCATCAATGGTTCGAAACTACTGTAAGCAACCGAGTCTGGTGGTTCAACTAACTCATCTGAAAATGTAAAGGACTCAAACTCGGGCGGTGAGTCATCAATATCGTCCGAAAAAGTGAAACACTCGTAAGTGTTATCGTCTGTGAGGAATGTGTCAGATTCAAAGGAAAATTTTTCAAGGTCGCAGTCTTCAAGCGTGGTCGGAACGATGGAAAGGAGGGAGGGTGATTTAGTTAAACGTTCAAGAGGATGAATTGGAAAATCAGACACATCAAACAAAAATGGTTCAACCTCAATATGATCCTCAAAACTCTCCTCAATACTATCCTTATAATTCTTCTCAATATTTATCTCATCTATGCCATTATCATCAAAATCAAGACGCATATGAGATTCGGGAGAAACATTTAATAACTCGGGATGATGAATTGAACATAAAATTTCAATTAAATCGACAGGTTCATCATCCGAAATATTCCCGGCGTCTATATCCTCAATCAAGTGAAAATTAATTTCTTTAGACACCTCATCAAAAGCATGGATATTTATCGATTTAGGTTCTAGATGGGAGGTGTAAAGATCTAAAGGATTAAGTGCGGTTTCACTCGAAAGGGATTCTTCACAATTTGGCAAATCAAACACTACAAAATCACACAACTCAATTTTATTTTCAACTAGTGAATCATTTGGGACAATCGATGGAAAACCGGAGTTGTGGGCTTCAATTGGGTAAGGGTAGGTTTGATTTAGAAATCCTCTCACATTCTCACTCTGTCCAACCGCCTCCTTATACATTGAAAAATTTTGAGCTATCGGGAAATTAGCTACCGGTTCATTAGGTTGCATAAGGGCGGCCACAGACGCTTCCACATTCCTAGTCATTTTGTTTGTGGTTGCAATATACGCCTCCAACGACTCTTCCAAACTAGACTTAGGTGGTGAGGGGGTTTCGGTAAAAGATTCAAAATGGTGTGGATATGCAAAACTCCCAACAGGCTGTGTAGAAACGGTGTCTAGTGAAGGTGGGAAGGTCGGGTACGACTGGTAGGAAGTGGGTGATTGGACAGGGGTAGGGTCAACATATGGATAAAAGATGAATAGTCGTGTGGATCCCTAGAACTAGATGTGTGGAGAGGGGTGAAAGATCGGCTGTGAGATTGAGCAACGTGCTCAGCAATGGACATCGGCTTAGGAGTGACAGCAGGACTTGCAAAAATGGTATCAACATGTGGAAGTGGTAAAGGTTGACTCGGTTGACACAAAGTGGGTTGAAAAGTTAAACTGTTTCTCCTAGACGCCTCTATTTGATCTTTTAAAGATTTTTTTGGCAAGGAAGGATCGTCTTTAAATTGACCGAACAAATTGACGTACGACGCAAAATTAGGTTCAGGATACCAAAGTTCGGCAAGTGATTTATTATGTGGGGTACCCATGTTGTAAGAAGAAAGGGTGAAAGAAAGAAAGATAGGTGGTGGTGCAAGGATTTATTTGCAGCAAAAAATTTTGCAAGTTTCCTAATAATAATTTTCCTTTTCCTTTTTCTTTATTTGAAAATTGTTGCAAAAAGATTTTTAATTAAAGATATGCAACCGAAAATATTACTTGCAATCAGTTATTATTTTAAGCATATCACAAGAATCTTTATTTGGAAAAAATTGTTGCAAAAAGATATTCAAGAAAAGATATGCAACGGCAAAATATTACTTGCAATCTAATTTAAGCGAGGCGCAAAAATTCTGCACAAGATTGTTATATGGAAGGGAATATATTTTTAAAGCGCACGGAATCCTGCAGTAATTTTTCAGAAAAGATATATCAAAATTTACAGAGGAGGAACAGAGGAGGCTTACAGAGCAAATTTCACCAACTGAGGACACCAAAGCTCTGCGTGTCCGCGGTATAAACGCGTTACTGCTGCGTTTTCGCTGCAGTCTAGTCAGCACGAGTCCCCAGAAATTTTTTCGTGCTCTGATTCGATAAGGCGGCTGCGGTTCCGCGGCCTAAGGTAGGTTTTGGCCGCGGAAGGGCGGTCGGGTGGGCGGTTCAAGACTCCAAAATTTTTGTGCTCTTCTGTTGTTTAAAATCCCTTCTGTTCCGATATCTCATTTTCTGTTTCGCTTTCTGAAAATTTCCAGATCCGAGTTTGTTCCTGCAAGATTTCACACAACAAAGTACCCTTTCCAAAAAATAACAATTGATCTATTTTTTATAATTTTTGGATTTTTTTAGATTTTTATGATTTTTTTTAAGTTTAGATTAACCCGAAATTGCAAAAAGGAAATTACTACGCCATCCCCGGCAACGGTGCCATTTGATTCGCATGTCAAAAACTATCTATTTACCGCAATCAAGAACGGCGTCGCATGAAGCTAGCCAGTGAGTACGGGTTGGTCCACAGGGATGTTGTGAATCTCCTAATCGCGCTTACGAGTTAATTCCGAAGGGTGTTCGGATTAATTATTAAATCTAAAAACCTAATTATTCTATCTACGATTATCTAGATCTATTCTTGCTAGGGTTAGGTTTAGGGATGGTTTGGAAATGCAAGTAAATCTCAATGCTTTCTATACCCGAATGAAGATCTATGAGGAGTTTGGTAATTATCAATAAAGAGGATTAGATCCATTCGGGAAGGTGTTCCTTCCTCTAGGTTCTTGTCCTTCCTTTAGAGATCCTTACCCTAACCTCCATGGAAAACGCGCGCAACCGGGCCTTTACACTACGGTATCACCGCTACCTCGAGAGATAGGGTGCTGTAGGGCGCGGTGTGTGCGTGTATGCATGGAGTCCTATTGTAAATATATAATGGGTAAGAAAGGGATGAGAGATCTCATCTCTCAAAAGCCTTCCCCAAAGCTAACTCTAAACAATATCTACGGCAAGGAAATAAATCTACCTAGGGCAAAGAATTAAAATCTAAACTAGGGCAAGGAATTAAATCTACTTACAGATGCATTTCTTCAATCATCAACACAGGGTTGTCAGATCTGAATTTCTGAATTGAAGAGAGGCACCGATGCTCTCCATAAAGAATTCTGAAATTTATTATTAAAAGGAGGCATAAGAAATTACAATCTTTAGAGTTCCTATTTATAGAGGATAGGAAACCCTAGGTTACATTTTGATTTGCATGTCTACAATTACAAAAATAGCCCTAGGAAATCTTTCCAGAGCCGCATCGACGTTTTGGTAAAAAACAATTTTTATTTTGTCTTCTTCTGGCCGCGGAACCACGGCAATGGCTGGCTTGGGCCGCGGTTCCGCGGCCCTTTGGCAGGCTTGGATGCTGAAAATTTATGGTTTTGTTTTGGGTCTTTTTGGGCTTCTGGTTCTTTGGTTCTTTTATCAATTGGGTTTCTAAATTAGCTCCAGATCTTCAGTGAAAACTTGTAGTGATCTTTTAACCGTTTGCCTTGACATTTTGGATCTTGCGTTGCCTTGTTGATTGTGAACTGTTCTTCGTCTAGGCTTGACTAAGATCCTCTTATTTGTTGGTCAAAGTCCATTTTTTCATCGTCTTTACATCGCTTTCACTGTTTTCTGTCCAAGAACCTGTAACCTGTAACATGTAGCAGACATGCGTCAAAAGTACCTGTTTATTTATAAAAAGAATAAGAATGGGGAATATAATAATACAATATTATGATGTGAACACCACCGTAGGGTAATCCTAGTACAGAAAAGAAGAAATATATATACAAGGGTGACATCGACCTCAACCCGGTCGTGCCCCAAATAAATAATATACAAACTGGCAGTAATGGCAGTCCACATGTCGGATGCTCTCCCCACAATATCAAATGTGCAAATGAATCTGAACTGTACAACTACTATTGCACAACAAGCTATCCACCATGACAATCCAACCAAATCCATCACAGATATCAACATCACAGCAGTATAAGCAAGTATGTGTAACCCCGTCTAAACGACATATAGCAAATAGACGACGTTTGAAAAACACATACACCGCATCACAGATATCAACGATGCAAAGTTTCAAGTTTTGAAACTTTTCAAGTTCCTCCTAAGCAAAGACAACATTAAGTGAAATCTGGGGAAAACAAATAAGACCAAAAACACCAATTTACAAAACCCAAGACACGGAATGAAAATGGGCCCATAATGAACAGTAAAATGGGTGAGATGGGGAATTTTTAGATTGTGGCAGCCAAATTTTCTTGGAAATGCCTCGTTTTCATTCTATATCTTTCTCATGTTATAACTAAGACTCTGCAATTGTTTATAAAATTTTCAGAGATCAAAAAAATTCCAGAACAGAGAGTGGGTTTTGAAATCACAGTTTTTCGGTTTTGAAACTAATGCATCGTCTACTACAAGTTTAGGGTTTATGGGTTGGCTCTGATACCATGTTGGGTCAGTCAACGCAGCGAAAACTGGCCGTGGCGTCCATATGTCTCTCAGCAGCTACTTTTTACGTAATCCCCTCACGACGGACTACACCCCGCCGGACCATATAACCGTATGGGGCACCCAGGGGGTAAGAGCCTGTGCTTCGCCACTACTGTCCCCACAGTGAGAACCCCCATGGGTCGGCATCCCTGCCTAGTAGCTCTGATACCATGTTGGGTTATGCCAGCATCCTGGCCATCTACCGTGGCCGAATGCGGAACAAAAATTTTACAAAATTGGCGCTAGAAGAACCCCATAAAATGGATCGAACCATAAACCCTAAAAGCCAGCAATTTATATATAGGAGTTTAGAAAGGTTAGACCGAATGATCCGTGTCCTTCGGTCTTTAATCATCATCCCAAGCTCCTAGAGGTCTCCATGATCAAGCTTGATCTCCAGTCTCCCTCTATCGAAAATGATCCACCTAAGAATTGTATTTCGAGCTCCAACCTCATAGCCGAGGTAACAAAGGTACCTAGTTCGCTAAACTAGATAGCCTAGAGAATGTAGAATCTAATGATAGATTAATTTGTCTCCAAACACTATAGGGTTCTCAACACATGAGACTTGAAGGGTGGAGGTAGAAGAAGAAACTTGAGGATGAGAGTGTGAGGCAACCCAAGAATAAAAATGGCTATGTTGTGTTGTGTTGTGAGCAATAATGAAGCATTCAATAAATATCTCAAGTCTCCAAAATATGTCACAACAAAACAAATATCAAGCATGCTTGAATAGTAACCATGAGTCACTACAAAGCCATGCTACAATAAATACATACAAAACCTCATCCACTCCACCTCATTAACCATTTAATCCTAAATGGTTAAAACTAAATGAGGTGGTATCTTCTAGAAATATCTTGTAATAAATTACAAAAATACCCATCATCCGTATATACATACCCGTATCCGTATTCCTACAAAATACGAATACAAAGAGACAAAATAATCAAACAAAATAATAATAGAATCCGGATTAAACCAAAGCCCACTAGTATTATCCGTCCGAATCCTGATACGTGCACAAGTGTACGTATATGATCGAACCCTGCCGTAAAACCATACGGCCTCTACATCGTTTCTCCCGAAGCAGGGAAACCCTCTATATGGGACTCTAAAGACTCGTCAATACGCTGGCAGTAGGTTTAACCACAAGCACGTCAGCGGCACTAGCTGTACGTAACGGCTACCCAGGTATTGAGCCAAAGGAAGGCCGACGAGCAAACTCATCCTGACCCCTGTTGAGCATGTCCGTGACAATATCCGTCCAGTCCGATCTTTTCGTCTAAGAGTATCGCATATCGAGTCTAGGGGTGGATAAAGTCATACCCCTAATAACACGACATTTCGTTTCGGTATGAAACCCATCACCAACTGAGAAACTACTGATCCAAATTAGTAATTCTCGACTACCTTGGCCAAGGATTGTCATGTCCCGCTTCCCAATATACAGGCAGAGGACGCGACGAGGCCGCTACGTATTTATTCTGAAGTAAATACGCTAATCGTATCTAAGCAATATAAATAAAAATATACAAGAGACAAAGATAGTAGATATAACTGAACAGCAACTTTATTTATTAGTATTCCTTTATACAATACATGGAAAAGTAAATACATCTGAATGAAAGCAATGCCTAAACAGTGGCATAACAAAAATGAAAAGTACTGAAATAAAATGTGTACAATGAAGCTAGAGCTCTGGGTCGTAGGCAAGCTGATCCAAGTCCTCGTTAGTAGGCTCGATCTGCTGAGTGTCCAGATCATCTGACAGCATTCCAAAGAAGAAAGAGAATGAATGTCGTCAGCGAACAATCACTCGGTAAGTCCCAAAGATAAGGAAGAAATATAATAGACAGAGAGAGAGAGTAGCTTTTAAAGTTGTATTATATGGTTAAAGCTGTTGTTTGTAGCTTGGTACAGAAGGATGCTAGTGTATACGAGAGGAGTTTCTATATGCCAGAGACTAAGGGCAACAGGAGTACAAGGAACCGTTTATGCCACGGTACAACAGCAACGGAAATACAGGTTAGGTGTCTTAAGTCTTGCAGTTTCGTGCCACTTCTAACACCTTCCGTACCAATCTACCCCTTAGAAACCCCACGATGTATTGATTGTATAGTTGTATTGTATTGTATTGCCTTGTAATTTGATTTGTATAAGTGGATGACTTGTTGAAACCATGATATCAGTAGAATGGATGTAACTGGAGAATCATGTAAATGGAAGTATATCCATAGTTCGGTTCAGTCAACACAGATTGAATATATTGCATATATGGATTCATGGATTCAAATTGAATTGTAGTATTGTAGATTGTACTTGAATCATATTCAAGTCAGATTATTTATAACGAGACTCGGTCTGAGTCAGAACAATCAGAAAGGAAATTGAAGTCCTGAATTAGGTTTTGTTGTTATCGGTAACCGCTGCACATGGCAGCAGGATTTGTGTCTTTTTCAAAGACGATTACCGTGTTGATAACACCGTTTGTTAAGTTATCTACCTTAAATAGGCAAGCACCCATATCTCCGGCTCCTTGAGGCTCAAGAGACTGGTCCCGCTTAAATCTATATTTACTAGGGTCCTTATTGTAATTTATAGAACTTAAGGGGGTTTTATTTAAAAATAATTTTGTATAATTTTCAAAATACACCTCAAGTATTTAATTATCATCTTTAGAGTTTTCATAGTTGTGGATTTTATATTTGTGACATTTCTAGTGAATAAACTATTTTTCATAATACAGGGTATTTAATTGTAATATTGAACTTGTATGGAATTTCATGGTATTTTCATGTAAAGTGATCCTTTTGATTTAGAAATGTTGGAATATTTATATTATATCAAAATAGGTATTTTGATAATACACACACACACACACATATAAATAATTTTTATTATTTTCTAGAAATCTCATTTTCTTAAGATATTTGTATTTCAAATCTTTCGAGACCGAATGCTCCTTGCGGAGGTCTGCATCTCGCACTACTAAGCCCAAAGATGTGCGATAATCAGCACCATCCCAGTCGGGTTCCCCAAAATGGATTGTGGCGGCGCTTTGCAAAGATTTGTAAAAATACATAATCTTGTAGAAAACGGTTTTAATAGTAAATGGTATTTATATGTAAAGTTTCGTTATCCCGTATTCTATATTCCCAAAAGGTATCGTGCTATGTTGTATATGAGTGTTGTGAGGAGGTATGTCATTATCTCGTGATCTAATTAAAGGTATAGCAAGATTAATGATGTTTTAAAGTCGAAACTAAACTACATGGTATTTTACTGAAAAAGAGCGGTAAAAGTTACAAAATAAAATATTTTGCTATGAAACTTGTTCAACATGTTTTGTTAATGATTAATAGTCAAGATGTAAGAGTTTAGTATGGTTGTGTTAAGGAAAATTGAACTTTATAAAGAAAACCGAATCGGAAGTCGGATTTAACTCCGCTTCCGTCGGGTTTTAGTAAAAGAAGTTTTAAGAATAGATTAGAAAGGATAGAGGTGGGACTTAAGATTTTAGATTCAAGATAAGAGGGATAAGAAGATGTAGGAGGCGCCGGTGCGTCGTTTCGTCTCCGAGAGCTCCTCGGATCGTCGTCGGAAAATCGCCGGAGCTTCGCCCTTTGCTAACTCCAATTGCACACTAAAATTCTATAGAGTTTTCTTGAGAGTTTGGACAGAATTGTGAGTGAGGGAGGGTGTTTAGGGGTGGTATTTATAGGGTAAAACTAGGGTTAGGATAGGTGAAAGGGTGTGAGAAAATTGTATTAAAAATTGTATTTAAAAATGGTTTAATGGAGTTTTAAAGAGGCTCTGTTACTGTGCAAGAAATTTAAAGTATATAGGAGTTTCCAGAAGACAAAGAGGCACAAGTTTTATAAAGGGTCAACTTGGATTCAGCCGAGGCTTCACCGGCCGAGTCGCCGGCCCGAGTCAGCCGAGTCGGGCCGTGGCTCGCCGTCGAAGGTCCGTCATCGTCTGGTTAGCACAGTGGGGTAGTTTGTTTTTAGTGTGACTTTTGGTTTACGGATTTAGCACGTGTAGACTCTTGGAATTCTAAAAATTTAAAAAGAAATCAATATTAAAAAATAATGTGGGGGATGAGATTTGAACTCTGGTGTTTTAGTTCAGCAGTGTAAGGTCTTACCAATGAGCTACAAGCTCCTTTTTGCTATTAAAAAGCAAAATAATTACTTATAGTACTCACAGTAAATGCAAATACCCCAAGTATACATTAACTTTTAAACAAATTTTTGTACACTAAAATTGGAGTTGTTACAGTCTACCCTCCTTACAAAAATTTCGTCCTCGAAATTTACAAATTTTATTTTAAGGACTAGTTTACAAAGAGGTGAGGATATCTTGCACGCATCTCATTTTCCTTTTCCCAAGTCGATTCTCCTGGAGTTTCTTTTTCCACATCACTCGAACCAAGTTGACTTCCTTGTTCCGAAGTGACTTCACTTTCCTGTCCAGGATCTCAACAGGTTGTTGCTCACAAGATAAGTCAGGCTGTACAGTGAGCTCGGAATGATTGAGAATATGGCTGGGGTCACTCACATACCTTCTGATTTGGGATATATGGAACACATTATGCACTCTTTCCAATGAAGGTGGAAGTGTCAAGCGGTATGCCACTTCACCGACTCATTCGAGTATGTCGAACGGTCCAATGTACCTTGGACTTAGCTTTCCCCGTCTTCCAAATCGGATCACTCTGCGGTTTGGAGATATCTTTAAGAATACGTGATCTCCTGGCTGGAACTCCAAGTGACGTCGTTTTGCATCAGCCCAGTGCTTCTGTCGATCTTGGGCTATGCGCATCTTTTCTCTGATAGTACGAACCACATCAACAGTTGCTACTATCATCTCAAGTCCAAGAAGTTCCCTATCTTCGATGTCATCCTAACTTAATGGTAATTGACACTTCCTTCCATATAGCGCTGCAAAAGGTGACATTCCTATGCTTGCTTGGTAGCTGTTGTTGTATGAAAACTCCACAAGATGTAGGTGATCTTCCTACGATCCTCCGAAGTCTAACATATACGCTCTGAGCATATCCTCCAAGATCTGAATAGTTCACTCAGGCTGACCATCTGTTTGTGGATGATAAGCCGTGCTAAAGTTCAGACTTGTTCCTAAGCTCGCTTACAGACTTTGCCAAAATTGCGATCTAAACCTGGTGTTACGATCGTAGACAATGCAGACCGGTACTCCATGAAGTCTCACAATTTCCTGAATGAGTTCATGGGTATCAGCGATAGTACATATTTAAAGAGTTTAAATCTTAAGTAGATTCTTACCTCCATGTACTTCTTTGCTAATGTCTCAGTTGATTGGCCAACTCGAAATGGGATGAAGTGAGCCGACTTTGTGAGTCAATCCACAATAACCCATACCACATCGTTACCCTTTGTGCTGCGAGGAAGAGTAGTCACAAAATCCATTGTGATGTGTTGCCACTTCCATTATGGGATTGGTAACGGTTGAAGTAGTCCAGCTATCCTGTGATGTTCAGCCTTTACTTACTGACATACCAAGCATTTAGCGACGCTTATGGCTACTTCACGCTTCATTTCATGCCACCAGTAATTCTGACGTAGATCTTTGTACATCTTTGTACCTCTAGGGTGTACTTAGTAGGGAGAGCTGTAAGCTTCTTTCATTAACTCTTTCCGAACAGAACCTTTTGGTACACATAATTTGCTGCCATATCTCAAAGATCCGTCTTCATAGATGATGAAGTCTGTTCTGAGTCCATTCTCCACTTGTTCTCTGATCTTTTTCAACTTAGCATCACTTGCTTGAGCTGCTTTGATCTGGTTGACAATGGTAGATTGAACTTGTAAATTCATCAAACTTGAAGCATTACCTGACATGACTATTTCAATCTCCATCTGATGCAAGTCTTGTTGAATCTTCCACTGAGCGGTGAGATGTATTGCTAATGGTTAGCGACTAAGAGCATCTGGAACCACATTCACCTTCCCTGGGTGATATTGCAGGTTGATGTCAAAGTCCGTCATGAGTTCTAACCATTGCCTCTGCCGCATATTCAACTCCTTCTGAGTAAACACATATTTCAAAATCTTGTAATCTATGTATATGTTCACTCGTTCACCAAGAAGATAATGACGCCAAATCTTGAGAGCAAAGATGACGGCTGCCAACTTTAAGTCATGCGTCGGGTAATTGCGCTCATGAGTCTTCAGCTGTCTTAAAGCATAAGCCACAACCTTACCATGCTGACACATCCTAATCCCTTACCGGATGCATCACAATGCACTTCGAAACCTCCAGATTGATCCGGTATAACGAGAATAAGCGCTGATGTCAACCTTGACTTGAGTTCTACGAAAGCTTGTTCGCATGCTTCTGACCACACAAATTCTTCATCTTTACGTGTGAGCTTGGTCAAGGGTGTTGCTATCTTAGAAAAGCCTTCAATGAACCTTCGGTAATATCCAGCTAGACCCAAGAAACTTTGAATGTCTTTCACTGACTTTGGTGTCGGCCATTTGCTTACTGCTGAAACTTTCACTGGATCCACAGAGATTCCTTCGCCCGATACAATATGTCCCAGAAAACCAACTTGATCTAGCCAAAACCCGCACTTGATGTACTTGGCGTAGAGTTGATGTTGTCGTAGAGTTTTCAGGACAATTCTTAGGTGTTCGGCGTGTTCTTTCCCACTCTTTGAATACATCAGTATGTCGTCGATGAAGATGATAACGAACCTTTCTAATTACTCCCGGAAAACTTGATTCATCAGGTTCATGAATATTGCTGGTGCGTTGGTCACTCTAAATGGCATCACTAGAAATTCGTAATGACCATAGCAGGTTCTGAAAGCTATTTTGTGAATATCAGCTTCCTTGACCTTCACCTGATGATAAGCTGAACGAAGATCTAATTTAGAGAAAACACAAGATCCACTTAGCTGATCGAATAAGTCGTCGATGCGCGAGAGTGGATACTTGTTCTTTATAGTGACTTCGTTCAAGGCTCTATAATCGATGCACATTCTGTATGAACCTTCCTTCTTCTTCACGAGTAGTACTTGTGATCCCCAACTTGAAGTGCTGAGATGAATCCATCCTTTCGCCAATAATTTGTCCAACTGAGTTCGGACTTCCTTCAAACCTTCCGGACTTAATCGATAAGGTGCTTCGATCACCGGTTGTGCTCCTGGTACTAAATCAATGCTGAATTCAAGAGCTCGATTGGGAGGCAAACCTGATATATCGTCAGGAAACACATCGTCGAACTCTCGAACCACTTCTGGCCTTGATTCTTCTTCTGCTTGAGTTGCTGCAATCACTGCTTCCCTTGGCTTTGCTTTGTATGTACTTGGCTCTAGGGTACGGTCTCCACTTTTGAAATAGAAGACCGGATGGTCTGGAATCTTGAATACTACCCTCCTTTGACGACAGTCGATGGTAGCATAAAAGGTTCCAAGCCAATCCATACCTAGAACCACATCGAAGTTCGGTATGTCCAGCACTTTGAAGTCAGCGTAGAATTCTCTACTGCAGACGACTACTGGACACAAGCTGTATCCCATTGTTACCTTTAGAACGCCATTTCCTGAACTGACATTCCAGCTGGATACAAGCGGTGTGACTGGAATCGCGTGAGTTCTGACGAACCGTTGCGACATAAAGCAGTGAGATGCTCCAGTATCGAAGAGTGCTAGTGCAGGAAGTGAGGCTACTAGGATTGTACCTAAGGTATGTGGGATATGTTTTAGGTATAGGGAAAATATGTGGATGGGTATTAAGACTAAAAGAAAAGGTTGAGAAGAAAGGATTACCAGTGATAACTTGGCCAGTGGCCTCAGCTTCTTCCACGATCATCGTGAAAGCCTGTCGCCGTGGTACATTCCTCCTGGCCTGAGGAGCATTCCTCGGAACGTTCCCTTGAGCTTGTTGGAACTGACGAGGAGGAGGTGCAGTCGGTGGTCCTCTAGGTGGTGGAGTAGGGAGAGCTAGTCTTGGAGCAGGTGCCTGAAGGGCTGGTCTCTGCTGATAAGTGATTGCTGGCCTGGGTGCAACATATGGATTTTGTCTTTTGGGACAAGATTCAATACCATGAGTAGCTGAGCCGCAGACTAAGCAAAGACGGTTGGCTCGCCGGCAGACTTTCATCATGTGCCCATCTCTCTTGCAGTAGTTACAAAAGGCTGGGCTAGGACGGTTGTTCAGTACTCCAGGTCTCCTTAGCACAAAAGGTGGCCTTGATGAGGCTCCTCCTGTCATCTGGTTGACAGGGCGCTTAACTCCTGCAGATTGAGGTCTGCCCCTCGCCTTTACCACTGCCTCATAATGGTGGGCAGCTTTCAGAGTCGATTCATGAGTCGGAAAATCTCCTGTGGCCGGTGCAGCCTGGATCTCTAAATCCAAACCTTGTTGAAATCGACGGGCTCTGATCTCATCGGTCGGTATCAGGTGTGCCACAAATCTGGTAAGTATTGTGATAGCTGTGTAGTATACGATATTTAAAAATTCAAATTATTGAGAAATATCTTACTGACCGAGCATGGTGAACTCAGCGTCATATTCATCTACCGACTTGGTCCATATTGAACCTTGTTGCAGATGGATGAACTGCTATTCCATGTCGAACCTGGCAGTCTCAGGGAAGTATTTTGCGTCGAACATGTCGCGGAAAGTCTTCCATTCGATGGGTTGTTCAAGACGGCTTTATTCCGCCTTCCACCAATTTCGTGCATTGTCCGTGAGCTGCAGTTTCACAACACGGACCCAAGCTCCCTCTGGCACTTGTGCCGCTGCCAGATCATCTTCGATACTCTAAACCCATTCCTCAGCTTCCAGTGGTCTTTCCTTTCCTGAGAACTGTTTGGGGTGCAAAGCCCTGAATTGCTTCACCCCAGGTGTTTCTGCCTCATGACGGTTCATTAAAAGAGTAGTCTGTTGCTGCTGTCCTTCTAGGAGGCTGCGGATCACCTCAAGCAGAACCGTCTGCTCGTAGAGTGGAGTAGAGATGGCAGGTGTGATTGGTAGTGGAGGTAGAGTGTTGTTGAAGTTGGTGCTGCTGTTGTTTGGGGAATCCATAACCTTGAAGAAAAATTTGGGTTAGGACAGATTCAAAGTATATGAAATGATAAGATTCAAGGAACATGAATTGTAAAGAATGTTTTAGTTGCTGGTTCTTGTGTTATATTGCTTAGGTTGTTCACGCAGAGCAGAACTGTATGGTAGGGTTCCATACAGCTCTGACCTGCATAGGCCACCAACAAAATCTGTCACGCTCCACTTCCTAATATACGGGCAGAGGACGCGATGAGGCCGCTACGTATTTACTCTGAAGTAAATACGCTAGCGTATCTAAGCAATATAAATAAAAATGCACAAGAGACAAAGACAGTAGGTATAACTGAACAACAACTTTATTTATTAACATTCCTTTGTATAATGCATGGAAAAGTAAATACATCTGAACGAAAGCAATGCCTAAACAGTGGCATAACAGAAATGAAAAGTACTGAAATAAAATGTGTACAATGAAGCTAGAGCTCTGGGTCGTAGGTAAGCTGATCCAAGTCCTCGTTGGTAGGCTCGATCTCCTGAGTGTCCAGATCTCCTGACAACATTCCAAAGAAGAAAGAGAAGAAATGTCGTCAGCGCGGTAAGTCTCAAAGATAAGGGAGAAATAGAATAAACAGAGAGAGAGTAGCTTTTAAAGTTGTATTATATGGTTAACGCTGTTGTTTATAGCTTGGTACAGAAGGATGCCAGTGTATACGAGAGGAGTCTCTATATGCCAGAGACTAAGGGCAGCAGGAGAACAAGGAATCCTTTATGCCACGGTACAACAGCAATGGAAATACAAGTTGGGTGTCTTAAGTCTTGCAGTCTCGTGTCACTTCTAACACCTTCCGTACCAATCTACCCCTTAGAAACCCCGCGATGTATTGATTGTATAGTTGTATTGTATTGTATTGCCTTGTAATTTGATTTGTATAAGTGGATGACTTGCCGAAACCATGATATCAGTAGAATGGATGTAACTGGAGAATCATGTAAATGGAAGTATATCCATGGTTCGGTTCGGTCAATACAGATTGAATAGATTGAATATATGGATTCATATTGAATTGTAGTATTGTAGATTGTACTTGAATCATATTCAAGTCAGGTTATTTATAATGAGACTCAGTCTGAGTCAGAACAATCAGAAAGGAAATTGAAGTCCTGAATTAGGTTTTGGTGTTATCGGTAACCGCTGCACATGGACGGCAGGATTTGTGTGTTTTTCAAAGACGATTACCGTGTTGATAACACCGTTTGTTAAGTTGTCTACCTTAAATAGGCAAGCACCCATATCTCCGGCTCCCCGAGGCTCAAGAATCCGGTCCTGCTTAAACCTATATTTACTAGGGTCCTTATTGTAATTTATAGAACTTGAAGGGGTTTTATTTAAAAACAATTTTGTATAATTTTCAAAATACACCTCAAGTATTTAATTATTGTCTTTAGAGTTTTCATAGTTATGGATTTTATATTTGTGACATTTTTAGTGAATAAACCTATTTTTCATAATACAGGGTATTTAATTGTAATATTGAACTTGTATGGAATTTCATGGTATTTTCATGTAAAGTGATCCTTTTGATTTAGAAATGTTGGAATATTTATATTATATCAAAAATAGGTATTTTGATAATACATACATACATACATACATACATATACATACATACATACATACATATATATATATATATATATATATATTTATAAAAATAATTTTTATTATTTTCTAGAAATCTCATTTTCTTAAGATATTTGTATTTCAAATTTTTCGAGACCGAATGCTCCTTGCAGAGGTCTGCATCTCGCACTACTAAGCCCAGGGATGTGCGATAATTCGCACCATCCCAGTCGGGTTCCCCAAAATGGGTTGTAATGGCGCTTTGCAAAGATTTGTAAAAATACGTAATCTTGTAGAAAATGGTTTTAATAGTAAATGGTATTTATATGTAAACTTTCGTTTTCCCGTATTTTATATTCCCGAAAGATATTGTGCTATGTTGCATATGAGTATTGTGAGGAGGTAGGTCATTACCTCGTGATCTAATTAAAGGTATAGCAAGATTAATGATGTTTAAAGTCGAAACTAAACTACATGGTATTTTACTGAAAAAGAGCGTTAAAAGTTACAAAATGAAATATTTTTCTATGAAACTTGTTCAACATATTTTGTTAATGATTAATACTCAAGATGTAAGAGTTTAGTATGGTTGTGTTAAGAAAAATTGAACTTTATAAAGAAAACCGAATCGGAAGTCGGATTTAACTCCGCTTCCGTCGAGTTTTAGTAAAAGAAGTTTTAAGAATAGATTAGAGAGGAGGGAGGTGGGAGTTACGGGTTTAGATTCAAGAGAAGAGGGAGAGAAAGATGTAGGAGGCACCGGTGCGTCGTTTCGTCTCCGGGAGCTCCTCGGATCGTCGTCGGAAAATCGCCGGAGTTTCGCCCTTTGCTAGTTCCAATTGCACACTAAAATTCTATAGAGTTTTCTCGAGAGTTTGGACAGAATTATGAGTGAGGGGGGTGTGTTTAGGGGTGGTATTTATAGGGTAAAAGTAGGGTTAGGATAGGTGAAAGGGTGTGAGAAAATTGTATTAAAAAACGTATTTAAAAATGGTTTAATGGAGTTTTAAAGAGGCTCTGTTACTGTGCAGAAAATTTAAAGTATACAGGAGTTTCCAGAAGACAAAGAGGCACAAGTTTCATGAAGGGTCAACTCAGATTCAGCCGAGTCAACCCGGCATCGCCGGCCGAGTCGCCGGCCCGAGTCGGCCGTGTCGGGCCGGGGCTCGCCGTCGAAGGTCCGTCGTCGTCTGGTTAGCACAGTGGAGTAGTTTGTTTTTAGTGTAGCTTTTGGTTTTACGGATTTAGCACCTGTACACTCTTAGAATTCTAAAAATTTAAAAAGAAATTAATATTAAAAAAATAATGTGGGGGATGGGATTTGAACTCTGGTGCTTTGGTTCAGCAGTGCAAGGTCTTACCAATGAGCTACAAGCTCCTTCTTGCTATTAACAAGCAAAACAATTATTTATAGTACTCACAGTAAATGCAATTACCCCAAGTATACATTAACTTTTAAACAAATTTTTGTACACTAAAATTGGAGTTGTTATAAGGATTTCTGGTGATGGCTACCCGTGCACAACGCGACATCAACCCCCAATACTGGAAGAGATGAATCCCCGACGATCCGCTCACTGCCTCCATGTGGCTCGGGACTGTACCCAACTAAAACCTATTTGCACGACTCCTTTAAGCCATGGTAGGGTAGTAATCAAAGCACAGTGGAAACTCACACGAGACAATTGACGATCTCAGGTCGACAGACTAACCTGTACACATTTCATCTGGGAACTACTATCTGACAATAGGTATAATACCAACTAGAATATTCCCGGCGAGTTCGTCCAGTGTACTCATAACCCAATGAGCATCTATATACTATCTTAGGTGAACAAACTAACACCAATGACTTGTGAGACCTGGCCACCTCCCCTCTTCGGGGTTTCGATCAGTATATACTAGTTTACTTTGGAGTATCGATACCCTGTCTCGATACTCCCACGACTAGGGACATTTAAGGATGTGCTTATAGACCACCCAGCTCCCATGTATATGATCGCCATCATAATGCTGGTAGTCAAGCAAGAATCCTATGGGAACTATCAACATGTAATAGTGATCTATAATACCACATAAAGCATGTACATGATGATAAAGACAAACCAGATAGCATACTATTATTTTGATTAAGATTGTTCTATCCGTATAGGTCCTCCCTCAATCATCGCAATCGCGTGCCTGCGATTCAATAATTGACTTGAGGGCACTAAAGCCAACAGGGCTCGGTCTCCTAAGAGTCGAGTCCTCCTGACGAACATTCCAAAGAAAAAAGAGACAGGAATATCGTCAACAAACTAGCGCTCAGTAAGTCTCAAAGATAAAGGTGGAATAGAACAAGTAAAGAATATATGACTGGTAATCTGAACAAATATATGTTTTTTATACTAACGTAATTGTTTGTAGCTTGATACGAATGTATCAGTGTATACGAGAGGAGTCCAACTATCCTGTGGACTATGGTAACATGTAAGTACAAGGCTCCGTCAAAACCCACGGGACAACGACACGAAAGTTCATATAGGTGTCTTTTAGTGTCCATCATCGTGCCACTTTTAATACATTCCGTACCAATCTACCCTGTTAAAACCTCGTAATGTATTGTATTGAATTATAGTTATCAGACTTGCCGAGACCATGGACACAAGTTGTCCATGTAAACAGGTTCATGATGTAAACAAGTAGGCATGTAATCAAGTCAAGATATAGCCATGGTTCGGTCAAGTCAAGTCATATTTGCATGTTGATATTGTTCTGGTATTCAGATTCAGATTCAAATATACATGTTGGTATATTGGATTCATATTGAATTGGATTCTAATTTGGATTAGACTCAGAATGATTTGGACTAAGACTTGAGTCAGACACTTAGAACTGATTTGGATCCTGAATTAGGTTTGGGAGTTACCGGTAACTGCTGCATATGGACGGCAGGATTTGTGTTTTTTTCCAAGATAATTACCATTGATAACACTGTAAGTTATTCTATTTTAAATAGGTAAGCACTCACTTTCTCCGGCTCCCTGAGGCTCGAGAGAATTGATCCCGCTTAAACCCATATTTACTAAAGTCCTTAATTGTAATTTTATATAACTCGAAGGGGTTCTATGAAAAATATTTTATATACTTTCAAAATAAATCTCAAGTATTTATTTATATTATTTAGGGTTTCCATAATGGTGAATTTTAAAAATGTGAAGTATTTTTGTGATAATAGTTTAGCTTGGATAGTTCAAGCTATTTTAGTGTAAAACTTGACTTTTGGATAACTTGAGGGTATTTTGGTGAAACTTATCATTCTTTTATCTTTTTAGAAAATATGAAATTTTATTATATCTTGAAAATATGTGTTTTGATAATATTTATATATTTATAAAAAATAATTTTATTATTAAATAGAAAATCTCGTTTTTCTTAAAAAATAGTATTAAAAATCTTTCGACACCGAATGCTCCGTGAGAAGGTCTGCGTCTCGCTCTACTAGTCTAAGGATGTGCGATAATCTGCACCATCCAATAGCGGGTCCCCTAAAAAGGGTTGTAGAGACATAATCGCAAAGAATTTTGATAATACAATTCAAAAAAAACCGGGTTTTTTATAGTGCATGGTATTTTAATGAAATGTTGTAATCGCCACAAAAATATGTTTCAAAGAGTATCGTGCTATGTAAACATATGTGTATGTGAGGGGTAGGTCATTATCCCGTGAAATTTTCTAAAGGTAATAGTAAGCAAAACAATTAAATATGGTAGATACAAAGTTCATAATATTTAAATGTAAAAGTTGATTTAAAGTTATCTAGCATGATGTATTTGAGTGAAAATTATTTCTAAACATTAGGTTCATGGTTATAAACATGGGGTAAGAGTTTGCATGAAAGTTATGGAAGAAAATAATGAAATTTTTAGGTTTTAGAATGAGATATCAGTAGTAACTCCATTTACCGACATGTTTTATAAAGAGAACTTTTTAAGAAGAAAAAGTAAAATAGAGAGGGACTTACTAGCTAGAAGGGTAGGAAGGAGGTAAAAGGAGATGTGGTACCCTTCGTGGAGTCGCGGGGTCGCCGGAACTTACTCGATTTCTCGCCGGAAGTCGGTCTTTGGCTAACTCCATTTGTACTCTTCTTGTAATTAGAAAATTTTGATAATTTTGGCTAGGGATTTCAGAATGAAGAGGGGCTAGGGTATGAGGTTGTATTTATAGTGTGAAATTAGGGTTTGGAATTGAAAGAATGAATTAAAATGCATTAAAAATTGATTTAAAGATGAAATTGATGCCTCTGTTTAAATTCAGAGTAAACAAACAATGCAGCGGTAATGAGGGTAGGGCAAGGGTTTTGTGGGCAAAACATAGGGAATTTTCCCTACGGATCACCGGTCGGTGCCTGCCGTATCATCAATCTCGCCGGTCCAAATGCGGAGGGGTCCCGTTGGATCTTTGCCACGTGTCCAAGGCTGTGTACACAACATCTTACATATGTTTGTTTTCCTGTCTTTTCATTTCTACGTGCAATGCACGTGTAAAATTTTAGGCTTCCAAAAAGTTTAAAAGAAAATTGAAAAAAAAATGTGCCTGATGGGATTTGAACTCAGGGGCTGCGTCACAGCAGTGCAAGGGCTTTACCAGTGAGCTACAAATGGCTTCTTGCTGGTCTTAAACAAAAATTAACTTTTAAAGTGTACCTGGAATTACAAACTCCAATCTGTACATTAACTTAAAAAATTTCGTACAGTAAAATCAGAGTCATTACATTCTACCCTCCTTATAAAAAATTTCGTCCTCGAAATTTACAATTATATAAGGACTAATTTACAAATAAGTGAGGATATCTTGCACGCATGTCGTCTTCTCGTTCCCTCGTTGATTCTCCTACCGAATCCTTTCTCCACATCACTCGGACCAAGTTTACCTCCTTGTTCCGCAGTGTCTTTAATTTTCGGTTCAGGATCTCAACGGGTTATTGCTTATAAGATAGATCTGTCTGTACAATGAGCTCGGAGTAATCAAGGATGTGGCTGGGGTCGCTCACATATCTTCGAAGCTGGGATATGTTGAACATGTTATGCACTCTTTCCAATGAGAGTGGTAGTGCCAAACGATATGCCACTTCTCTGACTCGTTCGAGAATGTCGAACGGTCATATATATCTCGGACTGAGCTTACCCCTCTTGCCAAAGAGGATTACTCCTTGGTTTGGAGAGGTCTTTAAGAAAACATGATCTCTAGTTGTCAGCGCTTTGCATCAGCCCAGTGCTTCTGTCTATCTTGAGCTATGCGCATTCTTTCCCTGATCGTGCGAACTATATCCACAGTTGCCACGATCATCTCTGGTCCAAGAAGTTCACGATCTCCGATGTCGTTCCAACTTAGTGGTGAACAACACTTTCTTCCATAGAGAGCAGCAAATAGTGTCATTCCAATACTCGCCTGATAGCTGTTGTTGTATGAAAACTCCATGTTCCCTTATAAATATTCAGAAAGAAAAAGGGAAGGGAAAATTCCCCACTAATGGAAGTATCACGTGTAAGCACGTGATCATCGATCCCTTATAAAGAGACTTAAAGAGGAAAAGGAAAAACTTCCCGCTAGTGGAGTATCACGTGCAAGCACATGATGCATCTGTATACAGAATAAGCAGCTCCACTTAGTAAGTAGCAATTAAAGCCTCACGTGCAAGCGCGTGATCGTCTTTCACACAAAACGTGTAGGACCCAGTTATAAAATAAACAAAGAGCAGAAAAGCTCACGTGTTACCACGTGATGCCTTCCCTCTGTTTGGACTGCTGCATAAAAACGAACCAAGTTAATTCTTTAAATGGTCACGTGCTGCATGTGAGAGATCTCAAATGCCTTCTGAGCCGATAGAATTAAATTCTAAATACAAGAATCCAAATCCTATTTGGAAAATATTTTCTTAATCTTTCTAAAGAAGAAAGATTGTCCTCTGTAAATCAGAGCACCGTTGGATCAAAAATCCAATGGTGATTAAAAATCACCAAGATACAGAATAAGTTTTGTATGGGAAAATATTTTCCCAATCTTGTTAAGAAAAACAAGAGAAATGTCTTCTGTAAAACAGAAGTCCTGAGATCAAAGATCTAACAGTGGATAAATTCCTCAAATCAATTAAGAAATCTCTTAATGAGAGATTTCCTTAACTGAATCAACAAATCAGCCTCCCCTATATAAAGAACCCAAGACTTCGAGTCTGGTACAGAAGAACCCTCCCATAAACTTCAAGTTCAATACAGAAAAGAAAGAGAGAAACCCCCTCGTAAGCTTAAAAGAAAAGACAATTTAATTCTCCAGAGAGAAGAAGACCTCCTAAAAGAGAAAAAGAAACTTTAGGTAAGAGAAGAAACAAAACACAGAGAATATCTCATCTCTTTTTCACCTCCATAAGAGTTAACTCTTCTAAAAAGAACTTAGTTCTTCCTCTGGTTGAGATCTGCAGAAGCAGATCTCCCCACAAGTTGAGAATTTAATTCTCATCGGGGAGATTCTGCCATGCAGATCCAAAACCTAAGGGAAGATCTAAGTTCAGAGAATTTAATTCTCCCAAAAAGTATATAGGAATTTAATTCCTCTGATAAAACAAGGGTTTAACACTTCATATAAGAACTTATTTCTTCCTTATAGTGAAAGATCTGCAGAAGCAGATCTCCCTGCAAGTTGAGAATTCAATTCTCATCAGGAAGATTCTGCCATGCAGATCCCAAACCTAAGAGAAAAACTAAGTCCTAAGAATTTAATTCTTACAAAACAGTGGGCTTGAAAGTCTCGAAACTCAGGATCTCCATGCACGTAAAAAGATTGGCACCCAACATAATAACGGCCGATCACGTGCTCCCACGTGAACACCCTTGATGAACAAAAGAGGACTGTTCCTGCCAAAAATTTCTGCGCAAAAGAGCCCAAGGTATCAAATGGCAGCGATACGCTTAAGAAAACGCGAACCAGTATTTTCCGAGCTGTATTTTGACAAACTCCAGAATGAGAAACAACAAAATTCTGATGATATCGAAATCGTCTCGAAAACACCTTCGATTTGATATATTATGGGCCTCATAATTCATCCGGTATCAAAAGTTATGAGCAAATATGCTACGCACGAGTAATCTAAGAAAGAAAATGCGAACCAGTATTTTCCGGGCTATATTTTGACAAACTTCTGAATGATAAACAGATAAATTCTGATGGTATCGAAATCGTCTCGAAAAATCCTTCGATTTAATATATTATGGGCCTCATAATTCATCCGGGATCAAAAGTTATGAGCAAATGTGCTACGCACGTGTAATCTAAAGTAATGCTCTACTACATGGGGGATGCATTTTTACTCCCACATCGGGAAAAAGAGAGATCTCTTCTCTACCACTCCCATATAAATAAGAGGGGATAACTCTTAGAAAAGGTAGAGAATTCAATTCTCAAAAGAGCTTAGTTCTCCAAGTTAGGGCCATAGCTGCCTCCTCATAATGCGCATATGTGCAAACGCCATGTGCGCCACGTGCAATGCACGTGCGCCCGCCACATGCGCGCCACGTGCAACGCACGTGGGAGAATTTTAATTCTCAAAAGAGCTTAGTTCTCCATGTTAGGGCCTTAGCTGCCCACCCATAATGCGCATATGCGCAAGCGCCATGTGCGCCACATGCAATGCACGTGCACCTGCTACATGCGCGCCACGTGCAACGCACGTGAGCCAAACATGTGCAACGCGCGTTAGAGAATTTAATTCTCGGAGCTTAGTTCTCCAAGTTATGGCCTTAGCTGCCCTCCATGATGTGCAAGCGCCACGTGCGATGCACGTGTGCCCGCCACGTCTGACGCACGTGTGCCCAACATGTGCGACGCACGTGCGCGAATACAAAGAGGCCTTTTTCAGCAGTTAGGAGTTTAAGCTTCAACAGATTCTTCCTCTTGATAAGTGGGACATGGTTCAAAGGGCACATCTCTCCACACCTTCGATATATGGCGCTGTAATCCCTCAGCGTCGTCGGAGAGATGGTGGGTCCCAACGACTAATGATCTCTCTTTCCAAATAACAGAGGGATCCCGATAAACTCCAAGTTCAAGTTTAAAAAGAGGGGAGACACATACACAGACAGAAGGAAAGGGGAAGAAAAATAGAAAGAGAATTTAATTCTCTAAAGAAGGGGAACCCTCCCAAAAGATCCCACAAAAAGAGAATTTAATTCTCAAACTAAGAGTTTAACTCTTCTAAAAGAACTTAGTTCTTCCTCTGGTAAAGATCTGCAGAAGCAGATCTCCCTACAAGTTAAGAATTTAATTCTCATCGGGCAGATTCTATCATGCAGATTCAAAAACTAGAGGAAGGAACTGAATCCAAAAGAGTTTAACTCTTACAAAACACATAGAAATTTAATTCCTCTAAATAAAATTAGGGTTTAACCCTATAAAAGAATTTAATTCTTAAACAAGGGTTTTAACTCTCCATGCACGTAAAAGAGATCAGTACCCAACACGATCACGTGTGTTCACGTGACTTCCCCCTTCAATGATCAAAAGAGAACGAATGAAATTAGGTCACGTGCTCCCGCGTGACCCTTGAACAAACTTCTCAAAATAAAAAGGGAGTAAAGCCATGGCAGAACAGATTTTGGGGCGCCTCACGTGATCCCACGTGACCCCTGAGAAGTGTTCAACACTTATAAAAAAGAAAAGGGAATAAACCTTATTTTTGGGGCGCCTCACGTGATCCCACGTGACCCCTGAGAAGTGTTCAACACTTATAAAAGGGAAAAGGAAATAAACCCTATTTTTTGGAGCGCCTCACGTGTCCCCACGTGACCCCTAAGCAGTGCTTAACTTTTATAAAGCAGAAAGGGAATAAATCGAAGGGCAGTTTCCATTCTTGGGGCGCCTCACGTGATCCCACGTGACCCAATAGTGTTTAGCATTCAGAAAAGAAACAAGAGAATAAACCCAAAGAAGCAGCGCCAACTTCAAACACCTCACGTGACCCCACGTGAGCGCTTCATATCTTCAGTGTTTAACACTATTTCAAACACCTCACGTGACCCCACGTGAGCGCTTCATACCTTCAGTGTTTAACACTACTTCAAACACCTCACGTGACCCCACGTGAGCGCTTCAAATCTTCAGTACTTCAAACGCCTCACGTGACCTCACGTGAGTGCTTCATATCTTCAGTGTTTAACACTATTTCAAACACCTCACGTGACCCCACGTGAGCGCTTCAAATCTTCAGTGTTTAACACTATTTCAAACACCTCACGTGACTCCACGTGAGCGCTTCATATCTTCAGTGTTTAACACTACTTCAAACGCCTCGCATAACCTCACGTGAGCACTTCATATCTTCGGTGTTTAACACTATTTCAAACGTCTCATGTGACCTCACATGAGCGCTTCAAATATTCAGTGCTTAGACAACACTTTAAGACCTCACGTGAGAGCACGCGAGCGCTGAACATACACTAGTGTTTAACACTATGAGAGGCTAACCTTAGCACAGATCAACCAAGTCCCCCAAATCCAAAACCTTGTTCAGGTCTTTCAAAATTGATCTCAGATGGCATTCAAAGTAATGTTCATCGCATTCCTTCTCAATCTGGCATTTGGTTCAAAGGTACATCTCTTCATACCTCTGATATTTTTCGTTGTAATCCTTCAACGTTTTCAGAGAGGTGGAGGGTCCCAATAACCTATAACTTTTGGCGCGCCCCCAAACTGGTTAAACCAGAACCTCATAGACTATGAGGTCTTTAAACTCATGGACTATGATGTCCTTAAACTTTACAGACTATGAGGTCTTTAAACTAGACTATGATGTCTTTAAACTGGACTATGATGTCCTTAAACTCACAGACTATGTGGTCCTTAAACTTTACAGACTATGAGGTCTTTAAACTAGACTATGATGTCTTTAAACTGGACGATGAGGTCCTTAAACTCATGGACTATGATGTCCTTAAACTTTACAGAGTATGAGGTCTTTAAACTAGACTATGATGTCTCTAAACTACCATGGACTGTGGGGTCCTTAAACTCATGGACTATGATGTCCTTAAAATTTAAATACTATGATGTCTTTAAACTCCATGGACTATGATGTCCTTAAACTTATGGACCGCAAAGTCCCTAAACTAAAACAATAGAGTCCAAATTCTCTCTTGTTGGATCTAAATGATCCTGTTAAGTAGATCTTAGTCTAAAATTAGACTAATGTATCCTTAACAAACGTTTAAGTTGATCTTAGTCTCAAATGAGATTAAAGATCCTTAAACCCAACCCAAAACCAAATCTAGGAAAATATGGATTTGTACTAATCCCGCCCTACGGGTGACAACATAAATTAGTCTCCGTATACAATCCACGGGCAACCAAAAAATAAAATAAACACACACGACACGAAGTGACCATCTGGAGAAGGAGAAAGTTGTTACCGCGATGCGGTAGCGTAATTAACTGCAGGGGCTTGCGCCTGCAGGGAAGAGCGTCCCCACAATAAAAAAAACCCCTCAAATGAGGGGGAATCTGACGAAATCTGCTACAACGGCCACATCCTTCTAAACCTCCGATACATGGTGCCATAAATCAACTTGGTATCTTCGGAGAGGTAGACGGATAAAACCAAATAGCATCTGCTCACAAATTCAGGCAAGACGTTTGACTTCCCGTCTTTCGGCGGAGAACAGATTCTGGCACGCCCGGTGGGACCTTTTCCTCTTTCCACTCCACACTTCGTGCGTCGTGTTTTTCCGCGATCAAATAATCGCGGTATATATATTTGTGGTTGCCCTTAGGGGAGTGGATACTGAAGCCGGCGTTTCGTCTCTATGAAGAATGGTGTTTGCTCCCACCTTATAAACTCGGGCTCTGTCATATCTGGTGGAGTCAAGTACGGGCCACTTGCAGGCTCAAATCTCTGCAATCCGGCTCTTCAAGAAATCAACGGGCTTCTCTTTGGGTCGATGCTCCCACCTCCTACCCTCGGTGCCTCAACGCCGATGGAGGAATCCCAGAGGAAGTCTGTCTTCCACAGGCGGGCTCCCCAAGCAGCAGCTTTGCCGATGGAATCAGTTCTTAAACAACTGGCACATGCTAAGGATCAAGGTCGACACAGGGGGCAGAATATTCAAGCTCTCAAAAGAAACAAGGGGCAGGCTCGGCAAAATCCTGAAGCTAATCAAATCCCGGCTATAAGAAACGGTCTACGTCGATATCGGCATCATACAAAATGAGCTGGGGGCAGCTCTCCGTATGATCTGGTTTCAACCCTAGTGGTGAATGTTGTTCCAACTGGGAACAGCTTCGAACTGTTGTGAAGGGTCAGACAAAATTCTCCTACCGCAATACTGAAGAAGTCTCCGCAGCCCATGGAGATCCCACGACAGCATAAACAAGTTGCTTCCTGAGACAACTTTCCTCATCTATATATAAGGTGTGGAAGCAGGTGAAGGGGACTCACCCCAAGATGAATCCTGATACAGTGGTTCCTCTCAAAACCAAAGCGGCTTTTCACAAAAAAAGAGAGGCTTAATAAAACTCAAGTGCCTGAAGCAAACTCTAAAGGCCAAAACTCCAAACGCCCCAAGCCCGGGGGCATGGTAGTTCACATAATCTATATGGTGAATTCCAAAGACAAAGTTCAAGCTTCTACTAGTCACCGACCTCAAACTCGGTCCTTAACAAAAGTTCAACTGTAACGTGAAAAGCTGCAGGAGATACTTACTCAGGTGGTAGCAAACGCTAATCCACCGTCTAAGGAAAATCTCAAGGGTGCACCCAAAGAAAGAATAGAGAAGGAGTCGGATAATGATTAGAAAGCATGAATAGGCCTATATAGGATAGAAGGAATGGATGGATAGCCGGTGACGGAGATAGAAAGTCCTAGAGAAAAGATAGGCTATTACTGAAGCTCTGAAGAAGAATTGCTAGCGAAAGTTTTCTGAGTTTAGTCACCGATAAAGAAAGTCGTTGGTTTTTCCATCATCCAATCCACAACAAATCGAATGAAACCGCTTCGGATTTCTTTTGATTCAAACCCTTGTTCCGCTCTCGCTCGCTAAAGAGCTCGTTCACGTTTAATGTTTGGTTGAGAACAACCACAATCACAACTAGGCAAGTGAACGAGTGGAGCGCAGCGGAACGACGTAGCCCCGAATTCCCCCGGCGCTTGAGGGGGCGCCCCTCTCCCAATGATGATGCCAAAGGAAAAGTTGTCGCTGCCGAGCTCGACCGATGCCAAGGCAAGGGACACTTTGCTAGAATTCCCCACTTGGGAAAAGTAACCCTTTTTATTATCCCTATAGGGTAAGAAAGGTCGAGTAATTGTACTAGGACAGACGACATAAGCCTTAACAAATCCGTACAAATGATCCTGTGACTAATGCGAGTAAGAAAGAAGTCTGCTAAGAAGTTGAGGAATTTACCACCTCAACCGGGGAATCACCTAAGATAGAATCAGCCAAAACCTGAGATTCTACTGGGAGAGAATCCGCTGCTCTGAAAAAGAGAGATGAAGAAGCGGCAGAAATATCCATTAAAATGAACCAAATGGCCCTTCTGATTCAGAACATGGATGGAAAGATGGTTCAATCGGAACCACTAGCAGATGAACCTCCGGTAGTCGGTCTTAAAGATAAAAATGACATTTCAAATCCTCTGCAAACCTCACCAACAGTTGAGAAGGAAATAATTCCTAAAAGAAAAGCTGGACACATATATCGCTCAGCGAATCAAAGCTAACTGCGCCAGTGAAGCCGCAAATAGGACAATCAAGACTGGTCGACCGTATCCGGTAAGGCACAATCAAATACAGTACCTGCCAGAGTACACACTTCCAACGTGCCACATGTACAAAGGAACTGAGAATTCTCGCCGGCACATTGCGCGATTTGAACCCATGTGCGGAAATACTGATATACTTCTCCTCTGATAGTTCATCGGCTGTCTGGCGGGCATTGCCTTCGAATGGTATGCGGAACTCCCGACTGAATCCATGAATACCTTCGACGAAATGGAGATGGCCTCCTATCAGAGATTCTCTAGTGTGAATAAACGCACTACCGTGACGGCAGTGGTCAACGAAAGGGTTAGACCGAATGAGACTTGGGTTCAATGTGTTACCCGATGGCGAAATCTCTGGTCAAATACAAGCAACGCGTCGATGAAGTTGCAGCCATGGGAATGCTCATAGCCGCCCTTGACCCAAATTCAAAGGCGTCCTCGTATATGGCCCTCTTCAAGCCGACGACTTTCTTAGAACTCATGGACAAAATGGTTCGATTGGATCAAATGGGTCAAGACTCTTTCTTATCCGATGATGACGAGTGAAAAGCGGAGGCAAGATGGCGTTTGTCGCCAACGCTCAACAACAACCGAGTGGCTCGAGACCGGTTGTTCGCCAAAGCAACAAGCGGCAATCCCTCGATGAGAAGTTGAGACATCCCTATTCTTTTTCCCGGGATAAAATAAGGAGACTATTCGAACTAGCAGTGCGCAACGGGCTCATCACTCTACCGAAGCCGAGACACCCATTACAATCGAACGATGTCAACGATCCCAATTACTGCCCCTACCACCGAGTATTGGGCCATCTGATCGAAGACTGCTACGTCTTCAAAAATTGGGTTGAAGACCAGTATCAACAAGGCAAGTTCGCGCTGTCCGAAAACTGGAAGGTAAACCCGCCACAATAGCATACCCTTAAAAGGGTGGACACGCCGGGGGCATCATGCTCATTTATAGAGGAAGCTTCATGGGAAGTCGTTCTTTCGGCAAAAGCTAAAAGAATGCTGAAAGATCTTCAAGTATGTCCGGCGATCAGGTGGAAAAGCCCGCTGGAGCCAGAGATCATCGAGGGGATGCTGAAACCACGCCCAACATTGGGAGTTAATAGTGATGGTGGACAAAACATTCGAGCCCAGCCGTCAAATTCTTCGCAGAAAAAGAAGAAGATCAAAAAGCCCATGCGGTTTGATAACAAGCGCACGGATCTATAAAAGTATATTGAAGCGCTGGAAGAATATAACCAGAAGGCGCGGACCCCGGTCACATTCTAAGAATTTCTCAACAATATCCTTGAAAGCGGAGATAACGACAATAACGACGAGGATGACTCGTCAGAAGAATCTGAGGACTATGTGGCAAGTTGCCACATGATCTCTCATTCGACGTTAACTGACGAAGAAGCTCACTCGGCGATAGAGGACAGCATAAAAAGCTAGGGGCAGGATCGAAACCAAAACTATTGGAACCGTCTGATAAGATGATCGACTTGCTATTGAACGAAGCCCATCAGAAAAGCAAAGCCAATCGAGAGCGCGAACTGGCTATATTCGAAAAAGCCAAACACCGATGACTGAATGAAAAGGTCGAGGCATCCCAACCGGATCGAAGCACCCCTATCGCCAGCAAAAGAAAGTTTAAAGTAAGGAGTCGATTCGCTAGGGCCCTGTCAATAGGAATGAAGTTGCCCTCTTTCAGAGGAAATTCTCTTGGCAGTATACATCTTGATGAAGCGGACATACATCCTAACTTCTGCTTATGTTATCAGAGGATTGCACACCCTACCGAGGAGTGCATAGCCTTTAAAAACTGGTGGCAGGGATATGTTGCCCACCGACAACACGTTCAACAAGTGAAGCGCAAGGCTCGTCGGGAATAGAAAAGCACGACAGATGAGCGCAAAAGAGCTGCTGGCAATTGTCACATAGTCGACACCAAGGGATCGCAAGTTATCACCTTTGGAAGCGACTCTGACAAAGAAATCGCCCTCATCCCTCTCTTCAAGGAATCCACCTCCGACACAAAAAATGCGAAGATTTGCGAGAAAATCTAGCTGCGTAATCGTACGTTGCCCGAAAAATCTCGGACCTATGAACTGTTGACCGGAACGTCGTTAAACTAATACAAACCCACGGCGTCCCCAGGCTGACGTGGTGTAAAAAAACAAAAAAAATGGTACGTCCGCAAGCGAGATGGACACGGATGAAAACCCGAAAGGGCTCCGTGAGTAAAAACGGCAGGACTACCGGCGAGTTTGTGATAACCTGAAAGGGCGCAATCTCGTTAAAAGACATTTGCAAGGTCCTCTCGACCTTGTGAAGAGAAAATACCTGCGTGAGATCCTTACGACTCACAAGGGAGCAACACACTTAGGGATCCCCACGATTCCTAAGGAGAAATTGCACTTACGAGATCCTCACGACTCATAAAGAGAATTCCCCTTTGAGACCCTCACGGCTCATAGGATTCAAAAGTCTTAAGCTACAAGGATCTGAACCTGTTCTTAAGCCATCACATTTCCCAGACTGCCCTACAAGCGGTTCAATACCGACCCTTGTATACAATCCACGGGCGCAAATAATCATTTCCTTGCCGAGTCCCACCAACGACGAGGAATGCTCTCATTTGATGAATAAACACTTGTAGGTCCTCTCGATTTATAAGGAGAAAACACTCTTGCAAAATCCTTATGACTTACAAGAGAACATACACTTAGGAATTCTCACGATTCCTGAGGAGAAAAGACACTTACGAGATCCTCACGACTCGTAGGGAGAAACACCTTTATGAGACCCTTACGGCTCATGAAGTCAAAAGTCTTAGTCGACAGGATCTTAACTCTGTTTGCTAAGCCACCTTTGTTCGAATTGACGAAGGAAAATGATGATTCGCTCCTGGCAATATTCCAGTCGCAGCGATGCTGATGCTAAGATTGGCACCGGATTCCAAGTTCCATACTCGCGGCGAAAAGCCAGCGACCCAAAAATGCATATGAAATAGCTGAAATGATGGGGCAACTTGCAATGAAATCAGCAAGTAAAATATATGCATACAGAACAACCGAAATGATTGGGCAACTCGCAATAAAAAGCAGCGAGTAAAAAAACAGCCGAAATGATTGGGCACCACGAAAAATAGCCGAAATGATTGGGCAATCGCGACTTTCGCGATACAAAAAGCTGAAATGATAGAGCATCGCGGAAAGAAAACAAAAAAATACATGTGAAATGAAACTTTTTCCCTACAGGTGAGTCCATACTAATCCCTGTATACAATCTATGGGCATAAACAAAAAGGGGACCACATTTCCCCACCAGACCTTGTCAAAGGGAGAGTCAGATCTTGACGGCAACATCTGCATCCCAGAAGAACAACAACGGTGTTCCTCCTCATTCCAACAGGATTCGGACGCGACGTCAACAAAGCGGAGCCACGGCAAAGTCCAAGTTCCAAGACTCTACGGTTCACAGACAACCTAGAGTCAACCAATGACCTCCCTACCGGATCAACGCTCCGTCTCGGAAATAAGTCAACCGACCCCAGGGAAATCAGTGTCCTTGGCCAAAACCTCGATTCAGGGAAATCAGCGTCCCTGACGAGAGCATCTCGATTCGCGTCAACCCGCAGAGAAATCAGTGTCTTTGCAGGAATACCTCGATTCATCTCAACTCCGAGGAAATCAGAGTCCTTGGCAAAAACCTCGATTCAGGGAAATCAGCGTCCTTGACGAGAGCATCTCGATTCGTGTCGACCCGCAATGAAATCAGTGTCTTTGCAGGAATCTCTCGATTCGTCTCAACTCCGAGGAAATCAGTGTCCTTCACAAAAATCTCGATTCAGGAAAATCAGCGTCCTTGACAAGAGCATCTCGATTCGTGTCGACCCGCAAGGAAATCAGTGTCTTTGCAGGAATCTCTCGATTCGTCTCAACTCCGAGAAAATCAGCGTCCTTGACGAGAACTTCTCGATTCGCGTCGACCCACAAGGAAATCAGTGTCTTTGCAGAAATCTCTCGATTCGACTCAACTCCAAGGAAATCAGCGTCCTTGGCAACTACCTCGATTCAGGGAAATCAGCGTCCTTGACGAGAGCATCTCGATTCGTGTCGACCCGCAAGGAAATCAGTGTCTTTGCAGGAATCTCTCGATTCGACTCAACTCCGAGGAAATCAGCGTCCTTGGCAAATACCTCGACTCAGGAAAATCAGTGTCCTTGAAGAGAGCATCTCGATTCGCGTCGACCCGCAAGGAAATCAGTGTCTTTGATTCATCTCAACTCCGAGGAAATCAGTATCTTTGGCAAATATCTCGATTCAGGGAAATCAACGTCCTTGACTAGAGCATCTCGATTCGCGTCGACCCGCAAGGAAATCAGTGTCTTTGCAGGAACACGTCGATTCATCTCAACCCCCAGGGAAATCAGTGTCCTTGGTAAATACCTTGATTCAGGGAAATCAACATCCTTGACGAGAGCATCTCGATTCGCGTCGACCTATAAGGAAATTAGTGTCTTTGCAGGAATACCTCGATTCGTCTCAACCCCCAGGAAAATTAGTGTCCTTGGAAAATATCTCGATTCAGGGAAATCAGCGTCCTTGACGAGAGCATCTCAATTCGCGTCGACCCGCAAAGAAATCAGTGTCTTTGCAGGAATATACGACGTCAACAAACGGAGCCACGGCATAGTCCCTAGTTTCAAAACTCTACGGTTCACAGACAACCTAGAGACTAACTCGGAGCCATGGCAGAGTCCCTGGTTCCAAGTCTCGACGGCAACATCTACAGCCTAGAAATCATAACAGCATTCCTCCTCATTCCAGCAGGATTCGAATGTGACAATCAATCTCGAAGCCATGGCAGAGTCCCTAGTTCCAAGTCTCGACGGCCACATCTACAGCCTGGAGACCCACAACGGTGTCCCTTCTCGTTCCAACCAGAAGCAGATACGACGTCAACAAACGGAGCCATGGAAAAGTCCCTAGTTCTAAGTCTCGACGGCCACATCTACAGCCTGGAGACCAACAACAGCATTTCTTCTCACTACAACGGAATGCAGACGCGACGTCAACAAGCGACCCCAAGGTCAAAACAAAGCGGAGCCACGGAAAGGTCCCCAGTTCCAAGTCTCGACGGTTCAAAAACAACCTAAAGACCACCTCGACGTTCGTCTCGATACAGCAGACGCGACGTCACCCCAGTGTTCTTCCCCCAGCAGGATGCAGACGCGACACAAAACAACGGAGCCATGGCAAAGTCCCTAGTTCCAAGTCCCGACGGTTCACCAACAACCTAGAGACCACCTCGACGTTCGTCTCGATACAGCAGACGCGATGTCACCCCAACGTTCTTCCTCTAACAAGATGCAGACGCGACACCAACAACGGAGCCATGGCAAAGTCTCTAGTTCTAAGCCTCGACGGTTCACCAACAACTTAGAGACAACCGCGACATTCGTCTCAATACAGCAGACGCAATGCCGGCAAACGAAGCGAAGGCAATATTCCTATCATCAAGGTCTTGACGGCAACTTATATAAAACCTGAAAGACTATCGGAGATCATCCCACACCAGCGCATAGTGGCTATGACTCATCGGGGCTCCCAAACTGAGTCTAACCTCAAGTAAAAAGCGACATGGAATATCCCTAACGCTTGCTCTTTCGACGGTAATACTACCTGGAAGATTGCTTGAAGACGTCTTATCCAGCCCCCAAAGGGATCAGAGATACGACAGTCGCAAGGCTACTCGAACAGCAAGGTTGCCTATAGAGGAATACATCAGCCAACGCGACGGTGCGACGGACAAAACCCTAGTGCCACAGACCCTAATAGACCTCTCTCGTAAAGAGCAGAGGTTAACTGTGACGTTAGGACATCCTTGCGAGAACTTCTCGATTCGTCTCGACTAGTAAGGAAATTAGTGTCCTTGCGGGAACTTCTCGATTCGTCTCGACTCGTAGGGAAAAGCCTTATGCAATGGGGATAAAGACCTGTTTCCTAAGCACTGGGGTCCTGCAAGTTAGTCCAAGATGGACTCTTGCATACTATTCAAGGGCCACACTTTCTGAAGTCGAATCTCGACAAGGAGGGAAACAACCACTTACGAGTCCTCTCGACTTATAAGCGGGAGAATTCTCTTATGAGATCCTTACGACTCTCAAGAGAAAGCACACTTAGGAATCCTCATGATTCCTAAGGAGAAAATACACCTACGAGATCCTCTCGACTCGTAGGGAGAAAAGTCTTTATGAGACCCTCACGGCTCATAAAGTTGAAAAGTCTTAGGCGGCAGATCCTAACCCTGTCTCCTAAGCCATCACTGCCCTGAAGGGAGGTCAAGATAGACTATCTACGGGCCACACTCTCCGAAGTCGAACATCGACAAGGAGGGAAACAATCACTTATGAGTCCCCTCGACTTGTAAGGGAGAAAACTCTCTTGTGAGATCCTTACGACTCTCAAGAGAAAATGCACTTAGGAGACCTCACGACCCCTAAGGAGAAAATACACCTGCGGGATCCTCTCGACCTGTAGGGAGAAAAGTCTTTATGAGACCCTCATGGCTCATAAAGTTGAAAAGTCTTAGGTGGCAGATCCTAACCCCGCCTCCTAAACCGTCGCTGCCCTGCAAGGAAGTCAAGGTGGACTATCTACGGGCCACACTCTCCGAAGTCGAACATCGACAAGAAGGAAAACAATCACTTATGAGTCCTCTCGACTTGTAAGGGAGAAAATTCTCTTGTGAGATCCTTACGACTCTCAAGAGAAAACGCACTTAGGAGTCCTCACAACCCCTAATGAGAAAATACACCTACGGGATCCTCTCGACCTGTAGGGAGAAAAAACCTTCTTGAGACTCTTACGGCTCATGAGGATGAAAAAGTCTTAGGCTATAAGGACCCTAAAACTTATCTCCTGAGCCCTCAATTCTATGGCCATGCATAACTCTTCACTACTTTACCCACGTACATACTTACGTGGGCAAAGTAGTGGGGGCATTTGTTCCCGCCAAAAATTTCTGCGTAAAAGAGCCCAAGGTATCAAATGGCAGCGATACATTTAAGAAAATACGAACCAATATTTTTCGAGCGACAAACTCTCGAATGAGAAACAGCTAAATTTTGATGATATCGAAAGCGTCTCGAAAACACCTTCCATTTGATATATTATGGGCCTCATAATTCATCCAGGATCAAAAGTTATGAGCAAATATGCTACGCACGTGTAATCTAAGGAAGAAAATGCGAACCAGTATTTTCCGGGCTGTATTAGCTAAATTTTGATTGTATCAAAATCTTCTCGAAAAATTCTTCGATTTGATATATTATGGGCCTCATAATTCATCCGGGATCAAAAGTTAAGAGCAAATGTGCTACGCACGTGTAATCTAAAGTAATGCTCTACTACATGGGGGATGCATTTTTAGTCCCACATCAGGAAAAAGAGAGATCTCTTCTCTACCACTCCCATATAAATAAGAGGGGATACCTCTTAGAAAAGGTAGAGAATAGAATTCTCAAAAGAGCTTAGTTCTCCAAGTTAGGACCATAGCTGCCCCCTCACAATGCGTATATGCGCAAGCGCCATGTACGCCACGTGCAATGCACGTGCGCTCACCACATGCACGCCACGTGCAACGTACGTGAGCCAAACATGTGCAACTCACATGGGAGAATTTTAATTCTCAAAGGAGCTTAGTTCTCCATGTTAGGGCCTTAGGTGCCCCCCATAATGCGCAAGCGCCATGTGCGCCACGTGCAATGCACGTGCGCCCGCTACATGCGCGCCACGTGTAACGCATGTGAGCCAAACATTGCAACGCACGTGGGAGAATTTAATTCTCAAAGAAGCTTAGTTCTCCATAGGAGCTTAGTTCTCCAAGTTATGGCCTTAGCTGCCCCCCATGATGTGCAAGCGCCACGTGCGACGCACGTGTGCCCGCCACGTCCTACGCAGGTGCGCCCAACACATGCGACGCACGTACGCGAACGCAAAGAGGCCTTTTCAGCAGTTAGGAGTTTAAGCTTCAACATATTCTTCCTCCTGATAAGTGGGACATGGTTCAAAGGGTACATCTCTCCACACCTTCGATATATGGCGCTGTAATCCCTCAGCGTCGTCGGAGAGGTGGTGGGTCCCAACGACTAATGATCTCTCTTTCCAAATAACAGAGGGATCCCGATATACTCCAAGTTCAAAAAGAGGGGAGACACATACACAGACAGAGGGAGAGGGGAAGAAAAATAGAAAGAGAATTTAATTCTCTAAAGAAGGGGAACCCCTCCCAAAAGATCCTACAAAAAGAGAATTTAATTCTCAAATTAAGAGTTTAACTCTTCTAAAAGAACTTAGTTCTTCCTCTGGTAAAGATCTGCAGAAGCAGATCTCCCTACAAGTTGAGAATTTAATTCTCATCGGGGAGATTCTGTCATGCAGATTCAAAAACTAGGGGAAAGAACTGAATCCAAAAGAGTTTTAACTCTTACAAAACACATAGGAATTTAATTCCTCTAAATAGGGTTTAACCCTATAAAAGAATTTAATTCTTAAACAATGGTTTTAACTCTCCATGCACGTAAAAGAGATCAGTACCCAACATGATCACGTGTGTTCACGTGACTTCCCACCTCAATGATCAAAAGAGAACGAATGAAATTAGGTCACGTGCTCCCACGTGATCCTTGAACAAACTTCTCAAAATAAAAAGGGAGTAAAGCCAAGGCAGAACAGATTTTGGGGTGCCTCACGTGATCCCACGTGACCCCTGAGAAGTGTTCAACACTTATAAAAAAGAAAAGGGAATAAACCTTATTTTTGGGGCGCCTCACGTAATCCCACGTAACCCCTGAGAAGTGTCCAACACTTATAAAAGGGAAAAGGGAATAAACCCTATTTTTTGGAGCGCCTTGCATGTCCCCACGTGACCTCAAGCAGTGCTTAACTTTTATAAAGCAGAAAGAGAATAAATCAAAGGGCAGTTTCCATTCTTGGGACGCCTCACGTGATCCCACGTGACCCAATAGTACTTAGCATTCAGAAAAGAAACAAGAGAATAAATCCAAAGGAGCAGCGCCAACTTCAAACACCTCACGTGAGCGCTTCATATCTTCATTGTTTAACACTATTTCAAACACCTCACATGACCCCACGTGAGCGCTTCATACCTTCAGTGTTTAACACTACTTCAAACACCTCACGTGACCCCACGTGAGCGCTTCAAATCTTCAGTACTTCAAACGCCTCACGTGACCTCACGTGAGCGCTTCATATCTTCAGTGTTTAACACTACTTCAAATACCTCACGTGACCCCACGTGAGCGCTTCAAATCTTCAGTATTTAACACTATTTCAAACACCTTACGTGACTCCACGTGAGCGCTTCATATCTTCAGTGTTTAACACTACTTCAAACGCCTCACGTAACCTCACGTGAGCGCTTCATATCTTCAGTGCTTAACACTATTTCAAACGCCTCACATGACCTCACGTAAGCGCTTCAAATATTCAGTGCTTAGACAACACTTTAAGACCTCACGTGAGAGCACGTGAGCGCTGAACATACACTAGTGTTTAACACTACGAGAGGCTAACCTTAGCACAGATCAACCAAGTCCCCCAAAGCCAAAACCTTGTTCAGGTCTTTCAAATGGCATTCAAAGTAATGTTCATCACATTCCTTCTCAGTCTGCCATTTGATTCAAGGGTACATCTCTTCACACCTCTGATATTTGTCGTTGTAATCCTTCAACGTTTTCAGAGAGGTGGAGGATCCCAATAACCAATAACTTTTGGTGCGCCCCCAAACTGGTTAAACCAGAACCCCATGGACTATGAGGTCCTTAAACTTATGGACTATGATATCCTTAAACTTTACAGACTATGAGGTCTTTAAACTAGACTTTGATGTCTTTAAACTGGACTATGAACTCACAGATTATGAGGTCCTTAAACTTTACAGACTATGAGGTCTTTAAAATAGACTATGATGTCTTTAAACTAGACTATGAGATCCTTAAACTCATGGACTATGATGTCCTTAAACTTTACAGACTATGAGGTCTTTAAACTAGACTATGATGTCTCTAAACTACCATGGACTGTGGGGTCCTTAAACTCATGGACTATGATGTCCTTAAACTTTACAGACTATGATGTCTTTAAACTCCATGGACTATGAAGTCCTTAAACTTATAGACCGCAAAGTCCCTAAACTAAAATAATAGAGTCTAAATGCTCTCTTGTTGGATCTAAATGATCCTGTTAAGTAGATCTTAGTCTAAAATTAGACTAACGTATCATTAACAAACTGTCACGCTCCGCTTCCCGGTGTACGGGCAAAGGGACGCGGCGAGGCCGCTACGTATTTACTCTGAAGTAAACACGCTAAGCGTATCTAAGCAATATAAGTAAAATGCACAAGAGACAAAATATATCAGCAACTTTATTTATTAACATTCTTTTACAGTACATGGAAAAGTAAATACATGGAATGGAAGCAATGCCTAAACAATGGCATAACAGAAATGGGAAGTACTGAAATGGAATGTGTATAATGAATCTAAAACTCTGGGTCGTAAGCAAGCTGATCCAAGTCCTCGCTGGTAGGCTCGATCTCCTGAAGGTCCGGATCACCTGACAACATTTTAAAGAAGAAAGAGAAGGAATGTCGTCAGCGAACAATCTCTCGGTAAGTCCTAAAAATAAGGGAGAAATAGAATAGATAGAGAGAGAATATAGCTTTTAAAGTTGTATTATATTGTTAACGCTGTTATTTGTAGCTTGGTACAGAAGAATGCCAGTGTATACGAGAGGAGTCTCACTATTCCGGAGACTAAGGTATACGGAGTACAAGGAACCGTTCAGCCACGGTACAACAGCAATTGAATTCAGGTTAGGTGTATTATGGTTACAGTCTCGTGCCACTTCTAACACCTTCCGTACCAGTCTACCCCTTATAAACCCCGCAATGTCTTAATGTCTTGTATTGAGTTGTAATTATGTTATTTGTACTGTTTTGTAAGTGTAAATGGAAGATTTGTATTATAAATGGAAGTCCTTGCCGATACCATGATATCGTGTAAATGGAAATGGATATACTGAATAGTCAGATAAACGGAATATATCCATGGTTCGGTTCGGTCATATTATATAGATTATTATAGCTTGAATAGATGGATTCATATTGCATGTTGTATTGTAATTTATACTTGAATCACATTGAAGAAACAATCTTTAATGGGATACAATTCTATATGATGAGTTATATGATTTATTATGCACGAGTATCCATACTATAATAAAATTATAAATAATCACATATAAATATAATATATATATATATAACATTTAGCAAAACAATTTAAAATGCTGTAATAGTTTACATGCAACGAAGAAAAGTGAAACAAGAAGAGAAAAGGGGACTTACATATATTAATTAGCAAAGGATATTGAAGAAATAGGTACAAAAATATAGAAAAGGAGATAAGGACTTACTGGCTATTAAGAAAGAGGGATGAAGGAGAAAGCTCTCGGAACCGTCGAGGCGACGTTTTGACGTCAAAGGCGAGACAGGGAATGAAGCTCGGGACGAAGAAGAAAGGAGAAGAAGGGAGGTGAGAATAGTGGGTGAGGGAGGTGACGGGATCTCGTGGGGGGGATGAATATATATAGAGAGGAGAGAGACGTGGGATTGTTTGGTTATAAATTAATATATATAAATATTATATAGGAGGAGAGAGAGAGAGAGAGAGAGAGTGCTGGTGGGTTGTTAGGATTAGAATAGGTTTATAATAATTTATATTATATAAAGAGAGAGATCTGTGATGAGGATAGGATTTTAAAAATATTTAGGCATGGAGAGGGAGAGTGATTGATGGCGAGAGATTTGAGGTGAGTTGGTGAGCCGTAAATAAAGAAAAGAGGGAGAGAACTGAAAAAAGAGGGAGAGAGACGGGATACGAGAGAAGAGAGAGAAAAAGGGAGAGAGAAAAGTATAGTTTTATAATAATATATAATATAATATAATATAATATATATAAATAAGAAGAGAGAGAGAAAGAGACGTGTGTAATAAGAAGAGAGAGAAAGATGTGTATATATTTAAATATTAAAATTAGGTTTAGAAATATAATAATATATAAACTTGTGTTTTTAGGCTAAAACAAAAGTACTCCGAAGAATACCCGGATCGTGTCTAAAAATCTAGTTTTAAAATATAAAGACTATACAGATAAGTTAAAACCATAATACGATGTCCGGTTGATAAAAATGCATACCCCCAAGAACGGATGCACGCAAAATGTACGCAACGATCCAAACAAGTTCGTTTCAATAACCAAGAAGTGAACATGATGTACTGATGCAACCATAGGGTGCAGGCTACGTGTAGGTGTTGTACCCAGTGCATATGTTCGATTAATTTGACTTTTCGTTTTACGTGCAGTGCACGTGCAACCTTTTGAGCTTCTAAAGAAATTAAAAGAAATAAAAATAAAAATGGGTGGCTTATGGGATTTGAACTCTGGTGCTATGGTTTAGCAGTGCAAAGCCTTATCAGTGAGCTAAAAGCTTTTTCTTGCTGTTTTAAAGCAAAACAAACTTATAACTCGTGTTCAGGCTTAGGTGTGCCTTTCAGTATTTTGAAAAAAGAAGAAGAAAAAATTCGTATAGAAAATTTAGGGTTGTTACACAAACGTTTAAATTGATCTTAGTCTCAAATGAGATTAACGATCCTTAAACCCAACCCAAAACCAAATTTAGGAAAATACGGATTTGGACTAATCCCCACCCTAGGGGCGACAACATAAATTAGTCTCCGTATACAATCCACGGGCAACCAAAAAATAAAACAAACACACACGACACGATGTGACCATCTGGAGAAGGAGAAAGTTGTTACCGCAATGCGGTAGCGTAATTAACTGCAGGGGCTTGCGCCTGCAGGGAAGAACGTCCCCACAATAAAAAAAACCTCAAATGAGGGGGAATCTGACGAAGTCTGCTACAACGGCCGCATCCGTCTAAACCTCTGATACATGGTGCCATAAATCAACTTGGTATCTTCGAAGAGGTAGACGGATAAAACCAAATAGCATCTGCCCCCAAATTCAGGCAAGTCGTTTGTCTTCCCGTCTTTCGGCGGAGAACAAGGACAACCGAGATTGGCGCACGTGACCCCCAAGTAGTGCCTAGCACTTATAAAGAAAAAAGGGAATAAATTAAAGGCAGTTTTCATTTTGGGGGCGCCACACGTGATCTCACGTGACCCAATAGCGCTTAGCGCTCAGAAAAGAACAAGGGAGTAAATCCAAAGAAACAGCGTCTCAAATTTTTAGAGTTTAACACTATTTCAAGCGCCTCACGTGACCCCACGTGAGCGCCTCAAATTTTTAGTGTTTAACACTATTTCAAGCGCCTCACGTGGGAGCACGTGAGCGCTGAGCATATATTAGTGTTTAATACTATGAAAGGCCAATATTAGCCAAACTCAGAACAAATCTCCCAAGGACCATCGATTGATCCCCTCATGCTCAGGGTCTCCAAAACCGATCTCAGTCTCAAAGATAGCTAATGAGCTATTAACAGATGGCATCTAAAATGATGTTTATTCCATTCCCCCTCAGTCGGGACATTGGTTCAAAGGTACATCTCTCCACACCTCTGATACATGTCGTTGTAATTCCTCAACGTCTTCAAGGAAGTGGCGGGTGCCGACAACCAACAACTTCTTGGTACATTTCCAAACCCATGGATACAAACCAATGGACCGTAATGTTCTTAAACTAACTATGGACTGTAATGTCCTTAAACTAATCATTATGGACTATGATGTCCTTAAATCCAATGGACCGTAATGTTCTTAAACTAACTGTGAACCGTAATGTCCTTAAACTAATCTTTATGGACCGTAATGTCCTTAAACTAACCTTTATAGACCGTAACATCCCCAAACTAAACTCTATAGACTATGATGTTTTAAAACTCTATGGACTATGATGTCCTTAAACTCCACGGACTATGATGTCCCTAAATCCAATGGACCGTAACGTCCCTAAACTAAACTCTACGGATTATGATGTCCTTAAACTCCACGGACTATGATGTCCCTAAACCCAACGGACCGCAACGTCCTTAAACTAAATTGATAGGGCCCAAATGCTCTTTCATTGGATCTAAATGATCTTAAAACCTTGTTAAGTATATCTTAGTCTAAAATTAGACTAACGTATCCTTAACAAACATTTAAGTTGATCTTAATCTCAAACGAGATTAATGAGCCTTAAATCCACCAAACCCAAATTTAAGAAAATACGGATTTGGACTAATCCCCGCCCTGTTAGTGTATATGCCCTAGATGCCATTATTGTATCATACTGGCTTGTATATTACTTAATGGAAGCTTGGGATATTCACAGTTGTATTAATAGTCTTGCTCAAAATGGTAGTATGCTACTTGGTTTGTTTCTACTTCAATATGTACATGTGTTTATTTTAGCATATCGCTTATACATATTAGTAAAGACCTTAGGATCTTTGCTTGATTACCAGCGTTGTGATGGCAGTCACACTAGTGGGGGCTGGATAATCTACAAGCACATCCTTATACATGTCTCTAGTCGTAGGATTATCGAGACGGGGCATCAATACTCCGGAGTACACTAGTGTATACGCTTCTCATCCCAGCAAGGGAGATAGTCTGTCCCACAGCCATTAGTATGTCGTATTGGAGATAGTATGCGGGTGCTCGTTAGGTTACGAGTACACTGGACAGGACTCGTCGGGAACTGTTGGTTGGTACTATACCTATCGTCAGATAACAGTTCCCAGGTGACATGAGTACAGCTTAGTCCGTCGACTTGACACTGCTACTTCGCCTCGAGTGTGTTCCCACTGTACTTTGATTACTACCCTACCACGGCTCAAAGAAGTCGTGCAAATAGGTAGTAGTTGGTGCAGTCCCAAAGCATTTGGAGGCAGTGGCAGTTAGACAGGATTCGTCTCTCCCGATATTAGGGGTTGATATCGCGCTGTGTCTGGAAAGCCATTACACAAAGTCCTTGGCCAGGGCAAGCGAGATTTACTGGTAGGTGTTCCAGTAGTTTCTCAGGGTGTTCTGGGCTACACTCCGACACGATTTATACTGCTATTAGGGGTCTGACATTTACTGTCGGGACCCGGTTCTTGTTCACGGAGCAAAGTGCCACACAGAACAAAGTGCCACGCCAATTGTCATACCAAGAGAGCGGGGGCCACCTCTTGAATCTGTGGGGGCCACCTCTAGAGTCCGTGGGACTCACTGTAGAACAATGGGGAATTTTCGGAACACATTCCGAAAGAGGACCGAACTGCATTATAAATGTAATGATACCACCCTCAATTACAGAGGCGCCTTTTAAGTTAACCGGAACTACAGGAGCTTGAGAACTCCGTAGTTAAGCGTGCTCGGGTCAGGGAAGTCTTAGGATAGGTGACCTCCTGGGAAGTGACCCCTGGTCGGGCCCGGTTCGCTCTAAAGGGAAAAACCGTGCGGTTTCGGCCAGAGCGGATAATACCATCTGTACTGAGGCGTGGGGCGTTACATTTAGGGTATTCCATGCAGGTCTCTCAGTAGTAGGTCTGTGGTTCGAGGACGAACCATTTTTCAAAAGTGGGGAGAATGTCGGGACCCGATTCTTGTTCACGGAGCAAAGTGCCACACAGAACAAAGTGCCAGGCCAATTGTCATACCAAGAGGGCGTGAGCCACCTCTTGAATCTGTAGGGGCCACCTCTAGAGTCTGTGGGACCCACTATAGAACAATAGGGAATCTTCGGAACACGTTCCGAAAGAGGACCGAACTGCATTATAAATGTAATGATACCACCCTCAATTACAGAGGCGCCTTTTAAGTTAACCGGAACTACAGGAGCTTGAGAACTCCGTAGTTAAGCGTGCTCGAACCAGGGAAGTCTTAGGATGGGTGACCTCCTGGGAAGTGGCCCCTGGTCGGGTCCGGTTCGCTCTAAAGGGAAAAACCGTGCGGTTTCGGCCAGAGCGGACAATACCATCTGTACTGGGGCGTGGGGCGTTACATTTACCGCCCCCTAGGCCCGATATGCGATACTCTTAGACGAACATACCTGATTGTACAGAGATTGTCACATTCAGGCTCAGTAGGAGTTCGGATGGGTTTTCCTCATCGGCCTTCTTATCGACATCTACCTGGGGACCGTTACGTACAGCTAGTACCGCTTGCGGCCTGTGGTTAAACCCACTGCCAGCGTAATGTTGAGTCTTTAGAGTCCCACACAGAGAGTTTCCCTGCACTGGGCAAAAGGTGTAGAGGCCGTATGCTTTTACGGCAGGGCTACGATCATTTACGTGCACTTGTGCGCGTATGATGTTCGGGCGGATAATGCTAGTGGGTTTTGGTTTAAGCCGGATCCTAGTATTATATATAGATGGATCAGTTTTGTCTCTTTGTATTTGTATTCTTCGGAATGCGGATGCTGGTGTGTATGCACAGATGTGAGGAGCAAAGAAGGAGATGCCTCATTTGGGTTTTGACCATTGACTTGATTAGAACTATTATGAGGTGGACGATATTGTTTACTAATCCTTTTATTAATGATAATTGTGTCATGGCTAATTGGTTTGACCATTTGACTAGGTTGACTATTGTTGACTTAGATATTTTTGTTAAGCACTAGATATTTTCATGCTCAGTATTAATTGTGACAAGGTTGTGGTCAAATCAATGTAGCCATCCTAATTATCATAATAAAAGTTTTAGTTTTCTTTTTCCATGGATGATTATCTCATTTGCTTCCTCTTTCTTCAAGAGAGCTCCCACACTTGCTCTTCTTCTTCTTCTTCTTCCGCACTAGTAAACTCTTAAGCTCTCATGTGTTGAGAAAATTAGAGTTTAAATAGACAAACAAATCCATCTTCAAACTCTACATTACCTAGGACATCAAGCTTAGCAAACTTGTTGCCCTAGTTACCTTGGTTCTTAAGGTGGAGCTCGGACTATAGACTCTCGGGTGGATCGTCTTCGACTCAAGAAGGCTGTAGAGGTGGCTGCGATCCAGATCAATCCTTGGAGCCTACATAGACGAGAAAGACAGCGGAGAAGACCCAAAGGACTAGTAGTGAGGTATAATCTTCTAGCATAGTAGATAAAACCTCTAGCTTATTTGTTAGCAATGGTTTGGCAAAGATCCTTAAGAAAGTCTATGTTACCTTGTATGAAAATTTTGATTTTTACCTATTTCGCCTCCCCGCTAGCTAGCAGGGTGAGTGACATAGACTTACACGCCTTACGGGCGACAACATAAATTAGTCTCCGTATACAATCCATGGGCAACCAAAAACAAAACAAACACATACGACACGAAGCGAACATCTGGAGAAGGAGAAAGTGGTTATCGTAACCCGATAACATAATTAACTGCAGGGGCTTGCGCCTGCAGGGAAAAGCGACCCTACAATCAAAAACCCCTCGCAAACGAGGGGGGATCTGACGAAGTCTGCTACAATGGCCGCATCCATCCAAACCTCCAATATACGGTGCCATAAATCAACTTGTCATCTTCGGAGAGTGGACGGATAAACCCAAATAGCATCTTCCCCTAAATTCAGGTAAGACGACCTACGCGGTTTCGTCTCTATTTTCGACGGTAAACAGATTCTGGCACGCTCAGTGGGACATTTTTCTCTTTCCACTCCACACTTCGTGTGTCGTATTTCACGAACAAATTGCGATCTGCTATGGTTGCCTGTGGATTCGAGGTACTAAGATTTTGTGTCTTGCTCCATGCAGAAGAGAAGATGGAGTCAATAACTTCCAACTGCACCAACTGCAACAACAACTCCCACTCCGTCCTATCTGGAGAAGTAACTTACGGGCCCCAAGCGGCCTTCATTTATGCAATGCCGGTGGAACAGGTGACACAGGCCACCACAGGATTGTTCTTCGGGACTATGCTCCCGCCAATGAGCTTCAACGCTCCAGTGCCATCACAGGAAGCTCTAAAGAAGTCGGTCTCTGATCATCTTACCACTACCACGGCCCCTCTCAATAGGTCTTCCAAGTCCAATATCTTGGACTTTAACATACTAGGCCAAAGCTCAAGCAGGCCCGTGAAGAAGCCTGCAATACCCGAAGGAATTATCCTAAAGAGGATAGCCATTCCAGCTCCGGTAAAAGAAGTCATCAGAGGGGCTTCTTCTCCGGCTAAGGGGTCGGTCTTTGCAAGACTGGCCATCCCAATTCCTGCTTCGGGTGAGATCGTTACAAATGCTTCCCCTGCCAAAAAGTCGGTCTTTGCAAGATTGACCATTCCCTCTCAGCGGACGCCGGTCATCGACAGGTTGACCCCAGTAGCCCTTCACCAGAACAGGGGGCATGATGAAGGCACCCCCGTAACTAAGCCAGTCCCATCTGCAAAATATGCTCTACGTCGCCACTGGCGCCGAGTGAGGAAAACTGGGGGCAGCTCTCCCTTTGGACTGACTCTACCGGCTCCAATGGTGGAAATTGATGTTGTTGTTCCAACTGGGAACAGTTTTGAGCCGCTCAGGAGGGTGCGAAAGAACTCTCCAACTGTCGTATTGAAGAGGTCTCCTCCACCTGCTAAAAATGTTACTAAAGCGAAGCCGGAATAGCCCTCTCTGCGGCTGTCCTCCAAAATCCATAGGGTCTGGCGAAGAGTCCAAGACTCTGTGACCGACAAGGACTACTCCCGCCGACAGAAGAAAATGAAAGTTCGGCAAGAGGAGGACCATCCCGTCGCCGTACCGCGGAATGTATCACCTGTAACAGCCCCCTCAACTTCGACCGCCCATAAAAGGAGAAGGCCGGAGAAAATCCCCGTGCTTACGACAAATCTCAAAGGTACTGAACCCAAACGTCCTAAGTCTGGGGGCATGGTAGTGCACACAGTCTACATGGCTTCCGGAAAAGAGGAAAGCCGTGCTTCCAGGATCATCGACCACTTACACGATCAGTAACAAAGGCTCAGGAGCAACAACAGAAACTCCAGGAGATGCTGAAAAAGATGGCTACACTCACTGGGCAGAAAGAAATCCTGGAGGCGTCGTCGGATCAACGCCAGGAGCAAGAAACCGACGCCGAGTTCCTCCGAAGAATGCTCAAAAATAAAGATAAAGAGGCCGAGGAACAAGCGGCTAATATAAAACAGATGGCGCTGCTGTTCCAAGATATTGTGGGGATGATGATCCAATCGGACCCTACAGCCAAAGATCCTCCGGTGATCATTGAAGACGACAGAGGGGAGACATCAAACCCTCTTCCGGCTTTATCAGCAGCCAGGGAGGAGACGATCTCGAAAGCTGAGCTTGATAACTACATAGCTCAACAAATACGAGCTCATCAGGCAAATGAAGCTACTGGCCAAGTCGTCAGAACTGGGCGGCCATATCCAGGCTGGTATGATCAGATTAAGTACCCGCCGGGATATACAATCCCCAAATTTCACGTGTAAAAGGGGACAGGCAATCCCCATCAGCACGTCGCTCAGTTCAAGGCTCTTTACGGCAATACTGGAGGTGACAACAAATTGCTACTTCGCCAGTTCGTCGGCAGTTTAGCGGAGACAGCTTTTGAATGGTACTCAGAGCTTCCGAACGACTCCATCAAAACATTCACAGAAATGAAGTTGTTGTTCACCCAGCATTTCGCAAGCGCCAGCGAACGCACCCTAATCACGGCATTGATCAATGCCAGGGTGAAGCCAGGAGAGACGTGGGTTCAGTATGTAATTTGCTGGCGGAACCTATGGTCGAGATCCGAACAACGCATAGAAGAAGCTCCTGCCGTGGGCATGTTCGTGGGGACCCTAGATCCGCAGGCAACTATATCCCAATTCATGATGATCTTCAAGCCGACCACTTTCCAAGCCTTGATCGACAAGCTGGCCCAAATGGACCAGATGGGCCATAGACCATCCTCCTCAAAAACGGAACTTCGAAATGAAAAGGGGAAGGTAAAGCGACCTTCGTCGCCAACGCTCAGCAACAGCCGAGTGATCTGAAACCGGTTGCTCGCTAAGGAAACAAATCATGATTCTTCGATGAGAAGTTGAGACGTCCTTACTCATTTCCCCGGAATAAAACGAGGAGACTGTTCGAACTAGCGATGCGCAACAGGCTCATCACCTTGCCGGATCCGAAATGCCTACTGCAACCCGGTGACATCAATAATCCCAATTACTGCCTCTACCACCGAATATTGGGCCATCCAATCGAAGATTGCTTCGTCTTCAAAAACTGGATTGAGGACCAGTACCAACAAGGTAAATTCGCGCTATCCGAAAACTGGAAAGTAAACCCGCCACAACCGCACGCTCCTAAAAAGATGGACACGCCGGGGGCATCATGCTCATTTATACAGGAAGCTCCATGGGAAGTTGTTCTTTCGGCTAAGACCAAAACAATGCTGAAGGAACTCCAAACAAGCCCGGCAATCAGGTGGAAAAACCCGCTAGAGCCTGAGATCATTAAGGGGATGCTGAAACAACGCCCAACACCGGGAGTTGGTAACGATGGGCAAAATACCCAGGTCCAGCTGTTGAAGTCTTCGAAGAACAAGAAGAAGACCAAAAAGCCCACGCACTCTGATGACAAACGCATGGATCTGCAAAAGCATATTGACGCGCTGGAAGAATATAACCAGAAGGCGCGAACCCCGGTCACACTCCAAGAGTTTCTCAGCCATATCCTTGAGAGCGGAGATAATGACAATGATGAAGGAGAAGACTCGTCAGAAGAACCTGAAGATTATACGGAAAGTTGCCACATGATCTCTCATTCGTCGCTAAATAACGAAGAAGCTCACTCGGCATCAGAAGATAATGTAGAGGAGCTGGGGGCAAGATCGGTGCCAAAATCTTTAGGACCGTCAGACGAGATGATCGACATGCTACTGAACGAAGCCCGTCAGAAGAGCAAAGCTGATCAAGAGCGTGAAATGGCCATATTCGAAAGAGCCAGGCGCCGGCATCAAGCTGAAGAAGTCATGGTAGGGATGAATCACAAAGTGCTCCAACTAGATCGAAGCACGCCCGTGGCAGACAAAAGCAAGCTTAAAGCAAGGAAACGGTTCGCTAAAGCCCTGTCAATGGGAATGAAGCTGCCATCTCCCAAAGGAAATACTCCCGGCGGCATATACCTTGATGAAACGGATGTACATCCTAACTACTGCTTGTACCATCGAAGGGTTGCGCACTGTTAGTTGTATGTATGCCCTAGAGGCCAGTATTGTACAGATGATGTATATTATATTGGATGCTTGGACATATATAGAGATGACTTTCTTGCTCGATATGATAGTATGCTATCTGGTTACTCTTTATCTTAACATGTACACTTGTCTCTTTAAACTGTCTTATAGTTACATGTTGATAAAGCCCTTAGGATGTGTACTTGACTACCTGGATTATGATGCAGATCATACTAGTGGGGACATGGTAGTCCATAAGTACATCCTTCAAGGTCCCTAGTCGTGGGTGTATCGAGACAGGGCATCGATATACCAGTGTAGACTAGCGTATACGCTTCTCGACCCATGAGATGGGCGATGGATGATCCCATATCCATTGGTGTTTGACATCAGAGATGGTATACGGGTGCTCAGTGGAAACTGGGTACACTAGACGGACTCGCCGAGAACTCCCAGATGGTATTATACCTCACGTCAGATGGCAGTTCTCAGGTGACACTTGTACAGGTTAGTCTGTAGACCCGAGATCGTCATAGAGTCTTGTGTGATTCCCACTGTGCTTTGATCTCCACCTTACCACGTCCATGAGAGCGTGAAAAACGGTGGTCTTTGGGTACAGTCCCGAGTCACATGGAGGCAATGAGCGATAGGAGGGGTTTCGTCTCTCCCGGTATTGGGGGTTGATGTTGCGCAGTGCTCGATTGGCCGTAACAGGGAAGTCCCTGGCCAGGGCTGATCAGAGATTTGCTGGTAAGTGTTACCAGTAGTTTCTCGACCCGTTATGAGCCTCACATCGGCACGACTTATCGGTTATTGGGGTCTGACGTTTACCACCCCTAGATTTGATATGCGACATATCAGACAAACAGACCGGACTGTACTGTAAGTGTTACTGGTTGGATTCACAGGAGTGTGAGCGGGCTAGCTCGTCGATCTTCTGATCGATCAATACCCGGATGGCTGTTACGTTTAGCAGACCGCTTGTGGCTTGTGGGTGCTTGATATGATCATCATCTGCTACCGGTGTATTGACGAGTCTTTAGAGTCCTACACAGAGGTTTCCTGGCTCAAGCGAAACGAAATAGGAGCGCATATGAGATATGTGCATGACCGAGAATAATGCGTGTATATGATACCGTATTTCATTCTCGCGATGGATGTATCGATTGGTTATATTCGATATAACCTAGATATCGAATCAAGGATTGATTCGATAAGCCGATACATAGGATACTAGTCGGTTATATGCGATATGATCGGATCGTTAAATCAAGTGTTGATTTAATGATTTAATGTATAATTATATATTTGATATATTATTTTGTATTAACTAGTATTGGTTCACTTTAAATGGATTTTCTCACTTGATGTGCAAGAAGTATATGTGATATACTTTTGTGCACATATTTGTATCATGTTTGATGATACTTGATCATATAGTTAAGTGTATAGAATTAAACCATGGTTAATTTGATGATTAGGGTTTTGCATATTCATTTATTTATTTATTTGTTCATTTATTTATTTGGAAATGATTTAGATAAGAATGGTGGCTTTATTTGTTTCTAGTTGAAGCTTCATGAAGCTTTGACTTCTTAACCATTCTTGTCTTCCTGCTTAACCCTAACCCATCCAAGTAACCATGGTCTATTCTTTACACTCTACCCTAGTTAGTATATGATAAGTATTCATTTACTTTTCAATTTTTAATTAACACTTATCATATTCTAGCTTCATTCTCTCCTTCTTCTTCAAGAAAGAAAGCTTGATGCCATCAATGGCAACTTGAGTTCTAAAGTGAGAAATCCAATTCTAAAGTGAACCCACCTCCTATTTCTTCACCCTCTACCTCTTGCCAAGTTGTTTTGGGTGTTTTCTTCACAAGTTTCACAAATTTGTGAAGTCGGAGCTTGAACTTGTGATGCCTCGACGTAGATCATCTTCGGCACGAAGCCGACGACCTAGTCCGCCCATTTCTCCGATCAAGCCGACGATTGAGTCCAGGATTCGAGATGGACAGCGAGAGGATGCCTACGTGGAGCCAAGGAAGTGGATATCCGGATCTACAAAGGTTGTAGCTTCTTATCTTTAGTTAAGTTGTTAACTAGATTCGTATATCGCCTAAATTTCTAGTCAACGATCTAGTCTAGGGTTTCTCGGCACCGTAAAATTTGAAATTGGCATGGTTGATGCCTTGTGAGACTTCATTAGTGTGCCTAGGAACCCTAAAGTAGTATCAGAGCCTAGCTAGAGCCTTAGGCGAAGTCTAGACGTCGTTTGCAACCCGAACGAACCCGAAACCCTAAAACCCAAGTGCTCTCTGGACTTTTTCTAAAATCTGGGATTTTTCCATATTAAAAATGCTTAAAAAATTCAGCAGGGAATTCTAAGAATTACGGTGCAAAATATTTCAAATGAACAGTATAGAGTGCGGCGGAACCGCGGCGGAACCACGGCAGAAGCCTGGCTTCTGCGGCGGAACCGCGGCGGAATGATGACGTCATCATCCCCTTTTTGCACAGTAACTCCTATTTAATTATGCTGAGTTTTCTGGGAATTTTTAATTTGACTCAAGAGTTGAGTGTTCTGGGGTTGTATTGGGAATCGACGATTCGATCGGATTATCAAATCTTGTCTATGTGGCTTTCCGGATAACTTTAGAATATGTTAAAAAATTCGACCGGATATAAATACCCAACTTTTCCCCTGCCGGAAAATTTCCAAGTGTTGGATTTTTCTGTGATTTAAGGACGTTCTAAGTAGTGCAAGTAATGCGATGGTCCCTCTAGAAGACAACAAACCTTAACTCGATTATGTGACCGTCTTGAACTGCCCTTTGAACCTTCGGGTTTGGGGCAGTACGGCGTGCCACATGTGAGGCGTTGGCTTAACCCTTCTACGGCTGGACCGTTGGTACTGAGGCATGAAGTGATTGTCTTGGAACCTATTTCATGTGTTGAACGGTTTCGGGAAAACTTGGGTGTTCGAATGTTCGATCGGAAAGTTTAATATATTCTATTTATCCGGAATGGGATACAATAATTGGAATTCACAAACAGTTATGAGATAACTGAATGAATGTTATAAATCTAGCGGTTTAGTCTCATTTGATATTGAAAAGAGTTTTCGATAATGGGACTAAAATGCGGGGTTTATAACTGTTAGGCATGTGATGTCTAAGTATTTCATTTGATTAGGTACGTGATGTCTAAAGAGGTTGCGGATTCCAACTGTTGTAGTTTTACACTTTCTTTTCTGTGACCGTAAGTGTAATATGTGATATCGCCGGTTTCGTTGCTATATGTCAACGACAATTGAGATGCGCATATTTACTTACGTTGATGACATGTGATGTTATGTGTTGCTGGATATGTTATATTGGATTGTCGTGTTTGAATAGCCGGGGGTTTTTATGTGAGATGAGTGTTTTTCATTTTCATTCATGTAAAAACTTGTATGTAATATTCTTTTATTGGGGCACTTCCAGGTTGCGGAAGTCGTCACCTTTTGTATATTATTTACTTTTCCGCATTAAGATAGACCCAAGGAGGGGAGCACAAGTAACCGGGTTCTGGGGTCCAGTGGGAGACCAACTCGAGGAGTCGAGTCCGGGTCTCCTAACCCTAGAATTGGCAGGGTTGCTTGCCGCTCTCGTAGGGGTCTAGGGGTGTGGGATAGGCTATTCATCACGACCGTGGAATCCGTGTTTTATACTGGCTCGTATTGAAAACACGGACGTCCTAGTATATCCAATGTTTCATATGTTTCTTCTGCTGCGATATCTGTGATGTGATCATGTGATGTTCTGTGATAGATACAGTATATAGTATATATGATATATTATATAGACGTTACTTATGTTTTGCACCCGCACTAGCCCTGCCCTGCTCTGTCGTTAGTTACCTAACCTAACGGTGCACGAGGGGATATCGAGGCGAATGCGGATGGCATAAGTGTACGTCGTATTTATCTGTGATGTTTAGGTATTTAAATGATGGGACTTCATTAATGTGATTAATGAAAGAAAAGAAACCTAAGATGTTGTAGAATCAAATTTTAAACAAAACAGGTAGCTACAGTTCTTGCTTTGCATAGCGGTATATATGATATACCCTGCACCTTATTCGATGAGGAAAGGATCGAGATCCCTTCACCGGGAGTGACTCCTTTAGCGATAACTGGCAGATGCTACACACTCGGTCTGCTTTTGATTGCTTTATAGTTTCTGCTTTGCACAGTGATATATATGATATATCCTGCACCTCATTCGACGAGGAAAGGGCCGACGATCCCTTCACCGGGAGTGACCCCTTTAGCAAAACTAGAAAAGCCTCAAAATCACTCCATTTCAAAACTTCTTTTGATTCTACAACGATATCAAGTTCATTACGCAATAGGTTTTTAGAAAAACCTGTCGTAGCCCTCCGTCATTTCAGATAAGAACTGTTTAGTATTCGTGCTGCGTTTGTTGGCCTTTATCAAGGCGTAGTGTGCGGTAGCTGAATAGTGATTATCTGCTTATGCATATGATGCAGATTGTTTCAGGGTAGTCGTACGACCTTGTTGGCCTTTGTCAAGGGCCGTGCGGGTGGGTTTGATTCAATCAAGAAATGACGGGTTGAACTTGACTAGCATGCTATGATTTGTTGGCCTTTGTCAAGGTCATAGGACGCTAGGGGCAAAATATTATCGGGAATTTCAAGTGTTGAAATTTGCAATGAGATTGCATACCTTCTATGAGATAGTTGGATCCCGATACCCACTGCGAGTAAGAGTTACTCCTGGGAGAGTTTTACACATTACAATTAGCCGATCAAGTAGGTGTCTAGAAAGGTGTCAACGGGGTTACGCCTCTGGGAAAACGAGGTTTACTTTAATTAGGTCCGTGCGAAAGCACGGGGAACCTCCCTCAAAGTACCGACACTGGCCTGGCTGAAAGATTGGCGAACTTGTAGTGTGTAATTAATCCCGGCTGGTCTTTCCTTTTAGGGTTTGAAGGAAGATTTGATAAAAACCAGTGGGAGCCATCCTGATTAGATAAGATAATAACCAATCTGATCTTGCACGAGCTTACGCTAAAGTGTTTTCTTCTCTCTCTCTCCAGGTAGCGACCATTTCATCCCCTAATAAAGATAATAATATGGATGTATTGACCGAACCCGCATGTTATACTGTGCTGGGGAACGTTGGTTCCGTTCTTACCTATAAGAGTTATAGGACTGAACAGGATATAGGGGAATACCAGGATTCCCATGCCACCCGAATGAAGAAAGTACATGATGATGCATTTTCTTCGGGTGTGTTCGTTACAGAGAACTGTTTCTCCATTTGCCCTACGTCCTGGGTATTAGATACCGGGTCAGGATCCCATATATGTAATCAGTTACATGGGCTTAGAAAAGGTAGAGAACTTGGAGAAGGTGATAAAGACATTAGAGTTGGAAATGGTGCAATTGTTGCAGCTAAGACTGTCGGAGAATATCACCTTGTATTACCAACTGGTAATACATTGGTTCTGAACGAATGCTATTACATGCCGAACCTGATATGCAACATTATATCAGTTTCTTTATTGAGTAAAGAGAGATATAATTTTGTATTACAGGACAATGTTATGAACATTTTCCGTAACCAAAAGTTGGTTGGATCAGGCACGTTGTGCAATGGCATTTATGTTCTAAATCAATCAACAGTTCTGAGCATAACTAACACACACAAGAGGAAGAGTTCTGAACTGAACGAATCCTTCTTGTGGCATTGTAGACTGGGTCACATCAATGCGACACGACTGGCTAAGTTGCATAAGGATGGATATTTGAATCCGTTTGAATTTTCATCTTATGACACTTGCCAGTCATGTCTCAAAGGCAAGATGACCAAAACTCCGTTTACAGGACACGGAGAAAGAGTTACTGAACTCTTAGGACTAATACATAGTGATGTATGCGGTCCTATGTCTACACATGCCAGGGATGGTTCTTCATACTTCATTACATTCACTGACGATCTCTCTAGGTTCGGGTATGTGTTCCTGATGAAACACAAATCAGAAGTTTTTGAGAAATTTAGAGAATATAAACAAGAAGTTGAGAACCAAACCGGAAAAAGTATTAAAATCCTTCAATCTGATCGAGGAGGTGAATACTTGAGCAATGAATTCCTGGACTTCCTAAAAGAGAATGGGATTCTCTCTCAGCTGACTCCTCCATATACACCACAGCACAACGGTGTATCAGAACGGAGGAACCGCACCCTATTAGATATGGTGCGCTCTATGATGAGCACAGCTGAGTTACCTATTTCCTTCTGGGGATATGCGCTGGAAACAGCAGCATACCTATTGAATCAAGTTCCAACTAAATCTGTACCTACCACACCATATGAGATATGGAGTGGGAAGAGACCGTGTCTTAAACGAGTTAAGATATGGGGTTGCCCGGCCTCTTTCAAAAGGCAAAATCCGAACAAGCTCGAGGCACGGTCAGTTCTATGCAAGTTTGTGGGATATCCCAAACATTCACATGGATATCTTTTCTACCATACAGAGGAACAAAAAGTGTTTGTTTCTCGACATGCCACCTTTTTAGAAAAGGAATTTCTTGCAAAAGAAATTGGTGGGGATATGGTAGAATTGGAAGAAATTCCGGCTACACAAACTCAAACTGAAGATTTAGTGGAACCAGAGGATTCAGCAGCTCCCAATGAACCTCAGCCTCTCCGCCGATCTAGTAGGGTTCCTCGCCAACCTGAGAGATACTATGGTTTTCTCATGGATGGTGGAAGCGAGGATTGCATCATGGAGGATGATGACCCAACTAGCTTCGAGCAGGCCATCACGAGTAGGGACTCGGTGAAATGGCTGGATGCTATGCGGTCCGAGATGGAATCCATGTACACCAACAAAATATGGACTTTGGAAGTTGCTCCTGAAGGGGTAAAACCCATTGGGAGCAAATGGATCTTCAAGAAAAAACTTGGTGTAGATGGGAAAGTGGAGACTTTCAAAGCTAGACTTGTAGCAAAGGGTTTTCGTCAAAGACCAGGTGTGGACTATGACAAAACTTTTTCTCCAGTGGCTATGCTTAAATCCATCTGGATCATACTTGCCATTGCTGCATACCATGATTACGAAATCTGGCAAATGGATGTTAAGACCGCCTTTCTAAATGGTGATTTAGAAGAGTGCGTGTACATGACTCAACCAGAGGGCTTCGTAGACAGTGAGAGCAGCGGCAAGGTGTGCAAGCTGCTTAAATCCATTTATGGATTAAAGCAAGCATCGCGGAGTTGGAACATCTGCTTTGACGTCGTTATCAAAGAGTTTGATTTCGTCAAAAACCCAGATGAACCTTGTATCTACAAGAAGGTAGCAGAGAGTAAGGTTGTCTTCCTCGTATTGTACGTGGACGACATACTCTTGATAGGAAATGATATTCCTATGCTGCAATCGGTCAAGCTCTTCTTATCACAAAGATTCTCGATGAAAGATCTTGGTGATGCCTCCTGCATATTAGGAATCAGGATCTATAGAGATAGATCCAAATGGATATTGGGATTGTCCCAATCCAGGTACATTGACACCATACTAAAGAGGTTTATTGTGGAAGAATCCAAGCGTGGGAACTTGCCCACGATCTCTGGAGTCACTCTCTCCAAAGAGATGTCTCCCAAGACTGATTTGGAGAGAGCTCGCATGCAAGGGATACCCTATGCTTCGGCTGTAGGCTCTATCATGTACGCGATGCTATGTACCAGACCCGATGTAGCATACTCACTAAGTATAGTGAGCAGGTATCAAGCTGATCCTGGAGAGAGTCACTGGACAGCTGTGAAGAGCATTCTCAAGTACTTACGAAGGACTAAAGAGATGCTTTTGGTGTTTGGTAACGGAGAACTCCAAGTGGAGTCCTTTACCGATTCGAGCTTCCAGAGTGATAAGGACGACTCTAAGTCGCAGTCGGGATTTGTCTTTACCCTTTACGGAGGGGCGGTTAGCTGGAAGAGTTCCAAGCAGGAAACCGTGGCAGACTCGACGATGGAGGCTGAATACATCGCTGCCAACGATGCTGCTAAAGAGGCTGTCTGGATCAAGAAGTTCATTACTGAACTTGGAGTGGTTCCATCCATTGAGCATCCAATACCTTTGTATTGCGATAACAATGGAGCGGTGGCTTTGGCCAAGGAACCCAGGTCCCATCAGCGATCCAGGCATATTCTGAGGCGGTATCACCTGATCCGGGAGATAGTTGATCGCTGGGAGATCGAGGTCAGGAGGGTTGACACGAAGAACAACACGGCGGATCCACTCACGAAGGCCATTCCCCAGATACAGTTTGAGAGACTCTTCGGGATGCTCGGTATGCGATACTACAACAGCTGACCCTAGTGCAAGTGGGAGATTGTTAGTTGTATGTATGCCCTAGAGGCCAGTATTGTACAGATGATGTATATTATATTGGATGCTTGGACATATATAGAGATGACTTTCTTGCTCGATATGATAGTATGCTATCTGGTTACTCTTTATCTTAACATGTACACTTGTCTCTTTAAACTGTCTTATAGTTACATGTTGATAAAGCCCTTAGGATGTGTACTTGACTACCTGGACTATGATGCAGATCATACTAGTGGGGACATGGTAGTCCATAAGTACATCCTTCAAGGTCCCTAGTCGTGGGTGTATCGAGACAGGGCATCGATATACCAGTGTAGACTAGCGTATACGCTTCTCGACCCATGAGATGGGCGATGGATGATCCCATATCCATTGGTGTTTGACATCAGAGATGGTATACGGGTGCTCAGTGGAGACTGGGTACACTGGACGGACTCGCCGAGAACTCCCAGATGGTATTATACCTCACGTCAGATGGCAGTTCTCAGGTGACACTTGTACAGGTTAGTCTGTAGACCCGAGATCGTCATAGAGTCTTGTGTGATTCCCACTATGCTTTGATCTCCACCTTACCACGTCCATGAGGGCGTGCAAAACGGTGGTCTTTGGGTACAGTCCCGAGTCACATGGAGGCAATGAGCGATAGGAAGGGTTTCGTCTCTCCCGGTATTGGGGGTTGATGTTGCGCAGTGCTCGATTGGCCGTAACAGGGAAGTCCCTGGCCAGGGCTGATCAGAGATTTGCTGGTAAGTGTTACCAGTAGTTTCTCGACCCGTTATGAGCCTCACATCGGCACGACTTATCGGTTATTGGGGTCTGACGTTTACCACCCCTAGATTTGATATGCGACATATCAGACGAACAGACCGGACTGTACGGTAAGTGTTACTGGTTGGATTCACAGGAGTGTGAGCGGGCTAGCTCGTCGATCTTCTGATCGATCAATACCCGGATGGCCGTTACGTTTAGCAGACCGCTTGCGGCTTGTGGGTGCTTGATATGATCATCATCTGCTACCGGCATATTGACGAGTCTTTAGAGTCCTACACAGAGGTTTCCTGGCTCAAGCGAAACGAAATAGGAGCGCATATGAGATATGTGCATGACCGAGAATAATGCGTGTATGTGATAACGTATTTCATTCTCACGATGGATGTATCGATTGGTTATATGCGATATAACCTAGATATCGAATCAAGGATTGATTCGATAAGCCGATACATAGGATACTAGTCGGTTATATGCGATATGACCGGATCGTTAAATCAAGTGTTGATTTAATGATTTAATGTATAATTATATATTTGATATATTATTTTGCATTAACTAGTATTGGTTCACTTTAAATGGATTTTCTCACTTGATGTGCAAGAAGTATATGTGATATACTTTTGTGCACATATTTGTATCATGTTTGATGATACTTGATCATATAGTTAAGTGTATAGAATTAAACCATGGTTAATTTGATGATTAGGGTTTTGCATATTCATTTATTTATTTTTTTGTTCATTTATTTATTTGGAAATGATTTAGATAAGAATGGTGGCTTTATTTGTTTCTAGTTGAAGCTTCATGAAGCTTTGACTTCTTAACCATTCTTGTCTTCATGCTTAACCCTAACCCATCCAAGTAACCATGGTCTATTCTCTACACTCTACCCTAGTTAGTATATGATAAGTATTCATTTACTTTTCAATTTTTAATTAACACTTATCATATTCTAGCTTCATTCTCTCCTTCTTCTTCAAGAAAGAAAGCTTGATGCCATCAATGGCAACTTGAGTTCTAAAGTGAGAAATCCAATTCTAAAGTGAACCCACCTCCTATTTCTTCACCCTCTACCTCTTGCCAAGTTGTTTTGGGTGTTTTCTTTACAAGTTTCACAAATTTGTGAAGTCGGAGCTTGAACTTGTGATGCCTCGACGTAGATCATCTTCGGCACGAAGCCGACGACCTAGTCCGCCCATTTCTCCGATCAAGCCGACGATTGAGTCCAGGATTCGAGATGGACAGCGAGAGGATGCCTACGTGGAGCCAAGGAAGTGGATATCCGGATCTACAAAGGTTGTAGCTTCTTATCTTTAGTTAAGTTGTTAACTAGATTCGTATATCGCCTAAATTTCTAGTCAACGATCTAGTCTAGGGTTTCTCGGCACCGTAAAATTTGAAATTGGCATGGTTGATGCCTTGTGAGACTTCATTAGCATGCCTAGGAACCCTACACGCACCCTACCGAAGAATGCATGGCCTTTACAAAATGGTGGCAGGGATACGTTGCTCACCGATAACATTTTAAGCGGATGAAGCGCAAAAGTCGTCAGGAGCAGAGAAACACGACAGATGAAAGCAAAAGAACTGCCGGCAACTGTCACATGGTTAATTCCGGGGGATCGCAAATTCTCACCTTCGGAAGCGATTCTGATGAAGAAATAGCCCTCGGCCCTATCTTCAAAGAATCTACCTCAGGAAAAGAGGAGAGATGAAGAACTGTGAGAATATTTAGCTACGCAATCGTACGTTGCCCGAAAAGAATCATGGACCTACAAACAATGGATCGAACAAAAAAGATAAAAGGAAAGAAAAAGTCCTTAAGGATATCGCCCTCGATGATCGAGTCGTCGAAGAGCTGACAGCCAAGGACCCGCCCAAGAAAAGCAAAGTGGATTATAATGTCCTAGCACATCTGAGGAAGATACCCTCACAGTTAAGCATTTTGGATGCCTTTCTGTTGTCCAAAGAGGCACGAGATTCTCTGATCAAGATATTAGAAGAGCCCAGGAAATTTCAAGCTTTCCTTGCCGAAGAAAAGATGAAAGACGAGCTGGAAGAAGTGCACACAGCTGACATCACCTTCGGCGATGAAGATTTCCTCCTCGAAACGTGCGAGCACATTCATCCCCTGTATGTCACCAAGTACTGCCATGACATCAAGATAGGGAAGATCTTAGTTCACAACGGGTCCTCTGTCAACCTCATAAATGTGAGGGTGTTAAAAGAAATCTGCATGAGCGTTCAGTACCTCGCTCGGGATAAAATCACCATCTCCGGGTTCAACTCCCAGTCATCACGGACGCTCGGGTCTGTAATACTGACGTTACGCTTTGGGCTGCTCGTCACTGACATCAAATTGCATATCATTGACGCCAAGACCTGCTACAACGTATTGCTCGGCAAGCCTCGGTTACACGAGTGCAACATCATCTCTTCTACACAACATCAGTGTGTGAAGTATTTCAAAGATGGTCTTGAGTATACCGTAACGGGGAAACTAAACCCATTCTCCGTAAATGAAGTCCGAAAGTACGAAGATGCAAAGTATTTCCTACCAGACTTTGAAGACACGGAAAGATGCCATAAACCGGAGAATAAGCAAAAAGTTATCACCACTATTCCGGTCTTCGGAAGCGATACCGAGGAGGAAGAAGAGATAGTCTATTCGGGGCCGCCCTAATGCAATAGGCCAGGACTATCTACCCCTGTTCTGGTCTTTGGCAGTGACTCTGAAGACGAAGTCAACGCAGTGTTCTCGGTTCGTCCATCAATGCAGGCTCTCACTGAAGATGATCAAAGTTTGCAAATCGCCATGGTTCCATGACAGCACTACAAAGAGCTTGATGTGCTTGAGACATATAGTATGCAAGAGCTGCAGACATTCTACGTTCCTCCCAGACGAAGAGGTGAAAGAGCGATCCTATTCTATCGATCCACAGAGACTAAAGTTGAAAGAGAAGTCTGGCATGGTGCCGATTTTGTGCTCGACAGGCTACAACCCATCCGTCTGACCAGATACTACACGGAGGGATTAAAAAGGTTATTGAGATGCCAAGGCGTACCTTTCAAACAGACTCTTCGACAAGCTCAGTTCTTCAACAGGATCTGGAACTTCCCCGGAACTCAGCGAAAATTGCCCAACGGAAAAATGGAAACGATTGAGCTTGGATATATCAGGCCCAAGAAACGGGAGCAATTTCATGACTGCTATGTCATAAATGATCTCGATGAAGAAGGGGACGCTAACGCTGAACCAAAACGAGGTCCCGCCATAAAAATACTAAGCCTGTCGTTTGAGGAACAGATTGACAAGCTAATCAGAGAAGCAGGTCAAAGGGTTCGGGATGACCACAGCCGCTAAATGGCCATTTACGAAAAAGCCAGGACGCAACATATCATTCATGTCACGCCCCGCTTCCCAAAATACGGAATACGAGGGGTAAACAAGGCCAGCCATGCTCCTACGGTCAAGGAAAAGTCCTGCCGTAGTCACACTTCGGCTTCTAGTTTCTCATGGTAAACAGTAAACGATGCGCAGGTAAAGAGAAATGCAGTAACTGAAGGAAACAAAGTAAAGTCTGACCTGAAGTGGAACAAATGAAGGCAACACGGGAGGGCAAGTAAAGAAGTCTGTGATGCACGTCTAGTTCTGGTCCAGGCTAAAATCTTCTCCTCACACTGAGCATGCATACTCAGGTCGTCAGAGCGACACAAAAGCAATATAATGTATATAATCAAGTAACAGTTCTAACAGTGGTAATAGATATGAATAACGGTAAATCAATGACAGCATGAATATGAATGAGCAGAGATCAATGCAGCGGAAAAATAAAGCAGTATAACAATATGTCACGAATGTCAAGACAGTATAGAATGAATGTAAATGACAGTAACCCTATCAGTCTCTAAGTCTCACTACACAGGTCAATAAGCCTATCGTCAGTCCAAGTGTGAGAGTCAACCACTCGCGAGTGTCCTCCACCCAAGGGTAGAACCCAAGGGCAAGGGACCACGGGCCCAACATGTAACGAATGTATCACGGTGTCTATAGCACATACCCTGTAAATCTCCATATAACTCCCTAAATATATATGCCGGCATGGGACTCCCGAGATTCTGTTGAATTCACACTTGAACTACCCCACACCCCGAGGTCTACATCAAACGCTAACCATAACCTTAAATACTAATCGATCCGTGACAAGTCTGCGCGAGAACTGGAGACAGGACCTCCATCAAGCACGTCCCGACTAATACCTAAGATAAATGGCAGTGTCGGATGCCTCATCTGTGACATCCGTGCAAGCGCTTCCATAAGTGTCCCATACCACTTATAGTCACACGTACACGCATCCCACAGACGTCGACAATGCAATAGAATAAAAGGGACACTGATTGTGCACAAGTACGTATCACTTTCACTTAATCACGAATACACGAACACTGACGTACTTGCCACAATCAACACTAAAATCTAACACTGGGTAAATGCACGATGTCACTAGGTTATCACTACCATGATATGGGTATGATGTGATGCATGACAGTATAAAAGCACAATTAAGGGATCATAAAAACAACAGTCTATCACTTGCACGATTTATCATGTAACATATGTATATAATTTAGCGGAAAGATAAACAGGTAGTATTTAATATGTTCAGTTATCTATCCTTAGAATTTTGTTTCAAGCCAATCGGGTTCCAGGATCAAAAGTTATAACCATTTCATTTTAAGCGCTCGCGGCTGGAAATCCAATTTCAGAATCAGGAATCCATTTCGCAACGCATTTTAACCCCAGTTGGGATCATAATTTAGCGACGCTATAGTTGAAATAATTCTAGGGTTTTCAGTAAAGTTTTCAACGCAACAAACGGATCTTCAGTTGCGTCTGTATGTTGGGAGTTATAATCAGTTTAATATTAACATGTCAATTCTGATTCTGCTGGGACTGTTATGTGTCCCGATCTATTAAATTACAGATTAAATATCAAACGGTAACGAAACAGTATGAAATCAATTACGTTGTCTAGCTAACAGGTTTATCTATAATAAACAGCAGAGTTCCGCACCCTACAAGTTAAGTAAATCCTGTGGTACTCAATACGTAACAGCAACCAATGACTGGGGTCGCTCTGGACTGCAGTCCAGAGTCGCACTCCGATACGAATATCAACACAATTTAAATACAAAAATGTCTGGAAACTAGTATAGGGTTAAATTTTGTCGAGTTGGCTTCGATTTGAGCCCTCGAGCGCACCGTTCTAGTGTGTATATGATTTATGGTGAATTTAACGGTTTTCAGGTACAAAAGAATTTCAGTTTTACGGTTAAACTTGGGGGTAGTCGTTTTAACTGTTAACAGCCGTATTTTCCGATGAAATTTGCACATGTTAACCATCTCTACCAGGGCCAATATAATTTATCTTGTTCCGTCAAAGTTGATAATGATTTCCCATGAAAACGAGCATCGAACAGTTTTGTGGCATTATTTTACGGAAAAGAAAAGCGTAATTCATACACGATTATTGATTTGTAATATATATATAGAATAGCATGAAAGCAAGTAAAAACTTGCCTGGGGGCGCCTCGGGTCACACGGTAGCAACGGCGTCACGAACGCGCGACGAACGTCGATTGGGATGGATGCAAGTGCTCGGCCACGGTAACGTCTCGGAGTGAGCTCGATCTATTCTGGCCAGCGGAGAGTGACGTTGGCTGTCCGGAGCAGGGGAGAGACGCCGAGGGATACGGAGAGAAAGTTGTAGAGGGGAGAAAGAGAGACAGGGTTAGAGAGAGAAAGAGAGTTAGAGGGAAAGAGTGAAAGAGAGAGGGAGAGAGAAATGTGAGAGAGAGAGAGAGAGGCAGAAAGAGTGAAAGACAGAGAGAGAGAGAGAAAGAGAAATGAGAGGGAGGCAGAGTGAGAAATTGAGAGGGGAGAGACAGTTAGAGAGAGAAAGAGGGTGAGAAGGGAAGAGAGACAGCGAGAGAGAGGGTTGAACGCCGACGACGTGGCTGCGTGGCCGGAGGAGGTTGACGGCAAGAGAGCTGCTCGAGTCGAAGGCGATGGGGAGCTCAGGGAACGGGTGGCGGATGCGGAGGGAAGCAGCTGGAGGCGAGGAGGTCACGATGGTGGAGACGGTGGCTGGCGCGCAGTGAGGCAGCGGTTGTCTGGAGGTTCTTGCGACGGTTGGTCGGAACTTGCAGGCGATGGCCGCCGGGGTTGCAGGGAAGAGGAGGAGTTGGTGGTCAGTGGGGAGGAAGTGAGGTGTTCGGGGTGCTTGTGATCGAGGGTGGAGATGGTGGTGGTGATCGGGGATGATCAACGATCGCTGGAGGTTCCAGGCGAGGCTCGGTGGCGGGGGCGAGTGAGGAGCGGGTTGAGGGAGAGCATGGAAGTGAGGAGGAAGAGATGGTGAGACAAGGGGATGAGCGTCGTGGGTGTAACGCTCGCGAGCGTGATGAGCGGCGTCGTGGGCGCGGGCGGGGGAGGCGGCGCGAGAAGCGGATCGCGCGCGTTACCGTTGGGGATTTTAAACGAAGATGAACAGTAGCGGGGTCGGGTTGGTAGGCGCGCGGGTGAGGAAGTGGGAAAAATGGGCTGGGCTCGTCAAAAAAAAACAAAATGAAATGGACTGAAGAGATGGGCCGGCCAAAATATAAGAATTAGGGAAATGGGTTAAGAGGGCCGGGCCGGGGAAAAATCTCGGGAATTAAATTTAATAAAAAGGAAACTTTGGGCTGGGTATGTGGGCTGAATATCAAATGAATTTTAAAGGAAATAATAGAAAATGGGCTGGGGTCTTAAAGGAAAACTTTAAATGGGAAAATAAAAGGGTTACAAGGAATAAAATAAAATGAATAAAATTATAAATAAAGATAAATAGTATTCTAGAGTTGGGCTGGTGCAAATTAATTTAAATAATAATTAGAAGGATGGCTGAGGAAGAACGGGCCGGAAGAGAAGAAAGGAATTTACAAGAATGTGCTTGGGTTTTGGTTAGGATAAATAATTAGAGCTAGGGTTTGGGTTCAGGGCTGACTTTAGACGGGAAAAATATACATACTATATGTTTTGGTGTTGAATTTCAAAAAGAGAAAACGGCTTAGGCCGGAGGGAATGGAAGATAAGATCTGGGTTTATTATGATTTTGAAACCAATTAAATATTTATAAATAAATTTTTATAGGTAAAAAGAAATACGGGTATAGTCGTACAAGAAGGTGCTGGGTATTACATCATACCACCCTTATAAAAATTTCGTCCTCGAAATTTGAAAGAAACAACTAGATATAAATAATAAGTGAAGAATTATCATATCGAACACTAATACATACTGAATTACTTAAAAACGGGTAGACAAAGTTTTGAAAGTACATACATATGTATAAGAACCACATACAAAAAATAGGCTTACAAGGTATAATACAGGAAAACTATAAGGGCGAACTATAAGTACACGAGGATATAGGTAACAATAACGAACAATAATAATCAAAGTGTTTTCGATAAAAGTCGAAACCATATATGTGCACATTTAAGTTTAGTAAAACAAGCAGAAAAGTATAAAGCTCAACTATCTATATAGTAAACATAAGTACAAACCCGAAAATAAAGTAACGACAATAATATAGTGAAAACCAGTCAGTAGGTTAAAACATTTTAGGAAAACGTATCGAAAATAGGTTAAAAAAATGATTTTTTGAAAACTTGTATAGTGAATCTAAGAAACATGGAACAAAATTTGCGCGGTGTACGGGTGCGCTACTGAAAAAGAGAATACTAATAGTGTACTTAAAATACATGAAGCAGGGTAATCAATAACACACTCTCTGTGATAAATTCAAAATACTGAAACTAGATCTTTGAATAACAGCGTCATTAAATATAATTAGGGTAATAGGAAGAACACCAATAGGTACGGGGCTAGATAGGATAATGATTATAAGGAAATGTGGCTCAATCAGAAGGTTGAAGTGTGTCGGCTTTAGGCTGAAGATCAAGGAGATTGGGATTGGGTCAGCACGTAAAATAAGGGTGAGCAGCAAAGGGCTAAAAGGAGAAAAATGTATGGGGAGGATACTGGTCGGTATAACACACGAATCAAGATTTGAAGGGTTAGCTAACTTGAAAATTTTCACTATGAACTTCTCCTTCCAGAAGGATCTCAATCGAGGCACAAACGAAGGACGAGGATGGCTCATTCCAAGGATCAAGGTACGGTACTTTCTAATCGAAACGTGGTGAAAACTATACAAATGAGTAGGGGTGGACAGTCAGGGATCTCAGCAGGGAAAATAAGTGGATATGGGCAGTAAACAAGTATTAAGCGAAACAATAATCAAAAGGCTTACGAATTCAGAAGATTTATTTCATTCAAGAAAATTTGAAACAAGGCATTCTAAAAGACGGAAAGTGGCCCTAAACTATACACATTTTATTTGGCCAAGAGACAACATCAAAAGATATTCTATCAGTCGCGGTTGTGGAGATTCAGCAGGTTGCGGTAGGCTCGCGCACTCAGGTAGGGGCGTCCATTTCCATAGCGTCTCGCCGGTATCACTATTGGAAGTCCTTCCACCACAGGATCTTGAATTTCTGGTCCTTCTTCCTCGGGTAGAGCTTCTTCATCGAGATCTGATTCCATGTGATCTTCTCCTTCTGGGTCCTCTTCCATGGGGTCTTCCTCCACTGGATTTTCTTCTATCGGACCTTCCTCGGGATCTTCCTCTATCGGGTTCTCTTCAGGATCTTCTTCTTCTTCGTCAGAATCAGCTATCACATCAAACTCTGGGGCTGCTACCCCTTCGTCTTCTGAGTCGTTGTTTCCGAAATCGACCTGGGGACCGTTGCCCTCATCATCAGAACTCATCAGCGTGCGGTCTTGGGAAACGCATGACTGTGCATCCTCGTCTAGATGCGGTGCTGCTCCGAGATGGGCCATGGCCTGAAAAGAGGAGTCATGATTAAACAATGGAATGAATAAGGAAAATGGCCAAGTGTACAAAGTATGGAATGATATGCGGTGAAAGGAATTGAAAGCTCAGAATTTAAAATATTATGATAATGAATAGAATTTGATATAGAGAAAGCATGAGAATGATACATATATTATGATTCAAATTTTATTTCATCCAACTAAAAGTCCGACGGATACAAAGATTCAAACGGAAGGAAACATTCATAAAACGACAATATTGTTACTGAAAGTAGATAACATGAAAAATCATTCTTCGACTACTATAACATTGCATTCTCGTCGCGTGAGTTGAACCCTGCGTTTGATCCGCCTTATCGTCGAAGTCCGAACTACGCGGCAATTCTCACTCGGCAGAAGTGGGGAGTGTGGACGAGTTTCTTCCTTGCAGTTCTTTCCTTTCTGGGCAGCCGTTGATGAGGTGTTTGTTGGAACCGCATATCAGACATTTTCCTTGGGCGCGGCGACAATCCCTCTGAAGATGTCCTGGCCTCTTACAGTACCCACAGCATGGGGCCTTCTGTCGCTTTTGTCGCTGGGGAACAAACTGACGTTTCATCATCTTCTCTTTTCCTCTTCTGACGGGGATCCCTTTATGATAGGAGACTCCCGCTGGAGTCTGACTGACCTGTCTTCTCAGCCCTTTAGCTAATAAGTCGCTTGTTCGCTCCTGGGCTTCCTTTAAACCTTGTAGTACACTAAGGATCTCAACATTCAGATTCTGGGGAGCGGATAAAGATGAAGAGTCGTTGGAAGACATGATCCTGAAACAACAATTTCGAGAATGATATGAGTCACAAGCTAAATGAATCAAAATATGATATGGATAGAACAAGGATTCAAGAGTATCAGAAATGGTGAATTTCATTACAAGTGGGGAATCAACTGTATCACTTTAAGTCACTTACGGTAGTGCAATTGCAACTACGCAACCTTGTCAAGTCACCCGAAACTATGGCGAATGGATAGCTGAACACACGATGTGAATATGGATCAAGAATGACAAGTTTACAATCTAGACTGAGGGACGTCTTAGATTGCCAAACTGTACACGGAAAACTGCAATCCCAATCGATACAAAACCTGGGCTCTGATACCAACTAAACCATGTCACGCCCCGCTTCCCAAAATACGGAATACGAGGGGTAAACAAGGCCAGCCATGCTCCTACGGTCAAGGAAAAGTCCTGTCGTAGTCACACTTCGGCTTCTAGTTTCTCATGGTAAACAGTAAACGATGCGCAGGTAAAGAGAAATGCAGTAACTGAAGGAAACAAAGTAAAGTCTGACCTGAAGTGGAACAAATGAAGGCAACACGGGAGGGCAAGTAAAGAAGTCTGTGATGCACGTCTAGTTCTGGTCCAGGCTAAAATCTTCTCCTCACACTGAGCATGCATACTCAGGTCGTCAGAGCGACACAAAAGCAATATAATGTATATAATCAAGTAACAGTTCTAACAGTGGTAATAGATATGAATAACGGTAAATCAATGACAGCATGAATATGAATGAGCAGAGATCAATGCAGCGGAAAAATAAAGCAGTATAACAATATGTCACGAATGTCAAGACAGTATAGAATGAATGTAAATGACAGTAACCCTATCAGTCTCTAAGTCTCACTACACAGGTCAATAAGCCTATCGTCAGTCCAAGTGTGAGAGTCAACCACTCGCGAGTGTCCTCCACCCAAGGGTAGAACCCAAGGGCAAGGGACCACGGGCCCAACATGTAACGAATGTATCACGGTGTCTATAGCACATACCCTGTAAATCTCCATATAACTCCCTAAATATATATGCCGGCATGGGACTCCCGAGATTCTGTTGAATTCACACTTGAACTACCCCACACCCCGAGGTCTACATCAAACGCTAACCATAACCTTAAATACTAATCGATCCGTGACAAGTCTGCGCGAGAACTGGAGACAGGACCTCCATCAAGCACGTCCCGACTAATACCTAAGATAAATGGCAGTGTCGGATGCCTCATCTGTAACATCCGTGCAAGCGCTTCCATAAGTGTCCCATACCACTTATAGTCACACGTACACGCATCCCACAGACGTCGACAATGCAATAGAATAAAAGGGACACTGATTGTGCACAAGTACGTATCACTTTCACTTAATCACGAATACACGAACACTGACGTACTTGCCACAATCAACACTAAAATCTAACACTGGGTAAATGCACGATGTCACTAGGTTATCACTACCATGATATGGGTATGATGTGATGCATGACAGTATAAAAGCACAATTAAGGGATCATAAAAACAACAGTCTATCACTTGCACGATTTATCATGTAACATATGTATATAATTTAGCGGAAAGATAAACAGGTAGTATTTAATATGTTCAGTTATCTATCCTTAGAATTTTGTTTCAAGCCAATCGGGTTCCAGGATCAAAAGTTATAACCATTTCATTTTAAGCGCTCGCGGCTGGAAATCCAATTTCAGAATCAGGAATCCATTTCGCAACGCATTTTAACCCCAGTTGGGATCATAATTTAGCGACGCTATAGTTGAAATAATTCTAGGGTTTTCAGTAAAGTTTTCAACGCAACAAACGGATCTTCAGTTGCGTCTGTATGTTGGGAGTTATAATCAGTTTAATATTAACATGTCAATTCTGATTCTGCTGGGACTGTTATGTGTCCCGATCTATTAAATTACAGATTAAATATCAAACAGTAACGAAACAGTATGAAATCAATTACGTTGTCTAGCTAACAGGTTTATCTATAATAAACAGCAGAGTTCCGCACCCTACAAGTTAAGTAAATCCTGTGGTACTCAATACGTAACAGCAACCAATGACTGGGGTCGCTCTGGACTGCAGTCCAGAGTCGCACTCCGATACGAATATCAACACAATTTAAATACAAAAATGTCTGGAAACTAGTATAGGGTTAAATTTTGTCGAGTTGGCTTCGATTTGAGCCCTCGAGCGCACCGTTCTAGTGTGTATATGATTTATGGTGAATTTAACGGTTTTCAGGTACAAAAGAATTTCAGTTTTACGGTTAAACTTGGGGGTAGTCGTTTTAACTGTTAACAGCCGTATTTTCCGATGAAATTTGCACATGTTAACCATCTCTACCAGGGCCAATATAATTTATCTTGTTCCGTCAAAGTTGATAATGATTTCCCATGAAAACGAGCATCGAACAGTTTTGTGGCATTATTTTACGGAAAAGAAAAGCGTAATTCATACACGATTATTGATTTGTAATATATATATAGAATAGCATGAAAGCAAGTAAAAACTTGCCTGGGGGCGCCTCGGGTCACACGGTAGCAACGGCGTCACGAACGCGCGACGAACGTCGATTGGGATGGATGCAAGTGCTCGGCCACGGTAACGTCTCGGAGTGAGCTCGATCTATTCTGGCCAGCGGAGAGTGACGTTGGCTGTCCGGAGCAGGGGAGAGACGCCGAGGGATACGGAGAGAAAGTTGTAGAGGGGAGAAAGAGAGACAGGGTTAGAGAGAGAAAGAGAGTTAGAGGGAAAGAGTGAAAGAGAGAGGGAGAGAGAAATGTGAGAGAGAGAGAGAGAGGCAGAAAGAGTGAAAGACAGAGAGAGAGAGAGAAAGAGAAATGAGAGGGAGGCAGAGTGAGAAATTGAGAGGGGAGAGACAGTTAGAGAGAGAAAGAGGGTGAGAAGGGAAGAGAGACAGCGAGAGAGAGGGTTGAACGCCGACGACGTGGCTGCGTGGCCGGAGGAGGTTGACGGCAAGAGAGCTGCTCGAGTCGAAGGCGATGGGGAGCTCAGGGAACGGGTGGCGGATGCGGAGGGAAGCAGCTGGAGGCGAGGAGGTCACGATGGTGGAGACGGTGGCTGGCGCGCAGTGAGGCAGCGGTTGTCTGGAGGTTCTTGCGACGGTTGGTCGGAACTTGCAGGCGATGGCCGCCGGGGTTGCAGGGAAGAGGAGGAGTTGGTGGTCAGTGGGGAGGAAGTGAGGTGTTCGGGGTGCTTGTGATCGAGGGTGGAGATGGTGGTGGTGATCGGGGATGATCGACGATCGCTGGAGGTTCCAGGCGAGGCTCGGTGGCGGGGGCGAGTGAGGAGCGGGTTGAGGGAGAGCATGGAAGTGAGGAGGAAGAGATGGTGAGACAAGGGGATGAGCGTCGTGGGTGTAACGCTCGCGAGCGTGATGAGCGGCGTCGTGGGCGCGGGCGGGGGAGGCGGCGCGAGAAGCGGATCGCGCGCGTTACCGTTGGGGATTTTAAACGAAGATGAACAGTAGCGGGGTCGGGTTGGTAGGCGCGCGGGTGAGGAAGTGGGAAAAATGGGCTGGGCTCGTCAAAAAAAAACAAAATGAAATGGACTGAAGAGATGGGCCGGCCAAAATATAAGAATTAGGGAAATGGGTTAAGAGGGCCGGGCCGGGGAAAAATCTCGGGAATTAAATTTAATAAAAAGGAAACTTTGGGCTGGGTATGTGGGCTGAATATCAAATGAATTTTAAAGGAAATAATAGAAAATGGGCTGGGGTCTTAAAGGAAAACTTTAAATGGGAAAATAAAAGGGTTACAAGGAATAAAATAAAATGAATAAAATTATAAATAAAGATAAATAGTATTCTAGAGTTGGGCTGGTGCAAATTAATTTAAATAATAATTAGAAGGATGGCTGAGGAAGAACGGGCCGGAAGAGAAGAAAGGAATTTACAAGAATGTGCTTGGGTTTTGGTTAGGATAAATAATTAGAGCTAGGGTTTGGGTTCAGGGCTGACTTTAGACGGGAAAAATATACATACTATATGTTTTGGTGTTGAATTTCAAAAAGAGAAAACGGCTTAGGCCGGAGGGAATGGAAGATAAGATCTGGGTTTATTATGATTTTGAAACCAATTAAATATTTATAAATAAATTTTTATAGGTAAAAAGAAATACGGGTATAGTCGTACAAGAAGGTGCTGGGTATTACAATTCAGCAGGCTACGGAGGATGACGATCTCTTTCACCCTGATTGATGTGAAAAAGTGTGTGGTGGTTAACCGCAATCAATAATGGTGTCGCGTGTAGCTAGACCGAGATGAGTACGGATTGTCCTCAGGGAAACGTTGAATCTTTTACTCTTACTTTAGATGTGTTGAAAAAGAGATGAGGGATAAAGAATTTTGTGGAAAGATTTCTAGATCTACATTTAAGCAAGAATGCAAAATATATAGATCTAGATTATTTTAGGGATGTAGTTAATATAATAATAGGGCTTGTAGGGTTCGTTAGGATTTAGTAGTTATGGATGATTAATTAAAAGTTACCATTTTTATCCTTTAATAGATTTAAAACTAGAACGAAGGTGATGCGTGTAGATTAGGGTTTCTGGAGGGAAAAGGAATCCCACTCTTAACCCTTATCTCGACACGGAACTCCGTTCATATCTAGCCTTTACCAAAACAATCATTGATCTAATCTCTAATCTCGGTCGGAACTAACAAAGAATTGTTAGCGCGCCCGATTAGGATGTTAATGATTCTTTTGATAAAGTTCATAAACTTTATAGGACTTAAAAAGGGTTTAGGGATGTTCATCATCCATTAGCCTACCCTAATCCTACGAACCCTAACAAGCGAAGAATTACTCGCGCATGTTGGGAAAAGAAGATGAAAAGACAGAGAGGGAAAACATAATGTAAAATGCAAAAGAATTAAATAAAACAACTACCTTTATTAATCAACGTGAATAATCTACACTTTATTCCTTAGAAAATGATTACAAAAACTTAGTTTGCTTCTCGAACTCTTCCGAAGGAGGTAGATGAACAGTTGATGATCAGCCTGGATACGTGAGCCGTCTTGGACTTCGTGATCTCTTCGGCTTGATGATTTTTCCAAGAGGCTCTCGGTCTTTATTTATAGTCCCAAAGCCAGAAAGTTAGGTGCCTAAATTGGGGAATGGTAGTTACAATCCCACCAGAAAAGTTCCAGCCCTTAACTCCACTTCTACGCGGCGGATCCACGGCATCAAGGGGCTCAGGCCGCGGATCCGCAACCTGATGATCTTATCCGTTGATCAATTTTTTATGGGTTGCTCCTTGTGACATGTGGCGATCCTTGGAACCTTCAGAATTTGGAAATCTTTTCTTTTCTTCTGCCAGAATTGATTTTTTAATTTTGATTTCTTAATTAGGCAGGTTAGCTTTAACAACTTGATTTTCTTGATTTAAGACCTGAAAATTCTGCACAACAACTTAAATAATATTTAGTAGACTTAGTTCTACTAGGATTAGGTCAATAATATTATATACATTTTCCTACCAAATGCTAATTATAATATATCAACACATGGAAAATATTATTTTTACACATAAACCCTCATATGTATGATATATTATAATAAAGACCTTTTTTAATATGAAAATGGTAGGAAAAATTTAATAACAAATGTGCAGTTTTATCAACTGAACAAATACCCCCAAACTTATCTTTGATCGTCCCGAGCAAACTAGTTTATTTAAGAGAAGGAGAAAAAGAAAGGAGAAAACTAAGCACGCTTTCGTAGGCAAACACGATTGCACTGAGCACGTGCAACAAGCCGTTAAACCTCTAGGTGTCCCTAGTAGGAGGAGTGTTGTCTCCTGAGGGTTTTCAGCGGATTACGCCCACAAAATCCTATAACAAAAGAGAGATGGTGAAATTTACATATAAAGATAAGAACCATAAAAGAAAGACTTTAAAAATAAGAGTTTCCAACTACACTAGCTTTTCAGTTGTTATGAGCCCTATCTTAATAGTCATGAAAAGATGTTAGAAATCACATTATCCCTCAATAAAACATTGTCTTTATTCTTCATTTCTACCTTTCGTCCAAACATTGATCATATAACCCTACGTGTATGTAATGAACATCCCTACACCCGGAGAATTCAATTCAAGCTATCATACTCTTGTTCATCTGCCGTAGTACTTTTTAATTTGATGAATATTTAGATTTGCTCACACATTTTCATGCGATCGTTAATACTTCTTGAGGTACTAACCGACCGATTACTCATGTTCTTGCTGATTAGGTGATAATATTTTCCTCGTCTTGCACCACCTAAGGCTTAGCAGTGACTCCCAGACCAGTTGGCCTTAGGGCACTAGGTGATGAAGCACCCTCTCTATATTTTTTTATTGCTGCCTTGGCGATAACAAAACCAGTGTTCGTTTTTCTTTTCACCATTTTTATATTTTTCTTCATTTATTATTTCCTTCATACTTTGACTTTTAGACAAGAGCATTTCAAGGTATCCTCTACTATCCCGAGTTTCAAGACGTGTGTAAGTGCATATAGTAGGGTATCAATATTCAAATGTTTGGCTTCCAGAATAGGAATTATTTTTCAGACTTATTTTTATCCTCAGATTAGTGACTTTCTTCATCTTACTAACCCTTGGGACAACAGCTCATAACTACTTATTACTAGTTCGTTTAAGAAAACTTCTAATTTTCTTGGTTTTCTTAAACTATTCCTATCTTTTGGATGTAATTTTTCACACTCTACTCTTTTGTTATAAAAGAAAAATTTTAAAATTTTTGAAAATGTTGTGCTTATGCAAAGTATGATGCAAATTGATGCGTAAATAAGCACAAACCTCCCCCAAACCTGTTTACAGCAGTGTCCCCACTGATGTCATCCGTTAAGCTCAAAAACCTGTAGACTTGGGAGGAAAAAAGGGACAAGAAATAATGAAAGTGAAATCCTCCCCCAAACTTATTTTTGGCTCACAATTTTGTAAAAATCATTTTCTTTCAAGAGCTAAAATATAACCCCCCAACTTGAGTTAAACAATATTAATCTTTTTAAAATCACACGAGGGGGTCAAGGTTATTGGTCAATGCCAAGCTTTGCAAAGACCGAAGGTCAACACCAAACATTCAAAAAATTTATCGATGAAGTAGCAAGGTTGGTGGAAGAACATGTTACCTTTCGACAAGAAGAAGTGGGGGGTGATAAGAGGTGTAATGGAAAAGGATTGCGTCTCAATTTGGAGAGATGACACAGTGATAGTAATGATGGATTACTCGCATTATCATGATTGTCCAAAAGAAGGGGTGGAGGTCCAATTTCTTCATCTTGGAGTTGATTTATCTCAACACCTGTATCTTTTAAAAATGCGAGTTCATCAGCGAAAATTTCCTCAAAGCTTTCGTCGATACCCCGAAGAATAATGTCATCAGAAAAAATGGGGTGATCGTCAGACTCTATAAAAAGTTCATCATCAGCGTTAGATGTTGACCCGGACAACTCGGTGGAAGAGTACATGGTTGGGTCAAACAACAACATATGAAAAGAGTCAGTATCATGAGGTTGATCAAATTCGCTGCTGTCGACATCCATTAATTTGACAGAACACACATGAGCATAGGGTTCGGAGGGTTCACTTCCCAACTTGTAAATGTTAAGCTCAATTGACTTCTTTCCAAAGGATAGGGTCATAGAGCCGTTTCTCAATTGACTTCTTTCCAAAGGATAGGGTCATAGAGCCGTTTCTACAATTGATTACTGCGTTGGAAGTGGCCAAAAAGGGTCGACCGAGTATCACCGGGATTTGATTGCGTGGGTTTGCCATAGGTTATGTATCTATAACGATAAAGTCCACAGGGAATATGAATTCCCCGACTTTGATTAACACATCCTCTAGCTCACCCCTTGGTTGGGTTATAGATCGATCGGCAATCTGAAGAGTGCAATGCGCAGGTTTTAACTCTCCGATCCCTAATTTCTCATAAACAGAATACGGAAGCAAGTTAACACTAGCACCTAGATCGAGTAGAGCACGATTGATATTTTTACCCCCAATGGAAATAGAAATTGTAGGACTTCCGGGGTCCTTTCGTTTCTTGGGTAGTTGTTGTGTAAAAGCAGTGCTCACATTACTCGCAATGAAAAAAATTTTAGGTACTTGAACTTTTCTCTTCCTAGTGCACAAGTCCTTTAGGATTTTCGCATATGACGGAACTTGTTGAATAGCATCTCGAAGAGGAATGTTTATGTTAACTTGCTTAAAAATTTCCACAATATTCTCCATTTGTGGACTTGGTCTGTTGCTCCTTAACCTGTTTGGATAAGGTGCTTTATCAATAAGGGTTTGGTCCAACATTGGAGAGGATTGTGGGGATGGAGTGGATCCCAGAATTGGAGTGGGGATCGTTTTAGGTAGATTTGAGGAAATGGGCGAAGGGTTCGAGCCTTGGGGAAAACGGAGAATAGGCTCGGGTGAAGGTGGGAGACTAGACGAATTAGGGGAAGAAGAAGAAGCTGGGGTATCATTGGTGTCACTAACATCATCATATTGCTCACCCACTCGGTTATTCAGCACCTTTCCCGATCTCAACGTAGTAACGACACTCACATTATAACTTTATGAGTAGCCAGGATTAGGTATGGGTTGAGATGGGAGTTTCCCTTTCTCTCTCGCACTCATTGTGGCGTTTAACTGTGCGAGTTGGTTTTCTATTGATTTAATACTTTCACCGAGGGAGGCGGAGTCTTTCTGTATGGTATCAATAGAAGACTTCATCTCAGCCGACAATTGCATGGAATGTTTCATGAACAAATCCAAAGTTTGTGCAAGTGAAGGGTTGTCAGTACCGACCACTTGTGGTGTAGAAGTGTTGGCCGGATTTTGGAAATTTTGTGACTGAAAGGGGAGCTGACTTTGTGGTTGTGGTTGCTATGGAAGAGGTCTTTGATAATTGCTTTGTTGGTTTTGGTTCCAAGCAAAGTTAGGATGATTCCTCCATCCTTGATTGTACGTGGAAGAATAAGGATCGTTTCTAGATCGCTGCTGAAAAGCAGCATTAGTTTGAACCGATGCATTCATAGGACATTCTTCCATTAAGTGTGAAGGATCTGAACAGCAACCACAGACGGTCTTAGGAAGTGTGACATGATTTAGGGAGACTGATGAAAGTTTGTTCTCAATAGCATCGAGTTTCTTCTGCATCGCTGCCATTTCGGCTTTCACTGCGATGGAAATATCGAGCTGGTGAATACCTCCTCTAGATGAAGGTGGTCTTACGCTTTCCCACTGCAAAGTGTGTTCAGCAAGGTCTTCCAGATATTTCCAAGCTTCACCGTCATCTTTAAACATGAAATTGCATTGACACATTGTTTCAAGCATCTGCTTTGTCGCTGGATTAATACCTTCATATATTATTCGACATAAATCCCATCTTTGTATTCCATGATGAGGACATTGGACAAACAGATCCTTGAAACGTTCAAAGCACTTCCAAAATGGTTCATTGGGAAGCTGGGTGAACTGGTTGATCTCGCTCCTAACACGGGCGGTCTTATGGTTTAGGTAAAACTTCTTAAGAAATGCTATTACGAATTCATCCCAATTAGTGATAGAGTGTGCGGCAATATTATAAAGCCATTTTTCTGCCAAGTCGCACAGTGTGAATGGGAGAAGACGCAAGCGCATAGCATCGACAGTCAACTGTGAAGTACCCATCATTACGCATACGTTTTCGAATTTGGTGATGAAAACGTACGCGTCTTCCGACTCAAGCCCGTGAAATTTGGGCAGCAGATTGATGTAGTGGGGTTTAATTTCGAAATTATCCCCGTTAGTTGGTGGAAGAGATAGACAAGTGGGAAGAGGACCACGGATAGGATAGCATCTCTCTTGGAGAGAGATGCGCGGTGGATTCTGCACACCTACGGGCGGTGGCAACGTGGTGTTATACTCTGATGGAGTGCCGTCCATCTCGGTCGTGGTGTGTGGTGGGGGAAAAGAAGATGAAGAAGTACCGACTTCGGAGTCGATAGCAGGAACGCGGACAAGACGGGCGCTAGGATCCCGTGTCCAGCCGGGCATGCACTAAGCGGGTTTAGTGCAAGTGGCAGCGTGTGTGTGTGATTTAAAATTGGTTTGTTTTGAAAAAGTAGGACTCAATACAAATCACTCTAAAATGCACAAGCAACCCTAGAACTAAGGTCACCTAGGTCCAGTCTCTAGACCGCTCCTAGACTTCCAAAGGACAAGCTGCAGGATCAATTCTCTACCGCCTCTGTACTACCCTTGTAGCCAGGTAAGTGCCAGGTAAGTGGGAAGGAACCACAGTAGTGGGCCTAATTAAAAACCACTAGCCTTTGACACACTTGCCTAGACACTACAAAAGTAATGCGGATAAGCGATAGATTACCCACGACCTTCCTCTTTCCTTATTGAGCACGGCAGTCCTTAGAGTCTAGTCTAGATATTTTTTAAATTAATGAAGGGTTGATGCAGATGCTCGGTTTGTGATTTGTGGGGCTTAGGAAGGGTGATGAAATCCCCACCTAATCTTGATTTGGTCTTTGCCCCTTAAAGTCCGTATTAAAATATGCAAAACAACACCAATCACAAACTTTTGCAAAAAGATTTTTTTTGAGCGGCGCTATTTTGCAAAGAATCCTGCAGAAAATAGATTTTATTGGATTTCAGAGGAGAGAGAAAGAGTTAGGAAAGATACCAGAGAAGTTTGGAACCCTAGATCTCCTGTTTCCTCAAGTCTGTGACTCCAGATCTCCTTACAAAAATTCACGCACAAATCGTTAAATATGCAATTTGCAGTTTTGTTTTATTATGATATAGATCGTATAAGAATTCAACACAAATAGTAAGAATAAAAAATTACGCACGTATCCCCGGCAACGGCGCCATTTGATTGATGTGAAAAAGTGTGTAGTAGTTAACCGCAATCAATAACGGTGTCGCGTGTAGCTAGACCGAGATGAGTATGGGTCGTCCTCAGGGAAACGTTGAATCTTTTACTCTTATTTTAGATGTGTTGAAAAAGAGAGGAGGGATAAAGAATTTTGTGGAAAGATTTCTAGATCTACGTTTAAGCAAGAATGCAAAATATATAGATCTAGATTATTTTAGGGATGTAGTTAATATAATAATAGGGCTTGTAGGGTTCGTTAGGATTTAGTAGTTATGGATGATTAATTAAAAATTACCCTTTTATCCTTTAATAGATTTAAAACTAGAACGACGATGATGCGTGTAGATTAGGGTTTCTGGAGGGAAAAGGAATCCCACTCTTAACCCTTATCTCGACACGGAACTCCGTTCATGTCTAGCCTTTACCAAAACAATCATTAATCTAATCTCTAATCGCGGTCGGAACTAACAAAGAATTGTTAGCGCGCCCGATTAGGATGTTAATGATTCTTTTGATAAAGTTCATAAACTTTATAGGACTTAAAAAGGGTTTAGGGATGTTCATCATCCATTAGCCTACCCTAATCCTACGAACCCTAATAAGCGGAGAATTACTCGCGCATGTTGAGAAAAGAAGATGAAAAGACAGAGAGGGAAAACATAATGTAAAATGCAAAAGAATTAAATAAAACAACTATCTTTATTAATCAACTTGAACAATCTATACTTTATTCCTTAGAAAATGATTACAAAAACTTGGTTTGCTTCTCGAACTCTTACGAAGGAGGTAGATGAACAGTTGATGATCAGCCTGGATGCGTGAGCCGTCTTGGACTTCGTGATCTCTTCGACTTGATTTTTCCAAGAGCCTCTCGGTCTTTATTTATAGTCCCAAAGCCAGAAAGTTAGATGCCTAAATTGGGGAATGGTAGTTACAATCCCACCAGAAAAGTTCCAGCCCTTAACTCCACTTCTACGCGGCGGATCCGCGGCATCAAGGGGCTCGGGCCGCGGATCCGCGGCCTGATGATCTTATCCGTTGATCAATTTTTTATGGGTTGCTCCTTGTGACATGTGGCGATCCTTAGAATCTTCAGAATTTGAAAATCTTTTCTTTTCTTCTGCCAGAATTGATTTCTTAATTTTGATTTCTTAATTAGGCAGGTTAGCTTTAACAACTTGATTTTCTTGATTTAAGACCTGAAAATTCTGCACAACAACTTAAATAATATTTAGTAGACTTAGTTCTACTAGGATTAGGTCAATAATATTATATACATTTTCCTACCAAATGCTAATTATAATATATCAACACATGGAAAATATTATTTTTACATATAAACCCTCATATGTATGACATATTATAATAAAGACCTTTTTTAATATGAAAATGGTAGGAAAAATGTAATAACAAAAAGTGTGTAGTAGTTAACCGCAATCAATAACGGTGTCGCGTGTAGCTAGACCGAGATGAGTACGGGTCGTCCTCAGGAAAACGTTGAATCTTTTACTCTTACTTTAGATGTGTTGAAAAAGAGATGAGGGATAAAGAATTTTGTGGAAAGATTTCTAGATCTACTTTTAAGCAAGAATGCAAAATATATAGATCTAGATTATTTTAGAGATGTAGTTAATATAATAATAGGGCTTGTAGGGTTCGTTAGGATTTAGTAGTTATGGACGATTAATTAAAAGTTACCATTTTTATCCTTTAATAGATTTAAAACTAGAACGACGGTGATGCGTGTAGATTAGGGTTTCTGGAGGGAAAAGGAATCCCACTCTTAACCCTTATCTCGACACGGAACTCCGTTCATATCTAGCCTTTACCAAAACAATCATTAATCTAATCTCTAATCGCGGTCGGAACTAATAAAGAATTGTTAGCGCGCCCGATTAGGATGTTAATGATTCTTTTGATAAAGTTCATAAACTTTATAGGATTTAAAAAGGGTTTAGGAATGTTCATCATCCATTAGCCTACCCTAATCCTACGAACCCTAACAAGCGGAGAATTACTCGCGCATGTTGGGAAAAGAAGATGAAAAGACAGAGAGGGAAAATATAATGTAAAATGCAAAAGAATTAAATAAAACAACTACCTTTATTAATCAACTTGAACAATCTACACTTTATTCCTTAGAAAATGATTACAAAAACTTGGTTTGCTTCTCGAACTCTTCCAAAGGAGGTAGATGAATAGTTGATGATCAGCCTGGATGCGTGAGCCGTCTTGGACTTCGTGATCTCTTCGGCTTGACGATTTTTCCAAGAGGCTCTCGGTCTTTATTTATAGTCCCAAAGCCAGAAAGTTAGATGCCTAAATTGGAGAATGGTAGTTACAATCCCACCAGAAAAGTTCCAGCCTTTAACTCCACTTCTACGTGGCGGATCCGCGGCATCAAGGGGCTCGGGCCGCGGATCCGCGGCTTGATGATCTTATCCGTTGATCAATTTTTTATGGGTTGCTCCTTGTGACATGTGGCGATCCTTGGAACCTTCAGAATTTGGAAATCTTTTCTTTTTTCTGCCAGAATTGATTTCTTAATTTTGATTTCTTAATTAGGCAGGTTAGCTTTAACAACTTGATTTTCTTGATTTAAGACCTGAAAATTCTGCACAACAACTTAAATAATATTTAGTAGACTTAGTTCTACTAGGATTAGGTCAATAATATTATATACATTTTCCTACCAAATGTTAATTATAATATATCAACACATGGAAAATATTATTTTTACACATAAACCCTCATATGTATGATATATTATAATAAAAACTCTTTTTAATATGAAAATGATAGGAAAAATGTAATAACAAATGTGCAGTTTTATCAACTGAACACACACCCCAACCCGCTGTGCACTCTCATGGCAAAAAGAAAGCCCGACGCAGAAGCAATGATAAGGTCAAGAATGGGGACGGCATTCCAAGACGGCAAAATAGATCCAAAAGGCCACGCAATCGAGAGAAGGTCAGCCGAAATCCATCACTGATGAGGAAGATGGATCGGGAATATTCCTTTCCTCGAGATAAGACAAAGAAGATATTCGACCTTGTCATGAAACATCAGATGATGACACTCCTGGAGTCTCGGTACCCCGATCAAGCAAACGGAGTTCATCACTCAGATTATTGCTCCTATCATCGAGCAGTAAGACATCCTCTTGAAGACTGCTTCACCTTCAAAAACTGGGTCGAAGACCAATATCAACTCGGCAGGTTCACTCTATGCAACAGTTGGAGGATAGCCCCACCGCAAGGGCATGTGCCAAAAGTAATGTATATGGCGAGAGTAGAGCCAGATCAACATCGGTCTTGGGAACGAACTCGTACCCGTCACGTGATAACGCTGTCGGAAAGAGGAATGCACAAGAATATGGATGACCTCTCCTGGTGCTTCGAAAATGAGGGGGAAGATGAATTGATCTCAGAATTTCCACTGGCGCCAAAAGAATTGGAAGATGGAATACATACTACTGCGGACAACCTAAGGAAAATCGACCTGGCGACGGCAAACGACCCGCGACCAACATTTATCAATGAGTTGCTGTCTAATGAGCAGGTGGCTACGCTAAAAGATTTGCTCATGCTGTATAAAGACTGCTTCGCATGGAACTACTCCGAGATGCCGGGGTTAGATCCAGAAATAGCGGTGCATAAATTAGCAATATCTCCGGACGTCAAGCCAGTCAAACAAGCGCTAAGAAGGATGCGGCTCGAACTTGAAATGAGTATCAACGCCGAAGTCAAGAAGCTAATCAACTCTGACTTTATCCAAGAAGTTCAATACCCTGACTGGATCGCCAACATTGTCCCAGTGATGAAGAAAAATGGGACGGTGTGCATCTGCGTGGACTTTCGGGACCTCAACAAAGCCTGTCCGAAGGATGACTTTCCCGTACCGGTTACCGAGCTGATAATAGATAACACGTCCATTCATGAAGTCTTCTCCTTCATGGACGGATCATCGGGGTACAATCAAATAAAGATGCATCCCGAAGACCAGAAGCATACCGCTTTCCGGACTCCTCTAGGCATATTCTGCTACAAAGTGATTCCTTTCGGTCTAAAGAACGCCGACGCTACCTACCAGAGGGCCATGACAAAGATCTTTGATGACCTCATACACGAGATTGTCGAATGTTATATTGACGACCTCGTGGTGAAAAGCAAATCGTATGAGAACCACTGGGAGCATCTGAAGATAGTGTTCCAGCGCCTTCGGAAATACAACCTGAAGATGAACCCTCTGAAATGCGCGTTTGGGGTTTCCTCAAGCAAATTCCTAGGATTCATCGTACTACATAAAGGCATCGAAATAGACCCGTCAAAGATCAAGGCAATTATGGAAATGCCTTCTCCAAGAACTTTGAAACAATTGCGGTCTCTACAAGGGAAGCTCGCGTACATCCGACGATTCATAGCTAACCTCTCGAAAAATGCCGTCCCTACAGTCTCTTGATGAAGAAGGGAACCCCGTTCGTTTGGGATCGCAAATGCCAAAGCGCACTGGACGAAATCAAGCAATATCTGCAGAATCCTCCGGTACTGACCGCTCCGGTCAAGGGAAAGCCCTCATTCTGTACACAACAGCTCTTGAAGATTCTCTAGGTGCGCTATGGGCACAAGAGAATGACCAAGGGAAAGAGAGAGCCCTCTACTATTTGAGTCGAGTTCTCCTGGGGGAAGAAAACAACTACTCCCCTATCGAAAAACACTGCCTGGCGCTAATCTTCGCGATAACGAAGCTTCGACATTATGCTTTGGTGCATGAGGTTCATCTCAAATCAAAGGTGGATCCTCTTAAATATCCGATGTCAAAAGTTATTCTAACAGGAAGGCTTGCTAAATGGGCCTTCCTCTTGATGGAGTTCTCGATAGTATATCGACCCCTCAAGGCGATAAAAGGCCAGGCCATCGCCAACTTCCTTGCTGAGCACCCGATACCTGGAGACTCACCTTTAAATTGCGAACTGCCAGACGATCACGCGTTTGACGCGATCAACGGGGAGAAAGGAGGGAGTGATACCCGATGGGAACTCTATTTCGACGGAGCATCTTCCATAAAGAAGCAACAACACAACACCCTTATAATCAAATCGGGGGTAGGCCTTATTTTCGTGACTCCGCAAAGAGAGATAATGCGCTTTACCTTTTCCCTAACAGAGCCGAGGACAAACAATGAAGTAGAATATGAGGCTTTGATAGCAAATCTTTAGATCGCTGTTGACATAGGAATCGAAAACCTCCTCATATACGGAGACTCCCAGCCGGTCGTTAGTCAAGTAAACGGCGACTATCAAATGTGCAAACCGGAGTTGGTAAAGTACGGCGAGAGAGTGCAACAATTGCTGACTCAAATCCCTTCCTACATCCTAGAAAGCATACCGCGTGCGGAAAATAGCAAGGCTGATGCGTTAGCTAAACTCGCTAAAGAACTGGCTGACGAAAATCTCGATGACGAAAGGATCATTATACAAAGATGTCGGGTTCTTGCACCAGCGGAAATATCTCTGGAGTCGTCTGAAGAAAAGGAAGTGACCGAGGAAACAGCCTTGCAAATTGAAGATCAAGAAAGAGCTAAGGATTGGAGAGAGGTCTTTATAGTTTACTTCAAAGCCCGTCGAACACCTGAAGATGCGTCCTCAAGACATCAGCTCATGAAAAGAGCTCTGTCTTTTGCCTTCATCAATGATACTCTGTATAAGGGATCGTTCGACTCTCTATGGCTGAGATGCCTGGGACCAGAAGAAGCAAGGAGAGTCGTCCAAGAAACTCACGACGGATTCTGCGGTTCTCATTAAGCCGGGCCAAAGATGAAGCTAAAGATCAAAAGAATGGGCTACTATTAGCCCACGATGATTCAGGACTGCCTTGAATACGCGAAGCAGTACCACTCGTGCCAAATTCATGGAGACTTCATCCACCAGCATCCAAACCCGCTACACCCAACAGTGGCTAGCTAGCCGTTCGAAATGTGGGGAACCGACATAATTGGGCCCATCGAACCAGCGTCATCCAAAGGATATCGGTTCATATTGGTGACAACCGATTACTTCTTTAAGTAGGCAGAAGCACTACCACTAAGAGAAGTGAAGACGGAGAATATTCTCCATTTCTTCAAGACACACGTCATCTATCGGTTCGGTACTCCGCGACGGATTATCTCCGACAACGGGCCGGCCTACAGAATTCATGGAATCAGTCGCTTCGCACAACAACATAATATAGACTGGAGATACTCTTCGGTCTATAATCCCCGAGCTAACGGTCTAGCTGAGGCTTTTAACAAAACCTTAACAAATATCATAAAGAAGATGGTGTCCAAAAATAAAAAGGACTGGCACGAGAGACTGCATGAAGCTCTCTGGGCGTATCGAACTATGTTCAAAACGGCTACGAATACAACGCCCTATGTATTGGTATTCGGCGCGGAAGCGGTACTCCCCCTCAAGATAGAGCTACCCTCTCTACGAGTGGCGGTTTATTACGAGCTAACGGATGAAGAGAATGCTCATCTTCGGCTTGAGGAGCTCGACGCCCTCGATGAAACTCGTCTCATGGCGCAGCAAAACCTAGAAGCTTATAAAGCAAGGGTGGCGCGTTCATACGAAAGACTGACTAGGCCGAGAACATTCCGCCAAGGCGAACTCGTGCTAGTTGTCAAAAGACCTATGATCCCCAATCGTGCCAAACGGGAGAAATTCGAGCTGAACTATGAAGGCCCGTACATCATAGACAAGGTCTACTAAGGTGGGGCCTGCCTACCCATGGATATGCATGGCGAAAGACATTTCCGGCCAATAAACAGCCGATTCCTTATAAAATATTATGCCTGACGAGTCAAAGCTCAGGTTAATGATAGATGACGACGCCTATGTCCGCTCGCTATCTTCTTGAGTCAAGACTATAAAAGTAGTATCCAACGATACCCTATCCCAGAACATGGAAGAACCATGGACCGAAACGTCCCTAAACTAACAACGAACCGAAACGTCCCTAAACTAACAACGGACCGTAATGTCCTTAAACTAGTTACGGACCGAAACGTCCATAAACTAACAACGGACCGAAATGCCTTTAAACCATTACGAACCGCAGCAACCTTAGGCTAATGCGGCAAAAAAAATGGTACGTCCATAAGCAAAATGGGCACGGATGAAAACCCGAAAGGGCTCCATGACTTTCTCCACTTTCTGCGGTGTCAGGGTTGACTCTAGGTTGTTTGTGAACCGCGGAGTCTTAGAACCTGACACCACAGAATCGGAGAAAGTCAACCCGACACCGTAGAAAGCGGAGAAAGTCAACCGCAGAAAGCGGAGAAAGTCGACCCCGACACCGCAGAAAGCGGAGAAAGTCGACCCCGACACCGCGGAAAGCGGAGAAAATCGACCCCGACACCGCGGAAAGCGGAGAAAGTCAACCCGACACAGCAGAAAGCGGAGAAAGTCAAACCTGACATCTCAGAAAGCGGAGAAAGTCAACCCTGACACCGCAGAAAGCGGATAAAGTCAATCCCGACACCGTAGAGCAAGTCAACCATGACACCGCAGCAAGCGGAGCAAGTCGACCATGACACCGCAGCAAGCGGAGCAAGTCAACCCTGACACTGCAAAAGCGGAGCAAGTCAACCACGACACCGCAGAAAGCAGAACAAGTCAACCCTGACACCGCAAGAAGCGGAAACAAATCAACCAATAATCCCTCGGTTTATGTTGATCCGTAGGGGAAAGCCTTAGGCAATGGGGATAAGGACCTGTGTCCTAAGCATTAGGACCCTGCAATTCGGCCCAAGATGGGCCATTGTATACTATTCACGGGTTATACTCTCCAAGGTCGAATCTCGATAAGGAGGGAAACAATCACTTACGAGTCCTCTCGACTAGTAAGGGGGAAAAATTCTTGTGAGATCCTTATGACTCTTGAGAGAAAAATATATACTTAGGAATCCTCATGATTCCTAAGGAGAAAATACACCTATGAGATCCTCTCGACTCGCAGGGAGAAAAGTCTTTATGAGACCCTCACGGCTTATAAAGTTGAAAAGTCTTATGCGGCAGATCTAACCTGTTTCCTAAGCCATCGCTGCCCTGCAAGGAGAGCAAGATAGACCATTTACAAGACGTATTTTCTAAAGAAACACGACAATACGACTGCGTATGTGTTTAGATGGAAATGGTGTCTAAAACGTGTTGATTTATTACGACACTGGTGCTCACACTTAAAAGAGAATTCCCAAAGGTAAAGTATGAAGTTTATATACAGAGATGGGATTCATGTACGAATATATGACGAAAGGAAAACATTCAGCAGAAAACATTCAACACTCAATAATAAGGGAAGTACATCGATATAAATATACTACTCTACAGGGAAAAGATCGCCAAATATGGGATCAGAGATACAGGGGTTAAAAAAACAAAACACAAGGTTCTCCAGTTCCCTTTCTGCCCTCTCCGCCATGTCGAAGCGATGGTCTTCACGAGGGGTCGATCCCCACCGATTAGCGCCATGCTCATCAGCAAAAGCAGACATGATAGCCCGCCGGGCTCTTATCTGACTCAGTAAATGAACTGAGCGATCCTTCAGAGCATGGGTAATTAATCGTGCCTCATAAAAACACTCAATTTTATCCTCCGCCGTCTCAAGAATTGCCGGGGAAATCTTTTCCGGATGAGGAGGAATATCGGTGAGCACGGATAGAAAGATCATCCGGAGCCAAATGGAGCCCATAGAAAGAGAAGATCCCCTATAAGTCAAGAGCTCATACATCATCGCATCACATTGAGCATCTGTGAGAAGGGGACCTACTAACCACACAGCAAGGCGAGGAATCATTTCCTCGATGGGCACCTCCTATGGTTGCCGACAAGCGTGAAGGCGATTGCAGGCCATAGCTATGGGTTTGTTTGAGTTCTGTTAATAAAAAGAAGAGTTTCTCTTTGAAGAGAAGAAGGAAGGTGTAGCCTCGGGTTATAAAGAGACGCATTCAAAGCTATGCACAAAAAACATCATGCATGGTGGAGTTATTCCCAAGGCCGGAAAAAGGGGGCATGGGAAAAGAAAAGGGTGACTCATGGGAATCAGAGTAGGGAGGCGAAACAATCTCATCAGCAGAGCCCTACGTGCATGGCACGTGAGTACCAGCCTTGATCCCTTTTGAAAACTAAAACGGCACCGCAGGTGCATAACACGTGAGCGCAGGCGCTAATGCAGGATTAAAATCCCCAGCGGTGCCTCGTGCACAAAACACGTGAACACCAACAGCAGTATAACAACGCCTCATACAGAACACATGTAAACATAAAAAGAAAGGAGGGTAAACATGAAGTTTTGTCATTCATACTCCAAGAACTTATACATGGAGTGAAAATGAAAGAAAATGTTTACAATGGTAAAACACTTGATCCTGGACATGGATTAAGGAATTTAGAAGCAAGGTCGAGTAAAGTGTTTCTGGTTTTTCTGACCATTCTTGTGTGCATCTTATCGCGAATACAAGCGTCAGGATTCTCGCTGATATCATCCGCCCTTTGATAGGCAGAAATTATCATTGTCTGTTGGAATACTTGATGCAAGATATTAACAAGACTATCTCGCCGCCTCTTCGAGATCAAGCCCATCAGATACACTGAGTGTACCTTGTCTTCGGCGTTATCAAGCGCCTCCAGCGACATGGCTTCGTAAAATCCAGGAAGGGCTTCCCAAATCTCTCCCACGATGATCTTCAACAAAGCAAAACAACGGGGGAGTAGTCGACCGTTGTATCCATCGAGGCGACGCATAACCTCAGCGCATTGAGCGTCCGTAAACTCCTGGTTTTAACAACGGCCTTGGACGCGAATGTCTTCATAGGAGATAATTTCGTCAAGATCATACAAATAAACGGCCATGGTATCTGAAAAGAAAAATCAATGAGAGTTAATAATCAAAGTGATTAAGACAGGGTTTATTATGAGGATCTAAAAAGATTCTCATTTCAACGGACACGGGGGGTTAAATAACCCTTGACATCCTCATAGAGAGAGCAAGTTCTGATAAAATACTCAACAAATTTGAATTTACGCAAATAAGGTAAAACCCTGTGAAAGTGTTTTCAAGAACACTGGGAAATCAAATTTCCAAAGGGCCCTCTTGATCTTTCAGAGTTAAGCTCTTCGATAAGGAATTAAATTCCTTTTATACAACTGAATTAAATTCCAGAAACCTCATAAAGAGGAAATGAAAAATCAAATGCCATACCCAAAACATTAAGAGTTATTACTCAAAAATCACATATTTGGATCTCTAAGAGATGGGTTTTAGAGGAGAGCAAAGATCTCATGATGGATTTAAAATCAAGAGGCTTTCTTTAAGAAAAAAGGGTTCTCCGATGCTCAAGAGCTTTACCTAAAAAGGGGTTCTTTTTAGCAGAGTTAAACTCTGGAAATTTTCAATGAACAGAGAGCTAAGCTCTGAAGAGGAGAATTAAATTCTCAAAAAGAAAGCAAAGAAAGAAGAAGATGAAGAAACGGAGGCGTTGCAGAGACGAGATCTCTGCATTTATAAGACATGATGGGGAACGGTTCATCTTCCCCGTTCCCTAGGCAGATCCAACGGCTACAAAGGTGACAGCTTACGTGCAAGCCACATAAGAACAACGCTGTGAGGGCATTTGTTCCCTTATAAAAATTTAAAAAGAAAAGGGGAAGGGAAAATTCCCCACTAATGGAAGTATCACGTGTAAGCACGTGATCATCGATCCCTTATAAAGAGACTCAGAAAGGGAAAGGAAAAACTTCCCACTAGTGGAGCATCAGCACATGATGCATCTGTATATAGAGTAAGCGGCTCCACTTAGTAAGCAGCAATTAAAGCCTCACGTGTAAGCACGTGATCGTCTTTCACACAAAACGTGTAGGACCCGGTTATAAAACAAACAAAGAGCAGAAAAGCTCACGTGTTACCACGTGATGCCTTCCCTCTGTTTGGACTGCTGCATACAAACGAACCAAGTTAATTCTGTAAAGGGTCACGTGCTGCACATGAGAGATCTCAAATGCCTTCTGAGCCGATAGAATTAAATTCTAAATACAAGGATCCAAATTCTATTTGGAAAATATTTTCTCAAACTTTCTAAATAAGAAAGATTGTGCTCTGTAAATCAGAGCACCGTTGGATCAAAAATCTAATGGTGATTAAAAATCAACAAGATACAGAATAAGTTCTGTATGGGAAAATATTTTCCCAATCTTGTTAAAAAAATAACAGAAATGTCTTCTGTAAAACAGAAGTCCTGGGATCAAAGATCCAACGGTGGATAAATTCCTCAAATCAATTAAGAAATCTCTCAATGAGAGATTTCCTTAACTGAATCAACAAATCAGCCTCCCATATATAAAGGACCCAAGACTTCGAGTCAGGTACAGAAGAACCCCCTCCCCATAAACTTCAAGTTCAATACAGAAAAGAAAGAGAGAAACCCCCTCGTAAGCTTAAAAGAAAAGAGGATTTAATTCTCCAGAAAGAAGAAGACCTTCTAAAAGAGAAAAAGAAACTATAGGTAAGAGAAGGAACAAAACACAGAGAATATCTCATCTCTTTTTCACCTCCACAAGAGTTTAACTCTTCTAAAAAGAGTATAGCTCTTTCTCTGGTTGAGATCTGCAGAAGCAGATCTCCCCACAAGTTAAGAATTTAATTCTCATCGGGGAGATTCTGCCATGCGGATCTAAAACCTAGGGGAAGACCTAAGTTCAGAGAATTTAATTCTCCCAAAAAGTATATAGGAATTTAATTCCTCTGATAAAACAAGGGTTTAAACTTTTATATAAGAACTTGGTTCTTCCTTATAGTGAAAGATCTGCAGAAGCAGATCTCCCTACAAGTTGAGAATTTAATTCTCATCGGGGAGATTCTGCCATGCAGATCCCAAACCTAAGAAGAAAACTAAGTCCTAAGAATTTAATTCTTACAAAACAGTGGGCTTAAAAGTCTCGAAACTCAGGATCTCTATGCATGTAAAAAGATTGGCACCCAACATGATAACGGCCGATCACGTGCTCCCACGTGAGCACCCTTGATGAACAAAAGAGGACAACCGAGATTGGCTCACGTGATCCCACGTGACACCTAAGTAGTGCCTAGCACTTATAAAGCAAAAAGGGAATAAATCAAAGGCAGTATCCATTTTAGAGGCGCCTCACGTGACCCAATAGCGCTTAGCGCTCAGAAAAGAACAAGCGAGTAAATCCAAAGAAACAGCGTCTCAAATTTTTAGTGTTTAACACTACTTCAAGCGCCTCATGTGACCCCACATGAGCGCCTCAAATTTTTAGTGTTTAACACTATTTCAAGCGCCTCACGTGGGAGCACGTGAGCGCTGAGTATATACTAGTGTTTAACACTATGAAAGGCCAATATTAGCCAAATTCAGAACAAATCTTCCGAGGACCATCGATTGAGCCCCTCATGCTCAGGGTCTCCAAAACCGATCTCAGTTTCAAAGATAGCTAATGAGCTATTAACAGATGGCATCTAAAATGATGTTCATCCCATTCCCCCTCAGTCGGGACATTGGTTCAAGGGTACATCTCTCCACACCTCCGATACATGTCGTTGTAATTCCTCAACGTCTTCAGGGAGGTGGCGGGTGTCGACAACCAACAACTTCTTAGTACATTTCCAAACCCATGGATACAAACCAATGGACCGTAATGTTCTTAAACTAACTATGGACCGTAATATCCTTAAACTAATATTTATGGACTATGATGTCCTTAAACCCAATGGACCGTAATATTCTTAAACTAACTGTGGACCGTAATGTCCTTAAACTAATCTTTATGGACCGTAATGTCCTTAAACTAAACTCTATAGACTATAATGTCTTTAAACTCTATGGACTATGATGTCCTTAAACTTTATGGACTATGATGTCCTTAAACCCAATGGACCATAACGTCCCTAAACTAAACTCTACGGACTATGATGTCCTTAAACTCCACGGACTATGATGTCCCTAAATCCAATGGACCGTAATGTCCTTAAACTAAATTGATAGGGCCCAAATGCTCTTTCATTGGATCTAAATGATCCTAAAACCTTGTTAAGTAGATCTCAGTCTAAAATTAGACTAACATATCCTTAACAAACATTTAAGTTGATCTTAATCTCAAACGAGGTTAACGAGCCTTAAATCTACCAAACCCAAATCTAAGAAAATACGGATTTGGACTAATCCCCGCCCTAAGGGCGACAACAAAAATTAGTCTCCCTATACAATCCACGGGCAACCAAAAACAAAATAAACACATACGACACGAAGTGAACATCTGGAGAAGGAGAAAGTGGTTATCGTAACCCGATAACATAATTAACCGCAGGGGCTTGCGCCTGCAGGGAAAAGCGTCCCCATAATCAAAACCCCTCGCAAACGAGGGGGAATCTGACGAAGTCTGCTACAACGGCCGTATCCATCCAAATCTCCGATATACGGTGCCATAAATCAACTTGGTATCTGTCACGCCCCGCTTCCCAAAATACGGAATACGAGGGGTAGACAAGGCCAGCCATGCTCCTACGGTCAAGGAAATGTCCTGCCGTAGTCACACTTCGGCTTCTAGTTTTTCATGGTAAACAGTAAATAATGCGCAGGTAATGAGAAATGCAGTAACTGGAACAAAACAGTAAAATGAACTGACCTGATGGGAGACAAAAAATATAACTCTGGATAGCTAAACAAGATGTCCGTGAAGTGCGTCTAGTCCTGATCCAGGCTAAATCTTCTCCTCACACTGAGCATGCATACTTAGGTCGTCAGAGCGACACAATAGCAATAATATATATATAAAATCATGTGACAATGCTATCAGTAATAATAGGTATGTATAACAGTAAATCAATGGCAGTATGGATATGAACATACAGTAATCAATGCAGCGGAACAGGAAAAAGCAGTAGAAAGATATGCCACATATGTCAACACAGTATGTGAGGTATATCAGTGCCAGAATCCCTATCAGTCTCTAAGTCTCACTGTACAGGTCACTAAGCCTATCGTCAGTCCAAGTGTGAGAGTCAACCACTCGCGAGTGTCCTCCACCCAAGGGCAAGGGACCACGGGCCCAATATGTATATCACGGTAATAATCACATACCCTGTAAATCTCCATATATCTCCCTAAATATATAAGCCGGCATGGGACTCCTGAGATTCTGTTGAACTCACACTCAAACTACCCCACACCCCGTGGTCTACATCAAACGCTAACTATAACCCTAAATACCAATCGGACGGTGACAAGTCTGCGCGAGAACTGGAGGCAGGACCTCCATCAAGCACGTCCCGACTAATATCTAAGATAAATGGCAGTGTCTGGTGCCTTATCTATGACACCCATGCAAGAGTTTCCATAAGTGTCCCATACCACTTATAGTCACACGTACACGCGTCTCACAGACGTCGACAATGCAATATAATAATAAGGGTCACTGATTGTGTACAAGTACGTATCACTTTCACTTATTCACTGATACACGAACACTGACGTACTTGCCACAATCATCACTAATACCTAACACTGGGTAATGCACGTTATCACTAGGTTATCAATGCAGTGACATACGTATGATATGATGCGTGAACAGTATATAAAGCATGTTTAGGATGTCCTGAATCAATAATCTACCACTTGCATAATTTATCATAAATCATACGCTTACAATTTAGTGAGACGATGAACTGGTAATAATTAGTATGTTCAATTATCTATCCATCGAATTTAGTTTCAAGCCAATCGGGTTCCAGGATCATTAATTATAGCCATTTCATTTTAAGCGTTCACGGCTGGAATCCCGGTTTCAGAATCGGAAGTCCGTTTCGCAACGCATTTTAATCCCAGTTGGGATCAGATTTTAGCAACGCTACAGTTGGATGAATTCTAGAGTTTTCATTAAGGTTTTCAACGCAACAGACAATTTCTCAATCTCCTCTGTATGTTAGGAGTTATACACTATTCAATACCAATATGTCAGTTCTGATTCAGCTGAGACTGTTATACGTTCCCATCTTCTAAATTACAGATTAATTAACAAACGATAACGAAATAGGATGAAACCACTTGAGTTGTCTAGCTAACATATTTTCCTATAATAAACAGCAGAGTTCCACAACCAAAGAGTTAAGGAAAACTTGTGGTACCCATTACGAAACAGAAAGCAACAATTGGAGTCGCTCTGGACTGCAGTCCAGAGTCGCACTCCGATCCAAATATCGTCACAGTTTAAGTACAGGAATATCTGGAAACTAGTATAGGGTTATAGTTCGTCGAATTGGATTTGATTTCAGCCCTCGAACTCACCATTCCAATGTGTATATAATTTATGGCGATTTTAATAGTTTTCAGGTACAAGAAAATTCCAGTTTTACGGTTAAACTTGGGGGTAGTCGTTTTAGTCGTTAACGGTCAAATTATCCAGCGCAATTTGTACAAGGTATTCATCACAACAAGTGCCAACATAAACAATCCAGTTCCGTCAATTTAGAAAAGTATTTTCTTTGGGAACATGCATCGAACAGGTACGTAATATAATTTATTCAGAAGAGTAACTACAGAATCTAAACGATTTAATTTGTAACAAGTATAACTTAGCATGTAGCAAGTAGAGAACTTGCCTGGACATGTCTCGGGGATGTACGGTGATGGTGACGTCACGAACGCGCGACACACGCGCGGCACGGCAACTTGACTTGGCTCTAACTCGAGTCTCGGCAGCGGCGGCTTGGTTACTGGGGTCTTGACGGCGAGGGTGGTGGTCGTTGGTGTGGGGTTGCCCGCTGTGGTGGCCGGTAGAGGGAGTGTTAGAGAGAGAGAGAGAGAGTACTGAGAAGAGAGAGAGGAATGAGAGAGAGAGAGAGAACTGAGGGAGAGAGGGAGGAAGAACTGAGAGAGAGAGGGATGAGAGAGAGGGCACACAGAGAGAGAGAGGGGAAAGAACAGAGAGGGAGAGATAACAGGAGAGAGAAAGAGAGTGCAGAGGGAAGGTGAGAGAGAGAGCAGAGGAAAGAGAGAGAGAGATAGTGAGAATGAGTTAGAGAGAGAGAAGAGAGGGGGCAGAGAGATCAGTGAGAGGGAGATGAGAGAGGTCGAGAACAGAGGAGGGAGAGAGGGTGGTGCTGGCGGTCGGTGGGGCTTGGTTGCCGACGAGGTGATGGTGGTGGTGTCGATGAGATGGAGACGATGGTTGTTGGGTCGTCGGAGGGAAGATGGAGGTTGGGGGGTGTGAGAGGTGATGGCGACGACGACGACAACGACGATGATGATGAGCTGCGGTCGACGATGGTGGTCGAAGCTTGGAGGTGGATGGAGGTGGCTGGGTTTGGTTGAGAAGGAGTAGGAGAGCTGGGGCTCGTCAAGGCGGCGCCGGCGGGTTTTGGTGAGGAGGAAGGAGGTGGGTTCCAGAACGAAGATGACGGTGTATGGGAAGAAAGGATGGAGGTCGGAGCTCCGGCGAGGTGAGCGGGTGAGAGAACTGAAGAGGGAAGGGGGTGCTCGGTCGACGACGAAGGGCTGAGCTCGGTTGCGGGGACGGTTTGCAGTTGGTCTCGTGAGGGGTTGCGAGAGTGAGGGTTGAGGGAAAGGCGATGGGAGTGAGGGAGAGAGGAAAGGAGACGAGGCGAGCGTTGAGGATAACGCTCGCGAGCGGGGCAACGTCGCAGGCGTGAGCGGGGGCGTGGGCGACGGAGGTGGAACGGGCGCGCGGGAATTGAGGAAATAGCCGTTGGAGAAGAGGATGAGGCAAAGCGGGTCGGGTCGGGAAGCGGGTGCGGGCGTGGGCTGAAGGAGAAGGGCCGGCCTGTGAAGGATTTAAATAAATTATAGGAAAAGAACAACGGGCCGGGCCAAGAAAATAAAAAGGAAAGAATTAATTGGGGGGGAGAAGGAGCGGTTGGGCTTGGAGAAGGGGCTGGCGGGCTTGGGCCAGAGAAAAGAGATTTAATGTTTAAATTCTTGGGGAAAATGGGTGTGGGCTCGGGCTAGGTTTTATTAAAAGAATTTTAGTTAAAAGAATGGGCTGGGCTGAGGGAATATAAAGGAAAAATGAACTTTGGTTAAAAAGGGAAAAATTTAGGGTTTTGAGTTTTATTGATAAAAGAAAAATGGGTTTAGAATGAAATAAAAATATAAATAAAATAAATAAAAATATAAAATAACAAAATACAGATTTTGGTATAAAAGGGGCTGGGTATTACAGTATCTTCGGAGAGGTGGACGGATAAATCCAAATAGCATCTGCCTCCAAATTCAGGCAAGACGACCTACGCGGTTTCGCCTCTATTTTCGGCGGTAAACACTCCACAAGGTGTAGATGATCTTCTCACGAACCTCCGAAGTCCAACATAAAAGCTCTTAGCATGTCCTCCAGAATCTAAATTTTCCGCTCAGACTGTCCATCTGTTTGTGGAAGGTAAGCTGTGCTGAAGTTCTGACTCGTTCCCAGGCTAGATTGCAAACTCTGCCAAAACTGTGATTGAAATCTGGTATCTCGATCGGAGACGATGCAAACTGGTACTCCATGTAATCTCACGATCTCCTGTATGAGTTCAAGGGTATCAAAAATAGTACACTATAAAGGTTAAATCTTATTTTAGAATCATGCTTACCTCCATGTACTTCTTTGCTAGTGTCTCGGTAGATTGGCCAATTCGAAAGAGAATAAAGTGAGCCGACTTGGTGAGTGTTAGGGTCAAAAATTACACCCCAGTTGACCAAGTAAAAACCAAGGTCAACCCCAAGTCAAGTGGGTCTAAGCCTAAGCCCAAATCAAGACCAAACATGGAAGAGGCCGGCTCCATGCCAAAAAGAGGCAATAAATTAGTCTAAATGTAATTTTTAGAAATAAATATATGTAAAGTGGGTAGAAAACCAAAATTTTGTAAACCCTATGGCTTATGTGCAAAAAAGAAATAAGCACATAAGGCATGGGGTGGCACAAGTGCTATTTGGCAAAACCCAAGGGGCTATATGTAAAGTGTGTAGCATATAAAAGCAACATAGTAAAAAAAATCAATAATAACTTTTTCTCTCTCTCAAATATTAGGGTTCTGTGCCTCCTTCTCCTTCCTCAAGGATCTAAACCTTCTTCCCCTTTTTGAATTAAATCAAGAGTTTCACTCTTTCTTTTCCAAAAATAAACAGTTTTTCACCATCAACCCCTTGAAGGGGAACTTAGATCTTCTATTAGATCTCAAAAAGGGAAGATTTTTAAATCTCACCTCCCTTTTTTTCCAAGATCCGGCCAACAGAAGAGGAGAAAGAAGGAGACCCGTCTCCAAAAATCCCACCTTGGGAAGATCCAAGGCCTCAAAGAAGATCCAGGGCTAAAGTAGAGAAGAAAAGGGTCCCCTTTGATCATCCCCATAGATTTCTAGGAGTTTAACTCCATTCAAGATCTGTTGGAGTTTAACTCCATAAACCAAATCCTTTTTTTATAGGAGTTTAACTCCATTCAACATTTTTTGGAGTTTTAACTCCATAAATAAAAAATCCTCTTTCGGGGTTTAACTCCTTTTTCAGGGGCTAAAAGCCTCTTCTTCCTGTCGGTGCCCAAGCGCCCAGCGCCCACGTGCCGGGCACGTGAGGCGCCCAGCGCCCAAGTACCCAGCGCTAGCGCCCAGCGTCTAAGTGCCCAGCGCCCGCGTGCTAGGCATGTGAGGTGCTGGCGCTCACGCGTCCTTCGGACGCTACATTTCCTACTTTTTATATATATATACACACTCCACAACACTTTCCTCGTTAGGAAAAATTTTCTAACAGGGCGCTGTCCCGCACCCCGCAAGGGAGATGCTAGCCCCCTTGACCCCCAGCCCGCTATACGGATAGCGGGACCTCCGTAAACTCTGCGAAGCCCCCGATATATCCAAAACACAACACTGCACATTGAGTTCAAATGACCTGTTTGACCAGTCAATTGGAGGTTCTTTCGCTCTAAAGGCGAAGGGTAATTAACGACAGCTTAGTCCGCGGCTGCCGGAGATTCGGATCCCCATAATCAATAAACCCATGTCTACCTTAGGCAGGGGATAGGTAGTATACCTGACAAGCGTGCGCATATTCTCATCTCAATGTGGTGACGAAAAACACCCTACAGTTTCTAGCACTCCCAGTGGGACCTTTTCTCTCCTCCCATATTTCGGGTTAAACATTCATGCGACTCGATCAACATATACATTGATTGCTTGTACTAAAATTATGCTTCTTTGTGCAGCTTAACAATTTCCAATTGCAATCTTCGGACGAAGCAAAAATATCTCCAAGGACCAGCTCAGCTCTTAACAAGGCTCATATCTCCTACACAATGAAGATGGACGCTAGGACGGTCCTCCCGGCCAGTCTCGGGTGACAGTGGGAGGAGCCGCTGCTACAGTTGGTTCTATTCTGTTCATGCCAGCTAACGCTATCCCAGCTCCTCAAGCTCCAGTAACAGACAGACCGGCCTCAAAAGGCAGGAGACCAAATGTGGTGGTCTCGAAGGCGCCCCAACCTAAACGCAAGTCGTTGTTTGAAAGACTTTCCTTGGCCCCAGCCGGGGGCAAGGCCATCAACACCAATAGAGCAATAAGGTATCTCGAGCAAGCTCCAACGGTACCCTTGACAACTGCTCAATCGGGTATCTTCTCTAAGCTTCCCGTCAGTCGACTCATGATGGCTTCCTGGATGACGGATGCCCGTCAAGCCCTCAAAATTGAGAAGCTAAGACAGAAAAGGCTCAGATACAGAGTCAACAAAAGGGCTAGGGCTTCTGCTAGGCTGAACATCATGAGGTTCCAAGAACAGTGTTACCCCGCCAAAGATAAAGAGATGGCTGGATATGTGGTCCACACTGTCTACATGGTGGGCATGCGCAACAAGAGCAAGGATAGGGCCACCACATCTCAATTCCAATTTAGGGCGAATGTGACTGCCACTTCCCAAGACCAGCCTCTTATGTAAGGTAATAAAAACCTTTCCAGTGAGGCTGATAATCAGAGAGATCCCTCGATTCATAAGGAGTCGGGCTCGGAAAGCGAAGAGGAGCCAATCTTCCGTCCCAAGACCGCAGAGCAGCAACTTCTCCAAGAGCTCTAGAAGCAACTCAGAAACAAAGACAAAGAGATGGCCAAGCTCTACTAAAAAATTGATGACCTGACGAACGTCGTCTTATAGCTCACAGCCCGACTTGCCTCTCAGCCGCCCAATCAAGCGCAGGGCTCTGCTCATGAACCGGGAAACGGTGTCCTGAGGCAGCCGACGCCTATTCCCTCAAATTCAAAAGTGGGCGAGCTGCATGAAAGTCGGCCGCATCCCAGCTCGGGAAATGTCTTGGCTACCGATGACAGCAACCCGCTAACTCAAGATCAAATCATGGATTTGGTTGCCACCAAAATCAAAACATTGGTAGCCGAAGCCGAAGCGCAAAAAGATATCAGCAGCAGTGGGAGACCGTATCCTGCTCGGTATGATTTGTATAACAACCCTAACTTTCTGTACAAAAATTTTCAAAATACAGAAAGGGAAACCTAAGCCTAAGCACGAGTTATAAGTTTGTTTTGCTTTTGAACAATAAGAAGGAGCTTGTAGCTCATTGGTAAAACCTTGCGCTGCTGAACCATAGCACCAGAGTTCAAATTCCATCAACCATATTATCTTTTTATTTTAAATTCTTTTAACCTTTTAGAAGCCCAAGAGTTTACACGTGCAACACACGTAATAGCGTAATGTCAAGGACACATAGCCCCAATCCGAGCCCCCACCCCTTGAATCCGACCAACGAGATTTCCCCATGGGCCGGCGCCGCCGGTCCAACATGGCCCAAACCCAAAAATTTTCTTTTGCCCTAGACCCTTGGACTCCCCCCATAACTCCAATATTATTTGTTTTCTCTGCAAATTTACAGAGCACAATAAAATTCACACTTAAACATATTTTATTACAAATTTTAATACACCCATTCACTACACTAAACCCTAGCTTTTCCTATTAGTACCACCCCTCATATCACCCCTATCCACTCATAAATCCCAGCAAAAACTCTCAAGAATTCCCAAGTCTTTATATTGTACAAGTGGAGTTAGCGAAGGGCGAAACTCCGACGAAGTTCCGGCGACAATACGAGGAATTTCCGACGACGAAACGACGCACCGGCGCTTCCCTACTCTTCCTCTTTCTCTCCTCTATATTTGTAACCTGTAAGTCCCAATTCCCTCACTCATCTTTATCTTTAAAAAGTTTCGATTCTAAAACCCGACGGAAGCGGAGTTAGTCCGACTTCCGATTCGGTTTTTTTAAAAAAAACTATATTTTTCTTAATCAAGATTACTTCATATTCTCACATATTGCTTAACAAATATTAACAAACTCAACAAAATAAGTTTCACATCAAAATAATTATTTTTGTGACATTTATCGCATTTTTACATAAAAATACCACAAACTATTCATTTCGACATTATAACTTTATTTCCTTCTATACCTAAAGATAGTTCACAAGGTAATGACATATCTCATCACAACACACATCTCTATCATAGCACGATTGATTTTGGAATAATAGAATACGGGAAATACGACTTTACAAATAAATACCCTAAACTTATAAAACATCATTTTCTACACAAAAGTGTATTTAACATTTCCGTGCAATTGCGCCTCTACAACCCATTTTGGGGACCCCGTTCGGAATGGTGCAGATTATCTCACATCCTCGGGCTTAGTAGAGCAAGATGCAGACCTCCGCAAGGAGCATTGGATCTCGATGGAATTTTAATACATTTTTCTTTAGAAAATGAGATTTCTACAAGAAAATAAATAAATTATTTTCATAATATATATATATATATTATCAAAATATCTATTTTAATTATATAAATATTTCAAGTTTTCTAAATCAAAGGAACATGAAAATACCATCATAATACAACACAAGTGCAATATTACAAGAAAATACCATACACTATGAAACTAGGTTCTATTTACTAGAAATTGCACAAATGTAAAATACACATCTATGAAAACTCTAAAAATGATAATTAAATACTTGAGGAGTATTTTGAAATTATACCAAAACTATTTTTACATAAAACTCCCTCAAGTTATATTAAATTATAATAAGGACCCTAGTAAACATAGATTTAAGCGGGACCAGTCACTTGAGCCTCAGGGAGCTGGAGATATGGGTGCTTTCCTATCTAAGGTAGACAACCTAACAAACGGTGTTATCAACACGGTAATTGTCTTGGAAAAAGACACAAAACCTACCGTCCATGTGCAACAGTTACCGATAACATCAAAACCTAATTCAGGACTTCAATTTCTTTTCTAATTATAGGACTCAGACTGAGTCTAAATATAATCAATCTGACTTAAATGTGATTCAAGTATAAACTACAATCAACATGAATTCGTCTATACAATCTATATCAATCAATATTGACTAAACCGAACCATGGATATATTCCATTTACGGTGTTCATCCATTATATCCGTTCCATTACTGATATCATGGTTTCGGCAAGTCATCCATCTATATAACCAATCAATACAATACAATCAGTATATGCAATACAATCAATACAAGCAATACAAAAGACATCACAGGGTTTATAAAGGGGTAGAATAGTACGGAATATGTTAAAGATGGCACGAGATGGTCACTTAATACGTAATTACATTCATGTCGTTGTTCCGTGGTATTATCGACGGAGCCCTGTACTACGGGTTACCAAAGTCTACGGTGTAAGTTAGACTCCTCTCGTATACACTGGCATTTTCTATACCAAGCTACAAACAACAATGTTAACAATATAAACAAACATTATAAGATATACTCTCTCTCTCTGTCTACCCTATCTCTATTCATCTCTAGGACTTACCGAGCGATTGTTCGCTGACGACATTCCGTTTCTTCTATTTTTGGAATGTTGTCAGGTGGATCAGGCCTTCTGGAGACAGAGCCCAGTAGCGAGGACTTGGATCAGATAGCCTTCGACCCAGAGCTCTAGTTTACTTATACATTTCATTTTCATTTCTGTTATACCATTGTTCCCTTATAAAAATAAAAAAAGAGGAGGGAAAAATAGAAAGAGGAAAAGATATGGGAAAAATTCCCCTAATGGAGCATCACACGCCCACACATGATGCAAAGATTATTGAGCCTCACGTGCAAACACGTGAGCATCTATATACAAAGTATATAGACGCCTTCCTAAAAATAGGTCAAAGAAGCTCCCGTATCAGCACATGATGCCCTTTGTTAGGCTTAACTTCATGGGGGTCACGTTCCACACGTGACATTTCTGAACATCGGCTAGCGTGCCAACACGTGATGCCTTTTCTCTGGAGGCTACTACATCTAAGAAAACCAGTTTAATTCTATGAGGGGTCACGTGCTACACATGAGAGTTCCTAATCACTTTCCAAGCTGATAGAATTAAATTCAAAATAAAAGGGATCAAAATCCTATTTGGAAAATATTTCCTTAGATCTTTCTAAATAAGAAAAATCACGCTCTGTAAAACAGAGCACCATTGGATTAAAAATCCGATGGTGATTAAAAATCACCAAGCTACAGAATAAGGTCTGTATGAGAAATATTTTCCCAATCTTGTTAAAAACAAGAAAAATATCTTCTGTAAAACAGAAGTCCTTGGATCAAAAATCTAACGGTGGATAAAATCCCCAAAGCAATTAAAAATATCTCAATGAGAGATCCTTACTAAATCAACAAATCTACATCTACTATATAAAGGACCCTAGACCTCAAGTCTTAAGGGGGGAGAAAAAAGAGAGGAGAGACCCCCCATAAGATTAGAAAAAAAGAAGAAAAAGCAGAGCTCTCTTCTAAAAAAAGAAACCCTAGGTAAAAAGAAAGATATAAAGATCATTTTATCTCTTCTTCGCCATTTCAAGAGTTTAACTCTTCTAAAAAGAACTTAGTTCTTCCTCTGGTTGAGGTCTGCAGAAGCAGATCTCCCCACAAGTTGAGAATTTAATTCTCATCGGGGAGATTCTGTCATGCAGACCCTAAAACTTAGGGGAAAGAACTAAGTTTGAAGAATTTAATTTTTTAAAAAAAATATAGGAATTTAATTTCTCTGATAAAACTAGGGCTTAACCCTATATAAGAATTTAATTCTTCTTAAAATAAGGGACTTGAAATGCTCAAAACTCAGATCAAGATTTCCATGCACGTAAAAGAAATGATTAGTGTTCAACGCTATAGCAACAGATCACGTTTTCCTACGTGAGCACATCTGAGAAACAAAAAGGAAAGACTAAGATCAAATCACGTGTTCCCATGTGACCCCTTAAAACGAGCGCTCAGCAATTACATGGAAAAGGAAATAAATCCAAAGACAGTTCTCATTTTGGGGTGCCTCACGTGACCCCCAATAGTGTTTAGCACTTATAAAGGAAGGGGGAATAAACCAAAGACAGTTCCCAACTTTAGGGCGTCTCACGTGCCCACACGTGATCCCTACTAGTGCTTAACACTTATAAAGGAAGAAGGAATAAATCCAAAGAGACAGTGCCCAGCTTTGGGGCGCCTCGCGTGCCCACACGTGATGGCCAAAAGAATTAAGTGTTTAACACTTATATACAGATGGGGATTTGGACCCAAGTATGCAATGCCAACTTTCAGGCGCCTCACGTACCTCACGTGAGCGCCCCAAATTTCAGTGTTTAACACTGCTTTTGAGCCTCACGTGGGAGCACGTGAGCGCCGAGCAGATATTAGTGTTTAACACTATGAGAGGCTAACTTTAGCCAAAATTAGCCAAGTCTCCCGAGGCCAAAAACCTTTTGACCATCAATCAACTGAGCCCTCCTATACTCAGGTCTCCCCCAGATCGATCTTAGTTCCAAAGATGACTAATGATCTCCTAATACATGGCATCTAAAATGATGTTCGTTTCACCATGATCTATCCCTTCAATCTGGAGTTCGGTTCAAGGGTACATCTCTCCATACCTTAGATACATGTCGTTGTAATTCTTCAACGTCTTCAGAGAGTTGGAGGGTCCCGACAACCAACAGCTCTTTTAGTACACTCCCAAACCCATAAGCACACCCCAATGGACCGCAATGTCCTTAAACTAGCTGCGGACCGCAACGTCCTTAAACTAGCTCTGGACCGCAATACCCTTAAACTAAACCTTCACCCCCAAATGGTGATCTACGGACCATAACGTCCCTAAACTTAAGCAATTGAGCCCAAACGCTCTTTTGTTGGATCAAAAATGATCCCAAACCCCCGTTAAGTAGATCTTAGTCCAAGATCGGACTAACGTATCCTTAACAAACATTTAAGTTGATCTTAATCTCAAACGAGAGTAACGATCCTTAAATCAACCCCAAACCCAAATATAAGAATATGCGGATTTGGACTAATCCACGCCCTACGGGCGACAACATAAATTAGTCTCCGTATACAATCTATAGGCAACCAAAAATAAAACAAACATACACGACACGAAGTGACCTTCTAGAGCAGGAGAAAGCGGTTATCGCTACGCGGTAACGTAATTAACTGCAGGGGCTTACGCCTGCAGGGAAGAGTGTCCCCACAATCAAAAACCCCTCACAAACGAGGGGGAATCTGACGAAGTCTGCTACAACGGCCGCATCCGTCCAGACCTCTAATACACGGTGCCATAAATCAATTTGGCATCTTCGGAGAGGTGGATGAATAAACCCAAATAGCATCTGCACCTAAATTCAGGCAAGACGGTCCATCCCGGTTTCGTCTCTGTTTTCGGCGGTAAACAGATTCTGGTACGCCTGGTGGGACCTCTTCCTCTTTCCACTCCACACTTCGTGTGTCGTGTTCGCGAACGAATCGCGGTTTAATATGATTGCCTTTGGATTCGAGGTACTAAGATATGGTGTCTTGCTCCATGCAGAAAAGGAGATAACATCGATAGCCTCCAGCTGCATTAACTGCAACAGCAACTCCCACTCTGTCCCCGCCAGAGGAGTGACCTGTGGGCCCCAAGCGGCCTCCATCTTTGCAATGCCGGTGGAACAGGTGACTCAGGCCACCACTGGACTATTTTTTAGGACCATGCTCCCACCAATAAGCTTTGATGCCTCAATGCAATCACAAGAGGCTCCGAACAAGTCGGTCTTCGATCGGCTTACAACCATCGCGGCTCCTCTCAACGGGTCATCCAATTCTAACACCTCAGTCTTTAATAGGCTGAGCCTAAGCTCAAGTGGGGCCGCAAAAAGGCTCACGATACCTGAATGGGTTATCTCGAGGCGGATAGCCATTCCTGTTCCGACAGACAAAGCCGTCAAAGGGGCTTCTCCTGCTAGAGGATCGTTTTTCGCAAGACTGTCCGTTCCAACTCCTGTTGTGGGTGAGGTCGTTACAAGAGCTTCCCCTACTCGAATGTCAGTCTTCGGCAGGTTAGACGTTCCCTCTCAACGGACGTCAGTCTTCGAAAGGCTGGCACCAACAGCAGCCCCTCATCAAAGCAAGGGGCATAACGAGGTCGCTTCCACAACTGGGGTAATCCCATCTACAAGACATGCTCGACATCGCCACTGGCGCCGAGTAAGGAAGGCTATGGGTAGTTCCCCCTCTGGACTTACTCCACCAGCTCCAACGGTGGAAGTTGATGTCGTTGTTCCAACTGGGAACAGCTTTGAACTTCTCAGGAAGGTGCGCAAGAACTCTCCAACCACTGTATTAAAGAAGTCCCCTCCGCCTGTTGAAAATACAACGCAGGCAAAACCAGAACATCCTCCTCAGCGGCTGTCCTCCAAGATCCACAGAGTCTGGCGGAAAGTCTAAGACTCTGTAATTGACAAAAATTACTCTCGCCGGCTAAAGAAGATGAAGGCTCGGCAAGAGGAAGATCATCCCTCCGTCATACCACGGAAGGTGTCATCTACGTGGGTGTCTGCTGCAACGGCCCCCTCAACTTTGGTCTCCCAGAAAAAGAGAAGGACTGAGAATCTCCCACCACCGGCGGCAAATATCAAAGGTAGTGGACCCAAACGCCCCAAGTCTGGGGGCATGGTTGTGCATACCATCTACATGGAATCCGGAAAAGAGGATAGTCGTACTTCCATGAGTCATCGACTACTCACACGGTCTGTGACGAAAACTCAGGAGCAACAACAAAAGCTCCAAGAGATGTTGACAATAATGGCCGCACTCACTGGGCAGAAAGAAAGCCCAGAAGTATCATCCGAACAACGCCAGGAGCAGGAGACCGATACCGAATTCCTACGGAGGGTGCTTGAAAAGAAAGACAAATAGGCCATAGAACAAGTGGCTAATATAAAACAAATGGCGCTCTTGTTCCAAGACATGGTGGGGATGATGATCCAGCCGGAACCTCCAGCCGAAGACCCTCCGATAATTATCGAAGACGACAGAGGGGAAACGTCAAACCCTCCTCCAGCTGTATCAGTAGCCCAAGAAGAGACAATTTCCAAGTCTACCCTTGATAACTACATAGCTGAACAAATACGAGCTCATCAAGCGAGTGAAGCGCCCGGCCAAGTCGTCAGAACTGGGCGGCCTTATTCAGGATGGTACGATCAGATCAAGTACCCACCGGGATATACGATCCCTAAGTTCCACGTGTATAAAAGGATGGGCAATCCACACCAGCACGTTGCTCAATTTAGAGCAATATTGGAGGCGATGATAAACTATTACTTCGCCAATTTGTCGGCAGCTTGGTGGAGACAGCATTTGAATGGTATTCGGAGCTTCCGAATGATTCCATCAAAACATTTACAGAAATAGAGCTACTGTTTACGCAACGGTTCACAAGCGCTAGCGAGCACACCCCGATCACGGCATTAATCAACGCCACGGTGAAGCCGAGAGAAACCTGAGTTCAGTATGCAATTCGGTGGTGGAACCTATGGTCGAAATGCGAATAACGCATAAAAGAAGCTCCTACTGTGGGTATGTTCGTCGGGACCCTCGACCCTCAGGCAACTATATCCCAATTTATGATGTTCTTCAAGCCGACCAACTCCAGGACTTGATTGACAAGCTGGCCCAAATGGACCAGATGGGCCATAGGCCGTCCTCTTCAAAAACAGATCTCCGGAATGAAAGGGGGAAAGGGAAAGCGACCTTCGTCGCCAACGCTCAACAACAACCGAGTGACCCGAAACCGGTTGCTCGCCAAAACAACAAACCGTGGGCCCTCGAAGAGAAGTTGAGACGTCCTTACTCGTTTTCCCGGGATAAAACGAGGAGATTGTTTGAGCTGGAAGTGCGCAACAGACCCATCACTCTGCCGGATCCGAGACGCCCGCTGCAATCGGGCGACGTTAACAATCCTAATTACTGCCCCTACCACAGAATAGTGGGCCACCCAATCGAAGATTGCTACGTCTTCAAAAACTGAGTTGAAGACCAGTACCAATAGGGCAAGTTCGCGCTGTCCGAAAACTGGAAGGTAAACCCGCCACAACAGCACGCTCTTAAAAAGGTGGATACGCCGGGGGCATCATGTTCATTTGTAGAGAAAGCTCCGTGGGAAGTTGTCCTTTCGGCTAAAACTAAAATAATGCTGAAGGATCTTCAAACATGTCCGACGATTAGGTGGAAAAACCAGCTGGAGCCTGAGATTATTGACGGGATGCTGAAACCGCGCCCAACACCGAAAGTTGGTAACGACAGGCAAAACCTCTAGGCCAAGCCTCCGACGTCTTCAAAGAAAAAGAAGAAGGCCAAGAATCCCATGCAGCTTAACGGCAATCGTACAGGTCTGCAAAAATACATCGACACACTGGAGGAATACAATCAAAAAGTACGGAACCCAGTCACATTGGAAGAATTCTTCAAGCATATTCTTGAGAACGGAAATAATGGCATTGATGAAGGAGACGATTCTTCAGAAGAACCTGAGGATTATATGGCGAGCTGCCATATGATCTCTCACTCGTCGATAAATGGCAAAGGAGCTCCTGACATAGAGAAACTGGGAGCAAATCCAGAACTAAAATCCATGGAACCGTCAGATGACCTGATCGACAAGCTGCTGAACGAAGCCCTCCAAAAGAGCAAAGCTGACCGGGGACGTGAAACGGCCAAATACGAAAAGGCCAAGCGTCGGAGTCAAGCTGAAGAAACCCCAGTAATGAGAAGTCGTAAATTATCCCAACCGGATCGAAGCGCACCTGCCACCAGCAAGAGCAGAATCAAGGTAGGGAAGCAGTTCGCCAAAGCTCTGTCAATGGGAATGAAGCTGCCACCTTTCGAAGGAAATACTCTCGGAAGCACGTGCCTCGACGAAGCAAATGTACATCTGAACTACTGCATGTACCATCAAAAGGTCACGCACCCTACCGAAGAGTGCAATACCTTCAAGAAGTGGTGGCAGGGATATGTTTCCCATCAACAACACTTCAAGCGAATGAAGCGCAAAGCCCATCGGGAATAGAGAAGCACGACAGACAAGAATGAGGGAACGGCTGGCAACTATCATATGGTTGATACCAGTTTGACAAGAGCAAAATCTCAAGTTCTTACCTTCGGGAGCGATTCTGATGAAGAAATATCCCCCGGCCCTCTCTTCAAGGAATCCACCTCTGAAAAAGAAGAAGAGATAAAGAACTGTGAGAACATTCAGCTGCGTAATCGTACGTTGCCTGAAAAGAATCTCGGATTCTCAAACAAAGGCTCGGGTAAAAGAGACAAAAGGAAGGAAAAGTCCCTGAAGAGATTTCCCTCGATGATAGAGTCGTCGAAGAGCTCACAGCCAAGGACCCACCTAAAAAGAACAAGGTAGATTACAATGTCCTGGCACATCTGAGAAAGTTACCCTCACAATTGAGTATTTTGGATGCCCTTCTCCTATCTAAAGAGGCACAAGATTCCCTGATCAAGGCGTTACAAGAGCCCGACCAATTTCAAGCCTTCCTTACTGAAGAAAAGATGAAGGACGAGCTGGAAGAAATCCACACGGCTGATATCACCTTCAGCGATGAAGACCTCCTTCTCGGAACGTGCGAGCACAACCGTCCGCTGTATGTAACCGGGTATTGTCACGATATCAAGATAGGGAAGATCCTAGTCGACAACGGGTCCTCCATCAACCTTCTCAATGTAAGAGTGTTGAAGGAGATTTGCATAAATGTGCAGCACTTGGCTCAGGATAAAATTACCATCTCCGATTTTGACTCCCAATCATCACAAACGCTCGGGTCTGTAATACTGACATTACGCTTCAGGCTGCTCGTCACTGACATCAAGTTCCATGTTATTAACGCCAAGACTTGCTACAATGCTTTGCTCGGCCGGCCTTGGTTACATGAGTACAACATCATTCCTTCTACATAACATCAGTGTATGAAGTATTTCAAGGACGGCCTCGAGTACACAGTTACAGGGGAGCTGAACCCATTCTCCGTAAATGAAGTCCGCAAATATAAAGACGCCAAGTACTTCTTACCAGACTTCGAAGACATAGAAAGATGTCGCAAACCGAAGAATAAATAAAAAGCCATCGCCACTATCCCTATATTTAGGAGAGAACCAAGGAGGATGAAGAGATGGTCTACTCGGGACAACCCCAAGGCAATAGGCCAGGACCATCTACTCCTATTTTGGTCTTTGGTAGTGACTCTGAAGACGAAGTCAACGCAGTTTTCTTCGTCCACCTGCCAATGCAGACCTTTGCTGGAGCTGACCAGAGTTTACAGATTACCATAGTTCCACAGCAGCATTACAAAGAACTTGATGCACTTGATATGTACAACGTGCAAGAGCTGCAGACCTTCTACGTCCCTCCTAAGCAAAGAGGTGAAAAGGCGATCCTTTTCTATCAATCCACGGAGACTAAACTAGAGAATGAAGTATGGCACGGTGTCGAACCTGCGCTCGACGGGCTTCAACCAATCCGTCTGCCGAGGTACTACGCAGAGGGACTGAAAAGGCTATTGAGATGTCAAAGTGTACCCTTCAAACAGACTGCTCGACAAGCCCAGTTTTATAACAAGATTTAGGACGTTCCCGGGACTCAGCGGAAGATACCCAACGGGAGAATGGAGATCATAACCGCGAAATGGCCATTTACGAGAAATCCAGGACGCAGCGTATCATTCAGTAGGTTACGGAAGGAAAAGACGACGTTGCCCTTCACCCTCAGCCTACTGTGCACTCTCGTGGCAAGGAAAAAGTCCGACGCAGAAGCAATGACAAGATCAAGAACGGGGACGGCGTTCAAAGATAGCGAAGCGGATCCAAGAAGCCACGCGAGCGAGAAAAAGTCAGATGGAACCCGTCTTTTATGAAGAAGATGGGTCAGGAGTACTCTTTCCCTCAAAACAAGACGAGGAAAATATTCAACCTTGTCATGAAGCAACAAATGATGACGCTCCCGGAGTCTCGATACCCCGAACAGATAAACGAGGTCCATCACCCGGATTATTGCTCCTACCACCGAGTAGTGGGACATCCTCTTGAAGATTGCTTCACCTTCAAAGACTGAGTTGAAGATCAGTATCAGGAAGGCAGGTTTGCTCTATCCGGCAGTTGGAGGGTAGCCCCTCCACGAAAGCATGAGCCGAGAGCAACCTACACTGCGAGGGAAAGTCTAGATCAGCATCGAGCTTGAAAACAAGCTCGTACCTGCTATATGATAACATTCTCAAAGGAGGGAGAGCACGAGAATGTGGATGACCTCTCCCAGTGCTTCGCAAATGAAGATGAGAAAGAGGTGATCTCAGAATTTCCACCGGCGCCAAAAGATCTGGAAGATGGGATACACACCACAGCAGACAACCTGAGAAAAATCGACTAGGGGACGGCAAACAAGGCAAGGCCAACGTTAGTCAGTGAGCTATTATCTGAAGAGCATATGGCTACATTAAAAGATGTGCTTATGCAGTATAAAGACTGCTTCGCGTGGAACTATTCCGAGATGCCGGGATTAGATCAAAAAATAGCCATGCGTAAACTGGCAATATCATCAGACATTAAGCCAGTCAAACAGGCGCCACGAAGAATGCGGCTCGAACTCGAGATGAGCATCAAAACCAAAGTCAAGAAGCTAATCGACTCTGGCTTTATCCAAGAAGTTCAATACCCTAACTGGATCGCCAATATCGTTCCAGTAATGAAGAAAAATAGGACAGTATGCGTCTGCGCAGATTTTCGGATCTCAACAAAGCTTATCCGAAGGATAACTTCCCAGTGCCTGTTACTGAGCTGATGATCGATAACACATCCACCCATGAAGTCTTCTCCTTCATGGATGGATCTTCGGGGTATAATCAAATAAAGATGCATCCTGAAGACCAAAAGCACACTGCTTTCCGGACTTCGCTGGGCATATTCTGCTACAAAGTGATGCCCTTTGATCTGAAGAACGCTGGCGCCACCTACCAGAGGGCCATGACAAAGACCTTCGATGACCTCATACACGAGATTGTCGAATGTTATATCGACGATCTCATGGCGAAAAGCAAATCGTACGAGGAGCGCTGGGAGCATTTGAAGATAGTGTTTCGGCGCCTTCGGAAGTACAACCTGAAGATGAACCCTCTGAAATGCGCGTTTGGAGTTTCCTCAGGCAAATTCCAAGGATTCATCGTACGACACCGAGGTATCGAAATAGACCCATCAAATATTAAGGCGATTATGGAAATGCCCGCGCCAAGAACTCTTAAACAACTGCGGTCTCTTCAAGGGAAGCTCGCGTATATCCGATGGTTCATAGCTAACCTCTCCGGCAAATGCTGCCCCTACAGCCATCTAATGAAGAAGGAGACCCCGTTTGTTTGAGATCGTAAATGACAAAGTGCACTAGATAAAATCAAGCAATATCTACAGAACCCTCCGGTGATGATCGCTCCGGTCAAAAGAAAGCCTCTCATCCTGTACACAATATCCCTTGAAGGTTCTTTAGGCGCGCTATGGGCATAAGAGAACGACTAGGGAAAGGAGAGAGCTCTCTACTATTTGAGTCGAGTTCTCCTGGGGGCAGAAAACAATTACTCCCCCATCGAAAAGCATTGCTTGGCACTGATCTTCGTGATAACGAAGCTTCGACATTATGCCTTGGCACATGAGGTCCATCTCATATCAAAAGTGGATCCTCTCAAGTATTTGATGTCAAGAGCCATGTTAATGGGAAGGCTTGCCAAATGGGTCCCCCGCTTGATGGAGTTCTCAATAGTAATCGACCCCTCAAGGCAATAAAAGTCCAGGCCATCGCTGACTTTCTCGCTAAGTATCCGATACCGGCCGATTCTCTCTTAAATTGCGAATTGCTAGATGAATATGCGTTCAACACAATCGACGGAGAGAACGAATGGAGTGATACCCGATGGGAACTCTACTTCGATGGGGCATCGTCTATGAAGAAGCAAAAGCAAAGCACCCCCATAATCAAACCCGGAGTAGGCCTTATCTTTGTGACTCCACAAAGAGGGATGATGCATTTTGCCCTTTCCTTAACGGAGCCAAGAACAAACAACGAAGCGGAATATGAAGCTTTGATAGCGGGTCTTAAGATCAATGTCGACATGGGGATCGAAAACCTCCTCATATATGGAGATTCCCAGCTGGTCGTCAGCCAAGTAAATGAAAACTATCAGACATGTAAACCTGAGTTGGTAAAATATGGCGAGAGAATGCAGCAATTGCTGACGTAAATCCCCTCTTACACCCTGAAAAACATACCGCGTGTGGAAAATAGCAAGGCGGATGCGTTAGCCAAGCTCGCTAAAGAACTGGCCGACGAAAACCTCGATGACGTAAGGATCATTGTGCAATGCCGCCGGATTCTCACGCCAGCAGAAATATCTCCAAAGTCGTATTAAAGAAAGGGAGCGACTGAACAAGCGGTCTTCTAAATAGAGAAAAAAAAGGCTGAGGATTGGAGAGAAGTCTTTATAGACTACTTCAAATCCCATCGAACGCCCAAAAACGCATCATCAAGACTCCAGCTTATGAAGTGAGCTCTGTCTTTCGCCTTCGTCAATGATACTCTATATAAGAGATCGTTCGATTGTTTATGGCTAAGATGCCTAGGACCAGAAGAAGCGAGGAGGGTCGTCTAAGAAACTCACGATGGACTGTGTGGTTTCCATCAAGCCGGGCCAAAGATGAAGCTGAAGATCAAAAGAATGAGTTACTATTGGCCCACAATGATCCAGGACTGTCTCGAATATGCAAAGCAGTGTCACTCATGCCAAATTCACAGGGACTTCATCCACCAGCATCTGAATCCGCTACACCCAACACTGGCTAGCTGGACATTCGAAATGTGGGGAACCGATATAATCAGGCTCATCGAACCAGCATCATCCAAGGGACATCGGTTCATACTAGCAACAACTGATTACTTCTCTAAGTGGGCAGAAGCAATACCGCTAAGAGAGATGAATACGGAGAACATCCTCCATTTCTTCAAGACACACGTCCTCTACCGGTTCGGCACTCCATGACAGATTATCTCTGATAACGGGCCAGCCTACAGAAGCCACAAAATCAGTCGCTTCGCACAGCAGCATAATATAGATTGGAGATACTCTTCGATCTATAATCCCTGAGCTAACGATCTATCTGAGGCTTTCAACAAGACCTTGACGAAGATCATACAGAAAATAGTGTCCAGAAACAAAAGGAACTAGCACGAGAGACTGCATGAAGCTCTCTAGACATATCGAACCACGCTCAAAACGGCTACGAATACAACGCCATTCGCGTTGGTATTCGGCACGGAAGCAGTACTTCCCTTGGAGATAGAGCTACCCTCTCTGCGAGTAGCAGTTCGATACGAGCCGACGAATGAAGAAAATGTCCATTTTCGGCTTGAGGATCTCGATGCCCTCGATGAAACTCGTCTCATGGCACAACAAAACCTGGAAGCTTACAAAGCAAGAATATCGCGCTCATACGAAAGATTGACTAGGCCGAGAACATTCCGCCAAGGCGAACTCGTGCTAGTCGTAAAAAGACCTATGATCCCCAATTGTGCTAAATGGGGGAAATTCGAGCCAAATTATAAGGGTCCGTACATCATAGACAAGGTCTACCAAGGTGGGGCCAACTTGCTCATGGATATACATGGCGAAAGACCCTTCCGACCAATAAACGGCCGGTTTCTTAAGAAATACTACGCTTGACAAGTCACGGCTCAGGTTAATGATGGATGACGATGCTCGTGTCCACTCACTGTCTTCCTAAGTCCAAACTCTTTAAGTAGTACCTGGCAAAACCTCGCCTCAAAATCCCGACGGACCGCAACGTCCTTAAACTACCTGTGGACCAAGATGTCCTTAAACTAACAACGGACTGCAACGTCCTTAAACTAGCTGTAGACCGAGATGTCCTTAAACTAACAACGGACCAAAATGTTCCTAAACTAACAATGGACCGAGATGTCCTTAAATTAACATTGGATCAAGATGTCCTTAAACTAACAATGGACCGAGATGTCTTTAAACTAACAATGGACCGAGATGTCTTTAAACTAAGTACGCCGCCTCAAACACGGCGACAGTGTAATCCAGTTCCACAGGTCCCAGCAGCGAGGATCGCAACTTAAGTCCCGCTGGCTGCACAACCACCCCGATGGCGAAATTCCCCCTAAGTGCCATTGGCAAACGGAGAAGTTAAAAAAAAAGGTACGTCCATAAGCGAAATTGGCACGGATGAAAACCTGAAAGAGCGCCGTGGGTAAAAATAGCAGGACTATCGGCGAGTTTGTGAAAACCCGAAAGGGCGAAATCTCGTTAAAATAAAGACACCTACAAAGTCCTCTCGACCTTGTGAGGAGAAAACGACTGTGTGAGATCCTTACAACTCACAAGGGAACAACACACTTAGGAATCCCCACGATTCCTAAAGAAAAATTGCACTTACGAGATCCTCACGACTTATAAGGAGAATTCCCCCTATGAGACCCTCATGGCTCATAGGATTCAAAAGCCTTAAGCTACAGGGATCTGAACCTGTTCTTAAGCCATCACACTCCCCAAGTTGCCCTACAAGTGGTTCAATATTGACCCTTGTATACAATCCACAGGCATAAATAAACGTTTCCCCCACATTTCTACCAGCCCACACTGAGAGACAGACTCTCTAAACTTCTTAACTCTTCCAAGTCCCACCAACGACGAGGAATGTCCTCATGTGGTGAACGACACTTGTATGTCCTCTCGACTTATAAAGAGAAAACACTCTTGTAAGATCCTTACGACTTATAAGAGAACACACACTTAGAAATCTTCATGACTCCTAAGGAGAAAACACACCTATGAGATCCTCACGACTCATAGGGAGGAACACCTTTATGAGACCCTTATGGCTCATGAAGTCAAAAGCCTTAGTTGACAGGATCCTAACCCTGGTTTGCTAAGCCACCTTTGTTCGAGTCAACAAAGGCAAATGATGATTCACTCCTGGCAACAATCCCAGTGGTGGCGATGCTGATGCCTAGATTGGTATCAAATTCCAAGTCCTTTCACGGCAAATGATGATTCGCTACTGGCCATATTCCAGTCGCAGCTATACTGATGCTAAGATTGGTATCAAATCTCAAGTTCCATACCCGCAGCAAAAATCGGTGAGCCAAAAATGCATATGAAATAGCTGAAATGATAGGGCAACTCGCAACAAAAATCAGCGAGTAAAATATATGCATATAAAAATAGCCGAAATGTTTGGGCAACTCGCAATAAAAACCAGCAAGTAAAAAGAAAAACAGCCGAAATGATTGGGCACCGCGAAAAATAGCCGAAATGATTGTGCAATCGTGACATTCACGATATAAAAGCTGAAATGATAGAGCATCACGGAAAGAAACAAAAAAAAATGAAACTTCTGCCCTGCAGGTGAGATCACATTGACCCATGTATACAATCCATGGGCACAAACGGAAAAGGAACCATATCATCCCACCAGGCTCCATCAGAAAGAGAGCCAAGTCTCGACGGCAATATCTACAGCCTAGAGATCAACAATAGCATTTCTTCTCCACTCCAACAGGATGCATACGCAACGTCAACAACCGACCCCAGAGTCGAAACAACGCAGCCATGGCAAAATCCCTAGTTCTAAATCTCGACGGTTCACAGACAACCTAGAGACTACCTCGGAGCCATGGCAAAATCCCTAGTTCTAAGTCTCGACGGCAGCATCCACAGCCTAGAGATTGTCAACAGCGTTCTTCCTCCCTCCAGCAGGATGCAGACGCGACATCAATAAATGGAGCCATAGCAAAGTCCCCTAGTTCCAAATCTCGACGGTTCACGGACAACCTAGAGACTACTTCAGAGCCATAGCAGAGTCCCTAGTTAGAAGTCTTGATGGCAATATCTATAGCCTAGAGATCAACAATAGCGTTCTTCCTCCCTCCAGCAGGATGCAGGCGCGACATCAACAGACGGAGCCATGGCAAAGTCCTCTAATTCTAAATCTCGATGGTTCACAGACAACCCAAAAACAACCTTGACATTCGTCGCAATATTGCAGACACAATGTCAACAAACAAAGCAAAGGAAGATCCCTAGCTTCAGGGTCTTGACGGCAACTCAAATGAGACCTGAAAGACTATCGGAGATCATCCCACTCCAACGTGGAGTGGTCATGACTCATCGGGGCTCCCAAAATGAGCCTAACCTCAAGTAAAAAGCGACATGGAATATCCCTAACCCTTAGTCTTTCGATGGTAATATCACCTGGAAGATTACTTGAAGACGTCTTGTCCAACCCCCGAAGGGATCAGAGACACGATAGTCGCGGGGCTACTCGAATAGCAAAATTGTGTATCGAGGAATACACCGGCCTACACGGCGGTACGACGGGTACAAAACCCTAGTACCACAGACCCTAACGGACTTCTATTAACAGAAGTTAACTGTGGCATTAGGACATCCTTGCGAGAACTTCTCGATTCATCTCGACTCGTGGGGAAAATATTGTTCCTGCGAGAACTTCTCGACTCATCTCGACTCGTAGGGAAAAGCCTTAGGCAACGGGGATAAAGACCTGTTTCCTAAGCACTAGGGCCCTGCAAGTCAGTCCAAGATGGACTATTGCATACTATTCACGGGCCATACTCTCTAAAGTCGAATATCGACAAGGAGGGAAACAACCACTTACAAGTCCTCTCGACTTGTAAAGGAGAAAATTCTCTTGTGAGATCCTTACGACTCTCAAGAAAAAACGCACTTAGGAGTCCTCACGACTCCTAAGGAGAAAATACACTTGCAGGATCCTCTCGAATCGTAGGGAGAAAAGTCTTTATGAGACCCTCACGGCTCATAAAGTTGAAAAGTCTTAGGCGGTAGATCAGAACCTGTTTTCAAAGCCATCGCTGCCCTGCAAGGAGATCAAGATAGACCATCTACAAGACGCATTTGCTAAAAGGATATGCCAGTATATAAAAAATCCTAGTGAGATCCTGACGACTCAAGGAGGCGATGAACGCTTGGAAATCCTCACGATTTCTAGGGAGGATGTGCTCTCCCGACGGTAATATGACCTGGGAGATTATTCGAGGGTACCTTGTCCATCCCAAAAGGGAGCAGAGACACGACAGCAAGACTGCGTATCGGGAATGCCTTAGTACCACACACCCTAACGGACCTCTGCCGTAAAGAGCAAGGGCTAACTATGACGTTAGGACAGGTTTGCCTATAAGCCCAAGAGAAGTAAACTAAACAAACTCTGAAATGAGTATATAAACTATTTCACGTCGAGTCAAAACAGAAAGGCGCAACCCACAAGCACCAACCATGTACTGTGCAAGGCAGTAAGGAGAGTCTTTGGTTCACGCCCCACTAAGCATGCATTCACGACTGTGTGCCTGCTTAAATGAAAATGGTGTCCAAAACATGATGATTTATATACGACACTACAATAGCGCTCGCACTTAGCAGAAATTCCTAAGGGCAAAGTATAAAGCTCATGTATAGAGGCAAGATACACGTACGAATATATGATGAACAGAAAATATTCAATAGGCAATAATACGAGAAATACATCGAAACAAATATACTACTCTACAGGGAAGAGATCACCAAATATAGGATCATAGATACAAGGGTTAATAAAACAATAAATTAAGTTCTCCAATTCTCTTTATGCCCTCTCTACCATGTCGAAACGGCGGTCTTCGCAGGAGTTGCTTCCCATCGATTAGTGCCATGCTCATCGATGAAGGCAGACATAATGGCCCGCCGAGCTTGTATCTGACTCAGTAAATGAACGAACGATCCTTCAGAGGCTGAGTAATCAAGTGGGCCTCGTGGAAACACTCGATCTTGTCATCCGCTGCATCGAGAATCGCCGGAGTCATCTCTGCTGGATGAGGAGGGATGTCGGCAAGCACGTATAAAAAGATCATCCGGAGCCAAATGGAGCCCATAGGAAGAGGAGAGCCCTTACGAGTCAGGAGCTCATACATCACCGCGTCGGTGAGAAGAGGGTTTACCAGCCGTGCAGCAAAGTGAGGAATCATTTCCTCGATAGGCACCTCCCATGGTTGCCGATAAGCGTGAGGATGATTGCACGCCATAGCTCTCAGTTTGCTTCTTTGGAAAATGACTTGCCTTGAGTTCTGTTAGTAAAAATGGGTTTCTTTTTTAAGAGAAGAAGGAAAACATAGTTTCGAGTTATAAAGAGAAACGTTCAAAGTTATACACAAAAAATATCGTGTATAGTGGAGCTATTTCCAAGGCTTAAAAAGGGGGATGTGAAAAGAAAGGGGTGACTCATTGGAATCAGAGTAAGGAGGTGAAACGAACTCATCAGCAGAGCCTCACGTGCATGACACGTGAGCACCCGCATTGATCCTTTTAGAGACTAAATCGGCGCCGCACGTGCATAACACGTGAGCGCCGACACTAGTTCAGGACTGAAATCCTCAACAACGCCTCATGCGCAAAGCATATGATTGCCAACAACAGTATAACGACACTTTATGCAAGACACATGTGAGCATTAAAAAATGGGGAAAAAGGAAGTTTTGTCATTCATGCTCTAGGAACTTATACATGCTATAAAAACAAAAGAAAATGTTTACAATGGTAAAACACTTAATCCCGGACATGGATTGAAGAATTCAGAAACAAGGCCGAGTAAAATACTTCTGGCTTTTCTGACCATTTTCGTGTGCATCTTCTCACGAATGCAAGCGTCAGGATTCTCGCTGATATCATCCGTCCTCTGATAGGCAGAGATTATCGTCGTCTGTTGGAAAACTTGATGCAAGATATCAACAAGACCATCTCGCCGCCTCTTCGAGATCAAGCCCATTAGATATACTGAGTGCGCTTTGTCTTCGGCATCATCAAGTGCCTCAAGCGGCATGGCTTCGTTAAATTCAGGAAGTGCTTCCCAAATCGCCCCTATGATGATCTTCAAAAGAGCGAAACGACGGGGGAGTAGTCGACCGTTGTATTCATCGAAGCGATGCATAACCTCAGTGCATTGGGCATTCGTAAACTCCTGGTTTTGATAGCGGCCTTGGACGCGAATGTTTTCATAGGTGATAATTTCGTCAAGATCATTCAGATAAGCGGCCATAATATCTGAAAAGAAAAATCAGCAAGAGTTTAGCAATAAAAATGATCAAGAAAATGCTTATTATGAAATCTAAAGGGATTCTCGTCAAATGAACACTGGAGTTTAAACAACTCCTAACAAACTCTTGAAGCAAGTTCTGCTAAAGGCATGACAGACTTAAATCTGCTGTAGGGGCATTAAAACTGTAACACCCGAGCCCAAGGCTACTAATTTCAGTTACTGTTTGAGCGTAATGTGGTACTCTTTTCATTTATCTTGCTTGATTACCCGACAAATTCATTTCTGCATATAACAAATTTTAGCATCTAAAATAAAATTAAAAATATTCATCTTGGCCTGCTTGACACCCCTAACCCTGTTGTAGCGTCCGTGCTTCGTGTTCTCCTCCCGTTCAGTGAAACGGGCGAGTTTGGACGGCTACGTGCACGTACGTGTGTCCGTTTTGGGGGTATGCTTTTTAATCATAAGACACTTCATTTTAAATTTTGGATCCCGCTTAAAATCCTATTATTTCAATTTCAAATTTTTGGACCCGACCCAGGCGCGATTTGGAAATGTTTTATTTTGCGCCAAAATCCCAAATTTTATTATACTTTAATCATCGAATATTTTTCCTTAACTTATAAGATTTTCACTGTTTAAATCTTTAATATTTTTCCTTGCCAACCAATCCAACCAATCGCAGCCTTCATAATCTTCCCGTGGGCCCCACTCCAATACTATATCTCTCTATCTCTCTCACGTATCTCTCTTTCTCTCTCCACTCTCTCTATCCCATATCTCTCTCTATCTCTTAATCTTCCTCTCTCCCCTAAATCTCTCTCTCTCTCCCCCCCTTATATATTCTCTCCTCTTTCTTTTTTTCAAAACGCAACCCTAACCCATTGCACTGCTCAGCCGCCTCGCCCCCCGTCGCCGCCGCAACCCCATCTCCAGCGTCAGCACCGCCGGGCTTGTCGTCTCCTCGCCCTCGTCGCAACCACGTCCACCTCCTTCCTCCAGTCCCCGCGTTTCCAGCCATCTGCACACCCCGCAGCGACCACTTGCCCTCGCCGCTGCAGCCCACCGCCGACGACACCATCACCGGCTTCCTCGTCCTCGTCATTCTCTCACCATCCTCGCCCTCTCTCTCATCGATTCCCGAGCGCCTGCACACCCCGACCAGCGCCACAGCCACCTGCACATCCCCTGCACGTGTTCGACCGCCGGATCTGTTGCCGACGACGACCTCGCCTCTGTAGCCCCGGCCTCGCAAGCACCCTCTGTGAGCATTGCTCCCTCCTCTGTTCATTTCTTCTTTCTTCTCTGTAAATATTTTTCTTGATCTGGAAAATTCTTATCGTTGTCGGGTAGGTCACCGCCGGAGCTCCGTCGACGAGGTCGACCGTCACCACCCGTCCTACGGATCATCGTGAGCACCCTTTCTCAGTTCCCACCTCCCTTTTCTCTATTTTTCCTTTATCTTCTTGTTGCATTGTATTGATCGTTCACTGTTCACAATTTGGCCGGAATCCGAAGATGCCGACGACGTGATCCGACGTTCCAGCGAGGTGCCCCGACCCGCGTGGTTCCATTGTTCGTTATTTGGGTTCAATCCGTGAACCGTGCGCCCGTCGCGTGTTTCCCCACCGACATTTATCGTTCCGTTTTTCCCGGTTCGCGACCCATCGAGGCAAGTACCCCTTGCTATATGCTATACAATATTTACATATACATTATGACACCCTAAACCTGTAAATTTAGCTTTGGTACAATTATTCCTCATTTTCATGTACAAGATTGTATTATATCATTTTACCGCTACACTTAGAACCTACAGTTTGCAAATTTAACCTAATAACCATATTTACCTGTTTAATCACATTTTAATGTTAACATAGCTTGTGTCATTTAATCCTGTAGTTTTGTTCCATTCGGACACTCGTACGCATTTAACCTGTAATAGCTACATTGAACCGTTATATAAATCATTGCACCTCTAAGGGTTCTTAAACTTGTTAACATGACTAAACGGCTATCATTGTCTTACTGCATGCTTTTATGGTTGAAATCGTATCTGTGACACACTTGATAACGGTATTGCTAATTGAATGAAACTACCTATTACTTAATTCATTGCTTGTCTCATGTTGTTGATACCCATGCTTGATTATAAAACTGATTGTGAGCACACCCACGATATTGTTTACATCTTGACCTGACTTGCTACATATATATTGATATACCTGACATGATACCGTATACTGTTGACTTGACCTGATATACCATGACCTGACCCGTTACCTGATCTTGTGTCTAATGCCAACAAACCTGACATGTAGTCCTCATGGACCGTTCCTGTTGTCTATCCAGACAAACCTGTTTACCTGATCCTGTGTTGGCATTAGTTTCTGGATTTTTAGAATACCTGACGTGACATACACATATAACTTGGGGTATGGGGAAATCAAAGGTGAAACCTGACTTGTAACTCAACAGTTCGATACATGTTCTGATCAGTCTTACGGGTTAGGCCAGCCCCGGAGTGATGATGCTGACATCATTCGCCTATACCTGCTACCTGTTACTGCCTAGCGGCATGTCTCGGTTTCAGCCCGAGAGTCTTAGACCGTGGTCCCGGGCATGCACGGGATACTATTGAGTTACATCGACGATTCACCAATTTGGTTTCAAAGACTTTAGAATAGAAACCCTGATAAGACAGTTAGTTTACCCACTACACACTACCCTGTACTGCTCTGATTCATATTATTATTATTCTTGCTTTATTCATGTTTATATTGCATTGCCTGTTACCCTTTTTATATTATATTACTTGATGACATGACGCGCTGACGTCTGGGTTTTGCATGGCCCAGATTCCGTACCGCTGTTGCAATCCGAGCAGAAGTACTTCAGCCAGCAGGCTGAGCTGTGAGGTGTCAGTATTAGTTAGTTTTTATTTCCTGCAGTTTATTCCTGATGTGAGCCCGCATTATGGGACATACATTTCAGTTATTTGTATTGGATCATTTGCTTCCGCATTTCATTATTCTTGACTCATGTTATATTGGATTATGGACATGTTTTAAATAGTTTTATTGTGTTCTTGATATCTCTACAGCCGTAATGTGACTGTGGATGGATGCTTCCTACCTACAGGTAGCATGGCTGGCTATGTCACGTGCCCATTTTAGCGTACTCTGGGAAACGGGGCGTGACAAAAACCCTCAAATACTCGAGAGCATTAGGAAATAATATTCCCAAAAATGTCTGAGTCTCTCTCTAAAGCCAAGCTCTGTGAATATGAAATTAAATTCCTATAATAAAGGGATTAAATCCCAGAAAACCCCAAAACGAAATTAAATTCTAAGATTCTTAAAGATTAATAATGGGGTAAAACCCTAAGAAGGGGATTAAAAATCCCCATTGATTCAAAATTTCAAAATCTACAAAAAAGAATATATATATATATACACGTTTTGAGATCTTTAAGAAACCAATCCAAGAAAAGAGCTGTGCTCTGATAATGGATTTAAAATCCAAGGCAGAAAGCAAGAGGGGGTCATGCAAGGTCCTCATCCAAAGAGAAGTTTTGCAGAGTTTAACTCTGAAAGATTTTAAGGCAGAGAACTAAGGTCTGAAGAAGAGAATTAAATTCTCAAAGAAGACAAGGAAAGAAGAAGATGAAAGAACAGTGGCTTCCCAAAGACAAGACCCTTGCATTTATAAGACGTGACGAAGGCGGTTCATCTCCCCATTCCCCTAGGCAATCCAACGGCTGTAAAGATGACTGCGTTGCGCACACGTGCAAGCCATGTGAGAACAACGCTGTGGAGGCATTTGTTCCCTTATAAAAATAAAAAAAGATGAGGGAGAAACAGAAAGAGGAAAAGAGATGGGAAAAATTCCCCTAATAGAGCATCACGCGCCTACACGTGATCCAAAGATTATTGAGCCTCACGTGCAAACACGTGAGCATCTATATACAAAGTATATAGGCGCCGTCCTAAAAACAGGTCAAAGAAGCCCCCGTATCAGCACATGATGCCCTTTGTTGAGCTTAACTTCGTGGGGGTCACGTGCCACACGTGACATTTCTGAACATCGGCTCATGTGCCAACATGTGATGCCTTTTCTCTGGAGGCTGCTACATCTAAGCAAACCAGTTTAATTCTATGGGGGGTCACGTGCTACACGTGAGGGTTCCTAATCACCTTCTAAGCTGATAGAATTAAATTCTAAATAAAAGGGATCAAAACCCTATTTGGAAAATATTTCCTTAGATTTTTCTAAACAAGAAAGATTACGCTATGTAAAACAGAGCACCGTTGGATTAAAAATCCGATGGTGATTAAAAATCACCAAGCTACAGAGTAAGCTCTGTATGGGAAATATTTCCCCAATCTTATTAAAAACAAGAAAAATATCTTCTGTAAAACAGAAGTCCTTGGATCAAAGATCCAACGGTGGACAAAATGCCCAAAGCAATTAAAAAATCTCTCAATGAGAGATTTCCTTAACTGAATCAACAAATCTATCTCTACTATATAAAAGACCCTAGACCTCAAGTCTTAAGGAAAGGGAAAAAGATAGGAGAGACCCCCCATAAGATTAGAAAAAAAGAAGAAGAAGCAAAACTCTCTTTTAGAAAAAGAAACCCTAGGTAAGAAGAAAGACATAGAGATCATTTTATCTCTTCTTCACCATTTCAAGAGTTTAACACTTCTAAAAAGAACTTAGTTCTTCCTCTAATTGAGGTCTGCAGAAGCAGATCACCCCACAAGTTGAGAATTTAATTCTCATCGGGGAGATTCTGTCATGCAGACCCCAAAACTTAGGGGAAAGAACTAAATTTGAAGAATTTAATTCTTCTAAAAAAATACTGGAATTTAATTCCTCTGATAAAACTAGGGTTTAACCCTATATAAGAATTTAATTCTTCTCAAAATAAAGGACTTGAAATGCTCAAAACTCAGATCAAAATTTTCATGCACGTAAAAGAAATGATTAGTGTTCAACGCTATAGCAACAGATCACGTTTTCCCACGTGAGCACCTCTGAGGAACAAAAAGGAAAGAATAAGATCAAATCACGTGTTCCCACGTGACCCTTTAAAACGAGTGCTTAGCAATTACATGGAAAAGGAAATAAATCCAAAGACAGTTCTCATTTTGGGGCGCCTCACGTACCCACACGTGACCCCCAATAGTGTTTAGCACTTATAAAGGAAGGGGGAATAAACCAAAGACAGTTCCCAACTTCGGAGCATCTCACGTGCCCATACGTGACCCCTAATAGTGCTTAGCACTTATAAAGGAAGAGAGAATAAATCCAAAGAGACAGTACCCAGCTTTGGGGCGCCTCACGTGCCCACACGTGATGGCCAAAAGAATTAAGTGTTTAACACTTATATACAGATGGGGATTTGGACCTAAGTATACAATACCAACTTTCAGGTGCCTCACGTGCCTCACGTGAGCGCCCCAAATTTCAGTGTTTAACACTACTTTTGAGCCTCACGTGGGAGCACGTGAGCGCCGAGCAGATATTAGTGTTTAACACTATGAGAGGCTAACCTTAGCCCAGATTAACCAAGTCTTCCGGGGCCAAAAACCTTTTGACCATCAATCAACTGAGTCTTCCTATACTCAGGTCTCCCTCAGATCGATCTTAGTGCCAAAGATGACTAATGATCTCCTAATACATGGCATCTAAAATGATGTTCGTTCCACCATGATCTCTCTCTTCAATCTAGAGTTCGGTTCAAGGGTACATCTCTCCATACATCTGATACATGCCGTTGTAATTCTTCAACGTCTTCAAAGAGATGGAGGGTCCCGACAACCAACAACTCTTTTGGTACACTCCTAAACCCATAAGCACACCCTAATAGACCGCAATGTCCTTAAACTAGCTGCGGACCGCAACGTCCTTAAACTAACTCTGGACCGCAATACCCTTAAACTAAACCTTCACCCCAAAATGGTGATCTACGGACCGTAACGTCCCTAAACTAAAGCAATTGAGCCCAAACGCTCTTTTGTTGGATCAAAATGATCCCAAACCCCCGTTAAGTAAATCTTAGTCCAAGATCGGACTAACGTATCCTTAACAAACATTTAAGTTGATCTTAATCTCAAACGAGATTAACGATCCTTAAATTAACCCCAAACCCAAATATAAGAATATGCAGATTTGGACCAATCCACGCCCTACAGGCGATAACATAAATTAGTCTCCGTATACAATCCACGGGCAACCAAAAATAAAACAAACATACACAACACGAAGTGACCTTCTGGAGGAGGAGAAAGTGGTTATCGCTACGCGGTAACGTAATTAACTGCAGGGGCTTGCGCCTGCAAAGAAGAGCATCCCCACAATCAAAACCCCCTCGCAAACTAGGGGATCTGACGAAGTCTGCTACAACGGCCGCATCCGTCTAGACCTCCGATACACGGTGCCATAAATCAACTTAGCATCTTCGAAGGGGTGGACGGATAAACCCAAATAGCATCTGCCCCCAAATTCAGGCAAGACGATCCATCCCGGTTTCGTCTCTGTTTTCGGCGGTGAACAGTCATTGTTTAGGCATTGCTTTCATTCCATGTATTTACTTTTCAATGTATTGTAAAAAGAATGTTAATAAATAAAGTTGTTGTTCATTTTCATCTTGTCTCTTGTGTACATTTTAGTTTATATTGCTTAGATACGCTTGGCGTGTTTACTTCTGAGTAAATGCATCACGTAACCCGTCGCGTCCTCTACCCGTACACTGGGAAGCGGGGCGTGACAATTTGATAGAGTTTCCTGGCGGCTATGTCATTCCCAAATTCGGAAAATTTGATGGGACGGGAAATGCGAATCAGCACATCACCCACATTAAAGCCTCATGCGGGAATACTGGGGGCAATGATGCGCTTCTCCTCCGCCAGTTCGTTAATAGCTTAACCGATGTCGCTTTCGACTGGTACGATAGCATACCGGATGGCTCCGTTACTATTTTCGTCCAAATGGAATCTTTGTTTCGACAAAGGTTCATGAGTGTCAGCGATAAGATCACCATCGCCGACCTCGTAAGGACCAAGCCAAAGAACAACGAAAACAACACAGATTTTATAACTCGATAGCGTAATCTCTCTGTCAAATGTAAACCGCCGATAGAGCAGGACCAATCTGTCGGCCTTCTAGTCGGAAATCTCAACAATTGGATGTCCCTATTTCTATGCACCGCAAGTCTCAAAACATTCCAAGAGCTGACCAGGAAAGTTCAGATGTTGGAGCGCTCAAAACAGGAGTTCTCCTCTGATTCCCAAAATAACAATAGGTCCCGGAGAAACTAAGAGGACGATAATCGCAAAGGTGGAAATTTCGACGATGCTGAATCTTTTAACATTTCGGCTAACTGAAATAAGCAAGGGATGAGCGGGCTTAATGCCAACCAGCCTCGAAAGCCAGTGTTCGGAGAGGGAGGAGAATCTCTACTGAAAGAGAAGCTGGATAAGGTCTATTCCTTCAGAAGGGATAAAGTCCATAAAATATTCAAAGACGTCCTAAGAAACGGTCTATAATTGCCAGAATCAAAAAGACCGCGGGAAGCGAATATGACTGGAGACCCCAAATATTGCCCCTATCACAGAGTGATAAGTTATGCTATTGAAGACTGCTTTGTCTTCAAAGATTGGGTCGAAAATCAATACAAGACAGGAGAGATGGAACTATCTAAAGGCGTGTTAACAAACAGTCAAGTTGCGACCGCCAATTTCATACAAACGGATACCGAAGCCCTTCGGGAACTTAACATCTGCCTTTCTCTGAAAGGAGCGGACCAAGGCGACAAGCTAAGAGCAAAACGAGCAATATTTCTAATGAAGAAGCATTAGATGGGTACACAACCCATACGATCCACATGATGGAGCCCATAGGAACAAGTCATCCTACGCGTTATAACCATGACGATGACATGGTTGTTGCCATCTAATACCGGTTCGGTCTAGATGACGAAGAGCCCGCTTATGCAATTAAGCCAAAGGAGCCTATGGTTCCTGCAGAATCGAGCCCAGGTTCTAACAGCTGACCACCACGTCATTAAATTAGGAGCATACGACCCCTGAGTCGTTAAACTGGGAGTGTAAAAAAATGTATGTAAATAAAAAAAAGTCGAAATGATGGGGCGACTCGTAATAAAAATCAGCGAATAAAATAAAGATGAAAAATAAAGCCGAAATGATAGGGCAATTGCGACCTTCGTGATGAGAAAAGCTGAAATGATAGAGCAATCGTGGTAAAAAAACTCCAAATGGCGAATGATGAGTCGCTCCTGGTACCATATTCCAGTGCAGCGATGCAGACGCCAACCAAATTCCAAGTTCCTAAATGGCCAATGATGAGTCGCTCCTGGTACCATATTCCAGTGCAGCGATGCAGACGCCAACCAAAATCCAAATCCCTAAATTCCCAATGGCGAATGATGAGTCGCTCCTGGTACCATATTCCAGTGCAGCAATGCAGACGCCAACCAAATTCCAAGTTCCCAAATAGCGAATGATGAGTCGCTCCTGGTACCATATTCCATTGCAGCGATGTAGACGCCAACCAAAATCCAAATCCCTAAATTCCCAACGGAAAATGATGAGTCGCTCCAGTACCATATTCTAGTGCGGCGATGCAGACGCCAACCAAAATTCAAATTTCTAAAATTCTCCCTGCCCTACGGTTGGTCCCCAAGTTGATTATTGTATACAATCCACGGGCTCAAATAATTCTCATCACACTTATACCCCACCGCAATTACCAGTCATGCAGCTGGTCTCCGCCCTTGGAATTATGCTTCATTTGGAAAAACCCACTCATGTGTCCTCACGATGCATGAGGAGAACAAAACTTACGGGATCCTCATGACTCGTAAGAAAACACCTTCGTGGGATCCTTACGACTCACAAAGAAAATCACACTTGGGTGTCCTCACGACTCCTAAAAAGAAAATACACCTACGGGATCCTTTCGACTCGTAGGGAGAAATGCTTTTATGGGACCCTTACGGCTCATAAAATTGAAAAGCCTTAGGGGATAGGGGCCTAAATCTGCCTCCTAAGCCATCGCTCTCCAACAGGAAAAGGCAAATGATGAATTGCTCCTGGAACCTGTGCTTCGGTGTTAGCAACGCTGATGCCGGCCCCTGCCCCAAAATTCCAAATCGATCCAATAGACCCCTAAGTCTTTAAACTGGGAATAGATGACCTCTACGTCATTAAACTGGGAACAGATGACCCCTAAGTCATTAAACTGGGAACGAGGGAAATCCCCTCACGACAGATGATGATTCACTCCTGGTACCATATTCCAGTGTAGCGGTGCTGATGCTAAACCAAAACCAAAATCCCCAAATCCTCTCATGGCAAATGATGATTCGCTCCTAGTACCATATTCCGGTGTAGCGATACAGATGTCAACCCAAATCATATCAAGTCAGCAAGATAACCAACAACCTCCCTGGCGGAATCAAGCTCCACCTTGGAAACAAGTCGAATTTCGACACCGCAGAAAATGGAGCAAGTCAACTTCAACCACTGACACTGCAGAAAGCGGAGTAAATCAAAATCCAATCACTGACACCGTAAGAAGCGGAGAAAGTCAATTCAAGCACCGGCTGTCCAAGTCACTAAAAGGGCAGCACCAACCGTCCAAGTCGCAAAAAGGGCAGCACCGACCGTCCAAGACGCTAAAAGGGCAGCACCGACCGTCCAAGTCGCAAAAAGGGCAGCACCGACCGTCCACGTCGCAAAAGGGGCAGCACCGACCGTCCAAGTCGCAAAAGGGGCAGCACCGACCTTCCATGTCGCTAAAATGGCAGAACCGACCATCCACGTCATAAAAATGGCAGCACCGACCGTCCAAATCGCAAAAATGGCATAACCGACCATCCACGTCGCTAAAATGGCAGAACCGACTGTCCACGTCGTAAAAATGGAAGCACCGACCGTCCAAGTCGCAAAAAGGGCAGAACCGACTGTCCACGTCGCTAAAATAGCAGAACTGACCGTCCACATCGCTAAAATGGCAGAACCGACCATCCACGTCGTAAAAATGGCAGCACCGACCGTCCATGTCGCTAAAATGGTAGAACCGACCGTCCACGTCATAAAAATAGAAGCAACCATCCAAGTCACAAAAAAAGGCAGAACCGACCATCCACGTCGCTAAAATGGCAGAACCGACCGTCCACATCATAAAAATGGCAGCACCGACCGTCCAAATTGCAAAAATGGCAGAAACGACCATCCACGTCGCTAATAATGGCAGAACCGGCCGTCCACGTCGCAAAAATGGCAGCACCAACCGTCCACGTCGCTAAAATGGCAGAACCGACCGTCCACATTGCAAAAATGGCAGCACCAACCGTCCACGTCGCAAAAAGGGCAGAATCGACCGACAGGTCGTCAAAACGGGAACCAAATCAAGTCAACCTCCATGCGAAAGAAGATCCATCAATTTCACGCACACAGCCCACATATGTAGTGTGCATTTATTGATGGGAGCACTTTGTTGGGGTCAAAAATTACACCCTAGTTGACCAAGTCAAAACCAAGGTCAACCCTAAGTCAAGTGGGCTCGAGCTCGAGCCCAAGTCAAGACCAAGTATGGAAGGGGCCGGTTCCATACCAAAAAGGAGGTAATAAATTAGTCTAAATGTAATTTTTAGAAATAAATATATGTAAAGTGGGCAGAAAGCCAAAATTTTGTAAACCCTATGGCTTATGTGCAAAAAAGAAATAAGCACATAAGGTATGGGGTGGCACAAGTGCCATTTGGCAAATCCCAGGGGGTTATATGTAAAGTGTGTAGCCTATAAAGGCAACATGATGAAAAAATCGATAATAACTTTTTCTCACTCCCAAAAATTAGGGTTTTGTGCCTCCTTCTCCTTCCTCAAGGTTCTAAACCTTCTTCTCCTTTTTTAATTAAATCAAGAGTTTCACTCTTCCTTTTCCAAAAATAAACAGTTTTTCACCATCAAACCCTTATAGGGGAACTCAGATCTTCTATTAGATCTCAAAAATGGGAGATTTTTAAATCCCACCCTCTTTTTCTCCAAGATCGGGCCAACAGAAGAGGAGGAGGAAGAAGACTCATCTCCAAAAATCACACCTTGGTAAGATCCAAGGCCTAAAAGAAGATCCAGTGCTAAAGGGGTCCCCTTTGATCATCCCCAAAGATTTCTAGGAGTTTAACTCTATTCAAGATCTGTTGGAGTTTAACTCCATAAACCAAATCCTTTTTTATAGGAGTTTAACTCTATTCAACATTTTTCGGAGTTTTAACTCCATAAATAAAAAATCCTTTTTCGGAGTTTAACTCCTTTTTCCGGGGCTAAAAGCCCCTTCTTTCTGCTGGCGCCCAAGCGCCCAACGCCCACGTGCCAGGCACGTGAGGCGCCAGCGCCCAACACCCGCGTGCCGGGCACGTGAGGCGCTGGCGCTCACGCGTCCTTTGGACGCTATATTTCCCTCTTTATACACACACACACACTCCACAACACTTTTCCCGTTAGGAAAAATTTCTAACGGGGCGCTGCCCCACACCCGCAAGGGGGCTGCTAGCCCCCTTGACCCCCAGCCTAATATCCGGGTAGCGGGACCCCCGTAAACTCTGTGAGGCCCCCGATATATCCAAAACATGACATTGCACATTAAGTTCGCATGACCTGTTTGACCCGTCAATCGGAGGTTCTTTCGCTCCAAAGGCGAGGGGTAATTAACGACAGCTTAGTCCGTGGCTGTCGGAGATTCGAATCCCCACAATCAGTAAACCCCCACCTACCCTTGATAGGGGGATCTGTAGTATGCCTGACAAGCGCGCGCGTATTCCCATCTCAATGGGATGACGAAAAACACCCTACAGTGAGTCGATCCATAATAACTCATACTACATCGTTACCTTTCGTGCTACGAGAAAGAGCGGTCATGAAGTCCATGGTAATGTGCTACCATTTCCATTCTGGGATAGGTAACGGTTGAAATAAACCAGCAGTTTTGTGATGTTCAGCCTTTACTTGCTGACACACCAAGCACTTGGCTACGCTTCTGGTTACTTCACGCTTCATTCCATGCTACCAGTAGTGTTTCCGTAGATCCTTATACATTTTGGTACCACCAGGGTGTACCGAGTACGGAGAGCTGTGAGCTTTTTCATCAACTCTTCTCGAACAGGATCTTGTGTTACACACAATCTACTTCCATATCTCAAGAATCGGTCTTCGTCGATGATGAAGTCTGTTCGAAGTTCACTTTCTACCTATTCTCGGATCTTTTGTAGCTTGGTATCATTTGTTTGAGCTGCTTTGATCTGATTGACAATAGTAGACTGAAGTTGTAAGTTCATCAACTCTGAAGCATTACCTAGCATAACTACCTCGATCTCCATCCCGTGCAATTCTTACTGTAGTTTCCACTGAGCGGTGAGATTCATTGATAGTGGTTGGCGACTAAGTGTATCAGGAACTACATTCACCTTCCCTGGATGATACTGTAGGTTGATGTCGAAGTTCGCCATAAGTTCTAGCCATTTTCTCTGTCGTATGTTCAACTCCTTCTGAGTAAATACATACTTCAGACTTTTGTGGTCTGTGTATATATCCTCTCGTTCTCCAACCAGATGGTGGCGCCAAATTTTAAGTGCAAAGATAACGGGTGCCAACTCCAAGTCATATGTTGGATAGTTGCGCTCATGAACCTCCAGCTGTCTTGATGCAAAAGCTACAACATTCCATACTGGTGTAGAATGCATCCTAATCCCTTACCGGACGCATCACAATGCACAACAAATCCTCCAGATTGGTCCAGTATTACGAGAATAGGAGCTGATATCAATCTTGACTTGAGTTCTATAAAAGCTTGTTCACATGCTTCTGACCACACGAATGCTTCATCTTTACGTGTGAGCTTGGTCAGGGGTGCTGCAATCTTCGAGAAACCTTCGATGAATTTTCGATAGTATCCTGCTAAATCCAAGAAACTTCGAATATCCTTCACTATCTTTAGTGTCGGCCATTCGCTGACAGCTGACACTTTAGCTAGATCTATTGAGATTCCTTCGTCCGAAACAATATGTCCGAGAAATCCGACTTGATCTAGCTAAAATTCGCACTTGCTGTACTTGGCATAGAGTTGATACTGTCGTAATGTCTCCAGGACAATCCGCAAATACTCAGCGTGCTCTTTCCGATTCTTTGAATACACCAGGATGTCTTCGATAAAAATAACAACGAATCTGTCTAAGTACTCTCAGAAAACTTGGTTCATCAGATTCATAAATATCGCAGGTACATTAGTCACTCCAAATGGCATTACGAGAAATTCATAATGACCATAGCGAGTCCTGAATGCCGTTTTCGGAATATCAGACTCTTTGACCTTGATAACCCGAACGAAAATCTAACTTTCAAAATACGCAAGACCCACTTAGTTGATCGAATATATCGTCGATGCACAGTAGTGGATAGTTGTTCTTTATCATCACTTTGTTCAGAGCTCAGTAGTCTATACACATTCTGTATGAATGTTCTTTCTTCTTCACAAGCAAAATTGGAGATCCCCAACTCAAAGTATTGGGACGAATCCAACCTTTCTTTAGAAGTTCGTCCAACTGAGTACGGATCTCCTTTAATCCTTCAGGGCTTAACCGGCACGGAGCTTTGATCACCGGTTGCGCACTAGGTACCAAGTCAATGCTGAATTCAAGAGCTCGATCGGGAGGCAAACCTGTTATATCTTTAGGAAACACATCCTCGAACTCTCGAACTACTTCTGGCTTGTCTTCTTCTGCCTGTAAGGTTGCAATCACTGCCTTCTTTGGTTTAGCCTTGTAGGTGCTAGGTTCTAGGGTTCGGTCTCCACCCTTGAAATAAAAGAACGGATAATCTGGTATTTCGATCACCGCCCTCCTTTGATGACAGTCGATGGTAGCGAAGAAAGTTCCTAGCCAATCCATTCCCAAGACTACGTCGAAGTTCGATATGTCAAGCACCTTGAAGTCCGCATAAAATTCTCTATTGCAGACGACCACTGGACACAGATCATATCCCATAGTTGCCTTTAGAATGCCATTCCCTGAACTGACATTCCAGCTGGATATGATCGGTTTAATTGGAATCACATGAGTTCAGACGAACCATTGCGACATAAAGCAATGTGATGCTCCAGTGTCGAACAGTGCTAAAGCAGGTAGGGAGGCTACTAAGATTGTACCTAAGTTGTGTGGGATAAGTTTGGGTATAGAAAAAAATATATTGATGTATACAAGGATTGAAAAGGTTTGAAATATTGGGAGTTACCAGTGATGACTTGGCCAGTGGCTTCAGCTTCCTCAACAGTCATTGTGAAAGCCTGATACCAGGGTACATTCCTCTTTGCTGGAGGCACATTCCTCTGTCCCTGGGGCACGTTTCTCTTCCCTTGAGGCATGTTCCTCTGGGCCTGATAGAATTGACGAGGAGGCTGTGCTGGAGGTCCACGTGTAGGTGGAGCAGGTAAAGCAAGACGAGGTACATGAGCCTGGATAGCTGGCCGCTGCGGAAAAGTGATCGCTGGTCGGGGTACAGGAGCTGGGTTGATATGATATAGGCAAGCTCCAATGGCGTGAGTGGATGTGCCACAAATCAAACACAGGCCATTCGCACGCCTGCAGTCCTTCGCCATATGTCCATTCCTCTTGCAATAGAAGCAAAAGACTGTACTAGGTCGGTTAAAAGTTACTCCCGGTCTCTTGGGTACAAAGGGTGGCCTGGAATAGGCTCCTCCTTCCATCTGAGTGGTAGGGCGTTTCACACCGGCAGTCTGAAGTCTGCCTTCTTCTTCACTACTGCCTCATATCGTCAGGCAGCCTTCAGTGCAAGATCATGAGTTGGGAAATCCCCTGTAGCTAGTGCAACTTGGATTTCCGGGGCCAACCCTTGCTGAAATCTTCGTGCCCTGATCTCAGCGGTCGGGATCAGGTGTGCTGCGAACCTGCTATGATCTTGTGTTAGCAGTGATATCCGGAAATTGAATATTGAGACATATTTTACCTGCTAAGCATGCTAAACTCAGTATCGTATCCATCCACAGATTTGTTCCACATTGAACCTTGCTGTAAGTGGATGGACTGTTGTTTCATATCGAAACGGGCAGTCTCAGGGAACTATTTCGCGTTGAAAATATCGCGAAATGTCCTCCATTCAATCGGTTGGTCGAGTCGACTTTCTTCAGCCTTCCACCAGACTCTGGCATTGTCCGTCAGTTGCAACTTTACAACTATCGCCCAAGCAACCTCTGGCACTTGTGCTGCCGCCAGATCATCCTTTATAGACTAAGCCCGTTCCCCTGCCTCTAGTGGGCTCTCTTTCCCAGAGAAATATTTCGGATGCAAAGCCTAGAATTGCTTGATTCCTGGTGTCTCAATCTCTGTACGGTGCATGAGGATAGCAGCCTGCTGCTGCTGACCCTCCAAGAGGCTCTTGATCGCCTCAAGCAATACCATTTGCTTGTTGATGTGAGCTGCAACGGTAGGTGATGGTGGTAGAGTAGGAGGTGGGGTGTTGCCATTAACGTTGGTACCCGTGTTGTTGGGAGAATCCATAATCTTGATAAAAAAAGAAAGGTTAGGATAGATTTAATGAATTTGAAATATAAAGAGTGTACAGTTGCTGATTCTTATACTTCTTGTGATATATTGCTTAGAATTCCATGCAGAACTAATCTACTTAAGCCACCAACAAAACCTGCCACGCCCTGCTTCCCGGTGTACGGAGAAGGAGGCATGGCGGGCACGCGACGTATTTACTCAGAAGTAAACACGTTAAGCGTAAATAAGCAATATAAATAAATGCACAAGAATGACTAGAGATGTAATATAAACAACAACTTTTATTAATATTCATTCTTTACATTACAACTGATTTGAAAAGGAAATATACAATGATAAAAGTAATGCCTAAACAGTGGCATACAAATGAAAAGGGTAAGTACAAGTAAAGACTAGAAGTCTGGCTCCTCTGTAAACTGATTCAAGTCCTCCTGGCTGGGCTCGGTCTTCTGAGAGTCGAGTCCTCCTGACGAACATTCCAAAGAAAGAAGAGACAGGAATGTCGTCAGCGAACTAGCGCTCGGTAAGTCCCAAAGATAAGGGTGCAATAGAACAAGTAAAGAATATATGACTGGTAATTTGAACAAGTATATTTTTGTTATACTAACGTAGTTGTTTGTAGCTTGGTATAGAATGTATCAGTGTATATGGGAGGAGTCCAACTATCCCGTGGACTATGGTAACATGTAAGTATAAGGCCCCGTCAAAACCCATGGGGCAACGGCATGAGAGTCCATGTAGATGTCTTTTAGTGTTCATCATCATGCCACTTCTAAACACATTTCATACCAATCTACCCCATTAAAACCCCGTAATGTATTGTATTGAATTATAGTTATCAGACTTGCCGAGACCATGGTTACAAGTTGTTCATGTAAACAGATTCAGGATGTAAACAAGTAGACATGTAATCAAGTCAAGATATAGCCATGGTTTGGTCAAGTCATGTCATGTTTGCATGTTGATATTGTTCTAGTATTCAGATTCAGATTCAAGTATACATGTTGGTATATTGGATTCATGTTGAATTGGATTCCAATTTGGATTAGACTCAGATTGATTTGGACTCAGACTTGAGTTGGACACTTAGAACTGATAGATCCTGAATTAGGTTTGGGAGTTACCAGTAACTGCTGCACATGGACGGCAGGATTTGTGTTTTTTTCCAAGACAATTACCATTGATAACACCGTTAAGTTTTTCTACCTTAAATAGGCAAGCACTCACTTTCTCCGACTCCCTGAGGCTCAAGAGAATTGATCCTGCTTAAACCTATATTTACTAAAGTCCTTAATTGTAATTTTATATAACTCGAAGGGGTTTTATGAAAAATATTTTATATACTTTTAAAATAAATCTCGAGTATTTATTTATATTATTTAGGGTTTCCATAATTATGAATTTTAAGAATGTGAAGTAATTTAGTGATAATAGTTTAGCTTGAATAGTTCATAATATTTTAGTGTAAAACTTGATTTTTGGATAACTTGAGGGTATTTTGGTGAAACCTGTCATTCTTTTATTATTTTAGAAAATATAGAATTTTATTATATCTTAAAAATATGTGTTTTGATAATATTTATATATTTATAAAAATTAATATTATTATTAAATAGAAAATCTCGTTTTTCTTAAAAATCGTATTAAAAATCTTTCGAGACCAAATGCTCCGTGAGGAGGTCTGCATCTCTCTCTACTAACTCAATGATGTGCGATAATCCGCACCATCCAATAGCGGGTCCCCTAAAAAGGTTATAGAAGCATAATCGCAAAGAATTTTGATAATACAATTTTAAAAAACGAGTTTTTATAGTTCATGGTATTTTAATGAAATGTTGTAATCACCACAAAAATACGTTTCAAAGAGTATCGTGATATGTAAACATGTGTGTATGTGAGGGATAGGTCATTACTCCGTGAAGTTTTCTAAAAGTAATAGTAAGCAAAACAATTAAATATGGTAGATACAAAGTTTATAGTATTTAAATGTAAAAGATGATTTAAAGTTATCTAGCATGATGTATTTGAGTGAAAATTATTTCTAAATATTAGGTTCATGGTTATAAATATAGGGTAAGAGTTTGCATGAAAGTTATGGAAGAAAATAATAAAATTTTTAGGTTTTAGAATGAAATGTCGATAGTAACTCTACTTACCAACATGTTTTATAAAAAGAAATTTTTAAGAAGAAAGAGTAGAATGGAGATGGACTTACTAGCTAGAAGAGTAGGAGGAAGGTAGAAGGAGATGTGGTAGCCTTCGTGGAGTCGCGGAGTCACCGGAACTTGCTCGATTTCTCGTTGGAAGTCGGTATTTAGCTAACTCCACTTGTATTCTTCTTGTACTTAGAAAAATTTGATAATTTTGGTTAGGGATTTCAGAATGAGGAGGGGTTAGGATATGAGGTTGTATTTATAGTGTGAAATTAGCGTTTTGGAATTGAAAGAATGAATTAAAATGTATTAAAAATTGATTTAAAAATGAAATTGAAGTCTCTGTTTAAATTCAGAGTAAACAAACAGTACAGGGGTAATGGGGGTAGGGCAAGGGTTTTGTAAGCAAAACACGGGGACTTTTCCCTACGGATCACCCGTCTACGCCGGCCGTATCATCAATCTCGCCAGTCCAAATGTGGAGGGGGCCCATTGGATCTTTGCCACGTGTCCAAGGCTGTGTGCACAACATTTTATACATGTTTGTTTTTCTATCTTTTCATTTCTATGTGCAGTGCACGTGTAAACTTTTGGGCTTCCAAAAATTTTAAAAGAAAATTCAGAAAAAAATAATGTGTTTGATGGGATTCGAACACAGGGGCTACGCCACAACAGTGCAAGGGATTTACCAGTGAGCTACAAGTGACTTCTTACTGTTTTTAAACAAAAATTAACTTTTAAAGTGTACTCGGGCTTGCAAACTCCAAACTGTACATTAACTTAAAAAATTTCGTATTGTAAAATCAGAGTCGTTACAACGATATATTGGGGGAAACCCAGACATGTGATTCTAACCCTAAAGGTCAGTAGAACCCAGACCAACTTCGATGTCAGCCTAGCTTTGATATCAACAAAACCTAGTTACACCCCGCTTCCCAAAATATAGAATACGGAAAGCAACGAAGGCCAGTCGTGCTACCTACGGTAAGGAAAGATCCTTCCATAGTCATATAAAGGTTGTCTAGCTAGCCGGTCAAAGATAATATCCAACAACATGAGAGATAACACTGATAATCATGCTGCAACGAAACCACAAGGAATACTAAAAATAGACCCATTAGATAATCGATGCAAATAAAGATCCGATACAATAGGTTCGAAATAAAAACAAGATCCGAAAGGAGGTAAATAAGTCCTAATGTCCCACAAGGACGCACATGCTAAATATTAACAGAAAAGAAATAAACCTATGGGTTATAAATCTTCGGCAAAGTCCTGATAGCCGCTCCGATCCTGCTCAACCTGAAAATCTGCCTCTAAACCTGAGATGGCAAATCTCAGGGATGTCAGAACATCCCAGCAAGTACTCGACGTATAAGGGGGGGTGTGTGGTATGATAATATGAATATGTGAGTATAGTGAAGCCCGTGTGTGCAAGTGGAAATAGATGTATATATATTTATATTAAAAATATAAAACATGCATGTAAACATGTCAAGTCATAACCTAACTGGTCATTAAAAGGTAATCTATCCCATCATGTGTTCGAGTGTGTGCGTCAACCTCTGCAGGAGTATTCCTAACCCAAGGGTAGTGGCCCACGAAACACGGGCTCAACGGTGGGATGAACATGCGATCGATATAGCCCGGTACGAGCTGTAATAACATGCGACCGATATACGAGCTGTAATAACATGCGACCGATATAGCCCGGTACGAGCTGCCGGCATGGGACTCCTGAGATCCTGTTGCACGAACGCACACTCAGACTACCCTAACACCCATCGTATCTATAACTAACATGGTAGTGAACTCAACCACTAATCAAAATGCTGACTGGACTGGAACTTGTAATGTCATGTTAATTATATGGAAATGAAACTGATAAACAGGAAAGGTCGTATCATGGCGTGTAATTCGGCATTCCAATTAATGATCTCGTTTTAATGTAAGAAAACAGTAATCGTGAACAGGCGTGTCAAGTTCAGTCAATATAATGTGATGGTGTCAATAATGCAAACAAGAATCTAGATGAATTTGCACGCATCTTTATTTAACATCCGGATTTATCGATGAATCGAATGTAATCTGAAATATGGTTTAAAGAGTTAATTTGATTAACATTGCTCTAGATCCTAGAGTTTTCATCCTGTATATAAGTATATAAGTATTATAGAGTATATTAATGAAGCGGCATAATATTCCAATTTTATTCAAACATTGTAAGTTAATAATATTTTTATGGTATGGTTTGTGTTTAATAGTGTTACAAATTTGTAAGTTTACATATCATGTAGGATGCGGTATTATAGATATAGTTAAAGTCATATGTGTGCATAGACTTTGTTCTTTTATTATTATTATCCTCACATATTACATCAGAAACTAACTATGCTTAAGCAAACTTTGAACATTATCATATGCTAGTACTTATCAAATTTTGATATATAAATTTGATAAACTTGTTTATAGTAATAATTATTAGTAGATATATGTATTAAAACCATTACTTTATTGTCATATGAGAATAAGTAATTGTAAAAGTCTACATTACTTATTCATGCTACTTCCTAATTTGATATAATAAAGAATAGTTGCTTAGCCAAGTAATTATCATGGAGGGATCCAGCATATAAAACGAATAGGCATGGATCTGGAAGGGGTTTAGTAGAGTGCTTTCAACGCAATGGCACATTATTTTCAAAATTAGGGTGCTAAATTTTGAGCCATAAAAATATAATTAAAGAATATATATAAGGATTAGCCGATGTTGCATCGGCTAAAGAGACGAGCAAGAATACTTGCCTTCAGGATAAGGATCACAGGAAAACGATGTATGAAGATGTGAGGAACGATCTCAGCTAAAGTTCAACTTGGGATCTAAGTTATACGCTCCACCTAGATTGATTTAGCCATAAGCCAACAGTATATCGCACTTAGCATATAATTGTATATAACCAAACATGTACATTATATTTCAACTGTTATATTAATTTACTCATGCTTCACAAATACAGGAAAAAAAACAAGCATGAAACTTACACTGAAAGGAGAAAGAGACAGCTACACCGTAGCTGGGTTCGAGTCTTGATCTGGTGCAGCAACAGCGATAGGGGATGACGCGGGTGATGGGTGCAAGCAAGGGGATGGGTAAGGTCTGAAATCAAGTCAAGGGGGCACCGAGGTGTGCTCGGATCTGAAGATGGGAGGCTGTGGTAGTGATGTGGCGGCTGTGGCGAGAGGGAAATGGTCGATGAAGAGGGTTGGAGCTGTGATGGTGAAAGGTGACGTTGATGATGGCGCGGTAGTAGGGCGCAGACGATGGTCGCCGGCGGAGGAAAGAGAGGGAAGCGGTGGTCATGGGGGGGAGTTGATGGATTCGATCGTGAGGGCTGGCGTAGGTAGCCGGGGGCGATGATCGTCGCTCGGGGTTGTGGTGGTGATGGGGATCGTGGTGCGAAGAAGGAAGCGAGGACGATGGTGATTGGGCGATGGGGCCGTCGAGGAGAAAAGGTTTTCTGTGATGGGAGATGGGAGCCGGGGGTTCGTGGCACGACCCAAATGTGGCACGTGACCGGCACTTAAATCACGTGACATCTAAACACACCAATGCGGTTCAAGTAAGCCGAAACCCGGAATCTAAACCTTTTTCTTTTTGAAAACGTTGGAGGTGAAGTTTAACTAATCAACGGAAGAAATCAATTTAGTTAACCATTTGATTTTCACTAAGTATGTTTAAAGAGCATCTATGTCATTTTGAAATTCGACAGCACCTCCTTTGTTTATTTCACATAAAAACCTAATACAACATAATAATAAAATAGTATCCCAACGGAAGCTAGCTTTCACGCACAAACGGCGGAGCAACCAAGCAAAATATATAAAAATTCAACTCCAACGAGTAAAACATCACCACACACAATTTCTAAGTCTCGCTTCTAAGTCCACAGTATACCATTTCTATGTTGATGGAGTTTTACTAGATACAAGAAGACATGAATATACAAGTGTGAGTACGATGCAACAGTAACCCACCTACCAAAGCAATCACCAAAAGTAATGTGTGCCAAGCCGCTTATAATCCAAGCAGTAAAACCTGCAAGAAACTGTGGCACAACGGGGATGAGTTGCCAACTCAGTGAATAAAAGTACATCACAAGGTAGAAATTAAAATGTACAACGATACCTAGATCATAAGTATAGTAATATCATATCCTGTACTAATATAATATATGAAATGCATATGTATCATAATGCAAAACTATCTGTCATGCAATCCAAAGTAGCATATATCAATGCAGATGACCTGTATCTAGGTATAAGCCTAATGTAGCCGGAAATATATATATATAAACCTCTTCATTTAAAATAGCTGCAGAATAGGTATGTCACGGCATAAAAGCAGACGTGATAGTATAAAATATAATAGGTATCTTATTTTAGATATACGTCTTGGTGTTTAGTAAAGAATGTTTAGAGGTTTATAAGTTTAGAAATCTCAATGTCATATCAGACATGTTAAAATAAGGAGACTATAGCTCGTTTTTGAATTCCCCTTTTTATATGCAAATGCCCGTAGAATAATATGCAGGTACTGTCCTACGGATCAGTCCTGGTCGGCTACAACAACTGTAATCTAACTGTGTACCTCATGATAGCAATCATATCGATATATATATATATATGGATGTCTAGCATCGACAACCGAAATTAGAAACCTCTCGTGTCCATCATCGACACGTAAATCCTCAAATCTCTCGTGTCCATCACCGACACGCAAATGCGGATATCGTCGACACCATCTCAATAAATGATTGCCACTCGATATCCCTGGCCTAGTCGGTATCCCCTGGATATCCGCCGTGCTCATCTCAATCTCCGGTATCGAGTATCCTCGCTAGGCTTCCCGCCTCAACTGCGGCTATCCTGTCCTTCGGTCTCGATCCGGGTCCACCATGTATCCGACTGTATATCTCCCCCACTCGGTCCGGATAAGTAACAAGTCCGAAACCGTATAGCTCCCCCACTTGGTTCGGAATAAAACAATCAGAAAATATCGAGGTCATGGTGAACGTCAACTCATCATATTCAGAATTATCAAGTAAGAATGAGAATACTTGCATAAATCATTCTGATGATATATTATATATATACATATATCACAGTGTCCCATACCACTGATATATATCATCAGGAGTAAAATATACAGAAAATCCATAAGAATCAATACAACATCTATAGTACTAATATTTACAATACACAATAGGTAATAAAGAAAGACTATGAAATTAGATCATATAGGCATAATGATATCAATCCTACTATGTCATGGCACTACTAATGATGTGTAGTGCAGCATACGCGTCTGTGCTCGTGCAGCATGGCAGTCATTAGTATTTGTGCAAGTGTTCTACAGGTGTAATAATCTATTCATATCAGCATATATATACGCATTACATAAAAGAATGGTTCTACAGTGACATGGCAGTACCAATGAGATGTAGGTATATGTGCTTGTGCAGCATAGTACTCATTGGTAGTTGTGCAGTGTTCTATCAGAGTGTTCGTATTACGGGAACGTATAATATTATTAATTATAACGTGAACAAGTAAATCTATACGTATCGAATAATATAACTATTTGCTATGAGTTATACCATTATCTTTGAAAATGAAGCAAATCATTCGTTTTTAAAAGAGTATAGCTCACTTCAAGTATTAAGTTCTAAAACGAATTAAAACATTATTTTACTAGTCTGAAGGAATTTAGCTGTTATTCGACATATGAATCCCATCACCCTAATGCAGTATAATTCATAGTATCATATCTCATATTATCAATATATCCAAATTATCTCTAGTAAGGTATGATCTCTCATATCAAGTTACCAAACCATAAGTAGACTACATACAAATGAATGTCATGCTAGATGCAAATAAATTTCAATATCCATGTCTTGAATAATTACTAAAACTACTATATATCATACTACTATCTAAAAGGTTACGGGGGTGCTATACACTATCCACCCGACTTCCCCCGTAGATATAAATCTACTCACTAACTTGATGAGTTTACTGAAATCCACGCTGCTATGTCCGCCCACTCCATCTCGGAAATCTTCGCAATCGTACCTATAATCGTAATTATATCATATCGACGTAAGAATCATGTCAAAACTCAAAATAACGAGATAGGCACACATAGGTTAGAACCTATATCATACATAACTCAAAAACGACAATATGTCACTGAAATCTACGTACGAACGTCAATGTTTCAGTCTTAGTACAAAATACGCAAAACCCGTCTCGGAATATCGGAAAACTTGATAAAACCTTAACTAACCACTTCCAGATTTCTCTGTATGCATCTAGAGACAAAACAAACAATACTATAGATCATAAACTACCCAAAAAAGGCCACAGAAGAAAAACTAACACCAAAATCTAAAGGGGGCCCGGCGTCGCCGGAATTTTAAGGTATGTCGCTGGATGAAGTAGGGATTTTGGGGCTCGGGCTTTAAGTGTAGTCTCCTGGTGGTCTCAAAATACTTTTGGTCTTGCTAGTTTTTCTAGTGGTTACACCTATCGGTTCCAGATTCAATTACAGTAGCTAAATATCACAAAACAAACTGTTTTTGTAATACTGCAAAAAAACTGATATTGAACAGAAATGATTAAGTAAAGAGAGAGGAAGATATACCTATGGAGATTGTGCACAATAAAACACCAGCTCAAGAATTGTGTGTAGGAGTATCTATGGTTTGTAATATCCTAAGCTTGAAGAAGTGCTCGCTTGATGAAAGAATTCATTTCTTTCTCTTTTGATATTAGGAACACATAGGAATTTGGTGTTAGAACTTGAAGAATTTGATAAGAGTTCAGTTTGAGGATGCTAAGGAGTTCCTATGTGTGTGTTGTGTTGTGTAGAGAAAGCATAAGGTGGAGGTGGCATGGAGGAAAGAGGAGGTGTCATCATGAGGAAGAATGGTGTATTCATGCAAGGAGGAGGTGTAAAGAATGAAGGAGGAGGTGGAGGGTTATGAGCAAGGGTGAAGATGAGGTGGTGTGTGAAGGTTTAGTATAGAATATCATATGCCAACAATGATTAAAAGAAATACAAAAATAAAGAAAAACTTTCATATTATAAATCCAAATCCATATGACATAAAAGATATGAAATGATAAATCTATCACTTAAATGTCATTAGCTAATTGAAAAATACAATGTCATGTTAAAATAATTAGAATATTATTTTTATGACATCACACACCTTTATTCATATTCACCGAAATAACTACATTTTTAAGGATATAATTCCGATACCAAAAGTTGTATGTGATATCACTTTTATAAACTCACTATTTTTATATTTGAAATTATAATTTAATATTTATAATTTTCCAAAATTTTACAGTTCGACCGTGAGGGCTTGAGTGTAGGAAGGGAAAGTGACTACGAGGGTGGAGAATAGGGTTGCGGTGATGGTGATGGGGTGCGCGGCGATGGTGGCGATGAGGTTGAAGGCGGCGTCGTGAGGAAATTTAAGTAGTAGAGGGGAGAAAGAGAGAGAGGCGTGAGTATAAGAGAGAGAGGAAATATATTAATTTATATATAAATTTTGAGAGAGATATTGTTGTATATAATATATATATATATATATATATATATATATATATATATATATATATATATATATATATCTTTATATGAGTGTATTTTGAGATTTGGCACGGCTTTTTCTTGTTCTCGTATTAACAGCAAAAAGGAGTTAGCCAAAGGAATATATGTATGCAAACCAAATATTAATAGGTCGGTTTAAGTATTTTAAGATATGCAAAATATTGTTTTGCTGCCACTAAAGAATTATTATATATTATATAAAAACTGAAGATTTTTCATATCAAAATGATATACGGAAAGTCAAAATGATAATACCGGCAACCAATCATAAAGTAAAATTTTAAAATTATAGTAAAAGTTTTTATAAAAAAAATATCTCAATAACTTTAGAAACACCGCATCCAAATTAGGGTGTTACAGATTATCCCAGATCTGAAGATTTTAAGTGCTGCAGTATATGAAAATGCTATAAAGTTTGGATCTTTTTGATGTGCTTACCTGATAAAACAATTTTCTTACCTGGATCTTACTGAAGAAAATTCCATTAAGATGATTTTCAGGAAAAAAAACCCAAGATTGGAGATTTTAAAGGAGAAGATCATGGACCTCTATGAAGAGATAGCAGATCTAAAAGGTTTTCATGATAAGCAACGACAAATTTAGTAAAAAGTATAATCTTTGAACTCACCGGAAGCACATTGATGGAGCTCCTTTTCGGGCCTTCGTCAGATGTTGTCTTCCGTTGATCTCGCGGTGAACTTAGCTGCTTATCGTTCATTGCGTGTAGGTCTCAATGGGTTTTTGGAGGAAGAGGTGAGGTAAGAAAGTTATTACCGAGTACCTGCAAAGAAGTCCCGGGGTGGTTTGGTACCACCAAGGACCCTCCGACGCTCAAGTTAGTGATGAGATCCGAGCAGAGTAACGGCTTAAAGGTGTCAAAAAATGGCTTACTTGACCCCTCTGTGATGGGGGTTTATATAACGGTGGCGGCACGCAGCAGCAAGCGCGGGAATCTCGCCGGCAGTTACGCTCCCGACGTCATGCCCGCGTAGAGAGCGGATCGCCCATTAATGGGGATCATGATGGCGTGGAACGTGGGAAGTTGCCGGCGTAAAATCCGCGCATGGCGAGATTCGCGGAGCGGCGGTTATGCCTGGGAGTGGTGGAGTTGGTCGGAGGGCCGAGGAAGACGGCCTCGGCGGGAGCTCGGGGGCGAGCAAGGAAGCCGAGGAGTCTTGGTCCTGTGGCAGCTCGAGACGAGCTGCAGGGCCGAAGAGGCCAATTTGCAGGGGGGTCCTGAGGAGGGCCAGCTTGTGTTTGCAGGTCGGGTACAGGGTGACCGGGTCGGCCCCTATGGGCCCTTTCTTCTGAGTTCGAGGACACGCCACCTGCCACGTGTTCTGATCTTGGAGATCACCAATACTTAGCATCATCATTAGCCCCCGACTCCTGACCCGATCAGCCAGCAGGTCGGGTCAGGAGTGGTCTGCCGGGCCTCCCGGGGTGAGATCTCTGCATTTAAGGAAGGTGCGTCGGTTTGTGCATCCTGTCACTGAAGCGACTGTCTGTGTGTCAAGCGTCGATTGGCCAACGCGACATGTGCAGACCTGCGGCGTCTGATGGGATGCAGCCCAGTGCGGGAACGACAAGCGGAGCGATCGGTCGCCGAGTTGATTTCGATCACTTGCCAAGTGTGCCAAGCGCTGCTGAGAAGGAGGCATCTCCATGGCCCCGAAGTCGAGGGGGGATTACTCGAACTTGGATAGACCTGATGTCTCTTGTTGGGTAGGAAGCTACCCGCTGGGAATGCGCCGAGCAGGAAGAAACTCGGTGGCCTCGCGATGAGGGCTTTAGATCCTCAGCGTCTGATAAGCAGGAGGATGCCCGTTGGGGATGTGCCGAGTAGGAAGGAACTCGGCGGCCTCACGATGAGGGCTTGAGATTCTCAGCATCTGATGGGCAGGAGGATGCCCGCTGGGGATGCGTCGAGCAGGAAGAAACTCGACGGCTTCACGATGAGGGCTTGTGATCCTCAGCATCTGATGGGCAGGAGGACGCCCGCTGGGGATGCGCCGAGCAGAAAGGAACTGGGCGGCCTCGCGACGAGGGCTTCAGACCATCATCGTCTGATGGGCAGGAGGATGCCCGCTGGGATGCACCGAGCAGGAAAGAACTCGGCGGCCTCGCGATGAGGGCTTCAGACCATCAGCGTCTGAAGGGCAGGAAGATGCCCGCTGAGGATGCGCCGAGCAAGAAGGAACTCAGCGGCCTCGCGACGAGGGCTTCAGACCATCAGCGTCTGATGGGCAGGAGGATGCCCGCTGGGGATGCACCGAGCAGGAAGGAACTCGGCGGCCTCGCGATGAGGGCTTCAGACCATCAGCGTCTGACGGGCAGGAGGATGCCCGCTAAGGATGCGCCGAGCAGGGTAGCTGCTCGGTGCCTCCTGGCAAGGGCTTTGATCCTTGACGCTAGAGGGGCCACGAGAGGCCTGCGAAGGATGGCCGAGCAGGGTAGCTGCTCGGTGCCTCCTGGCGAGGGCTTTGATCCTTGACGCTGGAGGGGCCACGAGAGACCTGCGAAGGATGGCCGAGCAAGGTAGCTGCTCGGTGCCTCCTGGCGAGGGCTTTGATCCTTGACGCTGGAGGGGCCTTGAGAGGCCTGCGAAGGATGGCCGAACAGGGTAGCTGCTCGGCGCCTCTTGGCGAGGGCTTTCTGATCCCTGGCGTTTTGGTAGGGAAGCTACCCGCCAGCGATAGCCGAGCGAGGGATCCTCGGGCTCAACTGCCTCTGGGAGGACTTTCTGATCCCTGGCGTTGCGGTAGGGAAGCTACCCGCCAGGGATAGCCGAGCGAGGGATCCTCGGGCTCGACTGCCTCTGGGAGGACTTTTGATCCTTCAGGACGGGGACCGAGCAAGGTTACTGCCCAGTGCCTCTTGGCGAGGACTTTGATCCCTGTCGGTTGTGGTAGAAAGCTATCAGCCGGGGATAGCCGAGCAAGGACTCGACTGCCTCTGGGAGGACTTTGGTCCTTAGCGCGGGAGGGGCTGTAAGAAGCCTACCAAGGACCCTTGGCCGGGTAGGGTTACTGTCCGGTGCCTCTTGGCGAGGGCTTTTGTCCTGAAGGATAGCCGAGCGAGGGATCCTCAGGCTCGACTGTCTCTGGGAGGGCTTTCTGAACCCTAGCGTTGCGGTAGGGAAGCTACCCGCCAGGGATAGCCGAGCGAGGGATCCTCGGGCTCGACTGTCTCTGGGAGGGCTTTCTGATCCCTGGCGTTACGGTAGGGAAGCTACCCGCTAGGGATAGCCGAGCGAGGGATCATCGGGCTCGACTGCCTCTTGGAGGACTTTCTGATCCCTGGCGTTGCGGTAAGGATGCTACCCGCCAGGGATAGCCGAGCGAGGGATCCTCGGGTTCGACTGCCTCTGGGAGGACTTTCTGATCCCTGGCGTTGCGGTAGGGAAGCTACCCGCCAGGGATAGCCGAGCGAGGGATCCTCGGGCTCGACTGCTTCTGGGAGGACTTTCTGATCGCTGGCGTTGCGGTAGGGAAGCTACCCTCCAGGGATAGCCGAGCGAGAGATCCTCGGGCTCGACTGCCTCTGGGAGGACTTTCTGATCCCTGGCGTTGCGGTAGGGAAGCTACCCGCCAGGGATAACCGAGCAGGGTAGCTGCTGGGTTGCCTCTTGGCGAGAGCTTTGATCCCTGGCGTTGCGAGTAGGGAAGCTACCGGCCAGGGATAACCGAGCAGGGTAGCTGCTTGGCTGATTCTTCATGAGGTTTCGCCCGACCATCCAGTTGCAGGTATGGGGAACAGCAGCGGCCGCGGGGAACGTGCACGTAGCACGCACATCGATTGTGCGGGGAGGCGAAGCGTCAGAGTCACGTCGTTTCGATTCCGCCAAAGGAGGCCCAATGATCGCCCAGTGGACGAGTATCGGCCCGTGAGATCTGTGGCCATGGGGCGAAGCCTGTCGGTGGTCAGCCGTGCCGACAAAGGCAGAGTCTTCTCGAGGCAGAGGAGCGGCGATCGGGGGCCCTAGCCTGGCCGTTTGGACTTTAGTCGGTCTATTCGGCCGGCGAGAGCGTTGATGACGATCGCCGGAGGAGGTCCATCCGCGCCTCCGATGAGGGCGAGACGGCGGGTGGTACCTGGGTCTTCAGGGTGATCGCACGCCATGTGGATGGAGATCGGAAGGCCAACTTTTGTTTTTGTGGAGTTTCGTCTCCCACAGACAGCGCCAACTGATGGAGCTCCTTTTCGGGCCTCCGTCAGATATTGTCTTTCGTTGATCTCGCGGTGAACTTAGCTGATTATTCTTCGTTGCGTGTGGGTCTCAATGGGTTTTTGGAGGAAGAGGTGAGGTGATGAAGTTGTTGCCGAGTACCAGCAAAGAAGTCCCGGGATGGTTTGGTACCACCAAGGACCCTCTGACGCTCAAGTTAGTGATGAGATCCGAGCAGAGTAACGGCTTAAAGGTGTCAAAAAATGGCTTACTTGATCCCTCTGTGATGGGGGTTTATATAACGGTGGCGGCATGCAGCAGCAGGCGCGGGAATCTCGCCGGCAGTTACGCTCCCGACGTCACGCCCGCGTAGAGAGCGGATCGCCCATTAATGGGGATCGTGATGGCGTGGAATGTGGGAAGTTGCCGGCGTAAAATCCGCGCATGGCGAGATTCGCGGAGCGGCGGTTACGCCTGGGAGTGGTGGAATTGGTCGGAGGGCCGAGGAAGACAGCCTCGGCGGGAGCTCGGGGGCGAGCGAGGAGGCCGAGGAGTCTTGGTCCTGTGGCAGCTCGAGACGAGCTGCAGGGCCGAAGAGGCCAATTTGCAGGGGGGCCTGAGGAGAGCCAGCTTGTGTTTGCAGGTCGGGTACAGGGTGACCGGGTCGGCCCCCGTGGGCCCTTTCTTCTGAGTTCGAGAACACGCCACCTGCCACGTGTTCTGATCTTGGAGATCGCCAATACTTAGCATCATCACACATTGAGGTAGATCTTATAATGGAGAAGCTCTTTTTCATAGTTATGGTGAAAAAAGGAGATTTTTTCAAGCTTCGAGAGAGAAGGATGCGGAAGGAGGAGAGGTGAAAGCTATCAGCTAGCTCCTGTCTGCTCGAGAGAGAGAAATAGGAAAACCTAGATATTATGATGTATATATATATGAACTATTATGGGCCATGTATATGGGTTCAGCCCAATTGTGTTGTTTTGTGTTTCACTTTAAAAAAATCTAGACTAATCCTAAATTTAAGTAGTTAACTCTATAACCCGAGCCTAAAGTACTTTATTTTTATTTTCCCTCGTTTTCACCCTAATTTTTTGCCCCTTTCAATCCTTACATAAACCTCTGAGTTTCAAATTGATCGTGGATTTAACCGCAAAAAAAGTCCCCAAATGGCGAGCAGTTCCTCCTCCTCCTCCATCATCTGCGCCTCTTTCAACCAAGACAGTAGGTAAAAACCCTAGCCCCCTTTCCAATTTAAAATCGATGCACATAGAGATTGAAAGTTCATGATTTCCATTGATTGATCGCAGCTACTTTGCAATTGGAACAAGGGATGGGTTTAAGATATTCGATTCCAGCAATGGAAGGATGTGCTATGAGAGGGGTTTGTTCCTTTTTCTCTAATTTTGCGACTGTTGATCGAAAATTTAGAAAAGATTAGATTTTTATGGCAGTTGATTGATAAAACTGTGATGCATGAAGTACTTGTAGAGGCAAGAAGAGATTTTGGGAACACTTAGATTAAATCAAATAACTAAATAATTTAAATAAACACAATTATAGAGTAATTTTAGAAGAACATCCGTTTTAACTATATTGTAAGGGGTGAGTGATATTCACAATTATAAACTTTTTCCATTTTCGGGAAGAAAAAATAATAGCTTGATAGATAATTATGATAGTTACTTTAAGGTTAGGGGATGCATTGCATCAACATGCGATATGCTCTGGCAAAAAAAAGTCACTCATTAAGTGTTATTTGCTGGTATCATAGATTAGTTTGAGAAGCCATTTGATGCTATGAACTTCTTAAAGTTTTTTCACCAAAGGACAGATGCATGATATATTGAACTGCGTTACTTTTTTGCTAAAAATAAATATCGCCTGCTCTTTATTTAAGGAAGTCGTGTTTCTGATTATATTTTTGGCAGCAATTGGTGCATTTAACATTGTGGAAATGCTATTTAGTTCGAGTCTTCTTGCTACAGTTGGAGCAGGGGAACAGGTATTTGACTTCCATATTGTTTTTTCTATTTTCATCTGCTAACAATTGTAAGCAATTAGTATCACCAAATAAAATGACTTGTGTATCTTACACCTTGACTCAAACAGCCTTCATTATCCCCTCGCCGTCTATGTCTGTTCAATACAACTACTGGAACTGCACTGAGAGAACTAAATTTTTTGACGTCAATCCTGGCTGTTCGCATTAATAGAAAAAGGTAACTTTTTTTTTCTTTTTACTCATGTGTTTCACATATTGCTTCAACTTCCTTAGCAACCTGCTTATTGTTGCTTATTGTACGATAGATGCTTTTGAGCATGGACAAAATAGAGTCTTCTAGAATTGTCAACATGTAACATCCACTTTTTAGTAAATACAGAATTATCTTGCGGTATATCTCTATGTTGTTATCGTACCAAAAGAAAATGATGATGATGATTATAATCTCTATCTTGTTGAGTAGTCGCAAATGATAATGGATTCACATGGTTGGCTGCAAGTATTTGAAATGCGTGTTTAATGGCTGTGATCTTGTTTGATTGGTTTTCAGTGTAATCACAGTTCCTCTCAACTGTATTCCTCTTCTATAATTGTTTTCTTTGTTTGTAACATCTTCTTTTGTTTGCTTACTAATACAACAGTGGAATATTGGTTTCGAAAACATATTGGCTTTTGCTTTTAGTCTTTATCCTTTAGATCCCTGTTGTTGTTTTGGGGTTGTCGCTGTTCTCAGTTCTCTACTGCTGATGTGAATAAAGTTATAACATTAACATGCAACTATAAAATAATAGCCTTTTCTCCCTGCGGCATAAGTCATTGTAGAGTTCACCATGCAAGGCCAACTATGTGTCGCCTAATGTTAGCTCGCAATGTACCATTCATGAATAAGGTAACATTTATGCGCCATGAACTATTCATATATATTTATTGCAAACACCAGTATGCTGGATGTTTTACATCTCATGAAGAAATTTTATGTGTAAATTGATTCGCATTTTGGCATGTATATGATATGTTTTCTTATGGAGAAATATATCTCGTCAATATTTGAGAGTTCATACTTAAATCTATTTATAGCTTGATGGTGACATTTAATCCCAACAATGTGCAGGCTTGTGGTCGTATTGCAGGACAAGACGTTTATTTATGATTTAAACAGCCTGACTATCCTGGACACTATAGATACCGTGCCGAATAACAAAGGTAAGATCAATAGCTGATGCTTATTTTATAGTTAAACAAATTTAATTAACTTATCAATACTATTTGCCCATATTATTGTACTTTAACTTTCTTCAGGCCCAGGAAGTGTATAGGTTTTGTTGGAGATAATGTTCTGTATACATTAGTTCTTAACTTTACAACATCGTATATTGTAAAAAAATTTCATTTTTGGCCTGTAGCTTCCTCAACCATGTCCTGTGTTTACCATAATATATCTTGTTATGGCCCAATTTTTGTCTCAAATATTATTTTTTCTGGCATTACCTTCACCTTTATATGTTAAATTAAAATGATAATCTTTTTGCACCATGGATTCCAATGTGCACCTTTATCTGGAAAATTTGCAAGAAATGTTGATGAAATTTTGAACTAATTTTGAACTCTATCACACTTCTTCATAGTCCATACACAGTAACAGAGACTATATTTCAGGACTCTGCGCTTTTTCTCCTAATTCAGAAGGTTGCTATTTGGCTCTTCCTGCGAGTACAACCAAAGGATCTGTTTTAATATACAACACAATTGAACTGCAATCATTTTGTCAGGTTATTTAATCTATTTACTCTTACACCTGATCAAAGTAAGTAAAAGATATCAGTGCCACAATCAAATTTTTTTGTATCTTATTTCTGGGTTTTGTTCTTGGCTGGAATTTGCAACAGATTGATGCTCATAATTCACCGTTAGCTGCAGTAGTCTTTTCTTCAAGTGGTATGTATCTTGCAACAGCGTCGGAACAGGGAACAATAATTAGAGTGCATCTTGTTTCACAAGCGACACAGGTATAACAAGGTTAATAACATCCTGAACCAATCTACTAGAATAAGGATGAGGCTTAATTAAATTTCTAACTGCTATAGCTGTTTCTCGTCAAACTACCTTAAATTTGTCTATTACAGTAAACTCCCTTAAAGTGCTACATTCAAGGGTATTTTAGTGTTAAAAGACTCCCTTAAGACAAAAGTTTGGTGGGAGTTTACTGTAATAAAAAACTTTAAGGTGGTTTGGTGAAAAAGGATGATTGTTACTTGTCTCTTCGTTTGTACTGAATATAATTATTGAAATGAAAGTTTTAAAAAATCTCAACTTTTTATTTTTATTGCAGTCATATAGTTTTAGAAGAGGATCTTACGCGTCAACAATCTACTCACTTTCTTTTGGGCCATCCATGGATCTACCAGATATTCTTGTGGCTACAAGCTCATCAGGCTCTTTGCATATATTTTTTCTTGGATCTATGATAAATCAAAGGAATCGAAGATCCAATACATTACTAGGTTCAATGATCCCCAATTCTATCAATGAGGCCTTGGAACCTGCTCACCATCACATCGTTCATAATGTTGTCCCTGCAGGAGTTAAAAGGTGAAATGGCATAGTTTTAGCATCCTCATACTTTTTGCCCCTTAAAGAAAATAATTTTAATAACAAGTCATTCCTTACTTATATTTGATCATGTGAAGCAGCACGTTATTGATCCACAGCATAGACAAAGGCTCGAGTACTTCTGGTGCTACGTCTTTGAGGTAAGAGGTTATTTCTTTTTTTTATTTTTTTATTTACCAGTAATTTGTTCTTTCTCGCACTTGGTTTTATGTCTTATAACATAATTACTATAGAAAACCTTTCAATTCCCTTTCTTCTGGACGGTCTTTCCCAAATTAAAAGGTTGGAGGGCGCTAAAATTGCTCTCTAGGATTATAAAACTCTCCCTATCTTGCTTGTAGGTTTCTCATCTATAGGAATTGGCACTAACATAGAGCGTTGTCTGGTTTCTTTGGTCATGAATTTGTTATTATTTATATAGGGTTGATGTCAGGTCTACAACTTGAATTAAGCCTTTTCAAATCTTTCATGGAGCCTTGCTGCACTCTCGACCCCTTTAATTTATAACAGATTCAAAAAACTTAATATGGTTTTATCGGATCTTGGTATTTTGGTTGGAGCTGCACTATTCTGCTAAAACTGTTCTTAAAGTGCACATCTTACAACTCCATTTATGTAGGAGAGGCGGTCGGTTATATTAATTTCTTCTCTTCCTGCGACAGGGCGTCTGTGTTCGTTATCACATACAATGGATATTTTCGTGAATACAGTCTAAAAGCCACGAAATCCAATGAGTCGTTATGGAGCCTGGAACGAGAATTTAATCTTATAGATACAATTTCCGATGATCTGAATTGACTGAAAACCACGATTTAGAGATTTTCTCTTCACAATGCAAACTGAACGCGATGAAGCTTGTGGCATCCATTCTCAGCTGGCATATATTGATACATGTGTTGGAACGCAAATTGTAGTAGAGATGCCAGATCACTGTAGATACTTCATTGGCATGAGAGCCGAATGGAGATAGCCTCTAAGATGTTGAAGAAGCAACCTCATTTTTTTGGGTAGATTTAGAGCAATATTTCGGTGTGATATTGCTTCTTGTATAGATTAAATTATTGCAGAATGTAAAATCAAATAAATTATGAATGGTGGAGATAATTATGTCAAGAGCTTTATGTTTTAAACACCCTCCTATTTATTGCATTTTACGCAGTTTTCCGACTACAATTTCATCTGTCATTATCTGCATATATTGAATTGTTTTGTTATTTGTAAATCGTCTTGTAAGTTACTGATCAAACTAGAATAAACTTTTGGCTTCAGGAAAGAAATCATCGTTGTAACAAAAAGGCATAGTTTTGTAAACCCTCAACAAGTAATTGGATCATCAACATAATAGATTATGTGGCTTCTTAAGAAGGTCAATAATGTGCGTTTTGGCATGCGGCATGTTATAAATATGAACAATCTAAACAAAAAAGGGAAAGGCGCTGCAGCCAAGAGATAGAATTAGTCTTTTACCAAAATAGGAAATTTAAAAATTAAAGATGTGATATTCCTCTGTATCAAACTAGGTCACCAGTATCCAGATGAACCTCCAATAGATGCACAGTATCAAGTTTGTGTGTGTGTGTGAGTTTGGGGGGGGGGGGGGGGGAGGGGGATGGGGTGTCTTCAAAAGCTTAGTTTATCAGCCATGATAATCATCATAATGCAAATAAAAAGATACGGGAATCATTACACATGATAAAAGAAGGACTTATAATCTCAGTTGTAGAATCCATAACCAAAACTCATGGCTGATTCACAAGATGCTGAAACTCACATTTCTACTAACTCCACAGAATGGATGCTGTGGATAATTTGTTTAGCATTTTCAAGAAAAAGAACCAGCGGAAACAAAATTGGCGCTCACACGAGCAACAATCAAAATTACATGCACCACCTTTGTCTAGACCAAAAAAGCCTATAAAGTTTTCCTTGTTCATTTTGGTTTTTTTGGTAATAAATTTTTAATGTTATGTTAGAAGCTTCTAACATGCCACCACAGGACTAAACCTTAATACCCACTGAATCTTAGAAGCAGGCTAGAGCTCCAAATTGTACTGCTGAATCTTTAGAATGCAGAGGCGCTGTAGATGCCGTCATATTCGCCATATATGAATCCTTGCTTCATAGCTCATGAATTGAACATTGTGAGGGTAGATGTCTAATCTATGGTCATACCGGAATTACCATCTCCGTTTTGTTATTTTTTATCTTTCTTTCCATGATGCAAGCGGAATTGGAACTTAAGGCTAGATCAGCTCGATCGCACAAGTTATACCGCTTCGCTATAATGGCACTCACTGAATTGCGATAGTATGTTTATAGAAGTAGCATTGGGCTGCTCGTTACAAGATAATGCTACATGACATTGGCTTGGGCAAGTTTAGCCTTGAGCCTTTGTATTTCATCATCTTTGCATATAGTCCTGTACCCAGCAAATTAACGTCTCAGGCACCAAATGTTATCGACAGCATAATTCTTTTATTTTCTTACAGAAATGTGTGATTACCTCCATTGCAAGTCGGTGACTTCTTGTAGCAGCTCTTTCTCCCTTTCATGTGCTGCTTCCAACTGCAAAGATGCAATTTTGTTTTTAAAAATGGAGTGAAGAGAGAAACAAATGCCAGAAAAATTAGTCCCGGAAAAGGGGACAAAATTGTTACCCAAACAAAGCGTATACATGTAATAATTGTTGAGTATAATCAATATTTACTAACCAAAGAAACTGTAGATGCTGATATCGTCCCCGCGTCTGCTGCGCGATTAGCTGATTGAATAGAATGTTATGGCTTTCTTTTCATCTAAAAGAGGAAGATTGAGATATAAGATAGAATTAACTGAGACCTGATTGTTCAGCACTGCACAATTGCTTCATGGCGGAAAGAGCATAATCCTGTTTTATTGAAAGAAAGAAAAGCTAAAGATTGTATGAAACAATAAGACGAAAAATACATGATATCTTACTACATACCCTTTGAAGCATGCTAGTCTGCAGAATACAAAGCAGTTGTTGGAAAAGTGAACCAACATTTGATACACTTGATATAGACTCAGACGGCGAAGGTACAGTCGGAGAAGAAAGTTGTGAAATCACCTAAGAATCCGCGTAAGGAATAAGAAATTGTTTCATATAAAATAAATTAATAAGTGAAGTCTAGGCATGGTTAAATTTCTTGAAACCTAACATTAACATCTTATATATGAGGTTTTGATCTCAGACCAGTCCGATTCACAATGGGATCTAGACCAAGCGGTGCTACACTGCTATAAATATATTAAATAAGAAAAAATGTTTTCATAATAGATATATATGAATTAAACCGCAATCATCACATCTAGGTTGCCAGAGAAAACTTCAATAGAAACGATGCCCTTTATAAAGAGGATAACAAAGAAAAAGTCATATATGGTTGAAGCATCATATCAGTTGCACCATTTTACATTTTATGATGCCAAACATAAACAGACAGCTAACCTGCATACTGTGACTCTTTTGAAGTCCAAGGGATGTAAGACCCTGAAAGAAAAATCAAGGTAACCATAAGCTCAAAATAATAAATCAGGAGTAATTAGGTCAAGTTTAACGTTGGAAGGTTACCTTTTCTAAGTCAACTTTCTCAGATGTCACTTTAAAGCGACCCCTTTGTTGTACCACAGGAGGTTTTGACTTATCATCTAGGTCATCTGTATTTGACTCTGCAACACAAATCTCAGTTTAGTTTCAATGAGAATTTGTTCGTTGAACAATAAAGAACGCAAGAATTCAAAGTCACAAAGTTTATAAGGATGCCTGTTAACTTAGATGGTCTAGCCATTGCGTCGGCAGGTGTTTCAGTTACTGTGTGAGACGCATCTCCATTACAATTTCCCATGTTCAGTTGTTGCTTCGCGCTATAAATTACAGTACAAGTTAGATTTAGAAGGCTTGAAATTAAAATTGAAAACTTAGGGGGAAAAGTAAGATAAACAGATGTACACATCTCACATTCTTGCAAATGTTACTTTATCAACAGAACATAACGTGCAGATTTAACAACAATGGGGACTACTTTTCCTTTTAAAAAAACAAAAATATGTGAGTTATGTCTTTTATACTCGTAGAGATTCTACTGTTTGTCAGTGCACATACACAATTCTTTTTGGCAGGATGGGAAAACTTTATATTGGTCTTCATGAGTGTGTCAACTCTATACTGGTCTCCATGAATGTGCTACCGATGCAGGATGAGCTAAGAGAAACATCAACGCAGTAGTCAAACCCCTAATATAAAAACCAAATATACTCAAAGAAAAATTCTACAGCCGTATAAGGCTTTTTAGTATTTGACTTGAATTAGAAAATAAGAAGATTCTAAAGGATATTGGAGAAGAGAAAGAAAAGAAAAAGAAAACGAAGAAAGGTGGTGTCGGAGTGAATAGTACGAATAGTCTTGTTGACATGAATAGCATGCATGAATACTGACCGCAACCATAGTGTTTGCCTTTCATAAAAAAATTGTTTATCTTGGAACTTAAGGAATAAATACAAATAAAAGCTTTACTACTGGTGTTAAATATGCCAACTGATTCTCAAATTTCATGGAAGATTTAATCGGACCTCTCTCCTTTAGATGATGGAAGGATGTCTTGTGTGCAAGAACTCATTGAAGACCTCCGTTCATGAGACGGATTGGTGAGATCTGATGAGGAAGAACTTGCAGAAAAGCTCCTTTCGTGAGAAGACTGAGCAACAATAGCATCCACAAACTTCTCATCAGTATCTGCATCACAACTTCCCCTGCTGCCATTTGCTCTTACACCATTTTGTGTATTACCATGATCGCTTGCCCTCACAACTTTAGAGTCCTGGTCAGATCCACTGGATGTTGTTCTGGAAGCATAAAAATCAATTGGATATTTCATCTAAAAGAATAGACGTATTGTTCAGGATTTTCTTGTCTGAATACAAACAGGTTCAAAATGAAAATAATTAATTTTAGGTGATATGTAAGCTTGATGTACATTGTTAACCCACAACCCAGTAGCTTAAGTTTTTGAGTATCAGAGCACGCCAAGTTTCTAGAGATTCTGGGTTTAAAGTTCATCACTGTCAATTGACACCCATTTATCCAGTCTTTACAAGCGAGAGTTACGGCTAGAGGCCTTTACACATGGTGCAAAAGGCCCATGTGCAGGGAGTCTTAAGTGTAGCAGGATGAACAGTGTTATCCCACAGCGCAACGGCTTAAGACTTCAGGTGAAGAGGTTTTTGCCAATTAGGACAATAAGCTTTTGTACCTGCATTCAAAGTACTGGTTTTTTTTATAAAGGTTCTTACTTCTTAATGTTACCTTTGATAATATGTATCCTGCTCGGATGAAAATTGGCGAGGTGATTTAAGGGACACTGCATCATATTCCTGCCAACTTTTCACACTGTTAGGAAAAACCATTGGAAGTAAAACAAATTTATGCAACTTTACAGAAATTTACCATATCATTATCATCCTTTGAGGAGAAACTTGCCACAGAAGAGGTACGTTCAGATATTCTTTCTTGCAATGTTTCAACCTCAAACAAAGGGGTTGAGCATCCCCCTGGATCCTTACCCGGGAGATTTTCTTCATTATCTGGAATCTGACAAACAATGTGTGAAGTTAACCCAACATGGTCGGGAATTATTACCATAGAAAGGTACGAAATGTCATGTTTGTACCAGTGAAGCTTGACTCTTTAAATCCTCTATGTCAAAGTTCCAGCTACTGATCCCTCTCTTGTATTCATTCTACGAAAGTGAAATAAGTGAGTCTGAAGCTCTATTTCACTCGGATAATAATGAAGAAAATACCGATGGATAAGATTCAGAAGGTTAAGAAGCAGTAAATGACCAAAATAATCATATAAAAGCAGAATCTGACTCAAAGGTTGAGAAGAATAAGATCATTAAAACGAGTGAAAATTTTATTAGTTCTTTCAAGACACTAATAAAGGGAAGAAACACTTGAAAAAGAGAATTTCATTCAGGTATCTGGATAAAAATTGCAAGCAGCATATGTTTACCCGAGAGAATGATCGGGGCATAGCTGATGAAATAATCCAGATATGTTCTTTCTATACTGGAAAATTCCTGACACTCATGATTCTATTATATGATTTTGGTGTTTAACTAGTATCCATGATTCGCAATAAATTTTAGGAAAATATGCATACTATACTGAATTAAACTTAATACATAGCAAGACACTTTTGTGAGCCTTAAAACTCTCGAGTTGGAAGAGTACTTAAGTTAAAAACCCCAAAAAGAATGAAGTGATGTTACGAAGAAAAACTTCAAGTTGAAAATTACCATAGTGCTTTCTAGAAGGCAAAATGACCAGATATACATACTTCAAAATTAAAGGCACTTCGGTGTCTTTAATAGCCAAAAGAGCACTTTGCTATCACCGAGCACAAAAAGCAATGGCTACATATGACAGTAAATTTATGTATACATATCTTATAATTTGTGCACAAGTTTATAGCATTTAATGTATATATAGTGTTTATACCTGAATATATCTATAATTACCTAGTACCATGCTAGCATGTATTCCTTTTGTACTTCATGGTGTTTTCCGGTAATAAATGCTCAAGGTATTCAAACCAAGGATTGGTAGTTGAGATTGAGAACACTTAGGAGACTTGCCAACATTCTTATCTGTCTGGATATCATCGAGGTACATTGACCCTTTTCATCAAATTTGTTATACCGCCAGAGCATTGTTAGAATAGCTCACTATGTACTTGCAAAAATACAGTAGCAGTCTTTATAACCTTTGAAAAAGGTAATATGAACTTTAGCTTTCTATACTCATTTTAGTTTCGTAGACCAATTGTAGCAGTATAACTCAAGTTGTCTAAGATATAGATCGCCGTAGTGGCTAGTAGTAATATGAGAAGTGAGTAACTTAAGACAATAACACGCAAGACATGAATAAGAACAAATATGTGTTTACTTGCTATTTTGTCTCCAGTGTAAACTTCAACTTAATGAGTCCCCTCTTTGTGAGATATGTGAAAATGACAAAAATAACAAACTAAGATGACAGACCTGTGACATCTCCTCCTTCTTTCCGTCGGGAATTTTCTTTTGTGCAAGCATGTCTTCTTCCTTCTCCTGTATTCAATTGACTTCTTATGGTTATTTCCTATATTTATAGACTTCGAAATAACACAATTGATCACCTTAATTGCTTGGTGGCGATCACCAAGAGTAGGTAGCCCCTCCAGAATCTTGCGAGCAATGTAATCTTGAGATCGGGCTTGCTTGAAGAAAGGTTGCTTTAACAGCTTTTGAGCAGAAGGCCTTCTTGAAGGATCTTTCACCAAGCACATAGCGATCATTTGCTTAAAAGACTAAGAGCAAATGTGAATCAATGTTTGTCATGAATTTGGATTAAACATTATCTTAAAACAGATGGCACGGAAAGCATCGGATGCTGACAGTGACCTTTTCACAAATATACTTAAAGGCTAAGGAAATCGACTTATGTAACAAATATTAAGAACGATTTTGTCAAACGAATCATCAAATCACTACGGTATCATGGAAAAACGTACCCTTGAAAACTTCTTGTCCCTTTCATAGTCAAGTCCTGGAGGTGCATTTTGCAAGGTCATAAGTAATACCTGCCAACTGATACTAATTAGAAACCTCAATCCTCCTTTGCTGTGAAACTAAGAAATCATAAAAACATACGTTGCCTCGGCCCCGACAAAAAGGAAAAGAGAAAAAAATGCATTAGATAGAGTCCAAACAAGCTGACAATGTAACTAACCATCATGTAATAAGCATTAGTTGAGCGATCAAAAAGGAGCAGAGAAGGACTCATATTACAAACTTTTCTCCAAATAATTGATGAGTGAGATTGAAGAGTTTTTCCAAATATTATAAAGAAAATCTAACACTTATTCCGCCATTAAATTCCGTCATTTGTATAACTATATGCTATGTCGACTTCTTTGATGTCATTAAATGCACCATAAAGTAAATTAATGAGCACAATCTGAAACATCTATGGTTAAATATTGTTAGGTCATTGTTTAAACATAAAATGTGTACTCAACCCTTCAAGTGGCCTCCGAAGCATTATCATGTATCTGATTCATCTTTTATCTGAAAAACAGTACCTTCATTGGAGGGTATTTTGAGAAAGGAGCATGACCATGAGCAAGCTCCATAGCAGTTATTCCAAAAGACCATATGTCTGCTCTGCATTTTTATTATCATTAAAAGAAATTAACATTTTTACTCCCATGGAAGTAATGTAAAAATATGTAATATAGATGCACAGCTAAAAGAAAATGATATACTAACTTGAAATCATAACCGTGAAGTTGCTCCATCACCTCAGGTGCCATCCTAAAAAGAGCAAAATTGTAGCACAAAAAGAAAACTCAGACCGTGATATAAATAAATATGTGCGTTTGTAAAGTTAGGTATATGCACCAGCAAGGGGTTCCAACAAATGTATTCCTGGAGCGCTGCCGGTCACCTGAATCGAAAAGACAAGCTGAGACTCCAAAATCTCCCAGCTTAATCCCACCTTTAGAATCAACTAGGATATTGCCCGCCTGAATTTAGACAGAGGTAAATTAAGCCACAAAAGAGATTATAATATAAGTCACAAATATTCTTAGACTAGTTCGGTTATATAAAAATATGAATCGTCGTATCACCTTGCAAATCAATATAATTAAATGATGTGTGCTTAATTACCTTTACATCCCTATGTATATGTCCATGATGATGAAGATACTCTAGGCCTTTTAAGACTTCACGTAAAACTGTAGCAATGACAACTTCCTCAAAACCATTGGGATATGCAGACTTCATTATGTGGAGGCAGGACCCGCCTGCCATATAAGGCATCACAACCCATAAGTTGTGGTCGTTCACAAATGAGCAGTGTGCCTTAAGAACATTGGGATGGTCGATCAAGATCATTATTTGGGCCTCACGGGAAATGTTATTCTGCATAAACAGTGAGATATCAGATATCACAGCAAATTTATTCGCTCAATTTATACCGATCACACAAATCATAAGACAGAGGACAGTAATTGCTAAGGCGCGACCATGAAATGAAGATTTCGCATCAAAGTGTCAAATGATGTTGATTTCTTGGGGGGGAATACAGCAGGATGGTCATGTAACTGCTGTGGTGAACATAGCTGGAGTCGAAATATCTTAATGCTTTATTCATAAAACTCTAAGTAGCAGGATATTCATCAAAGCAAGCATCATGACACATCAAGCTCTTCTTTATATACTTTATCAACTCATGGAAGGAAATCTTGGCAATGTTTGTATTTGATGAAAAATGGCAAACTACTCTGCTTGTTCATTCATCCCCGATCTTCATTATTACCCAAAACTTCCCCCGATTTCTTATACATCTAACTATAAAAATAAGATCTAATACACTTTGAATTCCCGGTTGAATAATGGGTCGCATTTTCTAATTATCCAGCTTTCTCCGGAAATTTGAGAGCATATCGGAATCAGATCCCAATTAATACATTGACTCGACCAAGAAAGCATCAAATCTCAAGTTATTATTATTTTTTTGAAGGAAAAAGAACAAATAAACTTTGACAATCAACATATAGAAAAATTATATCTTTCTCAATAAAAGACCTAATTATTTCACCATCCATGCACTACAAACACATTAATGGGGAGTCGACCTTTTTTTAGCAATTGTGATACTTGAAGAAACCCTAAATAATCACAGAACCGAACAAAAAATTCACCAAATCGAATCGAAATCATACTAGATCGCTGTTGTGCCTCTCGAAATCAAGGATCTTGATCGCCACGACCTCGTCCAGCGGGACGCAGCGCGCGCGATGAACCGACGCGCTGACTCCCTGCCCTATCGTCTCAAACAGCTGGTAATCCTCAGCTCGAATCGGATACTTCTTCCTCTCCATTTCCAAAAAAAAGCTAATTTTGCGAAGATTGGAGGGAAAAGGGAGCAGCTTTCTGCTTCGTCTCTATCAGATCTGAAGGCGGAGGAAACAAAATAGAGATCCAAGATACAAGAATTTTGGAAAAACAGAACGGCAAAAAACTGAAAAATGAGGAGAGTGAGAGAACGAGAGAGGGGCCGTGGGTATCGGAGCGAATCAGATGGGGAACGAGGGCATTTGTATCGGAAAAGCGCGCGTCACATGGATTTATATAACATGGGCCCACAATTGTTCGAGAGAAATTTGTTCACAAACTCCAAGCTAAAAAGAGACAAAGTCAAGCTTGCTTAATTCATACAGGTTTTGCTTTTGCTTTTGCTTTGTCTAATTTAAGAATCGAGTATAGATGCAAAATGATTGGATCGACCCCATGCCTTCACAAAATATCTAAACATCTTTTTACAGAAATAATTTGTATTATTCCTTTAGCCAACTTTACAGTATAGTATATACATCTAATATCATTAGGTTTTTTTTTTTGAAATAGGTTGTTTTGAATTTTTAATTATAAAAATAGGATATTAAGATTTATAATTATGAAAATAGGACGGTTTGATGGACCCCCTTCCCCACCCCAGTGTAGAGGGCGGGTTCCTAGAATTCGCCCTTTACCTATTATAGGGAAAGGCGGGTTCCTAGAACCCGCCCTCCCCTCATTTGTGAAGAGGGCGGGTTCTGCGGGTTCTGAGAACCCGCCCTCTCCTTTCTAAAGGAGAGGACGGGCCCGCCCTCTGTAAAAAAAAAGAAAAAAAAAATACGGGGGCCCACAAACCGTCCTATTTACATAATTATAAATCTTAATATCCTATTTTTATAAATAAAAATTCAAAACAACCTATTTCAAAAAAAACCCAATATCATTATGTCAGTGAGAATAAAAAAGGGGGTTGCATTGAGAATGTAACAAAAGATTATAATAGGACTGACATTACTCACATGTTCAGAAAAAAGATATAATAATTATGTACATTAAAATAGTTGCCGCAAATAACAAAGTGTCGGTTCGGATGAGCGGTATGAAACCATGATTTTCAAATCATTGTTTTGTATCCAAACCATATATTTTGAGGTGTGTTTCAAGAAGGACATGAAACCATGACGGGACCACCATTGTAGAAAAGAATTTAAGAAGGAACACGATTTCTTCACTTCTTAAATTTTTTTAAAACATAAAAGCATACTCAAATTTAGCAGTGGGGCCACCCCTCATTCAATTTTTCAAAGAAATGAATTAAAAAGCGGGTGGGACCGTCCCTTCTTCCCCACCATTCCATAAACGGTGGAAAACCACAGCCGTTCACCCAAACGGAGGGACGCCGCTCAACGCACGGAAGAGCGGAAACGAGCCCAAAGTTGAGTGGGAAGTTTGTAAGTTGCATTTGGATATCGTTCATGTGGCGCATCATATTTTCTTGTCCTTATGGTCTTGAGCTGCTTCAAGTATAATTTCTTCGTGGTTTTTTTTTAAATAGTACGAATTAAATAATTAATTATTAAAATAGGATGGTTGGAATTATAATTATTGAAATAGGGTGGTTTGCACCCCCACCCTCCACCCCACCCCATCCAGTATAGGGGACGGGTTCCTAGAACCCGCCCCCTATATAAATATAGATTTTTAATTAAAAATATTTTAAATTTTTTTAAAAATAAATAAACGTAAAATAAAATTGAATAAAATAAAAAAAATTATTATATCAATGTTTTGTACAGAATGAATCCGTCAAATTTACAATACAAAAAAATCATATTTGTTTGTAAAATGTAAATTCTATCTCGACGGTCAAATTTATAATAACAAAATGAATCCATCAAATTTATAATACAAAAAAATCTTCCGGTGCACTTGTTACGATCTCGAAGGTCCCACCCCTGATGACTGTCCTAAACATCTGATCCTATAATGGCCTGGTTGTTTGCATAGGCTACATCTGGCGTGCCTTTGCTGAGGATCGGCATCTATTGTCATTCGATCTCGACGCACCTTAGGTCTTCCGGGCCTTATATTTTTTTCCGGCGGTAATACAGTCGGTGTTTGTCTGTTCCCAGTATAATAGTGCCAATAGCGACTGTCCGGTATAGGATGAAATTTTAGATCGTATGCGCCTTGGTAATTGGAAACTGTATAGTAATGGGAAGCAAAATTGTAATGTGAGTTATGCATGCTGCTCGCAGCAGCAATTGCGTGGGCACAAGGTAAATGTTGTTGCTCGAAAAGACCGCATGTACACGAAGAGAGCCCTTCATCTCTAAAGTTCACGGTATATTGATTCTCATTACTGCCCGTTACTTGAAACTCCGCCGTGTCAAACCTTTCGGATCTGTAGTATTGTGCTCTGCGCTCTCTTTTCCGGAATATATCTTCGTAATACGCGGTGAGCGGAGTCTCCATCGCCAAAGACTTTTCTCTTCTGTGCACAAAGTAAGTACTCATCCGGAAAAAGGTTCGAACAATCAACCCCTGTATCGGTAAGCCTCTAACGCCTTTAAGGACCCCGTTGAAGCTTTCAGACATATTGGTCGTCATTAGTAGATATCTGCACCCATCATCATGTGCTTGTGACCACATGCGTACCGGATACTCATCTAACCACGCTTTCGCGGCTTGACTCATCTCCCCAATTTTCGTCATGTACATGTCATGAACATTAGGGTCAGGCGTTTCACCGGCTTTGTACATAAGCTTATGTAGATCCGAATTTTTAAATTTTCTATCAAAATTTTGCCTGAAGTGCCGTAGGCAAAACCTATGTGGGGTCGTCGGAAATACAGATCTCATTGCAGCTAGTATTCCTAGATGTCTATCAGATATGATGCATAAATCTGGTTTATCAATAACAAATGGGATATTTTTGAGTTGACGGAAAAACCATGATCAGGATGATGTATTTTCACCCTCGACGATAGAAAATCCCAATGGAAATATACCGTTATTAGTATCAACACCTGTAGCAATTAGCATGCAGCCTCTGTACTTACCGTATAGATACGTACCATCAACGTACAATACCGGCCGACAGTGTGTGAAACCAGCCGCACATGGACCAAAGCACAGAAAATTCTTTGAAACCCGACAGAGCCTTCGACATCTGTTTCTATGGTTTTTAACCGGTATACGGTCCCCGGATTTGATGCTTTCATGGCTTCCATAAAATGGACTAGTGAGTTGTACGAGCTTTCCCAGTCCCCAAATATCTTGCATAAAGCCTTTTTACGAGCATCCCATGCCTTCACATACGAAATCTGAATTTTGTGCTCTCCGCCCAATCTGAATTGGTGTTATAGCCCCTTAAAGTCCGTATTATTTATGCAAAACAGTAACAAATATAAATCGAAAACACTTGCAAACAACTTATTTGGCGGCGGCGCAAAGAATCCTGCACAAAAACAGTTTTATTGGAGAGAGAAAAAGAGTTTGTGCAAAAAAGAAACTTGCAATAAGTTTGCATTGACTTATATATATTCAGTTTTACGAACTATACAAAATAATAAATATCAAACCGAACAAGATATTAGTACATATAACAAATATAATGGATGTTTCAGATCAATTATTGTGCAAAAATTGATATTTCAAGTAGTCATGGGTTCATGAATTGGTGTTGTAAAGTACACAATTTTGTCAATATGATGGATGTTTCAGATCAATTTGGTTTTTGATTGTCAAGTTAAGATTTTCACTCTCATTTCTTATATTCTAAATTGGGGTTTTTCACTCAAATTTCTCACTATGATTTTTGCTATTGTAGATCTTCGCAGGCACCAAAGATGAGCATAATGCAAGTGTCAATTTTGTCAATTTTGTCAATTTGTAAGCATAATGCAAGTGCTATTGTAGATCTCCTTAACTGTACTTCATAATGCAAGTGTGTTAACTGAGAGTACAAGATGAGCATTTCTCAATTTTGTCAATTTGTGAGAATGGAGAGTTTGAGAAAGAAAGAAGACATTGCAATATCAAACTCACACGTAAATGGATAATAATTAAATGTTAAATGAAATTAAGATATTAATAATATTTAGAAAATAAATTTAAAAAATGAACCTTCAATATACGTCTCTTCTTTCTGTTTAAAGCCCTTGAACCTTGGGTTGGTCACAGAATTTGCTCCGGAAATTTACAGTAAGCCGTGGTTCCATCTTGATCCTATCCAGCAGCTCCTCCCTCCCGACTATGGTACTGAACTTGACCTTCTTCCTAAACTCCACACTTACACAAAATAAGGGTGTGTATAGCATAGAGCGTAAATGGGTTGTTGCATAGCAGAGAGCTATTTATAAGATAATATGAGGGCGGGTTCCTGGAACACGCCCTCATATAATTATTGAAGAGGACGGGTTCTAATAACCCGCCCTTTTCCTTCTGCAAACACGACAAACCAAAAAAAATTGACGCGACAACACAATATAAAAAAAATGATGTGACACCGCAAACAAATGGAATATCATATAATTATTGAAGAGGGCAGGTTCTAATAACCCGCCCTCTTTGTTTTAATAACACACGACAAACACCAGACAACACAATATAAAAAAATTTTAAAAAAAAACTGATTTGACACCACAAACAAACGGAAATATAATTATTGAAGAGGGCGGGTTCTAATAACCCGCCCTCTTTACAACACAATATAAAAATACAATATAAAAAAATGATGTGACGCCACAAACAAATAATTATTTATGAGGGCGGGTTCTAATAACCCGCCCTCTTTGTTCTGCAAACACGACAAATACAAAAAACTGATGTGACAATACAATATAAAAAAACTGATGTGACAACACTAATCGTTAAAGAGGGCGGTTCCGAACCCGTCCTCCTTTCCGTATAAAACCCACCCTCCAGTGTGCCTTTCATCAAACTTTCATCAAATTAACTCTCTCCCTTCTCATATCTAAAATCGTCTCAATAGAGTATCGACCATTCGACAAATCTATGCTCGTTCATCAAAACGAACACAGATCTTTTAACATATTACACGGAGAGAAAATATTCTAAACTTAGTAATTTTTTTTAATTGCCCATTTCTTTTAATTCTAATAGTTGAAAATAACATTATTTAATTTTGCATAATGGAGATAATCTCACCGTCGTCACCCATAGTTCTGACAAATGGATAGTTACCGACCAGCGAATAACCCAGCGGCTTCGACGGGCCGGATTTTATGAAGCTTCATTGCTTCGTCATATCCAAATCGACCACGCTCTCGTTACCTCTCTAGTTGAGCGCTGAAGAAAAGAGACCCACACTTTTCATCTAAGATGGGGTGAGACTACTATCACACTCCAGGATATTGGCATCATACTCGGTTTACGGGTCAATGGGCTTGAATTGGTCGGAGAAAAAATTGTTGGTCCAGATACCGACCACCCATACTGGGATACATATGCCGAGTCTGCTCTCGGACAGGTAAAAAAATTTATTTTGTTTCCCCTCTTTATTGTACCTATTGCATGTTGTACATTATTTCTAGTTTTAATATTTCACAAAAAATACTAATATCAGGCACCAGGAGGCTACAGTAAGGGGTATAAGATCAGTTTAAACTGGCTAAAAGATACATTTAGTAATATCCCTGATGAACCCACAGATGAAGTCTTGGATAGACATGCGCGTGCCTACATTCTGTACATGATCGGTTCTTGGTTGATGCCGGACCAATCGGCAACGCATGTCCATCCGTTATACCTTGGCTTTCTTACGGATTTTGATGTGTGTGGCCAATATGCTTGGGGAGCAGGGGTCCTGGCCTTTCTTTACAAGGAACTCGATAAGGCATGTGCTCCAACGAAGAATAAAATTTGTGAATGCATTACATTACTTCAGGTAAATTCCTTGTTTCTCACAGTTAGAAATTTGCAAAATTGTAATATTGGTTTTCTCTCTTATCATCTGAAACTTTATTTATAGATTTGGTCATGGGAGCATATGTATATGGGAAGACCGGATCGAGTTAAAATAACTGGCTTGGATACCCCTAGAAAGCCACTCGGCTCTTGGTGGAATGGGAAGAAAGCGTATAAGGCTCCTCGTCGAGTACTTAGGTACTATAGAGATGAGTTGGATCGTATGGAGGCGACTCAGGTAACCATAACTTAGGTAATTAAGTTAGTTTTAAAATTTTGAAATACCTTCATCATAATTTTTGTACTATGTTATTTGCGCAGTTCATGTGGACACCTTATACAGCAGATCGTCTGCAAAGATTACCCAGCATCTGTATCGAAGGAGAGCAAGTTTGGCGGGCTCGATGCCCACTCCTCTGCATTAATCGTTGTCATGCCCCTCCCGGACCGGGTGTTGCGACAGTTTAATATATCGCAACATATTCCTGTCCCGCCGTCTTCGCCTATGACAATAGAGGGAGACATGCGAGGAGGAAAGGCGGAGCGTGATTGGAGGGAGCATCATCATCAATATTTGCTGAGATGGGAGGATAGGCAGCGTAATATTTCCTTACAGCAAATAGGTGACCAAACAGCCACCGACGCTACCGAAGCATATCTACAGTGGTATAAGCGTGTCACCATAAGATATCTTTCTGCTCCCCCTAACAACTTCCCAAACATCTCGCGATACGAGCCTAGAGGCCACGTGGAACGAGATTTGGTAAGTTGAATTCTTTATATTATATTACTTTTAAACATCTGGCGGTATGAGTCAATACTTATTTCTTATTTCTAATGTAACGACAGGCTCGTGGGTTGCATCTTGTACAAACAATGGTGCATGAACCATACCCGACTGATGCTGGTCCGGAAACTCAGGCTCTATTTACAAGTGCAGACCAATTAATTGGTGGTGTATTCGGTTCATATAATATTCTTCAACATTTATCACCGGCACCAGAGCAGCAGTATGAGCTGCCACCGGAGCCGCAGTATGAACCGGCACCAGAGCCGCAGCATGAGCCGGCACCAGAGCCGCAGCATCACGGAGATCCAGCGCAGCAGGATCAGTTGTTTGGATCACCATACCGTTAGCAGCAACCCTGGCATACCGGACAAGCGCAACAACACCGGTCTTGGGGGTCATGTTTTGCAGAACAGCCGTCTTGGGGGTCAGGTTTTGCGCAACAACAGCAATCTTGGAGGTTAGGATTTGCACAACCATGGGGCACAGGTTTTGTGCAACAGTAGCCACATGAAACCGGGACAGGTTCTTCGCTACAACTGCCCAGTTGGGACACGGATTTAGCGTCATACGTACAGTTGTTGGGAGGCAGCACATATCCGACACCTGTCCCACATTCAGGTTCAGGATTTGCGGAACAACAGCATGTCCAAGACGCTGCTGAAGACGAAGCTGAAGCCGAAGCCGAAGCAGAAGAGCAGTCGCCGCCGCAGCCGCCGTCATCTACCCAAGAAACGGGTGGGTCCTCCAGTCATCCCAGGAGGCATAGGCTTATGTCAAGCCTCCTCGGATTTCATAAGGGAAAGGGAAAAGGAAAACGATAGTTATTTATATTTTACAATCATATAGGATTTTTTCGTATTATAAATTTGACGGATTCATTTTGTTATTATAAATTTGACCGTCGATATAGAATTTACATTTTACAAACAAATATGATTTTTTTGTATTGTAAATTTAACGGATTCATTCTGTACAAAACATTGATATAATAAAAAAAATTATTTTATTCAATTTTATTTTACGTTTATTTATTTTTAAAAAATTTTAAAAAAATTTAAATTTAAAAATCTATATTTATATAGGGGCGGGTTTCTAGAACTCGCCCCCTATATAAATATAGAGAGGGCGGGTTCTGAGAGAGGGCGGGTTCCCAGAACCCGCCCTCTCTATTAATATATAGGGGGCGGGTTCTAGGAACCCGCCCCCTATACTGGATGGGGTGGGGTGGGGTGGGGTGGGGATGAGGTGCAAACCACCCTATTTCAACAATTATAATTCCAACCATCCTATTTTAATAATTTAAAATTTAATTCGTCCTATTTCAAAAAAAACCTTTCTTCGTTGTAACAGTTGACTAGTTGATATTCATATAGAGCTTGGGGGCCCTATGCGACAACTGTTGCAAAGTGAGGCTGGGTTCCACGTAAGTGGATGAGACCTGATGGAGGTTTGGATCTCCTTCAGATGTTTCTTCCCATTGATCTGTGGATGGCTGCGATATGTGGTTGAGATTGGGTCTGGAGGCTGTCGCTCCTGAAGCGTGTGGATCTCAATGGGTTGAGATTGTGGTTGCCGAGTTACCTACAAGGAAGTCCCGGGGTGGTTGTACCACCGAGGACCCTCCGACGATCAAGTTAGTCTAGAGATCCAAGCAGAGTAACGGCTTAGTGGAGTAGAATTGGCTTACCTTGACCATCTGAAAGAGGGGTTTAAGTAGCGGTGGCAGCAGGTGCAGCGGGCGCAAGAATCACGCCGGCCGTTACACTCCCGACGTCACGCCCGCGTGATGAGCGGGACCTCCCATTAATGGCGAGACATGCTCGTTAATGGGGGATCGTGGTGGCGTGGAACGTGGGATGTGGCCGGCGGAGATCTCGCGCATGGCGAGATTCACGGGATAGCGATTACGCCTGCAAGCAGTGCTGTTGGTCGGTCGATGAGACCGAGGAAGATGACCTTGGCGGGAGAGCTCGCGGACGAGCGGGAGAGCCGAGGTATCTAGTTTCTGCGGTAGCTCGGGAACGAGCTGTGAGGCCGAAGAGGCCAATCATGCTGGGGCTCGGATGCGAGCAAGCGTCTGCTCGGTAGGACGAGCACAGGGGTGGTTTGGTCGGCTGCTGTAGGCCTTTTTTTGCATGCCCTAGGACACGTCATCTGCCATGTGTCATGATCTGGGAGGTCACCGATATCGAGCATCATCATTAGCCCCCCACTCTCGTCCCGACCAGCCGACGGGTCGGGTCGAGAGTGGTCTGCTGGGTCACCCGAGGTGAGCTCTCTTCCGAAGATATCGTCGGGCGTGTCCCCGGGCAATCCGTTGTCTTTTTCTGGGTGACGCAGCGAATAAGGGCGAGACCTTCTGCATTAAAGAAGGGTGCTGGATTATGCGCACTTTTGACGAAGCGGCGGCCCACGTGTCGAGCGTTGGTTGGCGGACGTGACGGGCCGCAAGCCTCTGGCGTCTGATAGGACGCTGTCCAATGCGCGCGCGCCAGTTGGAGCGATCTGGGTCGTCGTATGTGAAGGGTTGTTTTTGGCGGGAGTTGACGGTCGCTATTGGATGGGGGCGTGTTCATCACAGAATACTGCATTTTATACCGCCCATTCTTACGCTCGGTTGTTTATAGGTAGGTACTTTTAATCCGTGTTTGTTACATATTTGCAGGATATAGGTTCTCGGTTCTAAAACGGTGAAATTCATGGAAAACACGACAAAATCCGGGTTCCTGCCAACCACTGAGAAAACACGGTCTCCGCTCGTCATCCGTATGTTGCCAGATACCAGTTTAGGAAGACAAAATGTCAAATCAATGTCACCTTCATGCACAAGGCTCAATGGCAACAACAAGTTCCAAGAAATCTACGCGGAGCTCGAGGCAATCATGACAAAAGCACCCACAAAAGTCCACCTTTCCTCAACAGAAATTCTGAAAGAAATGTGAAAGTATTTTCAGAAAATATATGTACCAGACAACAGGGGACAAGAAACCAGGGAAGCACCAAAAATACGACGACCCAACTTATCAAGACGGCCGCGGATCCGCGGCCAAAGAGGGGTATTGGCCGCGGATCCGCGGCCATGTGGGGTCTTCATTCTGTCGTTTTTCATGGGCACTTTGGGTACTTCATTTTATGTCAGAATTTGCCCCTAGGGTTTCATTTCCCTGCCTATAAATACAGCAGAACTTGCCAAAGCCAAGGGTCATTCTTTGTTCTTCTTTCTTTTTAGGATTTAGTCTTTTTCTTCTTCTTCTTCATTCTTTTTCCATGAAAATTGTAGTGAGAGCTTTTTGAGTGGGAGATCAATGAAGATGAGGGCTTTTTGTATCATTCTCTTTTGTTTCTTCTTCCCCTTGAGATTCTTGCTTTCTCTTGATCATTCAACCTCTTCATTGAGCTTGAATGGTTAAGGGTTAGTTATTGATCTCAAGGGTCGTATTTTCTTATGGAATTAGCGCTTCATTTCACATGCGTTCTCTACCCTTCCCTTGATCTTGCAACCTCTTGATTGAGCTTGCAAGTTTAAGGGTTGGCTATTGATCACATGCTTGTCTTGAGTTCTAGTTTCTAATTCTTTTTATTGCTTATTTATTACTTGCTTTTTATTACCTTGCTTTACTTTCTTGCAATTCAATTCATACACTTAATTACTTGTAATCTTTTCTTTTCTATGTTCTTTTCTTTTGCTCTTTTTGGTTCTTTTTGTGAATGTTGTATTTATTGTTGTTGTTAAGAATCCATATGATATTGTAAGTTAACATTTCTTTGCTCATTTCCTTTTCCCGTTATTTTCCATTGAACTCCGCCCAAACCATACGCAAGCGCTCAGTTAGGCACCCTACCCTAACAAGGTAACGGTGATTCCTAACCGCGACCGGTTGCGTTCGGTTTAGCCGGAGGCGAAAGCAAGAGACAAGAACGGAAGGACAAGGGTAAATAAGCCGTATTCCATGAATACCGCGCTTAAATCCCCTAATCCACGTTGTTGCCGATTGCTCTAGCTTCAATTGGTCAAGACTCGGCTCAAAGGTTTTGAGTACGGATTTCTTTAGCTTACATTATCGTATCCTTTCTTAACAACTTTATACTTGCAAATAATACACATAGGTTAGATTGAACAAACTCATACAATTCTTTATTGACTCGTCTAAGACAAGAACGGACATACAACCATCTCCCTGTGGATCGACCCGTGCTCAACCGGCTAGCTGCATAGCGACACCGTCTTGATTGCGGTTAACTTTAATTCTTTCAATCAGGGCGCCGGAGGCTATAGGTAGAGGTGGGGCCCTCTTCAGGGCCCATCTCTCTTCATATTTCCCTCATCTTTCATCTCGTAAGCTCGGCGCTCTCATCTTAGGTCGGATCTTCTGCTTTCCCGGGGGCTTCTCAATCAGGTAAGATATCTTGGTTTTTTTTTTGCTTCTTCTCCTTCTAAGTCGAGCCTTTTCTCCCTTTTGGCAGGACGGATAGTTCGATCCCAGACTCTTAGTGCCTTCGGCGCTCAGTCTTAAAGGGGGGACCACGGTGCGGCCTTGCCTCTGGCTGACTTGAGCCCCGCGCTGGATGTACCCCCGACGGCGGGGCCATCTGCTCCGCCACGGGCTCTTGGTGATTGTTCCGGTGGCGGCCAAAGGCGTACACGGGTTCTCGACTCTCGGACGAGGGATGCAGGAGAGAGTGAAGACGGGGTTCCTCTCAAGCGGAAGAGCACGGTCTCTCGTGCACCGTCGGCGGACATTCTGGAGGGGACCCCCGTGCAGGAGGGGGACGCCCAGTTCGTGGTCCCGTCGGGGCTCTCCGTTGCGGCCAATCTTCTCGCTGGCATGGAGGAGTCGGCTGGGGGCCGGATGCCACGGGGGACCTTGAGGGCTCGAATGGCTGCTATCGCAGAGGAGGCGGTTCAGGTATGCACTCCCTCATGTGTTGCTTCGGGCGACCTTTTCTTAGTTCGGGTGTCCTTAGGTTTTCCTGCCATTTCTCGCCAAGTCCTTCAGCACTGCGCCCTTATCACTCGTATAGAAGCCGATGGGGCTATTCGGGCTGCGGGGTCAGCAGAAGAGTCTTCTTCGGAAGTCAAGGGTCTGCGACTCAAGCTGCGTCTGGAGAGGGAGAGGTCACTTGCCCTCAAAGATCGGTCGGAAGTTGCGGACCTCACCGTTTCGAAGTGTCGGGAGTCCTACCGCCGCCTGAGCGAGTCCCACCGAGTTGTTGAGGCGAAGTTGGTGGAACTGGCCGATCATTTTGTAGCCATGAAGAGGGCGAGGGATGCCAGCAGGCGGGATGTCGACGCGGCACGTCAAGTGGCGGAGGCCGCCGAAGCCCGGGCTAGGAGGGCGGTGACGGATTACAAGGAATCGGACCAGTATTACGTCGACCTCGGCGAGGCCTCCGCCCTTGCATGGAATAAAGATCTTGATGCCGTCAAGGAGCAGCTTCCGGAGTTCGCCGACGGTGAGCTCCGTGCTCGGGTCCCACTTTCGGTGGTCCCGCCTCCGACCGATAGTGATGAGGGGAGTGAGGTCTAGGCGGGGCTTGCTGCCCGATCTTTTTGGTTTTTCATCCTCTCTCTCTTGTAAGCCTCCGGGTAATTTGATAAGGCTGGGGAGCCCATAGTACCCTTGTAAAAGCTTTGACTTTTTGAATAAAAAACTTTTTGTTTTTGTAGTAGTGTTTGTGCTTGCGTTTCCTTTTGTTGGTAGACACTTGTATCTGCACAGTACTGCTTTTATGGTCGGCATGGTCCTCGTCTTGCGATTACTCGTCGACTTGACTCTGATCATTTGCCGAGTGTGTGAGAGGACCGGCGGGAAGACGGTGTCTCCCTGGCCCCGAAGTCAAAGTGTAGATCGCTAAGACGTTGATAAATTGGATGCCTCTTGTTGAGTTCACATTCCTTAGTTGTTGGAGGGGCCGTAATTGGCCAACTGAGGATATTGCCGAGAAGGGTAGCTGATCGGTGCCTCTTGGCGAGGGCTTTGACCCTTAGCGCTGGAGGGGCCGTGAGAGGCCTGCGAAGGATGGCCAAGCAGGGTAGCTGCTCAGTGCCTCTTGGCGAGGGCTTTGATCCTCAACGCGAGAGGGGCCGTGAGAGGCCTGCTGAGGATGGCCGAGCAGGGTAGCTGCTCGGTGCCTCTTGACGAGGGCTTTGATCCTCAGCGTGAGAGGGGCCGTGAGAGGCCTGCTGAGGATGGCCGAGCAGGGTAGCTTCTCGGTGCCTCTCGGCGAGGGCTTTGATCCTCAGCGTGAGAGGGGCCATGAGAGGCCTGCTAAGGATGGCCGAGCAGGGTAGCTGCTCGGTGCCTCTTGGCGAGGGCTTTGATCCTCTGCGTGAGAGGGGCCGTGAGAGGCCTGCTGAGAATGGCCGAGCAGGGTAGCTGCTCGGTGCCTCTTGGCGAGGGCTTTGATCCTTAAGAATGCCCGAGCGGGGTTGCCGCCCGGTGCCTCTTGGCGAGGTCTTTGATCCCTGGTTTTGCCAGGAATAACCGAGCACGGGTCGTGCTAAGCGGTTGCCTCTTTCAAGGGCTTTTCATCCTTAGCGCGGGAGGGGCGTGGGAGGCCTACTAAGGATGTCCGGGCGGGGTTGCCGCCCGGTGCCTCATGGCGAGGGCTTTGATCCCTAGTGGTGTGCCAGGGATAACCGAGCATGGTTGCTAAGCGGTTGCCTCTTTCGAGGGCTTTTAGGTCCTTAAGGATGACCGAGCAGGGTTGCTGCCCGACCGCCTCTTGTCGAGGGCTTTGATCCCTGGCGTTGTGGGGTAGGGAAGCTACCAGCCAGGGATAGCCGAGCAGGGTAGCCGCTCGGTCGCCTCTTGTTGAGGGCTTTGATCCCTGGCGTTGTGGGTTGGGAAGCAACCAGCCGGGGATAGCCGAGCAGGGAAGCCGCTCGGCTGCCTCTAGGTGAGGGCTTAGACCACAAAGAGAGAACTCTTCTTTTTTGCAATGTTCTAACGTTCCCTTCTTGTTATTCGGATGAAAAGGACTTCTTAGAAAAAATTTACATTGCCTTTGTGACAGGAGGGGTGTACACTCGTAGGTAGTGAGTTCACTGGTATAGCTTGAGCTTCTCGGCGTTGTAAGGCCGCGGAAACTTGCGCCTGTCCGCATCCTGTAAGCGGTAGGCTTCGCCGGGAAGCACCTCGGTGACGAGGAAAGGACCGTCCCATTTCGAGGAAAACTTATGCAGCCTGCCTTGATCGCCGAACTCATTCCGCCGTAGGACCAGGTCTCCGGTCTTGAAGGAACGAGGCTTGACCCGCGAGTTGTAGTATCGGACAGTTTGCTCCTGATAGGCGGCAGCCCTGATCTGAGCCCGGTCCCGTTTCTCCAGCAGTATGTCCATGTTAGTCCGCAGTGCCGTGGTGTTCGCTTCGTCGTCGAAGTGTTCGACCCGGTGACTGGGTAGCCCGATCTCCGTCGGGACCATCACCTCGGTCCCGTAGCAGAGGCTGAAAGGGGTTTCCCCGGTGGGGGTCTTCTTCGACGTGCGCAGGGCCCATAAGACCCGGGGCAACTCCTCGACCCAACTACCTTGGCGTCCCTCTAAGCGGGTCTGGAGACCCCGGAGGACATCCCGGTTGGCGACTTCGGCCTGCCCGTTGCATTGGGGGTGTGCGACCGCGGCGAATTTCATGAGGATATGATATTCGTTGCAGAAATATTTCACCTTCTCATTCTCGAAGTTCGTCCCGTGGTCGGTAATGATACACCTCGGGATGCCGAACCGAAATATCAGGTTGTTCTGCAGGAACTTGATGGTCGTGGCAGCGTCCGGTTTTCTGATGGGGACGGCCTCGATCCACTTCGTGAAGTAATCCATAACGACGAGAACGTATTTGTGCCCGCCCGTGTCGGTAGGGAACTGGCCTATCATGTCCAATCCCTACTGGGCAAATGGCCACGGTGAAGTCAGCGCGATAGCTCGGTGGCCGGGAGGCGAGATATGCTTCCGTGGAGTTGGCAGCTTTTGCATCTCCGGACAAGCTTCTGGGCGTCCTCGTGAATAGTGGGCCAGTAGTACCCCTGGAGCAACGCCTTCTGGATTAAGGTTCGGGCCCCTTGGTGTGCGCCGCCGACCCCTTCATGGATTTCACGGAGGACGTAGTCAGCTTCGTAGGGGTCGACGCACCGGAAAAGGGGCTGGGTGAAGGATATCTTGTAAAGGTTCCCATTGCTTCAGACGAAGTGACGGGCTTTGACTCGGAGACGGCGGGCTGCTTCCCGATCTTCTGGGAGCGTACCATCCCGTAGGAATTCCACGAGTGGCTTCCTCCAATCTTGGTCGCCCTCCTGCGCTGCGTATACATGAAGCATCATCGCCCCGTCTTCTACACTGGGCCGGGACAAGATCTCGAGGAGGATAGATCGCTTGTTGTTGGCCGAGTAGGATGAAGCCAGTTTGCTCAAGGCGTCGGCTTGGGTGTTTAGCTGCCTGGGTATTTGCTCTACCTGGACCTCGTCGAAGTTCTTCCGAAGTTTTCTTACCTCGGCCAGGTACTTTACCATTAGAGGCTCCCGGACCTCGAAGTGATCGGTCACTTGGCCAACAACTAGGGCTGAGTCGCTGCGGATTCGAATTGTTTTCAGCCCCAGCCCGGAGGCCATGCGCAATCCGGCCAGTAGGGCTTCGTACTCCGCCGCGTTGTTTGAGGCTTTGAACCCGAGCTTTAGGGAGCACTCCATTTCTGCCTCATTCGGGCCACGAATGATGAGGCCGGCGCCACAGCCTTCCTCAGTTGAGGACCCGTCGACGTAAATGGCCCACTCCGGGACCGAGTCGGGTTTCCCCATGATTGGGTGCTGAGCCGCGAGGGCCGGCGTGGACTCCGGCCCCTTGCTGGGGATGGTGCACTCAACGATAAAATCGACTAAGGCTTGTGCTTTGATGGCCTGCCTTGGACGGTATTTTATGTCGAACTGGGACAGCTCCCACCTTCACTTCTCTAATCGACCCGAGGATTCGGGTGAAGCGAGGATAGCCCCCAGCGAGCGCTCGGTGAGAACGAGGATAGTATGCGCCTGGAAGTAGTGTCGCAGCTTCCTTGAGGCCACAATGAGTGCCAAGATAATCTTCTCTATGGCTGGGCATCTCGTCTCTGCGTCTTTGAAGACGTGGCTCATGTAGTACATCGGTTTTTGTGCTCCATCGACCTCTCGTATGAGCACTGAGCCTGCTGCTTGGTCGGATACCGCCAGATACAGAGATAGCTCATCTCCCTAAACTGGTCGGGTGAGCAGCGGTGGCGTCGCAAGATGCCTTTTTAACTGGTCGAAGGCGGTCTGGCACTCTTCTGACCACTCGAAACTCGGAATTTTCCTTAGAGCTTTAAAGAATGGGAAGCATTTTTCCCCAGACCTCGACATGAAGCGGCTCAGAGCGACCACCCGCCCTGTCAGTCGCATGATCTCGACGTTGGTCTTGGGCGCGGTCATGTTGAGGATAGCGTCGATTTTTTTCCGGGTTAGCCTCGATCCCGCGGTGGGAGACCATGAAACTGAGGAACTTTTCTCCGGTGACCCCGAATGCACACTTGGCCGGGTTCAGCTTCATCTTGAACTTGCGGAGTATCTCGAAGGCCTCACCCAGGTCCTTGGCATGGTCGGTCGACAAGACTGATTTGACTAGTATATCGTCGACGTGGACCTCCATGATCCTGCCGATCTGTGGCTTGAACATGCGATTGACCAGCCGTTGGTACGTAGCCCCGGCATTTTTGAGTCCGAAGCGCATCACCTTATAGCGGTATACCCCCCGGTCCGTCGTGAATGCGGTGAGATCTTCGTCTGTCGGATTCATGCGGATCTGATTGTAGCTGGAGAAGGCATCCATGAAGCTCAATAACTCGTGGCCTGCCGTGCCGTCGACGAGCTGATCTATCCGATGTAAGGGATAGTTGTCTTTGGGGTAGACCTTGTTGAGGTCGTGTTCATACCATAATTTTGCATTATTATATTCCTCATTCTTAGTCATTTTACAAGTAAACAGGTGCTTTTGACCCATATCTGCTACATAGTTGCAGGTTACAGGTTCTCGGAACAAAAACAGTAAAATTGACAAAAAGATGATACAAAAGTAAGACTACGACCGATAAATGGAAGAATCTTGATCAAACCTATAGTTTGAAGACTAAACGAAGATCAATGGACAATTTCACAAAGAACAAAGGCAGCACAAGGTTCAAGACTTCGACACGAAGCAAGCGGTGAAAGTCCACGACTTTATTCACTGTGGAAATCTGGAAGAAATCTACAAGACAAACCGAGAAACAAACAGAAGAAACAAGAAGACAAATTCAACCAACAGAGCCTCTAAAAATTGCAGCTAAAGAAGCTCCTACCTGGCTGCGGAACCACGGCCAAACCTGGCCTATGGCCGCGATTCTACGGCCGTGTTGAACCCGTGTCAGTGCAGAAATTTTATGATGGTTGGCGGTGCGTTGACTAGTCTTCCTAGGGGTATATTTGTAAAAGCAGATGTATGTCGATTGTAACCCTAGGGTTTCTATGCTCTATAAATAGAAGCCCTAAAACTTGTTTTAGGTCATGCATCTTTTCATTGAATAAAATTCAGAATTTCTATCAAGTTTTGAGAGCATCAATTTTGTAAGTAGTTTCTTTTATTTTGTCCTAGTTCTTAATTCTTCTTTCTGCCCTAGGTTAAATTTATTCTCTGCCCTAGTTTAATTTAAATTAGAACTTTTTTATTAATCTGCAGTAGTTAGATAATTAATCACTTCAATCGAAAACTCATAAAAATCATGTTTTTCATAGATCCCCTAATGAGCGAGTAGTTCCTCGCTTGTTAGGGTTAGGAATAGGGAAGGATTGAGAGATGCAAATCTCTCACCCCTTTCTTGCCCAACACATACTAATTATTAGGACTCCATGTATATATACACATACCGCTCCCTACGGCACCCTACCCATGAGGTAACGGTGATACCGTAGTATAAAAGACCGGATGTGCATGCTTTCCATGGAGGTTAGGGTAAGGATTAAGAAAGGACGGATAAGAACCTAGAGGAAGAAACATCGTTTCTTCCCGATCGTCCTAATCCCCTTTATTAATAATTACCATAACACCTAAGAGATCTAAATTAGGGTATTGAAAGCGGTGGGAAATCTTAATTTTCCAAACTTAACCTAAACCTAACCCTAGCAAGATTTCTAATCCTAGTCTAAGTCAACTTAGTTTTTAGTGATAAATATCCAAATACCATTTGGAATTAACTCGTTAGAACAATTAGGAAATACACAACATCCCTGTAGACCGACCCGTATTCACCGGCTAGCTACCAAGCGACGCCGTTCTTGATTGCGGTAAAAATATTTTTGATCACAAATCTTTATACAAATCAGGTCGGTGAAGTCGACGCACATGCTCCACTTCCCGCTTGACTTCTTGACCAGGATGACGTTCGCTAGCCACTCTGAATAGGGCACATTCCGAATGAAGTTGGCGGCGAGGAGCCGATCTACCTCGTCCTCGATAGCCTTCTGTTTGGCCAGGGCGAAGCTTCGCTTCTTCTGTCTGACGGGTCGGGCCGCAGGATCTACCCCGAGCTTGTGGGATATAATTTTGGGGTCGATCCCCGGCATGTCAGCAGGTGCCCAGGCAAACACGTCGGAGTTGTTTCTGAGGAAATGAACCAGGTCGTCTCGCTGAGGACCTGTCAGAAGCGACCCGATATGAACGAGTCTTTCGTCATCCCCTTCTACAAGGGGGACCGCTGTCAGAGGCTCCACTGGGGTCCTGATCGCACGCTTTTGGCGTGTCGGATGTTCAAAGTTCTAAAGTTATAACCGCGATCAGGACGGCGTCGCTTTGCAGCTAGCCGGTTGAGCATGGGTCGATCCACAGGGAGATGGTTGTATGTTCGTTCGAGTTTTAGACGAGTCAATAAAGAATTTGTTTATGTTTGTTCAAATCTAACATATGTGTTTTATATGCAAGTATAAAACTGTTAAGAAAAAGATACGAAAGTGTAAGCTAAAGAAATCCGCACTCAAAACCTTTGAGCCGGGTCTTGACCAATTGAAGCTAGAGCAATCGGCAACAACGTGGATTAGGGGAATCCGGCTTATTTACACTTGTCCTTCCGTGCTTGTCTCTTACTTTCGCCTCCGGCCAAACCGAACGCAACCGGTCGCGGTGATGAATCACCGTTACCTTGGTAGGGTAGGGTGCCTAACGGAGCGCTTGCGTAACGTTTGGGCGGAGTGTAAGTCCGTGCTACCCCTCCTGGTACTTACGGGCTTGCGGAAATGATGAAAAACGATTTTTTCTTGGGTGGTAACATGGACTCAAAATACGGATCTTTGTTAAACAACTACCAAACAACCTAACTAGGAGTTTTACCTACTCGGTTAGGAGGTTATTGTCACGCCCCGCTTCCCAAAATACGAAAAACGAGGGATGACTAGGCCAGCCATGCTCCTACGGTCAAGGAATCATCCCGCCGTAGTCACACTTCGGCTTCTAGCATTGCATGGTAATCAGTAAATAAAGCGCAGGAGTAAAGGAATCACATCACTAATTTATTACATTAATATTCCATTGTTCACAAATTACAGATAACAAGAACAAATACTAACCAACAGTCAAACTTACGATCACTTTTATGGAAGCAGAAAAATAGAAAGTACACCAGTCTAAATCTCCGTGAACTCGAAGGGTAAATCCGTCTCCTGTGCTGGTCCTCCCGCGGGATCTGAGCATGCATACTCAGGTCGTCAGAGCGACACAATAACAATATTATTATAATGAGGTGAAACAGGTATATGAGGTAATACTGGTGTAAGAACAATGCAAATAATCACTATGTCACTATATGATGCAGAAGATGTTATGTGTCCCTATCGGTCTCTAGGTCGTGTTTGAAATCACATAGTGGAAGGAAGATCATGTTTAACAGGAGTCTCGTACATACCCGAGACAACGGCCCACATGCTCGGGACATAACCCTGTCAGCCGGATCGCTAGATCCTACCTAGTATATATATCACTGCTCGAATGATCATCCTCTAAAACACGGTCCCGCTAAATACGATTCTCTTTCTACTTCGATTTCCCCTTTATCCCCAGGTTTACACTATTTGTTATCTTGATTCAGTCGTGTGCAAGTATACCAACGGCACGGTTTTATCACTGTCCACTGTATCAATCACTGTCACGAATATTCACTTCCCCTTTGGTATACTCGTCACTTCTAAACCAATATCAACCACGCATGATAATGCAATGTCCACTGACTCTAACACGCACTAACACTAAGTATATGGCAAATGGGGTATGATATATGTGTGTATGCCATCATTAAGCTAAGGGTAATATGAATCAATAGGCATGTCATTATCTTCCAGAAATTGCATAAATTCATATATTAAGAATTCAACAAAGTGATACAAGTAAGATAAATAGAACACTCAGTCAGCAATTCATCAAAATTAGTTTCAGTTCAATCGGGATTCTGGTTTTCAAGATACAGCTGTTTCATTTTAAGTGCTCGCGGCTGGAAATTCAGTTTCAGAACTGAACGTCCGTTTCGCGCCACGAATTGCACCCAGTTGGGTTCAGATTTTACCGATGCTACAGTTGAATGAAATCTAGGGTTTCCAATAGAGTATTCAACGCAATAGACGGATTCTCAATCGCATCTGTACGTTGACAGTTACACACAGTTTAATATCAGTATATCACTTCTGAATCTGTTCTGGACAGTTATACGTTCTGTCCTTTTAAATACAGTTTAAAATAGCAAACGGCGATGAAACGGAATGGAACCACTTGTTTTGTTTAGATAACAGAATTATCTTCAATCTACTGCAGTGTTCCGTAACATACGATCTCAGGAAACTCAGTGACGCACAATTTGGGACAGTACACATTAATCAGAGTCGCTCTGGACTGCAGTCCAGAGTCGCACTCCGGTCTAAATATCATCGCAGTTACAGAACAGAAATCATTAGAAGTTTACATAGGGTTAAATTTCGTCGAGTCGGCTTCGATTTAAGCCCTCGAACATATCATTCCAGTATGTACATGATTTACAGATATTTTATTCATTTTCAGGTACGGGAAAATTCTAGTTTTATCGGCATATTTGGGGGGTATCAGTTTTAGTCACTAACAATCGTATTTTCTAGTGAGATTCATACATGTTATTCTTCATCATATGAGCCAACAGAAAACATCGGTTACCGTCAAATTAAACAGGTATTTTCATTGGGGTCTAGCATCGAACACATAGGTCGCATAATATATCGGGAATCGGTAATTTATAAACTAAATGATTTAAGTTTGTATTACCATTATTTTAGCATGTAGCAAGTAAAACACTTGCCTGGAAAACGCCTCGGGGTCGCAAGGCAGCAACGTCGTCACGAACGCGCGATGTACGCCGCAAAACGAATTGCGTGAGCTTGGCTCGCGACATGGGTTTGACGTTGGAGTTGTCAAGTGCTCGCTGGAGGTATAGAGTGTGCTCTGGGGTCGACGATATCGGCGGTGGTCGCTCCGGCGACGTGCACGGAGAGTGCGCAGAGAAATGGGTATTTGGAGAGAGAGAGAGAGTGCAGTGGGGTTTGAGATCGAGTGAGGTGGCTGAGTTGTTGGGGTGATGGCAGGGGATTTAGGAGGAGGTTAAGGTGAGGTGATGCAGAAGGGGGGTCGGAGGAAGGTTCGTCGTCGTCGTCGAGGGGTCGAGGTCTGAAGTTTTGCAGTGGGTTCGTGAGGGTTCGTGGGTGAAAATCTTGAGGGGCTGGAGAGTTTGAGGAATTGTAAAGTGAGAGGGAGATGAGGAGTTGGAGAGCGAGAGTTAGAGGGAGTCGTGGCCGGGGTCATGGGCGACGGCGAGGGCAACGTGGGGAGCTCGGGGACGTGGGTCGCGAGAGAAAATGAGCGGGAAGTTTTTGGACGAGGGAAGGAAGCAGTAAAGGAACGGGTCGGGTCGGTTTCGAAGGAGAGGAAGCAGGCCGGGGAGGAACGGGCCGGGCTCGATTAAGAATTCCCCAATAAATTTTAAAAAAACTGAAGTGGGCTGAGCAAGGAAAGTGGGCCGAGGGATTTTAAGAACTTAGGGATTTTATTTTAAAAAACTAAATGGGCTGAGGGTATTTTGGTTTAGGGATTTTACTAAGAAAAAATAAAAGTGGGCTGATGAAAATAAACAATAGGGCTGGGGAAAAATTTTGTAATGGTTTTAGTTTAGGTTTTAGTTTAATTGGCTTTGGTTTTAACTCTTGGGTTTTGATTAATTTGTTGTGGTTTTGGATAAATTAAATATTGGAACTTAAGCACTAATCTTCACACAAAGTAGTAATACGGGAAAAATGGGGATACCAAAAGGGGACTCGGGAACTGTAGGAAAAATTTTATAGATGGGAACGGGGATTTACAGTTATACCTTACTTGAACTCCTTCATCTTCAACTCTTTGCGGTGTTCGGATCGCCATCACCTCGTCGTCTCCTCGCGCCGAAGATGGATCCACCCGAAAGCTTCTACCTTTTGGCTTCTACTTCAAACTTGAAGAAACTAGAACACTTGGCTTGCTAGGCCTTGTGAACTAGGATGAGTAGAGGAGTGTTTTGGGTTTTATCTATATGGTTCTTGCTTCTCAACACATGAGACAAGTGGAAACATGAACTAGAGAGAGAGCAAGAGGAAGAGGGAGAGCTTAAGAATGAGAGAGCTCAAGAGAGAGAAACCAAAATGAAAAGTGAGCAAGAATTTTTTGCTCCCATGCTCTCATAATCCAAAATCATGATAACTCATAATAGTAATTGAGTATTATGTGATGGTTCAAGTCAAAATGGCCATATCATTTCATGCACTCATTTTGCAAAAAGAAACAAGCAAGCAAAAGTCTTTGCCATGAAATGATAGCCATTGTAATGATGGTGGTCAACTAGTCCAACCTAGTCAACCGGTCAACAAAGTCAACAAGTCAACTCTTCATCCTAACCATGACACAATAATACTTAATTAATATTATCATTAATCATATTTCTTATTCTCATTAGGGTTTAGCAAAAGTCAATAGTCAACAGTCAACAACCCCAATGAGAATCCTCTACCTTTGTCTCTCTGTCAACTGTGCATACACACCCGCATCCGCGTTCCGAGGAACACGAATACAAACGAGATAAAACTAATCCCAAAATGTACACCAGGATCTGGCTTAAACCAAAGCCCGCTAGTGTTAACTGTCCGGACACTAAACGTGCACAAGTGCACGGATGCGACCGAACCCTGTCGCAAAACCATGCGACCTGTCGCAAAGCCATGCGACCTCTACTCTTTTGCCTAAAGATGAATAGCTCTCTGTGTGGGACTCTAAAGACTCGACACTACGCTGACAGTGGGTTTAACCACAGACCGCAAGCGGCACTAGCTGTGCGTAACGGCCCCCAGGTAGATGCCGATAAGAAGACGGACGAGGTGAAACCCATCTGAACTCCTACTGATCCTGAATGTGACAGTCTCCGTACAGTCCGGTCTGTTCGTCTAAGAATATCGCATGGCGGGCCTAGGGGGCGGTAAACGTCAGTCCCCTAATAGCGGTACAAGTCGTGTCAGAGTGTAGCCCAGAACACCCTGAGATAACACTGGAAACCTACCAGTATATCTCGCTTGCCCTGGCCAGGGACTACTTGTGTAATGGCTCTCCCAGACACAGCACGATATCAACTCCCAATACCGGGAGAGACGAATCCTGTCTAACCGTCACTGCCTCCAAGTGCTTCGGGACTGCACCCAACTACTACCTGTTTGCACGACTCCTTTGAGCCGTGGTAGGATAGTAATCAAAGTACAGTGGGAACACACTCGAGGCGAAGTGACAGTGTCAAGTCAGCGGACTAAGCTGTACCCATGTCACCTGGGAACTGATAACTGACGATAGGTATAGTACCAACCAATCAGTTCCCGACGAGTCCTGTCCAGTGTACTCGTAACCTAACAAGCACCCGCATACTATCTCAAGTACGATGTACTGACGGCTGTGGGACAGACCGTCTCCCCTGCTGGGATGAGAAGCGCATACGCTAGTCTACTCCGGAGTATCGATGCCCTGTCTTGATAGTCCTACGACTAGGGACCTGTATAAGGATGTGCTTGTGGATTACCCAGCCCCCACGAGTGTGACTGCCATCACAACGCTAGTAATCAAGCAAAGATCCTAAGGGCTCTACTAATATGTATAAGCAATATGCTAAAAGAAACACATGCACATATTAAGTAGAAACAAACCAAGTAGCATACTACCATTTTGAGCAAGATTGTCTATACAAGGTGAATATCCCAAACTTCCATTAAGTAATATACAAACTAGTATGATACAGTAGGGCATATACACTAACAATCTCCCACTTGCACTAAGGCCATGTACTGGCGTATCGAAGACCTATCATCTCGATCAGCCGCTCGAACTGAGTCTAGGGTAAGGCCTTCGTGAGTGGATCAGCAGTGTTATCTTCTGAATTTACTCTCTTCACCTTGATCTCCCGACGATCTATAATCTCCCTGATCAGGTGGTACCGCCTCAAAATGTGCTTGGACTTCTGATGGGACCTGGGTTCCTTCGCTAAAGCTATAGCGCCGTTGTTGTCACAATACAGCGGTATTGGATCAACACTGGTAGGAACCACCTGAAGCTCCGTGAGGAACTTCTTCATCCAGACAGCTTCCTTTGCGGCATCGCAAGCAGCTATGTACTCCGCTTCCATAGTTGGGTCAGCAACGGTTTCCTGCTTGGAGCTCTTCCAGCAAACCGCCCCTCCATTGAGGGTAAAGACATAACCCGACATGGACTTGGAGTCATCCTTGTCACTCTGGAAGCTGGAGTCAGCAAAGGCCTCGATCTGGAGGTCTTTTCCGCCATACACCAAGAACATCTCCTTAGTTCTTCTCAGGTACTTGAGAATGTTCTTTACCGCTATCCAGTGTTTCTCCCCTGGGTCCGACTGATACCGGCTTACAACGCTCAATGCGTATGCTACATCAGGCCTGGTACACAACATCGCATACATAATAGAGCCTACCGCAGATGCGTAGGGTATTGATGACATGCGAGCCCTTTCCAAATCAGTCTTGGAAGACATCTCTTTGGAGAGGGTGATTCCGTGACAAGCCGGTAGATTACCGCGCTTGGAATCTTCCATACTGAATCGTTTCAGTATGGTGTCGATGTACCTGGACTGTGAAAGTCCCAACATCCTTTTAGATCTATCACGACAGATCTAGATCCCCAGAATGTAGTTGGCATCGCCCAGGTCCTTCATGGAGAACCTCTGTGACAAGAATCCTTTGACTGACTGTAGCATAGGAATATCATTTCCTATTAGGAGAATGTCATCGACGTACAAGACGAGGAATACCACATTTCTCCCTACAATCTTACTGTAAATGCATGGTTCATCTGGGTTTTTGATAAAGTCGAATTCTTTGATAGTATCATTAAAACAGATGTTCCAACTCCGCGATGCCTGCTTCAGTCCATAGATGGACTTGAGCAACTTGCACACTTTACCGCTGCTCCCACTCTGAATGAATCCCTCTGGCTGATCCATATAGACGCACTCTTCCAAATATCCATTTAGGAAAGCCGTCTTTACGTCCATCTGCCAGATCTCATAATCATGGAAGGCAGCAATGGCAAGAAGGATCCGAATGGATTTGAGCATGGCTACCGGAGAAAAGGTCTCGTCATAGTCCAAACCAGGTCTTTAACGAAAACCCTTTGCAACAAGCCTAGCTTTATAGGTTTCAACCTGCCCATCTACACCAGTCTTCTTTCTGAAGATCCATTTGCAGCCTACGGGTTTTACCCCTTCTGGAGCAAAGTCCAAAGTCCAAACTTTGTTGGTGTACATGGACTCCATCTCGGTCCGCATTGCATCCAGCCATTTTACCGAGTCACCGCTCTGAATGGCTTGCTGGAAGCTAGTAGGCTTATCATAATCAACTGTGCAATCCTCTCTATCCCCGTCTATGAGAAAACCGAAGTATCTCTCGGGCGGATGAGACTGTCTACTACTTCTGCGGAGCGGCGCAGGAATATCCGGTTCTCCTGAAACTTCTGGTTCTTCCAAGCTTTCAGTAATAGCTTGTGGTTCTGGAATTTCTTCCAGCTCTACTACGCTCCCACTTGTTCTTTTTTCTAAAAACTGATGTTCCAGAAAGTGGGCATGACGAAAAACAAAAACCTTTTGTTCCTCTGCGTAATAGAAAAAATACCCCCTGGAGTTCTTTGAGTATCCCACAAACTTACACAGTACTGAACGTGCCTCGAGTTTGTCCGCATGCTGCTTTTTAACAAAAGCTGGACATCCCCATATCTTCAGATATTGAAGATGGGGTTTCTTCCCACACCACATCTGATATGGTGTGGTAGGCACAGTATTGGAGGGAACCTTATTCAAAAGATATGCTGCTGATTCTAGTGCATAACCCTAGAAGGATAGCGGTAACTCAGCTTTACTCATCATGGAACGAACCATATCCAATAGGGTTCGATTCCGCCTTTCCGATACACCGTTGTGCTGTGGTGTGTATGGAGGAGTAAGCTGAGGGAGAATTCCATTCTCTTTTAAGTAGTCCAGAAACTCGGCACTCAAGTATTCTCCACCTCGATCAGATCGCAGTGTCTTGATACTTTTGCATGTTTGTTTTTCAACTTCATTCTTGTATTCCCGAAATTTCTCAAAGGCCTCGGATTTGTGCTTCATTAAGAAGACATGTCCATACCTAGAGAAATCATCTGTGAAAGTAATGAAGTATGAATAACCACTTCACGCATGTGTGGACATTGGACCATACACGTCATTGTGTATGAGTCCCAAGAGCTCGCTCGCTCTTACTCCGTGTCCAGTGAACGGAGTCTTTGTCATCTTTCCCATGAGACAAGATTCACAAGTGGCATAAGACTGATACTCGAACGGATTCAAGTATCCCTCTTTATATAACTTTGTTAACCGTGTCTCATTAATGTGACCCAGTCTACAATGCCATAAGAAAGCCTGATTTAATTCCGGAGACTTTCTTTTAAGTGTGTCCTGGACACTGAATATGTGAGCTTGATTCAATACGTATATCCCGTTATTTAATGTACCTGACCCAATCAGAACTTGATTTAGGTGGATGTGTACTACATCGCTTACAAAAGTAAAATCATATCCTTCCTTAGAAAGTAAGGATACATATATGATATTACAAGTCGCACCTGGTACATACAAACAGTTATGCAAAATCAATATCTGCCCACTTGTCAGTCCAAGATGATATTCCCCTACGGATTCAGCATCCATGCTCATTCCGTTAGCAACCCTGAGAGTCATATCACCTTTCCTGATAACCCTACGATTTCTCAAAGCCTGTAATGAATTACAGATGTGAGATCCTGATCCGGTATCCAATACCCAGGAAGTAGGGTTAACTGACATACAGTTCTCTATTACAAACACACCCGAAGCCGAAGCCACAACATGCTTCGAATTCTGGCTACTGGCTTTGCTAGCCCTGCAATCCTTCTGCCAATGTTCATTCCCGTTACAATAGGAACGTCCCTCTTTTACTACATCCAGTCCCGAAACTTTTGCCCTTCCTTTTCCTTCTTCTTCCCTGGTTTCCTTCAGGGTATAAACAGAGGGCAGGGACTGTAGAATCAAGTCAGTATTTGACCCGTTCTCTAACGTGGTCTTCAGGTCTGTGAGCTCAATATAGCTGGTCTCTGTAAGGACGTTGCCCCCTACAGATGACCCGACAGCCAACCTCGCTTGAAGCAATTCGTTCGAGGTCTCATACCTTGCGATACGAGATTGCTCTCCATATAAATCTTTGTTATGGAGGAAGATAGAAACTGAGTCCATCTTCTCGTGCTGCCTCTGGTTTGTACCATCAACTGAGGCTAACACGAGGCACTTGGCTTTCGCACAGTCTTTTTCCGATGTCATACGGATGTCAATGTTCGTGACAGGGGAAACTGGTCCTGAGACGGCAGGGGTTTAATTAGTTAAGAGGTGTCCCAGCTTGTCATGGGTAATGGACATCTGGACAGACCTTTGCCAATCATAACAGTCAGGTTCAGTCATTTTATTATCTAGATGTAACCTATGTGTGGTCACTGGGTCGCTGCAATTAAGAGAGAGAGAAGAAAACACTCAGCATGATGCTCTTGCAAGTTTAGATTGGTTTTTAATTTATCTAAACAGGATGGCTCCCACTGTCTCTCGAATCCCTCCTCAAACCAAAAAGGAAGAATTAGTCGGGATCAATCTCACCGTACAATACTTGCTTAACCGTTCAGCCAGGCCAGTGTTGGTACTTCGAGGGAGGTTTTCCAACGCTTTCGCGAAGTTCCTTAATTAAATAACCTCTTTTCCCTGTGGGCGTAGCCCCGCTAACACCTTTCTAGACACCTACTTGGTTTATAGCATTGATCGTTAAGTAAGAAAGTTCCGGAGGAGTGGCATATACTCACAGTAGGATCGGGATCCAAATATCATTGCGTGACAAAGCTGAAGGAATCCTACCAGAATCATCACACTCCAAATGGTATGCAACGCTAGCAAGTTTCAGTTTCTTTTGAAACTCCCGATGTGGATTTTTGCCCCATGCTCTTATGACCTTGACGAAGGCCAACATATCATAAGTCACATGTCAAGTTCTACCCGTCATTATCCAGGTTAATTTGAACCCACCCGTACATACCCTTGACGAAGGCCAAAATAGTAGTACGACTGTCCCAAACCAACGCATCTATCTATGCTACAGATAAATATTCAGCAGCTACCAATTACTATGCCTTGGCGAAGGTCAAAATATATAGCTTGAATACTACTGAATATTTAACTGAAATGACGGAGGGCTTCGAATGGTTTTGGCGAAACCGTGAACGTAGTGAACTTGATATAATCGATGGAACCTTGATAGCTTTTAAAAGGAGTGGCTTAAGCTCCGCGTTTAAAAGTTGTTTTTGAAAAGAAACCGAGTGGTTTTTGAAATTGTTCCAACGATTTTACTTTGGTTTATTTTCTTGCATTAATTTTTAATGCGTCCCATCATTTAATCCTACCATTGCAGAAAACAACCAAAATATGACGTACGCTTATGCCTTCCGCATTCGCCACGGGGCCCCGTCATTACCCGTTAGGTTACTTAACTAACGACAGAGCGGGGTCTGGACTAGCGCGGATGCAAAACATAAGCAACGCCTAAATAATATCATATATAGATATATTGCAATGATAGCCATTCCAGATCACAGATGAACACATTGGATATACTAGGAATCCGCAATTCGTACGAGCCTGTAACGAAAAGCGGATTACACGGCCGCGGTGAATAGCCAATACCCCACCCAAGACCCCTACGGGTGTGACAAACTACCCGCCAAATACCCGAAGCGAAGCAACCTCCCTCAACAACATGAGTAGGCCACTCGGCACTTCGAGGTACCCGGTAGTTTGTGCACCCCCTCCATGGGTCTATCCTAGGAGCAAAAACAGTAAAAGAAATTATACAATGACGGCTACAACCTCATCCCGGTTGTGCGGCCAAATAAATAATATTACATCAATTACAAATTACATGAATTGAAAGAAAAGAAAACTCTCATCTCATAATCCCCGGCTATTCACCCGCGACAATCCAATGAATTCATATACACATACCATCAACATTACAGATCACAGATATGTATAACCCCCACTAATCGACGTATAGCGATTAGCGGACGTTCAATACATATATCACATCACAGATATAAACCCGTTAGCTTAATTCTTTAGAAGTTCGATCAAAATACGGATTTTCAAGCCCCAAAAACAAATTTTGCTTTCTGGAAAATCTGGGCATAAAAAACATATTGTAAAAATCACAAAACACCCCTCTGAACAAACTGCATGAAAAATCGCCCACGGCCGAGTCAACTCGGCCGCGGTTCCGCGGCGTGTTGAGCGGTTTAGTGGACCATTTTTCTACAGTTTCTTCTAAACACCCTGAGCCGAATTTTAAGGTAAGATTTATTATCTTTGGAACAGGAAAAAAATTCGGCAGAAAGTTGATTTTTCGGGCGTATTTCGTGACTTTTTCTCCGATCGAACTTCTAGTTACTTTGCTAACATGTTAGATAGTGTTTAATTAGGCTCTGATACCACTGTAAGTCTATGCTACCCCTCCCGGTACTTACAGGCTTGCGGAAATGATGAAAAACGATTTTTTCTTGGGTGGTAACATGGACTCAAAATACGGATCTTTGTTAAACAACTACCTAACAACCTAACTAGGAGTTTTACCTACTCGGTTAGGGGGTTATACCTTATTTGAACTCCTTCGTCTTCAACTCCTTGCGGTGTTCTGATCGCCCTCACCTCGTCGTCTCCTCGCGCCGAAGATGGATCCACCCGAAAGCTTCTACCTTTTGGCTTCTACTTCAAACTTGAAGAAACTAGAACACTTGGCTTGCTAGGCCTTATGAACTAGGATGAGTAGAGAAGTGTTTTGGGTTTTATCTATATGGTTCTTGCTTCTCAACACATGAGACAAGTGGAACCATGAACTAGAGAGAGAGCAAGAGGAAGAGGGAGAGCTTGAGGATGAGAGAGCTCAAGAGAGAGAAAACAAATTGAAAAGTGAGCAAGACTTTTTTGCTCCCATGCTCTCATAATCCAAAATCATGATAACTCATAATAGTAATTGAGTATTATATGATGGTTCAAGTCAAAATGGCCATATCATTTCATGCACTCATTTTGCAAAAAGAAACAAGCAAGCAAAAGTCTTTGCCATGAAATGATAGCCATTGTAATGATGGTGGTCAACTAGTCCAACCTAGTCAACCGGTCAACAAAGTCAACAAGTCAACTCTTCATCCCAACCATGACACAATAATACTTAATTAATATTATCATTAATCATATTTCTTATTCTCATTAAGGTTTAGCAAAAATCAATAGTCAACAGTCAACAACCCCAATGAGAATCCTCTGCCTCTGTCTCTCTGTCAACTGTACATACACACCCGCATCCGCGTTCCGAGGAACACGAATACAAACGAGATAAAACCAATCCCAAAATGTACACCAGGATCTGGCTTAAACCAAAGCCCGCTAGTGTTAACTGTCCGGACACTAAACGTGCACAAGTGCACGGATGCGACCGAACCCTGTCGCAAAACCATGCGACCTCTACTCTTTTGCCTAAAGATGAATAGCTCTCTGTGTGGGACTCTAAAGACTCGACACTACGCTGGCAGTGGGTTTAACCATAGACCGCAAGCGGCACTAGCCGTGCGTAACGGCCCCCAGGTAGATGCCGATAAGAAGACGGACGAGGTGAAACCCATCTGAACTCCTACTGATCCTGAATGTGACAGTCTCCGTGCAGTCCGGTCTGTTCGTCTAAGAATATCGCATGGCGGGCCTAGGAGGGCGGTAAACGTCAGTCTCCTAATAGCGGTACAAGTCGTGTCGGAGTGTAGCCCAGAACACCCTGAGATAACACTGGAAACCTACCAGTATATCTCGCTTGCCCTGGCTAGGGACTACTTGTGTAATGGCTCTCCTAGACACAACGCGATATCAACTCCCAATACCGGGAGAGACGAATCCTGTCTAACCGTCACTGCCTCCAAGTGCTTCGGGACCGCACCCAACTACTACCTGTTTGCACGACTCCCTTGAGCCGTGGTAGGGTAGTAATCAAAGTACAGTGGGAACACACTCGAGGCGAAGTGACAGTGTCAAGTCAGCGGACTAAGCTGTACTCATGTCACCTGGGAACTGATAACTGACGATAGGTATAGTACCAACCAATCAGTTCCCGAAGAGTCCTGTCCAGTGTACTCGTAACCTAACGAGCACCCGCATACTATCTCAAGTACGACGTACTGACGGCTGTGGGACAGACCGTCTCCCCTGCTGGGATGAGAAGCGCATACGCTAGTCTACTCCGGAGTATCGATGCCCTGTCTCGATAGTCCTACGACTAGGGACCTGTATAAGGATGTCCTTGTGGATTACCCAGCCCCCACGAGTGTGACTGCCATCACAACGCTGGTAATCAAGCAAAGATCCTAAGGGCTCTACTAATATGTATAAGCAATATGCTAAAAGAAACACATGCACATATTAAAGTAGAAACAAACCAAGTAGCATACTACCATTTTGAGCAAGATTGTCTATGCAAGGTGAATATCCCAAGCTTCCATTAAGTAATATACAAATTAGTATGATACAGTAATGGCCTCTAGGGCATATACACTAACACGGAGTTCAATGGAAAATAATGGGAAAAGGAAATGGGGAAAGAAACCTTAACTTACAGTATTGTATTTATTCTTAACAACAACATATTACAACCATTCACAAAACGAACCAAAAAGAGCAAAAAGAAAAGATAAACAAAGAAAAGAAAAGATTACAAGCAAGTAATTAAAAGCGCATGGAATTTAAGTGCATGAAAGTAAAGCAAGGTAATAAAAAGCAAGAAAGAAATAAGCAAGAAAATAACAATAAGAACCATAGAACCAAATACAAGACATGGGTTCAATAACCAAATCTTAAACTTGCAAGCTCACTTAAGAGGTTGCAAGATCAAGAAAAGGCAAAGAACTCATGGAGAATGAAGCACAAAATAGAAAACATTATTGATTCCAAAATGATACAACCCCGTGAGATCAATGACCAAAACTTAAACTTGCAAGCTCACTTAAGAGGTTGCAAGATCAAGTTAAGGTAGAGAGCTCAAGGGGGAAGCTAAGCAAAAAGAATGATACAAAATAACCCTCATCTTCATTTAACATCCACTCAAAAGCTCTCACAACAATTTAATGGAGGAAAGATGAAGAAGAAGAAGAAGATAAACTACAAAACATATCCTAAATTTTACACAAGAATAAGCACCCTTGGCTTTGGCAAGTTCTGGACTATTTATAGGCAGGGAACTGGAAACCTAGGGCAACAATCTGCCATAAAATAAAATTACCAAACTACCCCCAGAAGATGACCCATTGAAGAGTCAGCATGGCCGCGGTTCCGCGGCCTAAGCATGCTTATGCCGCGGAACCGCGGCCATTATGTGGAGTTAGGCCATGAAATTTGGTGGTTTTCTCTGGTTTTTAGTACTCTTCAGTGTGGTATATGTTGTTTCTCAGAATCTCTTCACAATATTTCCAGAATTTCAGCAGTTAAAAAGGTGATGTAATGTGGATCTTTTGTCATGATTTTTCTTGAGCTCCGCATAGATATGTTGGATCTTGTGCTGCCATTGAGCTTTGTGCATGAAAATGACATTGATTTGCCATTTTGTCCCTTAAACTGGTGTGCGGCAACATACGGATAGAGAGCGGAAACCCGTGTTTTATCTGTGGTTGGCAGTAATCCGGAATTTGTCGTGTTTTTTCATGAATTTCACTGTTTAGAGCTGAGAACCTGTATCCTGCAATTAACTAGCAAACACGGCTCAAGAGTACCTACCGATAAGTAATGTGATAAAAATTGGGCGGTATAAAAATGCAAAAATCTGATATGAACAAATACCTCCAAACTTATAATTTGCTCGTCCCGAGCAAAGCCAATTTATTCACAAAAATTCCTAACCTCACTTTCGCAGGGAACGCGATTGCACTGAGCATGTGCAACAAGCTGTTAAACCTTTAGGTGTCCCTAGTAGGAGGAGTGTTGTCTCCTGAGGATTTTCAGCGGATTACACCCACAAAATCCCGTCAAGCTAGTGTCATAAGTTAACATCGATTTTACTCCTATAGTTTAGTATCTATGTTAGAAACTCTATCATCCTAAGTTAGAAACATCCAACCCTAATGCTTCACACCTCCTTTCTATTTAACTATAGGTCATATACGTTCCAAAAAAGTTTAGAAAGATGTTGGTTCTCCTGAGTTTTCCTTCTAAAGTGCGGCCTCAAATCAGGGATTTTTATCAACTTTACAGAAAACATAAGTCTTATCTTTTATTTCTATCTTTTATCCAAACATCGTTTGTATACCCCTACGTGTGTGTATATTTGCACCCCTACACTTAAGAATTCAATTCAAGCTATAATACCCTTGCCTTAATACCTAATACTACTTCTTTTCATTAAGAATGGACGGATTTGCTCACACACCTTTCATGCGACTATTAATGCTTCTTGAGGCACTAACGGCCGATTACTGAATGTGTGAACTTAAAGCGTAAATAGCAGTTTACAGGTCTTGACTTTATTTATTTATTTTTCTTTTCTTTTATTTTTCTTTTTCAAGACCGGGTATATTTTTCAATGATGCTCTTTCGGTGTTTAGCTTTAAATACCGTTTTTCTTTCATACTAGGTTTTCAGGCAAGAGTATTTCTAGGTATCCTCTACTATCCCAAGTTTCAAGGTGCGTGTAAGTGCAGTTTGTAGGGTATATACTTTCTAAATTTGAACTCAAGAAAAGAAACTATTTTTCAGACTTATCCTTCAGTAAAGCTTCAATACTTTCCCTTCATCTTAACTTAACTCAAGAACTGAACTCAAGATTACCTATTTCTCAAAAAAAACTGTAAGGACGTATAATCACCAAGTTTAAACAGAATGAGGGTTATTTTTAGGGTTTTCAATTCCTAAGCCTAGGATTTAGTTGTTTCTAACATATCAACTAAACTTTTAGAATAAAAATCTAAGTTACCCTATTAGCTAACTTGACGACAAAGTTTTTATATTTTTTGGAAAAAATTTTGATTTTTATGGGTTTTTAGTAAGGAATGCAAATGCAAAATATACAAATGAATGCAAAGGAAGAAAGCTTACCGAGCACGCCCCCAAACTTAAACTTGACAGTGCCCTCACTGTCAGGCTACACCAAGAGGGTCAAAATTGTCGGCGCTCCCTAGAAACAAATTATACACAAAACAAAAAAGGAAAACAAAAAATATATACAAAAAGGTTCCCCCCAAACTTAAGTAAAACAGTGTTTCCACTGTTTAAGTGGTGAAGTTCAGGATTAGGGGGAAAGAAAACAGTTTCAAACTATACAAGGCCTTACACAGGCCAAACGTGAGCACCAACCATTCAAAGATCTTATCGTGATAAAGCAGTAGCTGGTGAAAGAATGCGGAGAGGTAAGAAATAGAGAATACGCGAGACCGTATGGAGATGGAAGCGGGATACAGTCTCGGTATATGAGAAGAAGAATGGCGGATGGGAGAAAGAAGTGGAATACGAACTTGAGGGTGGAAATGGATTGAATAAATTAGTATAATCTGTAATGATCGATGTGAAAAGATGGATTGTACTAATCTATCAATATGGCGAGAAATTAGGTCTAATCCCTCAAGATTCATGAGAAACCATGGGTACGCCGAACTTGGTAAACCAGACACAGGAAGTGAAAATGATACGGTTTCTTGCAAGGTCGGAACGATGGAAAGGATGGAGGGAAGTGATCGAGGAAGGGTATCAGGTAAAGGTTCAGGAGGGTGTACACAGTCATTGACAGGGACAGGATGAATTGGAGAATCCGACTCATCAAGCAAAACTGGTTCATCCTCAAAAATATCCTTAAAATTTTCCTCAAGATTCAGCACATCCATGCATTTATCCTCACAATCCAGACGCATATGGGGTTCGGGAAAAACATTTAATGACTCGGGATGATGAATTGGAGAGAAAAACTCAGCCAAATCTACGGGTTCATCATCCAAAATATTTCCAGCGTCAATATCCTCAATCAAGTAAAAATCTATATTCTCAGACACCTCAACAAAAGCATGGATAACAATTAATTCAGGTTCTAGAGTGGAGGTGTAGAGGTCAAAAGGATTGAGTGTGGTTTCACTCGAAAGGGACCCTTCACAATCGGGCAAATCAAACACTACAAAGTCACACAACTCATTATCTATTCTATCTTTAATCAATGAATCGTTTGGAACAATAGATAAACATTCAAAACCAGAGTTGTGGGATTCAAGTTGAAACGGGTAGGCTTGATTCGGAAGGGGGTACAGCTCACTCTCTCTACTCAAATTCTCAACCTGTCCTACCGCCTCTTCATACATTGGAAAATTTGAAGCTAGTTGAAAACTAGCTACCGGGTCACTAGGTTGTATGAGGGCGGCCATGGACGCATTCAAATCCATCATCTGTTGGTACGACGCTATCCTAAAGTCTTCCAATGACTGTTCCAGACTAGACATTGGGTGTGAAGGGGTTTCAGAAAAAGATTCAAAGTTGTTTGGATACTAAAAACTCCCAAATGGCGGTTCAGAAGCAATGTCTAAGGAAGGTGCAAAAGTCGGGTAGGACTGGTAGGAATTGAATGGCTGGACAGGAGCAGGATCAACATTTAGATAAGAAGGTGAATGGAATTGTTGATCCCAAGAATCTGTGGTAGTGAAAGGAGTGAAAGAACGGCTACGGGATTGTTCAATATGTTCAGCAATGGACAAAGGACGACTTGCAAAAGGGATATCAACATAAGAGGGTGGGGGAGGTTGAAAAGGTTGATACAAAGTGGATTGCGGAGGGCAAGTGTTTGTCCTAGATGCGTCTATGCGATCTTTTAATGAAATTTTGGGCATGGAGGGGTCGTTCGAAATTCGACCAAAGCAAGAACCGTAAGAAGTGATGTCTGGTTGTAAATACCAAAGATCGGCAAGAGTTTTTCTAGGTGGGGTACCCATGATATGAAGAGACAAAGAAAGAAAGGCAGAGAAAAGGAGGGAAAAAAAAGAGTGTGATTCTTTTTTTTAATTTTTTAGTTAGTTATTAACAAAAGAATAAAATATACACACAAAAAGAATCTGGACAAAAAAAAACAATCACGACACAAAAATACCACACACCTAATCGGTCTAGGGTTCACCTAGGTCAACTAGACCTGCTCAAGAACTTGATTGTCTAAGTAAAACTGTGTCGAGAAACGAGCTCAAGATATACTGATCACGAGACCAGGTAAGTGCAGAGATAAGGGGAGGTTTTCCGACGCTTTCGCGAAGGTCCTTAATTAAATAACCCTTTCTCTTTTGGCGGTTTCGCCGTGAACACTTTCCTAGACACCCCGTAAATAATATACCGTTAAGCGGTGTTCTAAACACAGTTAACTTCTCCTAATGAGCGCGGAGTCCTTAAGGCTTAAAGTCTAATTTCTTTTAAAATTTGTGCGGGTAAACGTTATGCTCAAGTTCGTGATTTGTGGCCCACGGAAAAGGTGATGAAATCCTTTACCGTATATTATGGGGTTCGCTTGCCCTTAAGTCCGTATCAATGTATGCAATGAGCAATTTAATAAAAATTCTATAAAGAATCAAACAATCGTTTTTTTATATTAAGCACGGCACTGCAACAAATACGGGTTAGTCAATTTTTGGCGTTTGGTAGCGACTTGCAAAGAATCATGCAATGATATTATAGTAGATGCGTCGGATTTGAGAAGAAAGTGTTAGTAAAGTACATACCGTTAAGTTTTCGGGTTTAGAAAACCCCCGTTGAATCAAATCCGGTAAGCTTGAAAAGTTCGCTTGCACGGGTCAAACTACCCGATCTTTGGCACTGTACTTTGCAATCACCTTAGCCTTGAACGTACACTTTGCTCCCCACAATCGCAGTTCGCAAATTCGCAAAAATCTGCAAAAAATACAGTATAGTGGAATTCAGAGAGGGGACTAGAGGAAAGAGAAAGGGCAGAAAAAATTTGGGGCTCAGAAGCCTCAATATGACCGCGGAACCGCCGCCGAATCCCCTCTTTGACCGCGGTGCCGCGGTCAAATTGATGAGTCGGCGCCTGAATCTTAGGTCAATACACATGCCCTTCTCTGTACACCCTAATAAAAACTTCTGTTTCTTTATTGGATTACTGTACTTGCTCCAGATTAGCCTGCACACTTGCACACAAAAAATTATCAAAAATAACAAAAAGTTTTATTTTATTTTATTTTATTTATAATTTTATATATATACCAAAAGAATATTAACCCGAATAACAAGAAAGAAAATACGTTACCGTCTTCCAGACAATGGCGCCATTTGATCGCATGCTTTTGGCGTGTCGGATGTTCAAAGTTCTAAAGTTATAACTGCGATCAGGACGGTGTCGCTTTGCAGCTAGCCGGTTGAGCACGGGTCGATCCACAGAGATATGGTTGTATGTCCGTTCGAGTTTTAGACGAGTCAATAAAGAATTTGTATATATTTGTTCAAATCTAACATATGTGTTTTATATGCAAGTATAAAGTTGTTAAGAAAAAGATACGAAAGTGTAAGCTAAAGAAATCCGCACTCAAAACCTTTGAGCCGAGTCTTGACCAATTGAAGCTAGAACAATCGGCAACAACGTGGATTAGGAGATTTAAGCACGGTATTCGTGGAATCCGGTTTATTTACCCTTGTCCTTCCGTGCTTGTCTCTTGCTTTCGCCTCCGGTCAAACCGAACGCAACCGGTCGCGGTTAGGAATCACCGTTACCTTGGTAGGGTAGGGTGCCTAACGGAGCGCTTGCGTAACGTTTGGACGGAGTTCAAAGGAAAATAACGGAAAAATGAAATGAGGAAAGAAACCTTAACTTACAATATTGTATTTATTCTTAACAACAACATATTACAACCATTCACAAAACGAACCAAAAAGAGCAAAAAAAAAAGATAAACAAAGAAAAGAAAAGATTACAAGCAAGTAATTAAAAGTGCATGGAATATAAGTGCATGAAAGTAAAGCAAGGTAATAAAAAGCAAGAAAGAAATAAGCAAGAAAATAACAATAAGAACCATAGAACCAAATACAAGACATGGGTTCAATAACTAAATCTTAAACTTGCAAGCTCACTTAAGAGGTTGCAAGATCAAGAAAAGGCAAAGAACTCATGAAGAATGAAGCACAAAAGAGAGAACATTATTGATTCCAAAATGATACAACCCCGTGAGATCAATGACCAAAACTTAAACTAGCAAGCTCACTTAAGAGGTTGCAAGATCAAGTTAAGGTAGAGAGCACAAGGGGGAAGCTAAGCAAAAAGAATAATACAAAATAACCCTCATCTTCATTTAACATCCACTCAAAAGCTCTCACAACAATTTAATGGAGGAAAGATGAAGAAGAAGAAGAAGATAAACTACAAAACATATCCTAAATTTTACACAAGAATAAGCACCCTTGGCTTTGGCAAGTTCTGGACTATTTATGGGCAGGGAACTGGAAACTTAGGGCAACAATCTGCCATAAAATAAAATTACCAAACTACCTCCAGAAGATGACCCATTGAAGAGTCAGCATGGCCGCGGTTCCGCGGCCTAAGCATGCTTATGCCGCGGAACCGCGGCCATTATGTGGAGTTAGGCCATAAAATTTGGTGGTTTTCCCTGGATTTTAGTACTCTTCAGTGTGGCATATGTTGTTTCTCAGAATATCTTCACAATATTTCCAGAATTTCAGCAGAACAAAAGGTGATGTAATGTGGATCTTTTGTCATGATTTTTCTTGAGCTCCGCGTAGTTATGTTGGATCTTGTGTTGCCATTGAGATTTGTGCATGAAAATGACATTGATTTGCCATTTTGTCCCTTAAACTGGTGTGCGGCAACATGCGGATAGAGAGCGGAGACCCATATTTTATCTGTGGTTGGCAGTAATCCGGAATTTATCGTGTTTTTCCATGAATTTCACTGTTTAGAGCTGAGAACCTGTATCCTGCAATTTACTAGCAAACACGGCTCAAGAGTACCTACCGATAAGCAATGTGATAAAAATTGGGCGGTATAAAAATGCAAAAATCTGATATGAACAGATCCCTCGGATCTCTTTTTGCTCGTCTCGAGTATCCAGGGAACCCCTGATGTCACCCCCGCCCTCGACATCGTCGCCTGGCTCCTCCGATGAAGATGTTGCGGTGAAGCAAACCTTTGCAACTCGCTGGTCTCCGTAGACCCGACCTATCCCGCCCTGCTCGAGAGGGAATTTCATCGCCAGGTGGTAGGTCGATATCTGGGCCCGAAGGAAGTTCAGCGTCGGGCGGCCGAGGAGGATGTTGTAGGCCGATGGGATCCTTGCTACGATGGATTCCACCGGCACTGTCCGCGTATGGCCGGCCTCCCCGACGTTGAACTATAGAGTGATTACTTCTTCCGCCGGGATGGAGTGGTTAGTGAATCCTGAAAGGATGTGGGAGGTCGGCCTTAGGTCTGCCGTGGTGAGCCCCATGCGCAGAAAATAGTCGTAGAAGAGAATGTCTGCCGAGCTTCCCGAGTCGACCAGAATCCTGTGCACCTCGTATTAATAGACCCGAGCCGTAATCACTAGGGGTCGTTGTGGGGTAGGGATATGCCGTGGAAGCCCCTGTCGTCAAAAGTGATCGGCTCGGTCTCCCTGGCCTTCTTCCTTGGCCGGCCGTCGACCCCCGGGGCTGGCACAGGGTGCTGAGCTTCGTAGGCACTCGATGTACCCCCCACCGTCGCGACCATGATTCTGGACGAGCCTTGGCTCCTTTCGGTGGGGCTTCATACGTCCCCTGGCGGGGTTGTTTTTGAGCTGCCGTGGGGAGTCTTACGTGCACGACCCCGTCGAGGGAGGGGGTGCCGGTCATGCCTGTGAATAGGCGAGCTGATCGCCACCGCCTCATAAGGGATAGGGGTGCGATGAGACTCTGGGCGAAACCCTCTGGCGTAAAACCTCGGAGCCAAACTTAGCGGCGCCCACCGGGTTTTCGAGCACGTCGGCGGAGGAGGATCGTCTGGGCCGCCGTTGAGAGGGAGGCGGCGGTTGGTGCTTGGATCATCTTGATGATCGCTCTCCATTGGAGTGAGATCGGGAGGCGAACTTTTGTTTTTGTGGAATCTACTTTCCTACAGACGGCGCCAGCTGATGGAGGATTGGATTTCCTTCAGATGTTGCTTCCCGTTGATCTGCGGATGGCTGCGATGTGTGGCTGAAATTGGGTCTGGAGGCTGTCGCTCCTGAAGCGTGTGAATCTCAATGAGTTGAGTTTGTGGCTGCCGAGTTACCTGCAAGGAAGTCCCGGGGTGGTTGTACCACCGAGGACCCTTCGACGATCAAGTTAGTCTAGAGATCCGAGCAAAGTAACGGCTTAGTGGAATAGACTTGGCTTACCTTGACCGTCTGAAAGAGGGGTTTAAGTAGCGGTGGCAGCAGGTGCAGCGGACGCGAGAATCACGCCGGCCGTTACGCTCCCGACGTCACGCCCGCGTGATGAGCGGGACCTCCCATTAATGGCGAGAGATGCTCGTTAATGGAGGATCGTGGTGGCGTGGAACGTGGGATGTGGCCGGCGGAGATCTCGCGCATGGCGAGATTCGTAGGATGGCGGTTACGCCTGCAAGCGGTGCTGTTGGTCGGTCGATGAGACCGAGGAAGATGACCTTGGCGGGAGAGCTCACGGACGAGCGGGAGAGCCGAGGTATCTAGTTTCTGCGGTAGCTCGGGAACGAGCTGTGAGGCCGAAGAGGGCAATCGTGCTGGGGCTCGGATGCGAGCAAGCATCTGCTCGGCGGACGAGCACAAGGGTGGTTTGGTCGGCTGCTATAGGCCATTTCTTGCATGTCCTGGGACACGTCATCTGCCACGTGTCATGATCTAGAAGGTCACCGATATCGAGCATCATCAAGACCCCACTTGCTTTGCCGAGGAAATTACTGTGCACGAGCTTTTCTTCGGTACTTCCACAAATATAATTTATCAAAATGGAAGATTAAAATTGGACCGTTGGATCAAGTTGGGAACCTAAACAGCAGGAAAGCCTGTTCGCTGCAAGACAAAATATCACGCCCATCTGAGACCTCCATCCTCTCTCACTCTCTCTCTCCTTGTTCATTGATTTCAAGCTGTAATAATGTACAAAAAGAAGGGGCATTTAGGGAAAACAGATACAATTATCCATGAGGGCTTGTGCAGGCGGGTCTACTTTGATCAACGACCATGCTCGTTACCTCCGTCACCGGAGTTTTCGAAACCTTCACCGTCACTCGCCGTCAATTTAGCCGATTTCTCTTGGGCTTTTAGCGATCAGTTCGCTTTCTCGCTCACCGTCGTCTCATAGGTTCACCGCCCCTCTCCCCACGTCGACGGCGTTTTCAGACTTTGCTGCATTCGCCGAATATGCTTGTCGGTATTTTAGGAGCTCGCCGACTATGATCGCCGGCGTCTTTGGAATTTACCGCGTTCGCCGCGTAGGCCCTTCGCCTTTTCTGAGTTCACTGAGTTCGCCGTCTAGGCTTTCCGGCTTCTTTGAGTTCTTTGAGTTCACCGCTTTCGCCGCCTTACCTCGTCAGCGTTTTTGAGCCGCCGTTTTTGCTTCCTAGGCCCTTCGCTAAATAGAAATAGACGGCCAAAATTTGGGTTTTAACTGGCACATGGCGGAATCCCGAATCCCATTGGCCCAACCGGGAATCTACCCATCTCATGAAAAGAATGGATTTCGAGACAGTTATTTGGAAGCACCTAAGTAAAATCCTGTGCACGAACTCTTTTCGCAGAGATTATAATAATTCAAGCCTTGTCGTCTCAAAATATGAAATTGGTAATGAAACAAGACTACCGAAAAAACTTGACATCACTCTACGTTCGGCAACTTTAGAGTTGATAGCATTTACCTGTTCTAACCATTTGGTGCCCTCCAAACTCAGAGAGAGAAGTCTAAACTAGAAGAAGAAAATGATTGATTGCTAGAACAAAATTGCACAGATTTACTACTCAGATGAATATTCAGATTATCAGCAATAATTCAGCATCTTAAAGGATCAAAATATCACATCAAATGCAAATCAATTTACATAAATCAGAATTTCCATTTCCAATCTGAATATAAATAAACGAAATGAATTTTTCAAATAATATATGTGAAACTAAAAAAACAATTGCTGTTCACCATTTCTGAGCTACAAAAACGAGAAGAAACAACAGCATAAATTGGCTATAGAATCAGATAGAATGTTCTCCGATTTTTCCAAAGCAAGGAAAAGTTGTGAAAAGACTTTCTTGTCGTAACTTTTACCAGTAACATCACTTCGATCTGTACCAGTTGACCACACTTAACCACGATACTTTATGTTCACCTCGTTAATGTAGGACCTGTAAGAGCAAAATCCACAATTGCGACCAAATTCTATACATGAGCTCCCATAATATGTGATTCTCATTCGTGCTGAGAGACATGGCAGCATGCGGGGAATAAAGATGGGACTATACAGAATTGGCAGGTACGAGAGCAAAATTAAGGGGAGAGGAAAAAAGAAAAGAAAGAAATGTAGTGACTAGTGAAATGCCGCTACTAATTTCATTTTTGTACAATTTTGACAAATAATTATTGTAAGGAACCTATATCAACACATAAGATTGTGCCCGTGTACGTCTAGTTTCTTCTCCAAGCAAGGCTCCCACAGCTACTGTGTCCTGAACAGACTTGACGGAACCTACAACATATGGAACTAGTTAATTTTTTAATAGCATGTAAGACATTCAAAAATGGTAAACTTTCTATTGTCAAGACTTAAAAGTGCAAGCAAAAGAATGGCTGCAGAATCTTATGTGGGTGATATTTAATAAAGGGGAGAGGAAGAGATCCTTATAATTTGGAGCAACAATTGAGTCGAGTCCGTTGGGTCAGCTTTGACCAGCTCAAATACTGTTGGGCTGAAGGCCCCAAACCTGTATAACTGAACGGTTAAATTTTCCTGACCCGAACCAGACTTGGTTATAATTGATATTTTTAGATTAAATCATGAATCCAGATCTTGATTCTCGAATAGGAGCTAAAAGTTTTTACTGGTTACAGAGAAAATTGAGTTCATCAGGTCAAGACCCTTGAGGCCTTGACTCTACCCTGACCCATTTATTAATTAAGTTAAGCAGGTCGGTTCTTGTGTGACCTGTACCTGCCTACATCTTACCCTCATCTGATGATTCCAAGTAGATGTCGGTCAGGTGAAAAAAGAATGAAATACAAAGTATTGACAATGGTTAGATTACCTTTAACATGATGTAGCATGATCTTAATATCAAAAGGTATATGTAGCCATGCCTCAGGAGGGTACAACAAGAAGTTCTCAGGTTTACTGGTATAAACATCTGCATACTGATGTATATGATAGGTAACTGACGATTCTTGACCAGTATCTGTGAGAAAAGTTGCACCGCACCAACTGTTGAACATCTTCCGCATCCTCGAACAACACCGAATTCTTTCCTCGTTCAATTCATTTAATAATGTGCCGTAGGTTTTCCCTCGCCTACTATTGGCTACTGTAGAATGAAACTTGCCAATTAGTTCTTGTATTATGTGGAATTTTGCCTGGATATAGGAAACATGAGAGGGATTAATGCAGTAAATTATAAGGATGCTGACAGATAAGGAACGGCCCTGAAGTATACATCACAGTGAATAGTTTTGTCTTGATAAATATTTGCTTGGGTTTAATTTTGTGAAATTCTATGGGAGGCTGTTGTGAAACACACCTTTCCTGTATACTATAAAAGGGGTGCCATATTCAAAATCACTTAAATATGAAATGAAAATCAAATATTGAGGAGTTGCAATTGTTGATTTGTGATGCAAAATCACATAAGCCTAAGTCCAAGTTCAATTTCCAGAACTCTTCTAGAACTAGTCTAGAAACTCTAGAAATTGATTTGGAATGTTCTAGATATTTTCTAGCATTGTTTTGTAAAAACTCTAGACTTCTTCTAGAAATAGTCCAGAAGTTCTAAATATATTCTAAAAACTTTCTAGAACCATTTATTGGACCTGGGCAATCAAGCAAACACACCAAGCAAAAAGCAAAAGAGTGAGAGATCAAGAGTTTTGAGAGTTTGTGAGAAAAAATTTGTAATACTCAAAATTCTGTTTTAATTGCTTTCTCTCTATAACGAAATTATTTCTTTCGCCGGAGATTTCTCGAGTTCCTTGTTTAGTTTTCTCTTCTTAGCTTCCAAAACCAACGTTTCCAAAAGCCTCAACTTTAACAGTAATAGCTTGGACTATCAGTTGACTGAAAATTATCTGATCATCGGAGCAAACCTCATCGGCGATTTAAATATGATTCCTTATCCCCATTAAGTTTGTCTTTCCATGCAATGATGTTTATGCTGGAAGCCTTTCACGTGGCCCTAAAATTCATATTTATGTGTATGTTATTTTAATGTTTCCTAAGTAATCTACCGTTACCAATTTACCCTACAATCCATCAGTTCAATCTTTTAGTAAAATGGTGTCACAGTCAAAACAAGAAGGTCAAACAAGCTCAGTTGCTTCTATTACCAATAACAACTCTTCTTTCCTACTATCAAGAGTTGGTCAAACTTCATGTAATTATTTTACATAAGATTCAGGCAGCAGCAACAACAACTGAACCTTTTATCCCAAGCATATGGGGTAGGCTACATGAACCAACATGAAAATCACGCCGGGTCCAGCACATGAATTCTCCACCTCCACTCACTCCTATCGAACAATATGCTTTCATTGAGGCCTTTGGCAATCATATCTTTTCGTATCACCTCCATCCATATTTTCTGCGGTCTCCCTTTTATCATTTTGACATTGTCTATATCGATAGTATCCATTCGTCAAACCGGTACTTCTATAGGTCTGCGTTGCACATGACCAAACCATCTTATCCGGTTTTCCCACATCTTCTCCTCCACAGGTGCTACACCAACTTTTGCATAAATATCCTCATTCCGCATCTTATCTTTTCTAGTGTTACCACACATCCAACGAAGCATTCGCATCTCCGCCACGTGCATCTTCTGTGTATGATGCTTCTTAAAAGCCCAGCATTCTGTACCATATAATAAGGTAGGCTGAATAGCGCTCCGAAAAAACTTCCCTTTCAACATAAGTTTCAGGAAAAATAACATTTTTCATAACTCTACTAGAAAATGAAACTGCAATTTAAACAGTTTGCAAACCACTATTTAGTATATACACTATGCAAACATGTGGTTACCCGCTTAGGATCATTCCACAATCACCTATGTTATTACATTAAGACGATCAATTTAACATAAACTGTATTAGTTATCCCTTCAGGAAGAAAAAGAAGCTAAGGTCAAATTTGGCTGACTGAACAAGCAAACATAGTTAGAAGCTTTTGTTACACATAAGAACTGATAATTTATTCAAGAAAAGACAATTAGACAACATGAGGTAGGAGTTCAGAAGGTAGATATAGTTAAATGTTCTACCTGTTGAAATCAGTAGCCATCATTATTTTGAATATGTATCTCACTCTGCAAGAGGAAGAAACTTTCATAAGCGGACGCACATCTTTAAAATGCATGCCCTTAATATCAGGGAAATTTACTCCGTATGAGACATTGGCTCATTGTGCTGCAGAGATGAATGTGATTTTTATAGAAAATCCCTATCACCTTACCTACATCTGTCTTGACCTAGGTGAATATGGAAAGATGCCCTTGGTTGAAAGAGCTCATGACCAAGAAGCGTACTCATTAACCATAAGGTTTTCTGGGAATGTGACAAGTCTCAGTTGTTTTCATTCTGTGACTCAGAATTTGGCACCAATTTACAAAGGTTGTATCAAGTTGACATAAGGCTGAGAATGGTCAGGCCCGACAAGGAGGTTTCTCAACTTTGAATCCTGCTCCGTAACCGAACCATTTGAACATAGAAGGCATTACTTAGGAATTTTCCGTAATTATATATAGGATATTAAAATAGTGAACAGGAGATCACCCTACACTAATCATAGGAGTCGGTTTCAGCTAAGGAAAACTTCATATTCCAAATGACTCTTTTGTTTAGTTAGCAAGATATGTATCATAACAGCACATTTTGTCATAATATTGTCAAAGGATTATTCATTTCTAATCACATGAGGAGCTAGGTCCAAGAAAGGGGAAACAAGATAAAAGTTCAGCAGACTGATATATTTGGAAGCAGCCAGGTTAGCCTGCTGATTTCATCATGATGACAAGCATTTTGTTTGAAAATCAACAAACATGCTGCACATACTTTATAATTTACAAAAATAGTAACAAAACCTTGCAAGATAAAGTGTATACCTCAAGTTCATGAATGATTGCCGCGGTTTGCCAACCTGCTTAAGAAGGTCCTCTTAGGTCACTAAACAAATGGTCACCAAAATATGTCACCTCTATCAATGATATAAATGAATGGTTAAGATCACATGGATAAGGGGATTGTGCTTCAAATGGAGCCAATCTATTTATATATATGTTCATAGGGCTCATCATCCATGTCATGTTACCTTCATGAGAGCAAAATATTGAATGTGCCAATGCTTTAGCCAAGTTGGAAAACTTATAACCAGAATTTCTACCCTAAACCCCAACCCCACCAAAAAGAGAAACAAAAATAAAAAGGAACTATCGTCCATCCAAAAAGATTATTAAAAAAAGTCAAAGATAATACCTCAGGACCCTTCCACTATGTAATTTCTAAAAATGATTTTAGACAACCATGATCACTTAGTAGACCTGGTTTGGAAGAAATCTATCAACTGCAGCAAAAGCTAAAGTATCTTTCTGAATATCATAGCACCTACAAGATTACAGCAGAGGAGGGATTTCAGAAGACATAAATGAAACATGACTTGCAAACATATAATCTCTTGAGATAAAAAAAAGTAACGATACTTCTGTGTCTTAATCATCAATTATAGCAACATATAGGATGAATTCTGTTCGATTTTGTTATCCATCAGTATAAGGTCATATCAGAGCAAATTTTACCCTAGTTTATCAGACTTAACTCAATATTAGGTCAGGTTATGACAACCTTGCATGGGACTAATATCCTGAAGGCAACGCAGGGTTAATGAGGTTAAAGTAAAACTTGATGCCGCTAGAACTGATCCAGAACTATGCATATTTTGTTGTGCAATCTTGTAGATGGTAGAATCTCTGATATAAATATCAAACTGGAAAAATAATAGTTGTAATATATAAATTAGGTTTGCTTCAGGTTAGTTTAGGATTCAGTCTCGTTCTTCCATAAAATTCAATTCTAACCTGTTTCAAACTAAGTTCAGAGTGGAGTATCCTAACTCAAAACCATCCTGGCGTTGAAGGGTTTCGGTTGGAAGAGCTCATTCAGTCTCAACTTACAGTCATAGAAATGGAGTAATAATGTATGTGGCGAGGATAACTTTGAAAAACACCACAAAACTGGAACAAATTCTTATTGTTTTTTCCTTCATCGGAAAGGAACCAGTATCATGACTTGCTAATACTAATAGATAAGTACTTTCCATGCATTTGTGCTGTTAAAACTCTCTTTCATGAACGCAGAGGAGTTTTTTCGACTGTTAATAGTCCAAAAAAAATTAACATATCAAGCTTTATAAAGAGTTGTATATTTGTCCAATTAAGATAAATAGCAACAAAAAAAAACTTACAGAGAGAATGCAATTTCATTTCTTTGCATCATATTAAACAATGCCATAAATGATAAGTCCTCTAGATAAACCTGAAGGGGTGTTCAGAAGTGTAGAAGCTTGGCTTATTAGCGTGAGCAATCACTACATCAAAAAGCTCCCTCCATGAGTTTCTGTCACAATATTCCTATAAGAAAAGGTGACGGGACACAGAATATAATAGATCACAAAACACAAAGCAGTATATGATATTGTAAAACAGAAAGAATTCAGAAAGATCAGTACAGCAATTGAATAAAAATTCATCATTTCCCAAGATAAACAAGAAAGAGATAAACCTCGAAGTTACATATTCTAAATATGTTTAGCAAAACAGAGAGGTAAAAAGATAGAATAAGATAGAAATGCCCACGCAGATTTGGTGCCAAGTATGATTTATAATGATAATTCTATATAACTTGCAAAGTTAGAACTGGGCCATCTACAAGGATTGAAAGTGCAATATTCATACATCCAAGCAAGATATACATCTCATGTAATTTCCTTAGTATTTCCATAAAAGTTGTTGAAGATGAGGTGCCTCTAATAAAAGCACTAGTGTCGAATGCGAAGGGGAGAAAACAGATGGTGTGGATAAGAATTTGGAGACAAACAAGTTGAATAAACCAATGAAAATTTAAATAACATGTTTAAAGAAGTGTTCGATCAAGGAGCATGCACAACCACTTCAAAATATAAACTTTGATTGGCAACATATTAGGCACAAGTTGGGGGGAAAATAACATATGGAGAGTACCTCTAAGGCTCTATATAAATCGCATTCCTCCATCCACAAAATAATAGGGAGAATTTGTTAGCAAAAAGAGTTTCTTGCCCTTCTCCTTCAGCGTTCTTAAAAAATTTAACACTTGGCTCTGCAAAAATGTTAGGTTAATCAAGCAACTGAGAAACCATATTTTTAATGATCTTAAACACTTGGCTCTCCAAAAATGTAAGCTTAATCAAGCTACCGAGAAACCATATTACTCAAAAAACAATGCTGCCGGAGGTTGGGTACAATAAAATCCAAGTCTCTTAGTTAGGATTCTTTTAAAATTTGTAATCTGCTTACGTTTTTCATCAAGTACTTCTGGGGATCAGAAAGAATGCTTCTGTGTAGCAAACCACTTTTGTGAACATGCTGAATCACATGGTTCACATCTTGGTACACGTAAGAAGCATCAAAATCCAGCTTAGCGTCTACAAAATGTTGCACTATATCAGCGATAAGACAGGCCTGCAAGAGAGGACAAAAACAATTACAGATTTGTCAAGGACAATGATATTATAAAAGAAAATTTTGATCAATTTGCAATTAGAAGTAACGAAATAGAATTTGTTTGGACCTTTACAAAAACCATCACATGATTCAATTCAATCAAAGCAGTAAGCATCATTCATCAAAATATCATCAGATGGTTCAAATAAGAAGTTAACTAGGATATAGTGACTTATGTACACATCCATTAGCATATCAGACAAAAGGCAAAAAAAATTAAAAATGACAGATATAGGGTGAAAACTAGGATGCTAGACTCACTTCACAGAAAACTTGATAGATATCCTAATATTCTGATGTGATAATATAAGATAATGCTGTAATAATATTTTAATGTTAAGGTCATGCTATAGCCTATAAGAAATTGTAATTTCAATTCAATACCAAAACGTAAACTGAAACTGCTTCTGATACCAAGATTCGGGACCATGATGACTAGAGTCTCATTTGCATGGTTGTTGACAACTGGTATGTCCCCTTTGGTGTTTGGTGTTTGAGCTTTATCGTATAGTTGAACATTACCAAATAAGGAATTAAGAATTAACATTTTGACAATTCAAGCAATGATATCCAAAATTAATGAAAATAGTTGCATCACTGTCTTCTTTTATTTTCTAACATATGCAATACACAGGAGGAATGTAGATCATAGTTTAAAAAATACGTAAAATTGGTACGGCAGTAGAAAATAAACCATACCTCGCTAAAGCAAAATATATCCATCAACCCAACAAGTCCACGAGCCTGATCTCAGCCAATATGCCGTGTCCCGTATATCTCTCATATCTTCTCTCTGGTTAGCTGGTGAAAATAAATGTAAATAGGACAATTTTATGTGAGATAATAGTGCAATTTAAACCAATCACATTTATGGGTTTAGCATTATCTAAAAGACCTAAACTAAAGACTATTGCAGTCCTGAGAAAAGACAGGAAATAACAACATATTTAACCAATTTTTTGGGGCAGGAAAGATGAATCCTTTTCTCCTTTCAGCTTTCTTAAGTGCTAACTTCTCTTGAAAATTACCAGCTAAATTATCCTATTTTACTGCCTCAATCCATGTTGGTCCAGTCCAAGTTCTAACAATCCTTCAACTACCACACACACATTAGTCAACTGGATATGTCCAAGATTGTGCCCCATCTCATCCTCAATTAGGTCTATTTTAACATCTTATAGAACGTTGAGACACATGGCAATCAACAGCTAAATTTTTTTAGACGAGAAAAAGATGCAGATCTTTGGATTTTATTATTTGGTACGATGACATCACCTTGCAACGCCCAAAATAGCATCCATCTGGCTCTATAGAGCCAGAGAAATCAAGCTTCAGAAGGCACCTTTTCAGCCTGTCATAGTAAAGGCCTCTGATGGGAAAAGTGGGATCATACTCAAATTGCAAGCAACTCTCTGGATATTTAAGCTGATACCACAAATTTTCAAATAAAACAATAACAAGTCCATCCTATTTCTGATTATAATTTAATGAGTAAGTGAAATACATAAATAGCACCAGATTGAGTGCTACCTCATTGACAAGGTGTTTTTTCGCCAGGTCATAAATCAAAGTTTGTAAATTTGATGAGTAATGGGCTAGAGTATAGTCATAATCAAAACCATAGACTTGTATATTGTCCAGTCTGAGGTTCTTGTTCACATAAATACCTATATGTTGCACCAGAGAAAGATATTAGAATTTATGGTTCTTTATATGAGAAAGAAGAAAAAAGGTGTGCAGATCCTACTCTTAATCATGCACATAAAGTCTTTGGATTAGTGAGTGTTCAGGTTCCATCCTTTCAGGTCAAAACTCCAGCTTCATTAGATATGTAAAATTCATTGGTCATATTTACTTGACAATAGAGTATATAGTAACATCTCATTAAGAAACTAAAATGAACCCAAACTGGCACCCTTCATTTTTTTTAACCAACTTTCAAACCTGACCATAATACGAAAATTTGTACAAACTATTTAGACCCTTTATGTTGCCAAATTTTCCCTTGAACCCCTCTAAATCAAATCAACTAATAAAACACGGTTCTAAGAATTATTCGGTCCTTTGATTGGTAATTTTTAATTTCCTTTTCAAATACTTGCATGGCTAACTCCAGCCTCTCCCAAGCTAGGGAAAGAAATCTTCTATATAATGTTTTGGCTACACCTAAAACGATGTGACCTCTCCCATCACAAGCAAGAACAATAACCAACTACACAACTTGAAACACATCAATTTTCAGCTAAAGTGTCGATTTTGAGATAAAGTATCTTCTTTTCGAAAGACCTTAGCTTTTTATCGTAAAGTAAATTATTCAAATACTTCTAAAAACATAAATTCCATGTCACTGATAGGGTTTTATAAACTAGTGGACATCCAAATATGAACTTTAGTCAAGAGGCAATAAATTAAAGCATCAATAACGCGTCTTAGGCACATTTTTCCCATAAACAAATCGATTCAAGCAATAAAAAAACAAATTAAATCAAAACCTTCAGGATTCTTCATAGGCATTTCCTTAAGCGCCACCGGAATGTTAAGAAAACTCGTCTTTGCTCCCTCGAATTCTCGCTTGATCCTCTCGATCTCATCATCGAAGTCCGCCGCGACGCTACGGTTACGTATCTCCAAACTAATCCACCGACATCAAACCCTAGATTCACAAACAAAAACCTATATAATTAGAGAAAATCGAAAGAAGTTCGAGGCAGAAGAGGAAACAAACCTCGTGATGTTGAGTGATTCGATCTCTGAAGGGAGTTAGAAGAAGACAAGGAGGAGAGAAGTCCCCTTCGAATGGCTGCCAGTAGAGAGAGATCGATGGGTAAAGGAGAAAATGCGAGTAAAATATAATTGTGTGCAGAGCGGGAGCGCGATTAGGGACTTTTTGTTTATTTATTGGTGGGTTTTATTAGGTTTGAGGTTTTTACTTAAGAACCCTGGTACTTTCTTATTTAGGTGCAAGGACAACGCACTTGCTAGTTGATGCCAAGTGGCTCCATTTCCATTTGTAACTTATCCGATTTTTATCAAATACGGATAGAAAAATATATTTCTGATGACCATTAGAATCTGCATCCACATCAGCCAAAGCTCCAACAGCAATCAGAGACAAATATGCAAGCACCTACATATGTTACGTTGTCGAAGCCGATATCAAAAATAGTGATGTTTGGCATTTCATGTCCGCATTTGTCTCTAGTTTTTACCAAATAGATAGTAATTTCATATCGAAAAACTATCTCTGTATCAGTGTTCAATCCGTCTGCAACTACCCGGCACGCTATTGGCAACACCTTTATCAGGTATTTATCTTATTTGTTTACATCCCATAATCCTTTTTATTGATGTCCAATGTTAGAAGTTTCCTTTTTTCCCCTTCTTTTTCGTACTTAAAAATTGTGTCTTTTGTATGATCTGTGATTGATTGGCAATGTATCATGATGGCGCTTACATTTCTCAAATCAGTGATTCAAAATTAAGAAAATTATATTGCAAATAGAAGCTAGGGAATATTGAATATTTAAACTAGGATCTAACAAAGATTAAAGATCCGTTGTAGTCTAGTTGGTTAGGATACTCGGCTCTCACCCGAGAGACCCGGGTTCAAGACCCGGCAACGGAAAATTTAACTTTTTCGAGGCTGCAATTTGGATTTGGGCTATTTTAAAACTAAGGGTGCAATAGGCGGCAAAGGGTAATTTTTTGAATTTTTCTTTCTAGAAGCTACTATTTAAAACTTTGGATGCATTAGACACCACGGATATGATTCTTTGATATGATATATATATTTAAATACTTTTACAAATTCTTGTCTCGTAAAATTTTCATTTTCCCTACTGATGGATATATGGTCACTATGGACAATATCCACAGATAATTATAAGTTAAAGGCATAATTTAAGGTTAACGTTGGAGGTAAAAATGCTTATTTAAATAGCAACTTCTTTTTTGTTCACTTTAGGGTAAATTGTTGAAAAGCCCCCGGTCCTTTTAAAACTTGTGAAAAGATCCCTGGACTTTTTCGATAAGTAGTAAACGCTTCTAGGCCCATCAAGGATTCTCTCAACTATAAAAGACATCTTGTATTTTGGTATATCCAGAAATGCCTTGGGCATCCATGTGCGTAAGTACACAAGCCAGCAGCCAAATTCTTGGCAATTAAATCTGCATTTAAGTTGCCTGTAACTTTTGATGGCTTGTCTGAAACTTTTATCCTCAGTTGGTTTTTGTTAATTTTTATTTAAAAGACTAAACATTAAATGTTCCAACCACTCCATTTTCTCTCCAAATCCACTGCTTTTCCTACCAAAAACCCTATTTGCCACCGGTACAAGAATTATCGCTTTCATTTTCTCTATTATCCATTATCTTCTCTCGTTTACTCTACTTTCATTTATTAATCCCAGCAAACTAAATTTTCGTTTGCTATCTCGCTCATTGATGATGGTCCAAACTTAGATATTGATGTGTTTTGTGAGTGAATCCAATGGTAAAGGTATGGTCTTGACCATCTCAGGGGCCACAATATGGTTTGAATTGAAATGAATAATCTCGTTTCAGTTTGATATACCGGTTGATAAGTTAAAGATTTCATATAAAATGGAAAAATATGGAGATCATATGGTTAAGATATATTTGAAGACGACCATATGAATATAGTCTATAATCATCATGAGATGAACGAGAAGATCAACCATATGCAATTTTTTGTTGAAACTTGTCACGCCTCGCTTCCCAAAATACGAAATACGATGGGTGACTAGGCCAGCCATGCTCCTACGGTCAAGGGATAATCCCGTCATAGTCACACTTCGGCTTCTAGCATTACATGGTAGTCAGTAAACAGTACTAGAGTAAAAGAAAGTCACAACCCACAACTTTATTACATTGCAATAAAAAGAGTTCGAGATACATTTGTTTTACAGAATAAAACTAACTAATGAAATACAAGTGCTGAAAGCTAAAGAAATGGCATTGACGATGTAGTCTAGATCTCCGCGATCTCGAATGGTAGGTCCTGCTCCTGGGCCGGGTCCGCTTCGTTTTCTGAGCATGCACACTCAGGCCGTCAGGACGACACACATAGCAACAAATATATATATGACGGGTATGCAATATTATTAAACATGAGAAGTGCAACAAAATGCAGGACATGAGTATAGTAAACATCATTGAATATGAATAATACACTATAGGTATCATGTCAATAAACTAGGCAACGCGTATTGTAACACCCGGTCCCTTTTATACCGAAGTCCGTATTTTATTACTTTAGAATTCTATTTATTCTATTTACAATTTTATGTGTTTTATTTAGAAAATTATTTATTTATTAAAACCCTTTCTTTAAACCCACATCCTAATTTCTAACCTATTTTTCCCCTCAGCCACTACCCATTTTCTTACCTAGTGTTATAAAGGACTAAGCCCCGGCCCATTTCTATCTTTTCCCTAATAGATTTCTTTTCTTTTCCCTCTGGCCTAGAATCCCCAAGCCCAGCAAATATTTTCTCAGCCATTTCCTTAGTGAGCCTTTCCTCACTTATTAGATAAAAGGTTCCCTATTATCCTTAAAACCCAAACCCTATACTATCTCATTTATTTTCATCTAATTTTCGTTAATTTCCCTAGCCCAAACTCGCCTCAGGCCCGATCCTATTTTTCCCAATTAATTTTCTTTTTCTATTTTAATCCCCGGCCCTCTTTTAAATTCTGCAGCCCACTAATTTTCCCTTCTCTAATTCTCTTCTCAAATAATTTCTTCAGCCCCGGCCCGCCAGCCCATCATCCATCCTTATTAATTTAATCTTTTCTTTATTCATTGGCCCGGCCCACTCCTCTCCCCAGCAGCCGCCTCAGCTTCGCTCCCGCGCCCGCTTCGCCTCAACCCGACCCGACCTCCCCATTACTGTACATCTCCTTAAATCCCCAACGGCTCTTTTCCTTTCACCGCGCGCGATCCCAGTTCTTCGCCGCCTCCTCCGCACTCGCTCGCGCGAGCGTTACCGCCCCGACGCACGACCCCGTCTTCACTAACTCTCCCCTCTACACACCTACCTTCCCTTCTTCCTCATCTCGTTTCCTTTCCCCTCGTTCTCACTCCTCCTCGACCTCTCCTGCACCCTACCCAGACGTCGACGACGACGACTTCGTCCCCATTCACTTTCTCTCCTCATCACCTCACCGTCATTTCAAACACCACGGCGAGCTTCCCTGCATCCATCGACGACGACCCATCTTCCCTCACTTCCTCCGGCCGAGATCCACTCCAAACTCGCAGCCCCGTTTGCCTTGTCGACCTCTCGTGCCCTCCCCGCCGACCGAGCACCACCATCATCATCACCCTCGCCATCATCCCTGCATCCCCCTCCCTTGTTCTCGAGCTCGCTGCTCCCACCTTCGAACCCCTGCACGCACCCGAGCTCCATCCCTCGCTCTTCCCCTCTCTCTGCCTTCTCTCTCTGTTCTCACTCCCCCTCTGTCTCTCTCTCTCAATCTCTCTCTCTCAATCCCTCTCTCCCTTGTTTTCTCTGTCCCTCACAGTTCCATCTCTCTCTCTGTCTCAACTCACTCTCTCTCGTTTCTCTCTCACTCTCTCTGTTTCTCTCTCTCTTTCTCCTCTGCATCTCTCTCTCTCACTGTCTCTCTCTCATACAACCTTCTCCCTCTCTCTCACTATACTCCCATCTCTCTTTAACTCTTTCTCTCAATTTCTCTTTCTCTTTCTCACTCTCTCTCTGCAATTTCTTCTCTCTCTCTCTAAATCTAACTCTCTCTCTCTCTGTATCTAACTCTAACCCTCTCTCTCTCCTTCTATCAACCGACCACCCCCACAGCCATTGCTCAAAAGCCAAGCGTCACAGCCGAGCCGACCACCAAACTGCGAGCCGTCGTGCCGAGACTCGTGTTCGAGCCAAGTCAGGTGCCGAGCCGCGCGTGTGTCGCGCGTTCGTGACGTCACAGCCACCGTACATCGCCTAGACGACTCCAGGCAAGTTCTTACTTGCTTTCATGCTATTCTCTATATGTTGCAAGTCAATATCATTTATATATCTCATGTTTGCTTTATGTTAAATATTACAACACAACTGCTCGATGCTTGTTCCCTTAGGAAAATAATATCAAATTTGACGGAACTCAATGGTGTAGGTTGGCCCGTAGGGTTGTGAACATAGTGTGTGAATTTTGTTGAATGATGTAATCGATAATGACTAAAACAACTGCCCCCAAGTTTAACCGTAAAACTGAATTTCTACTGTACCTTAAAATCGTTAATCTCACCATAAATCCTATACACACTAGAATGGTGCGTTAGAGGGCTCAAATCGAAGCCGACTCGATGAACTTCAACCATATACTAGTTTCCAGACATTTCTGTATTTAAACTGTGGCGATATTCGAATCGGAGTGTGACTCTGGACTGCAGTCCAGAACTACTCCAGTTATTGTTTGCTGTACCATATTGGATACTACAGTATTTCCTTAATTCGTAGGTTGCGGAACTTCGCTGATTATTGTAGGTAACTCTGTTAGTTAGACAACACAATTGATTTCATTCTGTTTCGTTACCGTTTGATATTTAATCTGTAATTTAGAAGATCGGGACACATAACAGTCCCAGCATAATCAGAATTGACATGTTAATATTAAACAGGTTGTAACTCCTAACGTACAGACGCGATTGAAGATCCGTTTGTTGCGTTGAAAACTTTACTGAAAACCCTAGAATTCTTCCAACTGTAGCGTCGCTAAATTATGATCCCAACTGGGGTTAAAATGCGTTGCGAAATGGATTCCTGATTCTGAAATTGGATTTCCAGCCGCGTGCGCTTAAAATGAAACAGTTATAACTAATGATCCTGAAACCCGTTTGACCTGAAACAAAATTCTAAGGATAGATAACTGAACATATTAAATACTACCTGTTTATCATTTCGCTAAATTATATACATATGTTTCATGATAAATCGTGCAAGTGATAGACTGCTGTTTTTATGATACCTTAGTTGTGCTTCTTATACTGTTCATGCATCATATCATACCTATATCGTTGTAGTGATAACCTAGTGACATCGTGTATTTACCCAGTGTTAGAATTTTAGTGTTGATTGTGGCAAGTACGTCAGTGTTCGTGTATTCGTGATTAAGTGAAAGTGATATGTACTTGTGCACAATCAGTGTCCCTTTTATTCTATTGCATTGTCGACGTCTGTGGGATGCGTGTACGTGTGACTATAAGTGGTATGGGACACTTATGGAAGCGCTTGCACGGATGTCACAGATAAGGCATCCGACACTGCCATTTATCTTAGGTATTAGTCGGGACGTGCTTGATGGAGGTCCTGCCTCCAGTTCTCGCGCAGACTTGTCACGGATCGATTAGTATTTAGGGTTATGGTTAGCGTTTGATGTAGACCTCGGGGTGTGGGGTAGTTCAAGTGTGAATTCAACAGAATCTCGGGAGTCCCATGCCGGCTTATATATTTAGGGAGTTATATGGAGATTTACAGGGTATGTGCTATATACACCGTGATACATTCGTTACATGTTGGGCCCGTGGTCCCTTGCCCTTGGGTTCTACCCTTGGGTGGAGGACACTCGCGAGTGGTTGACTCTCACACTTGGACTGACGATAGGCTTATTGACCTGTGTAGTGAGACTTAGAGACTGATAGGGTTACTGTCGTTTACATTCCTTATATACTGTGTTGACATACATGACATATCGTTATACTGCTTTACTGCTCCGCTGCATTTATCTCTGCTCATTTATATTCATGCTGTTATTGATTTACTGGTATTCATATTCTTCACCACTGTTAGAACTGTTACTTGATTATATACATTATATTGCTACTGTGTCGCTCTGACGACCCGAGTATGCATGCTCAGTGTGAGAAGACGATTTAGCCTGGACCAGTGCATCACAGACTTCTTGATTTGCCTTCTCGAGTTACATTCATTTGTTCCACCTCAGGTCAGTCTTTACATTGTTTACTTCAGTTACTGCATTTCTCATTACCTGCGCATTATATACTGTTTACCATGATAAACTAGAAGCCGAAGTGTGACTACGGCAGGACATTTCCTTGACCGTAGGAGCATGGCTGGCCTTGTCTACCCTTCGTATTCCGTATTTTGGGAAGAGGGGCGTGACACGTATGCCGCTACTTATCGGTCACTAAGTCAATGATATCAAATGGTGGAAAAGATACTCGTGTTTAACAAGGGTCCCGTGCATACCCGAGACTACGGTCCGCTGTGCCCGGGACATAATCCTGTCAGCCGTGCCGCTAGGCCCACGACCTAATGTGTGTGTGTGTGTGTCTCTCTCTCTCTCTCTATATATATATATATATATATATATATATATATATAATAGCGAATGATCATCCTCTAAATCACTGTACCTCGCTAAATACGAGTTCAATTCCACCTTGATTTCCCCATTTCCAGGTTATAGCATGCATTCAGGTATTATATAGGTTGTGAACAAATACATATCGCTATCACTTTCAATCACTTTTCCGCTTATCAATATCACTGTCGTATTTGCCACAACCCAATCACTAACACTAATTTATCGACAATTCAAAACAGTCGCTAGGTCTCAAAGTGAATGATCACTATGCAGCAGGTATAAAGCAAACACGAAAATCGACAGAAATGCACTGAATGGATATTTACTATTTTGTGACGACCAATGTCATATAACTTGCAAAATTTACGATAAATCACACGCACAGAATCAACTAAAATAATATAAAAGGCGTACTAATCACACTTGATCATATAAGCAGTAAAATTAATTTCATGTCAAACGGAATTCCGGTTAGGGAAATATCATCATTTTAAGGTAGCGATCGATTGCTGGAATTCCAGTTTCAGAACTGGAAACCTAACTTCACGCGCGTTTTACCAGTGATTATGTTCAGATTTGGGTGCTGCTCCAGTTAAATAAAATCTAGTTCTATCTGTTAGGTTTCCAACGCATCAAACGGGTTATCAATAGCATTTATGTATTATAATTTATGTCTGGATTAGTGTAACGGTGCAAGGAGGGTCCCTGCAGAAACTGCAGAACACATCGGTACTCTAAAATGCAATTTAAATATCAAACGACGGTGAAACAGCACGGGACCAGATTCAGGTGTTAGATAATTAAATTATATACGTGACCATATGGGGCTCCATGCGTTTTCAGTTTAAAACAGGGGTGTACATGTGTTCAAAGTCAGGTATCCAATCGAAATGCTGCCCCGGACTGCAGTCTAGTGCCGCATTCGCAGCCAATTATCGTTACAGTTATCTAAAATTGTCGAGTAACAAACTGTGGATAGTTTTAGATTATCGAGTCGGCTTCGAGTCGGTTTCGATATGAGCCTTAGAACGCTGCGTTGCAAAAGGTATTTAATTTACAATGTTTTAATAAGGTAACATACGCGGTAAGGTTCAGATTTTGTATCGCCTTTAGGGGGCAACTCTACATGATTAAAAACACGATATTTTGCATCCAAATTTCTACACGATATTCGCAAACAGTAAAGGAATCGAACTATCGTAAGTTCCGCCATAACAAGATCTGTTTTGGTTTAGATTTTTGTGTCGAGCACTTAACTAGGTATGGTTATTAAACGATGTAGATACGTATGCAATAATATCCTTATGATTAAAACCTATTGATCCATTTAATAATACTAGCATGTAAAGCAAGTGATCGGGTTTTCACTTGTTTTCGGTCGCTGATATAAAAGCGACACTACTTGCGGAATTCGTCTCGACACACGAGACGATGCGATGCTGGACACGGCGCGTGGCGTGAGCGCGATGCGTGGAGATCCGATACTGGGCATGGCGATGATGCGGGTGTGACACGGTACCGGGCGTGGTCCTGGCTCGGTGCGTGGCACGGCCCGGCACGGTACCGAACGTGATGCTGGTACGGGAGCGGGCACGATGCGTGCATTGGATTGGGGTACAGAGTGACATGGTGCTTGGCATGACGTGGCACGGGACTTGGCATGGCTTGGCACGGGGCTTGGCACGGCGAGGTGGAGCTGGTGGCGGCTGCGACGATGGATGCAGGGGAGTTCGGGGGGGCTGCAGGGGATGATCGGGGTCGGTGGTGCATGGTGGGAGTCGGCGGCGAGCGTGGCAGTGGCTGCGGTGTCGAAGCGGCGATGAGGATTGCTGCAAGTTCTGTTCGTGTGGGAAGGAGCTCGGTCGTTGAGGAGGGGAAAATCTGAGGCTTGTCGGGATGTCGAAAGGGTAGTCGGAGGTGGGGCTCGAAAGACGTCACGAACGACGACGATGGTGGTGATCGATGCTCGTGGCGGAGAGTTGCAGGGAGCTCGAGGGCGGCCGATGATGGTGCAATGGTGCGGTGCTTTATCGGAGGTTGTGGGTTGAGAGGGGGAGGAAAGGAGGAGACGGAGGTCGTCGGGAAGATCGTCGGTGATTGGTCGGAGCTTAGAGATAGGGGTTGAGTTTGAGAGAGGGAGAGAGAGAACGGAAGGGAAAACGAGTAAGATAGGATAAAAGCGAGAGGGGCTCGGTTGGAGGAGATGACATTGAGAAGATCGTGGGGTCGGCGTGCAGATCGTGCGATCGTTGGCGATGTGAATTCATCGCAGATGGGACGGGTCTCGCGGCGCGGCGCGAACGAGGGGAGCCGTTGGAGAGAGTGGCTGTTGGGGGAGCGAGCGAGGCGCGAGGGGGTTGGCGAGTGTGAATCTCGTGGACGTAGACGTGAGGAGCGGGGAGACGTTGGAGAAGAACGAGCGGGAAAAGAGAGGGAGCGAGGGAGAAGAAGAAGAGGGAAGTGGATCGGGTTGGGGTAGGTTTAGGATTGGGTTTAGATTTAGGAATAATTAAAATATAATATAATATATATAAAAATGAAAAAAAATTTGGAATAAAATTTGGAAAAATACGGAAAAAATTTTATATTCGGAAACTGGGGATTTACAATACTTAAACCATTATGAGCAGCTTTGGTCTTTATTTGATTTAATTTTTGTTTATAATAATATATAAGACGGTTGCATGTGACATTTAAAAAATTGCCTGTAGCATCTAAGCGCTTGCCTGTAACATCTAAAACCTTGCATGTAGTTTCTAAGCGGTTGCATGTAACACCTAAGCAGTTGCGTGTAATATTTAAAAACATGTCTGCAAGTTCTAAGCAATTGCCTGGAACATTTATAAAAGTTGCATGCAACATCTAAACGGTTGCCTATAACGTCTAAGTTGTTGCATGCCTTAATATCTAAGAAAAATTGCCAGTAATATTTAATATCTATATAGATTCAAGTAATAATATGTTAACATAACAGTTTTATGTAGCAGTCAACACGCATCATAGTCTGTCGTTCCGGCAATTGCGTACGACCGAGGTCATGACTTGGAGTCGAGCTTATCACCACTGATGCAAGATATTCAATTAATGCGGAACAATATCCATGCTGCTTGGTATGATGCAACTGAGGGCACATCTCAAATATTCAATGGTTTTTACAAATTATGATGGCTCTTTGCCAATTTACGATCGCGAAACAATTCAACTTCAGGCTGTTTAAAACAACTTCATGTTTAAAATGGCTTAATGTTGTTTGGTATTTTATTTTATATTTAAATATCCACCGTCAAGTTTGGTGGATTTGTACTTAAACATTTTAACATTTTAATATTTGTTATAATTTTACTGTAAAATTGCTCTTGATTAGATATGTATCTAAATGAATTTTAGAAACCGTTTTATGAAAAATATTTGCAGTAGCCTGTAACCTCTAAGCACTTAAATGTCTAAGCCCTTATCTGCTACTTCTAATCAGTTGCATGTAAGATCTAACCAGCTGTCTGTAATTTCTAACCAGCTGCATGTAACTTCTAAACGATTGCCTGTAACAACTAAGTGTGAACAAAAGCAATGCATAATACAATCCACAATAATTGTATTGGCCAATATCGACGGAATAAAAGTACACACATCAATAAAAATAGTTATTCGTAACACAACCGACAATATAGACCAACAACGGCGATAATATTGTAAATACATACATAATTGCCAACATCGGCGAAATAAAATCACTTATATCATCAATTTGTTGCCATTCATAACCATCAGCAACAAAATCGGCCAAATAAAAATGTTTAGATTAATACATGTACGAATAACAAATAGTTTAAACTTATATTAATGAATATCAAGAAGCTTCTTCTTCTTCCTCGTTCAACATTCGAGTTGGACATTCGAATTTGCGTCGTAATTATCGGTTGTCACTGCATCGAATCTTTTCCCTTCAGGGCATCTGCTATCTCCCGCCCTTCAATCAAGATCTTCATGAACAAGTATATGAACACTCCGCAATCCAGAATGCTAAACAACGTGATTAACAAAGGCATGCTTGTTATGAAATTCGTAAAATAGGGCTCTAAAATAGAAGTAAGAAGTTTAAATGAAGGAAATATTAATTGCTTACCGGCTTTTTTGTATCGGGCAACTGTCAACATGAGAAAAGTGAAATCCATTGATGCCCTATGCTGGTTGAGTTTTTTTGCACCCAAATGGTGATAAAGTGCTTCTCGTATATGAACCATCACAAGTTATCAACAAACATTTGCTAAAGCAAAATCTTTGTGAGATTCAAGAAAAATCACTGCAAATTAAGGATTTTGGACAACCAACAACATGATGGTTTTGGACAATCGACTGTCCATATCAATGTTTTTGAGATGCAAGACATGCATGAAGGATTCAAACCATAATGCATTTTTAGCAGATCTACAACCACACAAGAGTAAAGAACATGGCTTAATCAGATCAAAACAAATTAACCAGACCTAAATTTCCATCCTTTTTTCTGTAATTTAAGAAGTACCCATATAGTCAAAATGAGGAAATTAAAGAATACAAGTCTTAATCTTTCTGAATATTTAGCCACATTGATAAAATCCCAAGGCCAAATCCATATCAGAATCTATCTACATCTTCAAGAAAATTCATACACACAGCTAAAATAGTAGAAATTAAGATTCAACTAGCACACTCAATTGATCTAAACGATTTAGAACCCATTTCCCTAAAAAGGAACTGAATCCAACTAAATTGCTAAAAAGGGGTAAAAAAAAAGTTTACCCAACTCAAAAACACCACTACAAAAACCCCAAACCGCCATTATCACCAGATCCAAAGAGATCAAAGAATGAGAGAAGTTGTTCTCAGTTCTCTCTCACTCTAAAGATCAAAGCTTTGACTTCAGTGCTCGCTCTATTTCTCTATCATCTCCTTTGTTTGGGGAGAAAAGCAAAGGAGAACGACAGGGCGGCTTTAGGTGACCGAGAAGAAGGCCGCGAAGAGGCTAATCGACGACGAAATCAGCGACGACGATGTTAGGCTTAGGGCTTTCAACGACGAGAAGCGAGTTAGGCGGTGAGTAGGGCCGACGACTTGGGGAGGCGATGTTGCGATGACGAAGGCAGCGATGACGACGATGAAGGCCGCGACGATGATGGCGAAGGCAGCGCGCCGACTGTTTCTGCGATCGAGAGAGAGAAATTTTGAGCGGAGGAGACTGAAGAGGGGTATTTTGGTCACTCAACAAAATATTAATTCCCAGGCCTACTTGGTATTGGGTCAAAGGTGTTTAGACAAAGAATTTAATCTCTTTATTTAGAAAATGCATTGGGTTTTTAGCAGTTTTTTTTTATTTATTTATAACGATTTACCCTTCCTTTTGAATGTCATGGATCTAAAATATTTTAATATTTTATTTGATGATGTTCATTTTAAAATCTGCAAAAGAGACTAGCCGTGTATATCATAACATATAAATTAATCATATAATATTTCCATATATGTTCTTTATATCTAATATTTTGAGTGCTCGTTTTAAATCAGTATTCAGTGTTGATTTTATTTATATTGGTTGCATGCACGTTTCCAGTTATTGGTTTTACTTTGCATCTGTTATGGGATATGCGCATGCTAATTCATATATATATCCGTCTCTCTTAGATTTACATCATATTCATATCCATATCTGATTTTGCCAAATATAAAATAAGAATTTTTATTACTGAACTATATTTGTATCCGTATCATAGCCATAAAAACTTATACATTTAGGAAAATGCCTCATTTCCATACAAGCAAAGTCCGTCATCATGCAGGAATAAACCTCATATGAATGCAACCTGCTGGAGCTCCTTTTCGGGCCTCCGTCAGATGTTGTCTTCCGTTGATCTCGTGGTGTACTTAGCTGATTATCCTTCGTTGCGTGTGGGTCTCAATGGGTTTTTTGAGGAAGAGGTGAGTTGAGGAAGTTGTTGCCGAGTATCTGCAAAGAAGTCCCGGGGGGGGGGTTTAGTACCACCAAGGACCCTCCGACGCTCAAATTAGTGATGAGATCCGAGCAGAGTAACGGCTTAAAGGTGTCAAAAAATGTCTTACTTGACCCCTCTGTGATGGGGTTTATATAACGGTGGCGACACACAGCAGCAAGCGCGGGAATCTCGCCGGCAGTTACGCTCCCGATGTCACGTCCGCGTAGAGAGAGGATCGCCCATTAATGGGGATCGTGATGGCGTGGAACGTGGGAAGTTGCCGGCGTAAAATCCGCGCATGGCGAGATTCTCGGAGCGGCGGTTACGCCTGGGAGTGGTGGAGTTGGTCGGAGGGCCGAGGAAGACAGCCTCGGCGGGAGCTCGGGGGCGAGCGAGGAGGCCGAGGAGTCTTGGTCCTGTGGCAGCTCGAGACGAGCTGCAGGGCCGAAGAGGCCAATTTGCAGGGGGTCCTGAGAAGGGCCAGCTTGTGTTTGCAGGTCGGGTACAGGATGACCGGGTCGGCTCCTGTAGGCCCTTTCTTCTGAGTTCGAGGACACGCCACCTGCCACGTGTTCTGATCTTGGAGATCGCCAATACTTAGCATCATCACAACCTTAGGCAAAAAATAGGGCATTTAGAATTTGATGTGTTGGATTTTACTTGTCGTTTCGTTCCTCAACAAATCCTTTGGGCTACATAATGTAATAGACTTGGGCCGCTTATTGTTAAGTTGTTTTGCTTCAGCATTTATTAAGCTTTATAGATTTAATAGGGTACCTTGATACCCTCGAAAACTTTCCAATCACCGTCTTAAAATGACTGCAGCGGAAGTTGGTGATGGATAACTCTAATACCACTCGACGTGGTGGAAGTTGGTGATGGTAACTTCGATACCGCATAACGCGGCGGATATTAGTGACGGGGTCGATGCTGCCGAAACTATTGTTATCGAGGTAAAAGGTTGCTTGAATCCATGAGATTTCCTCGGATGCGGACCCGTAAAAAAATTAGAACTTAACCCTAATATTTTCAAATTTTCTTTTTCGGAGAAAATAAAATAAATTATAGTTTTAGCCAAATCTTTCTTGCTTTTGTAGTCTCGAATCGTCCTATCTCATTGAGAATTTGTATTATGATAAGTAATCGTGGAGACTGTGTAATTTTAATACCATTCACGAGCACTGTAATAGACCAGCGGTAATTTGTAAAGGCTATTTTGCAGATGAGCCAGAGATTTTGGATTTAAATTTCACATGTAATAGATTCTTGTATACCATAGAAGATTGTCGTCTACTATAAAAGAAAAAGGATAAAATAAACTAAAATAGGGCTTTTTATTAAAAAGCCCACTCGCACTTTAATAATTACTAAAAAATCCTTCGATACTTTATATTTACTTAAAAGACCCACAATACATTTAAATTGTATTAAAAGGACCCTTTACCAGTTTTCCATCAAAAATTGGCGTCCAATTAGGAAGATGAAGCTGGGACTTACATTTGAATTTTTTTCTTATCTTCTGCGTATTTAAAGAGATCTTTCTCTCGTTAAAAAAAACCCACATCCTCGCTTAGTTCAAGATTGGGATTTAGCGCAACTAAATTATCGTTTTCCTTTCGAATGAGATTGCCTACGAATTCGAAACTTGCAATTGAAAATACAACGGCACTCAACAAGCTCGTTGTTGAAGAAGGTTGAGAAGGATGAGCCGGTTTCCATGTTTGATCTAATGCTAAAGCCAATTTGACGGAAAATTCATGAATTTTGGGAAAAGAAGAAAGTTGTGAAGGTTTTAAAACCCTAAACGGACACTCACTGTCAGTCTCATAACGGAGTAGTGGAAGATACCAAAAAGATTCTTTTTTTGGCATGTCAGAGGCTTTCCAGTGCAATTTAAATGTATGGATGGTCTATTAAGTAAATACCAGTAATGCAATGTAAACGAATACCAGATATATACTGTTTAAAAAACAATTATAATTATTCTCTTATAATTATAGTTTTATTAATGTTAAAGATAAATAATTCTTTTTAAGAAAGGAAATGAGATTTTTTTTATTTATTTGGGAGCTGGGCCTACATATATAACACCTCATAATTGCCTCCTTCATAGACAGATGGGTGGCATTTTGGAATTATTTTCACCAAGTGCTGTCCAAACTTAGGATTCTTCATTGAATTATTTTTCTATGTTTCTTCGATGATGACAGTATGGGGAAAGGGGGTAAAGAAAAAGAGAACCTTTTACTTGAATATTTTTGCATTATTCTTTGTTTCCGTGCCGTACCGTGTATGTTGGTTGTCCAGAAAACTTTCATTTTGGACGAAACCTGGATTTATTGTGTATATATATCATCCCAATATATTATCCATTTTATTGCAAATCCAGTTGGATTTGGTTCTAATTTACTTGCATATCATCGGCATACCAAAATTTTGATTTATAACTATTGCTTAGGAAATTATTTTAATAATTTTTTGCCCTATGACTTGACCATTTAAATCTAAAAAGCTGGGGTGAATAATATTTTCGCAAAACACAAGTATTAATGTTTAAGGAGATTATTTGTATTCTTGAAAGCCATATAGATAGCGGTTTGAGATGAAAAAGGTTTCCTCGCAAATGAATACGGTTAGAAACGTTTTTTTTTGAAAAATTTATTAAGAAGCATCATATTAAACTCGGAGACCGGACGAAACTTTTGGTTAGGTGGTAGGGACTTAGGGTGTTGCTATTATCTGCGCCTTGCTATCTTGCTTTCAAAATTAACTCCCAGAATGAGGGTAAAACATGATGGTCCATATGTTTGGTATTTTTGGATTGTAATGTGTTGCTGAGATAGAGTAATAGCATGTGAAGAGCATAGAAGTAACAACAGAGCCCTCAAATCCAGACGGTAGTATAGGACGTTCACTCTTCTCTTCTCTTTTGAAATTTCACTTATTTAAAACCTACCCATAGGCACATTGACGCGGGTGGAATCGCGTCAAGATGTTACCTTCCGTTGATCTGCTGTTGGCGACGATGGACGGCCGAAATTTGAGTTGGAGGATAGTTCCTGAAGTGTGTGGGTCTCAATGGGTTTGAAGTTGTTGGGGCCGAGCTACTTGCAAGGAAGTCCCGAAGTGGTTGTACCACCGAGGACCCTCCGACGACCAAGTTAGATAGGAAATCCGAGCAGAGTAACGGCCTAGTGAGTGGAAAATGACTTACTTGAACCGTCTGAAGAAGGGGTTTATATAGCGGTGGCAGCAGGCAGGCAGATGCGAGAATCACGCAGGCCGTTATGCCCCCGACGTCACGCCCGCGTGATGGGCGGGATCTCCCATTAATGGCGAGACAGTCTCGTTAATGGGGATCGTGATGGCGTAGAACACGGAATCATGGGCAGCGAAGATCTCGCACATGGCGAGATTGGCGGAAGCGAGGCGGAAGCACTTGCGAATGATGCCGTTAGTCGGTCGAAGGGACTGAGGAAGATGAGCTCGGCGGGGGCTTGGGACCGAGTGGGAGGCCGGGCTATCTTGGTTCTGTGGTAGCCCGGAGGCGAGTTGAGAGGGCCGAGGAGGCCAAGTGTGCAGGAGGCTCGAAGGCGAACCAATGGTTGTTTGTAAGGCGGGCATAGGAGTGGTGTGGACGGTCCAGAAGGTCGGTCACGTCCATGGGCCGCAGACCCGGGTGTTCCTCCGACGTGCTGTCCTTGGTCCTTCCTTGTGGGCTTCGGGACACGTCATCAGCCACGTGTCACGATCTGGGAGATCACCGATATCGAGCATTATCATTAGCCCCTCACTCTCGTCCCGACCTGTTCACGGGTCGGGTCAAGAGTGGTCTGCCGGGTCACCCGAGGTGAGCTCCTCGTCGTAGATATCGTGAGCGTGTATTCCTGGGCAATCAACTGTATTTTCTTGGTGATGTCAGCGGATTAGGGGCCAGATCTCGCATTGAAGAGGATGCGCCGGATCGTGCGTACGATCACCGAAGCGACAACCCACGTGTCGGGCGCTGGTTGGCTAACGCGACGGGCCGCAGACTTCTGGCGTCTGATGGGATACGGCCATTGCGCGTGCGACAGGTGGAGAGATCGTGGCCGTCGAATGTACTGAGCCGTTTCGGCGGGAGATGATTGTCGCCGTAGGATGTTACACCGGCAGCTATAAACAGAGGTGGGGTCCTTATCATGGCCCATACATCTGCAAATTTTCCTCGTCCTGGGTCTCGTTAGCTCGGCGCTCCCCTTTTAGGTCGGATATCTGTGTTTCCCCTTCCGAGGACCCATTCTCTTAATCAGGTTAGATGTCTTCTTCTGAAGAGTTTGTAGAAATAGATCGGGTAGGGTCTAGGGAGCCCCATGTAGATTCTTCTTCTTCTTCTTCTTCCTCTGCTTCTTCTTCCACTGAGTCGGAGTCTTCCCGGGATGTTAGGGTTAGATCCCTTTCTCGGGGCCGCGAGATGGGGGTGGTTCCTACAGCGGATGTCGCGGACGCCCCTGGTGTGTCATCCATGGTGAGGTATGAGGAAGAGCTTGCCCCCGCTCGGGCTCGTTTCCTTATTCCTCCCGGCTATACGCTACGTTTGTCCGAGGACGGAGAGAGGGCAGATCAGGTACGGGGTAAAGAGATTGCCTTGTACCTGAAAGCCTTTTGGGCTGGAATGCGCCTGCCTTTCTCTCCCAAGATTGTTAGAGCGCCGAATCATTTTGGGATAGCCTCGGGCCAGTTAGTGCCGAACTCCTGGAGGATTCTCCTTAGGTTCTTGGTCCGTCTGAAGTTGCAGTCGATCCCTTTCAGACTGTCCACCCTTGCCTCTTCTCACATTTACAAAAGCCACCCTGGCACTCGCGCGGGCGAGCTGAGGTGGGTATACCTTTCGTTTAGGAAGCAGCGGGAAAGTGCTCCTGGATCGGGGGTTGTCATCATGCCTTCTTCCATCCACGATTGGAAGAAAAAGTTTTTCTTTGTTGGACTGCCTGAGGGTGAGGACTGGCCCGTGCTCATCCAGTGGTCTAGGGATAGGTGTCGGCGAGAGGGCCAGTCGAGCGATCCCAACGCGTTGAAAGTGGTGGAGTGGGAGCCCATTCCTCGAGCCGACGTGCTGCTTTCTGAGCAAGCCCTGAGTTAGGCTGGGCTCAGCCCCGTCCAGTTCGTGGGTAAGTTAGGAGTTTGCAGGTGATCTGTTAGACCTGCGTTTATTTTACTTTTACTCGTGTTGCTGACTCTATTCTACCTTATCTTATGCAGAACTCATGGACGCGAGCAAACTTCGAGCGGCTATCACGCCCCGCTTCCAGGTGTACGGGCAGAGGGCGCGACGAGGCCGCTACGTATTTACTCTGAAATAAATACGCTAAGCGTATCTAAGCAATATAAATATAAATGCACAAGAGACTAGATATAATAAAACAACAGCTTTATTTATTCACATTCTTTTGTACAATGCATGGAAAAGTAAATACATCTGAATGAATGCAATGCCTAAACAGTAGCATAACAGAAATGGAAAAGTTCTGAAATAAAATGTGTACAATGAAGGTAGAGCTCTGGGTCGTAGGCAAGCTGATCCAAGTCCTCACTAGTAGGCCCGATCACCTAAGTTTCCAGACCACCTAATAACATTCCAAAAAAGAAAGAGAAGGAATGTCGTCAGCGAACAATCGCTCGGTAAGTCCCAAAGATAAGGAAGAAATAGAAAAGACAGAAAGAGAGAGAGAGTGTGTGTAACTTTTAAAGTTGTATTTTATTGTTATAATGTTATATTTAGTATTAACGTTGTTGTTTGTAGTTTGGTACAGAAAGATGCTAGTGTATACGAGAGGAGTCTCACTTGCCCCAGAGACTAAGGTATCAGGAACTCAAGGAACCGTTCATACCACGGTACAACAACAAAGGAATACAGGTTAGATGTCTTATAGTTGCAGTCTCGTGCCACTTCTAACACCTTCCGTACCAATCTACCCCTTAAACCCCGTGATGTCTTGGTTGTATTGTTTGTATTGTATTGCAATTTGTAATGTCTTGTAAAATAGATTGTATAATTGGATGACTTGCCGAAACCATGATATCGGTAAATGGGTGTAACTGGAGAATCATGGATGTAACTGGAGAGTCATGTAAATGGAAGTATATCCATGGTTCGGTTCGGTCAATACAGATTGAATATATCGAATATATGGATTTATGGATTCATGTTGAATTGTAGATTGTAGATTGTACTTGAATCATATTCAAGTCTGATTATTTAATGAGACTCAGTCTGAGTCAGAACAATTAGAAAAGAAATTGAAGTCCTGAATTAGGTTTTGATGTTATCGGTAACCGCTGCACATGAGCGGCAGGATTTGTGTCTTTTTCAAAGACAATTACCGTGTTGATAACACCATTGTTAAATTGTCTACCTTAAATAGGCAAGCACCCACTTTTCCGGCTCCCTAAGGCTCAAGAGATTGGTCCCGCTTAAACCTATATTTACTAGGGTCTTTAGGGTAATTTATAGAACTTGAGGGGGTTTTATGTAAAAATACTTTTGTATAATTTTCAAAATACACCCTAAGTGTCTATTTATCGTCTTTAGAGTTGTAATAAATGTAGATTTTATATTTGTGACATTTCTAGTGAGAATAACCTATTATTATAATATAGCGTATTTAATTGTAATATTGAACTTGTATGGATTTCATGGTATTTTAATTTAAAGTGATCCTTGTGATTTTAGAAAAAGTTGGAATATTTATCTTATTACGAAATAGATATTTTAATGATATATATATATATTTATATATTTATATAAAAATAAATTTTAATATATATTATATTTCTAGAAATCTCATTTTCTTAAGATATTTGTATTTTAAATCTTTCGAGACCAAATGTTCGTTGCGGAGGTTTGCATATCGCACTACTAAGCCCAGAGATGTGCGATAATCTGCACCATCTCAGTCGGATTTCTCAAAATGGGTTGTAGCGGCGCTTTGCAAAGATTGTAAAAATACGCAATCTTTTTAGAAAACGATTTTATTAGTAAATGGTATTTATTTGAAAGGTTTCGTTTTCTCGTATTCTAAGTTCCCGAAAGGTATTGTGCTATATTGCATATGAGTGTATGAGGAGGTAGGTCATTATCTCGTGATCTACTTAAAGGTATAGCAAGTTTGTGATGTTTAAATGTCGAAATGAAACTATTTGGTATTTTATTAAAAAAGTACGGTAAAAGTTAAAAAATGAATTAGATTGTCGTGAAACTTAATCAACATGTTTATTAATATTTAATAGTCAACATGTAAGAGTTTTGTGTGAATGTATTTAAGAAAATATTGGATTTTTAGAAAGAACCGAATCGGAAATCGGTTTAACTCTGATTCCGTCGGGTTTTGAAATTTCGTATTTTAGAATAAGATTAGAGAAGAGGGAGGGGTCTTACTCGCTAAAAATAAGGAGAGGTGATAGAGGGTGAGAGAGGAATCGCCGGTGCGTCGTTTCGTTCCCGGTTGCTCTTTGAAACGTCGTCGGAAGATTGTCGGAGTTTCGCCCCTTTGCTAACTCCAAAAGTACACTAAACTTCTATGCATTTTCTTGAGAGTTTTGATCAGAATTTTAAAGTGAGGGGTGTGTGTCTAGGGGTTGTATTTATAGGGTAAGGCTAGAGTTAGGGTAGGTGAAAGGTTGAAATGAAAAAATGTGATAAAATGTATTAAAAATGGAGTAATTAGGGTTTTAAAGGGTCTCTGGAACCAATCCAAGAAAATAAACTGTGCAGGAGTGATAGGGAGGTGAAGAGCCAGAATTTCTCTGTTGGCGACTCGGCGGTCCGGCCGAGTCCGGCCGGCGGCAGCGGCCCGAGTCGGCCGAGTCACCGGCCGATTTGGCCTATTCCGGCCGAGTCGGTGGTGTTTTGGGTTCCTCGCCGGTTGGGTATACTCCTGGGACAGTTTGTTTTATTTGTGTAGTGGGGTTTTTGTGTGTTATGCACGTGTAAACCCTTGGTATTCTAAAAATTCAAAATAAAACAATATTAAAAATAATGTGGGGTATGGGATTTGAACTCTGGTAGCTTGGTTCAGCGGTGCAAAGTATTACCAATGAGCTACAAGCTCTTTCTTGCTATTAAAAAGCAAATCAAACTTATATCTTATGCTCAGGCAAAAATACCCCTTTCTGTATTTTTTGAAAAATTTGTACAAAAAGTTGTACAGGAAATTTAGGGTTGTTACAGCGACCATGCGCGAGCCGAAGAAGGGATCGAAGGCTGGAGGTGCCAACTCTTGCCGTCTGACGTCGGCCCCGGCTCCCCCGGCAGCCGCCCCACCCCGGCATTCGAGTGCGGGCCGTACCCCGGAGCCCAGCCAGGCGCCGAGCTGAAAGCGGGTTCGGGAACAGGAGGCCGAGGCTTCGGAGATGGAGACTGGCTCCTCGGCATCGTCTCTCAAGCGGTTCCCCCGGACGGTTCCGCGGACCCCGGCCTCCCCGATCTTGGTGGATGAGGGGAACCTCCGCTTTAAGGTGCCCTCGGGGCTCCCCGTTGCTGACAGCTTGCTGGCGGACATAGAGAGGTCGGCCGAAGGCAAGGTTCCTCGGGGGACCCTAAGGGCGCAGATGGAGGCGATCTCCCAAGAGGCCGTGCAGGTTAGTGCTCGCACCTTACTTGATTTTTCTCTCAGCGTCTTACCATTCGTGAGATTTGGTGCCTCCTTTTTCTCTCTGACCCCCGTCTGATTTCTTCAGGTCCTTCAGCACGTCGCCCTCGTCGTCCAGATGGAGGACGAGGAAATTGCCCCGGCGATGCGAGCCACGGGCGAGCTCTCCTCGCTGGAGAAGAGCACGAAGTTGGAGCTGGAGGCGGCGATGGCGAGGGTCGCCGTCTGTTCAGTCGATAAAACTGCACATTTGTAGTACATTTTTCCTACCATTTTTATATTAAAAAAGGACTTTAATATGATATATTATACATATGAGGGTTTATGTGTAAAAACATTATTTTCCATGTGTTAATAAATTTTTATTATCATTTGGTAGGAAAATGTATGCAAATAATATTATTGACCTAATCCTAGTAGAACAAAGTCTACTAAAATCTTATTTGAGTTGTTGTGCAGAATATTTCCAAGTTGTGCAGAATTTTCCAAGGCTAGAATCAAGCAAATCAAGTTGTTGAAGAAATCTTGCCAAATTAAGAAGCAAACTTGGAGACCAAGTCTGGAAGCAACCGAGAGAAGATTTCTGAATTCTAAAGGTGCCTAGGATTGCCAAATGTCACAATCAGAGAGCCCAAGAAAAACGACAAAGAGATCTCACCCCTTGAGCGCGGATCCGCGGCCCTAGCCACCATTTGCCGCGGATCCGCCGTACTTCTGGGGAGTTGGGAGCTGAGGATTTTTGGGGTGAATCTATGATGAATTTTACCAACTTTTGAAGCAAAATATTCTGGCTTTGCACTATAAAAAGGCACCGAGAGCCTCTTGGAAAATCCATCAAGCCGAAGAGATCACGAAGCTCCCGACGCTCACGCATCCAGGCTGATCATCGACTGTTCGACTACCTCCTTAGGAAAGATCGAGAAGCAACTAGTTGTAATCATTTTCTATGGATTAAAAGTGTATTTTGTTCAAGTCGATTAATAAAGGTAGTTATTTTATTTAATTGTTTCTTTTACATTATGTTTTCCCTCTCTTTCTTTTCATCTTCTTCTCCCAACATGCGCGAGTAATTCTCCGCTTGTTAGGGTTCGTAGGATTAGGGTAGGCTCATGGACGATGAAAATAACTAAACCCTTTTTAAGTCCTATAAAGTTTAGGAACTTTATTAAAAGAATCATTAACATCCTAATCGGGCGCGCTAGCAATTCTTTGCTAGTTCCGACCGCGATTAGAGATTTGATTAATGATTGTTTTGGTAAAGGCTAGATATGAACGGAGTTCTGTGTCGAGATAAGGGTTAAGAGTGGGATTCCTTTTCCCTCCGGAAACCCTAATCTACACGCATCACCGTCGTTCTAGTTCTAAATCTATTAATGGATAAAAAGGGTAACTTTTAATTAATCGTCCATAACTACTAAATCCTAACGAACCCTACAAGCCCTCTTATTATATTAATTACATCTTTAAAATAATCTAGATCTATATTTTACATTCTTGTTTAACGTAGATCTAGAAACCATTCTATAAAATTCTTTATCCCTCCTTTCTCTTTCAACACACCTAAAGTAAAAGTAAAAGGTTTCACGTTTCCCAGAGGACGACCCGTACTCATCTCGGTCTAGCTACGCGCGACACCGTTATTGATTGCGGTTAACTACAAAACACACTTTTTCGTGTCAATCAAATGGCGCCATTGCCGGGGATACGTGCGTAATTTTTATTTTTACTATTTGTGTTGAATTCTTAGACGAGTCATATCATTATTAACACAAAACTGCAAATTGCATATTTAACGATTTGTGCGTGAATTTTTGCAAGGAGATCTGGAGATATAGAATTAAGGGGAACAGGGAACAGAGACATTTTTAGAGATCCAGAGGAGCACAGAAGGCTATACAAAAATTTTCATCAAGTGATCCCTCTGCCACGCGGCGGAACCGCGGCGAAAGTGCCCCTTCTGCGGCGGAATCGCGGCAAGTTGGAGGAATTAGGGCTTCAATCTTCTCTGGTATCTTTCTTAACTCCTTCTCTCTCCCCTCAAATCCAATAAAATCTATTTTCTGCAGGATTCTTTGCAAAATTGCGCCGCTCAAAAATCTTTTTGCAAAAGTTTTGTGATTGGTTTTGTTTTGCATATTTAATACGGACTTTAAGGGGCAAAGACCAAATCAAGATTATGTGGGGATTTCATCACCCTTCCTAAGCCCCACAAATCACAAACTGAGCATATAGATCAACCCTTCATTAATTTAAAAAATATCTAGACCGGACTCTAAGGACTGTCGCGCTCAATAAGGACAGAGGAAGGTCGTGGGTAATCTATCGTTTATCCGCATTACTTTTGTAGTGTCTAGGCAAGTGTGACAAAGGCTAGTGGTTTTTAATTAGGCCCACGACGTGGTTCCTTCCCACTTACCTGGCACTTATCTGGCTACAAGGGTAGTACGGAGGCGGTAGAGGATTGATCCTGCGGCTTGTCCTTTGGAAGTCTAGGAGCGGTCTAGAGATTGGACCTAGGTGACCTTAGTTCTAGGGTTGCTTATGCATCTTAGGGAGATTTGTCTTGAGTCCCACTTTTTCAAAAACAAGCCAATTTTAAAATCACACACACGCTGCCACTTGCACTAAACCCGCTTAGTGCATGCTCGGCTGGACACGGGATCCTAGTGCCCGTCTTGTCCGCGTTCCTGCTATCGACACCGAAGTCGGTACTTCTTCATCTTCTTTTCCCCCACCACACACCACAACGACCGTGATGGACGACACTCCATCTAATTATAACACCACGCTGCCACCGCCCGGAGGTGAGCAGAGTCCACCGCGCATCTCTCTCCAATAGAGATGCTATCCTATTCGTGGTCCTCTTCCTACTTGTCTATCTCTTCCACCACCTAACGGGGATAATTTCGAAATTAAACCTCACTACATCAATCTGCTGCCCAAATTTCACGGGCTTGAGTCGGAAGATGCGTACGTTTTCATCACCAAATTCGAAAACGTATGCGCAATGATGGGTACTTCACAATTGACTTTAGACGCTATGCGCTTACGTCTTCTCCCATTCACACTGTGCGACTTGGCAGAAAAATGGCTTTATAATACTGCCGCACACTCTATCACTAATTGTTATGAATTCGTCGTAGCATTTCTTAAGAAGTTTTACCCAAACCATAAGACTGCCCACATTAGGAGCGAGATCAACCAGTTCACCCAGCTTCCCGATGAACCATTTTGGAAGTGCTTTGAACGTTTCAAAGATCTGCTTGTCCAATACCCCCATCACGGAATACAAAGATGGGATTTATGTCGGATTATATATGAGGGCATTAATCCAGCGACAAAGCAGATGCTTGAAACAATGTGTCAATGCAATTTCATGTCTAAAGATGATGGTGAAGCATGGAAATATCTGGAAGATCTTGCTGAACACACGTTGCAGTGGGAAAGCGTAAGACCACCTTCAACTAAGGGAGGTATTCACCAGCTCGATGTTTCTATCGCAGTAAAAGCCGAAATGGCAGCGATTCAGAAGAAACTCGATGCTATTGAAAACAAGTTCTCATCATTCTCCCTAAATCAGGTCACGCTTCCTAAGACCGTCTGTGGTTGCTGTTCGGATCCTTCACACTTAACGGAAGAATGTCCTATGAATGCTTCGTTTCAAGCTAATGCTGCTTTTCAGCAGCGACCTAGAAACGACCTTTATTCTTCCACGTACAATCAAGGATGGAGGAATCATCCTAACTTTGCTTGGAATCAAAACCAACAAAGTAATTTTCAAAGACCTCCTCCACAGCAACCACAACCACAGAATCAGCCCCCCTTTCAGTCACAGAATTTCCAAAATCCGGCCAACATTTCTACACCACAAGTGGCCGGTACTGACAACTCACTTACACAAACTTTGGATATGTTCATGAAACAATCCATGCAAATTTCAGCTGAGATGAGGTCTTCTATTGATACCCTAACGAAAAACTCCTCTTCCCATGGTGAGAGTATCAAATCAATAGAAAACCAAATCGCACAGTTAAACGCCGCAATGAGTGCGAGAGAGAAAGGGAAACTCCCATCTCAACCCCTACCGAATCCTGGCCATTCACAAAGTCATAATGTGAATGCCGTCACTACGTTGAGATCAGGAAGAGTGCTGAATAACCGAGTGGGTGAGCAATTTGATGTTAGTGACACATTTGATACCCCTTCTTCTTCTTCTTCCCCTAACTCGTCTAGTCTTCTACCTTCAACCGAGCCTATTCTCCGTTTTCCCCAAGGCTTGAACCCTTCGCCCATTTCGCCAAATCTATCTAAGTCGATTCCCACTCCAGTTTTGGGATCGAATCCGTCCCCACAATCCTCTCCAATGTTGGAACAAATCCTTATTGATAAAGCACCTTATCCAAACAGGTTAAGGGGCAACAGACCAAGTCCACAAATGGAGAAGATTGTGGAAATTTTTAAGCAAGTTAACATAAACATTCCTCTCCTAGATGCTATTCAACAAGTTCCGTCATATGCGAAAATCCTAAAGGACTTGTGCACTAGGAAGAGAAAAGTTCAAGTACCTAAAAAAGTTTTCCTTGCGAGTAATGTGAGCACTGCTTTTACACAACAACTTCCCAAGAAACGAAAGGACCCCGGAAGTCCTACAATTTCAATTTCTATTGGGGGTAAAAATATCAATCGTGCTCTACTCGATCTAGGTGCTAGTGTTAACTTGCTTCCGTACTCTGTTTATGAGCAATTAGGGATCGGAGAGTTAAAACCTGCGCATTGCACTCTTCAGATGGCCGATCGATCTATCACCCAACCTAGGGGTGAGCCAGAGGATGTGTTAATCAAAGTCGGGGAATTTATATTTCCTGTGGACTTTATCGTTATAGATACACAACCTGTAGCAAACCCATGCAATCAAATCCCGGTGAAACTCGGTCGACCCTTTTTGGCCACTTCCAACGCAGTAATCAATTGTAGAAACGGCTCTATGACCCTATCCTTTGGAAAGAAGTTAATTGAGCTTAACATTTACAAGTTGGGAAGTGAACCCTCCGAACCCTATGCTCATGTGTGTTCTGTCGAATTAATGGATGTCGACAGCAGTGAATTTGATCGATCTCATGATACTGACTCTTTTCATATGTTGTTGCTTGATACGGACTCTTCCACCGAGTTGTCCGGGTCAACATCCAACACCGATGAGGAACTTTTTATAGAGTTTGACGATCACCCCATTTTTTCTGATGATATTATTCTTATGGGTATCGATGAAAGCTTTGAGGAAATTTTCGCTGATAAACTCGCATTTTTAAAAGATACGGGTGTTGAGATAAATCAACTCCAAGATGAAGAAATTGGACCTCCACCCCCTCTTTTGGACAATCATGATAATGCGAGTAGTCCATCATTACTATCACTGTGTCGTCTCTCCAAATTGAGACGCAATCTTTTTCCATTACACCTCTTGTCACCTCCCCACTTCTTCACGTCAATAGGTGACATGTTCTTCCACCAACCTTGGTGCTTCATTGATAAAATTTTTGAATGGTTGGTGTTGACCTTCGGTCTTTGCAAAGCTTGGCATTGACCAATAACCTTGACCCCCTCGCGTGATTTTAAAAGATTAAAATTGTTTAACTCAAGTTTGGGGGGTGTGGTATATTTTGGCTCTTGAAAGAAAATGATTTTTACAAAATTGTGAGCCTAAAATAAGTTTGGGGAGGATTTTCACTTTCATATATTCTTGCCCCCATTAATAATTTCCTCTCAAGTCTACAGGTTTTTGAGCTTACCGGATGACATCAGTGAGGACACTGCTGTAAACAGGTTTGGGGGAGGTTTGTGCTTATGTACACATCAATTTGCATCATATTTTGCATAAGCACAACATTTTCCAAAATTTAAAAAAAAAAATCTAAAATTTATAACAAACGAGTAGAAAGTGAAAAATTACATCCAAAAGATAGGAATAGTTTAAGAAAACCAAGAAAATTAGAAGTTTTCTTTAACGAACTAGTAATAAGTAGTTATGAGCTGTTGTCCCAAGGGTTAGTAAGATGAAGGAAGTTACTAATCTGAGAATAAAAATAAGTCTGAAAAATAGTTTCTATTCTAAAAGCCAAACATTTGAATGTTGATACCCTACAATATGCACTTACACACGTCTTGAAACTCGGGATAGTAGAGGATACCTTGAAATGCTCTTGTCTAAAAGCCAAAGTATGAAGGAAATAAAAAAAAATGAAGAAAATATAAAAATGGTGAAAAGAAAAAAATGAACACTGGTTTTGTTATTGCCAAGGCAGCAATAAAAAAATATAGCGAGGGTGCCTCTTCACCTAGTGCCCTAAGGCCAACTGGTCTAGGAGTCACTGCTAAGCCTTAGGTGGTGCAAGACGAGGAAAATATTACCACCTAATCAGCAAGCACATGAGTAATCGGTCTGTTAGTACCTCAAGAAGTATTAACGGTCGCATGAAAATGTGTGAGCAAATCTTAATATTCATCAAATTAAAAAGTACTAAGGTAGATGGACAAGAGTATGATAGCTTGAATTGAATTCTCCGAGTGTAGGGATGTTCTTTACACACACGTGGGGTTATATGATCAATGTTTGGATGAAAGGTAGGAATGAAGAATAAAGACGATATTTTATTGAGGGATAATGTGATTTCTAATATTTTTTCATGACTTTTAAGATAGGGCTCATGACAACTGAAAAGCTAGCATAATTGGAAACTCTTCTTTTCAAAGTATTTCTTTTATGGTTCTTGTCTTTATATGTAAATTTCACCATTTTTCTTTTGTTATAGGATTTTGTGGGTGTAATCCGCTGAAAACCCTCAGGAGACAACACTCCTCCTACTAGGGACACCTAGAGGTTTAACGGCTTGTTGCACGTGCTCAGTGCAATCGTGTCTGCCTATGAAAGTGTGCTTAGTTTTCTCCTTTCTTTTTCTCCTCTTGAATAAACTAGTTTGCTCGGGACGATCAAAGATAAGTTTGGGGGTATTTATTCAGTCGATAAAACTGCACATTTGTAGTACATTTTTCCTACCATTTTCATATTAAAAAAGGACTTTATTATAATATATTATACATATGAGGGTTTATGTGTAAAAACATTGCCGTCCTAGAGGGCGAGGTGGCGGCCGGAAAGCAGGAGGTTGCGGCTGGGAAGCAGGAGCTCACCAGGTACCGTGAGGCCGTCCAGGTCGCCGAGGCTAAGCTGCAGGACTCTAAGCTGCTCGTCGGCACCCTGAAGAAGTCGGCGGGTGCCCTTCGGAAGGAGCTAGAGGCGGCGGTAGGTAGGACGAAGCGGGCTGAGCTCAGGGCGGCGAAGGTGATGGAGAAATACAAAAAGTCGGACCATTTTTACGCCGACCTAGCCGCAGCTACTACCCTCATCTGGCACGAGGCCCTCGACGCCGTTAAGGCGCGGATGCCGAAGTTCCCCGATTTAGAGCTCCAGAATGAATATCCTCACGGGGACGACGCGCGGGGGGATGCCTCCGGGAGCACTGCCGGGGAAGGGTCTCCCGTCGACGACGGCGCCGAGGCTCCTATGATGGGCGCAGCCCTAGTCATGGTGGACGTTGAGCTTCCCGGGCTTGCGCCCGGCCCTGAGGCCTGAAGCCCCTCGTCTTCTTGTTTCTTTTCTTTTGTTGCATCGGGAATTTTGTAGACTTCCGGACATTTTGTAAGGTTGGGGAGCCCACAATATCCTTGTAAAGACTTTTGGCTTTGTGAATAAAAACTTTTTGCAGTGGTATTTGTGTGTGTACTTTCCTTTGTCGGTAAACACTTGTATTTGCACAGTTCAACCTTCACATCGGGTCGGTTCTTCGTCTGGCGATCGCACGTCGAGTTGAATCTGTTCATTTGCCAAGTGTGCAAAGACCGGTGAAGGGTCGGTATCTCCATGGCCCCGAGGTCGAGGTTGGGATCGCTTAGACGTGGATGGCCTCATGGCGAGGGCTTGGGCCGTGGCGTTGGCGGTTAGTATCACCAGCTACAGATGACCGAGCATGGTAGATGCTCGGTTGCCTCTTGGCAAGGGCTTAGGTATCTGGCTTCGTGAGGTAGTGAAGAACGTCCATCATAACCGAGCATGGTAGCTGCTCGGTTGCCTCTTGGTGAGGGCTTCAATCCTTAGAGCTGGAAGGGCCGTAAGAGGTGGCTAAGGATGGACCGAGCAGTGAAGCTGCTCAGTGACCTCTTGGCGAGGGCTTCGATCTCTGGCATTGTGGGGTAGGAAAGTACCAGCCAGGGATAACCGAGCAAGGGCAGGCCCGGTTGCCTCTTGGCGAGGGTTTTTGATCCTTAGCGCGGGAGGGGCCGTAAGATGCCTACTAAGGACGGGCCGAGCAGGGTAACTGCCCTGTGCCTCATGGTGAGGGCTTAGATCCCTGGCGTTGTGGGGTAGGGAGCTACCAGCCAGGGATAACCGAGCAAGGGCGGGCCTGGTTTCCTCTTGGCGAGGGCTTTTGATCCTTAGCGCGGGAGGGGCCGTAAGAGGCCTGCTAAGGACGGGCCGAGCAGGGTTGCTGCCCGGTGCCTCTTGGCGATGGCTTTGATCCTTAAGAACGGGGACAGGCAGGGTTGCTGCTCGGTGCTTCTTGGCGAGGGCTTTGATCCCTGGCGTTGTGGGGTAGGGAGCTACCAGCCAAGGATAACCGAGCAAGGGCGGGCCCGGTTGCCTTTTGATGAGGGCTTTTGATCCTTAGCGTGGGAGGGGCCGTGAGAGGCCTACTAAGGATGGATCGAGCAGGGTTACTGTCCGGTGTCTCTTGGCGAGAGCTTTGATCCTTAAGGACGGGGCCGGGCAGGGTTGCTTCCCGGCTGCCCGGTGCCTCTTGGTGAGGGCTTTGATCCCTGGCGTCATGGGGTAGGGAGCTACCAGCCGGGGATAGCCGAGCAGGGTAGCCGCTCGTCCGCCTCTTGATGAGGGCTTTGATCCTTGGCGTCGTGGGGTAGGGAACTACCAGCCGGGAATAGCCGAGGAGGGTAGCCGCTCGGCTGCCTCTTGGTGAGAGCTTTGATCCGTGGCGTCGTAGGGTAGGGAACTACCAGCCAGGGATAGCCAAGCAGGGTAGCCGCTCGGCCGTCTGTTGATGAGGGCTTTGATCCCTGACGTCGTGGGGTAGGGAACTACCAGCCGGGGATAGCCGAGCAGGGTAGCCGCTCGGCTGCCTCTTAGTGAGGGCTTTGATCCCCGGCATCGTGGGGTAGGGAACTACCGGCCGGGGATAGCCGAGCAGGGTAGCCGCTCGGCTGCCACTTGGTGAGGGCTTGATCCCTGGCATTGTGGGGGTAAGGAACTACCAGCTAGGGATAGCCAAGTAGGGTAGCCGCTCGGCTGCCTCTTGGTGAGGGCTTTGATCCCTGGCGTCGTGGGGTAGGGAACTACCAGCCAGGGATAGCCGAGCACGGTAGCCGCTCAGCTTTCTCTTGGTGAGGGCTTTGATCTCCAGCGTCGTAGGGTAGGGAACTACCAGCTAGGGATAGTCGAGCAGGGTAGCCGCTTGGCTGCCTCTTGATGAGGTGCTTCCGTGGCGTCCCGGGTCCGCGTGCAGCATCGGCAGGAGCGGGCTGCAACGGCTAGGGCCCGGCTAACTGAAATCTATTCTGAGTATCACCAGGAATACTTCCTTGATCTCGTTCCACCTCTATTATAACCTCTTTTTTGTAAGGCGGAGCAGCCCATAGTACATTTTTGAAGGAATAAAATTCTTCTTTTCGCAACGTTCTAGCGTTCCCTTCATATTATTAAATAGAAAGGATACTGAGAAAGTTTATATTGCCTTAGTAAAAGAAGTACAAACTAGTAGATGTTCTTTTTATTTGTGCAGCTTGAGCCCCTCGGATGTCTGTTGGCCTCTGCGACCGGCGTGGGGTGTTGAGCTTCGTAGGTATCCGACATACCCTCCGCTGACACGGCCATGATTTGGCCGATTGTCAACTCGCCGGGAGGGGGACACTGCTCCTGCTCGCGGTCAGCTTGCCGCTTGTCCCGCAAGTATGCTGCAAGGTACCCCGAACGGATGAGCTTCTTGATGTAGTCTCGGAGCTGCTTACAGCTCTCCGTGGAGTGGCCTAGCGATCTGTGAAAACCGCAGTAGGGGCACCGAGTACGCTTTGCCCCCATGCGCGAGATCGGGGGGAGCTTGAAGAACCCCTCGCTTTTGGCCTCCTCAAGCAGTACCGTCTGGGAGACGTTGAGCGGGGTGTACTCCTGAAACCTCGGGAGTAGGGCTTTGGCCGCTCATGTCTCTTTCTCTCTTCCCTCGCCCTTTTCTTCTGGTCAGTTTGCTCTGCCCCGGGGAGATTTGCGTTCACTTCGGACTCAAGCTGGATTTCGCGCTCGGTCCAGGCCTTTACCTTGGCCATGGTCTTAGGCTGCGCTAATGCAAAGGAGAGTAACCACTCCTTGTGCCTAAGACCAGACCTCAGGGCTGTGATGACTATCTCTTCCCGATGTTCGGGGACCTCGAGAAGGGCATTGTAGAAGCGGGTGACGTACACTTTGAACGTTTCTTTGTCCCCGCTCTTGATCGTGAAGAGATGGTCGATGGTCCGTTTCTGCCGTCTGTTCCCGACGAAATGGCTGAGGAATTGGATGGCCAGCTCGTCGAAGGTTGAGATCGAGCATGGCGCGAGTCCTCGGAACCAGTCTCGTCCGGAGCGGATGAGAGTGGCCGGGAAAGCTCGGCATTGGGCGGCGTCAGAGTTGTCTTGGAAGCTCATCCTGGCCGTGAACGCGTCCAGATGGTCCTTCGGGTCTGACTTCCCGTCGAAGAGCGAGACCTTGGGGGGCTTGTTCCAGGAGGAGACATGGACGGCGAGAAGCTCCTCGGTGAAGGGCTTTGTGAGCGAGTCGGCGGCGTATTTAGCCCCGTCGCTTGAGTGGCGACCTTCTCGATGCATGCCTTCGATCTTCTTTTCGAGGGCGTCGAGCCGGCCATGGTACACCGACGATTCGGCACATTCCGATTTTTGGCCCCTGCCATTGGAGACTTATGTTTGGCCGCGGCCTCGGTTCCTTTCAATGAGGTTTCTTAAGTCGCCTGGCGAGGTAGTCTTCGAGCTGCCGTGACGGGTCCCGTCCGTGCGACCTCGTCGAGGGAGGGGGTATCGGTCATGCCTGGGAGCAGGCGAGCTGACCGACATCTTCTCGGGAGGAACAGGAGGGCGTAGGGGCTCGGGGCGAGGCACTCGGGCGACAGACCTCGGTGTTGAACCGTGGGGCACCCAGCGGGTCACAGAATACGTCGGCCCTGCGGCCGTGAGAGGCAGCGAGGCGGTGGTCGGCAGTGCCGACGTGAGCAAAGTCTTCTCTCCCTTTGTAGGGGTCCCGGTCCCGAGGTAGGGGAGTGGCAACCTGGGAAGCTTGCCCCGCTGTTTGGACACGGACGAGCACGTCCACGACGGACGCGAGTCGATCTATCCGGACGGCTAGGGCGTTGATGGCATTCGGGGGAGGAGATTCGTCCGCGCCTCCGTTGTGGGGGAGGCGGCGGCTAGTGCTTGGATCGTCGTGGTGACCGCTCGTCTTGGATTGAGATCGGAAGATGAACTTTGTCTTAGTGGAATCAAGTTTCCTACAGACGGCGCCAGCTGACGCGGGTGGAATCGCGTCAAGATGTTACCTTCCGTTGATCTGCTGTTGGCGACGATGGACAGCCGAGATTTGAGTTGGAGGATAGCTCCTGAAGTGTGTGGGTCTCAATGAGTTTGAGGTTGTTGGGGCCGAGCTACTTGCAAGGAAGTCCCGGGGTGGTTGTACCACCAAGGACCCTCCGACGATCAAGTTAGACAGAAATCCGAGCAGAGTAACGGCCTAGTGAGTGGAAAATGACTTACTTGAACCGTTTGAAGGAGGGGTTTATATAGCGGTGGCAGCAGGCAGGCAGGTGCGAGAATCACGCCGGCCGTTACGCCCCCGACGTCACGCCCGCGTGATGGCCAGGATATCCCATTAATGGCGAGACAAGCTCGTTAATGGGGATCGTGATGGCATGGAACGCGGGATCGTGGGCAGCGGAGATCTTGCGCATGGCAAGATTCGCGGAGGCGGGGCGGAAGCACCTGCGAATGATGCCGTTGGTCGGTCGAAGGGATCGAGAAAGATGAGCTCGGCGGGGGCTCGGGACCGAGTGGGAGACCGAGCTATCTTGGTTCTGTGGTAGCCCGGAGGCGAGTTGAGAGGGCCGAGGAGGCCAAGTGTGCAGGAGGCTCGGAGGCGAACCAACAGTTGTTTGCAAGGCGGGCATAGAAGTGGTGTGGACGGCTTAGAAAGTCGGCCACGTCCATGGGTCGCAGACCCGGGTGTTCCTCCGACGTGCTGTCCTTGGTCCTTCCTTGTGGGCTTCGGGACACATCATCATCATCAGCCACGTGTCATGATCTGAGAGATCACCGATATCGGTCATCATCACACATAAAGTTATAATTAAAGTTCTTGGCCTTTCTATAAATTATTTTTGAAGTATATGCAATAGGTACCTATTTCTTTTCCAATTAGATATATCATGGAGCTCATGGTCATCAATAGTCTCAAAAACTACATTTTAATAATTCCTTTTTCTTTTCTTATACGTACAAGAATACATGACAGATCAATTAGAATCGCACAAGTAGTTATATACATATACATACATATATACCTATCAATTAACACGTGAAGACTATGTAACTTAATAAAGATGTAAACAAGTGATTTAATAAAATCACATATGAAACTATCAATATTCAGATAAATGAAAAATACTTTCGTAGTCTCCATTGGTACAAATAATATTGTAAAATAAGAGTACATCTCTCATATATTACAATAATCATAAATCAAATGAACAGTTTTATCTTCAACTTTATTGTATAAATTAATCATGAGATTTGATAAAAGTCTTCCATAAACCGCGTACCCGCATGTTCTCTTATAAGTGGATTCAATTAAGAAGTGATGGTTCCTGTCTCCATTTGCATAGTAAGTCCCAGCCGATGACCAATAGCTCAGTTGGTACACCATCTCCATTCCTGCTATCAGTTCGGGGTTCGATTCGAAGATGGGATGTTGACCATAATTTAATGCATTCAGGGCAAACTCATAGGTCGTCCTGATTGTATGTTTGTGTTGTGTGTTTGTGTGTGTCGTGTATGTGGATGTGTTCACCAGTTCCAAAAAAATAAAAAAAATCGGCATCTTCCTCCCAAGGATTGTTTTCCCCCTATACCATCTACAATAAAAAAAATCTCTAAATATATACAATCACCTATGTAGTTGAAGATAAACAAAATACAAGAAATATCCATCGTTCTAATACTCCTTTGGTTGACCGAAATAGTTTCGCATATTGCTTGTCTTCTCTTAAACCTTATAGTAGTTGTTGCCGCTGAAAATTCAAAGAGAAACTTAATATTTTAACAATAAATCGCATAAGGGGATCAATTTGATAGAGACTTTTACTGTTATTTCTGTGTTTGTGTGTATATATATAACAAATTTATATATGAAATACATAAGACTTGACAATGAAATGCAATTAATTGGCAGATGTATTATTACAGTTTTTCTATAGGTTTTTTTTTTGGAATTAGGGTATAATAAAATTTAAATTATTAAAATAATTTTTTTTTATTTATCAAAATAGGACGTTTTCAAATCCGGTCCCACCATCTTATTTAGAGGGCGGGTTCTAAGAACCCACCCCTGCCCTATATAGGAGAGGGCATGTTCCTAGAACCCGCCCTCTCCTATAGGGGGCGAGTTCCTAAAACCCGCCCCCATTTTTATAAAAAAAATATTAAATTAAAAACAGATGATTAAATATCGAATAAAAAATAAAACAATAATATTAGTGTTGTTTAAATATGAATTTTTTATACACTCTAATAACAAAATGAATCCGTTAAATTTATAATACAAAAAAATTATCTGTATGTAAAAATATACAATTATCGCTTTCCCTTTCCCTTTCCCAATCCGAGCAAACTTGACATAAGCTTATGCCTCTTGGGATGACTGGACGACCCTCCCGTTTCTTGGGTATATGGCGGCGGCAGCGGCGTCTGCTCTTCTGCTTCGTCTTCAGCAACGTCTTGGACAGGCAGTTGTTCTGCAAATCCTGAATGCGGGACATGTGTCGGATATATGCTGCCTTCCAACAACTGTATGTAGGACGAAAAATCCGTCTCTCAACTGGGTTGCTGCTGTGAAGAACCTGTTCCGGTTTCATACTGTTTCTGTTGCACAAAACCTGGCCCTCATGGCCGCGCAAATCCTGACCCCCAAGATTGCTGTTGTTGCGCAAAACCTGACCCCCAAGACTGCTGTTGTGTAAAACCTGACCTCCAAAACTGTTGTTGTTGTGCAAAACCTGTTCCCCAAAACTGTTGTTCCTCTGGTTGTTACGCTTGTTCAGTATGTCAGGGTTGCTGCTGACAGTATGGTGTTCTAAACCACTGATACCGCTGCTCTGGATCTCCCTGATGCTGCGGCTCTAGTTTCGGCTTATGCTGCGGCTCTGGTGCCGGCTCATGCTGCTGCTCTGGTGCCGGCATATGCCGCTGCTCTCGCGATGGCGATAAATATGGAAGCATATTATATGAACCGAATATACCACCAATATATGAGTCTACATTTGAAAATAAAGTCTGAGTATCTGGACCCGCATCAGTCGGATATGGATCCTGCATCATTGATTGTATATGATACAACCCACGAGCCTGTCGTTACATTAAAAATAAGAAATAATTATTAATTCATACTGCCGGATGTTAAAAATTAATATAATTTAAAGAATTTAACTTACCATTTCTCGTTCCACGTGGCCTCTAGGCTCGTACTGCTGGATATTTGGAAAGTCGTTAGGGAGAGCAGAAAGATATCTTATAGTGACACGCTTATACCATTGTAGATATGTTTTGGTAGTGTCGGTGGTTATTTGGTCACCTATTTGCTGTAAGACAATATTACGCTGCCTATCCTCCCATTTCAGTAAATATTGATGATGATACTCTCTCCAATCACGCTCCGCCTTTCCTTCTCGCATGTCTCCCTCTTTTGTCATAGGCGCAGGCGGCGGAATAGGAATATGTTGCAATCTACTGAACTGTTGCAACACCCGGTCCTGTAGGTGCATGACCACGATATTAATGCAGAGTAGTGGGTATCGAGCCCGCCAAACCGGCTCTCTTTCGATACAAATGCCAAGTAATCCTTGCAGACGATTGTTCCCCTCCGAAAGACGCGGCGGAGACGCGGCGGACGTCTCGCCTGAATTTTGGGGCAGATGCTAATTGGTGCTATTCGTCCACCTCTCCGAAGATGCCAAGTTGATTTATGGCACCATATATCGAAGGTTTAAACGGATGCGGCCGATATAGCAGATTTCATCAGATTCCCCCTCGTTTGAGGGGTTTTTGATTATGGGGACGCTCTTCCCTGTAGGCGCAAGCCCCTGCAGTTAATTACGCTACCGCATCGCGGTAAAAACTTTCTCCTTCTCCATATGGTCACTTCGTGTCGTGGGTGTTTGTTTTGTGTTTGATTATCCGTGGATTGTATACGAAGACTAATTTATGTTGTCCCCCGTAGGGCGTTGACTAGTCCAAATCCGTATCTTTCTTCGATTTGGGTTTGGGGGGGTTGGGTTTAAGAATACGTTAGCCTCATTTGAGACTAAGATCAACTTAAACGTTTTTTTTAAGGATACGCTAGTCTAATTTTAGACTAAGATCAACTTAACGGGATCGTTTAGATCCAACAAGAGAGCAATTGGGCTCTATTGTTTAGTTTAGTGACATTACGATCGATTAGTTTAAGAACATTACGGTCCATTGTTAGTTTAAGGACATCTCGGTCCAATGTTAGTTTAAGAACATCACGGTCGAGATTAAGGACATCATAGTCCGTGGGCCCACAGTCGAATGTTAGTTTTAAGATATCACGGTCAAGGTTAAGGACATCATAGTCCGTGGGTTTAAGGACTCCACAGTCCAATGTTAGTTTCAGGACATCACGGTCGAGGTTAAGGACATCATAGTCCGTGGGTTTAAATCGACCCCACAGTCCATTGTTAGTTTTAAGACATCACGGTCGAGGTTAAGGACATCATAGTCCATGGGTTTAAGGACCCCACAGTCCGATATTAGTTTAAAAATATCACGGTCGATGTTAAGGACATTATAGTCCATGGGTTTAAGGACCTCACAGTCCGATATTAGTTTAAAGATATCACGGTCGAGTTTAAGGACCCCACAGTCCATGAGTTTAAGGGCCCCACAGTCCATAGAAATGTGTGGTCGCCGGGACCCGTCACCTCTCTGAAGACGTTGAAGGTTTACAACGACAAATATCAGAGGAGTAACGAGATGTACCCTCGAACCGATGTGAGTTGGTTGAAAAGATCTGTAGCCCAGTTTGGGGACTAAGATCTGTTGAATATTTGTGAGCAGATGTGTTCAGTTCAATATAGGTTGAGGACTTATGGCCAGAATTGGGCTAAGTCCAATTAAAAATGTTTAACATTTTTATTCTTGCTCTGGCTATTAAGCCTTTATTTGGGCTCGACCCTTTTAATAATGCTAAGCATTGAGTTCTGACATCTTTTGTCTTCATCAGAACAAATTGTGTTCTGACAATGCGCCACGTGGCGCGCCAGGCGCTTTGCGCCAGTTAAAGAGCGCATTGCGCTTCTGTCAGGGAGCGCACACGAAGAGGACACGTGTCGCGCTTAGCGCTAAGCGCGAGTTCATTAGCGCATTGCGTTTTTAATTTATGAGCGCTTTGCGGTAGTCTGTTGGCACGCCAGTGAGTGACACGTGGCGCACTTGGCGCTGAGCGCCAGCCCATGAGCGCAGTGCGCTGTTTCAGAAGCGCGAAACGCAGATTGTGTCTTTGGTTGACACGTGGCAGGTTTTGGCGCTGAGCGCCGGTCCAATGAGCGCAAGAGCGCAATTCATGAGTTCAAGGCACTTTCAAGATCAAAGAATAAATTTATGTTCTTCTTAGAGGAGGCGTTGCCTCAAGATTCAAGAACAAAAGTTCTTGTTTTATAAAAAGGGCTCTGTCTTTATAGATCAAAGATCTGTGAATAAAGTAAAATACTTTTTTTTTTATGATTAGATCTTTTGATCATTTCTTTTTATCAAAGACTTTGGTCTTTTGTAGATCTATGATTTTTTTAGAAGATGGTTCTTCTTTTTACGAGATGATTTCATCTCTGTAGTTCAAGAACCAGTTCTTTACCTTGAAGATGAAGAAATGATCTTCTTTTTTCTAAGAGTTTGCTCTTCTTTTTCTCAAAGTTTTCAGAGGGTTTTCTCTATCTCTCTGTATATATTAGACTTGAAGTCTAGGGGCCTTTATATAGGCCCAAATGATTTGTTGAATCAGTTTAAGAGATCTTTCTCTAATTGATTTGGGAATATTTCCCACCGTTGGATTTTTGATCTTAAGGCTTCTGTTTTACAGAAGATAATTTTCTTGTATTAATAAGATTGGAAATTTTTTTCCATAACAGAATTTTAGTTCTGATTAATTAATAATTTATTATTAGTAGATCTTTTGATCTAACGGTGGGGGATTTTTAATCCATCGCCGGCGCACCTGCGTTCGACACGTGGCGCGCAACGCAACTGCACTAGCGCACCTGTGTTTGACACGTGGCGCGCAGCGCAGAGCGCTGTATCTGAAGCGTTGTTTCAACTTTTAAATTTTGAATTTTAAAACAGAGCTATGCTCTGATTGGGGGTGCGTTGCCTAGGGCGCAGCGCACCTGGCGCCAGTGCGTCTGTGTTTGTCACGTGGCGCTCAGCGCGCAGAGCGCTGAATCTGAAGCGTTGCTTCAATTTAAATTTTGAATTTTGAAACAGAGTTTTGCTCTGATTGGGGGAAACAATGATATGCTGTATAAGGCGTCCATGTGAACTGCGCAAATAACATAGTACAAAATTGTAATGAAGCTAATTTAAAATTTTCAAACAAAATTAATTACCTAAGGTACAGTTATCCGAGTCGCCTCCATGCGATCCAACTCATCTCTATAATACCTAAGTACTCGACGAGGAGCCTTATAAGATTTCTTGCCACTCCACCAAGAGCCGAGCGTCTTTCCAGGGGTATCCACGGCAGAAATATTAATGTGATCTGGTCTTCCCATACACATGTGCTCCCATAACCAAATCTATATATAAAGTGTCGGATGATAAGAGAAAGAACCAATATTACAATTTTGCAAATGTTTAGCTGTTAAAAACAAGGAATGTACCTGAAGTAAGTAATGCAGCCACAAATTTTATTTTTCGTAGGAGCACATGCCTTATCTAGTTCCTTATAAAGATAGGCCAGGACCCCTGCTCCCCAAGCATACTGTCCACACACATCAAAGTCCATAAGAAACCCGAGGTATAAAAGATGGACATGCGTTGCCGATTGGTCCGACATCAACTAAGAATCGATCATGTACAGAATTTAAGCACGTGCATGTCTATCCAAGACTTCATCGGTAGTTTCATCAGGGATATTAGTAAATGTATCTTTGAGCCAGTTTAAACTGATCTTATACCCCTTAGTATGGTCTCTTGGTGCCTGAATTTTACAAATAATTGTTAATTAATATCATTGTAACATACTTAAACTTTTGAATTAAAAAATTACAAATTATACCTATCCGAGAGAAGACTCGGCATATGTATCCCAGTATGGGTGCTCGGTATCCGGATCCACAATTTTACCTCCGACCAATCTAAGCCCATTCACCCGTAAACCAAGTAAGAGGCCAATATTCTAGAGTGTGATAATGGCCTCACCCCATCTTAGATGAAAAGTGTGGGTCTCTTTTCTCCAACACTCAACAAGAGAGATAACGAGACTGTGGTCGATTTGGATATGACGAAACAAGGAAGCTTCATAAAATTCGGCTCTTCGAATTCGCTCGATTATACGATAATCGGTAACTTGCCACTTGTCAGAACTATGACTGACGACTGTAAGATTATCTCCACCCTGCAAAATTTAATCATATTATTTTCAACTATTAGAATTAAAAGAAATGGGGAATTAAAACAAATTGAATAAGTTTTGAAAATTTCCTCCCCGTGTAATATACTGAAAGATCTATGTTCGTTTTGATCTACGAGCAGTAATTTGTCGAATGGTTGATTCTCCATTGAAATTATTTTGATATTACAATCACTGAAAGATTTAGATAGGAGACAGGGCTTTAGAAGGGAATTTGGATAGAGATAGTGAAATAAAGATAGCGAAAATCATAGTGAAGAGGGCGGGGTTTTATAGGGAAAGGAGGACGGGTTTCGAGAACCCGCCCTCATCTTTGCAAACAGAACAATACAATTTTTTCTATATTGCATTGTGTGTTGTCATGCCAAATCAAATTGTCATTTCTGTTTTTTTGTGTTTTTTTGTGTTGTCAAATCCCTTCAATAATAATTATCATTTCTGTTTTTTTGTGTTGTCAAATCTTAATGATAATAATTATCATTTTGAAAAGAAGAGGGCATGTTCTTAGAATGTGCCCCTTCAATAATTTTATGCGGGCGTGTTCCAAGAACTCGTCCTCATCTCTTCTGTTTTTTCCTATCAAATCTTTTGTTTTTTTCTTAAATCGTGTTGTTAAATCTTACTGATAATAATTATATTTTGCAAAGAAGTGGGCGGGTTCTTAGAACGCGCCCCCTTCAATAATTTTATGCCAGCGGGTTCCAAGAACCCGCCCTCAACTCTTCTGTTTTTTCCTGGCAGATCTTTTGTTTTTTTCTTAAATCATATTGTTGTCAAATATTACTATGTGTGGTCATATCATTTTGTAAAGAAGATGGCGGTTCTTAAAAAGCGCCCCTTCAATAATTTTATGCCAGCGGGTTCCAAGAACTTGACCTCCTTAATATTTTAAATAATTTTAATTAATCCAAGACAAACCTGTGACCCCTTACCACCAAACACCTATAAAAATAGCTCTCTCTCCTCTCCATTTGCTCTCTATTCCGCTCCAATTTGCATCTGCACTCTCCTCCCATTTGCTCTCCATTCTGCTCCGATTTGCATATGCACCTATTACAAAATCTCATCCTGCTCCGATTTGCATCTGCACCTCCTACAAAATCTCGTCTGCACACTTCAAATGTATAAAAATTTATTTTAACGTTTAATTATTTTTAATGAATATAATCATTATATAAGTTGTTAATGCTTTTTTTTATTGTTGGCTTGATATTATTTGATGCAGATAATGGTAAGTTCAAGTTTATTTGTTGTATGTAAATACGATGTCCAGATTGTTACAAGTGCACAAGGTCCCAAGTATATGGGCGGGTGCGCAAGAATTATGCGATTAGAACCATCAACGAATTATAATGAAATTAAGAATAAAGTGTTTAAAATCACGAAATACGATCCCCGTGAAATTAAGCTTAAGTTAAGTTGTATATGGCCTATGTTTAGTGAAAATACATTGGTTGAAATTATAGACGATGCATCAATATCTTCGATGATAGATTTCGGTCTGGCAAACGCCCAGTATTCTTTTGAACTTTTAGTTCAGAAGGAACAATTGGAAGTATCAAATATTATTCCAATAGGTAATTTTGATGGTAATGCTGGAGGTAGTTCCTGGGGGTATTGTCCCATGGTTAACGATGATACCGTTAGTCTCAGTGGATACGACTATACACAACATTATTCAAACCTTCAAAGTCAAGGATAAACATTTTATAAATCCACTTTTTATAATACCAAAATACCAATATATTTTATATATTGTTTACGGATTTTCCCAATCGACTGCTGCAGTTACATGCACCCCTGAAGAATAGCAAGGATTACCATATATAACCTTCCAAAGGTAAATAAATCTGAAACAAGTGGTGATTATATTTATATTCTTCGTAATACAAAAATATTAAGGAAAAATTATTTAAGAACAATTTATATACTAAACGCAGATTTTCCAATACCTCCGCATCATTCCAACACGATCCAAGTAGCGCATTCCAAGCATATCCGTCTACATCTTTTTGGCCTTTTCACCCTGAACCATCCACATTACACCGATTTCAACCATTATATATTGCACCCGAGCCTTATGATGCAATGTGTGACATTGATATGTGTGGTAGTGATGATGATGAAACTGATGAAGGTCATCAAGGGGAGGATAGCGTGGAATATGCCGCTGGATTGAATGAAGTAGTATTGATTGATGATGCCACGACCCAAAATTGGCCCGTGACGGCCCTAGTACTACGCAACGCCCTAAGACGTAACGTAGTAAAAGAAAGCCAAAACCCAGAAACCTAAACCATAAAAATACGGAAAAGATAATATAAGTTTTTGAAACATTTGAAATCGCAACCCAAATTCTTTAAAATTCCTACTTTATTTCTTTAAAATTTTAGCAACACCTCCCTTTTGTAAAAACTAGCCAAGATGAATACAATACAAATATACGACGCCGTAGCGAAGAAACAAAGACAATAGAGAGAAATCTGTATATAAAAGACAACAAATCCACAATAATATACAATATCGTCCTCACCAAGTCTCTAAGTCAACAATACAATAGTAGATGGTGTAGGGTTCCTAGGCACCCTAGTGAGGTCTCACAAGTCATCATCCATGCAAATTTCTAAAAAATACGGTGCCGAGAAACCCTAGAACGGATCGTTAACTAGATATATAGGCGAAGCGAGTAAGTAAACGGAAATAAAGCTAAAGGGAAGGGGCTACAACCTTTGTAGATCCGGTCCACCACTTCCTAAGCTCCGCGATGATCTCCCTCCGCTGTCCAAATCGAACCCTTGACTCTAGCATTGGCATCATCGAAGAATGGACGGGCTTGATCGTCGGTTCGATGCCGAAGATGATCTACGTCGAGGCATCACAAGAACAAGCTCCAACTTCACCAAGCTTTGAAAACTTGTGAAGTAAACACCCTATACAACTTGGCAAGAGGTAGAGGATGAAGAAATAGGAAGTGGGTAGACTTTAGATTTGGATTTCTCACTCAATTTCACTAGTTGCCATTGATGATCACTAGCTTTCTTCATGGAAGAAGAAGATGAAGAAGAAGAAGAAGATATGATAAGTTAATCAAAATAGAAAAGAAAATATAATACTTATCATATCATTAACCTTAGTTAGGTGTAGAGAATTGACTAAGGTTAGTTTGAAGAGTTAGGGTTAAGCAAGAAGACAAAATGGTCACTTAGTCAAAGTTTCAAGAAACTTCAACTACAAACAAAATAAGCCACCATTTCATTTTCTTTATCTTTTTCTTTTTCCAAAATAAACAAAAAGAATAAATAAAAGAATAAGTAAATAAAATGAAACCCTAACCATTCATATAACCATGGTCAATTCTTTACACAAATCCAAGCATGCATGTATCATCAAACATGATACAATCATGTGCACAAATGTATATCACATATACAACTTGCACAATTCAAGTGAGAAAATCCATTTAAAGTGAACCGATACTAGTTAATGCAAAGTAATATATCAAATATATAATTATACATTAAATCATTAAATCAACACTTGATTCAATGATCCGGTCATATCGCATATAACCGGCTAGTATCCAATGTATCGGCTTATCGAATCAATCCTTGATTCGATAACTAGGTTATATCGCATACAACCATTCGACATATTCATCGCGAGAATAAAATACGGTATCACATACACGCATTATTCTCGGTCCCGCACATATCTCATATGCGCTCCTATTTCGTTTCGCTTGAGCCAGGAAACCTCTGTATAGGACTCTAAAGACTCGTCAATACGCCGGCAGCAGGTGATGATCATATCAAACACCCACAAGCCGCAAGCGGTCTGCTAAACGTAACGGCCACCCGGGTATTGAGCGATCAGAAGATCGACGAGCAAGCCCGCTCACTCCTGTGAATCCAACCAATAACACTTACCGTACAGTCCGGTCTGTTCGTCTGATATGTCGCATATCTCGCCTAGGGGTGGTAAACGTCAGACCCCAATAGCTCGATAAGTCATGCCGACTTGAGGTCCATAACATTCGTAAAACTACTGATAACTCTTACCAGTATATCACTTCAACCCTGGCCAGGGATTTCCTGTTATGGCCAGTCGTGCATTGTGCAACATCAACCCCCAATACCGGGAGAGACGAATCCCCTCCTATCGCTCATTGCCTCCATGTGAATCGGGACTGTACCCAAAAACCACCTGTTTGCACGACTCAGTAGAGCCGTGGTAGGGTGGAAATCAAAGCACAGTGGGAGACACACAAGACTCTATGACGATCTCGGGTCAACAGACTAAGCTGTACCAGTGTCACCAGAGAACTGCCATCTGACGTGAGGTATAATACCATCTGGGAGTTCTCGGCGAGTCCGTTCAGTGTACCCAGTCTCCACTGAGCACCCGCATACCATCTTCGATGTCAAACACCAATGGATATGGGATCATCCATCGCCCATCGCATGGGTCGAGAAGATATACGCCAGTCTACTCTGGAATATCGATGCCCCGTCTCGATATTCCCTCGACTAGGAACATTTCAAGGATGTACTCATGGACTATCCAGGCCCCGCTAGTATGATCTGCATCATAATCCTGGAAGTCGAGTACACATCCTAAGGGCTTTATCAACATGTAACAGAGAGACGGAAAGTATACACGTTAAGACAAAGAGCAACTAGATAGCGTACTATCATGTCGAGCAAGAAAGTCCTACCTATATATGTCCCAGCATCCACCACAATATACATCCAATGTACAGTAATGGCCTCTAGGGCATACATATAACTAACAATCTCCCACTTGCACTAGGGCCATCTGTAGCAGTGGTTGCAGTATCACATACTCAACCATCCCCTAAAAGTCTCTCTTTAGGAAAAGGCCTTCGTGAGTGGATCCGCCGTGTTGTCTTCTGAGTCTACTCTCCTAACCTCGATCACCCCGGAGATCAACTATCTCCATGATCAGGTGATGCTTCCTCAGAATTTGTCTGGGTCACTGATGGGACCAGGGTTCCAGGGCCAAAGCCACACTTCCATTGTCATACAATGGCAGGAACCTAGTTCATCTTATGAACCAATATACACCCAAACTTCCTCTTTGGTAGTATCTTTAATAGCGATGTTACCAGCCTTTATCGTCTAGTTTGCCACGGTATCTAGCTTGGAACTCTTCCAACATACCGTCCCTCTACTGAGGGTAAAGACAATGCCCGTGACTGACATTCAGTCGTCTTTATCACCCTGGAACTCTTCCAGTGATTCTCCCCAGGATCGATTTATACCATCTCACTACATCTAGTGAGAATCCTAGCATCCAGTTAGATCTATCTCATAGATCCAAAGCTTAGGATTTAGTAGGTATCACTTTGATCCTATTGGAGAATCTTTGTGATAAGCGGAGATTGATCGATCGTAGCATAGGAAACTCCTTCCCTAACAAGAGTATGTCATCCACGTACTCTACGAGGATCGTCACCATACTCCCTACTACCTTTTTGTTTATACAAGGTTCATCTACCATTTTGATGATGTCAACTTCTTTGACTAATCCATCAAAACAGATGTTCCAACTCTGCGATGCCTGCTTTATCCTATAAAGCATCTTTCACACGTTTCCGCTGCTCCCACTGTCTACGAGGCCCTCTGGCTGTGTTCTTATAGACGTTCTCTTCTAAATCAATATTTAGAAAAGTAGTCATGGCACCCAACCACCAGATATCGTAGTCGTGGTATGTAGCCGTGGCAAGTAGGATCTGGATGGACTTAAGCATAGTCCCTGGAAAAGGTTTCATCATTATTCGTGCCTGGTCGATGACGAAAACCTTTAACAGGTCTAGCTATGAAAGTCTCAACTTGTCCATCTACACCAAGTAATCTTCTCAAGATATACTTGCTCCTGATGGGGATTTAACCCTTCAGATATAGCAACCAAAGTCCATACTTTGTTGGTGTATAAGGATTCCATCTCAGATCACTAAGCATCCAGCCATTCTTACAGAGTCCCTACTCTCGATGGCCTGCTCGAAACTGGTTGGGTCATCATCTCATGATGCAATCCTCGCTCCCACTGTCATCGAGAAATCGAGGTATCTCTCAGGCGGGTGAGGAACCCTACTAGATCGGCGGAGAGGCTGAGGTTCGTCGGAAATTATTGAATCCTTTGGTTCTGTCAAATCATTAGCAGTTTTGTACAGCTGGAACCTTTCCAGTTCTACAGAACTGATCTTGCCTCGATCTTGTCCGGATTTAGCTTTTGACATAGGCCGGACAATCCCAAATCTTAACTTGCTTAAGAGATAGGATCTTCCCATACCATATCTTATATGGAGTGGTAGGCACTGATTTGATTCGAACCTAATTCAATAGGTATGCAGCTTCTCAATCGCATAACTCCCAAAAGGAAATAGGTAACTCAGTAATACTCATCATAGAGCACACGATATCTAATATTGTGTGATTGCTCCGCCCCGATACACCGTTGTGCTGTGGTGTATTCAGAGGAGTAATACTGAGAGAGAATTTCATTTTCCTTTAGAATAGTCCAAGGATTCCATGCACAAGTATTCTCCTTCCTGATCTCATCATAGGACATAATACTTATACCCGTATTTTGGTTCTCTACTTCCTACTTATATTCTGTGAATACCTCAAAAGGTTCGGACTTATATTTCAACAGGAATATATGACTGAATCTTGAGAGATCATCAGAGAATATAATGAAGTATAAAGAACCAGTCCTGGCATGTGTAGACAGGAGACCTTACATACATCATTATGCATCAGTCCCAAGAGTGCATTAACTCTTTCTCTGTTTCCAATAAACAGAGCTATGGTCATATTATCTTTGTGACATGACTGGCAAGTTTCACAAGATGTAAATTCAAACCGATTTAAATATACATCTAAATGTAACTTCAGCCAGTCGGGTCGCATTGATATGACCTAGTCTACAATGCCTCAAGAAGAATTCGTTCATTTCTGAACTCTTCTTCCTGTGTGTGTTCAGTATACAAGGAACTGTAGTTTGATTTAGAACGTCAATGCTTTTAGATAACGTGCCTGAACCGATCAACTTTTGATATAGGAAATGTTCAAAACATTATCCATCAATACAAAATTTTATCATTTCTTTACTAATAAAGAGACTGATATGATTTTGTATATCAGGTTCGGTATCTAATAGCATTTGTTCAGAATCAATGTATTCTTAATACAGGGTGACAGTGACCAACAGACTTGGCTGCAACTCTTGCCCCGTTTTCTGCCTCATGAAACTTATCATCCGTTCTCAGTTTTTCTACCTTTTTGTAGCCCTATGTAATAGATTACATATCTGGGATCCTGATCCGGTATCATATACCCAGGATGCAGAGGATACTGAGAAACAGTTCTTTATAATGAACACACCCGAAGGAGATGCATCATATGCACTTTCTTCGTTTGGGCGGCATAGGAATTCTGGTATTCCCTATTTCCTGCTCTGTCTTATAACAATTATAAGTTGGAGCGGGACCAACGTTCCCCAGCTCAGTATAGCAAGCGGGTTCGGTCAATTATCCGTATTATTTATCTTGATTAAGGCGAGATTTGGTCGCTACCAGGAGAGAGAGAGAAGAAAACACTCAGCGTGCGCTCTTGCAAGATTAGATTGGTTATGTATTTTATCTAATCAGGATGGCTCCCACCGTTTTTATCAAATCTTCCTTCAAATCCTAAAAGGAAAGACTAGCCGGGATTAATTACACTCTACAAGTTCGCCAATCTTTCAGCCAGGCCAGTGTCGGTACTTTGAGGGAGGTTTCCCGTGCTTTCGTACGGACCTAATTACAGTAAACCTCGTTTTCCCAGAGGCGTAACCCCGTTGACACCTTTCTAGACACCTACTTGATCGGCTAATTGCAAAGTGCAAAACTCTCCAGGAGTAACAATTACTCGCAGTGGGTATCGGGATCCAACTATCATATAGAAGGTATGCAATCTCATTGCAAATTTCAAACACTTGAAACTCCCGATAAAGGTTTTTACCCCTAGCACCTATGACCTTAACTATGGTCAACAAATCATAAGTACTAGTCAAGTTCTACCCGTCATTTCGTGATTAATTAGACCCACCCATATGACCCTTAACTAAGGTCAACAAAGTCACGCGACTGTCCTAACTAATCGCATCATATGCGGTGTAGGAAGACATCACTTAGCTACCGTACACTGTGCCTTGACTATGGTCAACAAACACAGCACGAATACTAAGTACTCTACTTCCTAAAATGACGGAGGGTTGCGGCTGGTTTTTATGAAAACCTTTAACGCTTTGAACTTGATCTCGTTGCAGAATCAAATGGTTTTTAAATGGAATGTTTTTGAGGCTTTTCTAGTTTTGCTAAAGGGGTCACTCCCGGTGAAGGGATCGTCGGCCCTTTCCTCGTCGAATGAGGTGCGGGATATATCATATATATCACTGTGCCAAGCGAAAACTATAGAAGCGATCAAAGACAAACCGAGGGTTTTAGCATCTGCCAGTTATTGCTAAAGGAGTCACTCCCGGTGAAGGGATCTCGGTCCTTTCCTCATCGAATAAGGTGCATGATGTTCTATAAGGAAACCGCGATGCAAAGCAAGAACTGTAGCTACCTGTTTTATTTTTGAAATTCGATTCCACAACATCAATTAGGTTTATTTTCTTTCATTAATCTCATTAATGAATATCCCATCATTTAAGTCCACCTAATCATCACAGATAAATATAACGTACACTTATGCCATCCGCATTCGCCTCGATGTCCCGTCTGCACCGTTAGGTTAGGTAACTAACGGCAGAGCGGGGCAGGGCTAGCGCGGGTGTAAAACATAAGCAATGTCAATATAATATATCATATATACTATATATAATATCTGTCACAGAACATCACATGATCACAGATAAATCACAGCAGAAGACACATATGAAATATTGGATATACTAGGACGTCCGTGTTTTCAATACGAGCCAGTATAAAACACGGATTCCACGGTCGTGATGAATAGCCAATCCCACACCCCTAGACCCCTACGAGAGCGGCAAGCAACCCTACCAATTCTAGGGTTAGGAGACCCGGACTCGACTCCTCGAGTTGGTCTCCCACTGGACCCCAGAACCCGGTTACTTGTGCTCCCCTCCTTGGGTCTATCCTAATGCGGAAAAGTAAATAATATACATCAACGGTGACAACTTCCGCAACCTGGAAGTGCCCCAATAAAAGAATATTACATACAAGTTTTTACATGAATGAAAATGAAAAACACTCATCTCACATAAAAACCCCCCGGCTATTCAAACACGACGATCCAATATAACATATCCAGCAACACATAACATCACATGTCATCAACGTAAGTAAATATGCGCATCCCAATTGTCGTTGACATATAGCAACGAAACCGGCGATATCACATATTACACTTACGGTCACAGAAAAGAAAATGTAAAACTACAACAGTTGGAATCCGCAACCTCCTCAGACATCGCATGCCTGACCAAATGAAATACTTAGACATCGCATGCCTAACAATTATAAACCCCGCATTTTAGTCTCATTATCGAAAACTCTTTTCAATATCAAGTCGAGCAATTCAACAGGATTCCCGACATTCTGATCGAATGCTCGTCGCAAACTTTAGTAGACGGCCGCACCCCCGAAACCGTCGACGAAGTGCACCAAGGCGGAACACCGCTACCGCGAGCACCCAAACGGATGCTTTCGGCGACGGGGTTTTCCTACAGTCACTTGGTCGGGGCTATGGAGTGAGGCTGTCTATTAAGTTTACCCGGCGAGTATCCGCGTACGCTACGTGATTGCGAAGGACTTTTGATCACATCAAAATTCCGTGGCAACCGATCAAGTGAGACTAAAGTGCTATGTTTATAACATTCATTCAGTTATCTCATAACTACTTGTGAATTCCAATTATTGTATCACATTCCGGATAAATAGAAAATGTTAAACTTTCCGATCGAACAATCGAACACCCAGGTTTTCCCGACACAGCTCAACACATGAAATAAGTCTAACAACATTCAGTTCGTGCCTCAGTACCAACGGTCCAGCCATAGAAGGGTCAAGCCAACGCCTCACATGTGGCACGCCGTACTGCCCCAAACCCGAAGGTTCAAAGGGCAGTTCAAGACGGTCACATAATCGAGTTAAGGTTTGTTGTCTTCTAGAGGGTCCATCGCGTTACTTGCACTACTTAGAACGTCGTTAAACTACGGAAAAATCCAACACTTGGAAATTTCCCGACAGGAGAAAAATTGGGTATTTATATCCGGTCGAACTTTTTAACATATTCTAAAAATACCCGGAAAAGCACACCGACAAAAATTAGACAGTCCGATCGAATATACCGAGTCCCCAATACAACCCAGAAAATAAAACTCTGGAATAAATATTAAAATATTCCTAGGAAAACCAGCACTAAAAACTAGGAGTTACTGTGAAAAGTTAAACAGATGATGGGACAACTTGGCCGCGGAACCGCCGCACAAGCCATGCTTGTGCCGCGGTTCCGCCGCACTCTTGAGGAATCATGCTCTCGAATTTCACAGTAAGTCTTAGGATTACCTGCTGATTTTTCTGCATATTTTTAATTTCGAAAAAACCACGATTTCAGAAAAAGTCCAGAGAGCAATATTAGGGTTTGGGTTTTGATTCGACCGGAGTTCTAATTCCGTCGGGACTTCGCCTAAGGCTCTAGCTAGGCTCTGATACCACTGTAGGGTTCCTAGGCACCCTAGTGAGGTCTCACAAGTCATCATCCATGCAAATTTCTAAAAAATACGGTGCCGAGAAACCCTAGAACGGATCGTTAACTAGATATATAGGCGAAGCGAGTAAGTAAACGGAAATAAAGCTAAAGGGAAGGGGCTACAACCTTTGTAGATCCGGTCCACCACTTCCTAAGCTCCGCGATGATCTCCCTCCGCTGTCCAAATTGAACCCTTGACTCTAGCATTGGCATCATCGAAGAATGGGCGGGCTTGATCGTCGGTTCGATGCCGAAGATGATCTACGTCAAGGCATCACAAGAACAAGCTCCAACTTCACCAAGCTTTGAAAACTTGTGAAGTAAACACCCTATACAACTTGGCAAGAGGTAGAGGATGAAGAAATAGGAAGTGGGTAGACTTTAGATTTGGATTTCTCACTCAATTTCACTAGTTGCCATTGATGGTCACTAGCTTTCTTCATGGAAGAAGAAGATGAAGAAGAAGAAGAAGATATGATAAGTTAATCAAAATAGAAAAGAAAATATAATACTTATCATATCATTAACCTTAGTTAGGTGTAGAGAATTGACTAAGGTTAGTTTGAAGGGTTAGGGTTAAGCAAGAAGACAAAATGGTCACTTAGTCAAAGTTTCAAGAAACTTCAACTACAAACAAAATAAGCCACCATTTCATTTTCTTTATCTTTTTCTTTTTCCAAAATAAACAAAAAGAATAAATAAAAGAATAAGTAAATAAAATGAAACCCTAACCATTCATATAACCATGGTCAATTCTTTACACAAACCCAATCATGCATGTATCATCAAACATGATACAATCATGTGCACAAATGTATATCACATATACAACTTGCACAATTCAAGTGAGAAAATCCATTTAAAGTGAACCGATACTAGTTAATGCAAAGTAATATATCAAATATATAATTATACATTAAATCATTAAATCAACACTTGATTCAATGATCCGGTCATATCGCATATAACCGGCTAGTATCCAATGTATCGGCTTATCGAATCAATCCTTGATTCGATAACTAGGTTATATCGCATACAACCATTCGACACATTCATCGCGAGAATGAAATACGGTATCACATACACGCATTATTCTCGGTCCCGCACATATCTCATATGCGCTCCTATTTCGTTTCGCTTGAGCCAGGAAACCTCTGTGTAGGACTCTAAAGACTCGTCAATACGCCGGCAGCAGGTGATGATCATATCAAACACCCACAAGCCGCAAGCGGTCTGCTAAACGTAACGGCCACCCGGGTATTGAGCGATCAGAAGATCGACGAGCAAGCCCGCTCACTCCTGTGAATCCAACCAATAACACTTACCGTACAGTCCGGTCTGTTCGTCTGATATGTCGCATATCTCGCCTAGGGGTGGTAAACGTCAGACCCCAATAGCTCGATAAGTCATGCCGACTTGAGGTCCATAACATTCGTAAAACTACTGATAACTCTTACCAGTATATCACTTCAACCCTGGCCAGGGATTTCCTGTTATGGCCAGTCGTGCATTGCGCAACATCAACCCCCAATACCGGGAGAGACGAATCCCCTCCTATCGCTCATTGCCTCCATGTGAATCGGGACTGTACCCAAAAACCACCTGTTTGCACGACTCAGTAGAGCCGTGGTAGGGTGGAAATCAAAGCACAGTGGGAGACACACAAGACTCTATGACGATCTCGGGTCAACAGACTAAGCTGTACCAGTGTCACCAGAGAACTGCCATCTGACGTGAGGTATAATACCATCTGGGAGTTCTCGGCGAGTCCGTTCAGTGTACCCAGTCTCCACTGAGCACCCGCATACCATCTTCGATGTCAAACACCAATGGATATGGGATCATCCATCGCCCATCGCATGGGTCGAGAAGATATACGCTAGTCTACTCTGGAATATCAATGCCCCGTCTCGATATTCCCTCGACTAGGAACATCTCAAGGATGTACTCATGGACTATCCAGGCCCCGCTAGTATGATCTGCATCATAATCCTGGAAGTCGAGTACACATCCTAAGGGCTTTATCAACATGTAACAGAGAGACGGAAAATATACACGTTAAGACAAAGAGCAACCAGATAGCGTACTATCATGTCGAGCAAGAAAGTTCTACCTATATATGTCCCAGCATCCACCACAATATACATCCAATGTACAGTAATGGCCTCTAGGGCATACATATAACTAACAGATGGAGAGTACAAAATACAACGAATGTACAATATGAAATACAGATAATCATCCAACCCACCTAAGCAAAACGGTATACTGTGAGCTGATGCGATATCTGTAGCAAAAGATGATAGATGAGAAGCTGAATAGATGAATAGCTGAATAGCCTGCCTCGACTACTCTGGGGAGCAACCTGAAACACCTGTGACACAACGGGGGTGAGTTGCCAACTCGTGAATAGAAGATAACATATGCAGGTAATCGCAGGAATGTACGTACAGCATGAATCTAAGATATACAATTTACAGTAATAACAGGTCATGTGAAAGCAAAGTAATGGAGATGTACACTAGCAGGTACAATCAATATATGAAGCAATGATGACATGATAGTAGTATGCAATAACTATGCAATAGGGATATGAGAAAGTAAATATGCAACTATCATAAGGGTACACTAACAGGTACTACCAACATATGAATCTGTGCAAAGAATAGATAAGTGTGAGGTATGGGGTGGAATATGTCATTTCCACGGAAACCTAACATCGTGGCCGGATCACAATCACTCAAGACACTCAAATCCCAAATCCTCAAATCAGCCCCCAAGTTGGGCTCTCATATCATATAAGTCTCACATCTCCTCAATGTACAATATCGAATAGATCTCCTATATCCCGAATGTACAAACCATCAATCTCTTTCATATCCAATATCCAATCTCCATGAATCACCTATATCCCAAGTCGAATCTCAAATAATTTCTAACATCCTATATATATATTTGCAGAAGTAAAATATGATGGGGGCAATACACATATATTAGCGTCCCATTCCACTAATATTGGTGTAAGGGTATATATAACAACGGCTAAATCCCCTGTTATATATACAAAGGTATTAAAAGAAATATCATGAAAACAATGTGCCAAGTATCGACACAGAAACCCTGATCACGTATCATACGCTATCCCGAAAGCACGAGTGCCTAACTCTGACCCTCGCCTTTCGACGTATGCATACGTACATGACTCCCAGCGGTGTCTCCGTGATCCCCCGCTGAGTAGGTACTCGCCCGCCTCCAGGACCAATCGGCAAAATCCATCGATCTTCTTGTCGAGGGGAACCATACCGGGCCCCACCATGTACTCTCATACGGCAACCACACCTCGTATGGAGTATATAATCAGCACCGATAAAACTCATGGTGGACGCGCAAATATCATCTCAAGGAAACCGGGTTTTTCAATGTATGCATAATTTCATGAACTCCCACGGTTCCCAAATCCAGAAAACACCATGTAAAATCCAAATAAACAATGAGCAAATCCAGGAACAAATAAATGCGATATATCTGAATGTGAGCATATAAATGAGAACAGGTAGCTGAGACCAGATGTATGCGAAATCAATAAGGTACAGCTAACTATAGATATCTACCTATAAGTAAAAGATGTCGTATACCCCCTGGGTATAAGCAAAATATGTACAAGGTATACCTGTAGCTGTATCGCAAGGTGTAGATGTACCTATCACTAAAGATAAGATACACTATAGGTATACCGATAAGCTAGATGTCAAGTATGATAAGCAATATAGTATCTATAAAGGGTTGTGTGTGACATGGCAATTTTTGACGGGGTGTGTGTAGCATACAATCCGTGCTCGTGCAACATGAACCGTCAATAATATGTGCAGTGTCCTGTGGCTGCTAGTCACAGTACAACTATATCAAGAAAATACAGTAAAGGCGCAATTCTAACAATGACGTAGAATATGCGACAGGTATTTGAATCCTAGCCCAGACGCATAACGCCATGCGGGCGATTCCCCTGTAGATGTTAAATCTACTCACCTACGCCCCACGCTAGGTGAATCCTACCATCTGCTCCCCCCTGTAGCCGTGTCCGTAGTCCCTGCCTGCAAACCTGCAAATAAGACATGGAAATCATATATAAGCCAAATATTCCGCGAAACGCGATATCGAACCCAAAACGAGAAACTCGCATCGCGAAATAAACGCGCGTGTGCACGATACGCTGAATCGTGTGTGTACGCGTCTAAAACCATCGTGACACGCCGCGATACGCTGGATTACAGAACCCTCTCACGTATCGCGCGTATCGCGCAAACACAACGGACATGAAAAACGGTATATTGTTCCAGATTTTCCTACAGGCCAAACATTACAAAACTAGACATGCCAAAGCACTATACAACACAGAAGACAACCCTAGCCAAGACCCCAACACCCCTGCCCCTTACTTGGCCGCAAATTGCGGCCAAACACAATAAATCTGAGGCCTCAGTTGGGAATGGGGGTCTCGTGTTCTGGTGGTGGTGTCTAGACTTAGGTAGCATGTTCCAGTTTCCTCAATTTTGTCCTGAAGGCCCCGGGTCAAAAGCAGATTCCAGATTGCCAATATATCGCTTTAAAACGCCAATTTAGCACAAAACACAAACCCTATGGTATTTTAGTGAAATCTGGGTTAAACTCAGTTCAAGTGACCCTAATAACACTTAAATAGGTAGGGTTAACTAACACAATCACCACTTTGCCACAACATCTCACAAATCTCCAAAATCTAGCACTAAATTAGCTATTTAACACTAATCGACACAAAACCACACACAACTTAAGCAAACATGAAATGGGGTTCAGAAATATACCCTAATGAACCCTAAGAAGCAGGTGAAGGTGAGGAATTAAGTTGCTACTGCTGCTGGTGATGCAGGGGATGCATGTGGCTGCTGCTGTTGCTGCCAGTGCTGAAGCTGATGCTGTTGATGTTGCTTCTCTGCTGCTGCTATTGCTATGCTGATGTTGTTGTTGTTGATGTTGAAGCTGCTTCTGGTGCTGATGCTAATGGTGCTGCTGCTTTCTTCAGCTGCTGCTGAAGAAGCTGATGGTGGTGTGGGTGTGTGTGTGTTGCTGATGGAGCTGCTGCTGTTGATAGCTTCTGGTATTGTTGTTGTTGTTGTCTTAGCTGCTGCTGCTGGGGCTGAGTGTGTGTGTGTGTGTTGTGAGAGAGAATGGAAGTGAGAGAATGAGAGTGAGAGAATGAGAGAACACAAACAAGTCAACCCACTCCTCTCTCTCTCTCTCTTCATTAATGAAGGCATGGGCAAAGCCATGATGCCCCATCACGCACTCTCTCTCTCTCACCAAGGTCAACCATTTAAAACAATATTTAAAATTCCATTTCAAATTCATTTTCATTTTTAAAACAACCATAACTATTTAACCCGAAACACCTAAATAATTAACTTAAAGAGAATGGGTTAATCCATCATGCTTGCTAAACATGGTCTAACCCTATCTCTAAACCCTAGTTTACATGCACAAGTGTGTGTGTGCCTAGGAAAAATCTAATAAAATACTCAATAAATAGGATAAAATATTTAAAACCCAAATTGGTAAACTTTTTATCAAAAACTATATATTAAAATATAATTAGCCACAAAACACATCCTAAGGTGTTACAATCTTTCCCCCTTAAAAGAAATTCGTCCCCGAATTTAAAAAATATACTATACGTACCTTCAAAGAGAAGATTACGACTCTCAAATCTCGCTCGCAGCCTCCCAAGTGATTATCTCACCTTTACGGCTACGCTCAAGAAAAACCCTTCACAGATGGCAAGACCCTTAACCGATGTTCCTTCACCTGCCGAGCCATTAACACAATGGCTGCCGGTGAACGAAACGATCGCGTTCAAGCCAAATGGTCTGGTGCCAAATCATGTGAGAAAGGTCAAGAAGGTAATTGTAAAGCATCATCACAAGGAATACGGGGTGGAAATCCAATAATCTGGGCGGAAGTGCCAAATTAAGGGCAACGAAACCAACTCGCTTATAGTATCTCAGAAGGACCAAAATTCTGGGATAAGCTTCCCAAAATCCAACACGTCTTTTATCGGAAAAAAATCCGCAGGAATACATGGCCTGTCCCTGCGATCTCGAGTCTATGACCAACACAGTCGGCATAAGACCTCAGTTCGCAATGGACAATTCCCATCTTGACCTAACACAACTGGACCATCTTCGAAGTCTCTAGACTAGCTGGGTCCAAAGTCCTACTCACGCAGAGTCAGAAAAACAGACTGGTGATCGACACGACCTAACCCCTAAGCCTAAGGGTGGCTAATTGAAGTGTCTCCTGATAACAGCTATCGAAGGAGAACCCTAACGATGGCGAGTGACGATCCCCAACTGCTGACAACAGTCAAAACAAACACACCACTTAAAAAGAACAACTGAGCAAACTGAGTAAAACCGGACGACAAGAATCCGAATGGAGTCACACCCTGACTAAACTTGGGTAGAAACCATAACGAAATTCGTGGAGATCTGCTCCCACTCCTACTTCGGAACGGTAAAAGATTGCAACTCTCCAGCCGGCCTCAGATGCTCGACCCAAACACACAACAAGACAGACACCTTGAAACGAAACCTGAAATTTCTCTTTACATCCCTGTCCACCCGTAACTATCTCACAAGTCACGCTAAATGTTGGTGGAACTTGAATGCATATAGAGAATTGACAGATGTGCTAGCTCTAGGATTTCACGTCTCTACCTGATAATACCAGGTACACAAACGCGTTTCTAACTTAGCACACCATTGTCACAATCAAGGTCTCTGAATCATTACCCAGCCGAGTATGCTCAAGTATCACTGACGAACGAGTATCGGCGGGCAGTGTCTCGCGAAAACGATTTAAGGAAAGTGGTCGGGCGCGGACATGAGCAAGCTGTCCCCTCCGTAGAGACGAACTAAAGCTGTACTCGACGATCACACAAGAACTGTAAATCTGCAGAAGACTGTCACAACAATCAAATCCGCTGCAGGAAGATGTACGTTAAGCTTTGGTGGTCCGTGAAAATCTGACATGACTCTCGAACAAGTAGTGTCTCCAAATCTCCAACGCAAAACCACCGCGGCCATCTCCAGATCATGAGTGGAATATCCTTCTCGTACTTCCTCCAAATGTAGGGGAGCAAAAGCGATGACTCTGTAGTGTCACATCAGTACACACTCGAGCCCACTCAAGAAACATTACAGTTAAACAACAAAGTCGCCCGAACCAAAGGCAAAGAAAGAACTGATGCAGTTGTTAACCGAATTTCCAACTGCCGAAACTCCGTACACATGCCTCAGTCCACAGAAAAGAAACCTCCCTTCCGGTCCATTCAGTCGTCGGTGCAGCACTACTCTAGCAATCCTGCCCGAAACGGCGGTAAAAACCTGCTAAGCCCAACAATCTGTGGATCCCCGTCCTGCACACAAGTCTGGGCCTAAGCTGTACAGCCACGATCTTTCTCAGAACCATACAAAACTGTCTCCCGTGACTACAAGACCTAGGAGTCAACACAAAACAAGCCTGAAGAAACACTCCAAGAATTTAGCAAACCGCTGGTGCTCTCCCAGTATCTGCATAACAAATCCTCAAGTGCTACTACTGTCCCTCAAGACACATTAAATAGACCAGAATGTCGTATATAACACAACAAAAACTGGTCGAGGGACGGCCTGAAGAAATCTGGTTCATCACATCTACGAATGCTGCTAGGGCATCAGTGAATCCAATGACTCACCAAAAGACACAAAGCCCGTAGCACGCACAAGGCAGTCTTCGGGATGCCATCACCCCGAATCCGCAATAATGATGACCTGATCCCGAACAAACTTAGAAAATGTCTCGCACTCTGGAGCTGATCGAAGAAATCGTTACGGCGAGGTGAAGGATACCTATCCGCACCGTAAGCCGGTTCAATTGACGATCCGTCGATACGCAACCCTAAGCTGCCGTCTTTCTCCTTGACGAACAGGAATAGGAGCTTCCAAAAGCGAAACACTCAGACGCACAAACTCCCCAAACCATAACTCTGCAGCTGATCCTTTAGCTCCCAAGCTCCGCCGGCTCATTTGGAACAACGTCGGAAAAACTCTCGCACGAAAGGAACCCGGTCCAACAATCCTACTGTGGCTCCGGTATCACGAATGAACGCCAAGAATCCATGACATCTCCTCAGTAGCCGACCAGCGAAAAAGGCTGAATTCAAGCTATGAGAGGCGGCACAACTATCCACTTGCACAACAAGAACTGACCTGCCGAGAAAAACAAACCTGACTGTTTCCTTACGGTAGCCCACAGACGCCTAGCACGTAGTTAACCAATCCGTGCCCAGGAGAACGTCAAACCCAACATCTCTAGAAGGATCGAGACGATGGACGAATCTCTATCTCCTATCCGATTGGCACACGACTGAAATATGTGTCGCGCAACAAAGAATCCCTGACAGAAGTTAGCACAACTACGACTAATCTACCCAACCACGGTACAAGCATAAAGAACAAACGAATACATGAAAAGAACATATAAATAAGGATACCTGAAGACTCTGCATTGGACGTCTGTGCGTCCCGATGAGTAGAAGCAAACTCCTGTGTCTGCCCTCTACTCGCAGCTGGATGAACTCCTCTGGTAGACTGAGTCCTCTGAGCGAATCTTCCACGTCCACGGCCTCTCTGATGACGATCCTGACGAGGTGCTAAGGAACAATCCCTGACGATGTGCTGAAGGCTTCCGCATCGAAAACATCCACGCGCTGACTGCTGACCATCCTGGGGATGAGAGCTGAACGACTGTCCTCGTCCTAAGCCTCTGCTACTCCCGCGACGGCCACAAAATTTGTCTCGATGACCAAACCTCTGTCTCTGGGCTGGTACACTGGTACGAGTCCTCCACTGTCCTGGAACTGTCTGAGCCTCTGGAATATATGCCTCGTCAACTGGAGCTACAACCACTGGTGCTATGTAGGTGACGGACTGCTGCATGCTGACCGTAAGTGACAACTGAGTAACAGGGGTGACAACCTCCTGTTGTAGCTCCCGAACGATATCAACCAAAGAACTCATAGTCTGGCGGAAGTCCTGCATCTCTGCCAAAAGTCTATCAATAGTATAAGTAGTAGGCTGATCCGTCTGCACCGGTGCAACTAGAGTGCCATCCTGGTCAGTACTCGTCTCACCCGAGCCAACTCTGACCTCGGCCCTCGCTGCATCACTCTGAGTCCCCATAGTCATTGGCGGCAAGGCTATAAATAGATATAAGATTCGATGAGAATAAGGAATCGAATCTTAAGGATATGAATCATCAAGGAAGGAATTTCAAGCAAATTATACTAAGTCACTTAATGCAAAGTACCGCATCGTGGGTATGCTGCAGACATACACACACTACGTTACTCTGCTTAAGCTACCTACTCCATCATACTAAGGTCATCCTACACCCCGAAAGGTAAAATCTAGCGCTCTGATACCAACTTTGTCACGACCCAAAATTGGCTCGTGACGGCCCTAATACTATACAACGCCCTAAGACGTAACGTAGTAAAAGTAAGCCAAAACCCAGAAACCTAAACCATAAAAATACGGAAAAGATAATATAAGTTTTTGAAACATTTGAAATCGCAACCCAAATTCTTTAAAAGTCCTACTTTATTTCTTTAAAATTTTAGCAACACCTCCTTTTTGTAAAAACTAGCCAAGATGAATACAATACAAATATACGACGCCGTAGCGAAGAAACAAAGACAATAGAGAGAAATCTGTATATAAAAGACAACAAATCCACAATAATATACAATATCGTCCTCACCAAGTCTCTAAGTCAACAATACAATAGTAGATGGAGAGTACAAAATACAACGAATGTACAATATGAAATACAGATAATCATCCAACCCACCTAAGCAAAACAGTATACTGTGAGCTGATGCGATATCTGTAGCAAAAGATGATAGATGAGAAGCTGAATAGCTGAATAGCTGAATAGCCTGCCTCGACTACTCTGGGGAGCAACCTGAAACACCTGTGGCACAACGGGGGTGAGTTGCCAACTCGTGAATAGAAGATAACATATGCAGGTAATCGCAGGAATGTACGTACAGTATGAATCTAAGATATACAATTTACAGTAATAACAGGTCATGTGAAAGCAAAGTAATGGAGATGTACACTAGCAGGTACAATCAATATATGAAGCAATGATGACATGATAGTAGTATGCAATAACTATGCAATAGGGATATGAGAAAGTAAATATGCAACTATCATAAGGGTACACTAACAGGTACTACCAACATATGAATCTGTGCAAAGAATAGATAAGTGTGAGGTATGGGGTGGAATATGTCATTTCCACGGAAACCTGATATCGTGGCCGGATCACAATCCATCAAGACACTCAAATCCCAAATCCTCAAATCAGCCCCCAAGTTGGGCTCTCATATCATATAAGTCTCACATCTCCTCAATGTACAATATTGAATAGATCTCCTATATCCCGAATGTACAAACCATCAATCTCTTTCATATCCAATATCCAATCTCCATGAATCACCTATATCCCAAATCGAATCTCAAATAATTTCTAACATCCTATATATATATTTGCAGAAGTAAAATATGATGGGGGCAATACACATATATTAGTGTCCCATTCCACTAATATTGGTGTAAGGGTATATATAATAACGGCTAAATCCCCTGTTATATATACAAAGGTATTAAAAGAAATATCATGAAAACAATGTGCCAAGTATCGACACAGAAATCCTGATCACGTATCATATGTTAGTTATATGTATGCCCTAGAGGCCATTGCTCTACATAGGATGTATATTGCAGTGGATGCTTGGACATATATAGGGAGGACTTTCTTGCTCGACATGATAGTATGCTATCTGGTTGATCTTTACCTTAACGTGTACACTGATTGTCTCTCTGTTACATGTTGGTAAAGCCCTTAGGATGTGTACTTGACTACCTGGACTATGATGTGGATCATACTAGTGGGGACATGGTAGTCCATAAGTACATCCTTCAAAGTCCCTAGTCGTGGGTATATCGAGACGGGGCATCGATATACCAGAGTAGACTAGCGTAATACCTTCTCGACCCATACAGATGGGCGATGGATGATCCCATATCCATTGGTGTTTGACATCAGAGATGATATACGGGTGCTCATTGAAGACTGGGTACACTGGACGGACTCGACGAGAACTCCCAGATGGTATTATACCTTACGTCAGATGGCAGTTCTCTGGTGACACTGGTACATAGTAGTCTGTTGACCCGAGATTGTCATAGAGTCTTGTGTGGTTCCCACTGTGCTTTGATTTCCACCTTACCACGTCCAAGAGGGCGTGCAAAACGGTGGTTTTTGGGTACAGTCCCGAGTCACATGGAGGCAATGAGCGATAGGAGGGGATTCGTCTCTCCCGGTATAGAGAGTTGATGTTGCGCTGTGTTCGATTGGCTATAACCGGAAATCCCTGGCCAGGGTTGCTGAGATTTACTGGTAAGTGTTACCAGTAGTTTCTAGAACTGTTATAGACCTTATATCGACACGACTTATCGAACTATTGGGGTCTGACGTTTACCACCCCTAGGCGAGATATGCGACATATCAGACGACGAGACCGGACTGTACGGTAAGTGTTACTGGTTGGATTCACAGGAGTGTGAGCGGGCTTGCTCGTCGATCTTCTGATCGCTCAATACCCGGGTGGCCGTTACGTTTAGCAGACCGCTTGCGGCTTGTGGGTATTTGATATGATCATCACCTGCTGCCGGCGTATTGACGAGTCTTTAGAGTCCTACACAGAGGTTTCCTGGCTCAAGCGAAACGAAATAGGAGCGTAAATGAGATATGTGCGGGACCGAGAATAATGCGTGTATGTGATACCGTATTCCATTCTCGCGATGAATGTATCGATTGGTTGTATGCGATATAACCTAGTTATCGAATCAAGGATTGATTCGATAAATCGATACATTGTATACTAGTCGGTTGTGTGCGACATGACCGGATCATTGAATCAAGTGTTGATTTAATGATTTAATGCATAATTATATATTTGATATATTACTTTGCATTAACTAGTATTGGTTCACTTTAAATGGATTTTCTCACTTGAAGTTCACAAGTTGTATATGTGATATACTTTTGTGCACTTGATTGTATCATGTTTGATGATACATGCTTACTTGAGTTTGTGTAAAGATTAAACCATGGTTATTTAAATGGTTAGGGTTTTGTTTTTCATATCTATTTATTCATTTATTTATTTATTTCTTTTTGGCAAAAGAAAAGAAAAATGGCGGCTTTCTTTGGATGCATGTTGAAGCTTCATGAAGCTTTGACTAAGTCACCATTTTTGTCTTCTTACTTAACCCTAACCATTGACCTAACCCTAGTTTATTCTCTACACTTGACCATGGTTGGATTATGATAAGTATTCATTTTATTTTCTTTTTGAAAAAAAACTTATCATAACATTTTTCATCTTCTTCTTCTTCTTCATCAAGAAGAAGAGCTTGCCACCATCAATGGCAACTTGAGAATATGAGTGAGAAATCCAATTCTAAAGTGAACCCACCTCCTATTTCTTCATCCTCTACCTCTTGCCAAGTAGTATAGGGTGTTTTCTTCACAAGTTTCATGACTTGGTGAAGTGGGAGCTTGATCTTGTGATGCCTCGACGTAGATCATCTTCGGCATCGTAGTCGATGACCTAGCCCGCCCATTTCTCCGATGAAGCCGACGCTAGAGCCCGGGTTTCCATTTGGACAGCGAGGAGACTTCATTGCGGAGCTATGGAGGTGGAGGACCGGATTTACAAAGGTTGTATTTCCGTTCTTTTAGTTATATTGTTAACTAGTTGCATCTTTCGCCTAAAATTCTAGTTAACGATCCGTATTAGGGTTTCTCGGCACTTGTAAAATTTGAAATTGGCATGGTTGATGCCTTGTGAGACCTCTTGAGAGTGCCTAGGAACCCTACATCATACGCTATCCCGAAAGCACGAGTGCCTAGCTCTGACCCTCGCCTTTCGACGTATGCATACGTACATGACTCCCAGCGGTGTCTCCGTGATCCCCCGCCGAGTCATGGGTACTGTCACCGGTAGGTACTCGCCCGCCTCCAGGCCCAATCGGCAAAATCTATCGATCTTCTTGCCGAGGGGAACCATACCGGGCCCCACCATGTACTCTCATACGGCAACCACACCTCGTATGGAGTATATAAGCAGCACCGATAAAACTCATGGTGGACGCGCAAATATCATCTCAAGAAAACCGGGTTTTTCAATGTATGCATAATTTCATGAACTTCCACGGTTCCCAAATCCAGAAAACACCATGTAAAATCCAAATAAACAATGAGCAAATCCAGGAACAAATAAATGCGATATATCTGAATGTGAGCATATAAATGAGAACAGGTAGCTGAAACCAGATGTATGCGAAATCAATAAGGTACAGCTAAGTATAGGTATCTACCTATAAGTAAAAGATGTCGTATACCCCCTGGGTATAAGCAAAATATGTACAAGGTATACCTGTAGCTGTATCGCAAGGTGTAGATGTACCTATCACTAAAGGTAAGATACACTATAGGTATACCGATAAGCTAGATGTCAAGTATGATAAGCAATATAGTATCTATAAAGGGTTGTGTGTGACATGGCAATTTTTGACGGGGTGTGTGTAGCATACAATCCGTGCTCGTGCAACATGAACCGTCAATAATATGTGCAGTGTCCTATGGCTGCTAGTCACAGTACAACTATATCAAGAAAATACAGTAAAGGCGCAATTCTAACAATGACGTAGAATATGCGACAGGTATTTGAATCCTAGCCCAGACGTATAACGCCATGCGGGCGATTCCCCTGTAGATGTTAGATCTACTCACCTACGCCCCACGCTAGGTGAATCCTACCATCTGCTCCCCCCTGTAGCCGTGTCTGTAGTCCCTGCCTGCAAACCTGCAAATAAGACATGGAAATCATATATAAGCCAAATATTTCGCGAATCGCGATATCGAACCCAAAACGAGAAACTTGCGTCGCGAACTAAACGCGCGTGTGCACGATACGCTGAATCGTGTGTGTACGCGTCTAAAACCATCGCGACACGCCGCGATACGCTGGATTACAGAATCCTCTCACGTATCGCGCGTATCGCGCAAACACAACGGACATGAAAAACGGTATATTGTCCCAGATTTTCCTACAGGCCAAACATTACAAAACTAGACATGCCAAAGCACTATACAACACAGAAGACAACCCTAACCAAGACCCCAACACCCCTGCCCCTTACTTGGCCGCAAATTGCGGCCAAACATAATAAATCTGCGGCCTCAGTTGGGAATGGGGGTCTCGTGTTCTGGTGGTGGTGTCTAGACCTAGGTAGCATGTTCCAGTTTCCTCAATTTTGTCCTGAAGGCCCCGGGTCAAAAGCAGATTCCAGATTGCCAATATATCGCTTTAAAACGCTAATTTAGCACAAAACACAAACCCTATGGTATTTTAGTGAAATCTGGGTTAAACTCAGTTCAAGTGACCCTAATAACACTTAAATAGGTAGGGTTAACTAATACAATCACCACTTTGCCACAACATCTCACAAATCTCCAAAATCTAGCACTAAATTAGCTATTTAACACTAATCGACACAAAACCACACACAACTTAAGCAAACATGAAATGGGGTTCAGAAATATACCCTAATGAACCCTAAGAAGCAGGTGAAGGTGAGAAATTAAGTTGCTACTGCTGCTGGTGATGCAGGGGCTGCATGTGGCTGCTGCTGTTGCTGCCAGTGCTGAAGCTGATGTTGTTGATGTTGCTTCTCTGTTGCTGCTATTGCTATTCTGATGTTGTTGTTGTTGATGTTGAAGCTGCTTCTGGTGCTGATGCTAATGGTGCTGCTGCTTTCTTCAGCTACTGCTGAAGAAGCTGATGGTGGTGTGGGTGTGTGTTGTGCTGATGGAGCTGCTGCTGTTGCTAGCTTCTGGTATTGTTGTTGTTGTTGTCTTAGCTGCTGCTGCTGGGGCTGAGTGAGTGTGTGTGTGTTGTGAGAGAGAATGGGAGTGAGAGAATGAGAGTGAGAGAATGAGAGAACACAAACAAGTCAACCCCTTCCTCTCTCTCTCTCTCTCTCTTCATTAATGAAGGCATGGGCAAAGCCATGATGCCCCATCATGCACTCTCTCTATCTCTCACCAAGGTCAACCATTTAAAACAATATTTAAAATTCCATTTCAAATTCATTTTCATTTTTAAAACAACCATAACTATTTAACCCAAAACACCTAAATAATTAACTTAAAGAGAATGGGTTAATCCATCATGCTTACTAAACATGGTCTAACCCCATCTCTAAACCCTAGTTTACATGCACAAGTGTGTGTGTGCCTAGGAAAAATCTAATAAAATACTCAATAAATAGGATAAAATATTTAAAACCCAAATTGGTAAACTTTTTATTAAAAACTATATATTAAAATATAATTAGCCACAAAACACATCCTAAGGTGTTACAGATGATATGGCTGCGAATAATGATTTTGTTGAAATAGAAGATCCTGACCTCGATCTGCTGGAAGATGATAGTTGGGTAGATTTAGTCGTGGCAGAAGTAAATACTGAACCCTATTTGGAAGCGACCGTAGTAAGCGAAGATTGCGTCACTATTGGAGATATGTTTCAGGAAAAAGGAGATCTTATTTGTAAGGTGAAGTCGTGGGCTATTCAAAAAAACGTTACATTTAAAACCGAAGAGTCAAATAAGACGTACTATACCGTGGTATGTACGAAAGCTCCTGAATGTAAGTGGAGATTACATGCATTTTGTTCCAAAAGAGCCAAAGTTTGGAAGGTCACGAAATATAACCAAGAACATAGTTGCATCAATTCAATTATGTTAAAAGATCACAGGAATTGCACTTCATCTTACATTTGCTCACTAATCATGCCACTAATCCGTACAGATGTGGTGATGAATCCCCGAGAGATACGGCTCTACATCAGCGGAAAGCACAAAATTCAGATTTCGTATGTGAAGGCATGGGATGCTCGTAGAAAGGTTTTATGCAAGATATTTGGGGATTGGGAAAGCTCGAACAACTCACTAGTCCCTTTTATGGAAGCCATGAAAGTATCAAATCCGGGGTCTGTATACCGGTTAAAAACCATAGAAACTGATCTCGATGGCCGTGTCAGGTTTCAAAGAATTTTCTGGTGCTTTGCTCCTTGTGCGGCTGGTTTCACAAACTGTCGGCCGGTATTGTGCGTGGATGAGACGTATCTATATGGTAAATACAGAAATTGCATGTTAATTGCTACAGGTGTTGATACTAATAACGGTATATTTCCGTTGGGATTTTCTATTGTCGAGAGTGAAAATACATTATCCTGATCATGGTTTTTCCGTCAACTCAAAAGTATCCCATCTGTTATTGATAAAACTGATTTATGCATCATATCTTATAGATATCTAGGAATACTAGCTGCAATGAGAGCTGTATTTCCGACGACCCCACATAAATTTTGCCTACGGCATTTCAGGAAAAACTTTGATAGAAAATTAAAAAATTCAGATCTACATAAGTTTATGTACAAAGCCGGTGAAGCGTCTGACCCTAATGTTCATGACATGTACATGACGAAAATTGGAGAGATGAGTCAAGCCGCGAAAGCGTGGTTAGATGAGTATTTAGTACGCATGTTGTCACAAGCACATGATAATGGATGCAGATATCTACTAATGACCACTAATATGTCTGAAAACTTCAACGGGGTCCTTAAAGGTGTTAGAGGCTTACCGATACATGGGTTGATTGTTCGAACATTTTTCAGAGTGAATACTAAATTTGTGCAAAGAAGGGAAAAGTTCTCGGCGATGGAGACTCCACTCACCACGTATTACGAAAATATATTCCGGAAAAGAGAGCGTAGAGCACAATACTACATATCTGAAAGGTTTGACACAGCGGAGTTTCAAGTTACGGGAAGTAGTGGGAATCAATATACCGTAAATTTTAGAGATGAAGGGCTCTCTTCGTGCACATGCGGTGTTTTCCAGCAACAACATTTACCTTATGCCCACGCAATTGCTGCTGCGAGTAGCATGCATAACTCACATTACAATTTTGCTTCCTGTTACTATACAGTTTCCAATTACCAAGGCGCATACGATCCAAAATTTCATCCTATACCAGACAGTCGCTATTGGCACTATTATAATGAGAACAGACAAACATCGACTGTATTACCACCAGAAAAAAATATAGGGCCCGGAAGACCTAAGGTGCGTCGAGATCGAATGACAATGGATGCTGATCCTCAGCAAAGGCACGGCAGATGTAGCCTATGCAAACAACTAGGTCATTATAGGACCAGATGTTTAGGACAGTCAACAGGGGCGGCACCTTCGAGATCGTGACAAGTGCACCGGAAGAAAATCGGTTAGCGCTTGTAAAGAAACTTGTACAATTTACCTTTTACAAACAGATATGATTTTTTTTGTATTTTAAATTTGATTTATTCATTTTGTTATTGGAGTGTATACAAAATTCATATTTATAGTAATTCTATATGAACTGTAATAATAATTGTCCGGAACCAAAACAACACTAATATTATTGTTCAGTTTTTTAGGCGATATTTAATTAATTTCTGTTTTTAAATTATTTATTTTTAATTAAAAAAGGAGGGCGGGTTCCCCTGCCCTCCCCTATAGAGGCCGGGTTCTAGGCAACCCGCCCTCTCCTTTATAAATGAGAGGGCGGGTTCCTAGAACCCGTCCTCTTATTTCCAGGGTGGGGCCGGATTTGAAACCGTCCTATTTTGATAAATTAAAAAAAAAATTTTATTTTAATAATTTTAATTTTATTATAACCTATTTCACAAAAAAAAAAACCTTTTCCAGAAGAGAAAACAAAAAGTATAAGCCATAAACATGCAGTTGAAGATAAAATTCTGAACTCTACTCTAAAGACTATTTGTTTCTTGAAACTAATAAGTCTTTTAAATTTTATAAAATGGGAAGTCACTCTCTTGATTTTTCCATATCCTTTAGATCTAGATGCTTGTTATGGTAGGGCCATGATACTTTGGTGACTTGCGGCCATGATAAATACAACCCCTAAAATATGCATAAAAAATAAAAATTACAATAATGAAAGAAAAGAAAAAAAATAATCAAAAAAATACACAATAAAATACCAAATGCGGACCTTGCAGTTACTTTAATTGTTTTTAGTATAGGATAAGCAGGACGTGACACTAAAAATATGAATTCTAGAATGAATTGGGAAGTGAAAGGGAATGATGAGGCTCATAAACGAGTATTTTCTAGATCACGATACGTGGCGGATGACGTGTTATCCGCTAAGCCTGTTAGACACCTGGGCGCTACGGAGCCGGAACAAGTATGATTTATTGGGGACATTCTTCGGCACCTCGCCTCCGAGATTGCATCCGACCTTTCAGGGACCTCTCCGAAGTGCCTTTTCTATTTTGCCTAAACAACCATCCGATAGCTCTCCTCCGAGAAATCCTATAGCCGAGCTTCCTCGGCCACCGAGTTATCCATCGAGCTATCCACTTTTTTCAACCGAGAGCACGGAGCCCAAGTGCCCCCGTAACGGCTCCGTGTATCTCGCCAAGACGAGATCTCCGCCGCTCCACGACCCGCATCCCGCACTAGTGTATCCCGCCATTAATGAGCGCATCCCGCCATTAATAGATGTGTCCCACCATCAGCGCGAACGTAATGCAGAGGCGTAACGGGCGGCGAGAATCTCGCGCCGGTTCACCTCATGCGACCACTATATACACCCTTACTACCAGACGACTCAGGTAAGTTAAATCGATTTCAATACGCCGCTACGCTGCCCCTATATCTCGGTACTTACTTGATCATCGGAGGGTCCTACGGTGGTTTCCCACCACAGGACTTTCCTTACAGGTAGCTCGGCGTCAGCAGCATCTAACAACCCATTGAGATTCACACGTTCAATTCTCACTCCTAATCACAACAGTTCAGAATCGCTTGCAGTAAGATCGACGGAGGAAGACATTTGTGGGAGATTTCGACCTCCATCAGTTGGCGCCGTCTGTGGGAAAGATTCTTCTCCACCCAAAATGTTGATCTTCTGCCTCCGATTTAATGACAAGCGACAACCGCGATGATCCCAGCACGAGCCGTCCCGTCCTCCACAACGGGGGCGGAAACGACCCTACTCCTCCCCCTAACGTCATCAACGCCTTATCCGCTCGAATCGACAGGCTCATGGTGATGGTGGACGTATTCGCCTGCGTCCAAGTGGCCGGCCATGCCCGCCAGACTGCAGTATCCCCTCCCCAGGATGACAACGTTCGTAGGTAAATAGAGGTACACACTCAGGCTCTTAACTTCATTCGCGCTCATCTTCATGTGGCCGAACACCGACGTGCCGGTTCCGGCGGTCATGGCCCACGTCCAGGAAATGATTCCATGACCCGCTGGGCACCGGATAGCTCTACACCATGATCTCAAGGGAGACCGGGCTATCACTTCAACACGCGACGCGCTTTCTCTCCCCCCGAGGAAGTGTCGGTCAAATCGCTCGATTCCGGGCTAGACCCGTGCCGCCACTTCCATCGAGGTCACGCGTATGAGGAGCGCCGAGGCTATCCACAAAGGGTTCGCCTCGAAGATTTAAGGAACGCAATAGAGTGGAGTCGCTCCATCGCGCAAGCCAGGAGCGGAGGTAGCAGGCGCTCCGACTGTGAAGATTCCTCGGGGTACCAACAACGAATAGAGGCTCTCGAAAGGAAAATCAAAGGCATACGACATGATGACCGTACGGCAGGCGAAGGCGCAAGGTACTCCGCTGAATCACTTACAAGGCCCTTTACCGAACAGCTACTATCCGAGCATGTCTCATCCAGAAACAAACCGCCCAAACTGGCCCACTTCGACGGGAAGTTCGACCCGAAGGACTACTTGGACGCATTTACGGCAGGCATGAGTTTCTAAGACAACTCAAATGCGACTCAATACCGATCCTTCCCCACCACCTTCATCCGAGTTGGCCGAGATTGGTTCCGAGGGCTCGCGCCACGCTCAATCTCGACCTTTGATGAGCTGGCCACCAATTCCTCGGTCATTTCGTCGGTAACCGTCAGCAGAAAAAGACGGTCGACTATCTGTTTACCATCAAAAGCGGAGACAAGGAATCCTTTAGGGGGTACGTTATCCGTTTCTACAATGCCCTTTTTGAGGTATCCGAGCATCGCGACAAGACGGTGATCACCGTCCTGAGGTCAGGTCTTAGACACAAAGAGTGGCTCCGCTCTTTTTCATTAGCGCAACCTAGTTCCATGGCTGGAGTAAAAGTATGGACCGAGCGAGAGATTCAACTCTAGTTGGAGGTGAACACCAACCTGCTCCAGGGTGACCAAGTAGACCGAAAGAAACGGGACAGAGAGGACAAAAAGAAAGCCGACCGTCCAAAACCCTATGCCTCGAGATTCCATGAGTACACTCCTCTGAACATCTCCCAGACGGAACTGCTAGAGGAGACTAAAGGCGAGAGGTTTTTGAGGCTCCCGCTGGCAACCCAAAGGGCGGGCAAACGGCTCCGGGGTGCGTATTGCGCTTACTACAGGTCGCACGGTCACCCGACCGAGAGTTGTAAGAAACTCCGTGGCTATATTGAGGAACTGATCCACTCAGGCTACCTGGCGAAATACCTATGAGACAAGCGGCAGGCGGAACAAGAGCAGAAAGACTAACCCCCTCCCGGGGAGTTAACAATTGGTCAGATCATGGCCATCTCGACGCATCCGGCTCTGGACAGTGAAGGGGACCGTCGCCCCGTACCAGTCATGGTTATAAGTGATCCACCCCATAAGAAGCACAGGAAGGATGACCCGATCACCTTCACCGAGGAAGACTTTCACGGCATATTACTCCCTCACAGTGACCCCCTCGTGATAGCAGCCCGAGTTCACCGTTACGAGGTCCGGAGAATATTTGTCGATTTAGAGAGCTCAACGAATATCCTCTTCTATGACTGTTTCCAGCATATGGGATTAGGTCTCTCCGATCTCCAACCGACCTCTCATATCCTCTCTGGATTCACCAACCATTCCATCCCGACCGAGGGTTCGATCACCCTCCTACTCAACATTGGGGACACTGGAAAAACGCGAACCGTATCGGTAAACTTCCTCGTTGCCAAGATTCCGTCATCTTATAACATCCTCTTGGGACGCCCCATCTTAAATGTCTTTCGGGCTCAGATCTCAATTTACCACCTTGCGCACAAATTCCCTTTAGATAACGGGGGGACAAGCCGCGCCTATGGAGATCAGCAAACTGCTAGGATCTGTCTCGCCTCGACATCGCCCGCCGGGGGGCAGGGTGACGACCTTGAAGATACGCATGATCCTCATGACACCTTGGACACACGCGACGACCGAAAGGAAATCCGCGGCGCACTGGTGGAAGCGTTAGCGGAAGTTCCCCTCATAGAAGGGGTCGACGGTCGGACCGTCTAGATCGGTTCTCTCTTGAAAGAGAGCATCCGCGATGACCTGATCCGATTCCTCTGGAACAACTCGGATGTGTTCGCTTTTACACCGGCGGACATGCCCGGAATCGATCCCAATGTGATCTCCCACATGCTCAGGATCGACCCGAAAGCCAAGCCAATCTGACAAAAGAATAGAAGTTTTGCACCAATAAAACAAAGGGCGATAGAAGAGAAAGTGGACCGATTACTCGCTGCTGACTTCATTAGGAACCTGGACTACTCGGATTGGCCGGCGAACGTAATTATGGTCAAAAAGGTGAATGAGAAATGGTGCATGTGCGTCGATTTCACGAACCTGAACAAGGCTTGCCCCAAAGACAACTACCCACTTTCTCGGATAGATCAGCTAGTAGACAGCTCAACTGGTCACGAATTAATGAGCTTCATGGACGCCTTCTCCGGTTATAATCATATCCGAATGAACCCGGCCGACAATGAGTCGACAGCCTTTACCACGGATCGGGGAGTATACTGCTATAGGGTAATGCCCTTCGGACTCAAGAACGCCGGAGCCACGTACCAGCGACTAGTCATCAAACTATTCAGACCACAAATTGGGAAAAACATGAAAGTCTACGTCGACGACATGCTCGTGAAATCCGCCTCATCGGCCGGACACATAACAGACTTTGCCGAAACATTCGACGTCCTGCGAAAATACAAGATGAAGCTGAATCTAGCCAAATGCACGTTCGGCATCACAAGCGGAAAATTCCTTAGGTTCATGGTCACCCACCGAAGAATCGAGGCAAACCCAGAGAAGATCAATGCTATCATTAACATGGAGATGCCCAAAAGCAATGTCAATATCATGCGACTCATCGGAAGGGTGGCTGCCTTAAGCCGCTTTATGTCCAGATCCGGGGAAAAATGCCTCCCTTTCTTCAGAGCCCTAAGGAAAATTCCCAGGTTTGAATGGTCCGAGGAATACCAAGACGCTTTAGAAAAACTTAAGGCACACCTCGTGACCCCACCACTCCTCATCAGACTAGTTGACGACGACGAGCTGCTACTATATCTAGCCGTCTCCAACCAAGCCACGGGCTCAGTGCTCGTTAGAGAGTTCGAAGGAACGCAGAAACCGGTCTACTATGTAAGCCATGTCTTCAAGAACGCGGAAACTAGATACCCGGCCATAGAAAAAATAGTCCTCGCGCTTGTCATCACATCCAGGAAACCGCGACACTACTTCCAGTCACACACAATTCTCGTCCTTACTGAATAACCTTTAGGGAATATCCCCACCTCCCATGAATCATCAGTCCGCTTAGAGAAATGGAGGTAGGAGCTGTCCTAGTTCGACATCAAGTACCGACCCAAACGGGCAATTAAAGCACATGCCTTAGTCGATTTCATTGTTGAGTGCACCATTCCCTCTAAAGAAGGAATGATGGTTCAGGGCCCCGACCCACGACCCTCAGTTGAGGAGGTGCCCGGCCCAATCCCGGACTGGGTTCTCTATGTAGACGGATCCTCCACCGAGGAGGGATGTTAGGCCAACCTGATCATCCGCGGCCTAAACGAGGCAGAAATCGAGTACTCTCTGAAACTTGGTTTTAAAGCGTCAAACAACGCGGCAGAATACGAGGTCCTGTTAGCCGGGCTACAAATCGCCTTCGGGGTAGGGCTAAAAACCATCCGGATACGCAGCGACTCCGCACTAGTCGTCGACCAAGTAACCAGGCATTTCGAAACCAGAGAACCACTCATGATAAAATACATGGCGAAGGTAAGAAGGATACGGAGAAAATTCGACGAAGTCCAAGTGGAACAAATTCCCAGAAATATGAACACTGAGGCCGATGCCCTGAGCAAACTTTCCTCTTCCTATTCGGCCAATTGCAAGAGAAATATCCTCTTCGAAGTCCTGTCGCGACCCGGCATGGAAGATGGAGAGGCAATGCTCCAAATCTACACGACCCAAGAAGATACCCCGGATTGGGGAAAGCCAATTGTAGAATTTCTGAAAGATGGGATTCTTTCGTATGACCGGGCCGAGGCTCGTCGACTTCGAGCAAAAGCTCGCCATTTTGTATGGAGCAAAGAAAACCTATACAAAAAATCATACACTTAACCTCTGCTCCGATGCGTCGACCCCCACGAAGCAGACTACGTCTTATGAGAAATACATAAGGGGGTCGGAAGGGCGCATCAAGGGGCCCGTTGCCTGGTCCAAACTATGCTGCTCTAGGGGTGCTATTGGACGGGAATACATCAAGATGCTGAGAAAATGGTCAGAAGATGCAAGAGCTGCCAACTCTTTGGTAGCATCCCTTGTCTTCCCGTCACCGAACTAACGCCACCGAGTTCCCCTTGGCCATTTGCACAGTGGGGGATGGATATGGTGGTCCATCTTCCCGCCGGCACGGGTGGACACATGTACATCCTTGTCGCCGTAGACTACTTCACAAAGTGGATTGAGGCCATGCCTATCAGGAAACTGGACGCCGCCTCTACGATAAAATTTCTGCAGAACAACATGATTTTCCGATTCGGGATCCCGAGGTGCATCATCACCAATCACGGAACCAACTTCGAGAACGACAAAATCAAGGAATTTTGCAACGGCTATCACATATTAATGAAGTTCTCCGCGGTTGCCCATCCCCAATGCAACGAGCAAGCCGAAATAGCGAACTGAAGCGTCATTCGAGGGCTTCGAACTCGCCTAGAAGAAAGGCAAGGCGGCTGGGTTGAGGAACTACCTCGGGTACTATGGGCATTGCGAACGTTGAGAAAAACACCCATGGGAGAAACCCCGTTCAGCCTCTGCTACGGTACCGAGGCGATGTTCCCCACAGAAATTGGACTGCCCAGCTATCGGGTCGAGCACTTTGACGATGAAGCTAAGACCTTGGCACTACGAAGTAACTTGGACGTCTTATTAGAAAAACGAGATCGGGAGCAAATCAAGATGGCCGCCTATCAGCAGCAAACCGTCCGCTACTACAACGTCCGAGTTAGGCATCGAGACTTCAAGACAGGAGACTTGGTCTTACGACGAAACGAGTTCATAGACCAAGCGAAGCTATATAAGTTCTCCCAAAAATGGGACAGGCCCTTCCTCGTGACAGAGACACTGCCCGGTGGAGCCTACAGTCTCCAGGACTCCAAAGGGTGCAATTTCCCTCTACCATATAACGTTGAAAAACTTAAGTTGTACAGATAAACGTGTACCCCTTTTTTCTTTTCTTTCGAATAATATGCCTTCTTTTCACATTGATTATGTTCTCTGAACTAAGTCCTCATGCGAGATAGACTTCGACACCGACCCATTACCCCACCCTTCCTTCTTTTTCTCAGCTCCGAGATAAGGGGCATGGAAGGGGCACGGGTCGGCCGGTGTGCCAAAAAAGGGGGAAGGGAGGAGAGAGAAATGATACACCGTAAGCTTGACCAAAAGAAAATTTATTTATATTTTATTCAAAGGTATTCTTGGCTCCACAGTCTTACAAGAATTACAGTAAAGGAGGAAGAGGATTAAGAAAATATTGACGATGGTACTCGGAAGAGAGCTCCTCCAGCCGAGCCCAAGCAACCTCCGCTCGATCCCTCTGACGATGCCAGTGGACCCTAAAAGCTACGGATTTACCGGGATCCCCAACTGCCGAGCACGACGCCATAACCAACCTCTGCTGGAAATATTCGAGAAGAATGTCCACCGAGCGATCCCTCCGGCTCTTCGAGATAAAACCAAGCTCATGGGTCGTATGCATCTTATCAAACGCCCCGTCCATCGCCTGTGGGGACAGAACATTATAAAGACCCAGGGATGACCTCCATATCGCGTAGATTAGCACTTGCAGGATAGGAGATCGTCGGGGAAGTAGACGATTGCAATGCCCCTCCAAATGACTTATCATAGCCTCGTATGTCGCCTCGGAACGGTCAAGACCATAGAAATACACGTCGTATCGGGACACGATCTCCTTAATGGTGTAAACGCGGCCGTCATCTTCAAGGAACGTAGCATCTAGGAGGAATTCAACCACGCCTTCGATATTTATAGCCTCAACAAAAAATCTTCCAACGGTCGAGATCTTCTCGCGCTACAACACGAATCACAGGACATCGCACCTTCCCAACGAGGCACGACCACGTGGCACCCGATTGCATGTCGCAATTTCCTTAAAATACGGGTCAAAGAAGGTTGAACGACATTTCCCCAAAAAACATAGAATCTGGGAAACCCTCACCAAGAGGTGGCCGAGTAGTTTCCTGCTCGGCTCGTCCATTGAAGGCAGTTTCCTGCCTGGCCACTGTGCGGATCCAAAGCCCTTGCCAGGAGGCGGCCAAGAAGTTTCCTGCTCGGTTAATCCGCTGAAGGCAGATTACTGCCCGACCACTCCACGGATCTAAAGCCCTCGCTAAGAGGCAGCCAAGTAGTTTCCTGCTCGGCTCATCCGTTGAAGGCAGCTTCCTGCCCGGCCACTGCGCGGATCCAAAGCCCTCGCCAAGAGGCGGCTAAGTAGTTTCCTGCTCGGCTCATCCGCTGAAGGCAGCTTCTTGTCCGGCTCTTCCAAAGTCCAATTCATTCTCGGCGCATGATCAACTACCACCTCGATTCCAGGGTGAGTGGGACGCCGACCTACCTATGCTTGGCGTTCGTTCGATTTATACACGCGACGCACGATCGTCACCTCGACTCCGGGGTGAGTGGGACGCCGACCTACCTATGCTTGGCGTTCGTTCGATTTATACACGCAACGCACGATCGTCACCTCGACTCCGGGGTGAGTGGGATGCCGACCTACCTATGCTTGGCGTTCGTTTGATTTATACATGCGACGCACGATCGTCACCTCAGGTCCAGGTGATGGCAGGCGCCGGTCTACCAATGCTTGGATTTCGCTAGATCGTACGTCGCACTCGCCCAGCACTTGACACTCAACTTTGCATGTGCTGGACGTCCGCGGGATACTGAATGTTGGGGTTTCTAGCGTCCTGGCCATCTACCGTGGCCGATTGCGGAACAAAAAATTTGGCGTTTATAGAACTTGGTGGTAGAAACAACTACCTAGAATCGAAACCAAATATGAAACTAGTAATCTAAACGAGTCTAACTATTGTGATAGAGTGTTGTACCGAACGAACCATCTCCTTCGGTCTTCCACCATCTCCCTTGGGTCCTTGAGGTCCTTTGGATCGAGCTTGGCCGCCGGTCTTTCTCCGTCGAAAATGATCCACCCGAGAGATGTAGCTTTTGGCTCTAGCTCCACATAAAAGATCAAGTGAAGCAACTAGGGATTCTAGATAGCCAGTTTACAATGCCTAGGATGTAGTGGAGTGTTCTAAGTGTATCTCTACCTCACCCCCTCTCTTGATTCTCAACACATGAGAGGGTAGAGAGGAGGTTGAAGATGAAGATGGAGGAACTCAAGAAATCTAGAGAGGGAGCGAAGCTAATGGTGAGTAGAATGCTAACTCATAATGAACCATGCAACCATTGCATCAACTAAGGAAAAAAAGAAATGAAGCATTGCTTTATAAAACACATTTTTCCATTTTAATATTCAATCCATGCTTGAATAGTTTGCACAATTGAATTAATAACTCATTTATACACACTATGCAAGTATGGTTCTCACCATACTCCTCTCTCTCAATTATCCACCTCATTATCTATTTAAAATAAATGGTCAAATCCAAAAATGAGGTGTCCACCTTCTAGAATGTTTTCCGGATAAATATGGATTACATTCTACTGTATATACATACCTGAATTCGTACCGAAATACGAATACCCAAAAAGTTAGAATAACACAAAGAACATAATACTAGAATATACATATCGAAATATATATGTAAATTATTAAATCAATACCTGATTTAATAATCCGGCTCAAACCCGAGCCGGCTAGTATTATCAACCGTCCGATCGAAAATCCGGGAATATAGTACAATCAATAGATCGAAACCCCGCACGTATCCAATACGGCTACTACATATCCAATACGGCTATTACATCATTTCGTCTGAACCAGGGAAACCCTCTGTGTGGGGCTCTAAAGACTCGTCAATACGCCAGCAGTGGGTTTAACCACAAGCATGTCAGCGGCACTGTCATGCCCTGCTTCCCGGTGTACGGATAAGGACACGCGACGAGACCCGCTGCGTATTTACTCAGAAATAAATACGCTAAGCGTAAATAAGCAATATAATAAAATACATAAGAAAAAATGATAAGAGATGTAAATGAACAAAATTTTTTATTTATTAAACATTTCTTTACAATACAACTGAAAATGTAAATACAAGAATGGAAAGCAATGCCTAAACAATGGTTTGAACTAAAAGTAAAGTAAGTACAAGTAAAGCCTAATGGTCGTGCTGCTCAGTGGTCTACTCCAAGTGCTCCTGGCTGGTCTCGAACTCCTCAAAGTCGGGTCCTCCTGAAAACATTCCAAAGAAAAAAGAGAAATAGTAATGTCGTCAGCAAACAATCACTCGGTAAGTCCCAAAGAGATAGAAATAGAATAGACAGATAAAAAGATGTAACTGGTATAAAGTTTGATTGTTATGCTAACACAGCTGTTTGTAACTTGGTACAGAATACGCCAGTGTATACGAGAGGAGTCCAACTTACACCGTGGACTATGGTAACCCGTAGTATAAGGCTCCGTCGATAAAACCACGGAACAACGGCAATAGATGTATAATTATTTCTTTTAATGACCATCCCGTGCCACTTTTAACACATTTCATGCCAGTCTACCCTTTTAAAACCCCGTAATGTATTATGTATTGATGTATATTGTTTTTTTTAATAGATGTATGACTTGTCGAAACTATGATATCAGTATTTAATGTAAACAGAATGGATAGTCATGTAATCAGAGTATATCCATGGTTCGGTTCAGTCGAGTCATGTTGATATAGATTGAATTCTGGTATAAATGGATTCATGTTGAATTGGAGTTATACTTGAATCATATTCAAAGATAGATTGATTGATTTCAGATTAGACTGAGACTCTGTCTGAGTCAGACACTTAAACAGAATTGAAATCCTGAATTAGTTTTGATGTTATCGGTAACTGCTGCACATGAACAGCAAGATTTGTGTCTTTTTCCCAGACAATTACCGTATTGATAACACCGTTTTTAGGTTGTCTACCTTAGATAGGCAAGCACCCATATTCTCCGGCTCCCTGATGCTCAAGAGAACTGGTCTCGCTTAAACCTATATTTACTAGGATCCTTATTGTAAATTAATATAATTTGAGTGGGTTTTATGAAAAATAGTTTTGATATATTTTCAAAATAAACTTCAAGTATTTATTTATCGTCTTTAGGGTTTTCATAGTTGTAATTTTTACAAAATGAAATATTCTACTGGATATAAACCTAATTTTGAATAGTATATGGTATTTTCTTGTAATTTGACTTGTATTGAATATGATGGTATTTTCATGATCGTTTGTGATTCTTTTCTTTTGATTAGAAAACATGGAATATATTATATTTAAAATAGATATTTTGATAATATATATATATATATATAATTATAAAAAAAATAGAATTTATTTATTAAATAGAAAACACGTTTTTTTAAAAATTGTAATAAAAATTCTATCCAGATCGAATGCTCCGTGAGGAGATCTGCATCTCGTTCTACTAGTCCCGAGAACGTGTGATAACCCACACCATCCCGATCGGGTTCCCCAAAATGGGTTGTAGAGGCTTATTTATAAAGAATTAATTAAAACAATTTAAAGAATACGGGTTTTGATAGTTTAAGGTATTTTAATGTAAATTGTATTTTGTCCCACAAAAATTGTTACAAAAGCCATCGTGCTATGTCAAGATGAGTGTTGTGATGAAATGGATCATTACCTCGTGAGTTTTCTAAAGGTAATATGAGCAAAACGATAAAATAATGTCGTTTGTAAACTTGATGGTATTTTACCGAAAAAGTGAAATAGAATTTATTTAACATTAAATTGTGAATTGAAACTTGGTCAAATTGTTATTTAATGTTTAATAAAAAAAATATTAAAAAACGGTAAATTTGTTATTAATAAAAATTGCATTTTTGATGAAATTAGAATCGGAAGTCGGAATAACTCCGCTTCCGACGAGTTTTGAAATTAGGATTCTATTTACTAGAAAGAGAAGAGGGAAGAGGGGACTTACTGATTGATTATAGAGGGGGGAGGTAGAGGAATATTTTGAAGGTGTCGTGGAGTGGCGTCGTCGCCGGATTCTTCCCAAAACGTCGCCGGAATTTTTACCTTGGCTAACTCCACTTGTACAACTTTTGGACTTAGAAATTTTAGAGAGTTTTGGCAATTAATTTCATAGTAGAGAAGGACAAAGTGTAGGGTGGTATTTAAAGAAGAAATTAGGGTTTAGGGTAAAGAAATGAGAATTAAAATGTATTAAAATTTTGGATTAATGCCTCATTTTAATTCTCTGGAAATATGCATAGAAAACAAACAGACTAGGGTTAGTGGGGGAGGCCAAAAGGTTCTAGGGGAAAAACTTTTGAAGCATTTCATACAGGGGGACCAACGGCGCCGGCCCCAAAGATGATCTCGCCGGTCCATTGGGCAGGGTCTGTGCTTGGATTCATGCCACGTGTTCTAGGCCGTTCAACTAGCATTTTCCACATGTTTGATTTTTATATGACTTTTCATTTTACTTGCAACGCACGTGTAAACTTTTGAGCTTCTAAAAGTTTAAAAGAAAAATAAACAAAAATAATATGTGGCTGATTGGATTAGAACACAAGGGCTATGTCACAGCAGTGCAAGGCTTTACCAATGAGCTAAAAGTTTTTTTTTTGCTGTTCAAAAGCAATTTAAATTTATAATTTATGCTCAGGCTAAGGTATTCCTAAGTTGAGTAATGCTGATTGGCCTCTCTCCATTTAGTTGACATGCACTGGAGACAGCTGCATGATTTGAATCTAGTTCCAATTAAATCAGTGCCTCTGTTTCTATATGATATAAAGAATGGTTTATATCTTAACGATATTAAGGTATATGGAGTTGTCTGGCTTATGCTTAAAACCAGATTCTGGACATACTCAAGGCACGTTTCAGTAATGGCAGTTTGTGGGTTATCCCGGGTTATGACGAGGGTTAACTTTCTACCATATGGAAAATCAATAGTGATATTGTTCTTGACTCGCCACAGTTTTAGCAAAATGGACTTTTTCAGAAAACAGTAGTGGGAGTATGGTAGAACTGGAAGTGATTCCAGAATCACAAACGATTACTGAAAATCTAATAGAATCTAAAGATTTAATCGGGTTTGACATTCCATTAGCCACTCCGCAGATATGGTGGGTAACCTCAGGCTCCCGAGAGGTATTTCGGTATCCTCAAAGACGGTGACAGGGAGGTTCTTGTTTACCTAAACTTGTCACTACTGCTGTTCTAAACTATGAGACCTTATAGGAGTATGAGTATAGCGTCGTTCTAAACTAGCTTTAGAAGTGCACGTGTATATGACTCTGCCAGAGGGTTGTTTTAATCAGAGTGGAGCAGCGGAGCATAGCGGGCAAGTAGCTTATGTCTATTTATAGACTAAATCAAGTATTGCAGAGATAGATCATCTAGTTTTGATGTGACAATCATAGATTTTGACTTCATCAGAATAGGAGATGGATCTGTTAAGAAGATAGTAGGGTGTGATGTCATGATATTTGGATGATATGCACTTTATAGGAAGTGAAATTCCTACACTACGATCGGTTATACTGCGGTTGTCATACAGTGGTTTCTCCACATAGGATATGGATATTATATCAGGCATTTTGGTAACTAGATCTATGGTTTTAGATCTAGATTTGGGTTGTTTCCCAATCTGGGTACTTAGACAGTATTCTAAAGGTGTTTTAGAATGGACGACTCCCGGTATGGTGTTGTACCTGCAGATGATGGAGTCACCCTCTCTGAAGGTGTCTTACAGACTAAAGAGGAGAGGGATTTGCATGATTGGCATATCACTTGCTTAGACAATTGAGTCAATCATGAGATGTCAAGTACCACACCAGATGTTGTTTTTGCACTTGTTGCAATAAGTTTATATATTAATTCAATCCTGGAGAAACGTTCGGAAGCAGTTTATGAATATAAGTGGATGTTCTAGGGATTTGGTAACGATAATCTCCTTTGAGAGACGGTTATCATTCCAGACTTTCAAGGTGACCTGGATGACAGAGTGACTGTCAGAGTTATAGTTTTCCCTCTTGACGAGGGGCAGTAGTTTGGACAGGTGGTCCAAGCGGATACTGAGGGAGGTGTTCTCTGATAAAAATTGAATAATAAATAAAAAGCAACGGGAAAATTCCCTAAACGAAGCATCACGTTCCCACACGTGATAAGCATTTCGCTTAACAAAATAAGGCTAAAACTGAGCCTCACGTGCAGATACGTGACCCCTATATACAAAGTATACAGGCGCTTTTACTAAAACAAACGATTGGCCAGAGAAAGAAAAAACTACGTGAAAGCACGCGACACTCTTTGGTGGGCTTAATTTGGTGGGGTCATGTGCTACACGTGATAGGCTCCTATGACTTCTGAACCAATATAATTAAATTCTAATTAAAAGGAATCAAAAGCTTTATTTGGAAAATATTTTCTTGGATCTTTCTAAACAAAAAAGATTATGCTCTGTAAAACAGAGCGCCGTTGGATTAAAGATCCAATGGTGATTAAAAATCACCAATCTACAGAAAAATTCTGTATAGGGAAATATCTTCCTAATCTTGTTAAGAATAACAAAAGAGATATCTTCTGTAAAACAGAAGTCCTTGGATTAAAAATCCAACGGTGAATAAAATTCAATGATTGGTCCGAAATATTATGTTGGTTGATTAGAAAATCAATCAAAATCTCTCAATGAGAGATTTTCTAAACAAATTGATTCTTTTCTTTCTCCTATAAATAGGAGCCAAAGGAAGAAGTAAAAAAAGGGAAAAAAAAGAAAAAGAGAATAAAGAGAGAGAGAAAACCCCCCTCGTAAGAAAAATAAAAGAGAATTTAATTCTCCAGAGAGAAGAAGATGTCCTCAAGGAAAAGAAACCTTATGTAAGAGAAGGAACAAAAGACAAAACCTCTTATCTCTTCTTCATATTCACAAGAGTTTAACTCTTCTAAAAAGAACTCAGTTCTTCCTCTGATTGAAGATCTGTAAAAGCAGATCTCCCCACAAGTTGAGAATTTAATTCTCATCGGGGAGATCAGTTATGCAGATTCAAAACTTAGGAAGAGAATCGAGTCCAAAGAATTTAATTCTTATTAAATAAGGGGCTTGAAAGTCTCAAAACTCAAGATCTCCATACACGTAAAAAAAATATTAGCACCCAAACATGATCACGTATTCCCACGTGAGCACCCTTATTGAACGAGAGAAAACAAATGAGATCAGGTCACGTGCTCCTACGTGACCCCTGAACGAGCCCTTCAAAAGAAAAAGGGGAATAAACCCAAGGCAGTTTCTATTTTAGGGCGCGTCACGTGACATTACGCGACCCCTTAATAGTACTTAGCACTTTCAGAACAAAAGAGAGTAAAACAAATGCAGCTTTCATTCTCTGGGGCGCCTCACGTGATCTCACGTGACCCGATAGTGCTCAGCACTCAGAAAAGAATGAGGTAACTAATCCAAAGAAGCTCTGCCAATTTTCAAGCGCCTCACGTGAGCGCTTCAAATCTTTAGTGTTTAACACTATTTTAAGCGCCTCACGTGGGAACACGTGAGTGCCGAACATACTCTAGTGTTTAACACTATAATGAGGCTAATCTTAGCCTAAATCAGCTAGGTCAGCTAAAGCCAAATTCCCTTTTAACTGAGCCCACATTATACTCAGGTCTTCCAAAATTAGTCATCTCAGATGGCATTCAAAATAATGTTCATCCCATTCCCTCTCAATCTGACATTTGGTTCAAGGGTACATCTCTTCACACCTCTGATACATGTCGTTGTAATTCTTCAACGTCTTCAGAGAGGTGGTGGGTCCCGACGACCAATAACTATTTGGTGCATTTCCTAACCCATGGTTACATCTAAACTGTGGACCGTAATGTTCTTAAACTAACTGTGGACCATAATGTCCTTAAATTAATTGCGGACCATGATGTCCTTAAACTGAACTTTATGGACTATGATGTCCTTAAACTGAAAATCCCATAGACTATGATGTCTTTAAACCCATGGACCGTGACGTCCTTAAACTTATGGACCGTGACGTCCCTAAACTACATTCTATGGACTATGAGGTCCTTAAAGCTCATAGACTATGATGTCCTTAAACCCAATGGACTGTAACGTCCCTAAACTAAGCTCTATAGACTATGACGTCTTTATACTATGGACTATGAGGTCCTTAAACTCATGGACTATGATGTCCTTAAACCCAACGGACTGCAACTGTTCCCCGCCGAAAGACGCGGAGATGACGCGGTAGACGTCTCGCCTGAATTTCGGGGCAGACTAATTGGTGCTATCCGTCCACCTCTCCGAAGATGCCAAGTTGATTTATGGCACCATGTATCAAAGGTTTAAACGGATGCGGCCGACGTAGCAGACTTCATCAGATTCCCCCTCACCTGAGAGGTTTTTGATTGTAGGGATGCTCTTCCCTGCAGGCGCAAGCCCTTGCAGTTAATTATGCTACCGCATCGCGGTAACCAGTTTCTCCTTCTTCAGATGGTCACTTCGTGTCGTGGGTGTTTGTTTTGTTTTTGGTTGCCCGTGGATTATATACGGAGACTAATTTATGTTGTCGCCCGTAGGGCGTGGATTAGTCCAAATCCGTATCTTCTTAGATTTGGGTTTGGGGGTTGGGTTTAAGGATACGTTAGCCTCATTTGAGACTAAGATCAACTTAAACGTATGTTAAGAATACGTTAGTCTAATTTTAGACTAAGATCAACTTAACGGGATCGTTTAGATCCAACAAAAGAGCATTTGGACTCTATTGTTTAGTTTAGGGACATTGCGGTCGATTTGTTTAAGGACATTACGGTCCAATATTAGTTTAAGGATATCTCGGTCCAAAAAAAGGGGGTTAGGCTTAAGGATACGTTATCCTCATTTGGGACTAAGATCAACTTAAACGTATGTTAAAGATACGTTAGTCTAATTTTAGACTAAGATCAACTTAACGGGATCGTTTAGATCCAACAAAAGAGCATTTAGACTCTATTGTTTAGTTTAGGGACATTGCGGTCGATTTTTTTAAGAACATTACGGTCCAATGTTAGTTTAAGGACATCTCGGTCCAATGTTAGTTTAAAGACATTGCGGTCGAGGTTAAGGACATCATAGTCCGTGAGTTTAAAGACCTCACAGTCAAGGTTAAGGACATCATAGTTCATGAGTTTAAAGACCTCACAGTCAAGATTAAGGGCATCATAGTCTGTGAGTTTAAGGACCTCACAGTCCATGAAATGTGTGGTTGTCGGAACCCGTCACCTCTCTGAAAACATTGAAGGATTACAACGACAAATATCAGAGGAGTAAAGAGATATACCCTCAAACCGATGTGAGTTGGTTGAAAGATCTGTAGTCCAATTTGGGGCTAAGATCTGTTGAAATATTTATGAGCAGACGGGCTCAATTAATATGGGTTGAGGACTTATGGCCAATCTTGGGCTAAGTCCAATAAATGTTTAACATTTTTATTCTGGGCTGTTGGGTCTTTATTTGGGCTTGGCCTTTTTGACAATTTTTTTATATCTTGTACTGAATGCTGAGCATTCATTAGAGCTCTGGGCTTATTAAAGAATAATTTATGTTCTGTCAGCGCAACACGTGGTGCACTAGACGCTTTACGCCAGTCAAAGAGCGCAGTGCGCTTCTGCCAAGTAGCGCACATATAAGGGACACGTGTCGCACTCAGCGCTAGGCGCCAGATGATGAGCGCATGATGCCAGTTTATGAGTGCTGAGCGCTATTCCATGAGCGCATTGCGCTTTTAATTTAGTGGTGCACACGTGAGTGACACATGGTGCGCTTGGCACTGAGCGCCAGCCCATGAGCGCAGTGCGCTATTTCAGAAGCGCAAAGCGTAAGTTGTTAATTGGCGCATCTGTGGTTGACACGTGGTGCATTGGGCGCTGAGCGCCGGTCCAGAGAGCGCAGAAACGCAGTTCAAGAGCGCAAGGCGCATTTCAAAAGCGCAAACCGCATCTGATCAATTTTATGATCTGAGAACAAATTTATGTTTTTTTAAAAGAGACTTTGTCTCAAGATTTAAGAACAATAGTTCTTATTTTGCAGGAGAGATTTTCAAACTCTTATTTTGATGAAAGGCTTTGCCTTTATAGATCCATGATCCGTGAGAAGAATTATGTTCTTCTTTTATTTTATGATGAGATCTTTTGATCTCTTTTGTGAAAGACTTTTTGTCTTGTAGATCTATGATCTTTTTTAAAGAAATAAAATTTTCTTTCTATGAGATGATTTCATCTCTGTGTTCATCATCCATCATCTTTACCTTGAAGAAGTATCTTCTTGCAAGAGCTTGCTCTTTTTCCTTTGAATTTTTCAAAGTTTATGGGTTTTTTTTATATCAGACTTGAAGTCTTGGGGCCTTTATATAGGGCAAGCCGATTTGTTGAATCAGTTAAAAAGATCTTTTTTGATTGATTTGGGGATATTTCCCCACCGTTGGATCTTTGATTCTAGGGCTTCTGTTTTACAGAAAGCAATCTTCTTGTTTTTAACAAGATTAGAAGATCTTTCCATAGCAGAATTTAATTCTTATTAATTAATGATTTATCAATATAATTAGATCTTTTGATCTAACGGTGGGGAGTTTTTTTTTTAATTCCAGTGCTAGCGCACCCGTGCCTTGCACGTGGTGCGTTGCTCAGAGCGCAGCGCACCTGTGTTTGACACGTGGTGCGCTGCTGAGAGCGCAGCGTGCCCTGCGCTAGTGCACCCGTGTTTGACACGTGGCGCGCTGCGCAGCGCGCCTAGTGCTAGCGCACACATGGTGCGCTTCTTAGGGCGCAGCGCACTTGGTGCTGCATCTGAAGCGTTGCTTCAATTTTTTTGAAATTTGAATTTCAAATAGAGCTTTGCTCTGATTGGGGGAAACAAGTGCCCCCCACCATTGCACTCACGTGGCCCACATGTAAGTGCAGCGGTGGCAGCATCTGCGTTCTTAGATCAACTCAGAAATTGAAGAGGTATTTCAATACTTATAAATAGGACCTTTGGTCTTTTAGATGATTCTGTTCATCTTCTTACTTATTTTCTGAGAATTTTATTCTCTCACAGAGCATAGCTCTCCATCTTAAGAATTTTAAGAGTCGAAACTCTGCTAAAACTTAGATAAAGATTAAATCTTTTAATAATCTAGAGTTTTACCCATTAACAGAGCCTTACTCTTCATAGTTCTTTGATCTAAAGAAAACCCTTTTATGGTTTCATTAATAGAGCTTTGCTCTCTTGAACCTATAGATCTAAGGAGATCTTGTTTCAGGATTTCTTAACCCATGAACAGAGCTTTGCTCATAAAGAACTCTTAGAGTTTGTTCATAGATCTTGAAGATCTCAGAATTTTTAATTCATATAAAAAATGATTTTAATTTTTTTCTGATGGGTTTTTTCCATCATCTTTACAGAGCCAAGCTCTTGAGGAATTTTTATTCCTTCATGATCAGAGTTTGACAAGTGTCACTCTATCATAGAGCATTGCTCTCAAAGGGAGATTTACTCCTCTTCCCGAGGGATCTCTCATTTAATGAGAATTTTCTTGAGGATCTCCTCATTTAAATAACAGTCTCATCAAATGATGAGGTTGTTTTATTAATTGATGAATTGTCATCTAGATTTTGTGGGTCCCCCCTTTGGTCCCCTTTCCACTGTATTGCAGTGTGGTACAAATTCTAAAGTACTAAGTGTCAGAATTTAAATTAAATAATAGCACTGACAGTTAACTTTTGTCCCTTTTGCGCAGGCGACATGACTTTCGACACTTCCTTTCCGTTCATTCGCTCCGAAGGTGGATTTCCTAAAGTGCCCGTAGACCGGGAGGTTATTGTGTTGATCATAGACCATGACCCGGAACACAAGAATCTTCATTTGTGGGGAACATGGTATAACCAGATCATTATGGGTCGACGCAGCTTCTCTTGCGCAACACCTTCAGAGGCCATTTCGGCGATTCACTATGCCGACCCACCCCAGTGAACTATGCTGTGGAGGTGGTTAATTGGACTTTAGAGGATTGTCTTCAGCCCTCTATGACTGCAATACCTGTACAACCGCCGATGGGTTTGGACATTCTAGGGCGGCGTATATACCAAGGTGAGTCGCGCCCTTGGGGACAGCCGTACAATATAGGTCCGATTCCCCGTCACTCGTCCGGTTACCTGCAATGGGCCCGATATATCCTATCGGCAAAGAAGTCAGAACTACTAAAGCTTGGGTTGTATCCTGCGATTTATGCTTCTCTGTTTCAGTATTCTACACCTCCCGCGTGGTGGGTTAAAGCCTTCTTGGAACAATGGAACGTTCCAACTCATACCTTTCTTATGCTAGATCGGGAAGTTTCCATCTCTCTGAAAGAGTTTGCGGATATCTCCGGTTTGCCTGTCAGAGGGGAGATCTTGCCCCCAGATGAATATGTTTTCGCTACCCGACTGGTGATGACGGGTCTAAACCCAGAGAATGCTTTTCAGCACCGATTCCCTAGCTTGATCAAGGAGCTAAACATTTACGAAGGTTTATTTCTTGAATCTGGAAGCCGTGGGGTTAGCTTTGCGGACTTCATCGCCCGTTTTCTTCGCCCAGAAGTTTTATTGTGCCAGGGTGAAAAGTTTGCCAAACTCGATGATCCTTTTGGCTTCAGTTTGGATCGCCGGTCAATATTGGAAGCTGATCAAAAGGGATTCTTTCTTCCAAACGTCGCGATCATACCTTTTTCAGAAATTGCTGCTCCGGGCATCGACGAGGAAGCGTTCTTTCTAGGGTTCCTTGGTTTGTGGTTAAGCTGGTTCGCGCTTCCCATGCACTCTCGCTACATGAGGCCGTCAGTCTTTTACCCAGCTCATCGGATGGTTGAAGGGAGACAAGTTGCTGTTGGAATTGCTGGGCTAGCTCATTTATATCACGGCTTTAGTTTGGCGGCTGATACTACTCAGCCGGGGGTGCAGCCCGTGAACTTCCCGATGCACTATTTTACTTCATGGCTTGAATTGCATGTGCTCAGTGCCTTCGGAATGCACAAGCGGCCTCATTTCTATGAAACTTGCAATTTTCCACGGATCATGCGGTTGTTCAATGCTTCCATTGTGGAGCCAAGCCAGTGAGAGGCTCGGGGTGTAATTCTTTGCCCACGTACCGTCGGGGATGGCATGACCTTTGTTGATAAGGTTATGACCATCGGTAAGGAGTCTGCTAAGACGACACAGCCAATGCGGGACACCTTTAAGAATGGGGCTTCTACCCTTAAAGCTTGGGAAATTCTCCACCTATATTCCATCGGGCTGGGATATTTGGTGTTCAGGCATAACGATTCGGCTCTGTTCATGAGATATAACCCTCACCATTTTGCCCAGCAATCAAGTTATAATCAGGGCGTCCCGCTCAAGGCATTCCTGGCAGAACCAGTTTACACTGAGGAGGGCATCCGGAGCGCTTTGCATCACTTCATGCGCCTAAACACATGGTCCATTTTCTTCATTAGTGAACCAAGTTGTATTCCTAGGGCCCTAAATGCATACGTGGCGTGGTATCAGCACGCAATGGGTGCCGTTATTAGGGAGGAAAAGAAATTGTTGCTCGACCGTAAGGGTGCACCCCCTGCCGGTAATCCAAGCATCCCTCTGAAGCGACGGATCATTGTCCATCCTCCCTTAAGAGAAGTCGCTGCGGTCGCGGTCCCGCATGATAGGCCCAAGCTACCGGTGCCCCGTGCTCCCGTGGAGACGGTGAATGTACTACCGGTGCCCCGTGCTCCCATGGAGACGGTGAATGTAGCTTCCCCTGATTCTGCGTAGGTGTTCCCCTCTGAAAGACGGCGACGACGTGAAGACGTCTTGCCTGAGATTCGGGGCAGATGCTATTTGGTTTTATCTTTCCACCTCTCCGAAGATGCCAAGTTGATTTATGGCACCGTGTATCGGAGGTTTAGACGGATGCGGCCGATGTAGCAGATTTCGTCAGATTCCCCCTCGCTTGAGGGGTTTTTGATTGTGGGGACGCTCTTCCCTGCAGGCGCAAGCCCCTGCAGTTAATTACGTTACCGCGTCGCGGTAACCACTTTCTCCTTCTCCAGAAATTTCACTTCGTGTCGTGTGTGTTTGTTTTGTTTGTGGTTGCCCGTGGATTGTATACGGAGACTAAGTGATGCCGTCGCCCGTAGGACGTGGATTAGTCCAAATCCGTATTTACTTAGATTTGGGTTTGGGGTTTTGGTTTGAGGATACGTTAGCCATATTTGAAGCTAAGATCAACTCAAACATTTGTTAAGGATACGTTAGTCCGATTTGAGACTAAGATCGACTTAACTGGATCGTTTAGATCCGACAAAAGAGCATTTGGGCTCTATTGTTCCAGTTTAGGGACATAGTGGTCCATTGAATGTATGGCCGTCGGGACCCGTCACCTTTCTGACGACGTTGAAGGATTACAACGACAAATATCAGAGAAGTTCAGAGATGTACCCTCGAACCAAAGTTAGTTGGGAGATTCATAGTCCGATTTGGGACTAAAGTCTGTTTGAAAGTTTAAGGATATGTTAGCCATTTTTGAGGCTAAGATCAACTTAAACGGGATCGTTTAGATCCGACAAAAGAGCATTGGGGCTCTATAGTTCCAATTTAGGGACATAGTGGTCCAACATTCCCATTTTCGGGGGCGGATATTAGTTTAAGGACACGTTAGCCATGTTTGAGGCTAAGATCAACTTAAACGTTTGTTAAGGATACGTTAGCCTAATCTCCAGACTAAGATCAACTTAACGGGATCGTTTGGATCCGATAAGAGAGCAATTGGCTCTATTGTTCCAGTTTAGAGACATAGTGGTCCATTACCAGTTTAAGGACATGGTGGTCCATTGAATGTATGGTCGTTGGGACCAATCGCTTCTCTGACAACGTTGAGGGATTACAACGACAGATGTCAGAGGAGTTCAGAGATGTACCCTTGAACCAGGTGTAAATTGATTAAGAGAGCAGCCGTGCTCAGTCAATTCAATTTGAGGACTTACGGCCAGAATTGGGCTAAGTCCAATTGAAAATGTGCAACATTTTATTTGCATTTGGCCTATTAGGCCTTAATTAGGGCTCTGCCCCTGCACTGTATTTTGTTCTGGCCTATTAGGCCTTTTAAGTTGGGCTCTGTCCCCTTTTTTATAATGCAGAGCATTTGTTTTGGTCCATTAGGCCTCTTAATTGGGCTCTGCCCCTTAATAATGCGTTGCATTAATTAGTCTGACAGAGCGCCACGTGGCTTGTCAGGCGCCTTGCACCAATTGAGGAGCGCAAGGCGCAAACTCATGTGGGGGGGACACGTGTCACGCTCTGATGAGCGCAAGCGCAGTGCGCTGCGACAGTGCGCTGCGCTGTTGCGCTGCTGACACGTGGCGCGCTCTGCTGGGTTGCGCTAATTTATGAGAGCAGTGCTCTATTTTAATAGCGCATAGCGCAGATCGTTCTGGAGCTGACACGTGGCGCTTGGTGGCTTGTACCAACCCAGTAGCGCAACTGTGCAGATTTACAAGTGCAAGGCACTGTTTTAATAATTTAATCCAATTTTGGATTTAAGAGGAGAATCTTTAAGATTCCAGAACCAATGGTTCATAAAAAAGTGCAAGGCACTGTTATTATTATATATTTTTTTTATTGAAAATCATTGATCTTGTTCTTAGATCAATGATCTATTCAGAAAAAATTCTTCTTTTTAAAAGGTCTTTACCTTTCTTTTTTTTGTTCTTCTCCAAATTCTTCAGAGTTCTCTCTATTCTCTGTATTGTTGTTTTTGATTTTGATCTCGATGTTGATGATTTTTGAATTGGGGTCTAGGGGCCTTTATATAGTGCCCATTAATTTGGTAAATTTGTTAAAAAGATCTTTCTCCGAGTGATTTGGGGAATTTTCCCTACCGTTGGATTTTTGATCCAAGGGTTTCTGTTTTACAGAAGACAATCTTCTTGTTTTAATAAGAACAGAAAGATCTTACTGGAATTTTAATTCTGCTTGGCGCAAACGCACCTGCGCTTGATACGTGTCGCGCAGTGCAACTGCGCTGCCACGTGTCGCGTAGCGCAACTGCGCAGCGTAACTGCGCTGCCACGTGTCGCGCAGCGCAGAGCGCAAGTTAGCTGAAACGTTGCTTCTTTATTTTAAGATTTGATTTTTATTATCTTTTAAAACAGAGCTTTGCTCTGATTGGGGGAACAGAAGCATTGCTTCATTTCCCGCCTTGGGATTTGAACAGAGTTTTGCTCTGAAAGGGAGGTTTTCTCCTTTATTATTATTATTTATTTATTTATTTTTATTTTATTGGAACGGGTTTTGAGCCAAAATTTTGGCGGGAACAAATGCCCCCCACTACTTTACCCACGTAAGTATGTACGTGGGTGAAGTAGTGCAAAGTTAGGAGTAGCCATGAAATCGAGGGCTTAGGAGACAAGTTTAGGGTCCTTGTAGCCTAAGATTTTTCAACTTTATGAGCCGTGAGGATCTCACAAAGACTTTTCTCCCTACGGATCATGAGGATCTCGTAGGTGTATTTTCTCTTTAGGGGTCGTGAGGACTCCTAAGTGTGTTTTCTCTTATAAGTCGTAAGTAGCTTATAAGAGCATTTTCCCTCTTACGAGTCGAGAGGACTCGTAAGTGGTTGTTTCCCTCCTTGTCAAGATTCGACTTTGGAGAGTGTGACCCGTGGATAGTATGCAAGAGACCGTTTTGGATCGACTTGCAGGGCCCCAGTGCTTAGGAAACAGGTTTTTTAATCCCCACTGCCTAAGGCTTTTTCTCACGAGTCGAGCCGCATCGAGAAGTTCTCGCAAAGACATCAATTTCTTCACAAGTCGAGACGAATCGAGCATTTCTCGCAAGAATATCCTAACGTCACAGTTAACCTCTGCTCTTTACGACAGAAGTCCGTTAGGGTCTGTGGTACTTAGGGTTTTGGCCGTCGTACCGTCGCATAAGCTGATATATTCCTCGATAGGCAATCGTGCTGTTCGAGTAGCCCTGCGACTGCCGTGTCTCTGATCCCTTCGGGGGCTGGACAAGACGTCTTCAAGCAATCCTCCTTGGCAGTTTGACCGTCGGGAGAGCAAGCGTTAGGTATTTTGCCATGCCGCTTTTTACTTGAGATTAGGCTCATTTTGGAGAGCCCCGATGAGTCATAACCACTCCGCGCTGGTGTGGGATGATCTCCGATAGTCTTTCAGGTTTTATGTGAGTTGCCGTCAAGACTCTGAAGCTAGGAATTTGGCCTTTGCTTCGTTTGCTGGTATCGCGTCTGCTGTATCGAGACGAACGTCGCGGTTGTCTCTAGGTTGCTGGTGTAGGGTTACTAGGCACTCTAACAAGGCTCTACAAGGCATCGACCATGCCGGATTAAAAATTTTAGGTGCCGAACAACCCTAAGCTAGATCGTTAACTAGAGATTAGGCGAAAACTATGCAAGCTAAACACTTTAACCCTAAGTGAATACGAACTACAACCTTTGTAGATCGGTCCTTCACTTCTTAAGCTCCTTGATGTAGTCCCTTCACTGCGATCATCCAATTTCCGGACTCTCGGACGGCTCCATGAGAAATTGCAACGGGATCGCTTGAAGTCTTCGATGCCGAAGATGATCTATGTCGAGGGAATACGGACTCAAGCTTCTACCTCACTAACCAAAGAATTAGTGAAGTAAACACCCAAAACTAAAGTGCTAGTCTAGTAGAGAATGGTGAGATAGGAAATGGGTACACTTTAGAATTTCTTTTCTCACTTTGATTCTCTCTCTTTTTCAAACCCTAGCAAGAAATGAAGGAGGAAGAAGATGAGCTCAAAATAAGAATGAAATTTTCCAAGAGAGAGAATGAGCTAACCATGGTGAGTGAGTATCATATACTTGACCCATGTAGAGACATAACCATGGTGAGTTATAGTGGTTAGGTTTATAAAATCCTAAGTTAAAACAAAACTAGTGGACTTTGGTCAATGCATTAACAAGCTTCATGAAGCTTCATGCATTTGAACAATTATCCACTAGTTTTGTATTTATTTTGTAAATTAAAACGTCACCAATATAATTCCAATGGTGTATGTCTCATACACCCATGATAGTTGTATCAACAAACATGATACAAAATGAAAACACAATTTTAATATATATCATATATACATTAAAGTTGTGCTCATGTGAGAAAAACCCTAAAGTGAGCCAATACTAGTTAATGTAAAATAATATATCAAATATATAATTATACATTAAATCATTAAATCAACACTTGATTTAAAGATCCGGTCATATCGCATATAACCGACTAATATCAATGTATCGACTTATCGAATCAATCCTTGATTCGATAACTAGGTTATATCGTATACAACCATTCGATACAAACATCACGAGAATGGAATATGGTATCACATACACGCATTATTCTCGGTCCCGCACATATCGCATATGCGCTCCTATCTCGTTTTGCCTGAGCCAGTACAACCTCTATGTAGGACTCTAAAGACTCGTCAATACGCCGGCAGTAGGTGATGATCATATCAAGCACCCACAAGCCGTCAGCGGTACTAGCTGGACGTAACGACTACCCGGGTATTGAGCGATCAGAAGATCAGCAAGCAAGCCCGCTCCAACTCCTGTAAAAGCCTGACAGTGGCACTACCGTACAGTCCGGTCTTCTCGTCTGATATGTCACATATCAAGTCTAGGGGTGGTAAACGTCAGAACCCAATAACCGATAAATCATGCCGATATGAGGCTCATAACGGGTCGAGAAACTACTGGTAACACTTACCAGTATATCTCTAAACCAGCCCTGGCCAGGGACTTCCCTGTTATGGCCAATCGAGCATAGCACAACATCAACCCCCAATACCGGGAGAGACGAAACCCTTCCTATCGCTCATTGCCTCCATGTGACTCGGGACTGTACCCAAAAACCACCGTTTTGCACGCCCTCTTGGACATGGTAAGGTGAAAATCAAAGCACAGTGGGAATCACACAAGACTCTATGACGATCTCGGGTCTACAGACTAACCTGTACCAGTGTCACCTGAGAACTGCCATCTGACGTAAGGTATAATACCATCTGGGAGTTCTCGGCGAGTCCGTCCAGTGTACCCAGTCTCCACTGAGCATCCGTATATCATCTCTGATGTCAAACACCAATGGATATGGGATCATCCATCGCCCATCTGTATGGGTCGAGAAGGCATACGCTTGTCTACTCTGGTATATCGATGCCCCGTCTCGATACACCCACGACTAGGGACCTTGAAGGATGTACTTATGGACTACCATGTCCCCACTAGTATGATTCGCATCATAGTCCAGGTAGTCAAGTACACATCCTAAGGACTTTACCAACATGTAACAGAGAGACAATCAGTATACACGTTAAGGTAAAGGGTAACCAGATAGCATACTATCATGTCGAGCAAGAAAGTCCTCCCTATATATGTCCAAGCATCCACTACAATATACATCAGATGTATAGTAATGGCCTCTAGGGCACACATATAACTAACAGCTGGTGAACCGTCGAGGTTTGGAACTAGGGATTTTACCGTGGCTCCGTTTGTTTGATTGTCGCGTCTGAACCCTGCTGGAGGAAGAACGCTGTCGTGACATCTCGTCTGCTGTATCGAGACGAATGCCGAGGTGGAGCTGGGATTTTGCCGTTACTCCGCTTGTTTGACCATAGGGTCTTTCGTTGGCGTTGTATCTGCATCTTGATGGTCTACGAAGGAACGCCGTTGTTAACATCTCGTCTGCTGTATCGAGACGATTGTTGAGATGAAGCTGGGATTTTGCCGTCGCTTCGCTTTACTGACCATGGGGTCTTTTGTTGACGTTGCATCCGCATCTTGCTGGACTGCAAAGGAACGCCGTTGTTGACATTGCGTCTGCTGTAACGAGACGAATGCTGGGGTAGAGCTAGGATTTTGCCGTCACTCCGCATTGTTTTGACCATGAGGTCTTTTGTTGGCGTTGTATCTGCATCTTGATGGACTGCGAAGGAACGCCGTTGTCAACATCTCGTCTGCTGTATCAAGATGATTGTTGAAATGAAGCTGGGATTTTGCCGTCGCTATGCTTTGCTGACCATGGGGTCTTTGGAACTAGGGACTTTGCCATGGTTCCGTTTCGTTGCGATTCTGAAGTTGATTGTTGACGTCACGTCTGCATCTGGTTGGAGTGCGGAGAAACTCCGTTGGTGATCTCTAAGTTGTCGATGTTGACGTCGAGACCCTGAAGCTAGGGATCTTCCTTTGCTTCCTTTGTTGATATTGTGTATGCGATATTGCGACAAATGTCGAGATCGTTTTTAGGTTGTCTATGAACCGTCGAGATTTAGCTTCGCTTTCTGGAGGAGCCTGTTGGGAAGGTATGTTTCCCTCTTTGTTTGTGCCCCTGGATTGTATACAGAGATCGATATGATCTCACCTGTAGGGCAAAAGTTTCAATCATTTTTTTTATTATTTTTTTTTATTTTCTTTCCGCGATACTCTATCATTTTAGCTTTTATCTCACGAAAGTCGCGATTGCCCCATCATTTCGGCTATTTTTCGCGATGCCCAATCATTTCGGCTATTTATTTTGTTTTTACTCGCTGCTTTTTATCGTGAGTTGCCCAATCATTTCGGATAATTTTGTATGCATACATTTTTACTTGCTGATTTCGTTGCAAGTTGCCCCATCATTTCGGCTATTTCATATGCATTTTTTTTGCGAGTGGGGGATTTGGGATTTGATACCAATCTTAGCATCAGCATCGCTGCGACTAGAATATTGCCAGGAGCGAATCATCATTTGCCATGAAAGGACTTGGAATTTGATACCGGTTTAGGCATCAGCATCGCTACAACTGGGATATTGCCAGGAGCGAATCATCATTTGCCCCTGTCGATGTCAAACAAAGGTGGCTTAGTAAACAGGGTTAGGATCCTGTCGACTAAGGCTCTTGACTTTATGAGCCGTAATGGTCTCACAAAGGTATTTCTCCCTACGAGTCGTGAGGATCTCATAGGTGTATTTTCTCCTTAGGGATCGTGAGAATTCCTAAGTGTATGTTCCCCTGTAAGTCGTAAGGATCTTACAAAAGGGTTTTCTCCTTATGAGTCGAGAGGACTTACAAGGGTTGTTCACCATGCGAACATATCCCTAGTCACGGGTAGGACTTCGTTAGGGAAATGTTTATTCGCGCCCGTGGATTGTATACAAGGGTCAGTATCGAGCCACTTGTAGGGCAGTATCGAAGGTTATGGGGGTTGCTTAAGAACAGGTTCAGGTCTCTATAACTTAAGACTTTCAAATCTCATGAGCCGTGAGGGTCCCATAAGAGAGTTCTCCTTACGAGTCGTGAGGATCTCGCAAGTGTAATTTCTCCTTAGGAATCGTGAGGATCCCTAAGTGTGTTACTTCCCTGTGAGTCGTAAGGATCTCACGCGGGTGGTTTCTCCTTACAAGGTCGAGAGGACCTTGTAAGTGTCTTTTAACGAGGTTGCGCCCTTTTGGGTTTTCACAAACACTCGTCGGTAGCCCTGCTGTTTTTACTCACGGAGCCCTTTCGGGTTTTCATCCGTGCCCATTTCGCTTATGGACATACCGTCTCCTTTTTTTATTCTTTTTATTCTTTTTTTTAAACGAGGTCGCACCCTTTCGGGTTTTCACGAACACTCGCCGGTAGCCCTGCTGTTTTTACTCACGGAGCCCTTTCGGGTTTTCATCCGTGCCCATTTCGCTTATGGACATACCGTTTCCTTTTTTTTATTCTTTATTCTTTTTTTTATCTCGTCAGTCTGAGGATGCTACGGTAGTAGTTTAAGGACGTTTCGGTCTTCAGCTAGTTTTAGGACGTAGTGGTCCGTTGTTAGTTTAAGGACATTTCGGTCCACTGTTAGTTTAGGGACGTTTCGGTCCATCATCGCCGTATTTGAGGCGAATCTCTAGTTTACTAACTTTTCAGTCTATGGGGCTTTTTCTATGACTGAGCATGATGCCCCTGGCGTATCCATCTTTCTCGGAGCGTGCGGTTGTGGCGGGCTCACCTTCCAGTTTTCGGAGATGACGAACTTGCCCTGTTGGTATTGGTTTTCAACCCAGTTTTTGAAGACGTAGCAATCCTCAATCAGGTGACTTACCGTTTGGTGGTAAGGGCAATAATTGAGATCGTTAACATCGCCTGGCCGCAACGGGCGTTTTGGACTCGGCAGATTGATGAGTCTGTCGCGCACTGCCAACTCGAACAGTCTCCTTGTTTTATCTTGAGGAAACGAGTAAGGACGTTTCAACTTTTCATGGAGGGGTTGCCGCTTGTTGATTCGGCAAACAACCGGTCTAGGGCCACTCTATTGCTGTTGAGTGTTGGCTATGAGGGCTGTTTTTCCCTTCCCTTTATCCTTTCTGCTCGATCCTTTGTTTGCGGGGCCGAGATGTTTTTCGAGTAGCGTGCGATTGCACGGCTGAACATTCTCGCAACTCCTCAATTCTTTCATTTTTGAAATGGATTCCTTGAGGAGAAGGTTGGGGTAAGCTTCTTCGTCAGAGTCGCTTCCAAAGGTGATAACTTGCGATCCCTTGGTGTCGGCTATGTGACAGTTGTCGGCCGCTCTTTTGCGCTCATCTACCGCATTTTTCTGATGTCTACGAGCTTCACGCTTTGTCCTGTTGAAGTGTTGCTTTTGAGCGACATACCCTTGCCACCAACACTTAAAGGAGTCGCAGTCTTCGGTAGGATGTATGATCTTCTGATGATATAAGCAGAAGTTAGGATGCATCTCTAATCCACCGAGAGTATTTTCTTCAGAGGGCGGTAGCTTCATTCCCACTGATAGGGCTTTGGCGAACCTTTTCCTCGTCTTGAATTTGTTTTTATCTGCAGCGGATGACTTTTGATTTGACGGAAGTGCCTCGACTCTTTGGTCTAGTAGTCGGTGTTTGGCTCCTTCCAGTATGGCCATCTCACGCTCCTGATTGGCTTTAACTTTCAGACGAATTTCATTCAGGAAGGCATTGATCAACTCGTCTGACGGCCGCAGAATTTCTGATTCAGGGTCCGCCCTCGGTTTCTCGGCGCAAGGAGCCTCTTTATCATCTGCCAATGAATGAGAGATCACATGACAAGTTGCCTCCGGTGCGTCCGTCTTCTTTGGAGTGTGCGGCTGTGGTGGGTTTACCTTCCACTTTTCAGACAGCGCAAACTTGCCCTGTAGGTACCGATCCTCGATCCATCCCTTAAAGACGAAGCAATCCTCGATCGGGTGACTTACCGTGTGGTGGTAAGGGCAATAATCAGGATTATTGAGATCGCCTGGCTGCAACAGACGTTTTGGACTCGGCAGATTGATGAGTCCGTTGCGCGTGGCCAGCTCAAACAGTTTCCTTGTTTTATTCTGAGGAAACGAGTAAGGACGTCCCAGTCTCTCCTCGAGGGATGGGCATGGACGCATATTGTGTTGGCGAACAACCGGCTTTGAGTTGCTCGGCTGTTGTTGAGTATTGGCGACGACGATCGCTTTCCCTTTTCTCTTCTCATTTCGAGAGTCCGGTTTTGGAGGAGATGGTCCATTTGGGCTAATTTGTCGATCAAGGCCTCAAAAGTAGTTGGCTTGAAGAACATCATGAATTGCGAGATGGTCGCTTGCGAATCAAGAGTGCCTACGAACATGCCCACCGCTGGCGCTTCTTCGATGCGTTGTTCGCATTTCGACCACAGATTCCGCCATCGTGTTGCGTATTGAACCCACGTCTCGCCTGGCCTTACCCTGGCGTTGATCAATGCAGTGATCGGGGTGCGCTCGCTGGCGCTTGCAAATCTTTGTGTAAACAGTAGCTCCATCTCTGCGAATGTTTTGACAGAGTCGTTAGGTAGCTCTAAATACCATTCGAAGGCCGTTTCCGCTAAGCTGCCGATGAATTGACGAAGTAACAATTTATCATCGCCTCCAGTGTTGCCGCAAAGAGCCCTGAATTGAGCGACATGCTGATGTGGATTCCCCGTCCCTTTATATACATGGAACTTAGGGATTGGATATCCCGGCGGGTAACTGATTTGGTCATACCAGCTCGGATAAGGTCGTCCGGTTCTAACAATTTGCGCAGCCGCTTCTTTCGCCTGATGAGTTCGTATTTGCTGAGCTATATAGTCATCCAGTGCGGCTTTGGAAATGGTTTCTTCCTTGGCTGCTGAAAGAGCCAGAGGAGGATTAGATATCTCCCCTCTGCCGTCCTCAACAATGATCGGGGGGTCATCAGCTGGAGGATCCGGCTGTAACATCATCCCTACCATATCTTGGAAGAGGAGTGTCATTTGTTTTATGTTAGCTGCTTGCTCTGCGGCTTCTTTGTCCTTCTTTTCGAGGACTCTGCGTAGGTAGTCAGCGTCAGTTTCTTGTTCATGCCGCTGTTCTGATGATGCCTCCGAGCTTTCTTTTGGCCCGGTAAGTGCGGCCATCGCAGTCATCATCTCTTGAAGCTTCTGCTGTTGCTCCTGAGCTTTGGTCACTGACCGTGTAAGCGGTCTATGACCTGTAGATGCACGGCTGTCCTCCTTCCTCGACGCCATGTATACAGTATGGACCACGATGCCCCTGGACTTAGGGCGTTTAGGCCCACCGCCTTTGGCATTTGCCGCGGGCGTGGGAATTTTCTCCGGCCTCCTTCTCTTGTGGGCCGTTGAAGTTGAAGGGGTCGTTGCAGCGGGCACCCTAGTGATTGTCGTCCTTTGCTGTTTGATTGGACGGTCCTTTTCTTCCTGCACTTTCGCCCTTTTCTGCTGACGAGAGTGACCTTGGTCAATTACGGAGTCTTGAACCCTTTGCCAAACTTTATAAATTTTGGAGGATAGTCGTTGAGGGGGCTGCTCCAGCTTAGATTCTGTAACTCTCTCCGCAGGTGAAGGAGATCTTTTTAGCGTAGCAGTCGGAGAGTTCTTACGTACCCTCCTTAGTGGTTCAAAGCTGTTCCCAGTTGGAACAGCAGCATTAACTTCCACGACCGGAGCAGGTGGAGTTAGCCCTGAGGGGGAGTTGCCCCCAGCCTTCCTTACTCGGCGCCAGTGGCGACGTCATGCATGACGAGCCGTTGGGATTGGCTCGGCGATAGGGATAGCTTCTTCCCTCCCCCTGTCCGCATGAAGTGCTGCTGGTGTCAGCCTCTTAAAGACTGATGCTGTCCTTCGAGTGGCGATGTTCAATTTGTCAAAGACAGATCCTCGAGTAGGAGCCGGAGTCGGAATAGTCAGCCTTGAAAAGACTGATTCTTTAACAGGAGAAGCCGCCTTGACGACTTCAGGAGTAGGGGTGGCTCTCTTCCTCGGGACGGCCATTTCAGGGTTCATGGGCTTCTTGGCGGGCTCATCAGAGTTCTGGCCCAGCCTGGTAAAGACAGAGGCTGCCGGCTTGATATTGGATGACCCGTTGAAAGGGGCCGTTGTAGCAGTGAGCCGATCGAAAACCGACTTCTTATGTGCTTCCGGTGCGGGCACTGCAATAGTGAAGCCGGCTGGTGGGAGCATGGTCCCGAAAAACAGACCGGTGATGGCCTGAGTTACCTGTTCCACCGGCATGGCAAGGATGGAGGCCGCTTGAGGCCCATAAGCTACACCTCTAGGTGAGGCGGAGTGTTGGTTGCATCGGCACTTGGAGCAGCTCGAGCAGTTAGATGCCATTGACGCTTGATTTCTGCGCCAGGCAAAACACCAAATCTTAGTAATTTAAGACCCAAAGGCAACCATTAACAAACCGCGATTCGTTCGCGAAAACGACACACGAAGTATGGAGTGGAAAGAGGAAAAGGTCCCACCGGGCGTGCCAGAATCTGTTCCCCTCTGAAAGACGGCGACGACGTGAAGACGTCTTGCCTGAGATTCGGGGCAGATGCTATTTGGTTTTATCCGTCCACCTCTCCAAAGATGCCAAGTTGATTTATGGCACCGTGTATCGGAGGTTTAGACGGATGCGGCCGATGTAGCAGATTTCGTCAGATTCCCCCTCGCTTGAGGGGTTTTTGATTGTGGGGACGCTCTTCCCTGCAGGCGCAAGCCCCTGCAGTTAATTACGTTACCGCGTCGCGGTAACCACTTTCTCCTTCTCCAGAAATTTCACTTCGTGTCATGTGTGTTTGTTTTGTTTGTGGTTGCCCGTGGATTGTATATGGAGACTAAGTGATGCCGTCGCCCGTAGGACGTGGATTAGTCCAAATCCGTATTTACTTAGATTTGGGTTTGGGGTTTTGGTTTGAGGATACGTTAGCCATATTTGAGGCTAAGATCAACTCAAACATTTGTTAAGGATACGATATTCCGATTGGAGACTAAGATCGACTTAACTGGATTGTTTAGATCCGACAAAAGAGCGTTTGGGCTCTATTGTTCCAGTTTAGGGACATAGTGGTCCATTGAATGTATGGCCGTCGGGACCCGTCACCTTTCTGACGACGTTGAAGGATTACCACGACAAATATCAGAGGAGTTCAGAGATGTACCCTCGAACCAAAGTTAGTTGGGAGATTCATAGTCCGATTTGGGACTAAAGTCTGTTTGAAAGTTTAAGGATACGTTAGCCATTTTTGAGGCTAAGATCAACTTAAACGGGATCGTTTAGATCTGACAAAAGAGCATTTGGGCTCTATAGTTCTAGTTTAGGGACATAGTGGTCCAACATTCCCATTTTTGGGGACGGATATTAGTTTATGGACACGTTAGCCATGTTTGAGGCTAAGATCAACTTAAACGTTTGTTAAGGATACGTTAGCCTAATCTCCAGACTAAAATCAACTTAACGGGATCGTTTGGATCCGACAAGAGAGCAATTGGCTCTATTGTTCCAGTTTAGAGACATAGTGGTCCATTGCCAGTTTAGGGACATGGTGGTCCATTGAATGTATGGCCGTTGGGATCCATCGCTTCTCTGACGATGTTGAGAGATTACAACGACAGATGTCAGAGGAGTTCAGAGATGTACCCTTGAACCAGGTGTAAATTGATTAAGAGAGCAGCTGTGCTCAGTCAATTCAATTTGAGGACTTACGGCCAGAATTGGGCTAAGTCCAATTGAAAATGTGCAACATTTTATTTGCATTTGGCCTATTAGGCCTTAATTAGGGCTCTGCCCCTGCACTGTATTTTGTTCTGGCCTGTTAGGCCTTTTAAGTTGGGCTCTGTCCCCTTTTTTATAATGCAGAGCATTTGTTTTGGTCCATTGGGCCTCTTAATTGGGCTCTGCCCCTTAATAATGCGTTGCATTAATTAGTCTGACAGAGCGCCACGTGGCTTGTCAGGCGCCTTGCGCCAATTGAGGAGCGCAAGGCGCAAACTCATGTGGGGGTGACACGTGTCACGCTCTGATGAGCGCAAGCGCAGTGCGCTGCGACAGTGCGCTGCGTTGTTGCGCTGCTGACACGTGGCGCGCTCTGCTGGGTTGCGCCAATTCATGAGAGTAGTGCTCTATTTTAACAGCACATAGCGCAGATCGTTCTGGAGCTGACACGTGGCGCTTTCTGGTGGCTTGCGCCAACCCAGTAGCGCAACAGTGCAGATTTATAAGTGCAAGGCACTGTTTTAATAACTTAATCCAATTTTGGATTTAAGAGGAGAATCTTTAAGATTCCAGAACCAATGGTTCATAAAAAAGTGCAAGGCACTGTTATTATTATATATTTTTTTATTGAAGATCATTGATCTTGTTCTTAGATCAATGATCTATTCAGAAGAAATTCTTCTTTTTAAAAGGTCTTTACCTTTCTTTTTTTTGTTCTTCTCCAAATTCTTCAGAGTTCTCTCTATTCTCTGTGTTGTTGTTTTTGATTTTGATCTCGATGTTGATGATTTTTGAATTGGGGTCTAGGGGCCTTTATATAGTGCCCATTAATTTGTTAAATTTGTTAAAAAGATCATTCTCCGAGTGATTTGGGGAATTTTCCCCACCGTTGGATCTTTGATCCAAGGGTTTCTGTTTTACAGAAGACAATTTTCTTGTTTTAATAAGAACAGAATGATCTTACTGGAATTTTAATTCTGCTTGGCGCAAACGCACCTGCGCTTGACACGTGTCGCGCAGTGCAAAGCGCAGCGCAACTGCGCTGCCACGTGTCGCGGAGCGCAACTGCGCTAGCGCAACTGCGCTAGCGCAACTGCGCTGCCACGTGTCGCGCAGCGCAGAGCGCAGCGCACTGCGCTAGCGCAACTGCTCCAAATTCTTCAGAGTTCTCTCTATTCTCTGTGTTGTTGTTTTTGATTTTGATCTCGATGTTGATGATTTTTGAATTGGGGTCTAGGGGCCTTTATATAGTGCCCATTAATTTGTTAAATTTGTTAAAAAGATCATTCTCCGAGTGATTTAGGGAATTTTCCCCACCGTTGGATCTTTGATCCAAGGGCTTCTGTTTTACAGAAGGCAATTTTCTTGTTTTAACAAGAACAGAAAGATCTTACTGGAATTTTAATTCTGCTTGGCGCAAACGCACCTGCGCTTGACACGTGTCGCGCAGTGCAAAGCGCAGCGCAACTGCGCTGCCACGTGTCGCGGAACGCAACTGCGCTAGCGCAACTGCGCTGCCACGTGTCGCGCAGCGCAGAGCGCAGCGCACTGCGCTGCCACGTGTCGCGCAGCGCAGAGCGCAGCGCACTGCGCGGGCGCAACTGCACGGGCGCAACTCGCGCAGCGCAGAGCGCAAGTTAGCTGAAACGTTGCTTCTTTATTTTAAGATTTGATTTTTATTATCTTTTAAAACAGAGCTTTGCTCTGATTGGGGGAAACAGAAGCATTGCTTTATTTCCCGCCTTGGGATTTGAACAGAGGTTTGCTCTGAAAGGGAGGTTTTCTCCTTTATTATTTATTTATTTATTTATTTTTATTTTATTGGAACGGGTTTTGAGCCAAAATTTTGGCGGGAACAGTAGGGTTGTATAGCACGACAACATGGTTTAGCAAGGCATCACACATGCCATTTTATAAAAATTTGGGGTGCTATGTAACCCTAACCAAGATCTTAACTAGAGAATTAGGGTAAACAATACAAGTAAACAACTTTACTTCTAAGAGTTAGGGATTACAACCTTTGAAGTCCATTCCTTCGCTTCATAAGCTCCGTGTTGAGGTCCCTTCGCTGCGATCATCGAGTACCCGGACTCTAGAGAGGCTCCATGAAGAGAAAGATACAAGCTTGCTTCCAATTTTCAACTACTAAGATGATCTACCTTTAAGAATCTCAAACCCAAGCTCTTACTTCACTAATCAAGTATTAGCAAAGCAAACACCCTAATTTAAGTGGCTAGAATAGATGAGGATGATGAAGTAGGAATTTCTCTCTCTTTTGTTTTCAATTTCTCACTTTATTTCATCACATCACAAAAACCTAAAAAGCTTTTTTCAAGAGGAAGAAGAAGAAGAATTTCATTTGTGATGAATAATGAATTGTTGTGTGAGGTTAGAATTGCAACCATGGGTTAAAGAATGATAAAGTTAACCCTTGTAGAGAATAAACTAGAGGCTAAGGTTTGGGTTGGGTTAATAAGTATCAACACAAAACATCTAAGCTAAAGACAAAAGAAAGCTTCATGAAGCTTCATGAAAAAGCTAACCCAAAAGCGAACCCAAATCCAAACCCTAACTTGTTTAAACTCCACAAAGCAAGTTGCATTTGTAACCCTAACTTGTTACAATATTATATATCACATATACAATATATTTTGTAGCAAATGAAAATAATACAATTAACATATATCGCATATACATCAATGTATTATCCAGTGAGAAAATGAATCAATAAATCGAGCTTATATTAGTTAACGTAATATAATATATCACATATATAATTATACATTAAATTATCGAATCAACTCTTGATCCGAAAATCCGGCTATATTTCACAAATGACCGACTAATATAATCTGTATCAGTTCATCGAATCAATACTTGATCCGACGACCCGGCTATATCACATATACCCGGCCGAATCACAAATCGCGAGAATCTAATATGGTATCGCATACACGTATTATTCTTGGTCCCGCACATATCACATATGTGCTCCTACTCCGTTTTGACTGAGCCAGGAAATCTCTGTGTAGGACTCTAAAGAATCGTCAATACGCCGGCAGTAGGTGATGATCATATCAAAACACCCACAAGCTGCAAGTGGTCAGCTAAATGTAACAGCCATCCGTGTATTGAGCAATCAGAAGATCAACAAGAAAGCCTGTACATTCTCCTGCGAATCCAATCAGTAACACTCCCGTACAGTCCGGTCTCTTTGTCTGATATGTCGCATATCCAGTGTAGGGGTGGTAAACGTCAGACCCCAGTAATCGAGAAGTCGTGTCGATATGAGGTCCATAACAGTTTAAGAAACTACTGATAACTCTTACCAGTAAATCTTAGCAACCCTGGCCAGGGATTTCTAGTTATAGCTAATCGAACACAGCGCAACAGCAACTCCCTATACTGGGAGAGACGAAACCCTTCCTATCGCTTATTGCCTCCATGTGATTCGGGACTGTACCCAAAAGCCACCATTTTGCATGCCCTCTTGGACGTGGTATGATGGAAATCAAAGCACAGTGGGAATCACACAATACTCTATGACGATTTCGGGTCTACAGACTAACCTGTACCAGTGTCACCAGAGAACTGCTATCTAACGTGAGGTATAATACCATCTGGGAGTTCTCGGCGAGTCCGTCCAGTGTACCCAGTCTCCACTGAGCACCCGTATACTATCTCTGATGTCAAACATCAATGGATATGGGATCATCTATCACCCATCTACATGGGTCAAGAAGCATACGCTAGTCTACTCTGGTATATCGATGCCCTGTCTCGATACACCTGCGACTAGGAACATTTGAAGGATGTACTTAGCGACTACACTGTCCCCACTAGTATGATCTGTATCATAGTCCCGGTAGTCAAGTACTCATTCTAAGGGCTTTATCAATATGTAACATAGAGACTATCAGAGTACATGTTAAGATAAAGAGCAACCAGATAGCATACTATCATGTCGAGCAAGAAAGTTCTCCATATATATGTCCAAGCATCCACTACAATATACATTGCATGTACAGTAATGGACTCTAGGGCATACATATTACTAACAGTCTGGCGTGGGTTCAGATATCGGGTCGTCGTCCCAAAGTGCCCATTAAGCGTAAGCTAGTGCTGGCTGCGACCGGAGCTCGCTCACAGAAGAGGAAGAAAAAGTCGATCCTTTCCGTCAACGTTGTACTTGGCCAGAAGCCTCACGCTCCTTATGGAGAGGGTCTGAGCGAGTATGGGACAAACGGGAGTTTATTCATGCCGCTAGATGATACTGATCTGGCGGCTGCCATTGCAGCTTCTGAGCAATTGGCAAGCCACGAAGCGGGACTGACTATCCTCGCGTGATTAGGTAACCATCAGCTGTATCTTTCATCTTTGCATCATATTTCAATCATCATGTTTTGACTGACACTTTTCCTTCTTTAACAGGCATTTCCACCGAAGAAGCTCTCGCAGCTTCTCTCAAGACTTTTGAGGAAGAGGAAAGACTTTGAGCATCCTTAGGCATCGATACATTTCGGTTCACCGTGTCTCCGCTCCCGTTTCTTATGGGTATTCTGACCCTTCTCTCTCTTCTTATTACAGGAACTACCTCTACTCAGGTTATTCCAAGCATGGCACCGACTTCACAGGGCGGTGCGGAGACGCTTCCCGGGTCGGCTATCTCAGTTTCGCCGGTATTGCCGAAAGAAGCTTCACTTAAGCAACGGATGACGGATGCCATTACGGCTCCAGAGGTAACTATTGGCGCGGATGAGGATGTCCTGTTGAAGGAGGTCTTTAGAAGATCTGCCCTCACAGCCCGGGCGGAGAGGAAGCGTAGGATGCGTGCGGCAAGGGAGCGTACCGGCACCTTGGATGCGGGTGCGGGTTCCAGCGCTGTTGCTCCTGCCCTTACTCCTTAAGAGGACGCTCCGACTGCCTTGTACACCGCCCACATACAGGCAGCACGTGCGGCTCGGGAAGCAATCGGAAAACCGACTCAAGGTAACGTGACATTGGGTTCTTTTGTTAAAGTTTAAACTTTCAGTTTCTCATATATCCTATTTTGCAGGGCCGAGTCTTTCCGAAGAAGTGGCGGCCACCGCCGAGCCTGAGGTAGCGGCAGGTGAGACAGCCACGATCGCCGAGCTCGAGGTAACGATAGGTGAGATTGCTACAACTGCCGAGCCCGAGGTAGCGGTGGGTGAGATGGCTACAGTTGCCGAGCCCGAGATAGCCACTCTTTCTCAAGAGTTGGGCACTGTTCCAATCATCGCTCTTTCCCCTTGCGGTTCCTTGCCGTTTCCGGGTGCTGCGAGTGTCACGATGATTCTCGTGGAATCGGGAGATGAGGCTACGGGTGGCGAGACCATTCCGATGGAGGAGAGTGAAGCATTTGCTGCCTCCAGTGATGCCCTTGTCGCGGTCTCGACCGGCGACTCACCAGGTAGATTTTGGGTCATTACTTTCCCCTTTATTCAGCAGTCCCTTTTAATTTCTTTCTGACAGCATTTCCCTTATTTCTAATGCAGGTGTGATGAGCGTTGGGGTTGTGCCACCCGAGGAAGCATGTCCAGTCGCTGCCTTTACGGTGACCGCCCCTCTACCTTCTCTCGTACCATCTCAAATGCTGGAAGGTGTGGATTTGTGGCCCATCAATTTCATTGTAGGATGTATACTTCATGTACTAACATTGCATTACTGCGTCCTTGCAGGAGTCCTTTTTGATCACCTGTATCAGGTGCTACACCCACACTTCTCTTTCCAGTCAGAGATTGCCTCATCTAGTAGCCCTGGTGAGTACAGGCTTCAGCTAATGTCTCTTCTTTTACCGGCAGTCAAATCATTTCTAATTCTTCTTTGTTTTGATTGCAGCACTACAGATCGAAGGAGGAGACGAAAGAACAGTTGCGCCACTGGTACTCCCGGCCTTGCCACCTGCTGCAGCAGGTATAGTAAACTCCATTATTCATGGACCCCCTCTATTTCTTGAACTGTCATTTGACTGTGATTTGTTTTGCAGTGGTGATATCAACTTCAGCTCCATTCGAATCTCGAATCGTGATGCCTGCAGGCCCCTTTTCTCGACGTTCATCTTCCAAAGGCGCTGTGAATAGTCTGCGCATGTTGAGCAACTACATCGAGGAGCTTGATGTGGAGACTCCCACATTCGCTGCGGATTTTGCCGCGGAGGTTAATCCTAGGTGATGCTCGTGAACTTTCATAGTGAGGTTCATAGTGAGGGCATCGTTGAGTCTTGGCTTAATCTCTGCAGGAAAATTGAGGCTTGCTTGCATGAGATCAAGGTCGGACGTCCTGCTCCAGAGGTCCTGGCTGTGAACACCCAGCGGGTTGCGTGGGTCGAGCAGAGCACTCCCTACTTCCGTCATCTTGAACAAGAGGCGGCCTTAAAACGTAAGGAGTGCGAAGAGACTTCAAGTGAGTCTGCCCGACTGCACGCTCAGGTTGATGCAAATGCTGCACAGTTGAAAGTTATCTTTGAAGGCCTTATGTGAAGCATCTCTGACGGGCTAACACTGAGGCAGAAGCTCGACATCGTCGAGCGGGATGTACAGAATCGTGGGGCAGCTCAGCGGGCCGTCGAAGAGAAACTTTCGTCCTACTTGCAGCAACGAGCCCAAGTCGAAGCAGAGTTGGCCGCGACAGCTGATCAAGAAAAGGGGCCGAGGGAAGTGCGCGAGCGGCTGATCGGACTATTGAAAGCGCTTCCCTCTCAATAATTATTTTTTGTACCATTTGTAATTTTTGAATAAAATGTATCCATTTTTTTATTCTTTCTTATGATGTATTTTGTACCCAATTGAATTCATGAATAAAAGATACATTTCTTTCGCAATGTCTTGTGTCATCTCTTTGCTTTCTTCTTTCCTTTGTTATCAGCATGTCACTTTAGTAAGCATAGCCTACAGATAACAGAGCGAGCATCTTGTTTTGACTTCTTCGAGGGGTAGTGATGGCTTAGGAAGCAGGTTCAGATCTGCTACTTAAAACTTTTCAACTTCATGAGCTGTGAGGGTCTCATAAAGACTTTTCTCCCTACGAATTGAGAGGATCTCGTAGGTGTATTTTCTCCTTAGGAATCATGAGGATTCCTCAGTGCATTTTCCCTTATAAGTCGTAAGGATCTTACAAGAGAGTTTTCTTCCTTACGAGTCGAGAGGACCCGTAAGTGTTTAATGAGATTGACATTATCCGCATTTCACGGCGTCAGAAGTTGCTCCGGGCGTTTCCCACGGGGTCAAGGTTAACTTTGGCCGTGTTCCACGGAGTCGTTGGATGACGTATTTCCAAGGCGGGGTCATGTAGATGACGTGTTTCCGCAACGGGGTCATGTGGATGACGTGTTTCCGCGACGGGGTCATTTGCGTGACGTATTTCAGAGACGGGGTCATGTAGATGACGTATTTCCGCGACGGGGTCATGTGGATGATGTATTTCCGAGACGGGGTCATGTGGATGACGTATTTCCGCGACGGGGTCATGTGCGTGACGTATTTCAGAGACGGGGTCATGTAGATGACGTATTTCCGAGACGGGGTCATGTGGATGACGTATTTCCGCGACGGGGTCATGTGGTATTTCCGCGACGGGGTCATGTGGATGACGTGTTTCTGCGACGGGGTCATGTGGATGACGTATTTCCGCGACGGGGTCATTTGCTGACGTATTTCCAAGACGGGGTCATTTGCTGACGTATTTCTGAGACGGGGTCATGCGGATGACGTATTTCCGAGACGGGGTCATGTGGATGACGTATTTCCACGACGGGGTCATGTGGATGACGTGTTTCTGCGACAAGGTCTTTTGCTGACGTGTTTCCGCGACGGGGTCATGTGGATGACGTATTTCCGAGACGGGGTCATGTGGATGACGTATTTCCGAGGCGGGGTCATGTAGATGACGTGTTTCCGCAATGGGGTCATGTGGATGACGTATTTCCGAGGCGGGGTCATGTAAATGACGTGTTTCCGCAACGGGGTCATGTGGATGACGTATTTCCGAGACGCGGTCATATGGATGACGTATTTCCGAGACAGGGTCATGTGGATGACGTATTTCCGCGACGGGGTCATGTGGATGACGTGTTTCCACGACGGGGTCATTTGCTGACGTATTTCCGAGACGGGGTCATGTAGATGACGTATTTCCACGACGGGGTCATGTGGATGACGTATTTCCGAGACGGGGTCATGTGGATGAAGTATTTCCGCGACGGGGTCATGTGGATGACGTGTTTCCGCGACGGGGTCATGTGGATGACGTGTTTCCGCGACGGGGTCATGTGGATGACGTGTTTCCGCGACGGGGTCATGTGGATGACGTATTTCCGCGACGGGGTCATTTGCTGACGTTGCGTCTGTTGTAATGAGACGAATATCGAAGTGGTCTCCAGGTTGTCTGCGAACCATCGAGATTTGGAGTAGGGGCTTTGCCGTAGCTCCAGGGTTGATTGCAGCGGCTGCTGGAATGGGGAGGAACGCTGTTGATGATCTCTACGCTATCCCTGAACCGTCGAGATTTGGCTTCGTTTTCTGATGGAGCCTGGGAAGGGAAGGTGTGATTCCTTTTTTGTTTGCGCCTCTGGATTGTATACAGGGATTGATGTGATATCACCTGTAGGGCATAAATTTCATTTTTCTTTATTTCTTTCCGCGATGCTCTATCATTTCAGCTTTTATATCGCGAATGTCGCGATTGCCCAATCATTTCGGCTATTTTTCGCGGCGCCCAATCATTTCCGCTATTTATTTTATTTTTACTCGCTGCTTTTTATTGAGAGTTGCCCAATCATTTCGGCCATTTTGCATGCATACATTTTTACTTGCTGATTTTGTTGCAAGTTGCCCCATCATTTCGGCTATTTCGTATGCATGTGTGGCTTGCTAGCTTCTTTGCTGCAAGCTTGGAGTTAGACACCGATTTCGGCATCAGCACCGCTACAACTGGAATATTGTCAGGAGCGAATCATCATTTGCCTCTGTCGATGCTGAACAAAGGTGGCTTAGCGAACAGGGTTAGGATCCTGTCGACTAAGGCTTTTGACTTCATGAGCCGTAAGGGTCTCATAAAGGTATTTCTCCCTACGAGTCGTGCGGATCTCGTAGGTGCGTTTTCTCTTTAGAAATCGTGAGGAATCCTAAGTGTATGGTTTCTCGTAAGTCGTAAGGATCTTACAAGTGTATTTTCTCCTTTTAAGTTGATAGGACTTACAAGGGCTGTTCATTGTGTAAACATATCCCTAGTCACGGATGGGAGTTTGTTAGGGAAATGTTTATTCGCACCCGTGGATTGTATACAAGGGTCGGCATTGAGCCGCTTGTACGGCAACATTGGAGGTTGTGGTGGCCGCTTAAGAACTGGTTCAGATCCCTGTAGCTTAAGACTTTCGAATCTTATGAGCCGTGAGGGTCTCATAAGAGGGTTCTCCTTACGAGTCGTGAGGATCTCGTAAGTGTAATTTCTTCTTAGGGGTCGTGGGGATCCCTAAGTGTGTTGCTCCCTTGTGAGTCGAAAGGATCTCACGCAGGTGGTTTCTCCTCACAAGGTCGAGAGGACCTTGCAAGTGTCTCTTAACGAGATTGCGCCCTTTCGGGTTTTCACAAAACTCGCCGGTAGCCCTGCTATTTTTACTCACGGAGCCCTCTCGGGTTTTCATCCATGCCCATTTCGCTTATGGACATACCATTTTCTTTTCCTTTTTCTTTTTTTTTATTCTTTTCTCTTTTTTTTGTGTCAGCTTGGGATGCTGCATTCTACAGTAGTTTATCGACGTCTCGGTCAACAGCTAGTTTTAGGACATAGTGGTCCATCGTTAGTTTAAGGACGTTTCGGTCCGTTGTTAGTTTAAGGACGTTTCGGTCCGTTGTTAGTTTAAGGACGTTTCGGTCCGACGAAAAGGAAGCCGGCTACTACTTACAGAGTTTAGGCTTAGGAAGATAGCGAGCGGATATAGGCGTCGTCATCTATCGTTGACCTAGGCAGTGACTTGTTAGGCGTAGTATTTCTTTAGGAAGCGACCGTTTATTGGCCTGAAAGGTCTTTCACCATGCATGTCCATGAGTAGGTAAGTTCCACCCTGGTAGACTTTGTCTATGATATATGGGCCTTCATAATTCGGCTCGAATTTTCCCCGCTTGGCGTGATTAGGGATCATAGGTCTCTTGACCACAAGTACTAGTTCGCCTTAGCGGAATGTTCTCGGCCTAGTCAATCTCTCATATGAACGTGTCATCTTTGCTTTATAAGCCTCCAGATTTTGTTGCGCTATTAGCCGGGTTTCATCAAGGGTATCGAGCTCCTTAAGCCGAATGTAAGCATTCTCTTCGTCCGTTAGCTCATAATGAACTGCTACTCGTAGAGAGGGTAACTCTATCTCGAGGGGGAATACCGCTTCTGTATCGAATACCAATGCATACAGCGTTGTGTTTGTGGCCGTTTTGAACGTAGTTCGATACGCCCAGAGAGCTTCATGCAGTCTCTCATGCCAGTCCTTCTTATTTCGAGATACCGTCTTTTTAACGATTTTTGTCAAGGTCTTATTGAAAGCCTCAGCTAGACCGTTAGCTCGGGGATTATAGACCGAAGAGTATCTCCAGTCTATGTTATGCTGTTGTGTGAAGCGGCTGATCTTGTGGCTTCTATAGGCTGGCCCGTTATCGGAGATAATCCGTCGTGGAGTTCCAAACCGATAAATGACGTGCGCCTTGAAGAAATGGAGGATATTCTCCGTCTTCACTTCCCTCAGCGGTACTGCTTCTGCCCATTTGGAGAAGTAATTAGTTGTCGCCAAAATGAATCGATGTCCTCTGGACGATGCTGGTTCGATGTGGCCGATTATGTCAGTCCCCCACATTTCGAATGGCCAGCTAACCTCTGTTGGATGTAGTGGATTTGGATGCTGATGGATAAAGTCTCCGTGAATCTGGCACGCGTGGCACTGCTTCGCGTATTCGAGGCAGTCTTGGATCATCGTGGGCTAATAATAACCCATCCGTTTGATCTTCAGCTTCATCTTCGGCCCGGCTTGGTGAGAACCGCAGAGTCCGTCGTGAGTTTCTTGGACGACTCTCCTTGCCTCGTCTGGCCCCAGGCATCTTAACCACAGAGAATCAAATGATCTCTTATACAGAGTATCATTGACGAAAGCAAAAGACAGAGCTCGTTTCATAAGCTGATGTCTTGAGGACGCATCTTCAGGTGTTCGACGGGATTTGAAGTAGTCTATAAAGACATCTCTCCAATCCGTAACCTTTTCCTGGTCTTTTATTTGCAGAGTCATTTGCTCGGTCGCTCCCTTTTCTTCAGACGACTCCGGAGATATTTCTGCCGGTGCAAGAACCCGACGGCTCTGCACAATGATTCTCACGTCATCGAGGTTTTCGTCAGCCAGTTCTTTAGATAGTTTGGCTAACGCATCCGCTTTGCTATTTTCCGCACGCTGTATACTTTCCAAGGCGTAGGAAGGAATTTAAATCAGCAGTTGCTGTACTCTCTCACCGTACCTCACCAACTCTGGCTTGCATGTTTGATAGTCGCCGTTTACTTGACTAATGACCAGTTGGGAGTCTCCGTATATGAGGAGGTTTTCAATTCCCATGTTGATAGCGATCTCGAGACCAGCTATCAAAGCTTCATATTCGGCTTCATTGTTTGTCCTCGGCTCTGTTAAGGAGAAGGCAAAACGCATTATCCCTCCTTGTGGAGTCACGAAGATGAGGCCTACCCCTGATTTGATTATGGGGGTGCTTTGTTTGCGCTTCTTCATGGAAGATACTCCATCGAAGTAGAGTTCCCATTGGGTATCATCCCTGTCGATCGTATCAAACGCATGTTCGTCTGGCAATTCGCAGTTCAAAGGAGAATCGGCAGGTATTGGATACTCAGCGAGGAAGTCGGTGATGGCCTGGCCCTTCACTGCCTTGAGGGGACGATAAGTTATCGAGAACTCCATCAAGAGCAGGGCCCATTTAGCAAGACGTCCTGTTAATATGGCTTTCGACATCAAATACTTAAGAGGATCCACCTTCGATATAAGACGAACTTCATGTGCCAACGCATAATGTCTGAGCTTCGTTATCGCGAAGATCAATGCCAGACAGTGTTTTTCGATGGGAGAATAATTGCTTTCTGCCCCCAGTAGAACTTGACTCAAATAGTAGAGGGCTCTCTCCTTCCCTTGGTCGTTCTCTTGTGCCCATAATGCGCCTAAGGAACCATCAAGGGCGGTTGTATACAGAATAAGAGGCTTTCCCTTGACCGGAGCGGTTAGCACTGGAGGATTCTGTAGGTATTATTTGATTTCGTCCACTGCGCTTTGGCATTTGTGATCCCAGACGAACGGGGTTCCCTTCTTCATTAGGTGACTGTAGGGACGGCACTTGCCGGAAAGATTGGCTATGAATCGCCGGATATATGTGAGCTTTCCTTGGAGAGATCGCAGTTGCTTAAGAGTCTTTGGCGGGGGCATTTCCATGATCGCCTTGATTTTCGACGGGTCTATCTCGATGCCTCGGTGTCGGACGATGAATCCCAGGAACTTACCTGAGGAAACTCCGAATGCGCACTTGAGAGGGTTCATCTTCAAGTTGTATTTCCGAAGGCGCTGAAACATGATCTTCAGATGCTCTAAATGTTCCTCGTATGATTTGCTTTTAGCTACGAGGTTGTCGATATTGCATTCGACAATTTCATGTATGAGGACGTCGAAAATCTTCGTCATGGCCCTCTGATAGGTTGCACCGGGGTTTTTTTAGACCGAAAGGCATCACCTTGTAGCAGAATATGCCCAAAGGGGTTCGGAAAGCGGTGTGCTTCTGCTTCTCGGGATGCATCTTTATCTGATTGTATCCTGACGAGCCGTCCATGAAGGAGAAAACTTCATGAGTTGACGTATTGTCTATCATCAGCTCGGTGACCGGTACTAGGAAGTCATCCTTCGGGCAGGCTTTATTGAGATCCCGAAAGTCCACACATATGCGCACCGTCCCATTCTTCTTCATCACTGGGACGATGTTGGCGATCCAGTCAGGATACTGAACCTCTTGGATAAAGCCGGAGTTGATTAGTTTCTTGATCTCGGCGTTGATGCTCATCTCAAGCTCGAGCCGCATTCCTCTTGGTGCCTGTTTGATCGGCTTGACGTCCTGGGATATCGCCAATTTGTGTACCGCAATCTCTGGATCTAGTCCTGGCATCTCTAAATATTTCCATGCGAAGCAGTCTCTATGCTGCATGAGCACGTTCTTTAGCGAAGCCACCCTTTCTTCAGACAGCAGCTCACTGATGAACGTCGGCCATGGGTCACTTGCCGTCCCCAAATCAATCTTCTTGAGGTTATCTGCGGTAGTATGTATTCCATCTTCCATCTCTTTTAGCACCGGTGGAAACTCTGAGATCACCTCATCATCATTGTTTTTGAAGCACCAGGAGAGATCATCCATATTCTCGGATTCTTCTTCTAATAGCGTTATCATATGACAGGTACGAGCTCGCTTCCAAGACCGATGTTGATCTGGTTCTGCTCTTGTGGTCTTCGGTTCATGCTTCTGCGGCGGGCTTATTCTCCAGTTGCTGGATAAAGCGAACCTGCCTTGTTGATATTGGTTTTCGACCCAATTTTTGAATGTGAAGCAGTCTTCAATAGAATGTCCTGTTGCCCTGTGATAGGAGCAATAGTCCGGGTGAGAGACTTCGCCTACTTTCTCGGGGTGCTTGGACTCCGGGAGGGTAATCATTTGATATTTTATAGCAAGATCAAGTATCTTCTTTGTCTTGTCTTGGGCAAAAGAGTATGCTCGACCCATCTTTTTTATAAGAGACGAATCCAGACTGCTCGATTCCTGATCGCGTGGCTTCTCGGACCCGCTTTGTCGCTGTGGAACGCTTTTTCCATTCTTTGGTTTATTTTTCCCTCTGAGACGGGTCTTCTTTGTGACGGGTAGGCGACGAAGGGCATCGTCATTCTCCGCGGCCTGCTGGAGGAGGCGCTACATTCTGGCTTTCTCGTAAATGGCCATTTCACGGTTATGGTCATCCCGGACTTTTTGACCTGCTTCCCTTATAAGCTTGTCCATCTGTTCTTCGAACGACGGACTTAGCATTTTCACGGCGGGAGCTCGTTCTGGTTCAGGGCTAGCATCTTCCCACAGAGCATCTCCTTCTCCATCAAAGTCATGTATGACGTAACAGTCGCGGAACAGCTCCCGTTTCTTGGATTGAACATATCCAAACCCGGTCGTTTCCATTCTCCCATTAGGCAACTTTCGTTGAGTTCCAGGAACGTTCCAGATCCTGTTATAGAACCATACTTGTCGAGTAGTTTGCTTAAGGGGTACACCTTGTAATCTCAAGAGTCTCTTTAGTCCGTCTGTATAATATCTGGGCAAACGGATGGGCTGGAGCCTATCAAGAGTAGAATCCGCGCCATGCCAGATTTCTTTCTCCACTTTGGTTTCTCCGGATCGGTAGAATAGGATCGCCTTTTCACCTTTTCGCCTGGGAGGGACGTAGAATGTCTGCAGTTCTTCCACACTATAGGTATCAAGCGCGTCTAGCTCTTTATGATGCTTTGGCGGAACCATGGCAACTTGCAAACTTTGATTTTCATCAGCGAAGACTTGTATTGATGGCCGAGCAGAGAATACGGCATTGACCTCATCTTCCGAGTCGCTGCCGAAGATCAACATAGGAGCGGACGGTCCCGGCTTGTTGCACTGGGATGGACCTGAATAAACTATTTCTTCTTCCTCCTCAGTATCACTCCCGAAGACTGGAATAGTGGTGATAGCTTTGTTCTTGTCCTCCGATTTGCGGCATCTTTCTGTGTCTTCAAAATCTGGCAGGAAGTATTTTGCATCCTCGTATTTTCGGACTTCGTTCACGGAGAATGGGTTCAGCTCTCCTGTTACAGTGTACTCGAGACCATCCTTGAAGTACTTCATACACCGATGTTGTGTAGAAGGGATGATGTTGTACTCGTGTAACCAAGGCTGGCCGAGCAAAGCATTGTAGCATGTCTTGGCGTCAATGACGTGAAATTTAATGTCTGTGACGAGCAACCCAAAGCGTAGTGTCAATATTACAGTCCCGAGCGTGCGTGATGAATGGGAGTCAAATCCGGAGATGGTGATTTTATCGCGAGCGAGGTGTTGAACGCTCATGCAGATTTCCTTTAACACCCTTACGTTAAGGAGATTGATGGAGGACCTATTGTCGACCAGAATTTTGGCTATCTTGATGTCATGACAGTATCCGGAGACATATAGGGGACGGTTGTGCTCGCATGTCCCAGGGAGGAGATCTTCATCGCTGAAGGTGATATCGGCTGTGTGCACTTCTTCCAGCTCGTCCTTCATCTTTTCTTCGGCGATGAAAACTTGGAATTGCTCTGGCTCTTGTAGTGCCTTGATTAGAGAATCTCTTGCTTCTTTGGATAACGGAAGGGCGTCGAGAATGCTTAACTGCGAAGGTAGCTTTCTCAAGTGTGCCAGAACGTTGTAGTCCATCTTACTTTTCTTTGGCGGGTCCTTGGCTGTCAGCTTTTCGACGGCTTGGTCATCAAGGATGATATCCTCAGGGACCTTTTCTTTCTCCTTGTCTTTTCTATTTGACCCACTGTTCAAGGGCCCAAGATTCTTTTCGGGCAGCGTACGATTGCGCAGCTGAATATTTTCACAGGTCTTCGATTCTTCCTCTTTTCCCAAGGTAGACTCTCTAAAGAGAGGGCCAAGATTCATTTCTTCGTCAGAGTCGCTCCCGAAGGTGAGAACTTGCGATCCCCCGGCATTGACCATACGACAGTTGCCGGTAGTTCTTTTACGCTCCTCGGTCGTACTTCTCTGCTCCCGACGAGTTTTGCGTTTCATCCGTTTGAAATATTGCCGGTGAGCAACATATCCATGCCACCATCTTTTAAAAGCGTTGCACTCTTCGGTGGGGTATGCAATCTTTTGATGATATAAGCAGTAGATAGGATGTGTTTCCGCTTCACCAAGAATATTTCTTTCGGAGGGTGGCAGCTTCATTCCCATCGATATGGCTTTAGCGAACCTTTTCCTCGTCCTGAACCTGTTTTTATTTATGACGGGGATACTTTGATCTGGCGGGAGTGTTTCAACCCTTTCGTCCACTCGCCGGCGTTCGGTTTTTTCAAATATGGCCATCTCACACTCTCGAGCAGCATTGCTTCTAAGAAGAGCTTTGTTCAGGAATGCATCAATCGTTTCGTCTGATGGCCCTAGAAGTTCCGATTCAGGATTTGCCCCCAGTTTCTTTGTGTAAGGAGCTTCTTCATCGTCTATCGATGAGTGAGAGATCACATGGCAGCTTGCTACATAACCTTCAGATTCATCCGACGAGTCTTCTCCATTTTCATCATCTCCGTCCTCAAGGACGTGGTTGAGAAATTCTTGGAGTGTGACTGGAGTCCGCGCTTTTTGATTATATTCTTCCAACGCGTCAATCTATTTTTGCAGGTCCGTGCGCTTGTCACCAGGCTTCACGGGCTTTTTGGTCTTCTTCTTCTTCAAAAACTTTGACGGCTGGGTGTGAATGCTTTGGCTATCACCACCAATTTTTGGGGTTGGGCGCGGCTTCAGCATCTCCTCGATGATCTCAGGTTCCAGTGGATTCTTCTACCTAATTGCCGGACATGTATGGAGATCTTTCAGCATTCTTTTAGTTTTGGCTGAAAGAGCGACCTCCCATGGAGCTTCTTCTACGAAAGAACACGATGCCCCCGGTATATCCGTCTTCTTGAGAGCGTGCGGCTGAGGCGGGTTCACCTTCCAATTCTCGGATAATACGAATTTGCCCTGTTGGTACTGATCTTCTATCCAGCTTTTGAAGATGAAACAATCTTCGATCGGATGGCCCAACATTCGGTGATAAGGGCAATAGTTAGGATTGCTAATGACGCTTGGTTGCGCTGGACGTCTTGGCTCCGGCAGAGTGATGAGTCTGTTGCGCAGTGCTAGCTTGAATAACCTTTTCGTCTTGTCTCGAGGGAACGAGTAAGGGCGTCTCATTTTATCTCCAAGAGATCGAGTTCTATCATTTTGGCGATCAACTGGTCTCAGACCACTGGGCTGCTGTTGAGCATTGGCGACGACGGTCGCTTTCCCCTTTCCCTTCTTGTTCCGAGGCTCTGCTTTCGAGGAAGACGGTCTATGACCCATCTGATCCATTTGGGCTAGCTTGTCAATTAAGGCCTGGAAAGTAGCCGGCTTGAAAAACATTATGAACTAGGAGATGGTCGCCTGCGGATCAAGAGTGCCCACGAACATGCCCATCGCCGGCGCTTCTTCGATGCGCTGTTCGCATTTCGACCACAGATTCCGCCATCGTATTGCGTATTGAACCCATGTCTCGCATGACTTTACCCTGACGTTAGTCAATGCTGTGATTTGGGTGCGCTCGCTAGCGCTTGCGAATCTTTACGTAAATAACAGCTCCATCTCCGCAAATGTCTTGACAGAGTCATTCGGGAGTTCAGAGTACCACTCGAATGCTGTTTCCGACAAGCTGCCGACGAATTGGCGAAGTAGCAATTTATCATCACCTCCGGTGTTGCCACATAGAGCCCTGAACTGGGCGACATGCTGGTGGGGATTGCCTGTCCCTTTATATACATGAAATTTAGGGATCGTATATCCCGGCGGGTACTTTATTTGGTCATACCAGCTTGGATATAGTCGCCCAGTTTTAACAACTTGGCCGGCCGCTTCATTCGCCTGGTGAGCTCGTATTTGCTGAGCAATATAGTCATCCAGAGCGGCCTTGGAAATGGTTTCCTCTTTGGCTGCTAAAAGAGCTGGAGGAGGGTTCGATGTCTCCCTTCTGTCGTCTTCAATGATGATCGGGGGGTCTTCAGCTAGACGTTCTGGCTGTAACATCATCCCAGCCATGTCTTAGAATAAGAGAGCCATTCGTTTTATATTGGCTGCCTGTTCCGTAGCCTCCTTTTCTTTCCTCTCGAGTATTCTTCGGAGGAACTCAGTATCAGTTTCTTGTTCCTGACGCTGTTCCAAGGTTTCTGGATTTTCTTTTGGCCCAGTGAGTGCGGCCATTGCAGTCAGCATCTCCTGAAACTTCTGCTGTTGTTGTTCCTGAGCCTTCATTATTGACCGGGTAAGCGGTCGATGACCCGTAGAAGCACGGCTTTTCTCTTTTCCGGGAGCCATATAAACGGTATGTACCATCATGCCCCCGGACTTGGGGCGTTTAGATTCAGCGCTTTTATGGTTTGCCGCATTTATGGAGGCTTTCTCTGGCCTCCTTCTCTTTTGAGCAGTTGAAGTGGAGGGAGCTGTTGCAGCGGGCACCCAGGTAGCTGTCGCCTTTTGTGTCTTGACAGGATGGTCCTTTTCTTGCCGAACTTTTATCTTTTTTTGTCGGCGAGAGTAATCTTGATCAATTACTGAGTCCTGAACCTGTCGCCAGACTTTGTAAATTTTGGAAGAAAGCCGCTGAGGGGATTGTTCTGGCTTCGCCTTTGGTGCACTCTCCACTGGTGGAGGAGATCTCCTTAGCACTGCAATAGGAAAGTTCTTGTGCACCTTGTTAAGCAGTTCAAAGCTGTTCCCGGTTGGAACAGCAGCATCGATCTCCACCGTTGGAGCTGGTGGAGTAAATCCAGACGGAGAGCTGCCCTCAGCCTTCCTTACTCGGCGCCAGTGACGACGGTGAGCATGTCGCGCAGATAGTGTTGGTTCAGCTATGGGGATGGCGCTGTTGGTACCAGTCTCTTGAAGACCGGCGTCCGTTGAGCAGCAATATCCAATCTGTCAAAAACAGACCTTTGAGCAGGAACGGGAGCCGGAGTGGCCAGCCTTATAAAGACTGATCCTTTGACGGGAGAAGCTTCTTTAGTGATCTCGAGAGCAGGAATGGCTATTCGCTTTGGGATGGCCGCTTCAGGTATCGTGGGCTTCTTGACGGGCCCATTGGAGTTCAGGCTCAGCCTATCGAAGACTGATGCTGTTGGTTTGGCATTGGATGAACTGTTGAAAGGGACCGTGGTGGTAATGAGCCGATTAAAGACTGACTTCTTCTGCGCTTCTTGCGGTAGCGGGATGTTAACGCTCACTGGTGGGAGCAAGGTCCCGAAAAACAATCTGGTGGTAGCCTGCATTACCTGCTCTACCGGCATTGTGAAAAGGGAGGCCGCTTGGGGCCCGTAAGTTACACCTCTAGATGAGGCAGAACGGGAGTCGCAGTTGCAGCTGGAGCATTTTGTGTAGGCAGACGCCTTTGATCTTTCGTTTTCTGCACCAAGCAACACACCAGATCTTAGTACCTCGAACCCAAGGGCAAGCATACCAAACCGCGATTCATTCGCGAACACGACACACGAAGTGTGGAGTGGAAAGAGGAAAAGGTCCCACCGGGCGTGCCGAAATCTGTTCCCCGCCGAAAGACGCGGAGATGATGTGGTAGACGTCTCGCCTGAATTTCAGGGCAGATGCTAATTGATGCTATCCGTCCACCTCTCCGAAGATGCCAAGTTGATTTATGGTACCATATATCGAAGGTTTAAATGGATGCGGCTGACGTAGCAGACTTCATCAGATTCCCCCTCACTTGAGGGGTTTTTGATTGTGGGGACGCTCTTCCTTGCAGGCATAAGCCCCTGCAGTTAATTATGCTACTGCATCGCGGTAACCACTTTCTCCTTCTCCAGATGGTCATTTCGTGTCGTGGGTGTTTTTTTTGTTTTTGGTTGCCCGTGAATTGTATACGGAGACTAATTTATGTTGTCATCCGTAGGGCGTGGATTAGTCCAAATCCGTATCTTCTTAGATTTGGGTTTGGGGGTTGGGTTTAAGGATACGTTAGCCTCATTTGGGACTAAGATTAACTTAAACGTATGTTAAGGATACGTTAGTCTAATTTTAGACTAAGATCAACTTAACGGGATCGTTTAGATCCAACAAAAGAGCATTTAGACTCTATTGTTTAGTTTAGGGATATTGCGGTCGATTTGTTTAAGAACATTACGGTCCAATGTTAGTTTAAGGACATCTCGGTCCAAAAAAAGGGGTTGGGTTTAAGGATACGTTAGCCTCATTTGGGACTAAGATCAACTTAAACGTATGTTAAGGATACGTTAGTCTAATTTTAGACTAAGATCAACTTAACGGGATCGTTTAGATCCAACAAAAGAGCATTTGGACTCTATTGTTTAGTTTAGGAACATTGCGGTCGATTTGTTTAAGGACATTACGGTCCAATGTTAGTTTAAGGACATCTCGGTCCAATATTAGTTTAAAGACATCGCGGTCGAGGTTAAGGACATCATAGTCCGTGAGTTTAAAGACCCCACATTCAAGGTTAAGGACATCATAGTCCGTGAGTTTAAAGACCTCACAGTCAAGGTTAAGGACATCATAGTCCGTGAGTTTAAGGACCTCACAGTCAAGGTTAAGGACATCATAGTCCGTGAGTTTAAGGACCTCACAGTCCATGACATGTGTGGTTGTCGGGACCCGTCACCTCTCTGAAGACGTTGAAGGATTACAACGACAAATATCAGAGGAGTAAAGAGATGTAATCTCGAACCGATATGAGTTGGTTGAAAGATCTGTAATCCAATTTGGGGCTAAGATCTATTGAAATATTTATGAGCAGACGAGCTCAATTAATATGGGTTGAGGACTTATGGCCAATCTTGGGCTAAGTCCAATAAATGTTTAACATTTTTATTCTGGGCTGTTGGGTCTTTATTTGGGTTTGGCCCTTTTGACAATTTTTTTTATCTTGTATTGAATGCTGAGCATTCATCAGAGCTATGGGCTTATTAAAGAACAATTTATTTTCTGTTAGCGCAACACGTAGCGCGCTAGACGCTTTGCGCCAGTCAAAGAGCGCAGTACGCTTCTGCCAAGTAGCGCACATGTAAGGGACACGCGTCGCACTCAGCGCTAGGCGTCAGATGATGAGCCCATGATGCCAGTTTATGAGCGCTGAGCGCTATTCCATGAGCGCATTGCACTTTTAATTTAGTGGTGCACACGTGAGTGACACATGGTGCGCTTGGCACTGAGCGCCAGCCCATGAGCGCAGTGCGCTATTTCAGAAGCGCAAAGCGTAAGTTGTTAATTGGCGCATCTGTGGTTGACACGTGGCGCATTGGGCACTGAGCGCCGGTCCAGAGAGCGCAGAAACGCAGTTCAAGAGCGCAAGGCGCATTTCAAAAGCGCAAACCGCATCTGATCAATTTTATGATCTGGGAACAAATTTATGTTTTTTTTAAAAGAGACTTTGTCTCAAGATTTAAGAACAACAGTTCTTATTTTGCAGGAGAGATTTTCAATCTCTTATTTTGATGAAAGGCTTTGCCTTTATAGATCCATGATTTGTGAGAAGAATTATGTTCTTCTTTTATTTTATGATGTGGTCTTTTGATCTCTTTTGTGAAAGACTTTTTGTCTTGTAGATCTATGATCTTTTTTAAAGAAATAAAATTTTCTTTCTATGAGATGATTTCATCTCTGTGTTCATCATCCATCATTTTTACCTTAAAGAAGTATCTTCTTGCAAGAGCTTGCTCTTTTTTCTTTGAATTTTTCAAAGTTTATGGGTTTTTTTATATCAGACTTGAAGTCTTGGGGCCTTTATATAGGGCAAGCCGATTTGTTGAATCAGTTAAAGAGATATTTCTTTGATTGATTTGGGGATGTTTCCCCCCCATTGGATCTTTGATCCTAGGGCTTCTGTTTTACAGAAGGCAATCTTCTTGTTTTTAAAAAGATTGGAAGATCTTTCCATAGCAGAATTTAATTCTGATTAATTAATGATTTATCATTATAATTAGATCTTTTGATCTAACGGTGGGGAGTTTTTTTTTTAATTCTAGCGCTAGCGCACCCGTGCCTTGCACGTGGTGCGCTGCTCAGAGCGCCGCGCACCTTGCGCTGGCGCACCTTGCGCTGGCGCACCTGTGTTTGACACGTGGTGCGCTGCTGAGAGTGCAGCGTGCCCTGCGCTAGCGCACCCGTGCTTGACACGTGGCACGCTGCGCAGCGCGCCTAGCGCTAGCGCATACATGGTGCGCTGCCTAGGACGCAGCGCACTTGGCGCTGCATCTGAAGCGTTTCTTCAATTTTTTTGAAATTTGAATTTCAAACAGAGCTTTGCTCTGATTGGGGGAAACAGTAACGTCCCTATAAACTAAAGAAAATCCTGTTGAGTAGATCTTAGTCTAAAATTAGACTAACGTATTCTCAACAAACGTTTAAGTTGATCTTAATCTAAAACAAAATTAACGATCTTTAAACCAACCCAAACCTATATTTAAAAAAATACGGATTTGGACAAATCCATGCCCTACGGGCGACAACATAAATTAGTCTCTGTATATAATCCATGGGCAACCAACAACAAAATAAACACACACGACATGAAGCGACCTTCTAGAGCAGGAGAAAGCGGTTACCGCTATGCGGTAACGTAATTAACTGCAAGGGCTTGCGCCTACAGGGAAGAGCGTCCCACAATCAAAAAAACCCTCACAACGAGGGGGAATCTGACGAAGTCTGCTATATCAGCCACATCTGTCTAAACCTCCGATATACGGTGCCATAAATCAACTTGGCATCTTCGGAGAGGTGGACGGATAAATCCAAATAGCATCTGCCCCCAAATTCAGGCAAGACGTTTGTCTTTCCGGCTTTCGGTGGAGAACAGATTGTGGCACGCCTGGTGGGGCCTTTTCCTCTTTCCACCCTACACTTCGTGTGTCGTGTTCGTGAATAAATCGCGGTTTAATATGGCTTCCCCTGGATTCGAGTTACTAAAATTTGGTGTCTTGCTCCGTCAAGAAGAGAAAATGGCTTCCAACTGCACCAGCTGCAACAACAACTCCCACTCCATCCTCGCTGGAGGAGTGACCTATGGGCCCCAAGCGAGCTCCATCTTCGCCATGCCAGTGGAACAGGTGACTCAGGCCACCACTGGATTGTTCTTTGGGACCATGATCCCACCGGCAAGCTTCAGCGTCCCAATGTCGTCACAGGAAGCTCCGAAGAAGTCGGTCTTTGATCGGTTTACCACTACCACGGCCCCTCTCAACGGGTCGTCCAATTCTAAATTTACTGCATCAGTCTTCGACAGGCTGAGCGTGAGCTCCAAAGGGTCCATGAAGAAGCCTGAAATACCTGAACGAGTCATCCCGAAGCGGATAGCCATTCCAACTCCGACGGACGAAGTCGTCAAAGGGATTGTTCCCGCCAAAATCTTGGCTCAAAATCCGCTCCTTATAAAATAATAACAATAAAAGAAAAAACAAACAAACAAACAAACAAATAAATAATAATCATAAAAAAAGAGAAAATCTCTCTTTCAGAGCAAAGCTCTGTTCAAATCCCAAGGCGGGAAATGAAGCAATGCTTCTGTTTCCCCCAATCAGAGTAAGGCTCTGTTTTAAAAGAAATTCAAATAATAATAAAGGAAGCAATGCTTCAGTTGCGCTACGCTCTGCGCTGCGCGACACGTGGCAGCGCAGTTGCGCTAGAACAGCTGCGGTGCGCTCTGCGCTGCGCAATATATGGCAGCGCAGTTGCGCTAGCGCATGTGCGCTGCGCTGCGCAACACGTGTCAGCGCAGTTGCGCTGCGCTGCGCGACACGTGTCAGGCGCAGGTGCCTTTGCAACAAACAGAATTAAAATTCTGAAAGATATATCTGTTCTTGTTAAAACAAGAAGATTGTCTTCTGTAAAACAGAAGCCCTTGGATCAAAGATCCAACGGTGGGGAAAATTCCCCAAATCACTCAGAGAAGGATCTCTTTAACAAATTTAACAAATTAATGAGCACTATATAAAGGCCCCTAGACCCCAATTCAAAGATCATCAACATCAAAATTAAAAACAACAGCACAGAGAATAGAGAGAACTCTGAAGAATTTTGAGAAAAAAACTCAAGAAAAGAACAAAGGTAAAACCTTTATAAAAGAAGAACTTCTTCTGAATAGATCATTGATCTAAGAACAAGATCAATGATCTTCAATAAAAAATAAATAATAACAGTGCCTTGCACTTTTTTATGAACCATTGGTTCTGGAATCTTAAACATTCTTTCTTTGAATCCAAAATTGGATCAAGTTATTGAAACAGTGCCTTGTACTTGCAAAAAATGCACTGTTACGCTCCTGGGTTGGCGCAAGCCACTAGAGAGCGCCACGTGTCAGCACCAGAATAACTTGCGCTATGCGCTTTTAAGATAGAGCATTGCTCTCTAAAATTGGCGCAACTCACCAGAGCGCGCCACGAGTCAGCAGCGCAACAGCGCAGCGCACTGCGCTTGCGCTTACCCGAGCGTGACACGTGTCACCTCCACATGCGCTTGCGCTCAATAATTGGCGCAAAGCGCCTGACAAGCCAATGTCAGACAATTAATGCACTGCATTATTTACAGAAGGGCCAAGCCCAATTAAAAAAGGCCTAACAGGCCAAATTAAATGCAATGCATTATTTTAAAGAAGGGCAGAGCCCAAACAGATGCTCTGCATCATTTATAAAGGGACAGAGCCCAAATCAAAAAGGCCTAACAGGCCAGAATGAAATGCAGTGCATTATTAAACAGGGGCAAACCCTAGCACAGGCCAAATAGGCCAAAGATAAAAACGTCGAACATTCTCAACTGGACTTAGCCCAATCATGGCCGTAAGTCCTCAAATTAAATTGACTGAGCAAGATTGCTCTCTTAAATCAATTTACATCCGGTTCAAGGGTACATCTCTGAACTCCTCTGACACCTATCGTTGTAATTCTTCAACGACGTCAGAGAGGTGATGGGTCCCGACAACCACACATCGATACGGACTGCGGGGTCCTTAAACTCGTGGACCGAAACGTCCTTAAACTAATATTCATCCCAAAATGGGAACGTTGGACCGAAATGTCCTTAAACTAATGTTCGTCCCCAAATGGGAATGACGGACCACTACGTCCCTAAACTGGAACAATAGAGCCCCTAAATGCTCTTTCCGTTAAGTTGATCTTAGTCTCAAATCAGACTAACGTATCCTTAATAAACGTTTGAGTTGATCTTAGCCTCAAATATGGCTAACGTACCCTCAAACCAAAACCCCAAACCCAAATCTAAGAAAATACGGATTTGGACTAATCCACGTCCTACGGGCGACGACATAAATTAGTCTCCGTATACAATTCACGGGCAACCACAAACGAAACAAACACCCACGACACGAAGTGAAATTCTGGAGAAGGAGAAAATTGTTACCGCGACGCGGTAGCGTAATTAACTGCAGGGGCTTGCGCCTGCAGGGAAGAGCGTCCCCACAATCAAAAACCCCTCGAATGAGGGAGAATCTGACGAAGTCTGCTACATCGGCAGCATCCGTCTAAACCTCCGATACACGGTGCCATAAATAAACTTGGCATCTTCGGAGAGGTGGACGGATAAAACCAAATAGCATCTGCCCCGAATCTCAGGCAAGATAAACCTACGCGGTCGCGTCTCTGTGTTCGGAGGGGAACAGATTCTGGCACGCCCGGTGGGACCTTTTCCTTTTTCCACTCCACACTTCGTGTGTCGTGTTCGCGAACAAATCGCGGTTTGCTGTGGTTGCCTGTGGATTTGAGGTACTTAGATTTGGTATCTTGCTCCGTGCAGAAAATAGAAGACCAATGGCTTCCAAATGCACTACCTGCAACTGCAACTCTCGCTCCATACCTGCTGGAGGAGTGACTTATGGGCCCCAAGCGGCCTCTCTTTTCAGGATGCCAGTGGAGCAAGTAACTCAAGCCACCACTGGACTATTCTTCGGGACCATGCTCCCACCGATAAGCTTCAATGCCCCAATGGCATCGCAAGAAGCTCTAAAAAAGTCGGTCCGTGATCGGCTTACAACTACCATGGCCCTTCTCAACGGGTCACCCAACTTCAACACTTCGGTTTTCAACAGACTGGGCCAGAACACTTACAAGCCCGCGATACCCGAAGCTGCCATCCTAAAGCGGATAGCCACCCCGGCTCAAGTGGACAAAATCATTGGAAAGGCTACTCCTTCCAAGAAATCAGTTTTTACAAGGCTGGCCATTCCGGTTGCTGCTCTAGGCAAGGTCTTCAAAGCTGCTTCCCTGCTCAGAGGACTGTCTTTGACAGATTAAACATTGCTTCTCAACGGGTGTCAGTCTTCGCCAGGATAACACCAATAACAGTCTCTCCTCAAAGCAAGGTGCATGACGAAGTCACCCTTATAGCTGAAACAACTCTATCCGCAAGACACGCTCGACATCGCCACTGGCGCCAAGTGAGGAAGGCTGGGGGCAACTCCCCCTCTGGGATAACTCCGCCAGCTCCGACGATGGGGATTGATGCTGCTGTTCCAACCGGGAACAACTTTGAATTGCTGAATAAGGTGCGCGGGAATTCACCCACTGCAGTACTGAAAAGTTCTCCTCCACCTGCAGAGAATGCACCGAAGGCGAGACCAGAACAATCTCCTCAGCGGCTGTCCTCCAAAATTTACAAAGTCTGGCGACAGGTCCAGGAGTTGGTGATTGATCAAGATTACTCCCGCCGATAGAAAAAGATAAAGGTTCAGCGAGAAGAAAACCGTCTTGTCAAACCACAAAAGGCGACAGCTACTTGGGTGCCCACTGCAACGGCTCCCTCAACATCAATCACTCAAAAGAAAAGGAGGCCGCAAAAAGCCTCTGTGAATATGGCGAAGCGTAAAAGCGCTGAACACAAACGCCCTAAGTCTGGGGGCATGGTGGTGCATACTATTTATATGGCTGTCGGAAAGGAGGAAAACCGTGCTTCTACGGGCCACCAACCGCTCACCCGATCCGTGATGAATGTCCAAGAGCAACAACAAAAGCTTCAGGAAATGATGAATGCAATGGCTGCACTTACCGATCCAAAAGAATGCTCGGAGGCATCATCAGAGCAGTGTCACGAACAAGAAACTGACGCTGACTTCTTATGTAGAGTCCTCGAAAAGAAGGACAAAGAAGCCGCAGAGAAAGCGGCTAACATAAAACAGATGGCGCTCCTCTTCCAAGATATAGTAAGGATGATGTTACAGCCAGACCCTCCAGCTGATGACCATCCAGTCATGGTCGAAGATGATAGAGGGGAGACATCTAAATCTCTTCCGGCTCTTTCAGCAGCCAAGGATGAAACCATTTCCAAAACTGCATTAGACGACTATATAGCGCAGCAGATATGAGTTCATCAGGCGAATGAAGCGGCTGGGCAAATTGCTAGAACTGGACGACCCTACCCGGGCTGGTATGACCAAATCAGTTACCCGCCGGGATATACGATCCTTAAGTTCTACGTATATAAAGGGACAGGGAATCCGCATCAGCATGTCGCTCAATTCAGGGCCTTATGCGGAAATACTGGAGGCGATGACAAATTGTTGCTTCGCCAATTCGTCGGCAGCTTAGAAGAAACAACCTTTGAATGGTATTCAGAGCTACCTAACGACTCTGTCAAAACATTTGCGGAGATGGAGCTACTATTTACACAAAGATTCGCGAGTGGTAGTGAATGCATCTCGATAACAGCACTGATTAACGCCAGGATAAGGCCCGGCGAAACATGGGTCCAATACGCAACACGATGGCGGAACCTATGGTCGAAATGCGAACAACGCATAGAAGAAGCACCTGCGGTAGGCATGTTCGTGGGCACTCTTGATCCGCAAGCGACCATCTCACAATTCATGATGTTCTTCAGGCTGACCACCTTCCAGGCCCTGATCGACAAATTAGCCCGAATGGACTAGATGGGCCATGGACCTTCTCCTCCAAAACCAGATTCTCGAAATGAGAAAGGAAAAGCTAAAGCGATCGCCGCCGCCAATGCTCAGCAACAGCCGAGCAACTCAAAGCCGGTCATTCACCAAAATAACATGCATCCACGCCCATCCCTCGAGGAGAGACTGGGACGTCCTTACTCGTTTCCTCAGAATAAAACGAGAAGACTATTCGAGCTGGCAGTGCGCAACAGACTCATCAATCTGCCGAGTCCAAAACGTCTGTTGCAGCCAGGCGATCTCAATAAACCCAATTATTGCCCTTACCACCAAACGGTAAGTCACCCGATCGAGGACTGTTTTGTCTTTAAGGGATGGATCGAGGATCAGTACCTACAAGGCAAGTTCGCGCTGTCTGAAAACTGGAAGGTGAACCCACCACAGCCGCACTCTCCAAAGAAGACGGACACGCCGGGGACAGCTTGTTCTTTTGTCGAGAACGAAAACGATGGAGAAGACTCATCAGGTGAATCCGAAGACTGCATAATGACTTGTCATGTGATCTCTCACTCATTGGTGGATGATGAAGAGTCTCTTTGCGCCGAGAAACCGAGGGCGAACCCTGAACCAGAAATTCTGCAGCCGTCAGACGAGTTGATCGATGCCTTCCTGAATGAGATTCGTCTGAAAGTTAAAGCCAATCAAGAGCATGGGATGGCCATACTGGAAGGAGCCAAACACCAACTATTAGGCCAAAGAGTCGAGGCACTTCCGTCAAATCAAAAGTCATCCGCTGCGGATAAAAACAAATTCAAGACGAGGAAAATGTTCGCTAAAGCCCTATCAGTGGGAATGAAGCTACCACCCTTTGAAGAAAATACTCTCGGTGGAGTAGAGACGCATCCTAACTTCTGCTTATATCATCAGAACATTATGCATCCTACCGAAGACTGCGACTCCTTTAAGTGTTGGTGGCAAGGATATGTCGCTCAAAAGCAACACTTCAACAGGACAAAGTGTGAAGCTCGTAGACGTCGAAAAAATGCGATAGATGAGCGCAAAAGAGCCGCTGACGACTGTCATATAGCCGACTCCAAGGGATCGCAAATTATCACCTTTGGAAGCGACTCTGACGAAGAAGCTGCCTTCAACCCTCTCCTCAAGGAATCTATTTCAAAAATGAAGGAATTGAGGAGTTGCGAGAACGTTCAGCCGTGCAATCGCACGCTACTCGGAAAAAATCTCGGACCCGTAAACAAAGGATCGAGCAAAAAAGATAAAGGAAAGGGGAAAATGACCCTCGTCGCCAACACTCAACAACAGTCGAGTGGCCCTAGACTGGTTGTTCGTCAAAACAATATGCGTCCACGCATATCCCTCGAAGAGAGGCTAAGACGTCCTTACTCATTTCCCCAGAATGAAACAAGGAAGCTGTTCGAAGTGGCAGTACATAACAGGCTTATCACTCTACCGGAGCCGAAACACCAACTACAACTGGATGATGTCAACGATCTCAATTATTGCCCTTACCACCAAACAGTAGGTCACCTGATCGAGAATTGCTACGTCTTCAAGAACTGGGTTGAAGACCAATACCAACAGGGCAAGTTCGTCATCTCCGAAAACTGGAGGGTGAACCCGCCACAACCGCACGCTCTGAGAAAGATGGATAAGCTGGGGGCATGATGCTCATTCATAGGGAAAGCCCCATAGACCGAAAAGTCAGTAAACTAGAGATTCGCCTCAAATACGGCGACGGCGGACCGAAACGTCCTTAAACTAATGACGGACCGAAACGTCCTTAAACTAATGGCGGACCGAAACGTCCTTAAACTAATGATGGACCGCAATGTCCTAAAACTTGCAAATGACCGAAACGTCTTTAAACTACTACCGCAGCATCCTCAGGCGGACGAGATAAAAAAAAAGAATAAAGAATAAAATAAAAAAATAATAAAAAACGGTATGTTCATAAGCAAAATGGGCTGTCACGCCCCGCTTCCCAAAATACGGAATACGAGGGGTTGACAAGGCCAGCCATGCTCCTACGGTCAAGGAAATGTCCTGCCGTAGTCACACTTCGGCTTCTAACTTTACGTGGTAATCAATAAACAGTGTGCAGGTAATGAGAAATGCAGTAACGGAAACAAAACAAATACAAAGAACTGACCTGATGGAGGTATAAAGAGTGTAACTCTGGATAGCTGATCAAGATGTTCGCGATGTACGTCTGGTCCTGGTCCAGGCTAGATCCACTCCTCACTCTGAGCATGCATACTCAGGTCGTCAGAGCGACACAATAGCAATATATATATAAAGATGCAAGTGGCAACTCGAACAATGATAATAGATATATAACAGTAAATCAAGACGGTACAGATATGAACATGGAGTAACCAATGAAGTGTCCAATAGATCAGGTGAACGGTAAAGCAGTAAAATAGTATGCCAGGTATGTCAACACAGTAAGTAATGTATATCAATGCCATTATCCCTATCAGTCTCTAAGTCTCACTGTACAGGTCACTAAGCCTATCGTCATTCCAAGTGTGAGAGTCAACCACTCGCGAGTGTCCTCCACCCAAGGGTAGGACCCAAGGGCAAGGGACCACGGGCCCAAAATATAACTCACGGTAATAATCATGTACCCTGTAAATCTCCATATATCTCCATATATATAAGCCGGCATGGGACTCCCGAGATTCTGTTGAACTCATACTCAAACTACCCCACACCCCGTGGTCTATATCAAACGCCAACCAAAATCTCAAATACCGGTTGGTCCATAACAAGTCTGCGTAAGAACTGGAGACAGGATCTCCATCAAGCATGTCCCGACTAATACCCAAGATAAATGGGCAGTGTCTGATGCCTTATCTGTGACACCCATGCAAGAGCTTCCATAAGTGTCCCATACCACTTATAGTCACACTTCCACGCGTCCCACAGACGTCGACAATGCAATAGAATAATAGGGTTCACTGATTGTGTACAAGTACGTGTCACTTTCACTTATCCACTCATGCACGAACACTAACGTACTTGCCACAATCACCACTAATACTTAATACTGAGTAATGCACATGATCACTAGCTTATCAATGCAGTGACATATGTATGATATGATGAGAAAACAGTATGTAAAGCACGATTAATATGTCATAAATCGGTATCCTACCACTTGCATAATTTATCATAAATAATATATGCCAAAATTTAGTGAAACAATGAACAGGGGATAAGTAGTATGTGTGATTATCTATCCAGCGAATTTGGTTTCACGTCAATCGGGTTTCGGGATCACTAGATATAGCCATTTCATTTTAAGCGTTCACTGCTGGAAATCCGTTTACAGAATCGGAAATCCGTTTCGCAACGCATTTTAATCCCAGTTGGGATCAGATTTTAGCCATGCTACAGTTGAATGAAATCTAGGGTTTTCGGTAAGGTGTTCAATGCAATAGACGGATTCTCAATCGCATCTGTACGTCAGGAGTTATGCCCTATTCAACATTAGGGTATCAGTTCTGGTTCTGTTTGGGACTGCTAAACGCCCCGATCTTTCAAATTGGATTTTAAATAGTAAAAGACGATGAAACAGGGTGAAATCACTTGCGTTACTTAGTTAACAGATTCACCTTTAATAAAATGCAGAGTTCCGCAACATACGAGTTTAGAAAACAAGGTGGTACCCATTATGGGACAGCACACAGTAACCAGAGTCGCTCTGGACTGCAGTCCAGAGCCGCACTCCGACCCAAATATCGTTACAATTTCAGTACAGAAACTATTAGAAACTTGCATAGGGTTACAGTTCGTCGAGTCGGCTTTGATTTGAGCCCTTGAACGCATCATTTCAATATGTACATAATTTATTGTGATTTTAACAATTTTTCAGATACGTGAAATTTCTAGTTTTACGGGTATATTTGGGGGTATTCGTTTTAGCCATTAATAGTCGTATTTTCCAGTGAAATTTAAACACAGTATTCATCACTACATGGGCCAGCATAGACAGTCCAATTCCGTCAAATTAGATGAATATTTTCATTGGGATCATGCATCGAACAGGTATATCATATAAGGTATCATGAATTGTAAAATTTCAATTTATACGATTTGGGTTTATAACATGAATAGATTAGCATGTAGCAAGTAAAAGTACTTGCCTGGAAACGCTTTGGCGATGCACGGCAGCGGCAACGGCACGAACGCGCGATGAACGGTGCGGCTAGGGTTCGCGGCCTCGGCTCGCGTCTCGGATTCGACGTCGGAGTGTCCGGGGTGACTCGTGTTCGCTGGGAGCAGAGTGGGATGCTCTGTCGATCTTCTGGACTGTGCCGGGGTCGGCGACGGTCGGCGGCGTAGCTCCGGTGATGTGCACAGCGGGGTCCAAGCTCGGTGTTTAGGGTTAGAGAGAGGGAGAGCAGTTGCAGAGGGGGGGGAGAGAGAGAGGTTGCAGAGGGGAGAGAGAGAGAGACAGAGAGAGTGAGAGAGTACATAGAGAAAGAGGGAAACAGGGAGAGAGGGAGTACAGATTGAGAGAGAGAGACAGGGAGAGAAAGAGAGAATTAGAGAAAAACAGAGAGAAGTAGGGAGAGGGGGAGAGAGAACCGGAAGCTCGGGTGTGGATGTAGGGGGTGATGGTGATGCTGCCGACGATGCCGGGGCGTCAATGAGGTGGTTCTGGTCGGTTAGGGGCTCGCCGGCGTCGTAGCGTAGGTGGCCGAGCTCTTGGCAGAGTGGGTTGGAGCTCGAGAGAGGGGCTCGGCTGAGAGGGAGGTGAGGTGATGAGGGAGGAGGTTAGGGTGAGGTGATGAGGGAGGAGGTCGTGTGATTCATCGTCGTCGTCGTCGAGGGGAGCGGGTGTGCAGGGACTCGAGTGGGTGAGGGTTTGAGAGAGAGAGAGAGATAGAAGTGAGTTCGAGGGTGTGAGGGAGAAGGAGGAGCGAACCGTTGGGGGGGAAGCGTTGAGGGGATCGTGAGGGGTAACGGCGCACGACGTGGGCATGGGCACGGGCGTTGGCGGAGGAAGCGGATCGAGGGAACAGGGAGCGGGAAAATAGGAGAGACGTTGGGGTGAAGATGAAGAGCGGGCCGGGTCGGGTCAGGGCGAATTGGAGCGGGCTTGGGAGATGGGCCTGAAGGGAGAAGTTAAAATAATAAAAGGAGGTGGGGAATTGGTGGGCCGGGTTGAGGGAAGGAAAAATTTATGAGGAAAAAAAAAGAAGTGGGCCGGGCTCGGGGTTATATAAAAGGGAAAAAAAGAGATGGGGAAAATTTGGGCTTCGGGGAAATTGTTTTAATTGTGAGGGAGAAGTTCTTTGGGCTGAGGGTTAAGAAATAATTAAAATGAAATGGAGTGTCTGGGCCGGCTTGGGAATAAGGGAAACAGAAAAGGAAAGATTTGGGGTTTGGTGTTTAATGGGGTTTTAAAATAAATAAATAATTATAATTAAAATAAATTTTATAAGTGAAAGAGAAATATGGATATTGGTATAAAAAGGGGCTGAGTATTACATTGGCACGGATGAAATCCCGAAAGTGCTCCGTGAGTAAAAACAGCAGGACTACCGGCGAGTGTTTGTGAAAACCCGAAAGGGCGCAACCTCGTGAAAGGACACTTACAGGGTCCTCTCGACCTTGTAAGGAGAAACCACCCGCGTGAGATCCTTACGACTCACAAAGGAGCAACACACTTAGGTATCCTCACGATTTCTAAGGAGAAAATACACTTGCGGGATCTTCACGACTCGTAAGGAGAACTCTCTTATGGGACCCTCACGGCTCATAAGATTTGAAAGTCTTAAGTTACAGAGACCTGAACCTGTTCTTAAGCAACTCCCGCAACCTTCCACTACTGCCCTACAAGTGGCTCAGTACTGACCCTTGTATACAATCCACGGGTGCGAATAAACATTTCCTTAACCAAGTCCCATCCGTGACTGGGGATATGTTCATACGATGAACAACACTTGTTAGTCCTCTCGACTTATAAGGAGAAAACCCTTTTGTAAGATCTTTACGACTTACAGAGGGACGTGCACTTAGGAATCCTCACGATCCCTAAGGAGAAAACACACCTACGAGATCTGCACGACTTGTAGGGAGAAATAACTTTGTGAGACCCTTACGGCTCATGAAGTCAAAAGCCTTAGTCGACAGGATCCTAACCCTGTTCGCTAAGCCACCTTTGTTCGACATCAATAATAGCAAATGATGATTCGCTCCTGGCAATCTCCCGGTTGTAGCGATGCTGATGCCTAAACCGGTGTCAAATTCCAAGCCCTTTCATGGCAAATGATGATTCGCTCCTGACAATATCCCAGTTGTAGCGATGCTGATGCTAGGATGATTGGGCAATCGCGACCTTCACGATATAAAAGCTGAAATGATAGAGCATCGCGGAAATACCAAAAAAAAAATGATGATGAATGAAACTTTTTGCCCTACAGGTGAGATCACATCGATCCCTGGATACAATCCAGGGGCACAGACAAAAAGGGAACCATACCTTCCCAACAGGCTCCGCCAGAAAGCGAAACCAAATCTCGATGGTTCATAGACAACCTAGAGACAAGCTTGACATTTGTTGCAATATTGCAGACACAATATCAACAAACAAAGCAAAAGGAGATCCCTAACTTCAGGGTCTCGACGTTGATAGCGACAATTTAGAGATCACCAACGGCGTTTCTCCTCACTCCAACCAGATGCAAACATGACGTCAACAACCGACCTCAGAGTCGCAATGAAATGGAGCCACGGCATAGTCCCTAGTTCCAAATCTTAACGGCAATATCTACGGCCTAAGAATCAACAAAGGCGTTCCTTCGCAGTCCATCGAGATGCAGATACAACGCCAACAAAAGAACTTGCGGTCGAAACAAAGCGAAGCGACGGCAAAAGCCCAGCTTCGTCTCAACAATAGTCTCGATACAACAGACGAGATGTTAACAACGGCGTTCCTTCGCAGTCCATCAAGATGCAGATACAACGCCAACGAAAGACCCCATGGTTAAACAAGCGGAGTAACGGAAAAATCCCAGCTCCACCTCGGCATTCGTCTCAATACAGCAGACAAGATGTCACGACAGCGTTCTTCCTCTAACAGGATTCGGACATGACAAAGCAAACGAAGCGAAGGCCAAATTCCTAGCTTCAAGGTCTTAACGGCGAGTCTTATAAAGCCTGAAAGACAACTGGAGATCATCTTACACCAGTGCGGAGTGGTCACCACTTTGACGTTCGTCTCGACACAGCAGACGCAACATCATCAAACAAACGGAGCCACGGCAAAATCCTTAGTTCCAAACCTCGACGGTTCACCAGCAACCTCGAGACAACCGCGACGTTTGTCTCGATACAGCAGACGAGTTGTCACCTCAGCGTTCTTCCTCCAGCAGGGATCAGACGCGACAATCAAACAAACGGAGCCACGGCAAAATCCCGGCTCCATCTCAACATTCGTCTCGATACAGCAGACGAGTTGTCACCTCAGCGTTCTTCCTCCAGTAGGGATCATACGCGACAATCAAACAAACGGAGCCATGGCAAAATCCTAGCTCCACCGTGACGTTCGTCTCGATACAGAAGATGAGTTGTCACCTCCGCGTTCTTCCTCCAGCAGGGATCAAACGCGACAATCAAACAAATGGAGCCACCGCAAAATCCCAGCTCCACCTCGACGTTCGTCTCGATACAGTAGACGAGATGTCACCCCAACGTTCTTCCTCCAGCAGGGATCAGACGCGACAATCAAACTAACGGAGCCACGGAGAAATCCCTAGTTCCAAACCTCGACGGTTCACCAGCAACCTAGAGACAACCGCGACATTCGTCTCGATACAGCAGACGCGATGCCAGCAAACGAAGCAAAGACCAAATTCCTAGCTTTAGGGTCTTGACGGCAACTCACATAAAACCTGAAAGACTATCGGAGATCATCCCACACCAGCACGGAGTGGTTATGACTCATCGGGGCTCTCCAAAATGAGCCTAACCTCAAGTAAAAAGCGGCATGGCAAATTCCTAACGCTTGCTCTTCCGACGGTCAAACTGCCTAGGAAGATTGCTTGAAGACGTCTTGTCCAGCCCCCGAAGGGATCAGAAACACGACAGTCGCAGGGCTACTCGAACAGCACGATTGCCTATCGAGGAATATATCAGCTGATGCGACGGTACGACGGCCAAAACCCTAAGTACCACAGACCCTAACGGACTTCTGTCGTAAAGAGCAGAGGTTAACTGTGACGTTAGGATATTCTTTCGAGAAATGATCGATTCGTCTCGACTTGTAAAGAAATTGATGTCTTTGCGAGTACTTCTCGATGCGGCTCGACTCGTAAGATAAAGTCTTAGGCAGTAAGGATTAAAAAACCTGTTTCCTAAGCACTGGGACCCTGCAAGTTGGCCCAAAACGGTCTCTTGCATACTATCCACGAGTCTCACTCTCCAAAGTCGAATCTCGACAAAGAGGGAAACAACCGCTTACGGGTCCTCTCGACTCGTAAGAGGGAAAATTCTCTTATAAGATCCTTACGACTTATAAGAGAAAACACACTTAGGAATCTTCACGATTCCTAAGGAGAAAATACACCTACGAGATCCTCTCGATCCGTAGGGAGAAAAGTATTTATGAGACCCTTACGGCTCATAAAGTTGAAATGTCTTAGGCTACAAAGACCCTAAACTTGTCTCCTAAGCCCTCGGTTCTATGACTACTCATAACTTTGCACTACTTCACCTACGTACATACTTACATGGGCAAAGTAGTGGGGGGCATTTGTTCCCGCCAAAATCTTGGCTCAAAATCCGCTCCTTATAAAATAATAAAAATAAAAGAAAAAAATAAACAAACAAATAAATAAATAAATAATAATCATAATAAAGGAGAAAATCTCCCTTTCAGAGCAAAGCTCTGTTCAAATCCCAAGACGGGAAATGAAGCAATGCTTTTGTTTCCCCCAATCAGAGTAAGGCTCTATTTTAAAAGAAATTCAAATAATAATAAAGGAAGCAACGCTGCAGTTGCGCTGCGCGCCACGTGGCAGCACAGTTGCGCTAGCACAGTTGCGCTGCGCTCTACGCTGCGCGACGCGTGGCTGCGCAGTTGCGCTAGAGCAGGTGCGCTGCGCTCTGCGCTGCGTGACACATGTCAGCGCAGTTGCGCTGCGCTCTGCGCTGCGTGACACGTGTCAGGCGCAGGTGCGTTTGCGCCAAACAGAATTAAAATTCTGAAAGATCTTTCTGTTCTTATTAAAACAAGAAGATTGTCTTCTGTAAAACAGAAGCCCTTGGATCAAAGATCCAACGGTGGGGAAAATTCCCTAAATCACTCAGAGAAGGATCTCTTTAACAAATTTAACAAATTAATGGACACTATATAAAGGCCCCTAGACCCTAATTCAAAGATCATCAACATCAAGATTAAAAACAACAGCACAGAGAATAGAGAGAACTCTGAAGAATTTTCAGAAAAAAAACTCAAGAAGAGAACAAAGGTAAAAACCTTTATAAAAGAAGAACTTCTTCTGAATAGATCATTGATCTAAGAACAAGATCAATGATCTTCAATAAAAAAATAAATAATAACAGTGCCTTGCACTTTTTTATGAACCATTGGTTCTGGAATCTTAAACATTCTTTTCTTGAATCCAAAATTGGATCAAGTTATTGAAACAGTGCCTTGCACTTGCAAAAACTGCACCGTTACGCTCCTGGGTTGGCGCAAACCACCAGAGAGCGCCACGTGTCAGCACCAGAATAACTTGGGCTATGCGCTTTTAAGATAGAGCATTGCTCTCTAAAATTGGCGCAACTCACCAGAGCGCGCCACGTGTCAGCAGCGCAACAGCGCAGCGCACTGCGCTTGCGCTCACCCGAGCGTGACACGTGTCACCTCCACATGCGCTTGCGCTCAATAATTAGCGCAAAGCGCCTGACAAGCCAATGTCAGACAATTAATGCACTGCATTATTTACAGAAGGGCCAAACCCAATTAAAAAAGGCCTAACAGGCTAAATTAAATGCAATGCATTATTTTAAAGAAGGGCAGAGCCCAAACAGATGCTCTGCATCATTTATAAAGGGACAGAGCCCAAATCAAAAAGGCCTAGCAGGCCAGAATGAAATGCAGTGCATTATTAAACAGGGGCAAAGCCCTAGCACAGGTCCAATAGGCCAAAGATAAAAACGTCGAACATTCTCAACTGGACTTAGCCCAATCATGGCCGTAAGTCTTCAAATTAAATTGACTGAGCAAGATTGCTCTCTTAAATCAATTTACATCCTGTTCAAGGGTACATCTCTGAACTCCTCTGACACCTATCGTTGTAATTCTTCAACGACGTCAGAGAGGTGATGGGTCCCGACAACCACACATCGATACGGACTGCGGGGTCCTTAAACTCGTGGACCGAAACGTCCTTAAACTAATATTCATCCCAAAATGGGAACGTTGGACCGAAATGTCCTTAAACTAATGTTCGTCCCCAAATGGGAATGACGGACCACTACGTCCCTAAACTGGAACAATAGAGCCCCTAAATGCTCTTTCCGTTAAGTTGATCTTAGTCTCAAATCAGACTAACGTATCCTTAACAAAAGTTTGAGTTGATCTTAGCCTCAAATATGGCTAACGTACCCTCAAACCAAAACCCCAAACCCAAATCTAAGAAAATACGGATTTGGACTAATCCACGTCCTACGGGCGACGACATAAATTAGTCTCCGTATACAATTCACGGGCAACCACAAATAAAACAAACACCCACGACACGAAGTGAAATTCTGGAGAAGGAGAAAGTTGTTACCGCGACGCAGTAGCGTAATTAACTGCAGGGGCTTGCGCCTGCAGGGAAGAGCGTCCCCACAATCAAAAACCCCTTGAATGAGGGGGAATCTGACGAAGTCTGCTACATCGGCCGCATCCGTCCAAACCTCCGATACACGGTGCCATAAATCAACTTGGCATCTTCGGAGAGGTGGACGGATAAAACCAAATAGCATCTGTTCCGAATATCAGGCAAGACGAACCTACGCGGTCACGTCTCTGTGTTCGGAGGGGAACAGGGATTTCTCTTGCTAAGGGATCAGTCTTTACGAGACTGGCCACCCCAATTCCTGCTTTGGGTGAGGTCATCCAAACTACTTCCCCTGCCCAAAAATCAGTATTCGACAGGTTGGACGTTTCTTCTCAGCGGACGTCAGTCTTTGATAGGCTGGCACCAACAACAACCTTTCACCAGAAAAAGGGGCATGATGAAACCACCCCCGTAACTGAGCCAGTACCATCTGCAAGACATGCTCGACGTCGCCGCTGGCGCCGAGTGAGGAAAGCCGGGGGCAGTTCCCCTTCTGGACTGACTCTACCAGCTCCGATGGTGGAAGTCGATGCTGCTGTTCCAACTGGGATAGTTTTTAGCCGCTCAGGAGGGTGCGCAAGAACTCTCCAACTGCTGTATTAAAAAGGTCTCCTTCACCTGTTGAAAATGTTACAAAGGCGGAGTTGGAGCAGCTTCCTCAGCGGTTGTCCTCCAAAATTCATAAGGTCTGGCGGAGAGTCCAAGACTCCGTAATCGATAAGGACTTCTCCCGCTGACAGAAGAAAATAAAGATTCAGCAAAAGGAGGACCATCCCTCTGCCACGCCACTAAAGGCGTCATCTGCACGGGTGCCTACATCAACACCCCCCTCAACTTCAATCGTCCATAAAAACAGGAGGGTAGAGAAGATCCCTATGCCTGTGACGAATCTCAAGGGCATTGAACCCAGACGCTTTAAGTCTGGAGGCACGGTGGTGCATACTGTTTACATGGCTTCCAGGAAAGAGGATAGCCGTATCTCTACGGGTCACCGACCACTCACCCGATCCGTAACAAAGGCCCAGAAGCAACAACAGAAGCTCCAGGAAATGTTAACAAAGATGGCCTTGCTCACTGGGCCAAAAGAAAGCCCGGAGATATCGTCGGAACAACGCCAGGAGCTAGAAACCGATGCCGAGTTCCTCCGCAGAATGCTTCAGAAAAAAGATAAAGAAGCCGCGGAACAAGCGGCTAACATAAAACAAATTGCGCTATTGTTCCAGGACATGGTGGGCATGATGATCCAGCCGGACCCTCCAGTAGAGGAGCCTCCGATGATTATTGAAGATGACAGAGGGGAGACATCAAACCCTCTTCCGGCCTTTTCAGCAGTAAAGGAGGAAACAATCTCGAAAGCTACGCTCGATGATTATATAGCTCAACATATATGAGCCCATCAAGCGAACGAAGCTGCTGGCCAAGTCTTCAGAACTGGACGACCCTATTCCAGCTGGTACGATCAGATTAAGTACCCACCAGGATACACAATCCCTAAATTTCATGTATATAAGGGGACAGGCAACCCCCATCAGCACGTCGCCCAGTTCAGGGCTCTTTACAGCAATACTGGAGATGACGATAAGCTGCTGCTTTGCCAATTCGTCGGCAGCTTGGCGGAGACGGCCTTTGAATGGTATTTGGCGCTTCCCAACGACTCCGTCAAAACATTCATAGAGATGGAGCTGTTATTCACCCAGCGTTTCACAAGCGCTAGCGAACGCACCCCAATCACAGCGTTAATCAATGCCCGAGTGAAGCCCGGGGAGACATGGGTTTAGTATGCAATTCGGTGGTGCAACTTATGGTCGAAGTGCGAACATCGCATAGAAGAGGCTCCTGCAGTAGGCATATTTGTGGGAACCCTCGATCCGCAGGCAACCATATCCCAATTCATAATGTTTTTCAAGCCAACCATCTTCCAGGCCTTGATTGACAAGCTGGCCCAAATGGACCAGATGGGCCATAGGCCTTCCTCTTAAAAAACGGAGCCTCGGAATGAAAAAGGGAAAGGGAAAGCGACTTTCGTCACCAATGCTCAGCAACTGCCAAGTGATCCAAAACCAAATGATCGCCAAAGCGACAAACATCGATTTATCAATGAAAAGTTAAAACGTCCTTACTCGTTCCTTCAAGATAAAACAAGGAGACTGTTCGAACTAGCGGTGCACAACATGCTCATCACTCTGCCAGATCCAAGACGCCCATTGCAGCCCAGTGATGTCAACAATCCCAATTACTGCCCCTAACATCGAGTAGTAGGCCACCCAATTAAAAATTGCTTTGTCTTTAAAAGCTGGATCGAAGACCAATACCAACAGGGCAAATTTGCACTGTCCGAGAATTGGAAGGTAAGCCCGCCCCAGCCGCATGCTCCTAAAAGGGTAGACACGCCGGGGGCATCATGCTCATTTATAGAAGAAGCTCCATGGGAGGTCGCTCTTTCAGCCAAAACAAAAAGAATACTGAAGGATCTTCAAAGATGCCCGGCGATTAGGTGGAAAAGCCCGCTGGAACCCGAGGATATTGAGGGAATGCTGAAACTGCGCCCAACGCCAAAAATTGATAGCGATGGGCAAAATTCCCAGGCCCAGCCGTCAAAATCTTCGAAAAGGAAGAAGAAGACTAAAAAGCCCGTGAAGCCTGGTGACAAACGCACGGACCTGCAAAAGCAGATTGACGCACTGGAAGAATATAATCAGAAGGCGTGAACCCCAGTCACGCTCCAAGAATTTCTCAAAAACATCCTTGAGAGCGGAGAAAACGACAATGACGACGGAAATGACTCGTCAGAAGAATTTGAGGATTATGTGGAAAGTTCTCACATGATCACTCATTCGCCCGTAAATGATGAAGAAGCTCACATAAAGGAGCTGGGGGCAGGAGCGGTGCCAAAATCTTTCGAACCGTCTAACAAGATGATCGACATGCTGCTGAATGAAGCCCGTCAGAAGAGCAAGGCTGATCAACAACGTGAAATGGTTATATTCTAAAGGGCCAGGCGTCGGCGTCAATTTGAAGATGTCATGGTAGAGATGGGTCACGAAACACTCCAACCAGATCAAAGTGCACCCACAGCAAACAAAAGCAAGCTTAAGAAGAGGAAACGGTTTGCCAAAGCCTTGTCCATGGGAATGAAGCTGCCGCCACCCAAAGAAAATATCCCCGAGGATACGCACCTTGACGAAGCAGACGTACATCCTAACTATTGCTTATACTACTAGAGGATTGCACACCTTACTGAAGAGTGCATGACCTTTAAAAAGTGGTGGCAAGGGTACTTCTCTCACCGACAACATTTCAAGCGGATAAAGCACAAAGCTCATCGGGAACGGAGAATCACGACAGATGAGCATAAAAAAGCTGCCAGCAACTGTCACATGGTTGATATCAGGGGATCACAGGTTCTCACCTTCGGAAGTGATTCTGACGAAGAAGTATCTCTCGGCTCTCTCTTCAAAGAATCCACCTCAGGAAAAGAAGAAGAAGAGATAAAGAACTGTGAGAATATTCAGCTGCGTAACCGCACGTTGACTGAAAAGAATCTCGGACCCATTGTTCCCCTCCGAAAGACGCGGCGGAGACGCGATGTACGTTTAGCCTGAATTTCGGGGCAGATGCTAATTGGTTCTATCCATCCACCTCTCTGAAAATGCCAAGTTGATTTATGGAACCATGTATCGAAGGTTTAAACGGATGCGGCCGATGTAGCAGACTTCGTCAGATTCCCCCTCGTTTGAGGGGTTTTTGATTGTGGGGATGCTCTTCCCCGCAGGCGCAAGCCCCTGCAGTTAATTACGCTACCGCATCACGGTAACAACTTTCTCCTTCTTCATATGGTCACTTTGTGTCGTGGGTGTTTGTTTTGTGTTTGGTTGCCCATGGATTGTATACGGAGACTAAGTTATGTTGTCTCCAGTAGGGCGTGGACTAGTCCAAATCCGTATCTTTCTTAGATTTGGGTTTGGGGGGTTTGGGTTTAAGGATACGTTAGCCTCATTTGAGACTAAGATCAACTTAAACGTTTGTTAAGGATACGTTAGTTTAATTTTAGACTAAAATCAACTTAACGGGATCGTTTAGATCCAACAAAAGAGCAGTTGGACTCTATTGTTGTAGTTTAGAGACTTTGCGGTCAATTGCCAGTTTAAGGACATGGTGGTCCATGGTTAGTTTAAAAACATCATGGTCGAGATTAAGGACATCATAGTCCGTGAGTTTAAAGACCTCACAGTCAAGGTTAAGGACATCATAGTCCGTGAGTTTAAAGACCCTACAGTCACGGTTAAGGACAGCATAGTCCGTGAGTTTAAAGACCTCACAGTCAAGGTTAAGGACATCATAGTCCGTGAGTTTAAAGACCCCACAGTCAAGGTTAAGGACATCATAGTCCATGAGTTTAAGGACCCCATAGTCCGTAGTTTAGAGACGTCATAGTCTGTGAGATGTGTGGTTGTCGGGACCCGTCACCTCTTTGAAGACGTTGAGGAATTACAACGACAAATATCAAAGGAGTGAAAAGATGTACCCTTGAACCAAGGTTGCTTGGGGATCTGTAGTCCAATTTGGAACTAAGATCAAATAATTAGATTATGAGCACATTGGGTCAGTTAAATATGAATTGAGGACTTATAGCCAATTTGGGCTAAGTCCAATTAGATCTGAAGTGTTGGCCCTTTGTTGGACCATTAGACACTTGTCTGGGTTCAAGCCCACATTATTTAGCAATGTTAAACAAGAGTTTGAGGTCTCTGATAACATTTTTATCTTTGACTGAGCATTAATGTTATAGTTGTGAGTTTTACTCAATTTTGAGACTCAGTTGAAGGGGAGACTTTTGCCTCTGGAAAATTAGCCAATTTGGCTAAAAGTAGTGTTAAACACTAGAGAACAGTAATGTTAAACACTAGAAATAAAACTCTCAAATTAGTGTTAAACACTAGATAAGAATGGGTCACAGGGGGACACGTGAGGGCACCCGAAGGTGGAACCAAGAATGGGTTAGTGTTGCCCGCCATCTTTTCATAGCATTGTTGTTATTTCGCAAAATGACATTGATGTCCTTTACAGTTCTGGAGGCCGACGACGAGGTTAAGGTCCTCGAAGGGCTAGGGGAGCCTTCAGCTCCTTCCTGCAAGACTGTGGGTAAGTAAAGCCCCCACGTTGTTCCTTTTGTTCTTGATTTACAAGCTTTGTTAACTGTTTATAAATCTGAACAGTTCTGCCAGTCCCTACTGCGTTGGAGTCGCGCGTCATTATGCCACCCGGCCCCTATGCCCTGCGTGCTTCGGAACGGATGGCCAAGCTAAGCCTTGCTTCTCTGTCATCTTTGATCGAGGAACTCCACGCTGGCAACGCAATTACGGCCGAAGCATTTGCTGCCGAAGCTAACGGTTCTTTTCCTTTTCTTGCCACCTATCATAGCGAAGCGGTGGTGCAAGTTTGGGTTGAGTTCTGCCGGCAGGTGGAAGCTTGCTTGCATGTGCTTGAGTGTACCCGCATTTCTTCGGAGGCTGTGCTTGCGAAGGCAAGCTTACGGGGCCTAATTCAGCGGTGCGCTGCGAATATGATATCTTGTGAGAAGAGGCTCGGCCGCAAGTTTTCGGAGAAGGAGCTGGCTTCGAAGGCGCTGGACGAGCTCCAAGCCAACCTTACAGCCAAGGCCAATAAAGCATATGAACTCTGGCGAGTACTTCAAGAGGCCATCAAAGAGGTGGTGGCCATTGATAAAGCCGCGGTGTTCACTCGCGAAAGGGTTGAGGCTCACAAGGCTACCGAGAAAGAGCTCGAAGGCCGGCTCGCCTCATATCAGGCCCAGCAAGCTCAGGTGAAGACCCGTCTTTTGGCGATTTTGAATTACGAAGGCGAGGCCCATCGAAAGAGGGATGAGCTGACTAAGCTGCTAAATCGCCCACCGGCCTGAAGACTTGTATATACTTTTTTTTATTTTTCCTTTGTACATACTCCTGAATAAGAGTACATTATTTTTTGTTCTTCCACGAATTGTACTCTGTATCCATTCTGATTCGTGAATAAAAGACGTATTTTTCTTCACCATGGTGTCTCCTTTTTTATTGAATGTATTCTGTGGACAGTCTATCTCAATTTCTCTGCAGGACAACGATGGCTTAGGATTCAGGGTTATGGTCTGCCTTCTAAGACTTTTCAACTTTATGAGCCGTGAGGATCTCATAAAGAATTTTCTCCCTACCGGTCGAGAGGATCCCGTAGGTGTGGTTTCTTCTTAAGAATCGTGAGGATTCCTAAATGCATGTTTTCTCTTAAAAGTCGTAAGGATCTCATAAGAGAATTTACTCCCTTACGGGTCGTGAGGACCCGCAAGTGATGGGTGAAGTTGCCCTTATCCGCATTTCACGGCGTTAGGGGTTGCTCTGGATGCTTCCCACGGGTCCATTGCCGTGTTCGGCGAGTACCAGGCTCCGCTCTGGACGTTTTCCAGGATACCGTAGTTTAAAGATATCGCGGTCGAGGTTAAGGACATCATAGTCCGTGGATTTAAGGACTCCACAGTCCGTTATTAGTTTTATGACATCACGGTCGAGGTTAAGGACATCATAGTCCATGAGTTTAAGGACCTCACAGTCCAATGTTAGTTTTAAGACATCATGGTCGAGGTTAAGGACATCATAGTCCATGAGTTTAAGGACCTCACAGTCCAATGTTTGCTCTGGGTGCTTTCCACGGGTTCACTGCCGTGTTCTGCGAGGACCAGGCTCTGCTCTGGATGCTTCACACGGGGTCATTGCCGTGCTCTGCGAGGACCAGGATCTGCTCTGGATGTTTTCCACGGGGTCAGAAGTGACATGATCCGTGTTCCACGTAGCCAGGAATTTTGCCCTAGATGCTTCCCACGGGTTCACTACCGTGTTCGGCGAGGATTAGGCTCCGCTCTGGATGCTTCACACGGGGTCATTGCCGTGCTCTGCGAGGACCAGGATCCGCTCTGGACGTTTTCCATGGGGTCAAAAGTGACATGATCCGTGTTCCACGTAGCCAGGAATTTGCTCTAGATGCTTCCCACGGGTTCACTGCCGTGTTCGGCGAGGACTAGGCTCCGCTCTGGATGCTTCACACGGGTTCACTGCCGTGTTTGGCGAGGACCAGGATCCGTTCTGGATGCTTTACACGGGGTCAGAAGTGACATGATCCGTGTTCCACGTAGCCAGGAATTTTGCTCTAGATGCTTCCCACGGGTTCACTGCCGTGTTCAGCGAGGACTAGGCTCCGCTTTGGATACTTCACACGGGGTCATTGTCGTGCTCTGAGAGGACCAGGATCCGCTCTGGACGTTTTCCACGGGGTCAGAAGTGTCATGATCCGTGTTCCACGTAACCAGGAATTTGCTCTAGATGCTTCCCACGGGTTCACTGCCGTGTTCGGCGAGGACTAGGGTCCGCTCTGGATGCTTCACACGGGTTCACTGTCGTGTTTGGCGAGGACCAGGATCCGCTCTGGACGTTTTCCACGGGGTCAGAAGTGACATGATCCGTGTTCCACGTAGCCAGGAATTTTGCTCTAGATGCTTCCTACGGGTTCACTGCCGTGTTCGGCGAGAACTAGGTTTTGCTCTGGATGCTTCACATGGGTTCACTGCCGTGTTCGGCGATGACTAGGATCCGCTCTGGACGTTTCCTACGGGGTCAGGATTGACATAAGCCGCGTTCCACGTGACCAGGAAGGGTTGACTTTATCCGCATATCACGGAGTCGGGGTTTGACTCTCGGTCATCTGTACACCGCCGAGTCATGGAATTGGGAGTTGCCGCTGTTCCACCTTGCTTGATGTTGTGTTTGTTGTAACGAGACGAATGTTGAGATGATCTCCAGGCTATCAGTGAACCGTTGAGATTTGGCTTCTTCTTTTGATGAGGGCCGGGGAGGAGAGGTGTGATTCTCTCTTTGTTTGCGCCCTTGGATTGTATACAGGGATTGACATGATATCACCTGTAGAGCAAAAATTTCATTCATATTTTTTTATTTTATTTCTTTCCGCGACACTCTATCATTTCAGCTTTTATATCACGAAAGTCGCGATTGCCCAATCATTTTGGCTATTTTTCGCGGTGCCCAATCATTTCGGCTATTTGTTTTATTTTTACTCGCTGCTTTTCATTGCGAGTTGCCCAATCATTTCGGCTATTTGTTTTATTTTTACTCGCTGCTTTTCATTGCGAGTTTCCCAATCATTTCGGCTATTTCGCATGCATATATTTTTACTTGCTGATTTTGTTTGCAAGTTGCCCCATCATTTCGGCTATTTCGTATACATGTGTGGCTCGCTGGATTTTCGCTGCACGCTTGGAATTAGACACCTATTTCGGCATCAGCATTGCTACAACTGGGATATTGCCAGGAGCGAATATCATTTGCCTCTGTCGATATCGAACAAAGGTGGCTTAGTAGACAGGATTAGGATTCTGTCGACTAAGGCTTTTGACTTCATGAGCCGTAAGGGTCTCATAAAGGTATTTCTCCCTATGAGTCGTGAGGATCTCGTAGGTGTAATTTCTCCTTCAGAATTGAGAGGATTCCTAAGTTTGTGGCTTCTGGTAAGTCGTAAGGATCTTACAAGAAGGTTTTCTCCTTATAAGTCGAGAGGACTTACAAGGGTTGTTCACCATGTAGACATATCCTTAGTCACGGATGGGACTTTGATAGGGAAGTGTTTATTCGCGCCCGTGGATTGTATACAAGGGTCAGCATTGAGCCGCTTGTAGGGCAGTATGGGAGGTTGTGGGGGATGCTTAAGAACAGGTTCAGATCCCTGTAGCTTAAGACTTTCAAATCTTATGAGCCGTGAGGGTCCCATAAGAGGATTCTCCTTACGAGTCGTGAGGATCTCGCAAGTGTAATTTCTCCTTAGGAATCGTGGGGATCCCTAAGTGTGTTGCTCCCTTGTGAGTCGTAAGGATCTCACGCAGGTGGTTTCTCTTTACAAAGTCGAGAGGACCTTGAAAGTGTCTTTTAACGAGATTGCGTCCTTTCGGGTTTTCACAAAACTCGCCGGTTGCCCTGCTGTTTTTACTCATGGAGCCCTTTCGGGTTTTCATCCGTGCCCATTTTGCTTATGGACGTACCGTTTCTTTTTTCTTTTCTTCTTCTTTTTTTTATTTTTTAACGAGGTTGCGCCCTTTCGGGTTTCACAAGACTCGCCGGTAGCCCTGCTGTTTTTACTCACGGAGCCCTTTCGGGTTTTCATCCGTGCCCATTCTGCTTATGGACATACCGTTTTCTCTTTTTTTATTCTTTTTCTCTCTTTTTTTATCAGCTTTGGAATGTTGCAATCCACCGTAGTTTATCGACATCTCGGTCAACAGCTAGTTTCAGGACATAGTGGCCTGTCGTTAGTTTAAGAACATTTCGGTCCGTCATTAGTTTAAAGACGTTTCGGTCCGTTGTTAGTTTAAGGAAATTTCGGTTCCATAAACCGGCTACTACTTATAGAGTTTTGGGCTTAGGAAGATAGCGAGCAGACATAGGCGTCGTCATCTATCGTTGACCTAGGCCGTGACTCGTCAAGCGTAGTATTTCTTTAGGAAGCGACCGTTTATTGGCTTGAAAGGTCTTTCACCATGCATGTCTATGAGTAGATAGGCTCCACCCTGGTAAACTTTGTCTATAATATATGGGCCTTCATAGTTCGGCTTGAATTTCCCCCGCTTGGCGCGGTTGGGGATCATAGGTCTTTTGACCACTAGCACGAGTTCGCCTTGACGGAATGTCCTCGGCCTAGTCAATCTTTCATACGAGCGCATCATCATTGCTTTATAAGCCTCCAGATTTTGTTGCGCTATGAGCCGGGTTTCATCAAGGGCATCGAGCTCCTCAAGCCGAAGATGAGTATTCTCTTCATCCGTTAGCTCGTAATTAACTGCTACTCATAGAGAGGGTAGCTCTATCTCGAAGGGAAGTAATGCTTCTGTACCGAATACCAATGCGTACGGCGTTGTGTTCGTGGCCGTCTTGAACGTAGTTCGGTATGCCCAGAGAGCTTCATGCAGTCTCTCGTGCCAGTCCTTCTTATTTCGAGACACCGTTTTTTTCATGATCTTCGTTAAGGTCTTGTTAAAAGCCTCAGCTAGACCGTTAGCTCGGGGATTATAAACTGAGGAGTATCTCCAGTCTATGTTGTGCTGTTGTACGAAGCGGCTGATTTTATGGCTTCGGTAGGCTGGCCCATTATCGGAGATGATCCGTCTCGGAGTTCCAAACCGATAAATGACGTGCGTCTTGAAGAAGTGGAGGATATTCTCCGCCTTTACTTCCCTTAGCGGTACTGCTTCTGCCTATTTGGAGAAGTAGTCAGTTGTTGCCAAAATGAATCGATGTCCTCTGGACGATGCTGGTTCGATAGGGCCGATTATGTCAGTCCCCCAAATTTCGAACCTCCAGCTAGCCACTGTCGGATGTAGCGGATTCGGGTGCTGATGGATGAAGTCCCCGTGAATCTGACACGAGTGGCACTGCTTCGCGTATTCGAGGCAGTCTTGGATCATCGCGGGCCAATAATAACCCATCTGTTTGATCTTCAGCTTCATCTTCGGCCCGGCTTGGTGTGAACCGCAAAGTCCGTCGTGAGTTTCTTGGACGACTCTTTTTGCTTCTTCAGGTCCCAGGCATCTTAACCATAAGGAATCAAATGACCTCTTGTACAGAGTATCATTGACAAAAGCGAAAGATAGGGCTCGCTTCGTGAGCTGATGTTTTGAGGACGCATTTTCAGGTGTTCGACGGGATTTGAAGTAGTCTATAAAGACTTCTCTCCAATCCTCAATCGTTTCTTGATCTTTCACTTGTAGGGCCGTTTGCTCGGTCGCTTCCTTTTTCTCGGACGACTCCGGAGATATTTTTGCCGGCGCAAGAACCCGACGGCTTTGCACAACGATCCTCATGTCAACGAGGTTTTCGTCGGCCAGTTCTTTAACAAGCTTGGCTAATGCATCCTCTTTGCTATTTTCCGCACGCGGTATGCTTTCTAAGGTGTAGGAAGGTATTTGGGTCAGCAGTTGCTGCACCCTCTCGCCGTACTTCACCAGTTCTGGTTTGCACGTTTGGTAGTCGCCATTTACTTGACTAACGACCAGCTTGGAGTCTCCGTATATGAGGAGGTTCTCAATCCCCATGTCGATGGCGATCTCGAGACCTGCTATCAAAGCTTCATACTCGGCTTCATTGTTTGTCCTCGGCTCTGTTAAGGAGAAGGCAAAGCGCATTATCCCTCCTTGTGGAGTTATGAAGATGAGGCCTATCCCTGATTTGATTATAGGGGTGCTTTGCTTGCGCTTCTTCATGGAAGACGCTCCATCAAAATAAAGTTCCCATCGGGTATCACTTCCATCGATCTTGTCAAATGCATGTTCGTCTGGCAGTTCGCAATTCAGAGGGGAATCGGCAGGTATCGGATGATCAGCGAGGAAGTCGGCGATGGCCTGGACTTTCACTGCCTTAAGAGGCTGATAAGTTATTGAGAACTCCATCAAGAGCAAGGCCCATTTAGCGAGCCGTCCCGTCAATATGGCTTTTGACATCAAATACTTGAGAGGATCCACCTTCGATATGAGGCGGACTTCATGCGCCAACGCATAGTGCCTGAGCTTCGTTATCGCGAAGATCAATGCCAAGCAGTGTTTTTCGATGAGAGAATAATTGCTTTCTGCCCCCAGCAGAACTCGATTCAAATAGTAGAGCGCTCTCTCCTTCCCTTGGTCATTCTCTTGTGCCCATAGCGCACCTAAAGAACCTTCGAGGGCGGTTGTATACAGAACGAGAGGTTTCCCCTTTATCGGAGCGGCCAGTACTGGCGGATTCTTTAGGTATTGCTTGATTTCGTCCAGTGCGCCTTGGCATTTGTGATCCCAGACGAACGGGGTTCCCTTCTTCATCAGATGACTGTAAGGACGACACTTGCCTGAGAGATTGGCTATAAATCGCCGAATATACGCGAGCTTCCCTTGGAGAGACCGCAATTGCTTGAGAGTCCTTGGCGGGGGCATCTCCATGATTGCTTTGATCTTTGACGGATCTATCTTGATGCCTCGGTGTCGGACGATGAATCCTAGGAATTTGCCTGAGGAAACACCGAACGTGCATTTGAGAGGGTTCATCTTCAAGTTGTATTGCCGAAGGTGTTGAAACACGATCTTCAGATTCTCTAAATGCTCCTCGTATGATTTGCTTTTCTCCACAAGGTCGTCAATATAGCATTCGACGATTTCATGTATGAGGTCATCGAAGATCTTCGTCATGGCCCTCTGATAGGTGGCACCTGCGTTCTTTAGACCGAAGGGCATCACCTTGTAGCAGAATATACCCAAAGGGGTCCGAAAAGCGGTGTGCTTCTGATCCTCGGGATGCATCTTTATCTGATTGTATCCTGACGAGCCATCCATGAAGAAGAAAACCTCATGGTTGGACGTATTGTCTATCATTAACTCGGTGACCGGTACTGTGAAGTCGTCTTTCGGCCAGGCCTTATTGAGATCCCGAAAGTTCACATATATGCGCACGGTCCTATTTTTCTTTATCACCGGGACGATATTGACGATCCAGTCAGGATACTGAACCTCTTGGATGAAACCAGAGTCGATCAGCTTCTTGACCTCGGCATTGATGCTCATTTCAAGCTCGAGCCGCATTCTTCTCGGTGCTTTTTTGGTTGGTTTGACGTCCGGGGATATTGCCAATTTGTGGACAGCAATTTCTGTATCTAGTCCCGGCATCTCGGAATAGTTCCATGCAAAGCAATCCTTATGCTGCATAAGCACGTCCTTCAGCATAGCCACCCTTTCTTCAGACAGCAACTCGCCGACGAATGTCGGCCGCGGATCACTTGTCGTCCCCAGATCAATTTTCTTGAGATCATCTGCAGTGGTATGTATTCCATCTTCCAGCTTTTTCGGCGCCGGTGGATACTCTGAGATAACCTCGTCATCATTGTTTTCGAAGCACCAGGGGAAGTCATCCATACCGTCGGGGTCTTCTTTTGATAGCGTTATCTTGTGGCAGGTATGAGCTCGCTTCCAAGACCGATATTGATCTGGTTCTACACTCGTGGATTTGGGTTCATGCTTCTGCGGCGGGGTTACCCTCCAGCTGCTGGATAGAGCGAATCTGCCTTGTCGATATTGATCTTCGACCCAGTTCTTGAAGGTGAAGCAGTCTTCAATAGGATATCCTATTGCCCTATGATAGGAGCAATAGTGTGGATGAGAGACTTCGCCTGCTTGCTCGGGGTGCTTGGACTCCGGGAGTGTAATCAGTTGATGTTTCATGGAGAGATTAAGTATCTTCCGTGTTTTGTCCTGAGGAAAAGAGTATGCTCGACCCATCTTCTTTATAAGAGACGACTCCGGATTGCCCGATTCCCGATCACATGGCTTCTTGATCTCGCTTTGTTGCTCTTGAACGCTTTTCTCGCTCCTTGATTTGTTTTTGCCTCTGCATCGGGCCTTTTGTACGACGGGTTGATAAAGAAGAGCATTTCCATTCTCCATGGCCTGTTGAAGGAGGCGCTGTGTCCTGGATTTTCCGTAAATGGCCATCTCGCGGTTATGGTCGTCTCGGATCTTTTGACCCGCTTCCCTTACTAGCTTGTCCATTCGTTCTTCAAATGATGAGCTCGGCGCTTTGTCGACCGGACCTCGTTTTGGTTCAGGATCAGCATCTTTTAACATGGCGTCGTCTTCTTCATCGAAGTCATATATGATGTAGCTACCATGGACTCGTTCCTATTTCCTGGATTGGACATATCCGAGCCCGACCATTTCCATTCTCCCGTTGGGTAGCTTTCGTTGAGTCCTGGGGACGTCCTAAATCCTGTTGTAGAATCGGGCTTGTCGAGTGGTCTGTTTAAGGGGTACACCTTGGCGTCTCAAGAGTCTCCTTAGTCCGTCTGTGTAATATCTGGGCAAATGGATAGGCTGGAGCCTGTCGAGTGTGGAATCCGTACCGTGCCAGATTTCTTTCTCCACTTTAGTTTCCCCTGATCGGTAGAATAGGATTGCCTTTTCACTTTCTCGCCTGGGAGGAACATAGAACGTCTGCAGCTCTTCCACACTGTAGGTATCAAACGCGTCTAGTTCTTTATGATATTTGGGCAGAACCATAGCAACTTGCAAATTTTGCTCTTCATCAGCGAATGTTTGAATTGAAAGCCTAGCAGAGAATATGGCGTTGACCTCATCTTCTGAGTCGCTACCGAAGATAAGCGTAGGAGCGGACGGTCCCGGCTTGTTGTACTGGGGTAGCCCTAAATGAACTATCTCTTCCTCTTCTTTGGTATAACTCCTAAAGACCGGAATGGTGGTGATAGCTTTGTTATCCGGTTTATGACATCTCTCTGCGTCTTCAAAGTCTGGTAAGAAGTATTTTGCATTTTCGTACTTTCGGACTTCGTTTACGGAGAATGGGTTCAGCTCTCCTGTTACGGTGTACTCGATACCATCCTTGAAGTATTTCATACACTGATGCTGTGTAGAAGGGATGATGTTGTACTCGTGTAACCAAGGCCGACCAAGTAAAGCATTGTTGCATGTCTTGGCATCGATGACATGAAATTTAATAGCTGTGACAAGTAACCCGAAGCGCAGTGTCAGTATCACAGACCCGAGAGTTCGTGATGACTGAGAGTAAAACCTGGAGATGGTGATTTTATCACGAGCGAGGTGCTGAACGCTCATACATATTTCCTTCAACACTCGCACGATGAGAAGATTGATAAAAGACCCATTGTCGACCAGGATTTTGCCTATCTTGATATCGTGACAATATCCGGAGACATATAGGGGATGGTTGTGCTCGCACGTCTCAAGGAGGAGATCTTCATCGCCGAAGGTAATATCGACTGTATGTACTTCTTCCAGCTCATCCTTCATTTTTTCTTCGGCGAGGAAAGCTTGAAATTGCTCTGGCTCTTGCAGTGCCTTGATCAATGAATCTCTTGCTTCTTTTGATAGTAAAAGGGCGTCGAGAATGCTGAGTTGCGATGGTAACTTCCTTAGGTGCGCCAGGACGTTGTAGTCCACCTTACTTTTCTTTGGCGGGTCCTTAGCGGTCAGCTCTTTCATGACTTGGTCATCTAGGGCGATATCTTTAGAGACCCTCTCTTTTCTTTTATCTTTTTTGTTCGCGAGTCCGAGATTCTTTTCTGGAAGTGTACGATTGCGGAGCTGGATATTTTCGCAAGCCTTTGGTTCTTCTTCTTTTCCCAAAGTGGACTTTTTAAAGAGAGGGCCAAGAGCCATTTCCTCGTCAGAGTCGCTCCCGAATGTGAGAACTTATGATCCCCTGGCGTTAATCACGCGACAATTGCCGGTGGTTCTTTTATGCTCCTCGGTCGTATTTCTTTGCTCCCAACGAGTTTTGCGTTTCATCCGCTTGAAATGCTGCCGGTGAGCGACATACCCTTACCACCATCTTTTAAAAGCGTTGCACTCTTCGGTGGGGTGCGCAATCTTCCGATGATAGAAGCAGTAACTAGGATGTGTTTCTGTTTTACCAGGGGCATTTCTTTCGGAGGGTGGCAGTTTCATTCCCATCGATATGGCTTTAGCAAACTTTTTCCTCGTCTTGAACTTGTTTTTATCCGCGACGGATATCCTTTGATTCGGCAGAGGTGTTTCAACTCTTTCGTCCATTTGCCGGCTTCTGGCCTTTTCAAATATGGCCATCTCACGATCCCGATCGGCTTTACTTTTCAGAAGAGCTTCGTTTATGAATGCGTCGATCATCACGTCTGATGGCCTTGGAAGTTCCAGTTCAGGCTCTGCCCCCAGTTTCTTGGTGGAAGGAGCTTCTTCATCGTTTGTCAACGAGTGAGAGATCATATAGCAACTTGCTACGTAGTCTTCAGATCCATCCGACGAGTCTTCTCCATCATCTTCGTCCTCAAGGACGTGGCCGAGGAATTCTTGTAGCATGATCGGAGTCCGCACCTTCTGGTTATACTCTTCCAGCGCATCGATCTGTTTTTGTAGGTCCGTGCGCTTGTCGCCAGGCTTCACAAGCTTCTTGGATTTATTTTTCTTCTTTGAAGATTTCGACGGCTGGGTGTGAGCACTTTGGCTATCTCCACTAATCTTTGGAGTTGGGCACGGCTTCAGCATCCCTTCAATGACCTGGGGTTCCAGCAGACTTCCACCTGATTGCTGGGCATATCTGGAGATCATTCAGCATCCTTTTGGTTTTGGCCGAAAGGGTCACTTCCCATGGAGCTTCTTCAACAAAAGAGCACGTTGCCCCCGGTGCATCCGTCTTTTTAGGAGTGTGCGGTTGTGGTGGGTTTACTTTCCACTTCTCAGACAGCGCCAACTTGCCTTGTAGGTACTGATCCTCGATCCATCTCTTAAAGACGAAGCAATCTTCGATTGGATGGCTTACTGTTTGGTGGTAAGGACAATAATTGGGGTTATTCGCTTCGCCGGGTTGCGATGGTCGCCTTGGATTCGGCAGATTGATAAGCCTGTTGCGCACCGCCAGCTCGAATAGTCTCTTCGTTTTGTCCCGTGGGAACGAGTGAGGACGCTTCATCTTCTCATTATAATAGCGTCGTCTCTCTTCCAGTTGATCCGCTAGCTTTGGGGCACTGGGCTGCTGTTGGGTGTTCGCAACGAAGATCGCCTTCCCTTTACCCTTTTCGTTCCGCGGTTCCGGCTTCGGGGGAGATGGTCTATGACCCATTTGGTTTATCTGGGCCAGCTTGTCGATTAGAGCCTGGAACGTGGTCGGTTTGAAGAACATCATGAACTGTGAAATAGTCGCATGAGGGTCTAGGGTGCCCACGAACACGCCCACCGCTGGTGCTTCTTCGATGCGTTGTTCGCACTTCGACCACAGGTTCCGCCATCGGATTGCGTACTGAACCCATGTCTCGCCCGGCTTCACTCTGGCATTGATCAATGCCGTTATTGGGGTGCGTTCACTAGCACTTGCGAATCGTTGGGTGAACAACAACTCCATTTTCGCGAAAGTTTTTACGGAATCATTTGGAAGTTCGAAGTACCACTCGAATGCCGTCTCCGATAAGCTGCCGACGAATTGGCGGAGCAAGAGCTTATCATCACCACCAGTATTGCCGCAGAGGGCCCTGAACTGAGCGACATGTTGATGGGGATTGCCTGTCCCCTTGTATACATGGAATTTCGGGATCGTGTAGCCCGGCGGGTACTTTATTTGATCATACCAGCCTGGATATGGTCGTCCAGTTCTAACAATTTGCCCTGCCGCTTCATTCGTCTGGTGAACTCCTATCTGCTGAGCGATATAATCGTCCAGGGCGGCCTTGGAAATTGTCTCTTCCTTGGCTGTTGAAAGAGCTGGCAGAGGATTCGATGTTTCTCCTCTATCATCTTCAATTATTACTGGAGGATCTTCGGCTGGAGGGTCCGGCTGGATCATCATGCCCACCATATCCTGGAATAGAAGGGCCATTTGCTTTATATTGGCCGCTTGTTCCGCGGCCTCTTTGTCCTTCTTTTCGAGCATTCTCCGAAAGAATTCAGCATCAGTCTCGTGTTCGTGACATTGTTCCGATGACGCCTCCGGGCTTTCTTTTGGCCCGGTAAGTGCGGCCATTGCAGTCAGCATCTCCTGAAGCTTCTGCTGTTGTTGTTCCTGAGCCCTTGTTATTGATCGGGTAAGCGGTCGGTGGCCCGTCGAAGTGCGGCTTTCCTCTTTTCTGGAAGCCATGTTGACGGTATGCACCACCATGCCTCCAGACTTAGGGCGTTTGGGCTCAGTGCCTTTGACATTTGTCGCAGGCATGGGGATTTTCTCCGGCCTTCTTCTCTTATGCGCGGTAGAAGTTGAGGGGGCCGTTGCAGTGGGCACCTAAGTAGCCGCCGCCTTTTGCGGCTTAACGGGATGGTTTTCTTCCTGTCGGACCTTCAGCTTCTTCTGCCGGCGGGGATAGTCTTGATCCACCACCGACTCTCGGACTTGTCGCCAGATTTTGTAAACTTTGGAAGACAGCCGTTGAGGGGACTGCTCCCGCTTTATTTCTATGACGGTCTCCACCGGCGGCGGAGATCTTTTCAATACGGCGGTAGGCGAATTCCTGTGCACCTTGTTCAGTAGCTCAAAACTGTTCCCGGTTGGAACAGCAGTATCGATTTCCACCGTTGGAGCCGGTGGAGTTAGCCCAGAGGGGGAGTTGCCCCCAGCCTTCCTTACTCGGCGCCAGTGGCGACGTCGAGCGTGTCGAATTGACGGTGTTGGTTCGGCGATGGGGATGGCTTTGTCTTGCCCCCTGTCTAGATGAGGTGCCGCTGGTGTTAGCCTCTTGAAGACTGACGTCTTTTGAGCAGTGGTATCCAATCTGTCAACGACAAACCTTCGAGCAGGAACGGGAGCCGGAATAGTCAGTCTTGTAAAGACCAACTCTTTGGCAGGAGAAGCCGCCTTGACGACTTCAGGAGCAGAGATGGCTATCTTCTTTGGGATAGCCACTTCAGGTGTCATGGGTTTCTTGGCAGGCCCATCGGAGTTCAGGCTTAGTCTGGCGAAGACCGAGGTGCTGGAGCTGGGTGACCCGTTGAAAGGGGCCGTGGTAGTAGCAAGCCGATCGAAGATCGACTTCTTGGGAGCTTGCGGCATTGGCACAGGAGCGGTGAAGCTCACCGGTGGGAGCATGGTCCCAAAGAACAAACTAGTGGTGGCCTGAGTCACCTGGTCCACCGGCATTGTGAACAAAAAGGCTGCTTGGGGCTCGTAGGCTATGCCTCCAGATGAGGCGGAGCATGGGTTGCAATTGCAGTTAGAACATTTTGCACAAGTGGATGCCATCGATCCTTCGCTTTCTGCACCAAGCAAAATGCCAAATCTTAGTATCCCGAAACCCAAGGGCAACCATTAGCAAACCGTGATTGGTTCACGAACACGACACACGAAGTGTGGAGTGGAAAGAGGAAAAGGTCCCACCGGGCGTGCCAGAATCTGTTCCCCTCTGAAAGACGCGGCGAAGACGCGATGTACGTCTAGCCTGAATTTCAGGGCAGATGCTAATTGGTGCTATCCTTCCACCTCTCCGAAGATGCCAAGTTGATTTATGGCACCTTGTATCGAAGGTTTAAACGGATGCGGCCGATGTAGCAGATTTCGTTAGATTCCCTCTCGTTTGAGGGGTTTTTGATTGTGGGGACGCTCTTCCCTGCAGACGCAAGCCCCTGCAGTTAATTACGCTACTGCATCGCGGTAACAACTTTCTCCTTCTCCATATGGTCACTTCATGTCGTGGGTGTTTGTTTCGTGTTTGGTTGCCCGTGAATTTTATACGGAGACTAAGTTATGTTGTCGCCCGTAGGGCGTGGACTAGTCCAAATCCGTATCTTTCTTAGATTTGGGTTTGGGGGGTTTGGGTTTAAGGATACGTTAGCCTCATTTGAGACTAAGATCAACTTAAACGTTTGTTAAGGATACGTTAGTCTAATTTTAGATTAAGATCAACTTAACGGGATCGTTTAGATCCACAAAAGAGCAGTTGGACTCTATTGTTCTAGTTTAAGGACTTTGCGATCAATTACCAGTTTAAGGACATGGTGGTCCATGGTTAGTTTAAAGACATCACGGTCGAGGTTAAGGATATCATAGTCCGTGAGTTTAAAGACCTTACAGTCAAGGTTAAGGACATCATAGTCTGTGAGTTTAAAGACCTCACAGTCAAGGTTAAGGACATCATAATCCGTGAGTTTAAAGACCCCACAGTCAAGGTTAAGGACATCATAGTCCATGAGTTTAAGGACCCCACAGTCCGTAGTTTAGAGACGTCATAGTCTGTGAGATGTGTGGTTGTCGGGACCCGTCACCTCTTTGAAGACGTTGAGGAATTACAACGACAAATATCAAAGGAGTGAAGAGATGACCCTTGAACCAAGGTTGCTTGGGGATCTGTAGTCCAATTTGGAACTAAGATCAAATAATTAGATTATGAGCACATTGGCTTAGTTAAATCTGAATTGAGGACTTACGGCCAATTTGGGCTAAGTCCAATTAGATCTGAAGTGTTGGCCCTTTGTTGGACCATTAGACACTTGTCTGGGTTCAAACCCACATTATTTAGCAATGTTAAACAAGAGTTTGAGATCTCTGATAACATTTTTATGTTTGACTGAGCATTAATGTTGTAGTTGTGAGTTTTACTCAATTTTGAGACTCAGTTAAGGGGGAGACTTTTGCCTCTGGAAAATTAGCCAATTTGGCTAAAAGTAGTATTAAACACTAGAGAACAGTAATGATAAACACTAGAAATAAAGATCTCAAATTAGTGTTAAACACTAGATAAGAATGGGTCACGTGGGGACACGCGAGGGCACCTGAAGGTGGGGCCAGATCTCCTTTGCTTTGTTCTGAAAATAAGTGTTAAACACTTTTTAATTTTTTGGCCATCACGTGTGGGCACGTGATAGGCACTCATGCACTAATTCATTAATGCATTTATTAGGGGTCACGTGGTAACACGTGAGAGCGCCCGGAGCCAACATTTCTTTTGCTTTTATTCTCTTTGTTTTTGAGGTCACATGGGAGCACGTGAGGTATTGTCTCAAAGCTTTTTCCTTCTCATTTTTGGGGATCTTTTCAGGGGTCACGTGGGGACATGTGACCTTAGTTATTTGCATATATGGAGATCTTTTAAGTCTCTTTATTTTTTAAGAATTAAATTCTCTGTAGCGTTAAACCCTAATTATGATTTTGGAGGAATTAAATTCCTATTGTGTAAGAATTAAATTCTTATATAGGGTTAAACCCTAATCTCTTTTTTGGAGGAATTAAATTCCCATATATGTAAAAGAATTAAATTCTTATAGGGTGAAACCCTAATTTCATTTAGGAGAAATTAAATTCCTGTGAATTTTAGAGAATTAGATTCTCAATTAGGGTTAAACCCTAGTTCTGTCCATCTTGAAGGAATTAAATTCCTATAATTTTTGGAGAATTAAATTCTCATATACGGTTAAATCCTAATTTCACCTTGGAGGAATTAAATTCCAATAAATTTGGGAGAATTAAATTCTCTGAACTCAATCCCCCCTCTAAGTTTTGGATCTGCATGGCAGATTCTCAACCTGATGAGAATTAAATTCTCAACCTATGGGGAGATGTGCTTCTGCAGATCTTCAACTAAAGGAAGAACTAAGTTCTTTGCAAAAGAGTTAAACTCTTAGATCTTTGAGAATTAAATTCTCTTTTCTTTTGAAGTTTTGATTCCCTTTTTTTTTCTCACCTAGGGTTTTCTTTGCTGAGAATTAAATTCTCCTTTCTTTTCTCTCTGAATTTTCAAGATGCCCCCAAAATTCTCCCCTTCTTCTCTTCTTGGTTCTTATTTATAGGAGAAGGAAAAGAATCAATTTATTTAGTAAATCTCTCATTGAAAGATTTTGTTTGTTTTCATAATTGGTATGAGCCTTTAGATCATTAAGTGAATTTTATTCACCGTTGGATTTTAAATCCAAAAATATTCTGTTTGTTATTTCTGGTGAGATTTTCAGGGAAATCTTTCCTTGTCTAAAATCTTTCCATAAATTGGTGATTTTTAATCACGCTTGGATCTTTAATCCAACGGTCCCCATAATCTTTTTCCATTTGGAAAGATTTAGAAGCTTTTAGAATTTTAATTCTATTAACTGTAAGGTTTTCGAAGCCAGTCACGTGCTAACACGTGACCCTTGGTCACATGTGAGCACGTGACTCCCAATTGAGTTCTTTTCTCGGCGTTTACTTACGCTTCAGTTTTAACCATCACGTGTCAACACGTGACCATTGGTCACGTGTGAGCACGTGACACCTCATTGAGGTATTTCCTTTAGACGTTTGTTATTTTATTTCTGTTTTAATTGTCATGTGTCAACACGTGACCGTTGGTCACGTGTGAGCACGTGATACCTCATTGAGGTAATTCCTGATTATTAAAATTAAATTCTCTTAAGCTGCAAGGCTTTCAAAGCCTGTCACGTGTTGGCACGTGACCCTTGGTCACGTGTGAGCACGTGATCCCCAATTGAGTCATCTTTCAGCCGTTTGTTTCCTTTCTGCTTGATGGGGTTTTATCCATCATGTGTAATCACGTGACCGTTGGTCACATGTGACACGTGATACCTCATTGAGCTAATTCCTGATTTTTTAATCAGGAAACACCCATGAACAAGGGATCGAACAAAAAAGATAAAGGGAAGGAAAAGGTCCCTGAAGATATCGCCCTCGATGATCGAGTCCTCGAAGAGCTTGCAGCCAAAGACCCGCCTAAGAAGAGCAGAGTGGATTACAATGTCCTGGCCCATCTGAGAAAGATACCCTCGCAATTAAGCATTTTGGATGCCCTTCGCTTGTATAAAGAGCCATGAGTTTCTCTAATTAAGGCATTACAAGACCCCGGACAGTTTTAAGCCTTCTTTGCTGAAGAAAAGATGAAGGACGAGCAGGAAGAAGTGCACACGGCTGACATCACTTTCGGCGATGAAGATCTCCTCCTCGGAACGTGCGAGCACAACCATCCCCTGTACGTCACCGGGTACTGCCATGACATCAAGATAAGGAAGATCTTAGTTGACAATGGGTCCTCTATCAATCTCTTGAATGTGAGGGTGCTAAAAGAAATCTGCATGAGCGTTCAACACCTCGCTCGGGATAAAATCACTATCTCCAGATTTGACTCCCAGTCATCACGGGCGCTCTGGTCTGTGATTCTGACGTTACGCTTTAGGATGCTCGTCACTGACATCAAGTTTCATGTCATCGACGCCAAGATCTGCTACAACGCCTTGCTTGGAAGGCCTTGGTTACACGAGTACAATATCATCCTTTCTACACAACATCAGGGTATGAAGTATTTCAAAGACGATCTCGAGTACACCGTAACGGGGGAGCTAAACCCATTCTCCGTGAACGAAATCCGCAAATATGAAGATGCCAAGTACTTCCTACCAGACTTCAAAGACATAGAAAGATGTCACAAATCGGAGAACAAACAAAATGCTATCACCACTATTCCGGTTTTCGGGAGTGATACCGAAGAGGACAGGAAATAGTCTATTCGGGGCCGTCCCAATGCAACGAGTCGGGACCATCTACCCCTATTATGGTTTTTGGCAGTGACTCTGAAAATGAAGTCAACGTAGTGTTCTCGGTTCGTCCATCAGTGCAAGCCTTTACTAGAGATGATTAGAGTTTGTGTCATGCCCCGCTTCTCAGAGTGCGCTAAGATTGGCACGTGACAGAGCCAACCATGCTACCTGTGGCTAGGAAACATCCCTCCACAGTCACATTATAGCTGTCTACAAGATATCGAGAATAGTAAAATATATAAAACTAACTAGTACATGTCCATTTGCCAGAATAAACGAGTCAAGAAATATAAATATGCGGAAGCAATAAATCCATAACAGTAACATCTAGAAATACGTCCCAAATACGGGCTCACATCAGGAAATGAAAGTGCGGAAAGAAAACTAAACACTAACAAGATCCTCACTGCTCGGCCTGACAGCTGAAATACTCCTGATCAGCCCGCGATAAAGGTAGAGGAATTAGGCCATGCAAAACCCAGACGTCAGTACGTCATAATATCAAACAATAAAATATAACCAGGATGTAACAAGATATGCTGGCATGAGATATAAATGATAACATGAATATAGCAAGTAAATGGATATGAAACAGTGCGGTGTAAAGTGTACGTGAAGTGCGGTGAGTAATCTAAACTGTACTACCGAGTTATCTACTCTAAAGTCTGTGAAATCAATTTAATGGAATCATCGATATAACTCAATAGTATCCCGTGCATGCCCGGAACCACGGTCCAGATTCTCGGGCTGAAACCGAGACATGCCACTAGGCATTAAACAGGAACAGGTATAGATGAATGATGTCAGCAGCATCATCCCGGGGCTGGCCTAGCCCGTAAACTGATCAGTATAAGCGTTGAACTGTTGAGTTACAAATCAGGTTTCATCATTGATTTCCCTATACCCCTAAGGTTATGTGTTCAAGTCAGGTATTGATAAATCTGGAGCTAATGCCAACACAGGATCAAGCAGGTATAGGTTTTGTCTGAATAGATAATAAGATATGTCCGTCGGGACAACAAGTCAGGATTGTCGGCATTAGTAACAGGATCAAGTAACATGTCAAGCAGTGGTGTATCAGGTCATGTCAGGTAGTGCATATGTATCAAACGAATGCCTAAAGTGAAAACTGTAGCAAGTATCGAAATACGGTAAAAGCACGGATGCACAATATCTATCTGGGATCACATCTACAACTCCGTGACTACGTATGATGCACATTATCAAGCATGAGTATATTAATATAGCGGTAACATGATACAACATGATTCCGTCATGCAACTAAATATGTAATATATGGTACGGATGCGAACGGGTAACGCAAAATAGTTAATAGTAATATGGGATGCATAACTAAACAACATGTAATGTTATTATTCACATGGATGTAAAAAATAGTAGTATAGCATGTAGTAAGATAAACTTGCCTGATCGGATCTCACGACGGGGTGAGTACGCAGCGTCCAACGTCGGGTAAACGTCGCAATGCATACGCACGCGTACGGAACAGGACCGGGCAAAGCAAGAACAAGACCACGTTGGCTGTGGACATCCACTGGGCTGTCCAGATCGTCGGTTATGGGCACGGCTCCGGCGATGACCAAAAAATGTGAAACTAGAAAAAGAAAGAGAAGAAGAAGAAGAAGAAGAAGAAAGGAGAAGAGAGGGGATTGGTTTGGTGCTCTGGATTCAGAAGGGAGGCGAGGCGAGGCAGGGAAAACGACGACGAAGACGACGGGCCGTCGACGACAAGGTACAGGTAATGGTTTCTGGCAAGGGCAGTGGGTGTTCTTGGTTCTTTGGGTTGGTTTTGGTGATCGGGCTTGGCACAGGGGGTGTCGAGAAAGGAGAGTGGGAGTTGAGAGGTGGTTATGGGGACGGTGACGACGGGGTTGGAGCTCCGGTGAGGGCGCAGGCAAGGTGCAGGGACGAGGGTGTTGGGTTCGGGTGTGCTGGTTTGGTGGGCTCGGGTTGGTTGTCGTTGGGGAGTTTGGAGAGAGGGGTGAGGAGGTTGCGACGGGGTGAGGCCGACGAGGTGATCGGCAGTGAGGGTGCCGGTGACGTGATGTGCAGGGGACCTGGGTTAGGTTGCAGTGGGTTGGTCAGGGTTGATGGTTTCGGGGTCGTGAAAGAAGAGAGAGGAGGAAGGGACGGTGGTCGTGACGAAGACGGGAGGGCGAGGTCGACGGCGAGGCGAGCTCCGGCGGCGACGAGCACAAGCGAGGTCGATAGGTTTTTGAGCTCGGGATGGGTTTGTCGGAGAGTGTTGCGGTGGGTGTGCAGGGGATAAGAGAGAGGTCGAGGAGGGGAAGTTGACGGTTAGAGGGGACGGAGGCGACGAGCGTGACGCGCGGGTTCGAGCTCGGAGGCGGGAGAAGGAAAACAAAAAGAAGAAGATGAAAAAGAGAGAGGACGGGTACGTAGGTGTGGTTAAAGAAAATATGTATAGATTATTAGAGAGAGAGAGATGCTGATTGTTAACAGTTAGGATAAAGATATTAAAATATATTTAGTCAGAAAAATATATATGAAACGTATATATTAAAAGTTATATCATAAAAAATATAATATTAGGAAAATTTAAGATTTTGGATAATACAAAAATTACTCCAAAATATGTCCGGCTTGGGTCTAAAATTACAATTTGAAAATACGAATAATATACGTATCAACCAAAATAAAAATACGATATCCGGGTAATGAAAATGTATACCCCCAAGAACGGATACACGTAGCGTGTACGTAGCGATCCAAACGAGTCTGTTTCACTAAATGGAACGAGAACAAGATATATGGATGCTACCACAAGCTTAGGGGTATGATGCGGACCATGCTAGATATTTTAAAAATATTTTATTTAATTATATTTGTATTATTAAAAATATGCAGATGCCAGATATAATGCAGATATGCAAGATATAAAACATGACAATGCACGGATCCTCATAATTAACCGGGATAAATCATAAACAGGAATCAAGACGGGTTTTCAGCAATCGGGTCGGGTTGGATGCAAACACAGATACCAATTACACTATTCGCACCCATAATAGTAATAAATCAAGAAATATCCATAGATAAAGAAATACCCAAAACAGAATTGGTATAAATGAACTAGGGTGTTACAGTTTGCAACTCGCTATAGTTCCGCAAAAGTATTACAAAGAACTCGACACACTTAATACTTATAGTGTACAAGAGCTACAGACGTTCTATGTCCCTCCCAGACGGAGAGATGAAAATGCAATTCTCTTTTATCGATCCACGGAAACTAAGGTGGAGAAAGAAATCTGGCATGGTGTTGACTCTGCACTTGACAGGCTTCAGCCCATCCGTCTGCCCAAATACTATACAGAAGGATTAAAAAGGCTGTTAAGGTGCCAAGGCGTACCTTTCAAGCAAATCGCGCGACAGGCTCAGTTCTACAACAGGATTTGGAACGTCCCCAGAACGCAGCGAAAATTGCCCAACGGAAAAATGGAAACGATCGGGCTTGGGTATGTCCAGTCCTACAAACGGGAGCAGTTCCATGGCTGCCATGTCATAAAAGACCTTGATAAAGAAGATGATGCTCTTTTAAAAGATGCTGACGCTGGACCAGAACGAGATCTCGTCATAAAAATACCGAGTTCGTCGTTTGAAGAACAGATGGACAAGCTAGTACGGGAAGCGAGTCAAAAGGTTCGGAATGATTAAAGCCGCGAAATGGCCATTTATGAGAAAGCCAAGACGCAACGCCTCCTTCAGTAGGCTACGGAGGATGACGATGCCCTTCACCGTCAGCCCGCCATGCATTCCCAAGAAAAGAAAAAGGCCCGACACAGAGGCAAAAACAAGTCAAAGAACGGAAAAAACGTTCGACAGCGGTAAAACGGATCCAAAAGGCCACGTGATCAAGAAAAGGTCAGCCGGAATCCGTCTTTAACAAAAAGATGGGTCAAGCATATTTTTTCCCTCAAGACAAGACAAGAAGAATCTTTGACCATGTCATGAACCATCAGATGATTACACTCCCGGAGTCCAAGCACCCCAATCAAGCAAGCAAAGTTCATCATCCAGACTATTGCTTCTATCACTGAGCGGTAGGACATCCTCTTGAAAATTGCTTCATCTTCAAAAACTGGGTCGAAGACCAATATCAACTCGGCAGGTTCGCTCTATCCAACAGTTGGAGGGTAGCCCCACCGCAAAAGCATAAACCAAAAGCAACGCATTTGGTGAGAGTAGAACCAGATCAACATCGGTCTTGGAAACGATCTCGTACCTTCCGCGTGATAACGCTGTCGGAAGAAGGAATGCACGAGAATATGGATGACCTCTCCTGGTGCTTCGAAAACGATGATGAAGAGGAATTGATCTCAGAATTTTCATCGGCACCAAAAGAGTTGGAAGATGGAATACATATTACTGAGGACAACCTAAGAAAAATCGATTTGGGGACGACAAACGACCCGCGACCGACCTTCGTCAGTGAGCTGCTATCTAAAGAGCAGGTGGCTATGCTAAAAGATGTGCTCATGCAGTACAAATACTGCTTTGCATGGAACTATTCCGAGATGCCGGGGCTAGATCCGGAAATGGCTGTGCATAAATTGGCGATATCTCCGGACGTTAAACCAGTTAAACAAGCACCAAGAAGAATGCAGTTCGAACTTGAAATGAGCATCAACGCTGAAGTCAAAAAGCTAATTGACTCCGGCTTCATCCAAGAAGTTTAACACCCCGACTGGATCGCCAATATTGTCCCAGTGATGAAGAAGAATAGGACGGTGCGCATTTGCGTGGATTTTCAGGACATCAACAAAGCTTGCCCGAAGGATAATTTCCCCGTACCAGTTACTGAGTTGATGATAGATAACACGTCCATTCATGAAGTCTTCTCCTTCATGGACGGATCATTGGGGTATAATCAAATAAAGATGCATCCCGAAGAACAGAAGCATACCGCTTTCCGGACCCCTCTGGGCATATTTTGCTACAAAGTGATGCCTTTCGGTCTAAAGAACGCCGGCGCTACCTATTAGAGGGCCATGACGAAGATTTTAGATGATCTCATACATGAAATCGTCAAATGCTATATTGACGACCTCGTGGTGAAAAGCAAATCGCACGAGGAGCATTGGGAGCATATGAAGATAGTGTTTCAACGTCTTCGGAAATATAACCGAAAGATGAACCCTCTCAAATGCGCATTTGGAGTTTCCTCAGGCAAATTCCTGGGGTTCATCATCCGACACCGAGGCATCGAAATAGACCCGTAAAAAATCAAGGCGATTTTGGAAATGCCTCCGCCAAGAACTCTCAAGCAACTGCGATCTCTCCAAGGAAATATCGCATATATCCGACGATTCATAGCCAATCTCTCCGGCAAGTGCCGCCCCTACATCCACTTAATGAAGAAGGGGACATCGTTCGTCTGGGATCGCAAATGCCAAAGTGCAATGGATGAAATCAAGCAATACCTGCGGAATCCACAGGTACTGACTGCTCCGGTCGAGAGAAAACCTCTCATCCTGTACACAACCGCCCTTGAAGGTTCCTTAGGTACGCTATGGGCACAGGAGAATGACTAAGGGAAAGAGAGAGCCTTCTACTATTTGAGTTGAGTTCTCCTAGGAGTAAAAAACAACTACCCCCCATCGAAAAACACTGCCTGGCGTTAATCTTCACGATAACAAATCTTCGGAATTATGCTTTGGCGCATGAGGTCTATCTCATATCAAAGATGGATCCTATCAAGTATTTAATATTGGGAGCCATACTAACAGGGCGACTCGCTAAATGGGTCATACTCTTAATGGAATTCTCGATAACATACCGACCTCTCAAGGCGGTGAAAGGCCAGGCCATCACCGACTTCCTCGCTGAGCATCCGATACCTGCCGATTCATCCCTAAATTGCGAATTGTCAGACGAGCACGCATTTGACACAATCGATAGGGAGAAAGGAGGGAGTGATACCCAATGGGAATTCTACTTCGATGGGGCATCTTCCATGAAGAAGAGAAAGAACACCTCCCCCATGATCAAATCCGGGGTAGGCCTTATCTTCGTGACTCCGCAAGGAGGGATAATGCGCTTTGCCTTTTCCCTAACGAAGCCGAGGACAAACAATTAAGCAGAATATGAGGATTTGATAGTAGGTCATGAGATTGCTATCGATATAGGAATCGAAGACCTCCTTATTTACGGGGACACCCAGTTGGTCGTTAGTCAAGTAAACGGCGACTATCAAACATGCAAACCAGAGTTGGTGAAGTACGGCGAGAGAGTGCAGCAATTGCTGACTCAAATCCCTTCCTACGTCCTGGAAAGCATACCGCGTATGGAAACTAGCAAAGCGGATGCATTAGCCAAACTCTCTAAAGAACTGGCTGATGAAAACCTCGATGACGAGAGGATCATTGTACAAAGCCGCCAGGTTCTTGTACCAGCAGAAATGTCCACGGAGTCGTCTGAAGAAAAGGAAGCGACCAAGCAAATGACCCTATAAATAGAGGACCAAGAAAAGGTTAAGGATTGGAGAGAAGTCTTCATAGACTACTTCAAATCCCATCGAACACATGAAGATGCATCCTTAAGATATCAGCTCATGAAACGAGTTCTGTCTTTCGCCTTCGTCAATGATACTCTATATAAGAGATCATTCGAATCCCTATGGCTGAGATGCCTGGGACCAGAAGAAGCAAGGAAAGTCGTCCAAAAAACCCACGACGGACTCTGAGGTTCTCATCAAACTGAGCTAAAGATGAAGCTGAAGATCAAGAGGATGGGCTACTATTGGCTTACGATGATTCAGGACTGCCTCGAATACGCAAAGCAGTGCCACTCATGCCAAATTCATGGAGACTTCATCTACCGGCATTCAAACCCACTACACCCAACGGTGGCTAGCTGGCCGTTCGAAATGTGGGGAACTGATATAATCGGGCCCATCGAACCAGCGTCATCCAGAGGACATCGGTTTATATTGGCGACAACCGATTACTTCTTTAAGTGGGCAGAGGCCATACCGCTAAGAGAAGTGAAGACGGAGAGTATTCTCCACTTCTTCAAGACACACGTCATTTATCGGTTCGGCACTCCGCGATGGATTATCTCTGATAACTGGCCAGCCTACAGAAGTCGCAAAATCATCCGCTTCGCACAGCAGCATAATATAGACCGGAGATACTCTTCGGTCTATAATCGCAGAGCTAACGGTCTAACTGAGGCTTTTAACAAGGTCTTGACGAAGATCATAAAGAAGACGGTGTCCAAAAATAAAAAGGATTGGCACGAGAGACTGCATGAAGCTCTCTGAGCATATCGGACCACGTTCAAGACGGCCACGAACATGACGCCATTCGCGTGGTATTCGGCGCAGAAGCGGTATTCCCCTTGGAGATAGAGCTGCCCTCTTTACGAGTGGCGGTTCATTACAAACTAACTGATGAAGAGAATGCTCAGCTTCGGCTTGAGGAGCTCGACGCCCTCGATGAAACTCGTCTCACGGCGCAATAAAATTTGGAGGCTTACAAAGTAAAAATGACGCGCTCATACGATAGATTGACTAGGCTGAGAACATTTCGCCAAGGTGAACTCGTGCTAGTGGTCAAGAGACCTATGATCCCCAATCGTGCCAAACGGGGGAAATTCGAGCCGAACTATGAGGGCCCGTACATCATAGACAAAGTCTACCAAGGTGGGGCTTACCTGCTCATGGATATGCATGGCGAAAGACCTTTCGGGCCAATAAACGGCCGGTTCCTGAAAAAATACTACGCCGGACGAGTCACGACTCGGGTTAACGATAGATGACGATGCGTATTTCCGCTCGCTATCTTCCCAAGCCTAAAACTCTATAAGTAGTATCCAGCGAAAACTTGCCTTAAAATAATAGCGGACCGAAACGTCCTTAAACTAACAACGGACCAAAACGTCCCTAAACTAACAATGGACCGTAATGTCCTAAAACTAGCTATGGACCGCAATGTCCTAAAACTAGCGACGGACCGAAACGTCTTTAAACTACTACAAACCGCAACTTCCTTGGGCTAACGCGACAGCAAAAAAAAAAAACGGTACGTCCTCAAGCAAAATGGGCACGGATGAAAACCTGAAAGGGCTCCGTGAGTAAAAACAACAGGGCTACCGGCGAGTTTGTGAAAACCCAAAAGGGTGCGGACTCGTAAAAAAAAAAAAAATTCATGCACACTTGCGAGGTCCTCTCGACCTTGTAAGGAGAAAACACCAGCAGGAGATCCATACGACTCACAAGGGAGCAACATACTTAGGGATCCTCACAATTCCTGAGAAGAAATTACACTTACGAGATCCTCACGACTCATAAGGAGAAACCTCTTATGAGACCCCCATGGCTTATAAGATTCAAAATCCTTAAGCTACAGGGATCCGAACCTGTTCTTAAGCCATCACATTTCCCAGACAGCCCTACAAACGGTTTAATGTTGACCCTTGTATACAATCCACGGGCACAAATAAACGTCTCCCCCACTAAGTTCCACCAACGGCACGAGATGTCCTTGTTCCCGCCAAAATTTTCAGCCAAGAGCTACTTGTTCCCTTACAAAAAATGGGGAGAATCCTAAAAAAACAGGCATCACGTGTAAAACATGTGGGTCCTCAAAAAACAGGCATCACGTGTAAAACACATGGGTGCACATATGCAAAGCATATGAGCGGTGAACATAAAAAACCAAGGGCCAAACATGCATCACGTGTAAAACACGTGGGCGCACATATGCAAAGTATATGAGCGCTGAACATAAATAACCAAGGGCCAAACAGGCATCAAGTGTAAAACACGTGAGCGCTCATATGCAAAGCATATAAGCGCTGAACATAAACAGGCTAAAACCCATAGCAGGGGTCATGTGTTAAACACATGAGTTCTCTTGCCTCTCACATGCAAAGCATGTGAGCATCCCAATTTAAAATGCTCCTATCAAATTCTAGAATTAAATTCTATTTTGGGAAATATTTTCTTAATCTTCTTTAAACTAGAAAGATCTTCTCTATTAAACAGAGAACCCTTGGATCAAAGATCCAGCGGTGATCATTTGATAGAATAAAAATCTATCATAGGAAAATATTTTTCTAATCTTATAAGAAGAATAAAATTCTATGTTAACAAGATATCCATATTAAGAAAATATATTTCTGATCTTGTTAAACTAAAAATGTATGATAGAATAAAATTCTAATCTTATTAAAACTAACAAGATATTCATAATCTTGTTAAACAAACAAGAAATCTTCTCTGTTAAACAGAGACCTTTGGATTAAAAATCCAATGGTGAATAAAATTCACCGAGTGATCTAAAAGATCATGTTGGTTATAAAATCAATCAAAATCTCTCAATGAGAGATTTGCTGAACAAACCGATTCTTTTCTTTCTCTTATAAATAGGAGCCAAGAAGGAGAAAAAAGAGACATGGGGAGAGGGGAAGAAAAACAGAGGGAGAATTTAATTCTATAAATAAAGGGAACCCCTCCCAAAAGCTCCCACAAAAAGAGAATTTAATTCTCAAACCAAGAGTTTAACTCTTCTAAAAGAACTTAGTTTTTCCTCTGGTTAAGATCTGCAGAAGCAGATCTCCCCACAAGTTGAGAATTTAATTCTCATCGGAGAGATTCTGTCATGCAGATTCAAAACCTAGGGGAAAGAACTGAATCCAAAAGAGTTTAACTCTTACAAAACATATAGGAATTTAATTCCTCTGAAACTAGGGTTTAACTCTTTAAAAAGAATTTAATCTCTACAAAGAACAAAAGGAGAACTTGATCCCTCGGAACCATAGAAGAACAACCTTATGATTCATTAGAATTCAAACGCTATATAAAAGCTCACGTGATCTCACGTGAGCACCTTTGAGGAACAAAGAAGGAAAGAATGAGATCTAGTCACGTGACCCTACGCGACCCTTGAGAAGTGCTCAGCACTTATAAAAGAGAAAAGGGAATAAACCCTATTTTTGGAACGCCTCACGTGACCCCACGTGACCCTTGAGAAGTGTTCAGCACTTATAAAAAAGAAAAGGGAATAAACCCTATTTTTGGAACGCCTCACGTGACCCCACGTGACCCTTGAGAAGTGCTCAGCACTTATAAAAGAGAAAAGGGAATAAACCCTATTTTTGGAGCGCCTCACGTGACCCTACGTGACCCCTGAGAAGTGCTCAGCAGTTATAAAAGAGCAAAGTGAATAAACCTTATTTTTGGAGCGCCTCACGTGATCCTACGTGAGCGCCTCAAATTCTTAGTTTTTAACACTATTTCAAGCGCCTCACATGGGAGCACGTGAGCGCTGATCATACACTAGTGTTTAACACTACTTTAAGGCCTCACGTGGGAGCACGTGAGCGCCAATCACATATTAGTGTTTAACACTATGAGAGGCCAATATTAGCCAAACTTAGATCAAATCTCCCGAGGGCAATCAATCGAGCCCCCCATGCTCAGGGTCCCCCAAACCGATATTAGTCCCAGAGATAGCTAATGAGCTCCTAACAGATGTCATCTAAAATGATGTTCATCCCACCATGATCTCTCCTCTCGATCTGGAATTTGGTTCAAGGGTACATCTCTCCACACCTCCGATACATGTCGTTGTAATTCTTCAACGTCTTTAGAGAGGTGGAGGGTCCCAATAACCAATAACTCTTAGCGCACCACCGAACAAGCTTTTCAAAAAGGGGAGTACTACATCTCAATTTAGGGCCGTCTCACGTGGCCTCACGTGATCCCTTGATAGTGCCTAGCACTCAGAAAAAGAAAAGGAGAATAAAACAAATGCAATTTTCATTCTTCAGAGTGCCACACGTGATCTCACGTGACCCAATAGTGCTTAGCACTCAGAAAAGGAAAAAGGGAATAAACCTAAGATAGCTCCCATTTTGGAGACACCTCACGTGTTCCCACGTGTCCCCCAAACAGTGGTGTATAATAGAGAGAGAATTCCAAAGACAGTGCTCGCATTTTAAAGGCACCTCACGTGTCTGCATGTGACTGTTTGATGAATCAAGTGCTTAGCACTTATAAATGAAAGAGGAATAAAATCTAGAGAACAGTTATCACCTCGGGCGCCTCACGTGCTCACACGTGAGCCAAGTGGTCAGCACTTATATATATATATATATATATATATATATATATATATATATATATATATGAGGGAATAAACTCAAGGAACAATGCCCACATCGGGGCCCCTTACGTGTTCACATGTGAGCTCCTCCAAAGTCCAATGTTTAACACCGATTCAGTGCTTAGAACTATGGGATGACTAAGGGAAATCAACCTTAGCTCAAATTAGCCAAGTCTTCCGAAGCCAAGACCCTTTTTGTCACTAATCAACTGAGTCCCCATGTTCAGGTCTCCCCAAATTAATCCTAGTCCCAAAGATGACTAGTGTTCTCCTAACAGATGGCATCTAAACTGATGTTCATCCTATTCCCCAAATCAGGATATTGGTTCAAGGGTACATCTCTTCACACCTCTGATACATGTTGTTGTAATCCTTCAACATCTTCAGAGAGATGAAGGGTCCCAATAACCAATAACTTTTGGTGCATTCCCAAACGGTTGAACCAAAACCACACAGACTATGACGTCTTTAAACTGGACTATGATGTCCTTAAACTTTACGGACTGTGGGGTCCTTAAACTCATGGACTATGATGTCCTTAAACTTTATGGACTGTGAGGTCCTTAAACTCATAAACTATGATGTCTTTAAACTTTACAGACTATGATGTCTTTAAACTCCATGGACTATGATGTCCTTAAACTTATGGACCACAAAGTCTCTAAACTAAAATAATAGAGCCCAAATGCTCTTTTGTTGGATCTAAATGATCCTGTTAAGTAGATCTTAGTCTAAAATTAGACTAACGTATCCTTAACAAATGGTTAAGTTGATCTTAGTCTAAAATTAGACTAACGTATCCTTAACAAACTTTTAAGTTGATCTTAATCTCAAATGAGACTAACGATCCTTAAACCCAACCTAAAACCAAATCTAAGAAAATATGGATTTAGACTAATTCACGCCCTACGGGTGACAATATAAATTAGTCTCCGTATACAATCCACGGGCAACCAAAAATAAAACAAACGTACACGACATGAAGTGACCATCTGGAGAAGGAGAAAGTGGTTACCGCGATAGGGTAGCGTAATTAACTGCAGGGGCTTACGCCTGCAGGGAAGAGCGTCCACACAATAAAAAACCCCTCACAATAAGAGAGAATCTGACGAAGTCTGCTATAACGGCCACATCCGTTTAAACCTCCGATATACGGTGCCATAAATCAACTTGGCATCTTTGGAGAGGTGGACGGATAAAACCAAATAGCATCTGCCCCCAAATTCAGGCCAGACGTCCCAACGTCCCGGTCGCGTCTTTCGGCGGAGAACAGTCCTCTTGCGGTGAGCGACACTTGTAAGTCCTCTCGACTTATAAGGAGAAAACACTCTTGTAAGATCTTTACGACTTATAAGAGAACACACACTTAGGAATGCTCACGATTCCCAAGGAGAAAATACACCTACGAGATCCTCACGACTCGTAGGGAGAAACACCTTTATGAGACCCTTACGGCTCATGAAGTCAAAAGCCTTAGTTGACAGGATTCTAATCCTATTTGCTAAGCTATCTTTGTTTAAATCGACAAAGGCAAATGATGATTCGCTCCTGGCAATATCCCAGTTGTAGCGATATTGATGCCTACATCGGTATCAAATTCTAAGTCCTTTTACGGCAATTGATAATTCGCACCTGGCAACATTCCAGTCGCAGCGATACTGATGCTAAGATTGGTATCAGATCTTGAGTTCCATACTCGGAAAAAAATGCATATGAAATAGCTGAAATATTTGGGCTACTCGCAATAAAAATCAGCGAGTAAAATATATGCATACAAAAATAGCCGAAATGATTGGACATCGCGAAAAAATAGCCGAAATGATTGGGCAATCGCGACTTTCGCGATATAAACAGCTGAATTGATAGAGCATCGCGGAAAGAAAAAAATAAAGAATGAAACTTTTGCCCTGCAGATAAGTCCATACTGACCCCTGTATACAATCCATGGGCATAAACAAAAAGGGGACCACATTTCCCCACCAGACCTTGTCAATGGGAGTGTCAAATCTCGACGGCCACATTTACAGCCTGAAGAACAACAACGACGTTCCTCCTCATTCCAGCAGGATTCGGACGCGATATCACCAGTCGGAGCCACGTCAAAGTCCCCAGTTTCAAGAATCTATGGTTCACAGACGACCTAACATCAGCAAATGACCCCGTTGCGGAAATACGTCATCCAATGACCCCGTCTCGGAAACACGTCAGCAAATGACCCCATCACGGAAATACGTCATCAAATGACCCCGTCGCGGAAATACGTCATTCAACGACTCCGTCGCGGAAATACGTCAGCAAATGACCCCGTCTCGGAAACACGTCAGCAAATAACCCTGTCTCGGAAACACGTCAGCAAATGACCCCGTCGCGGAAACACGTCATCAAATGACCCCGTCGCGGAAATACGTCATCCAATGACCCCGTCTCGGAAACACGTCAGCAAATGACCCCATCACGGAAATACGTCATCAAATGACCCTGTCGCGGAAATACGTCATTCAACGACTCCGTCGCGGAAATACGTCAGCAAATGACCCCGTCTCGGAAACACGTCAGCAAATAACCCTGTCTCGGAAACACGTCAGCAAATGACCCCGTCGCGGAAACACGTCATCAAATGACCCCGTCGCGGAAATACGTCATCCAATGACCCCGTCTCGGAAAGAGGTCAGCAAATGACCCCGTCGCGGAAACACGTCAGCAAATGACCCCGTCTCGGAAACACGTCAGCAAATGACCCCGTCGCGGAAATACGTCATCCAATGACCCTGTCTCGGAAATACGTCATCTAATGACCCCGTCGCGGAAATACGTCATTCAACGACCCCGTCGCGGAAATACGTCATCCAATGACCCCGTCGCGGAAATACGTCATCTAATGACCCCGTCGCGGAAACGCGTCATCAAATGACACCGTTGCGGAAATACGTCATCCAATGACCCCGTCGCGGAAATACGTCAGCAAATGACCCCATCGCGGAAATACGTCATCCAATGACCCCATCTCGGAAATACGTCATCTAATGACCCCGTCGCGGAAATACGTCATCAAATGACCCCGTCGCGGAAATACGTCATTCAACGACCCCGTCGCGGAAATACGTCATATAATGACCCCGTCGCGGAAATACGTCATCAAATGACCCCGTCGCGGAAACACGTCATCCAATGACCCCGTCACGGAAACACGTCATCAAATGACCCCGTCACGGAAATAAGTCATCTAATGACCCCGTCTCGGAAATACGTCAGCAAATGATCCCGTCTCGAAAACATATCAGCAAATGACCTCGTCACGGAAATACGTCAGCAAATGACCCCGTCTCGGAAACACGTCATCCAATGACCTCGTTGCGGAAACACGTCAGCAAATGACCCCGTCTCGAAAATACGTCATCCAATGACCCCGTCGCGGAAATACGTCATCCAATGACCCCGTCGTGGACACACGTCATCCAATGACCCCATCGTGGACACACGTCATCCAATGACCCCGTCTCGGAAACACGTCATCCAATGACCCCGTCTCAAAAATAAGTCATAAAATGACCCCGTCGCGGAAATACGTCATCCAATGACCCTGTCTCGGAAATACGTCAGCAAATGACCCCATCTCGGAAACATGTCAGCAAATGACCCCGTCGTGAAAACACGTCAACAAACGACCTCCCCATCGGAGCAGTACTTCGATTCGGAAACAAGTCAACCCACCAACCACTTACGAGTCCTCTCGACTTGTAAGGGAGAAAATTCTCTTGTGAGATCCTTACGACTCTCAAGAGAAAATGCACTTAGGAATCCTCACGATTTCTAAGGAGAAAATACACCTGCGAGATCCTCTCGACTCTTAGGGAGAAGTCTTTATGGGACCCTCACAGCTCATAAAGTTGAAAAGTCTTAGGTAGCAGACCTGAATCTGTTTCCTAAGCCGTCGCTGTCCTGCAAGGAGATCAAGATAGACTATTTACGGAACGCATTTGCTAAAAGGGACACGCCAATATGAAATAAAGTATACGTCATTTATTCATGAATTCAAAATGAATACAAGATACATTTCATAAAAAGAATCAAAATGGATACAAAATAGTCTCTCATTCAGAAGTGAATACAAGAAAATGAGAGTATACAAAAAAATCTTTAAGCTGGCTGACGGTGTAATAAGTTCGTCAGTTCATCCTTCTTCCGATGGGCCTCGGCTTCAAGTTTTGTTATCGCCACGAGACGAGTCTCCGCCTGAGACTGTTGAGCCTGATACAAGGCGAGCCGACTCTCAAGCTCCCTTTCAGCTACTTTGTGGACTTCAACCATCTCGCGGGTGAAAATAACGGCTTTATCAAGAGCTACCACCTCCGTGATAGCTTCTTGAAGCACCCGCCAAAGTTCATACGCATGAGTGGTCTTAGAAGTGAATTGGGCTTGAAGTTCCCCCAATGCATTCGAGGCTAGTTCCCTCTCCAAAAATTTTCGGTTGAGCCTCTTCTCACATGACTACAGATTTGAGGTGCACCGTTCAATCAGTCCCCGTAAGTTCGTCTTTGCAGCAAGGACCTCTGAGGGAAGGCGTACGCACTCATGACCATGTAAGCAAACCTCCACTCGGCGACAATACTCGATCCAGATATACACCAAGGTTTCATTATGGTAAGTGGTGAGAAGGGACAAAGAGATGTTGGCTTCGGCAGCAAATTCTTCGGATGTGATCTAACTACCAGCACGAAGATCTTCGATAAGGGCCGACAAGGAGTGGATGCTTTGTTTCGCCATCTGTTTAGACGCACGCCGGGCATAAGGGCCCGGTGGCATAATGATGCGAGACTCCAGTGGGGTAAGAGCGGGCAAAACTGTCAAGATTCATGAACACTCAGCGAAATTTGCAAACAAAGAATAGATGGAACAACGTCAAAACCTTACTTACCCACAGTCATGCAAGGAGGGTTTAAAAGATCCCTAGGCTCGTCAAGGATCTCAACTTCATCGTCAGCTTCCAGAACTACAGAAGACATGTTAACATCATTATACGAAATAATGATAATACAATGAAGGGGTCAAATAACACCAACCTTGCCCAGAAGAGAGGACAATACTTTGCGGGGATATTGCCTGTGGGGCGGCCATCTCGAGCAGATGCTGAAAAGACTTTCTGGGGGATAGATCCACGATGGACGTCGCCAACCCTCGTAATTCTGAAAAGACAGAAAGATTTAGATAGTGGAGAGATCATTAAAACAAAATATAAAAGATTACCTTCGATGCTCCTCCCGCTTTGAACTGGAGGGATAGCAGCTTCGGCAGCCTCCTCCGTAACCTCAGGCACATCACCAGGGACGTGTGCTGGCGTAGCAGCTTCCAGTCGTGAAACGACATCTGCCATTTCGGGCTCCAAAGAGGGAACAGTAGCCATGGCGGTGCTTTCTACAACCTTCGTAGCGCCACCAGAAAGATCCATCGGGTCTATGACCGGCAAGGTTGCCTCTGCGGAAAGTATTGACGATGGAGAAGTGAATGCCATCACCGGGAGCTCCAAGATAGAGCCAACTGCTTTAACAATCTCTTATACACCTTTCGGTACGTCATCAGAGACATCCATAGGATCCACGGCCAATGGAGCTACCTCCACTGAAGGAATTGACACCGAAGGGACAAAGGCTATCATCGGAAGCTCCATAGCAGGAATAGTAGCTATAACGATCTCCACCACACCTGCCGGTGCCTCATCAGAGACATTTGTGGAATCCACAGTTGGGGCACGACTTGGGCTCAAATCCTCTGTCCTCGCCGAAGTCCCTACAAAGTTTTAACGAAGATAAGAAGACATAAAAAAGGTGATACAAGTTACTTACCAAAGAAAAATACAGAAAAAATGCATACTGATACGCCAGGGTGCCTCTAGTATAGCTTTTTCAAGCCGTCATTCCTTCCTCAGGAAATGTGCTCGCCGGGCGTCAAACGTAGACTCATGCCCACCGGTTTTCATGGCTAGCTCATCTTCAGAGGCGGCTGAGATGGGCTGCTTGAGGACTATCTTGTCTTCCGGTCGTTGGGGACCCATATGTACCCTCCGTAGCGAGGGGGGTCTTCGTAAAAGATAACCGGGGGGTAAGGCTTCTTCGGGATGCGCACACTCTTGGTCTAATGCTGTGAACGCCTTGTAGCCTCAGCCAATTGTGCGGCTTCCTCTACGGATGAACCCGGAAAGAGAAGACTATCATCCGGTCCTTGCATGGATATTGGCTCGTCTTGAACAATAGGTTCGGATTCCTACAAAAGGTCAAGCAGACCAGTGACCGTCTTCTTTCTCCTCTTTGACCTGGAACTAACGCTGGAAGAAGATCTCTTCCTTCCCTTCGGCGCTTTGGCGCGATGTTGGCCCACTTCACCTCCACTATCCCTTTTTGGCGACACCACTGGTGATAGCGTCGCCACTAATGGCACTGTCGCTGGCGCTTCGGCGGAGGCCTTTACTTGAGCTCTAGTGCGCATTGGCATACCTGCAGTGGGAGGAATCGATTCAGTTTCTGTGTCTTGCGAGATAAGTACTACGCCGCCATCCCTCATGAGAGGGTGAACAACTGACCGCGGTCGCAACGCTGGCAGCTTTGTTTGGAGCAGGAGTCTTATACTCGAAGAGTACCCACCTTTCCTCAGCAATAACAGGACCAACTCGGTGGCGATACCAGCCTACAAAGGACCCCACAGACCTTGGGAGGTAGTCAGGTTCTGGGATCATGAACACAGAGCCAGTGTTCAGCCGCATGAAGTGATGAATGACGTCGTGAATAACTCCTAAAAATGAGGTAGGCTCAACCAAAAACGCTTTGAAGGGGACGCACTGATTATAGCCCAGTTGCCGAGCGAAGCGGTGTGGATTATACCGCATGAGGATAGCCGTATCATTCCGGTGGAACACCAAATAGCCTGGCCTAATCGAATACAGATGCATGATCTCCTTAGGCTTTAAAGATGGTGCTCCCCATTTCGACAAGTCGAATAGCTGTTGGATGGGTCCCGCCGGAGAAGAAAGAATGCGATCAGTGAACACTATCCCTCCCTCATTAGCATATGTATTGAGCAGAACACGGAGGGCCCCTAGTTGAGTCGGATCGGAAGCGGAGGCATCCACCAATCTCATAACTTGAGGGAAGGTGTAGGAGTCATAGAAGTTTAGCCGTAGATGTGCTGCGAATGCCCCCAGCAGATGCATTTCGATCCAAGATATGAAGTAATGAAGGGGGAGATTCACAACATCAACACCTGGAATCGAAGTGTTGGCCGCAACACTTAACCCGTGTTAAAGGTGCGATAGTCCCGCGATGCCAATGGCCAACTTTGCCCCTTCAGCTGCACGATGGGCGGGGTAGAAGGCGGAAGCTCTCATGAAGCATCGGTGCGACGGTATCGCAACCCAACTGAGCCAAAGGCTAATAAAGCCGACGAAGAAGGCCTCTTCGTCTATGACAGGGGCCGCAATTGCATCAAAAGGCACGGCCGACGTGGTTGGAATGTAAAACCGCGGTAAATCTTTTTCTTTGGCCGGCAGTTTGTCTAAACCAAACCCAAATGGGTCGTCGATACTCGCAAACTTCGGGGCCTCCTTGGATAGAGCATCCTCCCGGATTAAGCAGGCAATGAAGCTCTCAAAAATGATGCCCTTCCTCTCTGACTTCACAAACAATCTGTCGAAAATACCCAGGGCCTTGATCAGACTGGGATACTTGTGACGGACGGCAGTTTCGGCCGTCAGGCCATCAAGCATAGCCGGCATGGTGGAGAAAACATATTAATCGGGAGGCAGCAATTCCTCGTAATGCTCCCCCCTGATGGGCAATCCTGAAATCTCACGGAATTCATCCAATAAAATAGACACCTCTCGATCCCCTAGCAGGAAGGTGTTGGTAGGCAGATTCTACTGGTTTAAGAAGGCTTTGATCCACCAGACGTGAGGATCCTGGTAATGGAAGAGTGATGCATATACTGCCTGATACAGCCCGACTTTCTGCAGCCTTGCGCGGTGGGCAGAAAGAATATAGCGAGCCCAAATAAGGTAGCTCACTGGATGCCGGGGGTGACACCCACTTTATAAACCAGTCCCCAAGGTCGAGCTTCACCTTGGCAAATCCGATGCCCCAAGATGTCTATAGCCAGCAATGGCTGGTTAGGTATCCCAGGTGTAGAGGGCTCCAGCCGGCCCGAAAGAGTCCAATTGGTCACCTCCACTGCGTAAGCAGTCTGTGGGCGTTCCATCGGCAGTACAGGGTGAAGAGGTTCCGCTGGCTCTCCGCAAATAAAACTTCGGCGACCCCGGATGATGTGGCAGTACCAAGTGCCCCATAAGAGCAGACTTGTCCGGTCTTTATCATGAGCTCTGATCATCGCCACTGCCTCCTCATCTGACGGCGATTGTGGAAAGGCAGCATCCAAGCGGGTGTAAGGGAAATAAGGAAGAGAAGCCATTGTTCCTGAAATAAGGAAAAGAAGAAGCATTAGTGAAACCCATGCACATACATATATATATATATATATATATATATAATAATAACAAAAGGAAACGACAGGATGCCTGTCTTGCGGGACCACTGCCTACAAAACACATGGACCCTACAAAAACAATATGGCGGCTCACTAATGATGTGACAGGGCAATCATTGTGAGAATCAAGATGATTCTCATTAAATAGACATTGGAGTCCAAACAAGTCTTAGGAAAACAAGTTCTGATAAGTAACCAACAAATTTAAAATTTGTGCGAATAAGGGTAAAACCCTATGAAAAGATTTTCAAGAGCACCAGGGAATAAAATTCCCAAATGGTCCTTTTGATCTTTCAGAGCTAAGCTCTTCGCCAGAGGAATTAAATTCCTTTTATGTGATGGAATTAAATTCCAGTAACTCATAAAAATACATAAGAAATAAAATCCCATGAATCCTTAAAAACAGAGGTGAATGTTCGAGATATGGAAGTTTACTGATCAAAGATCACATCTTTGGATCCCTAAGCGAATGGGTTTCTAAGGAGAGCAAAGCTCTCGTGATGGATTTAAAATCTAGAAATTTTTTGTTCAAAAAGAAAAGTTTTTTTATGATGTGCAGGATCTTTACCTAAAAGGGTTTCTTTTTGACAGAGTTAAACTCTGGAATTACAATGGCAGAGAACTAAGTACTGAGGAGGAGAATTGAATTCTTAAAGAAAACGAAGGAGGAAGAAGATGAAGAAACAGTGACTGCCCAAGGACCCAACCCTCGCATTTATAAGACATGACAAGGGCGTTTCATCTCCCCGTTTGCCTAGGCAATCTAACGGCTGTAAATGTGACAGCGTTGCACTCACATGCAAACCACGTGAGAACAACGCTATGGGGGAATTTGTTCTCTGATAAAAATTGAATAATAAATAAAAAGCCACGGGAAAATTCCCCAAACGAAGCATCACGTGCCGATATGTGATAAGCATTTCGCTTAACAAAATAAGGCTAAAACTGAGCCTCACGTGTAGACACGTGACCCCTATATACAAAGTATATAGGCGCTTTTACTAAAACAAACGATTGGCCAGAGAAAGAAAAAACCCACGTGAAAGCACGTGACACTCTTTGGTGGGCTTAATTTGGTGGGGTCACGTGCTATACGTGATAGGCTCCTATGACTTCTGAACTAATAGAATTAAATTCTAATTAAAATGAATCAAAAGCTTTATTTGGAAAATATTTCCTTGGATCTTTCTAATCAAGAAAGGTTATGCTCTGTAAAACAGAGCGCCGTTGGATTAAAGATCCAATGGTGATTAAAAATCACCAATCTACAGAAAAATTCTGTATGGGGAAATATCTTCCTAATCTTGTTAAGAATAACAAAAGAGATATCTTCTGTAAAACAGAAGTCCTTAGATTAAAAATACAACGGTGAATAAAATTCACTGATTGGTCTGAAAGATCATGTTGGTTGATTAGAAAATCAATCAAAATCTCTCAATGAGAGATTTTCTAAACAAATTGATTTTTTTCTTTCTCCTATAAATAAGAGCCAAAGGAAGAAGAAAAAAAAGTGAAAAAAAGAAAAAGAGAAAAAAGAGAAAGTGAAAACCCCCTTCATAAGAAAAAGAAAAGAGAATTTAATTCTCCAGAGAGAAGAAGATCTCCTCAAGAAAAAGAAACCCTACGTAGGAGAAGAAACAAAAGACAGAACCTCTTATCTCTTCTTCATATTCACAAGAATTTAAATTTTCTGAAAAGAACCTATTTTTTCTTCTGGTTGAAGATCTGCAGAAGCAGACCTCCCCACAAGTTGAGAATTTAATTCTCATCGGGGAGATCTGTTATGCAGATTCAAAACTTAGGAAGAGAATCGAGTTCAAAGAATTTAATTCTTATTAAATAAGAGGCTTGAAAGTCTCAAAACTCAAGATCTCCACGTAAAAAAAAGATTAGCACCCAAACATGATCACGTGTTCCCACGTGAGCACCCTTGTTGAAGGAGAGAAAACAAATGAGATCAGGTGACGTGCTCCCACGTGACCCCTGAACGAGCCCTTCAAAAGAAAAAAAGGGAATAAACCCAAGATAGTTTCTATTTTAGGGTGCCTCACATGACATCACGCGACCCCTTAATAGTACTTAGCACTTTCAGAACAAAAGAGAGTAAAACAAATGCAGCTTTCATTCTCTGGGGCGCTTCACGTGATCTCACGTGACCCGATAGTGCTCAGCACTCAGAAAAGAATGAGGGAACTGATCCAAAGAAGCTCTGCCAATTTTCAAGCGCCTCACGTGACCCCACGTGAGCGCTTCAAATCTTTAGTGTTTAACACTATTTTAAGTGCCTCACGTGGGAACACATGAGCGCCGAACATACTCTAGTGTTTAACACAATAATGAGGCTAATCTTAGCCCAAATCAGCTAGATCTGCTAAAACCAAAATCCCTTTTAACTGAGCCCACATTATACTCAGGTCTTCCAAAATTAGTCATCTCAGATGGCATTCAAAATAATGTTCATCCCATTCCCTCTCAATCTGACATTTGGTTCAAGGGTATATCTATTCACACCTCTGATACATGTCGTTGTAATTCTTCAACGTCTTCAGAGAGGTGGTAGGTCCCGACGACCAATAACTATTTGGTGCATTTCCAAACCCATGGTTACATCTAAACTGTGGACCGTAATGTCCTTAAACTTTGTAGACCATAATGTCTTGAAACTAATTGTGGACCGTGACGTCCTTAAACTGAACTTTATGGACTATGATGTCCTTAAACTGAAAACCCCATAGACTATGATGTCTTTACACTCATGGACTATGACGTCCTTAAACTTATGGACCGTGACGTCCCTAAACTACATTCTATGGACTATGAGATCCTTAAAGCTCATGGACTATGATGTCCTTACACCCAATGGACCGTAACGTCCCTTAACCAAGCTCTATAGACTATGATGTCTTTAAACTATGGACTATGAGGTCCTTAAACTCATGGACTATGATGTCCTTAAACCCAACGGACCGCAACGTCCCTATAAACTAAAGAAAATCCTATTGAGTAGATCTTAGTCTAAAATTAGACTAACGTATCCTCAACAAACGTTTAAGTTGATCTTAATCTAAAACAAGATTAACGATCCTTAAACCAACCCAAACCCAAATCTAAGAAAATACGGATTTGGACTAATCCACGTCCTACGGGAGACAACATAAATTAGTCTCCGTATACAATCCGCGGGCAACCAATAACAAAACAAACACACATGACATAAAGTGACCTTCTAGAGCAGGAAAAAGTGGTTACCGCTATGCGGTAACGTAATTAACTGCAGGGGCTTGCGCCTGCAGGGAAGAGCATCCCCACAATAAAAAAAACCCCTCACAACGAGGGGGAATCTGACGAAATCTACTACATTGGCCGCATCTATCTAAACCTCCGATATACGGTACCATAAATCAACTTGGCATCTTCGGAGAGGTGGACGGATAAATCCAAATAGTATCTGCCCCCAAATTCAGGCAAGACGTTTGTCTTTCCGGCTTTCGGCAGAGAACAGGAGGTATGATGCAGGATACTGATTAAATTCAGTGGACGATACAGTCTAAAAAGTTTGCTTGATTTGGAGTTCATTTGTGAACTGGGTCCCATCAGATATCCAGTCATATTCTAAGACAGGTATTTCTCATTTCAAGAGATGGCTTTCTCCGCGAACTTGAGATAAAGAGAGACATAGAAAAAAATATTGGAGCGGATCCACTCACTGAGGCTATTTTTCGAACACAATAGTTTTACAAACGAGCTTTGTGAAACTGATTAGTAAAGAAATTGAGTGTTCGGTATCACACGGGCTGTGAGTATGCGACACCGCAATAATTAGTTGGACAAACTCGCCGGGAACATATTAGTTGGTATTATACCTATTGTCAGATAGCAGTTTCCTGGTGACATGTGTACAGGTTAGTCTATCGATCTGAGATCGTCATTTGTCTCGTGTGAGTTCCCATTGTGCTTTGATTACTACCCTACCATGGCTCAAAGGAGTCGTGCAAATAGGTTTTAGTTTGGTACAGTCCCAAGCCACATGGAGGCAGTGAGCGGATCGTCAGGGGATTCGTCTCTCCCGGTATTGGGGGTTGATATCGCGGTGTGCACGGGTGGCCATCACCAGAAATCCTTAGCCAAGATAGTCGAGAATTGCTGATCTAGGATCGCCAGTTTCTCAGTTGGTGAGAGGTTTCATACTGACACTAAATGTCGCATTATTAGGGGTCTGACTTTATCCACCCCATAGACTCGATATGCGATACTCATAGACGAACGGACCGGACTGTACAGATATTATCACTATCAGGCTCAGTAGGGTTTCAGGATGAGTTTGCTCGTCGGCCTCCTTTTCGCTCAATACCTGGGCAGCCGTTACGTACAGCTAGTACCACTGACGTGCTTGTGGATAAACCCACTACCAGCGTATTGACTAGTCTTTAGAGTCCTACACAGAGGATTTCCTTGGTTCGGGCGAAACATCGTAGAGGCCGTATGGTTTTATGGCAGGGTTCGATCATATTCGTGCACTTGTGCACGGATCATGATCGAACAGATAATACTAGTGGGTTTTGGTTTAAGCCGGATCCTAGTATTATATTGTTGGATTATTTTTGTCTCGTTGTATTCGTATTCAGTCGGAATACGGATACAGGTATGTATATACGGATGAGGGGTATTCTTGTGATCCGTTACAAGATTACTTTTGAAGATGCCATTTCTTTTCTTTATTTTGTATTAAACATTTAGGGTTTTGGTTTAAATGTTTAATATTGTGGTGAGGTGAAGTGTGAGTGCAAGTCTTGTCATGTTGCATTGATTGTGGCATGGTAACTCATGGTGTTGGGTCTTGTGTGATTCAAGTGGTGAGATATTTGTGCAAGTGGAAGATCTTTTTTTGTGCTAGGATTTATCTTTAGTTGCTCTTTACAAATAGTTCACACAACACACACAAGAAAACAACAGACACTTTCTTTAGTTGCTTTTTCCTTTGGCCAAGTCTTGAGCTCACACATTTCCTCCAATGGCTTCTTCTTCACCTCCATCCACACCCTCTCATGAGTTGAGAATCCATGGATGTTTTGAGACAAAGTATTCACACATTATCTCTACTTTATCTTGGGCATCTAGGCTAGAAAATTGGATGCCCGAGTTGCTTCGGTTTTGAAGCGGGAGCCCGTATTACTAATTCTTAACGCGGATCGTCTTCGACGAGGGAGACCGGAGAGCGAACTTCATCGAGGCAGCTGCGACAAGCTTAGGACAGAGGTTGAAGACCGAAGGACACGTATCGATCGGTATAACCTCTCTAAACTCTTTTCGTATAGATAGTATAGAGTTAATGGTATGATCCGTCGATTAGGGTTCCGTTAGCGCCGGGTTTTAAAAGTTTTTTTTCCTCATTTGGTCACGGATTGATGGCCGGGGCGCTGCCGTAACCTTACATGGTATCAGAGCCAACCCATTAACCGAATACTAATTGGTTTAGACAATTTTAAACTATCGAAACCGATATAACTCCAAATCAACACCAACCCATATTCCATTCTCTGTCAATATTTTCCGAGTCTTCTAAAAATATTTTAGCAACCGCAGAAGACTACTTGTATGACCACTAGACTGACCCCAAATACGAGACACTTCTACCAAATTTGACCCGAGCACAATGCTCAAAATTCCGAGCCGGCCGGCCAGAAGGAGGAGTTAGGACTTCGTGTTTTGGGTATGGTCTAGTCTCTGGAATATTGGTTTAGTGGTGTTGCTTGTTTAGTCTAGTTTGGATATAGTTTTATCTAGTTGTTTTGGGGCTATTCGGGGTTATTTCGAAGTCGATATTTCTAACACTGATTAAAGTTTACAGTACTTACATTACTATCTGCGACCGTAAATGTCATTAGAGCGGTACAACTTGTCTAATTGCTATAGTTTCTTTTATACGGGTTTGCGAACGTGATATTCATGTTGATGTTCTGTGTTATGCTATATTTGTTGTGGATTCGTCATGGTGGATAGCTTGGGTGCAATGTTAGTACAGTTTATTTTTATTTGTACATTTGATTTCGCGGGGCGAGCGTCTGACATGTGGACTGCCGTCATTGCCTGTTTGTATATTATTTGTTTGATGCACGACCGGGTTGAAGTCGATATCACCATTGTACATATTTTAGGATTACCCCGCGATGGAGTGTATGGATAGCCGGGTTATAGAGGACAACGGGTCCGCATCTCATGGCGTTGAAAGGAGAGGGCCTCACTCTGATACGCCGCACTCGTAGGGGGTACAGGTTGACCCAAGATGGGGTGCTCAAGTTACCAGATTCCATGAAGTGCCGGGTGGCCCATTCACTTTGATGAAGGGGGCTTTCTCGCTTCTGGTTTTGGCGGGTAACTTGCCGCGCTCGTAGGGGCTTAGGTTTTCATTGCACAGGCTATCCACACGACCCGGGAAACGTCGGGTTTCACTAGCGGCGCAAAGGAAACCCGGGGCTCTTAGATTATCTGTATTGTTCTATGATGCTTATGTAAGTCCATGTCATGCACCCCACGAACTTGCGGGGAGGCGGAATATATAAAAAACGATTATCAAAGCTTCGTAACACGGACTTGAGCGCATGAATCGTTTCTAAACCATTGCTAACAAGCTATTAGAGGTTTAACTACTTGGATACGAAGTTATACCTCACGATACTAGTCCTTCGGGTCTTCATCGTGGTCCTCCACTCCTCGTAGGCTCCTTGGAACATCGGCACCTCAACGGCCTCCTCGAATCAAAGACGATCCACCCGAAAGCTCCTACGCCAAGATTAATCTCAAACTTGAGATAACTAGGTTGCTTAAAGTGCTAATCTAAGCTACCTAGGGGATATAGAGTGAGGTTATGGAAGTATTAGTCTAGCTAACCCTTGATCTCAACACATTAGAGGCTAGGGTTAGGGTTTGAAGAAAGAGTGAGCTTGAGGATAGAGAAGGTGAAGATGAGAATGAAATGAGATAATGATGTTATCATAATATATATGAAGCATTATTATTTATCCAAAAATGAAATAATTGAATTAACAACCATGCTTCATAAATATCTATGAGTGATTCATCACCATGAGTCATTAAGCATTTATGATGCATTAATGACATGGATGAATCACACAAATGAGTCACTAATCTCATTTAATGCAATGCCACCTTAACCCCTTAGTCACCACTCTTCTAGAAGCTTCCCGAAAAATTACGAGAATGCCCCTCCAATCCGTGAAAACACGGAAAAACTTTAGACTGTATAAATCCAATAATCCGATACTAGAATCTGGCTTAAACCAAAGCCGGCTAGTAAAAACTGTCCGAAAAGTCGTACGTGCGTAAACACACGTACGCGTCCGAACCCTTGTCGTAAAACCATACGACCTCTATATCGTTTTGCCTGGAGCAGGGAAACTCTCTGTGTGGGACTCTAAAGACTCGACACTACGCTGGCAGTGGGTTTAACCACAGACCGCAAGCGGCACTAGCTGTACGTAACGGTCTCCAGGTAGATGTCGATAAGAAGGCCGAAGAGGAAAATCATCCGAACTCCCACTGAGCCTGATGTGATAATCTCCGTACAGTCCGGTCTGTTCGTCTAAGACTATCACATATCAAGCCTAGGCGGCGGCAAGCGTCAGTCCCCTAATAGCTGTATAAGTCGTGTCGGAGCGAAGCCCATTACACCCTGAGAAGCTACTGGAACCTACCAGTATATCTCGCTTGCCCTGGCCAGGGACTTTGCATAATAGCTTTCTGACACAGCGCGATATCATCTCCCAATACCGGGAGAGACGAATCCTATCTAACCACTACTGCCTCCAAGTGCTCGGGACTGCACCCAACTGCTACCTGTTTGCACGACTCCTTTGAGCCGTGGTAGGGTAGCAATCTAAGAACAGTAGGACACACTCGAGGCGAAATAGCAGTGTCAAGTCTGCGGACTATGCTGTACTCATGTCATCTGGGAACTGTTAACTGACGATGGGTATAATACCAACCAATCAGTTCCCCTGTGAGTCCTGTCCGGTGTACCCGTAACCTAACGAGCACCTGCATACTATCTCCAGTATGACGTACTGATGGCTGTGGAACAGACCATCTCCCCAACTGGGATGAGAAGCGTACACACTTAGTCTACTCCGGAATATCGATGCCCTATCTCGATAATCCAACGACCAGGGACTTATATAGGATGTTGCTTACAGACTACCCAGCCCCCACTAGTGTGACTGCCATCACGACGCTGGTAATCACGCAAAGATCCTATGGGCTCTACTAATATGTATAAGTGATACGTTATAAGAAACATATGCACATATTAAAGTAGACACAAACCAAGTAGCATACTACCATTTTTAGCAAGACTGTATATATAACTGTGAATATCCCAAACTTCCATTAAGTAATATATAATCTAGTATGATACAATAATGGCCCCTAGGGCATATACACTAACAATCTCCCACTTGCACTAGGGCCATGAGCTGGCATATCGTAGACCTATCATCTCGAACTGCGTCTGAGGAAGGGCCTTTGTGAATGGATCAGCAATGTTATTCTCTGTCTCTACTCTTTTCACCTCGATCTCCCGGCGATCGACGATCTCCCTGATCAGGTGATACCGCCTTAAGATGTGTCTGGACTTCTGATGGGACCTGGGTTCCTTCGCTAAAGGTATAGCGCCGTTGTTGTCACAATACAGAGGTATTGGACCAACACTGGAAGGAACCACCTGAAGTTCTGTGAGGAACTTCTTCATCCAGACAGCTTTTTTTACGGCATCGCAAGCAGCTATATACTCCGCTTCCATTGTTGAGTCAGCAACGGTCTCCTGCTTGGAACTCTTTCAACAGACCGCCCCTCCATTGAGGGTAAAGACATAACCCGACATGGACTTGGAGTCATCTTTGTCACTCTTGAAGCCGGAGTCGGCAAAGGCCTCCATCTGGAGGTCTTTTCCGCCATACACCAAGAACATCTCCTTAGTCCTTCTCAGGTACTTGAGAATGTTCTTTACTGCTATCCAGTGCTTCTCCCATGGGTTTGCCTGATACCGGCTTACAACGCTCAGCGCGTATGCTATATCTGGTCTAGTACATAATATTGCATACATTATAGAGCCTACCGCAGAAGCGTAGGGTATAATTGACATGCGATCCCTTTCCAAATCAGTCTTGGGAGACATCTCTTTGGAGAGGGTGATTCCGTGACAAGCCGGTAGGTTACCGCGCTTAGAATCATCCATACTGAATCTCTTCACTATGGTGTCTATGTACCTGGACTGTGAAAGTCCCAACATCCTCTTTGTTCTATCACGATAGATCCGGATTCCCAGAATGTAGGTGGCATCACCAGGTCTTTCATGGAGAATTTATGTGACAAGAATCTTTTGACTGACTGTAACATAGGAATATCATTTCCTATTAGGAGAATGTCGTCCACGTATAAGACGAGGAATACTACAGCTCTCTCTACAATCTTACTGTATATGCATGGTTCATCTGGATTTTTGATGAAGTCGAATTCTCTGACAGCATCATCAAAACAGATTTTCCAACTCCGCGATACCTGCTTTAATCCATAAATGGACTTAAGCAGCTTGCATACTTTATTGCTGCTCCCACTCTGAATGAATCCCTCTGGCTGATCCATATAGACGCTCTCTTCCAAATTACCATTTAGAAAGGCCGTCTTTACGTCCATCTGCCAGATTTCATAATCGTGGAAGGCAGCAATAGCAAGAAGGACCCGAATAGATTTAAGCATAGCCACTGGAGAAAAGGTTTCGTCATAGTCCAAACCAGGTCTTTGACGGAAACCCTTTGCAACAAGTCTAGCCTTATAGGTTTCAACCTGTCTATCTACACCAATCTTCTTTTTGAAGATCCATTTACATCCTACAGGTTTTACCCCATCTGGAGCAACGTCCGAAGTCCATACTTTGTTAGTGTACATGGACTCCATTTCGGTCTGCATTGCATCCAGCCATTTTACTGAGTCACCGCTCTGAATGGCTTGCTGGAAGCTAGTAGGCTCATCATAGTCAATAGTGCAATCCTCTCTATCCCCGTCTATGAGAAAACCGTAGTATCTCTCGGGCGGATGAGACTGCCTACTACTCCTGCGGAGTGGCGTCGGGATGTCCCTTTCTTCTGAAACCTCTGGTTCTACCATACCTTCAGTAGTAGTTTGTGGTTCTGGAATTTCTTCCAGTTATATTTCGCTCTCACTTGTTTCCTTTTCTAAAAATTGATATTCTAGAAAATGGGCATTACGAGAAACAAAAACCTTTTGTTCCTCTGCGTAATAGAAAAAATACCCCCTGGAGTTCTTTGGGTATCCTACAAACTTACACAGTACTGAGCGTGCCACGAGCTTGTCCGGATGCTGCTTTTTTACAAAAGCTGGATATCCCCATGTCTTCAGGTACTGAAGATAGGGTTTCTTCCCACTTCACATCTGATATGGTGTGGTAGGCACAGTTTTGGTTGGAACCTTGTTCAAAAGATATGCAGCTGATTCTTGTGCATAACCCCAAAAAGATCGCGGTAACTCAGCCTTACTCATCATGGAACGAACCATATCCAATAGGGTTCGATTCCTTCTTTCTGATACACCGTTGTGTTGTGGTGTGTATGGAGGAGTAAGCTGAGAGAGAATTCCATTCTCTTTTAAGTAACCCAGGAACTCGGTACTTAAGTATTCGCCACCTCGATCAGATCTCAGTGTCTTTATACTTTTGCCTGTTTGTTTTTCCACTTCATTCTTGTATTCCTGGAATTTCTTAAAGGCCTCGGAATTATGCTTCATCAAGAAGATATGTCCATATCTAGAGAAATCATCCGTAAAAGTAATGAAGTAGGAATAACCACCTCGCGCATGTATAGATATTGGACCACACACGTCACTGTGTATGAGTCCTAAGAGCTCGCTCGCTCTTTCTCCGTGTCCAGTGAACGGAGTCTTTGTCATCTTTCCCATGAGACAAGATCCACAAGTAGCATAAGATTTATATTCGAACGGATTCAAATATCCTTCTCTATGTAACTTAGTCAACCTTCTCTCATTGATGTGACCTAGTCTACAATGCCATAAGAAAGCCTGATTTAATTCCGAAGACTTTCTTTTAAGTGTGTTCTAGATACTGAAAATCTGAGCTTGATTTAATACGTATATTCCGTTTTCTAATGTACCTGACCCAATCAAATCTTGATTTAGGTGGATGTGAACCACATCTCTTGTAAAAGCAAAATCATATCCTTCCTTAGAAAGTAAGGGTACAGATATGATATTACAAGTCGTACCTGGTACATAAAAACAATTACGAAGAATCAATATCTGCCCAGTTGTCATTCCAAGATGATATTCCCCTACGGATTCAGCGTCCATGCTCATTCCGTTAGCAACTGTGAGGGTCATATCACCTATCCCGATAACCCTACGATTTTTCAGAGCCTGTAATGAATTACAGATGTGAGTTCCTGATCCAGTATCCAATACCCAGGAAGTAGGGTTAACTGACATACAGTTCTCTATCATAAACACACCCAAAGTCGAAGCCACAAGATGCTTCGTATTCTGGCTACTGGCTTCTAAAGCCCTGCAATCATTCTGCCAATGCCCAATCCCACAACAATAGGAATGTCCCTTAATAGGGTGGTCCAGCTTGTCATAAGCAATGGACATCTGGACAGACTTTTGCCAGTCAAATAAGTCAGATTCAGTCAATTTATTATCTAGATGTAACCTATGTGTGGTCACAAGGTCGCTGCAATTAAGAGAGAGAGAGAAGAAAACTATTTTAGCATGATGCTGTTACAATCTTAGATTGGTTTTAATTTATCTAAACAGGATGGCTCCCACTGTTTCTCGAATCCTTCCTCAAACCATAAAAGAAGAATTAGCCAGGACTATTCTCACCGTACAATACTTGCTTAACCGTTCAGCCAGGCTAGTGTCGATACTTCGAGAGAGGTTTTTCAACGCTTTCGCGAAGTTCCTTAATTAAATAACCTCTTTTCTCTGGGGGCGTAGCCTCGCTGACACCTTTCTAGGCACCTACTTGGTTTATAGCATTAATCGTTAAGTGACGAATCTCCTGATAAGTAGCATATACTCACAGTAGGATCGGGATCCAAAATATCATCGTATGATAATGTTGAAGGAATCCTACCAACATTCATCAAACTCCAAAATGGTATGCGTCTCTCTGCAAATTTCAGTTTCTTTAGAAATTCCCGATGTGGATTTTTGCCCCAAGCTCTTATGACCTTGACGAAGGCCAACATATCATAAGTCACATGTCAAGTTCTACCCGTCATTATCCGGGTTAATTTGAACCCACCCGTACATATCCTTGACGAAGGCCAAAATAGTAGTACGACTGTCCCAAACCAACGCATCTATCTATGCTACAGATAAATATCCAGCAACTACCAATCACTATGCCTTGGCGAAGGTCAAAATATATAGCTTGAATACTACCGAATATTTAACTGAAATGACGGAGGGCTACGACTGGTTTTCGCAAAACCGTGAACGTAGTGAACTTGATATAATCGAAGGAATCTGATACTTTTTAAAAGGAGTGGTTAAAGCTCCGCAATTAAAAAATTTTGCTCTTTTAAAATAACTGAGTGGTTTCTTTTAAATTTGTTCCAACGATTCAACTTTGGTTTATTTTCTTTGCATTATAATAATGCGTCCCATCTTTTATCCTATCATTGCAGAAAACAACGAAAATACCATGTCCTCTTATGCCATCCGCATTCGCCACTGGGTCTAGTCATCACCCGTTAGGTTACTTAACTAACGACAGAGCGGGGGCTGGGCTAGCGCGGGTGTAAAACATAAGTGACGTCTAATAGCTATCATATATAGATATTGTACATTCGTCAGACGCAATAATAAGCATTCCAGATCACAGATGAATTTTATTGGATTTATTAGCAATCCGCATTTTCTTTGAGCCTGCAATAAAAGACGGATTACACAGTTGTGATGAATAGCCATTACCCCACCCTAGACCCCTACGGGTACGGCAAACTACCCGCCAAGTACCAGAAGTGAAGCGGTCTGCCTCAACACTTCAAAATACCCGGTAGTTTGTGCACCCCACCTTAGGTCTATCCTAGGAGCAAAAAAAGTAAGAGGAAATAATACAACGGTGGCTACAACCGCAACCTGGATGTGCCCCGCAAAAGAATATTACATCAAATTACATTTACATTGAATGAATATTAAACACATCTCAAACCCCGGCTAATCATCACAACAGTCCAACACAGTTCATATACACAAACAGTAAACATTTCAGAAATGTGCAACCCCCTGCCAACCGACATACTAGCAGTTAGGGGAGGTTTACGAACACATTAAACATTACAGATAAAGATCCAATTAGCAAATAGTTTAGAACATCGATCGATTACCTATATCCGTGTCTACCCCAAAAGCAAATCATCACAGAGGCAACCTGGGCAGAAACAGAACATACAAGAAAACAGAAAACAACAAAATAGGAATTACTGAGTAAATCCGAGTCAACTCGGCGTTGACTCGGCGGCAGTTCCGCGGCACAAGCTCTCTATTGCCGCGGAACCGCGGCCGTTTTGCCAACTCACTGGCTCGTTTTTTCTCAGTATTCTTAAAATACCCTGCTGTGAATTTTAAAGTATGTCAAATAATTTTTCAGACAGGTTTAAAATTAACAGAAACTCAGAAAATTCAGGGTTTTGTTTTCGTGTTTTCCGTCGATCGAACTTCTAATCAGTTGCTAACAAGCTAGTAATGGTTTAGTTGGCTCTGATACCACTGTAAGTCCATGTCACGCACCCCACGAACTTGCGGGGAGGCAGAATATATAAAAAACGATTATCAAAGTTTCGTAACACGGACTTGAGCGCATGAATCGTTTCTAAACCATTGCTAACAAGCTATTAGAGGTTTAACTACTTAGATACGAAGTTATACCTCACGATACTAGACCTTCGGGTCTTCATCGTGGTCCTCCACTCCTCGTAGGCTCTTTGGAACATCGGCACCTCAACGGCCTCCTCGAATCAAAGACGATCCACCCGAAAGCTCCTACGCCAAGATTAATCTCAAACTTGAGATAACTAGCTTGCTTAAAGTGCTAATCTAAGCCACCTAGGGGATATAGAGTGAGGTTATAGAAGTATTAGTCTAGCTAACCCTTGATCTCAACACATGAGAGGCTAGGGTTAGGGTTTGAAGAGAGAGTGAGCTTGAGGAAAGAGAAGGTGAAGATGAGAATGAAATGAGATAATGATGTTATCATAATATATATGAAGCATTATTATTTATCCAAAAATGAAATAATTGAATTAACAACCATGCTTCATAAATATCTATGAGTGATTCATCACCATGAGTCATTAAGCATTTATGATGCATTAATGACATGGATGAATCACACAAATGAGTCACTAATATCATTTAATGCAATACCACCTTAACCCCTTAGTCACCCCTCTTCTAGAAGCTTCCCGACAAATTACGAGAATGCCCCTCCAATCCGTGAAAACACGGAAAAACTTTAGACTATAAATCCAATAATCCGATACTAGAATCTGGCTTAAACCAAAGCCGGCTAGTAAAAACTGTCCGAAAAGTCGTACGTGCGTAAACACACGTACGCGTCCGAACCCTTGTCGTAAAACCATACGACCTCTATATCGTTTTGCCTGGAGCAGGGAAACTCTCTGTGTGGGACTCTAAAGACTCGACACTACGCTGGCAGTGGGTTTAACCACAGACCGCAAGCGGCACTAGCTGTATGTAACGGTCCCCAGGTAGATGTCGATAAGAAGGCCAATGAGGAAAATCATCCGAACTCCCACTGAGCCTGATGTAACAATCTCCGTACAGTCCGGTCTGTTCGTCTAAGACTATCGCATATCAAGCCTAGGGGGCGGCAAGCGTCAGTCCCCTAATAGCTGTATAAGTCGTGTCGGAGCGAAGCCCATTATACCCTGAGAAGCTACTGGAACCTACCAGAATATCTCGCTTGCCCTGGCCAGGGACTTTGCATAATGGCTCTCTGACACAGCGCGATATCATCTCCCAATACCGGGAGAGACGAATCCTATCTAACCACTACTACCTCCAAGTGCTCGGGACTGCACCCAACTGCTACCTGTTTGCACGACTCCTTTGAGCCGTGGTAGGGTAGCAATATAAGAACAGTGGGACACACTCGAGGCGAAGTAGCAGTGTCAAGTCTGCGGACTATGCTGTACTCATGTCATCTGGGAACTGTTAACGGACGATGGGTATAATACCAACCAATCAGTTCCCCTGCGAGTCCTGTCCGGTGTACCCGTAGCCTAACGAGCACCTGCATACTATCTCCAGTACGACGTACTGATGGCTGTGGAACAGACCATCTCCCCAACTGGGATGAGAAGCGTACACACTTAGTCTACTCCGGAATATCGATGCCCTATCTCGATAATCCAACGACCAGGGACTTGTATAGGATGTTGCTTACAGACTACCCAGCCCCCACTAGTGTGACTGCCATCACGACGCTGGTAATCAAGCAAAGATCCTATGGGCTCTACTAATATGTATAAGTGATACGTTACAAGAAACATATGCACATATTAAAGTAGACACAAACCAAGTAGCATACTACCATATTTAGCAAGACTGTATATATAACTGTGAATATCCCAAGCGTCCATTAAGTAATATACAATCTAGTATGATACAATAATGGCCCCTAGGGAATATACACTAACAGCTTATCGCTTGTCTGTGATGTTGCATTTATCATACCTGGAGCGATTATTATATATTGCTATATATATATATACTGGTAGATGTTGTATATGTTTTACACCCACGCTAGTCCAGTCCCCTCTCTGTCGTTAATTAAGTAACCTAACGGGTGATGACGGGACCCAGTGACGAATGCGGATGGCATATACGTACATCATATTTTCGTTCTTTTGTGGTGTGATTAATTGATGGGACTGCGCTGATTCAGATCAATGCAAGGAAAATAGACCTATTCGATGTTGTTGGAACAATTTTCAAAAAGCTGTTATTACAAGGACGTTTTCTTTTGTTTTGCACAGCTGTATTCGGTTATGAATATCCAGCACCACATTCGACGAGGTAAGGGCCGAGATCCTTTCATCGGGAGTGACCCTTTGGGCAGAAGTTTGCGTCAGGGTAATAACTTCACTATAGTCAATTAATTTTTGCTTTGCATTGCGGTATTCAGTGAGAATATCTTGCACCTCATTCCATGAGAAAAGAGCCGAGATCTCTTCACTGGGAGTGACCTCTTTAGCAAAAGTTCTCGCCACTATATATTTGTAAAAAGCTATCCGGTTCTTTCAACGATATCAAGTTCATTACGTTAAAGGTTTTTCGCCAAAAACCATTTGTAGCCCTCCGTCATTTCAGATGGGTAGCATTTAGTATTCATGCTATATTTGTTGGCCTTAGTCAAGGCATAATGCATGGTAGCTGTTTGTTACCTTTCTGTTGCATAGATAGATACGTTGGTTTGGGACAGTCGTACAGCCTTGTTGGCCCTAGTCAAGGGCGAGTACGGGTGGTTTCAAATTAACCTGAACAATGACGGGTAGAACTTGACATGTGACTTATGATTTGTTGGCCTTAGTCAAGGTCATAAGAGCATGGGGTAAAAATCATATCGGGAGTTTCAAACATACAGGAAACTTACCAGGCATGCGCATACCTTCTGGAGTGGGATAACGTGAGTGGATTCTATCAGGTTATCATGCGATGATTGTTGGATCCCGATACCCACTGATGAGTTGGTTTACTCCTCGGGTGATTTTAGATGATCCCGACTAATTCTTCTTTCAGGTTTGGAGGAGAATTTGAGGATACAGTGGGAGACATCCTGATTAGATAAAGTGATTAACCATTCTGATCTAGGTTAGAGTGCACGCAGAGTGTTTCTTTTCTCTCTCTCTCTGGCAGCAACCATGTCCGGACCCTAGACTATAACTCAGTGACCAAGTTAACCGAACTTTCTTAAAACACTGGCTTTTGGATTGTCAGAGTTGCATACTTCATTGCCACTCCTACTTTTACCCTTTGCATTTCTCCGGAATATTCCGTATCACTACGAAGATCCACATTTATCGGATATGACCATCATATAGTTGCATACGAACTCGAAGAAACTTGTTTCAGATTCGAGAATGGTTTTCGCTTTTGGAGAAATTGAATAGGACTATTCAGTTGTCTTTTCCTTTTACCTTCTCTCTGATTGCGAAGGCTCCTAGGATTAGGAAAGGGTACACCTATTACGCTTATTGGATAGTCTTCTTCCAAACCATAGGCAGGTGCTGAAAGGTGGAGAAGGAAGAAAACCAATTAGCCTAAGTGTGGTGTATAGAAGGTAATAAGTAAAGACAGATACAGGGATTAGAAAGAGGGCAAAGTAAATTGTGATTGCTATCATTCACGACCAAACCACGTATTTCATCGCCACTCCTACTTCACCTTTGATTTTCTCCAGAACACCCCGTATCACTACGAAGATCTACAGTTATTGGATAATCCATCGAACTCGAAGGAACTTGTTCCAGTTCGAGGATGGATTCTGGTTTAGGAGAAATAGAATAAGGTTTATTCAGTTGTCTTTTATTTTTACCTTCTCTCAGGTTACGAGTGCTCCTAGGATTAGGACAGTACACCTATTACGCTTATTGGATAGTCTTCTTCCAAACTATAGGCTGGTGCCGAACGGTAGGGAAGGAAGAAAACCATTTAGCCTAAGGATGGTATACAGAAGGTAATGAGTAAAGAAAAATAAAGGGATTTGGAGAGATGGCAAGGAAATATACTATTACAGTCATGAATCTGGATAATGGAAGAGGTATTAGTAGGAATACCTGGCTACCCCTTCGAAACATTTTCATGTTTCAGTTTCACTATGCGTTGTTAATTGAAAACTGATTTTTCAATTAGATCCTTACTTAAGGGGATGTATTTACCAGGTTTGATTCTCACATCTGTATGGTTTTATAGATGATGAGTGGGAGTAAGTTATTGGGAATTAGGTAATTATATCGTCATTATATCGAAATTCGTTGTAATTGGTGATATTAGAGGAAATCACCTGGTGTTTTGCCTGATAGCAAATATTTAGTTTTGAATATCCGTTGTTATGCACCAATTTCAAACTGATATATCTGTACGTTTATTTTATAAAGTGAGATATAAATTTTTGAAATTTTGTCCATGACATTTACCTATATCAGTTGATGATTGGATAAGAAGTATTAAACAGCGATGTAATTCTTCTTAACCTTAGTACATTTTTCAATTTACGATGCACAGGGTTTGTGTTATTCAACTCAGGGGACTTATACAAAGTATTGTATGTTGTCCAGTGTCCATTAGGACAAAGGGGTTGGTGCTCGTACTATATTCTGTTTACTTGTGACTTCTCCAGTTTTAGACAAGTATTTCGTAGAAATATAAGGTCCGAGTTTTGAGAAGTTATAGGTACAAGAATAAAGTAGAGAACCATGTGTTGCAAGTATCAGGATTTTTCAAGGTAATTGAAGATGTAGATACTTATGTTTGGTATTCAGTTGATAGTAATGGTTTTGAGAACTTGCTTCTCTTTTATGTTACTTATATCTGAATGCACTCCTAAGTTGAGTAATGCTGATCGACCTCTCTCCATTTAGTTGACATGCACTGAAGACAGCTGCATGATTTGAATCTGGTTCCAATTAAATCAGTGCCTCTGTTTCTATATGATATATAGAATGGTTCATATCTTAACGATATTAAGGTATATGGAGTTGTCCGCTTATGCTTAAAACCATACTCTAGATATACTCAAGGCACATTTCAGTAATGGCAGTTTGTGGGTTATCCCGGGCTATGACGAGGGTTAACTTTCTACCATCTGGAAGATCAATAGTGATATTGTTCTTGACTCGCCATAGTTTTAGCAAAATGGAATTTTTCAGAAAACAGTAGTGGGAGTATGGTAGAACTGGAAGTGATTCCAGAACTATAAATGATTACTGAAAATTTAATAGAACCTAAACATTCAATTCGGTTTGACATTCCATTAGCCACTCCGCAAACATGGTGGGTAACCTCAGGCACCCGAGAGGTACTTCGGTATCCTCAAAGACGGTGATAGGGAGGTTCTTGTTTACCCAAACTTGTCACCACTGATGTTCTAGACTATGAGACCCGGCAGGAGGATGAGTATAGCGTCGTTCTAAACTAGCTTTAGAAGTGCACGTGTATATGACTCTGCCAGAGGGTTGTTGTAATCAGAGTGGAGCAGCGGAAGCATAGTGGACGAGTAGCTTATGTCTATTTATAGACTAAATCAAGTATTGAGGAGATAGATCATCTATTTTTGATGTGACAGTCATAGATTTTGACTTCATCAGAATAGAAGATGGATGTGTTAAGAAGGTAGTAGGGTGTGATGTCCTGGTATTTGGATGACATGCACTTTATAGGAAGTGAAATTCCTACACTACGATCGGTTATACTGTGGTTATCACATTCTCCACATAAGATATGGATATTATATCAGGAATTTTGGTAACTAGATCTATGGTTTTAGATCTAGATTTGGGTAGTTTCCCAATCTGGGTATTTAGACAGTATTCTAAAGGTGTTTTAGAATGGACGACTCCTGGCATGGTGGTGTACCTGCAGGTGATGGAGTCACCCTCTCTGAAGGTGTCTTACAGACTAAAGAGGAGAGGGATGTGCATGATTGGCATATCACTTGCTTAGGCAATTGAGTCAATCTTGAGATGTCAAGTATCATACCAGATATTGTTTTTGCACTTTTTGCAATAAGTTTATATATTAATCCAATCCTGGAGAAACGTTCGGAAGCAGTTTATGAACATAAGTGGATGTTCTAGGGATTTGGTAACGACTGTCTCCTTCGGGAGACGGTTATCATTCCAGACTTCCAAGGTGACCTGGATGACAGAGTGACTGTCAGAGTTATAGTTTTTCTTCTTGACGAGGGGCAGTAGTTTGGAAATGTGGTCCAAGCGGATACTGAGAGAGGCATGACGCAGGATACTGATTAAATTCAGTGGACGATACAGTCTAAGAAGTTTTCTGGATTTGGAGTTCATTTGTGAACTGGGTCCCATCAGATATCCAGACATATTCTATGACAGGTATTTCTCATTTCGAGAGATGGCTTTCTCCTCGAACTTGAGATAAAGAGAGACATAGAAAGAAACATTGGAGCGGATCCACTCATTGAGGCTATTTCTCAAACACAATAATTTTACAAACGAGCTTTGTGAAACTGATTAGTAGTGAAATTGGGTGTTCGGTATCACGCGGGCTGTGAGTATGCGACACCGCAATAATTAGCCTTAAGTGCAAGTGGGAAATTGTTGGCTATAGCGCTCTCAAGTCAATTATTGGGTCGCAGGCACGTGATTGCAATAATTGAGAGAGGACATATACCGGTAGAACAGTCTTACTCGAGATGATAGTATGCTATCTGGTTTGTCTTTATCATCGTGTACATACTTCAGGTGATATTACAGATCACTATTACTTGTTGATAGAGCCTACAGGATTCTTGCTTGACTACCAGCAGTATGAAGGAGATTATATACGTGAGAGTTGGGTGGTCTATAAGCACATCCTTAAAGTGTCCCTAGTCGTGGGAGTTTCGAGACTGGGCATCGATACTCCGAGAGTAGACTGGTGTATACGGATCGAGACCCCGACAAGGGGCGGTGGCCGGTCTTACAAGCCATTGGTATCAGTTAGTTCACCTAAGATGTATACAGGTGATCATTGGGTTATGAGTACACCGGACGGACTCGCCGGGAACATGCTAGTTGGTATTATACCTATTGTCAGATAGCAGTTCCCTGGTGACATGTGTACAGGTTAGTCTATCGACCTGAGATCGTCATCTGTCTCGTATGAGTTCCCATTGTGCTTTGATTACTACCCTACCACGAATAAAATGAGTCGTGCAAACAGGTTTTAATTGGGTATAGTCCCGAGCCATATGGAGGCAGTGAGCGGATCGTCAGGGGATTCGTCTCTTCCGGTATTGGGGGTTGATGTCGCGGTGTGCACGGGTGGCCATCATCAGAAATCTTTGGCCAAGGTAGTCGAGAATTACCGATCTAGGATCTGCAGTTTCTCAGTTGGTGATAAGTTTCATACCGACACTAAATGTCGCGTTATTAAGGGTCTGACTTTATCCACCCCCTAGACTCGATATGCGATACTCATAGACGAACGGACCGAACTGTACGGATATTGTCACTGTCAGGCTCAATAGGGTTTCAGGATGAGTTTGCTCGTCGGCCTCCCTTTCGCTCAATACCTGGGCAGCCGTTACGTACAGCTAGTGCCACTGACGTGCTTGTGGTTAAACCCACTGCCAGCGTATTAACGAGTCTTTAGAGTCCCACACAGAGGGTTTCCCTGGTTCGGGCGAAACGTTGTAATGGTCGTATGGTTTTATGGCAGGGTTCGATCATATTCGTGCACTTGTGCACGGATTATGATCGGATGGATAATACTAGTGGGCTTTGGTTTAAGCCAGAGCCTATTATTATATTGTTGGATTATTTTCGTCTCGTTGTATTCATATTCAGTCGGAATACGGATACGGGTATGTATATACGGATGAGGGGTATTCTTGTGATCCGTTTCAAGATTACTTTTGAAGATGCCATTTCTTTTCTTTGTTTTGTATTAAACATTTAGGGTTTTGGTTTAAATGTTTAATATTGTGGTGAGGTGAAGTGTGAGTGCAAGTCTTGGCATGTTGCACTGATTGTGGTATGGTGACTCATGGTGTTGGGTCTTGTATGATTCAAGTGGTGAGATATTTGTGCAAGTGGCAGATCTTTTTTTGTGCTAGGATTTATCTTTAGTTGCTCTTCACAAATACTTCACACAACACACACAAGAAAACAACAAACACTTTCTTTAGTTGCTTTTTCCTTTGGCCAAGTCTTGAGCTCATACATTTCCTCCAATGGCTTCTTCTTCACCTCCATCCATACCCTCTCATGAGTTGAGAATTCATGGATGTTTTAAGACAAAGTATTCACACACTATCTCTTCTTCATCTTGGGCATCTAGGTTAGCAAACTGGATGCCCGAGTTGCTTCGGTTTTGAAGCGGGAGCCCGTATTACTAATCCTCGACACGGATCGTCTTCGACGAGGGAGACCGGAGAGCGAACTTCATCGAGGCAGCCGCGACGAGCTTAGGACAGAGGTTGAAGACCGAAGGACACGGATCGATCGGTATAACCTCTCTAAACTCTTTTCGTATAGCTAGTATAGGGTTAATGGTACGATCCGTCGATTGGGGTTCCGTTAGCGCCGGGTTTTAAAAGTTTTTGTTCCGAATTTGGCCACGGATTGATGGCCGGGGCGCTGTCGTAATCTTACAGAACAGTTGTTAGAAAGGGAGCACTTGGTGGTCAACGACAAAATAGAAAGCATTTAGTTGAATATTTTATTCTACAAGAAATAGATCACCATACATGGGATCGAAAGTACAGGGATTTATAAAACTATGGATAAAATTCTTTAACTCCCTCTTTGCTTTCTCCGCTATGGCAAAGCTGCGATCTTCATGAAGAGTCGCTCCCCATCGGTCAGCACCGTGCCTATTAGCGAAGATAGACATGATGGCCCGCTGAGCCCGTATCTGGCTTAGCAGCTGAACAGAGCGATCCTTCAGAGCCGTGGTAATCAAAAGTACCTCATGAAAGCACTCGAACTTGTCCTCCGCTACATCGAGTACTGCCGGAGTCATCTTCGCTGGATGAGGGTGAATATCATCGAGCATGGATAAGAAGACCATCCGGAGCCAAATGGAGCCGATGGGGAGAGGAGATCCTCTACGAGTCAAGAGCTCGTGCTGCACCGTATCGCATTGGTCATCCGTAAGAGCAGGGTTCAGCAAGTGGGCAACAAAATGGGGAACAATTTTCTCAATAGGCACCTCCTATGGCTACCGGCGAGCATGTGGACGATTACAAGCCATACCTCTTCTCTGTTAAAATAATTCTCTGAAAGTGAAAGAGAAGAGAAGTATTGCTTCAAATTATGAAGGGAGACATTTAAGTCTAGGCATAGAAATTTTGTGCATGATGGAACCATTTCCAAGCATTGGAAAAGAAAAGTTTGACTCAGAAAAAACAAAGGAAGAAGGCGAAAATACACCTTCAGTAAAGAGGCAGCGCCTCACGTGCTTTGCATGAGGGCACCAGTGTCAAGAATTAAAAACTCTGAGGCATCGCCTCACGTACCTTGCACGAGGGCGCCGGCGCCGAGAGTTAAAAACTCTGAGGCAGCGTCTTAGGTGCCTCGCACAAGGGCGCCAACACCAGAACTAAAATCTCTCTGTTAAACAGAGCCATTGGATCAAAAATCCAACGGAGATGATAAATCATAAAAATACAGAATTAAATTCTGTTGAGAAAATATTCCTCAAATCATTCCAAACAAGAAAAATTATGCTCTGTAAAACAGAGTACCGTTAGATTAAAAATCCAATAGTGATTAAAAATCACCCATCTGCAGAAAATTTCTGTATAGGGAAATATTTCCCTAATGTTATTAAAAACAAGAAAGATATCTTCTGTAAAACAGAAGTCCTTGGATCAAACATTCAACGGTGGATAAAATCCCCAAATCAATCAGGATCTCTCAACGAGAGATTTCTTTAACTAAATCAACAGATCTGCCTCTGCTATATAAAGGACCCAAGACTTCAAGTCTTAGAGAAAGAAACCCCCCATAAGTTTTAAGCAAGCAAGTAGAAAGCTTTAAGAAGGAAGAAAGAAGAACACATTTTTTCGAGCTAAATAAAAAAATAGAGATCAGAGCATCTCATCTGCATATCCAAGGGTTTAACCCTCATAAAAGAACATAGTTCTTTCCTTGGATTTGAGATCCATGAGACAAGTCTCCCACAAATGAGAATTTAATTCTCATGGGGATGAACTTGTTCTTAGGGATCAAAAATCCAGAAAAAAACAGAGAATTGAACTCTTCAGAACAGAACACCTAAAGAAAGCCTAGCGCCAAGCACCTCACGTATCCCTCACGTGGGTGTTGCTCAATAAAAAGTGCTTAGCACTTAAAGGCGCCAAGCGCCTCACATGTCCCTCACGTGGGCATTGCTTAATAAAGAGTGCTTAGCACTTAATGGTTGGCGCTCAGCGCCAAGCGTCTTACGTGTCCCTCACGTGGGCGCTGCTTAATAAAGAGTTCTTAGCAATCAATGGTTGGTGCTTTGCGCCAAGCGCCTCACGTGTCCCTCATGTGGGCGTTGCTCAATAAGGAGTGCCTAGCACTCAGTGGTTGGCGCTCCGCGCCAAGCGCCTTACGTGCTCCGCATGAGGGCACCATAAAGAGTGTTTAATACTCCATAAAAAAAAATAGAAAAAAAGGGAAAAAGTAAAGTAAAGTGTAAGCGTCAGAACCCATATGAATACTAAGCATTGTTTGCACAGGAAGGGGATTGAGTCCAAGCAAGTGTTTAACACTTTATTCAAAATGAAATGACAAAGACTTAGTGGGCTGAGCCCAAGTTGGCCAGACTCCTAATCAACCGAATCCATGTGCACTTTATCTTCCAAATTGGTCTTAGTCCCAAACAAGACTACCGATCTTCTGACGAATATTCATTGGTTCAAGGGTACATCTCCTCACACATCTGATACATGTCGTTGTAATTCTTTAGCGTCTTCAGAAAGGTGGTGGGTCCCGATAACCAACAACTCTTTAGTGCACTCCCAAATTGACGGGCACATCCCACTATGGACCGCAACGTCCTTAAACTAAAGCAATAGAGCCCAAATGATTTTTTGTTGGGTCCGAATGATCCCAAAATCCTGTTGAGTAGATCTTAGCCTAAAATTAGACTAACGTATCCTCAACAAATATTTAAGTTGATCTTAATCTCAAACGAGATCAACGATCCTTAAATCAACCCAAACCCAAATCTAAGAACATACGGATTTGGACTAATCCACGCCCTACGGGCGACAAAATAAATTAATCTCCGTATACAATCCATGGGCAACCAAAAATAAACAAATATCATACGACACGAAGTGACCTTCAGGAGCCGGAGAAAGTGGTTACCGCGATACGGTAACGTAATTAATTACAGGGGATTGCGCCCGCAGAGAAGAGCGTTCCCACAATCAAAAACCCCTCGCAAATGAGGGGGGATCTGACGAAGTATGCTACAACGGCCACATCCGTCCAAAGCTCCGATACGCGGTGCCATAAATCAACTTGGCATCTCCGGAGAGGTGGACGGATAAACCTAAATAGCATCTGTCCCCAAATTCAGGCAAGACGTTTATCTTCCCGGTTTTCGGCGGTGAACAGCGCTTTTCGGCCAAGGGATACCTAGAATGAAGCTCCTGATCGTCGATCTGGGCATGGCTTCCTTAACAGAATCACGGGTGTTGTGCCGCCCGACGACCGCGGAGTCGGCGAGGTAGAGGTAGAATTGGTCGGAAGTCTTATACTCCTCCACAGCCCTTTCCGCTCTCCCCTCTGCGAGCTTCGCCGCCTCGCAAGACGCCTGAGCATCCCGCTTGAACGAGTCCCTCCGTCTCTTCATGGCATTGAAAAGCCCGTTGACGTCCCCTATCTGGGCCTAGATAGCCCGGTTAGATTCAGTCAAGAGCCGATGGGACTCCTGCAATTTGGCGATCGTCAGGCCTTCCGTGACCAATCTCGAATCGAAGAGGGCTTACTTCTCTTCCGCCTGTTGCAGCCGGACGAGAAGCTCTTCTTTTTGCGAAGAAGATTTGCCCGCCTTGTTCATTGCCAGGGCCACCTCCTCGGACTCCATTACAGCAAGGAGGGCGCAATGCTGGAGGACCTGGGAAAGCGGGAGCCGTGTTAGGAGATAAAAGAAAAAAATATATGTACTCAGAGAAATTTTGGGAGAATTACTGACCTGAACGGCCTCCTGAGCTATCGCCGCCACTTGTGCCTTCATGGTGCCTCGGGGGATCTTGGTCCCCACTGCCTTCTCCATGTCCGCCAGTAAACTATAGGCCACAGAAAGCCCGAAAGTACCTCGATACAGAAGTCGCCCTCCTACATCTGAATCGCGGCCTGAGGGGGCCGAGAAACTACCCTCTTCTACCTCTTGAGTAGTGATTTGGCAGAAGGCGACACTTCCGTCCTAGCCCGGAAGGCCGGATCTCGCGTGTGCTTCTGTCCTCCCCCGCGGCGTTCCTCGGGAACGGGGGGCGCTGCGGGAGCCTTGGCTGGAGGTGCTTGTCGAGGAGCCGCGTCCGGAGCAGGCCGAGATGAACTTGCGCCACCGCCCTATCTCCCCTGGGCCTTGGCGGCTATGGCAGCCATAATCTTCGAGCGATCCATCGGCTCTGCAAGATACCATAAGAAAAAATCAGCGACCAAAAAACAGCAACTAAATTTAAGCAAGTATAAATAGATCGGCACAAGCCCTGACTCACCCACGAAGCGTGCTGGACTGAGTCCCGCCCAGCTCAAAGCCTGCTCTGAAAGCAGGACATCAGCCCGATGGATCGGTTCCAATTGAGACATCACTCTTGCCTCAGGAGCATTCGACTGCCTAACTCTAGGACAGTCAGCCATACACCACTTGATGGGCACCAGCCAATCCTCACCCTCCGGTGGCCCGACGAAAACAAACTTCTCCTTCCATTCGTGGATGGAAGAAGGGACGACCACAACCCCGAACCAGCAACCCCACCATTATGTTTTTTGAATGGAAGGTACACCCAGCTCGGTTCGTCCTTGCTAGTATCGGGGTGATTTTTATAGTAAAGGAAAGAAAGGAGTAGGCTCAAATCAAAAGGGATCTGATCAATCTTCAATCGGACCAAAAATCCGAGGAGGATTCTCTACGAGTTCGGCGCTAGCTAGCCCGGGGCAAAACGGAAACAATGGAGCATGGAACAAATCTCAGGAGAGAAGGACAGACGCATTCCTGCCTGGAACGCTTCCAAGTATATGGCAATATTTTTTCCCTTCACCTGGTCTGCCGGCTCGCCCTCCCTGGCCAAACGGAGTGAATAGCCATAGGGCATACGAAAACGGGCCCGGATGTCAGAAAGCTCATCCAGACGGTTCAAAACTGAGGGCGCATGCGGGTATTCCCGATGCGCGCTTTGGGAGACCTTTTCTCCCCTCGACGACGAGGGACGAGGGTGTCGTTCCTCCTAGGAGTGAGCCCCACAGAAGGCAAAGACAAGGATGAAGAAGAAGAAGAACTCTCTCGGCTATCAGAAGCCGAGGAGGAGGAAGACCTACTGGGCTCGGCTCCAGAAACTGAAGCCTCATCGCCCGACTCAACCCATACTACGTCAATAGATACTTCGGAGGAAGATATCTAACCCGATTCAAGAAAGGTTTGGCCGAGGAAAAGTTTTGACAGCTGATGTTCTCACCTAAGCGAATGTGTGCCGGGCAATCTTCAGACGACAAGAGATGTCTAGGGTAAAGTAATGGCCGTGGGATGTACCCCCTATTTATACACTCAGCAAGAAGGCATCCAACGGCCTGCATCCGTTCCCACCAAAACGAAGCGTCACACCAAGCGGCAACCGAGACTCCATGTGGCAACCGGCCATTTAACACGTCCCCTGTCGCCAGGATTCGGGTGACAGCCACTCACATCCTACCACCTAGTGGAGGATACGTGGCGCGTAGCCCAACCGGCTGAATGAACGAAACGACGCCCCCTTTTTAGGCGCAATACTTATACACCAACGTCACCGTAGATATGCGCGGGAATTGACGCGCTTCGCGAGCCGCCACGTGGATATAAGGATTCAAGATGAGTAGCCGCCAAACGGTGCATCTTTATCTTACAACCCATTGCTGGAGAATGTTAGGCTGAATCGTTAAAAACCGGGCTTACCACTCTCAACCCTGACCCATAAATAGGTCAGGACGAGAGTGGGAGGGCTAATGATAAGGCTCATAAACGAGCATTCCCCAAATCACGACACGTGGCGGATGGCATGTCATCCGCAAAGCCTGCTAGACTCCTGAGGGCTACGGAGCTGGAACAAGTATGATGCATTGGGGACATTTTTCGACGCCTCGTCTCTGAGGTAGCATCCGACCTTTCAGGGACCTCTCCGGAGTGCCTTCCCTATTTCGCCTAAACAACCATCCGACATCTCTCCTCCGAGCAATCCTATAGCCGAGCTTTCTCGGCCACCGAGCTATCCACCCATTCAACCGAGGGCACGGAGCCCAAGCGTCCCTGTAACGGCTCCGTGTATCTCGCCACGACAAGATCTCCGCCGCTCCACTACCCGCATCTCGCGCTAGCGTATCTAGCCATTAATGAGCGCATCCTGCTATTAATAGGCATGTCCCGCCATCAGCGCGAACATGATGCAGAGGCGTAACGGGCTGCGAGAATCTCACGCCGGTTCACCTCATGCGACCACTATATAAACCCCCTCCGCCAGACGACTCAGGTAAGTCAAATCGATTCCAATAAGCCGCTACGATGCCCCTATATCTCAGTACTTGATCGTCGGAGGGTCCTACGGTGGTTCCCCATCCCGGGACTTTCCTTACAGGTAGCCCGGTGTCAGCAGCATGTAACAATCCATTGAGAGCCACACGTTCTATTTTCACTCCCAATCACAACCATTCAGAATCGCTTGCAGAAAGATCGACGGAGGACAATATCTGAGGGAGATTTCGACCTCCATCAAGGATAAATAAAGGGAGAAGAAAATGGCCAAGGTTTTCCTTATAAAAATAAAAGGGCCAGTCGTTGTATTATTTAATTTCCTTCTCCCTTTTCTCCCATGTTTTACCAGGAATAAAGTATCGTGTGAAATTGTTCATTATGTTTTTTTTCAATGAAATGGTTAATTTATTTTAACACGTATTAATTAATTCTTACTTGATTCATCCATAACCTGACATTATCTCAGTCATAAAATTATTTAATGCGGTTAAAATAACATTTCTTGTCGAAAGAGAGAAAAGGACCCACGATTTCATTGCTTCAATAGTTATTATATATAATTTGATGAAACCCCATGAATTATGCAAGTTACATTTTTTTTTTTTGCCTTTGGTGCAAAGGTACAAAGGTTTTTACCATTTGAGACAACACACAATACAGCGGTAACAAAAAATAAAAAGGAAACCCCTCAAGATCTGGAAGAGCCAGTAATGTATGCATGGATCCGAGTTTCATGATCTTTTACCCTAGTTATTAGTTCTATATTATTCTCTTCCGCTTCTCTCTTTTTCTCTCTATTATCTTGCTTTCCTTTTCCCCCTTAAATTAATTTTTTTTTGTAGTAGAAATTTCGGAAAACATAATCAAGATATTTTGTCTTGGAGAAGCATATTGGTCCACTAAACTTTGCTAATTTAACCATCGTGAGATTTAGGTTCACAGACAAGTATCTTTTTTTAATCTAATGGTATATATGTATCGTATAATTTATAGCGGATCAATTGCCAGCTTACACATAATTACTTGACATCCGGTTTTACAAACACCACACGCTTACATGATCAACAATAACTCAATTCAAAGGGTCTAACACAAGATTAAAAGATGAAACAAAACAACTATTCCTATTTATCATACATGCCAATAATAATAAGAGATTTAATTTAGAAATTGAAATGAATTATTAAATTATCAATTAACTATTTTGATGACCTTCAATTAATCCATGACCCCTTAAATTGATTAGTGAAGCTCGTGTAGAGAATGAAGTCCTTTTAAGACCTTCATGATCGGAAGTCAGTAGTTTTTAGCCCTTTTTTGTGTGAAAACATGCAACCTACTGAAATTCATTTTTTGCGTTTAAGGAAATTTGATACCAAAATTTTCTTATACTGATTTTCTTCTTTAAAAGGTCAAATTTTAATTTTTTAAATAAAACTAAAAATAAAAAAACAGCCTGACGACAGTAAGGGCCCCATGCCAAGCTGGCAGGGAACCAATACATGCTCTCCACCAAAGTTCCAGTCAAACACCCCGCACCGTCAATTCATTAATAACTCACCGGTTCATTCCCCCCTTTCATCTGGCCGGGCCGGTCCTGTCCGGTCCGCTTCATCCCCATTCTAATTAACCAGCATTGATTAATTTAATCACCGATTCACCTGTTAATCCCAAATTCCCAAAAGGTTAACCTCTCCTCCACCGCATTCATTGCCTCCCCCCTCCTCATCTTTCCAACAACCAACACAACGGAACGGCGCCTCGTTCGTGGGCCCCACCACCCCTACTCTCATAATTTTAATCAAATACTACAATCCACAGGCCCTTTTCTGCAAAACTCCACCCCACGTTCAAGCGTGTCCTTTCCTTATTTATATCTCCTTCCTCACCTCATCTCCTAAGCAGGCGGTGCCCGGGGCTGTGGAAAAGGGGAGAAAAACAAAACTCAAAAACTGCCTGCAACTTTAAGAAATCAAAAATAAAAAGTAAAAAACCAAAGCTTTCTTAATTCGGTGCAGGAATTCAATTCAATTCAATTCAATTGGATTCAGATTCGACGATGAAGATGAGGATATTGGAGGAGGAGCTGTTCCCGTCGACGCCGGGGAAGGTGAAGATGGAGAGGGCCCACACGGCGATGAACCGGCAATTCAGCCGGTGCTTCGCGTCGACGAGCACCATGTTCCTGTGGGCCCTCTTCCTCATCGCCCTCACCGCCTCCTACCTCAGCTTCCAGTCCTTCGTTGACACCTCCTCCAAGTACTTCACCGCCTCCTGGGGCGGCCTCCACTGGGAGAAGCAGATCCGCTCCTCCGCCCTCTCCCGCCGCCGCCAGGACGACGACGACGCCCTCTCCGTCCTCGTCACCGGCGCCGCCGGCTTCATCGGCAGCCACGCCTCCCTCGCCCTCAAGAAGCGCGGCGACGGCGTCGTGGGCCTCGACAACTTCAACTCCTACTACGACCCCTCCCTGAAAAAGGCTAGAAAAGGCTTGCTTGCCTCCCACGGCATCTTCGTCGTGGAGGGGGACATCAACGACGGCAGGCTGTTGGCCAAGCTCTTCGACGTCGTCCCCTTCACGCACGTGCTCCACCTCGCCGCCCAGGCCGGGGTCCGCTACGCCATCGAGAACCCAGCCTCGTACGTCCACTCCAACATCGCCGGCCTCGTCACGCTTCTAGAGGCCTGCAAGGCCGCGGATCCGCAGCCCGCCATCGTCTGGGCCTCCTCCTCCTCCGTCTACGGCCTCAACGACAAGGTGCCCTTCTCCGAATCGGACCGGACCGATCAGCCCGCTTCGCTCTACGCCGCCACGAAGAAAGCCGGCGAGGAGATCACCCACACTTACAACCACATCTACGGGCTGTCCATCACCGGGTTGAGATTCTTCACCGTTTACGGCCCCTGGGGACGACCCGACATGGCCTACTTCTCCTTCACCAGGAACATCCTTCAAGGGAAGCCCATCACCGTCTACAGAGGCAAGAATCGGGTCGATCTGGCTCGTGATTTCACCTACATCGACGACATTGTGAAGGGCTGCTTGGGCTCCTTGGACACGGCGTCTAAAAGCACCGGCAGCGGCGGGAAGAAGAAGGGCCCGGCCCAGTACCGGATCTTCAATCTAGGGAACACGTCCCCTGTGACGGTGCCCAAGCTGGTCTCGATCCTGGAGAAGCATTTGAAGCTTAAGGCCAAGAAGAACATCGTCGAGATGCCTGGCAACGGCGACGTGCCCTTCACTCATGCCAACATCAGCGCGGCGAGGGCTCAATTGGGGTACAAGCCGACGACCAACCTGGAAGCGGGGTTGAACAAGTTTGTGAAATGGTACCTCGCTTACTATGGGTATGCCAGGGGAGGCAAGAATTTGTAAATTTTTAATTTTTAATTTTTTTTTGGGGTAAAGATTTGAATTTTGATATTGGTAGAAGGGCTTTTTTGTTAATGTCCCGAAAAATACTGATTCTTTGCATAGTGGATGAGACGGAATGCGAAGGAGAAGAAGATGGAAGGTTGCTGCTGCTGTTACTTTATTACTACTCTTTTTTGGGGTTTTATTGTCAAAACAATCTTTTTGCAATTATTATTATTTCTCAAAGCTTTGTTGGTGGCCAAATGAGACGGGTTAACCGAGACTCGCCTCGTTGCTGACGTGGATGAGTCAACGAGTTGACTTGCCTCGTCCTTGGCGTTCCGTTCGCAAAATCCTCGATGTTGTCTCGCTCGAGTTCGTCTTGTCTAACTTGTCCTTCGCCTCACCTCGTCAGCTCGTCTTGATTCGTCTTGACTCCCCTACTCGCCAACTCGTCTCAACTCGGTCGCTGCCCCGCCTCGAAACCCACATCCAACAGTCCACAACGGTTGGTTACTTCATTTCTTTTCTGGTTTCATGAAACGGCTCATGACCATTCTTGAGCCGGCTCGATCCTTTCTTGAGACGGTTCGGTCTATTTAAGCCGGCTCAAAATACGTCTGAAAAGTTATATTCTTCTATATTTTTTTGAGACAACTCACAGTCCTTTTGAGCCGGCTCAAAATATATCGCGTAGCAAATGAAGCAACCCGCTTCGCCTCGAAAACCCCATCCAACGGTCAATATTCGCCTCGCTTCGTCTCGAAAACCCCATCCAACAGTTGGCTACGATGGATTCTAGGTGATTTGACTAGTCTCGCTACGCTCCGCAACGGCTACAATTTTTTAAAAAATTCCAAACCCCCTATAAATACAACCCCACCGCCATTTCTTCTCATTTCAAATCTTTTTCTCTATCAAATTAAAAAAAATACCATCTCTCAACTCTTAACTCTAACTTTTAAGTTTTGAAGAATTGAAACTCCGACTTCGAGTTTTCGACGCTGCGACCGACTCATTCTGCTCTACTGCTATTCTGAAATTCTGCTCTTTTTATTGTTTCTTGTTTTTATTTTATTAGCCATCTTTTTGCGGTTAAATTGGTATTGCCGGTGTTGTAATGTTTAGTATTTATTTTTTTTAATTAGTTAAAAAATTATATGGAGGGTTCTTCCAATACGCATCAAACCCAAATTCCTAATCCCGAATTAGAAACACAAGTAGGAGGATCCAAACCTACATTTAGAGAACTTAGAAAACGTTTGTTTAAAAGTAATGTTTGGGACCACTATACAACTGAAAAGAGAGAAGGTATTAGATATGCAGTTTGCAAATATTGTGTCACTGCACATAAACATAAGGAAGTTATCGGCACCGGTACTTTACATAAACATGTAAAAGAGTTTAACTCTGTCAACAGAAGATTTTCTTTTTTCAGGTAAGGATCTTGAACGGCCGAAGAACTTCTTATAGAAATTTTCTTTGGATTTTAAATCCACATCAAGGTTTTTTTTCCCTTTAACAAGAACCCATCTTTCTAAATTCTTTTAAAATGTCCAATTTTTAAATAATAAACCCCTTTTGTTAAGGTTTCTCTGATCTTAAGGATTGATAGTGATACTTGTCCTCCCTGTGGAATTTAATTCCATTTCAAAAAGCTTAACTCTGAAAATATTTTCTGGGAATTTAACTCCTCTGTTCAAAAGGAATTTAATTCCTCTGAAGAACTTAGTTCTTTACAGAAAACTTCTTGGGATTTTCTTGCCCTGAGTTGTTCTTTGCAACAATATTTCCAGAGAGATCCTTCATGATTTGCATAGAATTCTGCAGTGGATTTTCTCCTTGGGAAATGTGTAGAGTTGTTTGAAATCCACTGTTCATTTATTGAGAATCTTCCTTTTGTTCTCATAATGATTACATTGTCTCATCATTAGTGAGCCGCCATATTGATTTTGTGAGGCCCGTGTGTTTTGTAACCAATGGTCCTATAAAATAAGTTGTTTGTCGCTTTCTTCCACTGTTTTCTTATAAACACACGCGCGCGTGGGCTTCACTAACAGTTTCCTTTCCTTTGTTTCAGGAATAAAGGTTTCTGTTCCATACTTTCCTTTCACCCGCTCGGAGGCTGCCTTTCCCTAGTCACCGTCTGACGAAGAGGTGATGGCGATGATTAGAGTTCACGACCCTGATTGCACCAATTTACTTCTATGGGGGACCTGGTACGGTCATATCATTCGCGGTCGTCGAAGCTTTCTTTGTGAGTTACCAACGGAGCCTATCCGTCCATTCTTACCGATGGACCGTCCGCGGACTGCTTTTGCTGTGGAGGTGGAAAATTGGACCCCTACCGGCAGGCTCGAACTGTCACGCCTCGCTTCCCAGAGTACGCTAAGATAGGTACGTGACATAGTCAATCATGCTACCTATGGATAGGAATTATCCTTCCACAGTCACATTACGGTTGTAGAGATATCAAGAAAAATAATAAACTAACTAACACATGTCCATAAGCCAGAATAAAACGAGTCAAGAATAAAATAATGCGGAAGCAAAAGATCCAATACAAGAAATAAACTGGAATGTACGTCGCATAATGCGGGCTCACATCAGGAATGAAAACACCGAAAGTAAAATAAACTAATTACTAACAAGTCCTCACTGCTCAGCCTGCTGACTGAAGTACTCCTGCTCGGCCTGTAGCGCAGGTAAAGAATCTGGGCCATGCAAAACCCAGACGTCAGTGCGTCATAATATCAAGCAATACTATAAACAGAGGTAGCAATACATGCAGGTATGAGTATAAATGGTAAAACAGGTATAACAATGATATAAGTGAGGACAATGAAGGTAATGTGTAGTGAGTAATCTAAACTGGTCTATTGGGTTAACTACTCTCAAGTATTTGAAATCAATTTGATGAATCATCGATGTAACTCAATAGTATCCCGTGCGTGCCCGGGATCACAGTGAAGATTCTCGGGCTGAATCCGAGACATGCCGCTAGGCAGTAAAAGGGTAGTATGTAACGATGAGTGATGTCAGCAGCATCACCCCGGGGCTGGCCTAGCCCGTAAGACTGATCAGTAAAGGTATCGAACTGTCGAGTTACAAGTCAGGTTTCATCATTGATTTCCCCATATCCCCAGGTTAAGTGTTCGAGTCAGGTATTAATAAATCTGGAGCTAATGCCAATGCAGGATCAAGCAGGTATAGGTTTGTCTGGATAGACAACAGGAAACGTCCGTAGGGACAACAGGTCAAGTTTGTTGGCATAAGTAACAAGATTAGGTAACAGGTAAAGCCATGGTACATCAGGTCAAGTCAGGTAATATCTAAGTATCATGTCAAGAAGTGCACGGTATCACGACGTGTCAAGAAATGGTATATCATGTCATGTAAGGGGTACACAATATGTCACGTGGGTGCTCATAATCAACTAAATTAAGTATGGGTATACAAAACAAGTATGGGGTACTAATGGAACAATAAAATGGAACATTGTAATGTGGTATGCAAATAGGTACAGATTAAAATATATGGATGCACGGTTATCGATTTGAGTTTGGGTTATGGTTCCAACACTAAGTAAAATACACTTAATCAAATATGGAATGTTAAAATCTCATTAATATATATTAAATGATCAAGAGATGCAATTGTATATAAAATAGGTTAAATGGATGCAACTAGGTATCCGAAAGTTATAAACTATTTAAAATGGTACTATGGGCTGTGCAAATAATCATTATGTGGTTCAATTACGGATATGGGTATCGTGTATCGTAATCTAATATGTAACATGATATGTTTCAAGTTTTAAAACTAAAATGATATAAGTTGAACATCGGAATGTTAAAAGGAACATGTGGCATTAGATTTAAATTACAGATTTACTATGCAATTAAATACGTATAAAATAATATAAATAGCATGTAGCAAGTGTTACTTACCTCGACAGATCAGGACGGGTATACGGAACGTCACACGTCGGCGGGAAATATCGCGACGCGCGCACGGTACACGGAACGAATCCAAACAACGTACAAGGGGATCACACGGGTCAGATATGCTCGTTGGGTCATCGGGATCGTCGACGGCACGACCGGATTCCGGCGATCTAAAAAGGTAGTGAACAATAAAGAAAAGAAATGCATAAAAAAGAAAGAAGAAGAGAAGAAAGGAAGGAGGAAAAAGAAGAATGAGAAGAGAAGCTCACTGTGGTTCAGAGGGAAGTCGTGAGGTGTCAACGACGTCGACGGAGCTCCGGCGAGTGATCTGCAGAGGACACGGCCATCAAGAAAAAAAGATAGCAAAAGAACAGAAAAGAAAGGAAGAAGGAAAGAAAAAGAAGGAAGAAGGGTGCAGGGCTCACTGGGGTGCACGGAGTCGGGGACGCGAGGACGAGATCACCGGCGGCGATCAACTCCGGCGGTGCGAGCGTGCAGGGTGCTCGGCTGTGCTCTCGGGTGTGCTCGGGTGCGCGTGCAGGGGCTCTGGGAAGGAGAGAATGGAGGCGGAGGTGATGATGGTGAGGAAGCGACGAGGTCGGGAATGGCGTCGTCGGTGTTAGGGCGACGGCGAGGTGGAGGCAGCGGCTAGGGTTACGTGGTTATGGGTTTTGCTAAAAGGAGGAGGAAGAAAGAATTATATATATATAGAGAGAGAAATATGCGAGAGGAGAGAGAGAGAGATTCTGAGAGAGAGAGAGAGGAGAGAGAGAAGAGATCGAGAGGAGAGAGAGAGGAAGAGATGAACAGTGAGGAGAAAGAAAGTTGGCCTTTTCTGCAGGAGAGAGAAAGAGAGAAGAGAGAAGAGGTTGTGAGATAGGGAGAGAGAGAGAGATCGGTGGCTGAGAGAAGGAGAGAGAATGAGAAAGAGAAAGGAAAAAAAGAAAGAGAGAAAAGATTTGTGGGGGCCATGAGCCAGTGGGGGAAATGCTGTAGCAGTTAGGAAAAGATTAAGGAAATTTGAAAAAGATTTTAATTGGTTAGACGAAAAAATGTGAACTGTAAAAGATTATCAAAATTTTAAAGGTAAAGTTAAAATAAAATATTAATTAAATTTGAATTTAGGCGGGATACAAAATATTCCAAAACGCGCCTGGATCGGGTCTAAAAATTCAGATTTGAAATACGAAAATTATTTGCAACTTCCAAATTTTGAAATGAATGATTAGGTAACTAAAATGTATACCCCCAAGAACGGACGCACGTACGTGCGCGTAGCTATCCAAACACGTCCGTTCCACTGAACGGGACGAGAACACGATACGCGGACGCTACCACGGGGTTAGGGTATCATGCAGCCTATGAAATACAATTTTAATTTATTTTACGAGATCTAAAATGTTATATGTAAAATACGCGATGCTAGGTGAAATGTTAATATGTAGTATCCACTAGATGCACGTGTCTATGTAACAAGACAGGATAGTCTATAAATATGAATCAACAGGTTCAAGCAAGCGGGTCGGATCGAATGCAATGTAAAATGTAAACTACCATTCGCACCCAAACATGATAGACCAATAAAATACCACAGATAAATATATAAATACGGGAATTGGAATTGGTATAAATGAACTCGGTTGTTTCATTATACCCAACTACAAAAAGAATTTCGTCCTCGAAATTCCAAGAACAAGAAATGATAAACAAATAACAAACTACAAGAATAGATGTGGAAACTTCTGCCGGATTTCATCTTCTCGTTCCCAACTTGATTCTCCTTGTGAGCGATTACCCCAAGAAATAAGTACAAGAAGGATAATTTTGTTCCCAAGAACCTTTTCTCTTCGATCAACAATCGACATCGGTCGCTCCTCAAAAGTCAAATCTTCTCGGACAGTCAGCTCCGAATGATCCAGCACGTGTGTTTCATCTCGAACGTATTTACGGAGTTGAGATACATGAAACGCGTCATGAACATTCGCCAATGATTGCGGTAATGCCAATCGATACGCTACTTCTCCAACACGCTCCAAAATCTCAAAAGGTCCGACGAATCGAGGACTGAGCTTTCTTCGACTTCCGAAATGAATGACCCCTCTAGTCGGTGATATCTTCAAGAATACCAAATTACCAACGGCGAACTCTATAGGTCTTCTCGATGTATCTGCCCAACTCTTCTGTCGGTCTTGTGCTGCTTTCATATGATTCCGGATAGTATTAAGCTTCTCAACTGTCTACACGACCAAATATGGTTCCAACAATCTTCGTTCACCAATATCGTCCCAACAAACAGGTGAACGACACTTGCGACCATATAAACCTTCGAATGGAGCCATCTGAATAATCGCCTGGAAACTGTTATTGTAAGAAAACTCCACCAAATGTAGATGATCCTCCCATGAACCCTTGAAGTCTAACATGCAGGCTCTCAACATGTCTTCAAGAGTTTGGATCGTTCTCTCCGACTGGCCATCTGTTTGAGGATGATAAGCTGTGTTAAACTTCAATCGAGTCCCCAAACTTTCCTGTAAGCTCCTCCAAAAGTGTGATAAGAAACGAGTGTCACGGTCGGACACGATACTCACCGGTACACCATGCAATCTTACAATCTCCTGCATGTACCGTTCTGCCAAAGTTTTTGTTGATTGACCAACTCGAAAAGGGATGAAATGAGCTGCCTTGGTCAATCGATCAACAATCACCCAAACTGCATTGTTGCCTTTTGGACTCCGCGGTAAAGCCGTCACGAAATCTATGGTTATATGTTCCCACTTCCATTGAGGAATCGGAAGTGGTTGCAATAAACCAGCAACCCGTTGATGTTCAGCCTTAACTTTCTGACACACCAAGCACTTTGCTACAAAGCGAGCAATCTCCCGTTTCATGCCTTCCCACCAGAAATGCTGTCGTATATCTTGGTACATCTTCGTGCCTCCTGGATGTACGGAATATGCTGAACTGTGCGCCTCCTTCATAAGCTCTTCGCGAATATCTCCCTTTGGCACACACAAACGGCTACCATAACGCAACGAACCATCTTCATGGATCAGTAAGTCTGTTCGAAGTCCAGCTTCAACATGTTCTCGAAACTTTTGCAATCTAAGGTCCTGCGACTGCGCTGCTTTAATATTCTCGATCAATGACGACTGTACTTGCAGCTGCATCAACTATCCTGAAGAATGCGGTAGCACAATCTCCAAATCAAATCTTCGAAAGTCTTCAATAAGTTCCTTCTGTGCGGTCAACATCTGAATTGCTGGTAACCGACTAACCGCATCCGGCACGACATTAACTTTCCCCGGATGGTACTTAAGATCAAGATCGTAATCAGCCATCAGCTCCAACCATCTGCGCTGCCTCATATTAAGCTCCTTCTGCGTGAACACATATTTCAAGTTTTTATGATCGGTGAAAATCTCGACCCTTTCGCCCAATAGGTAGTGTCTCTAAATCTTCAAAGCGAAGATCAAAGTTGCAAGCTCCAAGTCATGAGTTGGGTAATTCTTCTCATGGGTTTTCAGCTGTCTCGATGCGTACGCTATAACCTTCCCATGCTGCATCAAAACATATCCCAATCCTTTCCCAGATGCGTCGCTGTGAATCACCAATCCTCCGGAATTGTCTGGCACGGTCAGAATAGGAGCGGTTATCAACCTCTGTTTCAACACCTCAAAAGCCGACGTACACTTATCCGTCCACACAAATGGTACTTCTTTGCGTGTAAACTTGGTCAAAGGCTCCGCCAGACGAGCAAAGTTCTCCACGAACCTCCTGTAATACCCGGCAAGTCCAAGAAAGCTTCTGATCTCTGCAACGTTCTTCGGATTCGGCCAATCTCGAACTGCTGCAATCTTTTCAGGATCAACGGTGATTCCATCACCAGACACGACATGCCCCAAAAACTTCACTATTTCCAGCCAAAACTCGCACTTGCTCATCTTTGCATATAATTTTTCTTGTCTCAACGTCTGCAGTGCGATCCTCAAGTGTTCTGCATGCTCTTCCATACTCTTGGAGTAGACCAGAATATCATCAATGAACATCATAATAAACTGGTCCAAGAATGGTGAAAAGATTCGGTTCATCAAGTCCATGAATATTGCCGGTGCATTCGTTACTCCGAAGGGCATCACTAAATACTCGTAATGTCCATACCGAGTTCGGAATGCCGTCTTGCAAATATCTTCAGTTTTAACTCGGACCTGATGATATCCGGATCGCAAATCCAGTTTCGAGAATACCCTCGCGCCACTAAACTGCTCAAATAATTCGCCAATGCGAGGGATCGGGTACTTGTTCTTGATAGTCACCCGGTTTAATTCTCGATAATCGATGCACATTCTCCTTGTGCCATCTTTCTTCTTGACTAGAAGAACTAGAGCTCCCCAAGACGAGTTACTGCTGCGAATCCAACCCTTCTCAAGTAATTCAGTAACCTACTTCTTGACTTCTTCCAATTCCACTGGTGCCATTGGATAGTACGCTTTAGAGACTGGCGCTGCACCAGGAATAAGATCAATCGCGAACTCCACGTCTCGCTTCGGCGGTAAACCTGATATGTCTTCGAACACGTCCATGAAATCTCGAACAACAGCTGGCGCTTCATCTCTACCAGCTTCCATCGACGAAAGAACACTATTTGTCGGCCTAGCCCTAAACTGGACTGGCCCGACAGAACTGCTTCCTCCAGTAAAGATAAACTCTGGATATCCGGGAATCTGGAAAATTACTTTCTTTGCCCTACAATCAATGTGAGCGTGGAAAGTGCCGAGAAAATCCATTCTCAAGACAACTTCATAGCTGCCTGTATCAATCACCAAGAAATCTGCAAAAAGCTCCCGTCCGCAAACAACTGCACAATCCTTACATTCTCTACTAGATATGATCTTCCCATTCCCAGTGTGTATGTCCCGGAAACTAGACAGGGTCGTGCAAGTAATCGAGTGTGTAGCAATAAACTTGGACAACATAAAACAATGGGATGCACCAGAATCGAATAACGCTAATGCGGGAAAACCATGAACAAGTAGAATACCTGAAACAACTTCTCTTGAAGCTTTAGCTTTCTCAGCCGTCAGGGTAAATGCTCGAGCTTGATTGGGTCCCTAAGTCAGCTGCTTCTGTCCCTGAAACGGTTTCTGCGGTGGCTTCTGAATATCATCCTTCGTGCGAAGCTTCGACGGACAAGTGCTGATAGTATGATCTGCCGATCCACAAACCAAACAGAGTCCCTGCCTCCTTCGACAATCTCTTTGTACGTGTCCAGGTAAATGGCAGTAGTCACAAATCACGGCCTTTCTCTGATCAACAACAACAGGCTTCTTCATCGGTGTTACGCCACGACGGTTCACCGGAATACCTATGCGTCCATGCGCTCGGTTCGGTGCAAATGCCGGCTTCCGCACTGTAATTGCTGGCTGCTGCGTACTCCCAGTCTTCATAGATAGGCTCTGCTGCTCTCGAGCCGCTGTAAGTACTTGGAAGAAAGTGGTCAAACCCAGGGAGACAATCTGCCTCTGGATGTCCACATCCAAACCGCGCATAAACCTCCTTGCCCTATCAGCATCGTTGGCAACCAAAGGTCCAGCGAATCTACTGAGCCACGTCCACTCAGCTGCATGTACATCTACAGGTGCGCTGTTCTGCTTCAAACTGATGAACTTTTCTTCCATTTCCTCTCGTGCAGTCCACGGGAAGAACTTCTCCAAGAAACTCTTCAAAAAAACCGCCCAACTGATCGGCTTGGGCAAGCGGGTCTCTTCCACAAGCCACCATTCACGGGCATAATCCACCAACTGGATGCGTACCACATCTACCCTCTTATCCTCTGGAATCTGTGCCGCAACGAGTAAATTCTCCATGTCAACCAGCCACTGCTCCACTGGCAACGGCTCTTCCAGGCCAGTAAAGACAGACGGACCCAGTCTCCTGAAATCCGCTACGGTACCTACACGATCAACTGGTCTGGCCACAACATTGTTCACGGACTGCTGAACGGTCCGCAAACCTTCCTGAAAAGCTTCAGCTTGCTGCTGGTTCAGCTCGGTCTGTCGCTTTTGGCTCTCCAACATCCCACGGATTACTCCAAGCATAGCGGCTTCGTCAACACGCCTTTGGTACATTTTCAGATTCTTGTCTGCCATGTTCCTGAAATCAAAGCACCAAAAACATTAGCATGATAACAGATTCAAAATATAGATCAAGGATATGAATCAAGGCTAGAACTCCAAGTTACTTAAATAGAGTACCGCATTGTAACCATGCCGCGGTATCATAGCTACAATCACATAACTCCACCCAAGTCGTCTAAGTTCTAGAGATAAACAAAAGGAAACCAGGTTTCGAGTCGATATGCAAAGGAGGTTTGCATATCGTAAAAGTAGAATCAGGAGGAGGTTAAGATTCAAAAATGGTAAGACGGTAAGGTGGAAGGACATGTTTCCTAATCACGAGTATTCTGATACGTGTATTGGGTCCAATACCCAACTACAAAAGAATCAAACCAGATTAACCTATAACCTATGGCTCTGATACCAAAAGAACCATGTCACGCCCCGCTTCCCAGAGTACACTAAGATAGGCACATGACATAACCAACCATGCTACCTGTGGATAGGAATTATCCTTCCACAGTCACATTACGGTTGTAGAGATATCAAGAATAATAATAAACTAACTAACATATGTCCATAAGCCAGAATAAAATGAGTCAAGAATAAAATAATGCGGAAGAAAAAGATCCAATACAAGAAATAAACTGAAATGTACGTCCCATAATGCGGGCTCACATCAGGAATGAAAATACCAAAAGTAAAATAAACTAACTACTAACAAGTCCTCACTGCTCAGCCTGCTGACTGAAGTACTCCTGTTCGGCCTGTAGCGCAGGTAAAGAATCTGGGCCATGCAAAACCCAGACGTCAGTACGTTATAATATCAAGAAATACTATAAACAGAGGTAGCAATACATGCAGGTATGAGTATAAATGGTAAAACAGGTATAACAGTGATATAAGTGAGGACAGTGAAGGTAATATGTAGTGAGTAATCTAAACGGGTCTATTGGGTTAACTACTCTCAAGTCTTTGAAATCAATTTGATGAATCATCGATGTAACTCAATAGTATCCCATGCGTGCCTGGGATCACGGTGAAGATTCTCGGGCTGAATTCAAGACGTGCCGCTAGGCAGTAAAAGGGTAGTATGCAACGATGAGTGATGTCAGCAGCATCACCCTGGGGCTAGCCTAGCCCGTAAGACTGGGCAGTAAAGGTATCGAACTGTCGAGTTACAAGTCAGGTTTCATCATTGATTTCCCCATACCCCCAGGTTAAGTGTTCGAGTCAGGTATTAATAAATCTGGAGCTAATGCCAACGCAGGATCAAGCAGGTATAGGTTTGTCTGGATAGACAACAGGAAACGTCCGTAGGGACAACAGGTCAAGTTTGTTGGCATTAGTAATAAGATCAGGTAACAGGTAAAGCTATGGTACATCAGGTCAAGTCAGGTAATATCTAGGTATCATGTCATGTCAAGAAGTGCACGGTATCACGACGTGTCAAGAAATGGTATATCAAGTCATGTCAGGGGTACACAACATGTCACGTGGGTGCTCATAATCAACTAAATTAAGTATGAGTATACAAAACAAGTATGGGGTACTAATGGAACAATAAAATGGAACATTGTAATGTGGTATGCAAATAGGTACAGATTAAAATATATGGATGCACGGTTATCGATTTGAGTTTGGGTTATGGTTCCAACACTAAGTAAAATACACTTAATCAAATATGGAATGTTAAAATCTCGTTAATATGTATTAAATGATCTAGGGATGCAATTGTATATAAAATAGGCTGAATGGATGCAACTAGGTATCCGAAAGTTATAAACTATTTAAAATGGTACTATGGGCTATGCAAATAATCATTATGTGGTTCAATTACTGATATGGGTATCGTGTATCGTAATCTAATATGTAACATGATATGTTTCAAGTTCTAAAACTAAAATGATTTAAGTTGAACATCGGAATGTTAAAAGGAACATGTGGCATTAGATTTAAATTACAGATTTACTATGCAATTAAATACGTATAAAATAATATAAATAGCATGTAGTAAGTGTTACTTGCCTCGACAGATCAAGAAACGGGTATACAGAATGTCACACGTCGGCGGGAAAAGTCGCGATGCGCGCACGGTATACGGAACGAATCCAAACAATGTACAAGGGGATCACACGGGTCAGATATGCTCGCTGGGTCGTCGGGATCGTCGACGGCACGACCGGATTCCGGCGATCTAAAAAGGCAGTGAACAATAAAGAAAAGAAATGCATAAAAAAGAAAGAAGAAGAGAAGAAGGGAAGGAGGAAGAAGAAGAATGAGAAGAGAAGCTCACCGTGGTTCAGAGGGAAGTCGTGAGGTGTCGACGGCGTCGACGGAGCTCCGGCGAGTGATCTGCAGAGGACACGGTCATAAAAAAAAAGAAGATAGAAAAAGAATAGAAAAGAAAGGAAGAAGGAAAGAAAAAGAAGGAAGAAGGGTGCAGGGCTTACTGGGATGCACGGAGTCGGGGACGCGAGGACGAGATCACCGGCGGCGATCAACTCCGGCGGTGCGAGCGTGCAGGGTGCTCGGCTGTGCTCTCGGGTGTGCTCGGGTGCGCGTGCAGGGGCTCGGGGTAGGAGAGAGTGGAGGCGGAGGTGATGATGGTGAGGAGGCGACGAGGTCGGGAATGGCGTCGTCGGTGTTAGGGCGACGACGAGGTGGAGGCAGCGGCTAGGGTTACGTGGTTATGGGTTTTGTTAAAAGGAGGAGGAAGAAAGAATTATATATATAGAGAGAGAGAAATATGCGAGAGGAGAGAGAGAGAGATTCTGAGAGAGAGAGAGGAGAGAGAGGAGAGAGATCGAGAGGAGAGAGAGAGGGAGAGATGAACAGTGAGGAGAAAGAAAGTTGGCCTTTTCTGCAGGAGAGAGAAAGAGAGAAAAGAGAAAAGGTTATGAGGTGGGGAGAGAGAGAGATCGGTGGCTGAGAGAAGGAGAAAGAAGGAGAAAGAGAAAGGAAAATAAGAAAGAGAGAAAAGATTTGTGGGGGCCACGAGCCAGTGGGGGAAATGCTGTAGCAGTTAGGGAAAGATTAATGAAATTTGAAATAGATTTTAATTGGTTAGACGAAAAAATGTGAACTGGAAAAGATTATCGAAATTTTAAAGGTAAAGTTAAAATAAAATATTAATTAAATTTGAATTTAGGCGGTATACAAAATATTCCAAAACGCGCCCGGGTCGGGTCTAAAAATTCAGATTTGAAATACGAAAATTATATGCAACTTACAAATTTTGAAATGAATGATTAGGTAACTAAAATGCATACACCCAAGAACGGACACACGTACGTGCGTATAGCTATCCAAACACGTCCGTTCCACTGAACGGGACGAGAACACGATGCGCGGACGCTACCACGGGGTTAGGGTATCATGCAGGCTATGAAATGCAGTTTTAATTTATTTTACGTGATCTAAAATGTTATATGTAAAATACGCGATGCTAGGTGAAATGTTAATATGTAGTATCCACTAGATGCACGTGTCTATGTAACAAGCCAGGGTAGTCTATAAATATGAATCAACAGATTTAAGCAAGCGGGTCGGGTCGAATGCAATGTAAAATGTAAACTACCATTCGCACCCAAACATGATAGACCAATAAAATACCACAGATAAATATATAAATACGGGAATTGGAATTGGTATAAATGAACTCGGTTGTTACACGAACCCTCGACAACCGGGATACCAAATCAGCCTGTGCCGGCCATAGACATCTTGGGACGTCGTATCTACCAAAGTGAAGCTCAGCCTTGGGGATAAGTCTACAAGTTAGGGCTTACCCCTCACCATCCCACAGGCTACCTTCTCTGGGCTCGTTATATCTTATCCGCTCATCGTGCGCGACTGCAGAGGGTCGGGCTTTACCAAGCGGTGTATACGTCCCTCTTCCATTATCAATCTCCCCATGTATGGTGGGTTAAAGCTTTTCTTAATCAATGGAATCTTCCCACAAATACTTTCCTGTTAGGGGATCGTGAAGTTTCGAACTCTTTGGAAGAGTTTCACGAGATCTCGGGTTTACCGATCAGGGGAGCACCTTACAAAGAATTGTTACCCCCTGACGAGTATGTTTTCGAGACTATGCTCGCTATACTTGACGGCTTGTCGATTGAAAACACCTTCCGCCACAAGTACCCGAGTCTGATTAAGGCGCTGGGGATTTTTGAGAAACTGTTCACGGAATCAGAAGAACAGGGCGTCACTTTCAAAAGCTTTATTGCCTGCTTTCTTCATGGAGACGTTCTATCAAACGCGGCTCCGAAGTTCACGAATATCAATGACCCTTTCGGGTTTGGTTTAAATAGGCCACCAGCTAGAGAAGAGGATTTGCCCCAATTCTACATTCCAATCTTGTCAGCTGTACCTTTCGAGTCGATCGCAGCTCCTGGCATGGATGAAGAGACTTTCTTCATTTGCTTTATCAGCGTTTGGCTCAGCTGGTTTGTAATTCCAACCCACCGTCGATTCATGAGAGCCTCGGTCATTTGCCCTGCTCATCGCATCGCCGAAGGGATGTGACTAGTCGTGGGCATTGCAGGGCTGTCGTATCTGTACCATGGGCTAATCAGTGCAGCTAATACCTCAACCCCAGGTGTGAACATAGTGAATTTCTCTCTTCATTATTTTACGTCATGGATTGAGATGCACGTGCTAAGGGCATTTGCCGCGCATCAGAGACCCATCTTTTATGATGCATATACCCTTCCGCGGCTCATGAGGTTAGTAGACGCTTCTGCTCCTGATCCGACTCAATTAGGGGCTCTTCGCGTGCTGCTCAATCCGTATGCTAATGAAGGCAGAATGGTATTTAATGATCGAATCCTCTCTGCTCCCTCGGGACCTGTTCAACAGTTTTTCGATCTGTCGAAAGAGGGAGCACCATCTTTGAAGCCCAAGGAAGCCATGTATCTGTACTCAATCAGACCCGGTTATCTGGTGTTCCGTCGCAACAATGCGGCCCTTTTCATGCGGTACAATCCATACCGCTTTGCCCGACAACTGGGATATGATCAGGGTATCCCCTTCAAGGCATTCACAGTGGAGCCCAGCCCTTCTTTGGAAGCTGTTCGTGACGCCACCCACCATTTCATGAGGCTGAACACCGGTTCTCATTTCATGATCCCCAAGGCCGATTACATTCCGAGGTGCGTAGGGGCTTTCACGGGTTGGTATCGCCACCGGGTTAGTCCAATAATTGCCGAGGAGAGGAGAATACTTTTTGGGCTTAGAACTCTCGCCCCGCTCCAGGCTACGGGAGTCCCAACGCGACCGCGGATAATGGCTCGCCCTCCCTTGAGGGATACTGGTACCGTACTCATTCCTGAGGCAGCAGATGTGGACTTGACTCCGACAGTTGGTATGCTAATGCGCACCAGAGCTCAGGCAAGGACCTCTGATAAGGCGCCGATAGCAGTTTCATCGGCTGCGGCGTCAGCGATGGCAGTATCGTCATCAGTAGCACCGTCGAGAGAGGATACTGAAGGTGAAGTGGGTCAATGCCGCAGCAAAGCACCGACGGGAAAGAAGCGATCGTCTTCTGGTGCTAGTTCTGGGTCAAAGAGGCGAAAGAAGACGGTCACCAATCTGCTCGACTTCTTAGTGGAATCAGAGCCTATCTTTAAAGATGAACCACTAGCTATGCAAGAGCCAGATGGTGGTCTTCATTTTCCCGGTTCATCTGCCGAGGAAGCCGCACAATTGGCTGAGGCTATAAGACGCACTCAGGATGAAACTGAGAATGTAAGGGTCCCGAAGAGGCATTATCCTGCCATCATCTTCTATAAAGATCCTCCATCGATACGGCGGATATTTATAGGTCGTTTAGAAGAGGGAGGCGAGATAGCCCTTAAGCAGCCTATCTCGGCCGACGCCGAATATGCGCTTTCATTATGGACTGGTGGCCACGAATCTACCCTTGCACCCCGGCGAGCACGAATTCTTAAGAAGGAACGCCGGCTCGAAAAAGCCATACTAGAAGCTCCTTTGCGCATTGGTATACTTATATATCTTTTTGTAGTATTTTTCACTACTTATATATATATATATATCCTTATCCCTATGAAAACTTCGCAGCGACTTCGGCAATGGAGGAGGATCTGAGTTCGAGTCATGCCTTGACTATGGACCCTGTAAATATCCCCGATGAGACACGAGTAAGTGTGGACGGGGTCGATACAGCTGCTTTTCCTGCCACGGAGCCTCCATCGGTGGTTTCCATTCCCCCGGTGCTTGCTCTCCCGGAAGAGGCGTCTTCATTGGCCGCGGAATCAATGGATCTTTCTGGGGACAACCCGGAGACTATGGGACAGGTAGTCGAGGCTACGGTCCTTTCATTGGAGCCTGCAGCGGTGGCCACTGCTCCTCAATTAAAAGTTGTTATACCGGCCCATGTCCCTGATGATGTGCCTGGAGGCATGGAGGAGGAGGCCGAAGCTGCTATCCCTCCAGTCCAGAGCGGGAGGAGCATCGAAGGTAGCCTTCTATATTTTATTTTAATAATCTCTCCATTATCTGAACCTTTCTGTCTTTTCAGAATTGCGCGGGTTGGCGGCGTCTATCGCCGATCTGTCTGGTCCTTTCAGCGTTTGCTAGAGATGGCCGCTCCGCATGCGATATCCCCTCAACGCATCGTCCTCTCTTCCGGGCAAGGTCAGCGTTATTTGCCTTCTCCTCACGGCATTATTACTATTTTATATACTGATACCGATGTCTTCTGCAGTTCTGAAAGCCGATGACGAAGTTGAGATTCTTGACGGGCCTGGGGATCCTTCAGACCCTTCTTGCATGACTGTGGGTAAGTAAAGTTTCGACGCTGTTCCATCTACTCTTTGCTTGCAAGTTTCGCTGATTTCTTTTTATGAATCTTAACAGCTTTGCCAGTTCTTACCACACTAGAATCTCGCATCGTTATGTCGCCCGGCCCCTATGCTCTACATGCCTCAGAACGGATGGAAAAGCTAAGCCTTCACTCTTTGTCAGCTCTGATCGAAGACCTTCGTGCTGGTGGTTTGATCATGGCCAAAGAATTTGCCGCCGAAGCCAACGGTTCTCTCCCCTTTCTTGCTGCTTACCATAGCGAAACATTGGTGCAAGTCTGGATTGAGTTTTGTCATCGGGTGGAGGCTTGCTTGCATATTCTTGAATGTACGCGCTTTCCTTCAGAGGTTGTGGCCGCAAAGGCGAGCTTGCGGGGGCTAATCGAACGGTGCGCCGCAAATATGCTGTCATGTGAGAAGAGGCTCAGCCAAAAATTTTCAGAGAGGAAGCTGGCTTCAACTGCGCTGGGGGAACTTCAAGCCAACTTACGGCCAAGACCACTCGGGCGTATGAACTTTGGCGAGGGCTTCAAGAAGCTATCAGGGAGGTGGTAGCCATTGATAAAGCCGTCATTTTCACTAGCGAAATGGTCGAAGCCCATAAAATTACCGAAAAGGAGCTTAAAAGTCGGCTTGCCTCATATCAGGCTCAGCAGTCTCAAGCGGAGGCCCGTCTCTTAGCGATAATGAATCATGAAGCCGAGGCCCAGCGGAAAAAGGATGAACTGGAAATTCTATTGAATCGTCTGCCGGCTTGAAGAATTGTATATTTTTTATTCTTCTTTTGTACATACTTCTGAATGAGAGTATTTTTTGATTCTTTCATAAATTGTACTTTGTATTCATTTTGATTCATGAATAAAAGACGTATTTTGCTTCATGGTGGTGTGTCCCTTTTTAGTAAATGCATTTTGTGGATAATCTATTTTGATCTCCTTGTAGGATAGCGATGGCTTAGGAGTCAGGTTCAGATCTGCCTCCTAAGGCTTTCCAACTTTATGAGCCATGAGGGTCTCATAAAGGTATTTCTCCTTACGAGTCGTGAGGATCTCGTAGGTGTATTTTCTCCTTAGGAATCGTGAGGATTCCCAAGTGTGCTTTCTCTTGAGAGTCGTAAGGATCTCACAAGAGAATTTTTCCTCTTACAAGTCGAGAGGACTCGTAAGTGGTTATTTCCTTCCTTGTCGAGATTCGATTTTGGAGAGTGTGGCCCGTGAATAGTATGCAAGAGTCCATTTTGGACCGACTTGCAGGGCCCCAGTGCTTAGGAAACAGGTCCTTATCCCCATTGCCTAAGGCTTTTCTTTACGAGTCGAGACGAATCGAGAAGTTCTCGCAAAGACACTAATTTCCTCACGAGTCGAGAAGTTCTCGTAAGAATGTCCTAACGTCACAGTTAACCTCTGCTCTTTACTACAGAGGTCCGTTAGGATCTGTGGTACTAGGGTTTTGCCTGTCGTACTGTCGCGTTGACTGATGTATCCCTCGATAGGCAATCTTGCTGTTCGAGTAGCCTTGCGACTGTCGTGTCTCTGATCCCTTAGAGGGCTGGACAAGACGTTTTCAAGCAATCTTTCTAGGCAGTTTGACCGTCAGAAGAGCAAGCGTTAGGAATTTTGCCATGCCGCTTTTTACTTGAGCCTAGGCTCAGTTTAGGGAGCCCCGATGAGTCACAACCACTCCGCGCTGGTGTGGGATGATCTCCGATAGTCTTTCAGCTTTTATATGAGTTGTCGTCAAGACCCTGAAGCTAGGAATTTGGCCTTCGCTTTGTTTGCTTTGGCATGTTCGAATTCTGTTGGAGGAAGGACGCTGTAGTGACATCTCGTCTGCTGTATCGAGACGAACGTCGAGGTGGTGACCACTTCGCGCTGGTGTGGGATGATCTCCGATAGTCTTTCAGGTTTTATATGAGTTGTCGTTAAGACCCTGAAGCTAGGAATTTGTCCTTCGCTTCGTTTGCTTTGGCGTGTTCGAATCCTGACGCTGTAGTGACATCTCATCTGCTGTATCGAGATGAACGTCGAGGTGGTGACCACTCCGCGCTGGTGTGGGATGATCTCCGATAGTCTTTCAGGTTTTATATGAGTTGCCGTCAAGACCCTGAAGCTAGGAATTTGTCCTTCGCTTCGTTTGCTTTGGCGTGTCCGAATCCTGTTAGAGGAAGGACGTTGTAGTGACATCTCGTCTGCTGTATCAAGACGAATGCTGAGGTGGAGTTGGGATTTTTCCATCACTCCGCTTTGTTTCGACCATGAGGTCTTTCGTTGACGTTGCATCTGCATCCTGCTGGACTATGAAGGAACGCCATTCTTGACATTGCGTCTGGTGTAACGAGAAGAATGCTGAGGTAGAGTTGGGATTTGGCCATCACTTCGCTTTGCTGACGTTGCGTCCACTGTAACGAGACGAATGTTGAGGTGGTTTCTAGATTGTTTGTGAACCGTCGAGATTTGGCTTCTTTTTTTGATGGATCCTGGTGGGATGATATGGTTCTCTCTTTGTTTGCGCCCATGGATTGTATACAGGGATCGATGTGATCTCACTTGTAGGGCAAAAAGTTTCATTTTATATATTTTTTCTTTTCGCGATGCTCTATCATTTCAGCTCTTATATTACGAAAGTCGCGATTGCTGATTAGTTAAAAAATATATGTTAACCGTAATCAGAAACGGCGTCTCTTTGCAGCTAGCCGGTGAATACGGGTCGATCCACAGAGATGTGTAATTTTCTTATGTGTTTTTACGAGTTTATTCGAATTATGGTTTGATTTTTCTCGATTGATTTTAAAAACTAAGTTGTACGATATTAAAGAACTTGTTAGGGTTAGGTCTAAGGTAGGGTTGATAAGATTAATATTATCACCTCTTTCAATGCCTTCGATTAAAACCTTTTAGAAGTCACAACAATTATTAGCAAAGGGGGTTAGGATTATTGGGAAGAAACGAAGTTTCTTCCTCTAGATCCTTGTCCGTCCTTTCCTACTAATTGCTATAACCTTCATGGACGTCATGTATGTCCGGTCCTTTATACTACGGTTTCACCATTACCTCGTAGGTAGGGTGCCGTAGGGAGCGGATCATGCATGCGTGCATGAAGTTCTACTTATGAAAATTTATTGGCATTGAAGGAGATGAGAGATATTCATCTCTCAATCCCTCCCTTGTTCCTAACCCTAACAAGCGAGGAATTTACTCGCTCATTAGGGGATCTTCTAAAAATGATATTTTTTGTTATGTGTTTTGTTTTTGATCTAAAGGACTAATTATCTACTGCAGATTAAAAAGTTCTATAATAGATTTACTTAGGGCAATGAAAGGATTTATCTAAGGCAATTATTAAATTAGAACTAGGGCAAGAAATGAATTAACACTAAGCAGAAAGTAAAGAAAATAAAAACTTACAGAAAAAATGATGCTCTATTTCTCCCAACAATTCTGAAATTTTATTGATTGAAAAGAAGCATAGCTTTTACAAATTTTTTTTGATTACAATTTATAAGTAAACAGGGGAATTTAGGGTTACGGGATTCGCACATGTGCAATTACAGATTTGCCCACGAAAAATCCAAACCCCCGCACCGACGCACCGACACGAGAAAACTGCACCGACACGGGCTTTAAATGGCCGCGGAACCGCGGCATGGGGGGGTTTGGGCCGCGGTTCCGCGGCCCTTTGGTGAGATCATCTCACCATCTTTTCTGGGCTTGTTTGTAGTTATCTGGGCTTGTTATTTCTTCATCTCATTTCTCTGTTTGGCTTCTTATTCTTCTCCAGATCTTTTAGTGAAAACATGTAGTGATCTTTTAACCGTTTGCCTTGACATTTTGGACCTTACACTGTTCTTCGTCTAGGCTTGACTAGGATCCTTCTATATATTGGTAAAAAGTCCCTTTTCTGTTGTCTTGTGTCTTTTTCACTGTTTTCGCTCCAAAAACCAGTAACCTGTAACATGTAGCAGACATGTGTCAAAAGCACCTGTTTCTTTATAAAACGCATAAGAATGGGGAATATAAAATGCAATATTATGATATGAACAAATACCCCCAAACTTATCTTTTGCTCGTCCTCGAGCAAACTTATTATTTTATTCTCGATAAAACCTAACCGCACTTTCGCAGGGAAACGCGATTGCATTGAGCACATGCAACAAGCCGTTAAACCTCTAGGTGTCCCTAGTAGGAGGAGTGTTGTCACCTGAGGGTTTTCAGTGGATTACACCCACAATATCCTATCAATTTGGCTCTTTCGACAATAATTCTCCAATTAGGTTTTTTAACACAGAATTCTATTATCATCGACTCATAAACTATCCATCCATATTCTTCACACTTCCTCATCATTTAACTTAAGATTATATATGTTCTATAGAATTACTCAGCTTTCGGCATTTCTTAGGTTTTCCTCTTAGGGTTCCATCTCCACTTAGGAATTTTTCTATCAACTCTACTAAAGATACAAGTTTTATTCTTCATTCCTTTCTCTTTTCTAAACTCTAATCACATATCCCCACGTGTGTGTATAGATCACCCCTACGCTTGGAAATTCAAATCAAGCAATCATACTCTTGTCTGCTGTCCAAAGCACTTATTAATTGGTGAATTTCGCTTACACATCCTTCATGCGACCGTTAATACTTCTTGAGGTACTAACAACCGATTACAAGATGTGTTAGCACTTTAAGCGTACTTCCTGGTTTTGCAATACCCAAGGCTTTAGCAGTGACTCCCAAACCAGTTGGTCTAAGGCACTAGGTGATGAAGCACCCTCGCTAGACATTTTTCTATTTTTTTACAGCCTCAAGTAATCACAAAAACCAGTGTCCATTTTTTTTTCTTTATTCACTTTTTTTCTTTTATTTTCTTCGTACTAAGGACTTTAGACAAAAGCATTTCAAGGTCTCTTCTACTATTCCAAGTTTCAAGGTTCGTGACTGTGCAAATTGTAGGGTATACGTTTTCAGAATCTAGACTTAAGCTAGGAACTATTTTTCAAATTTATACTCTATTAAGAATATCAATATTTTTTCCTTTATTTCAACTTAGCCCAAAAAGTGAACTCAAAATTTGCCTATTTCTAAATAAACTACAAAAACATATACTTTCTACCGTTAATCTTTAAAGAAGGTTATTTTTTAGGGTTTTGAATTTACCAAGTCTAAGATCTAGTTGTTCGTAGCTAGTTAACCTATTTGTCAAACTCAAGTTAAATATGGCCAAAATTGAATAAAATACTTTTTATAAATTTTTGAAAATTTTCAATTTTTATGGGTTTTCAAATAAATATGCAAATGCAAACATGTACATATGAATGCAAAGGAAAGAAAACATACCGAGCATACCCCCAAACTTGAACTTGACAGTGTCCTCACTGTCATACTAAACCAAGAGGGTCAAAATGTTGGCATTCCCTGTTTATTCACATTATTACAAATGATACACACCCCCAAACTTATTCGAAATATGGTTTTAGAAAAAAATGATTGGAAATTCGGGGGTGAAAGTGGAGGAACATCAATCAGTATAAATCGGCTCCTGCAAAAACAGGAGCTCCTCCGATGGGTCCGCTGTGAAGAACGGTTTCAGTCGATACCCATTCACTTTGAATAAGATACCGTCTTCAGGATTTTCAAGATCAATCGCACCGTGCGGATAAACGGTGCGGACTACAAAAGGTCCTCTCCATCTAGAACGGAGCCTGCCGGGGTGATAATGTAACCGAGTGTCATAGAGTAAAACCTGTTGACCAGGTTCAAAAGTTTTTCGCAAAAGGTGTTTATCGTGGAACACCTTAGCTCGGTTTTTAGCAATTATGGCATTATCATATGCCTCATCCCGCAGCTCTTCTAGTTCATTCAATTGCAGCTTTCGATTGCTGCCCGCATCTCCTAAAGATAAATTCAGCTCTTTGATAGCCCAAAATGCTTTATGCTCAATCTCCACTGGGAGGTGGCAAGCCTTCCCGTAAACAAGCCGGTATGGAGACATACCGAGATCTGTCTTATATGCAGTACGGAAAGCCCATAGTGCATCAATCAGTTTAAGTGACCAATCTTTACGGTTTTTAGAAACCGTTTTCTCCAGGATTTGCTTGATTTGCCGATTTGAAACCTCGGCTTGCCCACATGTTTGGGGGTGATATGGCGTTGACAGCTTGTGGGTGATAGAGTATTTGCGCATTAAGGACTCGAAAGTCCTATTGCAAAAGTGAGAACCATTATCACTTATTATCGCCCGAGGGTGCCCAAATCGAGAAAATATGTGTTCTTTAAGAAATCGAACGACAACCTTGTTGTCGTTCGTTCGGCTGGGCACAGCCTCGACCTACTTTGAAACGTAGTCAACGGCCAAAAGAATATACACATTTCCAAAAGAGTTAGGAAATGGTCCCATGAAATCTATACCCCAAACATCAAAAATGTCCACAACCAAAATAGGTTGGAGCGGCATTTCGTTTCTCCGCGATATCCGGCCCAGGTGTTGGCACCGGGAGCAAGTTTTGCAATATTCGTAAGCATCCTTGAAGAGTCGTGGCCAATAGAAACCACACTGCAAAACTTTCTCGATTGTCTTCTTTGGGCCAAAGTACCCGCCACATGCTTGATCGTGGCAGAAAAGACAGCACGCTCTTAACCTCACTTTCAGGTACACACCGACGAATGATTTGGTCGGAACAGTATTTAAAAAGATAGGGTTCATCCCAGTAAAAATGCTTTACTTGGGACAAAAATCGAAGTTTATCCTGTTTCGACCAATCTTTAGGTATCAGGCCGGTGGCTAAGTAGTTTACAATATCGGCGAACCATGGTTCGCAAGAAACGGTCAAGAGTTGCTCATCGGGAAAAACATCAGTGATTGGAAGATCAAGCGTAGGCGAAGAAGGAAGTCGTGATAGGTGATCAGCTACTACGTTTTCACATCCTTTTTTGTCCTTTATGACAAGGTCAAACTCTTGTAGTAAAAGGATCCAACGTATTAGCCTTGACTTAGCATCCTTCTTCGCAAAAAGGTGGCGAAGAGCTGAATGATCAGTATATACAACGACTGGAGAGCCAATTAAATAAGACCGAAATTTTTCAAGTGCAAACACAACCGCTAAAAACTCTTTCTCTGTTGTTGTGTAGTTTAGTTGGGCCTCATTTAGTGTTCGGCTAGCATAATAAATCACGTGCGGCATTTTATTAATGTGTTGTCCAAGAACAGCGCCAATGGCAAAATCTGATGCGTCGCACATGATTTCGAAAGGGTGCGTCCAGTCTGGAGATGAAAGAATGGGCGCAGAGATGAGAGAGTGTTTCAAAGACTCGAATGCTTCCATGCAAATGGAGTCGAAAGCAAATGTTGTGTCCTTGGCTAATAAGAGAGTCAAGGGTCTAGCGATCTTGCTAAAGTCCTTGATGAACCGTCTGTAAAAACCGGCGTGGCCAAGGAAGGCTCTGATGTCTTTGACGCATTTAGGGGGAGGAAGATTAGAAATTACTTCGATTTTAGCTTTATCAACCTCGATGCCGTTTTGCGAGATGACATGTCCTAAGACAATGCCTTCTCGCACCATGAAATGGCACTTCTCCCAATTTAACGTTAGGTTCTTATCCCTACAGCGGGTAAGAACTGCGTCAAGATGTCGTAAACACTCGTCGAAGGAGTCGCCAAAGATGGAGAAATCATCCATAAAGATCTCCAAGAACTTTTCAACCATGTCTGAAAAGATCCCCATCATACACCGCTGAAATGTCGCGGGTGCATTGCATAACCCAAAGGGCATGCGACGATAAGCAAAAGTGCCAAAGGGACAAGTAAATGTTGTCTTGTCTTAATCCTCTTTGGCGATGGGGACTTGGTTATAACCGGAATAGCCATCTAGAAAGCAATATAACTCGTGCCCTGCCAATCGTTCGAGCATTTGGTTAATGAAAGGTAAAGGAAAGTGGTCTTTCCTTGTCGCAGCATTGAGTTTTCTATGGTCTATGCAGACTCGCCACCCAGTTTGGGTGCGAGTGGGAATTAACTCATTTGCCTCATTGGTAATGCCCGTAATGCCCGATTTATTTGGCACGACGTGGATTGGGCTAACCCATTGGCTATCCGAGATAGGGTAAATGATACCACTATCCAGACACTTAACAATCTCCTTCTTAACAGCCTCTTTCATAATGGGGTTGAGGCGTCGTTGTGGATCCCTTGCCGGCTTGGCATCATCCATCAAGTGTATATGATGTTCGACTATGAGGGGACTAATCCCCTTAATGTCCGCCATAGACCAGCCGAAAGCTTGCCGATTATTATGTAAGACCATCAAAAGAGCCTTCTCTTGCTCAAGAGCTAGAGAGGCCGATATAATGACGGGTAAGGTCTCATGATCACCTAGATAAGCATATTTTAGGTGCGACGGCAAAAGCTTCAATTCGAGTTTAGGAGGTGAAACAATAGATGGTAACAATGGGGTAACTGTTTCAAACTCGAAGGATTCCATCAAAGGTTCGAATCGAGTGTACGCAACAGAGTCGGATGGTTCAACTAACTCATCCGAAAAAGCAAAAGACTCCAACTCAGGTGATGAGTCTTCAAAGTCGTCAACGAAGGTAAAACACTCATAATCGTTATCCGCCGTGAAAGCTGTGTCGGATTCTAGGAGGAACGCACTAGTGGCGTTAACATTGCTGTGATCGAACAAAAAATTCTCGAATTCATAGTCCTCCTCCGCGATCTCATTGATCGAGCAAACATCGAGTACGCTAGCATTAGGCTCAGCAGGCTGACTTCCCAACTTGAAAATATTGAGCCCAATTGTCATATTGCCGAAAGACAGGTTCATTGAACCGTTACGACAATTGATTATTGCGTTGGAAGTCGCCAGGAATGGTCGACCAAGTATCACCGGAATTTGATTCCGGGGGTTAGCGACAGGTTGTGTATCCATCACAATAAAGTCAACGGGGAAAATGAAATCCCCTACTCTAATTAACACATCCTCCAGCTCTCCTCTAGGATGGGTGATTGACCGGTCGGCCATTTGGAGAGTACAGTGAGTGGGTTTAAGCTCTCCAACGCCCAATTGCTCGTACACAGAATAGGATAGCAAATTGACACTCGCACCAAGATCTAATAGTGCTCTATTGATGTTCTTGTCCCCAATTGTTATCGAAATGGTAGGACAACCGGGGTCCTTTTGCTTTGGGGGTAAAGAATTGACAAGAGCATCACTAATAGCACTAGCCACAAAAACTTTCTTCGGCACTTGTGACTTCCTCTTTTTGGTGCATAAGTCCTTTAAAATTTTTGCATATGAAGGAACTTGTTGGATTGCATCCAAAAGAGGGATATTTATGCTTACCTGTTTGAACAACTCAACAATCTTCTCCATCTGTGGAGTTGGTTTATTGGATCTCAATCGATTTGGAAAAGGAACATTTTGAAAGGTTGTTGAGTCCAACTTTTGCAGATCAGATTGTCGAGTTGGAACGGCACCCCGTGTAGATGTGTTCGTGTTGTGAGAAATGGGTCCGTTCGAGCTAGAAGAAGTAGAAGAAGAAGAAGGTGAAGAAGATGAAGAAGGGCCACCGGCAGGGGTGTCATTGTCAAGACCCACATTATTTTGCAACACTTTTCCCGATCTCAACGTGGTCACAGCATTTACGTTATGATTCTGCTGTTGATATGCAGCATGTGCGTGACCGGGGTTGGGCAGTGGTTGAGACGGGAGTTTTCCTTTTTCGCGCTCGCTCAAAGCTGCATTGAGTTGTGCAATTTGTGCCTCAATAGATTTTATGCTTTGATCGTGTGAGGCGCTGTTTTGCACCAAAGATTGAATAGAAGTCTCTAGTCTTGCTGTAGACTGTGTAGATTGCTTAAGGAACGCATCTAGACTTCTTTCGAGCAATCTAACCTTGTCATTATTAGGTTGAACATAATTGTTTGGCTGGTAAGCAGTGTTAGGCACAAAATTGTTCACCTGATTAGGGTAAGGTTGCTGTTGAAATTGTTGCTATTGAAATTGAGTTTGTGAAGGTGCTTGTTGTTGTTGTGGAGGAGGAGGTCTTTGAAAATTGTTATTTCCTTGGAATTGTTGATTTTGGTTCCAAGCGAAATTTGGGTGACTCCTCCACCCCGGATTGTATGTCGAAGAGTACGGATCGTTTTTTTGTCGTTGCTGAAATGCAGCATTGACTTGATCATGTCCTTGAGTAGATGCATTATAAGGACACTCTTCGGTTAGGTGCGATGGATCCGCACAACAAGCACAAACAGTTCGTGGAGGCATAACAGGGGCAGGAGAAGGCGATGAGACTTTGGTCTCAATCGCTTCTAGCTTTTTCGTAAGAGCGGCCATCTCGGCCTTCATAGCAATCGACATCTCTACTTGATGTATGCTTGTCCTAGATTGACCACTAGAAGAAGATGATGTGGTCTTGGTACTCTCCCACTGAATTGTTTGCTCACTAAGATTCTCAAGAAACTGCCACGCTTCGTCACTAGACTTGGAGACAAAATGACCTTGACATATGGTTTCTAGCAACTGCTTCGTTGCCAAGTTCAATCCCTCGTATAATGTTTGGCAAAGTTGCCAACTTTCGATCCCATGATGAGGGCATTGAACGAGTAGGTCTTTAAATCTCTCGAAGCACTTCCAAAATGGTTCGGAAGGAAGTTGTAAAAATTATATTATTTCATTGCGGATTCTAGCAGTTTTGTGATGAGGATAGAACTTTTTCAGAAAAGCTTTCACAAACTCGTCCCAATTTCTAATGGAATGTGATGCGGTGCTGTATAGCCACTTCTCGGCTAGGTCACATAAGGTAAAAGGAATGACCCTTAGCCTTATAGCGTCATCACTTAATTGGGTCGTTTTCATCATAGCGCACACATTTTGGAATTTATTGATAAAGATATATGCATCTTCAGATTCCAAACCATGAAATTTTGGCAGCATATTGATGAAATGTGGTTTTATTTCAAAATTGTCCCCATTTGCCGGTGGGGGTGAAAGACAGGTAGGTAAAGAAGTGCGGACGGGGTAAAAGAGATCCTGGAGCGCAACTCGTGCGGGCGCTTCAACAGGCGGTTGATTCGGGTTATTCGCACCTAACGGAGGTAGAATCATTCCCGTCGGTAAGGTATTGTTGGGGTTGAATCCCGACATGCCTTCAGAAGAAGAATTTGAAGGAGGAGGTAAGAAAGTGGACGGAATGTCGACTTCGGTGTCGAAGGGCTCGTCGGTCGATACCAACGAAACATGGACTAATCGGGCGTTAGTATCCCTAGTCCAAAGTGACATACACTAAAGGGGTAGTGTAGTCAGAAAAAAAAAGAAAGACAGAATGTGGAGGTAAGATAACGTCAATGAAGGGAAGTGGTGGAAGTGAGTTGCAAGTTTTCTTAGCGACAAGTTGCAAGTTTTGAAAAGATTTTCCTTTTTTTATGTGAGAATGTTTGCAAAGAGGTGTTTGAAAAGGGACTTGTGATACAATTGCCATCAACCACACATGCACAATCAGGCCTAGATCTAGGGTCACCTAGGTCTGCTAGACAGCTCCAAACTAGGGCTAGAAATAGGACCTCAAACCGCCTCTTCACCGACAATTGCGGCCAGGTAAGTGCCAGGTAAGTGGGAAGGAACCACAATAGTGGGCTTAATTAATAACCACTGGCCTAGACACACTTGCCTAGACACCGCAAGGTCAGGTTAGGATAACGGTCGATGCCTATACTAGTCTTTTTCCTATTGAGCTCGATGTCCTTAGGGCTGAGTCTAGTATTTTTTAATTAATTGTGGTCAATGCAAATGCTTTAAGTGTTTTCTGGGGTCCTGGGAAGGGTGATGAAATCCCCACCCAATCTGAGTTTGGTCAATTAGCCTCTTAAAGTCTGATTAAATTATGCAAAACAATAAATTCACTTGCAATCAAATTTTTAGCGCGGCGCAAAGAAACCTGCAGAAAATCTGTTATTTAGAAGGGGGAAGAAGAATTTTTTTAGCGCAAAGAAACCCTGCAGAAAGTTTTCACAGAAAGATATATGGAGGTTGCAGAGGGGAGAATGAGAGATCTAACCATGCAAAATTGAGGACCTGAAGTGGCTAAAGCGCTGCGGGTTCGCGGTCTGGGGCACTATAACGCCGCGATTCCGCGGTCAGTTGAGCAGATCGGTGGCTCAGAAAATTTGTGGTGCTCTGTTGGTTCAATCTACCTCTGTTGTGATGTGCACTTTACTGATTTGCTTTCTGTAAAATTCCAGATCCGCGATTCTTCGCTGTTCTTGCAAGATTCAAACAATAAACCCTTTAAACAGATAAAAATTGATAAAAAATTTTGTACTTTTTTATATTTTCAGTTTTTTATAATTTTTAAAATTTATATCAACCCGAAATCACACAAAAGAAATTTTACGCCATCCCCGGCAACGGCGCCATTTGATTGATTCAAATGTATATGTTAACCGTAATCAGAAACGGCGTCGCTTTGCAGCTAGCCGGTGAATACGGGTCGATCCACAGAGATGTGTAATTTTCTTCTGTGTTTTTACGAGTTGATTCGAATTGTGGTTTGATTTTTCTCGATTGATTTTAAAAACTAAGTTGTACGATATTAAAGAACTTGTTAGGGTTAGGTCTAAGGTAGGGTTGATAAGATTAATATTATCACCTCTTTCAATGCCTTCGATTAAAACCTTTTAGAAGTCACAACAATTATTTGTAAAGGGGATTAGGATTATTGGGAAGAAACGAAGTTTCTTCCTCTAGATCCTTGTCTGTCCTTTCCTACTAATTGCTATAACCTTCATGGACGTCATGTATGTCCGGTCCTTTATACTACGGTTTCACCGCTACCTCGTAGGTAGGGTGCCGTAGGGAGCGGATCATGCATGCGTGCATGAAGTTCTACTTAAGAAAATTTATTGGCATTGAAGGAGATGAGAGATATTCATCTCTCAATCCCTCTCTTGTTCCTAACCCTAACAAACGAGGAATTTACTCGCTCATTAAGGGATCTTCTAAAAATGACATTTTTTGTTATGTGTTTTGTTTTTTATCTAAAGGACTAATTATCTACTGCAGATTAAAAAGTTCTGTAATAGATTTACTTAGGGCAACGAAAGGATTTATCTAAGGCAATTATTAAATTAGAACTAGGGCAAGAAATGAATTAACACTAAGGCAGAAAGTAAAGAAAATAAAAACTTACAGAAAAAATGATGCTCTATTTCTCCCAACAATTCTGAAATTTTATTGATTGAAAAGAGGCATAGCTTTTACAATTTTTTTTGATTACAATTTATAAGTAAACAGGGGAATTTAGGGTTACGGGATTCGCACATGTGCAATTACAGATTTGCCCACGAAAAATCCAAACCCCCGCACCAACGCACAGACACGAGAAAACTGCACCGACACGGGCTTTAAATGGCCGCGGAACCGCGGCATGGGGGGGTTTGGGCCGCGGTTCCGCGGCCCTTTGGTGAGATCATCTCACCATCTTTTCTGGGCTTGTTTGTAGTTATCTGGGCTTGTTATTTCTTCCTCTCATTTCTCTATTTGGCTTCTTATTCTTCTCCAGATCTTTTAGTGAAAACATGTAGCGATCTTTTAACCGTTTGCCTTGACATTTTGGACCTTGCACTGTTCTTCGTCTAGACTTGACTAGGATCCTTCTATTTGTTGGTAAAAAGTTCCTTTTCTGTTGTCTTGTGTCTTTTTCACTGTTTTCGCTCCAAAAACCAGTAACCTGTAACATGTAGCAGACATGTGTCAAAAGCACCTGTTTCTTTATAAAACGCATAAGAATGGGGAATATAAAATGCAATATTATGATATGAACAATTGCCCAATCATTTCGGCTATTTTTCGCGGTGCCCAATCATTTCGGCTATTTGTTTTATTTACTCGCTGCTTTTTATTGCGAGTTACCCAACCATTTCGGCTATTTTGTATGCATATATTTTACTTGCTGATTTTGTTGCAAGTTGCCCCATCATTTCGGCTATTTCATATGCATTTGCCTCGCTGTTAGTTTGGGATTTGATACCGATTTAGGCATCAGCATCGCTGCAACTGGGATATTGCCAGGAGCGAATCATCATTTGTCTTTGTCGATGTCGAACAAAGGTGGCTTAGTAAACAGGGTTAGGATCCTGTCGACTAAGGCTTTTGACTTCATGAGCCGTAAGGGTCTCATAAAGGTATTTCTCCCTACAAGTCGTGAGGATCTCGTAGGCGCGTTTTTCTTCTTAAGAATCGTGAGGAGTCTTAAGTGTATGGCCTCTTATAAGTCGTAAGGATCTTACAAAAGTGCTTTTTCCTTATAAGTCGAGAGGTCTTACAAGGGTTGTTCACCGTGTAAACATATCCATAGTCGCGGGTAGGATTTTGTTAGGGAAATATTTATTCGCGCCTGTATATTGTATACAAGGGTCGATATCGAAACGCTTGTAGGGCAAAATCGGGGCCGGGGGGGTATGACTGCTTAAGAACAGGTTCAGATCCCTGTACCTTAAGGCTTTTGAATCTTATGAGCCGTGAGGGTCTCATAAGAGGGTTCTCCTTACGAGTCGTGAGGATCTCGCAAGTGTAATTTCTCCTTAGGAATCGTGGGGAACCCTAAGTGTGTTGCTCCCTTGTGAGTCGTAATGATCTCACGCAGGTATTTTCTCCTCACAAGGTAAAGAGGGCCTTGCAAGTGTCTTTTAATGAGATTGAGCCCTTTCGGGTTTTCACAAAATTTGCCGGTAGCCCTGCTGGTTTTACTCACGGAGCCCTTTCGGGTTTTCATCCGTGCCCATTTTGCTTATGGACATACCGTTTTCTTCTTCTTTTTTTTAAATATTTTTTTGTGTCAGCCTTGGGATGTTGTGGTCCGTAGTAGTTTATCGATGTTTCGGTCAACAGCCAGTTTTAGAACATAGTGGTCCATTATTAGTTTAACGATGTTTCGGTCCGTCTTTGCCGTATTTGAGGCAACTTTCTAGTTTACGGACTTTTCGGTCCATGGGGCTTTCTCTATGAATGAGCACGATGCCCCCGGCATGTCCATCTTTTTCGGATCATGTGGTTGTGGCGGGTTTATCTTCCAGTTTTTAGACAGTGCGAATTTGCCTAGTTGGTATTGGTCCTCAACCCAGCCTTTGAAGACGAAGCAATCTTCGATTGGATGGCTTACTGCTTGGTGGTAAGTGCAGTGTCCCCCCCGAAAGACGTGGGAAGACGTGGTGGACGTCTCGCCTGAATTTCGGGGCAGATGCTAATTGGTGCTATCCGTCCATCTATCTGAAGATGCCAAGTTGATTTATGGCACCATGTATCGAAGGTTTAAACGGATGCGGCCGATGTAGCAGACTTCATCAGATTCCCTCTCGTTTGAGGGGTTTTCGATTGTGGGGACGCTCTTCCCTTCAGGCACAAGCCCCTGCAGTTAATTACACTACCGCATCGCGGTAATAACTTTCTCCTTCTCCAGATGGTCACTTCGTATCGTGTGTGTTTGTTTTGTTTTCGGTTGCCCGTGGATTGTATACGGAGACTAATTTATGTCGTCGTCCGTAAGGCGTGAATTAGTCCAAATCCGTATTTTCTTAGATTTGGGTTTGGGGGTTGGGTTTAAGGATACGTTAGTCTCATTTGAGACTAAGATCAACTTAAACGTTTGTTAAGGATACGGTAGTCTCATTTTAGACTAAGACCAACTTAATAGGATCATTTAGATCCAACAAGAGAGTATTTGGACTCTATTGTTTAGTTTAGGGACATTGCGGTCGATTAGTTTAAGGACATTACAGTCCAATGTTAGTTTAAGGACATCTCAGTCCAGGTTAAGGACATCATAGTTCATGGGTTTTAAAGGACCCCACAGTCCGAGGTTAAGGACATCATAGTCCATGGGTTTAAGGACCCCACAGTCTAAGGTTAAGGACATCATAGTCCATGGGTTTAAGGACCCCACAGTCCAAGGTTAAGGACATCATAGTCTATGGGTTTAAGGACCCCATAGTCCAAGGTTAAGGACACAGTCCATGCGTTTAAGGACCCCACAGTCCAGTTTAAGGATGGCATAGTCTACGAAGTGTATGGTTGTCGGGACTCGTCACCTCTCTGAAAACGTTGAAGGATTACAACGACATATATCAGAGGGGTTCAGAGATGTACCCTTGAACCGAAGTTGATTTGGGGATCTGTAGTCCAATTTGGAACTAATATCAATTAATTAGATTATGAGCACATTGGCTCAGTTAAATCTGAATTGAGGATTTATGGCCAGTTTGGGCTAAGTCCCATTAGATTTGAAATGTTGGCCCTATATTGGACCATTTATCTGGGTTCAGCCCCTCATCACTTAGCAATGCTAAACAAGAGTTTAAGGGCTCTAATAACATTTTTGTCTTTGACTGAGCATTAAATATTATAGCTCTGAGTTTTACTTTGTATGTCATATGAAATGATCAATTTTGAGACTCAGTTGAAGGAAAGGCTTGTCTCTGGACAACTTAACCAATTTGGCTAAGATTGGCCTTAAAATAGTGTTAAACACTAGAGGATATCCGGTGGTCACGTGTCCTCACGTGATGTATTTAAAACAGTGTTAAACACTGGAAATGAAATGCTCAAAATAGTGTTAAACTCTAGAAAGGAAGGGGTCACGTGGGGGCACGTAAGGGCACCCAGAGGTGGGGCCAGACCTCATTTATTTTGTTTTCAGAACTGCAAATAAGTGTTAAACAGTTTTAGTTTTCATAGCCATCACGTGTAGGCACGTGATGGGTACTCATGCATTGATTTATTAGAATGTTTATTAGGGGTCACGTGAGGACACGTGAGAGCGCCCAAAACCAGCATTGCCTTTGCTTTTGTTTTCTTTATTTTGGAAGTCACGTGGGGGCACGTGAGGCATTGCCTCCAAGCTTTTTCCTTCTCATTTTGGGGGATTTGTTCAGGGGGCACGTGGGGGCACGTGACCTAGCTTTATTCTTTCTTTTTTGATCACTGCGGATTGGAGTCACGTGTCATCACGTGACCAATGTTCTTTACGTGCATGGAGATCTTTCAAGTCTCTTTATTTTAAGAATTAAATTCTCTGTAGGGTTAAACCCTAATTATGTTTTTAGAGAAATTAAATTCCTATGTATGTGGAAGAATTAAATTCTTATATAGAATTAAACTCTAGTTCTGTCTTGGAGGAATTAAATTCCTATGAATTTGAGAGAATTAAATTCTCATATAGGGTTAAACCCTAGTTTTAGTTTGGAGGAATTAAATTCTTGTGAATTTGGGAGAATTAAATTCTCATATAGGGTTAAACCCTAGTTTTATTTTGGAGGAATTAAATTCTTATGAATTTGGGAGAATTAAATTCTCTAAACTCAATTCTCCCTCTAAGTTTTGGATCTGCATGGCAGAATCTCCCCGATGAGAATTAAATTCTCAACTTGTGGGGAGATTTGCTTCTGCAGATCTTCAACCAGAGGAAGAACTAAGTTCTTTTACAGAAGAGTTAAACTCTTAAATTGAGAATTAAATTCTCTTTTCGTTTTATGGAGCTTTGATCCCTTTCCCCTTTCTCACCTAAGATTTCTTTTCTTGAGAATTAAATTCTCCTTTCTTTTCTCTCTGCTATTGTTTTTTCAGAAAATTCCAAGATTCAAAAATCTCCCTTTCTCCTTTTCTTGGCTCCTATTTATAGGAGAAGGAAAAGAATCAATTTGTTTAGTGAATCTTTTATTGAAAGATTTTGTTTGTTTTAGTAACTAACATGATCTTAGTGAATTTTATTCACCATTGGATTTTTAATCCAGAAGATATTCTGATTGTTATTCTTGGTGAATTTTAGGGAAATCTTTCTTTGTATAAAATCTTTCCATAAATTGGTGATTTTTAATCACCATTGGATTTTTAATCCAACGGTGCTCCACTTTACAGAGCATAATTCTCTTTTATTTGGAAAGATTTAAAGAAATACTTTCCCAGTTAGGGTCTTTGATTTTTCTTAATTAGAATTTAATTCTATTAATTCAGAAGGCTTTTAAAGAGCATCACGTCTTGGCACGCGATCCCAATGTTTGATCATTGAAATAGAATTTAATTCTATCAGTTAAAAAGCTAAGGGGCCTGTCACGTGTTGGCACGTGACCTTTTTTTATTCATAATTTAATTCTGCCTTTTAACAAAGCTAAGGGACCTGTCACGTGTTGGCACGTGACCCTCTTTTATTCAGAATTTAATTCTGCCTTTTAACAGAGCTAAGGGACCATCACGTGTTAGCACGTGACCCTTGGTCACGTGGGAGCACGTGATGCCCCATTGGGGTCTTTTCTTAGCTGTTTTGTTATATTTTTGTTTGATTAGAATTTAATTCTATAAAGTAGAGATCACAGGAAACTATCACGTGTCAACACATGACCCTTGGTCACGTGTGAATACGTGATACCTCATTAAAGTATATCCTGATATTTTATCAGGGAACATATGCCCCCACAGCGTTGTTCTCACGTGTCTGCACGTCTGTGTAATGCTGTTACTTTTGTGACCGTTGGATCTGTCTTGGGAATAGGGGAGATAAAACGTTTCCCATCATATCTTATAAATGCCAGCGTCCCTTCAGAAGTGCCTCCACTTTGCTCATTTTCTTCCTTGCTTACTTTTCTTTTGAGAATTTAATTCTCTTTCTCAGAGCTTAGTTCTCTGTTTCGAAAATTTCCAGAGTTTAACTCTGTTAAAAGATTCCCTTTTCTCAGGTAATGATCTTGAACGGCTGAAGAACTTTTTTAGAAATTTTCGTTGGATTTTAAATCCAAACCAAGGGTTTTTCCTTTTAACAAGAACCCATTTTTTTTAAGTTCTTAAAAAGAAAACCACTCACTCTTTAAACAATAGACCTTTTAGGGTTTCTCTGATCTTCAGGGATCGATGGCGATGGTTGTCTTTTCTCTGGAATTTAATTCCATTTCACGGAGCTTCGGCTCTGAAAAAATATTTCTGGGAATTTAATTCCCCTGTTCAAAAGGAATTTAATTCCTCTGAAGAACTTAGTTCTTCCCCGAGAACTTCTTGGGGTTTTCTTACCCTGAGTTGTTCTTTACAACAAAAGAAAAGATTTGCAGTATGGTTTCATGGGAATTTAATTCCTTTACCCTGCTTGATTTGTGCAGAGTCCAAGATGGATTTCTTTTTGTGGAATGTGTAGCGTCATTCGAAATTCACTGTCCATTTATTGAGAATCTTCCTTTTGTTCTCATAATGATTGCTTTGCCTCATCATTAGTAAGCCGCCATCTTGATTTTGTGGGACCCATGCGTTTTGTAACCAATGGTCCCATAAAATGAGTCATCTGTTGCTTTCTTCCACTGTCTTTTTATATATGCATTTACAAACACACACACACACACACACACACACACACGTGTTGGCTTCGCTTAACAGTTTCCCCTTCTTTTATTTCAGGCACAATGACTTCTGTTCCATACTTCCCTTTCACTCGCTCGGAGGCTGCCTTTCCTTAGTCACCGTATGATGAGGAAGTGATGGCGATGATCAAGGCTCATGACCCGAATCGCACCGATTTGCTTTTATGGGGGACCTGGTATGGTCACATCATCCGCGGTCACCGCAGTTTTCTTTGCGAGATACCGATGGAGCCTACCTGTCCATTTCTGCCGATGGAGCCTCCACGGACCGCCTTTGCTGTGGAGATACTGGATTGGACCCCTATGGGACGGCTTGAGCCTTTAACAACTGGTATTCCGAACCATCCAGTGCCGTTAGAGATATTTTAGGGCGCCGCATTTGCCAGGGCGAAGCCCAGCCATGTGGACAGATTTATAAGATAGGGCTTACCCCTCGACACCCCACGGGCTACCTTCTCTAGGCCTGTTACATCTTGTCCGCCCATCGCGCGCGACTGCAGAGGGTCGGACTCTATCAGGTGATATATGCGTCTCTTTTCCACTATCTGTCTCCCCATGTCTGGTGGGTTAAGGCCTTCTTGAACCAATGGAATTTTTCCACCAACACCTTCCTTCTAGGGGACCGCGAAGTTTCAATTTCTCTGGAAGAATTTTGCGAGATCTCAGGGTTGCCGGTTAGGGGGACACTTTATGAAGAATTACTGCCTCCTGATGAGTATGTCTTCGAAACCGAGCCTGCCATGCTTGACGGCCTATCGACCGAGAATGTCGTCCGCCACAAGCCCCCGAGTTTGATCAGGACCCTGAGTATTTTTGACAAACTGTTCACAGAGTCAGAGGAGCAGGGCGTCACTTTTAAAAACTTTATCGCTTGCTTCCTTTGCGAAGATGTCCTCTCAAAGACGGCTCCGAAGTTCGCGAACATTAACGATCCCTTTGGGTTCGGTTTAAATAAGGGGCTGACTAAAGAAGAGGACCTGCCGCAGTACTACATTCCCATCATGTCAGCGGTATCTTTCGAGTCGATTGCAACTCCTGGTATGGATGAGGAGACTTTCTTTGTGGGCTTCATCAGTGTTTAGCTTAGCTGGTTCGCCATTCCCATCCATCGCCGTTTCATGAGAGCCTCAGTTATTTACCCTGCTCATCGCATTGCCGAGGGAACGCGACTAGCTATGGGCATTCCAGGGCTAGCGCATCTATATCATGGGTTAGGCACCGCGGCCAATACTTCAACTCCAGGCGTAGATGTGGTAAATTTCTCTCTTCATTATTTTACGTTCTGGATTGAGATGCACGTGCTGGGGGCATTTGCTGCGCACCAAAGACCAAGCTTTTATGACGCTTACACTTTTCCGCGACTCATGCGGCTGGTGGGCGCTTCTGCTCCTGACCCGACTCGGTCTGGGGCTATTCGCGTGCTGGTCAATCCCTATGCTACTACAGGCTGGATGGTATTCATCGACCGAGTTCTCTCTACTCCCTCAGGACCGGTCCAACAGCTCTGCGACTTGTCGAAAGAGGAGGCTCCTTCTCTGAAGCTCAGGGAAGCCATGCACCTGTATTCGATCAGACCAGGTTACCTGGTATTTCGTCAGAACGGTGCGGTCCTTTTTATGCAGTACAAACTACACCGCTTTGCTCAGCAACTTGAATATGACTAAGGCATCCCCTTCGAGGCATTTACGGTGGCGCCTAGCCCATCACCAAAAGCTGTTCGTGACGCCGCTCATCACTTCATGCGGCTGAACACTGGCTCCCGTTTCATGATTCCTGAAGCTGATCATATTCCTTGATTTGTGGGGTCATTCACGGGCTGGTACCTCCATCGAGTCAGTCCAATTATCGCTAAGGAGAGGAGGGTGCTTCTTGGATATGGGACTCCCACTCCAATTCACGCCACGGAAGTTCCGCCGCAATCGCGTGCAACGGTTCGCCCTTCCTTGAGGGATACCAGCGTCGTGCTTATTCCGGAGGCGGCGGAAGTGGACTTAACTCCCACAGTTGGTATGCCACTGCGTACTAGGGCTCAATCAAGGGCTAATAGGGCGCCAGTAGCAGTGTCATCAGCCGCGGCGTCAACAATGGCCATGTCGTCATCGGTAGCACCACCGAGCGAGGACATTGAAGGCGAAGTGGGTCAACGCCGTACCAAAGCTCCACGGGGAAGGAAATGATCGTCTTCGACGGTTAGTTCTGGGCCCAAGAGGCGGAGGAAGACGGTCACCAATCTGCTCGACTCTTTAATAGAGTCTGAACCTATTCTTCAAGATGAACCACTAGCCATGTAAGAATCGGATGGTGGTCTACTTTTCCCGGGTTCATCTGCCGAGGAAGCCGCACAATTGGCTGAGGCTATAAGACATTCGCAAGATGAATCCAAGAACTTAAGGATCCCAAAGAGGCCTTACCCTGCCATTATTTTTTATGAAGACCCTCCATCAATACGGCGGCGATTCAATTTAGAAGAATGGGGTGAGAGGGCCCTTAAACAGGCTGTTTCGGCCGACGCCGAGGACGCGCTTTCATTGTGGACCGGTGGCCATGAGTCTACCCTCGGACCTTGGCGAGCACATCTCCTCAGGAAGGAGCGTCGGCTTGAACAAGCCATATTAGAGGCTCCCTTACGCATCGGTATTTTCATGTATCTCCTTGTAATCTTTTGTATTGCTCGTGCACACACACACGCGCACACGCACACACACACAAACACAAACACACGCACACATATATATCCTTATCTTCGTACAAACCTTGCAGGGATTTCGGCGATGGCGGAGGTGTTTCCCCAATCAGAGCAAAGCTCTGTTCAAATTCCAAGGTTTGAAATGAAGCGACGTTTCTGCTCCCCCTAATCAGAGCAAAGCTCTGTTCAAGTTCCAAGATATGGAATGAATCGACGCTTCCTTTCCCCCCAATCAGAGCAAAGCTCTGTTTCAAAATTCAAAATTTAAATTGAAGCAACGTTTCAGATTCTACGCGCTGCGCGCCACGTGTCAAACACGGGTGCGCTAGCACAGTTGCGTTGCGCTCCGCGCTGTGTGCCACGTGTCAAACACGGGTGCGCAAGCGCAGTTGCGCTGCATTTTGTGCTGCGCGAGGTGCGCTAGCGCAAGGTGCGCCAGCGTTGGAATTAAAAATTCCCTCACCGTCAGATCAAAAGATCTACTAATAATAAATTATTAATTAATCAGAACTAAAATTCTGTTATGGAAAGATTTTTCAATCTTATTAAAACAAGAAGATTATTTTCTGTAAAACAGAAGCCTTAGGATCAAAGATCCAACGGTGGGAAATATTCCCAAATCAATTAAAGAAAGATCTCTTAAAACTGATTTAACAAATCAATTGGCCCTATATAAAGGCCCCTAGACTTCAAGTTTAAAAAAGAGAGAGAGAGAGAAAAACCCTCTGCAAAAGAAGAGAAAACTCTTTAAAAAAAAGAAGATTTTTCTTCATCTTCATGGTAAAAAGAACTACGTTTTTGAATAATAGAGATGAAACCATCTCGTAAAAAGAAGAACCATCTTCTAAAAAGATCAGAGATCTAACAAAAAGACCAAGGTCTTTAATAAAAAAGAAAAGATCAAAAAGATCTAATCATAAAAAGACTAAAAGAAGCATTTTACTTCATTCACAGATTTTTTGATCTATAAAGGCAGAGCCTTTTATAAAAACAAGAACTTTTGTTCTTGGATCTTGAGGAAAAAGCTTCCTTTGAAGAACATAAATTTGTTCTTTGATCTTAAAATTGATCAAATGCGCTTTGCGCTATTGAAAAGTGCCTTGCACTCATGAATTGCGCCCTTGCGCTCATTGGACCGGTGCTCAGCGCCAAACCTGCCACGTGTCAACCAGAGACACAATCTGCGCTTTGCGCTTCTAAAACAGAGCACTGCGCTCATGGGCTGGCGTTCAGCGCCAAGCGCGCCACGTGTCACTCACTGGTGCGCCAACAGACTAGCGCAATGCGCTCATAAATTAAAAGCGCAATACGCTAACAAACTAGCGCTTAACGCTAAGCGCGACATGTGTTTTCTTCGTGTGCGCTACCCGACAGAAGCGCAGTGCGCTCTTTGACTGGCGCAACGCGCCTGGCGCGCCACATGGCGCACTGTCAGAACAAACTTTGTTTCTGATAAATGCCATGCATTCAATACAAGACAAAAATGTCAGAGCCCATTGCCTAACATTATTAAAAGGGCTGAGCCCAAATAAAGGCTTAATATCCAGAACAAAAATAAAATGTTAAAACATTTTAATTGGACTTAGCCTAATTTTGGCCATTAGTCCTCAACTTGTTTTGAATTGAGCACATCTGTTCTTTCAACCAACTCACCTTGATTCAAGGGTACATCTCTTCACTCCTTTGATATTCGTCGTTGTAAAATCCTCAACGTCTTCAAAGAGGTGACGGGTCCCGACAACCACACATTTCACAGACTATGACATCTTTAAAATCGGACTGCGGGGTCCTTCAACTCATGAACTATGATGTCCTTAACCTTGACCGTGATGCTTTTAAACTAATATCGGACTGTGAGGTCCTTAAACTCACGGACTATGATGTCCTTAACCTTGACCGTGATGTTTTTAAACTAACATCGGACTGTGAGGTCCTTAAACTCACGGACTATGATGTCCTTAATCTCGACCGTGATGTCTTAAAACTAATATTGGACTGTGGGGTCCTTTAAACCCACGGACTATGATGTCCTTAACCTCGACCGTGATGTCTTAAAACTAACATTGGACTGTGGGGTCCTTTAAACCCACGGACTATGATGTCCTTAATTTCGGACTGTGGGGTCCCTTTAAACATACGGACTATGATGTCCTTAATCTCGACCGTGATGTCTTTAAACTAATATTGGACCAAGATGTCCTTAAACTACCAATGGACTGTAATGTCCTTAAACTAATTACCGACTGCAATGTCACAAAACTAAACAATAGAGCCTAATTGTTCTCTTGTCAGATCTAAACGATCCCGTTAAATTGATCTTAGTCTAAAATGAGACTAACGTATCCTTAACAAATGTTTAAGTTGATCTTAGTCTCAAATAAGGCTAAAGTATCCTTAAACCCAAACCCCTAAACCCAAATCTAAGAAAGATACGGATTTGGACTAGTCCACGCCCTATAGGCGACGACATAACTTAGTCTCCGTATACAATCCACGGGCAACCACAAACAAAACAAACACCCACGACACGAAGTGACCATCTGGAGAAGGAGAAAGTTGTTATCGCGATGCGGCAGCGTAATTAACTGCAGGGGCTCGCGCCTGCAGGGAAGAGCATCTCCACAATCAAAATACCCCTCAGATGAGGGGGAATCTGACGAAGTCTGCTACATCGGCCGCATCCATTTAAACCTTCGATACATGGTGCCATAAATCAACTTGGCATCTTCGGAGAGGTGGACGGATAGCACCAATTAGCATCTGCCCCGAATTTCAGGCAAGACGTTTGCCGCGTCTCCGCCGCGTCTTTCGGAGGGGAACAGATTCTGGCACTCCCGGTGGGACCTTTTCCTCTTTCCGCTCCACACTTCGTGTGTCATGTTCACGAACGAATCGCGGTTTGCTAATGGTTGCCCTTGGGTTTCAAGGTACTAAGATTTGGCGTTTTGCTTGGTGCAGAAAGCAAAGGATCAATGGCGTTCACCTGCTCGAAGTGTTCCAAATGCAACTGCAACCCACGTTCTGCTTCAACTGGAGGCATAGCTTACGGGCCCCAGGCGGCTTCCCTGTTCATGATACCGGTGGAATAGGTCACCCAAGCCTCCACAGGATTGTTTTTCGAGACCATGCTCCCGCCAGCGAGCTTCAGTGCTCCTATGCCAGCACCGGAAGCTCCCAAGAAGTCGGTCTTCGATCGGCTTGCTACTACCACGGCCCCTCTCAACGAGTCGTCCAGATCCAACACCTCGGTCTTCGCCAGACTGAGCCTGAACTCCGATAGGCCTGCCAAGAAGCCCATGACACCTGAAGTGGCCATCCCAAAGAAGATAGCCATCCCTGCTCCTGAAGTCGTCAAGACGGCTTCTCCTGCCAAAGAGTCGGTCTTTACAAGACTGACTATTCCGGCTCCCGTTCCTGCTCGAAGGTCTGTCTTTGACAGATTGGATACCACTGCTCAAAAGACGTTAGTCTTCAAGAGGCCGGCACCAGCGGCGCCTCATCTGGACAGGGGGCAAGACAAAGCCATCCCCATCACCGAACCAGCCCCAACAGCTCGATACGCTCGACGTCGCCACTGGCGCCGAGTAAGGAAGGCCGGAGGCAACTTTCCCTCTGGGCTAACTCCATCGGCTCTAACGGTGGAAATTAATGCTGCTGTTCCAACCGAGAACAGTTTTGAGCTGCTGAACAAGGTGCGCAGGAATTCGCCTACCGCCGTATTAAAAAGATCTCCGCCGCCGGTGGAGACTGTCGCAGAAATGAAGCCGGAACAGTCCCCCCAACGACTGTCTTCTAAAGTTTACAAAATCTGGCGACAAGTCCGAGAGTCGGTGGTTGATCAAGACTATCCCCGCCGGGAGAAGAAATTGAAAGTCCGACAGGAAGAAAACCATCCTGTTAAGCCACAAAAGACGACGGCTACTTGGGTGCCCACTGCAGCGGCCCCCTCAACTTCGACCACTCATAAGAGGAGAAGGCTGGAGAAAATCCCCATGCCTTCGACAAATGTCAAAAGCACTGAGCCTAAACGCCCTAAGTCTGGGGGCATGGTGGTGCATACCATCTACATGGCATCCGAAAAAGAGGATAGCCATATCTCCACAGGTCATTGACCGCTTACGCGATCCGTGACAAAAGCTCAAGAGCAGCAGCAGAAGCTTCAGGAGATGATGACTGCGATGGCCGCACTCACCGGGCCAAAAGAAAGCCCAGAAGCATCCTCGGAGCAACGCCATGAGCAAGAAACTGATGCCGAATTCCTTCGGTGAATACTTGACAAGAAGGACAAAGTGGCTGCGGAACAAGCAGCCAATATAAAATGAATGGCCCTTTTATTCTAAGATATGGTGGGCATGATGATCCAGCCGGATCCCCTAGCCGAAGATCCTCCAGTGATAATTGAAGATGATAGAAGAGAAACATAAAACCCTCTGCCGGCTCTATCAGCAGCCAAGGAAGAGACCATCTCTAAAGCTGCCCTAGATGATTATATCGCTCAGCAGATACTAGTTCACCAGGCGCATGAAGCGGCCGGCCAAGTTGTTAGAACTGGGCGACCGTATCCAAGCTGGTATGATCAGATAAAGTACCCGTCGGGCTACACGATCCCGAAATTCCATGTGTACAAGGGGACAGGCAATACCCATCAACATGTCGCCCAGTTCAGGGCTCTTTGTGGCAACACCGGCGGCGATGATAAGCTCTTGCTTCGCCAATTCGTCGGCAGCTTATCGGAGACGGCGTTCGAGTGGTACTCCGAACTTCCAAATGACTCTGTCAAAATTTTCGCGGAAATGGAGTTGTTGTTCACCCAGCGATTCGCAAGTGCTAGTGAACGCACCCCAATAACGGCATTGATCAATGCTAGGGTGTCAGTACACAATCCGATGGCGGAATCTGTGGTCTAAGTGCGAACAGCGCATCGAAGAAGCACCAGCGGTGGGCATGTTCGTGGGCACCCTAGACCCTCATGCAACTATTTCATAGTTCATGATGTTCTTCAAACCGACTACGTTCCAGGCTTTAATCGACAAGCTAGCCCAGATGGATCAAATGGGTCATAGACCGTCTCCTCCGAAGCCGGAGCCGCGGAACGAAAAAGGTAAGGGGAAGGCGACCTTCGTTGCAAATACCCAACAGCAGCCCAGTGCTCCAAGACTAACGGAACAACTGGAAGAGAGACGACGCTATTATAATGATAAGATGAAGCGTCCTTACTCGTTCCCACGGGACAAAACGAAGAGACTATTCGAGCTGGTAATGCGCAACAGGCTTATCAATCTGCCGAATCCAAGGCGACCATTGCAACCCGGCGAAGCGAATAACCCCAATTATTGTCCTTACCACCAAACGGTGAGCCATCCAATCGAAGATTGCTTCGTCTTTAAGGGATGGATCGAGGATCAGTAGCTATAAGGCAAGTTTGCGCTGTCTGAGAAGTGGAAAGTAAACCCACCACAACCGCACATTCCTAAAAAGACGGATACACCGAGGGCAACGTGCTCTTTTGTTGAAGAAGCTTCATGGGAAGTGGCCCTTTCGGCCAAAACCAAAAGATGTTGAATGATCTCCAGACATGCCCGGCAATCAGGTGGAAGAATCCGTTAGTACCCCAGATCATCGAAAGGATGCTGAAGCCATGCCCAGCTCCGAAGATTGGTGGTGATAGCCAAAGCTCGCACGCCCAGCCGTCGAAATCTCCGAAGAAGAAAAAGAAATCCAAGAAGCCCGTGAAGCCTAATGACAAGCGCACGGACCTGCAGAAACAGATCGACGCACTGGAAGAGTACAACCAGAAGGTGCGGACTCCGATCATGCTCCAAGAATTCCTCGGCCACGTCCTTGAAGACGGAGATGATAGAGAAGACTCATCAGATGGATCTGAGAATTACGTAGCAAGTTGTCATGTGATCTCTCACTCATTGATAAACGATGAAGAGCCTCCTTGCACCAAGAGACTGGGGGCAGGTCCTGAGCCGAAACTTCTATGGCCGTCAAACGAAATGATCGACGCCTTCCTGAGTGAAATTCATCTGAAAAATAAAGCCGATCGGGAGCGTGAGATGGCCATATTTGAAAAGGCCAAGCATCGGCGACTGGACGAAAGAGTCAAGACACTTCCGCCGAATCAAGGGACATCCGTCGCGAATAAAAACAAGTTCAAGACGAGGAAAAGGTTTGCTAAAGTCATATCGATGGGAATGAAGCTACCACCCTCTGAAGGAAACACTGTCGGTGAAGCAGAGATGCATCCTAATTACTGCTCATATCATCGAAAGATTTCGCCCCCACCAAAGAATGCGACGCTTTTAAAAGATGGTGGCAGGGATATGTTGCTCACCGGCAACATTTTAAGCGGATGAAACGCAAAACACGTCGGGAGCGAAGAAATACGACCGAGAGGTATAAAAGAATTGCCGGCAACTGTCGCGTGGTCAACACTGGGGGATCGCAAGTCCTTACCTTCGGAAGTGACTCCGACGAAGAGATGACTCTTGGCCCTCTATTCAAGGAATCCACCTCAGGAAAGGAGGGAGAATCAAAGACCTGTGAAAATATCCAGCTGCGCAATCGTACACTCCCCGAAAAGAATCTCAGACCCGCAAACAGAAAAGATAAGGAAAAAGAGAAGGTTTCTGAAGATATCGCCCTAGATGACCAAGTCATGAAAGAGCTGACCGCCAAGGACCCGCCAAGGAAAAGTAAGGTGGACTACAACATTCTGGCATACTTGAGGAAGTTACCCTCGCAGCTCAACATACTCGATGCTCTTTTACGATCAAAAGAAGCAAGGGACTCATTGATCAAGGCGCTACAAGATCCGGAGCAATTCCAAGCTTTTCTCGCCGAAGAAAAGATGAAGGACGAGCTGGAAGAAGTACACACAGCCGATATTACCTTCGGCGATGAAGATCTCCTCCTCGGGACGTGCAAGCTCAACCGTCCCCTATATGTTTCCGGGTACTGTCATGACATCAAGATAAGTAAAATCCTGGTCGATAATGGGTCCTCTGTCAACCTCCTTAATGTGAGGGTGTTGAAGGAAATATGCATGAGCGTTCAGCACCTCGCTCGTGAAAAAATCACCATCTTCGGCTTCGATTCCCAGTCATCACGGACCCTCGGGTCTGTGATACTGACGCTGCGCTTCGGACTACTCTTCACAGATATTAAATTTCACGTCATCAATGCCAAGACATGCTATAATGCTTTGCTTGGTCGGCCTTGGTTACACGAGTACAACATCATCCCTTCTATACAGCATCAGTGTATGAAATACTTCAAGGATGGTCTCGAGTATATCGTAACAGGAGAGCTAAACCCATTCTCCGTAAACGAAGTCCGAAAGTACGAAGATGCAAAATACTTCTTACCAGACTTTGAAGACACAGAGAGATATCATAAACCGGAGAATAAAGCTATCACCACCATTCCGGTCTTCGCGAGTGATACCGAGGAAGAGGAAGAGATAGTTTATTCAGGGCCACCCCAGTACAACAAGCCGTGACCATCCACTCCTATGCTTATCTTCGGCAGCGACTCGGAAGATGAGGTCCACGCTGTATTCTCCGCTCGGCCTTCAATACAAACATTCGCTGATGAAGAGCAAAATTTGCAAGTTGCCATGGTTCCGCCCAAGCATCATAAAGAACTAGACACGCTTGATACCTACAGTGTGGAAGAGCTGCAGACGTTCTATGTCCCTCCCAGGCGAGAAGGTGAAAAGGCAATCCTATTCTACCGATTAGGGGAAACTAAAGTGGAGAAAGAACTCTGGCACGGCGCGGATTCCACACTCGACAGGCTCCAGCTCATCCGTTTGTCCAGATATTACAAAAACGGAATAAGAAGACTCTTGAGACGCCAAGGTGTACCCCTTAAACAAACTGCTCGATAAGCACGGTTCTATAATAGGATCTGGAACGTCCCTGGAACTCAGCGAAAGTTGCCCAACGAGAAAATGGAAACGATCGGGCTTGGATATGTTCAATCCAAGAAACGGGAGTTACTCCGCGACTACTACGTCATACATGACTTTGATGAAGAGGGAGATGCTTTTTGGGAAAATGCTAACCCTGATTCAGAAAGAGCTCCCGACGTAAAAATGCCCAGTCCGTCGTTTGAAGAACAAATGGACAAGTTTATAAGGGATGTGAGTCAAAAGGTTCGAGACGACCACAATCGCGAAATGGCCATCTATAAGAAAGGCAGGACGCAACGCCTTCTTCAACAGGCTGCGAAAGATGAAAATGCTCTTTCCTGTCAACCCGTTGTACAAAAGGCACAACGCAAAGGCAGAAACAAACCAAAGAATGGGAAAGACGTTCGAGAGCGACAAAGCGGGACCAGGAAGCCACGCGATCGGGAATCGAGTAATCCAGATTCATCTCTTATAAAGAAGATGAGTCGAGCATACTCTTTTCCTCATAACAAAACACTGTAGATACTCGATCTCGCCATAAGACATCAACTGATTATACTCCCGGAGTCCAAGCACCCCGAGCAAGCAGGCGAAGTCTCTCATCCGGACTATTACTCCTATCATAGGGCAATAGGACATCCTATTGAAGACTTCTTCACCTTCAAGAACTGGGTCGAAGATCAATATCGATAGGGCAGGTTCGCTCTATCCAGCAGCTGGAGGGTAACCCCGCCGCAAAGGCATGAATCCAAATCCACGAGGGTAGAACTAGATCAACGTCGGTCTTTGAAGCGAGCTCGTTCCTGTCACGTGATAACGTTATCAGAAGAAGACCCCGGCGGTATGGATAATCTCCCCTGGTGCTTCGAAAACAATGATGACGAGGTGATCTCGGAGTTTCCATCGGCGCCGAAAGAGCTGGAAGATGGAATACATACCACTGCAGATGAGCTCAAGAAAATTGATTTGGGGATGGCAAGTGACCCGCGACCGACGTTCATCAGCGAATTGCTGTCTGAAGAAAGGATGGCTACACTAAAGGATGTGCTCATGCAGCATAAAAATTGCTTCTCATAGAATTATTCCGAGATACCATGACTAGATCCCGAGATTGCTGTACACAAGTTGGCAATATCTTCAGACGTCAAGCCAATCAAACAAGCACCAAGGAGAATGCGGCTCGAGCTTGAGATGAGCATCAACGCCGGGGTCAAGAAGCTAATCGACTCTGGTTTCATCCAAGAGGTTCAGTATCCTGATTGGATCACCAACATTGTCCCGGTGATGAAGGAAAATGGGACAGTACGCATATGTGTGGATTTTCGGGATCTCAATAAAGCCTGCCCGAAAGATGACTTCCCAGTACCGGTCACCGAGCTAATGATTGACAATACGTCCACCCATGAGGTTTTATCTTTCATGGATGGCTCGGCAGGATACAATCAGATAAAAATGCATCCCGAAGACCAGAAGCACACCGCTTTCCGGACCCCTTTGGGTATATTTTGCTACAAGGTGATGCCCTTCGGTCTAAAGAACGCTGGCGCCACCTATCAGAGAGCCATGATGAAGATCTTCGATGATCTTATACATGAAATCGTCGAATTCTATAACGACGACCTCGTGGTGAAAAGCAAATCATACGAGGAACATTTAGAGCATCTGAAGATCGTGTTTCAATGCCTTCGGCAATACAACTTGAAGATGAACCCTCTCAAATGCACGTTCGGAGTATCCTCAGGCAAGTTTCTAGGATTCATCGTCCGACACCGAGGTATCGAGATAGATCCGTCAAAGATCAAGGCAATTATGGAGATGCCCCCGCCAAGGACTCTCAAGCAATTGTGGTCTCTCCAAGGGAAGCTCACGTATATTCGGCGATTTATAGCCAATCTCTCAGGCAAGTGCCGTCCTTACAGTCACCTGATGAAGAAGGGAACCCCGTTCGTCTGGGATCACAAATGCCAAAGAGCGCTGGACAAAATCAAGCAATACCTGCAGAATCCGCTAGTACTGGCTGCTCCGGTCAAGGGAAAGCCTCTCATTCTGTATACAACCGCCCTTGAAAGTTCTTTAGGCGCATTATGGGCACAAGAGAACGACCAAGGGAAGGAGAGAGTGCTCTACTATTTGAGTCGAGTTCTGCTGGGGGCAGAAAGCAATTATTCTCCCATCGAAAAACACTGCCTGGCATTAATCTTCGCGATAACGAAGCTCAGGCACTATGCATTGGCGCATGACGTCCGTCTCATATCGAAGGTGGATCCTCTCAAATATTTGATGTCAAAGGCCATATTGACGGAGCGGCTCGCTAAATGGGCCTTACTCTTGATGGAATTCTCAATAACGTATCAGCCTCTTAAGGCAGTCAAGGGACAGGCCATTGCCGACTTCCTCGCTGAGCATCCGATACCTGCCGATTCTCCTTTGAACTGCAAATTGCCAGACGAACATGCGTTTGACATGATTGACGGAAGTGATACCCGATGGGAACTTTACTTCGATGGAGCGTCTTCCATGAAGAAGCGCAAGCAAAGCACCCCCATAATCAAATCAGGGGTAGGCCTCATTTTCGTAACTCCACAAGGAGGGATAATGCGCTTTGCCTTCTCCTTAACAGAGCCGAGGAAAAACAATGAAGCCGAATACGAAGCTTTGATAGTAGGTCTCGAGATCGCCATTAACATGGGGATTGAAAACCTCTTCATATACGGAGATTCCCAGCTGGTCGTTTGTCAAGTAAACGGCGACTATCAAACGTGCAAACCAGAATTGGTGAAGTACGACGAGAGGGTACAGCAACTGCTGACCCAAATACCTTCCTACACCTTGGAAAGCATACCACATGCGGAAAATAGCAAGGCGGATGCATTAGCCAAGCTCGCTAAAGAACTGGCTAATGAAAACCTCGATGACATGATGATCGTTGTTCAAAGCCGTCGAGTTCTCACACCGGCAGAAATATTTCCAGAGACGTCCGAGGAAAAGGGAACGACCGAGCAAATGGCTCTGCAAGTAAAAGACCAGGAAAAGGTTGAGGATTGGAGAGAAGTCTTTATAGAATACTTCAAATCCCGTCGGACGCCTGAAGATGCGTCCTCAAAATATCAGCTCATGAAGCGAGCCATATCTTTCGCCTTCGTCAATAATACTCTGTACAAGAGGTCATTTGATTCTCTGTGGTTATGATGCCTGGGACCTGAAGAAGCAAAAAGAGTCGTCTAAGAAACTCACGACGGACTCTGTGGTTCTCACCAAGCCGGGCCGAAGATGAAGCTGAAGATCAAACAGATGGGTTATTATTGGCCCACGATGATCCAGGACTGCCTTGAATATGCGAAGCAGTGCCACTCGTGCCAGATTCACGGGGAATTCATCCATCAGCATCCGAATCCGCTACATCCGACAGTGGCTAGCTGGCCGTTCGAAATGTGGGGGACTGACATAATCGGCCCCATCGAACCAGTATCGTCCAGAGGACATCGGTTCATTTTGGCGACAACTGATTACTTCTCCAAATGGCAGAAGCAGTACCGCTGAGGGAAGTGAAGACAGAGAATATCCTCCATTTCTTCAAGACGCACGTCATTTATCGGTTTGGCACTCCGCGACGGATTATCTCCGATAACGGACCAGTCTACAGAAACCACAAGATCAGCCGCTTCGCACAACAGCATAACATAGACTGGAGATACTCCACAGTCTATAATCCTCGAGCTAACGGTCTGGCCGAGGCTTTTAACAAGACATTGACGAAGATCGTAAAGAAGACGGTGTCTTGAAATAAAAAGGACTGGCACGAGAGACTGCACGAAACTCTCTAGGCGTACCGAACGACGTTCAAAACAGCCACGAATACAACGCCGTACGCATTGGTATTTGGTACGGAGGCAGTACTCCCCCTTGAGATAGATCTACCCTCTCTACGAGTGGCAGTTCGTTACGAACTAACGGACGAAGAGAATGCTCACCTTCGGCTTGAGGAGCTCGACGCCTTTGAAGAAACCCAGCTCATACCGCAACAAAATCTAGAGGCTTATGAAGTAAAGATGACGTGCTAATATGAAAGATTGATTAGGCTGAGGACATTCCGCCAAGGCGAACTCATGCTAGTGGTCAAAAGACCTATGATCCCCAATCGCGCCAAGTGGGGGAAATTCGAGCCAAACTATGAAGGCCCGTACATCATAGACAAGGTCTACCAGGGTGGAGCCTATCTACTCATGGACATGCATGGTGAAAGGCCCTTCAGGCCAATAAATGGTCGCTTCCTGAAGAAATTCTACGCCTGACGAGTCACGGCTTAGGTCAATGACAGATGACGACGACTATGTCCGCTCGCTATCTTCCTAAGCCCAAACTCTATAGGTAGTAGCCGGCTTCTTTAACAACGGACCGAAACGTCCTTAAACTAACAATGGACTGAAACGTCCTTAAACTAACAATGGACCGAAACATCCTTAAACTAACGACGGATCGAAACGTCCTTAAAACTAACAACGGACCACTATGCTCTAAAACTAGCCGTTGACCGAGATGTCGATAAACTACGGTGGATTGCAGCATCCCAAAGCTAATACAAAAAAAAGAATAAAAAAAAGAAAGAAAAGAGAAAACGGTATGTCCATAAGCAAAAAGGGTACGGATGAAAACCCGAAAGAGCTCCGTGAGTAAAAACAGCAGGGCTACCGGCGAGTCTTGTGAAAAACCGAAAGGGCGCAATCTCGTTAGAATAAAAAAAACGGTATGTCCACAAGCAAAAGGGGCACGGATGAAAACCCGAAAGGGCTCCGTGAGTAAAAACAGCAGGGCTGCCGGCGAGTTTTATGAAAACCCGAAAGGGCGCAATCTCGTTAAAAGACACTTGCAAAGTCCTCTCGACTTTGTAAGGAGAAACCACCTGTGTGAGATCCTTACGACTCACAAGGGAGCAACACACTTGGGGATCCTCACGATTCCTGTGGAGAAATTAAACTTGCGAGATCCTCACGACTCGTAAGGAGAACCTTCTTATGGGACCCTCACGGCTCATAAGATTTGAAAGTCTTAAGCTACAAAGATCTGAACCTTTTATTAAGCAGCCCCCATAACCTCCAATACTACCCTACAAGTGGCTCAATGCTGACCCTTGTATATAATTCACAGGCACGAATAAATATTTCCCTAACAAGGTCCCATCCATGGCTAGGGATATGTCTGCACGGTTAACTGCCCTTGTAAGTCCTCTCGACTTATAAGGAGAAAACACTCTTGTAAGATCCTTACGACTTATAAGAGATCATACACTTAGGAATCCTCACGACTCCTAAGGAGAAAAACACCTACGAGATCCTTACGACTCGCAGGGAGAAATACCTTTATGAGACCCTTACGGCTCATGAAGTCAAAATCCTTATTCGACAGAATCCTAACCCTGTCTACTAAGCCACCTTTGTTCGACATCGACAGAGGAAAATGATGATTCGCTCTTGGCAATATCCCAGTAGTAGCGGTGCTGATGCCGAAATCGGTGTCTAATTCCGAGCTTGCAGCGAAAAGCCAGCAAGCCACACATGCATACGAAATAGCCGAAATGATGGGGCAACTTGCAAACAAAATCAGTAAGTAAAAATATATGCATGCGAAATAGCCGAAATGATTGGGCAACTTGCAATAAAAAACAGCGAGTAAAAATAAAATAAATAGCCGAAATGATTGAGCACCGTGAAAAATAGCCGAAATGATTGGGCAAACGCGACTTTCGTAATATAAAAGCTGAAATGATAGAGCATCGCGGAAGTAAAAAAAATGATAAATGGAAAAATGAAATTTATGCCCTACAGGTGATATCACATCAATCCCTGTATACAGTCCAGGGGCGCAAACAAAGAGGGAATCACACCTTTCCTCCATAGGTTTTCATCAGAAGAAGAAGTCAAATCTCAACGGTTCACAGATAGCCTGGAGATCATCTCAACATTCATCTCATTACAACAGACACAATATCAAGCAAAGTGGAATAGAGGCAACTCCCAGTTCCATGACTCGGTGGTGCACAAAAAAAGAACCGAGAGTCAAACCCCGACTCCGTGAAATGCGGATAAAGTCAAAATTCCTGGCTACGTGGTACGCGGATTATGTCACTTCTGACCCCGTGGAAAACGTCCAGAGCGAATCCTAGTCCTCGCAGAGCACGGCAGTGAACCCGTGTGAAGCATCCAGAGTAGAGCCTGGTCCTCGCCGAACACGGCAGTAAACCCATGGGAAGCATCCAGAGCAAAAATTCCTGGTCACGTGGAACGCGGATTATGTCACTCCTGACCCCATGGAAAACGTCCAGAGCAGATCCTGGTCCTCGCAGAGCACGGCAGTGAACTCATGTGAAGCATCCAGAACGGAGCCTGGTCCTCGCCGAACACGGCAGTGAACCCGTGGGAAGCATCCAGAGAAAAAATTCCTGGCTACGTGGAATGCAGATTATGTCACTTCTGACCCCGTGGAAAACGTCCAGAGCAGATCCTGGTCCTCGCAGAGCACGGCAATGACCCCGTGTGAAGTATCTAGAGCGGAGCCTAGTCCTCGCCGAACACGGCAGTGAACCCGTGGGAAGCATCCAGAGCAAAATTCCTGGCTACATGGAACGCAGATTATGTCACTTCTGACCCCGTGGAAAACATCCAGAGCGGATCCTGGTCCTCGCAGAGCACGGCAGTGAACCCGTGTGAAGCATCCAGAGCGGAGCCTGGTCCTCGCCGAACACGGCAGTGAACCCGTGGGAAACATCCAGAGCAAAATTCCTGGCTACGTGGAACGCGGATTATGTCACTTCTGACCCCAGTGGAAAACGTACGGAGTGGATCTTGGTCCTCGCAGAGCACGACAGTGAACCCGTTTGAAGCATCCAGAGCAGAGCCTGGTCCTCGCCGAACACGGCAGTGAACCCGTAGGAAGCATCCAGAGCAAAAATTGGACTGTGAGGTCCTTAAACTCATAGACTATGATGCCCTTAATCTCGACCGCGATGTCTTAAAACTAACATTGGACTGTGAGGTCCTTAAACTCACGGACTATGATGTCCTTAACCTCGACCGTGATGTCTTAAAACTAACATTGGACTGTGAGGTCCTTAAACTCACGGACTATGATGTCCTTAACCTCGACCGTGATGTCTTAAAACTAACATTGGACTGTGGGGTCCTTAAACCCATGGACTATGATGTCCTTAACCTCGACCGTAATGTCTTTAAACTAATATCGGACTGTGGGGTCCTTAACCCTATGGACTATGATGTCCTTAATCTCGACCGTGATGTCTTAAAACTAACATTGGACTGTGAGGTCCTTAAACTCATGGACTATGATGTCCTTAACCTCGACCGTGATATCTTAAAACTAACAACGAACTGTGGAGTCCTTAAATCCACGGACTATGATGTCCTTAATCTCGACCGCGAGGTCTTTAAACTATGGTATCCTGGAAAACGTCCAGAGCGGAGTTTGGTCCTCGCAGAACACGGCAGTGAACCCGTGGGAAGCATTCAGAGCAACTCCTGACTCTGTTAAACGCGGATAAGGGCGACTTCACCCATCACTTGCGGGTCCTCACGACTCGTAAGGGAGTAAATTCTCTTGTGAGATCCTTACGATTTTCAAGAGAAAAAACACTTAGTAATCCTCACGATTCTTAAGGAGAAATTACACCTACGGGATCCTTTCGACCGTAGGGAGAAAATTCTTTATGAGACCCTCACGGCTCATAAAGTTGAAAAGTCTTAGGTGACAGATCCTAACCCTGTTTTCTAAGCCATCACCACCATATAAAGAGCCCAAGATTGACAGCTATATACTATCTACAGACCGCACTTGCTAAAATCATATGGCAACAACACAGCAAGGAGAAGAAAGCGATAAGGAGAACATTTGATTCGCATTTAATTAAGCGTCCGAGGCATACCCGTTCATGCATGTGCAAAAGATTTAATACGAAAAATAAAACAAGCTGAAATGAGAAACTTGCCATTCATACTGCGAAAAAGTTCTTACAATTATGAAAGCAGTAAACAAAAACATTATCAAAATAATTACAATGGCAAAACCTCAGATCCAGGGCATGGATTGAGGAACTCAAAAGTAACTTTGTCCAGAATTTTCCAAGCCTGGCGAACCATCCTAGTATGCTTTCTTTCGCGATCACAAGCATCGGGATCCCCACGGATGTCCTCCACCCTCCGATAGGCAGCAAGTATGGCCGACTGTTGAAAAACCTGATGCAGGAGGTCATTAAGATTGTCTCGCCTTCTCTTCGAGATTAGGCTCATCAGATACACCGAATGCACCTTATCCTCGGCGGCATCCAATGCCCTAAGCGGCACGCCGGTACAGAATAGAGGAAGCACTTCCCAGATCGCTCCCACAATAAGCTTCAGGAGAGAGGAGCGTCGAGGAAGCAGTCGACCATTGTACGCGTCAAAGCGGCTCATAATTTCGGCATATTCAGCATTTATGAATTCTCGATTCTGAGAACGGCCGAGTGAGCGGATGTCTCCGTAAGAGATAATCTCGTCGAGATCATACATGTGGGCGTTCATTACTCCTGAAAACGAAAATCAACAAAAATTAGCGGACAGACTGATTAAGCGAATTCTTATTAAAAACAGGCACAGAGAGTTGAACTCCTCGAGAGCAATGCTCTGCAGATAGGAGTGACACCTGTCAAAATCAATTATGAGGGGAATTTAAAGAAATTCTCCGAGAACATTGAGAGCCTTGCTCTGAGAAGATGATATATTTCATTAAAGATATTATTCCATTTTTAATCTTCAAGATCCATGAAAAACTCTTAAGAGTTCTTTTATATGATTTGAAAGGAGCAAAACTCCATTAATGAATTAAGAAATCATGAGTAAAATCCTTTTGGAGAGCGAAGCTCTATTAATGGAACCCTAAAAGGGTTATCTTTAGATCAAAGATCTATGGAGCAAAGCTCTGCTAGTGAAACCCTAAATGGGTTTTCTGTAGATCAAAGATCTATTAAAAGCAAGACTCTGTTAATGGGTAAAACCCTAACTCATTAAAATTTATTAAAATTTTTACCTAAGTTTGAAAAAAATATTTACTCTTGTGAAGTTCTTAAACAAAAGAGCTACGCTCTAAATAAAATTTCTCAGGAAAGAAGATGATAATCATCTGAGGACCAAAGGTCCTATTTATAGGCGCTAAGACGCCTCTTCAACTTTTGAGTTGATCCAAAGGCTCAGATGTTGCCACCGCTGCGCTCACGTGTGGACCACATAAGCGCAACGGTGGGGGTCATTTATTTCCCCAATCAGAGCAAAGCTCTGTTCAAATTCCAAGGTTTGAAATGAAGCGACGCTTCTTCTCCCCCTAATCAGCGCAGAACTCTGTTCAAGTTCCAAGTTATGGAATGAAGCGACGTTTCCTTTCCCCCCAATCAGAGCAATGCTCTGTTTCAAAATTCAAAATTTAAATTTAAGTAACGCTTCAGATTCTGCGCGTTGCGCGCCACGTGTCAAACACGGGTGCGCTAGCGCAGTTGCGCTGCGCACTACGTGTCAAACGTAGGTGCGCTGGCGCAAGGTGCACCAGCGCTGGAATTAAAAATCCCCTCACCGTCAAATCAAAAGATCTACTAGTAATAAATTATTAATTAATCAGAACTAAAATTCTGTTATGGAAAGATTTTTCAATCTTATAAAATAAGAAGATTATCTTCTGTAAAACAGAAGCCTTAGGATCAAAGATTCAACGGTGGGAAATATTCCCAAATCAATTAGAGAAAGATCTCTTAAAACTGATTTAACAAATCAATTGGCCCTATATAAAGGCCCCTAGACTTCAAGTTTAAAAAAAAAAAGAGAGAAAAATCCTCTGCAAAAGAAGAGAAAACTCTTAAAAAAAAGAAGATTTTTCTTCATCTTTAAGATAAAAAGAACTACGTTCTTAAATAATAGAGATGAAACCATCTCGTAAAAAGAAGAACCATCTTCTAAAAAGTTCAGAGATCTAAGAAAAAGACCAAGGTCTTTAATAAAAAAGAAAAGATCAAAAAGATCTAATCATAAAAAGACTAAAAGAAGCATTTTACTTCATTCACAAATCTTTTGATCTATAAAGGCAGAGCCTTTTATAAAAACAAGAACTTTTGTTCTTGGATCTTGAGGAAAAAGCCTCCTTTGAAGAACATAAATTTGTTCTTTGATCTTAAAATTGATCAAATGCGCTTTGCGCTATTGAAAAGTGCCTTGCACTCATGAATTGCGCCCTTGCGCTCATTGGACCGGCGCTTAGCGCCAAAACCTGTCACGTGTCAACCAGAGACACAATCTGCGCTTTGCGCTTCTAAAACAGAGCACTGCGCTCATGGGCTGGCGCTCAGCGCCAAGCGCGCCATGTGTCACTCACTGGTGCGCCAACAAACTAGCGCAATGCGCTCATATATTAAAAGCGCAATGTGCTAACAAACTAGCGCTTAGCGCTAAGCGCGACACGTGTCCTCTTCGTGTGCGATACCCGACAGAAGCGCAGTGTGCTCTTTGACTGGCACAACGCGCTTGGCGCGCCACGTGGCGCACTGTCAGAACAAACTTTGTTTCTGATAAATGCTATGCATTCAATACAAGACAAAAATGTCAGAGCCCAATGCCTAGCATTATTAAAAGGGCTGAGCCCAAATAAAGACTTAATAGCCAGAACAAAAATAAAATGTTAAAATATTTTAATTGGATTTAGCCCAATTTTGGCCATAAGTCCTTAACTTGTTTTGAATTGAGCACATCTGCTCTTTCAACCAATTCACCTTGGTTCAAGGGTACATCTCTTCACTCCTTTGATATTCGTCATTGTAATTTCTTAACGTCTTCAAAGAGGTGACGGGTCCCGACAACCACACATTTCACAGACTATGACGTCTTTAAAATCGGACTGCGAGGACTTTAAACTCATGGATTATGATGTCCTTAACCTTGACCGTGATGTCTTTAAACTAATATCGGACTGTAAGGTCCTTAAACTCACGGACTATGATGTCCTTAACCTTGACCGTGATGTCTTTAAACTAATATCGGACTGTGAGGTCCTTAAACTCACGGACTATGATGTCCTTAACCTCGACCGTGATGTCTTAAAATTAACATTGGACTATGGGGTCCTTTAAACCCACGGACTATGATGTCCTTAATCTCGACCGTGATGTCTTAAAACTAACATTGGACTGTGGGGTCCTTTAAACCCACGGACTATGATGTCCTTAATCTCGGACTGTGGGGTCCCTTTAAACCTACGGACTATGATGTCCTTAACCTCGACCATGATGTCTTTAAACTAATATTGGACCGAGATGTCCTTAAACTACCAATGGACTGTAATGTCCTTAAACTAATTACCGACCGCAATATCACAAAACTAAACAATAGAGCCCAATTGTTCTCTTGTCGAATCTAAACGATCCCGTTAAGTTGATCTTAGTCTAAAATGAGACTAACGTATCCTTAACAAATGTTTAAGTTGATCTTAGTCTCAAATGAGGCTAACGTATCCTTAAACCCAAACCCCCAAACCCAAATCTAAGAAAGATACGGATTTGGACTAGTCCACGCCCTACGGGCGACAGCATAACTTAGTCTCCCTATACAATCCACGGGCAACCACAAACAAAACAAACACCCATGACACGAAGTGACCATCTGGAGAAGGAGAAAGTTGTTATCGCGATGCGGTAGCGTAATTAACTGCAGGGGCTTGCGCCTGCAGGGAAGAGCGTCCCCACAATCAAAAAACCCCTCAGATGAGGGGGAATCTGATGAAGTCTGCTAAATCGGCCGCATCCATTTAAAATTTCGATACATGGTGCCATAAATCAACTTGGTATTTTCGGAGAGGTGGACGGATAGCACCAATTAGCATCTGCCCCGAATTTCAGGCAAGACGTCCACCGCGTCTCCGCCGCGTCTTTCGGAGGGGAACAGGAGGATCTGAATTCAAGTCGCGCTTTGGCTATAGACTCTGCTAATATCCCCAATGACACACAAATCAGTGTGGAGGGGGTTGATGCAACCGTTGCTCCTACAATGGGGGTTCCCTCGGTGACTCCCTCTCCCCAAGCGTTTGCTCCCCCGGGAGAGGCATCTTTGTTGGTTGCCGATCCGATGGATCTTTCTGGGGGCTGCCCGGCGACTAGGGGACAGGTAGTCGAGGCTGCCATCCTTCCACTGGAGCCTGCAGTGGCGGCTACTGCCCCTTGCTCGGAAGTCGTTACACTACCCTACGTCCCCGATGATGTGCCTGGGGGCACGGAGGAGGCCGCCGAAGTTGCTATCCCTTGATCCCATAATGGGAGAAGCATCGAAGGTAACCTTTTATATTTTTACATTAATGATCTCTCCATTATCTGAACCCTTCTATCTTTTCAGAATTGCGTGGATTGGCGGCGTCTATTGCCGATCTATCCCCCAGAAAGTCCTTTCAGCGCCTGTTGGAGCTAGCCGCTCTGCAGGGGATATCTCCTCAACGCATCGTCCTCTCTTCTGGGCAAGGTCTGTGTCTTTTGCCCTTTCTTCACTGTGTTATTATTATCTCATATACTGACATTGATGTCTTCTACAGTTCTAGAAGCTGACGACGAGATTGAAATTCTTGATGGGTCTGGGGAGCATTCGGACCCCTCTTGCATGACTGTGGATAAGTAAAGTCTCAACGTCGTTTCATTTGTTATTTGCTTACAAGATTCGTTGACTGTTTATAAATCTGAATAGCTCTGCTAGTTCTCACTATGCTGGAGTCTCGCATCGCCATGCCACCCGGCCCCTATGCTCTGCGCGCCTCAGAATGGATGGCAAAGCTAAGCCTCCACTCCTTGTCAGCCCTAATTAAGGATCTCGGTGCTGGCAGTCTGATCACGGCTGAAGTGTTTGCCGCCGAAACCAACGGCTCTATTCCTTTTCTTGCTACCTACCATAGTGAAACGTTGGTGCAAGTCTGGGTTGAGTTTTGTCGGTAGGTGGAGGCTTGCTTGCATGTGCTTGAATGTACACGCCTTCCTTCGGTGGTTGTGGCCGCAAAGGCGAGCTTGCGGGGTCTAATTGAGCGGTGTGCTGCGAACATGATATCATGTGAGAAAAGGCTCAGCCATAAGTTTTCGGAGAGGGAGCTGGCTTCCAAAGCACTGGGGGAGCTTCAAGCTAGCCTTACGGCCAAGACCACTAAAGCGTATGAACTTTGGCGAGTGCTTCAAGAGGCCATCAAGGAGGTGGTAGCTATTGATAAGGCCGCCGTGTTTACTCGTGAAATGGTCGAATCCCATAAAGTCACTGAAAAAGAGCTTGAAGGCCGGCTTGCCTCCTACCAGGCCCAATAGGCTCAAGCGGAGGCCCGTCTTTTGACGATACTAAATCATGAAGCCGAAGCCCAGCGAAAAAGGGGTGAACTGGCAAACCTGCTAAATCACCTGCCGACCTGAAGAATTGTATATATATTTTTTCATTCTTCCTTTATACATACTCCTGAATGAGAGTATATTTTTTTGTTCTTTCACGAATTATACTTTGTATTCATTTTGATTCATGAATAAAATACATGTTTTTCTTCACGATGTTGTGTCCCTTTTTAGTAAATGTATTCTGTGGATAGTCTATCTCGATTTATTTGCAGAACAACGATGGTTTAGGATTCAGGGTTAAGATCTGCCTCCTAAGACTTTTCAACTTTATGAGCCGTGAGGGTCTCATAAAGAATTTTCTCCCTACAGGTCGAGAGGATCCCGTAGGTGTAATTTCTCCTTAAGAATCGTGAGGATTCCTAAGTATGTTTTCTCTTGCAAGTCGTAAGGATCTCACAAGAGAATTTGCTCCCTTACGAGTCATGAGGACCTGTAAGTGATGGGTGAGGTTACCCTTATCCGCATTTCACGGAATCAGGAGTTGCTCTGGATACTTCCCACGGGGTCATAGCCGTGTTCTGTAAGGACCAGGCTCCGCTCTGGACGTTTCCCACGGGGTCAGGATTGACATAAGTCGCATTCCGCGTAACCAGGAATTTGCTCTGGATGCTTCCCATGGGATCATTGCCGTGTTCTGCGAGGACCAGGCTCCGCTCTGGATACTTCACACGGGGTCATTGCCGTGCTCTGCGAGGACCAGGATCCGCTCTGGATGTTTCCCACAGGGTCAGGATTGACATAAGCTGCGTTCCACGTAACCAAGAATTTGCTTTGGATGCTTCCCACGGGGTCATAGCCGTGTTCTGTGAGGACCAGGCTTCGCTCTGGATGCTTCACACGGGGTCATTGCCGTGCTATGCGAGGACCAGGATCCGCTCTGGACGTTTCCCACAGGGTCAGGATTGACATAAGTCGCGTTCCACGTAACCAGGAATTTTGCTCTGGATGCTTCCCACGGGATCATAGCCGTATTCTGCGAGGACCAGGCTCCGCTCTGGATACTTCATATGGGGTCATTGCCGTGCTCTGCGAGGACCAGGATCCGCTCTGGACGTTTCCTACGGGGTCAGGATTGACATAAGCCGCGTTCTACGTACCCAAGAATTTTGCTCTGGATGCTTCCCACGGGGTCATAGCCGTGTTCTGTGAGGACCAGGCTCCGATCTGGACGTTTCCCATGGGGTCAGAATTGACATAAGCCGCGTTCCACGTAACCAGGAATTTTTCTCTGGATGCTTCCTACAGGGTCATAACTGTGTTCTGCGAGGACCAGGCTCTGCTCTGGATGCTTCCCACGGGGTCATTGCCGTGTTCTGCGAGGACCAGGATCCGCTCTGGACGTTTTCCATGGGGTCAGGATTGACATAAGCCGCGTTCCACGTAACCAGGAATTTTTCTCTGGATGCTTCCCATGGGGTCATAGCCGTATTCTGCGAGGACCAGGCTCCGCTCTGGATGCTTCACACGGGGTCATTGCCATGCTCTGCAAGGACCAGGATCCACTCTGGATGTTTCCCACGGGGTCAGGATTGACATAAGTCGCGTTCCACGTAACCAGGAATTTTGCTCTGGATGCTTTCCACGGGGTCATAGCCGTGTTCTGCGAGGACCAGGCTCTGCTCTGGATACTTCACATGGGGTCATTGCCGTGTTCTGCGAGGACCAGGCTCCGCTCTGGATGCTTCACACGGGGTTATTGCCGTACTCTGCGAGGACCAGGATCCGCTCTGGACGTTTCCCACGGGGTCAGGATTGACATAAACCGCGTTCCACGTAACCAGGAAGGGTTGACATTATCCGCATTTCATGGAGTCGGGGTATGAATCTCGGTCATCTGTGCACCGCCGAGATATGGAACTGGGAGTTGCCGTTGTTCCGCTTTGCTTAATGTTGTATCTGTTGGAATGAGACGAATGTTGAGATGATCTCCAGGCTATCTGTGAACCGTCGAGATTTGGCCTCTTCTTCTGATGAAGCCTGGGGAGGAAAAGTGTGATTCCTTCTTTCTTTGTGCCCCTGGATTGTATACAGGGATTGATGTGATATCGCCTGTAGGGCAAAAATTTCATTATATTTTTTTTATTTCTTTCTACGATGCTCTATCATTTCAGCTTTTATATCGCGAAGGTCGCGATTGCCCAATCATTTCGGCTATTTTTCGCGGTGCCCAATCATTTCGGCTATTTGTTTTATTTTTACTCGCTGCTTTTTATTGCGAGTTGCCCAATCATTTCGGCTATTTTGTATGCATACATTTTTACTTGATGATTTTGTTGCAAGTTGCCCTATCATTTTGGCTATTTCGTACGCATGTGTAACTCGTTGGCTTTTCGCTGCAAGCTTGGAATTAGACACCGATTTCGGCATCAGCATCGTTACAACTGGGATATTGCAAGGAGCGAATCATCATTTGCCTCTGTTGATGTCGAACAAAGGTGGCTTAGCGAACAGGGTTAGGATCCTGTCGACTAAGGCTTTTAACTTCATGAGCCGTAAGGGTCCCATAAAGGTATTTCTCCCTACAAGTCGTGAGGATCTCATAGGTGCATTTTCTTCCTAGGATTCGTGAGGATTCCTAAGTGAATGATCTCTTATAAGTCGTAAGGATCTTACAAGAGTGCTTTCTCCTTATAAGTCGAGAGGACTTACAAGGGGGTTCACCGTGCAAATATATCCCTAATCACGGATGGGACTTTGTTAGGGAAACTTTTATTCGCGTCTGTAGATTGTATACAAGGGTCAATACTGAGCTGCTTGTAAGGCAGTATTGGAGGTGGTGGTGGCTGCTTAAGAATAGGTTCAGATCCCTATAACTTAAGACTTTTGAATCTTATGAGCCTTGAGGGTCTCAAAAGAGGTTATCCTTACGAGTCGTGAGGATCTCGCAAGTGTAATTTCTCTTTAGGAATCGTGGGGATCCCTAAGTGTGTTGCTCCCTTATGAGTCGTAAGGATCTCACGCATGTGGTTTCTCCACACAAGGTCGAGAAGACCTTGCAAGTGTTTTTTAACGAGGTTGCGCCCTTTTGGGTTTTCACAAAACTCGTTGGTAGCCCAGCTTTTTATACTCACGGAGCCCTTTCGGGTTTTCATCCATGCCCATTTTGCTTATGGACATACCTTTTTCTTTTTTTTTTCTTTCTTTTTTTTATTCTTTTATTCTTCTTTTTTTTGTATCAGCCTTAGGATGCTGCAATCCACAGTAGTTTGTTGACGTCTCGGTCAACAACCAGCTTTAGGACATAGTGGTCCATCGTTAGTTTAAGGACGTTTCGGTCCGTCGTTAGTTTAAGGACGTTTCGGTCCGTGGCCGGTTACTACTTATAGAGTTTGGGCTTAGGAAGATAGAGAGCGGACATAGGCGTCGTCATCTATTGTTGACTTAGGCCATGACTCGTCAAGCGTAGTATTTCTTCAGGAAGCGACCGTTTATTGGCCTGAAAGTTCTTTCACTATGCATGTCCATGAGTAGATAGGCTCCACCCTGGTAGACTTTGTCTATGATATACGGGCCTCATAGTTCGGCTCGAATTTCCCCCGCTTGGTGCGATTGGGGATCATAGGTCTTTTAACCACTAGCACGAGTTCGCCTTGGCGGAACGTTCTCGGCCTAGTTAATTTTTTATATGAGCGCGTCATCTTTGCTTTATAAGCCTCCAAATTTTATTGCGCTATGAGTCGGGTTTCATCAAGGGCATCGAGCTCCTCAAGTCGAAGGTGAGCATTCTCTTCATCTGTTAGCTCGTAATGAACCGCCACTCGTAGAGAGGGCAACTCTATCTCGAGGGAAAGTATTGCTTCTGTGCCGAACACCAATGCATATGGCGTTGTGTTTGTAGCCGTTTTGAACGTAGTTCGATACGCGCAGAGAGCTTCATGCAGTCTCTCATGCCAGTCCTTCTTATTTCGAGACACCGTATTTTTCACGATCTTCGTCAAGGTCTTGTTGAAAGCCTCAGCTAAACCGTTAGCTCGGGGATTATAGATTGAGGAGTATCTCCAGTCTATGTTATGCTGTTGTGCGAAGTGACTGATCTTGTGGCTTCTGTAGGCTGGCCCGTTATCGGAGATGATCCGTCGCGGAGTTCCAAACCGATAAATGACGTGTATCTTAAAGAAATGGAGGATATTCTCCGTCTTCACTTCCCTCAGCGGTACCGCTTCTGCCCATTTGGAGAAGTAATCAGTTGTCGCCAAAATGAATCTTTGTCCTCTGGACAATGCTGGTTCGATGGGGCCAATTATGTCCGTCCCCCACATTTCAAACGGCCAGCTGGCCACCGTTGGATGCAGTGGATTCGGATGCTGGTGGATAAAGTCCCCATGGATCTGGCACAAGTGGCATTACTTCGCATACTCGAGGCAGTCCTGAATCATCGTGGGCCAATAGTAGCCCATCCTTTTAATCTTCAGCTTCATCTTCGGCCCGGCTTGGTGAGAACTGCAGAATCCATCGTGAACTTCTTGGACGACTCTCTTTGCCTCTTCAGGTCCCAGGCATCTTAGCCATAAAGAATCAAATGATCTTTTATATAGGGTATCATTGACGAAGGCAAAAGATAGAGCCCGCTTCATGAGCTGATGTTTGGAGGACGCATCTTCAGGTGTTCGACGGGATTTAAAGTAATCTATAAAGTCTTCTCTCCAATCCATAACCTTTTCCTGGTCTTTTATTTGCAGAGTCATTTGCTCAGTCGCTTCCTTTTCTTCGGACGACTCCGGAGACATTTCTGCCGGTGCAAGAATCCGACGGCTTTGCACAACGATCCTTAGGACATCGAGGTTCTCGTCGGCCAGTTCTTTAGCGAGCTTGGCTAATACATCCGTTTTGCTATTTTCCGCACACGGTATGCTTTCTAAGGTGTAGGAAGGAATTTGAATTAGCAGTTGCTGTACTCTCTCGCCGTACTTCACCAACTCTGGCTTGCACGTTTGGAAGTCGTCGTTTACTTGACTAACGACCAGTTGGGAGTCTCCGTATATGAGCAGGTTTTCAATTCCCATATCGATTGCGATCTCGAGACCTGCTATCAAAGCTTCATACTCGGCTTCATTGTTTGTCCTCGGCTCTGTTAAGGAGAAAGCAAAGCGCATTATCCCTCCTTGTGGAGTTACGAAGATGAGGCCTACCTCTGATTTGATTATGGGGTACTTTGTTTGCGCTTCTTCATGGAAGACGCTCCATCAAAATATAGTTCCCACCGGATATCATTCCCGTCGATCGTGTCAAACGCATGTTCGTCTGGCAATTCACAGTTCAAAGGAGAATCGGCGGGTATCGGGTGCTCAGCGAGGAAGTCGGCGATGCCCTGGCCTTTCACTGCCTTGAGAGGACGATAAGTTATCGAGAACTCCATCAATAGGAGGGCCCATTTAACGAGCCGTCCTGTTAATATGGCCTTTGACATCAAATATTTGATGGGATCCACCTTTGATATGAGATGGACCTCATGTGCCAATGTATAGTGTCTGAGCTTCGTTATTGTGAAGATCAACGCCATGCAGTGTTTTTCAATAGGAGAGTAATTACTTTCTGCCCCCAGAAGAACTCGACTCAGATAATAAAGGGCTCTCTCCTTCCCTTGGTCGTTTTCTTGTACCCACAGCGCGCCTAAAGAACCTTCGAGGGCTGTTGTGTACAGGACGAGAGGTTTTCCTTTGACGGGAGCGGCCAGCACTGGCGGATTCTGCAGGTATTGCTTGATTTCATCTAGTGCGCTTTGGCATTTGTGATCCCAGACGAACGGAGTTCCCTTCTTCATTAGGTGACTGTAAGGACGGCACTTGCCGGAGAGATTGGCTATAAATCGCCGAATATACGCGAGCTTTCCTTAGAGAGACCGCAGCTGTTTGAGAGTTCTTGGCGGAGGCATTTCCATAATCGCCTTGATCTTAGACGGGTCTATCTCGATGCCTCGGTGTCGGACGATGAATCCTAGGAATTTGCCCGAGGAAACTCCGAACGCACATTTGAGAGGGTTCATCTTCAAGTTATATTGCCGGAGGCGTTGAAATACGATTCTCAGATGCTCTAGATATTCCTCGTATGATTTGCTTTTAACTACGAGGTAGTCGAAATAACTTCCGACAATTTCATGTATGAGGTCATCGAAGATCTTCGTCATGGCCCTCTGATAGGTGGCACCGACGTTCTTTAGACCGAAGGGTATCACCTTGTAGCAGAATATGCCCAAAGGGGTCCGGAAAGCGGTGTGCTTCTGGTCATCGGGATGCATTTTTATCTGATTATATCCTGACGATCCGTCCATGAAGGAGAAGACTTCATGAGTGGATGTGTTATCTATCATCAGCTCAGTGACTGGTACTGGAAAGTCGTCCTTTGGGCAGGCTTTATTGAGATCCCGAAAGTCCACACATATGCGCTCCGTTCCATTTTTCTTCATCACCGGGACGATGTTGGCGATCCAATCAGGATATTGAACCTCTTGGATAAAGCCGGAGTCGATTAGCTTCTTGACCTCGGCGTTGATGCTCATCTCAAGCTCGAGTCGCATTCTTCTCGGTGCTTGTTTGATCGGTTTGACGTCTGGATATATTGCCAATTTGTGTACAGCAATTTTTGGATCTAGTCCTGGCATCTCGGAATAGTTCCATGCGAAGCAATCTTTATGCTGCATGAGCACGTCCTTTAGTGTAGCCACCCTTTCTTCAGACAGCAACTCACTGACGAATGTCGGCCGCGGGTCGCTTGTCGTCTCCAAATCAATTTTCTTGAGGTTATCTGCAGTAGTATGTATTTCATCTTCCAGCTCTTTTGACACCGGTGGAAACTCTGAGATCACCTCGCCATCATCGTTTTCGAAGCAGCAGGGGAGGTCATCCATATTTTGGGCTCTTCTTTTGACAGCGTTATCGCGTGACAGGTACGGGATCGCTTCCAAATCCGATGTTGATCTGGTTCTACTCTTGCTATACGCGTGGCTTTCGGTTCATGCTTCTGTAGCGGGCTTACCTTCCAACTGCTGGATAGCGCGAACCTGCCCTGTTGATATTGGTCTTCGACCCAGTTCTTGAAGGTGAAGCAGTCTTCGAGAGGATGTCTTACTGCTCGGTGGTAGGAGCAATAGTCTGGGTAGGAGATCTCGTTCACTTGCTCGGGGTGCTTGGACTCCGGTAGTGTCATCATCTGATACTTTATGATGAGATCGAATATCTTCTTTGTCTTGTTTTGGGGGAAAAAATATTCCCGGCCCATCTTCTTTATAAGGGATGGATCCCGGCTGCTCGACCCTTGCTCGCGTGGCTTCTTAGACCCTCTTGGCTGCTGTCGAATGTTTTTTCCGTTCTTTAGTTTATTCTTGCTTCTGCGCCAGGTCTTTTGTGTGACGGGCTGGCGACGAGGAGCATTGTTATTCTCCGCGGCTTGTTGAAGGAGGCGTAGCGTCCTGGCTTTCTCATAAATGGCCATCTCACGGTTATGGTCATCCCGGACCTTTTGACCCGCTTCCCTGATCAATTTGTCCATCCGTTCTTCAAACGACGGACTCAGCGTTTTGATTACAGGACCTTGTTTTGGTTCAGAATCAGCGTCTTTTAACAGAATGTCTCCTTTTTCATCGAAGTCATGTATGACGTAGCTGCCATGGACTCGCTCTCGTTTTCTGGATTGAACATATCCAAGCCCGATCGTTTCTATTCTCCCGTTGGGCAACTTGCGCTGAGTTTCAGGGACATCCCAAATCCTGTTGTAGAACCGAGCCTGTCGAGTGGTCTGTTTGAAGGGTACACCTTGACGCCTCAGCAGCCTTTTCAAGCCTTCTGTATAATATCTAGGCAGACGTATAGGCTGGAGCCTGTCAAGTGTAGAATCCACGCCATGCCAAATTTCTTTTCCCACTTTGGTTTCCCCGGATCGGTAGAATGTGATCGCCTTTTCACCTTTTCGCCTAGGAGGGACGTAGAATGTCTGCAGTTTTTGCACACTATAAGTTTCAAGTGCATCGAGCTCTTTGTAATGCTTTTGTGGAATCATGGCAATTTGCAAACTTTGATTTTTGTCGGCGGAGATTTGTATCGACGGCCGAGCAGAGAATATAGTATTGACCTCGTCTTCCGAGTCGCTGCCGAAGATCAACATAGGGATGGATGGTCCTGGCTTATTGTATTGGGGCGGCCCTGAATAAACTATCTCCTCTTCCTCCTCGGTATCACTTCCGAAGACTGGAATAGTAGTGATGTCTTTGTTCTTCGGTTTGTGATATCTTTCCGTGTCCTCGAAATCTGGTAAGAAGTATTTTGCATCTTCGTACTTTCGGACTTCGTTTACGGAGAACGGGTTCAGCTCTCCTGTTACGGTATACTCGAGACCATCCTTGAAATACTTCATGCACTGGTGTTGCGTGGAAGGGATAATGTTGTACTCATGTAACCAAGGCCTGCCAAGCAAAGCATTGTAGCATGTCTTGACGTCAATGACATGAAACTTAATGTCCGTGATGAGCAGCCCAAAACGTAGTGTCAATATTATAGACCCGAGCGTCCGTGATGACTGAGAGTCAAACCCGGAGATGGTAATTTTATCACGAGCGAGGTGCTGAACGCTCATGCAAATTTCCTTCAATACTCTCACATTGAGGAGATTGACAGAGGACCCATTATCGACCAGGATTTTGCCTATCTTGATATCATGACAGTATCCGGAGACATAAAGGGGACGGTTGTGCTCGCACGTCCCGAGGAGGAGATATTCATCGCCGAATGTGATATCGGCCGTGTGTACTTCTTCCCATTCATCTTTCATCTTTTCTTCAGCGAGGAAAGCTTGGAATTGCTCGGCCTCCTGCAGTGCCTTGATCAAAGAATCTCTTGCTTCTTTTGATAGCAGAAAGGCGTCGAGAATGCTGTGCTGCGAGGGTATCTTTCTCAAGTGTGCCAAAACGTTATAGTCCACCTTACTTTTCTTTGGCGGGTCCTTAGCGGTCAGCTCTTTGACGACTTGGTCATCTAGGGCGATATCTTCAGGGACTTTTTCTTTTCCCTTATCTTTTCTATTCGCGGGCCCGAGATTCTTTTCGGACAGCGTACGATTGCGCAGCTGAATATTTTCACAGGTCTTCGGTTCTTCTTCTTTTCCTGAGGTGGACTCTTTAAAGAGAGGGCCAAGAGTCATTTCTTTGTCAGAGTCGCTCCCGAAGGTAAGAACTTGCGATCCCCCAGCGTCGACCATGTGACAGTTGCCGATAGTTCTTTTATGCTCCTCGGTCGTATTTTTTTGCTCCTGACGAGTTTTGTGTTTCATCCGCTTGAAATTTTTCCAGTGAGCAACATATCCCTGCCATCATTTTTTAAAAGCGTTGCACTCTTCGGTGGGGTGCGCAATCTTTCGATGATATAAGCAGTAGCTAAGATGTGTTTCCGCTTCACCAAGAGCGTTTGCTTCGGAAGGTGGCAGTTTCATTGCCATCGATATGACTTTGGCGAACCTCTTCCTCGTCTTGAACCTGCTTTTATTCGTGGCGGATGTACTTTAATTTGGCAGGAGTGTTTCAACCCGTTAGTCCAATCGCCGATGCTTGGCTTTTTCAAATATGGCTATCTCACGCTCTCGAGCAGCTTTGCTTTTAAGAAGAGCTTCATTCAAGAATACATCAATCATTTCGTCTGATGGCCCTAGAAGTTCCGGCTCGGGACCTGCCCCAGTTTTTCTGTGTAAGGAGCTTCTCCATCGTCTATTGACGAGTGAGAGATCACATGGCAACTTGCTACGTAATTTTCAGATTCATCCGACGAGTCTTCCCCATCATCTCCGTCCTCAAGGACATGACTGAGAAATTCTTGGAGTGTGACTGGATTCTGCGCTTTTTGATTATATTCTTCCAATGCGTCAATCTGCTTTTGCAGGTCCGTGTGCTTGTCACCAGGTTTCACGGGCTTTTTGGTCTTCTTCTTCTTCTTCGAAGACTTAGACGGCTGGGTGTGAGTGCTTTGGTTATCACCACCAATCTTTGGAGTTGGACGTGATTTCAGCATTCCCTCTATGATCTCGGGTTCAAGTGGATTTTTCCACCTGATCGCCGGACATGTTTGGAGATCTTTCAGCATTCTTTTCATCTTGGCTGAAAGAGCGACCTCCCATGAAGCTTCTTCTACGAAAGAACATGATGCCCCCGGTATGTCTATCTTCTTGGGAGCGTGTGGCTGTGGTGGGTTCACCTTCCAATTCTCGGACAGCGCAAACTTGCCCTGTTGGTATTGATCTTCAATCCAGCTTTTAAAGATGAAGAAATCCTTAACTGGGTGGCTTACCGTTTGGTGGTAGGGGCAATAATTGGGACTATTAGCCTCGCCGGGTTGTAACGGTCGTTTTGGATTCGGCAGATTGATGAGCCTGTTGCGCACCGCCAGTTCGAACAGTCTCTTCGTTTTGTCCCGAGGGAACGAATAAGGACGCTTCATTTTATCATTATAGTATCGCCGTATTTCTTCTAGTTGATCTGTTAGTTTTGGAGCACTGGGCTGCTGTTGAGCATTTACAACGAATGTCGCTTTCCCTTTACCCTTTTCGTTTCGCGGCTCCGGCTTCGGAGGGGACGGTCTATGACCCATCTGGTTCATTTGGGCCAGTTTGTCGATCAAGACCTGGAACGCGGTCGGCTTGAAGAACATCATGAATTGGGAAATAGTTGCCTGAGGGTTCAGAGTGCCCACGAACATGCCTACCACCGGCGCTTCTTCGATACGCTGCTCACATTTTGACCATAAATTTCGCCACCGTATTGCGTATTGTACCCAAGTTTCGCCGGGCTTCACCCTGGCGTTAATTAATGCGGTATTCGGGGTACGCTCGCTGGCGCTCGCGAATCTCTGTGTAAACAGCAGTTCCATCTCCGCGAATGTCTTGACGGAGTCGTTTGGAAGTTCAGAATACCATTCGAACGCTGTCTCCGACAAGCTGCCGACAAATTGGTGAAGTAGCAATTTATCATCGCCTCCAGTGTTGCCACATAGAGCCCTGAACTAGGCGACATGCTGGTGAGGATTGCCTGTCTCTTTATACACATGAAATTTATGAATCGTATATCCCAGCGGGTAATTTATTTGTTCATACCAGCCTGAATATGGTCGTCCAGTTTTAACGACATGGCCGGCCGCTTCATTCGCCTGGTGAGCTCGTATTTGCTGAGCAATGTAGTCATCCAGAGCGGCCTTGGAAATGGTTTCCTCTTTGGCTGCTGAAAGAGCCGGAGGAGGGTTCGATGTCTCCCCTCTATTGTCTTCAATAATGATCGGGGGGTCTTCAGCTGGAGGTTCTGGCTGTAACATCATCCCAGCCATGTCTTGGAACAAGAGAGCCATTCGTTTTATATTGGCTGCCTGTTCCGCAGCCTCTTTTTCTTTCCTCTCGAGCATTCTTCGAAGGAATTCGGTGTCTGTTTCTTGTTTCCGACGCTGCTCCGAGGTCTCTGGATTTTCTTTTGGCCCAGTAAGTACGGCCATTGCAGTCAGCATCTCCTGAAGCTTCTACTGCTGTTGTTCCTGAGCCTTTGTTATTGACCGGGTAAGCGGTCAATGTCCCGTAGAAGCATTGCTTTCTTCTTTTCCGGAAGCCATATAAACGGTATGCCCATCATGCCCCCAGACTTGGGGCGTCTAGATTCAGCGTCTTTCCGGTTCGCCGTTGTTCCCCTCCGAATGGTTGCCAAGACATGGACGTCTTTCCTGAGATTCGGGGCAGATGCTATTTGGTTTTATCCGTCCACCTCTCCGAAGATGCCAAGTTGATTTATGGCACCGTGTATCGTAGGTTTAGACGGATGCGGCCGATGTAGCAGACTTCGTCAGATTCCCCCTCGCTTGAGGGGTTTTTGATTGTGGGGACGCTTTTCCCTGCAGGCGCAAGCCCCTGCAGTTAATTACGCTACCGCATCGTGGTAACAACTTTCTCATTCTCCAGAATTTCACTTCGTGTCGTGGGTATTTGTTTTGTTTGTGGTTGCCCGTGGATTGTATACGGAGACTAATTTATGTGGTCGCCCGTAGGACGTGGATTAGTCCAAATCTGTATTTTCTTAGATTTGGTTTTGGGGTTTTGGTTTAAGGATACGTTAGTCATATTTGAGGCTAAGATCAACTCAAACATTTATTAAGGATAGATTAGTCTAATTTGAGACTAAGATCAACTTAACAGGATCGTTTGGATCCGATAAAAGAGCATTTGGGGGCTCTATTGTACTAGTTTAGAGACATAGTGGTCCATTGCCAGTTTAAGGACATAGTGGTCCATTTAATGTATGGCCGTCGGGACCCGTCACCTCTCTGACGACGTTGAAGGATTACAACGACAAATATCAGAGGAGTTCAGAGATGTACCCTTGAACCGGGTGTAAATTGATTTGAGAGAGCAGTCGTGCTCATTTCAATTTAATTTGAGGACTTATGGCCAGTATTGGGTTAAGTCCAGTTGAAAATGTTCAGCATTTTATTTGCATTTGGCCTGTTAGGCCTTTGATTAGGTTCTGCCCTTTTTAAAATGATGTACAACATCAAAATTGGTCTGTTAGACCTTTATTTGGGCTCTGCCCCTTTTTAATAATGCATTGCATTTTTATTAGGCCTGTTAGGCCTTTTTAATTGGGCTCTGTCCCTTCTTTAATAATGCAGAGCATTTATTATTTTGACAGTGCGCCACGTAGCTTGTCAGGCGCTTTGCGCCGATTGAGGAGCGCAAGGTGCAAACTCATGTAGGTGTGACACGTGTCACGCTCTGGTGAGCGCAAGTTTGTTAGCGCAGTGCGCTGCGCCAACGCGCTGCTGACACGTGGCGCGCTTTGATGACTTGCGCCAATTTAAGAGAGCAGTGCTCTGTTTTTAGAAGCGCAAGGCGCAGCTGTTCTGTGATTGACACGTGGCGCTCCCTGGTGGCTTGCGCCAATCCAAGGAGCGCAACTGTGCAAACTCAAAAGTGCAAGGCACTGTTTAATATTTGGATCAAATTAGATCAGAGGGAACAAATTTTTCTTATTTTCCAGAGAGATTCTACCTCAAATCTCAAGAACCAGTGGTTCATCAAAAGACAATGCCTTTATACAGAAGTAAATTACTTCTTCTTTTTTATTATTATTATTAGTATTATTTTTTATCGAAGATCTTGATCTTGTTCTTAGATCAATGATCTTTTTAGAAGAAACTCTTCTTTTTTCAAAGGTTTACATTTTCTCTCTTTGAGTTCTTCTCAAAATTTTAGAGGAATTCTCTGGTTTCTCTCTCTCTCTCTCTCTGTGTGTGTGTGTTTTAGACTTGGAGTCTAAAGGCCTTTATATAGTGCCTAAATAAAGATCTTTCCAGAATTTTACTTTTGTTTTAGTGCTGGCATAGTTGGCGCAAGCGCACCTGCGCTTGACACGTGTCGTGCAGCGCAGAGCGCAGCGTAACTGCGCTGACACGTGTCGCGCAGCGCAGAGCGCAAGTCAGCTGAAGCGTTGCTTCAATTATTTTAACTTTAATTTCAAAGCAGAGCTTTACTCTGATTGGAGGAAACAGAAGCGTTGCTTCGTTTCCCGCCTTGGAATTTGAACAGAGCTTTGCTCTGATTGGGTAAACAGCCGCAGTCACGGGGGCTTTCTCTGGCCTCCTTCTCTTGTGAGTAGTTGACGTTGGAGGGACTGTTGCAATGGGCACCCAAACAGCTGTCGTCTTTTGTGGCTTGACAGGATGGTCTTTTTCTTGCCGAACTTTTATCTTTTTCTATTGGCGAGAGTAATCTTGATCAATTACTGAGTCCTGAACCTGTCGCCAGACTTTGTAAAATTTGGAGGATAGCCGCTGAGGGGACTGATCCAGCTTCGTTTCCGTAACATTCTCCACGGGTAGAGGAGATCTTTTCAGTACGGCGGTGGGTGAATTCCTGCACACCCTGTTAAGCAGCTCGAAGCTGTTCCCAGTTGGAACAGCAGCATTGACTTCCACCGTTGAGGCTGGTGGAGTTAGCCCAGAGGGGGAGTTGCCCCCAGCCTTCCTTATTTGATGCCAATGGCGACGTCGAGCGTGTCGAGCCGTTGGGATTGTTTCAGGTTTAGGGGTGACTTCTTCATGCCCCCTATTCTGGTGAGGCGCTGCTGGTACCAGCCTCTTGAAGACCGACGTCCGTTGAGCAGCAGTAACCTATCTGTCAAAGACGGACCTTTGAGCAGGAACGGGAGCCGGAGTGGCCAGCCACGTAAAGACTGATCCTTTGATGGGAGAAGCTTCTTTAGTGACCTCGAGAGCAGGAATGGCTATCCGCTTTGGGATGGCCGCTTCAGGTATCATGGGCTTCTTGACAGGCCCATTGGAGTTCAGGCTCAGCCTTTCGAAGACTGACGTTGTTGGCTTGACATCGGACGACCCGTTGAGAGGGGTCGTGGTAGTAATGAGCCGATCAAAGACCGACTTCTTTTGCACTTCTTGCGGCAGTGGGATATTAATGTTCATTGGTGGGAGCATGGTCCCGAAGAACAAACCGGTGGCAGCCTGCGTCACCTGCTCTATCAGCATTATGAACAGGGAGGCCGCATGGTGCCCGTAAGCTATGCCTCCAGATGAGGCGGAACGTGAGTTGCAGTTGCAGCTGGAACACTTCGTGCAAGTAGACGCCATTGATCTTTTGTTTTCTGCACCAAGCAAGACACAAAATCTTAGTACCTCGAACCCAAGGGCAACCATTAGCAAACCGCGATTCGTTCGCGAACACGATACACGAAGTGTGGAGTGGAAAGAGGAAAAGGTCCTACCGGGAGTGCCAGAATCTGTTCCCCGCCGAAAGACACGGTGGACGTCTCGCCTGAATTTCGAGGTAGATGCAAATTGGTGCTATCTGTCAACCTTTCCGAAGATGCCAAGTTGATTTATGGCACCATGTATCGAAGGTTTAAACGGATGCGGCCGATATAGCAGACTTCGTCAGATTCCCCCTCGTTTGAGGGGTTTTTGATTGTGGGGACGCTCTTCCCTGCAGGCGCAAGCCCCTGCAGTTAACTACCGCATCGCGGTAACAACTTTCTCCTTCTCCAGATGGTCACTTCGTGTCATGTGTGTTTGTTTTGTTTTTGGTTGCCCATGGATTGTATACGGAGACTAATTTATGTCGTCGCCCGTAGGGTGTGGATTAGTCCAAATCCGTATTTTCTTAGATTTGGGTTTGGGGGTTGGGTTTAAGGATACGTTAGTCTCATTTGAGACTAAGATTAACTTAAACGTTTGTTAAGGATACGTTAGTCTCATTTTAGAGTAAGATCAACTTAACGAGATTATTTAGATCCAACAAGAGAGCATTTGGACTCTATTGTTTAGTTTAGGGACATTGCGGTCGATTAGTTTAAGAAAATTACGGTCCAATATTAGTTTAAGGACATCTCGGTCCAGGTTAAGGACATCATAGTCCATGGGTTTTAAAGGACCCCACAGTTCGAGGTTAAGGACATCATAGTCCATGGGTTTTAAAGGACCCCACAGTCCAAGGTTAAGGACATCATAGTCCATGGGTTTAAGGACCCCACAGTCTAAGGTTAAGGACATCATAGGACCCCACAGTCCAAGGTTAAGGACATCATAGTCCATGGGTTTAAGGACCCCACAGTTCAGTTTAAAGATGTCATAGTCTATGAAGTGTATGGTTGTCGGGACCCGTCACCTCTCTGAAGACATTGAAAGATTACAACGACATATATCAAAGGGGTTCAGAGATGTACCCTTGAACCGAAGTTGATTTGGGGATCTGTAGTCCAATTTGGAACTAAGATCAATTAATTAGATTATGAGCACATTGGCTCGGTTAAATCTGAATTGAGAACTTATGGCCAGTTTGGGCTAAGTCCCATTAGATTTGAAATGTTGGCCCTATATTGGACCATTTATCTGGGTTCAGCCCCTCATCACTTAGCAATGCTAAACAAGAGTTTGAGGGCTCTGATAACATTTTTGTCTTTGACTGAGCATTAAACATTATAACTCTGAGTTTTACTTTGTATGTCATATGAAATGATCAATTTTGAGACTCAGTTGAAGGAAAGGCTTGTCTCTGGACAACTTAGCCAATTTGGCTAAGATTGGCCTTAAAATAGTGTTAAACACTAGAGGATATCCGGTGGTCACGTGTCCTCACGTGATGTATTTAAAACAGTGTTAAACTCTGGAAATGAAATGCTCAAAATAGTGTTAAACACTAGAAAGAAAGGGGTCACGTGGGATCACGTGAGGGCACCCAGAGGTAGGGCCAGACCTCCTTTATTTTGTTCTCAGAACTGCAAATAAGTGTTAAACACTTTTAGTTTTCATAGCCATCACGTGTGGGCACGTGATGGGTACTCATGCATTGATTTATTAGAATGTTTATTAGGGGTCACGTGAGGACACGTGAGAGCGCCCAAAACCAGCATTGCCTTTGCTTTTGTTTTCTTTATTTTGGAAGTCAGGTGGGGGCACGTGAGGCATTGCCTCTAAGCTTTTTCCTTCTCGTTTTGGGCGATTTGTTCAGGGTTCTCGTGGGGGCACGTGACTTAGCTTTATTCTTTCTTTTCTGATCACTGCGGATTGGAGCCACGTGTCATCACATGACCAATGTTCTTTACGTGCATGGAGATCTTTCAAGTCTCTTTATTTTAAGAATTAAATTCTCTGTAGGGTTAAACCCTAATTATGTTCTTAGAGGAATTAAATTTCTATGTATGTGGAAGAATTAAATTCTTATATAGGGTTAAACCCTAGTTCTGTCTTGGAGGAATTAAATTCCTATGAATTTGAGAGAATTAAATTCTCATATAGGGTTAAACCCTAGTTTTATCTTGGAGGAATTAAATTCCTGTGAATTTGGGAGAATTAAATTCTTATATAGGGTTAAACTCTAGTTTTATTTTCGAGGAATTAAATTCCTATGAATTTGGGAGAATTAAATTCTCTAAACTCAATTCTCCCTCTAAGTTTTGGATCTGCATGGCAGAATCTCCCCGATGAGAATTAAATTCTCAACTTGTGGGGAGATTTGCTTCTGCAGATCTTCAACCAGAGGAAGAACTAAGTTCTTTTACAGAAGAATTAAACTCTTAGATTGAGAATTAAATTCTCTTTTCGTTTTATAGAGTTTTGATCCCTTTCCCCTTTCTCACCTAGGGCTTCTTTTCTTGAGAATTAAATTCTCCTTTCTTTTCTCTCTGCTATTGTTTTTTCAGAAAATTCCAAGATTCAAAAATCTCCATTTGTCCTCTTCTTGGCTCCTATTTATAGGAGAAGGAAAAGAATCAATTTGTTTAGTGAATTTTTCATCGAAAGATTTTGTTTATTTTAGTAACTAACATGATCTTAGTGAATTTTATTCACCATTGGATTTTTAATCCAGAAGATATTCTGATTGTTATTCTTGGTGAATTTTAGGGAAATCTTTCCTTGTATAAATTTTTTCCATAAATTGGTGATTTTTAATCACCATTGGATTTTTAATCCAACGGTGCTCCACTTTACAGAGCACAATCCTCTTTTGTTTGGAAAGATTTAAAGAAATACTTTCCCAGTTAGGGTCTTTGATTTCCCTTAATTAGAATTTAATTTTATTAATTTAGAAGGCTTTTAAAGCCCATCACGTATTGGCACGTGATCCCAATGTTTGATCATTGAAATAGAATTTAATTCTATCAGTTAAAGAGCTAAGAGACCTGTCACGTATTGGCACGTGACCTTCTTTTATTCAGAATTTAATTCTGCCTTTTAACAGAGCTAAGGGACCTGTCACATGACCCTCTTTTATTCAGAATTTAATTCTGCCTTTTAATAGAGCTAAGGGACCATCACGTGTTGGCACGTGACCTTTGGTCACGTATGAGCACGTGATGCCCCATTGGGGTCTTTCCTTAGCTGTTTTGTTACATTTTTGTTTGATTAGAATTTAATTCTATAAAGTAGAGATCACAGGAAACTATCACGTGTCAACACGTGACCCTTGGTCACGTGTGAACACGTGATACCTCATTGAGGTATATCCTGATAATTTATCAGGGAACAGGCAGTAATTAGGATTGTTAACATCGCCTGGCTGTAACGGACGTTTTGGATCCGGCGGATTGATGGGTCTGTTGCGCACTGCCAGCTCGAACAGTCTCCTCGTTTTATCCCGGGGAAACGAGTAAGGACGTCCCAGTCTCTCCTCGAGGGATGGGCGCACGCACGCGTTATTTTGGCGAACAACCGGCTTTAAGTTGCCCGGCTGTTGTTGAGTATTGGCGACGAAGGTCGCTTTTCCTTTCCCTTTTTCATTCCGAGATTCAGGCTTCGAAGGAGATGGTCTATGACCCATCTGATCCATTTGGGCCAACTTATCAATCAAGGCCTGGAAAGTGGTCGGCTTGAAAAACATCATGTATTGTGAAATGTTTGCTTGAGGGTCGAGGGTCCCCACGAACATGCCTACCGCAGGCGCTTCTTCGATGCGCTGCTCGCACTTCGACCATAAATTCCGCTACCGTATCACGTACTGCACCCATGTTTCTCTACGCTTTACCCTGACATTGATCAATGCCGTTATTGGGGTGCGTTCACTAGCACTCGCGAAATGCTAGGTGAATAGTAGCTCCAACTCTGCAAAAGTTTTGACGGAGTCGTTGGGAAGCTCCGAATACCACTCAAATACTGTCTCTGACAAGCTACCAATGAATTGGCGAAGTAACAGTTTGTCGTTGTCTCTAGTGTTGCCACACAGAGCCCTGAATTGAGCAACATGCTGGTGTGGATTCCCCGTCCCCTTATATACGTCGAATTTGGGGATCATGTATCCCGGCGGGTACTTTATTTGGTCATACCGACCCAGATAGGGTCGTCCAGTTTTAACTATTTGCCCGGCCGTTTCGCTCGCATGATGAGCTCGTATTTGCTGAGCGATATAATCATCCAGAGTGGCCTTGGAGATTGTCTCCTCCTTGGCTGCTGAAAGAGCCGGAGGAGGATTTGATGTCTCTCCTCTATCATCTTCAATTATTACTGGAGGACCTTCGGTTGGAGGGTCCGGCTGGATCATCATGCCCACCATATCTTGGAATAGAAGGGCCATTTGTTTTATATTGGCCGCTTGTTCCGCGGCCTCTTTGTCCTTCTTCTCAAGCATTCTCCGAAGGAATTCGGCATCAGTTTCCTGCTCACGGCGCTGCTCTGAGGATGTCTCCGGGCTTGCTTTCGGTCCTATGAGTGCGGCCATAGCTGTTAACATCTCTTGGAGCTTTTGTTGTTGTTGCTCCTGAGCCTTAGTCGATGATCGCGTAAGCGGTCGATGACCTGTGGAGATACGGCTATCCTCTTTTCCGGATGCCAAATAGATGGTGTGCACCACCATGCCCCCAGACTTAGGGCGTTTAGACTCAGTGTTCTTGCGATTCGTCGCAGACACCGGGATTTTCTTTAGCTTTCTCCTCTTGTGAGCGGTCGAGGTTGAGGGGGCCGTTGCAGTGGGCACCCAAGTAGCTGTCGTTTTCTGTGGTTTGACAGGGTGATCCTCTTCTTGCCGAACCTTCATCTTTTTCTGTCGACGGGGATAGTGTTGATCTACCACGGAGTCCTGGACCTGTCGCCAAACTTTATAAATTTTAGAGGACAGCCGCTGAGGGGGCCGCTCCCGCTTCGCCTTTGTGATCTTTTCAACAGGCGGAGGAGACTTTTTTAGTACGGCAGTTGGCGAATTCCTGCGCACCCTGTTAAGTTGTTCAAAACTGTTCCCAGTTGGAACAGCAGCATCAACTTCCACCATTGGAGCTGGCGGAGTCAGTCCAGAAGGGGAATTGCCCCCAGCTTTCCTCACTCGACGCCAGTGGCGACGTCGAGCATGTCGTGCGGCCGGGATCACCTCCGCTGTTGGATCAGCTTTTCCATGCCCCCTGTTCTGATGAGAGTTTGTTGTTGGCGCCAGCCTGTCAAAGACAGATGCTCGCTGAAAGGGAATGGTCAACCTGTCAAAAGCCGACCTTCGAGTAGGGGGAGCAGCTTGGACTACCTCTACTGTAGCAGGAGTTGGAGTGTCCTTCTCTGGTATTGCGAGCCTTTTTGCGAGCCCGCTTGAGCTTTGACCCAGCCTGTCGAAGACTAGGGCATTGGAGTTGGACGACCCGCTGAGAGGGGCCGTGGTGGTTGCAAGCCGATCAAAGACCGACTTCTTCGCAGTTTCCTGTGACGGTATAGGAGCGCTGAAGCTTGTTGGTGGGATCATGGTCCCAAAGAATAGCCCAGTGATGGCTTGGGTCACTTGTTCTACCGGCATTGTGAAAAGGGAGGCCGCTTGGGGCCCGTAGGTTACTCCTCCAAATGAGGCGGAACGGGAGTTGCAGTTGCAGCTGGAACAGTTAGAGGCCATTGATGTTCTTTCTTCTGCACGGGAGCAAAACCAAATCTTAGTAGCTCGATTCCAAGGGCAATCATAGCAAACCGTGATTCGCTCACGAAACACGACACACAAAGTGTGGAGTGGAAAGAGGAAAAGGTCTCACCGGGCGTGCCAGAATCTGTTCTCCGCCGAAAGCCAGGAAAGACAAAGTAGGTTCGTCTTGCCTTAATTTGGGGGCAGATGCTAATTGGTGCTATCCGTCCACCTCTCCGAAGATGCCAAGTTGATTTATGGTACCATGTATCGAAGGTTTAAATGGATGCGGCCGATATAGCAGACTTCGTCAGATTCCCCCTCATTGAGGGGTTTTTTTTATTGTGGGGACGCTATTCCCTGCAGGCGCAAGCCCCTGCAGTTAATTATGCTACTGCATCGCGGTAACCACTTTCTCTTTCTCTAGGTGATCACTTCGTGTCGTGTGTATTTATTTTGTTTTTGATTGCCCGTGGATTGTATACGAAGACTAATTTGTATTGTCGCCCGTAGGACGTGGATTAGTCCAAATCCGTATTTTCTTAGATTTAGGTTTGGGGTTGGGTTTAAGGATGTGTTAGTCTCATTTGAGACTAAGATCAACTTAAACGTTTGTTAAGGATACGTTAGTCTAATTTTAGACTAAGATCAACTTAACGGGATCGTTTAGATCCAACAAAAGAGCATTTGGACTCTATTGTTTAGTTTAGGGACATTGCGGTCGATTACCGGTTTAAGGATATGGTGGTCCAATTTAAAGACATCATAGTCTGTAAAGGTTAAGGACATTATAGTCGATGAGCTTAAGGACCCCACAGTCCGAGGTTAAGGACATCATAGTCCATGGGCTTAGGGAGCCTACAGTCCGCGGTTTAAAGACGTCATAGTCTATAAAGTTTAAGGACATCATAGTCCATGAGTTTAAAGACCCCACAGTCCATGGAATGATTGGTTATCGGGACCCGTCACCTCTCTGAAGACGTTGAAGGATTACAACGACAAATATCAAAGGAGTGAAGAGATGTACCCTTGAAACAATGTTGATTACGAAATCTGTAGTCCAATTTGGGACTAAGATCAATTAATTAGATTATGAGCACATGGGCTCAGTTAAATCTGAATTGAGGACTTATGGCCAACTTGGGCTAAGTCCAATTAGGTTTGAAATGTTGGACCTTTGTTTAAACTGTTGAAAATTTGTCTAGGTTCAGCCCCCCATTATTTAGCAATGCTTCAACAGGGGTTTGGGGCTCTGTCAACATTTTGTCTTTGGCTGAGCACTAACCATTCATTATAGCTCTGGACTTTACTTTGCATATCACATGAACTGATCAATTTTGAGGTTCAGTTGAAGGGGAGATTTGCCTCTGGAAAACTTAGCCAATTTGGGCTAAGCTTGGTTTTAAAATAGTGTTAAACACTAGAGGATATTTGGCGATCACGTGTTCCCACGTGATGCGCTTAAAATGGTGTTAAACACTAGGGACGAAGCACTTAAAGTAGTGTTAAACACTAAGACTGAAGCGCTCACGTGGGGTTACGTGAGGCGCCTGATGATTGGGCTTTGCCTCTGTTATTTGTTCTCAGAATATTCCCAGAAGTGTTAAACACTTAATCTTAACGGCCATCACGTGTGGGCACGTGATGGGTACCCATGCATTGATTATTAAAGTGTTTATTAGGGGTCACATGGGGACACGTAAGGGCGCCCAAAATTAATTCTGCCCTTGCTTTGTTCTTTTATTTTGAGGAGTTTATCCAAGGGTCACGTGGGAGCACGTGAGATATTGCCTCCAAGTTTTTTCTTTCTCATCTTGAGGAGTCTATTTAAGGGTCATGTGGGGGCACGTGACCATGTCTCATTCGTTCTTTTCTAACCACTGATGAGTGGAGTCATTTGTTTCCACGTGATCAGGTTTGATACTGACTTCTTTACGTGCATGGAGAGAATTAAATTCTTTGGTAGGGTTAAACCCTAATTTTGTTTAGAGGAATTAAATTCCTATGTATATGAAAGAATTAAATTCTTTAAACCCAACTCTCCCTCTAAGTTTTGGATCTGTATGGCAGAATCTCCCCGATGAGAATTAAATTCTCAACTTATGGGAAGATCTGCTTCTGCAGATCTTCAACTAAAAGAAGAACTAAGTTCTTATTCAGAATAGTTAAACTCTTAGTTTGAGAATTAAATTCTCTTTTTTTTAATTTTGTGGAGCTTATGATCTCTTTCCTTTTCTCACCTAGGGTTTCTTTCTCTTCTAAGGAAATCTTCTTTTCTCTCTGGAGAATTAAATTCTTTCTTTTTTTTTGTTGTTGTATCTCTCCAGAAAAATAAATCCTCTTGTCCTCTGTATATCCCCTTTATTCTTCCCCCTTGGCTCTTATTTAGAGGAGAAAGAAAAGAATTAGTTTGTTTAGTTTATCTTTCATTTCAATTGATTTTGTAACCAACATGATCTTTTAGATCACTCAGTGAATTTTATTCACCATTGGATTTTTAATCCAAAAGATATTTTGTCTGTTATTCCTGGCAAATTTCAGGGAAATCTTTCCTTGTATAGAATCTTTTTATAAATTGGTGATTTTTAATCACCATTGGATTTTTAATCCAACAGTGCTCCACTTTACAGAGCACAATCTTTTTTGTTTGAAAAGATTTAGAGAAATATTTTTCCAGTTAGGGTTCTCGATTCCCTCTTAATTAGAATTTAATTATATTAGTTCAGAAAGCATAAGAGCCTGTCATGTGTTGGCACGCGACCTTCTGATTGACCATTTAATTAGAATTTAATTCTATTATTTCAGAGATCTTAGTATCCCATCACGTGTTGACACGTGACCCCCCTGATTAAGCATTTTAACCAGAATTTAATTCTGTTGTTTTAAAGAACTCAGGAATTATCACATGTCAGCACGTGACCCTTGGTCACGTGTGAGCACATGATGCCTCATTGGGGTTTTTCCTTGTTGTTTTATTATACCTTTTCCAGTGGGTTTAAAGGCCCATCACGTGTGGGCATGTGACCCCATTTGAAGTTGTGTATCTCAGCGCCTATAACTTTGCCCATAGAAGGTCACATTTCCCCACGTGATGCCCAATCACGTGTGGACACATGATGCTTCTCTTGTCTATTTCTTTGCTGCTTTATTCAGTTCCCATGAGGGAACAATCACCAGCAACAAACTCTAAAGGTCTTCTTCCAGTATTTGTCCAACTTTTCTGCCGATCTTGTGCCACCTTCATATGATTACGAATCAAGTTAACTTTCTCCACAGTTTGCACAATCAGTTTCGGTCCCAATAATCTTCTTTCTTCAATATCGTCCCAACATACTGGTGAGCGACACTTACGACCGTACAATATTTTAAATGGAGTCATCTGTATAGTCGTATAAAAACTGTTATTGTATGAGAACTCCACTAAATGTAAATGATCCTCTCACGAACCCTTGAAGTCTAACATGCAATCTCAACATATCTTCAAGAGTTGGGATCGTTCTCTCGGACTGTCCATCTGTCTGAGAATGATAGGCTGTACTAAATTTCAAGCGAGTTCCCAAATTTTCTTGTAAACTCCTCCAGAAATGTGATAGGAACCGGGTGTCACCATTAGAAACAATACTCACTAGTACTCCATGCAATCATACAATCTCCTGCATGTACCTTTCTACTAACACCTCCGTCTACTAACCAAATCGAAATGGTATAAAATGAGCTTCCTTGGTCAGTCGATTGACAATCACCCAAACTGCGTAAGGCTATCAAGAAATCCATAGTTATATGATCCCACTTATATTGAGGAATCAGAAGTGGTTGCAACAAACCAGCCATCCTTTGATGTTCATCCCTGACTTGCTGACACACTAAGCATCTTGACACGTAACGAACGATCTCTCTTTTCATACCTTCCCATAAAAAGTGTTGTCGCAAATCTCTTTACATTTTCGTGCCTCCTGGATGTACCGAATATGCGAAACTATGAGCCTCCTTCATGACTTCTTCACGAACTTCCTGTTTAGGCACACAAAAACGACTTCATACCTCAAAGAACCATTTTCATGAATCAATAAATCCGTTCAGAGTCCTGCCTCTACTTGTCCTCGAAATTTCTGAAACCTAGGATCGTGTAACTGTGTTGCCTTAATGCTATAAATCAATGATGACTGTACTTGCAGCTGCATCAACTGTCTCGAAGAATATGGTAGTACGAACTCCAACTCGAATCTTTGAAAATATATTATAATCTTCTTCTGGGAAATCAACATCCGTATTGCTGGCAACCGATTTAAAGCATTCGGCACTGCATTAACTTTCCTCGGACGGTATTTTAGATCAAGATCATAGTCGGCCATCAGCTCCAACCATTTACTGCCTCATGTTTAGCACTTTCTATGTGAACGTATATATTAGAATCTTGTGATCAGTAAATACTTCGTACTTTCCGCTCAATAAGTAGTGACTCTAATTTTTTAGCACAAAAAATAACCGCTGCTAATTCCAAATCGTGAGTTGGGTAGTTCTTCTCATGAATCTACAACTGCCTTGATGCATAAGCGACAACCTTTCCAGGATGCATCAAAACTCATCCAAGCCTTTCCTAGATGGATTGCTGTGAATAACCAATTCTCCAGAGCCATCTGGTACTGTTAAAATAGGAGCGGTTGTCAATCTTTATTTCAGCGCTTGAAAAGCTAATGCACACTTTTTAAACCAAACAAACGGTATCTCCTTTCATGTTAGCTTGGTCAAGAGTTCTGCTATCCGAGCGAAGTTCTCCACAAACCTTCGATAATATTCAGCAAGCCCAATAAAACTTCTGATCTCCCCTACATTCTTTGGAATCGACCAATCGTGAACAGCTGCAATTTTTTCGGGATCAACTACAATTCCATCTCCGGATACACATAACCCAAGAATTTCACTTATTCGACCCAAAACTCGCACTTGCTTATCTTAGCATATAGTTTTTTTGTCTCAACGTCTGCAATGCGATTCTCAAATGCTCTTCATCCTCTTCTTTGCTTCTCGAATAGACCAAAATATCATCAATGAATGCTACCACGAACTGATCTAGAAATGGTGAAAAGATCCGGTTCACCAAGTCCATAAATATCATCAGTGTGTCAGTAACTCCAAATGTCATAACTAAATACTCCTAATGCCCATATCGAGTTCGGAACGCTGTCTTGCAAATGTTTTCTGCTTTCACCTGAACTTGGTGATACCCCAATCGCAAATCCAACTTTGAGAATATTCTCACGCCACTAAGTTGATCGAATAATTCGCTTATGTGAGAAATTGGGTACTTATTCTTAATAGTCATCCAATTTAATGCTCGATAGTCAATGCACATCCTCCGCGTGTCATCTTTCTTCTTGACTAAAAAAACTGGAGTTCCCAACGATAAACCGCTGCTGTGAATCCAATTCTTCTCTAATAATTCAGAAACTTGTTTTTCCCTCTTTCAGTTCTACCAGTGCCATTGGATAATAATCCTTTGAAATTGGCGCTGCTTCAGAAATAAAATCATTCGCAAACTCTACATCTCATTTTAGCGGTAAACCTGAGATGTTCTTGAACACATCGATGGGGTCCCGAACCACTATCATCGCTTCATCTGCAAATTGTTCATGAACTTCACCTTTGAGCACACACGAATAGTTCCACTCGTCACGAATTTACAAGTATGTTCTAAGACTAGTGGGTTATCAGTCCACCACACTTCCACTGCGCTACTCTGATAAATTGAGGCGGGTCTGTCAGAACTTCTTCAAAGAAATATCTTACATATGATCGGGCTTAAAATGGTTTGTACCAGCTCCCGCTGAGGTCAATGTCGAACTACTAAAACCATCATATGCTCTCATGTGTTTCTCCTTGTTCTTCAAAATGCAGATGGATTGGTCACTACGGGACAAGAGAAAGATATAACACGATTGTTGGATTCAAATTCGTGATGAGATATAAACTCGTATGTAATGACACCGAGAGAAAACAAAATAATACACGACCATGAATCGAAATAGGACTCCAGGTTACTTAAATAGAGTATCGCATTGTAACCATGCCGCGGTACATAGTTACAACCATATAACTCCATCCAAGTCTCCCAAATCCTACTTTCAGAATTAAGGGAATAAGAGGCGAGAAACAATAAGGAATCAAGAGGATTCCAAGCTGAGATGCAATGCCATTTCCATATTGTCGAGATAAAAGAGTTTAAGAGAAAGATAAGATTCAAGAATTTGAAAGACAAGACAATAACATGGCAGGGCATGCTCCTAAATTTTTGGGACTTAAGGACAATGTATTTGGTACCATACCCAACTATAAATTGAACTAAGTCCAACTAACATAAAACCTATGCTGTGATACCAACAAAACCTTGTCACGCTCCGCTTTCCAAAATACGTAATTACAGTACGCGACAAATCCAACCATGCTACCTACATCGAGGAAATATCCTTCCATGATCACACTACGGCTGTCAGTCAGTTATCAAGAACAGTAAAATAAATATTTAACTATCACATGTCCAACTGCCATAATATATAATAATAAGAAAGGTAGAGGAAACAAATAAAGATCCAACCAGAAATAATATCCTAGTCTTAGTACTTATGGGATCACAATGTTAAATCATAACTAGAAAAATAAAATACAAAGCATTTCTAAACTAAATCAGCAAAGTTCCTTACTGCTCAACTTGCTTGTCAAAATATTCTCGATCTTCCTCCGATAAGGTTAAAGGAATTGGGCCATGCAAAACCCAGACATCAGTGCGTCATAAATATCATCATCATAATAATAAACTGAACAGAGTGCTATATAAGATGTCACATGCAAAATAAGGTATGAGTATAACCAAACACAGATGTTATACAGCAGGCTATAGGTATAACACGTGTATCTTAATATAACGACTCTAAAATCTTTGTACGAAATTTTTGGTAAATATATAAGATATGAGTTTTACAGCCAGAGTTTGAGTTATAAGTCACTTTTGTTAAATAAAAACAAGAAGCCATTTGTATCTCACTGGTAAAGCCTTACACTGCTGTGATATAGCCTGTGTGTTCGATTCCCATCAGACACAATTTTTTTGAATTTTTCTTTTTAACCTTTTAGAAGCCCAAAAGATTAAACGTGCAATACACGGGAAAATGAAAAGTTCAGAAAAATCAAACATGTAGAAAATGGAGTAAACAGAGATTTAATCGGATGGCACGAATCTCGAGGCAATTGCCTCAAGATCGACCAGCCATTATAGGGTTTCGGCCGGCGGGGACGGGTCAGATGAGCCCAATGAACTTCGTGCTTTGCACACTCGTCTCTTCAGCTACCATTAACTCCTCTGCACTGTTTGATTTCTTTGCAATCAAACAGAGATCTTTCGTTTCACAATTTAACACCATTTTAATACTTTTTAATCCAAAATTTTAATTCCCAAACCCTAATTCTCCACTATAAATACCATCCCACAATTTGGCTCGGCACCATTCTGAAAATTCTAGCCAAAATTCTCTAAAATGTTCCTATGTGCAAGTGGAGTAAAGTGGAGTTAGCGAGTAAGTTGGTTCCGGCGAAGATACCAATTCCGGAGCTTCCGTGACACCCCGAAGCATCCTTTTTCTTCCCCACTCTTTCCTTGAAATTTCTAAATCGTAAGTCCTTCCCAATTCTCCTCTTTTTCGTTGATACTCATTTTAAATCAAATATCGCTAAAAGTTGAATTATTACCGATATCTTTTCTAAAAATTTTAACTCCATTTTCGTTTATCATTTGGTCAAACCAACTTTACCACTTCACTTGTAATCTTAATACTAATGTTTAGAATCAATTTTAACCAAGAATCTCATGTGAAACAACCATAATTGAACTTTAACATTAAAATACTTTGAATTTTGTTATCACATCTTTTCGACTAATCGTTTAAACAATACCTTTAGGAAAAACTTCATGGGGTAACGATCTACCCCACACGCACACTTGGTTTCATGGCACGATACCTAATTGTATGTATTTTTGGTTCGAAAATTATATTTACAATAAAATACCACATAATTTAAAGCCGTGTTTTTTTTAAAACAGTATTTCATACTCCTTTGCAATTATGCATCTAGAACACTCTTTAGAGGACCCGCTAATGGATGGTGCGGATTATCGCACATCCGGGGGATAGTAGAGCGAGATGCAGACCTCCTCACAGAGTATTCGATCTCGAAATGATATAAATATGGTTTTTAAGAAAAACGAATTTCTAAATAAAACTAATTTTTAAAATTATATAAAATTATAAATCCATATTTTCAAAATATAATAAACCTATATTTTTTCTAAAAGTGAAAGATTAACAAATATCAATAAAATACCATCAAGTTACAAAAAAAAGACTAGTTTTCAATAAAATACCATAAACTTTCAAAAGCTAGGTCTTCATCATTAAAAGACCTCAATACTTAAACACATGCTCATTAAAACCCTAAGTAATATAAAACCCCCTCGAGGATTTATTTTTAATCCATATTAATATGTTTTTCATAAACTCTCTCTAGATAAACAAAACAATATTTAAGGACTTTAGTAAATATAGGTTTAAGCAGGATCAATTCTCTTGAGCCTCGGGAAGCCGGAGAAAATGAGTGCTTACCTATTCAGGTCAGAAAACTTAACCAGGGTTATCAATAGCAATTGTCTTGGAAAAATGCATAAATCCTGCCGTTCATGTGCAGCAGTTGCCGATGATTCCCGAACCTAAAAATTCAAGAGTTAAATCAGTACAAGTGTCTGACTCATTCTGATTCCAATTCAATCCTGAATCCAAAATCAAACCCGAATACTTGATCATGAACATGAATACTCGAATTCAAATCTCAATATCAAACATATATACTTGACTTGACTTGACCGAACCATGGTTATTACTTGACATGACTACTTGAATACATGATTACATCCCGAACATGAATACTTGAATATTTTGTATCCATGGTTTCGGCAAGACCTGTAAACATAATCTATACAATATATTACGCGGGGATAAAGGGGTATATTGGTACGGAATGTATATCATGATACGAGAGGTCACTTAAAGACACCTATATGAATTCTCGTGTCGTTGTCCCGTGGGATATGACGGGGCCTTGTACTACATGTTACCATAGTCCACGGGGTAAGATGGACTCCTCTCGTTTATATGAATACCTTCTTTACCAAACTAAAAATAACCACCTTATAATAATTATCATATACCTGTAATCAGTCGTATACACTTTACCTGTTTATTTTACTGTATATACTATAATCTTTTTCTTCTTTTAGGACTTACCGAGCGTTAGTTCGTTGGTGACATTCTTTTCTGTTTCTTCTTTTGGAATGTTCGTCAGAAGGACCGAACTCTAAGGAGACAAAGCCGAGCCGGAGGAACTGGACCAGCTTACCGCTCAGCCTGACTTCTAGTTCCGTTGAACTTACTTTCCTGTATGCCATTATTTAGACATTGCTTTACTCATTATATCTTTTATTTACAAACAGTTGTATGTAAAGATGAATGTAAATAAAGTTGCTATTTTATTTTAATACTCTTGTCATTCTTGTTTATTTTACATATTGCTTAATTACGCTTAACATATTTATTTCTTAGTACATACGTTGCGGCCTGCCACGTCACTGTATCAGTCTACTGGGGAGCGTGGCGTGACACCTAAAGTTTGTGTTTCTAGGTTAACTATCTTACAGGTATTTGAAACCAATGAATGCGCTCCTCTATGTAACTCAAAAGTATATATCCCGTTACCCCCCGGACTACAGATCAAAATATATGATCAAGAATAATTACGTTCCGTTAGCCCCCGGAACCACAGATCAAGTAATAAGAATCACAAGTGACTCTGTTCCGTTAACCCCCGGAACCACGGATCAAGTAATAAGAATCGCGAATGATTATGTTTCGTTACCCCCTGGAACCATGGATCAAGTAATATCCTTTTAAATTACACTTTAGTTACACCTTTAATTTCCCCATTTCTCCAGGTTTCGTTTTCCAAGTCAGGTATGAATAATATCTATCTAATACCAACACAAGAACATGCAGGTACATGTTAGGTCTATTTAGACAACATGTCACGTCCATCAGGACAATAAGTCAGGATTGTTGGTATCAGTAAATATCAAAGGTAACAGGTATAACCAATATAGCAATAGCAATAGCAATAACAAGATAGCAGGTCGCAATCATGTCGGTATTGTGTACTTAACAGGTGAAGTATTTAATTACACAACCAAATCATAGTAAATAGCAGGATTATAGTTGTCACAGTTATCTAGTCGTGATACCGAAAGTAACAAAATGATATATCCATTATTAATTGTTAAATATATATATCTAACCGTATTTAAAATGACGTTTTACGATTACCAAGTATTATACATTAAACTGTATTAATTCCTACTCTTCAATTAAACCATTGAGCCAACTAGATTAGTTTGCTAAAATTTCATATTATCAATACAATTTAAATAATGTTACACACACACACACACACACACACACACACTCACTGCAAATTATAAACTTGTTATAGTTAATGATATACATATAATAATAATGATTAATATTACGATATCTAGATAAATAAAACATAGCATGTGGCAAGTTGTAAACTTTCCTGGATATGGATAAAATACGACGACGGATACTCGGAGACAAGTGTGGACACGAAAACACGAACGGAGCAAGGTCAAGACTTTATCTCGTCAAAAGATCACGGCTTGGCTTGAACTTGGGATCTGTTTAGGTTCGGCTTGATAGTTGAGCTTGGCTCCAAGATGCTCGATGACAAAAACGAGGTGTAGGGAGTCGACGATGATGAGGGTTGCTGCTGCGATGGGATGCTGGTGATGGGTTTTCTATGAGATGAAGGGGAAGTGATCGGTGCTGGTGGGTGCTGGGGTTTCAAACTCGGGTTGGTGGGCCGAAGGTGGGTCTTTGGTGTGCCGACGGTAGAGCTTGCGGGTGGAGTGTTAAGTTAAGGTGAAGATGGTTGTGCTCGATGAAGGGTTTCGAGATGGGGGATCTCGACTGAGCTTGGAGGAAGTTGGTTGGAGGTTGAAGGAAAGCAGAGATGGTAGTAGAGTTTGGCATCTTGGGAGTTGGAGTTTCCGGTGAGGTCTCAGGTAGAAGAAGATGGTTGTGGTGATGTCTCGGGCCGACAGTGATGGGTATGGTCACCGACGGTAGGAGATCGGCAAAGAAGAAGGGCACGGTGAAGGAGGAGGATGCAGTGGCTATGAGGGTAAAAAGGGTTAACGGTGAGAGGTGAACGTAGTTGAAGTTCTCGGAGGTTGATGGGTTGGTGGATATGATGGTGGGTTCACTGGAGAACACGAACGCGAGGAAGAAGAGAAGAAGTGGCCGGGGTTGGAGAGAGGAAGATGAAGATGGAGGCGTTGACTCGGTGATGTTGTAGGAGATGGAGGTGAGGTCGTTGGTGAGAGTAGTGGTGAAGATGTAGGTGGTAGGGTGATGGAAACGATGTCAATGATGATGCGACGAGGAGTCGGGGATGATGGCTCATGGTGAGAACGAGGTTGGAAGCGAAGGCGAGATGGGTCTGAGGGGTTTTGGGCTCAGGAGTAAAAGGAGGAGGAGGGAGAGCGGGAGAGAAAGAACAGAGAGAGAGTTTTTATTATTTTATAAAAAGAAAAATATAAATTATATATATTTATAGTATATAGTAAGTTATATATATATATATATATTAGTTTATTATATAACTAATAGTATAAAAAGATAATATCTATCTCCGATCCGTCTCTAGCAAAATCTTGTTGAAGCTATATATATTGGAAAATAATACACACACATGCGCACGCCTAGCCTATTAACTATAATGCAATGGTTAGAAAAAAATATATTTTAAATATCTGATACCCTTTATTTAAGATTTAAAAGGATTTAGATATATTTAAATTTAATAACTATTTGGTATCTAGGTTATTTGAGATTTAGGCGTAATAGATAAATGTCAGTATAAAAACATGGGATGCTTAAGTAACGTGTTGACAGTTAAAATATATAGCATATCATTAACATATGGCTATTATAAAATATACACGTATGATTCAATATTAAATATATCTATTACATTAGATTCATGATGATTTAGTTTACGGATAAATATTAATAAAAATGTAATCTAGCACCATAACGGATTTCACACAAGCGGGTCAAGTCGGATAAACATTTCTACCATTCGAACCAATCACAACCCAAATAATAAATAGAGTAAATTTTAAAATACCAATAAATATTGTACGATTGTGCTAGTGTGTTACATAATGATAGTGAACATTAATATTGATTCTTAGCGGATGCTGCATTGTCAAACGTGAGTGGTATTGAATTAGTTGTGCCATGTATACCAATGATAAGTGATTGATTCGTAAAAGTGAACAGTGCAGTGAAAAGTGAATAAAAATGTATTATTGGCGTGTACTTGTACACAACTAGCCATATACATCTTATTATTAAAACTTGGGGAAAAGGGGAAATTGAAGTGGAATGGAACTTATTTAGCGAGATTAGCGATTTAGAGGATGATCATTCGAACAATGACTCTTATATATATTTTTGATTATGGACTTAGCAGTACGACTTACAGGGTTATGTCCCAGGCGACAGTGGACCGTAGTCTCGGGCACGCATGAGTCCCTCGTTAAACATGATCACTCTTTTCCACAGTTCGATTTCAAATTGATCTAGCGATCAATTGGGACATAGATCATATATTGCATTGAGTGTTGACACACCGATTACATGCATACACTATTTCCACTGTTATTACCTTTCATTTCATGCTTTATTATATTGCTATTATATTATTGCTATTGTGTCGCCTTGACGACCTGAGTATGCATGCTTAGAGCTTGGAGAGGACGCCGCTCAGGAGGCAGACCTACCATTCAAGCTTGTAGAGATCTAGACGGTTTTACTTTCAGCATTTTTACTGCTTTCCCTAAAAGCAACCTTGTTTTCGCACTTGGTTAATAGTTTTCTTTTCTATTGAACTATTGTAAATTGTGAACTGTGAGAGTTGATGTAATAAACTAAGTGATGTGGTTTCTTTACTTCTGTGATGTATTTACTGATTACTATGTAATGCTAGAAACCGAAGTGTGATTACGGCAGGACTTTTCCTTGACCGTAAGAGTATGGCTGGCCTAGTCGCCCCCGTATTCCATATTTTGGGAAGCGGGGCATGAAATGGCTTTGTTGGTATCAGAGCTGGGTTTAGTATACAAGAAAGTGAAGCGAACGATCAAGTACAGCCAATAATGGGGATAAAACCCTAAGAAAATTTGAAAGTTCCCTTAGTGTATCGGTATGGAGCCAAGGAATAACATGACCATAACTTACGCTTTATTACATTGTTTTTACTTCACTATCATTTGATTTCATCTTTATATCTAATTACATCCTTTCATCTATCTTCCAGCGATATGACCTTTCTGAACAACCTCTCTTTGGACTCTAGTTCCCAGGATTGCACAGAGAGGATCCTGAACGCACTGACGATTCTCGTGGAAGCTTAAGAGAGAAAGACTGACCTACTTATCAAGAGTCTCAGGGCAATTACCGCATTGGGAGAACCCTCAGCTCTCCTTATCGCCCCCAATGGTGTCACTGCACCAGCTATACCTGCCAGTGTTGGCACTGTATCGAATTTCTGGAGAGTACACCTGACTGTATTTATAGGGTTAGCCGGACCACTTGAGGCCGAGCAATGGCTAGTCAATGTGGAGAACCTATTGAAGGCCGCACGGGTCCCCGATGAAAAGAAAGTAAACGTGATAAAGATTCAGCTGGAAGACAAGGCCCGTACTTGATGGTTCATCGAAGAGAGCAGGATAGGTGGGTCAATTGAATGGAGCAAGTTCAAAGAATGTTTCCTGGACCACTACTTCCCCTTCATACCCAAAGCAGAAATGGAGAAAAGATTTATCTTGCTAAAGCAGAACAGCCGTCCTGTTGATGTATATGCGGCAAAATTCAATCGCCTGAGCCGATTCACTCCCTATACGGTCACTTCAGAAGCCACCAGGGCCAGACATTTCTTACAGGGACTAGACTTTGAGCTGCAGCAGTTGATCGCATCTCTCGAGTTGCAGACTTTCACGCAAGTACTCAATACTGCACGAATTCAGGAGAAGCTGATCGAAAAATTCAAAGGCCCCAGCTCAAGTGACAGAAGGCCCCCAGTTATCCCTGCACGTACTCGACCATCGTCCCGAGAGGTCATACCAGTTCACAGGCCAAGAACGATGCAAATGAAGCATCCCTTCATGCCCCAGAAGCAACAGAGGAAGGTTTTGGTCTGCGGTTACTGTCACAGGAATGGACATACCTAGAAGGACTGTCGCTATGCCAAAGAATAGAGTTTACTTTGTGGGTACAGTCAGCACAAAATTAATGGTTGCCCTCAGCGGACAGAGTTACAAGGAAGATCTGAACCGCAACAACAGAGATCGTTGGAGCATAGACAGACCAACACAGGTCGCGGTCAGGGACGTGCTTTCATCCTGACTGCCGAGTAGGCGGAGGCCTCGGGTGAAGTCGTTACAGGTACTCTACTCTGTTCCCCTCCGAACGGCGGCCAGGACATGGGCGTCTTGCCTGTGATTCGGGGCAGATGCTATTTGATTTTATCCGTCCATCTCTCCGAAGATGCCAAGTTGATTTATGGCACCGTGTATCGGAGGTTTGAACGGATGCGGCCGATGTAGCAGACTTCGTCAGATTCCCCCTCGCTTGAGGGGTTTTTGATTGTGGGGACGCTCTTCCCTGCAGGCGCAAGCCCCTGCAGTTAATTACGCTACCGCATCGCGGTAACAACTTTCTCCTTCTCTAGAATTTCACTTCGTGTCGTGGATGTTTGTTTTGTTTGTGGTTGCCCGTGGATTGTATACGGAGACTAATTTATGTCGTCGCCCATAGGACGTGGATTAGTCCAAATCCGTAATTTCTTAGATTTGGGTTTGGGATTTTGGTTTAAGGATACGTTAGCCATATTTAAGGCTAAGATCAACTTAAACGTTTGTTAAGGATACGTTAGTCCAATTTGAGACTAAGATCAACTTAACGGGATCGTTTGGATCCGACAAAAAGAGCATTTGTGGGCTATATTGTTCCAGTTTAGGGACATAGTGGTCCATTTAATGTATGGCCGTCGGGACCCGTCACCTCTCTGACGACGTTGAAGGATTACAACGACAGATATCAGAGGAGTTCAGAGATGTACCCTTGAACCAAAGTTGGTTGGGAGATCTATAGTCCAATTTGGGACTAAAGTCTGTTTGAAGGTTTAAAGATACGTTAGCCCTATTTGAGGCTAAGATCAACTTAAACATTTGTTAAGGATACGTTAGTCTAATTTGAGACTAAGATCAACTTAACGGGATCGTTTAAATCCGGCAAAAGAGCATTTGGGCTCTATTGTTCCAGTTTAGGGACATAGGGGTCCATCATTCCCGTTTTGGGGACGAATACTGGTTTAAGGACACATTAGTCCGTGAGTTTAAGGACGCATTAGTCCGTGAGTTTAAGGACGCCACAGTCCGTATTGTTGGTTTAAGGACACATAAGTTCATGAGTTTAAGGACCCCACAGTCCGTATTGTTGGTTTAAGGACGCATTAGTCCATGAGTTTAAGGACCCTACAGTCCGTATCGATGTGTGGTTGTCGGGACCCGTCACCTCTCTGACGTCGTTGAAGGATTACAACGATAGGTGTCAGAGGAGTTCGGAGATGTACCCTTGAACCGGATGTAAATTGATTTAAGAGAGCAGTCAGGCTTAGTCAATTTAATTTGAGGACTTACGGCCATGATTGGGCTAAGTCCAGTTGAAGATATTCAACATTTTCATTTGTCTTTGGTCTATTAGGCCTATGCTAGGGCTTTGCCCCAGTTTAATAATGCACTGCATTTTATTTTGGCCTGTAAGGCCTTTTAAATTGGACTCTGTTCCCTTTATAATGCAGAGCATTTGTTCTGGGTCCATTGGACCTCTTAATTGGCCTCTGCCCCTTTTAAAATTAATGCATTGCATTTTATTAGGCCTGTTAGGCCTTTTTTGATTGGGCTCGGCCCTTCTTTACAATAATGCAGTGCATTAATTATCTGACAGTGGCCATGTGGCCTGTCAGGCGCTTTGCGCCAATTAATGAGCGCAAGCGCACGTGGAGGTGACACGTGTCACGCTCTGGTGAGCGCAAGCGCAGTGCGCTGCGCTGTTGCGCTGCTGACACGTGGTGCGCTCTGGTGAGTTGCGCCAATTTAAGAGACCAGTGCTATATTTTTAAAAGCGCACAGCGCAAGTTATTCTGGAGCTGACACGTAGCGCTCTCTGGTGGCTTGCGCCAACCCAGGAGCGCAACAGTGCAGACTTACAAGTGCATGGCACTGTTTTAATATCTTGATCCAATTTTTGGATTCAAGAAAAGAATCTTTTAAGATTTCAGAACCAGTGGTTCAAAAAAAAGGCAATGCTTTTGTTCTTATTATATTTTTATTGAAGATCCTTGATCTTGATCTTAGATCAATGATCTTTTTTAGAAGAAATTCTTCTTTTCAAAGGTTTACCTTTCTTTTTCTTTCTGAATTCTTCGCAAACTTTTTAAGAGTTCTGTGAATTCTCTCTGCTTTCTGTGTGTTTTAGACTTGGAATCTAGGGGCCTTTATATAGTGCCAATTAGTTTGTTAAATCAGTTAAAGAGATCTTTCTCTGAGTGATTTAGGGATTTTTCCCCACCGTTGGATTTTTGATCCAAAGGCTTCTGTTTTACAGAAGAGAATTTTATTGTTTTAATAAGATCATAAAGATTTCTCTAGAATTTTAATTCTGTTTTGGTGCTGGCACAGTTGGCGCAAGCGCACCTGCGCTTGACACGTGTCGCACAGTGCAGAGCGCAGCGTAACTGCGCTAGCGCAACTGCGCTGCCATGTGTCGCGCAGCGCAGAGCGCAGCACAACTGAAGCGTTGCTTCCTTTAATAAGATTTGAATTTTAAACAGAGCCTTGCTCTGATTGGGTGCGCTGCCTTGGGCGCTGCGCTCCTTGCACTGGCGTGTCTGATTTTGACACGTGGCGCTCTGTGCGCAGCGCAGAGGATCTGAAGTGTTGCTTCATTTATTTTAATTTTAATTTTCACTTTAATTTCAAAACAGAGCTTTGCTCTGATTGGGGGAAACAGAAGCGTTGCTTCGTTTCCCGCCTTGGAATTTGAACAGAGTTTTGCTCTGATTGGGGTAAACAAATGCCCCCTCCCACCGTTGCGCTTACGTGGCCCCAAACGTGAGCGCAGCGGTGGCAGAATTCCAACTGTTGCGGCAATTCAGGAGTTGAAGGAGCGCCAAGCGTCTATAAATAGGACCCTTGGTCCTCAACAGATGATCACCATCTTCAAGATTTCTCATTCTCAGAACTTCAGAGCTTTGCTCTTGCTTTCAAGAACTTAAGAGTTAAACTCTAGAAAACTTTTAGGTAAAATTAACTTAAATTAAATTAAATTAATTTTAAATGACAGAGCCTTGCTCTCATAAATCTTTGATCTAAAGAAAACTCATTTAGGGTTTTGTTAATAGAGCTTTGCTCTCCTTAGATCATGATCTTTTCTTGGGGTTTCTTAGCCCATAAATCAGAGCTCTGCTCTCTTGATACAAGTAGATTTCTTAATCTTTTGTGAAGAACTCTTAAGAGTTTGATCATGGATAATGAAGATCAAAAATGAAGTTTTATCTCTAATGGATTATATTATCTTTTCATAGTAAGGCTCTCAGAGTTCTCGGGGAATTTTCTTCAAATTCTTCTCATAACTGATTTTGACAGGTGTCACTCTTGTCTGCAGAGCATTGCTCTCGAGGAGTTTAATTCCCTGTGTCTTTTTTCTCGTTGCTAATCTTCCAATGATGTTTCTTTCAGGCATTATGGCTGTTCATCTATACAGTCTGCACGAATTCATCACTTATGAGGATATCCGCGTACAGGGCCGTCACCAAAACCAAGAGCTTACAGATGCCCAGTGTGCGGAAGTTATGGGTCGTCTGAACGCACGCATTGGTTGGTTGCTTCCTCGCCGTTCTACTCTCTTGAAAGTCGTGCTGGGAGCAATCTGGAGAGCACTTCCGGGGTTTCACGAGGCCATGCCGCTTAATGCGCTGGATGATTCCGAAGACAAGGTGCATTCAGTGTACCTGTCGGGGCTGATCTCGAAGAAACGCCGAGATAGCCCCATCGACATTCTGCATCAAATTTTTCAACAGACGACGATAATTGCTGCTTATCGAAGAATGGGGGGCCTTGCCGAAGATCTCGACACACGTGAGCGCGAGAGGCTGCGCACGAGAATAATCAGAAAGGCCAGAAAAACTCTAGATGACCTTACTTTCGAATTCCTTAATCCATGCTCTGGATCTGAGGTTTTGCCATTGTAATCATTTGAATAATGTTTTTGTTTATTTCTTTATGATTGTAAGAACCATTTGCAATATGAATGGAAATTTTTTTATTTCAGCTTGTCTTATTTCTCGTTCTGAGTCTTTTGCACATGCATGAATGAACGTGTCTCGAACACTTGATCAAATGCACATCGGATGTTCTTTCTGTCGCTTTCTTCTTCCTTTTATTATCAGTATGCTACCTTAGTAAACATGGTTGACAGATAATAGAGCGAGCATCCTGTCTTGGTTTCTTCAAGAGGTAGCGATGGCTTAGGTCGCAGGTTCAGATTTGCTATCTAAGACTTTTCAACTTTATGAGCCGTGAGGGTCTCATAAAGACTTTTCTCCCTACGGATCGAGAGGATTTCATAGGTGTATTTTCTCCTTAGGAGTCGTGAGGACTCCTAAGTGTGTTTTCTCTTGAGAGTCGTAAGGATCTCACAAGAGAATTTTCCCTCTTACGAGTCGAGAGGACCCGTAAGCGGTTGTTTCCCTCCTTGTCGAGATTCAACTTTGGAGAGTGTGACCCGTGAATAGTATGCAAGAGTCCGTTTTGGACCGACTTGCAGGGCCCCAGTGCTTCGGAAACAGATTTTTTAATCCCCACTGCCTAAGGCTTTTCCTCACGAGTCGAGCCGAATCGAGCACTCCTTGCAAGAATATCCTAACGTCACAGTTAACCTCTGCTCTTTACGACAGAGGTCCGTTAGGGTCTGTGGTACTTAGGGTTTTGGCCGTCGTACCGTCACGTTGGCTGATATATTCCTCGATATGCAATCTTGCTGTTCGAGTAGCTTTGCGATTGTCGTGTCTCTGATCCCTTCGAGGGCTGGACAAGACGTCTTCAAGTAATCTTCCAGGTAATCTTACCGTCGAAAGAGCAAGCGTAGGGATATTCCATGTCACTTTTTACTTGAGATTAGGCTCATTTTGGAGAGCCCCGATGAGTCATACCCACTCCGCGCTGGTGTGGGATGATCTCCGATAGTCTTTCAGGCTTTATATGACTTGCCGTTAAGACCCTGAAGCTAGGAATTTGGCCTTTGCTTCGTTTGCTGGCATTGCGTCCTCTATATCGAGACGAATGTCGCGGTTGTCTCTAGGTTGTTGGTGAACCGTCGAGGTTTGGAACTAGGGACTTTACCGTTGCTCCGTTGTTTGATGATGTTGCGTCTGCTGTATCGAGACGAACGTCGAGGTGGTGACCATTCCGCACTGGTGTGAGATGATCTCCGGTTGTCTTTCAGGCTTTATATGACTTGCCGTTAAGACCTTGAAGCTAGGAATTTGGCATTCGCTTGGTTTGCTGGCATTGCGTCCTCTATATCGAGACGAATGTCGCGGTTGTATCTAGATTGTTGGTGAACCGCCGAGGTTTGGAACGAGGGACTTTGTCGTGGCTCTGCTGTTGGATGATGTTACGTCTGCTGTGTCGAGACAAATGTCGAGGTGGTGACCATTCCGCACTGGTGTGAGATGATCTTCGGTTGTCTTTCAGGTTTTATATGACTTGCTGTTAAGACTCTGAAGCTAGGAATTTGGCCTTCGCTTCGTTTGTTTTGTCATGTCTGAATCCTGTTGGAGGAAGGACATTGTTGTGACTTCTCGCCTGCTGTATCGAGACGAACGTTGAAGTGGTTTCTAAGTTGTCAGTGAACCGTCGAGACTTGGCTTCGCTTTCTGGTGGAGCCTGTCGGGAAGGTATGGTTCCCTCTTTGTTTGTGCCCCTGGATTGTATACAGGGATCGATGTGATCTCACCTGTAGGGCAAAATTTTCATTCATTTTCATTTTTTTTATTATTATTATTGTATTTCCGCGATGCTCTATCATTTCAGCTTTTATATCACGAAGGTCGCGATTGCCCAATCATTTCGGCTATTTTTCACGTTGCCCAATCATTTCGGCTATTTATTTTATTTTCACTCGCTGCTTTTTATTGCGAGTCGCCCAATCATTTCGGCTGTTTTTTTTATTTTACTCGCTGCTTTTTATTACGAGTTGCCCAATCATTTCGGCTATTTTGCATGCATACATTTTTACTTGCTGACTTTGTTGCAGGTTGCCCCATCATTTCGGCTATTTCGTATGCATGTGTGGCTTGCTGCCTTTTCGCTGCAAGCTTGGGATTAGACACCGATTTCGGCATCAGCATTGCTACAACTGGGATATTGTCAGGAGCGAATCATCATTTGCCTCTGTCGATGTAGAACAAAGGGGGGGCTCAGTAAACAGGGTTAGGATCCTATTGACTAAAGCTTTTGATTTCATGAGCCGTAAGGGTCTCACAAAGGTATTTCTCCTTACAAGTCGTGAGGATCTCGTTGGTGTGTTTTCTCCTTAGGAATCGTGAGGATTCCTAAGTGCATGTTCCCCTGTAAGTCGTAAGGATCCTACAAAAGGGTTTTCTCTTTATAAGTCGAGAGGACTTACAAGGGTTGTTCACCATATGGACATATCCCTAGTCACGGGTGGGACTTTGTTAGGGAAAAGTTTATTCGCGTCCATGGATTGTATACAAGGGTCAGTACTGAGCCACTTGTAGGGCACTATCGAAGGTTGTGGGGGTTGCTTAAGAACAGGTTCAGGTCTCTGTAACTTAAGACTTTCTTATGAGCCATGAGGGTCCCATAAGAGAGTTCTCCTTACGAGTCGTGAGGATCTCGCAAGTGTAATTTCTCCTTAGCAATCGTGAGGATCCCTAAGTGTGTTGCTCCCTTGTGAGTCGTAAGGATCTCACGCGGGTGGTTTCTCCTTACAAGGTCGAGAGGACCCTGTAAGTGTCTTTTAACGAGGTTGCGCCCTTTCGGGTTTTCACAAACACTCGCCGGTAGCCCTGTTGTTTTTACTCACGGAGCCCTTTCGGGTTTTCATCCGTGCCCATTTCGCTTATGGACATACCGTTTTTTTTATTCTTTTTATCCTTTTTTCTAACGAGATCGCGCCCTTTCGGGTTTTCATGAACACTCGCCGGTAGCCCTGCTGTTTTTACTCACGGAGCCCTTTCGGGTTTTCATCCGTGCCCCTTTTTCTTATGGACATACCGTTCTTTTTCATTATTTTTTTATTCTTTATTCTTTTTTCTAACGAGGTCGCACCCTTTCGGGTTTTCACGAACACTCGCCGGTAGCCCTGCTGTTTTTATTCACGGAGCCCTTTCGAGTTTTCATCCGTGCCCATTTTGCTTATGGACATACCGTTTTTATATACATATTTTTTATATTTTTTTTATCTCGCCAGCCTGAGGATGCTGCTGTAGTAGTTTAAAGATGTTTCGGTCGTCAGCTAGTTTTAGGACATAGTGGTCCGTCGTTAGTTTAAGGACGTTTCGGTCGCCGTCGCCATATTTGAGGCGAATCTCTAGTTTACTGATTTTTCGGTGTATGGGGCTTTCCCTATGAATGAGCATGATGCCCCCGACATATCCATCTTTCTCGGAGCATGTGGTTGTGGCGGGCTCACCTTCCAGTTTTCGGACAACGCGAACTTGCCCTGTTAGTATTGGTCTTCAACCCAGTTTTTGAAAACGTAGCAGTTTTCGATCGGATGGCCGAATACTTGGTGGTAAGGGCAATAATTAGGATTGTTGACATCATTCAGTTGTAGCTGGTGTTTCGGCTCCGGTAGAGTGATAAGCCTGTTGTACACTGATAGTTCGAACAGCCTCCTTGTTTCATCCCGGAGAAATGAGTAAGGACGTTTCAACTTCTCATAGAGAGGTTGCCGCTTGTTGCTTTGGCGAACATCCGGTCTAGGGTCACTCGATTGTTTTTTAGCGCTGGGGACGAAGGCCGTTTTTTTCCTTTCCTTTATCCTTTTTGCTCGATCCCTTGTTTGTGGGTCCGAGATTCTCTCCGGGTATCGTGCAATTGCACGGCTGAATGTTCTCGCAATTCCTTAATTCTTCAGAGATGGACTCCTTGAAGAAAGGGCCGAGGGCTACTTTTTCGTCGGAATCGCTCCTAAAGGTGAGAACTCGTGATCCCACGGGATCATCCCTATGACAATTGCCGGCAACTCTTTTATGCTCATCTGTCGTATTTTTTCGCTGTTTACGAGCTTCACGCTTTGTCCTTTTGAAGTGTTGTCTGTGAGCGGCATACCCTTGCCACCAACACTTAAAGGAGTCGCAGTCTTCAGTGGGATGTGCGATCTTCTGATGATATAGGCAGTAATTAGGATGCATCTCTACTCCACCGAGAGTGTTTTCTTCAGAGGGTGGTAGCTTCATTCCCATTGATATGGCTTTAGCAAACCTTTTCCTTATCTTGAATTTGTTTTATCCGCAGCAGATGTCTTTTGATTTGACGGGTCGACTCTTTCGTCTAGTCGCCGGCGTTTGGCTCCTTCCAGTATAGCCATCTTACGCTCCTGATTGGCTTTACTTTTCAAACAAATCTCATTCAGGAAGGCATCGATCATTTCGTCTGACGGCCACAGAAGTTCTGATTCAGGATCCGCCCTCGGTTTCTCGGTGCAAGGAGCCTCTTCATCATCTATCAATGATTGAGAGATCACACGACAACTTGCTACGTAGTCCTCAGATTCATCTGATGAGTCTTCTCCATCGTTTTCGTCCTCAACAAAAGAACAAGTTGCCCCCTGCGTGCTCGTCTTCTTTGGAGTGTGCGGCTGTGGTGGGTTTACTTTCCACTTTTTAGACAGCGCAAACTTGCCTTGTAGGTATGATTGGTTGAGATTTTACGATCAAAACTGTAATTACCGCAATCAGGACGGCGTCGCTTCGCAGCTAGCCGGTGAGTACGGGTCGATCCACAGAGACGGGTAAATTTCTTTAAAGTGTTTTAACGAGTTGATTCTATTTGTAGTTTTGGTTGGTTTATGAAAATCTAAAGACTGGATCTAATTAATCTAATTAAGAATCTTGCTAGGGTTAGGATTAGGGGAAGTTTTGGAAATGAATATTTTTTCCTCACCGCTTTCAATACCTTCCTTTTTTAGATCTATTAGGTGTTAAGTTAATTATCAAGAAAGTGGATACAAATCTTTTGGGAAGATGTTTCTTCCTCTAAGTTTGTACCCTACCTTTGTTGATAATTATCCTAACCCTCACGGAAAACGCGCGGAACCGGCCCTTTATACTACGGATCATCGTTACCTCGAAGGGTAGGATGCCGCAGGGAGCGGTTGTGCTCGTATGCGTGAAGTTCTATTTCATTAGGTGAAGGTGGCATTGAAAGGGGCGAGAGATTTCATCTCTCAACCCTTTCCCAAAGGCTAACCCTAACAAGCGAGGAGACTACTCGCTCATTAGGGGATGAGAAGACGTTATAATTAAAAGAATAAAAATACTTACTAGTTGACGGCTCCCTCCAAACAAGAAGAACAGATCTGAATTTTGCTCTCAGAAAATCTGAATTTTATTGATTGAAAAGAGGCATACCATTTTTAGATCTAAAATTACAATTTATAGGAAAATAGAAAACCTAGGGCTACAGGCTCTCGCACATGCGCAATTACTGATTTGCCCACTTAAAATCACAACACCCACAACAGCGCACCAGCAGAAGAAAAATGCACCGACACGGACTCCTAACGGCCGCGGAACCGCGGCTCCAGCATGGGTTTGGCCGCGGTTCCGCGGCCAAACTGAGGTGTTGGGTTGTCAAACTTTGGGGTTATGTTCTTGGATTCTTGGGCTTTGTCTTTTTATATTTCTTTCTTCTGTTGGACTTCTGAGTCTTCTCCAGATTTTCAGTGAAGACTTGTATTGGGCTTTTTAACCGTTTCACCTTGACTTGCGTTGTCTTGCACCTATATGAACTGGGCTTGACTGAGATCTGTCTAATTGTTGGTCAAAAGTCCCTTTTCTGTTGTTTTGTGTCTTTTTCACTGTATTTGCTCCAGAAACCTGTAACCTGTAATATGCAACAAACGTGCGTCAAGAGTACCTGTTTATTTATAAAAAGGATAAGAATAGGGGAATGATAAATGCAATATTATGGTCTGAACAAATACCCCCAAACTTACCTTTTGCTCGTCCTCGAGCAAACTTATTATTTATTCACTAAAATCCTAACCGCACTTTCGCAGGGAAACGCGATTGCACTGAGCATGTGCAACAAGCCGTTAAACCTCTAGGTGTCCCTAGTAGGAGGAGTGTTGTCTCCTGAGGGTTTTCAGCGGATTACACCCACAAAATCCTATCAACTCGGCCCATTGACTTTTGTTCTCCAATTAGGTCTTCTAATAAGGAATTCTATTATCTTCTACTTGTAAATTATCACCCATATTCTTCACACTTCCTCATCATTTAACTTAAGATTATATATATCCTGCAGATCTACTTAGCTTTCGGCATTTCTTAAGTTTTCCTTCTAGGGTTTTATCTCCACTTAGGAATTTCTATCAACTCTACTAAAGATACAAGTTCTATTCTTCATTCCTCTCTCTTATCTAAATTCCAATCACATACCCCTACGTGTGTGTATAGATCACCCTTACACTCGGAAATTCAATTCAAGCAATCATGCCCTTGTCCATTGTCCAAAGTACTAATTAGTTGGTGAATTTAAATGAAATTTGCTTACACATCCTTCATGCGACCGTTAATACTTCTTGAGGTACCAACGACCGATTACAAAATGCGCTTGCACTTTGAAGCGTACTTCCTGGTCTTTGCAACACCCAAGGCTTTAGCAGTGACTCCCAAACCAGTTGGTCTAAGGCACTAGGTGATAAGGCACCCTCGCTAAATATTTTTCTATTTTTACAGCCTTAAGTAATTACAAAAACCAGTGTCCATTTTTTATCTTTTTATTCACACATTTTCATACTAAGGACTTTAGACAAGAGCATTTCAAGGTCTCTTCTACTATTCCAAGTTTCAAGGTGCGTGAATGTGCAATTTGTAGGGTATACATTTTCAGAATTTAGACTTAAGCTAGGAACTATTTTTCAAACTTATACTCTAATAAGAACATCAATACTCTTCCCTTGTTTTGACTTAGCCCAAGAAGTGAACCCAAAATTTGCCTATTTCTAAATAAACTACAAGGCATATACTTTCTACCGTTAAACTTTAAGGAATGTTATTTTTGGGGGTTTTAATTCACTGAGTCTAAGATCTAGTTGTTCCTAGCCAGTTAACCTATCTGTCAAACTCTAGTCAATTAGCCAAAATTGAATACAATAATTTTTATAATTTTTGAAATTTTTCAATTTTTATGGATTTTCAAATAAGTATGCAAATGCAAAAATATGTACAAATGAATGCGAAGGAAGAAGACGTACCGAGCATACCCCCAAACTTGAACTTGACAGTGTCCTCACTGTCATGCTAAACCAAGAGGGTCAAAATACCGATACTCCCCTGTTTATTTATTTATAATTTTTTTTTATTGTTAAGAAAAACAAAAATATATACAAAAAGACCCTCCCCCAAACTTCAATTAAACTATGTTAGACAATACTGCCAAACCTTGCATAGGCCAAAAGTCAACACCAACCAATTGAAAAATTTATCAGTAAAGAATATTGGTGGGTGAAAAAATAAGTTGTGGTGGTCCGCAAAGAATTGGGGAAGATAGAAGTAGTGGAATGGGAGGTGTGGAGGTGAATATACAGGTGATGGTGATGCATCGAAACGAGAATGTAAATGATCAGCAATCAGTGGAGTGTTAGCATTCTCGTACCTTATTAAAAGAAATGGGGGTATTTCAACTTCTAAAGGAGGAAGTTGGCTCACCACAATACCCCCAAGATGTTCCTGTGGGTCCTCTATGGCATCATCCATCAATTGTGTATGATATTCACTTATGAGGAAACTGATCTCATCGATGTCCGCCATAGTCCAACTGAAAACTTGCCGCCTATCTTGTAAGACTTTTAAAATAGCGTTCTCTTGCTCGAAGGCTAGAGAGGCTGAAATGATAATGGGAAAAGTCTCATTCTCACCTATGTAAGCATATCTACGGTGAGACGGCAAGGGTATGAGTTCGAATTTCTGAGGCGAAAGAACCATTGCGGAATCTACCTCGAACTCAAAGGACTCTAACACAGGTTCCAAATCACTGCAAACAACCGATTTGGATGGTTCGACTGACTCATCCAAAAATTCAAACGACTCATATTCGGGCTGTGAGTCGTCGTCCTCCGAAAAAGTGAAACATTGATAATCAGCATCGGTTGTGTCAACGGTAGTAGGCTCGAGGAGGGACGCACTAGTGGCGTCAAAACTGTTTTCATCAAATAGAAATCTTTCAAGCTCGCAGTCCTCCTGCGTGATTTCGTGAATAGAGCAAACTTCTCGTGTACTATTTTTAGGCACGGGGGGCAGACTTCCCATCTTATAAATATTGAACTCACTAGACCTCTTTCCGAAGGATAGAGTCATGGAGCCATTGCGACAATTTATTATGGCATTGGAAGTGGCCAAAAATGGTCGACCAAGAATCACCGGAATTTGGTTTCTTGGGTTAACAACAGGTTGTGTATCCATAACGATAAAGTCAACGGGGAATATGAATTCCCCGACTTTGATCAACACATCCTCTAGTTGACCCCTTGGATAGGTGATTGATCGATCAGCCATTTGGAGAGTGCAACGAGTGGGTTTCAACTCTCCAACCCCTAATTGTTCGTACACTGAGTAAGGAATCAGGTTAACACTAGACCCAAGATCTAAAAGTGCACGATTAATTTGCTTATCCCCAATCGTGATTGAAATAGTAGGACAGCCGGGGTCCTTTCGTTTTTGGGGTAAGGTTTGATGGTGGTTAATAGCATTGCTCACTGCACTAGCCACTAGCACTTTCTTGGGTACTTGAGATGCCTTTCTCTTTGAAGTGCATAATCCCTTTAAGATTTTTGCGTATGAAGGGACTTGTTGGATAGCATCCAAGAGAGGTATATTTATGCTAACCTGTTTAAATAATTCCACAATCTTCTCCACTTGTGCATTTGGTTTATTAGGACTCAACCTGTTTGGAAATGGTGCATTTTGAAAATTTGTTGAGTCACAAGTCTGTGGAGTAGAATGTGGAATAGGAACGGATCCCAGTGTGGATGTGTTCGTGTTGTTAGAAATGGGTCCGTTCGAGTCAGAATAAGTAGAGCCGTGTGAAGGGTGGAGAATAGGCTCTAAAGAAAAAGGTGAAGAAGGAAGTGAAGAAAATGAAGAAGGGGAAGAAGAACCACCGGCGGGGATGTCATCACTAGTTTCCACATTATTTTGCAACTCTCTTCCGGATCTCAACGTGGTCACCGCATTTACATTGTGATTGTGATATGCGTTTTATGGGTGACCGGGATTGGGCAATGGTTGAGATGGAAGCTTTCCCTTTTCTCTCTCGCTCAACGCAGCAGTTAATTGTGCAATTTGTGCCTCAATAGATTTGATACTTTGATCGTGTGAGGCATTGTTATTCATTAAAGATTGCACATAACTTTCAAATCTTGCTGCGGATTCTGTGGTTTGCTTGAGAAATGCTTCAAGACTTTTCTCGAGCGAGCTAACCTTATCATCATTAGGTTGAACCAAATTGTTCGTTTGATTTGTATAAGGTTGTTGTTGGAAAGGTTGCTGGTTTTGAGTTTGTAAAGGTGCTTGTTGTTGTTGTGGAGGAGCTCTTTGAAAATTATTATTCCCTTGGACTTGTTGATTTTGGTTCCAAGCGAAATTCGGGTGACTCCTCCACCCTTGATTGTATGTCGAAGAGTAAGGATCATTTCTTTGTCGTTGCTGAAATGCAGCATTGACTTGATCCTGTCCTTGAATGGGTGCATTATAAGGACACTCTTCGGTTAAATGCGATGGGTTCGAACAACAAGCACAAACAGTTCGTGTCGGTAGAGTAAGGGCAGGAGAAGTCGATGAGATTTTTGTCTCAATGGCTTCTAGCTTTTTCATAAGTGAGGCCATCTCGGCCTTCATAGCAATCGACATATCTATTTGATGTATGCCTGCCCTAGATTGACCAATTGAGGAAGATGATGTGGTCTTTGTACTCTCCCACTGAATTGTTTGCTCACTTAGGTCCTCAAGAAACTGCCAAGCTTCGTCGCTAGACTTGGAGAGAAAATGACCTTGACAAATTGTTTCTAGCAACTGCTTCGTTGCTGCGTTCAATCCCTCGTATAATGTTTGGCAAAGTTGCCAATTTTCTATCCCATGATGAGGGCATTGAACAAGTAGGTCTTTAAATCTCTCGAAGCATTTCCAGAATGGTTCGGACGGAAGCTGTGAAAATTGTATAATCTCGTTTCGGATTCTAGCAGTTTTATGATGAGGGTAGAACTTTTTCAGAAAGGCTCTCACAAACTCGTCCCAATTTCTAATGGAGTGTGATGCGGTGCTGTATAGCCACTTCTCGGCTAGGTCACATAAGGTGAAAGGAATGACCCTTAGCCTTATTGCGTCATCACTTAATTGGGTTGTCTTCATCATGCTGCAAACGTTTTGGAATTTATTAATGAAAATATATGCATCTTCGGATTCCAAACCATGAAACTTAGGCAGCATATTGATGAATTGTGGTTTTATTTCAAAGTTGTCCCCATTTGCCGGTGGGGGTGAAAGACATGTGGGTAAAGAAGTGCGAACGGGGTAGAAGAGATCCTGGAGCGCAACTCGTGCGGGCGCTACAACAGGCGGTAGATTCGGGTTATTCGCACCTGGCGGAGGTGGAATCATTCCCGTCGGTAAGGTATCGTTGGGGTTGAATCCCGACATACCTTCGAATGAAGAATTTGAATGTGGAGGTAAGGAAGTGGACGGAAGATCGACGAAGGGTTCGTCGAAGGGTTCGTTGGTCGGTACCAACGAAACGCGGACTAATCGGGCGTTAGTATCCCTAGTCCAAAATGACATACACTAAAAGGTAGTGCAGTCAGAAAAAAGAGAAAAACAGAAGGTGGGGGTAAGATAACTTCAGTGAGAAGAAGTGGTGGAAGTGAGGTTTCAAGTTTCTTTAGCGGCAAGTTGCAAGTTTTTAAAAGATTTTATTATTTTTTTATTTGTGAATTTTGCAAGGAAGTTTTTGAAAACGGACTCGTGACACAAAAAGTATCAACCACACATGCACAATCAGGCCTAGATCTAGGGTCGCCTAGGTCTACTAGACAGCTCCTAACTAGGGCTAGAAATAGACCTCAAACCGCCTCCTCACGGACAAATACGGCCAGGTAAGTGGGAAGGAACCACCACTACAGTGGGCCTAATTAAAAACCACTAGCCTAGACACCGCAATGTCGGTTAGGATAAACGGCCGATGCCTACCCCAGTCCTTTTCCTATTGAGCTCGTTGTCCTTAGGTCTGAGTCTAATCTTTTTTAATTAAAGGTGGTTGATGCAAAATGCTTAGGTTTTTTCTGGGGTCCTGGGAAGGGTGATGAAATCCCCACCCAATCTGGATTTGGTCAAATAGCCCCTTAGAGTCCGGTTAAATTATGCAAAACAAATAAAAATTCACTTGCAATCAGAATTTATTTTTTTTAGCGCGGCGCAAAGAAACCTGCAGAAATCTGTTATTTAGAAGGGGGAGAAAGACTTTTTACGCAAAGAACCCTGCAGAAAATTTTCACAGACAGAGATATGGAGGTTGCAGAGGGGAGGAAAAGAGAGCAAACCACACAAATTTTTAGGGCTGACGTGTCACTTAAAGCGCGGAAGCGCGGCAGGAACCCCCTGTATGCGGCGGAAGGGCGGTCAGGGAGTGGGTTCAGCCGCTGGAAAAAATTGTGTTTCTCTGTAATGATGGTTCCTCTCTTTTCTTATATGCAACTTTCTGATTTGCGCTCTGTAAAATTTCAGATCTTCGCTGTTCCTGCAAGACTCAAAAATAAACCCTTCAAACAGATCAAAATTCGATTATTTTTTATA